>OY757239.1:29234556-31777984 GCA_963583995.1 Xylota segnis
TATAACAAGTACAACACGAATGTTTGTGCGAAGCTAGGCCCTGTTCCGTCAAATATTTGCATTTGTACTTAAACAGCCTCGTTAGAGCAGGTGACTTGGTAAGCAGCACGCATCAGCGCAGTTGTTGGCCGGACAAGACCACTACCGACTAAAGTTTCACACTCCCAACAGAATGTTCAGGATCACGATGGAGAATACTTGCTGCTGCACCAACCGAAAAATGTACTGACCAAGGTGAAGAAGAATTCAGAACAAGGGGCACTTGTTTCCTGTTACTGTAAGGCGTAGACTTAAACTTGCCACATTTACAAATATGTACACGATCACGTGTCGACTCGACAAATATGCAAATATTCATCCATGGATCGACTGAATTGAATCACAATTAGACGAGTTTGTCTTGCTCTCCTAGGGAACATAACTCAACGGACAAGGTCCACCCTGGCGAAAGCCACAGCAGCAATTCGAATCCAGACATTGAAACGTCACCAAAATAAATTTCTTCGCTTAGCAAGACGAGGCCACAATTGTCACTACACGACATGTAGTTTCTGTTTTCTAATCTCCATACTTATCACAACCAAACACACCACCCGGAGCACCTTGATAAGAGGCACAGAGGTGCTTAAGTTGCCACTCCGATGCGATGACTCACTCCCTCGCTAGAGGTTATAGTAATTCCAACTCCCCGAGATCACGTTCTCTGCCACAATCACAAAAATTACTCGACAGACAATTTCACAAAAAGAACACAACTAGTAAAACACAAATAAATCAAGTCAATACCCATTCTGAGTGAAGTGAAAGTACGCGCTTAAGGTCTCTCCTCATAGGTTTCCAAACGGTAACTAGCTGAAAGCAGTTCTTGTTGACCACAAGCGGGAAACTTCTCCACCGACTACGAAAAATCAATCTCTACAGCAAGCAGCTGCAAACCGAATAGAAACACACAAAAAACGAATATTCCCAGCGCTCTACTGTTGCAATTCTAGCGACCACAGAACCTCTGCGTTTTTGCCCGAATAACAAACTCAAAAAACTCAAAAAACTACGAAAAGAAAAGAAATTGGTGGGAGAAGAGAAAAAAAACCCGAAGACGTGTCATATGCAGTCAGAAGACACAAAGATATAGGTTATGTTCAAATATGGTTAATACCAGACGAAGGAAAAAACACTAACAGTTGTCAAATTATTAAGCATTTGACGAAAAGTAGTGAATTTTTCATGGATTTCCAGTTATTCTTTTTGTTGTTTATTTGCTGTATTAGCAAAATGACTTGTCAACCGGTTAGGTGTGGACGTTCTTTTTTTTTTTGCTGCTTTTTTTGGTTTTTTTTTCGTCGTTTCACCCTGCAACCCAACAAAACGTGAGTGCGAGTGCCGACGATGTTGAGGTGGGTGTCTGGAAAATGCACTTTTTTTACGAAGGAAAATCTAATAATGTTACGAAATCATGATATTTTTTTTTTTGTTTAAGACAAACCATTATTTTCGGCGATTTTTTCATCAATGTTCTCAGTGACGACAGGTGCTACTACGGCTGGTAATGGTGCGGCGGCGGCGGCGGCGGCTGCGGCTGAGGCTGGGGCTGCGGCTGCTACTGCTACTGCTGGTGTTGACTGCTGAGGTATTGTTGGAGTTGAGGCTGGAGACGATGACTGCGGCTGATTATCGGGCGATGAGTCCGCCGATGCTGGCTGAGGCTCTGTGGGGGTGTTGCTGGTGCTATTAGTTGTGCCCGTCGATGATGTTACGAGTGAAGTGGTTGTGCCGCCGTAGCTGAAACTCGGCACAAATTCAACGGCATTAACATTAAGAGTTGAGAATTTTGTGGACATTTCGCTGTTACTGCTGTCTTGGGCCATTTTTTTTTTTTAAATGATTTCTTATGCTGAGATTTTAGATTGAGTTTTTTTAAATGAATTCACAAGTAAATGCAGTATACTTGAGGAGTAGTTAAATTATGTTGAATTCTTTTTTTTTTAACAAAAAATAACAAAAGAATTCCTCGACGTGATACCCGAACTACACGCGTTTTTTCGGCAACACATCAGTCAAAATGGCCACGCATATATGGTAAATTAGTGCGGAGCAAGAAACGAACTTCGTTCCAGTCATGTGAAGTGTGTTGCATTTGCTTAGGTCAGATGTGACATTAAATCTTAAGACGAAGTTAGATGGGAAGGTCGTTGAGTTAATTTTTTTCGTATCTTGTTCGTACATTTTATTGCAATTTCCTATACGAATGTTCGTCATTCGATAGGTTTTCGAATGAAAAATATTTAATTTAAGTTTAAGTTGGTGAAGGAACTTGCTATCCTTAATATTTTGCAGGGAATTGGCAGAAAAACAAAGAAAAAGCTTTGGTTGTAATCACCAATGCTTACATTTAGCAGAATAATGATGCACTTTCCAGAGGTAGGTTGCGACCCGACAATGGTAGAGTATGCTGCGTTTCTGCTTAACTTTAAGTGGGACTTTTGAGTGTCAGCTGTGTCAAAGGAAAACCCTTTCTAGACAAGTTAGTACAACAAAATCAATGACTCGTAGGGAAGGTAGAAACAAGGACCAAAGTAGATATAGGAATTTCGGTGCAGGACAACCTGTAACTTTTGAATTCACATCATAGCAGGCTCTCAAATATTATAAATTAGTGTGAGCAGAGACTAAAGTTGAATTTATTTTAATTTATCATTCGAATGTCCAATATGTGCGGCGTTATTCCAGCAATAGTTGGCTTGTTAGTGAAGACCGTGAAGATTAAGAACTTAGCTCTAGAGAAAATAATCGAGTGAAGTCAAGTCGCATGACCGCGGCGGCCAATCGAAAAACGCTCGCCGTGAGATGACCCAGTCGTCACATTTCTCTTTCATAACTTCGAGCGTTGCATCGCATTTATAGTATGTAGTACCGTCTTGTTGGAATCACAGCTCGGATATATCGACGTTGTCTACCTCTGGTCACAGGAAGTTGGTTAACATCGCTCTTTACCTGAGACCTTTTACGGTAACGGTGTCTCCTTTTCTATTTCGAAAGTTTCCGATGTTTTCTTCAGTTTGTCCCAATCTGTGTCTAGTAAGTGACCTAAGGTCCAAAGAGTGTACTCACGGTCAAACTTTTCCACGGTGCGACGGATTGTCGGGACACTGAAGCCATCAAGACGACTGACCTCACGACGTTATTCACGTTTCATACTTACAATTGAGCCGGAGTTCCAATAATAGTTTTTAATGCAGATTTACGGCAAGCGGAAACTGATGGATGATGGAATGACTAACCTTACTGAATATTTTGACAGCTGGATGTCATTTATAACTTTGACAGCTGCTGCTACTTAACAATGATATATGGTCATCCCATAAAAGTGCAACACATTTTCCTACATTAACGCGGAGACCTTGCAAGAATAATGTCTTAAATGTTATCCACTTCATCTCCCCAAGCACATGTTGACTCCACCTAATGCAAGTAAGGGTCATGTTCAACTACGAATTCATTAGCCCGCTGAAACGAGTCTCGTTTTCTCGTGCTTCGCCTCGTCGTCGTCGTCCGTAATTCGTTGTTCCCTTTTTACAATCGCCATTTGTAAGTTAATTGTGTCGTCGATCAGTGGTGTGGCATTTTCTATCTTAATTAACACTTTGCTAGTTTTCTCCTTTATCTGTAAATGCAGTAAATAAATATACACCACCGGTGGGATAAATATTACTAGCTGCAGTTCATTGATTATGAGTCATAGTAACAATAATAACAATAATAACCGGCCACCGCCGCGGATTGATGGGATGGTTTCCCTGAAAGTGAGTACATATAAATTTTTCATTCTTTTTCATTTGAAAAAATGGCGTCTTTTCTATCCTACCAAAGCCATTGGGGATTTTCAGAAAGTTTTTTTCTAATTTTCGCGGTATTTTGTTGTTTTGTTTGATTAGGTTGATAATTTAACATATCGGACGACACCGGAAGATTTGAGACGCGTGTTCGAGCGATGTGGTGAGGTTGGAGACATTTACATACCACGAGATCGGTATACTCGCGAAAGTCGCGGCTTCGCTTTCGTTAGGTAATAACCGGAATACACATTTATTATTGATTATATACTATATAGAGGAATTTCTTTGCATAGGTTTTATGATAAGAGGGACGCCGAAGACGCACTAGAAGCGATGGATGGTCGCATGTTAGACGGCAGGGAGTTGCGCGTCCAAATGGCTCGTTATGGACGGCCAACATCACCAAACAGGCGTAATGGACGTGGTGGTGGGGGTGGACGACGTCGTCGTTCACGTTCACCTCGACGTCGTTCGCGCAGTCCAAGACGCAGGCCATCGTATTCGCCGAGATCGAGGTCTCGATCGGCAACCAGCCGATCACCGGTACGTCGTACTAAGTTCTCACGTAGCCCCGTGAGAAAGTCACTAAGCCGCAGCAACAGCCGCAATGGTCGTAGTGTATCTCGCAGTCGCAGCCGCAGTAGGACATAGGCGTTGATGATGGATGGTAAGTTTATTTCTTATAAATTTACCAAGTTGTACTCTGATATCAAGCAAATCGTCGAAATTGTTTATGTTATGTGTTCACGGAACAAGTTATTCTCGTTCTTTTCTTTGCCGCTTTCGTCTTGACCTAAAACACCTTCCCAGCAACGAAAATAATTAAGAGATCACATTTTTAATTACACTAGTCGCTGTAGTTCTCTACGCTCATTACGATGTGTTCATTTAAATTGGCGGAAACAACGCCATTCTAGCGATAGATTATGCACATGTGGCGACCAACAACGATTACGTGTGGTTTTTTCTAGTAATATGGAGTCTCCTTCAACGTTTTTAAAAATTTTTAAGATAATTCTTCCCGGAGACGGCCTATGGTGTGTTTTTTTTCCCCCCTCCTTCGTTTAAATGGCAATGGTACCTACAGAGGAACTAAATAGTAGATCACGCAGTTGCATGAAACACAACTATACCGAAGCCACCTGGAATGTGGTTTTTCTCTTGTATTCAATCATGGTGCTCGCTTTTCTGAGAGAAACGTAGAAAAGCAAAATCATACAGTTCGCCAGTACAACTTGAAACCTGAGGAATGGAATCTGCTTGCTGGCAGCATTATCGAAAACTCAAGTAGCCGACGTCATGTGTTCGAAATCATCAGAACTGCATTAGCACAGTGTGCAGTTTGTTTTGCGTCAAATGTTCATAAACGTCATAAAGGGCGGAATGCAATTGGCGTATTCGCTGGATCAGTATTTATAAAACAAAAAAACGATAACGAGATATTTCTACAATGTTCAGGTGAAGCTAGAGTTCACAATGTCTATAACCTTTAACGCACGTTTCTGTACCCTATACAGAATCTGCAGAACGGTCTTAGGTGCACCATACCAGGTATGGGCGTTATATTCTGCATTTGGGCGGATGAATGCAGTATAGATTGAGGCCAGAGCAGAAGGGGTAAACTACTTCTTATTTAAGACATCGTAGACATTCTGCAGCATTCTTGGCGACCTCGAATATGTGATCATTCCACCGAGACTGTAAATTCTTTCGGATTCAGCGATGCAAGTACCATACGTGGACAATAGTTGGGGAACACCAGTATTTATATACTGAATTGCAGACTTGAAACCGTCCATGACAACTTGTATTGAAAGGCCCGAAAGGTAACTTCTAATCCATTGAAGAAGAGACAAATCGATGGCATATGTGCCTGATGCCAAACTCTGTCAAAGGTTCAAAGGAATGAGGAGTTTCTTAAAATATGTTTTGTCCGAAAATTTTGACTGAAACTCTGCCACGTTCACACATGCTCTCATCTTGTTGAACCCACACCTTTTCGGTGTAATTGTACACAGAAAAATTCCTTCAAAAATTTGAGCAGATAAATTCCCACTACTTACTTAAGTCCAGTTTTCCCTTGTGGGTCCTAGGGCTTCAAAAATGCCTATGCGCCATCGGGAGCGATTTTTGGAAATATGTCTCAGTTCTCTAACTAACTCTTTCCCAGTTACCGTGCTTCGTTCTCATCTGCGCCACGTACTCCTAGTACCGCCGCCATGTATGTATGTGTCGCCACGTATCCTGCCATCCTGAGTAAGCGGGTTCCATTGCATCGCCTTTTTAGCCATGGACCTGTCACCCTGTCCAATCCACTGCCACTTTCGTCGTCGTATTGTTCTCTGATAGAGTTGTTCGTTATAGGTACGGTTTGGCCAGAAAATCCTAAAGATATATCGTAGGCACCAATTGCAGCTTCCTCGTGATAGAGGTGGTCACCCTCCAGGTACCACATTCATATAGCAGCACGAATTCAACGTTGGAATGGAACAGTCGTAGCTTGGTGGTTAAGCTAATCGCATTGCTACGCCAAACGCATATTTTGCTTTGCCTATTCGGCTGGCTACATCCAGTTCGGTTCCGCCATCGGTGACAACACTCCAAAGGTATTGGAAACTTTCTACTCTCTCAACCGTTTGTCCAGCAATGCCAAACGACGTCTGAGGCTCAGAAAACCCACAACTGATCGAAGAAGTGCCGTTGCATCCGCAGACAAAGTGACTGTTGGGTGTGTTCTGTGGTCGAAAGGTTTCATTGGTTCGTATTCCTTCGAAGATGCCAATGATCGAACGGTCAATTCATGATTACAGTCAATTCGGAGCGATATGGTCGAATGATAACCGATTTTTTTGGCCGGCTATTGAAGATCATGACTTGGACGATATGTGGTTCCAACAAGACGGAGCAACAACCCACACAACACGACCAATTATGGCTGTATTGCGTGAGAAGTTTTCTGGTCGCGTAATTTCACCTTCTGGCGATGTCAATTGGCCACCAAGACCATACGATGTGACACCGTTCGATTTTTTTCTGTGGAACTGCGCAAAAGACCGTGTCCACGCGAATAATCCCCGAACTCTCGACGCATTAAAAACCAACATTACTCAAGTTATGGCCGAGATACCGCCAAAAATTACCTCAAAAGAATGGCATGCTGCGAATCTTCCCAAGGCGCCCATTTGAATGATATTGCTTTTCACATTTAAATTTAATATTTTTTTTTATTATGTAAAGGGTTTTACGTACGTGATTTAGACAAAATGATATAAAAAAATTACGAGCTATAAAAATAATGAATTACATAATACCTATGTATGTACATAATTCAAAATTATGGTTGGAAATAATTAGTTATATATCTTTGACGTAATGAATCATATCTTTTCACTGCGGCCAAGTCCCTGATGCGCTTCAGTGGTAACAACTGTGTGGGATCCGATTCGTCCTGTCCTGTCAAACCATTTAAAAGCAACATCTAGAGCTTCAAAAGCTTCTGCGTGAGGTGGTACTTGACGTACATCACCAGTTTCAGTCTCTTCTTTATCGTTGCTGTTCAAATCGTCAATTATTTCTTCATCAGATAAAATTTGGAATCCAAGGTCTTCTATCGCAGTTCAGCCACTCCTTGATATTCTCTTCATCACACCCTTCATTCACCACCAATGCTCAGAATTTTCATTATTGCCTCTGCTATTTCTTTGAAATTGTCGTGCGGTATAATTGAAGAGTTGGATGGAATCTTTTATAATTTATTCCATGCCCTGAGAATAAGTCCGGATAATGTTGGGTGGGCGCCGTGGCTCAGTGGTTAGTGCGCTGGACTATGGAGCAACGGGTTCGAGATCGAATCCCAGTCGGGGAACAGCTAAAAGTTTTTCACGGCCCCATCTCTCGCGAATGTCTGACAAACATCCGAGAGTACAACTGTCCTGAGAAAGCTTCTCAAATAACAAATAATTGCCCTTCGGGCACGGCATTAAACAGCAAGACCCCTTCCATTCGTGTTAAGAATATAACACGCACAACACGATTGGTTGTGAGAAGCTAGGCCCTGGGTCCCATCGACCTGTAGCGCCAAGTATTTATTTTTTTTTTTATTTTTTAATCGAATATTCGGATAATCGAGATTCTACTGTACAAACACATATTTTTAAACGTCAAATCCTCCATCTTTTCTTTTTATTTTTTAGATACCTTTGACATTTTTGAAACAACGGCAAAAGCAGCAACGGACCTCGAGTATCCATCATACACAGGTACATACATAAAAAACTATCAAACAAATATTAAATGTATTTATAATTTTCTACATATTGTTTGATTTTTTACCTTACTATTATAATTTTTTTTTTAATCATACAAGTTCTTATTATTTGCAAAATAAGAACCATACTTTCCCGAATACAAACCGACAAGATTCATATATATATATAAAACAAAAAAGAAATACTATATATCAGAGATTCATTGTAAAATTGTCTATATACAATTAGAAAAGTTTTTAAAAAATATTCTTATACCATAAAATTACAAAGGAAACAATTAGAAATTACATATATAAACTCAAATTATTAAAAAAAAAAAAACCAACAAAAGGTCTGCTAAAAAATGCAACTCAATAAAATAACAAACAAACAAACAAAAAGATTTATTAAGTAAAACTTACGTTTTTTTTGTAGTCGGTATGTTTTGTATTAAACAACAAAAAAGAAAAAAAATAAAAACTAAAAGTAGGAATTTCGCCATTTCAACAAGCACGCACCATAACTTGTAGTATTGTGAGGTGCGTCCAACATAAAAATCGTATGCTTCGGCATGCAAAGTAGGTGAATAAAAAAAAGTAATAAAAATGTTCAATAAGTTGACTTTTCATTTTGCATTCATTGTCGTAGAGAGTAGAGTTCCTTGTATTTTCCATAAAAACAAGTAAAAATAACATTCAATTGGCAAACTCCCTCCCATATGTAAGAGACAAACAAACAAAGTAAAAATATTCTCTAGCGTTAATAAAATAAATTAAAATTATCTATTTTTTTTAGTTTGTTGTACACCTACCTTCATCTAACCTTTTTTTTGAAAAAAACAAAAACAAAAAAAAAAAAAAAAAACAATGCAAAACACTATTTTTTTTGTTTAAACTTAAAAGACGTGATACTAAATATTTGTACTCAAATTCTAACGCAGGACGTTCCTGTCTGTAAATGTTACGTGTGATGCTGCTGCTGCCGCTGCTGCTGATTTGAATCTCTTTCTGTTAAACGCCTGCGCCTGCAGCAAGTCTCTGTATGCAGTTTGGCTGTTGACTCTTCCTCGTCGGCAGTTTTGTGTTTAATAAACAATATAAGGCACTCTCCTCGGTATAAGTGGGTGATTGCTGTTTTAGGAGGGAAAGAAAGAAAGAAAGAGAGAGAGAGAGAGAAATGATGGTGAAAAGAAAGAAAGTAAATAATTAATCAGGGATTGAGTGCTGAGGAGAAATTGAGCAGAATCGTAGCAGATTAGTCAGTAGCAGAACACAAGCAGTTAATCAAAATGATATACAAAAATCGAAGTCATATAAGCAGATACATACAAGAAAAAACAAAAAAAAACATATACTCTACTAACCTGCCTTTTGCGAGTTACGTATAAATGATTTCAAGCCGCCCGCCCGTCCTTGTGGGACGTTTCTCGCCACCAATTAGCTTTGCGGACTTTAAGTAGCTGAGAAATTGTTGCTGTTGTATTTGCTGCCTGACAGATCTTCTGAGGTTTCGGCCGAATGCAATGTTTACTATTCTTTCATGTGGATATCCACGTTGCAAAAAAAGAAAAAAAATATATAATATATATGAAAACTACCAGTTGCTGCTTAGCAGTTTGCCGTTTTTACATTGCTTATTGTCACACGTCACACGTCGCTAAAGTAATTGAGAAGCCGAATGATATCACGTTTGCTGAGAATATGGTTTGCATCTGTTTTCGCTGTTTTCCTGTTGATCCCTGAAATCGAATGTGCTGTTTGTTGCTGGTTCGTTTTTTGAATAAGGTAATTCACAGGTACGCCGCTGCCGCCGCCGACGCCCGGAGGGTAAGTTAAAACGAGGACAACACCCGGACTGAGCTACTACGGGTAAGCAGATTTGTATGTGTTTCTTCATATTTATATTCCATTACAATAAATAAACTTATTTTCTACTTAACTTTCAAAAACAAAACAATGCGGTTTTTATTTCAATCATCAAGTATAAGGTCTGTTGCATTCTTTCCCCGTTTTATACCCCAAATGAGGGTAGATGTACTGAGTTTGGACCATAGGGGGGAACCTGTGAAGTACACACAACAGGATTGAGCCCTATCCGAGTGTTCGTCAGTCTGCCTATCCACGTGGCACCAGTTTTTGGGTCTTAAATTTGCAGCTAAACAAAATAAATAAATACTTGGCGCAACAGGTCGATGGGACCCAGGGCCTAGCTTCTCACAACCAATCGTGTTGTGCGTGTTATATTCTTTACACGAATGGAAGGGGCCTACTGCTTAATGCCGTGTCCAAAGGGGAGCTTGTTATTTGAGAAGCTTTCTCAAGACAGTTGTACTCTCGGATGTTTGTCAGTCGCTCGCGAGACGTGGGGCCGTGAAAAACTTTTAACATGTTCCGATTGGGATTCGAACCTCGGACCCTTTGTTTCATAGTCCAACACACTAACCACTGGGCCACTGCGCTCACAAGCAGTTAAGAGGATGTAATTTCGAGTTTTGTAAGAATATTCTACACAAGGAGCTCCTCGACACGTAGTGTTTGTTCTGAACAATGTCAGAGTGTTGTTTTTCGGAATGTTTTCTGTATAAGAAGGAGACGAGTCAGGCACTCACATCTAGTGAGGCGCCGTCTATCTGTTCCCTATCTGTTGCCCAAATAACCTTGCAACTAGCTTTCGACATGAGCTGATTCCCTGAGTACCAAGCGCGTATACACCTAATCTCCGTAAAATCTTCATCGGGGTGTTGCTTTCGTCTATGTAGTTAGTTATATGGTTAACCACTTCACGTCGATAATAATGAACTACTGGTAGTCTGTTTCAGTTTAGTATGCTAACTAGGAGTTGGGTTAGTGGTATTGGAAGTTCTTTCACTTCGCCTTTGCACAGTAAACTGATAGATTGTATGGTTCTGCAGCTACCACGTTAAGAGATATACAACCCAAGTGTTCGATGTGGTATGTAGAAATTCACAAAATTGTCTGTTTCAACTTGCGCTTTGCATTAACTAAAGACTTAAGAAATAAGGAAACAACGGACATAGTGGACAAAAGAAACAGCGCTGTGTAAGTTCATAAAAGTTAGCACAACTGAGGCAAAATGAAAATCTGTAAGTAGTAGCCACCACTCTTCAAGAACCGTTGCCAATATTGATTAACAAGTCCTTCCCCTTTATTAAACAAGCGAACTGACACTATAACAACAAACAAGTAACATAGCAACTAGAAAACTTTACAAATTATATGGAGTTGTCGAATAAAAAGAAACAAAAAAATTCATTTCGACTTCGATTTATTAGATTTTCAATTCTAACATCTGAAAATCATGATAAAACTCCGTAACACTTGGTATGAGCCACTCCTTGCAAAGGAGGGTAAACTCCTTATGCCCCTACCAGAGCCGCCAGTAGCAAAAAAAGGAATTTGGTACACCGGCTTAAAACCCTTCGAACGATTATACTATCACCAGACATTAGCTTCAGTGCGTAAATGTCCACGTTATAAGCCTAATCCCAATGTACCACGCGATTATTTGGACTTTCAATTACAATCAAGATACCATCAAGGATTAGAGCTATTCCCAGACAAAGTCGATGCTGTTCTGCAAAGAGAAACGGTTTCAGAAGATACATTTCGTGTCTTGAGAAATACCAAAACTGTGGTCATGAAAAAACCCGACTCTCTGGGACATCCATTACGAATTTGTATGGCCATTATGATATATAAGAAGTGCAGCTAATTGTATATGATTTGTTTTTATTCTTTCAGGCGGTCCCAAGGAAAAACTATCGCCGCATAGTGTCAAACTAATCAACAGTGGACACCGCACTCAATTGACTAACAATGGATTCTCCAGGCAGCCAGCTGACGGCAACTTCTTCCACTATTAATGGCTTCCAACAGATAATAAAACAAATTCTGATTTTATACGAAACATTGATTTGTTTATTCGTAAAAAAAATATACATACATAGAATCAAAAACTTATTTGTGTGAACTTATTGATCCAACTTGAGCTGTTTGCAACGCTGTTCCTCTTCCGTTGGGGAACCGGACGACTTTTGCTTCTGTTTTTTGTTTTGATTTTTGTAGCTTTTCGAGATTTTATCATCACCGATCCTAGGAATATTTTTCTTGCAAATTTGTGTGTAAAATAAGGAAAAAACATGTTCTTACATAATAGTAGCCCGTGTGCCGGGACCCCAATGCGCTGTGGGGTTTTCAGGAAACCGTGATAGAGCGTTCTTTCGACTACTTGGATTGGCATCGGGATGTACGTCGTTCAGTTCGTATTGTATTTTGGGTGTAATGCTCAAAATCGCCTTAACAGGTGTCCCGTCAAGCATTCGATCGGCTTTAACAGGATGTCGTTCATTCCAGCAACGTAAAATGTCCCACAGTACCGCCGGTGGGGCGTTAGTCTTGATGGAACTCTTGCACGCGTGCGAGAAAGAAACTTTGTAACCAGCATGAAGCAATGCTGAACGGAATTTCAGAACTGGCATGATTTCCAGTTTGAGAACACAACACAGCTTGTCTAAGGAGTAATAGAGTGGCACATCTTCGAGTTCCTCCGCAACCACACTCAACATCCCGACGAGACGACGATTGGTACCTAGCGTGTTGAGTGGTTCCTTTTGAATTTCCTCTAAGAGTTCCTGTACGAATGATTTGTCGTGTATTGGTGCTGACCATATTGGACCACCTAACTAAAGAAAAACAAAAACTGGATAGAAAGCTCGAGACTTAGATAAAAAAAATTTCACAATTACATGATGCTTATGCCCGCAATGCTCGCAATTTATTCCAACTTGCGGTCCAGTGGGGATCCCGAATTTCACTTGATTGGGATTGCTTTCACTAGGATTAGGCTTAACAATTCCCAAGGGCTGCAAAGTGAATGTTTCGCAACCAGTGCACTGATATATCATAGATTGCTTGCTAGCGAATGAGAAGGAAATTTTATAGTCAACGCGGACAGCAAGGAAATAGAGACGCAGGTTATTACCTCATGCTGTATTTGCAGGTTGCTTGATTGGTGTAAACTCGTACAAATATCCGAATGTAGAAATCCGCTGAAATACTCAGCAATGGCTCTATGTACTTTCCATAACGATTCGCATGTCCTTCGATGGCCCGCAGAAGTATACGAAGTGCCTGGAAATGTACGTAGATATTGAGCGAGAGAGGAAAGAATGTGTGTTGGATACTCACCATTTCGTGGCACGATTTGTTTCTTAGAGGAACCGATCCGTATTTTACGAAACATGCTTCCGGTGTATTGCCAGCCAAGACAGCCATATCCGTTGCTGTTACCAACAACAACCCACCATTCGCGAGACTTTGTATTGCGCCATCTAAAAACCTATTTGGACAGCCATACGGATCCAAGTCAACGGCAGTAAAACGCTTGTCAGGACTTGTGGAGAGGTACATCAGGGTCCTATGAATAGTTGTATTAATTGGATTACCCACACATCTATCGAGATTTGGAACCTACATGGCATCAGCATTGTTAGGAGTAATCAAGTGTTCCACTTCATTGTGCTTCACGTTCTTCTTTATCGACTCGAAGGCTTGTTTGGACAAGTCATTCGCTATTATTTCCTTGATTCCAGCAATTTCCTTCGCATATCGTATACTCCGCAATCCAGTTGCAGATAATGCTTCCAGTATTCTCATGCCATCCTGCAAAAAAGTATGTAAGTTCATTCTGTTTGAGAATGCTTGTGTTTGTGGTCGCCCTACCTCGTATTTCTCTCCTGGGATATAACACTTTGCGTCCGTTGTATCATCAAATTTCTCCGTCGGGAAGGATTTGTCTTTCATCCGCAAGGCCAGCCTTTCCTTTTGTATCCGCTTAAAGTAAACATTTAGAACTGATATACTCAAGTCACGATTGAATTCTTGCACAGGATTGTAGAACACATGGCCGTCGAACACAATTTCGGCGGAACTTTCTTTTATAGTCTTTCGTTCAAGAGTTACTGTCTGAAATAGATGGTTTAAAGGTTGGTGCATGTAAGGAATGCGAAGTATACTTACATCCTGTGATTTCTCCATTTCTATCTTATGGTGTTCGGCCGCACAGTGCAGAAGTTTAATTCTATTAACAACAAACAAAAATTGTGTGTACAATCGAACTGTCAGTGTGCTGCACGTTGTGTCCAGCTGTTTTTGACACTGCTCCCGGCACTGCCAACACTTCAACAAGCAGAGCCTTCTTTTCCTGTGACACCTGTAGGGTAGACAATTTTTTATCGACAAGTTCAGAGCACTTTCAGAATTAAAGCGATCATCCAGCGCTTCCTTCTGGATATGGGGTATGTATTGTAGATGAGAAGTTTAAGGCGAACAAGGTCAGGGCAGAGAAGACGAGAAGAGAGTGTGTTTCGGGACGTATCTGGTGCGATTTTAAAGTTCTAAAGTTCTTTAGTTGAAAAAATCTCGAAATGTACAATGCCAGTTGTCTGTAGCTATAGTCTGTGTCTGTAGCTTACAAACTTGTTGTAGGTGGAACAGTAAGTAAAGTCTATTCTTTGCTAAGCAGTGTACTGGAATTCTATGCTCAGGAAGTGGACGTGCACCGGTTTATTGCATCGAACACACCTAGTCACGTACTGCAAAACGAAACGCACATACCTCCTCCCATGACAGTTGTTTGGTTATGGTTAGGATTTTTCAATAAAATCTAGGACTAGTCTTGCTTTAGTATATTAATCCTTCCTTTAACTTTGCAAAATGCAACAAATTTGTGGACGATTTCTATCGGTTCTTAAGAGTCCCAGCCTACACAAGACCTACACATCATGCAGTGTCATTGGACGGAATTTGTCATTTAAGAGTGATTTGTCTCTGGAGACGTTGTACCCAAACAGCAAACTACAATTATTCACTCCTGCAGCGGTAGGGATGTGATATTTTCTAGATTCCTAAATTGAAAAGTGATTTCTTTACAGCCACTGTCAACAGGAGATAAGTTTTCCGGATATATTCCTATGAATCAGTTGAAAATTACCTATAGTCGCAGCTCGGGGCCGGGTGGCCAACATGTGAATTGCGTAAACACTAAAGTCGACCTTAGATTTAAACTAGCCTCTGCAGATTGGATACCCGAGAAGACGAAGCAAAAGTTATTAGTGGAGGTGAGTAAATGAATTATTTTTGTTCATAAATTAGGTCTAGAGAATCATTTATTTGGCTTCTCTAAACCTATTGTGGCGCCGTGGCTTAGTGGTTAGTGCATTGGACTATGGAGCAAAGAGTTTGAGGTTCGAATCCCAGTCGGGAACACCTAAACGTTTTTCACGTCACCACCTCTCCCGAGCGGCTGACAAACATCCGTTAAGACATTCCCGAGAGATAAAGTCATGAACTACATAAGGCTCAGAGCATGAACCTCTTGCTTCCAGAGATTTTTTTTCCTTGAGTTTACACGCTCCACCGAACGTTGTAATCCTTGATTTGTTCTCCTTTTTTCAGTTACAAAACAAGCTTAGCAAGGACGGCTATTTTGTCATCAAAAGTGATCTAACACGTTCCCAGCAAATGAATTTGGCCGATGCGCTAGAAAAGCTTCGTACCATCATTCGAAAATATGAAATCGAAGCACCTAAACCAACAGAGGAAACTTTGGAGAAAATTCGTAGAAGGTAAACTACTCTACATCTACGCCAAGCCCTTAACAATAATTTTTTTTTTACTTTCAGAAAGGAAAAAGCAGCCCGTGAACGACTCCTGATTAAAAGACAAAGATCTCAAGTGAAGGCAGACCGACAAGGCCCTTCTTCTGTTGAGTTTTAAGCTGCTTATTTTAAAATAAGTTTATATTTTGAATTGGTAGGAATATTTACAAAAGAAATACAATAAATCGTACTACAAAAAAATTTACCAAACCATTTAAACATGAAATCGTTCAGCTTTTGTTAACTTGGTGCTCAGGAGACAGTAATTGATCCACGGCCGGTGTAACTATAAAATTTCTTTTCCTTCTTTCTGAGCTAGTTATGGGCGTACGGGTTTCCGAGGAACGTTGATTAATGGAGTCGCTAATCTCATTGTTGGTTGAGTTCACAAAAACTGGAGTTGTTTCTGGATGTATAATCTGTTGAATAGTACATGGAAACAGACATTGTTTTGATAGGAAAGTAAAATAGAGAGTAAACTACAATCTGTCTTACAATCTGCCTAAATTTCCTCGAGACAATGGGCAAATGGTATAAAATAAATACAAATTATGAGGATGGAATCTGTTGCAGCCCTGAATTTGACTCCGTCGCTGCCTTAGATCCTGATTAAATAACGATTGTTTACGCGACTGAATCGTTGGATAAGCAGGTTATCCTTTCTCTTTATCCCTTACTTTCTAACGATACAGCCGCGTGAACTATCAGGGTCCAAAGGAGTGACAAAATCAACTTCTAGATTTATAATTACTTATGCAGCACTTGTATGCTGCTAAAGACGAAACAGAAGGTTGCACAAGGCAGGCTCAATAAAAGTCAAGGAGTAACTTGTAGTATTGAAGTTATCCTTAACCTCTGGAGCTGGAGCTTTTCTGTATTCTCTATATTCGATTTCCTAAGTCGAAAACTATCTGTTTGAAATACTGTCGAAGTGCTTGATGTTTTTTTTTAGCTTAGGCCTGTGTTAGTTCCTTTCTTTTGATGAAATGGGCATCTTTCTAACTGGTAAGATAGCCTCTCTCCTAACTTAAGAAACAAAATTGATGACCGATCGGTTGGAAAAACCATTTATAATACGAATATTGTAGCTAGTGCTTGGTCTAAAGTGGGAAAATTACTAAATTCTGTCGAAGAAGGTTATTCACTGAATATTGTTAGGATGCGTCAGGGATCGAATTAAGAATAATAGTCTGACGAGACTGATCCCGATAAATAAGTAAGCATTCAAAGTAAGTAAAACGTTTACATACATTCTCCGCTAAATGCTGATATTGCCACAAATCCTTCGAGCGAGATTTTCGGCGCTGAATACTTGGTTTATACCTAAAATGAAATCAAGAGAGAGTTCTCAAAAGCCTAAAGTAAAATACGTATTCGCCCTCGGCCTTACTTGTGTTTAGTTGAACTGTTGGCTAAGTTCATATAAAACTCATCAAGATGCGACACTGTACAGTAACCCTTGTGCAGTCGAAAGTGACGATCACCACTGATCGGTGACCAAGTATTTTGATAAGAAGATCTCCCCAAATAGTTTGTATGGGTACAGCCACAATTCGGGTCCATATTTCGATCATGTTTGGGTAAAGCAATGTAATCATCGGCATTGAATCCATTTTTATTTAAGTCTCGTGCTGTCTTCATGTCATGTTTCCAGAATCGCCTGTTGTTTCGTGAACTAGTTGGAGCGATTTCTTTGATCTAAAAGGAAAGAAAAGTACTTCAAAACTGTAGGAATAGTCTCAAACCGTGTACCAAACCTTGAGAACAATAATTCCCATTAAATACACACAGATTACATTGGAAATAGTCAAGCACATGCTTATCCATCCCATTATGATCAGTTCGCCTGTCTGGTAGTTGGAGTACAAATTAGTCTTCACCACCGAATTGTATTGACTACTATCGGCTTCGTAAAATTTGTACAGAAAAGCCAAGGCCCACAGGAGTCCCTGAAATATGTAACTTATGCTGGACTACTTGTTTACAATGATTTACTTGCACATACCGTATTAACAGCAGGAGGTAGAAGAGATGCCGAGATTGCCACGCCAATAAGGGAGCCAATGTTTCCACCAAGAACTCCAACAGCTGCTGCCGCTCCGGACGCCAATGCAGTAAAGATACCAACTACAAGGGCGTGTAGTTCACACCGAGAAAGCATCTCATTCGTCAGACCTTCTCCAACTCCGTAACGATCGTCAATACTGCAAACCACCAATCCGAATACAAACCCAACGAATGTTGCTATTAAAATGCACACCAGTTCATTGACTAGACCCATTGTTCCCAGAGAGACGTCCTTTATAACAGTCCCGAAAATTGCTGCAATAATTGGTCCCTTTGAAGGCACTTAAATCAATTAGGAAACGACTTGTGAAAGCACTTTGAATGAATTACCATTAAAGGTGATATAAGCATGCTGGAAGCCAAGAATATTGAACTGTCTTCCACCAAACCGAATGATGCTAGGATGCTGTTAAAGTTGAATATCTTGAGACTTGAGACAAACTGAATTAAAAGACTTACGCTGCAGCTACGACCAAGACAATGAAATCGAATGTAATCGATGCCTCTTGCCTTACATTGCGAACAATTTGAGCCACATTTAGCCTACACCGAACCGAATTGATGAAACGATGCCAACCGCTTTCTTTTGGGAATCTAAGGTTCCTGAAAAAAGATGGACGCACTTAGTTCACTTACAGTGTTAATAGACTTTAAGGTACTTACTGTCCATTGTCGTCTTCATCAGTGGTTTGGTTAGAGGAAATCATGGAATCAATGCAATTCATGACTGACACGGTGGATCCTTTACTTTCCCCTATTCCCCATTCGATTAGTTTTTCCAATATGCTTTCATATTTTTCATCGAAATCTATTGTAAAGGATATCTAGACAAAGAATGGCATGAAATTGAAGGATTAGTATCTGAACTGGAGCTCTCAATACATCTTCCAGAAAAAAGGTTGATGATTTCACTTAGAAATTCTTCGAGAGAATAGAACAACAAATAATAGTAACATCCCTGGTGATCAATATTTAATATCGTTAAATGCATGAAGAAATACTTCAACACAAAAAGAAGAAGCTTGGAGAGGTTATTTCAGCGTGGTGTCGAACAGGCAATCGTATCCTCTTGTGAAGACCACATAAACACCTTTGAATTGGAGAAATGCATCGACTAGAGATTTCACTGAAGACCTTCGGCGGCGTTCCAGAGGTACCAAACTAGTTTATCCTTCTGTGCACTGAAAGGACGATCTAAATATGCTGTGAGACTGTAAGTTATCCTGTTGGAGACTTGAAAATGTTTACCTTAACCAGCTTTACCCAGATGATGACATCAGCGCTGAGGTTACAATCAAAAGGAGATTAAAGCTTGCCAATCGATGCTTCTTGAGGTTAAGAAGATAATTGTGTAGCAAAGCCCTCTTTCGAATAACCTAAGGCTGTACAAAGCTCTTATCCTAATCCTGCTTCACGGCGCAGAGGCAAAAAAGGATGAGGCTGCTCTCGACTGTTTGGGAGAAAAGTACTTTGGGTGATTCTTGGTCCCGTATGCATAGGTGGAGAGTGAAGAAGAAGATGCAACCATGGTGGCGTCGACCTAGTCAGAAGAGTTCAAATACAACGCCTTAGATGGCTGGGTCGTGTTGAATGGATGAACAACAATGGTTCGGTCCGGAGAGGACGGCGCAGTAGAGGAAGACCTCGCCTAACGTGGCGTACTCAAGTGGAAAGGGACTTCAATCAACTATACGTGCGAAAGCGAAGGCAGTTGGCTAAAGATTGAGTTAGCTGGAGAGGCTTGTCGGTTGAGGCCCCGGACTGTAGCGCCACTCAAATTAAGTAAGTAAGTAATAAACTTTACAGTGAAGAAGTCGATACTGTCTCGGTAAGCCATTTACATGTCCCTGGAAGTCTAGTCTGGCTCAGCGATTAGGATTGAGTTGAAAGAATGCACATTTTAGTTAAGACTGACAATGTTTACCCTCATCTCTCACGAGCGTCGGACAAACATCCGAGGGTATAACTGTCCTGAGAAAGCTTCTCAAATAACAAATTGCCCTTCGGACAGTGTATAGGCACCTTCCATTATTGTAAAGGATATTACACCCACAACTTGAATGGTTGTGAGAAGCTAGGCTCTGTATATGGGGCAAAGTATGGGACCTGTTGCGCCACATATTTATATGTTTATCCTGTCAGGGTTCTGCGCACAACCTAGTGCTTTCATACATATTAAACGACACCATCTTCTGAAATATAGCCAAAGACGTAAATACAGTCCCTGTAAACCTAATAACGACAACAATAAGTGTACTTATTGCTCAACCTTCACCCGAAAGAAAGGAGAATCGAAATCTATGATTGTCCTCGTCCCCATTACAAACTGTGATGCAACCCAGTAAATCATTTTGTTCAAGAGCAAGTGAATTGATTTCCTTTTAAGAATCTAATAACCTTCTTGAACATTACTCAAACTGCTTAACACTTAATTAAATTCGTCACTCTGCTCACCTGCAGCTTGTGGCCCTCGTTATCCATTGTCCAGACAGCGTTATCGATTTGAAATACTTGCAATAATTTTCTGAGAACAATTTCCATCGATGTATCCGGTGGAAGATTCAAGTCATACGAGTCTTCTTTGTTTTTGTGTGGGAGCCAACGTGTCGACGACGTCAAGTCCTGGAGTCTCGGCCCCGATTTGTGCACGGATGGCTGGTTAACCTACAAGCTAAGCATATTACAATGCACTCACGTTTATGGTTTCGACCTTACACCTGACTCCATGTTCAACGTACTGGCGCTGCACGCTTCGTTGACGATAATGTCACCACCAAGTGTGGGTTTCCTTTCAGATTTCCTTCCCTAAAAGGATATTATCATTATAACTAATTTTATAAAATCGTTTGCTCTGGCTATATTGCCATTTTACCGTCGAGAAAGTGCCGTACTGGCCTTCCAATGTGGTTGGAAAAAACAAATTTGCGTTGTAAGCATTAGCTGGATTAGGTGGATTAGGAATCAAGTGTGTCGACGTGGATGCAATGTCGCAAGGATCTAGGTTTTGCGATGGAGAAGGTTCCCCTAACCGACGTTCCTCTTTTTCCGTGGGTATAGTGATGATAAAGTGTACAGCTGCCATTGTGGCAAAACAAAAACGAAATGTAGTCGAATTGTTTGTGCTGATCAACTAGCGGTAGTTGATTGTCAAAAACTAAGTTGTTTACAAATGATTAGAACACTGCACCTGGCATGGCCATGCGTTCCTATATATTCACTATGTTTTGCTCTTAAAAAGTTTCCCCTAAATTCCAGCAGAAATTGCATAGAATCGCTCTTATTCACGGTCATTGTCATTAAGGCAGGTCTTACAATATTCAATTAAATGCAGGACTACATTGAAGTTATGGTTTATGTGACCACCTCTGGAAAGGTTAAACCTTTTCTTAGAATTTCTGTTGGCATCTAGTTTTGTCTGAAAGTCATCAAAATATTTTGCTGAAAGATTTTTAAGTTGGTGCTCAACCTCTCTGTGGCTTCTTGTAGACCTGTCTTGATCCTTTTCCTCTCTCCCTGTCTATGCCGGATCAACAGCAACAGTGAGTTGTAATATTGCTACCAGAGCTATTCTTCTAAAAACGGCGACTCGTTAGCAACGAGAATTCAATCCCTCGAGCATCCATCGATCGCCGTTGAAAATCTGAATACCTTATAGTTCTAAGAAAAAGCAAAAATGCTCTAAGGCAGGTAGGTAGGTACATGTGTAACCTGTTTCCATCTCTAGGTGTAGCTTATTCCTACTATCAAACTATGCAACGAATAGATGAAAAAATACGGCAGGGATCTTTATGAATTAGATCAACTGGGAAGACCTTGGCTACACAGGAATGCAAAGTCGTTCAGCCACAATGGTTTATTGGACACCCAGCCAAACACTATTTACTTTACTTAATGGGCTCCTGTCCCGTGAATAGTCTCTGCCTAAGACACGGTAGCCTTCCATTCACTTCGATCCCGGGCCGCTGCTTCCAGTTGTCCAGACCAAGCGCTCTGGTATCCGCGATAGCTTGGTTCTTAAAATGGAGGTTCGGTCTTCCTGGTCGTTTTGAATTTAGGGGCTGTGATATTCTCTCGATATAGCCGAGCCGTAGTCGCCATATTTTGGCTCTTTGGACTACATCCACATCTTCGTAGAGTTCATAGAGTTCGCGGTTATATCTTCTCCTCCATTCGCCTTCCATACGGGACCGAAAGTGCCCGAAAGTCCAGCACTCGGTAGGAACTCGGTAGGTAGAACTGGCAGGATCAATGTTTTGTAGAGCATGCATTTCGTCTTCCGAGTTAGGAGTTTTGAACCCATTTATTTTGCCAAACCGAAGTAGCAGCAGGTTCCTAGGGTAAGTCTTTGCTGAAACTCCACTAGGGTGTCGTTTATTTACTCCGAGGCAGGTAAACTCCTTAACTACATCAAAGTTCCATACAAAGTACCAACGGCGGGAAACTACACCATGAAACCTACTCGAAAAATTGAACGTCAACCTTTTAGTTTAGACTTAGTTCCCTTAACCACACCTAAAGCATGTCGATCAAAAATACTATCTCTGGATGGGATGTCGATGATTCTGAAGTATTCTAACTATATTTAGGCAGATAGCAAACTTCTGGATTGCAAGCTAACAATAGAGAAATGCGAAACAATGAGGTGTCCTCTCGCCCATACTGTTTAACATCTACTTCTTCAAGTCACCGTCAGTACTTAAGGAAGAGAACAAAGTTCCCAAGTAGTTTTTGGGGAAAAGGGCGAAAAAATACTGAGGTTCTAGCGATCGCCCTCTTCCTTTACCCAATGAGGAATGTCATCTAACACCTCACACCAGGATAGATTTAGTTTAACTGCGTTTGAACTGATACAAACAATTATGCAACCATTGCATCTTGACTGCATGAACAAGCACCTGAGCTGAATCAAGATGTGAAAGATAGTTTAAAACGGTCCGAAATAGTCCAAAAACTTTTCGTGATTTTAAATGGATCTAGACCAGAATCCCCGTTTCTGACTGACCAAGTGGTCAAGCGAGAGGGTTTGATACAAAAAACTGCAAACGGTGTGTTGGGTTTGATAAGGAAGTAAAGACTTATGTTAAGCTCTATACTGGATCCCGGGAAAAATGGGCTTCTAAGGAAACGAGAGGGCCGATAAGCTGACGGCCTCAGAATTAAGTGACATCCCGACGGACCACTTTACGAACTTCCATAGCATGGGGAACGCTATGCGGAGCGCGTGACTATTTTGGGCCCAAATTAACGAAAAAAAAGGACCAGAGAGGCTCTGTCTCTCAATAGAACGCAGGTAACCTTTCTTTCTCATCGGCGTCCTCATTGACCAAAACCCAATGGCGTTCCACCTCAGTGGAATGGTTTTCAAGGGATTGGACCTATGCAGAGGCTTGATATGACACACTTTCTATGCCCAAGTCTCAGCAGAATTAGACACCAAACCTTCGGAAAAACATTTTTCGACCAACTCTACGGAGTAGCTAACATCTCCCCTAAAATGGTATGAGGACCGCTTCCCACATGCAGAGATCCGAGTGAGACTGCTCCCTCCTCATGGCCTTGTAGTCATCCCCTTAACTTAACCTAAAGACTTGCGCAAGTTCAGATACTTTCCAGGATCAAACAGAGCCCTACACGGTAATTCAAAAATCTTTGTATTTACAACACTTTTGCCAAAGTTCTTGCACCCTAAGTGGTGGAAGCTACTGTTCCTGCATTAAGGACGTTTTTCTTGAGATGCTTCATGTAGTTAGTGAATATTTCCCAACCATTCCCTTCGCTACTTAGGCATGTACACACTTTAAATATTCGTCAAAATAACTGCCATAAAATAGTACTTCTCCCTTTTCTAAAAACCAAAAAAAAAACAAAAGCTTTCAACGAAACACATTCACCCACCATAAAAGCTCAGGATACATTTTGCCCGGAAAAGTAAACTTTTCTTGTACATATCTGACGAAACAAATTTTCAGTCATCATCTTTGCCTCTGTGAGAAATGGCAGTCGTTCTGTTTTATGAAAATAAATTCACAAATTTTCACAAAAACCACATCAAATTGTTTGCTGTTTATATAAAAACAGCAAATTTAATTCAAAACTCGTGCGAACGGTTCTAGTGTGTTTCTAATCAAAACTCAAATCCGGAATAGTTCTCCTTCCCGTTTGTTGTTTCATCATCGTACGTTTCATTATTTAATATATTTTCATTTTTTTCTTTGTATCCTCGAAACACCCATTCAAGGGAAATTAGCTTTTCGGTATCCTTTCTGCCATAATGGTTGACTTTGTTATGCAGTAAAAAAAAGTAAAAAAAACTCGAGTCCTTGCCGAGGGATATCATTTCATCAACAAAAAAAAAAAACACTTTTAATTGTAATTAAATTTATAATCTTCACTTCAGTTATTCAGTGGACTTTCAGTCTGTACATGTGGAAATGTGGTTCGTCCTTGATTGATTTTTCACCGGAATACTAGTAGTAGAAGGACTGGTGACTCCCCTTTCAGTTGTCTGGGTTTTTATGTACAATTGCTTGCTTGCATAACCCCCATCCAGAGGAAAACAAACCCCTCGTACTGGTACTCATACAGCAGCAATGACAGTAGTGTAGCGTGTAGGTGGAAAAAACAAGTAAAAAAAAAGGATATCGATGGGATGGATGTCTATCTTAACAACGTGATGGGGTCGTATTGTAAAACTTTGTAAAGATTTCCTCCCTTGGTTACATAATAACAAGTTTTTCAATTGTGCTTTAAGATAGTAATTATCTCAGGAAAAACAACAAGAAACGGAGGACAACTAGTCGTTATCCTTGTGGTCAACGAGCATATTGTGTGTAGACTCGCGAATTTTGCACACAAAAAAAAAACAAAAGGCACTGCCTTCACATACTCGTATGTAAACTTGCCGAACAAATTGAAAGCATCTAACGATACAAACCAACTGGCGAAAACAGGATATACATACCTATCAAGGAAAGCACAATACCGATGTTGTTTTGACATTACCTGCCCAAAATCGGGTCTCGGACGAAAACACCAAAAAAGGATACCGACAAGCCTGTTTATTATTGCTTTGAATTAAAATTCAATACCTTTATTCGTAGTGCTTTCGATTTAATGAAAAACCTTCGGAGAGAACTTTCAGTCAAAACTCAAGTGCAAGGACATTTTGGCGATTACATAAATCTAAAACGACGAACAGCACAAATCAATTACACAACACGTACTGTGGTATAATACTCGTATAAGAGGCAAAAGAAATATTAATCATAACATCATCGGTTTCGTGTGAAAGCAGTCAACAACAAATTAATTAGGTTTTCTGTAATTTTTATTTTATTTTCTTAATTTTAACTATTCAAACTGATGTTGTGTGTCGATAAGAGCGTATCTGTGACGGTCGACGTTAAGCTCGTAAAGTAATTTGAATACCACTAAGGATAATCGATAATTTTTTTTTTTTTTTAAAGTTTGGCCAGAATTGTGATGTTTTATTTTGTGATATTAAAATAAATTGAAATAATAGAATGTAGACGTTGTTGTCACAATGTCTATAGTTTGGATATAGTAATTTTTACTCCAGTGAAAGGTGAGTCTTATCTTTAAACTTATACTTTGTCATTCGTTTTTTTTTTCCAATTGAAGTCCTTGAAATTCATTTGTGGACACTTTTGAATCTTGAAGTGTCTAGTGTGTATGCATTCTTTGGAATGTTGTAAGCAAGTTTCTTAGAAAAGTTTTATGGATAAGTCCTCGTCTGTTTAAAAATCTGTGTAAATACTTCAAAAATCAAATTCGATTTTCCAAGTGCTTGCAAAAACTTGTTGACCTTAAATATACTTATGTACATACATTGCGTACATAATGGATTAATTAATTAAGGAACCTTTCAAGATAAAAGCCATAAGTGGTCTTAGAGGATAGACGAGTAAAAGTTTTTAGAAAACGACAGTTTCGGTTTAGTTTTGTTTTGTCTTTGGTTTCCTTTCATCTTGTTTTACTTATAGAAGTGAATAAGGGCAGCGCATTTATTTTTGGGTGAATCTGTTAGCTGGTATCTATCAAAGGATGGAAAGGCAGACACCTTTATACTTTCTTACCATTGACATAGCGATATTGGACGCGTTCCGGATTCTAGGCACTAGTTTCCGATTGGTCGAGAGACCCAGATTTGACAGAAAAGCATTTCAGCTTCTAAGTATTTGACATTTAGAGCAGTCCTGGAATGTTAGATAAAAAAAGCAGTTGGCATTCTATATCCATCAGGCAGCAGTGGTGCGCTGGAAAATGTCGAGAAATATTACTATGCTGGAAGTCGTAAAGTGAATGAGGACAAAACCAAGTACCTGTTGTCAACAAACAAAGACGCATCGATCCACCATCTAGGACAAAACGTCACTGTTGGCAACAGTAACTTTGAGGTAGTGAAGGAGTTTACCTACCTCAGAGTAAATATCAACTCCACGGAGGACACCCTAGTGAAGATTCGGCGAAAACTTACCCTAGGAAACTTCTGCCAGTTTTGCTATATGGATCCGATAATCAGGAAAGCAGAGAACGTTTTGGGCACTTTTCACAGAATAATTCTTTGTCGAATTTTCGGTCCCGTATACGAGGAGAGAGATTGGATGAGAAGATGTGTATAACCGCGAACTCTATCAAGTGTACCAAGATGTGGATATAGTCCAAAAAGCCAAAATACGTCGACTACACTGGCTCGGCCACATCGACCGAATGGACAATAATGCTCCAGCAAAGGGGATCTTCGAATGACAGCCCCCAGGTTCGAGACGACAAGGAAGACCGAACCTCCGTTTTAAAGACCAAGCTATGGCGGATGCCAGAGCGCTTGGTCTGAACAACTGAAAGCAATGTGCCCGGGATCGAAGGGAATGGAAGGCTATCGTGTCGGAAGCCCGTTGAGAAGGATGTCGGAGAGTTTCGCGAGTAACAACATTGATTAGAGCTCATTAAAACAAAAAGAAAGTACGGAGTTAAATCTTTAAGATGTTTCTTCGCGTACTCTCCCAAAACAACGAATTTTCACGGAAATCTACCAAAATAGCCCTGTAATTGAATGTCCCTTTTTGGTAGAAACGTCTATACTCCTAAGCATGAAGCTGATCCATATAATACATTCAGTCCAAGAGCTCAAAGGGGCAATCTCCGGAATTGTCATCTTGCATGTACACCAGAGGAATCAACATAAAACCATGACAATTGCCGTTTTCTTCTAACCTAAAACCAAGCAATATACAAAATTGCTTTTCTAATTTATCATTCAAAATATTGGTAACTGTTACCATTGCCTTGAAGGAATGCCGTGATTGAAGTCAATTTTCCCCGCAAGTCTGAAAAAAAGTAAATAAATAAATAATAGATAAAAACCGTCTGAATGACATGAATTGGCGTTGAAGCTGGAATTAATTATAAACACAACGAAATCACGCACCTGCTCTTTTTTTATAGTCTACAGCTGTTTTATGCTGCTTATGTGTACCTGTAGGTACACCTTTTTGTTTACCTTTGGAAATAGAAATCGCCTGTCGTTGCCACAGGGTTTGTTCTTTAATTTTGCAGGAGAAAGGTGAGCGTTTAATACTTTTTGGAATTTAATGGCCAAGGACATTTGGAGCAGGTTTTGACTCCATTGTTATAAAGTTTAAGATAGTTTCATCATTACACCAGTTTTAGAGCTCAGTTCCCTAGTTATATGTCGGACGTGGAATAAGGAGCCTTACGAGCTCTATTTTAAGTTTTCCTCACCAAATGTCGATGTCTTCATATCGTCTCAATAGGTCAGAGGTAATGATACCTTTTCCTTAAGCTGTTCCGGTGCTGCTGGGTTAAACAGAACTTTCGGATATTTGCTTATGCAATTTTTCTAAAGTAACCAGGACTTTCCAACACAATCTTCTTCTCAGTCTTAAACATATGTCTATGCTTATTCTTTTGGCAAGCTGTACAGACATAACTCCTGAATTGTTAAAGCGTGATTTTCATATTCTTTTCTTTCAGTAGGACAGTACATGGAATATTAGTATTGTGCACAGGAGCTATGTGTACTGAGCTCGTTCTTAGCAGTAGTGTGAGATGTCTACCCATTTTAACCCACTTTCTGTCTTATTGTTGGTTGAAACATTTCTTCAGAAAGGGGTTAGATATTCTTTTCCTATTCTTCTTCGCTTTCCCTATTAGGTGCTTTCTTGTCTGGGTAATTCTATCATCACGCTTGTTAAGCACTACACCACCGCATCTCACCACTCATGGCTTCTAGGAGTCACATCAACGATATTTGCGTTTGTTGGTGGTTCACCGAGCTCTTTTTTTAGAATTTTCCTTATCCCCGTGAACCTCGAGCATTGGAAAAAGGTGCTCAGCGATTTTTATATATTCTTTCATATTTCAACGGAAACGTCCATTTCCTGTTAGAAGATGGGTGAGCTGTACTCCGCTGTACTTTTGTATCCACGCTGCTCTTGTCACTTTTTTATAAGCCAGAACCACGGACAGTACGGGTTTGATGTATTTTTATGGCAAGGACCGTACTTGTACCGCTTGGTGTGCCGCAGGGTGGAGGATTCTGATGTTATTGTTTCTTTTTCGATTTCTGATACAGCTGTATGGTGCTCCATACACAAAATTTCGAAACGATTGTGAGGTAGAACTTGCGTCAGGGAACAAGTGTGGATATGACCTTATGCTTCGACTTCTTTAGGTTTTCCCTTCTAGCAACAGTGTTGCTCTGGTTTTCCAAGTACTCTAGTCATTCCTCTAATTTGCTACGATTTCCAACTCAGTTCGAGACCCACTTTGAAGATAGTGATACTTCCAATGTACGGTTCTATCTACGTAACTGAGGAGAGTATTTCTCAAAATTTCATTCGGCTTGAAGTGATCATAGTAGAAAATCTGAAAGGTTAAAGCGATCGTTAGCCTTTGAACATCGGAACCCTGATTCTTCAAGACTGCTCTGAATGATAAAATGGTTTTGTTGTGGACAAAGGCATTGCGAACATACATTAAACATTTCTAGAATATCACTTCCAAGGCCCATAAGCTGCACCCCAGTAGGTAAACAAGTACATAGTCATAGCAGTTCTCTCAATCGGGTTCATAGTAGACTCTGTGCGTGAAGAGGGTGAACTTTTTGGGCAATCTATCCATCGACATGGGTTCTTTTTTAACTCACGAAGCCAGAGGCACTGACGGCGAATAAACGTTATTGCTGAATTCCCAAACTAAGGATATGAGAACCTTTTGCAACGTCTTCCAAACAAGCAAAAATGATCCACAAACTGATGGATCTTTAAAGGCATAACAGTCTCAAGAAGTCTCCAGTCAAATGGCTTCGGTAGACTGTCTTCCACTTTAATCGAAGGTTTCAAAATGTACCATCGGTTTCAGCTTCAAAAATTGACCTTCCGCTAGACATTACCTTGTTGATGATGACGTAGTGAAGTAAAAACCTCATTAGGAACATCTAGCTCCCAAGCTCTCTCTCACTTAAGTAATATTGGGTGTTCAGGGTCATTACTAATTCAATACGTTTAGATGCGCTTTATTGAAGGAAAAATACAATATAGCGAGCTGTTAAAGTCCCATTTCACTTATAAATGAAAAAAAACCACAGCAATATATAGAATGTAAAAGGTCACGTGTCACAGAACATTAATTTTAACGTCCTAGAGCTCATTAAAATCGACTGTAAAAAATGGAATCTAATAAAACAGATAATAGCAAATGCAAAGGCGTCCACAAATAAAACTATTCTCAAGCGAGCGGAGGTCATAAATTTCAAACTTATTTGGATTAATTGGAATTTACGTACCTATGTACATACTATACATTCGCATGGTATTCATGACCTTCAGACGAATGTAATTTCTTTTTTTTTTCTCCTCACGAAAGGACAATTCCCTGCGGGACTGCTTGGCGCCACGGCACTTTTCTCCTTTCACTTTATATACAAATGTATGTATTCATGTATTAAAAACGAAATAAAACTTGCATGCAAGCACTATTTTAAAATCCTGGTCATACTCGCATGGTTCCCCCGCAGTCCCATACAGAATATGATAAAATCGAATCGAGTGTGTCATCAGTTTTTACGATATGCTTGCATAACTTCTCGACTGCTGCAGATAGAAACATTGTGCATGAGTTGCATTTTGAACAGACAATGTAGCAATGAAAATTAAACAAAATTTTTGTCCATTTTTTGAGATTCCCGCACTAAATATTGAGTTGAGTATGGGGTGTGGAGTGCCGTGCGTGTTGGAAAATTGATTTAAAATGTATTTATCTCGAAATAGGATTGTATATTTAGAAAACTAATATTTATTAACAATTAAAGTTATTTTAGTGCCGGAAAGACGTACTACTTGGAACCAGATTCCAAATATTGGTATTGTTAGGTTCAGTTCTAGATCAAAGCGACTAAGGATATGGACACGCTTAGACCAAAGCAGGTACATACGTTTTGATATTACGGATCTATCGCTATTACCAACGTGCTCAGGGTATAGTTGAACCAACCGAAGAATGCCCCAAACGTCTACTCTATAGATAAGTATGTCGTTTCCCCTAGGCAAAGCAGCGTTCTGTAAGTGCGAAGGAAACTGAGAGCGATTTCCTGCTCCTCTTCATTCCGTAAAAACGTTGCCGAAGTCATTTGAAACAGAAAATAATTTCTAAATGTTTCTCACAGCAGCTAGTCTTACGAAGTCGTATGCCATGTCAAGGAAGACTAAGTATTCCGTTCGAGGACAATCCGATCAAAGAGGCAAGAAATCGTAAATGAAAGATGGCTACGATTGCCGGTCAGACGAGGTCAAATGAACAAGTATACATACTTATTCGAACCATCATATTTGAAATGAAGGAGAGTTTGTGTTAAGGACACAGAAATTGCATTTTTTCAGACTCCGCTTGTCGTATGCAATACTTTCTTCGACTTTCACTGTGCGTCGTCAAACTATCAGGCTCGAAAGGGACTATTACATCTTTTTGAGTAGAAGCCTTCTGCACCAAGTCGTGTACCTATGTCCAACCAAAGACTTTGTAGTTAAAGTCCCTTGAATGTAACACGTTTACCTCGGAAAGCTGCCTATGTCAGAGCTCTTCCTGAGTCCAAACGTAAGAATTGCCAGTAAAATTAAATAAAAACACAGCAATCCGCAATAAAATGTTAATTTATTTACAAATCAATAAAAAAAAGTATAAACTACTCTAAAAGCTGAGGGCTCACTGCTTGATATTCGATAATATCGTCCAAGTCCTCGTCCACATCCATGGTTTCCACAATTTTACAATCCTCCTCATCGACACTGTCACGCGTCGATGCCTCCAATTCCCGAATCGATTGCATCAGAACCTTAAACCTATTCTGTCGCCCTATCAATTTCCGATCCAATTTTTTCGATTCATTTTGCAACGAAGTCAATTCCGCCCGCAGTGCTTCTAACTCCTTTTCGCTATTCGCTCGATCCGGTGCATCGTTAATCACCTTGGCAAGCGCATCGTATTCCTCACGATTCTTACGCACCTTTCTTGCGTACATTAAGTTCAATTTGCAGGTCTCGAGTTCTTCTTTGGCAATTTCAATGCCGCTTTCTATATTATTCGATAGCGATTCGTAGTTTTTCAGTTCCTCGTTGATCATCTGTAGCGTGTGCTCCGATTTGGACGCAACAAATGTGCATTGCGCCAGTTGTGCCATTAACCGGTCGTAGAATATTTGACTAGAAAACAAGAAAATGCCTTAGAATTTGTACAATCGAAGGGGGAATGAATGTGGGAAATACTTTTCCTGGCTGTCGGTTGTGTTGCACCATTTGATGAAAGTTTTGAGCAGAATGTTCAGCCTTCGATCGTCGCCTGTTCCATCGCCGTCGATCAGCAAGCGACGCTTGATTACATCCTCTGGTTAAAGAAAAATTATATTATTAGCTAAAGAACGTATATTTTGAGAGCAGTTTACAAACCATCAGACATTTTAGTTAGCAATTCACGAAAGTATTGATAAACAAGAAATTATTTCTGCAAATGCATAGCAGGTAAACAAACTGCTCGTAAAAAAATGTCAATCTCTGCAAGTGATGCCAGATTCTCGATATGATTCGCCCATTTAAAGGAATGGTCGCTTGTACTGAGTGGCTTCCAAACTTTATTTTTTATTTTAATTACTTTTGGGAAAAAATTTTGTTTCCAATTTTTGTCACCGATCTCCATTGGTTTAATGAAATCAGATTCGAGCGATTGGGTTACAAAATCAAATTGAAAATTAGTTCATAACACATTAACGATCACATAGGCTTGCGGACATACCAGTCAAAACTCAAAAAGACTAGAAATATCTCAATTTTGTGAAGTTTACATCCGCATATCATAATCTGACAGCTCAAAGCCCATCTCAAACCGTCGCTCCCTACAACCGTTGAATACATTCATCAATAAATTTGTTCAAGAAATGCGCACTGAAATGAAAAATCCAAAGTCTCCATTGGTCTCCATTCGGTTCTCTCTTCAGTTGTCAATTTGACACCGGTTTCGTTGTATGTTGATTCGTCGCGCATTTTGTTTATTTTTTTTATTTTTTTGAAATGTTTTCCTTGTTCCACTTTCATATCTCTAAAATAAATAATTTGCACAATAGCAAAAGTTCAAAAGGAATCTAAACGTCAACTGTGTTAAGTTAACTAATTAGCACGACTGTATGCATAAATTTTTTGCATAATAATTGGAATTCGCACATTTCTCGTTAGTGGCTGTTTTGTTTTAAAGCGCGCGTTTTGCTTTCGTGTTCATTTTTAGTTATTTTTTTGGTGAAAGAAATGTATGAAACGCCGGTGTATTTTTAGAAAAAACAAAGAAAAAAAAAAAAAAAACTATGAATTGGGAGCTCTGACTGTTTGGCTGTCCGTCTGTCGGTCGGTTGGCATCTATAAGAAGAATTTATGTACTTGGCTGTTTCTTTCGCCTACATATCCGCTGGTGCTTGGAATCCACCTCAAGAGTGAAAGAATTCATGAGTCTTGTCTAGGTGGCGTTAAGACGGTTCCCTAATAATAAAAAAAAAAAAGAATAAAAGTTGGTGTTCCAACGTTTTGGTGTTACTGCACTGTGGTGGGGTCGTCTGCCTCTCGGTGAGTGTTCTTGATGATAGTTTGCGTTTCTAGATTTCAGTGCCATTCCTCTGGTAATTAAATGGTTTTGCTGTCTGCATAGCTCTTTGACTCTGATTGCTGGCCACACGCTGGTGCTTGCCTGTTAGACTAGCGAATATCTGATGGATCATGTGCAAGTGTACACCTTTGTAATGGTTTACATGGGCTCATTGACCTCTGAGTACAATTGGCTTGATGTGATTGGCACGGGCACCTACAGTGCTATTTTAGTTAGCGCGGTTGGTTAAGTGTGTTCATTCATTCAACGTTCGAGGTGATTGTGCAGAGATACACACTCGTTTTCTGTCTTTTGTCATGGATTTGAGGTGTAAAAACGTGTTTTATTGATGCGTCATCGTTGAGATACTTGGTAGTTTAGTGATTCGAAATAAACAGGCTGTTTCTATGTACAGAACTCGGTTTTAACATTCCTAGTCATCGATTCGCAATGGTATTTTCTGCTATATGGTGACGCAGGTAGATGCAGGTATGCAGATGCTTTTTTTTTTCAATTGCCAAGCATCTGGATAAACAATCCAGAGGCGAACCAATCCTACATTACCTGCGCGCCTCTGTTGTTTCTCAGGACAAATCGTCTCCAGGAGGGAATACTTTCGAAGTCGGGGCTTGTTTTCTTTTGTGGAATAGAAAACACAACCCATTTGCCAGATCTGCCATCTAGTACGTGCATGGAGAAGCTGACCCAAGACGAGGGGACTCCCAAGGTATGAACTAACTTGGGTCGTACATCGGGCCTCCATGGCATCGTATGCAGTTTCTAGAAATATATTGAAGGTGTACCCAACTTTCTCCGCTCTCCTGCGCCCTAGGTGTCTCGATCCTTGATGACCGCGTTACACTGATTTGTCAAGCAATGGATATGTCGCTCGTCGTTACATTGTGATGTCTATAGGATGTGTGACCTGTTCTCTTTGATAAAAAGATTCTCAGAGCCTGTTGCAAATGGTTGTAATCTTTATCAGAGGATCACTTCATAAGCTTCGCTTTGTTCTAGAAAGCTAGCTATGGGGCTGAGTCCAGACCTCTTCTTGTTGGAGAACCATTAGTATCCAGAAGATCATTTCCAAGCGATCAAGAGACAAGATCCGCACTCTGCTTTGTCTCTCGGGGTCAGTGCGCTGGTGTCCATTCGCTTTACATGTCCTAGCTGACTCATGTCGATGAGTCGTGGCCAGTTCTTTGTAGCCACCACCGGCGTACTTCAAGGCAGTCGTCTACAAATGTAAGTCCCCTTCTATTCATTTTGCTCATTAACGTCTCCATTTTGCAAATCCATTTCTTCTTCCCGAGACTCTGGTTTCCTTTAACAAGACATCGAACGTTTGTCGATGTGGTGCTTTATAAAAAAGATTAGAGCTCAACATCGCCAAATGTCCAATCAGCCCCCTCCTCGACTTCTTCTTCTCCAGGGTCAACCCATAGTCACAGGTCATTCCCTTCGGCACCTTGGCATTTTGAGCTCAATTCTTCGAAACTAACCCAACTTATTACTTGGTTTAGTCAAACGACACGATGGTCCAAGGAATTCTCCAACACTTACGAGCACAGATCACTCACTATACATTCGTCCTCTCCTTGAGTATGCCAGTCAAGCTCCTTCCAGCGAATTCATGTGTCCTTCGCCCTTCTTCTTCTTACCCTGAAAACCCTAGTTCGTAAGTTAGCTTGTATTAAGCCGAAATAAATGGGGACTTTTGCCTCTACCAAGTTACAACTCGTAGTTCATCGAGGCAAGGCCTTTTTACGAATGATTTTTCTACCCAGCTGTCTCCCGCATTAAAAAACTTCACCTGGGAGCATTCTTCCTTAATAATCTAAGCGATCTGACGAATATAAACATCAATAGCTTCCTATGCTTCATTAGAAGTTTAAACTGTTTTTACGAGTAGGTAGAGAGGAGCTTATTCCTTCTATCCGCATGGTATCGCAACGGACCTTCTATTGGTCTAAGTGTGCTGGTATCACTGTCAGCCTACTTACTTAAGTTCTGCTGCAGTTCAGGGTGAACCTGGACCTCAACCAACAAGCCTCTTCAGTTAGCCCGGTCCTTAGCTAACTGCCCTCGATAAGGATGCACGTAGACGAGAGAACGTCCATTGTTCTGCCGTTGTGTAAGGTGGATGGATCACCCTCTTACTCTGGGAATCATTCATATTAGCCCTGCAGGCGGTACTCAGATCGTTGAGATCGTTGAAAAGGTATTTATCTAGAGTATCCCTCCTAATATTGGCAAGTGCTGGGCATGTGCATAGGACTAATGATCACTTCTTCCGCTTCGTCCCTACAACTTCTGCAGAAGTGGTTGTAGTCCCCTACTAACTGGCAGCCACTTTCAACTAATAGTTCATCGTTGAATCTGTTCCTTTAAAGCACGTCAACAGAAAATTTTTCTATTGCACCAAGCAAGGATATCCTTCCTCTCCTCCTTCGATAAAGCTCATGGTTTAACGCTATACAGTAGGGCCTGGATAGTCAAGATCTGAAACAGAATTGCCTCCTCACCCCAAAGAAACAGCAATCTCCAGGAGTTATTCTTCATTCTAGTTCCGTTGAGGTGTTGTCAGAATTCATAGCAGACATGGTAGGCAGCTTCTTGAATGACCACAATGGGTATCTCTTTATAAGAAATCCTGTAAGAACCAATCATTTGTCTATGCAGAGCTACTGTCTTCCAAGGTACACCCACTTCATGTGTCCCTACACAATGCCATGGCTCTCCTAAAGAAAATGTTAATCAATTTTCCTAACAATGGAAGGCTTCACCAATTAACTTTGTAATAGAAAATAAATATATCTCGACGTTCGGTTTCTATTTGGCGAAAAGATATTGCTTGGCGCCAAGCCATTCTCTTTCGTAATACCCCACCCGATGCACAGTCAATTCGTATAAACATTGCACCGCGCGCCGCGAACCAAAATGACAGCTTTTAAAAAAACAATAACATTTTATTTGTCATTTAGTGCTGCATTAATTATTTAAATGATTTTCATGATTAATGGCATTTCTTGTTGCTAAGTATATCATCAAAAAAAAAAAGCAAAAAAAAAGAAAACCACCAGCGCTATTTATTTATAAAGAACTGAAGGAGGAAACGTTTCTTTTTCCGTTCACAAGGAGAGGAGAAATAATGTAGAAAACCTCTTCATTTGCTAATTTTACGGTGTCAGGAGAAAATACACTCATCACAAAAAAAAAAACAAAAAAAAACCGAACAAGCTGCCCTGAAATCTTGGACATGACCTACTAAAGCAAAACACTTGTGCCGCGTCCACCGCATTTATGCTTATCGAGTCGAGAATCCGACTCCAAAAGAAAATGGAAAAAACTCATCATGTGTACGCCAGTACTACGAGTATAATAATAATAATTGCAGGAAAAATAAAGAAAAAATAAGAATCTTTAGGTGCTCTTACGGGGCCTGTTCACTAATTATTATTTATTATTTTCCTTTCGGAATACGAGTACTTCAAGTGTCACTTTTGATTTGAAAATACTTGGTATCGTGTCGGCTGACTTTTGGTTTTCAATCAGACTTTTGGACTTTGGAGAGATGCTATCGCTGTGTGGTCAATTTCCACGTGTTTTCTATAATTTTATGGTTGTTGTGTCTACATTATGGTATTTCATCATTCGCTGGGTGACACTGACATGTACACTCTGCCAAAAATATATTTTGCAGTCTCACATACATTATGTGATAATTTTTTGTTTATTTTCTTGTGAGTTATTTGTTTTTGTTTATTTATTAGTGCAAGGGGTTGTGCGTGTGTCTGTCTATTTGTGGAATTTTTGTCACCAGAACGATCCATCAAATGTGTGGAGTATCTGTGAGTGATTCGTTGTGAACATTGAACGGATTTGCACTGAATGCGTTCATTGATAAAAAACGTTTTGTTTGGGAAACGATTTGTAGTTTGAATTTATTGCACAACGTTCCATAAACGCCTTGACCTATATATAGAGGGAGGAGGTTAGCCAAAATTTGTATTTTCCTGGCAACCGGCCACATTGCACTGTAGATCACCATCGCAGAGACACAACTATATGTATATGATGATGAAGAGTACTCATAACCGAAAATAGAGGATCGGCGATGTTTCTAAAATATATAGAATCGGGACTACATACTGCTAAAGAGTTCGAAATCTATTCTCCTTACATTAACCGACATTTTTGGAGAGGTTAACAAGAGGTGGAACCCCGAATATGATTCACCAGTGAGTAGTTTGGTCTGTCTACCTACAGTAGATTTCCTTGAAAAAAACGAAATCTCGTTTGAATGAAAGCGAATTCAAGTTATGATGTCATACTTCCTGGAATAAAGTATTTCGAAGGTAAACCTGTCTCCCACTAGGATGTCCGTAACGTTTAAAAAACAGATTCATTTGCAGTGATTGCCTATAAATACTTAGTTTGTGCTTTGAACTAACAATGGGAATGTAGAACCCAAGTCTTCTTATTATCATCCAAATCTCTTTGTTTTTTGAACGGAAGAGTTGTTTAGCTTAGAATGGCTTTCAATGTTAAACATGAAGACTGGCAGTTTACTCCTTGAACCCACGGATACACGATTGAATGCGTTGAACCAATTTTTTATGAAATTTCTGTACAAATGGGACGATATGCCTCCAAATTAGTATTGAGGTCCAAATGATTAGTCGAATCTGGAAGACAATACGGTCACTGAACTTCGACTTCGACATCAAAAACTGGATTCTTTGGCTATTTGCGTGGCATGTGGCGGCTTCTTGTTGAAACCACACGTGCTTCAAGTCATCTTCTTTCAATTTGTGGCAGAAATAGTCAGTTTACATTGTCCGTCAATTGCTATTCTAGTTCTGCTTAGTCTTTCGAAAATAATGGAATTACTAAGGTTTCTTTGCCTAGAAGGTGTAGGGACATACTGATCTCTCCTCTTTCAAGACGGTTACGTATCAGTTTTCTATGTAAAGAACGATGGTGGATACAATTTGAATTGGTTTCCGATATGCTAGAACACTCGTATGCTCTAATGAAATCCCCACATCCCTTACATGTTGTCCATCCGACCTAAAGCGAAGTCATCCTCGACTACGTTGTCTCTCCGGGCCGGAGCATTGGTGACCATCTCTAGTTGTTGAATCTCCTCCTCCAAAGCCGATCAAAGCAAACAAGACCGAAGATTTTACGGATATCTTCATCCGCTTTAGATAGAGTCCATGCTTCAGCGCCATAAAACATGACAGTTCTCCTTAGTTCTTCGAAACAGCGATTGTGCAAGAGTTGTTCTTCGTTTTATATCTGCTTAGGTGTTGTTTTCAGAATTAATAGCAGAGCTGAGGTATGTAGACAGAGTCCCTTACTACCTCAGAGTCGGTTGTGACGTTCTGTCCAAATCGCCGATTTTGTGGGCCCATTCTTGTTGAGAGCATATACTTGGTTTTGTTGTCATTACTAAACCCCTTTTCAGATTCCGTTCCCATACTAGTGATCTAGACTACTGGTCAAGTGAACGCCTTCGTCTAGATTAAATGCTTCATTCTGCCTGACAGTGAGATGGTGTGAGATGGTGTTCATCGCTGTTATACAGTCTGCAGAAGAAGTTTTTCCAAATTCTCAACACCGACTGTGACTACTACAGGCGTACGGGCCTTGTTGGTCTGCCAAGTTCTTTTTATCTGCTAGTAAAACTTCCGTCTTGGAGTATAATCTCTCAAGATCTTCGATCTTACGCTTCTCGTTCTCTTCTTCCTTCGGAGAAGCTAAAGTAAGAACACAGACTCTGGACAGCTATAAATTAGCTTCACTCTGGTGTCCTTTTTTCTAGAAATGTAGGCTCACTGGATTGAATAACAAGTACGCTGGCGCATGACATAAGTCGAAAGGTTTTTTTTTGCTGATAATAGGACATAAGTTCGTGGAGCCTAATATCTGTTTAAAGCAAACTTGCTCCAATCGCTAAGGGGATTCCACCCTTTTCTCTGCAGGGTTTGGCCGCTCACGCGACTTCGTCCCTCCGCTAATTGTATGTCTCCAACTGCCAGGCAGGCGCGCCTATAACTCGGATTTCTCTGACCAAATTCTTATAATTTTCCCCATGAATTTGTTGTTTGGATTTTATTTCCATTTTTCGATGTAATTACTTGTTCGAGTCTGCTATCTACACTGAAGAACGACCAAACTTGTTTCGAAAATTGATCGAAATCTAGAGGTGAAAATAAAGTGACAGATATGTCACTAACTTCCTTGGATATATGTACATAAATTCTTCAAGTTAATCTATTTTTAAAATTATTGACCGGTTATTCCGCAAAGCCAACAATACTAGTTCTGCTACGCACCTACATCAAGATTAAGATTTAACAAATACCCAACCACTGACAGTCGATAAATTTGTCAAAATACCACGGCGGTTTGCTCTAATTTACAACTTTTTTTACCAAAGAAACCAACCGATAATCTTCTTGAATTCACACTTACATTGATTCCTACAAATCGGGTGGCGGGTAGCTACCTTATTTTTAATGAAGATAAGAAGATCTACATTTACGATCAAATCACGTCTAACGAGCGTCAATTAGCACTTGTTAGGTCTGAAATTTCCACGATGGTGTTAATAGGTTTACATACACCATTCTGTTGAGATATCTAGATACATTATGCAGTCGTTTAAAGAATGGATTCTGGTCCTCATGCCATTGCAGGGAGCACCAAGAATTCCACGCGTAGACTGTCTGGAATCGGTTGAGTTTATACCACTTTTAACTAGAAATCCATTGGACTTAATTAAGAATAAGTTTTGAGTGTTTTTGCTTGGCTTTCTGTTTACAAAAAAACAACTCTATTCATGCTGGATAAATGTACATACATACATACATATGTATAGCTTTGCGTAAGCAATGGCTTGTTCAAATTTAGATCATTGTTTACCCGAGCGCTGACTTGTTGCAATGAAAGAGAGGAATTGCACTTTAATAGCCGAAGATTTATGTTTGATTTATAGCTGCAGATACTTTTAATGAGAGCGTTAACTTCACGTGTTACATGCACTTTACTTTTCTGGCTCTGAAGGTGTGTGTGGGCACAAAAATGCATGTTGGTTACTCGATTTACAGTCTAATAATAAGAGAGTGACAGCAAACAAAAGCAGGCACCATAAAACGAAATGAGGGGTGAAATGTCAAATATTCGTTTCGATTCCCATTGTCACTTTTTTTTTCCAATTATCGATTGTGGTCTGCTTCATTGTGCTGTCAACTTTTAGAAGTGATTATAGAACTTTCTTGTCGCCTGGAATATCATAAAAACTTTGTGGCATCGTGAATGCTATGGAAATCGATAAAGAAATCAGATGAGGAATAGCGGTGATTATGTAATTATTGTTTTCATTTTAACAAACAAAATTAGTAAGGATCTTTGGATTTATGGCCGAAACTATTATTTGACAGATGTGCTTGAGGTGGCAGTCAGGGCGACTTTTCGGTCGCGAATTCTATTTTTTTTTTGAGAAAAAGTCAAACGAAATGAAGTCTGTTGTACCTTCTTTACCGCTCTGCATTTCACAGCAGTAGACGGTCTGGCGCAAGACATTCTGGATTATCGTATACTTTCTGGTTCTAATGGCCCTCATAGCAAACCTATCCTGGGTAACTTCATCCGATTTATCGATTTGAGTACGTTTACGACATTTTAACTTTAGAAAGTCGACATACAACGCCCACATCAACGCATCTGGTTGGTTATAAATATTGTTTCAAGAAAATGTGTATATTCAGCGAAGGATTGGCGTTTTTTTTATCTAAATCGGACAGCGTGTGCAATGACAGCGCATTGTCGAAATTGCAGTCCAACTATTCGCACGCCTTACCTCTCCTTGTGCGAGATTTTCTCCATCCGGTATACTTAGTCACCAACTGCAGATATGCTTAGCATGTTGATCCCTTAATGAACGATTCAAACTCCTAATGCAAATGGCGACAAATGTCAACACTACTTTGAGATGACAGGGTGATGACTTCTGCTGCACTTTGTACAAGCAAACATTGTCTGTGTCATCAGATCACCACCATCAACGTTATCGGTGCCGAAGCTGATGCTAACTTTATTGGCGCAACATCGGAGACATCCTCTGATAAATTTCTTATCCTCAGGCACTGACAGCCATTAAATGATCTCTTTGGAGACCAACTTTTGCTCAATTTCTTTGACTAATCTGCGAGAATATCCTTTTTGAAAAAATTGGTATAAAGTTATGATCTGTTTGGTGTCATAGATTAAGTAGCCCCAGTTGGTGGACCTTAATAACCAATTCCATGTGAGATGTTGAAGAGCTCTGACTTGAGTCAATCCTGGGCCTCCTCCTTTCAAGTTTTTTCCTTGATTCCTTGGCATCATAGTGGATTCAGAGTCAAATCACTTGCCAGTCTGTCCGGTGAAAAACGTGGCTTTCTACACTAATCGTTCCTGGAGCAGACGGACATTAAAACAATCCTTTGGTCTATTGGTTCCACTCAAACTGTTGTCAATTCATTGTCGAGTGTATATCATACCATACCAATGCCGAAGATTGTTAGAAGTGATGTCTGCCTGCTCCATAGACCCTATTGCTCCCTGAATTGTGTAAGAGGATCTGTTTTCCTATCACCTGGCAGACGTTTAAGTGATTTGACTCCATATCATGGTTAACGATGGTTCTTCCTCGAACTTTAAAGCTTGCAAAAGTTTACATAGGTCTTCAGTCTTTGTTACGTCAAAGATCAAAAGAAATGTGCACTTCTTATCCAGGGCAGTCTTTGATCGGCGGTTTTGAAAATGAGGAAAGGATCTCTATCGCAAGACGTAATATATACGTTAAGGTTCATTATTGGTACTTTCCACTGCTTTAGAGGTGGGAATACCTTCTGATTTTACATTTTTGTGAAGTGGTGATCGCGCTCGGTAAGGCTTAAACGGAGAACTAGACGTTTTGTATCTGAAATTGTACTTACTATCCATCAGACGCGAAATATTAAAACTAAAGACTCGTCTTCATAGACTTTCTCTACACATTTCTGCTTGTAACATCTCTGGACATTTTTGTAAGGAAGTGTTGCCAGGCACAAAATATAACTGAGGCCTACCAGACTTCTTGCTTGTAGTGTATACATTTCCATGAGATGTGGATCTACAACTCGGTGAAGGATAGGCAACATTTTGTCAGCAATATGAAAGCTTAGGCTCAAAGGCTGGTTTTTGTACTGATCTTGACCAATCGTAGATCGATCGTAAAGGGATCCAACCTTTTGTGTCGACGTTACTTGCATGAACTGAAACTTGCACAAATCAGTAATGGGATTCAAAATTTTACTTAATTAAGTAATAATAAACCAATAAGAGTACAATGAAAATTGTTTACAAAAAGATTTAACCTTCACAGGGGAGACATCGCATTTCGCGCTTGGGTGGTTCATCTAAACCGGACTTAACAATCACAAATAACCACAAATTATCGTCGATATTACTTAATTTAGACTATAATGTAAGTACTTACATTTCTCCCATGTATTAGCTCCAAATCCGGTCTGGAATCTCAAATCCAAAAACCCACTCCCGCATGAACTATCATTTCGATATAATGGCCCGCGTAAAGCAGGCACAATTGGCCCACAAATTGGGACCTTCTTCTACAAAAACAATAATTAGAAATGGAAGCTAGCTGCTAGTTACTACTTTAAAACAAAATCATTCTAAATCCGAACTATCAATGAATGCAACTGTTCTGGTGTTTATGCTAACTTTTTCGACCTTGTTCGGCCTTCACGCTTCACCTTGTTCCACACAGAGCGTTCATGTAAATACGAAATACATTTCTTTATTTATTTTTTTAGTCAGCATTAACATCAAGCGGCGGCAGCGGCGGCGGTTCATTACCAAATAAATTTTGTAATACATATTTTCGAAAAATGTAAAAATAAACAACTTGTGTATATGTTTAGCTTTTTTTCGATTCCTAAATGCCAAGGAATTAAAATTAATAGTCCAAGTGGTTCTAATTTGTTAGATATACGCAGAAGCCACTTCACACCATATCAATGCAGTTTTTTTCGAAAACTTAATGCATCTCTTAATTTTTAATTTAACCGGTATTTCGAATTAATATGACAATAAAACTTTGTGCCTACTAAGTAACATTGGAATGACGCGAGTCTTTATTGATTAACATGCAAATTAAATCTGAATAAAGTGTAAGCACTGGAGGTCGTGCAAATGTGACAGGTGTACATATTTTGACATTATGCGAATGGACTACAACGCCATCTATCTGTCCTATGGGTTGGGAATTGGGATTTCTGTATCACTAAAGAACTCCTCTACTATGCCAATGTAGAGACATCAGTGTCCCTACCATCTTACTTAAAGGCTTTCGCTAAGACTAGCTATACAAAGCTATACGCTCGTCATACCTATTCGGAGCTCACCTGTCAACCAAAGCAGGGCGTATAATCACAAAAGTCGACTTTAGCCAAGTTGGACGTCGTAACTGCAATCAATTACTGACTACGAGGATGACAGGGACTGTCTTTCGACTGTTTCCCAGAACTCTACCGTCATTCAAGAAAGAAGGCAAGTAAGCCCCAAAAGACAGCCAGATATGTGACGCGAATGACGCGAGTCTTTGTTGATTAACATGCAAATTGAATCGGGATAAAGTGTAAGCACTGGAGGTCGTGCAAATGTGACAGGTGTTTAATTTTTGTACATATTTTGACATTTCTCACTCTGCGAATGGATTGCAATGCCATCTATCGCACATGCCGAGGCGTGTGTTTGTTTAAGGAAACGGATCTCTGTACCATTGCATCATCATGCCAAAAAACAGATATCAGTGTCCCTAGCATCGTACAGTACATCATGATGGGTCAACAACCAGATAGATCCCTTTTAGTACTTGATGAGTGAAAAGGGTGACCAGATGGCTTATACTTTTTCCGATTGTTATGTTCCACCAGTTACCAATGAAACCCAACTGTCAAAATATTCAGAAAAAAGGCAAGTAAGCCCTAAAAGACAGCCAGATGTGTGAACGAAGGCAAAATTTGTTGAACTGAAAGAAGAACGTGGCTCACTCTAGCGATAAATTAATGAGGTGTAAGTAATGAGGTGAAACATACGTTTGTGTGATTTAAGGCGTTCGTGCCAGAAATGTTGTGCTAAATTAATTCGCCCACTTACACTTCAATAATACCAGACACTACTCGATTTAAAAACGGCACGACCTAAGAATTGTTGATCTAAGTAAAACCAGCGATCATGTTGAGATTCTGGGAATAGCTGGCAATTATCAACAGCGAATGTTGTAGAGATAAGGAAATCGTGAGTCGTGTTGTAGCTGATATGGGACACTTGGCCTTGCTACCAGACTCTGTAGAGACGGTTATGCAAAAGGGAATCTTTTTATTCATATTTTTTCTATGATCTGTGTATTACTAACTATAAATCCGCGTATCGTACTAAATGTTAAATGGACGCAATCTGGTTTGTGAAAATCGAAAAACTGTTGAAAGCTTGGTTATAACTTGAACTCACTAACTATGTACTAGCTTTAGGATACTCGTGGTGATTTGGACTAAATTCTTTCACTTCTCGAAGGGTATAGGACGTCAACAAGGCCTGCGCATCATTTTGTTCCGAGTATTCAATCGCAACACATTGGACCTGCATCCAACTGCCTCCAATTCACTCCCAAATGTTCAACGACAGGTTCACCTACAGCATCCTGTAGTTCTCTATGCCTCTTTCTAATCCAATGGCACTTTCTTCTTCTTGGTCTGTTCTCTGGTAGTCTTGCGCATTTTAGTGATATTCACTTTCTAAGTACTGGATTCAAATACCGGTACAGATTCTTCCTTAGAGTGGAAGAGTCATAGCTTGACGCTGGTCCCGAGAACTTTAAACAGCATTCCGAATGCACCTTATGCTTTTTCGAGATTCTGGTTTATACATCCAGTGCGGTGGCACAGCAGTCAGTCCATTTGTCTACTTTCTTGATTGCTTTTTTGGTTTTGGCTTTTTATTCTAAAAAGGTGAATGTAGGCGAAGCCATCGTAGCCCATCGAATTGGTCGGTTATTCCTTTGCGTCAATACTGCACAAAGTACAAGGTGTTTCAAAAGAAAGTTTATATTTGTTTAGCCTTACTACGCTCCGAGAGGCGCAAGGGGTATGTCAGTCAGTAGCCTGACTCTGGGGAACTTAGTCGCTATGCAGCGTTTCTCGGAGCATACGATCTGCAATATTCGATGATTTCGACACTTAAATGATGCGTCAACCATCCTTTTCATTCGAAAATGGGGCAAGAAATTTGAAAATATCGATATAACACTGGAAAACCCAAAATCCGGAGAACCAAGTTCATCAAAAAGGGTAGAAAACGTGGAGAGTCTTAATCAGTCTGTTCTTGACGATCCGAACCTTTTAATTTGTAAGCATTATGTGGAGATGGTAGACGACTTCTTGGTGCCTGAATTGCAACACTTACCTGACTATAACCAAGCAACCGAGCAACGTCACGATTGAGTTCGTAAGATTTTCTTGATCTCCAGGAAATGTGGCCTCTACGCAATCCTGATTTAACCCGTATGGACTTTTTTCCTGTTGGTTATCTCATATCTAAAGTTTACGCCAGCGAAACCCGTATTACCCTCTCCACTGCAAGGCCGACTAGATAGCGTTTCCATTCAAGCCCTTGGATGTCGATGCGAAGAGGGCCAGGAGACCAAAAGGGGTCTAGGATCTAGCGCGAAAGCTTGGCTATTCGAAACCGAGAGATGAATCGAATTGTCCCTTGATCCGTTCCTGTATGATTCTAGGTATTTGCTTGACTATGGTCTACGTAAGCTTGATGATAATTCCTCTTTTCTACCTCCACGCTCTCCGCATAAGCTTATGCAGGAGTTCTGCCACTTGAGTAGGTGCCACTTGAAATAGTTGGACAGGGATGCCATTGATACCCAGAACTTGAGAGTTTATTGCTTTTGAAAACTCAGTAGAGTTTGACTTGGGTGTTCTCTCATCCGAAATCAGACGATCACCATCTTAATTCATCACTGGATGTTGTTTGGAGTACCGATCACCAATTAGAATCTTGGTGATCTTAAATACAGATCTACTGCTACATCGGCTTGTTGCTTCCTCAGACATTGAGTCGAATGGGTCGATATGCTGACGTTTGTCCCGTCGTACACTGCCCAGTACTTCCTTCGGTTTTACACTCGACATTGGGACTGCAGATCCGTTCTTTCCACTGCTTATGCCCCTTCAATCCGAGCCTTGACTGCTGAACGCTGATCGATCCTTCTTTCTTCATGTAGCCATGTGCGGTAATTTTTTTTTAAATTCTATCGACTTGACGTGCTTCAGTTAAAAACTTCTCGCCGTTCGTCCACTCCCGATCGCAGATTCCGAAAAAATTCCCAGATGGCACTGCGGGCGGGTGAAAGTAGGGCTTGCTAACAGAGACACCTGTCGGGAGATCCTGCTTTAGTCGTTTACCATCCAAGACACATGGAAGAACTTAAAACCCCGCAAACCCATGTCTCATTTGATAGCCACCAGTGTATTAACCCATTAATGTCTAAAAGCATCTGCCAACTTATACAATTCACGAGCTCATACCCACATATTCATATGTAGATGAACTGATTCCTGGCAGCAATGGTTCTCGAAAAAAAGAACCAAAATATCGAAAATAAATTATGGTCCATAAACAGAGCCAAACAAAAAGGCCGACTAAAGCAAAAATAATTTCTACGAGAACGCATATGGAACAGAACTGCATTTCAAGTACATCGGCACAGGGTGCATCGTGTCCCCGGTACGAGTTTCGTAAATGGCCAAAAGCCAACCCAAACGTCAATCGTCGACTTTTTATTTTGTATCGCTTGCCACTCGTACACTGAATAGTAATTTGCGAGTTACGTGTACGAGAATTGTGTGCTTTTTTTGTTTATGATTGAAAAAATAAAGATTTATGGAATAAATCATCGCGCATCTGTTTTTGTTTAAAGGGCAATGAAAGCTGAATTATTATTAAATTTTTTCGAAAATATTTTCATTGGCTGGATGTCCGGTAGTTGTTTGGTAGACGGTTTTATTTACCCTCTTGCCGGCCGGGTTAATATCCGCCGTGCGCTGTACGAGTATAAGTATCATTTCGATCAAAAGTTTATTTGTTTATCTAAGTGGGTGCAGATACATTTCTTCTTTTCCATGGAAAGAACGAATTTGTTTTGCCGCTGCATGTGCGGCTAATTTGAAAGGAAGTCTCGATGAAAGTGTTTGTCGTGTCCCTGAATTGTAATGGAGGTAACAGAATGTATCTAGACATGCATGTACCTGTCTTCGATGAGAAACTGATTTGGTAACCTTAAAATAAATTTAAACCGTCACAGGCTTTTAAAAATCCAATCGGTGCTGTTTGACAGTTCTATTTTCGAGAGAAACAAGAAAAATATGTTTTTGAAAATGCAGTTTTCGAAAATGTGTTTAAATAGACAATTTTTAGATGGTTTTGGTTTAGAACTACTGCTTGGTAGTACACAGTAGTAATACGCTTTCAACGTGGTTGATGGGTTCCTTAAGGAAAGTGCATAGTGCGTGGTATAGCGCGATAGAGCGCGGTACTTACAGTATTTTGAAATGAAAAGTGAACGTGAACAAGCACAAGTGAAAAACCCAAACAAAAACAAACTAAAATCTGTTCAAAACGAATAAAAACAGATCTACAGGGTGCGCTATCTTCCATGTTCGGTATGTGAATATTGAATAACTTTTGAAAACAACCTTACCGGCCCTTTACAATTCATTTGGACTAGTTTTTGAATACAACATCAATCAAGTGGCTCCCTCTATTGACCAAGCAAAATGTGCCCTTTTTACTGCGTTTTCCGTCACTTTTTCGAGCGTTTCGGGCGGTATAGCGATGATCTCGGCACGAATGTTTGCCTTGAGGTCGCCAATAGTGTAAGACTTGCTGGCGTACACTTTGGTTTTCAAAAAAACCCAAAAAAGATGTCCGGATGGGTCCAATCTGGAGATCAGTTAATGTAGCAATTTTTTGACAGCACACGTCCATGGAATTTTGTTGCAGAAACTGCATTATTGTGGCATGGCGCGCCATCTTGTTGAAAGCAGTAATCGCTCCAAACTTTTTCACACATTTGTCGGCAGACATAATGAACCAACATCAACTAATGTGGATTCCCATCGATTTTTTCGCCTTCTGGCTAAAAGATGGGTTTGGCGCAAACGGTGCCCCAATCATTTACTTTTTGGTAATGCAATGGTGTTTCATGGTTCTCCGTTCGCCAAATGAGACAATTTTGCCTGGTAACGACGCCAGAGAGTGCGAAATGGGTCTCGTTGGTCATCAAAATTTGCTTCCATAAAACACGTTCAGTGTCAACCATTCAAGCGACTGTTTTTCCGTATTCCAAGCGACGTGGACGATCGGTCAGCAATATTCTTTGACTTCAAATGGAAACAAATGCAAATCATTTTTCAAAATGCGCACTAAAGTGATTCCACTAACGCCACATGTAGGTTCTCGGCAAACACTCTCTTACCGCTTCAACCAGGTTATTGGAACGTCTTGGGCGTTGAGTTAAAACAAGTGAACGACTATTTGCAACGCATAACGCCACTATTTCAACGCGTTTTTTCGCTCTGAAGTACTGAATTGACGTTTCAAAAACATGTCTTCTCAAGTCAATCGGTTGATAAGTGTCAAAATTATTCAATGTTTACATACCGACATGAAAGATGGCGCACACTGTACATAGTCCCGAAGTGTATCTGTTCCTCAAATTATTTAACTCTAATGCGAGTACGATCGGAGATCTTGAAAGGGTTGACAAGTCTCAAATTGACTTGCCTGATTTTTCTTTAGCCAGGAAGAGTGTCAAGTTCCAAATCAGCGTATCGTTCAATCAGAACGTTGCACTCTCTGACATTAAGCTCAATTCCTAAACCTAAGATTGGTAGTCTTCTAGTTTGTGCAATAAATACTCAGACTAGGGTTAGGTTAAGTGGTGGCTGTCTCCGCTGTTGTTAGATTATGCCGCAGGATGTATTAATTTTTTGGAAAAACAAATTTTGGGACCTTCTGTCTATTGACAGTATTGACTCGCGATCCCGAACGTACCCGTGACTATCTAGTGTCAAAGGAGTCTTAGAGAAAGATCGCACAGATTGTCGCGCTTACAGCTTCCCAAGATAAAAGTCACAGTTTTGCATCGTCTTTTTGCCCGACTCATTCTGAATCCGACATCCGACATTCTGAATGGTTGTAATACCTGCTTCGTAGCAGTATTGCGGCTTTGCTAAAGCACTAATGGGTTTTGAGCTGTGCTCGCATTATTTCTTGATCTACTACAAAACTATAACCGCCATCTTGATCCCGTCTAGAGAAGCCTTTCGTTTCGTAAAAAACCACCTGTTTCTATCCTTTTATGCCAACATCGTCCGTCAAAAGAGACTGAAAAGAAATATTCAGTCGACAGTAGGAATTTAGGTACCTTTTGACCATCGTCCATTTTCTTCGTTACGCATACTATGCCAGAAGTCCTGATATATGCACATGATGTGCAGAATATATTATACTATGGTCGATGATGACTGTGAGGAACATCAGGATATCCTAAATACGGAATTCCTCCCTCGCATCGCTTGTATTGAAAGCAGTCCCTTGTTGCTGTTCGTAAGCGATACAAGGACGACGAAAAGGCTCCGTATTATCATATAAGTTGTGACGTGCATTGGTTGTATGTTTCCGTAGTGAAGGCGTGTACTCCTGAACTGTTTGCCTATATTTTCTAACGACAAATTCACATTCTTCATAACTTTATCATATGTTTTGTCAAAAAAAAAAAAACCGGAAATGTCAATTTCATGATAAGTATACGTTATGGAGTAAAAGTAATCCACTTAGTTTTAGCTGTCAGCTGTCAGTTACCTACTTTACAATCACAAACCAGATTAGTTACGGCTTTTTGTTTTCATACCTTGTTCTCACGATTTGCTGTTTTTATAAAAATCTATAAAAAAGTACAGACAAGCACAGCACTGACATTTTTGTTTTCCAGCGTTGAAGGATGAAAAGATGCGAGATTTGACAGGACTACCATTTGCGTTACCATATACATTCACTACTCTGACAGTGACACTAAACTGCAAATCTTATCTTACGATTCTAAGCTAGAAAATCACTGCTCTAAATATAGTTATCTATAAGTACGCGTTGCTGATGTCCTTCCTTCTATTTTAAGAAAGCAATACTTTACTCATTCAATCAGTGCAAGTCCATTCGGATAACAATCTTAAGGCATATTCATGCCTAGTCAGATTTATTCTTTATTACCGATAAGCCATTGTCTGCCTTCAACAATCTGAATTCAACCAGAACCGCAAAAAAAATAATCACCACTCGAACAACCTCTGATTAAATTAATAAATTTGATGTACAATCTTGTAGATAGTTAGATTTATAACCGAATAATCTAATCAATACCTTTGATGTGGTGTACTATAACGAATCAATGTTACGCGGAAATTTTCCCCATAACCTAGAAGATAGTACCTACTCGGGGGAAAAACTGCAATCACTTTCAAAATCACGTGCTTTACGTTGCTTTTTTTTTTGTTTTATTATCTAAAAATACACCCTAAGCAGTTGCTGATAAAAATTTGAAGATCTTATCAAAATACAAGCGAATCAAACACAAGACAGTATATTAATTAAAATATAATTAAAATCGTGATTAAAAGAATTTTTATAAACACCAAGGAGCTGAGTTGTATTATTGGTTTACGACATAAATTACCTTCTGTGCAGACGACGTTGATGTCGTTCTGATAAGGCTTAGACGAGGGGTAACTCCGGTTGTATACTCGTACTCTACTCAGTTCTGTACGATTAAGACTGTTATCTATACAACTTGATTGTTGATATATTTATTTTATTTATTTTTTTTTTTTTGGTTCTCATGATTTTATATTTCTCAAAATGAAAGTGTATGTCGAAACGAAGTAGTCCACGGAGTCGACCAGAGGAAACAATACAATAGAAGTTCGTTGACGTATAGCTGGGGTTTGTTTTTCGTAGTCTCTCCTGTGCTTCTAAGTAAAATATGTAAATTGTTTTTAATTAATACTTAGTAAGACGAATTGCGATACAAAAAAGAAAAGAGTAGAGAAAAAGTGTGAAGTAAATTGAGACGAATTTCTTAATGGTTTGGGTGTCTAGTGTTACTCTCCAGAGATACTTTTGTGGTATGTATTAGAATACTGGAAAAAAGCTTTGTTTTTTATGTTTAAAATTGAATACACCCTCGAATGTTTCACACCTGTTCTCATTTGGAAAAGTGCTAACGCTCAAGTGATTAAGTGAATTTGAAAAGAAAATATATGCATGCATCGCTCGCACAGATGTACATGTTTGCTGTCGAACAGAAAGGTCACGTAAAATATTATACAGGTTTTCCTCTGAATGTGTGTCTTAAGATATGACGAAGGAGCATACTTGTGGCGAAGTGAAATGTAGTATTCAATGCTGATTCTATCGATTGAGGAAACCTTGTTGAAATGTTATATAATATCAGACAAACAAATTCCTGAAATGCTTTCTCATTTCTGTGGAACATGATGTATGGCGGAGTAATTTACCATTCACCTCTGCTTTTGGAGAGATTCTAAGAAAGCGAAAGATGAGATTCTCTCTGGTATTGACAGTGCTCCCGAAATTCTACCGAAGAAGCGGAAGTCATACTCGCTGTTGAAAGTATTTACTCAAGTTTGTTTGCAATCAATAAAGAGATAATGACTTGAACGTATCAGTTATTCAAACGGCTCGTTGATGTGGTTCGATGTAGGAGGTTGTTCTCTTGAGCTCTCTGTTGGGTCTCTTTTTTTTAAGGAACTTGAAGAAACTTTTCAGTTCTTTAGAAATGACTCACAGTAATAGTGATGCAACTTGGTATCACTTTTTTACGTATAACGTTCATTTTCGCATTTGCATCGGCATAGCAGGTAAGCTGTGATGCCAAGTCAATGCGTTTTCGTTGACGTTTCACAATTTCTATCTCAGTGTTACATGAGATGTGAATTCGGGTATTGTTTGCTTCGGAAAGCTCATATGAGTGTGAAGCAGCGACGCAATCGTTTGAATGATTTTCATCCAGACTACCAGTTCTTCTGTCTACTTGCTATATCCTCTCCTTATGCTGGACTGTTAGTGCAATTTTGTTCCTCGTTTTTTTGTTGTCTAGCAAAACAAAACTAAAATCTAACATGACAACCACATATTAATTCAAAGGTCATTGCATTTAGTGCAGTAAATTACCCAATTTTCACTCAAATTCTAGATTTCACCTACCAAAGTGCTCCTGTACACGAACTGGCTCTGTTCAGAAGGCAAATTTAAAAACCATTTAACTGAGAAAAACTAATTTTTCTGCTGTCATTTTTAATTTGATGTATTTTGAACAAGTGCATTCTGGTCGTGAGGATTTGTGAAACACATGTGTGCATTCTCTGTCGAATGACAGATGTATCTGTTGTACTAATTCATTAGTAAACACATTAAACTCGTCATAATTTGCAGGTTGAAGATAATAACTTATGCATTTATGTATTTTTTATTCTCACAAACAGGTGATAATGACGTATTATAGCTTTATTTGCTGTGAAGATAGTAACGCTTAATTGTAAGCGCAAACTTAAAACGGTCGTTTAGGTTGATTTGACTGTTAAGTCTATTAAATGTCTCTCTTCGGCTTATCGACGTATCTTATTGCCTGCCACAAATATGTATGTATTAACGATCACTTCTTCATCCTTTTCCAGTTTTAGCAGCTGAATCATTCGGTCATTGGCGGAAAGTTCATAGATCCATGTTTGCGCAACACAAAATCTAGTGAAGTTCATTATGTATTTATAGTTGAATAGATAATTAGATAATTTAATGGTGCTTACCACTACTTTATTGAAATATATGTATACGAAGATATAATAGCATTTGATGCGCGTGAGCAGTCTTATTGACGTCAGAGACCAGTCCAACAGAAATATGTTTCTTCAATGTCAATGGTTTCGGTTCTGTTTGGTACTTTTACGAGTATAATACAAAGAGTTTTTTGTTTTTGGCTTCAATAGCCAAATTTACCAAGAATCAAGTCTGGATAAGTAGTATACAGAATGCGGAGATTAGCACATGTTTGGAGAAAGATAAATGGGTGTTTCTTGCTTCTCATCGTCGCCCCTTTTGCTTATGATGAACTCGTTAGAATGTTGCCATTGTATTGGCAATCTAGACACCATAACCAGAGCAAAATAAATTGAAAAGTTATACTATCATTCCCAGATTTAGGACATTACTGACTAGCAAGGGAAAGTTGCACTATCTTAGGCTTTTAACATAGCCTTACTCAATTGGAATGGTAAGACCTTGATCCATTACTTGGAACAAGGCTTAGAAACCACTTTCATGAACATCGTGTCATCCGATCTGCGTTTGTTTGTTGAGTTTTGTTTGTTAAATTTCGCTTATTTGACCCAAAAAGCTAAGGGGGAGGCGATATGTGGAGACGTGGCATTCAGAAATTTCGTATCTGACTCGGTGGCGTATGCTTAATGAGTTAAAAAAATAAAAATTCCTCAAAAAAATTGTTTTTTTTTTTCACACAGTGAGGCAGGAATTAAGTTCGTTTTAAGGTTTCCTTCATCCTCGTGTGAGGCATACATTACTGCCTGGCGCTTGCTACACTATGGCCAGTTCAGTTGCGTTTTGTTTGTTTAATTTCGCTTATTTGACCCAAAAACCCAAGGAAGCTGGCACTCAAAAATTTCTTATCTGACTCGGTGGCGTATGCGTAACCCATTTCCTCAAAAAAATGTTGTTTTTGTTTTCACACAGTGAGGCAGCAGTTAAGATCGTTCGCATTGCAGTGGATCCCGAGGTTTCCTTTATCCTCGTGAGAGACATACCTTACTGCCTGGCACATGATACACCATGGCCCTTTCAGTAGCCCGTACTGTAGATCATCCGATTTGCGTTTTGTTTGTTGAATTTCGCTTATTTGACCCAAAAAGCTAGGGGAGAGGAGTTATGTAAAGCATAAGTCTTAGTTCGTGTCCGTGACAACTCCTTACCTTGTGTGCTGACACTAGCTCTGTAAAAATTGGCCCTCTTTGACTTAGACGTGCCCACGAGTCTAGAAAGTGACTACTACTTACAATCCAGTCGTGCACTTACTTTTTATTGCACTTGATAATCACCTCACGAGTGTGACCTTTCCTGGAAGAAAATCGCTTGACATTATTACCATAAAACCACGACAAGTAGGCGGGTATCGGAGGAGTTTTTTTTATCGAACCACATGCCAGCACAACAAATTGAGTGATGACAAATTGTAAATAAGTTCGTCATTTAAGGGGAAATACAGAAAATAACATGAAATTGAATTTTTGTGCTGAAATGCGCGTAAAGTATCTGTGGTCAGCGTTTACAAATCGGTTCTGTAAACCACGGCTAACTCGTGTGACAAGATCTCGAATTTCGTGTCTGATTATCTGTTAATTTATTGTTGTTAAGTAAATAAAATGAGTATACTCATGGATATCGAATTTGTCTGTTTATTTTCTCGTCGCCTAGTGTTACGGCTATTATTAGTCGATCGGCAGTATAAATAGATTCGCTTTGGATAGTAAGTGTACGATAGACACTCTCTGAGTTCAAAGTTATTTTTTACAAGTTCACGCAACGATGCTGGCTGACTAGAATATGGTTAGCAACAAAATAGGACTAAATACTCGTAGGACAACAAAGCCTATTATGCGGTCAACAACATGACAGAACATACACGGTTCAAATAATACCTCGGCATCGATTATTTCTTTATGTTCCGAATGTCCCCTCTCCATGGCTATGTAGCCAATGAATCAATCATTTCCATTCTTCTTTTATTAACGTGCCCGTCTGACAATATTTTTCACGTGGTTAAGCAGTGTAAATATGGTTTACCCTGCGTGAGTTATCAGGCATTTTTGAAATACGAATTCACACTCTGATGATTCCAAAAATGATCATTTTCGAGTCGTGCTGTCTTTTGAAAATGTCAACTCTTGAATTTTCCTATTATGCGCCGCCATACCGGGAATAAGTGATCTTTATTTTGAATCCCCGATCAGAGTTAGAGGAATTATCATTCGTCTGTGAATTGGTAATACAATAAATGATACGATAGCCACAGCCATTGTGGTAACACATCGTGTGTTTGGCGGCTTAATTGGAATATCATTTCCAAAAGCAATCAAATTAACTTTTATTTGGAACTGACAATGTGATTAAATGTGTATTGTAAATGATTTTGTTCGAATTAATGGGAATATAAAGTGTTTTACATGAGATACGTGGATCAAGTACGACTGGTTGAAACCAGAGTTTGACGTCACGCAGTAGGAATGAATCCAAAATTTGGTTTTTTTGCAATTCAAATCTAAACATACCTGTTTGCCGATTATGTAAGATTTGCTGGGAATGCGGCGCTAAGAGTATAGTTATTCCAACAGACAGGTATGAAGTTGATTCTGACATATGTACAAATAGAGTTTGAGTTGGAATACATGTGCGAAGGATTAGGAAAGTAAATAAACAGAGAAACGGATAGCAGACGATGGGTTTCTTAGAGATAAAAAGTGATCCCCAACTCGTGTGACTTTAAATGAAATGAAATCAAAAGTAAGGTTTTGTGACCTAGTAATGCATTTATACCTTCCATGACACATGACATGGTCAGCATATTGCAACGTGTTACAACGCAAAAACGCATCGTAACTTACTGTCAGAGAACTAGATGTCAGTTGTCACCTATTTGTATTTTTTTTTTTGTTAAATAAATAAAGATTTCCTGAAATTTGTTTCGTGTTTGCTTGGCATTCTTCCACTCAACTATTTTTTTTATCAGCTAGAGCGGTAATTTATGTAGACATTCCATCTGCTTTGCATACGTTTTGACATAAAATTTTCTTAATGGGATAAAATTTATGATGTTATGACATAAACATACAAAAAGGGCACCTAGAGCAGTTTTATGAGCTATGGATCTAGCGTTTCACATACCACTTTCACCAGAACTCGTCGTGGCGGAAGCTAGTGATCGAATTTTCCAGCCAAATTGTTTTGTTTGTTAAATGTCAATATCACAAATAAACAAATGTTTAACTCATGTCAACTTCTGTTTCTAATTGAAGCAAGGTTGCGTAGCATTACGTTGATCGCTACGACTGTCAACGTGAGGTTGAAGTGGAAGCCCCATTGTGGTAGGTAGCAGCGAACTCCTGTGGTTTGGGAGATCAAGGTTTTTGACGAAACTAAAGAAATTTTCTGATAACGTGAACATAGGTAGCGATCTATAAACTTGATTGCTCGATACTTCACACTTCAATGGCTTTCCATGCGAAACTGGTGTTAGATATTACTTCGTGGGCCTGGTTAACGATTTTTCCTATGATTCTCGTAATTCTGCTCTTCTTACTTTTTCACTCAATTCTTCCCTGATCGCACCATTAGACTAGTCGTGCTAAAATCTAACGATACCCACCGTGATAGGAATGGTAGTGCGTTGCTTTATCCAGATTTCGATTGTGTGGATCAACTGATCTTCGTTGCGTCTTCCTCTTTTTTCATCTTGACAACATCGGATGCTAGTTAAGTCAAGTATCTAGAGGTGGCTTCGTCCGATATACATACATCCTCTATATTTATCACTCAGAGTTTTGTTACTAACGCCATAACTCGAACCAGACCAACGTATAGAAGAACTGAGCTAGTTACCCTAGGAAAAGGTTTACCTGTCGTAGTAACAGCCTTGGGTTCAAATATTCCACTTCTCCACTTGTATTAGGGTCTGTTTACTTATTTAAATGGTTTCTAGATCGTTATTAGAACAATCTCCGTTTTGTGGTTAGTCCTTGATTTTAGCGACTGCTTCGTTCGTGACTGACTCTATTTCTTGGATGTGGTTAGCCAAGATTTCAATGGTGACAACGATCGCTTGGTCTGCTAAGACTTTGCTTAATAAACATAGTAAACATAGATAATTCATTGGATGGGGCGTTATTAAGTCCTTGCTGCTAGTACTCCATTTGGTGAGTTTTTGCTATGCTTTCGGAACACTCTGTGAAAGGTCTGATATGTAACCTCAATCTATTTGAAAGCTAGGTATTCGAACGTCACGCAGATTGTTTTCTTTAATGAGATAACTTATGACGTATTACCTTCCCATCATATCTCTGTCAACGCTTCCAAGGTTTGTCTATCAACTCGTAGAATCAATATTTGATAAATATTATATTACAGATTGTCTGTGTTTGAAGACTATTGACGTTCTATTTCGAAATTGCGTAAGACATTGTTCTTAGTAAGATCTTGGAGTCATCCTCTATATCGGACACATCGTGCATTACTCAGTTCTGTATGGTTGCCAACATGGTCGTCGTATTTTTGATCTACTGCCGGTTGTTTGATTCACTTCTTCGCATCCTCCTTTACTCCGAAAAAAAACAGTCAGAGTCGTCCTTACAAAATGAAAAAAAAACTTAAAAAAAAAAGTGCGTATACGTCTAGGTGTACAGAAAAAAAAAGTCAAGATCATGTATTACTGACTTCAAGTGGTTGAGTACTAAACTAAAAGATTCCCAACTCATATACAAGATGGCGCAAGGAGTATGTGTTAGGAAATGGGTCAGAATTTGGGTTTATACTCGGAAACCGACTGAATGAAAAGCTGTAATAGAACAACAATGACAGCACTCTAACGTAATCAAATCTTACGCAAACATCTTTATGTCTTTTGTGCAACCTTGCTCCAAGATAACTATAAGGACGTCATTCCACACACTTCACCGCATAGGTATTTTTAGATCATGGAATATTTCACATGCCTATGCAGGTGTCTTCACAAATATACAACCCATTGTACTGGTTTCATTCGACTAATCACTATTCTAACACAACAATCTCCATTTAACGCAAATATTTACATAAAACCATTCGACTACTAAGAAAACGTCCAAAGACTACCTTACTATAAATATCTGCTATAAATCTATTTCAAACGCCATAATTAGATACGGCAAACACTTCTTTCGAAACTAACTGGGTTTTTCCAGTACAATGTCTACAAGAAGCTAATTCCTTCTCCTTTGCTTGGGACTGCTCGGATTAGCTTGACTTATGGCACTTTATTCAAAAGATTATCATAAATTAGCACGGCTTATTCCGACACAATGCGCCTCAAACTTTTAGACCATACAGGGTGTCAGACATTGACTGACTTGCACTCCACATTTGTTAAGCATATCGGCAGCGCAATGACTTAATGTCAAATCGAGGAGGAATTACTCGCGATACCTTGACGTTAAAATGATGATGGTATCTGGTCAACACAGCGTTTGATAGCGGTTTTGGTTAAAATTAAATGTGAACGCATGTTGTACGCCAATTACCAATGTGCCATGCTACTACGACTACGGGGTGGAAATAGATGTCGCTAAATTGTCATTGCAGATAACTGCCATGGGAGATACGATTATTTTATTGCCAGTCGTACTTATAATATTCAGTTTGGTTGGGAAATTACGATAGGTCAGTTGGTTTGGCTCGACTTTGGGGTACTCTTACATATGCACAAGTGTTTACCGATTTGATAAATAGGTTTTGTGTGTTGTTATTGAGTAGTTTGACAAGTTTTTATCTTCAATGTTTAATTAGTGAGATTGGAAAAGCGAATCGCACAAGTAAGTAAAATTGTGTAACTTGTGGAAATTATTATTAACTTTGAAGAGTGTAAAGAATTCAACTGTCAACTGTCATTACGTACATTGGATCCTCTGATCACGAGACAGCACCAATCAACGGTCATTCCTCCTCATTAGATATTCTTATCAAGCAATTTTAATTAAACGCCATATTTAAAGCCACTGACATTCGCTCTATAACATGCTATCTAAAATTGCTTCTGAGGATCGACTGTGCCCGCTTATGGTTGAGTGGGGCAGTTACTAGTTTCTTTGAAGTGTACCGTAGTCTTGTGATTATTGGCTAAACTGCTGCCATTAGACTTACACCTCAATGCTTTGACACTGCTGTCAACTTACTGTCAGGAGGTAAACCTGCCACGTGACGACTGCAGTACCTTGTCCATCATCAGTTTCTTCTTAATGTGACTTACCCCTTAATTACACAATAAACTTGTTGCAACTGCAGATACTTGTAGATTATTTTCAGGAAAAGAGATGTCAGTTGAAGGCTGAATATTTAAGACAGCACCAAAAGAACGTCGGTTGACTTTAAATCATTTAAAGGCAATTTGAACCCGAGATTGCCTCTTCAGGTTTCAGTCGACCATTAGCTTAGACCAATCCTAACAAGATTTGTGCATTTTACTTCAGTTCAGAGACCGTTCAGTTTAGTTCAAATCTGTTTCCTGAACTAGTTCGTTCTTCTTGTTCAGATTAGTTCACTGCTTAGGAAATTCGGTCTTATGCGGCCGGACATACATTTCGTTACTTTGTGATTGGAAATGAAAATCATTCCCAATCCATCGTTTACCAGAGCAAAGGTCCGTCACTAATATATTCGAGCTTAGTTTGATCTCAAATTTTTGGTCAAAAAGTATGTGAATTTCAAAAATGGCTCTAGAGCATAGGACCTGTAATACATACACCTATTCAATGTCATTTCGGTTCAGTTCCAGTTGTGATTTTCTATAGAGAACACAAACTAGGTTAGTGTCTATCGTGTGTATCGTTTGGGCCCAAACCTTTAGTTCTACCAAACATTTGAAGAGAAGCCCACATGACTCTCGGCACCTAACAATTATAATAATTGCTTTCATGGTTAATTAGAAAAACCTTTACTTTGTGACGGGCTCATACCTGCCAATGACTATTATAAGTCGGTATGCGATATGAACTAGATCAACCTCATAACCAGCAGTATAGACTAGGTTATCAGCAAAAGAGAATCGGATGAGGGTAGCGTTAATATTGGCGATATGCTGGCTGTCAATACCAACGAATCGAAATTGATGTCTGCTCTTTATGGTTTAATGAGGTCATTGAAATAATCCAGCCATTTTGATCTTCATTTACCTAACCTAACCTACTTAGCATTTCCACCAGATTTACGTCACATGAATGTAGTTCTTTTGTATCTCATGGTACTTGGGATAAATTTATAGCCAGTCTTGTCCGAAGGCATCCTTAGACAGAACCCAGGAAGGCATGCAACAGCTGTCTGCTCAGACAATTCCTAAGATCGGGATCGGTATAGAAATGTTGACACCTTTATGAAGTAAGAAAACCGCCTGAAAAATCGCTCTTGCTTATCGTTGTCTAGGACGTTTCGGTGTTTACGCGCTACTCTGATCGATATTGACTGGTTCTACATAAACTTCCTTCTATACTTCGCTCTGAGTCCCATTGTTTTAGGTGGATAACGTATGTTTTCCTGTCTTTAAGAAACTGTTTCTTTCTGCACCTTTTGCACTACCATGTCCGCCATTTCTTGTTTAATCTGTTTCTTGTTACTATTTAAGTCTAAATGCCTTTTATATCGAAATGTTAACTAAAATATGTTCTTTTCTTTTTCTTTGCAGTAATTTCGCGTACTTAACAAAAGCACAAGAACCATCTCCCGAATGTGTAACCTAAGCTCTTGCTACAATGCTGCTGATTAACGCCTACAAAACCACGCCAAGCATTCATGAGAATAATAAAAATTGTACCACCCACTGTAAGCACTCCATCCTAACAAACAAAATGAAGGAGACCGATTTTGACAGTGCCACGCCTTCGTTAATGCAAGAAATGAATCTAGCACGTCGAGCATGCTGGTGTAATATCAAAACGGATTTTTATAATAAAACCTTAATCAACCACAACAATGGTGCATTAGACAATTGTCAAACAACTGACACGACGACGATGACGACGACGATGACGACGACGATGAATGCGACTTTAGATGGTGCTATTAAATCTAAACAAAATATAGATCCTAATAGAAGTAATCCTACTAATAATACTACTTATCCTAACTCAACTATTCCTAATTGTAAGCCACACAGTGATTGTTTGAATATGTCCAAAAGTGTTACAGCGTCCATTGTCGACGATGACAGCGCTGTCAAATGTGTCAGTCAATTTATTGATATTGCAGTTATAAGTTATAAGTTTTTCCAATACCTATACACAATGGTGGCAATCGCCGTACTAACGAAAGTGTTTAAGTTGCGAATGGTGCTATTGAATACGCTTAAGAATGTTAAACCAGATAAAGGGAAGAATTTGACGCAAGATGCCAAAGTAGTATTAAAATGCCAAAACGAAGAGCAACGAAGGAATGGACAAGTGTACTGTAGAACATTGAATAGGAAGAGATTTATGTTTGTGATTGTGAGTTGCATTTTAGTTTGTTGTGTGAACAGTATAGAGGCGCGGCCAAATTTGAGTGCTACACTGACACCGGGAGAGGGCGCAACAGTAGCGACAGGAGGAAAAACTGAATCGGTAAGTTCTGTTTGATTGATTGATTTGCAGGTGTTATACTATAAACATTTTCGTATCTGATAGATAAGATTGATAATTTTACTGTCGGGGGTTTTTGTGTTAATGTTGTCAGTTAAGTAGATGACACAAGTTAAAGATAACAGCGGGGCGGTCTCTTTTTCAAATGAATACTCGGAATATTTGGGGTTCAGAGTGGTTCAGTGGAATGCCGCAGTGGGAAGGGTATTCACAAGCCTAATTCAATTGCAAATAAGTGTCTGGTCGCAGGTAATTCGATGAACGATTCATGTTATAGTGCACGATTGGACAAGTTAAGGTCATTTTAAGGACCAGTCCTTTGGACGGTTTGTGTCACGGATGATAAAACTGTCTAACCATCGGATAAAAAAAACTGCTTTGTAAAGTGACATCTGCGATAAGTAGAATCTACTGCAAGTGGGCAATACAGGGCATTCCGCACAAAGTTCCTGCCGGAGCTTCCATCCTCGTTGGTCCCTGGTAGTAGTCGTCTTTTTTTTATGAAATACTTGGGCTTACTTACACCTAAGAGTATGCACTCTTTAATGCAATTTTTACGCTGATCGAAGGGGGTTTGAAACTCGGATGTTATTTTGGTTAGAACATTGAAACCACGGTACTTAATGTCCTTAACTTTACCGGAGTTGTAGTTGCAGTGGTACAGACAATGAATAAAGGCGTCTTCGTTTCTTGGAACAACTTGAGGTTCTCCACTCTGTTTACTCCCGAAAGCAAAAGCGTTTGCTATTATAACGCTGTGTTGCGACCTGGATAGGTCCATAAGGCGAGTATGAGAGATTTCACCTACCTTAGATATAAAAATCACACTAACTTCCAGCATTTCAGGATCCAGGCCAGATCCAATCAAATGAACAATACCCACTGAGGTCAATACCCACATGTTTACTGTTAGTGTTCACTACTCATCTCAGTCCCTGACTGTTTGAGTCAAGAAAAGTTAGTGGCTGTACAGCAGGGAGCCAGTGTACCAGTGACATTTTTCTGTTGGAAACGTCTCCAAGATCTACATCGGTCCCTGCGAGCTTAAGTCGTGAAAGGTTTAAGGCTGTTCATGTAGATCTCTCAGCCTAGAGGTACCCGTGCTTTCTGCATTTGCATTGACTACTATTGAGTCGGAGTACCACTATAATGGACGATTGTCTACCTTCCGTCTGGATACAATCCGGTGAAAGGTTATTGACATCATCGTGAACATAGTTTGGTTATTTATCGGAGAGGATTTTATTTTAGTTTGGCCAGCCTTGCATTTACAAACTGCAATCCTTGCAACCTATTGCAGAACGATCGACTTTTTTACCAACTCGCTTCGGTTTATGCAGTCCCGTCTTACGGGGTCAAGTTTAAGGCAATAGCATTGAATTTATTTCAGTGATGAGTACAAACTGTCACATTTTAATGACTTCCATTAAAAATTGCGTCACTCATGAATTTTACTAAGCAATTAGTCGGAGTAGATACACTCAGTTGACCTTAATGTCAAAAAGTTGAAATGCGTGCATCATGGTGAATTCAAAGTCTTTCGTTTTGACATTTATTTACAAGTGTGTTAGACAACTGATTATTGCAGATCCTTGGCGGAATGACAGCATTAGACCACTGACATGTACTGCTCTCCTGACATCTGACATTTGTTTTGCGCATCTCATTTGATGAAGCAGGATGCTCACTTTGCTCTTTTTAAAAATTACTCGTCAGTCAATCCAGCGATTACACCTCCACTCAGTCTTTTGTGAACATTTTTACGAACTGCAAGCAACAAAGTCCCCAATTAAGTAATAAGGCAGTAAAGCAATAAAAAAATAATAAATTCAGCTATTCATGAGAATTGATTGTGGCAACGTTTCGTTGGCAAGTCAAGAGTGTCTGACACTTGCATATTCGCACGATCTTGCCTTGCAAAGGTATGCCATACTTACAAAAACAAAAATGACAAATGGGCGGAAGAAGAATGATGCATTAAACAAGACATTTCGCATACTTAATTGCATTTAATAGCCGGCTTCTGGTCGTAAATACGAACAGCGTATTGCAGTAATTGGCTTTCTCGTAAGTATCAATGGATATATGTACAAGTGATATATGAAATCTTTGTGTCAATTAATTGAAACTTAATGTACGGGAACGGTGTACGGTGTTCATCAATTCTTTCCGTTTGTGACAGTCCAGTCGCATTTGTTAGCTTTTGTGTCATCGGTTTGGTTTACCTTGGTTTCATTCTACGAGTGGTTACGAGCGTACTATCGAATCGATAGTGGGGCAAATATTTACGATGACCACTTGGTTATTTGTTTCGACTTACTCGGAGGAGTAGATTATTTTTTTGTGTTTTTTTTTTGCATTTAAGTAGTTTATGTAGTCATTGGTGACATAGTTTTGTAATGAACTTCGCAGTAGATGCCTTGATAACCGCAATTTAATATTCGACACGTGGAGGGGAATGAAAATATTTGCATCTGTCACGTAATTGGGCGGACTTGCACAACAGGTAGGTATGTTGCGATCGACCGATGGATTATGTCGGCCTTAATAAAGTGTCACGAGATTTTGGTATTCAAGTTTGTTTAAAGTATACCAAGCACTCTCGCATCTGACAGCTTAGTAGAGGTCAAATCTTAATGACAGACGATTCACGAAAGTCTTAAAAGTTTCTATTTTGCTAAAAAGTTTGAGAAACGATCAAATGACAGATATTCTACAAATGGTGTCAAATGGTGTCCAGGAAAGTAGTCGCAAAATGGCTCTATTTTCATGTAGACTTGTGGGGTATCCGTAACTGTCAAAGTCAGAGCCTTTTAAGCAAAACAAAGAAATTTCGTTAAACAAAAATTTTGTTGGTACAACGGACTGTCTGCATAGATCTATTCCATAACAACCCTGAACGGGTGTATGACAATGCAATCCTGACTGTCATTTCGTTCGGCAGATGATAAAACTGTCATCCTTTACATATTGTCGCATTCCTGCAGTAAGAAGAGTCACATTTCTCTGTATTCTTGTCGAATAGATAGAAAGTAGCATTTATGGTATCTGTGTATGGCATCCATTGGACTTACTTGCTTCTTTTTTCCAAGTACATGGAGAAGGTCTACCTGTTACTTGATGTGAGTGGTGAGATTTGAAACCGGAAATACACATTGCATCATTGCCAGGAATGTAAGGTTGTACTTGATGCTTCAAGACCATTTGACAGTGTTAGAGATTAAGCTATTTGACCAGCTTTGACTTAAAATTTTTTTATGGTTGCCTGACTGTCAATAAATAGTCGTACTATCGGAACTGTGGTTAGAAAAGCTTTCTTTTACTCTCGGATGATAGTCAAACGCTCGCTAGAGGTGGGTGTAGCCTGGGATTAGTGCGAAGAATCTCCAGCTCAATAGGCCGACACACTAATCACTGACCCACAGTGCTGAAACCACAACCTTTAGACTATTAAGAAAGGCTAGATCAAACGTTTAGTGAGAGGTCTCTGACTGTATTGACATTTTTCACCAAGATAGCAGATAGGACCTCTAAAAACCTAATTTCAGTTTTTGAGAGCTGAACTGAACCAGATGCATATATGAATCTCTGCAGTTTTCTCATCTCCTACATCGTCCAGTTCCGCGTGGAAATAACTTCGAAGATAGCCTTTCCTTTTGGTGGTTAATACTGGACATAGCAAGTGACAAAGAGATTCTATTTCCTCTTGGTCCATGCAGTTTCTGCAGAGGTCGTTGTGGGGTAGTCCTACCCGTGTTGCATGATTGTCTTTCACACACAGTCCTGTCATTAAGCCAACAACTTTTCAAATATTTCTGCGAGTCCCATGAGATCTGGCTATAACGATTTGACTGCAGCATATGTATGTAGTAAGATAACATCGCCTGTCAGCCTGTTTCCTGTTCAAAGTGCTAAACAGTGTGTTGGCCTCAGGAAAGGCCTTCAAGGAGCTTTCATGTTGCTTCATTCCCTGTAATATCTATGTGGCCCTGTGCCCAACAGAGGGCCACCTTTACATTTTATGGAGTTTTGACCTTACCGATGCTGACTATAACCCTTTGATGGGTGTTTGACTGTCAACATTAGATACTGATTATCTTACCAGAAATGTCCAGTGACTTTGCCTTGAAAAACGTCCCAATCGTCGCTGGGTCTGAAGGACCACTTTGTACTTAGAGCGTCGCCGTAGACCCCACCACCAGATAGGTAGTTCTTCCTACACACAGACGGAGCAGTCATCTCACTCGTCCGTCTACAGTTTGATAGTGGGATAGCGTAGTCCGTTTCTGTTCAAATTCTTGATATATTTATTCCATCTAATGGGTATCGAGGCGTGACCATAGGGTTTAGCTAACCCTAGTCCGGTTTTCCGCAGTTGTAGCCTTAGACCCTCCGTCTTCCAGAATTAGAAGAAGTTCCAAGGAAAATGAAAGAACGAGGACATTTGGTAAACAAAGGCCCCAGTTGGGCCGCAACTCTAATGTTTCCAAATTGCGCTTGAGTCTCCATTGTTATCTGACTATGCCTTTCCAGTACAACCAGCTTCAGCTCTGCTCACCTAACCTAAATCAAATCGTTAATTGAATTTGACTCAGAACACCTAAAATTTACGACAATCGCTTGTTACTCAACCGACGGCTTAAAATGATCCATAAACATCAGTTAAGTGTCTGAAAACCACTGACAGACTAACAACTAATTAATATTTTTGTTCCTCGACACTATTGTGAAACCACAGAGTCATTGTTATTACTTTTGGTTTGGGATGGCTGAAGTATATAATTAGCAATCAAAGGGAAGTTGTCTCTCAAGGATGACTTACACAATGTCTAGCAATGAAAATGTGAAAAACTTCGAGAAGTATTTACGTAGCACACATGTAGTGTCGTCAAAGGATAACAAATCCAACATCATCCATCCAGCGTCCATCTCCATCGTCAGACAACAATGGGTCTTCTTAGTCTCCTAGCACTTAGCCTCAATGATGGAGCACCACACATTAGCAAAAGAAAACACTTTCCAGCTATATACGTGCATATCTGTCTCGTGACCTTGATAAATATTCCTACGAATACCGCTGTATCTATTGAATCGCGCAAAGAAAAGATAGCTACGTTAAGGAAAGGCGTTCTGCGGCATCACCATGAGTTAATGGGGGAAAAAAAAGAAGGCAAACACCACAATCTAAAGCCAATATTTACCAGCTATTTGCAACGTCTAGTTAAAAATTTAACTAGATCAAGTTAGTCCCAATAATTCAATATTCCGTGCGGGCCCGGACCGTGTTTGTATTGACTCATGTGCGACACGAGTAATGGCTACATTTGATTGACTACCAAACCTCATAATCGATATCTAAGCACCGCTGGATGGATACGCTGTAGTTTCTGTGGAACTACATCACTTAGTCTTGAGTACAAGTATGGGCAGCTATTGGAAAAGTCTACTCTCGGACTTGGAGCGACCCGCTGGCAAGTGAATTCATTAATTAATGCATGAAATCATTATGGGGACTTGGGCACATGAGTAATAAACTTGACTCTTAATTTGTATGAATGTTATCGATTTTTCTTTATTCAAATTGCATGCAAGGTTCTTGTTTGAAGTCGTATCTAATCAATTCTAGTTGATACTGGTGGAATGTGCAATGGAATGAAATGGATTTGTTGTTTTGTGTGACGATTGTCGGAAGGGGAGAACGGTTGTGTCGTTGGTGAGTAATGAGTATAGGAAGCAGTGACTGAACTAGAGCCCACTAAGCACAAGATCAGCAGAAACACAAACGGCCACAAGGACGATTAAGGTCAACACGACTAGAGAGGGTACTATCTGGAAGCTGGGCCCTCATCACGTAACTTTTAAGACGATCGTCGTCTGAACGATAGCAAGGGACCCTGTCGTCTGAAGTTGGTTTCATCGACAGTATTTTGGAGATAACGACCCTGGTTTTGGATAAACTTTTTGACAAGCTGGGCGACCTTATGCTGGCTGAAAATGCTCAAGAACGGTGTCACTCAGCTGGAGTTAACATAAAACCGTCCAAAACGACAATAGTGCCGTTTCAAAGAATAAAGACTCTAAGTCTCTCAGGCACTTCACTGAGATGAGGTAAATATTTGGGTCTACAACTAGATAGTAGGCGCCGCCAACTGGTCGAAAAGAACACACGGATGATCGGAAGAGGTGCATAGGATCAAACCAAAGTGGTGTAGCAATCCCTTGAGAGACATCTCAGCTCAGCTTAGCAATTAGAAAGTCTGCGGTGATGTATCCTCAACATATAGACTCAGAAGGCACATCATTAAATGACACACAAGCCATGATGAAGAACCGGATGCGGAAGTGTTTAGGTCAAAAGTACAAGCGTCTTCCAGGCTGAAATATATGCCATTGACAGCTGCGTTCAAGTTAGTCTGGACAGAAAATATAATGACACAATGTCAGACAGTCACGCAGACATCAAAGTTCTTAGTGCCCATGCTATTTGGTATAATAACGAACTGGGGAAGTACAACAGAAATACCCTGGCCTGGGAGTAGGGGTAACGAAACTACAAATGAATTAGCAAGACAAGGTGCCCTAAACCATTGTAAATTAGATTAGTGTCTTCCCAGATTCAGCAGAGAGTCCAGCGAGACTCAGGAACATACTCGGCATTGAACCACATGAGATACCAATATGTGGGCAAGTACCAGTTATAAGGTAGGGATACCCAGATTTCTCACCGAAATCGGATTGAAAAAGGAGCTCTAAAGTGCAGTTTCCTTGCCGAGGATAAGCAAGAGTATAATCCGTCGTTTGCTGCATAAAAGATCCGGATAGTGATGCCCTCTATTGTCCATTTTATAGAAGAACAACGTAGTTTTAGTATTCGTTTCCTTCGTCTATTCAGGGTGACATTGAAGAGTACTGACTGATAGTTAGATGTTGTTACACGGATTGAGCAAACCTAACTTGAGTTTTGCAGACTTGGGTACGGAATACAGGCAAATCGAAGAGCTAAACCTTTGCTTTGTCAGAGATACAATACTATAACATGCTGCGCGATGTCTAGACCTGCATACCTGCATAGAATAGATTTCTCTGCCCAATCGCTGTCTCTTTGACAATTCAGTAGTAGAGTCCTATCCCGAAGTACTAAGGAAACCTTGATTATTCCAGTCCTACGTTGTGGTGCTCAAGTGTGGACCCTTCGAAACGAAGATTCTTCGTAAAATTTCGAATCAAAACAGAGTCTTCGAATCGAACGTGGAGGTACACCCCAGTAGAGGAAAACCTCGTGTAGCTTGCGCGCACAGGTAGAATAGTACATCAACCGCAACGCAACTGGAGGTAGTTAGCTAGTAACCGGGCTAGTTAAGGTTCAGGTTCACCCCGAACTGTAGCACCACCTAAATAAGTAGGTAAGACCCCGGACCTAGCTTCGCACAACCATTCGTTAGAGGTGGTACTGACTGTCGCTCCTGGGGGACACATTAGCCACTAAACAGTGGCCATGTGAGTGCTGACATATTTTAATTTGTCAAGCCTTTGCTCACTTCAGGGTGACTACCTCCAGGAGATAATCTCAACAAACCTTCAAATCTGGAAAAACTCCCACCTTTTCATAAAAATAGTTCGCTGTCCTAGGGCTCGTTCCCCAAATAAGGCAGATAGTCAGGATTTAGTTTTGGCCATGTTAGCGTAAGTTATCCGTTAAAAGTCTTCGAAACAACTTCTTGACATTCTCTCGATTGTATGACCTGACAGGTGAAACCAAGTCGAAGTAAGTCATTGTACCTTCCACTTGCCTAAAACCTGTCCTCATATACATACATATTGTTGATCCTTTATGACTAATGCTGGTCTGAGTCCTTAGGAAAGCTGATTTTTAATTTCATCGCAGTACAACAGCCTTCCATCTCAGCTGAAATATTTCAACACTTTGCTGATGTAGGAGTTCCAGTCTACCGTACTATGGAGAGCAACTCCAGGAGCTAAAAACATATGCAACTCCAGAAGTCCTCGCCCACGCATTCTGTTACCAAACAGCAACGCCTGTCTCGCATTAAGCCCTCCCTCCTGCTAAATGTAATCGGCGCTCCGGTGATTCACCTGCAAACATGGTAACCTTCTCAGCAACGTACTTGTACTACCACGGTCTAGTAATTAATGCAAATTTTTCCCGAATATTAACCAAAATAAATTCGTTCAATTTATGCACACGTATGGGTGGTGTAGGGGCCAAATTGTATTACGCATACAGACAGAACGAATTTATCGGCGTCACATCACTTTCCTGCGTCATTTATTTCTGATTGTAACAGCCAACATCATTAAGTCATAAATATTCGCAAATACCAGATGAATAGACATGTCAGGGGAAAATTAAAGGTATTTGTCAGTGCAGGGAACCACTTCGGTGGCCTTTGATGTTTCATTTGTGTTTTTGTGGGCGAAACCACCAACTTAGGTGGCGATCTTCGGGTCATACTTAGGACCTGTCATCGGGGGACAAGTGCAATTTAAAGACTTAACAGAATTAACCCACGCATGTCGGAGAAATATATGTCCTACCACGCATTGGCATTGAATGAGGCCAAATGATGTCATGTGGAGGACGAAATTGCTGTCAATCTGCCATAAATATTTTGGGGAGATGCTGGTAAAATATGGATGCCTTAGTGGGAGTTGATTTTGATTTTTTTGCTTGGGTGAAGGTCAAGCCTTTATACCACTTCGGGCTGCCCAGATGCCCTTTTATCTTCGGTTAGATCCTTTCCATTAGAGCAGAGCCACTTGTGACGTAGACAAATGCCTTGGAACGGACGTACCTAATCCTGTCACTATGGTTAGTGGATATTTGAATGAACAGTCAAGAACTTGTCTTAAACAATCACAGCTTGTGTTGAGGATATGGCGAAACCACCTTCTCTGTTAGGAAGAACGAATCATTCAACCTGGTCGATGAACCAAGACTTCCATCTACCCGACTAGATGAGGAAAGCAATATCCAAACTCAAGCCCAACAAGGACCGGATGATCTAATGATCAAACTGTTTAAAGCAGCGATGAATGACTTGGCAGAGAGCATATACCAACTCATTTCCAAGAGCTGGTTGGAGGAAAGTATACGAATGATCGATTCACGAGGAAGTGAAGCTTAGGAGACCTAAACGGCCTAACATTCCGTTCAAGATGCTGTTGGTTATGTTGTGTGAACCATTTGCCAACGAATCAGTGTGTTTTTAGATCCGGCTAGTCCACAACCGACCAAATATTCACACTGCGCTGATCCTGGAGAAATCCCAGGAGATCCAGATCGATTCCCACCATCTTTGTATCGAATTCAGCTATATAGAGCCATGTCTAGTTTTGGGATTCCTGGGAACGCGTTCGCCTGCGCAGGAAGACGATGGAGAAAGCTCACTGGTCCAAAGGTCAGAAATAATCCCACCGTGATCTTTGATGTCAAAAAAAGATTCAGACAAGATCATGTGACTTTTTCAACCATCATTCCTGAGAAAATTGAGTGGAATTACTAGGAAGTCAACACCAGAGGGACCATTTTCAAAAGTCTGTGCAATTCTGCTCATCGCCAGATCACAACGAGTCTGCAAATATTTGAACAGACGGACCGTCAAAAGTAGGTTCAACTGTGAATAATACCAAGTATATGACGTATGAAGGAACACACATCATGGACGAATCGAACAAAACGTCCCAATAGACAGCTATTAACTTGAGGTAGTTCGGTATTTTGTCTATCTCGGCTCTTCGCTATAACCTCTAATAATACCATCAGATCAGAAATCAAACCTTAAGTTCCTCTTGCCAATCGCTGTTTCTTTGGCCCAAGAAGGCAGTTGAGTAGCAATGCCGTGTCAAGAAACACTGATGAGACTCTACATAAGACCCTCATAATCCCAGAGAATGCAATATGACACAGAAGGAAGAAAGGATAACGAACACGTATGAAGATATCCTTGAGCTCTTTGAACCCAAAATTCTTCGGATCATCGGATGGTCTTACTTGCGTTGACGGCCTTTTTAAGAAGAGATTGAACAGAGAAATCCTTCGAGACGTACAGCGACATCGACCTGTTCAGAAACATACCTATCCGAACGAAATCCAATTACACCGTTTACAGCGGTTTAAGTTCGTTAAATGCATCATTTGAAATGAATCCTCAGCGACTAGGTCAATTGGTCTTTAGGATTATACGAGTTAAGTCCTTGGGATTATTTTCTTGGGCGTTATTTCAAAAACAAAGCGTGAACCTACGAATATTCTAAAAATACTCACCGTTGGATACATAACCCACTTGACCCAACAGAATTGTGACTTTCAGACCATTGCCTGTGAACGAAGAAGTGAATGATGGGATGTGACAGAATAACCAGAGCAGGGTTGCTATCGAGGAAAATGTAAATTCATATATCCAAGAGCTTGCTCACACAGGACTGAACGACTAGATTTTTTTTTCACCCTTCTGTCGAGTGACAGAGAAAGACATTTCCAAATATCAAAAAAAAAATCCAAGAAAATGTCATCTTTCCGCTTCCCCACTCGCCTATAAATGTCAAAAAAAATCCTGTCCGACAATCCTGTGTCCAGTGTAGAGAACAAATTAGTTGTCAGATGGCATACGCTTCGCCCATCTCCAAACTTCCAATGAGCCTGCAAATGACGTAACAATGACATAAAAGACTGTTCAGACGAATGACAGATACTTGCAAATTTATTGTCAAATGGCGGTCTGGCAATTGTCTGACAATTTACAAAATTTGCAAACAAAAATTGGTAGTTCACACGATTGTCAGGTATTCGGGACAAATTTTTCATTCCCTGACCTGACAATATTTGCAGGTTGGTGATCGTCTGAACATAGCCTTAGAGTGACGTAGTATGGAATTAAGGATCTATAGCAAGTTTTCATTCGTCTAGCTCTTGATTTTTCAGGTTCTTGGCGACGGTATCAGACACACAACTGAGTTGGAACTGAGTTTAATAAAGCCAATATTTATGTGAACAAGACGAATGTTAGTCTTCTGTCAAAACTGCGCTCGTCGTTAAGCGTTTTGTCGAGAATTCCTTTCCTTTCCGTGGATGGCAACAATTCTTCAGCGTATTAGTTATTTGCATGAAATCACCTGGATCTGGGTATCCTTGTACTGTGAACTGAGCCCTTAGCATTATTTGAAACCAAAAAGCATGGTAGAGAGTGATTCACTTTGTGGTCAACCACTGGTCGGTGAGTAGGCTTGTGAGAATGGATGTCAGAGTCAGATTAGAAGAGTTCTTCTCTGGCCAATCGATTGCTAATTATTTGAGTACTAATTTGTATTTCCATTGGAGCCTCTCCTTCCACACCCTCCTTAAGGCATTCCTGATCAAACATTTCATCGGAAGGAGAGGCTAAGCCTTATCCTAAGCTTGGCGTTGCTTCTTCGTTATTCCGGACATGTTTCCTAAGACTTTACCATCTGACTGGTATCCATGTATCCATTGCCTGTTAACGTCTTTAGTTGTGACTGGATGTTGTTGGGTGTTTGTCCTGCTTTTCTACTGCTTTTTGTACTTCATGGTGGATTATAGATGCTCTACCTGTTCCCTGTTGTTCTTAGACTAAGAACATGGAACTTAACTTGAGAACTAGAATAGCCTCGCCTATACTATTGTTCTGCATTGTTCCAGTCATAAGGATTACTTTTACACAAATAGAATGCACCCAAGTCTAAGACAGAACTTGGAACTTATCTAGTTTGTCCCTATGTTTATCGGGAGCTTAATTCGCTGCATATACGTACCCAAAGAATCTCCTTTCTCTAGCTATTTTCATTAATTGTTCCTGTATCTTATAAATCGGCATTTAGTGTCCACAACATCCTGACTGCATTCAGCTATTTAAAACTTTAAATATCTCACAATGAATGGTCGTACATACCTGATTCGCATACTAAGCAACCTTTACTGACTTGAATCTTAGAATTCCCCACACGTGCCTTATGTGCTAGGATCTTTGATAGAATTGTGATTGTCTTTTCATACATATTTACTGTTTGCTATTATTTTATGTACATGCACCTACTCGTATTATAATGTGATTTAATTTTCTTATCATGTTTCAGGCATCGTCATCAAGTCCTCTTGCGACGCCACCGTCTTCACTGAACGGTCTGGCTATTCGTAGAAGTGACGGAGAACTGATTTATCCACTGGCATCGCAAGATGACCATCCCATCGAACGGTATCCCATTTCGCAAGTGGACTTCGATAGAGTCAAAACGCCATTCATTATTGGTGTCTGGATTCTGTCAGCCAGTATTGCTAAAATTGGTAAGTATCTACATACCATAAGTATATGTCCTTGGTTCTCAGAACGATAGATAGACTTCGTGTAGAGACAATGCCTCTGTTGACCACATAGTTGACATCATCGACGCTGGTTTAAAATGAGCAACAAGGGAGCTCTTACAGGTGTGGCTAATCCGTATGATACTGTTTGCCTTTTGAAAAAGGTAACCAAATCATTGAATTTTTGAACAGAGCACATTCTGCACGGACTGTGAACTGTGGCATTCTGAAGATGATGAAGGAAGCGTTCTAAAGAATACATTTCCACATCTTCATGACTATGTTCGCAATGCTGAGAGAAGGGAAAATCTGTGGAGATTCACCCAAAATCATCCATGTCGGCTGGTGTTATGAACGAATCTAACTTTGAGGCTTTGAATGGTATAATAAGCCGGATGAGTCGAATCGCTGATGGGCATCATGTTCTTAGTTGAGCTTACTTCGTTGTTGCTTGACACAAGCTTCTGATGTCTCACGTCGCATTTTTTTGAAACTCCTCGAAGCAGATAGTCCTGGAAGTCGATTCAATTTTACGCCTGTGGAGCTCGATTGTCATGGCTTCATTCGAGAACCCATTTCATGTCTTCATGTAACTGGCATGCAGAATACAACATCATTTGGTGCTTTAGAGTTCTAAAATCTAATAATTTCCAGAACCGAAGTTCTGAACACTCGGCCTGCATTTTGACACAATTTCAGTCAAATTGACGTCAAAATTCCTTTTCAATATACTAATCGTACCAAGTGCCAAAGTGAGTTCCAATGGACTTCTAGTCAGAATTTAAAGACAACTATTCAATCTTCTCACTTTTCCGAGTCCAAATCTAACCTAAATCATGATTTTGATCAAGAGCTTGGTGTACGCCCATCAATTTCTTGTGACCTTAACAGAAAAGAAAGCTTGAAATATGTAGTTTTGAACTATTAAGCTCGCTAGGTATCCTAAAAACATTCTAAAGTTTCTTGGAGGATCCACGTAGACCAGAGAAGGTCCGATGTGTATGAAGAAGCTAATCTTAGCCGTGCAGACGGTGCTGAGATCGATAAGATCGTTAAAAAGGTATTTCCCTAATGTAGCCTTCTTAATGTTGCCAAGTGCAAGGCATCTACACTTGAGGTGACTAATGGTATCCTCTTCCTCTTCGTCCCTTCTGCAGTAGTAGTTGTAGTGGATGCCCAGTCTTTGAACATGTCTTCCTAGGACACAATGCCCGGTTAGGGTGTTAACTATCTTGGAGAGAGTTCTTCTCTTGTGTTTTAGGAGTCTGATGGTCCTATTTGCGTTTAAGGCCGGCCAGAGCAGCCTAGCGGTCTTACATTGGTTAAGTTAATCCTATCGCTTCGACGTTGATAAGGTATGTAACATAAGACGTTGGCGCCTCGATGTCGGTGACGTTTATGCTGTCGAAACCAGAGGAGCTCGTTCTAGCCTGGGTGTCACCCTTACAAATCCCTGAGCCGGTACCCAGAAAGGGTGTTCTTGTACAGTACATCATCTCGTTAAGAGATACACGGCAGTCTTTCACTACTTTAGATCTCAGGGTGCTGGATGCGAGAGATTGGATGGCTGCCTGACTGTCGACGTATATGACAATATCTGATCCTGGTGCCGTCTTAACCGCCAGTCTATCAGCTGCTTGACGAATGGCATTGATTTCGGCTTGAAAAACGCTGCAATGTGTGAGAAGACTGCGGCACCGATTCCATCCTCAGTTTTGGGCCCGTCCGTAAAACTGACATCGATTCGTGGTGCAGGACTTCACGTTGTGGCCATGTGTTGGGTATCGAAAGCTTGTAGCGTCTATTAAGGTTGTGTTCACATGACCAGCATCTCCACAGAGTTGCTCCTTCTATTTTAGAACTCCTTAGCCTAATTCCTGAGCAGGCAGCCATTTTTCCTGCCGAAGATGTCAATTGAGTGTAAGTGGAGTGTGGCTTGGAGCGTGGCTCTAAAGTCTTTTAGATTTGTATTTTATGGACACAGCTGTCGTATTTGTTTGCATCGCAATATCATCGAATGGAGGACCTTTTAGTTTAAACCCTTTTTGAGTAAATATCGCTTTTCAGGACATCCTTTGAATAAATGTATTCACGTGACCTTCTCTCACAGCCTTATTATGAACTTGTCTTAGAACATCAATCACTTTTTATTAAACTCCAACAGCTCTCGAGCGTGTGTCCTTTTCAACGTGTAAATTATTTAAATTGCTATCTATTGATCGTTCAGTGTTTTCTTTTCATTGTGTATCCCCAGGGCTACTTGTGTGACTAACGAAGGCTCCCTGGGGGCGGAGGGAACTACACTATATATCATTTTGACCATTGTTTCGCCCTAAAGCTGACGTTCACCTTCAGCATGGTCTGTTCGATTCAGTATTCAGTTTGCCGGGGTATCCTTGGCTCATTTCAAGGACATGAGGTAGAAATTTTAGAAAATGTTCCAACAAAGTTCGCCTCGTGTTTATGCACATGTTGCCATTTAAAATCGATATGACCATATCTCTGGTGGGGTACATGTGCAGCGATGCCTTGACGTCAATACGAGCATGCCGCACCAAGACTGTATGTAAAATTTATAAACTGGTGGCACGCACATTGCATTGCATTGTGGCCGCCATATCTGAATGCGGAAGAAGCATCTTTTGTCGTTTCTTTTGGTATTTTCAAATAGACTTGCATAAGAATTGTGTTCACAAAAATGAATGACATTTCTTGTTTTCTTAACATTTCAGGTTTCCACATGACACCGAAGCTGAATAAGATCTTTCCCGAGTCATGTCTTCTGATTGTCGTTGGCGTTGTCATTGGGGTCGTCCTGTATTTTGCTACATCGGTAAACGTGTCGCCATTGACGCCCAATACGTTCTTCTTTTACATGCTCCCACCAATTATCTTGGATGCCGGGTACTTTATGCCCAATCGCCTTTTCTTCGATAATTTAGGAACGATATTGTTAATGGCCGTCGTTGGTACGATATTCAACATTGCAACTATTGGTAAGTGATTCTCATTAAATATTTCATTTTTTTTGTGTTTTATGGTAAGGTTTGTGGTGCTTAGTGTCAGTCAGGTCGCCATCTTGTGCATTTCTGTGACATCATTTTTGACATGACAGGAGCCATTTTAAATTTGTTATGGAGACGTATGCGAATTGAAAACGTATTTATTGGCAGTAATTGGGGCAACTAATGCGGTCCCGAATCAAAGATGAGTTGGGACGTTGGTATTGGAATTAAGAACAGTTTGAGATTGACTGTGTTCGGTGGACTGAGTGGAAGGCGTTCAGACCAAGCATCTTCTATTCAATTTAACCTCGATAAAGCGCTGACAGTTCACAAAAACGCTTCTAAGATACTATGAACATGGAAATAGAAACACTCAAGCATGACATAAGAGTTGCCCTATATTTGGAGCGAGGTCAGATAGGCATTGCACTTTCTTACAGAATTCTATAGCGCCTAACTTATGGGGTTCTAAAGTAAGTCATTTCTTTTGAAAGCTAACAGGGATGTTCGTCACCTTCTCAGTTTGTAGCAAGATATGCGTGGCATGCTGTCAAGATATGAAGGAAAAGTCTCATCTTTCTCTAAGGTCAAGAGATAGGGTCCAACGATAAGTCCAGTTAAGAGAGGTGTTATTTCCGATGCCACCCAGAGAAGGATACATATATAAGAAACTTTATCAAGGAGTGTTTATCTATGGGTTTGACGTGGTCACGTCTTTTAATTCGGTCTTGACAGGCTAGATTTAACGAAATTTGGTTCAGCCTTTTCACGGAAGGAAAGTACTGACGTTTTTCGTTCATTTAGGTATGGATGTGTGAGAAATACTGCTCACTACGGATAGCTGGAGTAAATTTTAGATGCACAGTCAACTTCGGGGAGCCCTGTGACTAGAGTAAGAGATTCAATTTCTTTGTTGGGTCTTTGGGATGACGTTGGGGAATATTAGGTTGTTCGATTGTGACCTTAGACTTGGGAGTTAATGTTTAGTATTTCCCCAGACCAACTAAAATCTTGATGTCAGATGACGGACCAAAGACTTTAGACTCAGATCTAGTGGACTTTTTGTGCAATAGTTCTGCTTAAAGGGGTTTAGGCAACCATCATCTCAGCTAGACACGTTCTTAATAGTGAGTCGCTCCACAGTTGTCGGTTGGTGTTACGTTTAAGTCTATACTTACCGTCTGGTCAACAGGGGATAGTTCCAGAATTCAATAGTAATAGTAACTATGGTATTGGAATGGCCATGAGATTACAAGTTGAACGAACGGGGTGATCGAATGCGCAGCCAACACTCGGATAACTGTTGGATCCATTGTGTGCCCTTATCCTGGGTTTACATGAAATCAAAGACAAAAGTTGGTTTTTAGCTTTGGGATAGCTACACGGCTGTTGATGGTGAATTTCCTGACAAGTCGCTGACAGGACCTGAATTGATATTCACCGAGGGCCGTTTTCGTAAGGAAGTGAGATCTGTACTCTTCGGCATCCGTATCGCCACAGCCTCGACAGAGGTCATCAGTTTTTACTCGCTTCGACTACGGTGGGCCGGCGTGGGGTTGTGGCCGGTAATGATCCCCATGAAGAAAGCTAAGTTAAGTCTGTTAAGCGCCAGGATCTGTTTAGTTTTGGCGTTTCATATTTTGCCCAGAGTTTTCCCAAAGATGGGAGTGCGCTCCATCGTTAGCCAGTCTCACGAGGTTTTTTCTATATTTTGTTTGACAAGAGCTAGGGGCGATAGAACACAGACGACGACCATTGTAAGGACCTTTCTTGCTAATACTCACAGCAGTACTGTGAGATCTCCACGGGATTTTGCACTGATAAACATGGACATGGCATGCCCAATATAGGATCGCACCTTTGACTATGTGATGTAAGCGTACCCACGAACATATTTTTGGAACAAGTTGCGTAAGGGATCTCGTCGGCAAAGTTCCAAATCTTAGTGATCAGCATGAACAAATGTAAACCTCTCTGCTAAGGTTTACAAAGATCTTCGCTCTATGACAATCCGCCCATTTCCAACGGAAAAGAAGCGAGCTTTTACCTAGTTCGGCTTAAGAACATCAATCTAGTCCACAGTTGCGGAAGGTAAGCCAAACTTCGACAACGCAACATGATGGCGTTAAGGCAAGAAGGGGCTTGTTTGTACATTACTGCATCCTAGCAGGAATGCTACCATCAGATCCTGGAAACTCGAATTGTTTGAAACGGCTTATGGTTCAAAGGATCTTTTCTGTAAAGGACCCCTGCACTATGGATCGGACGTATTTCCAGTTTAAAGCCCATTCAACTTCCTTTTTACTTGAAGAAGTCATCTGGATGCGGTCGGGGTCACTACGATTTAGTCAACTTAAGATCTTCCTTTGCCCCTACTAGTTCTGAATCTTAAAAAAAAGTCCCTTTTACTCAGCTGGCCTTCACTTTTTTTTTTGTAATAGCAGCTCAAATGGGTAGTGCATTAGACTACTGAGCGAGGGCTTCAAGGTTAGACCCCCAGATAACACCAAAAGGTCTTTCGCAGCTCTCACGAGTGATGCACAAAGTTTCGAGAAGATTCGATTCCCATACGGATCCAAGGCTAAATATTTGTATTTGTTATCCTGATTCATTAAATCAAAGTTTAACCAACGTAAGGCTACTAAGTTTGGCTAAATATTTGTCTATTTTGCTAGTATTTGGCCTAATTATTCAGATAGTCATGCCTAGCCTTGTAGCCGTTAGCCGATTTTCCAAAAACATTTGTCGATCTAATTCTTTTGTTTCCTGGAACTATTTAGTCCTTCTAGAATCCTGGAAAACCCTTTCCATAGCCGCGGTAACGTAGTTACGTCAGATAATTATCACCTAATTACCGCAACTCCAAATTACTTCAAGGAATCGAATCCTTTTTTGTTAATTACGAGCTTGGGTTTGGAATTACCACAAGCCACCTTTAATTACATTTTCTAAGCCCTAATTACCATCCACTCGTCTACCTGTGGTGAATCCTTTAAATACTGATCGTTGGCAGTCAAACCGCATAGTTTATAGCAAACTTTTCTTAAAGCAACATCGAGTTTAAAAAAAACCCAAGTTTTTACAATGGAAAATCTTACCAACGCCCAAAACGAACTTCTCCGAGAGCAGGAGGAGCTACGTCAAAGCTACGTCGTATTCGAGAACAACGTGACCCATCTAGAGAGGGAAATCAAAAAGTCCTGTGAAGATTGTCACTTCTTGGTTTTGGTCATATCTGGAAGACGACCACGAGTCGAGTTGAAGCGCCTTGTGATCGAACCCGTGAGAAATAATGTCAGCAACATCGACGAGTATACCCGAGGTCGGTCAGTGCATCCGCTTCTAGCGCGCATCTATAGGCTTAAGAAGCTGCAAAGGAATTACTCTATTCTGTATAGAGTGGCAAAGAGGAAATACACTGACGTCCTACGAGAATATAGAAACAAGGAAGTCAGCGTAATGCTGATCAAGCGGAAACACGTCAGAGCACCACAAGGATCACCAGCCGCAACTGAGTCGGAGTCCGAGGAGGAATCCATGGTGGCTGGGGAGTACCAGACCGTATCCGAATCGGATGGGAATGAGGAGGATGAAGCAGCAATTCTAGCGCAGTTCGAGGAACTGGCTGACACATCAGAAGAAGATTTTGAATCGGACGAAGAAACAGCTTGGGTTAAGGTATCAACAGAAGGTTGCGTGGTAGTATTGCCGGACCCAGGCGCAGATGCTGATTCTGAGTCTGACTCAAAACCCGTCAAGAAGCAGAAGACATCCCACGTATATTTGCCGCCATGGCGATTGGTATTTCCCACAGTTAAGCCGGATAAGTACTATCCGCATAGTGTGGAGTTCTACACCCATATGCTACAAATTGGACCGAACAGGACAATGGTCTCCATCAAGGCTTATTTCAGTACTCTTGACAAGGGTCTTACAGATTGCACACGGATTTTGCTGAATTATGTCTTCGACGACAGGGCCCTTGCTACGCACACCTTATCCTACTGGGACGGCGATGCCGCGGATGCTGGAAGTAAACCTCAGTTGGACTCGTACAAGGCTGCCGATGTTGTGCTGTTTGTCTGCTCCAAGTATCGAGTCTGCCAAACGGAAGTTTTCGCAATCATCGGACAGATTTGCGATGATGCTGAGGTTCAGTACAAGGCCAATTTTTTAAAATCGTCGAAGTGAATAATTGCAGTAATTATTGAACAAAAAGGAGAAGGAAATAACTAAATTTTTACAAACAGTAGACACGTGCGGACGCAGAAATTTAGTATAAGATCAATTTTTTTAAAAAATCTTTAACGTAAACTTAAAAATCAAAAAAAAAATATGTTTTTACAATAACAGATGCATTTGTATGTGCTGACGCTGAAATAAGATGAAACGAAACAATTATAAAGAATTTAAATAAATAGAAAGAGTAATTACAATTAAATATACTTTTGTATCTTTTTTTTTAAATTTGGTGGTTTTACGATGGTTTCCTTTCTCTGGTTGGCGGTTTTTTTCTTTAGAGTCTAGGTGTGGGAAGGTTAGCAACAAGAAGACATCCCTGGTACGCAAAATTCGAGCAGCTCTGCTTTGTACGTACTTAGTAGTAGAGTCTTAATTTTTTCAGTTTTAGGCTTTTTCCTGAAATAAACACTCGAAATGCTCCACAGGCATAGTTCAGGATTTCCATTTCGCGATTTTACAAAAAAAAATTCAAAGTGAGTCACTGACCACGCCTTTTTATTTTGATTGACACAGTCTTGTTATTCAGGTCCCCGGTCTATCTTTATCTTGATCAGCTAAGCTGAAGAGTTTTTAGACAACATTTCTTGCCCGACTTAGAATGGGTCTCAGACAGGCATGTGGAACTGGTGCCTCAGAAGACTTCGAATGAGTTTTTCTAATGCATTTGCTGTTGGCCACATGACCTGACTAGTTCACTCGTAGTTTCCATCTTGTCATTGAACTTTGTTACTAAATTCGAAGCCAAATTTTCTGATGCTATACTTCCTAGGGATAGCTAAGACAGATGGTTATCTTATCCTTCCTTAGGCTCGTTTTGAATGAAGTCTTCTCGATTCTGTAAAGGAGTCAATTGTAGTTCATTGGGTCTGTTATGCAGAGGTAGACCAGATTGTACTTTATTGAGTGTGTACCTCAAGTTTAGGATCAGCTCTAGATAATAGCATTAAGTGTGGTACACACTATCAGCTTTGATGATCATCAGATGCAACATCAGTTTGAAGCATTTCATTTCAGGGAACACGCTGTCACCCCAAGAATGCCAGTTTTTTAAAAGTTGTCATGTGATGTCATACCGAAACCACTTTTACTACTTGCCTTCACCTAGCTATACATCAGTTTCTGACATTCCATCAAATTTTTTCATCAGTCTTACGATCATTCCTAAGCTACAGATTATCCTTTTGCATGTCAGTCCAGCAAAACTATCAACTCAAAAGCAATGGTGTGTGCATACTGTGGTCCATTTCGAATCAATTATCAATTGTTAAGGTCCTCAAACGAACAAATGAAAAAGGTTCTATTCTCTTACTTCCTCGAAAAGAGTCTGATTCTTGTCAAATTCGATTGCAGAAGTGAAATTTCGAAAGCATGTTTTTCGGACTTGAAAACCTCTTTGCGACCATTATTTGTCCTAAAAAGTCCATTCACAGCTGAGCAGCGTATTACCTATGTATTCCAAAAGAACAGAACTTGATAATCATCACATTCGTGCGACCAAAACATTTCCAAGAATTTACTTTGTTTCTGGTCAGTAATGACACGAAAATTGGCAGATTACAGCGACAAAAAAAGGTTGTTGTCCATGATGTGTCAAAACTGTCTGACGTTTACATTCGCAGGCTGTGCTGTGTAATTAATGGGGATTTTCCACAACAAATGGGATTCATTTATTGCAGGCAATAAAACTTTTTGTAACAAAAGTTAAATATCAATTATTGCGTAGGTAATAAAAAAGGGGTCTTTCAGTACAAGTTAGTTTTTTTCCAACAAATTTACTGACTATTGTGTTCAATATAATTTGTCATTACCCAGTTCACTGAAAAAATATCAAAACCTAGTCTATGAATTCTCTCGCTTTTATATATTATAGTATACTTATTTTCATTTTTATAAGATCTACCTTATAGTCCGATGCCATTAAGGTTCTCATCATGTACATTTCAATCTGGGCATATCCTCCAATCGCACTTCTCTAGCGAGATATTCTGTTTCTGTGTATTCGAGGAGCAAATTAGCTTAGCTGCTGCCTCGAAATGGAAGTAGGAGACACAAAATTTTTCAACCAAAAAATGTGTGAAAAAAAGGGTAGTCTATAGCCCACAGATCTTGATACCCACAATCTGGGTATATCCTCCAATCGCACTTCCCATGACAGATATTCTGTTTCTGCGTATTCGAGGAGCAAATTAGCTTAGCTGCTGTCTCGAAATGGAAGTAGGAGACACAAAATTTTTCAACCAAAGAATGTGTGAAAAAAAGGGGAGTCTATAGCCCACAGATCTTGATACCCACAATCTGGGTATATCCTCCAATCGCACTTCCCATGACAGATATTCTGTTTCTGCGTATTCGAGGAGCAAATTAGCTTAGCTGCTGCCTCGAAATGGAAATAGGAGACAACAAATTTTTCAACCAAAAAATGTGTGAAAAAAAGGGGAGTCTGTAGCCCACAGATCTTGATACCTACAATCTGGGTATATCCTCCAATCGCACTTCCCATGACAGATATTCTGTTTCTGCGTATTCGAGGAGCAAATTAGCTTAGCTGCTGCCTCGAAATGGAAATAGGAGACAACAAATTTTTCAACCAAAAAATGTGTGAAAAAAAGGGGAGTCTGTAGCCCACAGATCTTGATACCTACAATCTGGGTATATCCTCCAATCGCACTTCCCATGACAGATATTCTGTTTCTGCGTATTCGAGGAGCAAATTAGCTTAGCTGCTGCCTCGAAATGGAAATAGGAGACAACAAATTTTTCAACCAAAAAATGTGTGAAAAAAAGGGGAGTCTGTAGCCCACAGATCTTGATACCTACAATCTGGGTATATCCTCCAATCGCACTTCCCATGACAGATATTCTGTTTCTGCGTATTCGAGGAGCAAATTAGCTTAGCTGCTGCCTCGAAATGGAAATAGGAGACAACAAATTTTTCAACCAAAAAATGTGTGAAAAAAAGGGGAGTCTGTAGCCCACAGATCTTGATACCTACAATCTGGGTATATCCTCCAATCGCACTTCCCATGACAGATATTCTGTTTCTGCGTATTCGAGGAGCAAATTAGCTTAGCTGCTGTCTCGAAATGGAAGTAGGAGACACAAAATTTTTCAACCAAAGAATGTGTGAAAAAAAGGGGAGTCTATAGCCCACAGATCTTGATACCCACAATCTGGGTATATCCTCCAATCGCACTTCCCATGACAGATATTCTGTTTCTGCGTATTCGAGGAGCAAATTAGCTTAGCTGCTGCCTCGAAATGGAAATAGGAGACAACAAATTTTTCAACCAAAAAATGTGTGAAAAAAAGGGGAGTCTGTAGCCCACAGATCTTGATACCTACAATCTGGGTATATCCTCCAATCGCACTTCCCATGACAGATATTCTGTTTCTGCGTATTCGAGGAGCAAATTAGCTTAGCTGCTGCCTCGAAATGGAAATAGGAGACAACAAATTTTTCAACCAAAAAATGTGTGAAAAAAAGGGGAGTCTGTAGCCCACAGATCTTGATACCTACAATCTGGGTATATCCTCCAATCGCACTTCCCATGACAGATATTCTGTTTCTGCGTATTCGAGGAGCAAATTAGCTTAGCTGCTGCCTCGAAATGGAAATAGGAGACAACAAATTTTTCAACCAAAAAATGTGTGAAAAAAAGGGGAGTCTGTAGCCCACAGATCTTGATACCTACAATCTGGGTATATCCTCCAATCGCACTTCCCATGACAGATATTCTGTTTCTGCGTATTCGAGGAGCAAATTAGCTTAGCTGCTGCCTCGAAATGGAAATAGGAGACAACAAATTTTTCAACCAAAAAATGTGTGAAAAAAAGGGGAGTCTGTAGCCCACAGATCTTGATACCTACAATCTGGGTATATCCTCCAATCGCACTTCCCATGACAGATATTCTGTTTCTGCGTATTCGAGGAGCAAATTAGCTTAGCTGCTGCCTCGAAATGGAAATAGGAGACAACAAATTTTTCAACCAAAAAATGTGTGAAAAAAAGGGGAGTCTGTAGCCCACAGATCTTGATACCTACAATCTGGGTATATCCTCCAATCGCACTTCCCATGACAGATATTCTGTTTCTGCGTATTCGAGGAGCAAATTAGCTTAGCTGCTGTCTCGAAATGGAAGTAGGAGACACAAAATTTTTCAACCAAAGAATGTGTGAAAAAAAGGGGAGTCTATAGCCCACAGATCTTGATACCCACAATCTGGGTATATCCTCCAATCGCACTTCTCTAGCGAGATATTCTGTTTCTGCGTATTCGAGGAGCAAATAAACTTAGCTGCTGTCTCGAAATGGAAGTAGGAGACACAAAATTTTTCAACCAAAGAATGTGTGAAAAAAAGGGGAGTCTATAGCCCACAGATCTTGATACCCACAATCTGGGTATATCCTCCAATCGCACTTCCCATGACAGATATTCTGTTTCTGCGTATTCGAGGAGCAAATTAGCTTAGCTGCTGCCTCGAAATGGAAATAGGAGACAACAAATTTTTCAACCAAAAAATGTGTGAAAAAAAGGGGAGTCTGTAGCCCACAGATCTTGATACCTACAATCTGGGTATATCCTCCAATCGCACTTCCCATGACAGATATTCTGTTTCTGCGTATTCGAGGAGCAAATTAGCTTAGCTGCTGCCTCGAAATGGAAATAGGAGACAAAAAATTTTTCAACCAAAGAATGTGTGAAAAAAAGGGGAGTCTATAGCCCACAGATCTTGATACCCACAATCTGGGTATATCCTCCAATCGCACTTCCCATGACAGATATTCTGTTTCTGCGTATTCGAGGAGCAAATTAGCTTAGCTGCTGCCTCGAAATGGAAATAGGAGACAACAAATTTTTCAACCAAAAAATGTGTGAAAAAAAGGGGAGTCTGTAGCCCACAGATCTTGATACCTACAATCTGGGTATATCCTCCAATCGCACTTCCCATGACAGATATTCTGTTTCTGCGTATTCGAGGAGCAAATTAGCTTAGCTGCTGCCTCGAAATGGAAATAGGAGACAACAAATTTTTCAACCAAAAAATGTGTGAAAAAAAGGGGAGTCTGTAGCCCACAGATCTTGATACCCACAATCTGGGTATATCCTCCAATCGCACTTCCCATGACAGATATTCTGTTTCTGTGTATTCGAGGAGCAAATTAGCTTAGCTGCTGCCTCGAAATGGAAATAGGAGACAACAAATTTTTCAACCAAAAAATGTGTGAAAAAAAGGGGAGTCTGTAGCCCACAGATCTTGATACCCACAATCTGGGTATATCCTCCAATCGCACTTCCCATGACAGATATTCTGTTTCTGCGTATTCGAGGAGCAAATTAGCTTAGCTGCTGCCTCGAAATGGAAATAGGAGACAACAAATTTTTCAACCAAAAAATGTGTGAAAAAAAGGGGAGTCTGTAGCCCACAGATCTTGATACCCACAATCTGGGTATATCCTCCAATCGCACTTCCCATGACAGATATTCTGTTTCTGCGTATTCGAGGAGCAAATTAGCTTAGCTGCTGCCTCGAAATGGAAATAGGAGACAACAAATTTTTCAACCAAAAAATGTGTGAAAAAAAGGGGAGTCTGTAGCCCACAGATCTTGATACCTACAATCTGGGTATATCCTCCAATCGCACTTCCCATGACAGATATTCTGTTTCTGCGTATTCGAGGAGCAAATTAGCTTAGCTGCTGCCTCGAAATGGAAATAGGAGACAACAAATTTTTCAACCAAAAAATGTGTGAAAAAAAGGGGAGTCTGTAGCCCACAGATCTTGATACCCACAATCTGGGTATATCCTCCAATCGCACTTCCCATGACAGATATTCTGTTTCTGCGTATTCGAGGAGCAAATTAGCTTAGCTGCTGCCTCGAAATGGAAATAGGAGACAACAAATTTTTCAACCAAAAAATGTGTGAAAAAAAGGGGAGTCTGTAGCCCACAGATCTTGATACCCACAATCTGGGTATATCCTCCAATCGCACTTCCCATGACAGATATTCTGTTTCTGCGTATTCGAGGAGCAAATTAGCTTAGCTGCTGCCTCGAAATGGAAATAGGAGACAACAAATTTTTCAACCAAAAAATGTGTGAAAAAAAGGGGAGTCTGTAGCCCACAGATCTTGATACCCACAATCTGGGTATATCCTCCAATCGCACTTCTCTAGCGAGATAATCTGTTTCAGTGTACTCGAGGAGCAAATTAGCTTAGCTGCTGCCTCGAAATGGAAGTAGGAGACAAACAATTTTTCAACCAAAAAATGTGTGAAAAAAAGGGTAGTCTATAGCCCACAGATCTTGATACCTTTTTATGTACTTTTTTTTAAGTTCAGTCTGACCTGTCTTAGTTCAGAGCGTTCAGAGCACCGAGTGCGTGTTTATTTTTTCGTTCATATCTTCCTCAGAGCAAGCTTTGTTCAGAGTCCGTTCGATATGTTCAAGCTCTGTTCTGAACTAAGCAAGAACAACGCCTATCATGGAGGCAGTCAACATCGGACATTTTTCTTCAATTTCTTCTGAGTACACCAAACTGTCAGTTCAGAACTGAAAGTGTGTACCCTACTTATTTTATCTGAAATTTGGACCAAACTTCCTAGCAGACACAAAATACTTTCGTATTCTTTTGTGCTAATGTCAGCAATAATTGAAATAACCCCCTGCCTGTTACCACAATAAAAAAGTAGAGCTGATCAGCGCTTTAAAAAACAAATCCTTACTCCGATGTTAAGGCTTCCAAGAGCTTAAGTACAAGACGAACAAACTCATTGTTTGAAACTGGTTTTTGTACCCAAGGCACGTTTCCCTTCAAGTTGAGTATAACATTCAAAGGCCAAAGATCAAAAGTACATCGCCAAAATATGAAGGAGTATTCTTAAGACGAATGAAGTTTCCAGGTTCGGACATCGCAGTTCATGATCAGTGTCCTTATTATTTTCTTATAGAAAAAGGCGTTGTGACGTACCTTGTTGTTGACTCCTTTTCTATCCAGGGCTTCTGCATTAGCACAGAACATGTCTCAAAGTACTTTTAATAAACTATCATAGAGTGTCGAAAATTGGCTAAAGAAGTGACAAAACAAACTCGGTTGACTTATACAAGACTGTTGGCCTGCACAGTCCTACATTCCTGTGGTCAGGCCGATTTGTACATGTGGTATACTAAAATCCCTAAGTGTTTGGAATATCTCCAGTGTTTGGATCTATCTTCGTGTGACTACGCCCCAAGAGGGCATACGCGACGACAAACGGAGATTGTGATCTTCGCTTAGCAATTCAATTTACCATGTTATCCAGGAATAGAAATCCTACCGCTATTTGCAGACGAGTTTTAGTCCAAAATCTGTTTTGATAACATGACACCAAGAGAACCAGTCTCATTCCATACTGCATACAGATTTGTCCTTGGCAATGCGGTGGCATTACACAAATTGAGCGAATGATTGTTCTTGTGAACAAAATTGTAATTGAATTCCCCCCCAAGCACCGGAAAAGGTGTGTGGGACATACTTAAGGCCAGTGGCGTATAAAATTTCCAAATATGCTTGGAATACCCAATATAAATGAAAACAAAAGGTCAGTATCGATATTATATGTACGACCTACCTACATAGTACAACTCTCTTAAGAAAATCAATAAAATATTCCTTGGAGAACATTTCCTCAATATACCGACCGTGTCGACTTACTGCCCCCAGGCTACTTGGTCGGCAACACATCAGAAATGTTTCCCCTGACCTTTATTTTAGGATGCTGTTCAATTGAATCCCAGCATACAATCAAAATGATTTGTTTCTCAATTTTCTATTCACTTGGACGATTCAATAAATCACACATTTGGCCACACCAATTCTCCTTCATCATTTCAATTAGATATTTTGTGTGATCTAATTACACTCTCACCGAACTGGTGGCTTTCAATTGATCTCTGCGCCTTGTGCGTATAAATCAGAAAGTACAAAACATTTCGTGGTACGCGCCGTTTGATGTCGAATGTCGCTCGAGTAATTAATTGTTTCATGAAAAATTGTTTTCCAAAACAATTTACTAAGCGAACGCACGCGAAAATACCTTCGAGTTGGTGATACTAAGAGCGCGCACAAGTGGAATTTCTATTTGACCTACTTTAGTTAGTCAGATGTTATGCAACGAGTAGTGTGGTATTTTCTTATAGAAAAAGTTAGTAGTTTTACATGAAATATATGTACTAGCGTTGAGATACAACTATAGTATGAATCTAAGTACATAACAGGTAGAAAGCATGTGAGGTTATGGTAGCAGATTTTTCACAAACTAATACTTGATCATGTAGATTGTGTAGATATGTCAAACCGATGTACCATAGATGCCATTAGGTTAGGTTAAGTTCGTGGGTAGGCGAGTAGAAAGATATCACATCGCCACACTCAGGTCGGTGACAGACCCATTGTGACGCCCATTGGTAAACCCTAGTCTTAATTTGTTTCATGTGAATCACCAAACCATCTCATGAACCTCAAAATGTCAGAAGTTTATTCATGTGGTACCGAAGAGAATTATGCCCCGTGATTACTCCTATCAGGGTAGAAAAGCATTTCCTATCCTTTTGCATAAGTCGGTCGATTCTTTTCTTGTCAAAGCAAGGCCATACGCTTCTTGTAAACACACAGGAGTCTAGGGCGGACTATCTACTATTAGCCTCTCCAGTGGCCTCCATCCCTCTTGTTTCATTGCGCAAGGTGGGATGAACCCCAGTGGCGTGTACCAGTTCTGATATTGGTTCTGAACCAGTTCATCTGCCTTCTCATTTCCTGGTATTCCTTCATGTCCAGGGAGCAAACAGAGTGCAACCTTGTGCTGTGTTCCAAGAACCTTGAGCTTTTCATGACAGCACTTCACAAGCCATTACTCTGACATATCTACGAAGAAATGAAAGTCAAAGTATATATAATATATGCCGGTATTGAGTCTCATCTTAGAGCACAGAGTAACTATCTTGAATAAACCTCTCCCGAAGAAGAAAATCCAAAAGATTGACTCTAGTGGGACATCCTCTGATGAATCTCTAAGATACCTGCAGCGGCATTAGAAACAAACCTGAATTCCATTCCATTTCTCTAGAGCCGTGCCGATTAATTGGAAAGACCACACTGATTCTTTTATGGTGCGACTCCTTGGCTGTTTGACAGATTATCTGACGCCAGAAACTTTTACACTTTAATTGCTGATAGAGCCGATTGGTCAAATTTCATTGTGATTAGAATTTAAAGTGCATATGAAAGCTGGCTTTTTTTTTGGACATGCCTTGAGTTTCTCTAGAAATATGTCTTTCTACTTTCCAGCGTGAGCTAGCATAGGCAAGTCAATTGTGTAGAGGGTAGAGCCAAAAAAAATCTTCAGCTACAGATCACCTACTAAAGAAGATTCCGGGAATCCTGCAGTCTGCTTTCGACTCGTCGGTTTTGCTTCTTTATAATGGTTCCAACTGCGTCTCAACCATCTGGCATGTTTAATCTTTTCTCGATCATATTATATGGAGTTAAGGCCATTGGCCAGCTTATACCTGTCTTCTTCGTACCGGCCTATATCCGTGGCCTGTAAGTAACTTCTTACCATTGTTGATAAGTGGATATCTATTAGTGAAGGTGTTCTAACTGAAGCATCTGAACCAAAGTTCGAGAGTCCGTATGCAACCACTTGATGTTGGTCATTGTTAAAAGTATTCTTAAAAGTATTCTCTAACAAAATTGGCGAACGTCCGATAAACATGTGAGAGAATAACAAAAAAAAAAAAAATACGTCGCATCCCTTCACGCATAATAGGAATGTTTGCGGGAAACAAGAACTGAAACGCAAATAGTCCGAAAGTAGTGAAAAGCAGTGAAATTTAAAACTTTGTTCGCAAAGTTACCAAGATTTCATGAATGACACATCAGTGACTGTCAATATTTTTGTGGTTAACTCCCTTATTACCAGCTTTATCAACCTACTAAGCATAAATATGATCCTATCTTGCTGTTGTGTCGGTGACTTTGCCATTACCAGTAACTGTCAAAATTTATAACAGAATAAGTTTATCAGGTTGGCAACTGCCTTTCGTCGGCTGATGATATACACCTTCCATAAGTCGCTCAGAGTGACATCTGTCACTTAATCCGTGAGATATGCCCTTCTTTTTTACTTCAATGTTTCTTACCATAAAATTCTCGTGAAAAGCAGTATTTATAATTGAATTGAAGCCGATCGGGATGACACCTGTCAATCGTGGCGATAATACTTGTATATTGTCGTTTTAAAGTGGCTTCCAGGTGACGGTTGTCAGTTATTTATTGGTTAAATTATTTTCACGTGATTTCTGCACTCGACACTAACTGGAAATTTCCAAATCGGTGCTGACTATCTGATGGAATTTCTTTTTCAGTTTTTTTTTTTTTGAGATCAATAGAATTTTTGAAATTTTGATTATAGAGTTGGAAATCTTATTAAATGTCATCCTGATTGCTGATTCAGCTGAATGAGCCTGTTCACACAGGATTGATGGACTAGATTTGTTTTTTTTTTTTGACATTTGCATGTTTTCTGCCTTTTGTCGAGTGACATCGATTGAGATTTCCATACGTCAAAAATAAATCCAGGAAATTTAAGATAATCTAACCTGTAAGCTTCAAAATAAATACATTCCGACAATCCTGTGTGAGCAGACTCTAAAGTTCGAACTGTCATTTGTCAACCCAACGCAGCCTCGTATCTTTGTGTAGAATTTCATTGCAACCTTTACCCGGCCTGTCAAATTCAATTACTGAATTTATTTATTAACACTTATAAATTAACTAAATTGATCTGTTTTCAAAACAACTCATCTCCTTCGTTATGCCACGAGAACCAGCATCTTTCCGACATTTATTTATAAACCAAATGCATTCAGATCTCGAAGGGACTGTCAGATGGCAATGGCACATACATGCCTTAATTGATTCAATTTCACTTTTTCATTTCATCCGGCCCCCTTCCGGATTTAGGTTATTGGAGATGAATGATTGCGCACATCATTTTTTTTTTTTCCCTTCTCTTCTTTCACCCCATCCCCCTTGATTAATAATAATACCCATCGACATCCATTCAATGAACACTGTCGACATTCCGCTATTCAGCTGAAGATGAATTCCTTAATAAGAAACGATATTCCATTGTTGACAATCTCCATTGTGTGCGGTACGAAGTAATTACTTAAAAAGGAAAGAAAGAAGGAAAAAAAATACACAATTCTATATATAGAATGCCTTTATTATAAAATATGAATAACTCAATAGATCTGCAATATAGGGAAATACAATTTTCAATATTTACCTCACGGTTTGGTGTGAAGCCTTCCTTTTATTGTTAACTGACACTAACCGTTAATGTACTCGCATTCAATTATAGTACCGCGAATTACATTTACTCACACAAAGCATATATAGTTCAATAAATATGACATTGCACCGTGTGACGAGAAATTTTAGTTGATTAAGTGCTGTTGATTCAATTAATTAAAACTATTATCCATTAGCAGCTGATAAAATGTTTACGCCCATTGGCAAGGTGTTGTTAAATAACGAGTTAAGTCACGAGTGTTGTAGGTAATCAAGTGTCACATTGTTTGCATTGTCAAAGGGCGCAGAAACCAAGTTTTACGTTTTTGACAGCTGCAATGGGGGAAACTGTCAAATTAAAATGTCATTCTGACCGTTTTTTTTTACATTTACCTCCATTAGGTATAGCCTGTCAAATCATGGTACTCTTCAGGAACACTTACTATACGAGTACTGCGACAGGAAAGAACTCAATTTTTTGACAGTATAGCTAAAATATATGTAAAAATGTTCAATCTGCATCAATGATTTCGTTTGTTAGCAAGTCATGAACCGGAATTCATGCACCATTAGCAGTGACACAACCTCCGGTATACGTATGTAGATACAAGGATACAAAGTTTTCAGTGGAAATTTCAATCTAAATCCTTTTCTAACAAAGAATCCATAAAAGTATCTACTAAGTTGGGGGATAAAATCACACACACAAACACACAAAAGTAAGAACAAAATAATAACTTCGTCATTGATTCCCCGAGAAGGGATTATTGGACTGCTTTTGACAGTCGAACAGTCTAACAGTCGAACCAAAAATGTATTTAACCTAGTTTTCCTCTCGTCCTTGTTACATAAACACCCACACTTAATGTGAAGGAGGCTTGCTCCTCACAGACGTCACAGAACACGTTGCGTTTCCATGTGTATGCTTGTGTGACAGAAAGCCTGACATTTAAGTTAAAAGTGCTTCGTGTATCCCTCAGGCAAAAGTATCTTAAACTCAATTTTTGATTCATCTTCTGCGTGTGTATGTGTGTTTTTTTTATGTTTATGTGTATAATTTGAAATCATTCTAATAGAAAATAAAATATACAGATTTTCAATTTTGTTTTTCTCTATTTTAAGGTTCCTCGTTGTGGGCATGTGGTCTTACGGGTATTTATGGAGACGAGAGTCAAACACCGAATTTCTTAGATACATTTATCTTTGCCTCACTTATTTCGGCTGTTGATCCAGTTGCCGTTTTGGCTGTATTTGAAGAGATACACGTTAATGAAATTTTATACATTGTGGTGTTTGGTGAGTCGCTGCTTAATGATGCTGTGACGGTAAGTAAATAAGAACAAAACAAAACAGAAATACTAATGTTTGTACATTAAAAATCTTAGATGATAAATAAATTTTAGATAATTCATTACTTCCTCTAAAATATTACTAAAATGCTGTCTGCGGACATCTAGTCTAATCTCAAGTCTGTTTCACAATAGTAGTTCCATCCATAGACTTACTTACTTAGATGGCAATACAGTTCCGGATGAACCTGGGCCTCAACCAATAAGCCTCTCCAGTTAGCCCGGTTTTTAGCTAACTGCCTCCAGTTGCGCACTCCAAATCGGTTGAGGTCCCCATCTAGTTATGCGCGCCACCTAAGGCGAGGTCTTTCTCCACTGCGTTGTACCTCCGGGTTTGATTCGAAGACTCTGCGGGCTCTACATGTCCTAGCCAACTCAAACAACTAATGCGCAGTTTTTTGACCAGGTCGTCGTCGCTATACAGCTCGTATGGTTCGTCGTTGAGTCTCCTTCTCCAAAGCCCTTCAACGCAAATGGGACCGAAAAATCTTTCTCTCGAAGCGACTAAGTTCAAGCTTCAGCGCCATAAAACAGGACTGGGATGATCAAGAGTATATAGAGTCTCCTTAGTTCCTAGGGATAGGGCTCTACTATTCAATTGCCTTCTCAGCCCAAAGAATGAGCGATTGGCAAGAGTTATTCTTCGTGTTATTGCGAAGGTATTGTTTTCAGAGTTGATAGCAGAACCGAGGTAAATAAAGTTCCTCACTACCTCATCCATAGAAGCCCAATGCAATTGTAGGTCAATTGTTTACATAGTTGCGTGGCATGTGGGACCATCTCGTTAAAACCACATACATATCAAGTCCATTCAAGTGATGATACTCGTAGTCTTGCAACGTTGTATTGACCATAACATGATGATCATTTCCTCCAGCATGAAATCTGCACCACTTTTTGACACTTCTTGTCGATGGAATGAAGCACATGTTTCCGCTGTTCAATAGCGATTTTGCGATGAAATTGATAACTTTCTTCAAACTTTTACGGAGCCAAATCGGAGAAGTCTCAGTGCTTCAAATGACAAAGAGGCTTCAGTTCTTAAGTTTGACCAAAATTTTCACGTAAAATCTGACACAATGTGGACTGAGAGATTTCCAATTTCTGAGAAGGACGTGGCATCGACTGATTTGACGCATTTCATGTTAAGTCGAATTTATTTTACTAAAGCACGCACAGTCTGTCTGCTTACAAATCAAAGACTGTAATTGACACAAAGTCAATGCACTACAGGTTGACCAGACGAGAACGATAGGAAACAAAATTTAAATTAAACAACAACGGTGTGGGATATAAAATTGATTCTGGCTTTACTTTGAAGTTACATTCATGCCATTACTCGGTTTCGCTGACAATCCTTCAAGCGGTCACGGTCCGATTGTCAATGACTCGGTTCAATAAGTGCGGCGGCGTTATTCCGGCAATAGCGTCTCGAATATTGGACTCGAGCTGGTTTAAATTGGTTGGCTTGTTACCGTTGACTAAAACTTGACGTAGCCCCAGAGAAAATAATCGAGATGTGTCAAGTCGCATGATAAATCCTCGTCGTAAGATGACCCACTCGCCATATTTCTCCTTCACAATTTCGAACGTTGCCTTGCTTGTATGGCAGACGATCTTTACCTGAGACCATTGACGGGTATGGTGTCTCCTTCCCCATTTCGAAAGAAATAAGGTGAATGCCCTGATGCTTGTGTTCGCATGATGATTTTTTTTTTACCAAACTATGGATCTCTTCCAGCGCCCAATTAGCGAACTCACAGCGTTGTCCCTGGTCGTTTGGGTTCAGTGCTTGGGTCAGCACAATCTTGTACGGATGTAGGCCCAAATTAGCTTGAGTTTCCGGCAATACCCAATTCAGCTGAACGACGGCAAATCGACATTTCTGGGTCTTCTTCTATACGGTGGCTATGTTTCCTTCATTTCGATCCAATCTCTGTCTGATTGGTGGCTCATGGTCTGTGTACTCCTCAAACTTTTCCACGGCTCGAAAGATTTGCCTGCACTCTGAAGCCATGATAACGACCGACCGTACGACGACCCCACTGAATATTTTGACAGTTGGATGTCATTTGTAAGTTTGACAGCTGACAATCGGAAAAATCTGGTCACCCTATACGGTTATTTAATTTAACCCAACAAATGGTTATTTCATTTTACCATTTCCTTCTGCTTTACATCCTTCAATGGGAAATTAACTTGGGTTGGTTCCGAAGGTAAAGTGATGAATGGTTTTCTCGTTATATTAAATATTTTCAAAGTAATTCAAACAATCTATAGATGCGGAAATAATCTGCACAACTCTACTAAATATCTCGTGAAATATCCATGATGAAATATTCCTTTCGATATTGCTTGTTGTTTCCCTATCGTCGTCGGTGACCTTTCAAAAAGGTTGGAACTCCATCTATGTACTTGTTCTGCCTTCCTTTTCTTCCTAAAAGTATACATATATGTGTGTGTATATGCCATCCCACGGGACATAGCACCTTTTGACCGAAGTGAATGTGAGGACATATATTTAAATTCCATAGCTTTGATACTAGATACACGAGTACTCGTACTCAGCCACAATTCTAAACTATTTTTATAACCTTTCCGAAGCATGTATGTATTTGTTTTAACTGGCATGTCAATTTGAATTTGAAGGTCCTTTTCCTTGACTAAATAAAGATTTATCAGAATGCAAAGCACTTGGCAAAAGCTTAGGCCTATGTTTCGTGTGTACATGGATACACAATCTTCCCGTAATTTATGTACATACCCGAGCGCCCATTTGAGTTTGATTTTCTTTTTTGGGGGGAACCTACATATTTCCGGAGAAGAGTATATATTTCAAGGATAACGCACAAGAAAAAAACACAAAAGATGTAATCATGTCCCTTTAATTTTTAAATCTCTAATTTCGTGATATTATCGCTGGCTATATTGAAAAATTCGTACAAAGGCAGAGGCAAATCCTCAAGGAAGCAAATCCACTGCTTCCCTAAATTTTTTTTTGTATCCTTTTCACATTCTGTCCAGTTGTTGTTGTAGTTGTTTTTTGTTCGGATTCATTCAAGGAGCATCCTGTTGTATTGATTTTTCATCCCTCCAAGGTCATATCAATGGTAGCGAATATTATTTCGGTTATTTTATTCGCATCCCCCTTTTGCGGGAATTATTTCATTAGAATGTACCTTGAGGGAGATTTATTCGCTCGTGGGATTGTGTTTCATAAATCTTTGTTAAAAGCCTGCAACATAAGGTGTGTCTTTTGCAGGACCTTAATCGCAACTTAAGGATTGTTTACACGAGATACATTTCACTGTAAAAGCGCATAAATTTATGATGAATCGGGAACAACTTGTGGCGTACATAATCAAATTTTTATTCATTCTATCTGCGAAGGATAAATAAATCGTAATTAATGAAACCCACATACATATGTATGGATTTTGGTTATTTATGAAATAATTTAAAGCACTGCTGTGGCTGGATATCATTACTTTTGCACAGTAAGTGAGAGATATAAGTTAAGTTTGAGATGAGTCTACAAGAAATCGGTAAAATTGAGATTTTTTTGGTCTTTTACTGGCGAAATCTGTTGTCAGTTGCTTCCAGTCCTCCAGGATCTCTACGGACTGCCGTAACATGTCTAACGCTAGCTGGAGCGCACTCTCTTTCCATCGTGTTTCGAGGCTACTCTGGGCGCAATATAACGGGAGAAAGATCAATAGAAAACAGCTAACGCTTCTCATCGGCATCGTCACAGGCCACAACTCAATGGCGGCCCACCTCAGTAGAATAAGTTTCAACGACTCAGACATATGCAGAAGCTGCGGCAATACTGAGGTAGAGGAAGACACGACACGCTTTCTCAGCAAACTCAGGCACCAAACCTTCTGGAAAGCATTTTTCGACCGACTCTACGAATTTGCTCACAAGCCTCCTAAAACCACCTTAAAATTCATAATGATAACGGGTTGTTTCAAGAGGGCCGTCGGGAGCAGCTAACGACTTTAAATTTCTGTTCTCATATCCCTGTTGGTTGGTTTTGCAGTCACCCCTTAACCGAACCTGACCTAATTAGTTTAACTTGTTTCGAACCAACATAGATCGCTATTCCCAAGGTCGTTTTATGGTTTTCTCTGATTTTCTAAGTCCGTCCTAGGGTTGCTTGGGGTAAGTTATGAGGCTCTCATCTCAAGCAGGGAGACACACTTAGATCAAAAGGAAATTCCCCTTGAAATTGCTCAACGAACTTGGAACGTTTTAAGACTTTTATCACTGCTTGACTGTATATAAAAGCCAGGTAGACTGCTTTGAGTTTTAGTTGAAATGAACTACAGTGCCCGCCGATCGTCGTGATTGAAATATCTAGACTCCCGCACTTGTACCAAGCGGTGTCTTGGATCCATCTGTGCACACCTTCATTGGACACTCAATAAAGATTTTGCCGAATTTTCAGACACTTCTGCAAGGAATACTGTTTGCTTGACCCTTAAAACCAAAGAAAAGATAATACAATCCAATGCGTGCTCCCTAAGCCGTAATGCAGCTTTAGCCGCCATAAGCTCCCTAAAGACATCAACGGGAAGAAAAGGAGCATAGTTTCTAAAGTGGTAGCCTGTCCCACGCAACTCTTTCTTATCAATTTTTACATTGAGATTGCCAAGGAAAAAAGTATATTTAACTCCCTTTAAAGCCTCGACAAAGATCATGGCCACAAAGAATGGCTTGAACTCAGTAAGCCATAAGTTACGTGAGCCGCAATCCAATGCAGTGCAAGAGGCTTCTAAGGCGAGCCAGCAGAGCCTAAGGCGTTTTTTATCCCAATACAAAGGGAATCTGTCTTTGACCATTCAAGTGTAGTTTTTATCGATTAGAGTGGCTTTAAAAATGAGTGCCTTAGTCAGGATCAAAGGACCGAAGAATGAGTACAGTATTTGACCGCAAAATCTATGCTCCTGTGGCCTTAATAATTATTGAAGGAGCATTATTAAACCCAACCTCTGTAAGCTTGAAATTTCCTCGACATCCAAGGACCCTTACGTAAGAAACATAGTAATCACAGAGAGACCTGGTACCTATCACTTTGGGTAACTTATTGTCCGCATCCCTGTTACGAGGTTGTGTAGGTACCTGGGATGGTCCTCTATAGATTTCCTTTCAAAATGCATTTCTTATCATTAAAGCACTTTTAAAATTCTGTATCCTTTCTTTTCAGGTCGTGATGTATCACATGATGGAAGTATACAATGAAATTGGTATCAACAATATTATCGTATCCGATGTATTGGGTGGCGTTGCGTCGTTCTTTATCGTTGCATTGGGTGGTACATTCTTAGGTAAATGATTCCCAAATCCCTAGTTCGTATTTTTTATTCAAATGTCTTCCTTAGGTGTAATTTGGGGCATCCTAACCGGCCTGGTTACTAGGTTCACCGATCATGTCCGTGTCATCGAACCGATATTTATATTTGTGATGGCCTACCTGGCATATCTGAACGCAGAAATATTCCACATGAGTGGAATTTTAGCGTAAGTAGTTCAAAACCAATCAATTACATACTGATCGTTAATTTTTGTTTCTTTTCAAAATTTTCAGCATTACCTTCTGTGGTATAACCATGAAGAACTATGTTGAATCGAATATATCGCAAAAGTCCCATACAACTGTTAAATATGCACTGAAGATGTTGTCCAGTTCAGCCGAAACGATTATATTCATGTTCTTAGGTGTGGCTACAGTCAACAATGAACACGTTTGGAATACAGTGTTCGTTGTGCTCACAATAGTGTTTTGTTCAGTATTTCGTGTAATTGGTAAGTATACTGTGATTGGTGTCCACTCCCGCGCAAGCATACTAAAGTTCATTTATCTTTTCTAGGTGTTGTCATCCTCACCGCTATGGCGAATAGGTTCCGTTTGCATAAACTTTCGAATGTCGATCAATTTGTTATGTCGTATGGCGGCCTACGTGGAGCTGTAGCTTTTGCTCTGGTGCTGCTGATCGACGAAGAGCATGTGAAACAGAAAGCAATGTTTGTAACAACAACCATTGCGGTCATTTACTTCACGGTCTTCTTGCAAGGCATAACAATTAAGCCGTTGGTGAAATTTTTGAACGTGAAACGTGCTTCCAAGAGAAAACCAACAATGAACGAAAGAATTCATGAACGGGTAAGTGTATCACTGTAGTGGAAGCCAACAGTCAGTCAGCTCGAAAGAGGCCGTTTTCGAGGTCATTTTTGTCAGTAAAACTAGGACATTTTGACATTGTTCCATAGAGCTTCGTGTAGAGGAAATGTACCTCAATCTAAGCTTTTACTGGAAATGTTGGAATCCAAGTCGAAGTTATTAAATTTCGGGGATACACCCAACTGGTGTTTTCTCCTTCTAACACCTTTGTTTCGAAGATATCTACTATCTGCTAAACTGTCCTGCTGAATACAAAACTGAACTCGCAGTAGGAGCTGTGAAAGAAGTTGTAAAACCAATTTAGTTAAACTTTAGTTTAAACTCACCAAATCTCCACGAAGGTGTAGTGAGCGTGTTCACCGAGGTTTGCAGGAGATATGTCCTTGTCCAACTAAACCCTAGTTAGGAGCTGCTGAAAGTGTTCCTTAAGCACATCTATCATTCACAGATTTAAAACCAGCAGACCGTCACTTGACGAGACTCTTTGATATCCTTGAGGAAAGTGGTAGGTTTTCTTGTTCTTTTTTTTATGCTTTTCCTTTGTGATTAAAAGCCCATTGTGGTTTCCATTACCCCCTTAAAGACGATCCATTAGTCACTACCACTTTATATCATTCAGTCGCTCCTTGTAGTCGGTAGATACCTCCGGGTTTCCTTAGAATATCCATGGGTATGACACAACCGACAAATGGTCCGAGTTGATGTTTGTTTTCTTTAAAGGTCGAGCATCGAAAAAATTGGTGGAAGCCTCGGATCAGTGTAGAGCGTTTTGTGTGAAAGCTTGGGTAAATGAATGTTATGTCTACAGTCTACACTCTTTCCGATTTTGGAATTTTCTCACCAGAATATGATTCTGTCTGGTTCAAGGTTTGGATTGAGCCAGTAAAAATCGCTGGACCCATATCGCAATAGAATATTCATAGAATAATATGCCACATCTCCAAAAATAACTCATTTTCTAACACACTGATCTTAGCGCAAATTTAATGCAGAACGGGCCAAAATCCAACCTTTGGAAGAATATACGTTCTGCATTTTAAGCGGAGACTTATACTATGTGTGATAGTCATGCGGTATCCAAAACTCTTCAAATATGGAAACATTTTTAAAAATGTAATCTTTCTGCACTCTGTACTCATCACATACCGGAGTAAATCATGACTGGATGAAGCTTTCCTAAGAAGTCTCTAAAAAATTGGCGATATTGTCGCTTGTCGCAAGATACTGGAGCTAGACTACTATACATTTTCTCATTGGTTCTAGGCTAGGTTCTTATAGAGGTCTCCAATACTTTTTAATCATAACAGCTAGTAGCTTTCAGTGCTGATACCTTATTCCCAGTTATTTCTCTTTCAGCAACATTGAATCGAAAATAACAACATAACTTGATTTTGCATTTAATTTTTAGTTTATTGATCACTTGATGGCTGGAATCGAGGACATCGTTGGCAAGACTGGTAACTACAATGTACGCGACAAGTTCAAGCGATTCGACAATCGTTTCATACGTCCACTTCTAATCAGAGACTTAAAGGTAATTATTATTCTTATTCCCTGTCCTACCATCGAGTGTTACTTTTTCAACTCGTTACATAAATTCAAACAAAAAAATTAAAACCATTAAGGAACATCAAGAAATTAGTATGCAATTCTTTGACAATGTACCATTACAATTGCTTGAAACCACCATTGAACAAAATCGCACAAACGCTCGTCTGCAGCATATGATAGACCCAACACCGGCGATGCCATCATCAACTCAACGCAAAGCAGCACCTTCAAAAAATCAAAAAGTGCGAAAAGAAGAAGATGATAATGAGGGTTTATAGATCCTGTAAAAAAAACTCAAACAGAAAGTCCTTTCAATGGTGATTTCACGTTTTTTTTTGTTTGTTCTTCCCACTTATTTTCATTGTCACATACAGTCATGGTATTTGTTTTACAATTCTTTTAATAAATTTCTTTTTTGGTTTTTCTTTTCTTAGGGTGCCGAGCCAAAAATTATCGAAACATATTCCAAATTAACTATGCGCGATGCTATGGAAGTAATGAGACGTAATCCGTCGACAATTGGGCAAATTTCTGGAACAGAATCAATGAGTGCGCTGTTTAGGAACTACACCAGTAATTGCATAGGGGGAAGGTGGGCGCCCCAGACATTGTTTCCGACTTGGTAAACGAATTTTACGTCCATTTACACATGACAGTGCATGCTAAATTTATCTCTATACATCAACTTCGAGTTGGAAACAGAAACAAAATAAGCAACTAAAATGTTCAATACATACTATACATATGTATATGCACAACAACCATTGAAAGACTAACAATTTGAATTAGTTTAGACGCATGTAATTAACATCTATTACAACATTTTACATGAGTAGTGAAAAAAACAAGAGTTCTTAGTCGTTAAAAGACATTGTTGAGCAAATCTTATTAACATTTACTTGATTTGGCTTTATATATTTAAATTTAAATTAGCTGTAGATCTAGGCGTATTGCACCCTGTACATTTACACCAAAAGGAACTTCTTGGGTTTCATCAAAGAGTTGTCGTGTATGGCACCGTCTTTTAGCTCAAACCGCGATACACAATTTGTTTTCTTTTTTCGGTAAAGATCACTTTGCTTAGTTATCTCTAATATTCTAGTTTTTTTTTCTCAATGCAAGCCACCAACCAAATGAATCATAGGATGGTCGTTAGGCGAAACGATGGAACACGTAGAACACGGATGGTTGTTAGCAACTAAAACACCGCTCCTGTTGGGTACAAATATTTTTGTTTAGAAATAGTATTAAGAAAGGTAGGGTTGCTATTCAACATCCTACGGAGTCAGTCTTTCTCAGACTCTAAGAATTCACTCAGTGTTTTGTATGAGGAAATACGTGAACGAGGCGACAGGCATCTTTTTTTTCAACCTCTTTCGTGCCGTAATAGTCAAGATATATTTCTTATTGCAAAATCTTCAAGAAGATCGATGCAGTACGAGTCAAGATGCAAGGCTTTAAGGGCCGTAAGAACCTGAAAGGGGTCATTATGATCTGTTTTAGTACTTCAAGATGCCAGTGGGAAGTTAAGCAGCTATGGATCCCGTAAATCGTGTGGTAAATGATGATTGGATTCCAATTAAAAATTCTTCTGTTTTGGTTGTTAGTTGCGAACTGCAGAGGGTTTCCAGTAGACACTGTCCGAGAGATTCCTGTCTCATTTCACTATGACTAGAATTAGAAAATCCCAACTATGCACCTTGAAAAGTTAAACTTCAAAACAAAATATAATGCTGTACTATTAAACGCCTTCACTATTTGTAAGCAGTTTCTATAGAGAAAAAACGACTCACTGTTCGTTCCTATAACAACTTTTGTATTAATAACCTGTAAGTTATATTTTTGTTTTCGAAAGCACACCACTGTAAGGAATTTTGAACTTGGACTCTTGTTAATGCATTTCTTACATCAGACCGGTGTACATTTGTTCAGATTCTGGAAAGTGCAAACGTCTGGGCTACACCTCCTTAAACCTTAATTTAAAAAAAAAAAATTGAACAAAAACATTAGAAAACCGTACGATGCACCGCACTTAAAATTCGTTTACCGACACAAATAAGCAAATACGTACTACAAAATAAAAGATATTTGCTTGTGTCATGTTGTCTGCGTTTTGTTATGTCTTTTTTGTTTTGTTTTTCTGTTTGTAGTTGTCTTTGGTTGTCGTTTTTACGAATGGACTTCTAAGAAACAAAAATTTTAAATATTTCATTGGCCTTTTAATGAAAAAAAAAAAATGCTTACATTAGAATTGTTTATATGATTAGAAGTCCAAACTAATTGTACACCTATCCTTTGAATGCAATCTGTACTCATGATTTACCTTTTTAGTCCTAGTCTAACGAATTTAGAAAACACGTGCTCTCGCAATTTGGATATGCATGAACTGGACTACAATCCATCCAAGAAAGATTTAACTGACGCAAGGATACACCATTTGCTGGCAGAGGAATTGAAACCATACAGAAGAGTGAGTGTTGTAAATTTTGATTTTATATTTATTTTTTTGGGAAAACATCTATATATTACATTTATTTCTTTAGGAGGAAGAGTCAGTGAAATCAGTATAAATCTGTGTACATATTCCTTCAGTTGCAAGTCCCACCTTGGCCGGGGACTTTTCACATATGAGTATGGACTCTCTTAAAGAGATTGTTCTACTTCTCTGGTAGAGTCTATATCTAGGGACTTAGTTTTACCCAGAAGATATCTGTTCCGACTTTCTTAGCTACCATAAATCCAGGATGATTGTCAACATTATTGTTTTGCGATCTACAGATCGACCGTCGTTTTGTAGACTTAAAGATACTGTTTTGAAGGCGTTGAAAGTATTAAAAGGTTTTCTGCAATATTTGCACCAGTGTTCTGCCACCGTCAATCTGCAGCCCAAAACCCACTCAACTTATGGTACAGAGATGGAATACATGGGCGGTATACATCCGTCTTAAAAAAAAATTCTGAAAACGTGCCAGGAAAAGTTTTTATAAATGCTAATACGCCACCATACTTATCCAGTTAGACCAGTTTTCAGCTTACTGCCTTCAATTGGACACTTCAAGTTTGTCCCCTTCCACTTGGTCTCACTTTACCAAACCCTTCGATGTTAGACGATAATCACACAGGATTTGAGCTTAAAAATTCTAGCCACAATAACTGATGATCTCGAGACATATCTTCTTATCTTAATCAGTCCTTCAACAAAAGCTTAAGTTTACCAAAAATTTCATAAAGAATTTAGAAAAACCTACATTTTTGTGATAAGACTGGAAGAAGCAAACGCCTAAATCGTGTTACAGTGCATGTTCCTTAGTACATGCAGGGTAAGCAAGTCAATTTGCCTCCTAACTAGGGGGGTCTACTGAGACTGTTGCATATCAATAAGATAAATCTCATTGCCAACACTTCTTAGAAAGACTTCACCATGCTTATGAGCTGAGAAATGGGATGTGCTCTCTCCCATGCTGTGAACTTCTAGAATCGCCAACCAAATCTGGTTATGAAATACAGGACTAATCAGTTGACATTCATGATATTTTTAACTTTTGGGACAAGGATACCGCAACCATATCAGCTATAAGAAGCAAGGCTTAGCCTTGTTCCTTTGGCAGCGGAGTGGCTGCCGGTTGCTTTAAAGATGCTCTGAGAATATTGCAATACATTCAACGTGACTCACTCCACGCCATGCTCAATGAATGTCTTGAAAGTCCAAGATTGTTATAACTGACTTTCCCCAAATGAAGGAGAGACGGTTTCGTAGCATTACCAAATTTTCGTACACTAATATCAATTTTCAACTTACGTGTTTGGAAAGTCCCCAACAATCTTACACAGTCAAGCTTTTAAGGTTTATTTGTTTAGGTCCGAAAATTTTCTTGGGCTGTCTCATTCTTCGCGAAAATCTTGCCAAGATAAATAATGTACATCAACTGGTTGTATTGAATATTTGCATGTTTAGGACAAAAAATGGTGATAGACAAACTTCTGGGCCTTAATAGAGAATAGTATACAAATCCAAGCACAGAGAATCCCTTGTTCAATGGGAGATTTTAGAAGTTTGTTCTTGACTGTTATACTTTCGGCTACTCATCAGACGATCTCGCGAGGTGAGACCATGAATATTGCACCTTTAACGCCCACTCGCTTGGAGCTGTGTCCACTTGCCACAGCCTTTACTGACTCTTCCTCATCCAACAAATCTACAACACACTGCATGCTTTAAAAGAAAAAACTCAGAAACGAAACAATCACTACACCTCACTTGTGTCTATATATATAATTTCTTATAGCTCATAATATATTTTTTTATTTAAATTAAATTTCTATATTATTTAAACTTATACATTCAATTTAAAAAAACTATATTTTTTAGCAAAAAAACAAGACCGCTTCTAATAAATAGATATTAATATGAAACAATTTTATTTTTCTCTTCCCACTGTTTACAATTTATATGTAAAAACCAAAAAAAAAAAAAACAAAAAAACTGAACATAAATTGTTTCAAAATCTAATTGGCTTGAACAATTCCTTTTCAAATCGAAAAAAAAATACCGAAATATGAAAAAACCAAAAAAATAAATTAATCAACAATATACAAAATCAGGCATCTATGGCGATGGTACGCAATTGGACGATAATTATTTTAATATTTATTAATCAATTTATTTATGTGTATTTATAACTTATTTCTCTAAACTGTCCAAAATAAACGTTGTTGTCTAATGAAAAAAAAAAAAATTTAATGGAACTTCCTATTGTTTTTTAACTAAATGTAAAATTTGATTTTATTGGATTCGATTAACAAGATTTGTTTTTTGTTTGATTTTATAGTTTTCTTTTTGTGCACATCTCTCTTTTGATTTTTGCATTTGTTTGGATTTACTTTTATTTTGCACAATTTTCTTTGTCTTTTAGTTTCTACTAATAGTGTTGAAATAACTACACAAATGCGGCAGAAAAATAAAATGAAAACATACAAAATTTACCAAAAAAAAAATAGAGTACTTAACTTTGTAGGAAGATAATCGTGAATACATATATGTAATACGTTGGTACCATTGTGCTATCCATGGTGATCCATGCGGAGTAATTTCTTCTCGTTTGTTCCGCTACTAAACCTTGATCCATACCTACGATATATGGAGCCTCGAAGGGTTCTGCTCTTCTGAACTACTTCGTCATTTTTTCTCGTTCGTTCACCTTCTAAACCCTGATCCAAACTCTTGATATATGTAGCCTTGAAGAGTTGTTTTGTTATTCTGAACTACTACGTGATTGTTAAGGCCAAATGAAGTTTTTCAGTTCAGTGTTGGAAGTGTAGAATACTGAACCGTGTCCAGGAAACTTCTATCAGTCTTCTCAACATCTGGTATACCTGACAATATTATACTTTATCCTACACACCAAGAAAATCCATGTACTTTATTTAGTGTCTTAAAAATACAGCATCATGTATCGCCCTTTTCATTGAACAAATCAGGTCACAAGGAACAGTAACGCCTCTTAAGTCCTACAGCCACACATAATTATAGACTCTATTGACTCTTGGAGTGAAGCATTTCCTCTGCTCTAGTGCACTAGGCTAAGTAATGAAAAGTATCAACTTTTCTCGTTTCATGATCGAGGAGTGAAATTTGAAATTTTAGCCAGAACAGGCTTCTTGTAAGTACTATATTTTGTCGGTGGTAACCAAGTAACACTTGATTGTTTCTAACAAAGCCTTCAAGTTAATTCAATCATGAGTTACCCGTTGCACATACAATTTGTTCAGATAAATTTCTAATTGTCTGAGCAACCGCAAGAAGGTCTTCATGTTTTCAGGCATTTTATTCGTTTGCATCTGAACTCCTGACATCTTCACTTCTTCTTGGTGAAGTAATCGCCATGTTTCAATCGTTGGTGCGTTTTATTCCACCTCTGACGAACGTGTGACCTAACTGGGCCTGTTACGCCAAATAAATATTAGTCGCAGTGTTTTATCGAGCAAAAAAGTTGACTTAAGAGACTACTTTATCGGTTCCTCTGTACTAATCAAGCGACTCGTTTTTGACTTCATTTTTGACTTGCAACTTCACTTATAAATAGGGTATGAAACACTTTCCTAAACCATCGTGTTTGGGACTTCATATTCCCGGCCTTAATTCTTCCTCAGAATCGTTTCAAACTCTCATGTTTGGCTCGGACTCGGAATGTTCAAGACGATATGGTTTAGCGCCGAATCCCACCCAAATAGGACTTAGTTAACAAGAAAAGTTATACTTTCTCCGTTCTGTAGAGTGTAGCAGTAGCATGGTTATGCAGCTGGGATATTTTGCTCTCAATATCTACTCACAAAAACACCATCAAATAAAAAGAATCCTCACAGTATCTGGTGGTAGGACTACAGCCTTACTTTCTTGTTGAAAGTCAGTCCTCAAAACTTATCCAGGAATGGTAATTCAATTTAAAGTACTAAGCTGCAGTTCCAAGACAATACAAATTCTGCTTTGTAATTTATTTTCTTCCCTTAAATGCTTAAATATTCGTTTTGATTAAATACTGAACAAATAGTCTAAAATTAAAAACTAAATCAGCAACAAATTTAATGATGTACACAAACTATAAAGAATTGTTTTATTTGTTGTTTTTATTTCAGTATTTAAATTTTTTAAACGATAGTGAAATATTAAGTCTTAAGCCGTAAAAATAAAGCTTCGCGTTAAGTTTTATTACATACTCAAGGAATAATAATATCACAATTACCATATTCAGTAGACGCTCGATATAATGAACTAATAAAAACCAGGCCTGTTCGTGGAGCGTGGACTCCTTGAAGCAACTTTCATCAAAATGTTTATATTTTTACACACAATTCATCGAAAATAGAATATAATTACAATTTTTCTTTACAATTACAAGCCAATATTGATGAAAAAGAATATTTTCTGTTTAACAAAAACGACTTATCCGTAAAAAAAAACGTAAAACGCAACAAAAATAATACATACGTTCTATGTACTTAAAAAACAAAAATACAACAAATAGTTATCTTCGTTTGCTTTTTCTTTGAATTTATGTAAGTCAATATCGCTTTTTCTGTAACCTTTTAATGACCAAAACATCCGTGTAATCCACTTTATTGCTAGTTGCCCATTGGAGTGCTTTCTTAAATAATTGAACAGCATCTCTAGAAGACATTGAGCAAATTTTTTTTTTCTTCAATATATCTGACGATACCTGATCTTCGTTCCAATTATTTAAATCGGCTGCCGTATGTGCTCGTCCTGTTATATGGTTCAGAAGATTTATTACTTCTTCCGTGGACACTGTGTTAGCATTATTGACGGTAAATTGTTGCGAAGAATACTAAGAAATATTTCACCTTTATCATCAAAATCGTCTTTCAGGTCTTCTTCAAACGAAAGGACGTTTTTCCAGCATTTCGCAATGACTGAAGCTCCTAATTTGTCCCAAGCTGCTGCCAAGTTAAGTTAGGTTAGGTATGTGGGTAGGCGACTAGAATAGATTATCACATCGCCACACTCAGGTCAGTACAGGGACCTAGCAGAGGGCAACCATGTGCTGTGTTCCAAGAACCTTGAGTTCTTCACGAGAGCTTCACTTCACAAGCTTGGATTTTATTTCAATAGCAGTAATCGCTTTTATTGCCGCCTGGCTGTCGATGAAAAACGTGATACCTTCCGGTGGTATTGCCTTCATCGCAGTTTCACGGGCAGCTATTGTCACTGCCAAGACCTCCGCTTGGTAAACACTGCTATTATTCGGGAGGCGGACTGGTCTAGATATCCCCAGCGGTTCAGAAAAAATGCCAGACCCTACGCCTACATCCATCTTAGATCCATCTGTAAAGATAAAGATGGAACGTGTGTTGGCAGGCTGACCATCCTTCAATTCTTCCCCGCCTTTCAAAGAAAATAAAAAAAACAGGATCACTGTAGCGAGATTTTTTTTTGTTCACTATTTAGAATAGCCTGTATAAAATATTTCGTATTCACTATATCGAGCGTCCGCTGTAATTTATTTATTCTTTTATAAAAACAACAATAAACATTTGAAACTTCTTACGGACAAATTAAATAAAATTTAGTATAAACTATAGTACTAAACTTCTGCAAAGAACTTACATATATCAAAAAATTAATTTTAATTAAACTTATGGGACCTCATTCTACTTTCTTTTTTTTTTTTTTTGTAATATCTTCCAACGACTTTAAGTTATATTATTTAGTTGTGTTTTATTTTTAGGTTTTTTATTTTCTGGTTAATGATAGTTGATTGATTTTGTTGCATAAAATGGCTTCCAGTATGTAGTTACTATAATAACATTGCACTAGATATTCCTTATATCAAACGCCTTTACTGTAATTATTTATTCCCTTTCGAATCATTCTTATTAAAGTGAATAATTTTTCGATTTGGGTTTCTTTTCTATTTTTCTTTTTGTTTTGTTTTGTTTTTATGTAATTCCCACGAAATGGCTTATAAGATTTTCTAATCGGTTTCTTATTGTTATTACAGCACCGTCGTTTAAGCTATAGCAGACATGCAGTTGATGACAGAGACTTGTCCACACAGGTGATGTTATATACTTGTTTTAACCAGATTCACGTAGGTAATAATCTGTATTCCTATACTTCCAGGTCAACTATAAGTTACAAATGAACTTCAGACGCATGTTTAAAGATCGCCAACATCATAAGCGCAGTAAAAGAGGTCAAAATAAGGTACTGATATAATATTCCATAAACTAAATATGACTTGAAAGTGATTCGAAATCGAATAATAATAATAATAAATCTTAACATATTACAGCAACAAGAAGGCGTTAAACAAAATCACGTCTCCTTCCACGACTTCCAACAAAACGGAACAACCAAACAGTTGTCGCATGGTACGAATAAGAATGAACCTCTATTACGAAAAAAACTAATCAGAAAACATTCTCACAATTCACTTAACAAATATCGTAGATTAGAAATAGGTAATTGATTGATTCACACTTAAAAAAAAAAACGAAAAAACATGCACTGAAATTAACGCAATGATGATGAAGATAAATATTAACTTTTTGATTTTTCTTTCTTTTTTTTTTTTTTAAAAAAAAACACAATTTTTTTCATTTTCGGGTAGTGAAACGAAAAGAAGAAAAATTGTATTTTATTTTTGATTGTACATCGAACCCCTTGCATGCTACGAAACTAATTTTCAAATGTAGACAACTAATCTCGTCTCGAAGTTTAATTAAAAGGAAATGGTACGCCGGGAATGGGAGGCAATTTCGATGTGATAACTTTGAATAAGTGTAGCCCTATCAATAACCGATTTACATGCACTGGTGTGCGCAATAGTATCTATTTACATTGGTTCGTAGTGGTATTTTCAAAATATCCTCCAGATCTTACACTCGTCAGAACTATGTTACAGCTGCGTACGTTGGATCTTAGATTCGTCATTTTTAGTACCTTTGGAACTACGCATACGATAGACCGCAGTGATATATTGGCCGTACTTGGACTTCCTTTTTACGTAGCTAAGAAAGTGTTGTCTCAAAACTCATCGACATCTCTGACTTCGACGTCTTCTTGTTACGAAAGGATTTATTTTTGTATTTTTCGTTCCAATCCTGCGAATGTCAGTTGTAGGACGATGAAGGTCTAATAATCTTGTATAGTTCAAAGCTTGAAATTGTAAAGGAAAACATTCCTCAACCTGCCTGCCAAGGGGGCAAGCTACGAAGGTTCCATATTTATTATTTTGCGCACTTTTGTATGTACATACACTGAGTCCAAAAAGTCTCCGTACAGATGTAGAGTTTTAGTACTTGTATTGAAAATTGCATGAAAACTGCTAAAAAAGAAAAAAAATCAACCAAAATCAAAGAAACAATCCTGAAGAACAAGTTAATGAAGAAAATAAAGAATTTTTTGTTGTAACTTATTAAAATAAACGTAATTGAGTTCAACTCCTTAAAAAATCTCCGTACAGTCATTCCTTCACAAATCCTAAGGTGTGCTTGGGGTCGCTATTTTGTAAGAACGAGAAGTTAGCCAGATCCAATTTACTTGCGCTCGAACTTAGACTTTTCCTCAGGATGACTAGATAGCCAAATCTTTCCATTTTACGTTCAAGGAGAACTAGATAACACAGGCCAGAAGAAGACATATATCCCCAGACCCCAGAAGGTCGAAGGAAGGTTCTTAATATTCATTTCCGTGATAGGCTTTCTCCACACCATACGACGTCCATCTGATGCAAAAGTGTTGAATTTGCTTTCGTCACTGAATATCCAAAATGAATTATCCTTGTTCTCTGATGTACGGCTTCTTCCGGCTCACCCAACCGATATGCCAATTTTTCTAAACACATTTCGGACAGTTTGTGAACAAACATCAATATTATCATTAGTGGGCAGCTATAGGACACTTACTTGTTTTTTTTGGGTCTTTGCTCTTCTCAAGAGGTCTTTTCGGTCGGCCAGATCTTGGCTTATTTGTCTCTGTGTTATTTTTTTCACTATTCCATGGCATATTGCACTGTTGATCTCGGTGTTTTTACTATTTGAGAGATTTCAGCCAAAGGATATATTGCGCACTGTGTACGGAGACTTTTTTGGTGTTTGCTTCCTGTTTTTTCCGACTTTTATGATCATTGCGGCTATGTTATTCATCAAAAGTGTGACAAACTTTATGATCCCAAAGACAAATTGTTCGTCTTTCATATGCAAGTTATGACAACATATTTTGTTGAATTTGCTTTGTTTATATTGAATAGAAAGGATAGACCATTGTACAGATACTTTTTGGACTCAGTGTAGGTCATATGATCCTTGTTTAGGGAATTCAACGTCATAAATTCGAATTTAATTCAAACCTCTTTGCTTTTTAAAGAGATACTTAGTGGCTATTCTTTGAATAATCCTAATACGCTGGATTAACTTAAGACGTTTAGTCCTTGCAATCATTGCACTACCTTGTACCAGACATCATAATGTAATTCGAAGTGCACATTCACATTTTAATTGGATTTTACATTTTATTGAGACAAAATAGCGAGCGAAATTGTTCATCCATTTCAAGTAAATATAAGTCGATCATCGTTATGCTTCCGTCGGTCTTGAGTCCTCTTTTCCTTTATCTATTTAATAATTCTGATGAATGCAAAAGATTCTAAACTCTGAAATGTATGATAACTTAAAAAAATCTTTATTTATTGTAATTATCCCTTATTTTAAAGAATAATCGCATGTTTTATACCTATCAACCTATTTCTGAAAGTTATTTGTGAGTACTACTAACAAAAATCATTGCATCATCGCTTCCTGCGTTCTAACATCTAAGAAATGTGGTAATGTTTTGTCAGACAAAAATTAAAAAAAAAAAAACAACTAATAAAGCTAACAACAATGTAAATTAAAATATTTCTGAAAAAAGGAAATCATAAATTAAAAAACAAAGCAAATATTAATGCTTCTGGGGCAATGGCATTAATCACATCTCTCATTTATTAAACCATCATTGTTTTTCGTTAAAACAAAAAATTAAATAGATTACATTAATGAAGTCCTAAATGAATCAGCAGAAGAATATCCTTCGAAACTCACTGAAGTGACTGCTGTTGGTGGAGCGAGCGATGACTGGGACGATGGTCTAACATTCACTGCTAAGTCATCACGTAAGTAATTTTATTTTGTTTATTTTTCTTATATTCTGCATAATATAATCAATACATCTATGTTATTATTTTATTTTTTTTAATTTTTGTTTTATTTAAACTTTTGTTTGTGAGATATTGAAAGATTTTTGGTTTGTTTACAAAAAATTTATACAAGTAAAAAAAATATATCTATTGCTTTCTAGAATAACAATATAATTGAGTATAATATGATTTGGAAATTATTATTTGGATATAATGAAAATGTTATTCTATTTGGCAACATTTTATTCTTTATATATTTATTTATTTATTTGGTTCTCTGTTTGTTATTTAAAATCATCTGTGTGATTATTTCCGATGTATGTATCCTCAGGAATATTCGTATACACTGATTTTTGTCCTTTTCTTTACCAAAGTGTTCCGTTTTTTTGTGTTAGTTATTGGAATATTGTTTTCTCTTGTTTTATTATAATTCAGTTTTACAGATAAACATGAAAACACTATACATTTGAAATTTTCGACATCGACACTGACATTTAAAGTACAACAATTTGAAGTAGGGACTATGTGGTGACTACAATGTATATAAACTGCCTCTTGGACGACCGAAACACATAAGATTCCATGACGCGCGCCTGCCCAAATGATCCAATCATAGTCCTTAGAGACATTAATGTAACAACTTGATCTGGGATTAGGCTAAGTCTCATCCCAAACAAAACATTCAGTATTCCCTTTTCCAAGAGGAGAATTCTTGCATTTGTACCGCTAAAAAAATTTTGGAATGTAGTTAAGTTTCCTTGGGTCTTGAAATAAATTGATTCCTCAACAACAGATAAAGCCACTTTCATTATTGTTGAAACAATGTACATATATTATAAAGGGGTTTCCAATAAGGACTTGATAACTTTTTTTTTAAATAAAACGGAAACCATTTGAGCTATTTCAAAAATTTATTATCGGCTTGAAGTACAATCAAAACATCTATGAATGGAACTCGACTTCATTCATATGGCCACCGTGGGCACTTTTACAGCGGTCGACTCGTTGGACCCAATTTTTAACAACTCGGGCACACATTTCGGCCGAAACGTCGTCGACTTGTTGGCATAAACCAATGACTTAACGTAGCCCCACAGAAAATAGTCAAGCGGCGTTAAATCGCACGAACGAGGCGGCCAATCTCTATGCGAAATATGCCATAATGTGGTCTGAGCGATGTCCAATTCTTGAAACCGCCGTGAAATAGACTGATTTGAATCGTTTGCTACGGACGCCTCCGTTGTCTCACTGACAGGGCAACATCACACAACGAATATGTAGACTCAAAATTGTGCACTTAATTTGTTATTGCCTGTCTACTAGGGCGAGAATTACGACCGAAAATTGGAGTTAACGCTCTTAAAGTTGCAGTCAGCGACTCCGAATTTCGGTAGAAAATTTGTATAATTTGCAGACGTTGCTCGTTCGTGTACTTTACCATGATGAAAATGTTGAGTTTACCGAATAAATTGACAGTGACAGTTTGATGATTAGTGAAAGAGTGCGTTCACAAATTAAATTCAAAGTTCTCAAGTCCCTATTGGAAAACCCTTTACTTTTAGTCTGGTAATGGCCGAAAACTTCAGACGACGAAGCATCCGTATAGCCTCCAACATTAAGGATTTTATGCTTAACTTTAAAACATTCACTGAGTTTTGTGAAAATCCATGTAATTTTGATCCTATAGCAGAACTGAATCGAATACAACACACAATCACTTCCACCTTTTTCCTAGAATCTAGCAGTTGGTTCAAAAACCTCTCCAAACCCAAAAGCACAAAAACAACAGAAAAATGAATTATTTAGTCCAAGCAGGCTTGTGAAAGACCCAGATCCTAGTTTATTATAGCCATTCGAGTGGTGTGTGTTGTTATATAATGTTCTTCGCAATGAATGGAAGAATATTTAATGTCTTGTCCATGTTCAATCTGTGTGACAAGCATTGTGATAGGCTGATACTTCCTATTGCCTACCATACACTTTTTATTCTCATTTAGAACCAAACCTATTCTTAGCTTTTTCTGATATCATCCTGCCTGCTACTCCTTACGTCTTTCACTAAAAGAAATCAATGTCTAACAACTTGTGTGACTCTCTAGAATGGTGGTTCCAGACATCTTGTCCTGCTTGAATGTTAAACTGGGTCATGCTTCACGTGTCTGTATCTAGTTACCCCTATAGGGGGTTATTCTTAAGCCAATCAAATTTTAGATGTTCACTGGCTGTGTTCCTCAAGACTGAAAGTCTATAAACTGTTGGCACTGATCTACACTGGAATACACCGAAACCTCGATCAGTTCTGAACAGTTTACTGATTCAAAAAGTTTTAAAACTGAGAGTAGCTCTCAAAAACGATCGACAAGTACGACATAATTGGTTCCAACTGCAATACGACTCACTCAACAAACACAATCTCCATTAGACGTTATCGTTTCGTATTACCATGTCATTTTCTCTATATTTATGCCCCAAAGCGTTATATATTACTCGATTCCATACTATTTAATCGAAATTCATTTTGCTTCATCGACAAATTTATTTTTGAAAATAATTTAGAAGGTAGGTAGGTTATTCGAAATAAACTTTCTTTTTTGAAGTCAATTTCGCTTCATCATCAATCTGCATCAAAACGAAATGCTAACATACCTCCTCGTAGGAACATATATAATTTTTGCCAAAAAAACATTCAATTTTACAAAATTTTTCTTACTTTAGTGTAATGCTAGATGATACATCGCTTTCATATAAGAAATCACCAATTTTGTATATATAAAGTCTAGTTCGCATCTAGCAATCAACTTTTTTTTGATTCTTTTGTTTATTTGACTTTCAATTTATTGTTTTTGATTGATTATCTGTAGTGTAAAACATTTTGTTCAATACACTTGAGAATCTTTAACCGAAAAATATATTTTTTTGTTTATTTTTTGCGTATATTTCTCTCTCTTTTTTCCATTTAAACAACTTGTACTACTTCCTCTTCGACTTCAACCACATACACACACATTCAACAACCAAAATTTTGAATAATCATCTATCTCGTCATCCAAAACTAAAATTTTGAAAAAAAAAAAAAATACATATATATATGTATATATCATTTAATAACCAACAGCGGACTCGGATCTTGCGAATAACAATTCACTTATAGCGCATATCACAAGCCTACCAGGCTTTGATGCATCCAAAGCAAGAATTGTTAAGCATTATGCATCCAAAAGTGAAAGTCCGGAGAAAGTCCTAACACCTGACATTGGGCCAACCGCGGCCGAATTAATACTACCTTGGCGTAGGGATCGATCCTACCACAGTTTTGGTAAACAAGCTATCATAAGCCCGTTTAAAATAATGTTTCATTTATTTATTATTATTATTTTTCTTTTAATTATTTATTTATTTATTTATTTATTTTGTTTTCCTTATATAGTATGTGCTAATAGAATTCTTTTATTTTTTTTTTTAATAATAACTAGTTCGCTACAATAAGCAAGAATATAGAGAATTGTTTTAATAGTTGATTTGTTTAGAAGTTGAGTTTTGAACTATTGGCTGGCCCGTTAAATATCCTAACGTATTAAACAAAAAAATTAAATAAAAAACACCTTAATACATAGGCATTACACATTACACACGGAATATATTGTTTTTTATTTCCATTTATTTATTTTTACTTTATTTGTTTGTAGATCTTAACAAAGCACTAGCGTTAGCAGATGCAACAAAAATTCCAAAACTAGCTATCATTGACGAACACTATCTGAACTGTATTAATTATTTTATTTTTTATTCACTTTTTGATTTTGTATGTTACGTTATGTTTCTTCTGGTTATGTTTGCTTAGCGCCTATGCAGTGTTTTATTTTAAGTAATTTTAAAATTTTGCACAAAAAGAATCAAATGTTGTTCTAAAAAGAATTAACGTTCGCATATTTATGTTCCTGTACTGCTTCTTCAAAAAAAAAACAACAATTTCCAAATATATTTTTGTAAAGGCATGCTGCATGAGCTTTCATTTTGTAGGATATTGCTGGATGATTGCTGGTATTCCATCTGAAAAAATATTATTATCGTTAACATGTCCTGCAAACCCGGGTGGGACATAGGAGCCAAAAAATCTTCTTCATCTTTCTCTATTTGCAGGACGTGACTATGTATTTTATTGGGACTTTGCATCTGCTAAAACTGGTCCACGTTTCACTTCATGACTTACCATGGGTCACCCAAAACTTTTTTGAAGTTTGTTTCTGCTTAAACTGTTGAGTTTCACGTGTTTCTTAGTCTTCCAATCCACGGTGCGCCCTGAGGATTCCATTCAAGGATGATGATTCGGTGTAGAATCTATACGAAAAACATTTAAAAATATTGCCACTGATGAGCTCATTTAAGTTTTATAGAATTAGAACGCAGAAAAAATCGTACCCTCTCTACAGCCGTCTTTGGCAGCAACCCTGGTAGAAAGAAAAACACGTCGTGACCAGCCGTCATTATAAATAAACTTGTCGTTATCCTTTAAATGGATTTAGGGCGGTTACTTATGTATGCATACTTACTCTACTTAACGGGCTGCGGACCCGTGAAGAGTCTCTGCCTGAGACACGGCAGCCTTCCATTCCCTTTGATCCCGGGCATGCTGGTTCCAGTTGTCCAGACCAAATGCTCTGGCATCCCCGATAGCTTGGTCCTTAAAACGGAGGTTCGGTTTCCTTAGCGTCTCCAACCTGGGGGCTGTGATCCGAAAATCCTCTTTGCTGGAGCATAATTATTCGATGTGGCCGAGCCAATGTAGTCGACGTATTTTGGCTTTTTGAACTACATCCACATCTTGGTACAGCGCATATTGTTCGCGGTTATATCTTCTCCTCCATTCGCCCTCCTCGCATACGGGACCGAAAATTCGAGGAATTTATGAATGCATGCCTTGTAGAAAAAATCTCCATAGAAACTCAATAAGCTTCGTCCCATATGAATCGGCTAGCAATAGATAAACAAGTAGGACGTTGACATACTCTATCCATCGTAATCAGCATATTTGTTGTTTATGGGCCACCTTCCATAAAAAGGCGTATCCAACTATCGGTTACAGCGCTTGGGTCTAATAATATGGCCGGCTACTTTAAATCTGTTACAGCCATTAAGGGTTTACTAACCATTTCATTCTCTGCAATACTCCAAAACGTTTTACGATGTCTTCTCAACGGGTGTGAATGAAAACCTATCATTGAACCTGTGCAAGCGTTACAGTTCCTTTTTAATTCCGTGAACATCACCATTTCCCCAGACTGTCATCATCACACTAACCAGATCCCTGGTACCTAACTCAGCGGAACCTATGATATTTTTAGATCTTCTCTTACCTCTTAACGAAGTGGCCTATTCATTTAAAGACATGTTCTCCTGGGTTCTTATCTATTCTGATATTACGAAACCCTGTTGAGTCAGTTCGACATATTTCATTCCGAACAAACTAAATAGCTCACTCAAGCTTATTGCAGTGGAAGTCGCTCATAACGACTTCGCTTTTTACAACCATTTGGTTCATTTGGTTGGTTTCATTACATATTTGGCTATTCTTCAGTCAAACATTACATTTTCGGATATAATGACCGCCGGTTATAACGACTTTATTTCCTCGCTCCCTTTACCGACGTCATAAGCGACTTTGAAAAAGGTTCTGCAGTATCTCCAAACTAATCAGTGATTGCACCGATCACTGCGTTCTTCTTAATTATCCTATCTTTGCGTTCGTTTTGAATTTTTGCATTTTCATACAATGCCGCTGATACCTTTGTTTTCGAGTCAAAACATTCGGACTAAATTTACTCCTTGGCCTAATATTGTTCTTAAGGGAAAGGACTCTCTTAAAGAATGTGAATCTGTTCCCAAAATTAATCTTTCATTTGATTGAACTGTAGTTCGTCATCGATACTTACCACAACTTACTCAGAACCACCAATAAAGTTCTAATTAGCTGCTGGGGTCACACCGGGTTTGGTATTATTGCATTAGCCTAGACGCTCAGAAGTAGAGCCTCAACCCTCCCAGATATTTGAAGTGTAGCCTCGACTTGATGTTGTAGTCAGCAGTCTAAAGGGTTAGACCCTTCCAATCCAAATAATTGTCGTCGGACTCTCTGCGAGTTCTTCCTTCACTGAGATAATGTTCTCCATTGACCAAGATTCTCACGATTTAATTGGTCCATAAATGATGCAATTTCTTCTAACTTTCCAGTCATTCGTTCTCCTATCTTTTTCAAACACAAAAAAGCGAGGCTTTTGCATAAAAATTAGATTTGGTCTTAGATTTAAGGCAGAGTGATCCAAAACAGAAGTTCGTAGACAGATGAGGGCTTCTCATTGTGTTTTCTTCAGCTCGTCGTGATTGTTGTTAATCATTATTATGTACCTTAATAAGTTCCAGTCTGCCATTTTGTATGCCTTTACTGATATCCTCCACAAGGCCTGGACGCACTCGTGAGTTTAGAGCTTTTAACGATCATAAAGGGCTAAAGCAACAAATTTGATATGTAAATGGAATTCAGAAACAACAGACCCCAGTGCCCAACTTTTTGTATGAAAATAGTATCGACCTCTAGTTCCTCGAACTCTAAGGCCTTTCAGTGAAGGTGCCCCTGTATCTGAGACATAAACTTCGGCACATGGTATTACTTTTTCATATAACACGTAGGATTTCAAAACTCGGAAGTACTCCAGGTTAAGCTACCCTCCACCTCCAGCAAATTGTTCAGCAATCGTGTTCGTAATCGCCTCCTTTGTGTTGCATGCTCCAAGTGCTTTTACTTCCAAATTTATTTTTATTTCCATAAAAAAAAAAGAACAAAAATTGGAATTTTGTTTTTTTCGTTAATTTTATATTTAACATTACCACTAACGAATTTAATAGATTTTACCATTTACAATTGATTTCTATATCAGTTGCAGAGAACGTAATACTCGAAGAGGAAAGGAACACAACCCGTGATTCGGATTGTGAACGACGTGTAGCCACACCAACAGCCACCGAATCCCAACTGCCGTGGAAACGAGAAGAGGATGAAATATCTGATGCCATTCAACAGAATGAATTCCCAGCTTGGGCATCCAACAAAGAGTACCTGGCGTACAATTCGCCCAGTGCAACATTCCTAGGTAATTGATTGAAGAGATACAATTTTACACAATTTTAGAATATAACGGAATGCAGGATATATTTGTCAACAACGAGCACATATTTCAATTATTTTTATTATTTTATTTTGTTTTTGTTTTTTGTTTTTTTTTCTATATATATAGACAAGTTGCATCTATAAATATACATAGAATGTGTATATACAATTTTATTTTAAATTTTGTAATTGTATTGGCATTTGTAATAGTCGTGAGCTTATATATATATTTTTTTTTAATGGAACCGTTTAACTATATAATCACATGTCGTGAGCATGTTTTCTTTATACTTTTCAATATTTTTTGAGAACAAAAGTAGTGTGGTACTAAATCTAAATTGTCGATGATAGTTTTTTTCTTTATAAATGCAACTTTGAACTTTATTTGAAGGGATTTTAGTTCGTGCACCATAATAGTTATTCCTTAGGTTTGAAGCGGGACGTATTCTGGGATATATTCCAGGTGTCTGACTCACTTTTGGAAGTTTTCTAAGAGTTCCTCAGCGCATCATTGTGGGCGAATACGGGAGTAGGGATGCTTTGAACATCCATATTCTCATTGTAAGGTTGTTTATCTCGATACACAAAAAAGCAAAGAAATTCCGAATGAATCTGTAGCCTGATCTGGCTAGTTCATCAGCAGCCTTCTCCTCAGTGATACCCATGTGACAGTAAGCTGGTCGAGAGCTTGTGAACAATTTCAAACTCTAGTTACTATGATGCTCTTGACTATCTGTTATATATTTATAAATATGCGATCATCGGAGGATTCTTCTCGTCCACTTCGGCGCAGAGCTGAATAGCATAGGTTATCAATTTTGAACCCCTGTCGTGGGTTTACCTGATATACAAAACCAAAGGTTGGTTATTAGCTTTGGGAGTAGCTACATGACCTCCCTGAACCACTGCAAAGTTATGAACTTCAGGATGGTTGATGGTGGCTCTCCTGGCAAGTCGCATAGTCTTCGAATTGATATTCACCGAGGGCCGCTTTTCTAGTTATTCCTAGACTTGGGCATTCGCAAAGGAAATAAGTACTGCATCCGTGTCGCCACATTCTCGTCAGAGCTCATCAGTTTCTACTCGCATTCGACTACGGTAGGCCGCCATTAGGTTGTGGCCGGATCCCCGTGAAGACTGCTAAGTTTGGTCTGTTAAGCGCTAGGGTTTGTTTAGTTTGGGCGATATCATATTCTGTCCAGAGTGTTCTAGAGACACGATAGGATGGGAGGGTTTCTTATGAAGTTTTTCTCTACATTTTGTTTAACAAGAACTGGGGGCTATAGTACGCAGACGACGACTATTGCCAGGTCCTTATCGGACTTCTTTCTTGCTGCCAGGTCGCTAAATGTAAAATAACGTGGAGTCCTGCATATTTTACGGATTATAGCAATGGATGGGTTTGGGAACAATTGTGATTATAAAACTAAAGTTGATACTAACACCAAACTCCGTTCAGCTGGGTTCTGACTTCACAACTGGGCGGAAGAATAGATCGGTGATGTGCAGGAAAACCCTGACAATTAGACCTGTTTTTTAAAGGATTTCCGTCGCTTCCCGGAAAAGTCGTTTCGACTACCACTAGATGCCACAATGTTTGAGGCAGCAGCACTTCATCTCCGACTTGATTTCTGAAAAAAACTAAAAAAAAGAATAGTTTTCTCAGTTCCTTTCCTGAAAGTTGCCCTCATGATGGTTCAGCTGAAGCTTCACCATTCAAGAAATGCGCAGGAGTAAGTGGTGCAAGGTCCAATGGGTCATCTCCGGAGTACGTTAATGGTCTTGCGTTAACGACACCTTTAACTTCCACTAATAACGTTTGAACCTGATCAATGTCTAGTGTTGTTTAACCGATCGCTGCTCGAAGGGCTGATTTAACTATTCCAACCATTCAGTCCCAAGTCGGTATTTTGTGCTCATAAATACTTTATTCGCAGTAAATATTCCACGTACTTGCCCTTATAATCCTTAAGATTGATCTCTTTGAATGCACCATTGATAACGGCAGTGCCAGAGAATGCCGGAGCTGGTTTCTGCAATTGTGGCATATAGTTAAATTGATTAGACAATTTTATAAAGCGCAGTTTAGTAGGATCTACCCGGATGATTAGTTAGGGACTCAGCTTGATGCTTGAGGCCCAGATTCACCCCAAACTATACGTAATAGTCCCTTCTATTAGCCGTGTAGGTACTTACTACGGTCTTCTACTCTTCTCCTAACTCACTAGGTACTTACTACACTATAAGTAGAATTGATTATTTTAGAGATGTATTATTTCCACCGCTATTATGCTTATATAGTTATCTGTGGCTTCCTCCTGTTTTTTAAAGTGACCAAGGTCAAGATAATTGGTCTTAGGATCTCCAAGCTACACAGTCTTTCATGTAGAGACCTTGAATTCTTTAGAAAGTTTATGCACGAAAATGGCTAGGCTTGCCTGAAAAAATCACTTAAGTCTCAGCTCATCCCTTGGTAATGAATCAGAACGCGAGTTGGCACTTCATGATACTTTTTCTCAAAATATAGTAAGGGATACTTTAAGGTTTTGAAAGTCACCATCAGGTCCTGGAGACTTGTGTGCCGTTTATTTTTTGTCACAGATTAGCTCTCAATCTTCAAGGTTTCTTAAAAAAATAATTCTTTACTCTCAATCAACTGCATCAAGTCGATTGGGATGACCTAAAACCCCGCTTTGGAGTCGAATATAATTTAAATTAAAAAATATGTGATAAAACAAATCGAAAAAACAAATATTTTGTACATATTTCAACTATTTACGTATGTACATGTTGTTGGTGTTCTTTTAAGTGGACTTGAATGTTATGTCTGAATGCAGAATATATTTTATCAATCTATTTGTTGGAAATTTTTAACAAAAACAGAAAAAAATGTAAAAACGATGTTGTATCTCCGAAAACAGTGAAAATGTATAGAAAATAGATTTCGAAATGCACTCATGTTTAGAAGAAGTATGTACAAATCTATTTTCAGCAATAAATCAACGAGAAAATATTTTTTAAATGATTGCTTGCACTATATTTGTATTGCTCAAGTTTTATTTTATTTTCTTTTGATTTGTTTTTTTCTCTTTTTTCTTCTCTATGTATGTAAATGCAATGTTTGGTACCACTTCCTTCAAATAAATTTAAAAAAAAAAAATTAAAAATTAAACAATATACCCAAATCAACAACACTGCCATCCGATCACTCATTGAAAAAAAAAAATATAAAACAAAATTTAAACTCGATGGACAACAAACCAAAAAAACACAAAAACAAATATTTCAAATTCGTTTCGAACAATAAACAAACAAAAAACACCTCGAAACTATGCAATACCAATAAACAAATAGGTGGACTATCGAAACCTAAACAGGCCAAGTCCGTAATAGGTTTGTTCCGGCGCGAAAGTTCTGGTTCAGGATCTGGAATCATGCCTAAGACTGGCGCTATTGTTGTTGATCTCAGTGAAGTTGCAGTTGGATCGGATCCGTCTTTAGCGGCAGCCCTAACAACTGGTTTGGTGCCTTTAAATAGTTCCCAGCAGCAACCACAGAATATTGCGCTAATTGGCGGAGGTGCTAGAACAGATAAAAGATCTGCATCGATATCGGGTACTAGTTTGGCCGAAGGTGGTCACTCTGGTCCATTCCCGGTAACAGCTAGCCATCGACGAAATATAAGACGAGGGTCAATGCTTGAGTTGAGCGGGTAAGTTTAATTTATGCATTTAATCGTGTCCCTATCTATTTTGGTTTTATTTTATTTTTTTTTTTTCATTTAATAATTTCAAATTATTTTATTTAAAGTTTTTTTTAATTCTTTTTCTATTATTTATATAGAAAGAGTTCTATTTTGTTATTTAACTTCTTTTTTTTTTGTTTAGAAATAGTATGTGCATGTTCTGCTTTTTTGTGCATAATTTTGCTTAAATTAATATCGAATTGCTTTTGTCGAATAATTCTAAGTTTGCTAATCATAATCAATGATAAACATACATGTATATATACAAACTATATATATAGTTGAATTTTTATATAGAATTTTAAATTTATAACTTTTGAACTCATTGTCTCTTTTGTAAGCGTTTTTAAAATTTTACGCCTGGATTATCTTATAGGCCTTGGAAACATACCTACGACCTGATCTGCCATCAAAGTTTTACTTTATCTTTAGGTCTACGACTATCATTCAATTTTAGGAATTCAGAGTCAACTTGACCTCTCTCCATTCTAAGTCGGCTTCTATTTAGTCGGACGCGAATATTTTTCGATCTTTTAATGGGACTTTGTTGTTACTCGATGTTTCAATCACAACGTTGCAACTGCCCACAGAGGTGGCATTAAAGTCGATAAAAATATAGTGAGTCTTGCTTTAGACTTCTTGGCTCCTCGGAACCGAAAGTGATGGTGACCAATCAAATTGATGGTGACGAAAAGTTGTAGACTTTCACACCATATGCTCCACCAGCTTGGTAAATCTGTATTTCAGACATTTGAAAGCCTTTCCTTATGGATTGGACACATATTTTTCAGGCATACAATGGGCTGGACAAATTTTAAAAATGATTGAGCATACGCTTGCTACCACGAAATTTACCCGGAACCCGTCATGTTTTGTTGAAATGGTTCATAGACGAAAGTGTCTTCTATGTTCTTCACCTCTATTGCTTTCCATTCAGGGACGCAAATTCTAATAAATTATAAAAAGAAACTCATCATTTTGCCCAGAATCTTCTGGCTATATGGATTGCTTAGCTATATCAGTGGTTATGTCACTCCAGTTCAGTCCAGGATAGTCCGTGTAGTGTAGCGTACTAATCATCGATTTTATGAAATGTGATCGCACTACAGACCGTGTCCGATGATTTTTTCAACACCCCTTCTACAAACATTTTCAATCAATCAACCTACGAGACACTAGGACTAGGTTATCTTTTGTTATATTGCCCTTAGAGCCATCAAGAGCACTTGGCAAGGACTTTTCTATAGTGCATCGTCCTCGACACGCTCATTTCTAATGGTGTGGACATATTGAAAGCATGATCGGAATGCTGATCCCTTCCCGGAGATTTGTTGGCAAACTCAATGATCTCACTTGAATATGTATGTCTTTTAGTTTAGCACTTGTTCTGATGCTGACTATTAGAGGTTTCCCTACCATTCCCTACAATTTTCATTATGTACCTCTATGCAAACGTATAAGCGTGAATTTAGCCCCTAAACCCGCATTCTCCTCCATATATATTCTGAGCTGACTAACTTGTGCAATACTGCACCGTTAATGACAATCAAAAATCATATTCGTCCCTGTATACAACATTTTTACCAGCATCTACTGGGATTTTCGAAATATGCTTCACATTATGTTTTGAGTCTCAAAAACAAGTCTTGCATTGTTTACATTCGTTAGCTTTACAAAACCCATTCTTTATCGAAAAGGCATGGTGTAGCAATGGTATGTCCGTCGCATTAAGTGTCCGGCGTTTTAACAAGAAACTCAATAATCATCTCACTTAGCTGCTAATATTTCATTGGCACCTTTATTCTGCATTTATAAAACTCATTATTGTGGACATCATGCATGAATAATACTCTCAATTACTTATAATACATAAATATAATTGAAAGTTATTTTCTTCTTTTGTTTTTTGTTTACCAACGGCCTACAGGATCTACCTTTTTACGAGTACAAAACACTAATATAACAATTTGTACAAAACTTACACATTGTCTCTAATCGGACCGTGTTTTTCTTTATAAAAACAAGTAAAAAAGAAAGTTGCTACTAAAAAGTAACTTAGAATCATTCGATAATACTGCGCTTTAACAAAAAAAAAAAAACCAAAAACTAAGCAAGCATAATGTTTTCTGTCCAATTTACTATAAACAAATGAAATTAACTAAATCTCTGATTTGTAAACATATAATACTTTATACACACAACACATATATACATATAAAAACAGTACTCGAAACGCAATTTTAATAAAAAAAAGAAAAACAAAAAATTTAAACAAATTAAATCCTGCCCTATGTTTGCCTAAAACCGTGTACTAAGTAAATTCTGTGTAACATAATGAATGTTTAAAACGTAATTTGTTTGTGTTAACAATTTTTTTGTTTGTCGTATAAGCTTAACATTATTAATTATTGTATGTACGAGTATGGTATGGTGCTTTCCATTAAATGTATATAATTTATTTGTATATCGCATTAAAACCAATCCGCTTAGGATATATTTGCTTTGCATTATAATATGTTGTAAGAAATTAAAATAAAAACAAAAAATATATATTATATATAAAATTATTTGTCGTTTAACATAAAAGATAGTTTTATTTAAATTACATAAAATATTTAGGGGTTCTTATGGTTTTAAGGTATTTTTCTAGTCAAAGAGACTTCTTTAGATTGACTTTCGGGAGAGTGGGCTTTACCTACCTACCTTTACCTTACCTGTAACTCTCTGAAGTCTTTTTAGTTCTAATGAAGGTGTAACTACACAGTTTAGGTGGTGAAAGTGATGATAATCTAGCTTCAAAAAAAGTTTGACTACATTCTTTGGTTTATCTCCAAAACCAATCAGATCAAGCGTTTCTTTTCATAAGCTGCTTACGAAATTATATATACCTTCATATGTATGTACATATGTACATGATAGAGATCCAAACCCGGTATTCAAACCAAATAATTCGTTGGAAAGTTTTTAACGCCAAACCTTTTATAAAACAAGATCATCTCTTTGCAATACCCCGCAATCAGTGTGGTTTATAACCCAATCAATAAGTTTGAAATATAGATTTCTCATATTTCCGAAATAGTCCTTCGAATAAAAAATAAAATATATGCGGCGACAGGTCTATGGGACCCAAGCTTCACAAAATCAGTCTTATGCGTGTTACGTTGATGAATGGAAGGAACCTACTAAACAGTATGCGAAAGGCAATTTTTTATTTGAGAAACTTTCTCATGACCTTTGTACTGTCGGATGTTTGTCGGACATTTGCGACAAGTGACGTCGTGAAAGAAATTTTTAAATGTTGTCAAGGGATTGAACTTGGTCCAAAGCGCCCAGTCTTTCGAATGCTTTGCTGAATACATTAATTCTACTTTTTCACAGGCGGACTATTACATGGCCATAGTGGTTAAGACTATTAAGGAGTTAATTTATTTAAAAAAACACACACAAAGCGCCTGACAAATGTTCGAGAGCATTATTGTAACGAAAAAGCTTTAAGAAGAAAAACTGCAATAAGTTTCTTCCATTCATATGAGAATTGTAACGCCCACGACCCCATTGGTTGTAAAAGCTCGTTATTAGACCTTAAATACGCTTGTTTTGTTATGGAGTCTACTATGGATCGAGACTGTGTAAAGCCCTCATCACATAAAAGAAAGAAAATGATCCACTGACTTTAGAAAAAAATATGAAAAACGAAAGTAGAATATTACGTAAGGGTTTGTTCATAACAGATAAACACTTTTCTTTTTAGACGAAATGAGGGAAGGATTTAAGGCCTGTAACAATTCGAATTCTAAAAACCATATAAGTCTGGTCGATACAGATTAGGTTTTTTAAGCTCTGTGATATTGCAGTGCTGTATGATCGTTTACCTACTGGCGAACAAGAATGACTTCCTTCAAGACATGACATCCACTGTTTTTTGCAGGGATTTTTTAATATTTTAAGGATTTAGTTTACCATAGAATACCTATGCTAATGCTATGCTTGTCTAGAATGTTTATAGTACAATAGAAGATAGTCTGTTCTTGGATAAATCGAAAATCTCGAAAATAATTTGTATCGGTGGGTTTCGGACTTTTTACTAGCTGCTATGCAACTCCGTCTGTCTGTCTGTATGGTCGCCTGCAGCCTTAACGGCTGGACGGATTAGCTTCAAACTTCAGATCACTCTAAAAATGTATTTTTTTTGCAAAGTTTTTAATAGAAACCGAAAATAATTGTTAAGGCAAAATTTATAAGCCTTTAGGCTACGCCTAATTTTTGAAGACATAAAAAAAAAAGGGAAAAAATATAAAGAAATCTCCCAGATACCATCCAAACGATTTTGCTACAATTTTTTTAAATATGGAGAATCCCACGCCCACTTTATGAGATATACTCTAGCATTAAGTTGCAAGCACGTAGGACCCTGTCGTGTCCTTTATTTTCTGTTAGTTCCTGGATTCGTACTCGTGCTTTAGTTTCAAAACTAATTACAGATTGTAACTTGTCTCTCATAGAGATGACGACTAAGCGATTCTACATATACTTATACTGAGCTTCAAGGCACAGAGACATTCTTGGTCGGAATTCCTAGAAATTATAGAAGTCTATTCTGCCTCTAACTAGACAGGAAATAAACTTCAGATGAGGGTCATAAAAAGAACCAGGATAAATCGAAAAGCATTCATGTGTTGCTTTTGTAAAAAGTCGACAAATCAAAATCGCTGGCAATATCTTCATATTCAATCTTACTTATTTATGTTTAGCTGGCGTCTTACCGACTATTAGGGTCTGAAGGATTTCAGTTTTAAGGTTACCTAGATCTAGTGCCAGAAATATGTGTGTCGTTTAACCATGAACCAGCTATCGTTTATTATCCACAATTGATGGATAACCCCCCTTGCATACATCGTCAATAACTGAAATGTAAAATATGCACGAGCTACTTTCGGAAGACTCGTCAGGTCATATAGCAGTTCCTTCCCGTATAGATATCTACGTTATGAATGCGTATTTCGAGTCTAAATTGCTGCGAAAACGGTCTAAAAAGCATAATTTCATTTATCACATCCATTTTTTATGATACTATCCCAAATATTAGCTCACCGGGTAAGATATGATCCACATTAAAAGCTAAAGTAAGTTTAAGCCGTTCAGATCATGTTACATTGTTAAGTTATGAACAAAAGTACAGGAAATTAAATACCAAACATAATTTACATTTAATATCACGTTACATATGTATGTACAAGTTTGTAAAACAAAATTACAATAAATTGTCACATCTTTTCATTTCAAAAACAAAAAATGCTTCTTACAATAATAATTGTTTATTTACTTGGCATATGGAAACAAAATATCTTTATGTACATCCAAAACAAAGTGTCCTTTGTCCAAACCAGTTTTCAAACAAAAAAACATCTCAAAACACAACAAAACAACACACAAATTTACAAATCGGAACTATTATAATAAACCATTTAAACAAATTCAGAGTTCTATCCACATTGCATTAAAAGAATGCTTATTTTTCATCTGATTAAAATTATGTGTATATATTTTACAGACTAATTCTTACAGGACGGAGGCCTAGTAAAGTTTTACCCTCTAATCCAAGGTTAAATGATAACGATAATATCGATAATGATCAGAATAATTTGTCATCGTAATAATATCTCATGACACGCCCATCTGTATAATATAAATATTTTGCGAGTCCTTTTTTTAATTTGCCTCAAATGCATGTTTTCCGTTATTTTGTAGTCTAATTGTTAATATTAAGCAAAAACAAAACAAAATTACAATTATTGAAGCACTAATGAGCAAAAATAAAACAAAAAATCTAACAAAATAGAATTGAATGCTCGTTAACATTTTTTTGCACGCACGCAGTACACTTTTAACACCTTTTGATGTGCGATTGTATAGCATTTTCATTAAATTCATTAAATATTTGTTTATAGTTAGTTTTTTAAGTTTAATCCTTTTTTTCTTTTATTTACTTATTCACGCTAAAAAAAACTATATATATATATTTAAAGTGTATTTAAGAAAATAATATGCAAAAGGGGTTTTTACATGAACCATAAAATTGCAATTAATTAATATTTTTTAACTAAGCACATTCATCACTACATAAGTGTTTATGTAAATAATTATATAGGAGTGCAGTTTAAAAACTTTAGATCCGATTGGCTGACGTGTTTTACTTGATTTCATTCTTTTACTAACGTGATTCACTGATTTCTTAGTTCTTCAGTCGCAGTTTTTGAAAAGCAAATTAAGTACTTTAATATTTGTATATACATGGGGAAACATATTCACACAAAACGTTACACTTAATATTTTGTCATTCTTAGTATCTTTTTAACACACTGCATGTCTATTTATGTACGAAGGGTCCCGGGTCGTTGCGCACAGTAAGTTGGTTGAAGTCCCCTCCACTTGTGCAAACCAGATCAATTTTTTTGGACTAACACATTTCTGAAATGCTGGTAGAAATCAACTTCAGAATCCCTACTCACAAACAAGTACAAGAGCATCGATTATCATTTGATTATTGTGTCTCATATTTTGGCCTCTGGAGGTCTACCGATGTAAGGCAGCTTGTTTTCCTATTTATGATTACATTGGAAGGTGGTGTCTCTCTTGCTTGCTCCTACACCTAAAGTTAGAGTGTCAGTTTCTTGAACTCGAGATTTAAATCAAACTTGACATTATTAAGGTAGCTTGAGTGCTATAATATCCATTTCCATACATTTCACAGTACTGGTCCCAGCGCCAACTCCTGTGGTATGCCTCTATTGTTTTACAATAATATTTTGTAGCATGACAATCTTCTTGCGGGTTTGTTGGCACCCCTCAAGGGAAGTGCTTTTCTCTTCTCCTCTTCATTCCCCTTCCCTGAATAGACATGCCTTCCTTCCGCCTCTGCCACTATTACTTTAAGACACTTTGTCCTTCATGATCAACTGAAATTATTCTGAAATTAATGAACTTTTAGGGACTTTTTGGATAAAATCATTAAAGGAACCCTGACACTACTCAAACTTAAGGAGCATAAGATGTTGTACTTGTTATAGCCTGTGGGGATTGTAAAATTCAGTTTGTTAAGCATAAGGTTTTTCCTTTAGCATACTGTGCCCTCCAAGTTTTTTTTTTAAATAATAAAGAATCTTAGAAGGAAGAATCCTTTCTTAATCTCAGTTTGAAACTTTTTTTTTTCTTACTGATTGTCCTTTTTAAAACCCTGTACTATGTCCCAGGACTCGTCTATGCGACGACACCTCATTCAATTCCGAATCATCCATGACAATGGATATGTAACTAGCGTTTGTGACCTCTCGCTAAGAGGTTTTGGTTGAACTCAGAATATGGCACTAGATTCTCAACTAGGATCAGTTTTAGCCCCAACGGTTGGGTCCTTGGGAATTCATCACATTTTTCGCTGCAAATTAATGGACATAAGTGCAAACATTTTTCCATTTCAAGTCCGAATATGGTTTCGATAGAACCGGCTGTTCTAGATGACCTGGTTCTACCTATTTATGTTACAAAAGTAAAAGTGTAAATCTTCAGAAATAATGTAGGATATTTCGTATGCACCTATTTACGATTCAAGATTTTTCTGTCATTGTCACCCACTTTTCTATCCCACGAAGCTATCCAACTAAGCTTGCAAATCACTAGCTGCACTACAAGATCCATTGCTTACACATAAAAGTAGGATTTAGTTTTCTAAATTCACCCTTCTAACACCAGCCTCTTAGCATTAAGATCATAAGCTAGCTATGGAACACTGATTATTACTTTTGTAAATTTATCATAAACTATAATAAGGACAAGACTTACTCCCCTGGAAACATACATAACATACAAATGTCTAGAATAGTCAATGTGACACACTCACCGACAATCGCTGTGCAATATAAAATTATCAAGGAAATGGTACTAAATGATTTTTGTTTTATAAATACCACCTACTTGCACTTCTGTATCTAAAATGTACTTCCTATTTTAAGACTAGAGTAGCATGTACTCGTATAGCTATAGGGATAGGACGTCCAAAAGTATTAGATATAGTTCATGTCACCAACGTACTAGGCATAAACAAAACAAAAAACCATCAATAAAACACGTTATCCACGTTCACTACTGCATTGTACATTCCTTAACCAATTATCGCAAGGATTCCATTTAAATAACTATACTTGATCAGCTACTACTTTATTTGCTTAATCGTCACGATTGTTTAATTTGCTCTGGTTGAAAATGTTAATTATACAAGAAAATGTAAGTATGTACAAAACTATTTATATATGAACGCTGCTCTGCTTATATACATTTTATTTTAAATATGAATTTATTTAAGTTTTAATTGTATTAGATCTAGCTGTAGCTATAGCTGTAGATAATGGTAATAGTTGTTTGTATTAAAAATTTATCTAACAAAGGATTACGAAACATCCCTTCTCTGCCACATAAATTTTGTATAGTATCTTTCTTTTTATTTTTGTTTTTAAGTGCATTTTGATGCTTTTAGTACGTGCCTGCTGTTTTCTATTCTATTTCATGTATAATCGTAGTTTCTACCTTACTTTTTTGTTTTTTTTTTCTTAAAATGTTCTTTGTATAATATTAATCGGAATTTTGAATGCATGTGTTTTTTTCTTTACGCTAAGTTTAAATAATACCTATACATATATATCAATAAAAATTAAAAAAAAAAGAATTATATATTTATTTGTTTTATTTTTTATTTTTTGTTTTTTTTTTTCTTTAAGTATGTAAATAAAATACACTAAAATGCAATTGTGTGATATTTTTTTCTTATAACAGAAAAGGGTGTATACACGAATCTTATAATTTTATTTTTTAACTTTTAGTTTTATTTTGGATAGAAAAAAAGTACTTTCAGATAGTTTTCACAACTATTTAGGATTAGTTCCAAATTCAAGGTCAAAGGTGGTAGACTACTTAGCCATAGTGTGTAAGACGACTCTTGCTTCAGTTCTTTATTACCAATGATTGCTGCGTCAAGAACCGACCGGGAAGAATACAGATGATAATCGGCTGACAATTTCTGAAGATTGTTACGTTTGTGTCTCTTGAATTCTCAGTAATTCTGCCTAACAGAACCCACCTTGAACCCACAATCCATCCTAAAAAGTCGGTGTAAGTTGTTTTTTTTAACCAAAATTTGGCGCAACAGGTTGATGGGACCCAGGGCCTAGCTTCTCACAACTCGTGAGAGTTTGGGCCGTGAAAAAACTTTTAGGCGCTTGGCTGGGATTCGAATCTCGAACCCTTTGCTCCATATTCTAACACACTAACCAGAGAGCCACAGCGCCCAGTAAACGGGAACCTTTAGTTCAATTTCTGCTGAAACTCAGTTTGGGTTTGAGCCAATGAGGATCGCTATCGGATTTCCTAATAGAAAACTTTGCCACGAATAAAAACCATTCCATTCCACATCCAGCATTTTTTTTTCGTGGGTTGGTGGGAATCTTCCAAAGACACTATGACACTCACCCTTCTTTTTTTTCGTTTTATTTACTACAACTAAGTTTCCTTAAGCTTCAATTATATTCGTTTGAAGTAGGTAGATTTTCAGCAAAATCACCTGCCTATACCGTCATTACATGCATCTACTTTTTATTGCGCTAATTCGAACGATTTTGTACTGAAGTCGGCGCACAAGGTTTCTCAAGTCCAATATTTGGAGTATTTCATGGCTGCCGTACTAATGGAGGCGAATATGGAGCTTCATAACGAATTTTGTTATTTCGTCGTGCAGAAACGTGCTTTAATCCGTTGTTTAAAAAAAGGAATCGGCAGCAAACGTAGCTACTACGGTGCCTTCAGTTTGGAGTTCGTACTTATGTATAGCAAAAATAAAATTGGACCAAGTACGCTTCCTTGCGGCAGCGATTTCTTTGAACTCGGAGTATTCAGTTCCGTGTTTAATACAAAAGGGTAGATAGGGTTCCAAGATCCTATATAATTGCCGAAGGCCTCTGGAGCAAATGTTTTTTCCCCCCTGGCCTTTTTCAATTTTATTGGTTATTATCCTGGTCAATGTGTGAGCTGCTTGATTTTAAACCCGAATTGATGGTCAGTCTTTTTCGGTTGCACCAAAAATTGTGTACAAAAATAGGTTACACATACGCCAACAAACCAGATACTGACATCCTCTATCTTCATCTTAGTGACTCAAATCAAGCCAGATATTCTGTTTATATGCATCAAAACCACAAACGTGTTTAGCTGCTGGTTCGCTGAGTGTAAGAAAAACAGAAAAGTTTTGCGACGAAAAATGTATGAAAAAATGGGTTACGTATACCCCACCGAACCAGACTCTGACATCCTGAATCTAGCACGTCGTGACTCAAATCAAGCCAGATATTCTGTTTCTATGCATCATAAGCACAAACGAGCATAGCTCCTAGTCCGTAGAGTGTGAGAAAAAAGGAACATTTTTGCACCAAAAATGAATTAAAAAAATGGGTTACGTATACGCCACCGACCCAGATACTGTCATCCCGAATTTACCTCTGAATATTAGCTCAAATCAAGCCAATATTCAAGCTGCTGAGCATAGCTGCTGGTCCGCTTACTTTTAAATATCTTTGATATTCGTGGAAGGAGCCATATTGTTCTGTACGCTGTTTTTTCAGTTTCGGAACTATTTGCACTTCTGCTACCTTCCACGCATCTGGATTGTGTAGCAATCTAAGCGAAGCGTTTGTTAAATGTAGGAGTTTAGTTAGTGCTTTTTGTGGCAATTGCTTAAGTTTATTCAATCAAGTGTGTGTATTCGAATAATGCTAAGCTCCTTCTGGGATGTCGGAACGTTGTTCCTCGGCACGGTAAAGTTTTCTAACACTTTTTCTACTCCTTATCTAGTTATGAGAAGCCTGATGCTCAGAATGATTAGCTTTTATTAGTGGATCAAGTGTATGAACGAAAGTTAGAATAGTCAGACAGTCTAGAAAATACTACTACTAGAGCTAATGGCAAGTGATTTGAATATTTTTTTTTATTTTTATTCTTATTCACACATCTTTAGAACCAATTTGAACTATTTTCTCAATTTATTTTCGCCTCAACACAATAAATATCCGCACTCTTACAACATCTTATAAGCACATTCTATCACTGCCAAATATGTATATTACACAATTGCATTACGAGAGAACATTTATTTAGGCTAATTTCACACTATATTAATCTAATACAAATTCAGAAGCATTTTTAATAAAAAATTAAACACAAAATCTTCTAAAATTCAATATCATAATCATTATCATCAAACTATATAGAGACACTATCCCCGAGGAAACTCATCACCACTCAAAATCGCTTTGTGAACCGGCCGGAGACGACTGGACCCACACCCTTTCTGGAACTGCAAAACATATAACAGGAAGTAGTAATAGTGAGAAACTTCTCACCTCATCATCGGCGACGAGCAGTGGTCGAGAACCATTGCTACCCAAATTAACACCGCGTGCCCAAATTCGTCGAATGGGCAGTAAAAATCAAGTAACCACTGCTCTTCTATCAACTTCCACATCCGATTATGATGACGACGAGGACGACGATGAAGAAGAAGATTTTGATTTATATGACGATGAGAATATTGTTGTAACAAATTATGCAACAGGAGCGACCAACAAACGTCTTGGCAGCGGTAATACAGGCACCGGAAGCGGTAGTGGTACTGCTGCTTCTTCAACAACACAACGTAACAATGATGAAAGCATTATTTGAGGGCGAAGGGAACAAATGCTAAGTATGCGGTTAGGGAATTGTTTTAGATATAAATTATTCTTTTAGTTAAATTTTGAATAAGCAAACAAAACAAAGTGTGTGAGTGATGCATTGTGACTTAAGATTGACGAAAGATTCCCCAGCATAGCTTTAGTGTATAATCTTAAACCTTCCCAAAGCTATAAATAAAAATAAAAACTCTTTTGGATTTATGCTTCAATCACATAACATTCGTTTTACGAAGCGCTTTTTTGATGAAACATTGAAAACAAAAAAAAAAACAGAACAGACTCTATATAATCACCACAAGCTTCGTATCGCCTCTATATTAACAAAAAATATATACTTAACGAGGTATTGTGGAACAGCCATGACTCACAGTAAACAGTTACAGAACAAAAGGCAAATAGATGTACGTATTTAAGTAAATGTAGTCTTTTTTGTTTTTTCTTTATATTTTTTCTTTAAGAAATAAGGCAATGAAACTAAATAAAATAAAAAAACAAATGTGTTCTAATTACAAACAACCAAAACAAATAGTTGAATTTTTTTCTATAGCAAAACAAAACATAAAAAACATAAAAATTGTAGGTTAAAGACAATTTTAAAATGAATTACACGACAATTAAGAAGCACACCTTATATTAGAAATAAATTATTGTATTGAGATTGTACAGAAAATGTTAACGAAACAATTACTAAAACTTTACAACCTAAAAATAGCAAACAAGAAAATTTAATTTATTTTTATATCAATTTAATAAAAGAAAAGAAAAATACCGATTTACATAGTTATAGTAAAACAAAACAAAACAAAAAAGTATAAAAAAAACAAAACAAACATTAAGAGTAAAAAACTTACTGCAATAAATTTGAAAATGTTGATAATTGTGAAAAAGAAATCATGATCAAAGCTTGTAGCCAACAATAGAATTAATTTTCAATTCAGAAGCTTTGGTGTTTAAACAATTATAAACAACGGTTGGTACTTAAAGATATATATAAATATTTTGTTCGTCCTTTTTTTCTTTTAATTTCTACTCCATTTTATTTGCTTTATGCGTGTGCTGTATATTTATTGCAAACAATTTTTATGAAATTTCCTGTCTAAAGTTAAATTTTGCATTTTATCCCTATTTTTTCAATATGATTTGTTTTTTGTATATTGTTTACATTGTAAATATTTAAGATGTTTACTTCTGTGTCCGTTTATATCTTTGATGTACCACTATTTTCTTTATACATACCTTTATCCACGAAAGTATTATTTTAATATTTTCTGTTTTTTTTCTTATTACGGCCAAATACATTTTCAGTTGGAAAAAATACTTTTAAATTTGTTTTTTATTTCTTAATAAAATATTTACTAAGGTATACTATATCTATGCATAAGTTTGTATTACTTTTTGTATTGTCTAACGAATTTACTTTTAGCAATTTGTCCTAAAACATTTGATTTTCGACTGTGGTTAGTTGGAAAATTGCATAAACGAGCTTCTAATATCGTATATACAATGTCATTGGCATAATAACTATATTTTCTCCTACAGAAGGTCTGGGAAAGATAATTGATTGTCTCTTAACTTACCTTTTTCTTAAGAAGAGGTTTATTTTAGTCCTTATTGTCTTAGGATATTCAAATGGAGATGAAACCACGTAATTTTAGTAATCTAACACGTAGCACCCTCAGCGACGCTTACGCCTTGTCATTAATAAATCCCAACGATATAACTAACAGGTCTATATAACGCGAAAAAATTTTCTATTGCAATGCGACGTCATTTCCGCAAAAACAAAAGCATAACATGTGTACAGAAATGTTTGCAAATTTTTTATTCTGCAGTGGTTAAATGTATATTGGTGGTAGCCAGTTCCATCGTTTCATTATATTCAAAAATTTAATTTTCGGAGTAACAATATTGTGTAGGAAGCAGTCCGACGATAAACATAAGGCCGACCCAAATTCGTTATGCAACACCAAATGCACTGGACGAGTATGGTATCGGTTTCACATGCTGGTTTACTTCCACCACACCAGCCGCTAAGGGGATTTTTTTCAAATTAACAACAAAAATATCAATGGTTTCCTCCAATTCTACTACCACAGATGTCTGAATACAGCATATTTTTATCAAATGGCGCCGTGTCTGAACAGGGGCTAATATTCCGCTAATATTCCCAAATCCGGTGGTCCTGATGATACATCACGAATTGTTCACAAGTATGTTTTTTTTAACGCTACAAAACCACTTGTACTCCTACTCATTCTTTCGCTAGCATGGCATACCTGAATGGAAATTGAGGATACTGGTTGTCACATATTTCAGATTCTTCAGGAAGATATATACGTATGTATTCATGCACTCAGTTTAAAAATCTATGAGTTATTAAATACATTCATTGCGGATTGCCAGGCGATCGTTTTGGTGTTTGTGTTAAAGGCCATTTTAATAAACTTCTGTTGCAGCTCCGAAAAATAATATTTCACACACCAAAATGTAAGGGATTTACTGATTCATAACAAGATGTAGTATACTCCAGAATATTCTCAAAAAAAAAAAATCCAAGAACCATCAAAAAAAATATACCTGTTTATTAAATCTGTTTTATTTATTTGCTACGTTGATATTTTGTTTATGTACTACAATCAAATGGGTTTGAATGGTGGCTAGCAATAAGCTACTTACTCATTGTCTACGAAAGATGAACCCTTAATTAATTAAGCAATACTATTCGAGGTGAACTTGATCCTCGTCTAGCCACCAGTTTACGGCAGTTGAGGTCCTCTTCTAATTGCCTTCGTTTTCAAATAACCTAGAAAGTATAAGTTCGTTTGATTCATATCAAGGAAATAAGGAGTCCAACTTTATGAGAATCAAATCTTGATTTTGGGTATTTGGTGCCATGACTAGACTAGATGTTAGTCTACAACGATTGACAATTTATGGATCAATCAAAACGGATCTTTAATTTGTTTCCAAACTCTTGAATCATGAGAATTGTCACATCGGAGAATACGAAATTCAGCAACTCAATATGTACGATATTTAGCTTCTTTTCTAGATCTTGTTTTTGCCTGAGATAACTTAAGATTCTGAAAGACTCAGTCGACCTTCAGCCAACATTGTCTTTTATATTGACCTCCTATTACCATAGCATACCTTCCGTTTGGTGTTATTCTAAAATCACAACGATTAAATTGTGGATCGACTTCAAAGAATCAACAATTTGGTACCTACATATAAACCTCCATTTTTTTAATTGAAAAATGTTCTAATATTTCAGAAACCAGTCTTAGTACCCATATACCAAACTCCTCAACATATGCCGATCCAACAAAGTATCGGATCAATAGTCAACTCGGTTATCTAAGCTATTGAGCTTCCAATTTAAACCTAAATCTTTGACAAAATTGTTTACTTTACTTTGTTTTGCTTTGCACGACTTTTACAATAAACTTTCATGAAGCACTATTGCAACACATCGATTGTTAAAAGTAAATATGATCCGTTTAGTCGGCAACCTCTCACAACTTCGTTTCTATAACAATTTGCGTGTTTCGTGTAATAATTTGAAAACCAATCTTGTACAATTCCTAATGATAAATTCTTTTGGACAAACCTGTGTAACACTAGTCTTACAATTTTAATCTGTATCCTTTCAGACTACAGATTATTTGTTTGTTTGTTGTTAAAACAAAATGCCTAATCCCGTCAAAATGCATAATTGGAAACTACGTCGAAAACAAAGAATCGATTTATGTTACTATTATCAAAGTAATAATAAATTACAATTAATTTTAATTGTAAACATATCCATTTGTTTTCTAAGTTTGATGTATAAACGCTGTAAGATAGGATAGGTATTTATAAAAAAAAGGGATAACTTATAGCAGCACGTTTTAAACATTCGTTTCTATATTCACTAAATATATTTACACTTTGCACATAGTGTAAACAAAAAAAAACTATAAATAAAGTGTAGGTATTTGTATATAACACACTTTGAAAGTTTCGTTCTTAACGTTAATAGCGATTAACATTGAAAACTGCAATCGTGTTAATTAAACAATAAAAAAAAATACATAAGTATATCCATATTACATACAATATGAAACGAACAAATTTAAAAAAAAAAAAAACAAATAAATAAGAAATAAATATATAAGTTATTATAGCTATATATTTTAAAATTTAGATCATTGCATTAAATTCGTTTGGTTTTATTCTTTCTTTTCTATTTTCTTTCAATTAAACATTTTAAATAAACAAAAATATGAAAACCGATGATAAAACTGAACTAATTAAACAAAATATTACACCGAGGGGAAAAAACAAATAGGAAATAAATTATATATACACATACATGCATATGTATAATTGTATTATTTTTATTACTGAGGACAATAAAATCAATTTTTGACGAAAACAACATAACATCAACTACTCGATCGCATAGAAATAACTAACTGTGTTATAATTAACGCCTGCAATTATTGTATTTACAAAAAAAAAAATAATAATTTAATAGTAAACATGCTAAGCACAAAATTTGAGATACTCCCTTGATTTGAGAATTATTTAAATTTAAATTCATTTCTCATTTCATGATTTTAGATTTATCAAAGAGAAGAAACAAAAATTATATATTAAGTGATCCGGGTATTATTTAAATGTTTAAACATCCATTTTTAGTAGATAAGCAAAAAAGATTAGAATATGTATACATATATGTATGTATATGAATAAACAAAAAAAAGCTTTACGAAAAGATTAAACAAATTGTTGTTTCATTTTGAGAGACTTATTACCTGGCACCGATGGTAGGTACAAAGTTTTATATTAAAAGTTTCCTGATTGAAGTTCGTAGTTGTAATATAATTCTTGTAGTGAAATGCCAACATTGAAATCCGGTTATTGGAAATTCTTTATCCGGTTATTGGCTATGGTAATGCAGACAACATAGTAAACCCACTCTTCAGTACAGTTGGAGAAGCCAACAAAAACCATGGAAAGATGGATTTGTATTTCACTGACATTTTCAAAGATCTACTTCCACAAATTTGGGCACTTTGAAGGTCCTATTCCCCAATCAATAAAACAGATGAAGATGAGGATCACATACTTTTGTATTGGTCGCGGTACCATGGCAATCGGATTCTCCTCACAGAGAAACTGAAACGTAAGCCTAGACACCTCTGCTGGGCTTACAGGGACACAAATTCACCCAGTATTCGAAAGTAACAGTTGAATAAGTTCAGAATTTTCTATAGAGGCTTTAATTTTTATTCGGTTTCTATAGCAAATATATTCGAAAATCGGATATTGGTTGTTTTCTATATATACCAAATTGTTTTTAGAAAATTTTAGATTTTGTAATTCGAAAACGCTTGTTAAAATCATCTCGTTTTCCGGAAAATCATTCGAAAGAGATCTTGTTATCTGATGTATGATTTTCAGAAGAATTTTAAAACAAAATTAAGACAAAATTTGATTATCTAAAGGGAGGCGGCCTTGGTGCAATTCATAGAGACCCACACTGATCTAGTCAATGGATTAGTTCTATGGTCGGAAGGAAGACATCAATGTATCAAACCAACTTTTAATTAGAGTGTCTTCTACCAATTGGTAACTCAATTGCCTATTATACGCTGGACCGTGTACAGCTGACAATATATTCATCATAACATTTCAATGCATTAAATAGTAAAGTTTCGTAGTTTTTCACAGAAGAGAGCGCTCTCGAGAGAATTTAACATGCAACGAATTTAAGTGCAGAAATTTCTTCGCACTGATTTACGAAATCTGTCAGACACCTGTAAGAAATTTTTTGTTGTTTGTGTATTTGCATGCACTTGCTTTTGAAGTCTAAAAAGTCGGCGAATTTCGTAGCTCTAGTAGATTTTACTCTGAGAGAAATTTCCCCCCACTATTTGAAATTTGACAATCTACAAATTTTAGTGCAGAAAGTACGCCAACAGGCCTTTTGTCTAAAAAAAATTCTTGGGCTAAAATTCACAGGTTCACAAAAAAATCGCTTACTCTCTCGTGACTCTCTTCTGTGCAAAACCACGAAATTTTCGCGTACGGAAACAGAACTTGATAATTTTTCACAGTTTCATAAGGTAACCGACCTAATTTTAGTAACGTTTCATATTTGTTTTGACAATCTGACTTTCGAAATTGTTTTGTGTCCGAAAATCATACAATATATGTGTGAGAAAGAAAGTTATGTATACGCCAACGAATAAGATACGCATTTTTTTCTTCAATCCTCTAATCGCACATCTCGAGCCAAATATTCTGTTTCTGTGTATTCAGGGCGCAAACTAGCTTAACTGCAGCCTCGAAATGGAGATAGGAAACAGAAAATTTTTCAACCAAAAAATGTGTGAGAAAAAGGGCAGTGTATAGCCCACAAAACTACACACACACACTCTTGTGAAATCTTAAAATCACACATCTCGGGCCAGATATTCTGTTTCTGTGTATTCGAGGCGCAAAATAGCTTAGCTGCAGCCTCGAAATGGAAATGGGAAACAGAAAATTTTTCAACCAAAAAATGTGTGAGAAAAAGGGCAGTGTATAGCCCACAAAACTACACACACACACTATTGTGAAATCTTAAAATCACACATCTCGGGCCAGATATTCTGTTTCTGTGTATTCGAGGCGCAAAATAGCTTAGCTGCAGCCTCGAAATGGAAATGGGAAACAGAAAATTTTTCAACCAAAAAATGTGTGAGAAAAAGGGCAGTTTATAGCCCACAAAACTACACACCCACAATTTTGTGAAATCTTTGAATTACACATCTCGGGCCAGATATTCTGTTTCTGTGTATTCGAGGCGCAAAATAGCTTAGCTGCAGCCTCGAAATGGAAATGGGAAACAGAAAATTTTTCAACCAAAAAATGTGTGAGAAAAAGGGCAGTTTATAGCCCACAAAACTACACACCCACAATCTTGCGAAATCTTTAAATTACACATCTCGGGCCAGATATTCTGTTTCTGTGTATTCGAGGCGCAAACTAGCTTAGCTGCAGCCTCGAAATGGAGATACGAAACAGAAAATTTTTCAACCAAAAAATGTGTGTGAAAAAGGGTAGTGTATAGCCCACAAAACTACACACCCACAATCTTGTGAAATCTTTAAATCACACATCTCGAGCCAGATATTCTGTTTCTGTGTATTCGAGGCGCGAAATAGCTTAGCTGCAGCCTCGAAATGGAGATACGAAACAGAAAATTTTTCAACCAAAAAATGTGTGTGAAAAAGGGTAGTGTATAGCCCACAAAACTACACACCCACAATCTTGTGAAATCTTTAAATCACACATCTCGAGCCAGATACTCTGTTTCTGTGTATTCGAGGCGCAAAATAGCTTAGCTGCAGCCTCGAAATGGAAATAGGAAACAGAAAATTTTTCAACAAAAAAATAGCCCACAAAACTACACACCCACAATCTTGCGAAATCTTTAAATCACACATCTCGAGCCAGATACTCTGTTTCTGTGTATTCGAGGCGCAAACTAGCTTAGCTGCAGCCTCGAAATGGAAATGGGAAACAGAAAATTTTTCAACCAAAAAATGTGTGAGAAAAAGGGCAGTGTATAGCCCACAAAACTACACACCCACAATCTTGCGAAATCTTTAAATCACACATCTCGAGCCAGCTACTCTGTTTCTGTGTATTCGAGGCGCAAAATAGCTTAGCTGCAGCCTCGAAATGGAAATAGGAAACAGAAAATTTTTCAACCAAAAAATGTGTGAGAAAAAGGGCAGTGTATAGCCCACAAAACCACACACCCACAATCTTGCGAAATCCTTAAATCACACATCTCGAGCCAGATATTCTGTTTCTGTGTATTCGAGGCGCAAAATAGCTTAGCTGCAGCCTCGAAATGGAAATAGGAAACAGAAAACTTTTCAACCAAAAAATGTGTGAGAAAAAGGGCAGTGTATAGCCCACAAAACTACACACCCACAATCTTGCGAAATCCTTAAATCACACATCTCGAGCCAGATATTCTGTTTCTGTGTATTCGAGGCGCAAAATAGCTTAGCTGCAGCCTCGAAATGGAAATAGGAAACAGAAAACTTTTCAACCAAAAAATGTGTGAGAAAAAGGGCAGTGTATAGCCCACAAAACTACACACCCACAATCTTGCGAAATCTTTAAATCAGACATCTCGAGCCAGATACTCTGTTTCTGTGTATTCGAGGCGCAAACTAGCTTAGCTGCAGCCTCGAAATAGAAATAGGAAACAGAAAATTTTTCAACCAAAAAATGTGTGAGAAAAAGGGCAGTGTATAGCCCACAAAACTACACACACACAAACTTGCGAAATCTTTAAATCACACATCTCGAGCCAGCTACTCTGTTTCTGTGTATTCGAGGCGCAAAATAGCTTAGCTGCAGCCTCGAAATGGAAATAGGAAACAGAAAATTTTTCAACCAAAAAATGTGTGAGAAAAAGGGCAGTGTATAGCCCACAAAACTACACACACACAAACTTGCGAAATCCTTAAATCACACATCTCGAGCCAGATATTCTGTTTCTGTGTATTCGAGGCGCAAAATAGCTTAGCTGCAGCCTCGAAATGGAAATAGGAAACACAAAAATTTTCAACCAAAAAATGTGTGAGAAAAAGGGCAGTGTATAGCCCACAAACCTACACACCCACAATCTTGTGAAATCTTTAAATCACACATCTCTATATAGATATTCTGTTTCTGTGTATTAGAGGCGCAAAATAGCTTAGCTGCAGCCTCGAAATGGAAATAGGAAACAGAAAATTTTTCAACCAAAAAATGTGTGAGAGAAAGGGCAGTGTATAGCCCACAAACCTACACACCCACAATCTTGTGAAATCTTTAAATCACACATCTCGATATAGATTTTCTGTTTCTGTGTATTCGAGGCGCAAAATAGCTTAGCTGCAGCCTCGAAATGGAAATAGGAAACAGAAAATTTTTCAACCAAAAAATGTGTGAGAAAAAGGGCAGTGTATAGCCCACAAACCTACACACCCACAATCTTGTGAAATCTTTAAATCACACATCTCGATATAGATATTCTGTTTCTGTGTATTAGAGGCGCAAACTAGCTTAGCTGCAGCCTCGAAATGGAGATAGGAAACAGAAAATATTATTTAACCAAAAAATATGTGAGAAAAAGGGCAGTGTATAGCCCACAAAACTACACACCCACAATCTTGCGAAATCCTTAAATCACACATCTCGAGCCAGATATTCTGTTTCAGTGTATTCGAGGCGCAAAATAGCTTAGCTGCAGCCTCGAAATGGAAATAGGAAACAGAAAATTTTTCAACCAAAAAATGTGTGAGAAAAAATGCAGTGTATAGCCCACAAAACTACACACCCACAAACTTGCGAAATCTTTAAATCACACATCTCGATATAGATATTCTGTTTCTGTGTATTAGAGGCGCAAACTAGCTTAGCTGCAGCCTCGAAATGGAAATAGGAAACAGAAAATTTTTCAACCAAAAAATGTGTGAGAAAAAGTGCAGTGTATAGCCCACAAACCTACACACCCACAATCTTGTGAAATCTTTAAATCACACATCTCGAGCCAGGTATTCTGTTTCTGTGTATTAGAGGCGCAAAATAGCTTAGCTGCAGCCTCGAAATGGAAATAAGAAACAGAAAATTTTTCAACCAAAAAATGTGTGAGAAAAAGGGCAGTGTATAGCCCACAAAACTACACACCCACAATCTTGCGAAATCTTTAAATCAGACATCTCGAGCCAGATACTCTGTTTCTGTGTATTCGAGGCGCAAAATAGCTTAGCTGCAGCCTCGAAATGGAAATAGGAAACAGAAAATTTTTCAACCAAAAAATGTGTGAGAAAAAGGGCAGTGTATAGCCCACAAACCTACACACCCACAATCTTGTGAAATCTTTAAATCACACATCTCGATATAGATACTCTGTTTCTGTGTATTCGAGGCGCAAAATAGCTTAGCTGCAGCCTCGAAATGGAAATAGGAAACAGAAAATTTTTCAACCAAAAAATGTGTGAGAAAAAGGGCAGTGTATAGCCCACAAAACTACACACCCACAATCTTGCGATATCCTTAAATCACACATCTCGAGCCAGATATTCTTATTCTGTGTGTATTCGAGGCGCAAAATAGCTTAGCTGCAGCCTCGAAATTGAAATAGGAAACAGAAAATTTTTCAACCAAAAAATGTGTGAGAAAAAGGGCAGTGTATAGCCCACAAAACTACACACCCACAAACTTGCGAAATCTTTAAATCACACATCTCGAGCCAGATGCTCTGTTTCTGTGTATTCGAGGCGCAAAATAGCTTAGCTGCAGCCTCGAAATGGAAATAGGAAACAGAAAATTTTTCAACCAAAAACTGTGTGAGAAAAAGGGCAGTGTATAGCCCACAAAACTACACACCCACAATCTTGCGAAATCTTTAAATCACACATCTCGAGCCAGATGCTCTGTTTCTGTGTATTCGATGCGCAAACTAGCTTAGCTGCAGCCTCGAAATGGAAATAGGAAACAGAAAATTTTTCAACCAAAAAATGTGTGAGAAAAAGGGCAGTGTATAAGCCCACAAAACTACACACCCACAATCTTGCGAAATCTTTATATCACACATCTCGATATAGATATTCTGTTTCTGTGTATTCGAGGCGCAAAATAGCTTAGCTGCAGCCTCGAAATGGAAATAGGAAACAGAAAATTTTTCAACCAAAAAATGTGTGAGAAAAAGGGCAGTGTATAGCCCACAAACCTACACACCCACAATCTTGTGAAATCTTTAAATCACACATCTCGATATAGATATTCTGTTTCTGTGTATTAGAGGCGCAAAATAGCTTAGCTGCAGCCTCGAAATGGAAATAAGAAACAGAAAATTTTTCAACCAAAAAATGTGTGAGAAAAAGGGCAGTGTATAGCCCACAAAACTACACACCCACAATCTTGCGAAATCCTTAAATCACACATCTCGAGCCAGATACTCTGTTTCTGTGTATTCGAGGCGCAAACTAGCATAGCTGCAGCCTCGAAATGGAAATAGGAAACACAAAATTGTTCAACCAAAAAATGTGTGAAAAAAAGGGCAGTGTATAGCCCACAAAACTACACACCCACAATCTTGCGATATCCTTAAATCACACATCTCGAGCCAGATATTCTTATTCTGTGTGTATTCGAGGCGCAAAATAGCTTAGCTGCAGCCTCGAAATTGAAATAGGAAACAGAAAATTTTTCAACCAAAAAATGTGTGAGAAAAAGGGCAGTGTATAGCCCACAAAACTACACACCCACAATCTTGCGAAATCCTTAAATCACACATCTCGAGCCAGATATTCTGTTTCTGTGTATTCGAGGCGCAAACTAGCATAGCTGCAGCCTCGAAATGGAAATGGGAAACAGAAAATTTTTCAACCAAAAAATGTGTGAGAAAAAGGGCAGTGTATAGCCCACAAAACTACACACCCACAATCTTGCGAAATCCTTAAATCACACATCTCGAGCCAGATATTCTGTTTCTGTGTATTCGAGGCGCAAAATAGCTTAGCTGCAGCCTCGAAATGGAAATAGGAAACAGAAAATTTTTCAACCAAAAAATGTGTGAGAAAAAGGGCAGTGTATAGCCCACAAAACTACACACCCAAAATCTTGCGAAATCCTTAAATCACACATCTCGAGCCAGATATTCTGTTTCTGTATATTCGAGGCGCAAAATAGCTTAGCTGCAGCCTCGAAATGGAAATAGGAAACAGAAAATTTTTCAACCAAAAAATGTGTGAGAAAAAGGGCAGTGTATAGCCCACAAAACTACACACCCACAATCTTGCGAAATCCTTAAATCACACATCTCGAGCCAGATATTCTGTTTCTGTGTATTCGAGGCGCAAAATAGCTTAGCTGCAGCCTCGAAATGGAAATAGGAAACAGAAAATTTTTCAACCAAAAAATGTGTGAGAAAAAGGGCAGTGTATAGCCCACAAAACTACACACCCACAATCTTGCGAAATCCTTAAATCACACATCTCGAGCCAGATATTCTGTTTCTGTGTATTCGAGGCGCACAATAGCTTAGCTGCAGCCTCGAAATGGAAATAGGAAACAGAAAATTTTTCAACCAAAAAATGTGTGAGAAAAAGGGCAGTGTATAGCCCACAAAACTACACTCCCACAATCTTGCGAAATCTTTAAATCAGACATCTCGAGCCAGATACTCTGTTTCTGTGTATTCGAGGCGCAAACTAGCTTAGCTGCAGCCTCGAAATGGAAATGGGAAACAGAAAATTTTTCAACCAAAAAATGTGTGAGAAAAAGGGCAGTGTATAGCCCACAAAACTACACACCCACAATCTTGCGAAATCTTTAAATCAGACATCTCGACCCAGATACTCTGTTTCTGTGTATTCGAGGCGCAAAATAGCTTAGCTGCAGCCTCGAAATGGAAATAGGAAACAGAAAAATTTTCAACCAAAAAATGTGTGAGAAAAAGGGCAGTGTATAGCCCACAAAACTACACTCCCACAATCTTGCGAAATCTTTAAATCAGACATCTCGAGCCAGATACTCTGTTTCTGTGTATTCGAGGCGCAAACTAGCTTAGCTGCAGCCTCGAAATGGAAATGGGAAACAGAAAATTTTTCAACCAAAAAATGTGTGAGAAAAAGGGCAGTGTATAGCCCACAAAACTACACACCCACAATCTTGCGAAATCTTAAAATCACACATCTCGGGCCAGATACTCTGTTTCTGTGTATTCGAGGCGCAAACTAGCTTAGCTGCAGCCTCGAAATGGAAATGGGAAACAGAAAATTTTTCAACCAAAAAATGTGTGAGAAAAAGGGCAGTGTATAGCCCACAAAACTACACACCCACAATCTTGCGAAATCTTAAAATCACACATCTCGGGCCAGATACTCTGTTTCTGTGTATTCGAGGCGCAAACTAGCTTAGCTGCAGCCTCGAAATGGAAATGGGAAACAGAAAATTTTTCAACCAAAAAATGTGTGAGAAATAGGGAAGTGTATAGCCCACAAAACTACACACACACAAACTTGCGAAATCTTTAAATCACACATCTCGAGCCAGCTACTCTGTTTCTGTGTATTCGAGGCGCAAAATAGCTTAGCTGCAGCCTCGAAATGGAAATAGGAAACAGAAAACTTTTCAACCAAAAAATGTGTGAAAAAAAGGGCAGTGTATAGCCCACAAAACTACACACCCACAATCTTGCGAAATCTTTAAATCACACATCTCGAGCCAGATACTCTGTTTCTGTGTATTCGAGGCGCAAAATAGCTTAGCTGCAGCCTCGAAATGGAAATAGGAAACAGACAATTTTTCAACCAAAAAATGTGTGAGAAAAAGGGCAGTGTATAGCCCACAAAACTACACACACACAAACTTGCGAAATCTTTAAATCACACATCTCGAGCCAGCTACTCTGTTTCTGTGTATTCGAGGCGCAAACTAGCTTAGCTGCAGCCTCGAAATGGAAATAGGAAACAGAAAATTTTTTAACCAAAAAATGTGTGAAAAAAAGGGCAGTGTATAACCCACAAAACTAGACACCCACAATCTTGCGAAATCTTTAAATCACACATCTCGAGCCAGATATTCTGTTTCTGTGTATTCGAGGCGCAAACTAGCTTAGCTGCGGCCTCGAAATGGAAATAGGAAACAGAAAACTTTTCAACCAAAAAATGTGTGAGAAAAAGGGCAGTGTATAGCCCACAAAACTACACACCCACAATCTTGCGAAATCTTGAAATCACACATCTCGAGCCAGATACTCTGTTTCTGTGTATTCGAGGCGCAAAATAGCTTAGCTGCAGTCTCGAAATGGAAATAGGAAACAGAAAATTTTTCAACCAAAAAATGTGTGAGAAAAAGGGCAGTGTATAGCCCACAAAACTACACACACACAATCTTGCGAAATCCTTAAATCACACATCTCGAGCCAGATATTCTGTTTCTGTGTATTCGAGGCGCAAAATAGCTTAGCTGCAGCCTCGAAATGGAAATAGGAAACAGAAAATTTATCAACCAAAAAATGTGTGAGAAAAAGGGCAGTGTATAGCCCACAAAACTACACACCCACAATCTTGCGAAATCCTTAAATCACATATCTCGAGCCAGATATTCTGTTTCTGTATATTCGAGGCGCAAAATAGCTTAGCTGCAGCCTCGAAATGGAAATAGGAAACAGAAAATTTTTCAACCAAAAAATGTGTGAGAAAAAGGGCAGTGTATAGCCCACAAAACTACACACCCACAATCTTGCGAAATCCTTAAATCACACATCTCGAGCCAGATATTCTGTTTCTGTGTATTCGAGGCGCAAAATAGCTTAGCTGCAGCCTCGAAATGGAAATAGGAAACAGAAAATTTTTCAACCAAAACATGTGTGAGAAAAAGGGCAGTGTATAGCCCACAAACCTACACACCCACAATCTTGTGAAATCTTTAAATCACACATCTCGATATAGATATTCTGTTTCTGTGTATTAGAGGCGCAAAATAGCTTAGCTGCAGCCTCGAAATGGAAATAAGAAACAGAAAATTTTTCAACCAAAAAATGTGTGAGAAAAAGGGCAGTGTATAGCCCACAAAACTACACACCCACAATCTTGCGAAATCTTTAAATCACACATCTCGATATAGATATTCTGTTTCTGTGTATTCGAGGCGCAAAATAGCATAGCTGCAGCCTCGAAATGGAAATAGGAAACAGAAAATTTTTCAACCAAAACATGTGTGAGAAAAAGGGCAGTGTATAGCCCACAAACCTACACACCCACAATCTTGTGAAATCTTTAAATCACACATCTCGATATAGATATTCTGTTTCTGTGTATTAGAGGCGCAAAATAGCTTAGCTGCAGCCTCGAAATGGAAATAGGAAACAGAAAATTTTTCAACCAAAAAATGTGTGAGAGAAAGGGCAGTGTATAGCCCACAAACCTACACACCCACAATCTTGTGAAATCTTTAAATCACACACCTCGATATAGATTTTCTGTTTCTGTGTATTAGAGGCGCAAACTAGCTTAGCTGCAGCCTCGAAATGGAGATAGGAAACAGAAAATATTATTTAACCAAAAAATGTGTGAGAAAAAGGGCAGTGTATAGCCCACAAACCTACACACCCACAATCTTGTGAAATCTTTAAATCACACATCTCGATATAGATATTCTGTTTCTGTGTATTCGAGGCGCAAAATAGCATAGCTGCAGCCTCGAAATGGAAATAGGAAACAGAAAATTTTTCAACCAAAACATGTGTGAGAAAAAGGGCAGTGTATAGCCCACAAACCTACACACCCACAATCTTGTGAAATCTTTAAATCACACATCTCGATATAGATATTCTGTTTCTGTGTATTAGAGGCGCAAACTAGCTTAGCTGCAGCCTCGAAATGGAGATAGGAAACAGAAAATATTATTTAACCAAAAAATGTGTGAGAAAAAGGGCAGTGTATAGCCCACAAACCTACACACCCACAATCTTGCGAAATCTTTAAATCACACATCTCGATATAGATATTCTGTTTCTGTGTATTCGAGGCGCAAAATAGCTTAGCTGCAGCCTCGAAATGGAAATAGGAAACAGAAAATTTTTCAACCAAAAAATGTGTGAGAAAAAGGGCAGTGTATAGCCCACAAACCTACACACCCACAATCTTGTGAAATCTTTAAATCACACATCTCGATATAGATATTCTGTTTCTGTGTATTAGAGGCGCAAACTAGCTTAGCTGCAGCCTCGAAATGGAAATAGGAAACAGAAAATTTTTCAACCAAAAAATGTGTGAGAAAAAGGGCAGTGTATAGCCCACAAACCTACACACCCACAATCTTGTGAAATCTTTAAATCACACATCTCGATATAGATATTCTGTTTCTGTGTATTAGAGGCGCAAACTAGCTTAGCTGCAGCCTCGAAATGGAGATAGGAAACAGAAAATATTATTTAACCAAAAAATGTGTGAGAAAAAGGGCAGTGTATAGCCCACAAACCTACACACCCACAATCTTGTGAAAACTTTAAATCACACATCTCGATATAGATATTCTGTTTTTCATTGTATTAGAGGCGCAAAATACCTTAGCTGCAGCCTCGAAATGGAAATAAGAAACAGAAAATTTTTCAACCAAAAAATGTGTGAGAAAAAGGGCAGTGTATAGCCCACAAACCTACACACCCACAATCTTGTGAAATCTTTAAATCACACATCTCGATATAGATATTCTGTTTCTGTGTATTCGAGGCGCAAAATAGCATAGCTGCAGCCTCGAAATGGAAATAGGAAACAGAAAATTTTTCAACCAAAAAATGTGTGAGAAAATGGGCAGTGTATAGCCCACAAAACTACACACCCACAATCTTGCGAAATCTTTAAATCACACATCTCGATATAGATATTCTGTTTCTGTGTATTCGAGGCGCAAAATAGCTTAGCTGCAGCCTCGAAATGGAAATAGGAAACAGAAAATTTTTCAACCAAAAAATGTGTGAGAAAAAGGGCAGTGTATAGCCCACAAACCTACACACCCACAATCTTGTGAAATCTTTAAATCACACATCTCGATATAGATATTCTGTTTCTGTGTATTAGAGGCGCAAAATAGCATAGCTGCAGCCTCGAAATGGAAATAGGAAACAGAAAATTTTTCAACCAAAACATGTGTGAGAAAAAGGGCAGTGTATAGCCCACAAACCTACACACCCACAATCTTGTGAAATCTTTAAATCACACATCTCGATATAGATATTCTGTTTCTGTGTATTAGAGGCGCAAACTAGCTTAGCTGCAGCCTCGAAATGGAGATAGGAAACAGAAAATATTATTTAACCAAAAAATGTGTGAGAAAAAGGGCAGTGTATAGCCCACAAACCTACACACCCACAATCTTGTGAAATCTTTAAATCACACATCTCGATATAGATATTCTGTTTCTGTGTATTAGAGGCGCAAACTAGCTTAGCTGCAGCCTCGAAATGGAGATAGGAAACAGAAAATATTATTTAACCAAAAAATGTGTGAGAAAAAGGGCAGTGTATAGCCCACAAACCTACACACCCACAATCTTGTGAAATCTTTAAATCACACATCTCGATATAGATATTCTGTTTCTGTGTATTAGAGGCGCAAACTAGCTTAGCTGCAGCCTCGAAATGGAGATAGGAAACAGAAAATATTATTTAACCAAAAAATGTGTGAGAAAAAGGGCAGTGTATAGCCCACAAACCTACACACCCACAATCTTGTGAAAACTTTAAATCACACATCTCGATATAGATATTCTGTTTTTCATTGTATTAGAGGCGCAAAATACCTTAGCTGCAGCCTCGAAATGGAAATAAGAAACAGAAAATTTTTCAACCAAAAAATGTGTGAGAAAAAGGGCAGTGTATAGCCCACAAACCTACACACCCACAATCTTGTGAAATCTTTAAATCACACATCTCGATATAGATATTCTGTTTCTGTGTATTCGAGGCGCAAAATAGCATAGCTGCAGCCTCGAAATGGAAATAGGAAACAGAAAATTTTTCAACCAAAAAATGTGTGAGAAAATGGGCAGTGTATAGCCCACAAAACTACACACCCACAATCTTGCGAAATCTTTAAATCACACATCTCGATATAGATATTCTGTTTCTGTGTATTCGAGGCGCAAAATAGCTTAGCTGCAGCCTCGAAATGGAAATAGGAAACAGAAAATTTTTCAACCAAAAAATGTGTGAGAAAAAGGGCAGTGTATAGCCCACAAACCTACACACCCACAATCTTGTGAAATCTTTAAATCACACATCTCGATATAGATATTCTGTTTCTGTGTATTAGAGGCGCAAAATAGCTTAGCTGCAGCCTCGAAATGGAAATAAGAAACAGAAAATTTTTCAACCAAAAAATGTGTGAGAAAAAGGGCAGTGTATAGCCCACAAACCTACACACCCACAATCTTGTGAAATCTTTAAATCACACATCTCGATATAGATATTCTGTTTCTGTGTATTCGATGCGCAAACTAGCTTAGCTGCAGCCTCGAAATGGAGATAGGAAACAGAAAATATTATTTAACCAAAAAATGTGTGAGAAAAAGGGCAGTGTATAGCCCACAAACCTACACACCCACAATCTTGTGAAATCTTTAAATCACACATCTCGATATAGATATTCTGTTTCTGTGTATTCGAGGCGCAAAATAGCTTAGCTGCAGCCTCGAAATGGAAATAAGAAACAGAAAATTTTTCAACCAAAAAATGTGTGAGAAAAAGGGCAGTGTATAGCCCACAAAACTACACACCCACAATCTTGCGAAATCTTTAAATCACACATCTCGATATAGATATTCTGTTTCTGTGTATTCGAGGCGCAAAATAGCTTAGCTGCAGCCTCGAAATGGAAATAGGAAACAGAAAATTTTTCAACCAAAAAATGTGTGAGAAAAAGGGCAGTGTATAGCCCACAAACCTACACACCCACAATCTTGTGAAATCTTTGAATCACACATCTCAATATAGATATTCTGTTTCTGTGTATTAGAGGCGCAAAATAGCTTAGCTGCAGCCTCGAAATGGAAATAAGAAACAGAAAATTTTTCAACCAAAAAATTTGTGAGAAAAAGGGCAGTGTATAGCCCACAAAACTACACACCCACAATCTTGCGAAATCTTTAAATCACACATCTCGATATAGATATTCTGTTTCTGTGTATTCGAGGCGCAAAATAGCATAGCTGCAGCCTCGAAATGGAAATAGGAAACAGAAAATTTTTCAACCAAAAAATGTGTGAGAAAAAGGGCAGTGTATAGCCCACAAACCTACACACCCACAATCTTGTGAAATCTTTAAATCACACATCTCGATATAGATATTCTGTTTCTGTGTATTAGAGGCGCAAACTAGCTTAGCTGCAGCCTCGAAATGGAGATAGGAAACAGAAAATATTATTTAAATAAAAAAATGTGTGAGAAAAAGGGCAGTGTATAGCCCACAAACCTACACACCCACAATCTTGTGAAATCTTTAAATCACACATCTCGATATAGATATTCTGTTTCTGTGTATTAGAGGCGCAAAATAGCTTAGCTGCAGCCTCGAAATGGAAATAAGAAACAGAAAATTTTTCAACCAAAAAATGTGTGAGAAAAAGGGCAGTGTATAGCCCACAAAACTACACACCCACAATCTTGCGAAATCTTTAAATCACACATCTCGATATAGATATTCTGTTTCTGTGTATTCGAGGCGCAAAATAGCTTAGCTGCAGCCTCGAAATGGAAATAGGAAACAGAAAATTTTTCAACCAAAAAATGTGTGAGAAAAAGGGCAGTGTATAGCCCACAAAACTACACACCCACAATCTTGCGAAATCTTTAAATCACACATCTCGAGCCAGATGCTCTGTTTCTGTGTATTCGAGGCGCAAAATAGCTTACCTGCAGCCTCGAAAGGGAGATAGGAAACAGAAAATTTTTCAACCAAAAAATGTGTGAAAAAAGGGCAGTGTATAGCCCACAAAACTACACACCCACAATCTTGCGAAATCTTTAAATCACACATCTCGATATAGATATTCTGTTTCTGTGTATTCGAGGCGCAAAATAGCTTAGCTGCAGCCTCGAAATGGAAATAAGAAACAGAAAATTTTTCAACCAAAAAATGTGTGAGAAAAAGGGCAGTGTATAGCCCACAAAACTACACACCCACAATCTTGCGAAATCTTTAAATCACACATCTCGAGCCAGATGCTCTGTTTCTGTGTATTCGAGGCGCAAAATAGCTTACCTGCAGCCTCGAAAGGGAGATAGGAAACAGAAAATTTTTCAACCAAAAAATGTGTGAAAAAAGGGCAGTGTATAGCCCACAAAACTACACACCCACAATCTTGCGAAATCTTTAAATCACACATCTCGATATAGATATTCTGTTTCTGTGTATTCGAGGCGCAAAATAGCATAGCTGCAGCCTCGAAATGGAAATAGGAAACAGAAAATTTTTCAACCAAAACATGTGTGAGAAAAAGGGCAGTGTATAGCCCACAAACCTACACACCCACAATCTTGTGAAATCTTTAAATCACACATCTCGATATAGATATTCTGTTTCTGTGTATTAGAGGCGCAAAATAGCTTAGCTGCAGCCTCGAAATGGAAATAAGAAACAGAAAATTTTTCAACCAAAAAATGTGTGAGAAAAAGGGCAGTGTATAGCCCACAAAACTACACACCCACAATCTTGCGAAATCTTTAAATCACACATCTCGATATAGATATTCTGTTTCTGTGTATTCGAGGCGCAAAATAGCTTAGCTGCAGCCTCGAAATGGAAATAGGAAACAGAAAATTTTTCAACCAAAAAATGTGTGAGAAAAAGGGCAGTGTATAGCCCACAAAACTACACACCCACAATCTTGCGAAATCTTTAAATCACACATCTCGATATAGATATTCTGTTTCTGTGTATTCGAGGCGCAAAATAGCTTAGCTGCAGCCTCGAAATGGAAATAGGAAACAGAAAATTTTTCAACCAAAAAATGTGTGAGAAAAAGGGCAGTGTATAGCCCACAAACCTACACACCCACAATCTTGTGAAATCTTTAAATCACACATCTCGATATAGATATTCTGTTTCTGTGTATTAGAGGCGCAAACTAGCTTAGCTGCAGCCTCGAAATGGAAATAGGAAACAGAAAATTTTTCAACCAAAAAATGTGTGAGAAAAAGGGCAGTGTATAGCCCACAAACCTACACACCCACAATCTTGTGAAATCTTTAAATCACACATCTCGATATAGATATTCTGTTTCTGTGTATTAGAGGCGCAAAATACCTTAGCTGCAGCCTCGAAATGGAAATAAGAAACAGAAAATTTTTCAACCAAAAAATGTGTGAGAAAAAGGGCAGTGTATAGCCCACAAAACTACACACCCACAATCTTGCGAAATCTTTAAATCACACATCTCGATATAGATATTCTGTTTCTGTGTATTCGAGGCGCAAAATAGCTTAGCTGCAGCCTCGAAATGGAAATAGGAAACAGAAAATTTTTCAACCAAAAAATGTGTGAGAAAAAGGGCAGTGTATAGCCCACAAACCTACACACCCACAATCTTGTGAAATCTTTAAATCACACATCTCGATATAGATATTCTGTTTCTGTGTATTAGAGGCGCAAAATACCTTAGCTGCAGCCTCGAAATGGAAATAAGAAACAGAAAATTTTTCAACCAAAAAATGTGTGAGAAAAAGGGCAGTGTATAGCCCACAAAACTACACACCCACAATCTTGCGAAATCTTTAAATCACACATCTCGATATAGATATTCTGTTTCTGTGTATTCGAGGCGCAAAATAGCTTAGCTGCAGCCTCGAAATGGAAATAGGAAACAGAAAATTTTTCAACCAAAAAATGTGTGAGAAAAAGGGCAGTGTATAGCCCACAAACCTACACACCCACAATCTTGTGAAATCTTTAAATCACACATCTCGATATAGATATTCTGTTTCTGTGTATTAGAGGCGCAAACTAGCTTAGCTGCAGCCTCGAAATGGAAATAGGAAACAGAAAATTTTTCAACCAAAAAATGTGTGAGAAAAAGGGCAGTGTATAGCCCACAAACCTACACACCCACAATCTTGTGAAATCTTTAAATCACACATCTCGATATAGATATTCTGTTTCTGTGTATTAGAGGCGCAAAATACCTTAGCTGCAGCCTCGAAATGGAAATAAGAAACAGAAAATTTTTCAACCAAAAAATGTGTGAGAAAAAGGGCAGTGTATAGCCCACAAAACTACACACCCACAATCTTGCGAAATCTTTAAATCACACATCTCGATATAGATATTCTGTTTCTGTGTATTCGAGGCGCAAAATAGCTTAGCTGCAGCCTCGAAATGGAAATAGGAAACAGAAAATTTTTCAACCAAAAAATGTGTGAGAAAAAGGGCAGTGTATAGCCCACAAACCTACACACCCACAATCTTGTGAAATCTTTAAATCACACATCTCGATATAGATATTCTGTTTCTGTGTATTAGAGGCGCAAACTAGCTTAGCTGCAGCCTCGAAATGGAAATAGGAAACAGAAAATTTTTCAACCAAAAAATGTGTGAGAAAAAGGGCAGTGTATAGCCCACAAAACTACACACCCACAATCTTGCGAAATCTTTAAATCACACATCTCGAGCCAAATACTCTGTTTCTGTGTATTCGAGGCGCAAACTAGCTTAGCTGCAGCCTCGAAATGGAAATAAGAAACAGAAAACTTTTCAACCAAAAAATGTGTGAGAAGAAGGGCAGTGTATAGCCCACAAAACTACACACCCACAATCTTGCGAAATCTTTAAATCACACATCTCGAGCCAAATACTCTGTTTCTGTGTATTCGAGGCGCAAACTAGCTTAGCTGCAGCCTCGAAATGGAAATAAGAAACAGAAAACTTTTCAACCAACAAATGTGTGAGAAGAAGGGCAGTGTATAGCCCACAAACCTACACACCCGCAATCTTGCGAAATCTTTAAATCACACATCTCGAGCCAGATATTCTGTTTCTGTGTATTCGAGGCGCAAACTAGCTTAGCTGCAGCCTCGAAATGGAAATAGGAAACAGAAAATTTTTCAACCAAAAAATGTGTGAGAAAAAGGGCAGTGTATAGCCCACAAACCTACACACCCACAATCTTGTGAAATCTTTAAATCACACATCTCGATATAGATATTCTGTTTCTGTGTATTAGAGGCGCAAAATAGCTTAGCTGCAGCCTCGAAATGGAAATAAGAAACAGAAAATTTTTCAACCAAAAAATGTGTGAGAAAAAGGGCAGTGTATAGCCCACAAAACTACACACCCACAATCTTGCGAAATCTTTAAATCACACATCTCGATATAGATATTCTGTTTCTGTGTATTCGAGGCGCAAAAAAGCTTAGCTGCAGCCTCGAAATGGAAATAGGAAACAGAAAATTTTTCAACCAAAAAATGTGTGAGAAAAAGGGCTGTGTATAGCCCACAAAACTACACACCCACAATCTTGCGAAATCTTTAAATCACACATCTCGAGCCAGATATTCTGTTTCTGTGTATTCGAGGCGCAAAATAGCTTAGCTGCAGCCTCGAAATGGAAATAGGAAACAGAAAATTTTTCAACCAAAAAATGTGTGAGGAAAAAGGGCAGTGTATAGCCCACAAAACTACACACCCACAAACTTGCGAAATCTTTAAATCACACATCTCGAGCCAGATGCTCTGTTTCTGTGTATTCGAGGCGCAAAATAGCTTAGCTGCAGCCTCGAAATGGAAATAGGAAACAGAAAATTTTTCAACCAAAAACTGTGTGAGAAAAAGGGCAGTGTATAGCCCACAAAACTACACACCCACAATCTTGCGAAATCTTTAAATCACACATCTAGAGATAGATACTCTGTTTCTGTGTATTCGAGGCGCAAACTAGCTTAGCTGCAGCCTCGAAATGGAAATAGGAAACAGAAAATTTTTCAACCAAAAAATGTGTGAGAAAAAGGGCAGTGTATAGCCCACAAAACTACACACCCACAAACTTGCGAAATCTTTAAATCACTCATCTCGAGCCAGATGCTCTGTTTCTGTGTATTCGAGGCGCAAAATAGCTTAGCTGCAGCCTCGAAATGGAAATAGGAAACAGAAAATTTTTCAACAAAAAACTGTGTGAGAAAAAGGGCAGTGTATAGCCCACAAAACTACACACCCACAATCTTGCGAAATCTTTAAATCACACATCTCGAGCCAGATGCTCTGTTTCTGTGTATTCGATGCGCAAACTAGCTTAGCTGCAGCCTCGAAATGGAAATAGGAAACAGAAAATTTTTCAACCAAAAAATGTGTGAGAAAAAGGGCAGTGTATAGCCCACAAAACTACACACCCACAATCTTGCGAAATCTTTAAATCACACATCTCGAGCCAGATGCTCTGTTTCTGTGTATTCGAGGCGCAAAATAGCTTAGCTGCAGCCTCGAAAGGGAGATAGAAAACAGAAAATTTTTCAACCAAAAAATGTGTGAGAAGAAGGGCAGTGTATAGCCCACAAAACTACACACCCACAATCTTGCGAAATCTTTAAATCACACATCTCGATATAGATATTCTGTTTCTGTGTATTAGAGGCGCAAAATAGCTTAGCTGCAGCCTCGAAATGGAAATAAGAAACAGAAAATTTTTCAACCAAAAAATGTGTGAGAAAAAGGGCAGTGTATAGCCCACAAAACTACACACCCACAATCTTGCGAAATCTTTAAATCAGACATCTCGAGCCAGATACTCTGTTTCTGTGTATTCGAGGCGCAAAATAGCTTAGCTGCAGCCTCGAAATGGAAATAGGAAACAGAAAATTTTTCAACCAAAAAATGTGTGAGAAAAAGGGCAGTGTATAGCCCACAAACCTACACACCCACAATCTTGTGAAATCTTTAAATCACACATCTCGAGCCAGATATTCTGTTTCTGTGTATTCGAGGCGCAAAATAGCTTAGCTGCAGCCTCGAAATGGAAATAAGAAACAGAAAATTTTTCAACCAAAAAATGTGTGAGAAAAAGGGCAGTGTATAAGCCCACAAAACTACACACCCACAAACTTGCGAAATCTTTAAATCACACATCTCGAGCCAGATATACTGTTTCAGTGTATTCGAGGCGCAAAATAGCTTAGCTGCAGCCTCGAAATGGAAATAGGAAACAGAAAATTTTTCAACCAAAAACTGTGTGAGAAAAAGGGCAGTGTATAGCCCACAAAACTACACACCCACAATCTTGCGAAATCTTTAAATCACACATCTAGAGATAGATACTCTGTTTCTGTGTATTCGAGGCGCAAACTAGCTTAGCTGCAGCCTCGAAATGGAAATAGGAAACAGAAAATTTTTCAACCAAAAAATGTGTGAGAAAAAGGGCAGTGTATAGCCCACAAAACTACACACCCACAAACTTGCGAAATCTTTAAATCACACATCTCGAGCCAGATGCTCTGTTTCTGTGTATTCGAGGCGCAAAATAGCTTAGCTGCAGCCTCGAAATGGAAATAGGAAACAGAAAATTTTTCAACCAAAAACTGTGTGAGAAAAAGGGCAGTGTTATAGCCCACAAAACTACACACCCACAATCTTGCGAAATCTTTAAATCACACATCTCGAGCCAGATGCTCTGTTTCTGTGTATTCGATGCGCAAACTAGCTTAGCTGCAGCCTCGAAATGGAAATAGGAAACAGAAAATTTTTCAACCAAAAAATGTGTGAGAAAAAGGGCAGTGTATAAGCCCACAAAACTACACACCCACAAACTTGCGAAATCTTTAAATCACACATCTCGAGCCAGATATTCTGTTTCAGTGTATTCGAGGCGCAAAATAGCTTAGCTGCAGCCTCGAAATGGAAATAGGAAACAGAAAATTTTTCAACCAAAAAATGTGTGAGAAAAAGGGCAGTGTATAGCCCACAAACCTACACACCCACAATCTTGTGAAATCTTTAAATCACACATCTCGATATAGATATTCTGTTTCTGTGTATTAGAGGCGCAAAATAGCTTAGCTGCAGCCTCGAAATGGAAATAAGAAACAGAAAATTTTTCAACCAAAAAATGTGTGAGAAAAAGGGCAGTGTATAGCCCACAAAACTACACACCCACAATCTTGCGAAATCTTTAAATCACACATCTCGAGCCAGATGCTCTGTTTCTGTGTATTCGAGGCGCAAAATAGCTTAGCTGCAACCTCGAAATGGAAATAGGAAACAGAAAATTTTTCAACCAAAAAATGTGTGAGAAAAAGGGCAGTGTAAAGCCCACAAAACTACACACCCACAATCTTGCGAAATCTTTAAATCACACATCTCGAGCCAGATATTCTGTTTCTGTGTATTCGAGGCGCAAAATAGCTTAGCTGCAGCCTCGAAATGGAAATAGGAAACAGACAATTTTTCAACCAAAAAATGTGTGAGAAAAAGGGCAGTGTAAAGCCCACAAAACTACACACCCACAACCTTGCGAAATCTTTAAATCACACATCTCGAGCCAAATACTCTGTTTCTGTGTATTCGAGGCGCAAACTAGCTTAGCTGCAGCCTCGAAATGGAAATAGGAAACAGAAAATTTTTTAACCAAAAAATGTGTGAAAAAAAGGGCAGTGTATAACCCACAAAACTAGACACCCACAATCTTGCGAAATCTTTAAATCACACATCTCGGGCCAGATATTCTGTTTCTGTGTATTCGAGGCGCAAACTAGCTTAGCTGCGGCCTCGAAATGGAAATAGGAAACAGAAAATTTTTTAACCAAAAAATGTGTGAAAAAAAGGGCAGTGTATAGCCCACAAAACTACACACCCACAATCTTGCGAAATCTTTAAATCAGACATCTCGAGCCAGATACTCTGTTTCTGTGTATTCGAGGCGCAAACTAGCTTAGCTACAGCCTCGAAATGGAAATAGGAAACAGAAAATTTTTCAACCAAAAAATGTGTGAGAAAAAGGGCAGTGTATAGCCCACAAAACTACACACCCACAATCTTGCGAAATCTTTAAATAACACATCTCGAGCCATATATTATGTTTCTGTGTATTCGAGGCGCAAACTAGCTTAGCTGCAGCCTCGAAATGGAAATAGGAAACAGAAAATTTTTTAACCAAAAAATGTGTGAAAAAAAGGGCAGTGTATAGCCCACAAAACTAGACACCCACAATCTTGCGAAATCTTTAAATAACACATCTCGAGCCAGATATTCTGTTTCTGTGTATTCGAGGCGCAAACTAGCTTAGCTACAGCCTCGAAATGGAAATAGGAAACAGAAAATTTTTCAACCAAAAAATGTGTGAGAAAAAGGGCAGTGTATAGCCCACAAAACTACACACCCACAATCTTGCGAAATCTTTAAATAACACATCTCGAGCCATATATTATGTTTCTGTGTATTCGAGGCGCAAACTAGCTTAGCTGCAGCCTCGAAATGGAAATAGGAAACAGAAAATTTTTTAACCAAAAAATGTGTGAAAAAAAGGGCAGTGTATATAGCCCACAAAACTAGACACCCACAATCTTGCGAAATCTTTAAATCACACATCTCGAGCCAGATATTCTGTTTCTGTGTATTCGAGGCGCAAACTAGCTTAGCTGCAGCCTCGAAATGGAAATAGGAAACAGAAAATTGTTCAACCAAAAAATGTGTGAGAAAAAGGGCAGTGTATACCCCACAAAACTAGACACCCACAATCTTGCGAAATCTTTAAATTAGACATCTCGAGCCAGATACTCTGTTTCTGTGTATTCGAATCGCAAACTAGCTTAGCTGCAGCCTCGAAATGGAAATAGGAAACAGAAAATTTTTTAACCAAAAAATGTGTGAAAAAAAGGGCAGTGTATAGCCCACAAAACTAGACACCCACAATCTAGCGAAATCTTTAAATCACACATCTCGAACCAGATACTCTGTTTCTGTGTATTCGAGGCGCAAACTAGCTTAGCTGCAGCCTCAAAATGGAAATAGGAAACAGAAAATTTTTCAACTAAAAATGTGTGAGAAAAAGGGCAGTGTATAGCCCACAAAACTACACACCCACAATCTTGCGAAATCTTTAAGTCACACATCGCGAGCCAGATATTCTGTTTCTGTGTATTCGAGGCGCAAACTAGCTAAGCTGCAGCCTCGAAATGCAAATAGGAAACAGAAAATTTTTCAACCAAAAAATGTGTGAGAAAAAGGGCAGTGTATAGCCCACAAAACTACACACCCACAATCTTCCGAAATCTTTAAATCACACATCGCGAGCCAGATATTCTGTTTCAGTGTATTCGAGGCGCAAAATAGCTTAGCTGCAGCCTCGAAATGGAAATAGGAAACAGAAAATTTTTCAACCAAAAAATTTGTGAGAAAAAGGGCAGTGCATAGCCCACAGAACTACACACCCACAATCTTGCGAAATCTTTACATCACACATCTCGAGCCAGATATTCTGTTTCTGTGTATTCGAGGCGCAAAATAGCTTAGCTGCAGCCTCGAAATGGAAATAAAAAACAGAAAATTTTTCAACCAAAAAATGTGTGAGAAAAAGGGCAGTGTATAGCCCACAAAACTACACACCCACAATCTTGCGAAATCTTTAAATCACACATCGCGAGCCAGATATTCTGTTTCTGTGTATTCGAGGCGCAAAATAGCTTAGCTGCAGCCTCGAAATGGAAATAGGAAACAGAAAATTTTTCAACCAAAAAATGTGTGAGAAAATGGGCAGTGTATAGCCCACAAAACTACACACCCACAATCTAGCGAAATCTTTAAATCACACATCTCGAGCCAGATATTCCGTTTCTGTGTATTCGAGGCGCAAACTAGCTGTGAGAAAAAGGGCAGTGTATAGCCCACAAAACTACACACCCACAATCTAGCGAAATCTTTAAATCACACATCTCGAGCCAGATATTCTGTTTCTGTGTATTCGAGGCGCAAACTAGCTAAGCTGCAGCCTCGAAATGGAAATAGGAAACAGAAAATTTTTCAACCAAAAAATGTGTGAGAAAAAGGGCAGTGTATAGCCCACAAAACTACACACCCACAATCTTCCGAAATCTTTAAATCACACATCGCGAGCCAGATATTCTGTTTCTGTGTATTCGAGGCGCAAAATAGCTTAGCTGCAGCCTCGAAATGGAAATAGGAAACAGAAAATTTTTCAACCAAAAAATGTGTGAGAAAATGGGCAGTGTATAGCCCACAAAACTACACACCCACAATCTAGCGAAATCTTTAAATCACACATCTCGAGCCAGATACTCTGTTTCTGTGTATTCGAGGCGCAAACTAGCTAAGCTGCAGCCTCGAAATGGAAATAGGAAACAGAAAATTTTTCAACCAAAAAATGTGTGAGAAAAAGGGCAGTGTATAGCCCACAAAACTACACACCCACAATCTTCCGAAATCTTTAAATCACACATCGCGAGCCAGATATTCTGTTTCTGTGTATTCGAGGCGCAAAATAGCTTAGCTGCAGCCTCGAAATGGAAATAGGAAACAGAAAATTTTTCAACCAAAAAATGTGTGAGAAAATGGGCAGTGTATAGCCCACAAAACTACACACCCACAATCTAGCGAAATCTTTAAATCACACATCTCGAGCCAGATACTCTGTTTCTGTGTATTCGAGGTGCAAAATAGCTTAGCTGCAGCCTCGAAATGGAAATAGGAAACAGAAAATTTTTCAACCAAAAAATGTGTGAGAAAATGGGCAGTGTATAGCCCACAAAACTACACACCCACAATCTAGCGAAATCTTTAAATCACACATCTCGAGCCAGATACTCTGTTTCTGTGTATTCGAGGCTCAAACTAGCTAAGCTGCAGCCTCGAAATGGAAATAGGAAACAGAAAATTTTTCAACCAAAAAATGTGTGAGAAAATGGGCAGTGTATAGCCCACAAAACTACACACCCACAATCTTCCGAAATCTTTAAATCACACATCGCGAGCCAGATATTCTGTTTCTGTGTATTCGAGGCGCAAACTAGCTAAGCTTCAGCCTCGAAATGGAAATAGGAAAAAATTTTTTAACCAAAAAATGTGTGAGAAAATGGGCAGTGTATAGCCCACAAAACTACACACCCACAATCTTGCGAAATCTTTAAATCACACATCTCGAGCCAGATATTCTGTTTCTGTGTATTCGAGGCGCAAACTAGCTTAGCTGCAACCTCGAAATGGAAATAGGAAACAGAAAATTGTTCAACCAAAAAATGTGTGAGAAAAAGGGCAGTGTATAGCCCACAAAACTAGACACCCACAATCTTGCGAAATCTTTAAATTAGACATCTCGAGCCAGATACTCTGTTTCTGTGTATTCGAATCGCAAACTAGCTTAGCTGCAGCCTCCAAATGGAAATAGGAAACAGAAAATTTTTTACCCAAAAAATGTGTGAAAAAAAGGGCAGTGTATAGCCCACAAAACTAGACACCCACAATCTTGCGAAATCTTTAAATCACACATCTCGAGCCAGATATTCTGTTTCTGTATATTCGAGGCGCAAAATAGCTTAGCTGCAGCCTCGAAATGGAAATAGGAAACAGAAAATTGTTCAACCAAAAAATGTGTGAGAAAAAGGGCAGTGTATAGCCCACAAAACTAGACACCCACAATCTTCCGAAATCTTTAAATCACACATCTCGAGCCAGATACTCTGTTTCTGTGTATTCGAGGCGCAAACTAGCTTAGCTGCAGCCTCGAAATGGAAATAGGAAACAGAAAATTTTTCAACCAAAAAATGTGTGAGAAAATGGGCAGTGTATAGCCCACAAAACTACACACCCACAATCTAGCGAAATCTTTAAATCACACATCGCGAGCCAGATATTCTGTTTCTGTGTATTCGAGGCGCAAACTAGCTAAGCTTCAGCCTCGAAATGGAAATAGGAAACAGAAAATTTTTTAACCAAAAAATGTGTGAGAAAATGGGCAGTGTATAGCCCACAAAACTACACACCCACAATCTAGCGAAATCTTTAAATCACACATCTCGAGCCAGATATTCTGTTTCTGTGTATTCGAGGCGCAAACTAGCTAAGCTGCAGCCTCGAAATGAAAATAGGAAACAGAAAATTTTTCAACTAAAAATGTGTGAGAAAAAGGGCAGTGTATAGCCCACAAAACTACACACCCACAATCTTGCGAAATCTTTAAGTCACACATCGCGAGCCAGATATTCTGTTTCTGTGTATTCGAGGCGCAAACTAGCTAAGCTGCAGCCTCGAAATGCAAATAGGAAACAGAAAATTTTTCAACCAAAAAATGTGTGAGAAAAAGGGCAGTGTATAGCCCACAAAACTACACACCCACAATCTTCCGAAATCTTTAAATCACACATCGCGAGCCAGATATTCTGTTTCAGTGTATTCGAGGCGCAAAATAGCTTAGCTGCAGCCTCGAAATGGAAATAGGAAACAGAAAATTTTTCAACCAAAAAATTTGTGAGAAAAAGGGCAGTGCATAGCCCACAGAACTACACACCCACAATCTTGCGAAATCTTTACATCACACATCTCGAGCCAGATATTCTGTTTCTGTGTATTCGAGGCGCAAAATAGCTTAGCTGCAGCCTCGAAATGGAAATAAAAACAGAAAATTTTTCAACCAAAAAATGTGTGAGAAAAAGGGCAGTGTATAGCCCACAAAACTACACACCCACAATCTTGCGAAATCTTTAAATCACACATCGCGAGCCAGATATTCTGTTTCTGTGTATTCGAGGCGCAAAATAGCTTAGCTGCAGCCTCGAAATGGAAATAGGAAACAGAAAATTTTTCAACCAAAAAATGTGTGAGAAAATGGGCAGTGTATAGCCCACAAAACTACACACCCACAATCTAGCGAAATCTTTAAATCACACATCTCGAGCCAGATACTCTGTTTCTGTGTATTCGAGGCGCAAACTAGCTAAGCTGCAGCCTCGAAATGGAAATAGGAAACAGAAAATTTTTCAACCAAAAAATGTGTGAGAAAAAGGGCAGTGTATAGCCCACAAAACTACACACCCACAATCTAGCGAAATCTTTACGTCATACATCTCGAGCCAGATACTCTGTTTCTGTGTATTCGAGGCGCAAACTAGCTAAGCTGCAGCCTCGAAATGGAAATAGGAAACCGAAAATTTTTCAACTAAAAAATGTGTGAGAAAATGGGCAGGCAGTGTATAGCCCACAAAACTACACACCCACAATCTAGCGAAATCTTTAAATCACACATCTCGAGCCAGATATTCCGTTTCTGTGTATTCGAGGCGCAAACTAGCTGTGAGAAAAAGGGCAGTGTATAGCCCACAAAACTACACACCCACAATCTAGCGAAATCTTTAAATCACACATCTCGAGCCAGATATTCTGTTTCTGTGTATTCGAGGCGCAAACTAGCTAAGCTGCAGCCTCGAAATGGAAATAGGAAACAGAAAATTTTTCAACCAAAAAATGTGTGAGAAAAAGGGCAGTGTATAGCCCACAAAACTACACACCCACAATCTTCCGAAATCTTTAAATCACACATCGCGAGCCAGATATTCTGTTTCTGTGTATTCGAGGCGCAAAATAGCTTAGCTGCAGCCTCGAAATGGAAATAGGAAACAGAAAATTTTTCAACCAAAAAATGTGTGAGAAAAAGGGCAGTGTATAGCCCACAAAACTACACACCCACAATCTAGCGAAATCTTTAAATCACACATCTCGAGCCAGATATTCTGTTTCTGTGTATTCGAGGCTCAAACTAGCTAAGCTGCAGCCTCGAAATGGAAATAGGAAACAGAAAATTTTTCAACCAAAAAATGTGTGAGAAAAAGGGCAGTGTATAGCCCACAAAACTACACACCCACAATCTTCCGAAATCTTTAAATCACACATCGCGAGCCAGATATTCTGTTTCTGTGTATTCGAGGCGCAAACTAGCTAAGCTTCAGCCTCGAAATGGAAATAGGAAACAGAAAATTTTTCAACCAAAAAATGTGCGAGAAAAAGGGCAGTGTATAGCCCACAAAACTACACACCCACAATCTAGCGAAATCTTTAAATCACACATCTCGAGCCAGATACTCTGTTTCTGTGTATTCGAGGTGCAAACTAGCTAAGCTACAGCCTCGAAATGGAAATAGGAAACAGAAAATTTTTTAACCAAAAAATGTGTGAGAAAATGGGCAGTGTATAGCCCACAAAACTACACACCCACAATCTAGCGAAATCTTTAAATCACACATCTCGAGCCAGATATTCTGTTTCTGTGTATTCGAGGCGCAAACTAGCTTAGCTGCAGCCTCGAAATGGAAATAGGAAACAGAAAATTTTTCAACCAAAAAATGTGTGAGAAAAAGGGCAGTGTATAGCCCACAAAACTACACACCCACAATCTTGCGAAATCTTTAAATCACACATCGCGAGCCAGATATTCTGTTTCTGTGTATTCGAGGCGCAAAATAGCTTAGCTGCAGCCTCGAAATGGAAATAGGAAACAGAAAATTTTTCAACCAAAAAATGTGTGAGAAAATGGGCAGTGTATAGCCCACAAAACTACACACCCACAATCTAGCGAAATCTTTAAATCACACATCTCGAGCCAGATACTCTGTTTCTGTGTATTCGAGGTGCAAAATAGCTTAGCTGCAGCCTCGAAATGGAAATAGGAAACAGAAAATTTTTCAACCAAAAAATGTGTGAGAAAAAGGGCAGTGTATAGCCCACAAAACTACACACCCACAATCTTGCGAAATCTTTAAATCACACATCTCGAGCCAGATACTCTGTTTCTGTGTATTCGAGGTGCAAACTAGCTAAGCTTCAGCCTCGAAATGGAAATAGGAAACAGAAAATTTTTTAACCAAAAAATGTGTGAGAAAATGGGCAGTGTATAGCCCACAAAACTACACACCCACAATCTAGCGAAATCTTTAAATCACACATCTCGAGCCAGATATTCTGTTTCTGTGTATTCGAGGCGCAAACTAGCTAAGCTGCAGCCTCGAAATGAAAATAGGAAACAGAAAATTTTTCAACTAAAAATGTGTGAGAAAAAGGGCAGTGTATAGCCCACAAAACTACACACCCACAATCTAGCGAAATCTTTAAATCACACATCGCGAGCCAGATATTCTGTTTCTGTGTATTCGAGGCGCAAAATAGCTTAGCTGCAGCCTCGAAATGGAAATAGGAAACAGAAAATTTTTCAACCAAAAAATGTGTGAGAAAATGGGCAGTGTATAGCCCACAAAACTACACACCCACAATCTTGCGAAATCTTTAAATCACACATCGCGAGCCAGATATTCTGTTTCTGTGTATTCGAGGCGCAAACTAGCTAAGCTTCAGCCTCGAAATGGAAATAGGAAACAGAAAATTTTTCAACCAAAAAATGTGTGAGAAAAAGGGCAGTGTATAGCCCACAAAACTACACACCCACAATCTTGCGAAATCTTTAAATCACACATCGCGAGCCAGATATTCTGTTTCTGTGTATTCGAGGCGCAAAATAGCTTAGCTGCAGCCTCGAAATGGAAATAGGAAACAGAAAATTTTTCAACCAAAAAATGTGTGAGAAAATGGGCAGTGTATAGCCCACAAAACTACACACCCACAATCTAGCGAAATCTTTAAATCACACATCGCGAGCCAGATATTCTGTTTCTGTGTATTCGAGGCGCAAACTAGCTAAGCTTCAGCCTCGAAATGGAAATAGGAAACAGAAAATTTTTCAACCAAAAAATGTGTGAGAAAAAGGGCAGTGTATAGCCCACAAAACTACACACCCACAATCTAGCGAAATCTTTAAATCACACATCTCGAGCCAGATACTCTGTTTCTGTGTATTCGAGGTGCAAACTAGCTAAGCTACAGCCTCGAAATGGAAATAGGAAACAGAAAATTTTTTAACCAAAAAATGTGTGAGAAAATGGGCAGTGTATAGCCCACAAAACTACACACCCACAATCTAGCGAAATCTTTAAATCACACATCTCGAGCCAGATACTCTGTTTCTGTGTATTCGAGGCGCAAACTAGCTAAGCTTCAGCCTCGAAATGGAAATAGGAAAAAATTTTTTAACCAAAAAATGTGTGAGAAAATGGGCAGTGTATAGCCCACAAAACTACACACCCACAATCTTGCGAAATCTTTAAATCACACATCGCGAGCCAGATATTCTGTTTCTGTGTATTCGAGGCGCAAAATAGCTTAGATGCAGCCTCGAAATGGAAATAGGAAACAGAAAATTTTTCAACCAAAAAATGTGTGAGAAAATGGGCAGTGTATAGCCCACAAAACTACACACCCACAATCTAGCGAAATCTTTAAATCACACATCTCGAGCCAGATACTCTGTTTCTGTGTATTCGAGGCGCAAACTAGCTAAGCTGCAGCCTCGAAATGGAAATAGGAAACAGAAAATTTTTCAACCAAAAAATGTGTGAGAAAAAGGGCAGTGTATAGCCCACAAAACTACACACCCACAATCTAGCGAAATCTTTACGTCATACATCTCGAGCCAGATACTCTGTTTCTGTGTATTCGAGGCGCAAACTAGCTAAGCTGCAGCCTCGAAATGGAAATAGGAAACCGAAAATTTTTCAACTAAAAAATGTGTGAGAAAATGGGCAGGCAGTGTATAGCCCACAAAACTACACACCCACAATCTAGCGAAATCTTTAAATCACACATCTCGAGCCAGATATTCCGTTTCTGTGTATTCGAGGCGCAAACTAGCTGTGAGAAAAAGGGCAGTGTATAGCCCACAAAACTACACACCCACAATCTAGCGAAATCTTTAAATCACACATCTCGAGCCAGATATTCTGTTTCTGTGTATTCGAGGCGCAAACTAGCTAAGCTGCAGCCTCGAAATGGAAATAGGAAACAGAAAATTTTTCAACCAAAAAATGTGTGAGAAAAAGGGCAGTGTATAGCCCACAAAACTACACACCCACAATCTTCCGAAATCTTTAAATCACACATCGCGAGCCAGATATTCTGTTTCTGTGTATTCGAGGCGCAAACTAGCTAAGCTTCAGCCTCGAAATGGAAATAGGAAACAGAAAATTTTTCAACCAAAAAATGTGTGAGAAAAAGGGCAGTGTATAGCCCACAAAACTAGACACCCACAATCTTCCGAAATCTTTAAATCACACATCTCGAGCCAGATACTCTGTTTCTGTGTATTCGAGGCGCAAACTAGCTTAGCTGCAGCCTCGAAATGGAAATAGGAAACAGAAAATTTTTCAACCAAAAAATGTGTGAGAAAAAGGGCAGTGTATAGCCCACAAAACTACACACCCACAATCTAGCGAAATCTTTACATCATACATCTCGAGCCAGATATTCTGTTTCTGTGTATTCGAGGCGCAAAATAGCTTAGCTGCAGCCTCGAAATGGAAATAGGAAACAGAAAATTTTTCAACCAAAAAATGTGTGAGAAAAAGGGCAGTGTATAGCCCACAAAACTACACACCCACAATCTAGCGAAATCTTTAAATCACACATCTCGAGCCAGATACTCTGTTTCTGTGTATTCGAGGTGCAAACTAGCTAAGCTACAGCCTCGAAATGGAAATAGGAAACAGAAAATTTTTTAACCAAAAAATGTGTGAGAAAATGGGCAGTGTATAGCCCACAAAACTACACACCCACAATCTAGCGAAATCTTTAAATCACACATCTCGAGCCAGATATTCTGTTTCTGTGTATTCGAGGCGCAAACTAGCTTAGCTGCAGCCTCGAAATGGAAATAGGAAACAGAAAATTTTTCAACCAAAAAATGTGTGAGAAAAAGGGCAGTGTATAGCCCACAAAACTACACACCCACAATCTTGCGAAATCTTTAAATCACACATCGCGAGCCAGATATTCTGTTTCTGTGTATTCGAGGCGCAAAATAGCTTAGCTGCAGCCTCGAAATGGAAATAGGAAACAGAAAATTTTTTAACCAAAAAATGTGTGAGAAAATGGGCAGTGTATAGCCCACAAAACTACACACCCACAATCTAGCGAAATCTTTAAATCACACATCTCGAGCCAGATACTCTGTTTCTGTGTATTCGAGGCGCAAACTAGCTAAGCTTCAGCCTCGAAATGGAAATAGGAAACAGAAAATTTTTCAACCAAAAAATGTGTGAGAAAAAGGGCAGTGTATAGCCCACAAAACTACACACCCACAATCTAGCGAAATCTTTACGTCATACATCTCGAGCCAGATACTCTGTTTCTGTGTATTCGAGGCGCAAACTAGCTAAGCTGCAGCCTCGAAATGGAAATAGGAAACCGAAAATTTTTCAACTAAAAAATGTGTGAGAAAATGGGCAGGCAGTGTATAGCCCACAAAACTACACACCCACAATCTAGCGAAATCTTTAAATCACACATCTCGAGCCAGATATTCCGTTTCTGTGTATTCGAGGCGCAAACTAGCTGTGAGAAAAAGGGCAGTGTATAGCCCACAAAACTACACACCCACAATCTAGCGAAATCTTTAAATCACACATCTCGAGCCAGATATTCTGTTTCTGTGTATTCGAGGCGCAAACTAGCTAAGCTGCAGCCTCGAAATGGAAATAGGAAACAGAAAATTTTTCAACCAAAAAATGTGTGAGAAAAAGGGCAGTGTATAGCCCACAAAACTACACACCCACAATCTTCCGAAATCTTTAAATCACACATCGCGAGCCAGATATTCTGTTTCTGTGTATTCGAGGCGCAAACTAGCTAAGCTTCAGCCTCGAAATGGAAATAGGAAACAGAAAATTTTTCAACCAAAAAATGTGTGAGAAAAAGGGCAGTGTATAGCCCACAAAACTAGACACCCACAATCTTCCGAAATCTTTAAATCACACATCTCGAGCCAGATACTCTGTTTCTGTGTATTCGAGGCGCAAACTAGCTTAGCTGCAGCCTCGAAATGGAAATAGGAAACAGAAAATTTTTCAACCAAAAAATGTGTGAGAAAAAGGGCAGTGTATAGCCCACAAAACTACACACCCACAATCTAGCGAAATCTTTACATCATACATCTCGAGCCAGATATTCTGTTTCTGTGTATTCGAGGCGCAAAATAGCTTAGCTGCAGCCTCGAAATGGAAATAGGAAACAGAAAATTTTTCAACCAAAAAATGTGTGAGAAAAAGGGCAGTGTATAGCCCACAAAACTACACACCCACAATCTAGCGAAATCTTTAAATCACACATCTCGAGCCAGATACTCTGTTTCTGTGTATTCGAGGTGCAAACTAGCTAAGCTACAGCCTCGAAATGGAAATAGGAAACAGAAAATTTTTTAACCAAAAAATGTGTGAGAAAATGGGCAGTGTATAGCCCACAAAACTACACACCCACAATCTAGCGAAATCTTTAAATCACACATCTCGAGCCAGATATTCTGTTTCTGTGTATTCGAGGCGCAAACTAGCTTAGCTGCAGCCTCGAAATGGAAATAGGAAACAGAAAATTTTTCAACCAAAAAATGTGTGAGAAAAAGGGCAGTGTATAGCCCACAAAACTACACACCCACAATCTTGCGAAATCTTTAAATCACACATCGCGAGCCAGATATTCTGTTTCTGTGTATTCGAGGCGCAAAATAGCTTAGCTGCAGCCTCGAAATGGAAATAGGAAACAGAAAATTTTTCAACCAAAAAATGTGTGAGAAAATGGGCAGTGTATAGCCCACAAAACTACACACCCACAATCTAGCGAAATCTTTAAATCACACATCTCGAGCCAGATACTCTGTTTCTGTGTATTCGAGGCGCAAACTAGCTAAGCTGCAGCCTCGAAATGGAAATAGGAAACAGAAAATTTTTCAACCAAAAAATGTGTGAGAAAAAGGGCAGTGTATAGCCCACAAAACTACACACCCACAATCTAGCGAAATCTTTACGTCATACATCTCGAGCCAGATACTCTGTTTCTGTGTATTCGAGGCGCAAACTAGCTAAGCTGCAGCCTCGAAATGGAAATAGGAAACAGAAAATTTTTCAACCAAAAAATTTGTGAGAAAAAGGGCAGTGCATAGCCCACAGAACTACACACCCACAATCTTGCGAAATCTTTACATCACACATCTCGAGCCAGATATTCTGTTTCTGTGTATTCGAGGCGCAAAATAGCTTAGCTGCAGCCTCGAAATGGAAATAAAAAACAGAAAAATTTTCAACCAAAAAATGTGTGAGAAAAAGGGCAGTGTATAGCCCACAAAACTACACACCCACAATCTTCCGAAATCTTTAAATCACACATCGCGAGCCAGATATTCTGTTTCTGTGTATTCGAGGCGCAAAATAGCTTAGCTGCAGCCTCGAAATGGAAATAAAAAACAGAAAATTTTTCAACCAAAAAATGTGTGAGAAAAAGGGCAGTGTATAGCCCACAAAACTACACACCCACAATCTAGCGAAATCTTTACGTCATACATCTCGAGCCAGATACTCTGTTTCTGTGTATTCGAGGCGCAAACTAGCTAAGCTGCAGCCTCGAAATGGAAATAGGAAACAGAAAATTTTTCAACCAAAAAATTTGTGAGAAAAAGGGCAGTGCATAGCCCACAGAACTACACACCCACAATCTTGCGAAATCTTTACATCACACATCTCGAGCCAGATATTCTGTTTCTGTGTATTCGAGGCGCAAAATAGCTTAGCTGCAGCCTCGAAATGGAAATAAAAAACAGAAAATTTTTCAACCAAAAAATGTGTGAGAAAAAGGGCAGTGTATAGCCCACAAAACTACACACCCACAATCTTGCGAAATCTTTAAATCACACATCGTGAGCCAGATATTCTGTTTCTGTGTATTCGAGGCGCAAAATAGCTTAGCTGCAGCCTCGAAATGGAAATAGGAAACAGAAAATTTTTCAACCAAAAAATGTGTGAGAAAATGGGCAGTGTATAGCCCACAAAACTACACACCCACAATCTAGCGAAATCTTTAAATCACACATCTCGAGCCAGATACTCTGTTTCTGTGTATTCGAGGCGCAAACTAGCTAAGCTGCAGCCTCGAAATGGAAATAGGAAACAGAAAATTTTTCAACCAAAAAATGTGTGAGAAAAAGGGCAGTGTATAGCCCACAAAACTACACACCCACAATCTAGCGAAATCTTTACGTCATACATCTCGAGCCAGATACTCTGTTTCTGTGTATTCGAGGCGCAAACTAGCTAAGCTGCAGCCTCGAAATGGAAATAGGAAACAGAAAATTTTTCAACCAAAAAATTTGTGAGAAAAAGGGCAGTGCATAGCCCACAGAACTACACACCCACAATCTTGCGAAATCTTTACATCACACATCTCGAGCCAGATATTCTGTTTCTGTGTATTCGAGGCGCAAAATAGCTTAGCTGCAGCCTCGAAATGGAAATAAAAAACAGAAAATTTTTCAACCAAAAAATGTGTGAGAAAAAGGGCAGTGTATAGCCCACAAAACTACACACCCACAATCTTGCGAAATCTTTAAATCACACATCGTGAGCCAGATATTCTGTTTCTGTGTATTCGAGGCGCAAAATAGCTTAGCTGCAGCCTCGAAATGGAAATAGGAAACAGAAAATTTTTCAACCAAAAAATGTGTGAGAAAATGGGCAGTGTATAGCCCACAAAACTACACACCCACAATCTAGCGAAATCTTTAAATCACACATCTCGAGCCAGATACTCTGTTTCTGTGTATTCGAGGCGCAAACTAGCTAAGCTGCAGCCTCGAAATGGAAATAGGAAACAGAAAATTTTTCAACCAAAAAATGTGTGAGAAAAAGGGCAGTGTATAGCCCACAAAACTACACACCCACAATCTAGCGAAATCTTTACGTCATACATCTCGAGCCAGATACTCTGTTTCTGTGTATTCGAGGCGCAAACTAGCTAAGCTGCAGCCTCGAAATGGAAATAGGAAACCGAAAATTTTTCAACTAAAAAATGTGTGAGAAAATGGGCAGGCAGTGTATAGCCCACAAAACTACACACCCACAATCTAGCGAAATCTTTAAATCACACATCTCGAGCCAGATATTCTGTTTCTGTGTATTCGAGGCGCAAACTAGCTAAGCTGCAGCCTCGAAATGGAAATAGGAAACAGAAAATTTTTCAACCAAAAAATGTGTGAGAAAAAGGGCAGTGTATAGCCCACAAAACTACACACCCACAATCTTCCGAAATCTTTAAATCACACATCGCGAGCCAGATATTCTGTTTCTGTGTATTCGAGGCGCAAAATAGCTTAGCTGCAGCCTCGAAATGGAAATAGGAAACAGAAAATTTTTCAACCAAAAAATGTGTGAGAAAAAGGGCAGCGTATAGCCCACAAAACTACACACCCACAATCTTGCGAAATCTTTAAATCACACATCGCGAGCCAGATATTCTGTTTCTGTGTATTCGAGGCGCAAACTAGCTAAGCTGCAGCCTCGAAATGGAAATAGGAAACAGAAAATTTGTCAACCAAAAAATATGTGAGAAAATGGGCAGTGTATAGCCCACAAAACTACACACCCACAATCTAGCGAAATCTTTAAATCAGACATCTCGAGCCAGATACTCTGTTTCTGTGTATTCGAGGCGCACACTAGCTAAGCTGCAGCCTCGAAATGGAAATAGGAAACAGAAAATTTTTCAACCAAAAAATGTGTGAGAAAAAGGGCAGTGTATAGCCCACAAAACTACACACCCACAATCTTCCGAAATCTTTAAATCACACATCGCGAGCCAGATATTCTGTTTCTGTGTATTCGAGGCGCAAAATAGCTTAGCTGCAGCCTCGAAATGGAAATAGGAAACAGAAAATTTTTCAACCAAAAAATGTGTGAGAAAAAGGGCAGTGTATAGCCCACAAAACTACACACCCACAATCTTGTGAAATCTTTAAATCACACATCTCGATATAGATATTCTGTTTCTGTGTATTAGAGGCGCAAAATAGCTTAGCTGCAGCCTCGAAATGGAAATAGGAAACAGAAAATTTTTCAACCAAAAAATGTGTGAGAAAAAGGACAGTGTATAGCCCACAAAACTACACACCCACAATCTTGCGAAATCTTTAAATCACACATCTCGAGCCAGATACTCTGTTTCTGTGTATTCGAGGCGCAAACTAGCTAAGCTGCAGCCTCGAAATGGAAATAGGAAACAGAAAATTTTTCAACCAAAAAATGTGTGAGAAAAAGGGCAGTGTATAGCCCACAAAACTACACACCCACAACCTTGCGAAATCTTTAAATCACACATCTCGAGCCAAATACTCTGTTTCTGTGTATTCGAGGCGCAAACTAGCTAAGCTGCAGCCTCGAAATGGAAATAGGAAACAGAAAATTTTTCAACCAAAAAATGTGTGAGAAAAAGGACAGTGTATAGCCCACAAAACTACACACCCACAATCTTCCGAAATCTTTAAATCACACATCGCGAGCCAGATATTCTGTTTCTGTGTATTCGAGGCGCAAACTAGCTTAGCTGCAGCCTCGAAATGGAAATAGGAAACAGAAAATTTTTCAACCAAAAAATGTGTGAGAAAAAGGGCAGTGTATAGCCCACAAAACTACACACCCACAATCTTGCGAAATCTTTAAATCACACATCGCGAGCCAGATATTCTGTTTCTGTGTATTCGAGGCGCAAAATAGCTTAGCTGCAGCCTCGAAATGGAAATAGGAAACAGAAAATTTTTCAACCAAAAAATGTGTGAGAAAAAGGGCAGTGTATAGCCCACAAAACTACACACCCACAATCTTCCGAAATCTTTAAATCACACATCGCGAGCCAGATATTCTGTTTCTGTGTATTCGAGGCGCAAAATAGCTTAGCTGCAGCCTCGAAATGGAAATAGGAAACAGAAAATTTTTCAACCAAAAAATGTGTGAGAAAAAGGACAGTGTATAGCCCACAAAACTACACACCCACAATCTTGCGAAATCTTTAAATCACACATCTCGAGCCAGATACTCTGTTTCTGTGTATTCGAGGCGCAAACTAGCTAAGCTGCAGCCTCGAAATGGAAATAGGAAACAGAAAATTTTTCAACCAAAAAATGTGTGAGAAAAAGGGCAGTGTATAGCCCACAAAACTACACACCCACAATCTTCCGAAATCTTTAAATCACACATCGCGAGCCAGATATTCTGTTTCTGTGTATTCGAGGCGCAAACTAGCTTAGCTGCAGCCTCGAAATGGAAATAGGAAACAGAAAATTTTTCAACCAAAAAATGTGTGAGAAAAAGGGCAGTGTATAGCCCACAAAACTACACACCCACAATCTTGCGAAATCTTTAAATCACACATCGCGAGCCAGATATTCTGTTTCTGTGTATTCGAGGCGCAAAATAGCTTAGCTGCAGCCTCGAAATGGAAATAGGAAACAGAAAATTTTTCAACCAAAAAATGTGTGAGAAAAAGGGCAGTGTATAGCCCACAAAACTACACACCCACAATCTTCCGAAATCTTTAAATCACACATCTCGAGCCAGATACTCTGTTTCTGTGTATTCGAGGCGCAAACTAGCTAAGCTGCAGCCTCGAAATGGAAATAGGAAACAGAAAATTTTTCAACCAAAAAATTTGTGAGAAAAAGGGCAGTGCATAGCCCACAGAACTACACACCCACAATCTTGCGAAATCTTTACATCACACATCTCGAGCCAGATATTCTGTTTCTGTGTATTCGAGGCGCAAAATAGCTTAGCTGCAGCCTCGAAATGGAAATAAAAAACAGAAAATTTTTCAACCAAAAAATGTGTGAGAATAAGGGCAGTGTATAGCCCACAGAACTACACACCCACAATCTTGCGAAATCTTTAAATCACACATCGCGAGCCAGATATTCTGTTTCTTTGTATTCGAGGCGCAAAATAGCTTAGCTGCAGCCTCGAAATGGAAATAGGAAACAGAAAATTTTTCAACCAAAAAATGTGTGAGAAAATGGGCAGTGTATAGCCCACAAAACTACACACCCACAATCTAGCGAAATCTTTAAATCACACATCTCGAGCCAGATACTCTGTTTCTGTGTATTCGAGGCGCAAACTAGCTAAGCTGCAGCCTCGAAATGGAAATAGGAAACAGAAAATTTGTCAACCAAAAAATGTGTGAGAAAATGGGCAGTGTATAGCCCACAAAACTACACACCCACAATCTAGCGAAATCTTTAAATCACACATCTCGAGCCAGATATTCTGTTTCTGTGTATTCGAGGCGCAAAATAGCTTAGCTGCAGCCTCGAAATGGAAATAGGAAACAGAAAATTTGTCAACCAAAAAATGTGTGAGAAAATGGGCAGTGTATAGCCCACAAAACTACACACCCACAATCTAGCGAAATCTTTACATCATACATCTCGAGCCAGATATTCTGTTTCTGTGTATTCGAGGCGCAAAATAGCTAAGCTGCAGCCTCGAAATGGAAATAGGAAACCGAAAATTTTTCAACCAAAAAATGTGTGAGAAAAAGGGCAGTGTATAGCCCACAAAACTACACACACACAATCTAGCGAAATCTTTACGTCATACATCTCGAGCCAGATATTCTGTTTCTGTGTATTCGAGGCGCAAACTAGCTTAGCTGCAGCCTCGAAATGGAAATAGGAAACAGAAAATTTTTCAACCAAAAAATGTGTGAGAAAAAGGGCAGAGTATAGCCCACAAAACTACACACCCACAATCTTGCGAAATCTTTAAATCACACATCGCGAGCCAGATATTCTGTTTCTGTGTATTCGAGGCGCAAAATAGCTTAGCTGCAGCCTCGAAATGGAAATAGGAAACAGAAAATTTTTCAACCAAAAAATGTGTGAGAAAATGGGCAGTGTATAGCCCACAAAACTACACACCCACAATCTAGCGAAATCTTTAAATCACACATCTCGAGCCAGATACTCTGTTTCTGTGTATTCGAGGCGCAAACTAGCTAAGCTGCAGCCTCGAAATGGAAATAGGAAACAGAAAATTTTTCAACCAAAAAATGTGTGAGAAAATGGGCAGTGTATAGCCCACAAAACTACACACCCACAATCTAGCGAAATCTTTACATCATACATCTCGAGCCAGATATTCTGTTTCTGTGTATTCGAGGCGCAAAATAGCTTAGCTGCAGCCTCGAAATGGAAATAGGAAGCAGAAAATTTTTCAACCAAAAAATGTGTGAGAAAAAGGGCAGTGTATAATAGCCCACAAAACTACACTCCCACAATCTTGCGAAATCTTTAAATCACACATCTCGAGCCAGATACTCTGTTTCTGTGTATTCGAGGCGCAAACTAGCTAAGCTGCAGCCTCGAAATGGAAATAGGAAACCGAAAATTTTTCAACCAAAAATGTGTGAGAAAAAGGCCAGTGTATAGCCCACAAAACTACACACACACAATCTAGCGAAATCTTTACGTCATACATCTCGAGCCAGATATTCTGTTTCTGTGTATTCGAGGCGCAAACTAGCTTAGCTGCAGCCTCGAAATGGAAATAGGAAACCGAAAATTTTTCAACCAAAAAATGTGTGAGAAAATGGGCAGGCAGTGTATAGCCCACAAAACTACACACCCACAATCTTGCGAAATCTTTAAATCACACATCTCGAGCCAGATATTCTGTTTCTGTGTATTCGAGGCGCAAAATAGCTTAGCTGCAGCCTCGAAATGGAAATAGGAAACAGAAAATTTTTCAACCAAAAAATGTGTGAGAAAATGGGCAGTGTATAGCCCACAAAACTACACACCCACAATCTAGCGAAATCTTTACATCATACATCTCGAGCCAGATATTCTGTTTCTGTGTATTCGAGGCGCAAACTAGCTTAGCTGCAGCCTCGAAATGGAAATAGGAAACAGAAAATTTGTCAACCAAAAAATGTGTGAGAAAATGGGCAGTGTATAGCCCACAAAACTACACACCCACAATCTAGCGAAATCTTTACATCATACATCTCGAGCCAGATATTCTGTTTCTGTGTATTCGAGGCGCAAAATAGCTAAGCTGCAGCCTCGAAATGGAAATAGGAAACCGAAAATTTTTCAACCAAAAAATGTGTGAGAAAAAGGGCAGTGTATAGCCCACAAAACTACACACACACAATCTAGCGAAATCTTTACGTCATACATCTCGAGCCAGATATTCTGTTTCTGTGTATTCGAGGCGCAAACTAGCTTAGCTGCAGCCTCGAAATGGAAATAGGAAACAGAAAATTTTTCAACCAAAAAATGTGTGAGAAAAAGGGCAGTGTATAGCCCACAAAACTACACACCCACAATCTTGCGAAATCTTTAAATCACACATCGCGAGCCAGATATTCTGTTTCTGTGTATTCGAGGCGCAAAATAGCTTAGCTGCAGCCTCGAAATGGAAATAGGAAACAGAAAATTTTTCAACCAAAAAATGTGTGAGAAAATGGGCAGTGTATAGCCCACAAAACTACACACCCACAATCTAGCGAAATCTTTAAATCACACATCTCGAGCCAGATACTCTGTTTCTGTGTATTCGAGGCGCAAACTAGCTAAGCTGCAGCCTCGAAATGGAAATAGGAAACAGAAAATTTTTCAACCAAAAAATGTGTGAGAAAAGGGCAGTGTATAGCCCACAAAACTACACACCCACAATCTAGCGAAATCTTTACATCATACATCTCGAGCCAGATATTCTGTTTCTGTGTATTCGAGGCGCAAAATAGCTTAGCTGCAGCCTCGAAATGGAAATAGGAAGCAGAAAATTTTTCAACCAAAAAATGTGTGAGAAAAAGGGCAGTGTATAGCCCACAAAACTACACTCCCACAATCTTGCGAAATCTTTAAATCACACATCTCGAGCCAGATACTCTGTTTCTGTGTATTCGAGGCGCAAACTAGCTAAGCTGCAGCCTCGAAATGGAAATAGGAAACCGAAAATTTTTCAACCAAAAAATGTGTGAGAAAAAGGCCAGTGTATAGCCCACAAAACTACACACCCACAATCTTGCGAAATCTTTAAATCACACATCTCGAGCCAGATATTCTGTTTCTGTGTATTCGAGGCGCAAAATAGCTTAGCTGCAGCCTCGAAATGGAAATAGGAAACAGAAAATTTTTCAACCAAAAAATGTGTGAGAAAATGGGCAGTGTATAGCCCACAAAACTACACACCCACAATCTAGCGAAATCTTTAAATCACACATCTCGAGCCAGATATTCTGTTTCTGTGTATTCGAGGCGCAAAATAGCTTAGCTGCAGCCTCGAAATGGAAATAGGAAACAGAAAATTTGTCAACCAAAAAATGTGTGAGAAAATGGGCAGGCAGTGTATAGCCCACAAAACTACACACCCACAATCTAGCGAAATCTTTAAATCACACATCTCGAGCCAGATATTCTGTTTCTGTGTATTCGAGGCGCAAAATAGCTAAGCTGCAGCCTCGAAATGGAAATAGGAAACCGAAAATTTTTCAACCAAAAAATGTGTGAGAAAATGGGCAGGCAGTGTATAGCCCACAAAACTACACACCCACAATCTAGCGAAATCTTTAAATCACACATCTCGAGCCAGATATTCTGTTTCTGTGTATTCGAGGTGCAAACTAGCTTAGCTGCAGCCTCGAAATGGAAATAGGAAACCGAAAATTTTTCAACCAAAAAATGTGTGAGAAAAAGGGCAGTGTATAGCCCACAAAACTACACACCCACAATCTTCCGAAATTTTTAAATCACACATCTCTAGCCAGATACTCTGTTTCTGTGTATTCGAGGCGCAAACTAGCTTAGCTGCAGCCTCGAAATGGAAATAGGAAACAGAAAATTTTTCAACCAAAAAATGTGTGAGAAAATGGGCAGTGTATAGCCCACAAAACTGTTTCTGTGTATTCGAGGTGCAAACTAGCTTAGCTGCAGCCTCGAAATGGAAATAGGAAACCGAAAATTTTTCAACCAAAAAATGTGTGAGAAAAAGGGCAGTGTATAGCCCACAAAACTACACACCCACAATCTTCCGAAATTTTTAAATCACACATCTCTAGCCAGATACTCTGTTTCTGTGTATTCGAGGCGCAAACTAGCTTAGCTGCAGCCTCGAAATGGAAATAGGAAACAGAAAATTTTTCAACCAAAAAATGTATGAGAAAATGGGCAGTGTATAGCCCACAAAACTACACACCCACAATCTAGCGAAATCTTTAAATCACACATCTCGATATAGATATTCTGTTTCTGTGTATTAGAGGCGCAAAATAGCTTAGCTGCAGCCTCGAAATGGAAATAAGAAACAGAAAATTTTTCAACCAAAAAATGTGGGAGAAAAAGGGCAGTGTATAGCCCACAAACCTACACACCCACAATCTTGTGAAATCTTTAAATCACACATCTCGATATAGATATTCTGTTTCTGTGTATTAGAGGCGCAAAAAAGCTTAGCTGCCGCCTCGAAATGGAAATAAGAAACAGAAAATTTTTCAACCAAAAAATGTGTGAGAAAAAGGGCAGTGTATAGCCCACAAAACTACACACCCACAATCTAGCGAAATCTTTAAATCACACATCTTCGAGCCAGATACTCTGTTTCTGTGTATTCGAGGCGCAAACTAGCTTAGCTGCAGCCTCGAAATGGAAATAGGAAACAGAAAATTTTTCAACCAAAAAATGTGTGAGAAAAAGGGCAGTGTATAGCCCACAAAACTACACACCCACAATCTTGCGAAATCTTTAAATCACACATCTCGAGCCAGATATTATGTTTCTGTGTATTCGAGGCGAAAACTAGCTTAGCTGCAGCCTCGAAATGGAGATAGGAAACAGAAAATATTATTTAACCAAAAAATATGTGAGAAAAAGGGCAGTGTATAGCCCACAAAACTACACACCCACAATCTTGCGAAATCTTTAAATCACACATCTCGAGCCAGATATTATGTTTCTGTGTATTCGAGGCGCAAACTAGCTTAGCTGCAGCCTCGAAATGGAAATAGGAAACAGAAAATTTTTCAACCAAAAAATGTGTGAGAAAAAGGGCAGTGTATAGCCCACAAAACTACACACCCACAATCTAGCGAAATCTTTAAATCACACATCTCGAGCCAGATATTCTGTTTCTGTGTATTCGAGGCGCAAAATAGCTTAGCTGCAGCCTCGAAATGGAAATAGGAAACAGAAAATTTTTCAACCAAAAAATGTGTGAGAAAATGGGCAGTGTATAGCCCACAAAACTACACACCCACAATCTAGCGAAATCTTTAAATCACACATCTCGAGCCAGATACTCTGTTTCTGTGTATTCGAGGCGCAAAATAGCTTAGCTGCAGCCTCGAAATGGAAATAGGAAACAGAAAATTTTTCAACCAAAAAATGTGTGAGAAAAAGGGCAGTGTATAGCCCACAAAACTACACACCCACAATCTAGCGAAATCTTTAAATCACACATCTCGAGCCAGATATTATGTTTCTGTGTATTCGAGGCGCAAACTAGCTTAGCTGCAGCCTCGAAATGGAGATAGGAAACAGAAAATATTATTTAACCAAAAAATATGTGAGAAAAAGGGCAGTGTATAGCCCACAAAACTACACACCCACAATCTTGCGAAATCTTTAAATCACACATCTCGAGCCAGATATTATGTTTCTGTGTATTCGAGGCGCAAACTAGCTTAGCTGCAGCCTCGAAATGGAAATAGGAAACAGAAAATTTTTCAACCAAAAAATGTGTGAGAAAAAGGGCAGTGTATAGCCCACAAAACTACACACCCACAATCTAGCGAAATCTTTAAATCACACATCTCGAGCCAGATATTCTGTTTCTGTGTATTCGAGGCGCAAAATAGCTTAGCTGCAGCCTCGAAATGGAAATAGGAAACAGAAAATTTTTCAACCAAAAAATGTGTGAGAAAATGGGCAGTGTATAGCCCACAAAACTACACACCCACAATCTAGCGAAATCTTTAAATCACACATCTCGAGCCAGATACTCTGTTTCTGTGTATTCGAGGCGCAAACTAGCTTAGCTGCAGCCTCGAAATGGAAATAGGAAACCGAAAATTTTTCAACCAAAAAATGTGTGAGAAAAAGGGCAGTGTATAAGCCCACAAAACTACACACCCACAAACTTGCGAAATCTTTAAATCACACATCTCGAGCCAGATATTCTGTTTCTGTGTATTCGAGGCGCAAAATAGCTTAGCTGCAGCCTCGAAATGGAAATAGGAAACAGAAAATTTTTCAACAAAAAAATGTGTGAGGAAAAGGGCAGTGTATAGCCCACAAAACTACACACCTTTTCCTTACGAACCTTTTCCTTTTCTTAACGAACTGCTACAGCTTCACAATAGTTTCCACTGAGATAAATTCAAGAAATATATTTGTATCTACTCTGTCCGAAGTCTAAGACCTTGCGACACCAGATAGAAAGGATGATCGAACCTATCCTGTCCGTAGCACAGAACTTGTTAAATAATATTCTAAAAATTAGTTTTTCTTCCATTCTCACGTTTTTGAAAGTGAATTCCATACTTACCTGCTACTTTTTACCGTCGACTGAACAAGTACAAAATACTTCCCATCTTATATTGTTCTAAAAGAATTGTAACTTGTGTAAGTAAAAACCAGTGAAGCTTTTAAATTTGTTTACATTTATTGCATCGGATTTCATTAAGTATTAATTTGCATTATTTTGTTTTTTTAATCAATATATGTATTTGTATATATTTATGTTTAATGATATATGATATATAACTTTTACTCTAGCAAGAAGATAACGAAGACTATGTATTATAAGTTATTTTATTTTAAACAGTTTTTTTGTTTTTTGTTTTTCTAACATTTCACTGAACGAAATCATTGGAAAACATAAAATCTTTGTTAACAGATATCTTTAGCAGTTGAAGGCATCGTAGATATAATAGAAATTTGTAGAAAATATTTAAATATAATGGAAAATAAGAATTTACATTGAAAATATAATTTGATAGATTTTAAGTGAATTCCGACCATCAAATTGAAAATTAGCGTCACGGAATTTGTCGAAGAAGGCATTTATAAAAGACAAAATGGTGATGTCTTATTATACATACATATATTACGTAAATAATCTTTATTTATATTACAATTAAAAGCGTTTCTTGTACACATATATATATTTAGATTATTATGAATATAAGGCGACGCCATTTAACACACACTGATATATTTTGTGAACGGTCAAATTTCATATATACATTCAAAATAAATTAAAACTTATAACTGAACGTAATGTCTGTGTTGTTTTTTTTTTTTTTTGTTTTTAAATTTACATTAATGGAAAGATAAAATGAAAAGTTTAAATAATTCGTAACCACGATTCAATGTAAATGCAAACACTTTCATCCTATTTACAAAACAAATATATATGCATAACAATTATGTTGGTTTTTTTTTTTTTAATCATAACTAATATTTGTGTTATTGGTGATATTATTTATTTGATTGGGTTTAATTTTTAATTAGTTAATATATTTTGTTTTTTATTTGCTTTGTTTCACAATGCTTAAACAATATTAACATATATATTTTTATTTAATGTAATAAATAACACATTTAATACGTCAATTCATTTGTTTATTCGTACTATATGGATTCCAATTTTAGTTTATTTCTCTTGGAACGTTTATATAAAATTGAAGATCATTATGTTATGTATTTATAAATGAGTACTGACAAAAGTTGAGTTAAGTGTTTCTTAAAAACAGCTATGAATATTTGGAAAAAAAAATATAAATAAAAAGAAAACTTTACCTTACCGACAGGTGAAGGATAGGTGGCCATGGAAAAGTGCAAAGGGTCTAAGAATACTCACCTGGAGCTAGAGCATTCTCACTTTCTGTGAGAAGAAGCACTCGTGTCCTTTTCGAGTAAAATACACTAAAATTATATAAGTATGTAACTGAATAATGGATTGATCATGTAGCAACTAAAAACAGTTCTTATTTCAACAATAATTGCTCTTCGTCTTATATATTTACTTAGCAGAGCAGTGGAAGATTTGATGCCTACCTTCAGGCAGGAAAAGAGGTCTGGAAAAGGTTGTAAGACTCTAAACGTACGTTAAAATTGAAGGAAGTTTACACTACAGCTAAGCCCTCGAGGTTAAGCTTAGGAAGCCTTCACAAAAAAGGGCTATAACCTAACCAAGGATTAGAAAAAGCTTCTTAGTACGATCAATAGAAACCTCCTACAGTGTTGATTAGTCTAGACTGACTTTTTTTTATCTAAAACTCTTGAAGGACTTCCGACATCCATCTCCCTCTGGGATTTAGTTCTAAATGAATCTCTTTTCTAAGCTTAATACTCAGAGTGTAAAGTTTTTCTTATGCAGATGGCATCGATATTTCAGTATCAGTCGACATTTGCCAATGTTCTGCAAAGGGGCATCAATTAGGGATTAAAATTTTACCCGGAGGACATAAAAAAATTGTATCCATCATCATTCTCTGAAAATTTTTTCTTTCACCTTTATAGGGCAAGTAATGGTTTCGTGAAAAAAAAATCGAATTCGGCATTAAGGGCCAACCATAATAGTCGAATTGGTTCGGAAACTGTACGAATAGAAGCAAATTGTATTGTAGACCCATAATAGCTTCTTGCTTCGTTTCGTCGAGCTCACTTTGAAAATTTGACTTTCGATGTCAACAGCTGTGTATTTTTTGTTTTGAACTTCATAAACAACACAGAAATGGCAGGTAAAACAACTTAACTCTCACACTCGCCTCTGACAATCCTCTCAGTTCACAAACTCCTATTATGAGCAACTTGGGCAATCGAAAGAAAAGATGAAAGCTTAACGTAGAATTTTGACATTTGCTTCCGATTGCTTTCGACTATCATGGTTGGCCCTTTATTATGATGGAGAAGTCCAAAAAAGTGGGTCCCGCAATTCCGTCTGTCCGTCTGTATGAGCGACTGCAACCTAAACGACTGGACGGATTTGCATCAAAGTTAATATCTGTGGCCTATGGGTTCACATCTCGCATCTCACATTTCATTCTAACCTCAAAATTAAGGGCGATACTGTACTTTTGGCCGATTTCAGTTAAAATGGATTCTCTCGAAAATTGCTTTAACGATTTCGAAAATACGTGGGTTAGTTTGTGTTTATGTTGAAAATTGGGTGTATCTCGCAGGCCAATTTTACGAATTGAGGATGTGAGATATGACACATGAAGTGTCACCTTCCTTTTCAGTCAGTTTGCTGTTCTATATGTTAGGTCTTCCCTTAAAAAGTAGGTCTGGAATTCGGAACGAGCCCATTGCAGGTGGAATAAACTCCACAATTGCAAATATTATAAAAGTTTGCTTTATAGGAATTCATTTTCAATGATCAAAACGACTTGACCTGAACGCCCAACCTAAATTTTATGATTTCAGGGGTGACAAACGCGATTCTACTTAGAAGCTGTTCAGTGGATCTATGTACTTCTTGGCTAAGTGCATCTCCGTACAACCATAACTTTTGCCAAGTTTTTGAACAACTTCTTCTTCTCATCAGTTAGAAAGTAAGACGCTTACTACATCAGGTCTCTTCTACGAATCTAGTCAAAACCGATTTACAACTGCTTATTACCATTCTCAATCTATTACCACACAATAACTAACTAAAAATATTATTCTGTTAGACTTCATTTATAAATACATAATGTGTTTGTAAAATATTAAATTGCAACTATTTAAATTTTCATTAATATCCACGAACTTCATCGAATAATACTTTCCATATGATATTGTTATATTTTTATATATTTTTTCCTTTTTATTTATTTTAGGCAAAATTATGATATACATACATGCGGGTAATAGATATTCAATATTTAATTTCATTTAAATACACATAAATTAAACAAATTCAACCATTTTTTTTATTATTTTTGATTTAATCCACAAATACACTTTATTTTCATTATTATTATATGTATGGAGGTTTGTTTTTTTTTTTTAATTATAATATGTAACTGCAAAGAATGTTTGGATTTTTTTTTCTAATTTATTTTGAAATTGTTTATGTTTCTTCTTGTTTCATTAAAACTCAAGTAAATTACATAATTTTTCGATTAATAATTTTTTTTTGGGTTGATGTCAATTATTTAAGGTGGACCTGGTCACCCTAAAACAGGAGTTTTTTTCCTATTTGTGAGGGATTTGTAAATATCTTATGGATACTTATACATATACTATGTTGCAATCACTAAGTTACGAACTCAATGCAATGCAACTCAAGTCTCAAAATAGTATTCTCACATCTTTATTTCAAATTAGGGAATATTTTGATACGATTTGGGTTCAAATTCATACATACATATGTATGTATAAGGAGTTTACACTAGAATCATAGATAGACATGTGACGATAGTAATATTGGAGAGATATAGCTTTAAATTAACTGAATTTTGCTGTATAAAGCCTTATTTGGGGGAATTTATGATTTTAAATTGTTTCTTCCAAATCTTATACATATATTTTTTTTTGGGTTTTTTTTTTGTTTATACCGCGAATAATGTTTAATATGAATATGAGTTTTTTGTTTTGTTTTTTATCATTCTAACTTTTAATATTTTTATTTTAATTTTTGGTTATTTAAACGATGTACCTTGGTTGTAAATTAAACATCAAACGCTTTTGTTTTGTTCATTAACGTGGGATGACATATTTTCAATAGAAACTATAATAAAATATTAAATAATACGATTTAAATAGGTTTATATCTACGTAAATTTCGTAAACTATGTTATATTTGTATTGTTATTTTCAATTTACTACATTAATAACTTTACTAATTCAATTTGTTTATACGGTTTTTGTTTGTCGATTAAATCTCATGTCCAATCACTCGTTATACGTTTCCTGAAAAATAAATATGCGTGCGTTACTATTTAGAGAAATATTTAGGTATTTTGTGTGGTTTTGTATGTGCCATTGGAGCAAATGTTTGATGTGCTATGGTGAGGGAAGCCATGCCAGTGCTCGTTACTTGATTCAGCTTTGTTTTGCTGTAGAAAAATCGTGTAAGGTGATAGAGAATGAGGAAATCAATCGAATAAGGTGACAATGTGTCGCTCCAGCATAGCTCTAAGAGCAAGCTACTTTAAGTATACATTTATCAGTGCCTCTAGAATGAAAGACCATGTGGAGAGTGAATAATGCTACCGTGGTGATAATGAGCGACATAAAGCCAAGGCAAAACTTTAGACGGCCTTTAATATTCTCGATAAGAATCCCTTCTTATGCCAAAATAAGGCTTTCGAAGAAGCTTCTGACAGTGTATGCGATCGCCATAAAGATGGATAGTCAAGCTGCTCACAATTCATGGTCAGGATTCGTTGAAAAGCAGGAGTTCATGGCCCTCATCACGTAACGTTTAAGACGATCGTCGTCTAAACGAACACTGTACTCTGTAGTTTCCTCCAAAAAAGTAGTTTGATAGTTCATGGGGCTAGTTGAAGCAGAAGTCGATTTATCAAAGCAATTTCGCCTATATGATAGCGATTTTGTATGTTACGTGCAGCAAAATTATCTCAAAACGATACCGTAGTACAAGATGAGGCCCCAGCATAGCAAAATGTTGAGAATTTTGTCAGCAAAGGCTTACCAGAACTCTTATTGGCTTAGGACTTTGTAATTTTGTACTCTTACTTTGTACATTGTCTCAACATTGTCTCAACTTAACTCAAAACAACATTCCACTTGCCAGACGGAACATTAGAGGATAAAGTTATATTTCGGCTGAGATCGCATAGTCAGTAGTTCTCGACCTGAGTTCCACATTAAACTGGATAAATAAGTTTCGGCTTGTATCTATAAATGTCCAGCAGCTCCTTGAACTAGAATACAATGCCAATCTAGGCAAACACTAATGAATATCATGACTGATATATAAATCGTCACTCGGTTAATGTCTGCTTAACCGATATATGTATTATCGAGCCATAATCCGGACTTTGTAAAGGAAGTAAACTTCTCTCTATATCGTCATATAGGAACGGAGCCATCTTAGATCTGCGAAAAACTGAGATTCCCTTGATGAAATGGTCTCTGAAAAGTTAGTAAACTTCTAGCCAATGGCTAATATAAATGCCTCCAGGACCTTATGTTTCCACATAACAGCGCTCTTCGAGAAATGGTGAGAACGGACTAACAAACTTCCCAAGAACGTTCATCATTTCGCTCAATTTACATAGTAGGTGGTTTATGTGCAACTTAAAAACATGTATTGCATTAGAAAGCCAATCTTAAAACCAACCGCATTTGCAGAGAATCAAAAATAAATTAAGTGAGAGCAAAAAAATTTCGTGCTAGTTATCTCCTTTTAGATCGAAAGAATATCTGCAGATATGTATGTGAATAAGCCCTTCTTTGATTAATAATTGCAGTGCGAAAAAATTAATTTATCTTTGTGACTGTTAAGCATAAGAAAGTACATATGTTGTGTAAAATAGTAAAACTTGCCTGAAGAACACAAGTCCTTTGTCAAACTTTGCCTCTTACGATGCTGAGCAAGTAATAAAGCAGCTGAAGACATACGTGAAAATGACCCAACAACGTAATTATTTAAGTTACCCACAAGAAATATAAAGTTAGAACAAAATTATGTAAATTGTTCATAGGAACTCTTATACCACTAAACAGCCGGAAAGACATTTAAAAAAAAGTTACGTATACGACTCAGTACGTACTCGTTGTTCAAAATTAATAACATTTTCATTTACAGCAACGTACTCATATCGGTTTCATCTTGAAAGGCTAGCAGATATTAGTGTATCTAGATCTAGAACAGAAAGTCATGTCAACGGGAAGGAAGGAAGTTATCGGCTGTGGCTATCCGAAGAAAAAGACGGACTGGAATACTGAGAAAATTACAGCATAGCTCAAGACCTTACAAAAATCAAAGGCTCTTTCTTTCTTTTCTATCGATCAGTTTCAATCGGCTACTACTGAACCGCGTTTTCGCCTTTCATATGCAGTTAAAACTTACCGTGAGTTTGTTGATAGATAACTCGCCAACTCCAAACTCTATAGAGCTACATTTGTACTGTACTTGTACCACACTGGGCGCAAGTTAGAAAGATAGATCCAAAGTGCTTTGGAATATGAGTTTCAAGCGAAATTACTGTCTAGAATAAATCCAAGGTATTTTTTCCAGCGAGAATTGAATGGAGAATTCATTGAGTGATTAAGAAGAATTATTTCTTAAACCTCGAGTTTTAGGCACCTTGTTTTAACCATTATTGGTTCTCGTGGATCTCACGTACTGCATTCATCATGGACTAGATCGTATTCTTTTATTTATGATAATGGAAAGTCTCATATTTCTTAGTGCACGTTTAGTTAGAGAATCGCTCTACTGAACGGAATTTAGCATTCGATTTCCAGACAACACCAAACTAGATTCTACGAAATTGTAGTCTAATTTTATGTTAGACAAAACTTAAGAGTTAAAATGCAAACTTGGAGAGTCAAATCTAAAGTTTCAGACCAGAAAGGCATGGTTTTATAGAAACAGTATGTCAAATACGAATTCTAGGGCGTCTTTCTTAGTTTGGGCCTGTCTCCTACATATGTATTACCGAACCGTATCCCAAACGAACTATTGTATACGTGAATGAAGGACACGAAAAAAAAGCAAAACTATGAAATGACAACCGCTGATAAAAACGGAAATTTAGATAAATTCTGAAGAGAACTAAGGAATTACTGGTAACCTGCTGTTTTAAAACTGCACCGCAAGCTAGTCCTTCAGTCACGCTATAGTTAAATTTTGCCCATACATGATGCGTTGAAAGTGTCTCTTAAGATCCTGCTTTGATAGATAATTTTCTGCCTTTTTTGGTCACAATTTTTCTTGAATCCAAGTATTTGACTTAACAACATTGTCTCGTAAACATTTTTAACAACCGACTTTAGAAACTATTTGCATATCTGCAACTATCCGGATAAATCCCCATCGCATCTGTCCCAAATTTTACTATCTGGACAGTTTGGAGGTTGATGTAAGATTTGAAGTGCTAGTCCTGATCTAAATCATCACAAAAAAGGACACAAAACTATCAAAAATGTTGTTTGACATGGGCCCTACATAAGAGTTCAAAAATTGGTTTACTTTGGCATACATCCTCGCAGAGACATCAGTTTACCCGCAATTCGTTACTGATTGTTCTCAAACCAGTGCTTTGGGAGGTGCTCTTGGATTTTGTAAGTTATTCAGATTCTACCCAAACCAAACCAAACCAAACGCCAATGATACAAACATAAAACGAAAACTAAATAAATAAAAAAAAACACAAAAAATTCACTTATACTTCAAAATATATTTCACATAATATAAAATAAAAGTTTATGATTACAACTTAAACATAACGAAGGAGGAAAAAAAAATAACAATTCTTTGTAATTTAAAAATAAAAAACATAATAATTATAATAATAATAAAAAAAATAATAAAATATAATTCAGTAATAATTACATAATGAGAATTTCTTGTCTAAATGTAATGAGGTTCGGCTCGATTCATTGCAATTTAGTTAGGAATGATTAGTTCTAATCAATTTAATGACTTTACTTCGGGAGACGAATATTTAAAAATATACAACACGTTTTAAAATAAAAGGGAGATGGGACAGTCAAAATAGAATAAGTATAAGAGAGAGAGAGTGCGCTTAATAAAATGTCACAAAATATACAATATCACGCATTACAGTTGTAGAAATAGAAATAAACACTGTCTACACTACACTATTTGGCATCCTTCTTACCCGATGAAACAAATGGTCCAACATAGTTGCTGGGGAATAGCCCAGACAGTCCATTCAATTCGCCGCGCCACCAATCAGGCTCGTCACGACCCAACACACTGATGATATCGTCTTTATCAAACGAGAGTTCGTCATCGTTTTGCGCCTTATAGGCATACAAGGCTATGACTTTGTCTGGAAATAGAATCAAAATTTGTCTCATTCATACGTGCATAGGATGTAAAACCCACCTAAAATGGTTTCGGCCATTTCAACGCGGCTTCCAGAAACTGGTGTATTGCGACCGCTATTACGTCCGCCTTGTAAGATTTTCACATAAGACGCTGGGAACCAACCAATCTGACGTCGTCGTCCTTTAGCCTGCAGCTCACCCTCCCACCAACCCGAATCGGTCTTCTTACGCACCATTATTAGCTGGCCACGTTGCAACGAAAGCTGTTCACTGCTAGTTGCCTCATACGGGGCAATAACTTGTGCAATTTCAGACCTCTTAGCTCGCATTCCCTGTATTGATTGATGTATTCAGTTTAAGTTTAAGTGCCAACGCATAGAAGATTCAAGCATACACAAAAGGAATAGGAATAGAAATAACAAAAGGAGCACACAAACAAATTAAAGGGAAATGCAAAATAAAAGTTAGTCGAAAGCGTAACATTATTTCTTGAGTATGTAAATAGGAGAAAAAAAATTGAGAAGTAATAGAGAGAAAATCTTTGAAAATTACAGGTGTCATGGATGATGTTCTGGACATGGGCCGACTGAACGAATCCGAATGCTCAATACTCTTTTGTTGGGTATTTATTTGTGAGACTTCCGTATCGAGTTCCTCTTGTGTTCTAGACTCATCAATGGCAGCAGCATCAGTAGTTGGAGCTGCAGCTGGTTTGTGTTGCGCTTCAACATCATTTTCAATTATTGCCTCTGGCTGCGGTTCAGTTGTCGGTTTTTGTGGTGCGGGCTCTTCTTGAATATCATTTAGGGATTCGACTTGAGTTTGAGCGTTACCATTTACGTTATTATCCTAAATGATAGAGTGATAGGAAAATGGGGGTTCGCTTAGAATTGTTAGTTTAGTAGTTGATAAATGCAGAGGCTTAGTAGGCACACGCATAAAATCGGTTTTAAATAAACAAAAAAAAAACAACAACGATGAAATCAAAACAAATTAATTTGATTGATTCATTTAAAGGTTAACTTACCCTTTGCTGCTCTTCATTGTAGGAATCTATGGTGGCCGCCGCAGGTGTTGGTTCTACTGCTGTCGTTCCGACATCAGCCTTTTGTACATAATTCGATGGGAACATTCCTGTTCTACTACCTATTGTCCCTGTCCACCAGTCGCCTTCCTTTTTCGTCACTATTATCATTTCCCCAGCTGTAAAGCTTAAGTCACCGACTTCGGCTGATTCATAAGGGTACGCTGCAATATAATACTCAACATCACCGTTGTAGGTTTCTGTTGGCTCTGCCGTTGTTTCACTAACTATTGTCGTTGTGGCAGGTTCAATATAATTGCTACAAGAACAAGAGCAATGCATATAGTTTCTGTGAAGGTTCTGTGAAAGGCTACTCACCTAAACTGTTGGTTATTGTCATTGTATGTGTCCTGAGCATTATAACTAGAAATGGGGGCAGATGTTGTTTCGATATCAATTTTCTCTACATAGGTCTCCGGGAACCAGCCCGTGTGCCCATTTATTTCACCGGCCAACCAGCCTGGTTCGGCATTTTGTTCTAATGGTACGAGCACAATGTCGCCTGGTTCAAATGATATCTCGTCGGAATTTCGTGCGCTAAACTCATAGATTGCACGATATTTGACAAAGCCTTCGGGTGCTGGTTCTGATGTATCGGGGGTAGGATTAACTACCGGTTGTTCTGCTATTGTTTCTGTTGCACCCCATGCAGAGGTGGGTGCAGCATCCCAAGCGGAAGATGTGGAATACGTTTCATTGCGTTTATTGTGTTTCATTTCGAGCACCTGATTTCGTTGACTGTCATAGTTGGAGTACAATTCCTCGCATTTGGTTATTAATTCTTGCAGCTCAGCCTTTATTTCTGTTAGTTGAATATCATTCGAATTGATATCTTCCTTTTTGGATTCAATTTCTTGGAGAATGTTCTCGATTTTGCCCTTCAATGATTTGATTATGATCTAGTTGATTTAAAGAAGCCGCTTATTAAGGTTCTGTTTAGGGGATTTGACTTAAAGCTTACCTGTTTGTTGGCAAAAGCGGCATTCATTTGTTCTTGATGTGCGGCCTCTGTAAATTGGCCAGACTTAGCCTTGGCATCCCACTTGGCCCTCTCTTGAGTCAACTGCAAAAGCTTTTGGTTTTGCTCTTTTATCCTAGCCTTCAGTTGGCCCATTTCAGACATTTGTGTATCTCTGGTCGATCGCATGCCATCGATTATTGATTTAACATTCGTAACGCCTGCCCTGGTATCACATATCTTTTGCGAGAGATCTTTAATCTATCCGAAACAAAAGACATACAAACTTACGAATATCTTGGCAATGCTTCATCAAACAAACCTTTTCATTCAGAGTACTCAGCTCCACATTTAGGGTCTGATTATGAGCTTTCTGCTTTAGAACCTTCTCTTGTTCGCGTTCTTTTTGTGCTTGCATTTCGGCAATTCGTTGTTGCTCCCATTCTTTTTGACGCTGTTTTTCTAGTTCCCTTTTTAAAAAAAACACGGTTTAATATTTAGACAAATCGAGCGATAAAATGAACTTACTTTCGTGCAGCCTCCTTAGCTTCTAACGCTCGTTTACGTTGCTCTTCCTTCTCCATTTCGATCTCGCGTTGTTGCTGCAACTGACGTTCGAGCTCCTCTTGTTGTTTCTTTTCAGCCTCCAGGCGAGCTTTCTCCCTTTTTTCGGTCTCTTCACGTTCCTTTCGCTCGCGCTCTTCGTGTTCTTTTCTTTGCTGCTCCATTAGCAATTTTCGTCGTCTTTCTAATTCCGCTTGACCCTTGTCAAAGTTTTCTTTACGTTTATCTTCAAATGATGCTGCAAAGGTTATATCATTTATTTCAGGGTAAATTCGAAATTCAGGCATCGGATACATTGAAGTGCGTAAGAGCACTCGACTCACGGATAAAACATGTATCCGACAGCTGTAATAAAACAAAAATCTCTTACTTTGTGGTAATCCAGCTAAGGGATCAGCCTCTACTGCTCCCTGCGATGAAATGGATGCATGCCGTGATCCCGGAAGAGATCCCTGTCTTGATCCCGAAATCGAACCATGTCTTGAAGTTACTTTCCTAAAACTAGGTGGAATCAAATCTGGAGGTAGTGTAACCGGTATTTTCTCCCCTGACATAGCCTTATCGCATAGATACATAGCCAAAATGAATTCCTCACAACTTAAGCGGCCATCACAATCCAAATCGGACAGTGTCCATATTTGTGCGAGAACTGCCTGTGACAATTTACTTTGCACCAGAATACCACGTGCCTGGACGCCAGTTAAGTAGCCAGAACGTGATCGATCTGTGGAATTGAAGACTTGGGTGTATTTTAGTTTAGCTGGTCCTTTAATTGCCCACTCTAGTTGTCTGCAATCGAAAAAAATTGTTAGGTAAACCAAAACGTTTAAAGTATTTATTCGAACTTACGGTGACTCAATCGACGGGGCTCTTTCAGATATTGACATATTGCGACTTGGTGGATTGCTTTGTGGAGGCGTTGGTGGTGCTGGCAATATGCTGGCTTCAGCGGTGGGTGGCGATGTAATTTTTCCAGGAATTATCATTCCTGTTTGTTGCGGAGCAACCATAGGCACTATTCCACGAGCACCTGGTTGCATGGATGCAATTGGTGGTTGTGCTATCGGCATTCCTGTGGCGGCGTGCATATTAGATGGCATTAATGGTTGACCTGGTATAATGGGTGGCATAACACCGGCATTTGGTACAATAGGTCCCATACCCGGTGGTGGCATAACTGGTGGTACAGTTGGCAAAGCTGTTGCTGGTGCCACATGTGACGGTATAATTGGAATTCCAGCTGCAGCTGCTGCCATTGGTATTGGAGTTGGAGAAGCGATCGATTTCATTTGATCTAGAGGACTTAAGCTGCCAGTTGGCGTTAGTGTTGGCGTGCCAACAGCTGATGATAGAGATGCCAACAAAGTCGGTGGAAGGGCTTTTGGTATTTCAAGCCCACGTAATTTTAAATAGATCAGCTTGCATGCTATGCTGAATTCATTTATGTTCATTTTTCCATCGGAATCTGTATCGGCAAGAGCCCTGAATTAAACAGAAAATCATAAATAAATAAGTAAATTTGAATCGAACGTGTACAAAGGAATAAATCCCTGAAATCATAGTCATTTTTCAAGATTTTACGAGCAAATGGTTGTGTCTTGATTCCGATTGTAGACTGCAAAACTTCTGCTCACTATTGGCATTACCCGAGCATAGGTTTAACATACTATATGTAAGACATGATGTTAAAACTGTGCAAACCATGTTTTTCTTTTAGTTTGCTACATGATTACCCGATCTATGCACTATCTACTGTAGTATACTTCATAGGAAACGCCAAGACCGCTCTGAAGCGATTGCGAGTACAATTTCCCGGTTAGCCCTGGGGAATTAGCATAATTCACTGCAAGAGCATGAGCTCTGAAGTGAACCAATTTCCTTTCCGTGCACTTTTTTTCGTAGTGCTATTTGAAGGGCATCGTTTTTTGAAAGAATATTCATAAGTAAAACAGTTTAAAAATTAACTATTTATCTTGCCTACTAGATCCCAAGCCCTTCCATAATGGTGGAATGAAAATTAATCCAATTAGGAGCATTAATCGGCTCGTGCTCAATGTTCATCGGCGATGCCAATAGCCAGTCATGAATCCAATTGACGAAATTTGTCATTCAAATCGTGAAATACTCCGCTGGCTAGGTAATCAAATGAAGAATTCTTGGAGCTTTTAATGAATACTCACTAATTAGAGTGCAGGAGTGGCTGCAGAACCGTCCATGCTCTAGGGGTGAACAAACCTTATAATGAAATGATATTCAATAGCTAGTGGCAGAAGTAGCTAATGAGCTATTTTTACTTCTCTCATTCAATTAAATCAGCTGCCCGTCATGGGTGCTACACATGCGACCCTGAAACGACTGACTAAGAACAACATACCCTATCCATACTGAAATGGTTCCGGAGTCTCCTATGGAGTTGAACACAGAAGATGTGATTAGTAGGTGGATGGTGTGCATACTAAGAAACAGATATCGCAGATTAGACAAACCCTTCTTTGAATACCAAACGATTCTGGTTGGACCCTTGCAGAGTCAGCTAAGCATTTCAGTAACTCGATCTCAACTCTCAACTCAAACAGTTGGCACAACGTGCAACCTGAAATTCCATACAACCTACACGACTGTTGGTACTACTTTGGATTTCTTTCTTTTCTCGGAGTCAAAAAGCAATATATGCCCTAAAACTATCTGCCTGCTTAAGCCACATCCTTGCACAGCACTGGCTGAAGACACCAATAAATGTGCAACAGGTTCACCATCGCCTAATCGGAAACTACAAGAATGGACTACGTGGACTCACGTACATTTAAGTATATTAAAAGAGTTCCGGCATCAAAATCCTTGCTGATCCTATCATGCAACTCCTTTGAAAGCTCTAAATAGCAAGACATTACCACCAACAGCAGACACTATTTGCAGTGCCCAGTTACGGAACAACAAAGACTTGCCTTCTGGGCTAGTGAAACAGTTGCAACCTTGCTATTGAAAAAAAAAGTAAAATATTCTTTGCACAGTCTTCGATATGTGAGGTGAAGTATAAAACAGCGAGATTTTATGAACTTAGACTGCGGAAAGACTACTGACTGGAACAAACAGAATACCACCTAGATTCTTCTTCAAATTAATGGCTTAAGTCTACACGACATGCTCGTTAGTTCCCACATATCATACAGAGTCTGTGCTGTCCACAGAAAATATTGTTATAGAGGAACCCAACCTACAGGATTTCAATGCGAAACATAGTCAAATCAGGGAGGACTAGTTTGCTGTAACCCAAAGAGACAGTGCTTCTTATTATTCCCATTACCATCGTTTGCGTATCGATGAAATCAAGACACTTGTTGACATACCTTACAAACCCCAAATTTGACCGAAGCCTAGGTATTATTCTCACCTTTGCAGATCGACCCTAAACTTCAAGAAACTTGCGTAAATTAATGCAAAGCTTTACACTTACAACCGACCCCAGCAAATAAATGCAGAATGATCGTTAAAAGTACGATATTTGAGTACGATGTTCAACTGGCAAAATTGCTGTTGATACGGAAGGAGTATGTATACTCCATGTACACATGTGGATGTGTGTAAACATGAACTGTTTCATTCTCGGAACTAAACGAACAGGCAGAGTTACAGAATCGCCTCTGGTAAGGTTATGAACTTAAAAAATAAAAACTTTCCTCCAGTATGCGGGGCACATCTCATAACTATTTCAACCATTCTATACAATTCTATAAAATGTTCGCACGTCCCAAACATTACATTAGAATAATAGGACATGTTCCAGTGACCAATTTTTTATTAACTGCCGGTCGCTCCGACTTAGTAACGTCCAAGGCTATGGAATTCTGTAAAGGAGGAAACAATTGTAGGAAAAACCAAAACAAAACCGATTTAACCTGCACACTGCCCCAGTTTCCAATGGCCACAACAAGCCGAGTCACTTAAGACTCTCAACTAAGTAGATGCAAACAGCGACAGGAAATGAAAAATTAGCATACAAATTTGTCTTGGCTCTGTACGTAGACGTAATCGTCTTCCAAATTCACGATGTGCACATGCATTTGGTGACATAATGTCTACTTTAATTAGAACACTATCATCTTCATTATCAATAAAACCCAACAGCGTACACGAAAAACTTTTCTGCTTTCCGAATACCGAGTAGGAGCCCTTCAACTAGTAAGAAAATGACAGCGAAACACAAGGTCGCCCCTGATATGCTTACACATGTATGTACATATGTATGTATCCCCAATTCCGTGAGTTATTGCATTCACATCAAAGTTAATCACTTCTCTGTGTTTTTTTTTTCTTCACCTACTCCCCCCATAATCTTGGAAAGAACATGATAACAAAAGCCCCCCGACTAAATGGGCGTATGCGTGTCCATTTCGGCCCAGCGCGGCGTTCAGATTGTAAAGAAAAGAAAACCCCCCTCAACGACTTACCATATCTGACCCAATATGAGCGGTGGCAATTGTGATTGCAAAAAGAAACCTTTAGCCTGCGCCCCGGTCACATATCCATTCTGTGGTTGCAACGCCTTGAACTGCTCCTGGTACTTGACTTTTTCCCGTTGGGTTATAACCCACGGGTCAACGGCAGCACTCATCTTCACACCCCCGGTATCTACTTTACTACTCCGGTGTAGAAAGTTTCACTCGTCGTCGTCGTCGTCGTTGTCGCTTTCCGCCGTTTGTGTCAACGATTCACTTCCGCTCTATAGGGCTCACTTTATGCCGCCTCTTCGGATTGAATTCTGTGTCCCAATACGTGCTGGTGGTACTCCAGAACCAGAACTTCGGAATCCCCACCCTCCTATGTAAAGATTCCGTCGATGCCGTCGTCGTCGTTTCGTTACGAATTCAATCTAAAACTGGAAGAAAATTTACGATTTCTGAATTAAATCTGCACTCACAGGCACAACTCCAGTCACTACAATGCCTGGGGTGCTTCCAGAAATTTATAAAAGAATCCGATTTACTATAAATTTTATGAATTAAACGAAAAAAAAAAAACTAAAATGAAAAGGAATTTCGCACACACCAGTGTATGTATGTACTTTGAAAAGTCGATAAAATTTTTATCATTCGAGGCAACACGAAAGGAAAATTTTTTTTGTCACAGCAAATGCAGAGAAAAGTACTTTGTTAACGTTCTGTGGGCACTGATAAGGTGATTTTGAACTCGACACTCACATTTTGGGCGATGGCATACACACAATTGGAATGCGATTTGGAAAAAGATGATTTAATATTGAAAAATACTAAAAAACTTTTCCTGCGAAGAAGGAAAAAATTTCGTCGAATCGCTTCGGAAACGTCACTTTTTTGATCAATACAAATCGAAGAATATCGCGTTGCCAAGGTTCGGGGAATGTGTAGAATGTTGTCGAGTGGCATCTAAGCGGGGATAGACGAACTGCAAGGAGTGCCATTCTGACAGGGATGTGAGGTTGAAATGTGTATTTGAGTGATTTTGACGCTTAGTCGTGTTTTTAAAACCATTGCCAGGCGGCAAGTCTATTCTATTCTCCCAAAACAACGAATTTTTACGAAAATCTGGGAAAATTCACCAAATCCTGTTGGAGTTTCATAGTTTTTCGAAAAAGAGAGAGTACGACATTTCTTTGCACTGATTTATGAAATCTGTCAGATTCCAGTGTTGTATTTCACGTTGAAAAAGTGGAGAAATTTTGTAGCCTTCGCGTTCGTTTAATTTGTTAGTGAATTTACCACTCTCTGAGAGAATTTTACCCCCACCCCTTGAAATTTCTCAAGTTACTACTTTTGGTGCAGAAAGTATGCGAATAGATCTATTATTCATATTTTATTTCATTTTTAACTTTTGTTTCACTAAACGCGAAACGTAGTCACGGATTCCAATCTGCTACTAGTTCGCAGTTGTATCTCTTGTGCTCGAACTCATAGCATACAGGATTTTCAATTCATCAATTCAATTTTGGATGACGCGGTCCAATATGTGCAGCGCTTTTCCTGTAACAGCATCTCGAATGTTGGCCTTGAGCTCCTCCAAAGTGGTTGGATTGTTACCTTATACTAAGGACCCAATTAGCATTTTCTATGGTCGGTTGGCTTCAATTCTTGCGACAGCACAATCTTATACGGTTGAAGGCCCAAATCCAACAGGAAAATAAGCCCCATTCAGATGGTCGGCGCTGAAATGACATCTCTGGGTCTTATTCGATACTGGCCGCTAGTGCGTGCGTCTATGTTTTCTTCATTTCGCACCAATATCTCTATCTAGTTGATGGCTTAAGGTCCAAAAGAGTGTACTTACGTTCAAACTCATCCACGGTGCTATCTGGTCACCCGATACAAAATTCGTAAAAAACTATTTTGGAAATATATTGTGAAACCTTTACAAGCTACTGCGACTTGTTGCAAATGTTTCACTTACCTCTTTTGGTCTTGAAACTTCCGAATACGACTTTTTCATCCTCAGAATTGTAGATTTTACGACATCCGATTAAAACATCTCAACATCTCACACAATGTAAGCTCACCATAAGACTAAATAACTCCGACATGGAATGTCATATTTTGAGGTTATACCTTGCCAAAGCGTGGCCCCTTCTTCCATTTCTGTAAATTCGTCGAGTGGAATGCTAGTTTCTAAATTGATTCCTTAAACAATTTACAATGTCGGATTCTTCAGAAAGTTCTGAAAACGAAATCGTTTCCGAGGAGGAGAACAATTCTGCAGAAGAAGATAATTTGTCTGAACATGGGTCGGACGACGACAACAAAACTCATAAAGAAGAGCAAGTCACGTGGAAAAGTCTGGTAAGTTCATTTGAATTTTCTCAAAAAATCCTTGATTATCCTTAATGGATCGTTTTATGTGAAAACTATTTAAATAATAGTCTTAACTAAATCACCAGGGTCTGATAGACACTTTGTGCGAGGCATGTGTGGAGCTGAAATGGAAAGCGCCATCAAAAATCCAAAAGGAGGCGATTCCAGTCGGCTTGCAAGGCAAAGATATCATTGGTTTGGCTGAAACAGGCTCTGGCAAGACAGGAGCATTCGCCTTACCAATATTGCAGTCCCTACTCGAGAATCCTCAAAGATACTTTGCATTAGTTCTAACACCCACGCGGGAGCTGGCGTTTCAAATCTCTGAACAGTTCGAGGCACTCGGTAAGTGTGGTCCAATACTTGTTTCACTATGTGTATGCGCTTCCAATGATGATAACATTGTTTTTGAATAAAATAATGAAATTAAATAATTTTTATTTCGTCACTACCTCTGAGACTATTTCTCTTAAGGCAGCGAGTGTTCTGTGATTTCCCATATAAAGTCGATTCTCTGTATTTTTAGGAAGTTCCATTGGCGTGAAGTGCTGTGTTATTGTTGGAGGCGTAGATATGGTATCCCAAGCGCTGCAATTGGGGAAAAAACCTCACATTGTTATAGCGACACCTGGCCGATTGCTGGATCATTTGGAAAACACTAAAGGTTTCAATCTGAAAGCCATCAAGTACTTGGTCATGGACGAGGCAGATCGAATTCTCAACATGGACTTCGAGGTCGAGTTGGATAAAATCCTTAAAGTCCTTCCCAGAGAGCGGAGGACGTACCTATTCAGTGCAACTATGACGAAAAAGGTTAAAAAACTGCAACGAGCCTCCCTGAAGGATCCCGTCAAAGTTGAGGTTTCGAACAAGTACCAAACGGTTGAGCAACTGCAGCAGTATTACATATTTATTCCCGTGAAATTCAAAGATGTGTATCTCGTTCACATTTTAAACGAATTGGCCGGCAACTGCTTCATGATTTTCTGTAGTACCTGCAATAATACAGTCAAAACCGCCCTGATGCTGCGCGCCCTGGGCTTAGCTGCGATACCACTTCATGGTCAAATGTCTCAAAACAAACGCTTAGCTGCTCTGAACAAGTTCAAGGCGAAGAATCGCTCGATTCTCATATCCACTGATGTTGCGTCGAGAGGTTTAGATATCCCGCATGTAGATGTTGTGCTTAATTTTGATATTCCAACGCACAGTAAGGACTACATACACAGAGTGGGTAGAACTGCTCGCGCTGGTCGATCTGGGCAGGCTATCACCTTTGTTACTCAATACGATGTAGAGTTGTACCAACGAATCGAACACTTGCTGGGGAAGCAATTGCCGCAATACAAGTGCGAAGAAGACGAAGTGATGGCGTTGCAGGAGAGAGTTGGTGAAGCACAACGAACAGCAAAGTTGGAACTGAAAGATCTGGAAGATAGCAAGGGCTCCAAGGGAAAGTTTAAGAACAACGATTTCGACGATTCGGAACAGTTCACGGGTGCGCGGAAACGGATGAAGCCCTCGGGCGGAGGGAAGGGCAAGAAGAATTGGAAGAAGTCTAAGACGTAGAATAAGTGTGACCTTTCTTTTAAATAAAATTATTTTTTACATTAAATTTGTTTTGTTTTCACTTGGATCTGTCGAAAGTCAGACGAAGCGTCTCTTGCTGGCCAGATTGGCCGTTCCAGATGTATAAAAAGAAGGTGACTTGAATGGCATTTGGGAGGTGATTTTTCTGCCCTGAAGCTAGGTAATCAAATGGTTGACGGAGTTCGCATATGTATTGCAGTCGGGATCTTGCACACGATGTTGAGGGAAGTCTCTGTACTTGATACAGTTGCGCCGTTCTCCTTTCACGTGGCATATACTCTTCTAACCAAATGATTTCGTCTATGCGTCCTACTGTTCAAGCTATATCGGACAGAACACACTTCGTTTTCTTCAGGTGGACAGACGTTTTGCCGTAGATTCTCCAGAACGAATGGTGCAATCAGCCTGTAGGTCTTCGTCGCTGTCATACAGTTTGCAGACGTATTCTATGTTCTCAGGATCGACTCTAGTAATAACAGGTTGCCCTACTTTTTACTGATTCAGGAGCACTATCTCTTCATATCATCGGATTTGCCCTTCTCATGGGACTTGATAGCGCTTTATATGGCTTTTGTCCTTCGTGAGGGAATTCTTCTTGGTTACGCCAGTCTCGACGCATCTGAAAGATATGACGGCACCGCTGCCACTGGTATGTAACATTTGATACGCAAGGAGAAAAAGAAAACCACGGTTTCCAGTAAGTTCTACAATAATTTATTTTAAAATGAAAGACGGATCGCTGTTAATATTATAACATAAAGAAAGAATCCATAAATCCATATTTGCACTTATTAGTCCTAAGCTACTTTTCCTATTCACAATGACTGAACATCAAAGAGATCACACAGACTCTCGTTGCATCCCAAGACGAACTTATAATCCATTTTCGGTGGATCGAGATGTAAAAGAGGGGAATCAGCTAAAAAACAAAGAAACAAACCAGTTTAGATGGAAAATAAAATACAAAGACTCACTAATATTCGGATCATCTGGATAGAATCTCTTCAAAGAGTAACCCTTGGTGAAGTTTTTTAATATAATCTGTGCGGTTATAGTGTCTCCCACATAGCTGCTTCTGCCTTGATACTCATCTTCGTCATCATCGCCAGAGTCTAATGAATCAGGTGTTTGTACTCGTTCCCCAGTGGATTGCGCTTCCATCGCATGGTGGTGTTCTTTTACGGAACAACTTCCCCGGTCTGTGACCAATCGAACATCAATTGTGCTACCAGTCTCTAGTTTAATATGAAGAGTATCCTGAAAGAATCACTTAATCGTTACACAACAGGCAATGACGAAATAATAGAAATAGATAGAAGGTTACATTTGTTCTATTCAGTTCAGCCTCTTCGATGTTACGAACAGTAAATATTGCATCATCGCCGAATGCCTTCAAGAGATCATCACGCGTCACATACGCAAAAGATTGATTCAGTGCATCGCTTGTTATCAGACGTAAGTTCATCCGCGCCAACTCGATTTGTTCGTCTAATTTATCCTCAATCGCTTGTAAGTCCACTTGCGTCGTAACATCATTTATTACTTCGTTTGGTGCGTCTATGTCGCCCCTGTTAAGAAATTATTGATAAAATTTTCTCCGCATACACACAAGGTGGTCAACCTACTTCCAATGGACTATACGACAATGACCTGTTTTCTCAATAAGGCCAATACCTTCGAGGACATTTGTTATATCGTAGATTCGGCGTTTTTGTACATCTAACAATTTTGCTGCCTAAAATCGAAACAAATCGAATGAATTTCACTTGAAGATGACAAGAGACTTTGTAAATTGAAATGTCGCGCCCAACACAAGACAGGTCGCAAAAAATTCGGGCGCTACTTTTAAAAAATTGTTTACTTTTAAAGTTTTACATGAAAACTTAATTTTCTTCGACTAAATGATGCTTGTACTACTTACTTGTTTCAAATCTATCTTTCCGTGGTTTTTTTTGAGTAAATTAACAAAAAGTTTGGTCAAATTAACTAAAGAACCCTCCGAACGGTTGCAGTTTTTAGAGGAAGATGGTTGCATTTTGGCTATTTTCATAGAATCACTTTAACTATATTTTTAAAACACATTAAAGGTAGTACGCGCTTGAAATTGGTGATGAAATTGAGAGATAAATATTTGGAGAAAATATTTTTAACAGTGCCGCCATTTGTGACATTTTGTTATTGACATTTTTTTTCCATGGCTGCATTTAATTGGAAATGAATTGGTAACGTGTTGAAGTTGAAGATGGCGCTTTTTAGTCGGTTGACTTGCTCCTAAAAGCATAGAAGGGCAGGAGCACTTTCTTACAGTGAAAGTGTAAAATAATTTCCCGATTAGACCCAACATAATGTCTAAGATCTTCGAAGGAGTGTGTGAGGGACTTGTCCAGAGATCAGAGAAAGGGTCATGAACCCATGGTCAGAGCACTGAACACTTGACGGCATACCCCCTGGATACGAGCTTTGCCAACTGCATCGGCAGAGCTACTGTTCCCACTTGTCGGGAGAACATGGAAAGCCGAGAGTTCTCCGAATGAGTGGAAGAGAGAAATGATCGTCAAGCTCCCAAAAAAGGCAATCTAATGCAGTCCGAAAACTGGAGGGGTATCTGCGTGCTGCCTGCTGAATATCGATCGCCACCTATAAGCACAACTATACGACGACGAAAGAGTGACAGGTCCATAGCTAACCACGCGATCCAATGGAACACGCTTACTCAGGATGGTAGGATACACGGCGGTCCTAGGAGTACGTGGCGCAGAACAGTTGAGAAGGAAGCACGGTAACTGGGAAAGAGTTGGGGACTGCTGAGACACATTTCCAGAAATCTCACAGGCATTGTAGAGGCCCTAGGACCCACAAGGGGATACAGGACATAAGTCCAGGTTCAAGTTGTTCCAATGATTCCTTAGATCTTCGATCCGAAAAGGAATGTTCTGAGAAGGACACCTTCACAAAATTGTCCAAGGTCAGTCATTGATAGAAAATTCAATTGAATTAAGGAAGACGCAATTCTACCAGACCGCCTGTAAAAAAAAGACCTCGACCTGATTAGAACTGTGTACGTCACCGGCTAGAGAGTTCTGCATATAGTCAGGATTGCTTATATGATTCCTTGAAAGGATTATAATGGCTTAATTCGATTTTCAGCGCTTAGATATTCATAGCCCATGTAATTAGTTTAACCACCTATTAACACAGGCAACAAAAGCCATTTGTTCAATTAACTGTTTGCATTAAACTCAACGCGAGGCACTATGAATACATAGTGCTTCTGGATTCGTGGTTAGATAGACTTTCTTTAAGTTTTAGTTAAATCTTTAATTGCGAACATGAAAGTGATAGATGACATCGGTGCCATAGCCATTCCGGCTCATATACTGTCGATTCTACCGCATTTTAAAATCACTGCTGGCGAAATCGAGATAACCAGAGGCGGAAAGAACTATGCATATGTCCTGACAGCAGTCGTCGTTATCACGTCGTGTGTTGTCTGCATTGAAGTCCTTTCTGAGTCGCACAGTTTTAAAATCATTTCAATGTCCGGTGATACAGAAGAAATCAATCAAACCATTGAGACTCTATTCTGCATCATTAGCTACACGATAATGGTCGTTACAGGCAGTCAGAACGCTGAAAAACACTTTCGTACGCTGAACGAGATCGCAAAGATTGACGAGTTCTTGGAGGCAACAGGATACGAAGGTGCCTACCGATGCCCGACATTGGCTAGTTGCCTCTACGCCATGTCCACGTCGGTAATAGGTGTTGCATTCTACTATATAAAGCGCAGCCAGATGATTCCGCACTATCAAATGATACTCCTGAGCGTGTACGTCATGCAATTGTATGTATCATCCACGTTTGCGGTTTACTTTCGTATAATCCTGATGAACGTGACACGGCGTATAGAGTTTGTTAACGACAAGCTGAGACAGTTCACCAGAGATGGATCTCGCAACAATGAGGAGAATTGGCGTGAACTCAGCAATCTTATTGAGATTTTCTGTAAATTTCGATACATTACGGAGAATTTGAATGCAGTCACGGGAGTAGGATTGCTCTTTTACATGGGCTATGCATTTTACACCGTCACCAACCAAAGCTATCTGGCTTTCTCAACGCTGACGAATCATGTGGCGTTCTCCGAAAAATTCCAGTTGATGGGACTGTCTGCTTCGTGGGTAGTTGCTGAGATTGTAATCATGTCGGTGCTTTGCAGCTCTTGCGAGGCTATTTCATCTGAGGTAAGTTCGGACATAAATTATATTTCTTAAGTCCTAGGATTGACGAGGACTTGATGTTCTTCGAGTAAGCATAGCTTCCTTAGAAGCTTAGGTCTGTGCTGTTACCTGAATATTTTTATAAATTCGTACAAATATTTACGAATGTTAGTCCAACCGAAGCCAAAAGCTCGTAAAGAGAGAGAATCCGTCTGGCTGGGACAATGTCTCTGAACAGATATCGACCAAAGTTCTATTCTCTGGGTAAAATCCAAATGTTTGACAGAACAGTTTTGGAACCCGGGAGTAAGCATTCGTGTTATATTCCAGAGACGAAGAAGGAGCTTACTGCTTAATTTCGTGTCCCAAGGGCTATTGTTTTGTCTTGAGAAGCTTTTTCATGACAGTCTTGATCTTGAATTATCGTCAGGTGTTCGAGAGAAGTCAATGTGGGAATCAATTTTTAAGTTCTCCAATACTCCTTCCTATGTCCTTACACTCCAATTGAAATAAGCACACTTAATTGCTTTACAATTCTTCTTTAAAGAAGTACAACACAAGAGTAACCCTAAATCGAGAAGAGAAATATCTTATCCTCAATACGTACAGCATTGTCTGTCCACAACCACTTCACTTTACGATAATAATCAAGCAAACACCAGGAACAACCCTTCACTCTAGGTACTACATGCAACACTAACAACGTTGGTCAACAGGACACTGCATCAATTTCACTAATGGACATCGATTTCAGTTAAACAGATTTTCACCAGCGATATAAGTTTAATTAATTTACAGACCTACCGCACATCCATCTAATATTCGAACTTAGTTTAACGACAGTACCCGGGTCAACATGTGCATAAAAATTAATAAAATCCAAAAAAAATTTGTACTCGCCGATGACCCTGAGAACTCGCCCAGTATAATCCGCGAACTAAGATTTCCTCTTCGAATTGTCAAGACAGCAGGGCTGTTTCCAATTTTTACGCAAATTTCACGACTCGAGATTGGACCTCCTACCAAACAGAACGAGTTCTATTCGTTTTTCATACGTGTCATGATCCATTCGTTGACCATTTTCAATCTGTACAACATGTTCCAGCAACGTTCGGTGCATCTGTTCAATATGAGTGGCGACGGAGACAACGTAAATCAGTACATCGAAATGCTGATCAGTGTAACCTCCTACACGGGAACGGTGATCCTATGTTCGAGGCACTCGAAGGGGTTCTTACAGATTCTCAATGAAATACTCAGACTGGATGCAGATATTCGCCAAAGATACAGAGCTAGTGTACGGAATCACTGCGAGTTCACTGAGAGGACCATCATTGGAATAGTTTCGTGTCAGCTCTTTATCATAGGAATTAAGTTTAGCATGAGTAGCCTGACCATGGTTTCACAGTATTTCGTTATTGGATTCTATGCACTTCAGAACTGCATGTGCTCTGTGTTTGTGATACTTCTTGCGTCGTGTTTGCGCATTCTATCGATGAGGTTCGAGTTTGTGAATATGGTTTTGGATAGCTACACGTACAGCATGGGCGGAATAAGACGACGCGGACCGAATAGTGTGCCCTTCGAGGAGGACGCTTCGTTTGCTTTTCGTTTGCACAACAAGCTTCTGAAGATTTATAAGATCTTGAATGAATCTTGTAGCTTGCTGGTTGCATTTTTTATGGGCTACGCGTTCTATACAATAACGACGAACACGTATAATATTTTTGTGGAGTTCACAACTAAGCGAGATGTTTCCGTGAGTTTGTTGTTGTATTGCTTTACATGGCTTGGATTAAACTCGGTGCTTTTAACCATTCTGGCACAAAGCTGCGGGGAGACCACCAAGAAGGTACAAATATATACATTTATCACATCTAACTTCCGTGTTTGTCTCTTCATCTGTCTGTACATACTAAGCACAACATGACTCTTTGTAAAGGTGGATTGACCACCCACAAGCTAGAGATTGTAATCTTCTGAAAATACTTTCACTGGGAGGGGTTCATGGAATTTATGAGCCCTTGTACGCCGCCGTGTAAATATCGTGAATTCGAAGTTCAAAGAAATATTAGTAGTGCTGTAGTCAGAACTTGAACTAGAGATATAGAACAAGATTAACCAATGGGCAAGAGACATCTCTCCTATGACCCTATGGGTATCGCAATAGGTCGCACTTATCTAGTGAAGACTCTCTGCTTGAGACACGGCAGCTGTCCACTCTCTTCGATCCCATGGCCTCCGCGATAGCTTGATCCTTAAAACGGAGGTTCGGTCTTCCTTGTCGTCTCGAATCTTTTTATATTTTCAGTTTTTACATTATTTCAGACTTCCCTTCAGATATTCGTGCTGTGGATAGTTAAAATATCAAAGAGCTTAGGTTTGGCCTGATAAAGGGGTCAACTGCAAAATAAACCTGCTTCCTCTTTCCTCTTCGTCGTAAAGTAGCCGACATACTCTGCGTTCATCAATTTTTAGTTGGTAACATTAATAGTCCCTCTCTATTCCGGTGTATCACGCTTAACACTAATCCGCGTAATCTAAGAACTATATTCCTTTTCTCGAATTAATAACCACCCAACAAATTATGGGTACCAGGAGCCAATGTCAAGAATCCTCCAACTTTTAGCTTAACAAACTGTCCCTTTAGAAATCCCTGAAATTCATACTGTGACTGTAAACGTTCCCATTTACACTATTCTATTTTTTTTTCAGGCCAACACTACATCTCAAATATTGGCGCGAGTTTATGGAAAAAGCAAGGATTACCAAAATATTGTAATTTGCACCTATCTCCACCAAGAAACCAAGCTATAACACTCCGTAACCATTTCAGATTGATAAATTTCTCACCAAAAGTATTAGACAAGAAGTACAATTCACGGCTTATGGATTTTTTGTTGTAGACAACTCTACACTATTCAAGGTAAACCTTATGAAATTTTTTAAAGTGTTGTTAATCTTAATATATTTTGTTTTTAAATGTAGATATTTTCAGCTGTTACTACATACCTCGTGATTCTAATTCAATTCAAACAACTGGAAGACACTAAACTCGATGAGAGTTTAGAAGCAAATGCTGCCTAAATAAAAGAATAATTGTTAACATCACGCGTTACCATTTTTGTTTAAACATTTACTGCACGAAAAGCAAGTGTTCGCTTGAGTTCACAGTATTTAAATACACAAAAAGTAATCAAATTAACAATGTGTACTATTCGTTGAGTTTCTATTCGAGAACAGATGCAGAAAGAAAAGACAATTTTACATTTGCTACATACATTATTAAAGAATTTATTTAACCTTCACATAGATCATCCATTTTCAGATAATTCCAACAAAAAAAAAATTATGTAATTCATTTATATAAACCGATTAAATTAACACATCTAAGAACGTAAAAAAAAAATTAGTTTATATATTGATTTTATAAATAACTTAAGGAAGAAACTTGAAACGAAAAAAGTAAAATCTTCCACTAGTAGCTGCTTAGTTTAGATTTTCGTCTAGTTTCCCCGAAAAGGAACGAACATATTCGGTCGACTAAGTATGCCGAGACCGTGTCGGCAATTAGCACATAAATCAATATCTGTCGGAACTGGTTAAAGGAGATAATATTTATAAAAATCTTTTGGAAGGGTTATGTGTTAAATAAACTTACATCATCCGGGAATTCAATTATTTCGAATGTATTAGAAAGATCAGCAGAAAGGCCCAAAGCTAAGAGCACGACTAAGCCAGCGGAGATGAGAATGGATACAATCAGAAGACGGTTCTCCCGAAGACTTTCCATGAATGGATGGCCCTGTAATTAGAAAGATTGCATTACGCAAATCAGTAGGTGAACTGAGTAAGGAATTTTTGTGATGTATATGCACTCCACTTTGAGAAGACACTGTGGTTAGACGCGTGACTCGTTTTAGATGCAATGAACGGCATTTGTTTGCTCAATACATATTAAGTCTGAGTGTTAGGAACGTGTGATCAAATCTTTATCCATAATTGGCGTAACATCGCGTTACAATGACCCCTTTCTTTCAAGTTTCTCTCAAGACGATAGAGCTGATCAAGAAGTCACAGAAAAATCTTATGACTGAGTTGAACTGATCAGTAAGGAACTATAGAAAGCCGATGGTGCTAAGGCAATTCAAACGATTATTGTATGTCTAAATGTTGCGATCAACTGTGACAAATTCAAAAAGTTCACTCATTAATGCCGAGAAGTAAAAGATGAACAGAGAACGTCTGAGAGCGGTGCGCGGTTGATAGGTCCGAACGCTTGTTTTCAATGAAGATCAATGATAGTCAAAACTCCGGCCATCAAAATCTGTTCAACTATCAACTAATAACTGAATGATGACAGGAGCAGTTGTTAGTGCTCTCTCGCTTACCTTATAGTTTACAGCAAACGTTGACACTTGCAATGCCAAGCAAATTATATACACCGTGCTGTTGATGATATTCGGAACAAATTCCTTCTTCTCCTCCGGATCCAGGTCGATGTCCAACTTGATTTTGCCCTCCCTACCAAAAACAGAATTAAAATTTACTTACAAATCAAAATTTAACCTTTCTCTTACCTTGGTGGAGCTCTAGCTGTAGCCTCCTGAGTCAGATAGTACAAAGCAGTAAAATGCACAGCGAATTGCAAAAGAATCGTCGACACAGTGTAAAAGTTGAAAATATTTGGCAGAGGTGCAGTCTTCGATAGAGTTTTAAGAGGCTTCGACCGCGTGATAAACAAGAAACAGGCCGCAATAAACAATCCCTGTAGCGTTGCCTGCGTATCACTGAACTTTACACCATCAATATACAGAACAGACTGACAATAAGCCGATATGAGGGCATTTAGTGCAAGAATCTTAAACATCTGCAGAGTTGTGACCAGAGTGCAACGACCTTGCTTAATGATATGATTAACACAAGCAATCGAACATGATTTGCTAGTGAATGGTGCTGCTATACTGGCATCACCCAATTTCACGATTTGTACCGCCTCTTCGTCAACTTCCTTAAGTACACGTTGCAAGTTTTCCTGTGTGGCACTTAAATTCTCTCTATGACGTAGAATAGCTCGTTCGCGTGGCGTTAGATTTTGCCTTTCCTGATTTGCCAAATTCTGCCTCTGACCTCGAGAATTTTGGACGGGACCTTGAGAGCTGACATTCTCCACGGCTGCTAACTCTTTGGTTTTCTTCGATTTCGCAGGTATATGACTAAGTAGAGATACTCCAACATTTGCATGCTTTAGTGCGCCCACATCGTTTGTGCCATCGCCACACATAAGTGTACAGTAACCAAGATGCTTGAGCGTAGTTATAATGAATTCCTTCTGCTTGGGTGCGAAACGTGCACAGACTGTAATATAGGGAAGGATTTTCAGCATATAACTGTGCTCGTATTCATTCAAGTACTGTAGGCCATCGCCTGTGATACACAAATCGTATTCAGAGAGAATAGTTTTATAATCATCTGCTGTGGAACGTTTTACTTCTTCGTCTATCGACAGCCAGTGCCATTTTAGCTCGTCTTTCTTAGTCAACACCAGTAATTGTTTCCTGGTGAATCGTAGTTCTTTTGCCACATGGCAGGCTGTAAGTGGATTGTCGCCAGTTATCATGACAACTTTGTGAGAGGCTTGTATAAGTTCTTTGATAACAAACTTTGAGTCTGGCTTTATTGGACAGGAGACGATAATGAAGCCAGCGAATGTCAAATTGCATTCAACATCCTCACGCTTGATGTCGCGCACAGAGGCGGCATCCATGCGTCCGAATTCTTTGATGCCTAATGCCAATACTCGCGCTCCACGACGAGAGTACTCAATGAAAGTCTATAACAGAAAAAAAATGAAAGCAAATGAATTACCTTGAAATTAAAAGAAACGAGAGACCAACTGACCTTTTTGTAATTTGCTGGAACTTCTTTCAACATTTCCATAATAACTTCCGGTGCGCCCTTAACAGTTCCTATGTAGGAGACCTCGTTGGTAAATTGTGTAAGATGACCAGCCAAGACAGACATTCGCTTCAATGCAGACGAAAAGTAAAATCTTTGATAAATCTTTAGCGGCTTTAGTTTTCCACGCTTTGGTACTACAGTGTCGTTCTTTGTTAGTGTCCAATCGACTGCTGTTAACATCGCTTTTTCAAGGGGATCACCCACCAATCCATCGTCCAATTGTGCTAGAGAATGACAAGTTGCTAACACAAGCACCGTGACGTCTTCTGCTTTTGCGATCGGTATTATTGCCGAACTATCACCAAGACCCGCGACGCCTTCCACCATCAAGTTGTCACTTGTTAAAGTGCCAGTCTTATCGAAACAGCAAATTTCCACTTTACCAGCAAATGGAATCCTAAACGGTTCTGTACAAAACACAAACAGTTTGGACAACTGCATGAGCGATGTATTCACAGCGAGTGTCAATTCAATCGGTAGGTCAGGTGGAATGATCGAAGTTAGGATTAGTGTACATTCAAGGAAAAGCTTATAACGACTACGTTCAGGATCTTCTGTTCCCTTCATCCATACGTAAGTAGCGGCAGCGACAGCAAATATCATAAGGAATATAATAAATGCAAATGTTTCCCAATTATTCTCTGTCACACGTTTAACACCGAACAGAATTGTCCGCAGAAGTTTTCCCTGTGAAGTGTTAAAGCCATTACGGATGACGCAGCCAATACATCCGCTGTCTGGGGCACGAATACCATCTTTCGAAGGCGACGTATGTTGGACTACTTTAGTTCCTCCAAAAAGTGTGAACAGTTTTCCTTCACCTTCGGGGTCCAACTCTTTGCTTAGATCGTCAACTGACTCGAGTGATTCCTTCATTTGTGGAACAGACTCACCTAACGAAAGAGAATTATTTATTTTGAAAAATATACAACATTGAACCTAGAACTATTTATTTAAGGTTTGTTTCGCGGCAAACAATTAATTAAAAGGGCAACAACTAGCTAACAACCGCCATTCTATGCCTATTTGGGAGGGACATTGCCCTTAATGTTTGTAAAGCAATACCCGAGGGCTTCTATCTTTAATTTTTCCGCCTTTTGTCCCAGAACTGCTGACAAAAAATTAAAATACAGGGAAACCCCATTTGTACTTTCTACTGAACATGCAAAACTGGTGATGACTAATTGGTATAACGTGGTCTAACTACCAAGAGCGGAACCGATTCGATTTTTTTTTTTAACATAGAGGGCAACTCGTATGTTTGTTTTGATTAGGTACTCACCCGTCAGCATGCTCTCGTCCACAATGCATGAGCCACGTAGCATAACCAAATCACATGGAACAAGATTATCGTTTTGTGATCTTGTCATTGAAACCACATCGCCGGGTACGAGCTGATCCGAGACGACCTGCCGCCACTTATTATTCCGCAGGACGTTAACCAAATACGGTTTGTTTCCCATTTTTCGAATTTCAGACATATTCCGCAACTGCTGCTGCACCAAAGTGCATTCAAAAATAACCAACATACACAGAGTAAACAATGAATAATACCAATACTCATCGAGGCACCATAAGCCAACGGAGAAAATTTGAAAAACAAAAAACGGTGCCGTAGCGCGTTCAATGAAAAGTTGATAAAACTCCGGCACGACCATCTCCATTTGATTGGCACCGAAGGTCTTTTCTGCAAACCTAACCGCCGCATCGTTCTCCAAGCCTCTTGAACTGGCATATTCCTTCAACAGCTTATTTACTGGATACTCTATCCCTCTAAAGGTTGCCTTATCAGAGTCCCAAATGTATTTGGTCTTTTGAAATGAAAACCAGTAGATAACCTCATTTGTACTTTCGTTCATGACGGTCCTCTGAATGCGAACCATTTCAGAGGAGCCATTATTTGGAGTCGGCACCACCTTCGCCAGTACGCCAACTCGTGGAATTTTCACCTATAAACGAAGTAAGTTATTTCAAAATGTTTTTATGAATTCCATATGTATGCATGACAAGGCAAACCTTTCGGCAATTGAGGAACGTCAACACATGGACGCTCCAAAAACAGCAAAGAAACGCAAGAACATGAATGAATACTATCGCAGCTAAAGTAATAAGGCCACCTTCATAGTGTTCCTCAACACCGTACACGTTCATCCAGAGGTAGAAGAAACTTATATACAGTGCCAAGAATGGAAACACAACGCCGCTTAGGTAAATTGGATTGATTACGTGCAGCGTTACATATTGCACCAAGTCATCGAGACTTGCTGCCTTGGTTGAAGCTTTTTTCGTCATTTTATTATAAATGTTATTTGTTGTTAACTGGTTTATGTATTTGCCTGAGATCTGGTTATAAGTTAAAACATTTCCGAAGTAAAGAACTGCCCTGAGGACTCTCGAATTGTCAGAAGGATTTTTTTTTTCTTTTTCACTTTTATTTCTAATTTGACATGTGACGTGTAATTTTTGTTTTGTTTATTTACAGGGATGGTAAGTCATTTAACCGAAAAATAGTTGTCACTATTCGACAGAGTTAATTGGTTTTCAGAAGGACCGTGGAAGGCTTATGCTTATGTTTATTTGCCAAAAACTCTCAACAGGATTTTCAAACATCTGCAGGGAATCCGTTTTCATTCAAGTTATCAAGGAAAGTGGCTACGGATGTAAGTAGTTCAGACTGAGGTTCAGATATTTGAAACATTTTGACTAAAGAAGGAAATACATGATACAACTGGTTGGACAGATTTGAAGTTGTACGCGACAATTGTATCGTGGGTATGGTCGCAAGCTCTTGGGCATCAAAGCGACAGATTTTATGGAAATTGTGTTTTCGTGCAGATTTTGGTTCTGATTTGACTTTTCTGATGGAAGAATGCAGAAAAAAAATTACTTCCATTCAAAATTGGCTGAAAAAATATTCTGGTTCGACGGAAATCCCTTTCTGATTGTACCGTGTGCTTGCTATATACAACTGATGGGTCGGTGTAGGTACTGCAGATTGTATCATGAATTTTTTACATACAGATGTAAGCAGTCCAAGCAGAGGCCTAGGTCTTTAGCAATTTCTGTCGAAGACATGTTCCAATTGCTATCTGAGACCCAAACTAGAGTCAAAAATGTCGATCATTGAGATCGAACTCCGGGAATGGAAACGAAGACTAATGTGACTGCTATGTCTCGACAGAACTTTCGCTTTGTGTGACTAAAAGCATGAAAAAACAGGCCAATATACGTTCAAGAGTAGGAAAGTTAAAAGTTGGTTGAAAAAGGAAAGAGAATTAGGTGACGATGCGCTTTGACTTTAAATCTTTGTAAATCATAATTTGTATGAAATATCGAGGAGGGCAAGTCATTCTACATATGTGTTGAGTGCCTAAAGAACGAGCTTCTGAATTTACCTGTACGCCTGAATAGATAAGAGTGTGCGGAAGATGCCGCTCATGCAGCCTGATTATACTGACGGACAGGTGGGACACAACTGAGGTGGAAATATCGGTATAACCATCCAACATTCCGACGATACTCTAGCTAAGAGATTTGATCGCAAATTGTAAGGTCACCGATCAATCTACGTGCCAGACGCTGAACACGATCTAATAAGCTCAAACAAAAATGTGAGTTATATTCCAATTTTGGACGAATATAAGCTTTATAGATGGTACCCAAGTCTGCAGGACCGAAAAAACCGAGCCATTTTTCTGGTGGTTCCAGTGAAGGTGAGGTTGTGTGCATCTACCTGGGTCGAATTTTAAACTCAGTTTCGACTCAACCTTTCGATCCTACGAGATCGGAGTTGTACTCGGTACACATTCGTAATATTACAAAACACGCTCCAGGTAATGAGTTCTCGACTCTTGACACCAGGAGAACACAAATTGTTCAATAGAACACCGCTTGCAATCGATAAAACATGGTGACTGGCAGCACTAGCGAATAGTTTACCACTTATCGGCAAACGTTTCGTTCAGCGCACTTTAGTTTCTTTCGGAAGTTTGGTACAACAAAACGTACATGTAGTCAAATTAATAAAAGAAAAAGGTAAGGACCAGGGTCTAATTATTTTTAAAATACTTTTATGATGATATCTATTGATAGGGACATCTGAAAAAAGATGATTGATTTATCATTTATTTCATTCTGATCCCCCAATACAAAATACTTTAACAAATCTAGTAGAACAGGAATTAATTGATTTTTTTTCCTTCATTTTGGGGCCACGATGCCAAGAAATATGTTGCACCGAGCATGGAGTGAAAAAGCAGATGGCCAGCAAAAGTAGGTAAGTTAATCTGTGAAACTCGTAATAAAACTCATTTCAAAGTGATGATACTTTTGATAGGGACATCTGAAACCTATGATCGATTTATCAATATATTTAGTTAACTGATTCCAATTGAATTTTTGTAATCATTTCATGGTGCGTTGCGGATATTTTGTAACAAAAGTTTTTTGTTCTTTTTACAGAATTTACTGGACTGCTAACGTGCTACGTGCTACGGTGCAATTCAGTTTAAGAAAACTACTTTGACATTGTTTTCGTTTGACTTAAAGGAAGTAGAAGCCATTTAGGTAAGAAACGAGGTGTAATTGACACGCTTGAGTGGCCGCCATGTTTGTTTCTAAAGCACCACCATTTGGTGATGAATTTCGCTTGCAAAGTGGAACCAGAAATCCATTCATTTAACCAAGGCTTGCTTTATTTTATGGTAGCTATGTACAACTAATGAAGTGTTGAATGTGTTTTGGTAATAAAGAATAAAAATTTGATGGTTTTTACCGGAAATGTGTCTTATTTTCATTTATTGGGAACAAAATTCGAGTTGAAATGGAGTTCTTTTACTCCAAACCTTTTCCAACATCAAAGCTAGTGCGGCAAGGGATCCGTAACCTTTAATCGATCGACATCACGTAATCCACTTTCATTGGAATTTTTGAAAATATTGATAGTGGACATCACACACTGGTTGAGGTGTTGGCATGCGAACTGGAGAGGTTTGGTTCCCTGGATTCGAGTTAAGTTACACCCTGAATAGTCAAGTGAAGCATCTCTCAGGTATGTTCTGACCAAGACTTCACAAGGAGGCATCTTTTACGATGAAATGATGATACACTGTCGGTCATGAACATCATTGCAACCATTACGCAAGAACTACGGCGAGAAAATCAAACGCCGCGAGTCCAAGAAGATAACCCTGGACCATAAGAAGGAGAAGACATAACGTCAAAACCTGCCCCTGGGAAGGAATGCCTTGACCGGCGGTATCAGGTCACGTAAACATGCAGGAGCATGGAGTCTGGCATAATTCATAAAGGATTTCACCCCTCCAGTCCATCAAAAAAAATATTATCGGTCTTACCAACATGAGGTCATGCCAGACTTTCCAATGAATAATGGTCTGCCATTCTAAATTCAACTTTGAAACACTGTAGGGGAGTGGTTCAACGGAGTACTTTCATCATCTATAAGGGGTATGGCTGATGAACGAGTCATCATAGATAAGGCTGTGGTTGAGTGGCAATCTGCTCGCAGGCAGAGAGAAGTCCATTGTAATAGGTTGGTTTGGTTATAGAACTACTGAGACACGGTAGTCGTTCACTCTCTCCAATCTTGGAATGGTTGAAACTCTGCACTACATACGAGTATGCATGGTGCTCTCTACACTACAAGGAAAATATTCTGTTGATTGGTTGGTTGGTGTAGACCGGCTCTCGATAAGGATGCACTTAGACTAGGGAATGTCCACTGTACTGCCGTTGTGTAAGGTGGGTGGATCACCCTCTGGGATAGAAAGGGTAATCAATTCCGATGTCAACGTTTAGACGAAACTTCTCATCGTATCTAGGCAAATCATTTTATTATCTTCAGGGTCTAGGTGGAACTTCAGAGATCAATCGAAGAGTTACTCTTGTCAATCGTTGTTTCTATGGCCTAAGAAGTAGCAAGGCTTTGTCAAAAAACACGAAGGAGGCTCTATAAAAGACCCTCATCATTCCAGTTCTGTTTCATGGCGCAGAAGCATAGACGTTAACGAAGATGGATGAAGAAATCCTTGATTGTTTTGAACTCTAAATTCTTCGGATGAATTTCGGTTTCGTTTGCATTGAGGGGCTTTGGAGGATGAGATTTAATAGCGAACGCTACGAATTGTACCGCGACATCGACGTGGTTATGTAGGACAACAACCCGAAAAGGCTTCGATTCCAAGCTAGAGGTACAACGCAGTAGAGGAAGACCACTCTGGACTGTAGTGCCACCTAAGTAAGTTCTAGGTGGGAACTTCACGGAATTCATTGGGAATGATGAGTCGTGCCTAAATCTGGCAGGTCAAGGCCTATCTTCTCTTTATCCAGCAAAGCTTATCTATAACAATAGGTCTGTTCGCGTACTCTCCCAAAACCACGAATTTTCACGAAAAACTACGAAAATTCACGAAATCCTGTTTGCGTACGCAAAAGTTTCGTAGTTTTTCGTAAAAGCGAGCTCTCACGAGAGTAAGAAATTGTACAATCTAAGCAGGAAATTTCTTTGATTTACGAAATCTGTTAAATTTGAGAGATCCCCGTTCATTTCTAATCCATGTATTTGCTTTTGTTGTCTAAAAAGTGGGCGAATTTCGTAGCTTTCGCGTTCGTTTACTAATTCTGCCACTCTGAGAGAATTTTACCCCCACACCCTGAAATTTTACAATCTACGAATTTTGATGCACAAAGTACACGAAAAGACCTATAATTAGTGTTTTTAAGGTGCTTGTCTGACTATTGTTCGAAATACTACACAAAATAGTTTAACACACCACAGATAGATGGCCATAGCGTACAAAAATTCTGCACAAATTCCAACTTAAAACAAACATATACTTCCAGCCTTTTTTTTTTGTATTGACATTAACTATTGCCCTCATAAACTTGCCTTTACCTAAATAAAATGAGATATATAAATAAATTTCTTCAATCCCTAAAGCAAACATTCTCATTACCTGCTATATATATTTCTAAACGCGCCCATGTCCGCTCCGAAAAATTCCTCTAGTTTGGCATCACTTTTATGCACAAAATTAACGAATCGAACACTCGTCGCTTTAAATCCAGCCGCTACTTGACTTGACGCGCCATTTTCATTTTCACTTCGCAGAGGGTTATAATTTCGGCATTTGGTCTCGCGGCATCTACATTGTGTGTGATATATATTGAATTCTGTTGTTTATTCGTTCTAGTAAAAGGTGAGTTAAATAATTAATTATTCCCAAATCCCTGCAAAACCGAATTTAAAAGAATATAAAGTTCAGTTCGTGGAAACTCATGATTTCTGGAAAAAAAATTAAAGAAAAAATGGCGTCACATTCACCGGCGTTATTTGCCTAATTTTTCGTATTTATCTGCATAAAATTATTAATATTAAGCAAGCGTGTGCCCGGATTTCGTAAAGTTGTGAATTTATTCTTTTAAGGTTATACACTAATCAATAATGGCCGACAATGATGATCTTTTGGACTACGAAGACGAGGAGCAGACCGAGACCACAGTTGCCGAAACCCAAGAGGCACCAAAGAAAGATGTCAAGGGTACATATGTGTCGATTCATAGCTCGGGATTCCGAGATTTCTTGTTGAAGCCTGAAATCCTACGCGCTATTGTTGACTGCGGCTTTGAACATCCATCGGAAGGTAAGTTTTCATCAAATATTTCTACAAAAAGTCATAAGTATATCTAGATATGTATGTATCTATGTAAGTCAAACACATATACAGTGAAAGTTTCCAAATTTGCGATGGCAATAACTTTCAATCTTTATTCGCGCGGGGTCAGGGTTTTGTTTTCTATGTTCGTGGCATTTAAATTATTTGGAATCTTAAGTAGTCTCATGTATCAGGCTTTTAATCTTCGATGCAGCAGGCCGAACACCTAAGCAAACTGTACACAAATGTATGTAGGTTTCCCCGACAACGCAGGTGATGATACATAATTTCGATTGATTTAGTTGACATACATGGTATGGAATGCCAGTTATTTGTGTTGGTTTTGAGAAATTGCCTTATGTTCCATCAATCACACTGCCAGTGCTTCGTTGGCGAACCATCTCAAAAGAATGAGAATCAACAGCTCAGACCTATGGCGACACTGAAATGGAGGAAGACCCAACGCAGATCCTCTGTGAATGCCCAAGTCTCAGCCAAACGTTTGGGAAAGCATTTTTCGACGAACTCAATGAACTAGCTAAAACGGTCCCTAAAAACACCTTAAAATTCATAGCGAAAACAGAATTCTTGAATAGAAAGGTCGCTCCCACCTATATTTGTTTGATGTATCCCACAACGGGGAACTCAATTGATTCGTTGAGATCCGAGTGAGACTGTACCCCTTTAACCTAATGGAATGATACCTCCAATCCTTCTGGCAGAAGTATCATTACTTGTGGTTCCTCAGTCAGCTTTGAATTAGGCATGATAGTAGCACTTCGCACACCACCGACACTTTCAGTCTACTCTTTCGCTGAGGATTGGTTTCTTTAGCTTAATGTTTCATATTTTTGAAGGGGTTTGTGTCAAATATCGTACGACAGTGTCCGCTGAGAGGCAACAGAATTAGAAAGTCATGAATGAAAGCGAATGATCAGGGCTCTCATCACTTACGATTTTGGATTTGAATCCGAGTACTCTCTGCTAATGTTGAAATATTAACACAAACCAGATCGATATGAATTCTAGCATTTGGAACCGGTCCGAGCTCCTTTTAGTGTTAGGTTTAGTTTAGAAGAAGCAAACACACTTAGATCAGAAGAGTTCCTTCTTTAGACCATGGAGCCTTCCATTTTAACTACTCAGAGAATAATAAAAGCAATCGGGAGCATTTTTTGACTCTAGTTTGCTGAGTTAATTGAAAAATTAGGTTCCTAAGTGTAGGAGCATGGAAGTTAAGTCCTTGAGAAATCTTTTAAAAAGAGGTCAAGGGTTTTAGCATGGTGGTCTATCAGATACATATGCTGGTCGTAAGAAGTCCTATTACGAAGGTGATTTGTTATCTTTGAGCGTAGTCCACTTGGCGCTATGTGTTCTGCTACTCTGCCGAAATATATGACAAGTCGAGGCATTTTCATCTCCGAAATAGACAAACGGCAGTTAACAGCGATCCTTGACGGGTAAGAGTGCAATACCAGGTATTTAATTGCCGATTGACTGCCAGTGCAAATGTTTATTTTCCTGACAAATACTGAATTAAATTTTGAAGTAGGACAAGGTTCACTTCATTGCCATAATTTCCTTTTGTTCAACGCGACAGTGGTCTGGGAGGCGGAACAAGATGCTCTGGTTGAACCGTTCAGGTAAAAAACTACGATTTACAGCTGAACTATCATTCACGGTCTCATCATTGGGTCCTAAGCAAGAATATGTGTTCAAGCTGTTTGCTAATTTTTCTGAAAAATAATTTACAAAAAAATTCCTACCAAGTTCTCATGTTGTGTTCTCGATTGCAAGTGTTAAGAATGATCTCAATTCGACAGTTTGATGTAAGTCACTGCTGCCTACTTTGGTACCCAAAAAGATGTGAAAACCCTTGAAACTAGTCCTGAGTCCCAGTCCTGCTGAATCAAGCTTGTTTCCTCGGACTCTGAGATCTTGCTAATTTTTTGGGTACAACCCATTGTTTCATTCACTTCGAGTAGATATTCTATTTCGTAAGTTACATAGTCAAAGTTTAAAAAGGCTGTAGTCGACCTGTTCATGGTTAAGTAATCGTGGTACGAAATGCTACGAAGCAGGGACTAACCCTTGTGAACGAAACATTTTTTGACATAAAACGCAAGAACAATGGATTCGTCTAGCGTTTGTTTTGCTTTATTTGAAATATAATCAAAAAAGGGTGCGATATACGACCTGTAACGATTTCCAAACAGATCTCGCTTACTAGCAATAATTCCATGATCAACAACAAACTAGTGGGCACCTTGGTTCACTCACTAAACCAAAATTGGTCATTCAAAAGTCAGAAGCATCGAACAAAGATGGTCGTTTGAAAAGTATGTAAGGTTTGGGCCATCTACTGGTTTCTTATATAAAACAAAAATTCCTTCGGCTTTAACTACGAAAATGCAGACACACGAACCATTAAACTTGGGCGATTCGAGAAATCGCATGTTTAAGTCAGCGATTCCCGATAACAACCCTTTTTTGTCGCTGCCCACCTTGATCCCTTATCACTCGCGACGACAATCGTCTTTCACGTAACATTAAAACTTGCTATCAGTCGATATCGTTTTGATATATCAATTTTTGCTTCAAGTTGACGCTAAAAAATGTCAAACATTATCGGTGGAACAAACTACTGTGGATAGCGTTCGTTGCTATCGTTTAGACGACCGATAATCGTTTTGAAAGGTACGTGGTGAGGTCTCTGACTTCAATTCCTCATCATTAGAACAATGGCACAGTTTGTTAGAAACGGTATGCAGTGCAGAAGACTGCAGAAGATCCCTTTGTAGTCTTCGGTTACAGCATTACCATGCGCAAAAACAAAGTCGTTCAAGGTGTAAAAACTATGCAATGGATGTACGTGCTTACACAGTGTCTTTGTTTTCAATATTTTCTGTAAAATAAACATTAAAAGTAGCACTAAGGCCAGTGTGTTGTATGTAACTGGCGCACTGACACCCCCTCTCAAATCTATTCTTATAATGTTGTGATCATTACTTCTGTCTGAATATTCATTGTTGTTTGTTGCGGAAATTTACGATCCTAACATATTCAAGCTCCCATCAAACCTTGGGTGTGCACAACTGTAGAAAGTGTATAATCTTTTTGTTGCATCAGTTTCGTATTCCCTTTCGCGAGCGAGTTTTCCAGTCTCTTTAAGATTTTCAAACAAGAACTTATAGCTTTCATGCCTGGTTTTCTGCCCTCAGTAAGATGTATTTTGTTTCTTTATTTCAGTTCAACACGAATGCATTCCGCAAGCAGTTTTAGGTATGGATATATTGTGTCAAGCCAAATCAGGTATGGGAAAGACAGCTGTATTCGTTTTGGCCACGCTACAACAACTGGAGCCAACGGAAAATGTTGTCTACGTATTGGTCATGTGCCACACTAGAGAGCTTGCATTCCAAATCAGCAAAGAATACGAACGTTTCTCCAAGTATATGCCATCTGTTAAGGTAAGCAACCCACAATCTTTCCACGAATTTTATGTAGTCTAAGCAGCATGAAATATTTATTACAGGTTGGTGTATTCTTTGGCGGCTTATCAATCCAAAAAGACGAAGACAACCTTAAGAACGTGACACCGCACATCGTCGTGGGCACACCGGGTAGAATCCTCGCTCTAATTCGTAACAAAAAGCTCAACCTTAAGCATCTCAAGCATTTCATCCTCGATGAATGCGATAAAATGTTGGAGCAGCTTGGTATGTCTTAAATCATTTTTTTTCTGCCGATGAAAGAGATGATGTACTAACTAATATGTTTTTTTGGTAAAATTACAGATATGCGACGCGACGTACAGGAAATTTTCCGCAGCACTCCACACGGAAAACAAGTCATGATGTTTTCTGCAACACTAAGCAAAGACATTCGCCCGGTCTGCAAGAAATTTATGCAAGATGTAAATATCACCGTGCTAATTATACTACTACTACTAAGATTATCTCAATTCCTGCTCCTACCACTTCAACTACTACTCACTAAGTCGCGTTCAACATGTTTGCAAAACAATAGTTCATCTGGGTGTGCGTGGAACTTAAAAAAAAAAAATAATAATAATAACTTGATTCCAAAATCCAAAATAATAAAATCGTGTATGAGGTCGCGTGTTAATTTTTCCAATCAAATGGTAACCATTTGAGGCGAGTTTGCGAGCAAAGCGAAGAAATTATAGTATTCCTGCGATGTGACGCGTCACGACAAGTAAAACACTTCAACAGGCTGTGTTCGATGGAACTGCAAACTGCTGTTGCAAGCGATCGTAACGATAACTTCCTACAAATTCTTTCGTTGATGTGCAGAGCATTGCTTCAGAAAACTTTTATAATCTATCTGTGTGTGTGTATGAGCAGAATGCTTGGTAAGGGTTGCTGTGCGCCTGCGCCGCCTTCTCCATTCCACAAATGTTATTCCCCACACACAACTTGTGCCAAGTGGAGGTATTGGAGGATTAAATGATCACAAACACTGCCTGCTTCTTGGTTTTTGGTGGATGTTGCAGGTCCCTTTGTAGCCGTATGTATTGTTAAACAAAAAAACAAAAAAAAAAACAGAAAAGTAATGAAAAAACAGTTAGCTTTTAAGAAAGAAATGAAAACAAAACAAAAAGAAACCACAAATTAGTTGTAACCCACGACAGTTCCATTTGCCTACATGAATCAACTTTACTTTGAACGGGGAATAGTTGTACGTTGTTGTGGATACAGACGCAGATCGTGAAATAAAATAAAAACATGAGACACCCGCCTGTGGAGCTGAGATTAGCTTCGATAGATAGACTATTCTGATGTTATTTTAAGTGTGTTTCCTAGGTTTTAAGTTCATTTTCCTTTTCTTTTCTTTTTTTTTTGTTGTTCTTACGAATCTAGCCGATGGAAGTCTATGTGGACGATGAAGCAAAACTCACATTACACGGTCTGCAGCAGCATTACGTTAAACTGAAGGAGAACGAAAAGAACAAAAAACTTTTCGAGCTACTCGATGTTCTTGAATTCAATCAGGTACTTGAGGCGCACACACTTTAATGTGAATTTTTATTTTTTATTGAAATTCTTTGAACCTCTTTTCTCTTAGGTAGTCATATTCGTAAAATCCGTTCAAAGATGCATGGCATTGGCACAGCTATTAACAGAGCAGAATTTCCCCGCCATCGGTATCCATCGTGGCATGAACCAGGAAGAACGTTTGTCTCGCTATCAACAATTTAAAGATTTTCAGAAGGTAATTGACCTTCTGTTTGTTGGTTGGTTGTTTGTTTGTGTGCTATTGTTTCTATTTCTATTTGCAGAGAATTCTAGTAGCTACTAATCTATTCGGACGAGGTATGGACATCGAACGTGTAAATATCGTTTTCAACTATGATATGCCGGAGGATTCGGACACCTATCTGCATCGTGTGGCGCGTGCTGGTCGTTTTGGTACAAAAGGCTTGGCCATAACATTTGTCTCTGACGAAGCTGATGCAAAGATTTTAAATGAAGTTCAAGACAGATTTGACGTTAACATTACGGAATTGCCTGATGAAATTGATCTATCATCTTACAGTAAGTTATTTGTACTCTTTACCAATACCTTCCACACCACTAATCTATTTTTTTTTCTATTCCATTACAGTCGAGGGTCGATAAATATGTTGTAGCAAGAAAGTCAATTTATAACAATTCCTGTACTATTAGGACTCTTGTTCTATTTAAGATTAACAGGAAAAGAGAAGATAAAAAATAAAGTTAATTAAAATATAACTAGTTTGTAATTATTTTTATAATTTAAGTGGATTTTTTTAGAAAACAAGATTAAACAACACCACTTCTAGTCGTATTTTTTGGCAAAGTGGCAAACTGAATTTTATTGTCTTATTTTCTATTCTAGGTTTTGATAAAGCATATCAGACTGTCCATCACGAAAGAGTTACGAGTCGTAAGACAATTCCTTTTAAGTCGCATGAACGCCATAATGGTATCCGTGCTGGTGCACATATTTTCAACTCGTGTAATGTGTAACATTGTCGCGTTCGTGCGTTAAGGGGCTTTCCAGTGATTATGGTACTATTTGTCATAACGCGTGATCTCAAAATTTGCATATAATGTTATATTCTTAACACAAATGGAGAGGGACAACCTGTTTACTGGCGTGTCCGTATGGCAACTTATTTGAGAAACTTTATAGAGTTATACTTAGGAATGTTTGTCAGGTGCTGGCGAGATCTGGGGTCGAGGAAAAACGTTTATCTAGGGATTGATCCTTAGCTCTACGAACTAGCTAACATGCCTCCTAAAACCACCTTAAAATTCATAATGAGAACGGGTTGGTTCAGGAGGGCCGTTCATTTTCTGTTTTTTTTTTTTTTTTCTTTCAGACACGGGAGAACACAATGGATCCGTTGAGATCCAAGTGAGACTGCCTCACCTAACCTTGGGATTGAACCAGGAACCCATGGTCCGTAGTCCCTCCGTAGTCCAACGCACTAACAGCACTTCATGTTCCATCTTTTTCATTCAAATTTTCTTAGGCTGTTTTATTTTCGCAATAATCACAGTAATTAAATGTATACGCGTTTTAGTTATACAGTGTCGAGCTTTCAAATTTAAAATTCCACTCTGAACTTCGACCGCTAGTGCTAATGTTCGAACCGGCCCCAAGTAGACTACTTACAGGCCATGTATGTATATTTGTCAACGGTCTACACAGTCTTTTACACCATTAACTTACAAGAAGAACAAGAACTTACCCTGTCGCTAAAATCAAACAAGTCATAATACAGCTGATTGCGAAAAGCTGCCCAACGCGGGACAAAGTAGAGAGTAGGTCTACTGGCGCTCGAGTGGGGTTTACTGTATTTACAATCCCAACGAAATTTCCGATTCCGATTTGTACGAAATCGTAAAATTTCACATCATGTCATCCGTTCCGATACTCTTATTAGAACCATTCTCCGAAAGGGGATGATGTACAAGATCACAAAAACGTTCAAGAAATGCCATCAAATTACCTCTTTATGCTGGAATGACTATAAATAATAATTAGTTGCTAATCTATAAAAAAAAAGAAATTTGAACTGTGAACTGTGTGAAAAACAAATTCATGTTCAGATATACTATATTTCAAATAATTTATTGGTTTACATTACAAAGTACTTTATAGATATATAATACATCCTACAGGTGTTTTAAATATCTGCTGCATACGGCAAATCATTATACTGGAAGTCTCACAGTAGGAAGTACTTTGGAAAATGATTAGTTCGAAGAATTCTTTTTTAAAAATTGTTAAAGTGATTTTGTTTAGGCAGTAATTAATAGACTTTAAATTATAATCAACAATAAGTGATTCACATGTTCGTTACATTTTCACGAGAACATTTCCACAGCAGCTTTCACGGTTTTTGTTTTTAAAATCTTTCTTTTTCAGTTCCTGCCCTCCTTTCCATAAGTTTCCGATCGAACATCAACTCTGAATCGTTATCAAAACAAAATGTTTGCCAGATTCAAATGCGAATACCTTAAATTTGTTGGCTAAGGCCCAGTATCCTGCTTGAGCTAAATTTTAGTTCCAATACGAAAATGTCCGCAAAAATTTATTATTTATTTAGCATGGGAGTATTGCAAAGTATAGTCAATATATAGTTCGGATATAGTGTAACTACATTTCGGTTATAAGGTCGCCCACTCAATAATGAATAACATCTTTCGGTCTGCTTTCGGCTGTAACGACTTTGGCTATAACGACCATTTCGGTTATAACGAACTTTTAAATTAAACAGAATTTGGGCGATGAAAAATAGAAATACGGAAAAATAACGTATGCCAATACATACTGTTCGCATATTTTCTGCATCAAAATTCGTAGATTGTGAAATTTCAATTAGTGGAGGTAAAATTCCTTCAGAGAGAGGTAAAATCACAAAAAAGTAAACGAACGCGAAAGCTACAAAATTCACCCACTTTTAGACGTCAAAGGCAAATGTTTCTGTATGTAAATCTGACAGATTTGACAGCTTTCATAAATTAGTGCAAAGAAATTTCCTGCACTAAAATTCGTTGCATGGGGAATTTTTTTACTCTCTTTTCGTTGTTTTGGGAGAGTACGCGAACAGAACTAATTTTTTTCCTCTGTTATCTCTACTTTGCCTTAAAAATGTATCTCCTGCCATAAGTATGTTGGTCTGTTTGCATTTTTATAATATTCCACAAAATTCTCCATCGCCCATCTATTATGAAGTTATTTGTGAAGTTAGCATATGAACAGGATACTACTTTGCCAAAAATAAGTGCAAACAGGATACTACGGTGTATCCCTTTCCACAGCATGGAATCTCAGTAAAGCATACTCATATGCATTGGAGGACTACTCCCACTGTATGTATCACCACAAGTGATAGATACATTTAAGCTTCACCGAAAAAGACTGAAATGTGCGCGCAACACATGCCAGTTTATGAGTTTCATATAAAAGCTCCTATTTGATAGCCATTATGGAATGCCAATGCAGCTAAGACACAAGAACTTTCATCAGTTTCCACTCGTATCGTAGTGCTACCGTTTTAATGGCTTTGATTTAAATACTTTTACTCACCAGTCGTAGCTCTCAGTATTCGATTGCGACTTTGATTGTCGTGAGGTTAGTCGTTGCGGAATCTAAAAGCGTGCCAGTGACACACGACTGTGTATGCTTCCGGCGGAATCCGTACACTCTCTCCGCATTTTCGTGAATTTATTGTCCACGTTGTTTCTCAAAAAAAAAAAAATAAGTCTACACCCCCTCCCCCCGGTTAAAAGTGTTATCTCATGACATTTGCCTTGTTTATTATTTATTTAGTTTAACAACAGTTTTGCATTTTAATCGAGTACAAAAAGAAAAATTTATAATCAAAGTAACATGAGGTAAATAAAGCTAAACGTTTATGAAATTTCAACCCGAATATTGATTCTGACATTTATGTAACTTTCACTGCGATTTTTTCTGGCATATTGTATTATTAGCGCGCGGCGGCAGTCATTTGATTCGGAGAACGAGTTGCTTTCGATGCGTTATTTTGGTATTCGCGTGTGAGAAAGTCTATGATCGCACTATTAGTGGAGTTAATTTAATCAGAAAAAAGAAAAAAAAGTGTTTGTCTATAATTTACGTACCTACTGTGTGTAGATTTTGCAAAAAAAAAATAATATACATACCTACATCGCTCATTATCTCCGAATTGTCGATTGCAATACCCGATTGATAGACCAATCACTTGAAGATATAAACAAGAACCAGACTATCAATGATTGTGCAAACATAAAATGTCCGAAAACCGCGACAAGCAGTATGTGTTTTAATTGAGTGTTTTTTTGTTGTTTCCTTCTTGGTTTGTGTTGTGTTTTAAGTTGCTGTTTGGTGTAGTTTGCTTAATTTTGATGTTCGCCTAGTGACTGTTGATTGTGTCCATTGTTTTTGGTTGAATTGATTCGGTGACGAATGTTGTTTTGGCGGTTACTGATTGAAGTGGGTCCGGGCAAAGTCCATGCCCGCACAATGAAGTGTGTGCTGTTCTGATAATGAGTAGATTTTTTTAGATAAGCAATTTTTGTTCTTCTTTTTATTCATATGAGTATCATATGTTTTATTTTCTTAAATGTTTCATGTCATTGACACCGTTAGCGGGCGATCGTCATTGTGGGGGAATGATCATTTCGTTTGTGTAAACAAAATGTGCAAAATATTTATAATGTAGGGTGCACATATGTTTTTTGATTTACTTGAATGCCGGCTGGCTTTTTTATAACGATTTGATCTACTCGTATGTAGGAGCATCCATTGATTGTCACTGCACTCTGACACAACCACGAATAATAAATCGGGTCTGGTTTTCAGAAGGCATGGGAAAACTTAGGACTTAGGACTACAATTGCAAATATTTGGGGTGACAGGGGTCATGTAAAAAGCTTCTGTCAACCATTTGAGTCGAGCGTGTTATACTCTCCAAACGAATGGAGAGATGCTACTGACTTGAGAAGCTTCTTAAGGAGTGGGTTCATTAAAATTCAAGTATTCATTGGAGGTGATAACTCGCCGAGAAAATAATGAAATTGTCAAGAAAGTATTGGAACGCATCGAACAACAAAAATAATGAATGTAATATGAATGAACGTATGCACATACTGTACGAGAAAGATGATACTATTTTCAGAGAATGGTTGGTTGGCTTAGACCGGCTCTCTATGAGGATGCACTTAGACCAGAAAAGGTCCAAGGTGGGTGGGTCACCCTGTTACCCCCTGAACCATCAGCTCCTTTTTATGAAGGAGCCAATGTTAGCCGTGCAGACGGTATTCAGATCATTGAGATCGTTGAAATATATAGTTCGAGTACGCAAAAGTTTTTCACAGAAGATGGCGCTCTCGACAGAGTAAAAAATATCCTCATGCAACGAATGTTAGAGCAGGAAATTTCTTTGCACTAATCTACGAAATCTGTCAAATCTGTCAGATACCTGTAAGAAATTTTTTGTTGTTTGTGTATTTGCATATATTTGCATTTGACGTCTAAAAAGTGGGCGAATTTCGTAGCTTTCGCCTTCGTTTACTTTTTTGTGATTTTACCACTCTCTGAGAGAATGTTATTCCCACTCCTGAAAATTTCATAATTTTCGAATTTTGCTGCAAAAAGACAGGCCTATTATCTACGAGGTCCTACATTAATCTTTTGATTTGATGAAGTACGCGTCTTGAACTCGACAGAAAGGGGATGATAATTGTGTTTTTGACACTCTTACGTTTTAGACACATCAAGTCTTCAAAGATTTTAAGAGATGGCGTCTAATGAGTCTTTCAAATCAAGGCTTATGGCGTGCTTACCAGATTAAGAAACGAAACCAACTTCTAAGCAGGCCATGTATCCTAAGGGACTTTTAGGTTAGGGTGATTATTTTTGCCAGGATCTATCACACACAGGTCAGAAGCCAACAGAAATGCTTCAAATTTGGTTCCTTAATGCCTAATTGAGTGTGTTTAGTATAACGAAACGAAGGCTATCTTTGTTATCATATCCAGAAGACGGTACCAAGAACTTGATATTCGGGTTTAGCTTGACACATTTTGACAATGTTGTCTCGAAGTCCTGTGCATTGTTGAAATTTGGGCACAAAGTAAGACAAATCATTCCATGTTACCTTCGTAGTGTAGTTTATGTGAATAGCGAATAGTGAAGGTGGTTCCCCGTGAACAAAGTTCATTTGAAGATAGATTTATATGCGTACCTGTTAAAATACGTATTTATAACCAAAGAAAAAATAAACTAAGTGGGAGGACTAAATTTTCAGAAAGAAGTAGTCAGTTGTATTGTTCATACACCCTGCTGCCGTTGCAATAATTTTTAAAAATATTTACGTACGTGTGTACATAAAATAATTATTTTTTGCTTAATTTTTTGAAACGATCAGCTGTTTTTGATTTTTATTAACTGCAATAAAATGTTATACATTTGCACCCCAGCCGTATGCCTGTGCCTGCGTTAGGTACAGTGCTGATTATTTTTTTAAAAAATTTGTTCGGTTGTAGTATTATTTGGTGACTTTAATTGCGTTTTGTTGTTAAATGTTACATGGATTTGTAAATGAGAATCGTTTTCTTATTTACTGAGAGGATCTAACTATCCAATTCGACTCAAGTCAACCCTACTAAGCTTTTTTTTCGATGCAAGGGGGAAATACTCTGATTAATGTTCTCATGCGAAGAGTATACAGTCAGTCAGCCAGACCCAATTCCTTCAGACCTTCGCAAGTAAACGTAGGCTTTCTTTGTCAGATGTTCGCGAAAGGTTGAGACGTGAAAGAAATTTTAATTACATTATCCAACGCACTAACCATTTGAGCCACAGCACTATGGTATTTCAGGCATGGCTTCCAGTTCCTAAAAGCAATGAAAATCATTCGTAAAGTTGTCACAACCATACGTTAGACAGAAAGATTTGATACTGGTAACGTGTATCAGAAATTTTCCTCTGGATTTTGCAGAAATTTACTGTCAGTCAGTCCCAAAAAAATATTGAATCATTTAAATACAGGTGAGAAAGGTTCTCTTCGTGATTAAGAGTGCGCTCATTGAAAGCAGTCACTTTCCCTTACAATTACATCTGTTTGTAAGTTTTATTATTCAAGAAAGGGTTGTTAACAACTGCATTACATTGATACTGCAATCAGATAAGTAGCAGTCAATTGAATAAAATCTTTGAATCTTTAAAACTTCATTGTCCAGTCATTTTGAATATTCTGACTAACTATTGGTAAAGCAGTGACTGTAAGTTGAATGACTGCAGTACTTTTTGACTGCTTTCAGGATTGTAAGTCTTCTATAATTCTTATACCCGAATGACTGCAAAAGTGCAAAAGTCAATAAGTTTTTTTGACTCCAGTAAAGTTAATTGCTGTTTGTGTGTTTTTTGTACTAAAATTTTTGGGATCAATTCTTTACGCTTTATTATGTTTTTGTCTTGTTTTTAACTTTTTGCCTGCATGTTTGTACCTATATTGTGCTTGCAATTGCTTGTGTAATGTTCTTTTTTTTTTGCTATTGTTGCAATATTCCCTTTTTGCGTCAAACACCAAGCAAACAAATCTATTTTTAAAAAAATATTCCACTTCATTCGTAGAGAAGCATATTTATGATTGAACACGTTTTTCTTGCTTGAGTTCGAGTAAAAGGTAAACCCGTCTCCACTCCGGGTAAGTATGTTGAGCTCTGACACGGAATGGAATAGGAACCAGAAGTTATATAACTGTAAACGAATTATATCACAATTAAAGTCCATCCATTACGTTTAGTTGCTCTATTCTCGACAGGTTTAGCACCCCATTTTCAATGTCTATTTTTGAGTTTGCTTTATGGTGGCTTTTTGCAAATTGAATACCAAAGTATTTCCTCAGGCAATTTGTTTTCGTCTTTTTTTGTTTAATCTATAGAAAACAACAAAAATAAAACATCAATATTAATCAATAGTTTATGTGTAATAGAATTAAACAAATCTACATAGAAGAGGAAGGTTGTTGGTTCATTTATGTTTAGGACTCTTTCTCCATAGTGACAGAGGCAAAGCCTTTTAAAGGTGAAACTTCTGTCAATTAATTGCCTAAAGCTTCAATATATCTTAATTGGCAACTATAGACGAGTAGAGGGCATTAAAAGCCAGATGTTAACTATTACATCACAAAGTAATCGTTGAGAAAAGATAAAGTCGACATTTAAACTACCTGTGACATTGCTTTACGCAGACTTCGTTTAATAAGTTCGGTTCTGATTGCTACCTCTGCGTGACTGATTTTAAATTAACGTAGAAACTTATGCTCTTCGGGCTCTATAAAACCGACAACCTGTACTTAAATACATAATTTTACAAACAGCCTTGTAACAATTTTGCGTAAAGGTACTTGTAAGTAACTTTTTTCAGCTGTTCCTACGAAGGACTCAGGGTATTTTGAGGAATATTGCATGCAACGTCTGGGTTATCCTGGCCTTTGGACTAGGATCTTTACTAGAGCAGTCCTAGGCAATTTGTGATAGAAGTTAAGAAGTTACGAATAGCTTCGTTGCATCTTTTCTGTGAAGATATATAAAGGACAAGTGCCTAGGCATGTACAAATCTCTTCATTTCTAACTAAATTATAACCTTAACCTTAGCAGTCTGCTAAGAGCCATATGCAATCGTTAACATCTCCAGTATAACATTCGGTTAAAAGTGAGAATTTCAACCGAAAAACCTCGTAGACGTATACATAGGTACAGCATCCTCTCATATGAATCGTTTGTTTAGAGACCTGTGTTCAGAAAAGACTTACAATTTAGACAACTAAACAAAGTAGAAAGAACAGCGGCTGTAGGCACTATAGGATTTATGGGATCATGTTCAACCGAAGCATATAACTTACCGCAGAAAAGCAGGGTCTTGGTGTGCTAAGCCCTACGGTCATAGGATGTAGAACTGCTTACACCCTACCTAGCTGGGCTTTAGGGAGGTCTTCAAGGTAGGCATCCCACATCTTGGATAGACTGGGACAAAGGTGAGGGAGTATGAAACTCACTGAATCCAAACATTTTTCAAACCATTCAAGAAAGTCAAATTCAGAAATGATTGCATTCAGCTCCGACTGTCAGCTTTAAAAACATAATATACAGGTCTACCAACTGTGGCTCCGACTCCACGGTGCTGCTGAACTTCCGTACATTGCTCCTGAATTTGCAAGAGGTGCTGTCTAATCAAATAAATCGAACGAAGCGATAGTATAGATGTTCTTAAATAATTCACATAACCTCCAGGGCATGCTATGAATAATTTGGACAAAATACTTTTGAAGTGAAATAGCAGTGTATCTGCAAACATAATCGAGCCATTCACAAGAAAAGTCTCGCAGGTTGGGAGGATATCCTGTATTCTACTGGCATTTGGTCCAAGAATCATCAAAAATAGTCATTATAATTTTGGGTGCTAGGTCAGGTTTATTCTCAAGCTATCCTCGACGTTTCTCAACTGGCGTTCAATCTTAATCAGAATTTCTTCATTTTCGCTACAGAATTTGTATGTACTTACATTATTATTATTATGAATACTTATTTTGCCTAAATATAGTCAGTTTGCCTGAAAGATATTATATTGAAACAGCAATCAGCATATGGTCACACTTTTGGCACCGAAACTTTGGCAACTGAGTTGTTTGAACTTATTTGGCACCGAAAATCGTCAATCGATTGACCCTTTGTCAAGGAGTCTAAAAATAGCTCTAGATAAAATGTATTGCCTCCTGAATAAGTTTTAGAAAAGCCAAAAGACGCCACAAATAGATTGGATTGTCATAAGGTGCACTCACATCTGTTATGACATCATTGTGTTATTGTGGTGCATAGTCCAATAAACTGTGCTGAATTGATGGTGTTTTAGATACTTTTTTTAAACAAAATATACTTAAAAAGTTCCTCTGATTGTGGCAAATGCTTCAGAGTTCGGAAAAATAAATGAATATGTACGGATATTTAGGAATATATGCAGTTGCCTTGAATCGGCCTTGCGATTAAACTTTAAATTTATTAAGCACGTGTTGATAAAAATTGTATAAATATGTGCAGACATACATAGATGTGTGGGAATATATTTTTAAATCTACAAACTGATAAGCAAAATAGTACCAACTATCGTGACTAATTTGAATAAAAATAACAAAAATAAAAGCGTGTGGACAAGTTGCAATCACTTAGAAACGGATGGTTTAATACCCTATTTAACGGCTTTTAATCCATTCTAGTTAAATTAAATTTCTAATGCAAAGTACTTTTGTTTAAACCCTGCTAGCACGACAGTCTTACATAATCGGTTTTTCGGAAAAAGCCCACACATAGTCTAAAAAAGTAAAATACTCACGTAAAAAAGAATTGACAAAAAATAGAACGCATTCCGACTTTTTTTTTATAAATAAAACAAGCATAAATAATATACGTACATGTATACATAAAAACGTAGCTACTATATTATAGGAATGTTGCTTTAATTCTTTTGATTGATTAGACAAGGAGGGCTTTTTGAAATTAATATTCGAATGGAAACAGATCTTATTACTATTTTTAATAATTTCAAGATCATTACCTGAAGTATTCACCTACTAAATATTTTCCAAAAAAGTCAACTAAATGAGAGGAATGCTTTAAATCGTATCCACCTTTGGATACATTTATTGGTGTTCAAAAGTTTTCAATAACTCAACAGTATAGCATATTATTTTGATTCATGTAACCTGCCAGTATACTAGATACTAGATACTAGATACACAATTGTGTCGGTAAGAGACCCAATCATCAATGGAGGTTCTGATCGAGCACGCGGAAAGATTCAGATTTCTAAGAAATCATCCTCAAAGCCTTGCTTGCCGAGATCTAGTTTCCCTCAAGACCAGTATGACCTGGGATCCAGATAAGAGTCCGACAGTTCAGCTTTACGACCGAATTCAGGGAGTTCATGCATTTTCGAACAATTTTGTAACGGGTTCCAAGGTTAAGTAAGGCCTTGATCGTAGCCTGGGGCAGATACTCAGATCCCTCCATATATCCTTAACATCATATTTGGTAGCTATTAGGATATCATAGATCTCTGTTATGTCAGAGGCATGTATCTCCACTTAAACACCTGCACTGGAGTCTGGACTAATTTTAGAGCCTTTCGCAAAGATTCGAGTGTTAGATTCTGAGTGGAATCACTCTTGGACTCAGAGACCGTGGACTGAAAATTTGTCATTGCATCAATAAGTCGCAATCATCTAAGTCGAGTTATATTTCGGTTAAATTTAGCAGACAATGCTGTTAACTTATCACATTTGGCGAAACGTCTTTGATTATCTCTCTATGTAGACAAAGATTGAGTTATTTGGAGATAATATTCGGGGATTGCCCATTTTACACCGCCAAAGTTACGTCAGATTTTGATGGTAGTTATCAGAATTATATGCAAATATACTAAACTTTGGTAAAATGACGCACGTAAGATAGTAAGTTGCTGAAACGAATGCTAAGAGACTCAATTTCAAATTAAATACATACATATGTATATACATATGTATATGTCGGCAATTTTAAATAAATAATACTGCTTTACACGCGTTTCTGTGATAAGTACACATGCTATCTAATTCATTCCAACCAATCACTCATCAATTCATTATTTTCATTATCACTTCAGACATACCTGTCTGTTGAAAAATTCTTGATAAAAACATACAGAAAAGCTACAATCCATCTGGAGCGGGGTACCCTATCCTTATTTCTTCGTTAAGTGCGTGTGGCTAATTGAGTTATGATAGCTTTGACCGTTTTGAGCATGTTACATGGAAAATATAATCAAAATCAAGTCTTCAAGTCAAAATGTAAATATTTTGTTAACCTGTTCTTAAACATCAAACCGGTAGAAACCTAGCCTTACTTGATATGAAGGTTTAGCTTGTGACATATTCTGCCAAGTGGCCCACTTTTGGCAAGCAGAACTGCCCTTTTGGGAGGCAGAATCATGCAGATCATACAGAACTTATGATTTTTTTTTGGAAAAGCGGGCATGACAGATTGTACTCTTTTTGTTATAAGCCGCGATACATACAAAAATCATACTTTTAACTTGAGAAAGGTCTGTTCTCGTACTGTCCAAAACTTTTACTGAGGAGTAAGCAATTTCCCCTATCTGTGAATTTCAGCTCAAGACATTTATGAAATCTGTCAAAAAGCAAAGTTGACGTTTGCTTTTTGTTTTGTTGGTTGTCAAAAGTAAATTCAAACAAAACGATGGAGGGTAGATGTACAAATGTATTCGTAGAATGCTAAATGCTTACTATTTACTTTGTACATTCTTGAAACCTGTTTTTATTTTATTCCCACATGTTTCTGGGGTTTAAAATGTGGGTAGTTTCTAGTCAATACGTTCCCGGACTTGTTTTTTTGTACATTTAGCTTGTTCTGAGAGTTTTTTAGCCCCACTCTGTAGGACACTCTGTGAACTTTGGTGCAGAAAGTACGGGAACAGACCTAGAGTAAAGTCCAAAAACTGATGACCCACATGTGACAGGTAGACAAATTATGACGGTCATGTCAAAATATTAAAGTCGTTTGTCTTTACAAATATAAATAGTTGAGCAGATGAGATGATTGTTGTGGTATCGATATACTTGGTTTCCTTAAGAGTGACCATCTTTTGGTGAAAGATACTAAAACTGTTTTACTAAGATAAAGTGCAGCCACTTTTCAGATTGAGAGAAGAAAACTACGATTTTTCGAAACTAAAACTACACCGAACTAGGTGTGTATCTAGCTATAAAATCGTATCGAGTGAACTTTACACGAATGTACATAAGTATGAATGCAATTACATTGTCTAACTAAATTAACAGATAATTAAAACTAATTTAATTGATTGCTATTATTGATTACTTTACACTCCGTTTGAATGGGAAAAACAAATGTACTAAATCGCCTGATACTGTTCCCTGTTACGTACTCGTATTTCAAATTTAAGTTTCCATACATTATAGTCAAAGTTATCGAATCTGACTTTTTGCAATTGAGTCCCATGAATCATCAGCATCAGCATCAGCAGCTTCAGCGCATTTATTTACTTTTTGTAATGAATTCTCATTTAAATGAGGAATACTGGAATTTCAGATGTTGATTAATGGCTTCCTGGTACAAGTTTTACTACGGATTTTCCGTTTTTATTTTATTGAGAGTTTCGTTCTCCTTTTACTACATGTCGTTGTCAATAGAAAGCTTTTTCCAGACTTGTGCTGTGCATGGTTGAATAAATTGAAATTTTTTAAGAGGCGTGACGATCGAAAATTTCCATGACAGATTAGCGAGAGTTGAAATTCAAGAAATGTATCATTTATTTAGGGAATGCCTTTCTGGTTTTGACTTTCGTCCTTCACTATGAGTATGAGCAGTACTGGGTTTTGTGCAGAATCTACTCTTTATCTATACAGTCTTTCAAGCCAGGGTATGTTGGCTCAGGCTCTATTTGAAATTTTAAAATGTGGATAGGTATGTTGACTTTGGGTCAGCAAAGATCTTGGGACTCTAGAAAGTTCAGTCTTACAATTATTAATGCACTAAAGTGTTCTGTAGGATGTCTATATAATTTCTAGAGACTAGACTAATAGTACACAAATGCTTTATTCCACCAATTAACAGATAATTGCATAACCCTTTATAAGCAGTCTCCAAATTATTTGCTCAATTTATTTTGTTTTATTTATAAGATGTAATGTTTGTTTGACAATAGAGACGCTTTACAGAAATATGAGTTTAATAATGCAATGGAAGGTACAAGAGATTGTATAGAAAGACGAAATAACACAATTAAAACAGATAAGACAACCAAGGACCATAAAACAAGTTCTAGAGTTTAGAAAACATGCAAGGCGTTCATGGTACCTCGAGTGTGTTTTCACAAGGCTGCAATAATTGTATTTATTTTTAGCTTTTAAACAAGATTATTGCAATGCAGTGAGATGTGTTTTTTGTAGAATGGGTAATATACTACGGAACTAAACGCCAGGAAAACAATCTCTAGAGCACTGCTGGAACTAGGATGTACAACTCACAGATGGCGATCTTCAAGGCTTTGTATTGGATCTGTAACTGTGGAACTTTATACATTAATGATCACATTTTTGAAAACCTCGAGATTATCCAAGATATTGTTATTCCTGACTGTAATGGATCTATCTAACTTGCAGAAAAGAAAAATCAGAAGTAGTGCTAATCCGGAGGACCGGCAGAGTCATGGCTATGATGTCCTGCTTTCCAATTTCGAATTAAAGTATTATTTTAGTTTCAAAACTATCTTTTAAACATTGGGTAATAGCTGGCAGAGTTCTAGTCAGGACTCGTGCCAAAAAAGTACAGGCGAAGGACTTTTCCAATAGAGCAACGACATTGACAATAACGGTCAGAAAGCGACACCCAGTGACCACCGAGGGCCATAAGTTTTCATGAAAAGCAGAGTACGATCACTTGCACAAAATGAGATTCAACATTGACAGTTGGTGCAATCGAAAATGCATTGACGAAAATAGACATCTACTAATTGAGCTACTGGATAGTGATTTAATCTTCGACAATAGTACAGTCCATACCATCATTCACTTCGTGATAAAATGCTTGTTAGCAAAGGCTAGAGAACAATTTTGACTTAAAATGACCCAACTTGACATAGGACTGTAGCTTCGCTTAACCAAGTAAATGAGTGATACTGGGTATATGTATGTATGTATGACAACTGTTTTCGAAAAGAATCACGAAAAATTCCCAAGCTTTTTACTACCTAAACTTGATGACACCAATAGTTATCTTGTCTCGTTCGAGGTTATAAACCAAGTTTATTTCATTTTCCGCACAATTTTTGCAATGCTGTCCAAAGGCGCTTTAATATTCATTATTCAAAACTGCAAATATCACACAGTCAAAGCTTTAATACAATTTATTTAAATTCATTCCAGGACGCGGGAATATACGGACTATAATAATTTTCATTTTCATATAGTCGATTACTTTATATTCAGCGGCATGTTGGTTTTGTCAGCCTCAACTGGAATTTACTATGGATTTTGCAGGTTGGTGGGCAGCTATTCTGTTTCCCAATTCAATTCTTAAAAATAAATTCAAATTTTATTTATAGAAAAAACATTGATATAGAACCAAAAATTAAGGTACGCGGAAAAACATTGCATTTTGGATCGAAGAAACTCAGCGAATATCTGTTGGGTTCGAGGAGTCTGTCAACGTTTCCAGTTGCCATGAGTCTCATTGGAAGGTAAGGAGGACAATGACTAAAGTTTCGAAAACCTCTAAACAAGGCTAGACGTAGAACTTTCGCTTAATTTTAATTAACATTTGTTTAGTGTGTCCAAAAATGAGTGACGGGTTTTCGAAACTAAAGCCATAATAATTTATATTATAAATATTGTTTTTGATTCAAGTATTATTTACTCAGTTACGTATCAGGTGTAACGGTTCTAGGAACACCAGCGGAGATCTACAATTTTGGCACAGAATATTGGCTAACTGTGATACCAGTTCTGCTTATGGCTTTAACTGTCTCAACGGTCTATCTGCCTGTTTTTACAAATCTAAGAATCAGTTCGTCATATGAAGTACGTATAATTGTCCCTTAATACTGTATTAATTTATCATTGACTATCAGCGAATATACTCTGTACATACATATAAATATGTAGATAAGTTGATGGACTTTGGATCTTTAAATTGAACATCATTGTTATTTTGTCGTCATTGTCGTCACTTGTAGACAATAGATAGCAATTCTATTTCAGAGTTAATTAATTTTTATGAAACGAATTAATTTAGACTGACAGTAGTTCAATTGGATATACTCTGTGCAGTTTAAAAGGTACAATATCTTGATATGATGCTTGTAGTTTGTGAAATATAAATGTATTTCAAGAATTGATAGATACATTAGTATGTAGTTATCTAATTGCAGTCGTAACGCAGATTTTTCGCATTTATTCGGTTGGAATTGATAAAGGAATCATTGAACTATGGACTGAGTAATTAGGCAGATGTTGTACAAATAATAAAATGGGTTGTAATATTCATAATTGGATAGATGATGAAATAGATTGATTTGTTGTATATACATATGTATGCCTTTATTTCTAAAAATGATGTTTGATTCATGCATCCGATAGGGCTCTACACATGAACTACTTATCTGACTTAGACGGGTCCCTTAACCAATGACCAGTAATATTTTAAAAAAGAAAAACTCGATAAAATTTATACAAGCAAATGTGTAAACAAACAAACAAATTGTCGACGGCCAGTTTTAAGGGGCGTTTCTCCTTGAAAATGAATTTGTATCGTTTTTCCTAAAAGCATTTGTATGTATCTACCTATTCGTGCAAGGCACTTGCAAGCTGGATGTCCGGTTAAATATATGAAGGAACAAAGAAGTTTCAAACCTTAGAAAACTGACCAGAGAGACCTTTAATATCTGCTACAACTGGCAGTATTTGGCAAACTGCTTTAGAATATACAAACAAGCTTTCAAAGTGTGCAAGAAATCGAGACTTTCAAAGACTATGCTAGACTCAGTAATATTCTATCCAAGGATCATTGGAATCCATTTCTTCTGAAAAGGTTGAATGGCTTTTATTTGCTAACTAGATTTAGCAGTTATTTAAGGAAATTTATTCGAAAAGTTTATTGACTCAAACTAAGTTAGTCTATTTCAGAATTCTTAGGCAAAAATACCAATTGACTGAGAAAAATCGTAAAATGTTGGGGTTAACCTGACATACCTGGGCGCCGTGGCTCAGTGGTTAGTGCATTGAACTATGGAGCAAGGGGTTCGAGGTTCGAGGTCAGAGTATGGAAGCAATTGGTTTCCGTATTAACATCTGGCCTGGAAGCTATCTTTTTCAGTAATGCAACACAATTAGGTCAGTTTTGGCGGGACTTGGAATTCGGCCATTCCTGTGTTCAGTTCAAGACAAAGAATTGTATCAAATGGGGCGTTGACGTCGATATGATAAGATGAAGGAACTCAGGATATGAGATTTTCGTTGGTTTGCGTCAATGCCAATGTATATGTTACAAAAGCTTTCAGACGTTCAGACAGTAGGTCTGTCCGAGTACTCTCCCAAAACAACGAATTTTCACGAAAATCATCTAGTTTCGCAGTTTTTCGTAGAAGAGAGCGCTCACGAGAGAGTAAAAAGTTTCCCCAGGCAACGAATTTTAGTGTAGAAATTTTCTTTGTACTGATTTATGAAAGCTGTCAAATCTGTCAGACATACATACAGATACATTTGCTTTTGACGCCTATAAAGTGGGAAAAATTCGTAGCTTTCGCGTTCGTTTACTTTTTTGTGATTTTACCACTCTCTGGGAGAATCTTACTCCCACTTCCTGAAATTTTACAATCTACGAATTTTGTTGCAGAAAGTACGCGAACAGACATAATATCGCTAAGAGGATGAAAAGCTTCATCTGTTTGTTGACAACGTGGTGCTTTATCTAACCCTTAAGAGCCAACTTGTTTCGTCTCTCTCTCGATTATCTCTATAATGCCTCGCGACGTCGTTGGCTTTGGAACACAGTTGGATCAGTTTCGCCGGGACTTTGAATTCGGCCATCCCTGTGTTGGGTTCAAGACGAAGAATGAACGCGTTCCAAATTCTAGGCACCAGGTAGTGTTTCTGATTGGTCAAGAGATTAAAGTTTGACTGAAAAGTAAGGCAGTTTTGTCTTGAGGTACTGGACTGGATTTGCAGACAAGAAATGTCTCCCTACCTTTTTAGTTAGTTTGCCGCTCCATGGGTTAGGCCTTAGCTTAAAAAGTAGACCTAGAATCCGAAACGCGCTAAATTGTAACACATCTCGACTTGAAATTCGTTGTTCTTTCCCAGGACTTACATTAATATGTAATAATATAAAATCTTCCGTGAGCTGGAAGACTGCGCAGAGCCTTTCATTTTTACGCAGGGCCCTTTTTTCACTTCAGTTTCGGTACTCGGTTCTCGCTGTTCAGGGCTGTTTTTCGGGCTGTAAGGGAACGGAGTTGGACCAGAAATCGTACGAATTTGTACGACTGGTTACGATTTTCCAAGTAAGGGAATAGACCAATTGTATGCTAACTTGTAAAAATAGTAAAAATGAGATTACATTCAGTCTTCAGTTTTTAAAATAAGGTCCGATTTCCATAGCAGGAGCAATGTAAGCAAGGAGACATCTCGAAAGGATGCACACTTTCTTCTGTATATTCGAGGCTTAGTAAGGTCAAAGGACCTATTTTGTTGATGTGAAAATGTTCCTGACAGTAGTATCTATAAGTTTTTGTTTTTACTTCCTTTCAGTACTTGGGATTGCGTTTCAATTCTGGAATACGCAGTTTTGCCTCGTTTTTGTTTATCGTGGATGAGGTAATGCACACAAACTATATGTATTCCCAATTAATCCTAAATCATACTTTAAACAATTGCAGATATTCTTCCTTCCAATCATACTGTATGTTCCAGCTATTGCATTTAATCAAGGTTAGACAGAAAGACGGTTCCATAGACTTTTAGATTAATTAAATATTTTTTCTTGCAGTGACTGGAGTTAATATACACGTAATAAGTTTTATTGTCTGCGTGGTATGCGTTTTTTACACTCTGCTGGTAAGATTTGAAACTTTTTTTTTGAAGAGAATCCCTTTGACAGCATGTCCTTCACATTTCTTAGGGCGGTCTTAAAGCCGTTGTTAGTACAGATGCCTGGCAGATACTGGTAATGTTCCTTTCCGTGGTTGTAATTGTAATTATCGGAACGGTTTATATCGGAGGTCCTCGAGTGGTGATAGACCGATCATTAGAAGGAGGGAGGATTATCTTTGGCAAGTGAGTGACTTTAGAGGCTTTGAAGGATCTTAACTTTTACGATACCTTATTTTCCAGCATAAATCCATCACCATATGAACGACACACGGTCTGGAGTGTTGTGGTCGGGGGTTACTTTTACTGGGTGGCCTTCAACTCGGTAAATCAAACGATGGTGCAGCGCTACATATCACTGCCGACAACGAAAAAGGCCCGAATATCCATCTGGTTGTTTGCCATTGGGATCTGCCTTTTCGTGTCAATTTGCTGCTTTGCCGGGCTCCTGATCTTTGCGTATTATCATCGATGTGATCCGGCTACCGCTGAGTTGATTACCGTGAGTACACCTCAGATCACATGTATCTATAAAGTGTTATATAAAAGATAGTTTTAATTGTTTTCAGGCTGACGATCAATTGTTTCCCTTGTATGTGATGCAGGTTGCTGGGCATCTTCCTGGGATTCCCGGCTTATTTATCGCCGGAATATTTGGTGCTTGCCTGAGTTCATTGTCGGTGGTTTTGAATTGCTCATCGGCGGTTTTGTTAGAGGATATCGTCAGAGGTTGTTTCAAGATCAAGCTTGGTGAGCAAGCAGCCACGATATTCGTTAAATCAAGTGTTGTTGTTCTCGGAGTGGTTGCTTTACTATTAGTTGTGGTTTTGGAGAAGCTCGGCGGAATCTTGGCTGTTGCTACGTCTCTGTCGGGTATCGCGGCTGGAACTACTTGTGGTATATTCACCTTGGGACTGCTAATACCTTGGAGTAATGTGAAAGGTGCAACTGCTGGAGCTATTGCTGGGTTTATTGTATCGGGGACCGTGTCGCTTGGATCACAATTTTCCATAGCGCAAGGTGTGCTTGTTCCAGAAAAACTTCCAGTTTGGATGGACGAATGTCCAGCGCATTATAATTATACAACGCCAATGCCAATACCTGATCAGTCGCAAGTGTTTCCTTTGTTTCGTATCTCATTTCTTTGGGTAGGGCCCATCGGTTTGTTTACAGTCCTCATTGTTGGTACACTTGTATCATTCCTGACTGGACCAACGGACGTTCGCAAGCTTGATGCCGAACTACTTTCACCAGTTATCCATAGGTTTGTTCTTCATTCAATATTTAATTTCAGCTCGCATCTACAAACCGGTTTTCATTACAGATTCCTGCCAAAGGAGTGCTTTTTACCACATTCGGTTGAGTCAACTCTATCCTTAACATAAGCCTCAACCACCTACAAATATTCATGTCTTCCTGTCAATATTGATTGAGTGGACCAAACAAGGTATTCACATTTTCAACTGGCTAATGTTTGATGATTAGAATGGCTTCTTTCCAGGAGGAAGTGATCATAAGAAATACTAGAAATACTACATTTAGCAGTTATAGATTAAATTCAAAATAAGGGCGTATTGTGTAGGGAATCTTTCCTAGAAATAACTATGTAATCGTTAATAGTGTGAATTTTATATTTTGTATATCAGTTGTATATTTACTGCACTATATACTTCTATAATTGTATGGAGTAAACGAAGGTCTCTCATCACAGTATACACATATTTTGTACATGAATAGCAGTCATTTTGAAATGTAAAAAACAAAAAAAACAAGGCGGTGGTCAAAGATCTTCGTATTAGATGTAATATGACAAAAATCACTGTGATATTTTTTTGGTATTTGGCATACAATAAAAAAAAAACGAAAAAATTAAACCCTAAAAGTAACTAAAGTTTTACTTACTACCTACACTGGCGGTGTTATAAAAAATGATACGAAAGGGCGGCTCATAATGGCTGAAAGTTAGATAACAGCTTTGTAGAGAGTTGCCCACCTTTCTTTCGCAGGTTGTATGGAAAGAGAGCTCAGCCTTAAACTTCAGTAGAAGTACTATGAAACTTCAGCTGGAACAGAACCCACTAACTAGATACTCTTGTGGAACACTTGCAAATATTAGGTCTGTTCGCGTACTCTCCCAAAACAACGAATTCGCACGAAAATTTTCGATAATCGAAATCTTGTTCGAGTACGCCAAAGTTTCGTAGTTTCTCGTAAAAGCGAGCGCTCACGAGAGAGTAAGAAATTGTCCCAGGATACGAATTTTGGTGCAGGAAATTTCTTTGCACTGATTTATGAAAGCTGTCAAATCTGTCAGACATACATACATACAGATACGTTTGCTTTTGACGTCTAAAACTTGGCGAATTCGTTAGGTTTCGCGTTCGTTTACTTTTTTGTGATTTTACCTATCTGTGAGAATTTTACCTCCACTCCTTGAAATTTCATAATCTGCGAGTTTTTGTGCAGAAAGTACGCGAACAAACCTATTTTGTTTTACTTCTGTCAGTTTTATGATCAGCGGGAAGGTTCTGTGGATCCAATAATCTATTATCGATGCCAATGCAAATGGAAACTATGGATACTATGGAGAGGTCATGAGGGGTACCTTAGGTAGACTGTATGATCATTAAGGTGGCTATAAATTGCAGTAGTCTGTTGCAAAACTATTCCGGGTCTTTGGCAATTTTACCAAGAAAGTCCTTTGTAGATCTGATGAAAATGAAGAAGGATAAGCTAGAATTGTAGCTTACCCGCACTTTTTATTGAATTTTGTACTTCTCCAGACTTTTCTATTCAATACTACACAAGTAAAAAAACTTGTGTTAAATGCTATGAGTCTGACAACGTTTAAGAATGGATTTGGCGAGTTTAAGTGCCCATCAACCATTGTGAGACGCTGATCAAAAAAGCAGAACTCTGACAATATTTTGAAAGAGACTGTATTAATTTTTTGTGTTCTGAAGAAAGGAAACGCTTTGGTAATATCCTCCTTGTCAATCATGTGGAAAATATCACATGTTATTCATCCTCTTTCAACTTTCCATGAATATGAATTGCATATAACATTTTGTATGGAAAAGCATAAATTAAAAGACTCACCTTATCTTCCCTAAAAGCACAATCATAGAATTGGTTTTCTGTAAAACCTTATGGTGGTTTCATGCTGAGCTATGACAAGCGTTAAGTTTGTCCTCCTGCAATCAGACTCACTTCAGAGTTCCAAAAAGAAAAAGATTTTTATTAAAACCACTAAAAGTTCCTATCAAAGTGGAGTTCTAATCCCTCTTCAATGGTCCTTGTAGTTTCATATCATTTTAAAGAACCAAACAACACTGAATATACAAACGACTTAGTTATAATAATCACAGGTTAAGAGTACGCGAGTATTACTAGACGAATTCAATTCATTCTCTTTACTTGTCAAGAGCTTTAAAGACTGGTATGCGCAGGAAGTCTTTCTCGATGTTTCACCTCTGCATATATGTACATGGTCGCTTGCTCTGCATAGCTCTATGATCACTTAAATAGCTTGTATTTCATAAAATGGCATATTCCTGTTTTTGAATATATCTCAAGATAGGATTTTTGTCCACCAAAGACCGAGAAAGAGATAAAGTGACGAAGAATTTCGAAGAAAATGCCTGACGAAAAGTAGAGTACGTTTTAAAATAATTAGTATATCCATAAAACTTTGAACTTGAGTTGGTAGCTGCCACATAAAATTATAGATAGTTACGAGAATGAAAGAACTTTCACTAATCGTGAAGACCGATTACAAAAAAGAAGGGAATTTCACAATGACAACTTCCTAATTATACGATTCTTTAGGTCGCAAGCATCTATTGAGAATTCAGGCATTTAAGTTGAGTTTCCATCCTCAGAGTAACCTTACGCGTTGCCACCTTAGAAGACGGAAAACATCCCCGCGAGTAATTTTATAGTTTGGTTTCTTTGGACGTCTTTCCTTGAGGTTTTTTTTTAACTGTCCTGAGATGACTCAACAACATAAAGAGTAGTGAAATTCAGTCGGACTTACGCCAAAATTTTGACAAAAAGGAACAAAAAAAGGAAAAGGAAAGTCAACAAGGTCAAGGTAAGTATTTTAGAGATATGATAGTCAATAGTTGAATTTACACTTTGTAATTTAAGTAAGTAGTAATTAAGTAAGGTCTTGCTGAGAGACTTCTTACAATCGGTCTAGAATGTAAGAAATACAAAACTTTGCAATAAAAAAAGGCAAGTCCTTCTAGGGCATGAATCAAACCTTCCGGGGCAACCTGAAAGAAAATCCAGGAGAGAAAAATTAGGGAAATGTACGTTCCTTGAAAGGAATCTTAAAACTTCGATTGTTTCATGGTTACATAAGCTTTGTGTCTACTTAGCAACTTTCGTCATCCAAGTATTTCTAAACTTATTTTTGAAAATGTATGTATGTTCCAGTAAGCTTCTTTCGCATGAATACCTAGGTGTGTAAATAGAGACGTAAAACTTGATAAAGAAACTTTAGTTTTAAAAATGTTTAGCTCCGTTCGAATGGAGACGATATACATAGTTTCAGGAGCGATTTTTAGGCACCTGAATGTTAATAGTTTCATCAAAATTTATTCAGATATATTTGAACAACTTCGCCCCTACCTCGAGTCTTTAATTAAGATTGTCATACCTTCGTAAGAATTCTTTAGAAGGGTTATATTTATGAATCTATTTTGCACTTGCAAAGTATTACTTACTTACTTAGGTGGCGGAACATTAGTGTCGATTTGCTTTACATGTCCTAGCGATCTCAAACGGCTGATACGCATTTTTCTGACTAAGTCCATGTCGCTGTACAGCGCGTATAGTTCGTCGTTGAATCTCCTCCTCCAAAGCCCGTCAACGTAAACGGGGCCGAAAATTTTACAAAGAATCTTTCTCTCGAAGCAACTGAGGATCTCTTCATTCGTCTACGCTTTAGCGCCACAAAGCAGGACTGGGATGATCAGGGTCTTATATAGTCTCCTTTGTTCTTCGTGCTCTGTTACTCAATTGTCTTCTCAGCTCGAAGAAACAGCGAATGCCAAAAGGTATTCCTCGTTTTATTTCTGCTGAGGTGTTGCTTTTGGAGGTTACAGCAGAGCCGAGGTAGATAAAGTCCCTTACTACCTCAAAGTAAGTATCTGTAGATTGTGACGTTCTATCCAATTCTCGATGTTATGTGTCCCTTCTCGTTGCCGGAATATACTTTGTTTTGTTTAAATAAAAAAATCAAAGTAATTTACAAACAATTTTTATTAAACACTTTACTTTCACATTAATAATAATAGTAATAATAAATAGGTTGTTTATTTGGTTATCTATAAAAATACATTGTGTACATACAAGTGCACGTACATTCAAGTCTACATAATTAAATTCTTTGTTTTATTTATATTTAATAAATCTGCTTACATAACCATTGGCTACAGTTGTCTTTTTATTTTCTTCGATGAGCTAGCCTCGTCCAAAATAGTTATTGCCCGACGCAAAGCTGTCTGTTTCATATTATTGTTTCGTTTGAGTTTCTTAATTTCAATTTCTTTCTTCGAAAGTTCATTCTTAAGTTTGAGTATCTCGGCTTCGTATATTTGTTTCTGTTTCTGACATCCCTCCGAACATTGTGTGTTTCTATCAGTTTCAGGAACTAAGTTGCAAGCATTCAACCTTGCGTTTTGTAACTCTTTGAGCATTAAGTCGACATCGGAGTCATCGTCTTCAATTTTAATAAGAGCTTCACTGCTATGAATCGTAGGATTGAAATCTGGATCAGTGAGAAATTCTTTTGGATTTAAGTGGATTTCAAATGCATTGTCCACCTCATGTTTGATGTAGTTTTCGAGAAAAAGTTTTGAATATTCACTTGGCATTATGTCGTATGTGGAAGGATTATCGAATCGTTGTTGCATCAAGGGTTCGGATAGACTGAATGACCTGGTGATGGGTGTTGTAGACCTGTATTCAGAGAGCGAGTCTAGGTACAAAGTGGGTATGGTGCCCTTTTTGAGTTTATTGTACAAAATTTTGGTTTTTTCAAAGTGGATCTGACATACGTAAATATTTTTCTTCTTTAGCTCTTCCTCTTTAAGGTGACACTTTTGCACCCATAGCTTATGCAAAACCTTTTGCTGGGGATTGGGAAGTTTGAAGTACGTTCTGGTTAGGTGATCTTGTCGTTTAGCTCGACAACAGGGCACACAGCATTTGATACGGTACCCGTATCGTTTTCTTGTCATTGGCTTCTCCATTGTGGGTTTTAAATGCATAAAATGGTTGGAAGTTGGTAAGAATGACAAAAATAGGTACAGCGAGTTATGATTTCTCTATTTGTAGCAGGTACTCTAGCCAGCCATGTTCAGTTCAGTTTGTTACAGTCTCTACTCACTCTTTCTCAGTTTAGGTTAATCTTTTCTCCAAATAGTGGGTTTAGTTACATTCTCATGGAGCACTGTAATAAAAGAGAACATACATAAGCCATGAAAAAAGGACATTATACATACAAACATAAAGAAATATTTAGTAGTAATAGTAGGCACAACTGTGCCTCCATCACAGAACAGTGTATTAATTATACCACTTTCTGGTGGGAAATGCTCGAGGTTGGTCCTCTGAATTGTTCCAAATGGACTATTAATCTGGGCCTGGAATTTTTGCAGTCATCTACAGATTGACGGCTGAAATTAGGAAGAAGGAAGAAGTTAAATAAATCCACGCTAATGTGGACAGAACTTCAAGAGAAAGATTCTTTGTAAAATGTTCGGTCCCGTTTGCGTTGATGGAGTTTGGAGAAGGAGATTCAACGACGAACTACATATACAGCGACATCGACCTAGGCCTCAAACGACATGGAAGACCGGACCTCCGTTTTAAGGACTAAGATATCGCGGATGCTAGACCGCTTGGTCTGGGCAATTGGAAGCACGGTGCCCGGGCTCGAAGGGAATGGAAGGCTGCGGGGTCTTAGGCAGAGACTCTTCACGGGTCGGGAATGCGGTAAGTAAGTAAGTAAATATGGGTTATTGGACAGCAAAGCCCACATGTGCTTCAAGAGACTCCATTGCATTCAAGAAAAGTGTGATTGTGTACTAAAATTCGATTCGATGAAAATGTTCACCATGCTACCGTCAATGGAATTCGCTGTAGTGTCATGTTGGAAGGCTTTTTATGGCCAGAATTGGATGGAGTTGACATCAGTGATATGTGATTCCAACAAACCACAGTTTCCAATAAGCCAAGTGGTTCCAACAAGCCACAGCTGTTCAAACAATCGATCTATTGTTGGGAAAGGTTGGCAATCGTGAAATCTCGAGACATACTCCTGTCGAATGTTGCTTTTTTATGCAGTAATGTTAATTCGTTGGTTTATGCCAACAATCCGGCAACGTAAGAGACGCTTACCGAAATGGCCGAAATGGCCAACTGTTCTAGTGTAAGCTGGATAATTCACTTTTATGGGAGTGGCACAATATTCTGTGGTATGGAATGGAATCTAATGGAAATTCGTTTTTTTTGCAAACCCGTCGGACTTACGTCCTACGCTAGTTTGGAAGTTAAAATAGAAATTCTACCAGGAATTCCAGATAAAATGACTTGAGAGGGTGAGCCTGTTTACCAAACAGTCAAAAGCCTTCAAAATATACAAAATACACATACATACTGAAGTGTGCTTTATTCTATTGAAAAACAAGTCCGTAACATGGGGTTGGAGGAGTCCCATTGCCCCATCAACTGAGCCCCAAACCACACAGAAATCCAGGCTGTGTATACTTTTGATATTTAACTATGCGTGGGTGTTCCAATTGCGTTCATTATGAAAAGGCCACCGAATAAAAAAAAAAACTCGAAAGTGCACTGCAATCAACCAACAAAGGATGCGAAATCAGCACCAAAACAAATTAATTTAATAAAAAAACTTCACACACTCCCTCCTTCACTCACCGTAGTCCTTGTTTTGATTATTATTTCCACAAAATGCTTGGAACTACCAAAATGTCTCCAAAACGCCAACAACCTGTTTGGACGTTTCAACTTGAAACCGCGGCCAATATAACACCTTTTCAACTACAGATGTAATCAGCTGCGTGTAGTACACAACAGGCAACAACAACCACTCCAACATCCACCATAACAGTTCATATAAACACACACCAGCAGGATAATTGTGATTTATGCGTGTGGGCCGTGGTATGCCTACACATTCTGGAACCTGGTATGCTCATGCCCAGTGCTTCTATCGATTTTCACGTTGCGTTGGTGGGCTTCTTCTTTTTAACGTTTCTGTTTCATATTTGTTTGCCGAATTACTTAACTAAATCCGTAGGTACATGCACGTACAGATGTACATATGTATAATCGTTCAAATTGGTTTTATCCATCGCACAGTTCATTTGTCCACACTCACTGTAGATGCACTTCCAGGTAAAGTGTATTCCGTTCAAATAACCAATTGGAACTCCAGATATAGTGCATATTCACCGAATTTCACAGAACTGTATCAATTTCAAGCGATTTAGGATACTAAAGGTCGATATCACAGGCCAATCAACAACTGATTTACAAGAACTAATTACCGAATAGACATCTGTTAAGAGCTTTGAGATATTCTCCCCTCGACCAAATCAAATGTAAGCTTCCGTAGTATCAATGTTTACAAACAAATAGATTGACGTCGACTCTGGATGCGAGGTGTACATGACATGGATTCGGTGCCGCTGGAATGATTCCATATTCTCTTGTTCGATAGGGGAGTTGTCCATTGAATGGCAGTGGATATCAAACGAAATCCCAACAATATTTATGTTTCTCAACTTCTTGGCGCAGTGTACAGAAAGGAATCAACATCCATTGAATAGAAATATTTGAGGAAACTGACAGTTCTTCCAATATTGCAGCCAAATGCCAAAACAGGAATTGAGCTACTTTTAGCAACAAATGGCTGTATTCAGACGAATACGAAAGTAAGTGCAGTTATTTTACCGGATGTCCGGCAGGTGATATACTAAATAATAGTTTTAAGGAGAAATTCAGAAAAACGAACTTAACTGCTGCCTCACTATGTGTGAAAAAAAACAAGAAAAAATTGAGTCAAAAAAAGTCTAAGAAAAGAGGTTACGTATACGCCACCGAGTCAGATATGATTCTAAATGGTATGTCGCCACATATCTCCGCTTTTCCTCCCCCTAGCGTATGATTTAGACTTTGGTGCACTCAGTTGGTCGCTATCTCGCATTTTGGAAGAAGTTGGGTATAAAGGGTCAAGAGTCAAAAAAATCCCTTGGTGCACTTCAAATGCAATATCGTCTCCTATCTCCTCTCCCTTAGTGTTTTGGATTAAATGGACGAAATTGAACAAAAAACTTAACCAATAAACGTTTAAGGTATGATTTAGACGTTGGTGCACTTCAAATGCAATATCGTCTCCTATCTCCTCTCCCTTAGTGTTTTGGATTAAATGGACAAAATTAAGCAAAAAACTTAACCAAAAAACGTTTAAGGTATGATTTAGACGTTGGTGCACTCAGTTGGTCGCTATGTCGCATTTTGGAGGAAGGTGGGTGTACAGGGTCAAGATTCAAAAAAACCCCTTGGTGCACTTCAAATGCAATATCGTCTCCTATCTCCTCTCCCTTAGCGTTTGTGATTAAATGGACGAAATTGAACAAAAAACTTAAGTAAAAAACGTTTAAGGTATGATTTAGACGTTGGTGCACTCAGTTGGTCGCTATGTCGCATTTTGGTAGAAGTTGAGTGTACAGGGTCAAGAGTCAAAAAAACCCCTTGGTGCACTTCAAATGCAATATCGTCTCCTATCTCCTCTCCCTTAGTGTTTTGGATTAAATGGACGAAATTGAACAAAAAACTTAACCAAAAAAGTTTAAGGTATGATTTAGACTTTGGTGCACTCAGTTGGTCGCTATGTCGCATTTTGGAAGAAGTTGGGTATACAGGGTCAAGAGTCAAAAAAACCTTTGGCGCACTACAAATGTAATGTCGTCTCCTATCTCCTCTCCCTTAGCGTTTTGGATTAAATGGACGAAATTGAACAAAAAACTTAAGCAAAAACGTTTAAGGTATGATTTAGACTTTGGTGTCCTCAGTTTGCCGCTATTTGGCATTCGAAAATCAATGCGGAGTACCACGGTCAAAGATGGAAAAAGGCCCTCGATCCAACCCATAAGCAATGTGGGGGACCACATTGAAAAGTGGCCAAATTCTCTCGATCCAACTCGTAAGCAATGGGGGGGACCACATTGAAAGATGGCCAAAGTCGGTTGGTCCACCTCACTTTCACTTACTTGACCCAAAACCAAAAGGGGCGGCTGACACCAAACGTCTCCTGTGACAGCTCTTCGTCTTCCTTAACTAGAAATCACAGAATTCTTACACTTCTCTCATCAGCAGCCTTCTTAAGCCATATGGTGTCTATAATCGTACGAGCCCAGAGTAAATACACAGAAGGAGTACTATGTCCATGCACTCAGTCATTCCCTCTGGCCACAAAGTATTGTCGAAAAAAAGGAGTACGTACGGGTAAATAAATTTAAAATTTCAATTTGCACTCCATGTTCCCAGTCCCAGCAATTACGTATGCACGTCCTTTAACATCTCAAAACAAGTTTCTTAGATAACTACATACATAAATAAATTATTGAAGGGAATTGTTTATAACATGCAACACGAGCATAAACACGTTTCCTTGCCACACACCAGCGCCACTAAGACGAGCATTTCCCTTGTCGAGAATAATCAACTGACAGGAAGTAATTCCTTTCCCAGAGAAATCCTTCGCTGCCTATCAACGTTCAGGGTATCCTTCCAAATAAATGATGGAGTCCGTGACGGAATCATATAAATATAAATTAGAAATTTTTCACCTTCAAGCACGACGACGAGGTGGGCGAGCTAAGACGCCGAGGAGGGATAATGCTATTTAAACGGATGCAGTTAAATATATTTTTTATTTTATTTTTTGGTTTTTTGATGTTCCTCAGGTGAGTCGAGTCATTCAAATCATATAAGCAGCGGACGCCGTCATCTGTCTAAAGGTGTGCAATGTTTACAACTTCGAACAGATGGCCACGGGAATAAGTAAAATTATCCTGATGGAGTGCTTCTTGGTATTTTCGGGGGATGGTACTGGAAGACACGTCAACTACTTGTTTGCTTCGGAGCGGAACTGGAGATGCTGTTTGGGGAATAAAACAGAAAAACGTTATAAGGCTGACATTTGCAGTCGTTTTCTAAATATTTAATCCGACGGTTTGCTTCCTTTTTTAAATTCTGTTGAATCAAGTTGAAGATACAATTTAAATCCTGCCCGAACAAAACAATAGACTTTGACCATCTTTCACTGTGGTCCCCCACATTGCTTATGGGTTGGATCGAGGGCATTTTTCCATGTTTGACAGTGGTACTCCGCATTGATTTTCGAATGTCTAATAGCGGCCAACTCAACTGTTAGCTCACAAGATTCAATATATATATCGATGGTAAAGGACTGCACAGGATTGCTATGCATGGCGCACGAATAGATAACAACAAATAGCAGACTAACCTAATCCTTTCCTCAAGTTCTGTGGTAGCAGCTTTTGCCAACACACTGCTATCAATTATCTATCTGAGCACATAGATGTACTTCAATTCGGACTTAATTAATCGGTGTTATCCTTCGCTTACGTCCTGCGTTACCCCCGGTTTAGTGTAATCCTGAAATTATTTCCAGCAGGACCAAACCGACCAAGCAACTTTCATAGCCCCACAACGTCCACTTGTTCGGACTCAATTCAAATAAACTCTCTAATTAGGGGTGTTACGGCATTAACATTATGATCCTTCTCGACAATTGCCCAAACATAAAGTTATGAACGTTCGCATGTGTACGTACACACAGATGTATGTGCTGAAGAGTTATCCTTTCGTCCGATTTAAAGCATCGCTGCCGCCGTCGCCGTCGCCGCCCGGTATCACCGAGAATAAATCCCTGCTAAGAGCTTTTTGATTGTTGGAACAAAAATTTTACCGATTACCTAAGGATTTCAAATTGACGAGTGCTTTCGTCGTCATCGTGGTCCTTTCGTCCTTTCGTCCCATCATCACCATACACCATACACATGGCCGTACATCCTTGTTCGATTGTGAATATCCAACAAGGATCTGATTGCGAAATATTTTACGTATACATGCGGGGGAGGAGCGCCAACCAGCATTCCTCCGCATAAATAAAAGCGTCCGTTGTTGAGTTTGTGTGCAAATGCCGATTTGGACAAACTGCTGCTATCAAACGGAGACCCATTGTACGATATGCCGCTGCGGACAACATGATGGCACTCCTCCGGGGGTGGATGGCCATGGGGATGCACACGGAGGGTGGTTCCAGCGCACTTGTGTTGGTATCATTTGGTAAGTTTTTCGTCGATAATAAAGATCGGCATCGGGCATTGTCGTTTAAAAAACTTTCCTCGTTTCATTTGTGTCCCCACACGGTCTTCAGAAAAATATTCACATATACTCCTGCTACCGCCAGGACTATGGAGTTGCACTTGACCAGAAACCTCCTGCCTCCTGCAGTGGGTGGGTAGGGAGCGGCTTGGCACAAAAACGTTTGTATGAATGCATGTTACCGTGAATTGTTGATTGTTAAATGCGGATTTATGATTTCAATGAGAAATGAATTTTCGTACGGGCACACATGTATGTGGCTCGTCCACTCGTTGCATTGTATTCGACTGCTGGTCAAGCTGGCCGAAACCTAACTACTGTCGGACGCAGGGACTGGGATTGCCATGGATGGAATGTTTCGAGTTTCGGCATATTATGGGTATCGCATGCCAATAGCAACTCACTGTTGGGGTATTTAATTCGATATAACAATCGTTGGCTACCGTATCCCTCCCGAGTATCTTTCGGATTCGGAAAAAATTAATCCTATGCAAATATGTTTTAGTTTAGCTTAATACGGTTCTCATGTGTTCCGAAGGGAAAGAGGAGAACTTTATTTCTGCTTCATTACCTGGAGTTATTGTGGTTCGCAGTGCACTATGTGGGAGGGCATTGTATTAGTAATAAAAGTTTATAATAACTGCAGGAAAATAGGAGTAAAAATAGATTTAATCCAGGAGCACACTCTACATCCTTTTTATAATAAATAATTTTCAGAAGAGGTCACTTCCGGGACAGGGGCCTGAAGGGATAGTTTTATATCAAAAGCGTTACGAAATTGCATTTCAAAAGTAATTGCGATGTAACAGGCTATGCCTCGAGGACGCCAGATATAATTATTTTCCCGGACAGGCACCACACATGGATGGTTAATTTGGGTTTGGAATAATATCCAAATCAGGGGACGGGCTGTCATTTAGGTAAATAAACATTTCCGATAAATATCCTCCAGCTACAGGGTCTACAATAAAGGGTGGGCCATCTAGTGGTTTCTTTTTATATCAGAAATTGACAGTGACAGCTGTTTCCCGCTCAAAATTTTGACAGAAAGTCAGTATCATACCTCCGCGGAACGAAATGAATCGCTTAACGCATGAACAACGTTGGGAAATATTGAAAACTTATTTCCAAAGTGAGTGCTGTGTAGCCCAAACAGGGCGTCCAGAAGTTTGGACCGAAATGAAGTACCCACCGTGCCTGCTGTACGCAAGTTTGTGCAAAAAGTTCGTGAGACTGGTCTGCTAGTGGACAACACTTATGCTCCCCGTCGTCGTAGCCGAGAGTGTGAGACTCAATTCACGAACATAAACTCGCCATCGATGTCAACAGCTTAAAGTTTTACGCACTAGCCTAAAGAGAACTCTGCACAAAGACCTCGGATTACTCGCTATCAAGGTCCAACTGATTCATTGACCATCTGCTTCGCAGTTTGGGTCTTAGAGCAGCCTGAATTGGACAACTTTTTTCGGCGAAAAAATCATCTTTTTTGACTCATTTTCATATTTTCATCTCGGCGGCTACGTTAACAAACAAAATTGCCGCACTTGCGACTCGAAAAACCCGCACGGTATTGTCTAGAAGCCGATGCATCCACAGAGAGTGACAGTTTGGTGCGGATTGTGGAGTGGTGGCATGATTGAAAAATTTTTCTTCGAAAACGAGGCAGGGAACAGCGTTTTGGTCAACGATGGGCTTTACAGAGCCATGTTAACCGACTTTTTTTTTACTGAAATCGAAGACATGCATTTGGACGACCTCTGGTTCATGCAGGATGACGCGCCATGCCACAATCGATCTTTTGCGCACACAATTTCCAAATAGTGTTATCAGCCGTTTTGGCGATGTCAGTTGGCCGCCACGAAGCTGCGATTTGACCCCTTTGGACTTTTTTTGTGGGAACCGTGAAGGACTGATGCTATACTCGAAAACGATTCAACGACTTAAGGGCAATATCATCCAAGCATACCGCGAGCTTAGTTGCTCAGTGGTTAGTGCGTTGCACTATGGAGCAAGGGGTTCTAGGTTCGAGTCCCAGTCGGAACACCTAAAAAGTTTTTCACGACCCCACCTCTCGCGAGCGTCTGACAAATATTTCTGTAGGAAGCAGCAATTCTCCGGATAGATGAAGTTCTTCAGAGAACTGATCAAATTTTAATCGACGAAATGTCCTCCAATGGAAAGGAAACATGTTGGCATTGGAAAGTGAACATCGTGGACTTTAAAGCGTCTACTGTGCTTATGTCGGTTACAAGTCGATAACCAAGTAATCGAACCCAAAGAAAGGATTTGGTTCCTGTCACTATCAACTCAGAAATAATACGACATGATCCCACTATCTGCGAAATTAGCGCTTCAGTACTGGATAGAGATCATCGACCAAGAATAGTAGTGCTAGACAATCAGACGCAACCTTGTCTTCGGGTTTCCTGAAATCCCCTTGGAATCCCGAAAAGAAATCTGTACGCGATGAATGTCTAGGCTGACAGGTTTAAATCGAGATGGTCTAGACGACCTACTATTCACGAAAAGACAGTATTTCGTCGTCTGAATCTATCCAAGAGAAACTATTAATGTACACTAACCATAACCTAGTTATCCAAGGGACTCTAGACCTTCCTGTTATGCACAAGAGTTTGCTTTGTTTTTAAACAGATTTTAATGACTTATAACCTCCTTAGCTGAGGACAATTTAAATTTAATGCATGAACTGTTCCCATCCCAAGTTGGCTATAACCTCCAAGTTATCCGTAAACAAAACCAAATGTGGTCGTGTCGTATCAACGTACGCCGCTTTGCATGGTTTGATGGCGAAAAAAACCACAAGGAAAGCGGATCCTTTCCTCTCCTCGCAGTGCATAGACCACTTTTTTTTTGGCACAATGGCATATACATACTTTATATGTGGTCACCATTCGGCTAAACATTCAAAAGTGGTAAAAAGAAACACCCAACGAAAGGGACACAAATGCCTCTGCCAAAAAATGTGTTCCCGGTCTTGCGGTTCGGCTTTATCTGGAAATCGGCTTAACCAAAATTCGAAAATTCATGTGTCCTGGTATCTTCTACAGGAGTATTTTAAAATAATACGTCCTTTAAAAAAAAGGATTTTTTTTCTGTTAGAAGGGGCGATCCAAGGAGATAATTTACTTACCCTTCCACTGAGGAGTGCAAAAAAACGTTAAAATATGTCCTGTTTATCCTTTGACATACGTACATGCGAGTATAAGTATTTATTTGCTATTTAAAAGGTTGGGAGAGCAGTAAAGTACTCTTTCTGCATGGATATGTAAGCTAGTAACAGTAGGTGGATATTTGCACTGACGCCACTCATCCTAGTTTAGGCCCTGGACCACTTCAATGTTGCGTTGAGTCACCCTTTCTGCTTAGTATTCATTTCCTAGCCAAATCATTCCCAAATCATTCATCATATTCCCAAGACTGATATATCGACAGAGAACACTTTAAGCTACGCCTTAGCCTATGTAATGTAACTCGGGACTTACTTACTTATGTTGGTGGCGCTACAGTTCGGGGTGAACTTGGGCCTGAACCAACAAGCCTCTCCAGTTAGGCCGGCCCTTAGCTAACTGCCTCCAGTTGCGCACTTCAAGTCGGTTGAGGCCCACTTCTACTTGTGCGATTTACCTAAGGTGAGGTTTTCCTTTACTGCGTTGTCCCTAAGTGTTTCAATCGAAGACTCTGCGGGCTGGAGCATTGGTGTCCATTCGCTCTACATGTCTTAGCCATCTCAAACCACTGATTTGCATTTTCTTCGACTGGGTCGATGTCGCTGTACAGCTCGTATACCGAAAATTAGACGAAAAATCTTTTTCTCATCTCTTCATCCACTTTAGACAGAGTCCACGCTTCAGCGCCATAAAGCAGGACTAGGATGACTAGGGATAGGGCTCTGCTATCCAACTGCCTTCTCAGCCCAAAGAAACAGCGATTGGCAAGAGTTATTCCTCGTTTTATTTCTGCTGAGGTGCTGTTTCCGGAAGTAATAGCAGAGCCGAGGTAGATAAAGCCCCTTATACGTGACATTCTGTCCAATTCGTTGCTGACAACATATACTTCGTTTTGCCCTCGTTTACCGCTAAATTCATTGTGACAGCTTGCGTTTCAATACTAATGAACGCCAACGCTAGTAGTTGCACGGACTTTGCAAGATTGTGCATCTGGTGTTGGCTTGTGTGTTTCACACAATTCTGTCAAGTACTCGGTGAGTTTCGGTGAGATTGTTACCGACCTTCATCAATCCGAACAAGTTTGACAGCAATGCCACAACTAGACATGGCTTTGTATAGCTCGTCTCGTCATATGGGGCCTTAAAGTTGCAATTAGAGACTTGTGCCTTAAAAAATTCTCAAAAAAGCAAAAAAAAAAGGCTTAAACTCGTTGAGAACTACTATGATGCCTAGCATCCAAACAATTCTAAGCGTTTTCGACGCATTCGCAGCTGCAATGCAGTTCTATGGACTCTCCAATCGAAGCGAGAACAAAATTAGAACTACTTTCCAAATGTGTAACTTGAACGAGGCTCTAAACTTTACTTAATCTTTTGACAGCTGGATGTCGTTGGCTACTTTGACAGCTTTGAGAGAACAAAATTAGAATCACTTTCTAAATGTCTGACTTGAACGAGGCTCTAAACTTTGCTTAATCTTTTGACAGCTGGATGTCGTTGGCTACTTTGACATCTGAAAAATTGAATCACAATTGATCTGGTCACCCTTGAGAATTCTTCGACGTAACGATGCTAATTAGTGTTCAAAATCTGTTTTATATTTTCAAAAATCACTGAAAAACGCTTAAGTCCTTTGCAATAGATGTTTGCCACCCTTCTGCATCTGGAGATGAATCTCAAACAAGAAATTACATTCTCCAACTTCACCAAACATTGTGATCCTGCACACACCCGCACAATTGTATTCAAAAACTATATGGCTACGGAACCGTATTCACACTTCATCAAATTTGAATGGAAATCCTGTGCCAAAACTGCCGCAAATAAATGACAAATTCACAAGGTACTCCAAATAATTCATTTCCAAAGAGTGTTGCGGTTAGCTACAGAATCTTGAATGACATCCTCGCATGCACTACATTTTAAGAGTATTAAACACTCACCCATTGCCGTTTTCAAGTTCGCCCAAACCACTGTTTGTTGATTTTCATTTTTGTTTCAAATGCGCTTATTCAATACTCTGCGGCAGTACTCGTACCATTTCCGACATCTGCTCGTATATATGGATGTTTGGTTTTTTAGAAATCTTTATAAATTCATTAGGATTTGCTTTTGTGTGTCGTCTCGTCACCACGACACTAAGCTCCTCTGGCAGGATGTGCTCCGAATGAGTTTTCTTGCTAAAGGCCAAAAGAGGTACAAAATAATATAATTTCAATATTTATTCAAGTGTAAAACGAAAGCAAATAGAAAACTTAGAAAAAAGGGTCCGAAAGAACATCTATTCCCGCATGGGAGGTGAAATATGCGACGGGGGTACATCCCCGTAAAGGTGGTACCTGGTACTTCTATGCATTTCAAACAGATAACTCTTTACTTGAATTGCAGGGGGCGGACTGCCTCCTCCAGGACGAAGGTGGCCGCCACTCACATTAGTGTACTAAATCAACTAAATCAAAAACGCATTTGAGTGTTGGCATTCGTTTTTGGAAAGCGTTCTCGGGACTGCGTGGGACTGGGACTGTGTGTTGTTTAACGATATTCAGAGGATTTTCTAATGAGAATATGTACTTCGTCCTGAAAGAAGATAGCACACATTGAATTCGTATAAAGAAGTGAAATCAAATGATGTACACAAACGGTAATGTGTGGGTTTTTGAAAAGCAGCGACTGAAGTGTTTTAGTTGGATTTCGGCAGTGGCTGCACCAGTGTTGTGGGCACAAGGCGAACAAGTACCCCGTGTCTGTATTTGGCTTTTGAATTTGCGACAAGTACTTAAGCACAGGGATGCGAGTTGGAATGCATTTCATTGTGAATTATCGCGCTTTGTGTTTGGGCGTAGAGAGAGCGCTCGAGCAATGCAAGTGTCATTCGGGAAAGGTGTCAACCAAAGAAGTATGTTGAAGGCCCGCATTGACGACTCAAAAAAGAAGCTCCATTGGACTCTTCTTTAATTGTTTCTGAACAGTTTCCAACAAGGTAACCGGAAATGTGTCAAAACCTACCGACATGTGTTATTACTTTTGCAAATGGCGGTAACTGTCAGTTTTTGAAAACAGAAACAGAATACACGTCGACAAGACATGGAACTTCCGCTTTCAATATATTTAATAAGATTTATTTTCTGCCCTCCCAACGCCAACTGGGCAATTATTAAGGCGTTTATACGCTTGTCCCTGAGAGACTGGAACAACTCGAGACAGAAGAGGACATAACACCGATGTGCCTGGATTTCGTGGGTAACACAGGTACTGTGACTAGTGAGCGATACATGACCATGATCAACGAGCTCTTACTGCCACAAATTGATGAGTTGCATCTGGAAGATATGCTGTTTCAAGAGGGCGGTGCAACCTGTCTTCACATAACCGGTTTGACATTGAATATTTTGAAGGATCTGCTTCCGAGTTGTCTAATGTCTCGTCTTGAAGTAACGTCTATGAGAATAAACCGCAGACTCTGGAAGCTCTCGAAGGGAAAATTTGACAAGAGTGCTAGAACTTTTCGACAGAAGTTCTGGAAAAGACGATTGAAAATGTAGCAAAAGAGCCCAAATGGTCATCAATAATGGAGAGGCGACTTCACCGATATAATTTTTGAAAAGTAATGGAAAAGAACATTCAAAAGTCTAAATAAACATTTAAACAAAAGAAACACATCGGGTGAGTGTTTGTGGACCACCCTGCATAATGGGGCGTACCCACTCAAGGGTAAATTTTAATATGGACCTACGAACACCATGAACTGTAGAACTTAAGTGGAAGCAAGTGTCGGTGGATGACAAATTGTTTGCCGATTTGCTTGTTCTTAGAATATATCTTGAGAGTCAGACTTGTGTGCAAATACAGACTTTAGACCTTATGCCTCAGCCCAACATATCTGAGTAATAAGTCGAAACATTTGGTATATCACAAAGAAGTGACGCTATGGGTTGACTATGGGAAATATGGATCCATAAGACTAACATTAGATCAACAAAGCGTATGTCCAATAGTTTAAGACTTCGTTGATTGCTTGCTCCAGACGAGACACAGCCAAGAGACATTCCGTATGGAGGTATCCTATCTCGTCTACGAAGGATACTGGAGAACGTAGTGGATTTCTCCGTTCTTGGATATGCGGAAGACATACTTTTGACAGATTAGCTCTTGCCGATCATCATTAGATTAATCGTTAACCTTCTGACAATTAACCAATCTAGCACTTGACATTCAACGGTATGCTACTTGAAATCTCAAGTAAATCTTTCGTCCACAAACTGAACTTGCCATTATCAACTGGATATCCACAATCATCGTTAGACCCATTCTCATGTACCTCAGGGAACTGAGCAAGATCCGCCATTAGAAAGAGGCTAACTAGAGTCCTTGAAAATATACTTAGCATTAGACTCGGGCCTAAAGAAATAATCCAACTTTTAGGAAGAGGGTGACCAACACCATCACTTCATTGCGAGATGGGCACACCAGGGTACTGATACAAACTATGTAACACTGAACGCCTGAGCCTGAATTTGCTTTAAACTGCACTGTGTTCCAAGAAGTACAGAAGTGACCGATTCTATATCGACAGCCAAGTCACTATAAAAACCAACTCATCCAGGGAGCTAAAGTGGGAAATCGAAAAGAATTGGGATGTCAAGCTTCAATCTCGTTAGTTAGGATGGAAGAGGTGTCCACCCGCAGCTAAAGGCACTCGCATCTCTTCCAAAATCAGTCAATTTTTTCAAACATTTTCTTGACTTGACCTATCCGTTCTAGCTTACAGGTCAAGCTTATACTTTAAGTTGCATTGACATATTGTCCGAGACTCTAACACGTTAATCTAGACAGCATTTCTGGTTGGATTAGTGGGCTTATGAGGTGGGGTAGCGAGAAGTTGACCCGAGATTTTAATTTTTGAATAATTTGCCATATTTTGAAAGCCTAAAGTTTGTCGAATAATCACCTTTGAGTACAAAAATTACAAATTTTAGGCCCAAAAAGGTTACAGGGCCCAGAGCCTGCCTACCTTCTCGCAACCATTCGTGCGTGTTATAATCGTTTGACGAATGGAAGGAGCCTATTATTTGATGCCGTATTATGTCAGTTATACTCTCGGATGTTTGTAAGACGTGCGGAATAGGTGGGTCCGTGAAAAAAGTTGTTCTTAAAGTTATATTGGGTAGGGTTCGAACCTTGAATTCCTTGCTTTGTAGTTCAACGCACCAACAACTTGCCATGGCGCCGATCATCCTTGAATACGTTTTGAATTTTGATTGCCAAATCTGCACTAAACCCGGTAAATCCAGATACGTAACATTGTTGGCGATTAGTGCACATTAGTGCACAGCAAGGACGGGTTTTAAATAGCCTTCGGCACCAGAGGAAGGTTCAGTCTCACTCGGATCCATTGTGTTCCCCAGTGTGGCATAGCTGAAAACAGAAAAAATGATTGTGGCTCGTTAGTTCATTAGGGGCGTACACCTCCTGAACCAACCCGTTTTCGTTATGAATTTTAAGGTAGTTATAGGAGACATGTTAGCTAGTTCGTGGAGTTAGTCCAAGAATGATTTCCCGAAGGTTTGGTGTCTGATTCTGGGCATTCGCAGAGGAAGTGCGTCAGGTCTTCCTCCACCTCGGTGTCGCTGGAGCCTCTGCATAAGTCTGAACTTTTAAGTCCCATTCGACTGATGTGGGTCACCATTGAAAGAAAAAACTTTTTTGGTCTTCTTTCGTTATATTGGACCCAAATTAGCCTCGAAACAGGAGGAGAGTCCGCTCCACCTAGCGTTGGGTATCTTGCGAAAGTCTGTCGAGATTTTGAAGGAGAGGAGGTGAATGGGCGGTAGTACGGAGTGGCTCGTTGGATTGTAGTTTGATTCAGAGGCTGTTCTCGTTAGCTCATCGGCTCTAACATTTCCTTGGAAGCACATGGGTCCCGGGATCAAACATAGTGTAACGCTATGCTTAGAGTTCAGGTGTTTGAGTTTCTCAGAACGTTTAAACCGTTCTGCACTGGTTGCGCTTAGACATCTGACACCACACTGATTCTAAGACTAAAACGCCAATCCTAGCATGAGTATGGATTAAACTCTGTTTTCCTCAAATATGTCATGTGACCTTGCGGATATTTTGCACATGTTTTAGAAATAAACTCCATTCGAGTTCCCTTGAATTTTAGTAATACACCGCCACTGGCTAACTTATGCTAATATATTCGTTCTTCTAATAAAGATACCGCTAGTGCAAACACTTCAAGGATTACTTTGAAAAAACCACGAAAATGGCTCAAGTACACGAAAAACCATTGGCAAAAGGTTTGCAACTTTCCACCGGAAAAATACGACCAAGGAATGTATACCTCTCCACAAAACTCCCACCGCCACCATCATTCGCACAGCCCCCCCCCCCTCCTTGCATTGCTAACAGCATTTGCAGAGCTGATGATGTGGTTAGAGCTTTGAAATTCATTAGCACAGAACCTAAATGATTTAAATGTGCCCTGTTCTGCATTTATAATCATGCACAGAGGTTTCGTTTTTAAATAATTATATCCTTCCTCCATGGAGCTGGGGTGTTTTTTTTTTTTTTTTGTTTTTAGCCTTTTTCCCCCCATTTCCCAGCTAAATGAATGGACGACGAGAGAGTTCTCCTAATTTTATCTCATTTTATTTGATTTTTAATTGAAAGCATTTGGGAATGCACACAATATACGTAGTATACCTGTGGCCGAGACCTGGCCCACCTCCGCCTGCCACACACGGCACTGAATTGATGGAACAGGAAGGAGGAATCACGACCGTTCCTTTTTTTCCATCCATTTAACGAGTTCGAGGTAGTGTGTCTTAAAAAAGGCACCGAATGCAGACATTTCTGTAGAATTATCACAAAAAAATGAGAGAAGGTGAACCGGAGCCGGAGCACATACGAAAATCAACATTAGCCCCATGATGGAAGCGGTGATAAATTCGAGTACAGGAGTCCTTTTAGAGTTAATACTTGAATAAGACTCGAAACGGGGGTTGGGCGCTGTCGAAATTCCGAGAATCATGGCGAAAATTAATTTCATATTAATTATACAAAATCAAATAATGTGGGTACTCGTTAAATCCTTCGACTGAGAATATAAGTTCAAATATTTGCGTCCAAATGGTTGCGTCAGATGAAGCGCAGACTGCCAATGGGTTCCTGTTTCATTGGACTAACATATCACTTTGGTGTTTTGCCTTAATATGTGCGAATACGTATTTTGGATGGCATGGTCCATAAATTAAAGGGATTTCGGAAAATCTGATACCCATACATAGGTCTAGTCTTAGCTTCCTTTGGTACTACGTGAAAATACTGTCTTGGTCCCTGATTTTAGTTTCGTGTTAAACATTGGAGTATTCTTATCTCAGATCTCGAGCCAGATATTCTGTTTCTGTGTATTCGAGGCGCAAAATAGCTTAGCTGCAGCCTCGAAATGGAAATAGGAAACAGAAAATTTTTCAACCAAAAAATGTGTGAGAAAACTAGACACAAAACTAGACACCCAAAATCTTGATATATCTTCTAATCTCTCATCTCGGGCCAGATATTCTGTTTCTGTGTATTCGAGGCGCAAAATAGCTTAGCTGCAGCCTCGAAGTGGAGATGGGAAACAGAAAATTTTTCAACCAAAAAATGTGTGAGAAAAAGGGTAGTGTATAGCCCACAAAATTAGACACCCAAAATCTTGACATATCTTCTAATCTCACATCTCGAGCCAGATATTCTGTTTCTGTGTATTCGAGGCGCAAAATAGCTTAGCTGCAGCCTCGAAGTGGAGATGGGAAACAGAAAATTTTTCAACCAAAAAATGTGTGAGAAAAAGGGTAGTGTATAGCCCACAAAATTAGACACCCAAAATCTTGACATATCTTCTAATCTCACATCTCGAGCCAGATATTCTGTTTCTGTGTATTCGAGGCGCAAAATAGCTTAGCTGCAGCCTCGAAGTGGAGATGGGAAACAGAAAATTTTTCAACCAAAAAATGTGTGAGAAAAAGGGTAGTGTATAGCCCACAAAATTAGACACCCAAAATCTTGACATATCTTCTAATCTCACATCTCGAGCCAGATATTCTGTTTCTGTGTATTCGAGGCGCAAAATACCTTAGCTGCAGCCTCGAAGTGGAGATGGGAAACAGAAAATTTTTCAACCAAAAAATGTGTGAGAAAAAGGGTAGTGTATAGCCCACAAAATTAGACACCCAAAATCTTGACATATCTTCTAATCTCACATCTCGAGCCAGATATTCTGTTTCTGTGTATTCGAGGCGCAAAATAGCTTAGCTGCAGCCTCGAAGTGGAGATGGGAAACAGAAAATTTTTCAACCAAAAAATGTGTGAGAAAAAGGGTAGTGTATAGCCCACAAAATTAGACACCCAAAATCTTGACATATCTTCTAATCTCACATCTCGAGCCAGATATTCTGTTTCTGTGTATTCGAGGCGCAAAATAGCTTAGCTGCAGCCTCGAAGTGGAGATGGGAAACAGAAAATTTTTCAACCAAAAAATGTGTGAGAAAAAGGGTAGTGTATAGCCCACAAAATTAGACACCCAAAATCTTGACATATCTTCTAATCTCACATCTCGAGCCAGATATTCTGTTTCTGTGTATTCGAGGCGCAAAATACCTTAGCTGCAGCCTCGAAGTGGAGATGGGAAACAGAAAATTTTTCAACCAAAAAATGTGTGAGAAAAAGGGTAGTGTATAGCCCACAAAATTAGACACCCAAAATCTTGACATATCTTCTAATCTCACATCTCGAGCCAGATATTCTGTTTCTGTGTATTCGAGGCGCAAAATAGCTTAGCTGCAGCCTCGAAGTGGAGATGGGAAACAGAAAATTTTTCAACCAAAAAATGTGTGAGAAAAAGGGTAGTGTATAGCCCACAAAATTAGACACCCAAAATCTTGACATATCTTCTAATCTCACATCTCGAGCCAGATATTCTGTTTCTGTGTATTCGAGGCGCAAAATACCTTAGCTGCAGCCTCGAAGTGGAGATGGGAAACAGAAAATTATTCAACCAAAAAATGTGTGAGAAAAAGGGTAGTGTATTATAGCCCACAAAACTTGACACCCAAAATCTTGATATATCTTCTAATCTCACATCTCGAGCCAGATATTCTGTTTCTGTGTATTCGAGGCGCAAAATAGCTTAGCTGCAGCCTCGAAGTGGAGATGGGAAACAGAAAATTATTCAACCAAAAAATGTGTGAGAAAAAGGGTAGTGTATTATAGCCCACAAAACTTGACACCCAAAATCTTGATATATCTTCTAATCTCACATCTCGAGCCAGATATTCTGTTTCTGTGTATTCGAGGCGCAAAATAGCTTAGCTGCAGCCTCGAAGTGGAGATGGGAAACAGAAAATTATTCAACCAAAAAATGTGTGAGAAAAAGGGTAGTGTATTATAGCCCACAAAACTAGACACCCAAAATCTTGACATATCTTCTAATCTCACATCTCGAGCCAGATATTCTGTTTCTGTGTATTCGAGGCGCAAAATAGCTTAGCTGCAGCCTCGAAGTGGAGATGGGAAACAGAAAATTTTTCAACCAAAAAATGTGTGAGAAAAAGGGTAGTGTATAGCCCACAAAATTAGACACCCAAAATCTTGACATATCTTCTAATCTCACATCTCGAGCCAGATATTCTGTTTCTGTGTATTCGAGGCGCAAAATAGCTTAGCTGCAGCCTCGAAGTGGAGATGGGAAACAGAAAATTTTTCAACCAAAAAATGTGTGAGAAAAAGGGTAGTGTATAGCCCACAAAATTAGACACCCAAAATCTTGACATATCTTCTAATCTCACATCTCGAGCCAGATATTCTGTTTCTGTGTATTCGAGGCGCAAAATAGCTTAGCTGCAGCCTCGAAGTGGAGATGGGAAACAGAAAATTTTTCAACCAAAAAATGTGTGAGAAAAAGGGTAGTGTATAGCCCACAAAATTAGACACCCAAAATCTTGACATATCTTCTAATCTCACATCTCGAGCCAGATATTCTGTTTCTTTGTATTCGAGGCGCAAAATAGCTTAGCTGCAGCCTCGAAGTGGAGATGGGAAACAGAAAATTTTTCAACCAAAAAATGTGTGAGAAAAAGGGTAGTGTATAGCCCACAAAATTAGACACCCAAAATCTTGACATATCTTCTAATCTCACATCTCGAGCCAGATATTCTGTTTCTGTGTATTCGAGGCGCAAAATACCTTAGCTGCAGCCTCGAAGTGGAGATGGGAAACAGAAAATTATTCAACCAAAAAATGTGTGAGAAAAAGGGTAGTGTATTATAGCCCACAAAACTTGACACCCAAAATCTTGATATATCTTCTAATCTCACATCTCGAGCCAGATATTCTGTTTCTGTGTATTCGAGGCGCAAAATAGCTTAGCTGCAGCCTCGAAGTGGAGATGGGAAACAGAAAATTATTCAACCAAAAAATGTGTGAGAAAAAGGGTAGTGTATTATAGCCCACAAAACTTGACACCCAAAATCTTGATATATCTTCTAATCTCACATCTCGAGCCAGATATTCTGTTTCTGTGTATTCGAGGCGCAAAATAGCTTAGCTGCAGCCTCGAAATGGAGATGGGAAACAGAAAATTTTTCAACCAAAAAATGTGTGAGAAAAAGGGCAGTGTATAGCCCATAAAACTACACACCCACAATCTTGCGAAATCCTTAAATCACACATCTCGAGCCAGATGTTCTGTTTCTGTGTATTCGAGGCGCAAAATAGCTTAGCTGCAGCCTCGAAATGGAAATAGGAAACAGAACAATTTTCAGCCAGAAAATGAGTGAGAAAAAGGGCAGTGTATAGCCCACAAAACTAGACACCCAAAATATTGATATATCTTCTAATCTCTCATCTCGGGCCAGATATTCTGTTTCTGTGTATTCGAGGCGCCAAATAGCTTAGCTGCAGCCTCGAAGTGGAGATGGGAAACAGAAAATTTGTCAACCAAAAAATGTGTGAGAAAAAGGGCAGTGTATAGCCCACAAAACTAGACACCCAAAACCTTGATATATCTTCTAATCTCACATCCCGAGCCAGATATTCTGTTTCTGAATATTCGAGGCGCAAAATAGCTTAGCTGCAGCCTCGAAATGGAAATAGGAAACAGAAAATTTGTCAACCAAAAAATGTGTGAGAAAAAGGGCAGTGTATAGCCCACAAAACTAGACACCCAAAATATTGATATATCTTCTAATCTCTCATCTCGGGCCAGATATTCTGTTTCTGTGTATTCGAGGCGCAAAATAGCTTAGCTGCAGCCTCGAAATGGAAATAGGAAACAGAAAATTTGTCAACCAAAAAATGTGTGAGAAAAAGGGCAGTGTATAGCCCACAAAACTAGACACCCAAAATATTGATATATCTTCTAATCTCTCATCCCGGGCCAGATATTCTGTTTCTGTGTATTCGAGGCGCAAAATAGCTTAGCTGCAGCCTCGAAATGGAGATGGGAAACAGAACAATTTTCAACCAAAAAATGTGTGAGAAAAAGGGCAGTGTATAGCCCACAAAACTAGACACCCAAAATCTTGATATATCTTCTAATCTCACATCTCGAGCCAAATATTCTGTTTCTGTGTATTCGAGGCGCCAAATAGCTTAGCTGCAGCCTCGAAGTGGAGATGGGAAACAGAAAATTTTTCAGCCAGAAAATGAGTGAGAAAAAGTGTAGTGTATAGCCCACAAAACTAGACACCCAAAACCTTGATATATCTTCTAATCTCACATCCCGAGCCAGATATTCTGTTTCTGAATATTCGAGGCGCAAAATAGCTTAGCTGCAGCCTCGAAATGGAAATAGGAAACAGAAAATTTGTCAACCAAAAAATGTGTGAGAAAAGGGGCAGTGTATAGCCCACAAAACTAGACAACCAAAATATTGATATATCTTCTAATCTCTCATCTCGGGCCAGATATTCTGTTTCTGTGTATTCGAGGCGCAAAATAGCTTAGCTGCAGCCTCGAAATGGAGATGGGAAACAGAACAATTTTCAGCCAGAAAATGAGTGAGAAAAAGGGCAGTGTATAGCCCACAAAACTAGACACCCAAAACCTTGATATATCTTCTAATCTCACATCCCGAGCCAGATATTCTGTTTCTGAATATTCGAGGCGCAAAATAGCTTAGCTGCAGCCTCGAAATGGAAATAGGAAACAGAAAATTTGTCAACCAAAAAATGTGTGAGAAAAAGGGCAGTGTATAGCCCACAAAACTAGACACCCAAAATATTGATATATCTTCTAATCTCTCATCTCGGGCCAGATATTCTGTTTCTGTGTATTCGAGGCGCAAAATAGCTTAGCTGCAGCCTCGAAGTGGAGATGGGAAACAGAAAATTATTCAACCAAAAAATGTGTGAGAAAAAGGGTAGTGTATAGCCCACAAAACTTGACACCCAAAATCTTGATATATCTTCTAATCTCACATCTCGAGCCAGATATTCTGTTTCTGTGTATTCGAGGCGCAAAATAGCTTAGCTGCAGCCTCGAAATGGAAATAGGAAACAGAAAATTTTTCAACCAAAAAATGTGTGAGAAAAAGGATAGTGCATAGCCCACAAAATTAGACACCCAAAATCTTGACATATCTTCTAATCTCACATCTCGAGCCAGATATTCTGTTTCTGTGTATTCGAGGCGCAAAATAGCTTAGCTGCAGCCTCGAAATGGAGATGGGAAACAGAAAATTTTTCAACCAAAAAATGTGTGAGAAAAAGGGTAGTGTATAGCCCACAAAACTAGACACCCAAAATCTTGACATATCTTCTAATCTCACATCTCGAGCCAGATATTCTGTTTCTGTGTATTCGAGGCGCAAAATAGCTTAGCTGCAGCCTCGAAGTGGAGATGGGAAACAGAAAATTATTCAACCAAAAAATGTGTGAGAAAAAGGGTAGTGTATAGCCCACAAAACTTGACACCCAAAATCTTGATATATCTTCTAATCTCACATCTCGAGCCAGATATTCTGTTTCTGTGTATTCGAGGCGCAAAATAGCTTAGCTGCAGCCTCGAAATGGAGATGGGAAACAGAAAATTTTTCAACCAAAAAATGTGTGAGAAAAAGGGCAGTGTATAGCCCATAAAACTAGACACCCACAATCTTGCGAAATCCTTAAATCACACATCTCGAGCCAGATGTTCTGTTTCTGTGTATTCGAGGCGCAAAATAGCTTAGCTGCAGCCTCGAAATGGAAGTAGGAAACTGAAAATTTTTCAACCAAAAAATGTGTGAGAAAAAGGGCAGTGTATAGCCCACAAAACTACACACCCACAATCTTGTGAAATCTTTAAATCACACATCTCGAGCCAGATATTCTGTTTCTGTGTATTCGAGGTGCAAAAAGCTAAGCTGCAGCCTCGAAATGGAAGTAGGAAACTGAAAATTTTTCAACCAAAAAATGTGTGAGAAAAAGGGTAGTGTATAGCCCACAAAACTAGACACCCAAAATATTGATATATCTTCTAATCTCTCATCTCGGGCCAGATATTCTGTTTCTGTGTATTCGAGGCGCAAAATAGCTTAGCTGCAGCCTCGAAATGGAAATAGGAAACAGAAAATTTTTCAACCAAAAAATGTGTGAGAAAAAGTGTAGTGTATAGCCCACAAAACTTGACACCCAAAATCTTGACATAACTTCTACTCTCACATCTCGAGCCAGATATTCTGTTTCTGTGTATTCGAGGCGCCAAATAGCTTAGCTGCAGCCTCGAAGTGGAGATGGGAAACAGAAAATTTTTCAACCAAAAAATGTGTGAGAAAAAGTGTAGTGTATAGCCCACAAAACTAGACACATAAAACCTTGATATATCTTCTAATCTCACATCTCGAGCCAGATATTCTGTTTCTGTGTATTCGAGGCGCCAAATAGCTTAGCTGCAGCCTCGAAGTGGAGATGGGAAACAGAAAATTTTTCAACCAAAAAATGTGTGAGAAAAAGTGTAGTGTATAGCCCACAAAACTAGACACCCAAAATCTTGACATATCTTCTACCCTCACATCTCGAGCCAGATATTCTGTTTCTGAATATTCGAGGCGCAAAATAGCTTAGCTGCAGCCTCGAAATGGAAATAGGAAACAGAAAATTTTTCAACCAAAAAATGTGTGAGAAAAAGTGTAGTGTATAGCCCACAAAACTTGACACCCAAAATCTTGACATAACTTCTACTCTCACATCTCGAGCCAGATATTCTGTTCCTGTGTATTCGAGGCGCCAAATAGCTTAGCTGCAGCCTCGAAGTGGAGATGGGAAACAGAAAATTTTTCAACCAAAAAATGTGTGAGAAAAAGTGTAGTGTATAGCCCACAAAACTAGACACATAAAACCTTGATATATCTTCTAATCTCACATCTCGAGCCAGATATTCTGTTTCTGTGTATTCGAGGCGCCAAATAGCTTAGCTGCAGCCTCGAAGTGGAGATGGGAAACAGAAAATTTTTCAACCAAAAAATGTGTGAGAAAAAGTGTAGTGTATAGCCCACAAAACTAGACACCCAAAATCTTGATATATCTTCTAATCTCACATCTCGAGCCAGATATTCTGTTTCTGTATATTCGAGGCGCAAAATAGCTTAGCTGCAGCCTCGAAATGGAGATGGGAAACAGAAAATTTTTCAACCAAAAAATGTGTGAGAAAAAGTGTAGTGTATAGCCCACAAAACTAGACACCCAAAATCTTGATATATCTTCTAATCTCACATCTCGAGCCAGATTTTCTGTTTCTGTGTATTCGAGGCGCAAAATAGCTTAGCTGCAGCCTCGAAGTGGAGATGGGAAACAGAACATTTTTCAACCAAAAAATGTGTGAGAAAAACGGTTACGTATACGCCACCTAACAAGATTTCCAAAATCTTGACATATCTTCTACTCGCACATCTCGAGCCAGGTATTCTGTTTCTGTATATTCGAGGCGCAAAATAGCTTAGCTGCAGCCTCGAAATGGAGATGGGAAACAGAAAATTTTTGAACCAAAAAATGTGTGAGAAAAAGGGTAGTGCATAGCCCATAAAACTGGACACCCAAAATCTTGATATATCTTCTAATCTCACATCTCGAGCCAGATATTCTGTTTCTGTGTATTCGAGGCGCAAAATACCTAAGCTGCAGCCTCGAAATGGAGATGGGAAACAGAAAATTTTTCAACCAAAAAATGTGTGAGAAAAAGGGTAGTGTATTATAGCCCACAAAACTTGACACCCAAAATCTTGATATATCTTCTAATCTCACATCTCGAGCCAGATGTTCTGTCTCTGTGTATTCGAGGCGCAAAATAGCTTAGCTGCAGCCTCGAAATGGAAATAGGAAACAGAAAATTTTTCAACCAAAAAATGTGTGAGAAAAAGGGTAGTGTATAGCCCACAAAACTAGACACCCAAAATCTTGACATATCTTCTAATCTCACATCTCGAGCCAGATATTCTGTTTCTGTGTATTCGAGGCCCAAAATAGCTTAGCTGCAGCCTCGAAATGGAGATGGGAAACAGAAAATTTTTCAACCAAAAAATGTGTGAGAAAAAGGATATGGTATAGCCCACAAAACTAGACACCCAAAATCTTGACATATCTTCTAATCTCACATCTCGAGCCAGATATTCTGTTTCTGTGTATTCGAGGCGCAAAATACCTAAGCTGCAGCCTCGAAATGGAGATGGGAAACAGAAAATTTTTCAACCAAAAAATGTGTGAGAAAAAGGATAGTGTATAGCCCACAAAACTAGACACCCAAAATCTTGACATATCTTCTAATCTCACATCTCGAACCAGATATTCTGTTTCTGTGTATTCGAGGCGCAAAATAGCTTAGCTGCAGCCTCGAAATGGAGATGGGAAACAGAAAATTTTTCAACCAAAAAATGTGTGAGAAAAAGGATAGTGTATAGCCCACAAAATTAGACACCCAAAATCTTGACATATCTTCTAATCTCACATCTCGAGCCAGATATTCTGTTTCTGTGTATTCGAGGCGCAAAATAGCTTAGCTGCAGCCTCGAAGTGGAGATGGGAAACAGAAAATTATTCAACCAAAAAATGTGTGAGAAAAAGGGTAGTGTTATAGCCCACAAAACTTGACACCCAAAATCTTGATATATCTTCTAATCTCACATCTCGAGCCAGATATTCTGTTTCTGTGTATTCTAGGCGCAAAATAGCTTAGCTGCAGCCTCGAAATGGAGATGGGAAACAGAAAATTTTTCAACCAAAAAATGTGTGAGAAAAAGGGCAGTGTATAGCCCATAAAACTACACACCCACAATCTTGCGAAATCCTTAAATCACACATCTCGAGCCAGATGTTCTGTTTCTGTGTATTCGAGGCGCAAAATAGCTTAGCTGCAGCCTCGAAATGGAAATAGGAAACAGAAAATTTGTCAACCAAAAAATGTGTGAGAAAAAGGGCAGTGTATAGCCCTCAAAACTAGACACCCAAAATATTGATATATCTTCTAATCTCTCATCTCGGGCCAGATATTCTGTTTCTGTGTATTCGAGGCGCAAAATAGCTTAGCTGCAGCCTCGAAATGGAAATAGGAAACAGAAAATATTTCAACCAAAAAATGTGTGAGAAAAAGGGTAGTGTATAGCCCACAAAACTAGACACCCAAAATCTTGATATATCTTCTAATCTCACATCTCGAGCCAGATGTTCTGTCTCTGTGTATTCGAGGCGCAAAATAGCTTAGCTGCAGCCTCGAAATGGAAATAGGAAACAGAAAATTTTTCAACCAAAAAATGTGTGAGAAAAAGGGTAGTGTATAGCCCACAAAACTAGGCACCCAAAATCTTGACATATCTTCTCACATCTCACATCTCGAGCCAGGTATTCTGTTTCTGTGTATTCGAGGCGCAAAATAGCTTAGCTGCAGCCTCGAAGTGGAGATGGGAAACAGAAAATTTTTCAACCAAAAAATGTGTGAGAAAAAGTGTAGTGTATAGCCCACAAAACTAGACACATAAAACCTTGATATATCTTCTAATCTCACATCTCGAGCCAGATATTCTGTTTCTGTATATTCGAGGCGCAAAATAGCTTAGCTGCAGCCTCGAAATGGAGATGGGAAACAGAAAATTTTTCAACCAAAAAATGTGTGAGAAAAAGTGTAGTGTATAGCCCACAAAACTAGACACCCAAAATCTTGACATATCTTCTGCTCTCTCGTCTCGAGCCAGGTATTCTGTTTCTGTATATTCGAGGCGCAAAATAGCTTAGCTGCAGCCTCGAAGTGGAGATGGGAAACAGAAAATTATTCAACCAAAAAATGTGTGAGAAAGAGGGTAGTGTATAGCCCACAAAACTAGACACCCAAAATCTTGATATATCTTCTAATCTCCCATCTCGGGCCAGATATTCTGTTTCTGTATATTCGAGGCACAAAATAGCTTAGCTGCAGCCTCGAAGTGGAGATGGGAAACAGAAAATTATTCAACCAAAAAATGTGTGAGAAAGAGGGTAGTGTATAGCCCACAAAACTTGACACCCAAAATCTTGATATATCTTCTAATCTCACATCTCGAGCCAGATATTCTGTTTCTGTGTATTCGAGGCGCAAAATAGCTTAGCTGCAGCCTCGAAATGGAGATGGGAAACAGAAAATTTTTCAACCAAAAAATGTGTGAGAAAAAGGGTAGTGTATAGCCCATAAAACTACACACCCACAATCTTGCGAAATCCTTAAATCACACATCTCGAGCCAGATGTTCTGTTTCTGTGTATTCGAGGCGCAAAATAGCTTAGCTGCAGCCTCGAAGTGGAGATGGGAAACAGAAAATTTTTCAACCAAAAAATGTGTGAGAAAAAGGGTAGTGTATAGCCCACAAAATTAGACACCCAAAATCTTGACATATCTTCTAATCTCACATCTCGAGCCAGATATTCTGTTTCTGTGTATTCGAGGCGCAAAATAGCTTAGCTGCAGCCTCGAAGTGGAGATGGGAAACAGAAAATTATTCAACCAAAAAATGTGTGAGAAAGAGGGCAGTGTATAGCCCACAAAACTTGACACCCAAAATCTTGATATATCTTCTAATCTCACATCTCGAGCCAGATATTCTGTTTCTGTGTATTCGAGGCGCAAAATAGCTTAGCTGCAGCCTCGAAATGGAGATGGGAAACAGAAAATTTTTCAACCAAAAAATGTGTGAGAAAAAGGGCAGTGTATAGCCCATAAAACTACACACCCACAATCTTGCGAAATCCTTAAATCACACATCTCGAGCCAGATGTTCTGTTTCTGTGTATTCGAGGCGCAAAATAGCTTAGCTGCAGCCTCGAAGTGGAGATGGGAAACAGAAAATTATTCAACCAAAAAATGTGTGAGAAAGAGGGCAGTGTATAGCCCACAAAACTTGACACCCAAAATCTTGATATATCTTCTAATCTCACATCTCGAGCCAGATATTCTGTTTCTGTATATTCGAGGCGCAAAATAGCTTAGCTGCAGCCTCGAAATGGAAATAGGAAACAGAAAATTTTTCAACCAAAATATGTGTGAGAAAAAGGGCAGTGTATAGCCCACAAAACTACACACCCACAATCTTGCGAAATCCTTAAATCACACATCTAGAGCCAGATATTCTGTTTCTGTGTATTCGAGGCGCAAAATAGCTTAGCTGCAGCCTCGAAATGGAAATAGGAAACAGAAAATTTTTCAACCAAAAAATGTGTGAGAAAAAGGGCAGTGTATAGCCCACAAAACTACACACCCACAATCTTGCGAAATCCTTAAATCACACATCTAGAGCCAGATATTCTGTTTCTGTGTATTCGAGGCGCAAAATAGCTTAGCTGCAGCCTCGAAGTGGAGATGGGAAACAGAAAATTATTCAACCAAAAAATGTGTGAGAAAAAGGGTAGTGTATAGCCCACAAAACTAGACACCCAAAATCTTGACATATCTTCTACTCTCACGTCTCGAGCCAGGTATTCTGTTTCTGTATATTCGAGGCGCAAAATAGCTTAGCTGCAGCCTCGAAATGGAAATAGGAAACAGAAAATTTTTCAACCAAAAAATGTGTGAGAGAAAGGGTAGTGTATAGCCCACAAAACTAGACACCCAAAATCTTGACATATCTTCTAATCTCACATCTCGAGCCAGATATTCTGTTTCTGTGTATTCGAGGCGCAAAATAGCTTAGCTGCGGCCTCGAAATGGAGATGGGAAACAGAAAATTTTTCAACCAAAAAATGTGTGAGAAAAAGGGCAGTGTATAGCCCATAAAACTACACACCCACAATCTTGCGAAATCCTTAAATCACACATCTCGAGCCAGATGTTCTGTTTCTGTGTATTCGAGGCGCAAAATAGCTTAGCTGCAGCCTCGAAGTGGAGATGGGAAACAGAAAATTATTCAACCAAAAAATGTGTGAGAAAGAGGGTAGTGTATAGCCCACAAAACTTGACACCCAAAATCTTGATATATCTTCTAATCTCACATCTCGAGCCAGATATTCTGTTTCTGTATATTCGAGGCGCAAAATAGCTTAGCTGCAGCCTCGAAATGGAAATAGGAAACAGACAATTTTTCAACCAAAATATGTGTGAGAAAAAGGGTAGTGTATAGCCCACAAAACTAGACACCCAAAATCTTGACATATCTTCTACTCTCACATCTCGAGCCAGGTATTCTGTTTCTGTATATTCGAGGCGCAAAATAGCTTAGCTGCAGCCTCGAAATGGAAATAGGAACAGAAAATTGTATAGCCCACAAAACTAGACACCCAAAATCTTGACATATTTTCTACTCTCACATCTCGAGCCAGGTATTCTGTTTCTGTATATTCGAGGCGCAAAATAGCTTAGCTGCAGCCTCGAAATGGAAATAGGAAACAGAAAATTATTCAACCAAAAAATGTGTGAGAAAGAGGGTAGTGTATAGCCCACAAAACTTGACACCCAAAATCTTGATATATCTTCTAATCTCCCATCTCGGGCCAGATATTCTGTTTCTGTATATTCGAGGCGCAAAATAGCTTAGCTGCAGCCTCGAAATGGAAATAGGAAACAGAAAATTTTTCAACCAAAAAATGTGTGAGAAAAAGGGTAGTGTATAGCCCACAAAACTAGACACCCAAAATCTTGACATATCTTCTACTCTCACATCTCGAGCCAGGTATTCTGTTTCTGTATATTCGAGGCGCAAAATAGCTTAGCTGCAGCCTCGAAATGGAAATAGGAAACAGAAAATTTTTCAACCAAAATATGTGTGAGAAAAAGGGTAGTGTATAGCCCACAAAACTAGACACCCAAAATCTTGATATATCTTCTAATCTCCCATCTCGGGCCAGATATTCTGTTTCTGTATATTCGAGGCGCAAAATAGCTTAGCTGCAGCCTCGAAGTGGAGATGGGAAACAGAAAATTATTCAACCAAAAAATGTGTGAGAAAGAGGGTAGTGTATAGCCCACAAAACTTGACACCCAAAATCTTGATATATCTTCTAATCTCACATCTCGAGCCAGATATTCTGTTTCTGTGTATTCGAGGCGCAAAATAGCTTAGTTGCAGCCTCGAAATGGAGATGGGAAACATAAAATTTTTCAACCAAAAAATGTGTGAGAAAAAGGGCAGTGTATAGCCCATAAAACTACACACCCACAATCTTGCGAAATCCTTAAATCACACATCTCGAGCCAGATGTTCTGTTTCTGTGTATTCGAGGCGCAAAATAGCTTAGCTGCAGCCTCGAAGTGGAGATGGGAAACAGAAAATTATTCAACCAAAAAATGTGTGAGAAAGAGGGTAGTGTATAGCCCACAAAACTTGACACCCAAAATCTTGATATATCTTCTAATCTCACATCTCGAGCCAGATATTCTGTTTCTGTATATTCGAGGCGCAAAATAGCTTAGCTGCAGCCTCGAAGTGGAGATGGGAAACAGAAAATTATTCAACCAAAAAATGTGTGAGAAAGAGGGTAGTGTATAGCCCACAAAACTTGACACCCAAAATCTTGATATATCTTCTAATCTCACATCTCGAGCCAGATATTCTGTTTCTGTATATTCGAGGCGCAAAATAGCTTAGCTGCAGCCTCGAAATGGAAATAGGAAACAGAAAATTTTTCAACCAAAAAATGTGTGAGAAAAAGTGTAGTGTATAGCCCACAAAACTTGACACCCAAAACCTTGATATATCTTCTAATTTCACATCTCGAGCCAGATATTCTGTTTCTGTGTATTCGAGGCGCCAAATAGCTTAGCTGCAGCCTCGAAGTGGAGATGGGAAACAGAAAATTATTCAACCAAAAAATGTGTGAGAAAGAGGGTAGTGTATAGCCCACAAAACTAGACACCCAAAATCTTGATATATCTTCTAATCTCACATCTCGAGCCAGATATTCTGTTTCTGTATATTCGAGGCGCAAAATAGCTTAGCTGCAGCCTCGAAATGGAGATGGGAAACAGAAAATTTTTCAACCAAAAAATGTGTGAGAAAAAGTGTAGTGTATAGCCCACAAAACTAGACACCCAAAATCTTGATATATCTTCTAATCTCACATCTCGAGCCAGATATTCTGTTTCTGTATATTCGAGGCGCAAAATAGCTTAGTTGCAGCCTCGAAATGGAGATGGGAAACAGAAAATTTTTCAACCAAAAAATGTGTGAGAAAAAGTGTAGTGTATAGCCCACAAAACTAGACACCCAAAATCTTGATATATTTTCTAATCTCACATCTCGAGCCAGATATTCTGTTTCTGTATATTCGAGGCGCAAAATAGCTTAGCTGCAGCCTCGAAATGGAGATGGGAAACAGAAAATTTTTCAACCAAAAAATGTGTGAGAAAAAGTGTAGTGTATAGCCCACAAAACTAGACACCCAAAATCTTGATATATCTTCTAATCTCACATCTCGAGCCAGATGTTCTGTTTCTGTATATTCGAGGCGCAAAATAGCTTAGCTGCAGCCTCGAAATGGAAATAGGAAACAGAAAATTTTTCAACCAAAATATGTGTGAGAAAAAGTGTAGTGTATAGCCCACAAAACTTGACACCCAAAACCTTGATATATCTTCTAATTTCACATCTCGAGCCAGATATTCTGTTTCTGTGTATTCGAGGCGCCAAATAGCTTAGCTGCAGCCTCGAAGTGGAGATGGGAAACAGAAAATTTTTCAACCAAAAAATGTGTGAGAAAAAGTGTAGTGTATAGCCCACAAAACTTGACACCCAAAATCTTGATATATCTTCTAATCTCACATCTCGAGCCAGATATTCTGTTTCTGTGTATTCGAGGCGCAAAATAGCTTAGCTGCAGCCTCGAAATGGAGATGGGAAACAGAAAATTTTTCAACCAAAAAATGTGTGAGAAAAAGGGCAGTGTATAGCCCATAAAACTACACACCCACAATCTTGCGAAATCCTTAAATCACACATCTCGAGCCAGATGTTCTGTTTCTGTGTATTCGAGGCGCAAAATAGCTTAGCTGCAGCCTCGAAGTGGAGATGGGAAACAGAAAATTATTCAACCAAAAAATGTGTGAGAAAGAGGGCAGTGTATAGCCCACAAAACTTGACACCCAAAATCTTGATATATCTTCTAATCTCACATCTCGAGCCAGATATTCTGTTTCTGTATATTCGAGGCGCAAAATAGCTTAGCTGCAGCCTCGAAATGGAAATAGGAAACAGAAAATTTTTCAACCAAAATATGTGTGAGAAAAAGGGCAGTGTATAGCCCACAAAACTACACACCCACAATCTTGCGAAATCCTTAAATCACACATCTAGAGCCAGATATTCTGTTTCTGTGTATTCGAGGCGCAAAATAGCTTAGCTGCAGCCTCGAAATGGAAATAGGAAACAGAAAATTTTTCAACCAAAAAATGTGTGAGAAAAAGGGCAGTGTATAGCCCACAAAACTACACACCCACAATCTTGCGAAATCCTTAAATCACACATCTAGAGCCAGATATTCTGTTTCTGTGTATTCGAGGCGCAAAATAGCTTAGCTGCAGCCTCGAAATGGAGATGGGAAACAGAAAATTTTTCAACCAAAAAATGTGTGAGAAAAAGGATAGTGTATAGCCCACAAAATTAGACACCCAAAATCTTGACATATCTTCTAATCTCACATCTCGAGCCAGATATTCTGTTTCTGTGTATTCGAGGCGCAAAATAGCTTAGCTGCAGCCTCGAAGTGGAGATGGGAAACAGAAAATTATTCAACCAAAAAATGTGTGAGAGAAAGGGTAGTGTATAGCCCACAAAACTAGACACCCAAAATCTTGACATATCTTCTAATCTCACATCTCGAGCCAGATATTCTGTTTCTGTGTATTCGAGGCGCAAAATAGCTTAGCTGCGGCCTCGAAATGGAGATGGGAAACAGAAAATTTTTCAACCAAAAAATGTGTGAGAAAAAGGGCAGTGTATAGCCCATAAAACTACACACCCACAATCTTGCGAAATCCTTAAATCACACATCTCGAGCCAGATGTTCTGTTTCTGTGTATTCGAGGCGCAAAATAGCTTAGCTGCAGCCTCGAAGTGGAGATGGGAAACAGAAAATTATTCAACCAAAAAATGTGTGAGAAAGAGGGTAGTGTATAGCCCACAAAACTTGACACCCAAAATCTTGATATATCTTCTAATCTCACATCTCGAGCCAGATATTCTGTTTCTGTATATTCGAGGCGCAAAATAGCTTAGCTGCAGCCTCGAAATGGAAATAGGAAACAGACAATTTTTCAACCAAAATATGTGTGAGAAAAAGGGTAGTGTATAGCCCACAAAACTAGACACCCAAAATCTTGACATATCTTCTACTCTCACATCTCGAGCCAGGTATTCTGTTTCTGTATATTCGAGGCGCAAAATAGCTTAGCTGCAGCCTCGAAATGGAAATAGGAACAGAAAATTGTATAGCCCACAAAACTAGACACCCAAAATCTTGACATATTTTCTACTCTCACATCTCGAGCCAGGTATTCTGTTTCTGTATATTCGAGGCGCAAAATAGCTTAGCTGCAGCCTCGAAATGGAAATAGGAAACAGAAAATTATTCAACCAAAAAATGTGTGAGAAAGAGGGTAGTGTATAGCCCACAAAACTTGACACCCAAAATCTTGATATATCTTCTAATCTCCCATCTCGGGCCAGATATTCTGTTTCTGTATATTCGAGGCGCAAAATAGCTTAGCTGCAGCCTCGAAATGGAAATAGGAAACAGAAAATTTTTCAACCAAAAAATGTGTGAGAAAAAGGGTAGTGTATAGCCCACAAAACTAGACACCCAAAATCTTGACATATCTTCTACTCTCACATCTCGAGCCAGGTATTCTGTTTCTGTATATTCGAGGCGCAAAATAGCTTAGCTGCAGCCTCGAAATGGAAATAGGAAACAGGAAATTTTTCAACCAAAATATGTGTGAGAAAAAGGGTAGTGTATAGCCCACAAAACTAGACACCCAAAATCTTGATATATCTTCTAATCTCCCATCTCGGGCCAGATATTCTGTTTCTGTATATTCGAGGCGCAAAATAGCTTAGCTGCAGCCTCGAAGTGGAGATGGGAAACAGAAAATTATTCAACCAAAAAATGTGTGAGAAAGAGGGTAGTGTATAGCCCACAAAACTTGACACCCAAAATCTTGATATATCTTCTAATCTCACATCTCGAGCCAGATATTCTGTTTCTGTGTATTCGAGGCGCAAAATAGCTTAGTTGCAGCCTCGAAATGGAGATGGGAAACATAAAATTTTTCAACCAAAAAATGTGTGAGAAAAAGGGCAGTGTATAGCCCATAAAACTACACACCCACAATCTTGCGAAATCCTTAAATCACACATCTCGAGCCAGATGTTCTGTTTCTGTGTATTCGAGGCGCAAAATAGCTTAGCTGCAGCCTCGAAGTGGAGATGGGAAACAGAAAATTATTCAACCAAAAAATGTGTGAGAAAGAGGGTAGTGTATAGCCCACAAAACTTGACACCCAAAATCTTGATATATCTTCTAATCTCACATCTCGAGCCAGATATTCTGTTTCTGTATATTCGAGGCGCAAAATAGCTTAGCTGCAGCCTCGAAGTGGAGATGGGAAACAGAAAATTATTCAACCAAAAAATGTGTGAGAAAGAGGGTAGTGTATAGCCCACAAAACTTGACACCCAAAATCTTGATATATCTTCTAATCTCACATCTCGAGCCAGATATTCTGTTTCTGTGTATTCGAGGCGCAAAATAGCTTAGTTGCAGCCTCGAAATGGAGATGGGAAACATAAAATTTTTCAACCAAAAAATGTGTGAGAAAAAGGGCAGTGTATAGCCCATAAAACTACACACCCACAATCTTGCGAAATCCTTAAATCACACATCTCGAGCCAGATGTTCTGTTTCTGTGTATTCGAGGCGCAAAATAGCTTAGCTGCAGCCTCGAAGTGGAGATGGGAAACAGAAAATTATTCAACCAAAAAATGTGTGAGAAAGAGGGTAGTGTATAGCCCACAAAACTTGACACCCAAAATCTTGATATATCTTCTAATCTCACATCTCGAGCCAGATATTCTGTTTCTGTATATTCGAGGCGCAAAATAGCTTAGCTGCAGCCTCGAAGTGGAGATGGGAAACAGAAAATTATTCAACCAAAAAATGTGTGAGAAAGAGGGTAGTGTATAGCCCACAAAACTTGACACCCAAAATCTTGATATATCTTCTAATCTCACATCTCGAGCCAGATATTCTGTTTCTGTATATTCGAGGCGCAAAATAGCTTAGCTGCAGCCTCGAAATGGAAATAGGAAACAGAAAATTTTTCAACCAAAAAATGTGTGAGAAAAAGTGTAGTGTATAGCCCACAAAACTTGACACCCAAAACCTTGATATATCTTCTAATTTCACATCTCGAGCCAGATATTCTGTTTCTGTGTATTCGAGGCGCCAAATAGCTTAGCTGCAGCCTCGAAGTGGAGATGGGAAACAGAAAATTTTTCAACCAAAAAATGTGTGAGAAAAAGTGTAGTGTATAGCCCACAAAACTAGACACCCAAAATCTTGATATATCTTCTAATCTCACATCTCGAGCCAGATGTTCTGTCTCTGTGTATTCGAGGCGCAAAATAGCTTAGCTGCAGCCTCGAAATGGAAATAGGAAACAGAAAATTTTTCAACCAAAAAATGTGTGAGAAAGAGGGTAGTGTATAGCCCACAAAACTTGACACCCAAAACCTTGATATATCTTCTAATTTCACATCTCGAGCCAGATATTCTGTTTCTGTGTATTCGAGGCGCCAAATAGCTTAGCTGCAGCCTCGAAGTGGAGATGGGAAACAGAAAATTTTTCAACCAAAAAATGTGTGAGAAAAAGTGTAGTGTATAGCCCACAAAACTAGACACCCAAAATCTTGATATATCTTCTAATCTCACATCTCGAGCCAGATATTCTGTTTCTGTATATTCGAGGCGCAAAATAGCTTAGCTGCAGCCTCGAAATGGAGATGGGAAACAGAAAATTTTTCAACCAAAAAATGTGTGAGAAAAAGTGTAGTTATAGCCCACAAAACTAGACACCCAAAATCTTGATATATCTTCTACCCTCACATCTCGAGCCAGATATTCTGTTTCTGAATATTCGAGGCGCAAAATAGCTTAGCTGCAGCCTCGAAATGGAAATAGGAAACAGAAAATTTTTCAACCAAAAAATGTGTGAGAAAAAGTGTAGTGTATAGCCCACAAAACTAGACACCCAAAATCTTGACATATCTTCTACCCTCACATCTCGAGCCAGATATTCTGTTTCTGAATATTCGAGGCGCAAAATAGCTTAGCTGCAGCCTCGAAATGGAAATAGGAAACAGAAAATTTTTCAACCAAAAAATGTGTGAGAAAAAGTGTAGTGTATAGCCCACAAAACTTGACACCCAAAACCTTGATATATCTTCTAATTTCACATCTCGAGCCAGATATTCTGTTTCTGTGTATTCGAGGCGCCAAATAGCTTAGCTGCAGCCTCGAAGTGGAGATGGGAAACAGAAAATTTTTCAACCAAAAAATGTGTGAGAAAAAGTGTAGTGTATAGCCCACAAAACTAGACACCCAAAATCTTGATATATCTTCTAATCTCACATCTCGAGCCAGATATTCTGTTTCTGTATATTCGAGGCGCAAAATAGCTTAGCTGCAGCCTCGAAATGGAGATGGGAAACAGAAAATTTTTCAACCAAAAAATGTGTGAGAAAAAGTGTAGTGTATAGCCCACAAAACTAGACACCCAAAATCTTGATATATCTTCTAATCTCACATCTCGAGCCAGATATTCTGTTTCTGTATATTCGAGGCGCAAAATAGCTTAGCTGCAGCCTCGAAATGGAAATAGGAAACAGAAAATTTTTCAACCAAAAAATGTGTGAGAAAAAGGGTAGTGTATAGCCCACAAAACTAGACACCCAAAATCTTGACATATCTTCTACTCTCACATCTCGAGCCAGGTATTCTGTTTCTGTATATTCGAGGCGCAAAATAGCTTAGCTGCAGCCTCGAAATGGAAATAGGAAACAGAAAATTTTTCAACCAAAATATGTGTGAGAAAAAGGGTAGTGTATAGCGCACAAAACTAGACACCCAAAATCTTGATATATCTTCTAATCTCCCATCTCGGGCCAGATATTCTGTTTCTGTATATTCGAGGCGCAAAATAGCTTAGCTGCAGCCTCGAAATGGAAATAGGAAACAGAAAATTTTTCAACCAAAAAATGTGTGAGAAAAAGGGTAGTGTATAGCCCACAAAACTAGACACCCAAAATCTTGATATATCTTCTAATCTCCCATCTCGGGCCAGATATTCTGTTTCTGTATATTCGAGGCGCAAAATAGCTTAGCTGCAGCCTCGAAGTGGAGATGGGAAACAGAAAATTATTCAACCAAAAAATGTGTGAGAAAGAGGGTAGTGTATAGCCCACAAAACTTGACACCCAAAATCTTGATATATCTTCTAATCTCACATCTCGAGCCAGATATTCTGTTTCTGTGTATTCGAGGCGCAAAATAGCTTAGCTGCAGCCTCGAAATGGAGATGGGAAACAGAAAATTTTTCAACCAAAAAATGTGTGAGAAAAAGGGCAGTGTATAGCCCATAAAACTACACACCCACAATCTTGCGAAATCCTTAAATCACACATCTCGAGCCAGATGTTCTGTTTCTGTGTATTCGAGGCGCAAAATAGCTTAGCTGCAGCCTCGAAGTGGAGATGGGAAACAGAAAATTATTCAACCAAAAAATGTGTGAGAAAGAGGGTAGTGTATAGCCCACAAAACTTGACACCCAAAATCTTGATATATCTTCTAATCTCACATCTCGAGCCAGATATTCTGTTTCTGTATATTCGAGGCGCAAAATAGCTTAGCTGCAGCCTCGAAGTGGAGATGGGAAACAGAAAATTATTCAACCAAAAAATGTGTGAGAAAGAGGGTAGTGTATAGCCCACAAAACTTGACACCCAAAATCTTGATATATCTTCTAATCTCACATCTCGAGCCAGATATTCTGTTTCTGTATATTCGAGGCGCAAAATAGCTTAGCTGCAGCCTCGAAATGGAAATAGGAAACAGAAAATTTTTCAACCAAAAAATGTGTGAGAAAAAGTGTAGTGTATAGCCCACAAAACTTGACACCCAAAACCTTGATATATCTTCTAATTTCACATCTCGAGCCAGATATTCTGTTTCTGTGTATTCGAGGCGCCAAATAGCTTAGCTGCAGCCTCGAAGTGGAGATGGGAAACAGAAAATTTTTCAACCAAAAAATGTGTGAGAAAAAGTGTAGTGTATAGCCCACAAAACTAGACACCCAAAATCTTGATATATCTTCTAATCTCACATCTCGAGCCAGATGTTCTGTTTCTGTGTATTCGAGGCGCAAAATAGCTTAGCTGCAGCCTCGAAATGGAAATAGGAAACAGAAAATTTTTCAACCAAAAAATGTGTGAGAAAGAGGGTAGTGTATAGCCCACAAAACTAGACACCCAAAATCTTGATATATCTTCTAATCTCACATCTCGAGCCAGATGTTCTGTCTCTGTGTATTCGAGGCGCAAAATAGCTTAGCTGCAGCCTCGAAATGGAAATAGGAAACAGAAAATTTTTCAACCAAAAAATGTGTGAGAAAGAGGGTAGTGTATAGCCCACAAAACTAGACACCCAAAATCTTGACATATCTTCTACCCTCACATCTCGAGCCAGATATTCTGTTTCTGAATATTCGAGGCGCAAAATAGCTTAGCTGCAGCCTCGAAATGAAAATAGGAAACAGAAAATTTTTCAACCAAAAAATGTGTGAGAAAAAGTGTAGTGTATAGCCCACAAAACTAGACACCCAAAATCTTGATATATCTTCTAATCTCACATCCCGAGCCAGATATTCTGTTTCTGTATATTCGAGGCGCAAAATAGCTTAGCTGCAGCCTCGAAATGGAGATGGGAAACAGAAAATTTTTCAACCAAAAAATGTGTGAGAAAAAGTGTAGTTATAGCCCACAAAACTAGACACCCAAAATCTTGATATATCTTCTACCCTCACATCTCGAGCCAGATATTCTGTTTCTGAATATTCGAGGCGCAAAATAGCTTAGCTGCAGCCTCGAAATGGAAATAGGAAACAGAAAATTTTTCAACCAAAAAATGTGTGAGAAAAAGTGTAGTGTATAGCCCACAAAACTAGACACCCAAAATCTTGACATATCTTCTACCCTCACATCTCGAGCCAGATATTCTGTTTCTGAATATTCGAGGCGCAAAATAGCTTAGCTGCAGCCTCGAAATGGAAATAGGAAACAGAAAATTTTTCAACCAAAAAATGTGTGAGAAAAAGTGTAGTGTATAGCCCACAAAACTTGACACCCAAAACCTTGATATATCTTCTACCCTCACATCTCGAGCCAGATATTCTGTTTCTGTATATTCGAGGCGCAAAATAGCTTAGCTGCAGCCTCGAAATGGAGATGGGAAACAGAAAATTTTTCAACCAAAAAATGTGTGAGAAAAAGTGTAGTTATAGCCCACAAAACTAGACACCCAAAATCTTGATATATCTTCTACCCTCACATCTCGAGCCAGATATTCTGTTTCTGAATATTCGAGGCGCAAAATAGCTTAGCTGCAGCCTCGAAATGGAAATAGGAAACAGAAAATTTTTCAACCAAAAAATGTGTGAGAAAAAGTGTAGTGTATAGCCCACAAAACTAGACACCCAAAATCTTGACATATCTTCTACCCTCACATCTCGAGCCAGATATTCTGTTTCTGAATATTCGAGGCGCAAAATAGCTTAGCTGCAGCCTCGAAATGGAAATAGGAAACAGAAAATTTTTCAACCAAAAAATGTGTGAGAAAAAGTGTAGTGTATAGCCCACAAAACTTGACACCCAAAACCTTGATATATCTTCTAATTTCACATCTCGAGCCAGATATTCTGTTTCTGTGTATTCGAGGCGCCAATAGCTTTTTCAACCAAAAAATGTGTGAGAAAAAGTGTAGTGTATAGCCCACAAAACAAGACACCCAAAATCTTGATATATCTTCTAATCTCACATCTCGAGCCAGATATTCTGTTTCTGTATATTCGAGGCGCAAAATAGCTTAGCTGCAGCCTCGAAATGGAGATGGGAAACAGAAAATTTTTCAACCAAAAAATGTGTGAGAAAAAGTGTAGTGTATAGCCCACAAAACTAGACACCCAAAATCTTGATATATCTTCTAATCTCACATCTCGAGCCAGATATTCTGTTTCTGTATATTCGAGGCGCAAAATAGCTTAGCTGCAGCCTCGAAATGGAGATGGGAAACAGAAAATTTTTCAACCAAAAAATGTGTGAGAAAAAGTGTAGTGTATAGCCCACAAAACTAGACACCCAAAATCTTGATATATCTTCTAATCTCACATCTCGAGCCAGATATTCTGTTTCTGTATATTCGAGGCGCAAAATAGCTTAGCTGCAGCCTCGAAATGGAAATAGGAAACAGAAAATTTTTCAACCAAAAAATGTGTGAGAAAAAGGGTAGTGTATAGCCCACAAAACTAGACACCCAAAATCTTGACATATCTTCTACTCTCACATCTCGAGCCAGGTATTCTGTTTCTGTATATTCGAGGCGCAAAATAGCTTAGCTGCAGCCTCGAAATGGAAATAGGAAACAGAAAATTTTTCAACCAAAATATGTGTGAGAAAAAGGGTAGTGTATAGCGCACAAAACTAGACACCCAAAATCTTGATATATCTTCTAATCTCCCATCTCGGGCCAGATATTCTGTTTCTGTATATTCGAGGCGCAAAATAGCTTAGCTGCAGCCTCGAAGTGGAGATGGGAAACAGAAAATTATTCAACCAAAAAATGTGTGAGAAAGAGGGTAGTGTATAGCCCACAAAACTTGACACCCAAAATCTTGATATATCTTCTAATCTCACATCTCGAGCCAGATATTCTGTTTCTGTATATTCGAGGCGCAAAATAGCTTAGCTGCAGCCTCGAAATGGAGATGGGAAACAGAAAATTTTTCAACCAAAAAATGTGTGAGAAAAAGTGTAGTGTATAGCCCACAAAACTAGACACCCAAAATCTTGATATATTTTCTAATCTCACATCTCGAGCCAGATATTCTGTTTCTGTATATTCGAGGCGCAAAATAGCTTAGCTGCAGCCTCGAAGTGGAGATGGGAAACAGAAAATTATTCAACCAAAAAATGTGTGAGAAAGAGGGTAGTGTATAGCCCACAAAACTTGACACCCAAAATCTTGATATATCTTCTAATCTCACATCTCGAGCCAGATATTCTGTTTCTGTATATTCGAGGCGCAAAATAGCTTAGCTGCAGCCTCGAAATGGAGATGGGAAACAGAAAATTTTTCAACCAAAAAATGTGTGAGAAAAAGTGTAGTGTATAGCCCACAAAACTAGACACCCAAAATCTTGATATATTTTCTAATCTCACATCTCGAGCCAGATATTCTGTTTCTGTATATTCGAGGCGCAAAATAGCTTAGCTGCAGCCTCGAAATGGAGATGGGAAACAGAAAATTTTTCAACCAAAAAATGTGTGAGAAAAAGTGTAGTGTATAGCCCACAAAACTAGACACCAAAAATCTTGATATATCTTCTAATCTCACATCTCGAGCCAGATATTCTGTTTCTGTATATTCGAGGCGCAAAATAGCTTAGCTGCAGCCTCGAAATGGAGATGGGAAACAGAAAATTTTTCAACCAAAAAATGTGTGAGAAAAAGTGTAGTGTATAGCCCACAAAACTAGACACCCAAAATCTTGATATATCTTCTAATCTCACATCTCGAGCCAGATATTCTGTTTCTGTATATTCGAGGCGCAAAATAGCTTAGCTGCAGCCTCGAAATGGAGATGGGAAACAGAAAATTTTTCAACCAAAAAATGTGTGAGAAAAAGTGTAGTGTATAGCCCACAAAACTAGACACCCAAAATCTTGATATATCTTCTAATCTCACATCTCGAGCCAGATTTTCTGTTTCTGTGTATTCGAGGCGCCAAATAGCTTAGGTGCAGCCTCGAAGTGGAGATGGGAAACAGAAAATTTTTCAACCAAAAAATGTGTGAGAAAAAGTGTAGTGTATAGCCCACAAAACTAGACACCCAAAATCTTGATATATCTTCTAATCTCACATCTCGAGCCAGATATTCTGTTTCTGTATATTCGAGGCGCAAAATAGCTTAGCTGCAGCCTCGAAATGGAGATGGGAAACAGAAAATTTTTCAACCAAAAAATGTGTGAGAAAAAGTGTAGTGTATAGCCCACAAAACTAGACACCCAAAATCTTGATATATCTTCTAATCTCACATCTCGAGCCAGATATTCTGTTTCTGTATATTCGAGGCGCAAAATAGCTTAGCTGCAGCCTCGAAATGGAGATGGGAAACAGAAAATTTTTCAACCAAAAAATGTGTGAGAAAAAGTGTAGTGTATAGCCCACAAAACTAGACACCCAAAATCTTGATATATCTTCTAATCTCACATCTCGAGCCAGATATTCTGTTTCTGTATATTCGAGGCGCAAAATAGCTTAGCTGCAGCCTCGAAATGGAGATGGGAAACAGAAAATTTTTCAACCAAAAAATGTGTGAGAAAAAGTGTAGTGTATAGCCCACAAAACTAGACACCCAAAATCTTGATATATCTTCTAATCTCACATCTCGAGCCAGATATTCTGTTTCTGTATATTCGAGGCGCAAAATAGCTTAGTTGCAGCCTCGAAATGGAGATGGGAAACAGAAAATTTTTCAACCAAAAAATGTGTGAGAAAAAGTGTAGTGTATAGCCCACAAAACTAGACACCCAAAATCTTGATATATTTTCTAATCTCACATCTCGAGCCAGATATTCTGTTTCTGTATATTCGAGGCGCAAAATAGCTTAGCTGCAGCCTCGAAATGGAGATGGGAAACAGAAAATTTTTCAACCAAAAAATGTGTGAGAAAAAGTGTAGTGTATAGCCCACAAAACTAGACACCCAAAATCTTGATATATCTTCTAATCTCACATCTCGAGCCAGATATTCTGTTTCTGTATATTCGAGGCGCAAAATAGCTTAGCTGCAGCCTCGAAATGGAGATGGGAAACAGAAAATTTTTCAACCAAAAAATGTGTGAGAAAAAGTGTAGTGTATAGCCCACAAAACTAGACACCCAAAATCTTGATATATCTTCTAATCTCACATCTCGAGCCAGATATTCTGTTTCTGTATATTCGAGGCGCAAAATAGCTTAGCTGCAGCCTCGAAATGGAAATAGGAAACAGAAAATTTTTCAACCAAAAAATGTGTGAGAAAAAGTGTAGTGTATAGCCCACAAAACTTGACACCCAAAACCTTGATATATCTTCTAATTTCACATCTCGAGCCAGATATTCTGTTTCTGTGTATTCGAGGCGCCAAATAGCTTAGCTGCAGCCTCGAAGTGGAGATGGGAAACAGAAAATTTTTCAACCAAAAAATGTGTGAGAAAAAGTGTAGTGTATAGCCCACAAAATTAGACACCCAAAATCTTGATATATCTTCTAATCTCACATCTCGAGCCAGATATTCTGTTTCTGTATATTCGAGGCGCAAAATAGCTTAGCTGCAGCCTCGAAATGGAGATGGGAAACAGAAAATTTTTCAACCAAAAAATGTGTGTGAAAAAGTGTAGTTATAGCCCACAAAACTAGACACCCAAAATCTTGATATATCTTCTACCCTCACATCTCGAGCCAGATATTCTGTTTCTGAATATTCGAGGCGCAAAATAGCTTAGCTGCAGCCTCGAAATGGAAATAGGAAACAGAAAATTTTTCAACCAAAAAATGTGTGAGAAAAAGTGTAGTGTATAGCCCACAAAACTAGACACCCAAAATCTTGATATATCTTCTAATCTCACATCTCGAGCCAGATATTCTGTTTCTGTATATTCGAGGCGCAAAATAGCTTAGCTGCAGCCTCGAAATGGAGATGGGAAACAGAAAATTTTTCAACCAAAAAATGTGTGAGAAAAAGTGTAGTGTATAGCCCACAAAACTAGACACCCAAAATCTTGATATATCTTCTAATCTCACATCTCGAGCCAGATATTCTGTTTCTGTATATTCGAGGCGCAAAATAGCTTAGCTGCAGCCTCGAAATGGAGATGGGAAACAGAAAATTTTTCAACCAAAAAATGTGTGAGAAAAAGTGTAGTGTATAGCCCACAAAACTAGACACCCAAAATCTTGATATATCTTCTAATCTCACATCTCGAGCCAGATATTCTGTTTCTGTATATTCGAGGCGCAAAATAGCTTAGCTGCAGCCTCGAAATGGAAATAGGAAACAGAAAATTTTTCAACCAAAAAATGTGTGAGAAAAAGGGTAGTGTATAGCCCACAAAACTAGACACCCAAAATCTTGACATATCTTCTACTCTCACATCTCGAGCCAGGTATTCTGTTTCTGTATATTCGAGGCGCAAAATAGCTTAGCTGCAGCCTCGAAATGGAAATAGGAAACAGAAAATTTTTCAACCAAAATATGTGTGAGAAAAAGGGTAGTGTATAGCGCACAAAACTAGACACCCAAAATCTTGATATATCTTCTAATCTCCCATCTCGGGCCAGATATTCTGTTTCTGTATATTCGAGGCGCAAAATAGCTTAGCTGCAGCCTCGAAGTGGAGATGGGAAACAGAAAATTATTCAACCAAAAAATGTGTGAGAAAGAGGGTAGTGTATAGCCCACAAAACTAGACACCCAAAATCTTGATATATCTTCTAATCTCACATCTCGAGCCAGATTTTCTGTTTCTGTGTATTCGAGGCGCCAAATAGCTTAGCTGCAGCCTCGAAGTGGAGATGGGAAACAGAAAATTTTTCAACCAAAAAATGTGTGAGAAAAAGGGTAGTGTATAGCCCACAAAACTAGACACCCAAAATCTTGACATATCTTCTACTCTCACATCTCGAGCCAGGTATTCTGTTTCTGTATATTCGAGGCGCAAAATAGCTTAGCTGCAGCCTCGAAGTGGAGATGGGAAACAGAAAATTATTCAACCAAAAAATGTGTGAGAAAGAGGGTAGTGTATAGCCCACAAAACTTGACACCCAAAATCTTGATATATCTTCTAATCTCACATCTCGAGCCAGATATTCTGTTTCTGTATATTCGAGGCGCAAAATAGCTTAGCTGCAGCCTCGAAATGGAGATGGGAAACAGAAAATTTTTCAACCAAAAAATGTGTGTGAAAAAGTGTAGTTATAGCCCACAAAACTAGACACCCAAAATCTTGATATATCTTCTACCCTCACATCTCGAGCCAGATATTCTGTTTCTGAATATTCGAGGCGCAAAATAGCTTAGCTGCAGCCTCGAAATGGAAATAGGAAACAGAAAATTTTTCAACCAAAAAATGTGTGAGAAAAAGTGTAGTGTATAGCCCACAAAACTAGACACCCAAAATCTTGATATATCTTCTAATCTCACATCTCGAGCCAGATATTCTGTTTCTGTATATTCGAGGCGCAAAATAGCTTAGCTGCAGCCTCGAAATGGAGATGGGAAACAGAAAATTTTTCAACCAAAAAATGTGTGAGAAAAAGTGTAGTGTATAGCCCACAAAACTAGACACCCAAAATCTTGATATATCTTCTAATCTCACATCTCGAGCCAGATATTCTGTTTCTGTATATTCGAGGCGCAAAATAGCTTAGCTGCAGCCTCGAAATGGAGATGGGAAACAGAAAATTTTTCAACCAAAAAATGTGTGAGAAAAAGTGTAGTGTATAGCCCACAAAACTAGACACCCAAAATCTTGATATATCTTCTAATCTCACATCTCGAGCCAGATATTCTGTTTCTGTATATTCGAGGCGCAAAATAGCTTAGCTGCAGCCTCGAAATGGAAATAGGAAACAGAAAATTTTTCAACCAAAATATGTGTGAGAAAAAGGGTAGTGTATAGCGCACAAAACTAGACACCCAAAATCTTGATATATCTTCTAATCTCCCATCTCGGGCCAGATATTCTGTTTCTGTATATTCGAGGCGCAAAATAGCTTAGCTGCAGCCTCGAAGTGGAGATGGGAAACAGAAAATTATTCAACCAAAAAATGTGTGAGAAAGAGGGTAGTGTATAGCCCACAAAACTTGACACCCAAAATCTTGATATATCTTCTAATCTCACATCTCGAGCCAGATATTCTGTTTCTGTATATTCGAGGCGCAAAATAGCTTAGCTGCAGCCTCGAAATGGAGATGGGAAACAGAAAATTTTTCAACCAAAAAATGTGTGAGAAAAAGTGTAGTGTATAGCCAACAAAACTAGACACCCAAAATCTTGATATATCTTCTAATCTCACATCTCGAGCCAGATTTTCTGTTTCTGTGTATTCGAGGCGCCAAATAGCTTAGCTGCAGCCTCGAAGTGGAGATGGGAAACAGAAAATTTTTCAACCAAAAAATGTGTGAGAAAAAGTGTAGTGTATAGCCCACAAAACTAGACACCCAAAATCTTGATATATCTTCTAATCTCACATCTCGAGCCAGATATTCTGTTTCTGTATATTCGAGGCGCAAAATAGCTTAGTTGCAGCCTCGAAATGGAGATGGGAAACAGAAAATTTTTCAACCAAAAAATGTGTGAGAAAAAGTGTAGTGTATAGCCCACAAAACTAGACACCCAAAATCTTGATATATCTTCTAATCTCACATCTCGAGCCAGATATTCTGTTTCTGTATATTCGAGGCGCAAAATAGCTTAGCTGCAGCCTCGAAATGGAGATGGGAAACAGAAAATTTTTCAACCAAAAAATGTGTGAGAAAAAGTGTAGTGTATAGCCCACAAAACTAGACACCCAAAATCTTGATATATCTTCTAATCTCACATCTCGAGCCAGATTTTCTGTTTCTGTGTATTCGAGGCGCCAAATAGCTTAGCTGCAGCCTCGAAGTGGAGATGGGAAACAGAAAATTTTTCAACCAAAAAATGTGTGAGAAAAAGTGTAGTGTATAGCCCACAAAACTAGACACCCAAAATCTTGATATATCTTCTAATCTCACATCTCGAGCCAGATATTCTGTTTCTGTATATTCGAGGCGCAAAATAGCTTAGCTGCAGCCTCGAAATGGAGATGGGAAACAGAAAATTTTTCAACCAAAAAATGTGTGAGAAAAAGTGTAGTGTATAGCCCACAAAACTAGACACCCAAAATCTTGATATATCTTCTAATCTCACATCTCGAGCCAGATATTCTGTTTCTGTATATTCGAGGCGCAAAATAGCTTAGCTGCAGCCTCGAAATGGAGATGGGAAACAGAAAATTTTTCAACCAAAAAATGTGTGAGAAAAAGGGTAGTGTATAGCCCACAAAACTAGACACCCAAAATCTTGACATATCTTCTACTCTCACATCTCGAGCCAGGTATTCTGTTTCTGTATATTCGAGGCGCAAAATAGCTTAGCTGCAGCCTCGAAATGGAAATAGGAAACAGAAAATTTTTCAAACAGAAAATGTGTGAGAAAAAGGGTAGTGTATAGCCCACAAAACTAGACACCCAAAATCTTGATATATCTTCTAATCTCACATCTCGAGCCAGATAGTCTGTTTCTGTGTATTCGAGGCGCAAAATAGCTTAGCTGCAGCCTCGAAATGGAGATGGGAAACAGAAAATTTTTCAACCAAAAAATGTGTGAGAAAAAGGGTAGTGTATAGCCCACAAAACTAGACACCCAAAATCTTGACATATCTTCTACTCTCACATCTCGAGCCAGGTATTCTGTTTCTGTATATTCGAGGCGCAAAATAGCTTAGCTGCAGCCTCGAAATGGAAATAGGAAACAGAAAATTTTTCAACCAAAAAATGTGTGAGAAAAAGGGTAGTGTATAGCCCACAAAACTAGACACCCAAAATCTTGATATATCTTCTAATCTCACATCTCGAGCCAGATAGTCTGTTTCTGTGTATTCGAGGCGCAAAATAGCTTAGCTGCAGCCTCGAAATGGAGATGGGAAACAGAAAATTTTTCAACCAAAAAATGTGTGAGAAAAAGGGTAGTGTATAGCCCACAAAACTAGACACCCAAAATCTTGACATATCTTCTACTCTCACATCTCGAGCCAGGTATTCTGTTTCTGTATATTCGAGGCGCAAAATAGCTTAGGTGCAGTATCGAAATGGAAATAGGAAACATAAAATTTTTGAACCAAAAAATGTGTGAGAAAAAGGGTAGTGTATAGCCCAAAAAACTGGACACCCAAAATCTTGATATATCTTCTAATCTCACATCTCGAGCCAGATATTCTGTTTCTGTGTATTCGAGGCGCAAAATACCTAAGCTGCAGCCTCGAAATGGAGATGGGAAACAGAAAATTTTTCAACCAAAAAATGTGTGAGAAAAAGGGTAGTGTATAGCCCACAAAACTAGACACCCAAAATCTTGACATATCTTCTACTCTCACATCTCGAGCCAGGTATTCTGTTTCTGTATATTCGAGGCGCAAAATAGCTTAGCTGCAGCCTCGAAATGGAAATAGGAAACAGAAAATTTTTCAAACAGAAAATGAGTGAGAAAAAGGGTAGTGTATAGCCCACAAAACTAGACACCCAAAATATTGATAAATTTTCTAATCTCACATCTCGAGCCAGATATTCTGTTTCTGTGTATTCGAGGCGCAAAGTAGCTTAGCTGCAGCCTCGAAATGGAGATGGGAAACAGAAAATTTTTCAACCAAAAAATGTGTGAGAAAAAGGGTAGTGTATAGCCCAAAAAACTAGACACCCAAAATCTTGACATATCTTCTACTCTCTCATCTCGAGCCAGGTATTCTGTTTCTGTATATTCGATTCGCAAAATAGCTTAGCTGCAGCCTCGAAATGGAAATAGGAAACAGAAAATTTTTCAACCAAAAAATGTGTGAGAAAAAGGGTAGTGTATAGCCCACAAAACTAGACACCCAAAATCTTGACATATCTTCTACTCTCTCATCTCGAGCCAGGTATTCTGTTTCTGTATATTCGAGGCGCAAAGTAGCTTAGCTGCAGCCTCGAAATGGAGATGGGAAACAGAAAATTTTTCAACCAAAAAATGTGTGAGAAAAAGGGTAGTGTATAGCCCACAAAACTAGACACCCAAAATCTTGACATATCTTCTACTCTCACATCTCGAGCCAGGTATTCTGTTTCTGTATATTCGAGGCGCAAAATAGCTTAGCTGCAGCCTCGAAATGGAAATAGGAAACAGAAAATTTTTCAACCAAAATATGTGTGAGAAAAAGGGTAGTGTATAGCGCACAAAACTAGACACCCAAAATCTTGATATATCTTCTAATCTCCCATCTCGGGCCAGATATTCTGTTTCTGTATATTCGAGGCGCAAAATAGCTTAGCTGCAGCCTCGAAGTGGAGATGGGAAACAGAAAATTATTCAACCAAAAAATGTGTGAGAAAGAGGGTAGTGTATAGCCCACAAAACTTGACACCCAAAATCTTGATATATCTTCTAATCTCACATCTCGAGCCAGATATTCTGTTTCTGTATATTCGAGGCGCAAAATAGCTTAGCTGCAGCCTCGAAATGGAGATGGGAAACAGAAAATTTTTCAACCAAAAAATGTGTGAGAAAAAGTGTAGTGTATAGCCAACAAAACTAGACACCCAAAATCTTGATATATCTTCTAATCTCACATCTCGAGCCAGATTTTCTGTTTCTGTGTATTCGAGGCGCCAAATAGCTTAGCTGCAGCCTCGAAGTGGAGATGGGAAACAGAAAATTTTTCAACCAAAAAATGTGTGAGAAAAAGTGTAGTGTATAGCCCACAAAACTAGACACCCAAAATCTTGATATATTTTCTAATCTCACATCTCGAGCCAGATATTCTGTTTCTGTATATTCGAGGCGCAAAATAGCTTAGCTGCAGCCTCGAAATGGAGATGGGAAACAGAAAATTTTTCAACCAAAAAATGTGTGAGAAAAAGTGTAGTGTATAGCCCACAAAACTAGACACCCAAAATCTTGATATATCTTCTAATCTCACATCTCGAGCCAGATATTCTGTTTCTGTATATTCGAGGCGCAAAATAGCTTAGCTGCAGCCTCGAAATGGAGATGGGAAACAGAAAATTTTTCAACCAAAAAATGTGTGAGAAAAAGTGTAGTGTATAGCCCACAAAACTAGACACCCAAAATCTTGATATATCTTCTAATCTCACATCTCGAGCCAGATATTCTGTTTCTGTATATTCGAGGCGCAAAATAGCTTAGCTGCAGCCTCGAAATGGAGATGGGAAACAGAAAATTTTTCAACCAAAAAATGTGTGAGAAAAAGTGTAGTGTATAGCCCACAAAACTAGACACCCAAAATCTTGATATATCTTCTAATCTCACATCTCGAGCCAGATTTTCTGTTTCTGTGTATTCGAGGCGCCAAATAGCTTAGCTGCAGCCTCGAAGTGGAGATGGGAAACAGAAAATTTTTCAACCAAAAAATGTGTGAGAAAAAGTGTAGTGTATAGCCCACAAAACTAGACACCCAAAATCTTGATATATCTTCTAATCTCACATCTCGAGCCAGATATTCTGTTTCTGTATATTCGAGGCGCAAAATAGCTTAGCTGCAGCCTCGAAATGGAGATGGGAAACAGAAAATTTTTCAACCAAAAAATGTGTGAGAAAAAGTGTAGTGTATAGCCCACAAAACTAGACACCCAAAATCTTGATATATCTTCTAATCTCACATCTCGAGCCAGATATTCTGTTTCTGTATATTCGAGGCGCAAAATAGCTTAGCTGCAGCCTCGAAATGGAGATGGGAAACAGAAAATTTTTCAACCAAAAAATGTGTGAGAAAAAGTGTAGTGTATAGCCAACAAAACTAGACACCCAAAATCTTGATATATCTTCTAATCTCACATCTCGAGCCAGATTTTCTGTTTCTGTGTATTCGAGGCGCCAAATAGCTTAGCTGCAGCCTCGAAGTGGAGATGGGAAACAGAAAATTTTTCAACCAAAAAATGTGTGAGAAAAAGTGTAGTGTATAGCCCACAAAACTAGACACCCAAAATCTTGATATATCTTCTAATCTCACATCTCGAGCCAGATATTCTGTTTCTGTATATTCGAGGCGCAAAATAGCTTAGTTGCAGCCTCGAAATGGAGATGGGAAACAGAAAATTTTTCAACCAAAAAATGTGTGAGAAAAAGTGTAGTGTATAGCCCACAAAACTAGACACCCAAAATCTTGATATATTTTCTAATCTCACATCTCGAGCCAGATATTCTGTTTCTGTATATTCGAGGCGCAAAATAGCTTAGCTGCAGCCTCGAAATGGAGATGGGAAACAGAAAATTTTTCAACCAAAAAATGTGTGAGAAAAAGTGTAGTGTATAGCCCACAAAACTAGACACCCAAAATCTTGATATATCTTCTAATCTCACATCTCGAGCCAGATATTCTGTTTCTGTATATTCGAGGCGCAAAATAGCTTAGCTGCAGCCTCGAAATGGAGATGGGAAACAGAAAATTTTTCAACCAAAAAATGTGTGAGAAAAAGTGTAGTGTATAGCCCACAAAACTAGACACCCAAAATCTTGATATATCTTCTAATCTCACATCTCGAGCCAGATATTCTGTTTCTGTATATTCGAGGCGCAAAATAGCTTAGCTGCAGCCTCGAAATGGAGATGGGAAACAGAAAATTTTTCAACCAAAAAATGTGTGAGAAAAAGTGTAGTGTATAGCCCACAAAACTAGACACCCAAAATCTTGATATATCTTCTAATCTCACATCTCGAGCCAGATTTTCTGTTTCTGTGTATTCGAGGCGCCAAATAGCTTAGCTGCAGCCTCGAAGTGGAGATGGGAAACAGAAAATTTTTCAACCAAAAAATGTGTGAGAAAAAGTGTAGTGTATAGCCCACAAAACTAGACACCCAAAATCTTGATATATCTTCTAATCTCACATCTCGAGCCAGATATTCTGTTTCTGTATATTCGAGGCGCAAAATAGCTTAGCTGCAGCCTCGAAATGGAGATGGGAAACAGAAAATTTTTCAACCAAAAAATGTGTGAGAAAAAGTGTAGTGTATAGCCCACAAAACTAGACACCCAAAATCTTGATATATCTTCTAATCTCACATCTCGAGCCAGATATTCTGTTTCTGTATATTCGAGGCGCAAAATAGCTTAGCTGCAGCCTCGAAATGGAGATGGGAAACAGAAAATTTTTCAACCAAAAAATGTGTGAGAAAAAGTGTAGTGTATAGCCCACAAAACTAGACACCCAAAATATTGATAAATTTTCTAATCTCACATCTCGAGCCAGATATTCTGTTTCTGTGTATTCGAGGCGCAAAGTAGCTTAGCTGCAGCCTCGAAATGGAGATGGGAAACAGAAAATTTTTCAACCAAAAAATGTGTGAGAAAAAGGGTAGTGTATAGCCCACAAAACTAGACACCCAAAATCTTGACATATCTTCTACTCTCACATCTCGAGCCAGGTATTCTGTTTCTGTATATTCGAGGCGCAAAATAGCTTAGCTGCAGCCTCGAAATGGAAATAGGAAACAGAAAATTTTTCAAACAGAAAATGTGTGAGAAAAAGGGTAGTGTATAGCCCACAAAACTAGACACCCAAAATCTTGATATATCTTCTAATCTCACATCTCGAGCCAGATAGTCTGTTTCTGTGTATTCGAGGCGCAAAATAGCTTAGCTGCAGCCTCGAAATGGAGATGGGAAACAGAAAATTTTTCAACCAAAAAATGTGTGAGAAAAAGGGTAGTGTATAGCCCACAAAACTAGACACCCAAAATCTTGACATATCTTCTACTCTCACATCTCGAGCCAGGTATTCTGTTTCTGTATATTCGAGGCGCAAAATAGCTTAGCTGCAGCCTCGAAATGGAAATAGGAAACAGAAAATTTTTCAACCAAAAAATGTGTGAGAAAAAGGGTAGTGTATAGCCCACAAAACTAGACACCCAAAATCTTGATATATCTTCTAATCTCACATCTCGAGCCAGATAGTCTGTTTCTGTGTATTCGAGGCGCAAAATAGCTTAGCTGCAGCCTCGAAATGGAGATGGGAAACAGAAAATTTTTCAACCAAAAAATGTGTGAGAAAAAGGGTAGTGTATAGCCCACAAAACTAGACACCCAAAATCTTGATATATCTTCTACTCTCACATCTCGAGCCAGGTATTCTGTTTCTGTATATTCGAGGCGCAAAATAGCTTAGGTGCAGTATTGAAATGGAAATAGGAAACATAAAATTTTTGAACCAAAAAATGTGTGAGAAAAAGGGTAGTGTATAGCCCAAAAAACTGGACACCCAAAATCTTGATATATCTTCTAATCTCACATCTCGAGCCAGATATTCTGTTTCTGTGTATTCGAGGCGCAAAATACCTAAGCTGCAGCCTCGAAATGGAGATGGGAAACAGAAAATTTTTCAACCAAAAAATGTGTGAGAAAAAGGGTAGTGTATAGCCCACAAAACTAGACACCCAAAATCTTGACATATCTTCTACTCTCACATCTCGAGCCAGGTATTCTGTTTCTGTATATTCGAGGCGCAAAATAGCTTAGCTGCAGCCTCGAAATGGAAATAGGAAACAGAAAATTTTTCAAACAGAAAATGAGTGAGAAAAAGGGTAGTGTATAGCCCACAAAACTAGACACCCAAAATATTGATAAATTTTCTAATCTCACATCTCGAGCCAGATATTCTGTTTCTGTGTATTCGAGGCGCAAAGTAGCTTAGCTGCAGCCTCGAAATGGAGATGGGAAACAGAAAATTTTTCAACCAAAAAATGTGTGAGAAAAAGGGTAGTGTATAGCCCAAAAAACTAGACACCCAAAATCTTGACATATCTTCTACTCTCTCATCTCGAGCCAGGTATTCTGTTTCTGTATATTCGATTCGCAAAATAGCTTAGCTGCAGCCTCGAAATGGAAATAGGAAACAGAAAATTTTTCAACCAAAAAATGTGTGAGAAAAAGGGTAGTGTATAGCCCACAAAACTAGACACCCAAAATCTTGACATATCTTCTACTCTCTCATCTCGAGCCAGGTATTCTGTTTCTGTATATTCGAGGCGCAAAGTAGCTTAGCTGCAGCCTCGAAATGGAGATGGGAAACAGAAAATTTTTCAACCAAAAAATGTGTGAGAAAAAGGGTAGTGTATAGCCCACAAAACTAGACACCCAAAATCTTGACATATCTTCTACTCTCACATCTCGAGCCAGGTATTCTGTTTCTGTATATTCGAGGCGCAAAATAGCTTAGCTGCAGCCTCGAAATGGAAATAGGAAACAGAAAATTTTTCAAACAGAAAATGTGTGAGAAAAAGGGTAGTGTATAGCCCACAAAACTAGACACCCAAAATCTTGATATATCTTCTAATCTCACATCTCGAGCCAGATAGTCTGTTTCTGTGTATTCGAGGCGCAAAATAGCTTAGCTGCAGCCTCGAAATGGAGATGGGAAACAGAAAATTTTTCAACCAAAAAATGTGTGAGAAAAAGGGTAGTGTATAGCCCACAAAACTAGACACCCAAAATCTTGACATATCTTCTACTCTCACATCTCGAGCCAGGTATTCTGTTTCTGTATATTCGAGGCGCAAAATAGCTTAGCTGCAGCCTCGAAATGGAAATAGGAAACAGAAAATTTTTCAACCAAAAAATGTGTGAGAGAAAGGGTAGTGTATAGCCCACAAAACTAGACACCCAAAATCTTGATATATCTTCTAATCTCACATCTCGAGCCAGATATTCTGTTTCTGTATATTCGAGGCGCAAAATAGCTTATCTGCAGCCTCGAAATGGAAATAGGAAACAGAACATTTTTCAACCAAAAAATGTGTGAGAAAAACGGTTACGTATACGCCACCTAACAAGATTTCCAAAATCTTGACATATCTTCTACCCTCACATCTCGAGCCAGGTATTCTGTTTCTGTGTATTCGAGGCGCAAAATAGCTTAGCTGCAGCCTCGAAATGGAGATGGGAAACAGAAAATTTTTCAACCAAAAAATGTGTGAGAAAAAGGGTAGTGTATAGCCCACAAAACTAGACACCCAAAATCTTGATATATCTTCTAATCTCACATCTCGAGCCAGATATTCTGTTTCTGTATATTCGAGGCGCAAAATAGCTTATCTGCAGCCTCGAAATGGAAATAGGAAACAGAACATTTTTCAACCAAAAAATGTGTGAGAAAAACGGTTACGTATACGCCACCTAACAAGATTTCCAAAATCTTGACATATCTTCTACTCTCACATCTCGAGCCAGGTATTCTGTTTCTGTATATTCGAGGCGCAAAATAGCTTAGCTGCAGCCTCGAAATGGAAATAGGAAACAGAACATTTTTCAACCAAAAAATGTGTGAGAAAAACGGTAGTGTATAGCCCACAAAACTAGACACCCAAAATCTTGACATATCTTCTACTCTCTCATCTCGAGCCAGGTATTCTGTTTCTGTATATTCGAGGCGCAAAGTAGCTTAGCTGCAGCCTCGAAATGGAGATGGGAAACAGAAAATTTTTCAACCAAAAAATGTGTGAGAAAAAGGGTAGTGTATAGCCCACAAAACTAGACACCCAAAATCTTGACATATCTTCTAATCTCACATCTCGAGCCAGATATTCTGTTTCTGTATATTCGAGGCGCAAAATAGCTTATCTGCAGCCTCGAAATGGAAATAGGAAACAGAACATTTTTCAACCAAAAAATGTGTGAGAAAAACGGTTACGTATACGCCACCTAACAAGATTTCCAAAATCTTGACATATCTTCTACTCTCACATCTCGAGCCAGGTATTCTGTTTCTGTATATTCGAGGCGCAAAATAGCTTAGCTGCAGCCTCGAAATGGAAATAGGAAACAGAAAATTTTTCAACCAAAAAATGTGTGAGAGAAAGGGTAGTGTATAGCCCACAAAACTAGACACCCAAAATCTTGATATATCTTCTAATCTCACATCTCGAGCCAGATATTCTGTTTCTGTATATTCGAGGCGCAAAATAGCTTATCTGCAGCCTCGAAATGGAAATAGGAAACAGAACATTTTTCAACCAAAAAATGTGTGAGAAAAACGGTTACGTATACGCCACCTAACAAGATTTCCAAAATCTTGACATATCTTCTACCCTCACATCTCGAGCCAGGTATTCTGTTTCTGTGTATTCGAGGCGCAAAATAGCTTAGCTGCAGCCTCGAAATGGAGATGGGAAACAGAAAATTTTTCAACCAAAAAATGTGTGAGAAAAAGGGTAGTGTATAGCCCACAAAACTAGACACCCAAAATCTTGATATATCTTCTAATCTCACATCTCGAGCCAGATATTCTGTTTCTGTATATTCGAGGCGCAAAATAGCTTATCTGCAGCCTCGAAATGGAAATAGGAAACAGAACATTTTTCAACCAAAAAATGTGTGAGAAAAACGGTTACGTATACGCCACCTAACAAGATTTCCAAAATCTTGACATATCTTCTACTCTCACATCTCGAGCCAGGTATTCTGTTTCTGTATATTCGAGGCGCAAAATAGCTTAGGTGCAGTATCGAAATGGAAATAGGAAACATAAAATTTTTGAACCAAAAAATGTGTGAGAAAAAGGGTAGTGCATAGCCCATAAAACTGGACACCCAAAATCTTGATATATCTTCTAATCTCACATCTCGAGCCAGATATTCTGTTTCTGTGTATTCGAGGCGCAAAATACCTAAGCTGCAGCCTCGAAATGGAGATGGGAAACAGAAAATTTTTCAACCAAAAAATGTGTGAGAAAAAGGGTAGTGTATAGCCCACAAAACTAGACACCCAAAATCTTGACATATCTTCTACTCTCACATCTCGAGCCAGGTATTCTGTTTCTGTATATTCGAGGCGCAAAATAGCTTAGCTGCAGCCTCGAAATGGAAATAGGAAACAGAAAATTTTTCAACCAAAATATGTGTGAGAAAAAGGGTAGTGTATAGCCCACAAAACTAGACACCCAAAATCTTGACATATCTTCTACTCTCTCATCTCGAGCCAGGTATTCTGTTTCTGTGTATTCGAGGCGCAAAATAGCTTAGCTGCAGCCTCGAAATGGAGATGGGAAACAGAAAATTTTTCAACCAAAAAATGTGTGAGAAAAAGCGTAGTAGCCCACAAAACTAGACACCCAAAATATTGATAAATTTTCTAATCTCACATCTCGAGCCAGATATTCTGTTTCTGTGTATTCGAGGCGCAAACTAGCTTAGCTGCAGCCTCGAAATGGAGATAGAAAACAGAAAATTTTTCAACCAAAAAATGTGTGAGAAAAAGGGTAGTGTATAGCCCACAAAACTAGACACCCAAAATCTTGACATATCTTCTACTCTCTCATCTCGAGCCAGGTATTCTGTTTCTGTATATTCGAGGCGCAAAATAGCTTAGCTGCAGCCTCGAAATGGAAATAGGAAACAGAAAATTTTTCAACCAAAAAATGTGTGAGAAAAAGGGTAGTGTATAGCCCACAAAACTAGACACCCAAAATCTTGACATATCTTCTACTCTCTCATCTCGAGCCAGGTATTCTGTTTCTGTATATTCGAGGCGCAAAGTAGCTTAGCTGCAGCCTCGAAATGGAGATGGGAAACAGAAAATTTTTCAACCAAAAAATGTGTGAGAAAAAGGGTAGTGTATAGCCCACAAAACTAGACACCCAAAATCTTGATATATCTTCTAATCTCACATCTCGAGCCAGATATTCTGTTTCTGTATATTCGAGGCGCAAAATAGCTTATCTGCAGCCTCGAAATGGAAATAGGAAACAGAACATTTTTCAACCAAAAAATGTGTGAGAAAAACGGTTACGTATACGCCACCTAACAAGATTTCCAAAATCTTGACATATCTTCTACTCTCACATCTCGAGCCAGGTATTCTGTTTCTGTATATTCGAGGCGCAAAATAGCTTAGCTGCAGCCTCGAAATGGAAATAGGAAACAGAAAATTTTTCAACCAAAATATGTGTGAGAGAAAGGGTAGTGTATAGCCCACAAAACTAGACACCCAAAATCTTGATATATCTTCTAATCTCACATCTCGAGCCAGATATTCTGTTTCTGTATATTCGAGGCGCAAAATAGCTTATCTGCAGCCTCGAAATGGAAATAGGAAACAGAACATTTTTCAACCAAAAAATGTGTGAGAAAAACGGTTACGTATACGCCACCTAACAAGATTTCCAAAATCTTGACATATCTTCTACCCTCACATCTCGAGCCAGGTATTCTGTTTCTGCGTATTCGAGGCGCAAAATAGCTTAGCTGCAGCCTCGAAATGGAGATGGGAAACAGAAAATTTTTCAACCAAAAAATGTGTGAGAAAAAGGGTAGTGTATAGCCCACAAAACTAGACACCCAAAATCTTGACATATCTTCTACTCTCACATCTCGAGCCAGGTATTCTGTTTCTGTATATTCGAGGCGCAAAATAGCTTAGCTGCAGCCTCGAAATGGAAATAGGAAACAGAAAATTTTTCAACCAAAATATGTGTGAGAAAAAGGGTAGTGTATAGCCCACAAAACTAGACACCCAAAATCTTGACATATCTTCTAATCTCACATCTCGAGCCAGATATTCTGTTTCTGTATATTCGAGGCGCATAATAGCTTAGCTGCAGCCTCGAAATGGAAATAGGAAACAGAACATTTTTCAACCAAAAAATGTGTGAGAAAAACGGTTACGTATACGCCACCTAACAAGATTTCCAAAATCTTGACATATCTTCTACTCTCACATCTCGAGCCAGGTATTCTGTTTCTGTATATTCGAGGCGCAAAATAGCTTAGCTGCAGCCTCGAAATGGAGATGGGAAACAGAAAATGTTTCAACCAAAAAATGTGTGAGAAAAAGGGTAGTGCATAGCCCACAAAACTAGACACCCAAAATCTTGACATATCTTCTACTCTCACATCTCGAGCCAGGTATTCTGTTTCTGTATATTCGAGGCGCAAAATAGCTTAGCTGCAGCCTCGAAATGGAAATAGGAAACAGAAAATTTTTCAAACAGAAAATGAGTGAGAAAAAGGGTAGTGTATAGCCCACAAAACTAGACACCCAAAATCTTGATATATCTTCTAATCTCACATCTCGAGCCAGATATTCTGTTTCTGTATATTCGAGGCGCATAATAGCTTAGCTGCAGCCTCGAAATGGAAATAGGAAACAGAAAATTTTTCAAACAGAAAATGAGTGAGAAAAAGGGTAGTGTATAGCCCACAAAACTAGACACCCAAAATCTTGATATATCTTCTAATCTCACATCTAGAGCCAGATATTCTGTTTCTGTATATTCGAGGCGCAAATTTAAAGGTGCAATTTAAAACAAAGCTACAAATAAAACTCTGAACAAGACCGATCTGTGGTAGTTTAAAAAGTACCCAGATTAGTTCATAAATGTATTGCGATTAAATATTTTCGAAAATAGAAGCTTAATGGGAAAAGGAAGGCCAATACTGACCACTTTCAAAAACGTCGTCTGCGTCAAACATGATTTTGCAAAATATTCTTAAACGGAAACTGCAAAAGTAATTGGTTCGAAAACAGAATCACGATTTTGAAACGTAATCTGAAACGTGACATTCACATCTTTGAAATGTTTCTCTTTTCATTTCACCTTTTCAACAAAATGGACTTTTGGTTTCCTAAAAACATTTTCCTTTTATCATAATTATTGTTCCAAAAACTCTTAGGAACTGCATTTTGTTTGCATATCGTTTTATAACGTCAAACGCGCTCGCAAATACGATGACCAAAACATGTGTGTCCAAACAGGATGGATGCATATTTGACGTTTGTCAAACAATGACAATCCATTCACAATTTGTTGACATTTTGAAAAATGGCCGGTCCTAGTATTGTTTATTATGGATGGGTTATAACGTGAACCAAAAAAGCGTGTATGATCTGTTGGTTACTGTTGTAAAGTTTCCAATTCGTCTGTGAAGACGACGCATAGTGCAGCCTCACAGGACGAATCCTAAAGGTGATATACATATATCACAATGTTGGTAGCGAATTAGATCCAATTTTTTTACCATCTTCTTGGAGCACAAATCAGCCGAAGACGATTTATTTTGTCAAAATCGGAGCCACTCTCAAAATGGTCCAGACTTCCCTTTTCTCTGTAAATGGTTGGATAGATACGTTTTCTTAGTCGAATAAACTTTACATGGACGAAGGCTAAGGTATTTCCATGAGTCTATTCCCTTTCTTGATAAATTGTTGATTGTAACAAATTCTTACTGCAATTGGTAACAAAAAACGCTGAAATTTTCTTCAGAAAATAGCAATATCCTATCCATAACCTGCTTGCATCACTCACGAACTCAAATAAAGAATTTGATTCGGCAATATACTCTCCCGATTCTAGAACCAAACGAATAAAAAATTCGCAAAATCTCAAGGCATTCAATCGAAAATACCTTCCCCTAGCATAGGTACGCAGCGAACATTGCCGCAACAAACGTCGCTAACGAATAAAATACTTGTATTCGGCTCTCATCATGATCTCCGCCTTTTCCTACATACATATATGAATATTATTTTTATAATAATTCGAAATAAAAAAAAAAAAAATATGTGGAAATACTTGATCCTGCGCAGTTGCAGGAGCAGTTCACTCCTCCTCTTTATCACGTGGCTTTGTGTCGCACACAAAAACAGCTGACTTTGTTTTGGTTCCAGTGACAACAGACCATGTGTTTTGATTCTTCTTCGAGTGCTGTATCCTTTTTTTATCGAATATCCTGGAAGGACATGCGCAATGGCGCGGAATGAGAGCAGTACTCTGCACGGAGAGGAATGTGTGATGGCAATGCCATGGGAAAAGGAAACAAAACAAATCAACCACGTGTCTGAAGAGATGCTGTTATTATTATTGTTATTATTATTACTGTCATCAGGTGAAAGTAATTAAAAGGATTCCTCCAGTTCAGAGAGGATAGGGGTGCCAAGTTAGGGTAAGCTGTATGTACAAGGAAATGCATTTTATTTGAGAAAACATATGTAAGAGTACTCTAGCAGAAGGATAAGGATGCGATGCTGCACATGAGCACCTATTCACACCAATGGACATTGGTGACTGAAACCGATGTCCTGCCCGTTCGGTATTCGTACTCATTAGTGAATCATGCGTTCGCTTGCATTTACCCTCCCGCCATGAGATGAGATGAATTTTTGTGTTGGACTCTTCCCTTTCAATCAACAGAGATACCTGTTATAATTCCTATCTTACCTTGGCGCATGCTTACAACGCAAATTTGAGCGATGTCCTTGCAGGAGATTTCGATAGTGTGTTGTTTCCGTTGAAGCCACTGCATCAACATCTTCTGCTGCTGCTGCTGCACACTGTTTCGATCGGCAACTCATGTGGTTATGAGAGATGATTTCCATTCTGGGCAACATAATATACTCATAGCCCTTTCTCTCCAGGACCAAACAAAAAAAAAAAAAAAACACTATCCTGTGGAGCATAGCACAACCCCAAATAGCAGCAGAAGCGTCACTCTGCTCCGCTACTGTATAGGTACTGTACAAGTCGGTCAAAAAAAGTATATCGCTTCCATACTGTGGTACCGTACCGGGTATTACCCTGTGTACCCTACGTACACACATTTATCCTTTGGCAACTGTATTTAAAAGACCATCTTATTCGAGCAAAACGGGGGAGCAACATCCAACATACAGCCAGCCGTTTGCCGTATTCAACCCTCTACTACTATTATATAAAAGGCATGTGCTTTTCCTAAATGTTTTCAGTTTTCGGTGGAATTTGCATGCAAAATTTTCGATATTTTGCAGTGCTGCTGTTTTCGAAGAGCGTGTGTGTTGCGAAGTGAAAACGTTTAAGGACACCCAACACAGTTGGGTTTTTGAATTTTCTTCTGACGGATGTGTGTCGCTTTTGTTGTCTCAATTTGAGTTCGGTTTTTTGGTGTTTTAATCAATTGAGTGTGCTGATTGCTTGTCGGGTTTGTTTCGAATTAAAATTAAATTCATTTCGAAGATGATTTAACGGTGTTTTTTGTGGTTTTTACTTGTTTTTTTTTTATATAGGACTCTTCCTATTTAAATCTGTAAGGACTTGGAAAGTGCCAAACGGTTAAGTTGTTAAGTGTCACAAAGGGGTTAGAAGGAGGAAAATGGCGGGAAAATAATTAAGAAATAAAGTGGTGTGGTGAAAAGAAATGATCTTCTGTTTGTGTTAAGTTTTGCGCATTTCTTTAAGTGGTTTACTAGTGTTTGTGTGTGTGCGTGCGGCAGGATAACACTTTGCTAAGGAAGAGGAAAGAAATTAAGTTGGTTTTGTTCCTTTTGTACGTTTCAAGATACTTTCGTGAGGTGTGGATTGTTTGACGCTCGACGCTGCGTTTGGAGTAGAATACGGTGAGTAGATGATTATTTTTTTTCGAAAATGTTATGTTGTTTTCTTCATCATTTATTGAATTTAATTATATTATATAGTTTCGTCTTAAGTAGCATTAAGTGAACGATACTCAGTGATACATTTTAAAGTTCTTTTCCTGGTGTTGATGGCAATAACTCAAGGATTGTTTCAAATTGTCGTTGGATATTAGAATTTTGAACATACTCACACAATGTGTACTACTGTCAAATTATGATTCTCAGTAAATTATTTGAAATCAATTTAATTGAGTAGAAATTGACACACATTAATTAATAAACTGACAAGTAATACACTTTTAGCCCTTTTGGGTCTGAGAAACTTTTCTTGGATTGTTTTTGAACAGAGGCGTGATGCTGAGTCTTACAACCCATCTAGTGTGGTCCTGTGTTGAAATAACCAAACTAATAAATTGGTTAAGGTTTACTATAGCCAAAAGTTCCAAGTCATTCTTTACAGTACTTTCTCTAGAATTCAAGACGAGAGGCTTTCATCTTCTGAGTCGTATATTTATCTATATTTTCTTTGCTTTTTAAGACTGATTTGATAGGTAAAATTATGGTGGGCTGTCTCTTTTCTATCAACCTATACACTGTACCTCTTATGGGTCCAACGAACCATACATTTTCAACAGGAACCACAGTACTTTCCGCCTTTAGCTAGATCTCCTTTGCTTACCCTAAATGAGCCGTGAGACCTACTTTGTAAGCGAGTTTTGAATTTTGAGTTCGAAATAAATAAAGGCTTTGTCACCACTAAAATTAAAGTCAAAATTCTTACTTAGGTTGTTGTACACTGGCACTCTGTTTAGGGTGACAAGTTGGTAAACTTTTCTAAACATTTTCGTTCCACCTTAGAAGAGATTTCTTTTAGTTCTCAACTTATGCTTGAAGTCCTTTTTTTGTTTTGGTTTCGACTTAGACAATTATGAGGGATTTGGCTATTGATGTCAAAAATTTATTTATAGTTCAAGCAAAGCAATAAGGGTCCAAAATGATGGATTAAGCATTCAAAATGTTTGAATCCACCTAGGTATAGTAAGGTAAGTATTAGATTCCAGTCAAATTTTTAGTTCTAGATTTTAATAAAACTTGACAGAACTATGAAGAAAAAAAAAATGGGTCTGTCTATTCTATCTCGATTGCAGGGTAAAGGATTCAACGCAGTAGCTTCAAACCGTTTAACGATAGTTTTGAAAATTGGCTTTGTTTCGACTACTCCTTCAACGATTGGGTTTAAAGTTCATAACTAAGGGGCAACTATGCATATGATAATGGTCTTCCTTTCAAAATGTCCAAGGGCTGGGATATGCGATGCTTTCATTTCAAAATTATGTAAAAAAATTCGTAAAATACTATGCAATGTTTAGAGGAAAAATAAGTTTTCTCGATGTTTCTCAAGATTTCGACAAAATATGACAAGGAGTTTTGAAACAAAGGATGTGTCATCAGATGGATTTTTTTATAAAGGTTGTACAAGAACAATATTCAATATTTAGCAACCGTTGTTGCGCTATTGAAAAGAGTAAGTTAATTATGGAAGAATATTTCTTTCAAATGACTGCCAAGGTTGACTTGGCAGAAGACCATCCTGTCATTCCAATATTTCAATATATTTTCGATGATTGCGGTCCTTATTTCGCGAAAAGCTTAACCAATATTGTTCTTGACTGGTTGGGATTGAGATTAATCGCAGAGCATTGACTCTACGAGAATAAGGCCAATGGCATCAGTTAAAAAAAAAACAAATAATTCAAAAAGAAACAAAGAGATTAAAACACAATTAAAAGCCTTTGAAATTCTATATCATTCACCTTAACACCATATATGACCACGTCTACTAAAAATAAAAATGTAGAATGCTACGCCCACTTTATTAGACGCCCACTATATGTAAGAAATATTTCAATTATAAATTTATATCTTTTTTATTTTTACAAAGAATCTGTGCTAAGCAAATGATATGCAAATATCAAAGAGATTCCAATGCCAACGATCCGTTTTTTTTAAACTTATTTTTTAATCGGAATATCTTAAGGTCATAAGTGAAGTACGTTTGTAGATAATTTTGTGTCCTTCACATACCATGTCCAGCACTTAACTATTTATATACATACATACATATGTAGTATACATGATATTATTTTTTGTACTCTACTTTGAATGTAGAACCATGTCGTCAAAAAACAAAATTTGACAGGGGACGATTTTTTGGTTCGTAAATTGAATTATAGCTACATTTTTTGATTGCTCTTCTACGTTGTTTTTTTTTTAAATTTTTGCCTTTTTTAATAAATTGAAACAAATTGTTTTACAAATAATTATTAATTAAGAATTAAAAAAATGGAACAAAACTCGACACAAATCAATTGCGCTTTTCGCTGACAATATGAAAAAAGAATTAAAATTTTGTAAATTGCTTCCATAAAACAATAAGAAAATCACCCAAAGTTATAGAAACAAAAACAGAGCTGCGTCAATGAACAAAATATAATTTTGTTTCTGTAAAAACTAAAATAAAAGAAATTTAAATCAACTCCATGGAAATAATTACCAAAAAATGTCAGAAATTAGTTTTTAATAAAAATGTCACATATTCACTTAGTCGGGTTTTCACAGAATGAACTAGCTTAAGGTGCTTTCTGCACCAGTCTTGATCTCCTTAAAACGGATTTGGCCCTATTCGTGGTGGTTATGGGGTGCCGACGATTTTTTTTCTCAAGATATTCCATGAAATATTCTACAGCGCCAAAGCCATTCCTTTACCGATCGTGAGTTGGGCTTATTTGTGTTCGAACTAGGTTCCACCAAAATCTGTCCATTGTGGTTTCAATGTTCCGCCTATGGTTTGTCGTGATTTACTTGTAAGCTGAATAAATTTTTCAGGACGTTGCAACAGCAGTAAACAGTATTTTGTTCCTTATTAGGAAAGGCAAGGAACTTTTCACAGAAAGTGTCAATATTCAAAAAGGGAAATATTTTTATTATTATTTTACACTTTTTTTCAATATAGTAGGAAGGAATAGGAAAATCATTGGAAACCACATGAAAGATGTTGGAATTAGCCATTTTATGTAGCCCTGCAGAACAAAGCAAGATCTCTCTGATAGAGTTCTTGGCTGATAAAATAGCTGAAATGATATTATATTATAATTCACAGTCATGTGGTAAAAAAGATTATAAAAATCTCAAGTTTCTTTGCATAAGAAGTGAATAAGAATGTTTTTTACCTGGTATTACAGGGAATGCAGAACTTTACAAAAATGGTTAAGAAGGCTAGAACGAACTCTATCGTACAGATCTGTCGGAGTTTTTCAATGTACATTGGATACAGAAATTACACACAGCCTTTCTTTTAAGAAATGTGAAACGAAGCCTAATGTGTAAATAAAATTAGAAAAATTGCATAAAAAGAGAACTTAAAGAACCATGTTAGGAAAACCAATACTAACTAATCTCCACTCATTTACTCAGCTAGTCTTTCCATGCTTATAAGGTCTAGTTGGGGCAAGAATTGAACCTCGAGTCTACTAGATAGTTTTAAAATGCTTTTTAGCAGGTTGTAGAACAGCCAAGTTAGCTTGGTTAAGAAGAAAGATTACGTTTATGTTTATAGTGTTGCTTTTTGGCCATTTATGATACTTATGGCAAAGACGTCCATTGCGAAATTGAAATGAGTTCGATGGTATATGCAAGGAATAACTTGTAGATCCTGTAGAAATTCTGTGGAAATACTCGGGCACACTCTCTAAGCTAGGGGCATTATATGATCAATGCTATTGGGACCAAAGGGATCCGCAGCCTTTAATTGACTTCTGTCTCTATCGCGAAGATGGTTAGAAAGATTTTTACTTAAAAGACAGAATTTTACACTTCCCCTAAATTTCAACACCAATTTAACATTATATTCCGATTCATGATTGTCTGACAAGTGAAGGGATGATAGAGAGCTAAAGGCAAGCATTTCTGTCCTGTATGGGTGTTAAAAACTTTTTTATGTATATTTTATAGAAGTATCTCGAGGATCTTGCCTGAATGGCTACATTTGGCTAAAATTGACTTCATTGAGGCATTTACTGTGAAACAAAGTATAGAAGTATACATAAAATTGAAGATACCCCTCAGTGGGAGGCTGGATGCTCAATTTTATTTAAGACGCCTGGTTTAATGTTATGGGGGTAAGATCATTTGGGTTTTGAGTTCATCTTTAAATACTCCATCGCGATCACTATGTAGTCTCCACGATCAAAAACTAAACCAATTTCGCTACGGAACCCAAATATGGCCTCAATTTTGTTTGAGGAATCAATTTCCTCTGAGTTCCTGAAGAAAAATCTTCTGAAATACTTTATATTACTCCTAGCAATAGCTTGGCCTAAGCACTATCCTCATCACATCTAATAAACTTAATCTCACAGCGTGCTTCCTCAGAAGGCTGGGCTTTACTAGCTCACCATTTTTTTTTCCAATCCACCAGATCTTTGAAACCCTATGCTCCACTAACTTTGACCATCTTAGCTCAATCATATTGATGATCTTATGGACGTTACCTCCAATTACACCATTTCATTGAAGTTTTGCTCCTTTTCTTGTCAGTACGTCGGTACTTTCGTTTCTCTCTATAGAACAACGTCTAGGTACATAATCGTATACGGTTCTGCGAACATGTAGCCTTGAGCATTGTGCTGAAACTTCTGACTAGTTCAGATTTGGTGATATAAGACTCTAACGCCTTTAGTTCAGCCTGACTGTAAATCTGTCTCAGATTCTTCTTCCAACCATGAACGACACCACAGTAGAGAAAGACCTCGCCTAGGTGCATAAGTGAAAGAGGAGCTAAAGCAAGTTGGTGTGTACAATAGGAGGCAATTAGCTGAAGACCGTGCTAACTAGAAAGGCTTTTTGGTTAAAGGTCCAGTCCATCGGGGACTGTAGCGCCACTTAAGTAAGTAAGTAAGACTGTAGATGTGGAGCGCGGTATTCTTGTTGAATATTGATCAAGTAGCTTCGTAGCTTTGGTTGGAACACATGTATCAATACAAACATTCATGCGAAAGATTCAGATCCATATGTAAGTCTACATCCCTGGGGTATATGCCTGCTCCCGTACCTTACCTAGTTTGCAACGATCCATATATGCTAATATTTTAATTTCGACAAAAACATTCTTCCTTTGTCGATCCTATGTATCAGGGTGCATTACTTTGTAGGGCATGTTCAAGTCGAGAGTACCAAGACCTACATCCCTTTTTTCAGGGACGCTGAGGAATGATTCCTTAAGAATAGAGCTATGCTCTTCATAGCTAGTTTGAAGGAGCCCTAGGTTGGTTAGATTTTATTTGTAGATCCAGTGGTAACAGAAATATATAAACGCCTTCAATGCGACTCTAGGCATAGTGCGTAGAGCAACAGTGAAGGGAATGCAGACGAATCTTTCTACACTGATAAGCCTATGGTCCTTCAGGCTTATGCATAAGATGGGATTTTTTGAATAAGCCTACGTCTATACACTAAACTTTGAAAGGACACCTAGCTTCGACCTGTACCTACCAAACAATGAATTCACAAAGTGCTGATACTACAATTTCCTATTCCAACGAATGTGGCCATGTAACAGTTGCATTTAGTGGAACTTCAATTGTTTAAACCCATTACATGGACCAATAGATTTAAATTCGAAGTCGTACGTACGTAGTTTGAGAAAACAATCAAACAAATAAACGCTCAGCTAATCGTGCCAGGAAGCATCTTAATGGCACAGTTTGTCATCGCAACTACCATCCATTCCCAGCTGAAAACTTAAGAAAACTTAACCAATCTGCACACAACATCCTTCGTTAGAGATAGAGAGTCATTTAGGCAAGAGGAGGTCACCACGAAAAATACGAAAGCCCCTCCCCCCCCCAAACACAAATGCGTTCTTAATTGATCTACAAGCAAGGAAATAGCCTACACCTCACTTTCATACCAAAACAAGAATAACACTTTACGAAACCCCCAGTGTAATGGCAGAAAACCACCGCTCGGCCACCACCCCATATCGTCCGCATCCGCATCCGCCACCAGAGCCACCAGAGCCACCAGAGCCAACACGGCAATTCAATTTCAAATTGTAATTCCCTCCAGGCCATAAATTATCATTTCGAAGCGAAAAGGAATCTCATAGTCCCATTCATGGATATTTTCGTTTCTGGATGGAGTAAGGTACTAGTTGCCGATCTAAATGAATTGACTACAAATCATGACGGCAATGGGTACAAAATTTACCCCCAAAACCTTGGCGCAGCCCACTCCTTGCATGCACAGCTCTCACCCGAATGTACGGATATGTGTATATGTCTTTAAATTGCTACACCTGAGACATGGGGCTTATTTTTTGATATAGAGGCATCCATCGTCGTTCCTGTGCCTTGGCTAAGGGTAAATGAGCGAACACACACATACAGAGAGAGAAAGAGAGAGAGGGAGAGAGATCCTTTGAGTTTTTGGGGAGAATGTTGTATGGAAATTAAATTATTGGTTATGAGCTGGGGCAACTCTGATTGTGGGGTTGCGGACGGAACCAGTGATCTGGGGTTAGATGGAGAAAAGAATAACTTTACGAAGCATATTGCATGCTACTGGGTACTTAGTTTTAATTTATATTCGTTAACGGTGATTTGTGGACGACTGTGGGACAGATTTTCGTGTAACCACAATTTGCAGAGATTTCCCAAAATGGAAACACATATATTTTTGATTGCGAAGGACACTACGTGGTCTATGGAAATTGGCCTTTTTTTTTTTCTTGCTAAATGGGGAAGTTTGTGTTGGGGATATGGGGAAACATTTTTTCGAATTGCGTCAATGGGCTTTTGATAAGGTGGAACAATTTATTAACACAAGGAGGAGTGTTTTTGGGACTTAATGCGGCAGGAAATGATATATTTTACTTGGGACAGCTGTCCTAGATATTCATACAAACATTTCGGGTTCATATTTGTCCTGGACTTAGGTTAGAGCTAATAAAATGTGTGCTAGTATCCATTTTCTTAGAAACGTGGCCAAAGGAGTCGTTGCCACTTTAAAGTAATGACTCTAGTTCCCACGTCAACCATAGATACTTACCAGACTTCTAGACAGAAAGGAGTCGATCCTTAAGGCCTTTCGTTTTTGTCATTTCCGAGGACGTCGTGTCATACTATGAGCCATCTACCATTGTTGGAACTTGAATTCCCTTGGTGTTCTAGAATTTTGGATTTATAGACCTTCTTCCCCACTATTTGTAGTTCTTCGTGACCCAGTTCGTCGATGTGGTGAAGGTAATCGTGTTGTTTCAACAAATATTTTCTTATTTTCACAAAATAAAGGGTGACCAGATAGTAATGATACTTTTTCCAATTGTTAGCTTTCAGCAGCTGTCAAAGATATCAATGACATTCAGCTGGCAAAATATTCAGAGAGGTTTGCCATTTTATTACTCGTCGTTTCACACTTGCCGAACATGCGAAAACTATAGAAAAAATTGATCGAAATTCCGGCTGAGTTGTAAATGCAAAACGTGAATTTTGTCATAAGATCGGTCGTAATCATGGCTTCAGTGTGAAGGCAATTCGCAGCATCGTAGAAAAGTTCGAGTATCAGTACACTCTCTTGGATCTTTAGCCACCAACCAGACAGAGATTGGTGCGAAATGCAGCAAATATAAGCGCCGTAGCCTCCAGTATCGAAGGAGACACAGAAATGTCATCAATCGCATGATGTACATTGTATAGGATATGGCAGGACGTGGAGTATGTCTCATACGAGAATAAGGAAAAAATCAGGATCCAATGCAAATGGGTTACGCATACGCCACCGGGTCAGAAATCAACATCTTGAGTACTAAGTCGCCACGTATCTCCATTTCTTTGGCTTTTTGGGATTCGACTGGATTTGGGCCTACATCCGTATAGGATTGTGCTGACGCAAGAATTGAAGCCGGACGAGCATAGGCAACGCTGTGAGTTTGCTAATTGCGCGCTGGAAATGTTGGCCAGAAATCTGGATTTTGGACAAAATACCATCTTGTCAAATAAGACCTGTTGGAGCGAACAGAATCCTCAAGTGTTCGGTCTTTACTTTGACTTTGGGATAGAGTTTTGCAATCACAGTTGTGAGGTATCAAACGTACTAGTTGTCGCTCAGACTCACAGTATCCTTTGACTGCCTAGTATGCTAGTTGGCTGAATGGCTAACTTATATAGACACTACTAGTGCAATTAGAACTTTCCTATCCATGACTAATCTCCCTATAACCAATTGAACTTTTGAGGGAGGGCCTAGATGAAAATCATGGTAGGTAGGACTGACCCAAAGAGCAGAGTGTGTATTCGGTTTATAAGTCCAAGTCTTCTCCCGTTCCGCTCTACAAAAGATGCAAAGACTGATCTGTCTAGGTATTACGGGTGCAATGCGTACCCGTCCGATAGTTGCGCTGGACGTCCTTTTAGACCTTCCGCCTCTACATATAAGTATTAGTTGGTCATATGAAGATTCTTGACAAATTTTCATTTCTATCCTCTCCAGCAGTATGCCTCTCGGACTTCATACCAAAAAAATCAATCTCTATAGCGCTTTCAAGAAAATTAGTATAAGCCAATCGAAGAAGTGCCGACTATGACTTTAATACTTTGAAACCGCGGAACATATTTTACCTTAATGCCATTGCTCGTACTAGGCTCAAACGCTTCCACAAAGGCTTCGCCTCTCCTTTTGATATCACCTCCTCCTCAGCTCAATCCTAAGCTTTTTTAATGAACTTGAGTTCAGCTAGAGGGCAAATCCACTCCGAATCTGTAAGGGCATAACACCAAAAGATTTCTGTGAGGTCACGGTTGTTCTTGAGGCTATCTCAATCCCATCACCCCAACTATCACTTAAATCACTTTCCTGGCGGCTGTGTCCTGGATGTGACTACAATCTTGAAGTAAGCGCTGTCACACTTTTTTTTTCACTTGAAACTCTACTCTGCTTACTTGGTTTCGAGGCGTGATATAATGGTCAAGTCGCTTTTTCTGTTAACGCCCTATAGAGCAGTAATTTGAGTAACTTGGTATCCTTAAATTTTGAGCCTTCGAATGAGGTCCAAATGACATAAATTTCAAGGTCAATATCATTTCTTAAGATGGCTAAGACTGAATGGTTATTGATCGTCATGGACGACCTACTTTATGAGGGCGAATTGCAGTAGTTCGATGGTGAGTACGAACTTGTCCCGCCCCCGTTGCGACAACATCGTATGCATATGTAAGTAAGTATGACCTCTCCTTCCGGGATGACTTAAGATACCAGTACCCTGGCTGATTCCCAATTCTGAGTTGATGTGTCTTATGCGTCCCGAGCATGCATCAGTCTCAGGTTACTTTGTTGGTCCAGTGCTAGTCTTATGAATTCAGATTGAAAGCTCCTTCTGCCACATATATGTTCATAAAACACAACCAGTTGTTAGCCAAGTCTTCACCCACTCGAGTGACAGAATGGCTGAGTCCAGAGAAAGTCAACCACAGATGCAACTACAGATGCTGTACCTACAACTAGTATTCCCATGGTTCTCATGGTTCCATTTCCAAAAAGAGAAATTTGCTAACCTTTTCCATGTCACCCCCATCGATACCCGATCGGCAATTAATACCATAACAATGCATGTCAGTTGCAGACATCGCGTAAGCCATGTGCACCTCGACCGTATACGGTTAATTGATCAGATAATAGCATGGAACCTTTAAATTCGAGCTAATTATCCAAATTGGCAGGCAAAAAGGTCCAACAGCCAACACTGCACCGACCGCCAGAGCCACCGTAAACTAAAGGACAACCCGAACCCGCCACCACCACGGCGAAAATTGAGTTCGTCGTGTCGATAAATAACGCACGATGAAGAAGAAACCACACTCCATGCGCTGAGCCATGCCGAAGGTCGCATAAATTCGGCATTAACAAGCCCAAAAGAATGCAATTTATGCCAGCAGCACCAGCACCAGCACCAGCGACAGGATGAGGAGCCTCTGCGGCGCGACGCTACGTGAAATGTTAACATGATATCAAGTCGGCGGAGCGGAGAGAAAAACCAAAAAAAAAAAAAAGGACGGAACTTCATTAAAGGTGTAAAAGATCCCAGAGAACATGAAAGTAATTTGAATTAACCGTGCATCCCTCCCTGGGCTCCCTGCTACTGTTTTACACAAGGAGGCGGTTGTGTCCTGATTGCAACGACACCGCATCGGTATCGGCACCATGTGTACCAACGACGACACCGAGGCCTGTTCTTGTCAGTGCCATGTCGGGGATCTTAATATTTTATCCATCCATCTAATCTACCCCTAATGATACACCCGAAAGCTAATTAGAGGAAGTTTTGCGCTACTCCCCCCAAGCGGCCCAGCCAGTGTTGTCATTGTGCAGAACCGATATCGACGAAAGTGTTTACCTTTGGTAGTGTATCGCGGAGGTTGAAGGACTCCAACTCCTTGGAAAGAAAAAAAAAAATAAGGAAAAACATTTTCCAAATTACTTACTCCTGGCGCGGTTTAACGCGGCGGATTGTGGCATGAGTGAGTGGTTAAACTTTGCGCGAATAAATGGAGTAATTGCAAGGAGTGCTGAGGGGTGCCGAGTAATTTTTCCTCAGTCGTGACTGAGCACCAATTCCACGGAAAAAAAAAAACTCCTTCTATTCGTTAGCGCGATTGAAACTGAAAGATCATTACTGCTGAGAGTTAATTACACTTTCATTATTCGAGTTAAATAAGGTGGAATTGGTTCGCTTTGTTAACTGGGAGCGGCGGCATTCGTGGTGGCACAAGCTGTGAAACGTTTTGTTCACTTGAACAGCAAGCCAACAGATACAGGATGTTTGGGGCGCGCACAGAGACAGGGAAATGGAAGCCAATTTCTTAATGGATTAGAGAGCTTTTGTGGTTGTATTTAGAGGAATAACTGAAAACGGAAATATATTTACCGTAATTAGGAACGTGATTTGATTGGTGGTCGTTTAAGTTTACAACGTTTTGCGGGTCGTATAATCGAAGCAATTACCAAGAGGAGTCAAATGTCGACAGTGGACGTATTTGGACCGTCGTGTGTAGCATCGAAATGTATTCATATTCTTGAAATGGATGACTCTAGCTACCCATTGACTCTCCAAGGGCTATGTGGCGCAAGGGGTTCCTTTCAGCTGGATGGGACCTGTTTGGAAACACACTTCCATAAGTTTGGGCAGAGGTATCGCAAAGAGTTTTGGACTGTAGAACATGGCATGTCTCCCGGAGGCGAACGATCGAAAATAAAGAGTAGGCCATCTAGTGGTTTCTTTTTAAATCATAGGTTATTTTGACATTGACAGCTTCTTGACAAAAAGTCAGTATCACACCTCCGCGGGCCGAAATGAGTCGCTCTACGCTTGAACAACGTTGGGAAATATTGAAAACTTATTTCCAAAGTGAGTGCTGTGTAGCCCAAACAGAACCGTGAAGGATCTGCTGTATTTCTAATAGATACTCAGTGTCTCTCTACAGACTCTAAGCTGTACTAAGTCATGTCAAATTTTTGCGCTACGCATCAGACACTCAATGAAGACCGGCTTTTGATACTAACTTCATTTCTAAACGAAAGGCTTTATAAAATTTTGAACTTATTAAGCCCTCGGTTGTTCTTTAGAAATCCTGTCCAGGATATTAATGTGGCAGCTTTAAAAACTACAATAGAGGCTCCGAATTTTAGAACTGAAGCTACAGAATCAAGAAACGTCGACGTTATCCTCTTTGAAATAAAAATTCAGCCGGAATCAGTTCAAGTTCAAGACTCAAGCTCTGAAATTTAAATCAGTCTTCCATTCCTTGTTTGAATCGAAATCTGAGCCAGACTCGAACTGATATGATGACTCAGTATCAGAAATAGAGTCTGAATTAGATTCAGATTAGATTAGATCACAACTGAAATCTGAGTCAGAGCCGGAAAACTATGAAGCGTCAGAGTCTGAGCCAAAATTTGATTCAGATGAGAAAACAGAGTTAGATCCAAACTGAGCTTCAACGGAATGTGAAACAGATTCAGAGCTGGGGTCAATCTAAAGCGAGGAAGGGAGCTTATCGAGTGAAGTATCACCAGAGAGAGTCTCTTCCGATAATCGAACCTAACCAGGGTTCTAGCTTTATATAAAGACTTGTCATTTTTGGAGTCTAAAGGAGCATTATTTTAGTTGTGGCCTATGAAGAAATCAGCGACAGAGATTCTGTACAATGCACGAGAGTGCTGTTGACTGATGTTTTCGGAGGCATCGTATATATCCTGGGAAAACGATCTACAAAACCCTCAACCCGTTTGCGGCTTCTGACTTATTCGATTTGTTTGTTCCAAATACTTAAAGCCAACATGAATCAAAAGAATTTGGTGTCGAAGGAAAAGAACGGATGAACAAGAGAAATTCAGTGAGAAATGCTTGACTGATGATCATGGCAAATATAAGTGGACAAAGAACGCAACCCTCTGGTACCCCATTTTTAATTCAATTTGGCTGCCACCATATGTTTCATATATTTTCCAGTGATTCATTGACCAGCTCAGCTGTCAATCTTCGTTGGCAAATGTGGTAAAATCATCTTTTATTTTGTAAATAACAGTCCAACGTGTACATACATATATGTAGGAAGGTATATCAGATTCGGATAATGGCTTATACAAGAGAAAAAAAACTGGTCTCTTTGTTGTCTAGCAGTATTACTGGAAACAACAAGTCAAGCAAAAGGGTCGGCAACGGAGAGTTTGAGTGCCTCGAGGCTATTTAGCCAGGTCTGTACGGAATGGATTCGAATATTTTGTAAGTCCATTATAAATCCCCAAAATTTAGTAAAAATAAAAAACGGTATGTATACCCTTATACAGCATATCGACACACACAATAGCCATCATTACTTTTCATAGGTATGAGGTTGCAAACCGTGATTTTGCAATTAATTACTTAGCCCCCCGCCGGTCCCGAGACTCTGAAATTAGTATATTTTGCTCAATAACCTTTGCGTTCACTCAAAAATAATAATTGGTTACGAGAACGGGGAAGTTTCCTAATTGAATTTTACGATAATTGAAGAGGATTTCGCCTGAATTCTCTGACGCAGTTAAATGTTGGTGTTTTTTGTTTTTTTTTTTTTTATGAAAATATTCCATTGAACGTTGAAGGGGGCCACGAGGATGGGATGAGCATTCAAGGCCCCCCATGTTTAATTTACGGAATGCTAGTCGTTTAATTCCATCTGACTAAGCCTTAAATTGGTAAATGGCGTTGAAACCAAAAACAGTTTGTTTTATGTGTGCGTAATTCTTTTCAAGTAGAAATAAGTGCTTCGATTTACATGTGGATGTGCAAGCGTACGCATACGTTTGTATGAAATGTGTACATTGTGCTTACAAAGGACGTACATGTACTTGTGTGTATGTGGAATCTATTTTTAGATTTCTGACAGGATGTTCACGTACTTAAGCCTTTTGTACAGAGGGTAAGTAATTGGTGGTCTTAGGTGGGTCGGAACTGGTCTTTCCGTTCAGTCGGATCAGTTAGCTCCATCTAGTCGGTTGAGATCTGACATTTACACTCCTTCTATTGAACGCAATCTGACGTCAGTCAAGGGACCTTACTTTTGAGACTTTTAGACGGAATTCGTATTGGGTGTAAGCGACAGGTCGTTGAAAAGCTCCTCCAGATAAAACATAGACTAAAGCTGTGTCCAGACGATTGTCAGGTCTACAAATGAACTGTCACTTACAAGTGCAATGGTGCTGTCAGTTCAAGCGGTTTTTAGGATTTGTACCAATTCCTCTGTCTGACATCAGCTTGGCTTGTCAGTTCACACCGTTGGTAAATAATTAGTTCAAATGGCGCACAGTTGGTATGACAATAGTCAAACAATGCTTTGATTATAAGCTTGTCAGATATTTGGGAGAAATTATAGAACATTCTGAAAATCTTTGTCAAAAATCTGATTGTATCCTGTCAAGAGGAACAGACGAATCACAGCAGACAAGAGAAATGCAGAGATGATGACAAAATCCGGGAGAGTTGGAGTACATATTTTGTCCGAATAAACAACCTGAACATCAACACTGACGAACGAAGGTAGACTCTTACAGAGGTATTTCTGTCATATTTTCATTACGGGATGGGACTCTAATATGTCTTAAAACTACTACAGGTTTAATGAGGTGTGGCTCTAGAATGCCATAAGAATTTTTGATGATTATCAACTGTCAAATGTTAAGTGTCAACTTTATACTGTCAGCTGTCATCTGTTACCCGGAGATTACTTAAGTGCATTTCTTTCAAAAACAGTAAATCTGTGGAAACGATATTGCGAACGCTTGCACGAATATTCGAATATTCCATGCAACACAAGGATTAGTGTTTCTAGATATTGAAGGTGATAATGTCAACATATCAGCTCTGAAGGTAAACAACTCACTTTGAGATTTGATCAATCTACAGTTGAACTGTTGGATTATAAACTCAAAACTGATAGACCCATCTGCAAGAAGACATGTCAGTAGAGGCACCCCACATGAAAACATTCTATCCCACTGTTAGTCCTGGAACCGGATTGTGATTACCTATGCAGATGACGTTGCTAAGGCAATTTCTGGTAAACATCTCCAGGAACTCCAGGAAAACACTTTAAATAAGCTAACCAGATGGGCAACACCATGTGGCTAGGGTGTGAACACCGACAAAACGGTATTGGTTCACTTCACCAGGAAATATGAAATTCAGCATATCGTGGATGGGAAGTTAAGCTCGAAACCTAGGCTACTGTTGCACTTTTCTCTTCCAAGATCGCCTTATATAGAACTATAAACCGAAATAGGGCGTCCTAAACCGCTAAATATTTGATTTCACTTGACACCCTTTGACAGTTTTGGTCAGCAAGCTAGTGCAGCTGTTCGTCCGAAAACAATATCTCAGTCAGTAAAAATTTTGGCCATGTTTCCAAACGAAAACATAGATTGCGATGTTTTTAAGTTAAGCATTGACAAACATTTTCCGGTACCCATCCATTTTGGCACATTCTGGGAGGAAAAGGCGTTCCTGAAGGACAAGTCGATTTAATTTTATGCCGATAAAGAGCAGTTGGAGATCTCAGTTTCTCCTTTCGTCCAATCATTGTAGCGTGTTCCAGGCTCAAGAAAAACATGAAATTTACTATAGATATCCGCATATCTTCAGATAGCCGAGGAACTATAAAATCCCTGGTATCTCTGTCTAATAATTCGGAAGTTATTCCTAGAGATGTTAAGCGTCGGGTCACCTCGAAATGGAGATAGGAAACTGAAAATTTTTCAACCAATAATGTGTGAGAAAGAGGGTAGTGTATAGCCCACAAAACTGGACACCCAAAATCTTGATATATCTTCTAATCTCACATCTCTAGCCAGGTATTCTGTTTCTGTGTATTCGAGGCGCAAAATAGCTTAGCTGCAGCCTCGAAATGGAAATAGGAAACAGAAAATTTTTCATCCAAAAAATGTGTGAGAAAAAGGGTAGTGTATAGCCCACAAAACTGGACACCCAAAATCTTGATATACCTTCTAATCTCACATCTCGAGCCAGGTATTCTGTTTCTGTGTATTCGAGGCGCAAAATAGCTTAGCTGCAGCCTCGAAATGGAAATAGGAAACAGAAAATTTTTCATCCAAAAAATGTGTGAGAAAAAGGGTAGTGTATAGCCCACAAAACTGGACACCCAAAATCTTGATATACCTTCTAATCTCACATCTCGAGCCAGGTATTCTGTTTCTGTGTATTCGAGGCGCAAAATAGCTTAGCTGCAGCCTCGAAATGGAAATAGGAAACAGAAAATTTTTCATCCAAAAAATGTGTGAGAAAAAGGGTAGTGTATAGCCCACAAAACTGGACACCCAAAATCTTGATATATCTTCTAATCTCACATCTCGAGCCAGGTATTCTGTTTCTGTGTATTCGAGGCGCAAAATAGCTAAGCTGCAGCCTCGAAATGGAAATAGGAAACAGAAAATTTTTCATCCAAAAAATGTGTGAGAAAAAGGGTAGTGTATAGCCCACAAAACTGGACACCCAAAATCTTGATATATCTTCTAATCTCACATCTCGAGCCAGGTATTCTGTTTCTGTGTATTCGAGGCGCAAAATAGCTAAGCTGCAGCCTCGAAATGGAAATAGGAAACAGAAAATTTTTCATCCAAAAAATGTGTGAGAAAAAGGGTAGTGTATAGCCCACAAAACTGGACACCCAAAATCTTGATATACCTTCTAATCTCACATCTCGAGCCAGGTATTCTGTTTCTGTGTATTCGAGGCGCAAAATAGCTTAGCTGCAGCCTCGAAATGGAAATAGGAAACAGAAAATTTTTCATCCAAAAAATGTGTGAGAAAAAGGGTAGTGTATAGCCCACAAAACTGGACACCCAAAATCTTGATATATCTTATAATCTCACATCTCGAGCCAGACATTCTGTTTCCGTGTATTCGAGGCGCAAAATAGCTTAGCTGCAGCCTCGAAATGGAAATAGGAAACAGAAAATTTTTCATCCAAAAAATGTGTGAGAAAAAGGGTAGTGTATAGCCCACAAAACTGGACACCCAAAATCTTGATATACCTTCTAATCTCACATCTCGAGCCAGGTATTCTGTTTCTGTGTATTCGAGGCGCAAAATAGCTTAGCTGCAGCCTCGAAATGGAAATAGGAAACAGAAAATTTTTCATCCAAAAAATGTGTGAGAAAAAGGGTAGTGTATAGCCCACAAAACTGGACACCCAAAATCTTGATATACCTTCTAATCTCACATCTCGAGCCAGGTATTCTGTTTCTGTGTATTCGAAGCGCAAAATAGCTAAGCTGCAGCCTCGAAATGGAAATAGGAAACAGAAAATTTTGCATCCAAAAAATGTGTGAGAAAAAGGGTGGTGTATAGCCCACAAAACTGGACACCTACAATCTTGTGAAATATTTAAATCACACATCTCGATCTAGATATTCTGTTTCTGTGAATTCGAGGCGCAAACTAGCTTAGCTGCAGCCTCGAAATGGAGATAGGAAACTGAAAATTTTTCAACCAAAAAATGTGTGAGAAAAAGGGTGGTGTATAGCCCACAAAACTGGACACCCACAATCTTGTGAAATCTTTAAATCACACATCTCGATCTAGATATTCTGTTTCTGTGTATTCGAGGCGCAAATTAGCTAAGCTGCAGCCTCGAAATGGAAATAGGAAACAGAAAATTTTTCATCCAAAAAATGTGTGAGAAAAAGGGTGGTGTATAGCCCACAAAACTGGACACCCACAATCTTGCGATATTTTCTAATCACACATCCCGAGCCAGATACTCTCTTTCTGTGAATTCGAGGCGCAAATTAGCTTAGCTGCAGCCTAGTCATAATATTTTGCTACAGGACTCTAATTTCGTCCTGCGTTGACAGTTTCAAACATTTCCCATGTCTTTTCTAACATTTTCTATACAAATGAGGTTCGGTGAAACGTTTAAAGTTCGAAAACGAAAGAAAAATAAAATCACACGGAAACAAATTAGCATTTTATTACGAATTCATATTAATTAATAAATTTAACTCAGACAAAGGCGAACAGGAAAAAGGGTACTCTCCGTCTGTTGCACTGCATGCACACGTTTCACAAAGGCACTGCAGCAACAGTGTGAATTGGGCGAAAACAAGTTAAAAACTGGGAGACGGGAATCACTTTGCAAAATCACATATAATGCACCCAATCCACGCATACATACCTACATACACGCACCCATACGGTAATAACAATTAATTAAAACAATTTTATTTAATTGAATGAAATTTGCCCAATAATGCGCCATAGACTCATTTTCACTGCCATTTCAATAATGGCCAATTTTGGTTCAGTGGCTGTAACGAGGCGATTAAGTTACCGAGCCACCCCGCCTGGGGTGGGCTCTTATTCGGCTTACAGAGCCCGGCCAGGCTTTTAACGGAGAGATTTTAATTAAGGTAGTAGTGTAATATAATTACACATGTTAAAATAATTCACGTGTAAATCTTGTTGCAGGTATTAAAGGAGGTATTATATTATTTATAAATTTAATTTTTTTTTTTAATTAATTACATAAAAATAAAATAAATATATATTTTACGCGCGCAGTAAAAAATACACTTTTAATTATTTAAATGTTTTCATGCAGCTGATTGGGGCGAAGTGTGGGGAAAGATTTAACCTACCCGGGGGGTGTTTTAAGCTGAAATCCAATGGAAAGGGAGGGGTTCTAACCAATTTATTGGAGTTAAGGTTAGGGCAACGTGTAATAATGCATTAAAATAGTGCACGGTCCATATAATGGTTCGATGTTCGATTCTAGACAATACCTAGAAGTTCTTTCCACGGCCCACCTCTCACGAGCGTCTGACAAACATCTGAGAGTACAACTGCCATGAAAGAGGTTTTCAAGTAACAAACTGCCCTTGCTCACCTGGTTGCCTCCACAGTATAATTGTAGGCTTCACTGTTTACGCGTGGGTGCCGTGGCTCAGTGGTTAGTGCGTTGGACTATGAAGCAAGGAGTTCGAGATTGAATCCCAGTCGAGGAACACCTAAAAAGTTTTTCACGGCCCCACCTCTCGCGAGCGTCTGACAAACATCCGAGAGTACAATTGTCCTGAGAAAGTGTCTCAAATAACAAACTGCCCTTCGGACACGGCATGAAACAGTAGGCCCCTTCCATTCGTGTAAAGAGTATAACACGCACAACACGAATGGTTGTGAGAAGCTAGGCCCTGGGTCCCATCGACCTGTAGCGCCAAGTATTTATTTATTTATTTTTCACTGTTTACGCAACAAGGAAAACATGTTCTCTCTACCAGCGTTACCTCAATGATGCCCAAACCAAGCTTATCAACGACATCAAGCCTGGGGGTTCTCCAACTCATTGTCTTTTAAAAAAAACTGACAGACTTACATAACTTCTTCACTGGCCCCCTTCTCCTTGAAATGTCGGACCCATCACTGATAAATAAGTCAAAGAATCTCAAAGATGAATTCTCACGCGGTCCTGATGCTTTCCTGCCATATTACTCAAAACTGCGCCTCCAATCTTTCCTCGTCTTTCTTTAAGCTCTTTCGGTCCCCTGCAAGCTGAATTTCCTCAAGAACGGGGTGGACACACACACTATAGATCCATTGCGAGCCCCTGTCGTGGGTTTACGTGGAAACAAAGACAAATGTTGGTTTGTAGCTTTGGAACAGCTACACGGCTTCCCTGAACCACTCTGGAGTTCTTATAAATTTCAGAATGCTTGATGGTGGCTTTCCTGACAGATCTTTCAGGCCTTGTTCTGCATAGGCTTGGGCATTCGCATAGGAACTAAGATGTGCTTTTTTCTACGTCCGTAGCGCCACAGTCTCGGGAGAGGTCATCCCCTGGCCTGTTAAGCGCCAGGATCTGTCCAGCTTTCTAAGTAGACCCAACAAGTCTCAACAGTGTCACGAAGGACCTCTCTATGTTGTGTTTAACAAGAGCTAGGAGCGATAAAATTCAAGTGTCGACCATTGTCAAGTCCTCTTCTGTTGTGTCCTGGAACCCAAAGGAGTGCGCGTAATGGTTTGGTGTGAGTTCTTCACAACATAGTTTAACCAGTTTGGATTTGGTTGGAAGGGCCTTCATCCATCTTGATGGCTAGACGCGAGTCTACTCCTTCGTTAGTTTTTTGACCCATCCCTGAAAATCGAGACATTATTCGGGTCGATGACCTTGGCGTTAATTCGATCCTCTCTTGAGGAAACATTTTTTCAATAGTTTGGCTGACGTCGTGAGATGGTGCCCATCTCGCAATGGTACGATGGCACGTGTCGCCCTCTTTCCAAAGGTAAGATTCGCAATCGTTTCCCTTAAATATACATAGGTCTAGCGGGCTTACTGTAAGTATGGTTTCAAGGGCTGGGGTTGGTGCGGTTCTTATAGCGCTGGTTGTTAACCCTTATAGGTACATGCTAGTCTTTGTATCTGGTCTGTGCTCGTTCGTACGTGGTCTTGTCTGCTGCTGGTCACCAGACTAGGGATAGAATGGACCTGATGATGGCGTTGTACATTAACTGAATGATGCCAGGCTTAGGCCCCTTTCTGACATGTTCCCTTTCCAAGTCAGCTTAAGGTCGAGTATACGAGTACATCCCAGGTACTTCGTCTTATCAGAGATTTGGAAGGATGAACTGTTGAGTAGCAGGGGCCCGGTCTGCGGGATTGTTCTCTTATTTGTGAAAAGGACCACTACTTGTAGAGCCCATTTTTTTTTTAGTTTTAAGAGCTGATGGTAGGTATGAACCTTCCTGTCCCCATTGTGACAACATCATCTGCGCATGCAACAAGTTTGAACCCACTTCGTTAAAATTTCTTTAAATTTAGAGATCATAAGACCCCACCTTAAGGCATGGCTCTGGAGTCCAGTGCGTGTACTTATAACACGCGTACATTCATTCATATACTCAAACTCTTTGAATGCATTTTCAACTTGGCTTCCGGAAAGGTAGGTCCACTGCCGCGAACCTCGTCCAATTTGTGTCCTTTGCCCTTTCACCTTAAGAAAATGGCAACGAAGTCGGTGTTATTCTATCGATATCAGTTAAGCTATCCTTTTATAGCCACCTCCAGCGTACCTCAAGATAGTCATATAGGTCCCCACTCGTACATTCTGGAAATTAACGATCTTGGTAGACCCATTACATCGTTCTATGTCTCCCTTCACGCTGATGACACCAACTTTTTCAAATCCATTTCTTCTTCCCAAGACTCTAGCTTAGAGCTCCATATCGTTAAATACCAATCTATTACTCTTTCGAGGAAGTCCAACCAGTCCCTTTATCATTTCCACGGTTCAGTCTCTTCACGACCTTCGCATTTTGTGTGACAGGGAGCTCAATTTCCATTCGCACATCACTTGGTTTCGTCAAACGATGGTTCAAGGAATTCTCCGATCCTCGAGTGACTAAATCAATCCGAACTGCCTTCGTTGATCTTCTCCTCGAGCACGTCAGTTCGAAAACAGTATTCAAACCGAAATGCGGTAATGGGTAAACGAGTCCTTGAAAGTTTTAATGTAGACGTGCTCGTGATCGACATTTTAATAAACTCTGGACACAATCCAAGTACTCGGGTGTCTTATTGTACAAGAAAGACATCTAGGGGCGGCCTTTGAATAACTCTCTGTATGTACGACTTACTGTCCTTTAATACCGTGATGTGCAGCCTTCCCGCACATATAGTCATAATTCAAATCCGTTCATGTGATATACGGCTGTGGCATTCAACAGTACCTTCCGTTAAATTCATTATCTGTTCCTACTCCGTGTCGTCCTGGCATCAGGATACTTTATCTAATAATTTACGAACAATAACATTGAAATAACATCCGGAGTCCGCCGCACGCCCAGTTGGTTTTGTCTTCGACAAAAAAACGGCAAAAGCAAGACAAATATTATCTTCATGAGAAAAAAAAAAGAATCTTTTCTTAACTGCATGCACTTGAACAAACGGAAAGCCGCCCAATTCAGCCCAAAGGACAGTCGTCTCGGAGGAAATAAGTCAAAAGGCCGCAACGCACGAACTGGTTGCACTGCATTGTTTTCGGGATGAAGATTCGGTTTTGTTTTTTTTTGAAATTTTTTTCTGCACTGAGAATTTTGACTGGAGTCTCCCATGGGGAACAATGTAATTTGCATTTATGAATGGGATGCACAGATAAATTCGTGGGATAAGATGCCTGCTTTGGGTCGTGATGGTTATTTCCCAGACTGTTTCAAGCACATTTAATCATTGATAATGTGCCTTCGTGGTAAGTATATTGTATTCCTTTATTGAGTTGAAGTCTCGCACTGGTTCTGGGTCGAAAATCTACTTAAAACATACTTTAGTGCTGTTTTCATAGATTTGTCCTGAGATATTGTCTGCAAACCCTATAACGAGGACTGACATCCCTCTGTCAGCAGAAAAAATCTTTCAAAATCGACGCTGATATACAGAACTCTGTCCAGCTGATCGAAATGAAAGGAAGTCAATAATACATTTAGTCAAAACATGAGCGGGACTGAGTCAATAAAATCAACACAAATCAACATTTGCTTTGTAGCTTTCAAAATATGAAGCCTTTTTGAATCAGTAAATGCTTTCTAACTAACAATCCTGTCCATCATAGATTTTGAATAGGGATATTCCGGGAACGCCTTCAACCTTTTTTTTTTTTCATTTCTTCAAATTCAAAACAGGCCCCACGAAGTGATGATTTGCGTTTAGGAAACAGGAAAACATCACAAGGTGCCTGAAGAATATGGTGCTTCCTCGATCATATTGCGAGCGTTTTGTGTTTAAAAAACACTGAAAGGGTGATGATGGTACATTATTATGATGCAAAATCCAAGAGCCACAAATTAGTCTCTTTCGGCGAATATTCTACCTGATAACGCTTAAATAATATTGTGTACTCACTGTTTGACTCACCGAAGGAAATTCTGAGTGAACGACACCACGAACGAACAGAACTTTTAGTGACTTCGATGCGTTTGTTTCCATTTCATCGGAGTTCATTTAAGTGGCACTATTTCGATGCCTATTGGCTTTTTTTGAAAGTCATACGCACAAGTCTGGTCACATGTCACGGATGAGACAAGCTTTGAATTATTTCATGGCTCTTTGAACGCATTATAGAACTCAAAGGAAACAGATCGAGCTCAAACTCAGCGTCAGAATAGATGACAGATGTACCAACATAAGAAAATGCTTTTTTTTGGATGCGAGTCGGTCGAAGGACCCAGTCCCGCTCACATTTTGACTAAATGTACATATCTAGACAAAAGCTTCTAAAATGTAGCAACTTGCCAGTGACTGGAGGTGACTTGGTAAAGGACATACGTATATCAAATCATTTTGAAAATTAGATGAGATGAGTGTATGCGCCATCTTTTATGTCTGTAAGTGAATATTGAATAACTTTTAGAAAACATAACCGATGTCCCTATATGAGGTATTTTTATTTATCCTGGCCCTTTACAATTTATTTGGACTGGTCTTTGAATACGACGTCAATTTAGTGGCCGTCTTAATTGACCAAAGCAAAATCGGCCCTTTTGCTGCGTTTTCGATTGTTTTTTCGAGCATCTCAGGTGGTATAGCGTAGTTTCGGCACGAATTTGTGGCTTGAGCATGTCTACGGTCTATGGCTTGGTGGCGTACTCTTTGCTTTCCAAATAACCTCACAGAAGGAGATCCGGAGGAGTAAAATCTGGAGATCTGGGTGTCCCAGTCAATGTCACCATTTCGTTGCAGAAACGTTTGATTTGCAGTGTGACATGGGGCATGGCGCACCGTCCTGTTGAAACCAGGAACCGTTCAGACCTTTTGCAATCATTTGTGGGCAGAAGTAATGAACCAACATCTACCTTCTCTGAAGAAAACTGGCCCATTGATGGTTTTGGAGGATACGACGGTCCAAACAGGCACCTTTTGGTCATGCGATGGTGTCTAATGGATCTTGTGTGTGTTCTCCGTTTTCAAAATGCGGCGATTTTGCTTGTTAACGGCGTCAGAGGGTGCGAAATGATCCTCGTTCGTCATCAAACTTTGTTTCCAAAAATCAGATTTAATATTAACTATTCGAGCTACTGTTCGGCCGTATTTCAAGCGATGTGGACGGCCAGTCTGTCATGGACGGTTCAATTGCACTTTATGCAGAAACAAATGCAAATCAGAGGTATCAGTCTCCTTCAGAGACTCAATCAGTTCAAAATCGACCAATTTTTTTACATATTTGACAGACCTTTGAGAAGACTCAATAAGAAAGAAGAAGACTACAAGTTTTCGGGTTCATTCTTTCAATTTTATAACCATTTCCACTAGTCCGTCTATTCAGAATGAGAATGAACAATGCGTGTCTCTTCAGTAAAGACAGAGACATGGTTAGCGTTCACAAACCTAGACTGAAGGCATTACCTTTAAAAGAAAGTTGTCACTCAGCGATGTATACCAACGATATTGACATGACTAGCAGAAGTTGGCATCGTACAGACCTTCCAAAACAAGATCGATGAATCGGTCAGAATGTCAAGTGTGACAGGTACTCGTATAACTTTTAGGGGGTAAGGGAGTTTGTCATCCTTTGTTTGATAAAAACATTTCATCAGAAATTTGTTGACTGAAAGACAAGTTGAGTACCTAGTGCCACCCCTGTAAATGACGATTAGCCAAGTCCTAAGATTGAACAAAGAGGGACAACGCGATAGGGAAATACTGTGCGTTTGCTTTAGGTGACATGTAACTGGACGTAGTTAGTTCTTGATCGTGATTATGGTACGCAATCATGTGAGGGACCTCCCGAGCCATGAAATCCAAGGAATTTCAACATTGGCGCTACTAAAAGCCGATGGCAAGCATTTTCTAGTAGATAGTAAGATGATCCTGCAAAGAAGGCTTTTGTTCTGAGTGAATACCGACAAAGTCTAAGGATTGGCCGTGAAAAATGGTCGACAAAATCGATGCCAGCTTGCTATTTATAAGAATAAGTGACGAACTCAGTAAAAAGTTCGACAAATGCTTTTAAGAGGGGCGAGCTGAGTCCCGCAGTTTAAACTAAACATTACTGAGGTTGTAGTGAGGTCATAGGATATGATATGGCGAGTTTGCCAGAAACAAGGCTCGGATAGATAGAGATCTCGTTACACCGGTCTCGTGATGTATTACACAACACAACAGTTGGCATTTGCTTCATGGAAAACCTTAATGTGCTGGCACAGTTGTACTTGATCCCAAAAATTTTAAATATGAATTCCAATCGCATCCGACAGGATCTTTGTTCTTTTTTGTTGTCCAACCATGAAGTCTTGACAATTTGTTTAGTATTTCACCTAAGAAGAAGGATACACCTCGTGATCTGGAAGATTTGTTATAGATCGAACGTACACATATGTATGTGCATACCAGCGTACCATACTATCCTTTAATTGGCATTTATCAGATGGTAGTATCGGTACAATAGTGTCTTCAAGCTTCAAAGACTCTACTTTGTCGAGAAGTTTGAACGTCAAGTGAAACCTTCCTCTGTGTTGAGTGGAGAGTAGCTACACAATGTGTAAGCATGGATTCGATGACTCCACGGGCCTGAACGATTGTATCCGCTCTACATGTCCTAGCCGTCTCAGATGACTGATTAGGTCGATATCCCTATACATCTCGTCTAGTTTGGCGTTGAACATCTTTGTCCAAAGCCCGTGAACATAAACGGGCCCGAAAATTTTACGAGGAATCTTTCTCTCAAAGTGTCCAAGGATGCCTTCATCTGATATCTTTGACCCTTTAGGTTGAGTCCAAGCTTCAGCCCTATAAAGCAGGAATGGAATGATCAAGGTTCTATACAGAATGTCCTTAGTTGTTTTCGGACTCAGCCGGCCTAAGAAACACCGATTTTCTTCGTTTTTATTTGGGCTGAGATGTCATTATCAGAACTTTTAGCAGAGCCGAGGTAGCCACTAAAGGCTGTTCTTATAGAGGCGGAGAACTTTAACTTGAAATCAAATACAGAAATATATTCGCAATGTCCATGAGGATAGCTTTATTTGACAGCTAATTTCATGGTTTTAAGGCATATGACCGCCGCGATTGGTCTATCCATGGCGTAATCCACAAAAATTGACAAAAGTTCCCCATCGTTCCATGTTGGATGACTAGTTTTGGCCAAAATTGGATGAATATCGACATTGGTATGTGGCTCCAACAAGATGGTGCCACATGCAACACTGTTGGTCAAATAATTGATCTATTGAATGGGGAAGTTCGGTATACGTGTAATGTCGAGAAATGGTTCTGGGTATAGAGTTCGTGCGATTTGACACAATTGACACCATTGCTCTGGCGATATGTACATAAAGTCGCATGTCTTAACCAATCAAAACAATTATGCACTTGGAAGCCAATATCGGGTGTGTTACTCCCAACATACAGTCTGATTTACTGCGAAGAGTGTGTGAACATTGGACCTCCAGATTATGCCACGTACACGCAAACTATATACCTAAAATTATATTTAAACATTAATGCCATGAAATTATCTGTCAAATGAAGGTAATTTCGTGGATATTCCAAACGTTTTTCTGTGTTTTATTTATATTTAAAGTTCTCCGCTTCTATAAAAAACACCCCTTTGTCACTGTTGGACATGTTGCTGGCGTACGCTAGTAGCAACACCGACTTTTGAAAGATTGTCCCTCCCATGAACTTCGACTTCTTGGCTATTTTTTCAGAATCTGTCGAAGTGTGAACATTTGGTTGACTTTCGTGGCCTGAGACCAGGGTCGACCTACAGAACAATTCTTCTTACAATGCTGTGCGAATGAAGTTTCCTTGTTTTCAAAACAGTTAAAGGAACTTTTAGAATTTAAGCCGCCTGATGCCAAACTTAACATCCAAATCGCACAGTCTCTCTTGTTTTCGAGTGAATCACACGAACAAAGCCACAACAACAAAACTCCAATCCAACTCAATCAACAAGCCGTGTATATCCTGCGAACTTACAAAGAAATATTTTGTCAGTTCGAAAGACCGCACACAGTCACACAACGAATGGCCAACATTAAAACGGATGGATGGACAAAGTTTATGCTTCAAATAACTAAAAACTCCATTTTTGCCCTAATAAACATTTACAGACTATTAGTCAGTTCCAAAGGATACCGCATCACAACTGCACGGCGACCACGGTTAACTACATTCCGTCCTGAGACAGAAAAAACAAAAAAAAAAAACAAAAAGTTACGACTAAAGTTTTGCGGAGCCGAATTAGCGCAACGTTAACTTGAAGTCCGCGCGCCCTATCCACCATTTCATAATATATGTATTATTTTGCATACTACATAGTTTTTGATTTGGCCACACTATTCGGTGCTGCCCGCGGCACTGTCTCTGTATGTGTGCACGGCACACAAAGGATACTCGTATGTGCATCACTTGTTGTAACTTGAGCCAGAGAGTCAAACAATCAAAACAAAAAAAAAAAAAGAAGAGAGAACATGCAGCACACAGCTCCTGGCGAGCATTTTTCCCACGAGCTTGAATAAAATATTTCGTCCAAATGAATCCCGACGAAAAAGGAACCCAATTCGAGTTGATTAAGGAACAAAGACAAAACCCGAAACGCCATAACTGTCAAAGGGATGCGAAAAGTTGTCATTCTTTGTTATGCATCCGTGAATACGAGTGAAATCAAATTAATTAGAGCCATAAAACTTGTTGCTAAATTGGACACGAAAAACACGCTGAAAAAAGAAATCCCTTTTTGTGGGATTTTCGCCCGTAGCCCACCTTCTAATTAAATGCATCCAATTCCGCCGCTGCTGTCCCGAATTAAAATACCGCCATTTAAATTAATTTATTCGCAAGAATTTCAGTTTTTATATTTTTTTATTTTTGCGTCTTCATACCTCGGGACTTAGCTAGAAGCTAGGAATTTCTTTCAGCGAGTATGCGTGTGTGGAAGTTAAGTTTTGGTGCTTCGCGGTCGAGCAGGAGGACCTTTTGGAACGCTGTTCTTGGGAATACTTTGGTTCGGGATTTTTGTCCGGCACCGATGCCAAAAACATATTCGATGACATTTTGACGCGCGCATTTTAAAGAAAATTCCGCTTTGATTAAAATACCAAGCGACTCAGTGTGTGTAGGTTCGGCGAACGGGAAGAACATGAAAGGCGGGAATGTCCTCTGCGAACATCAAATGCCGACAAAAATGAAATAATATTCTCGTGTGTTAATTCTTAATCAACGCGCAGGGCTTTCCGTGGGAATTGAGTTATTTTTGGTAAAAAGTGGGGCTCATCCAAGGAATGGGTGTTTAGAGTTTCTTCCTTAAGTATATTTCGAGTTGATTTGGGTGCACTGTCGTGTAGTTGTTTTCCAATGAAATCGCTTGAAATGTTATATTTTCTCCTCAAGGATAAGTAGACTACCTTTGAAATGAAATTTCCTTTCACTTAGTGGAACCAGACACAGCTCCTTTTAACACATTGAATGCATTCGACGACTTCAAAGTACTTCAATGGATTGAATGCGCAGACTGAATGTTAGTGAATTCAAGTGACTGCAGTGAATGCATAGGAAAACAATGAATTCAGTTTGAGTTCAACACTCAAATTGCAGAAGATTGCTGCTCCAATCAGGACTACAAACTGAGTGATGTTTTGTTTTGATAAGCTGGTTGAAATCACTGAACTCAATTATGAATGCATTGCTTACAGCTCTGCCACATTGTCATTCGTTTGTCCCTGATCTGTTTGCTTTCTTACTTACTAACTTGCCTAATGGGCTTCCGACCCTAGAAGAGTGCTTGCATGTGAGACGACTATCTTCTCTCTTAAATCCTGGATATGGTGTTTCCTCATATTCACATCAAGTCCTCTGGCATCCTTGATAGTTTCATCTTTAAACAGTTTTCCTTGTTGTCTCGAAGCTGGGGGCAAAGATCCTCGCCCGGTTTGACCGGACCATTACAGTCGACATGTTACCTCTTGATACATTCACATCTTGGAGGGCACATGTGATGAATGGTACCACGGTTCTGGTGTTGATTCTCTTAACGAAGATGTCGATGGTCATGAAATCGCTTTTAGACAATTTTTCCGGTCCGAGTTGGATCGGTTTAACGTCGGAACGTCGCCTTTAAGCAGACTTTAATGATTGGACGACCCATGCCATGACGATGCTACAGAGTCTAAGAGCGATGAAATTCCCATCGATTCGTATTTGTTCTCCTGCCATTCACCCTTTTCGCATACCGGACCGGAAACTTGACGAAGAATTGTCCTGTCAATATCTGCTCTAGTATCCTACTTATCGTTCAGCTCTCGGGTCCTTACAGCAGAGTAGAACTCCCGGGTCCAACCAGCAGAGTTTCGACAAATCGAAGTTACGACGGTTTCCTGGGGCAAGTCTTTGTTGAATCTCCACCAGGTTAGGTGTCAAATTTCCGAACCAAACTTCAAGCTAGGCAAACCCACTAACCATTTCGAAGTTACTGTTGCCAACAGTGACATTTTGTGCTAGGCAATGGACAGATGCTTCCTTGTTGGATGACAAATACTTGGTCTTGTCCTCATTAACTTCAACATCAATTCAGTTGGCCTGGTCTTTAGTTCCCGCAAAAACCTCTATGACGTTGCGCTAGCAAGGGCTGATGATGTTCATATAGTCTGTGTATCCCAGCAGCAGATTTGTTGTGCCTTCCATGTGCACTATCTGTTCCAACATCAGAGTGAAGAAATCAACTCAGCATTTGTGAAATACTTCGGATGAAATGTTCCCGAATTGCACATTGGACCGAGTGCTTTCCAGCTTCAAGCGGAAGTTCTTCTGAGGGCCTACCAGCGAAGTTTTTCAAACATGGTTCTGGTGTTTTGGCAGAGTGCATGCACCAACTGAAGTATCAGCCCCATACGCCCGATTTTTAAGAAAGTCAGTGCCTTGTCTTCTAAGAATTATCGCATATAGCATCCCATCCACCATACTGTGTCGTCTGAAGCTTCTGCAACACACGTACCGGCACGTACCAGTGTGGCGCCTATTCCGGCAGATTGAATACAAATATTTGTCTTACTAACGACTTTCAAGTCGAGACCAACTACATACCTCTTCATAGAATTTAAAGCCGCTTATGACAGCCATTCATAGTCTTGAGCTCTACAAGGCGATGGCCGAATTCGGGGTCCCGCCAAAACTGATCCATCTGTGCCGCGTGACACTGAAAAACACGTTCCTCTGAAATATTCCAAACTTGCACTGGATTTCGGAAAGGCTATGCACTAACCTGTGATTTCTGAAATCTTGTGCTGGAACTAGGCCTAGGGTAGGCGTAAATATGTCTGGGATTCGCAGACGACATCGACATTATCGGTCGCTCCCAGCGCGCTGTTGCCCTTGAAGTGGACAATGAGGACACAACCAAGTGCCTGTTGTCAACAAACAAAGAAGCATCGGTCCACAACCTGGGACAAAGCGTCACTGTTGGCAACAGAAGTTAGGGAGTTTGCCTATCTCGGAGCAAATATCAACTCGACGAACGACACTCTAGTGGAGATTCGGCGAAGGCTCGCAGTAGGACACCGCTGCTACTTCGTACGATTTGACAAGACAAGTGGCTGCTAGACGCCTAACTTGTAAAACGAAATCCGTGGTCTACAAACCATTAATCCTGCCAGGTCTACTGTATGGGGCTGAGTACTGAACAATAAGCAGGAAAACAGAGCAGATTTTGAGCACTTTCGTCGAATTTTCGGTCCTGTATGCGAGCAGGGCGATTGGAGGAGAAGATATAATCTCGAACTCTTTGAGATCTGTGCCAAGATGTGGATGTAGTCCAGCAATCGCGGATGCTAGAGCCTTTGGTCTGGACAACTGGAAGCAACATGCCCGAGATAGAAGAGACTGGAAGGCTGCCGTGTCTCAGACAGAGACTCTTTTCAGGTCGGGAGCCCCTTAAGTAAGTAAGTAAGTTTGAGACGAGATGAGTTCGATTCAGCACCTCTTCCTGCCTGTTTAAGTGAACAAAGGTCGGCTCATTGCATCTGTTAACAACTCCAAGACTAAATACCATGAACAGCTGCCACAAGTCTAAAGTTTCACCGACACATGTACATGCACATCATGCAGAGAAGGGGGAACGCAAACGTTTCCTTCACCACAACTGTAACGAAAAATTATTCCCTGAAATCGGATAGAAATCCATCTGAGGAACTGTTAAATTAGCGGTTTCATTCCCCATGAATGGCAACATGCAGTGTGCATTCAAAAATTCCATATACCACAATTTCCAGCCAACCGTCAGCAGCAGTGCACAACAAAACTTCATGTGGCCCACAGCTCTCAGCTCGTACGTCTAGGCGCATGATTTTCAATGAATAGGACTATAATGAGGACAATTGGCGATATATTTCGTGCGTGCTCGACAACAGAGAGCCTAGTTGGATTCACTACTAGGCCCCCACACTCGCAGAGCAAAGCGCACACAATCAGTGCGAATTGAATCCGTATTCTGTGGATGAAGAAATTGCCACCACAATTTGTCAGTGTTGTTGCAAAAGCCTGAAAGGAGCCAATCAAACGGTCTGTCAGCAGTGATTCGCTCCTTTTTGTCATGGTTTCTGTTTGTTCATCTCCATGAGGCGAAAAAAAAAAAGAAATGAAATCCTGCCGCAAGGATACACGTTCATCAAAAAATTGTCAAAAAAATATGACAATCTTTAAACGCAGCCTAGCCACCAAGCCTAGTCCTGTGTCCAGCAAATTAGGTTCGGTAACCGCCATAAGGTCGTCGTGATTATACCCTTAGAGCTCGTTGGAAAGGCCAACACCTCGACATGCCACTGGGAATACGCGAAGCCACGCCGCACACTATTGACGCGCGTGTAGAATTCCCAGCATTACCATTTTAGACGGTTTTTTTGTGCCAGCACACCGTCGTCATTGGTATTTTACTGTTTTGGAGCTATAAGGCTAAATAAAGTCATGACGCTGAGCACCAGGCACGCCAGTGTATCGGAAATTAAATCAAAAACCGTTTTGCCACATGAGAGTCGATCATTATCCCCAGCCGGCACGATGGATGGAAGAAATCCCAATCAATTAGTTTATCTTTTCGGTTACACACCTTTAATGAGACATCCGTGGCATAAGATCGTGTTTAGCGGAAAAAGAGTTAAAGTCGCATATTGATGCCCATAACGGGCGGGGATGGGTTGGAGCAAGGCATTTGCGATGCGATATGGTGTCTCAATGTCTGGCGGCGATGATCCACTTCATGGTTGTGGTTTCCTATTATGTGGCCTTCGGTCCGCATTTGGCCAAACTGATGATCTAGTGATGGAGAAGGTAAACGCGGCAATTGCAATGATAATGATGACACATGGCTGGAAGATGGACATGTGGTGTTTGTTGCTCTTGATTGAGTGGTGTGTTGATTGGGAATAATCATTTGGATGCGGTGTACCTGTTGAGGATTCCGAATGCCTATGTGTCGAGTGGTTGCCGGTGGACGACTTTAAGAGGATTTTCACATGAATTCCATTTAGAAGGATCTCGGGCGTTTCGTTCCAGAGGAAACAAGTTGGACACACTACGGACAGGCTTTTAGATTAATAATGGAATCCTTGGCACAAGCAAGGGTCGGTGTTGGACTAGAACATCTCGTTCAACCTGGTGTCTCCTTAAAATCTACGAACCTACATTGAGCAAGACTGTGTTATTGAGGTTTTTCTCGAAAAACCTCCGTCCCTAGGTTTCCAAAACTGATGCCATACCACAAAAGGGAAAACAAAGTGTTTCTGTCCTCTAGGTTAGGTAAGGTTGCTATCCCGGCGAGCGTCGAGGATCCGAGGAGTGTTGTAGACCAAGAGAAGATCCATTGTGACCCCGCATATTTGGTCAACCGGAAGAACCACCGGGTACCCGGGAAGCTTATACCTACCTCAAGTGGCTTGTGAGATATTTTGGTCCCTGAAGAGGCTAAGTAGGGTGAATACCTCAAGAAACCCTGTGGACGGGAAGGTAGAGAGTCCGAACAAGTACATGTTGTGGAAGGGTCAGCTGTCGTCCTTGGGGGGTGACTGTTGCAGTACTAACCTCGTATGGGTATGGACGGGGTGTTGGCTGGTACATTCAAACTTAACTGGAATGGTTTGACAGAAAGTGAAGAGGGACATATTGAGCTAATTCTCTGACCCTCACTATACACAGCTCACAAATGTGGACAAATGGTGTGATCATCAACTCAGCTTACATATCTATCTGTAAGGACGGGGGTCAAAAATGGACGAACGTACAGGCTCACCAGGTCCATGAAACATCCCAACCAGCTTATCCACTCTGGAGAATGACAAGCATTTTGACATTTACATCAACAGGCAGGCAGAGCCATCAAAGCCAGCACTTCCATCACAACCAACTCAAACCTAGTCAGAAGATGTAAAGCACACTCAAATCCTATAGCTCTAGGCGCAGTATCAGGCAGTATCAGGAAATGAAAGGGGCAATGAGGTAATCTCAGCATTAAACGGCATCCTAACGAATCACTCGGTCCAACCGACCATTAGCCTCTCCTTTAGCAAAATTTCATCGGACTTCCGCAATACGGCCAACGCTAAGTGGAGTTCACTATCCTAGTGCCATGTTTCGAGGCTACTTTGGGTTCAAAATAACCAGAGAACTCCTCTCACTCAACGGACCACAGCTGACCCTCCTCATCGGTGTCCTCACAGGCCACAACCCAATGGTGGCCCATCTCAAAAGAATGAGTGAGCAGCACAAACCTATGAAGAGGTTGCGGTGACCCTGAGGTGGAGGAAGAAACAACGCACTTCCTCTACGAATGCCGAAGTTTCAGCAGAACCAGATACCCCACCTTTCGATGTATCTTTTGACGGACTCAACAAACTAGCTACCACGCTCCTAAAACCACCTCAAAAATTCATAACGAAAACGGGTTAGTTCAGAAGAGCCGATCCTGCCATGTACTAATCAGTTAAAACACAATGGATCTGTCGACATCCGAGTGAAACTTCATCTCCACTCTTAGTTGCAGTCTTTCCTTTAACCTATCTACCTACTTAGGTGGCGCTACAGTTCAGAGTGAGCCTGGGCTTTCATTAACTAGCTCGGTCCTTAGCGAACTGCCTACAGTTGCACACTCCAATTCGATTAACGTCCCTTTCTACCTAAGGCGAGGTCTTCTTCTACTTGGTTGTTCCTTCGAGTTAGATTAGAATATTCTATTAGCCGATCCTAGGTCGATGTTGGCATACAGTTTCGTTGAATCTTCTCCCCCAAAGCCTATCAATCCAAACCAGTCTAAGCATTTTGCAAATGATTTTGGCCGAAGATGTCTTCATCGGCTTCAGATAGAATGCAAGCTTCAGCGCCATAAAGCAGGACTGGGATGATCAGTGTCTTATACACAATTTCCTTGTGGCTTGAGATAGGACTCTACGAAATGCCTTCTCAGTCCAAAGAGACAGCAATTGCCAAGAGTTATTCTTTGTTTAGTTTCTGCTGAGATGTCATTTTCTGGTAGGGAGAGTCTCTTACTACCTCGAGCTTATAGCTGTCAATTGTGACTTTCTGTCCAAATTGCCCAAGTTAACCTATTTTTGCAACTTTTGCCAATATTGTCAATATCGTCGTCATATACTAGAAGTTCTACACACTTTAGGATGACAGTGTCTTCTGTGTTGACATATGAGCTTCGTATAATCCTTTACCTTTCCTGAGTCCTCTTTTGTGACATCAAATGTCTGGATCCGATCCTGATGCAGTAGCAAGCTTTATACATCATTTAAGGTATTAAATGGCATTGTCAAGCTATGTGTCGGAGTTTGCAGTAGAAATCGTGAAGTTTTGGTTCCAAATAGCGACCGCCACGCCCATTTTTTTTATGTAAAAAGCTCTAATAACCAATTTTGTCTCTTCAACTCCAAGCCCAAAGTTGGAATAGAACTATTAATGTGGCTTAAAGCAGGTGAAAACTGATCTCCACGTCCAGTGTCTAAACAAAGTGCGACTCCCTATTCCATGGGCACCGAGCTTCCCACCGCATTTCTACCTTCAGAGCTCCGTACCGATATTTGATGATAAAAACTAATTGTAACCCAGGTAATGTTCCGAATCCAACTTTGCGTTCAACTCCAATTTGCAACAAGAAAACAAAACAAAACAGAAAAAAAGGTCCTGATACAGGATATTCCTCATACAATTATCCACACAATTAAGCGAATTCAATGTGTGCTTTACTTTTGCGCTTCTGTTTCCATTTTTAAACCGAAAAACAAGCAAAAGTTTAAGCTTCTCAAACTTCCCCATCGTCGTCATCGTCATCATCATCACAAGTCGTCCTTCAATTCAACATTCAACATTCGCTTGCAGTAGTAGAACACAGCATCGGGCACACATCTCGCATCGCAGACTCGAAGGACCAAAAAAAAAAAAAGCAAAATAAACTACATATCAGCACATCAGGACCAGGGAGGAAGGAGACTGAGTGAGAGAGGAGCCGGCATCATCTGGATCATAGAAGTTAGTAGTCATGGAGTAAACATACAAATTACGGTTGTGTTTGTGTTCGGCCACATACACAACCCCAAAAACCCATGTACGAATGCAATTAAATGTGGGCAACGATGATAGAGGCTGACAAAGTGAAGGATGCGATGCCTGATGGGCAGGAGGAGCAGCACCAGGAGCAGGAGGTGTTGGATGGAGCGGAGCTGTTCTGAGTTCCTACGCTCATCTCCGATTAATTAGTTGGGAAAGTTTTAATTAATTTCGCCCATTAGCCCCTGACAAAACCTCAGTGGTTGTGGAAGGGTGGAGTTTTGTTTGCCCCTTGAGGGCTGCTAACCTTTCCCGTTTGGCCCGGCCCAGCCCAAGCTCAGCCCGACTTCTTGATTTAGTTCTTATTGTGTGTGCGATTGTTGTACAGCTATTTATTTTTTTTTCCTTCTTCTTCCTTTTTTTTTTCCTTTGGCATCTTTCCGTTAAGTCGATTTGTGTTTTTTTTTTTTCGTTCTTATTGTTTTGTTTTGTCATTCATTTGCTTCGTTTTCGTTTTGTTTTAATTTAAATTAAGTGGAATTCTTAAGTGGCAGTAGTAATTGTAGAGGCCTTCAACAAATCAACCCCATGCCGCCCCGGCCACCCTTCCGGCCGACCGACAGGGCCATATAAATTTGTAACTGGCACCATAAAATGTTTTGTCTATGATTGCAATTCATTTATTTTAAAGCAGTGCTGCGCGAGGGTAGTTTGGGGGTGTGGCAGGGATGGGAGGGACAAAACTAATTATAACGGGAGAAAAGTGGAGGTCATTTATTTGGATTTTGAGCACAATTTGGCTTTTACCTCTTGTTTGGTTGTTTGATGGTCGGCGAAGGGGGTAAGTGGTAGTAGAATGGCCGAATGGCCAAATGGCAGAGTGGAAGTGGAAGGGTTAATGAAAAAAAATTTGCTGAAAAAGATTATTAGCTTCTGGGGATAATCTCTTGAATCAATTAAAAAAGAAATTGAAATTTAGAGACTGAAACAGTGAGAGACAGAGAGAGAGAAAGAGAATGGGAACGGATTGTTGGATCTACGGATGGACGTAGATACACAGAGATGATGACTTGAGTTGGGGCTTACAGCTTCCAGGATTCTTACCAACATATGCGTGACCAGATAGGAATGATACTTTTTCCAATTATATTGTTTCAGCAGCTGTCAAAGATATCAATGACGTCTAGCTGTCAAAATATTCAGTAATGTTTTCCAGTTCATCATGCATGGTTTCACTCCTACCGATAGTGCGAAATTATTGAAAAAAATGATCGAAATTCCGGAAAATACGATCATGGCTCCAATGTCCGGGCAATTCGTCACACTGTGGAAAATTTAAGTCTGAGTACACTCTTTTGGACCTTAAGCCACCAAACAGACAGAGATTGGGGAGAAATGAAGAAAACATAGCAGCCGTAGTGGGCAGTATTAAAGACGACTCAGACATGTCCATTCAGTTGTATTGCGCGGATGTAAGAATTAAGCCGGATGACAACAGACTATGCCGTGAAATTGCTAATCCGGATTTTGCCCAAAAATCATCTCGGACGAGTGCCATTTTCGGCTAAGTGGCTATGTCGTGCTAACCAATTATTTGTGGCCAGAGTTCGACAGTATCAATATATCTGAGCTGTAGATCCAACAAGATGGGGCTACATGCCATATAAGCGACGCAACACTGAGCGTTGATCAATTCGCCACAGCTATTATGCGACTTAACACAACTTGACTATTTTCTATATGGCTACGTCAAGTTCTTAGCCAACAAGCCAACCACATTGGACGAGCTTGAGAATAACGCTGCACATATTGGACCGAGTCATGGAAAATCGAACCGACCGCTTGAAGCACTGCCGGTAAGTCGAGGTGGCCATTTAAGTGATTGCTATTTCACACATAATGGCATGAATGTAGCTTTGAGATAAAGCTAGAATCAATTTTATATCTCACACCGTTTTGGTTTAATTTAAATGTTTATTCCTATCGTTCTTATCTTGTCAGAACCTGAGAATGGTAATTGCCTGCATTCTACAGCCCCTAGCTCTTGTTAAATACCATATAGAGCCTGTAAGCCTTTGCATGACTAGCTACTGAGAGATGAAGGGCACTTCCACCTTATCGTGTCTGTAGAAAACTCTTAACAAAATGTTAGCTTAGCACTTTCACGGGGATCATTAGTAGTCGAAACTGATGGACACGAATGCCCAAACCTATGCAGAACTAGAAAAACGGCGGTAAATACCTCTTCAAAAACCTGAGGGATCTGTCGGAAAAGCCAACATTAACCATCCTGAAATTTATAACAGCCTCGGGGTGGTTCAGAAAGGCCGTGCAGCTATTCCAAAGCCATAAACCAACTTTTGTTTTTGTTTCCAGGTAAACCCACTAAAGGGGCTCACAATGGATTCACTAGTGATCCGAGTGTTGGTTGTACATGCGACTGGCCGTTCTACCTAACTACCTACCCAACACTTTGGTAATGAAGACCAAAACACTTTGGTGGTATTTTGTACCCATGGACACCTAAGCTGCAACTGCATACAAATACAAATTTTTGGCATAACAAGTCCATGGAACCCATGGCCTAGCTTCTCAGAACCATTCGTGTTGTTCGTGTTTTTACACGAATGGAAGGGGCCTACTGTTCAATCCCGTGTTCGAAGGAGAATTTGTTATTTGAGAAGCTTTCTCATGACAGTTGTACTCTCGGATGTTCGTCAAACGCTCGTGATAGGTTGGGGTCGTGAAAAACTTAAAGGTGTTGTCTGGGGATTGAACCTGGAACCCCTTGAGCCACAGCTCCCACTGCAACTGCATGGTGACCTAGAAACCCATCAGGCTAAGGTACCAATATCACCAATTAATTCGATGCTCTAGCACCTGCTTATAGTTATTCTCACTTACCCTAGCTGTGTACAAGAAGATAGGGTAAGGAATGCTTAACATTCTGGACCCAGGTGCTAGCAACTTTTCCGGCAACTTGTTCCTCGAAACCCCAAATCCTTGCTATGAAGAATCCATGGGGTACCTTGTATCGTTATCACTTCCTGGTACTGGTATCTAAATGTCAAGCTGGGATAGTGTTAATAATGAGAAGGAGTTGCACTCAAAATAATCCCTTTACACTCAACCAATGTTTAAAGGCCTTAAGACCAACGTAAACCAGCTGCTAAGGCTTCGTAAAGACGACTCTCACAATATTTGTATCAGAGTTGGATACTTGCTGTTTGGTGTTGGCAACAAGAAGCCTCTTTTCAACACCCCTTCAGGGAGTACGCCCAACTCTGACACTCCCTGAACGTAATCGAAGCGTTTTTTGAACTTCTGCACCTATTACGGCCACTAGGAGGAGCTTGCAACGTACATATTGATTCATGTACGCATCCCATGAATCATCTTAAGTCCAAAATCCAAGATAACCAAGCACCAATACTCTCGTTTCAACTTAGCCACGTGTTAACATACCCCAACGTGAACATAACCCAATATTTCTACGTGAACTGACGCAAGTATGTATAGGTACCTCTTCTCCAGTCTCACTTTACAACGGAAGCCTCTGGGAGAAACAATTTGACGCTATTCATATCATCAGAACTTCACCATTTATTAAAATAATTACACTGCACTAATTGGAATCGAGTATCTGTTCTCGGTTGTCCTCATCCGATACGGATTCCACATACACACATCTATGTACATTTATCCCTACCCCCAGCCCCCAGTTCGCATCCAAAAACTCTAACTCAACCCCCTTGTATGGGATTAAAATCGAGTAAAAGGATGGCCCAGCACTGGGGGAGGAGGAGGAGTAGGAGGAGGAGGAAAGACAGGATACCAGACCAACCATTAAACCGAATTGTGCTAATGAAATTAAAATAGTATGAAATTTCATGTCTATTTATTTAGTTTAACAATCCCGTTAACAGGACGCTTATTCTATCCATAATTCATAATAATTACGAAATTCATGTCATTCATTAAAATTCCCTATCCTTTCTTATTTCTGTCAGTCAGTCGGTCGGGTTAGTTGTATTGCCACCCTCGACGACGACAACGACGACGAAGAGGACGAATTCTATTCTAGTTTTCTATACTTTTTCTCCTTTTTTTTTGGCCAAAAGAGAGTCTAAAACAAGAAGAACCCACAAACGTCCATTCCATTCCACAAAAACCAACTCCCGAGTCGACGACGATGAAGGTGGAACAATTAATCCCTGTTCATATATATTTACACAATCCCTCTGTACCAGTCCACCCACTCCATCCAGCCACCTTTTAGGAAACCAATTTAGAAAGGTTCTATCGTTTCCGAAACTGAACTGACACACCGACACACACCCAGCCCAGAGAGAGAGAGAGAGATGTAGTACACAAGTTCCTTAGCTTTTACCAAAAACCTGAAAGACACAACGAATCCGACACAAGGACGAGCCCAAGGTACCCGGTTATGGCATAGATACACCCATACACCGACACAAAATAATGTATTATGATAAATTTCTCGACAATAAATTACTTGCTGCCCACAATCTCCAAACCACCTTTTAATTAGAGTGAAATCTTGTTGGAGATAATGAACTTAAATCCTCACCCAACCCCCATTGTCTGTTGGTGTTGGTAGTCGTCAGTCTTTCAGTAAGTTTTTCCATCCGATCCGGAGCGTGTGACTTGGGAGGGATGCCGTCACACCGCCACACTGCCACCATCATCGCCGCCGTCGCCGCCGCTGGTGTTATTGTCATTGGTGAGAGGATGAGGTCTGGGTTTGGGGTACTGTGTAGTAGTACTACTGGTGGTGAAGCCTTCGATACTAGGGGTGTGTTTCGCAAAGAAACATTAGCTGATGGGAATGGTATTTGTGTAATATTGAAAGTGGTCCTGGTGCCACCACTGACTGTGAGAAGTTCCTGATGGGCATCTTAGATGGTTGTGGTAGGTTCTAATGGATCTCTAGATTGGTGTAAGCATTTTATTTGAGAGAAGGTTTTCCCATACACCTTGGGCTGTTGTTTTGTGCATGTTTAAGCGATGGAAGGGAGTTGAGTGCTGAAATTGAAGTGCAGATATCGAGTTTGTCCATTGAAAGACTTCATGAGGCACTGGATACCAGAGAAGCGGATTGTTAATGTAGTTCAAGGAACCAACACAATTCTTTCGGTATCAGGCCAAGAAGAAAGGAACTTTAAGTCGACTACAAGCTGGAAAGTTCTGGCGGAAGTATACCTGTCGGATCAGGGGTACATCGCCTTCCAAATCAAATGGGAAACCATCGCCTTAGAGAAGAGCTAGATAAGTCTGTCAAAACTGCCACTAAAGGAAGGACGACACTGCATATCCATCACCAGATGTTTTGAACTGACGTGCACGGTTATGAAAACCTTCTGTTGATCACCAGTTCTCTGGTGGAGACCTAAATCTGCAGAGACTAAGAAAGGAAGCCAGAAGCCTTCTAAATGGGTCACCCAAGATGGAGACTGGACCCTCTCCAAATTCTTATAAAGATTTTTGTAAGAAGATCGAGACTCTAGGTGAAACAAGAAAAGAGGCAAACCAATCAAACCAGAGTCACATAGGAAAGCTGATGGTACCAACATTAAGACAAAAGCGGAGACTTTCAGGCTTTTGCTGGGAGCCTACTTTCCGGATAAAAAAGAAACTCTAAAGACAGGTTAGCCCGTTGAATTTGATCTAAGTCGCAAAACTGGTTGCAGTTGGTACACTGCATTGGTCGTGGAAGCAGATGAGGCTATCAGATATGTTGTAGCATCCTTTGATAGCTTCAAATCGCCTAGCATCGATGGAGTGTATCTAGTTTTGCTGCAACAGGGTATAACCCAGTTGGTTAGAGTGGTATTTATATCAAAAACTGGCCTTTCAGACCTATAAGTCTGTCTTCCTTCTTATCGAAACGCTGGGATAGAGTACTCAATACATAGAGTACTCCTACATGACTGCCCTTCAGCAACTAGTTACTATGTAGCATTCGACCTTGCTTAGTCCTGCAACGCGTTCCAAAGTTCTTCGAAAATGTAAGAACTCCTTGAATTCATCGAAAGGCTGTCTCCTTCACTGTTGTCTGGGTCCTTGGTCAGACTAAACAGGGCTCAGAGGATACATTTTCAAGGCATTCATTGACGATTCCGTCTCTTACTAATACAATTGTGCTTGAAATGATTCTCCATCCCTGCAGGCAGACTAAACCTATATGCTTCCGAACGTCTGTAAGAAATTGGCGAAATCCTTTGTGGGTCTCAGTAGAAAAGTCAACTTATTGGCTAAGCTTAGTGTGCTTGTGGAGAGGGCGGTGCTACTTCGGATCATTTCTTTTATTATTGTCCTGCTTTTGGTCGGAGCAGGTGGCAGATTTTCGGTCCTAATGTGGTGAGTGGTGATCCTGTAGTCTCCTGACCGTTGAAGGCCACAATTATGATCCTGTAGAGACGGGCGAGCTTTGGTCAACATACCAAAGATAGGTACAGTTCTGTGTGGTTTGCTTCTATAAACTCTGTTTGATGGTAAGTATGGGTGGACGCCTTGGCTCAAGCGGTGAGTGTGTTGGAATACGGAGCAAAGGGTTCCAGGTTCAATCTCTAGTGTCTGACAGAGATCCGAGAGTACAACTGTCCTGAAAGCTTCTCAAATAAGAAATTGCCCTTCGGACACGGGATTAGGCTCGACACTATCCTCCTTTCCATGGATCTGTTGTACCAAATATTTGTATTCTTGATGATAAGTATCGATCTAGGCATCGACCTACCAAAGTATGCACCCTTGGAGTGAGTCGGGGCTCACTGAGGCCAATCGCGTTGATAACGACTGGTTTTATGGCTGAAAAAACTTACACTTACATGATGTTGATGAGACTGGTGCCTTTGTCAAAGTTGAGGCAGTCTCCATTCCGTCGGATTATGATGCCTTTTCTTCTCTTCCAAGCCATTCCATTGAGTGCAGCTATTAAGACCTTAGGTTCAGCAAAAATTCCCACAGTTCTCACCACGGACTGTGACTCTGTTGCTAGGTATCCTCGTTTCATATGATTTTTCTACAATTAAGCTCGTCTGTGGCTAGGATCCACAGAAATAGAATATTTGATTCGAATCGTGTTACGAGAGGGTAGATTCACGATGTGTCTATCTAGCTCGGTGGCGTATACGTAACCCTTTTTCTTATACACTTTTCGGCTCAAAAATTTTTAATTTTTCCTAATTCCTAGACATAATGAGGGAGAAGCTAAGCTCGTTTCTATTTAGGATAAACAGATAGGTATAGACTTTCTGATTCGAACTGTATCATGATGAGGTACTTTCAGGATCATTTCGATTCCAATCCTTTGCTATGTGAAGAGTGCTCTACTGGAAGCAGCTCTCTGAGCTTAAAGATTAAAAGCGTGAGGGTTGATCTAGATCTAGAACATCCACAGTCCTCAGACAGATAGCTCTTTGTACCTGTGTTACAATGGTCCCAGGACCGGACCGGACCTCCATTCGATCACCCATGTTGATGTTTCTATCCAGAACTATACCCTTAGCCATGTACAGTGGTTGTCGTATGTCTCTACTTGTGTCACTTTGCGGAGGTTTCTTCACTGTTGTGGCCCTTTCGTTTCGCATGTTAGATCTGGCATTTTGCCATGACATGGAGCCTAGCATCGAAAAACTAGTCAGATCGAATGTAGAGCACTAGAGCCTACCAGTTCACCAAAATTTGCCGAATTAGGATATTGAGTGATCATAACCCGATTGCCAGTTACAAAATAGTTCGAGAATCGGAGGACCGGGAAGCAAGAACTCTTTGACATCCTTATGAGTCCCTTTTTCAATGATCTTGCTGATCTTATTAACACCGACTTGGAGTCTACTACACTTCATTAGAAGGTCAAGTTTTACTAGTGTGCATGGAGGAGCAAAAGACCTATTATTGGTATGCTGGAAGCCACTTGTAAACTTAGCTACCCTAAGCTATTGGTTTCAGGTCACGCTGAGATCGTAGGGAGTAAGATCAGAATGGTCTCATAGTATTGTTGGACAGTGTAGGCAGATTAAAGAAAAACTTAAGAATTTCTGTAAGAAATCAGTGCCATTCCTGTTGTCGTCAGCCACGTCAACCAGGAGATCACTGTCTGCGATGCCCTTAGAATGAGCGAACTTACTGTGGATCATTTCCTTTGTAATATTCTTGCCTTTGGTCAGATCTGGTGGCTTCACGACTCTGAAGCGCCTTCTTGGCTTTCAAAGAAATTCCGGTAAAGTGGGTAATATTGGATCTTGCTTTTTGGTTGCTTCTCTGCGCACTGTTTAGGAAGATCGGTTTAGTCACATCTAAGCTGAAGTTTTATGGACCATGCCAACTAGTCGAGGTTTAATGTTTGCAGTGTTGATTGTGAGCTTCCCTGGTTCTTAGAAAAACGGTTACGTATACGCCACCTAACAAGATTTCCAAAATCTTGATATATGTTCTAATCTCACATCTCGAGCCGGAAATTCTGTTTCTGTGTATTCGAGGCGCAAAATAGCTTAGCTGCAGCCTCGAAATGTACGAAAACACGGTACGAGGATCAGAAAAGGATCTTCACTTATTGATCTGTTCAGTCAACGTTAGACAAACATTTTTCAAATTTTTGATATCCAAAAAAAGAAAACGAAGAATTTAGCGCTATTAAGCAATGACCAACTCCAGACTGATTCACATTCGATACCAAATACCCTAAACTAAATAAAACATACATAATATGTATGTAGTTCATTTTAACTCCTCGGGAACTGCATGCAGACTATCAATATGTTTACTTTTCAAGCTTTAGTCAAACCATCCCCAGGAAGACTCCTAAATTAATACCTCTTTTGTCCTCTACAGAGCCATGATCTGTCTCTAAATTCTAAAGAATCTTGCCAAACCAGACTAACAAGGTCATTGAAGAGGCCTTAAGCTTTGAAACCATGGTTTTCCATGCACCAGTCTAGTGCGTTGGTGATTGTAGGAAGATCGCTGAACATTCCCTTTGTTTTTAGGACCAAAGTATTGCAGTACCATGCTACCAAGAAAGGAATCACTTCGAGTCTAGATCCACAAGCTGAAGTGCCTATACGATCCATTAGTGAAGAACTTTGTCAAAGTAAATAGAAGTCTCACTAGCAAACGTTTCAAGAACAATGGATCCAAAGCCCCCCAGCTCCATCAAGCCATCAGAATCGGACATTAGATTCGCTAGTTCGTTCAGTTGGAATGATGGGTACAGTCCTCAGCACAAAGCCAAGGTCATTGGATGCCATTCCTTGCCAAGTTCTTGTGGCTTCAGCAGATAGAGTCCAAAGGACGAAACTGTATTTAAATTTACACATTTTACGTATCCTATTGACTTCCAAATAATTCCTCTCAAATCATTTATCCTTACCTACCCACACCTACAGTAGGTACATACACTGTGACCTGATAACCAAACTAGCGAGTCAGGTAAATGAAAACCATGTTGGAGTAGGAAATTCCCATGGAATTAGGAAGATATCCCGGGAACACCATGAACGCTCCCAGTCGAACATAGCTAAGGAATTTCAATATTGGTAAAGAGTCTCATTATCTCTAGACTTTCATCGCCCCTTGGCCGGGAGAGCTGTTTAACACGTCGTCATTCCCGTCGTCGTTGTCGTCGTCGCCGGCATCGTCATCTTCTTCATCGATAATCGTTTGAAACACCATACGCTTCATTTTCAGGATTCGAAACGAAAAAGATCCGAGAACAGATAGTCAGACAAGTTGTCTATGCACAGCGCACTGTGTATCCACACGAACGCCAGGTTCTTATGATTGCCGGTACTAGTTTAGTGTATGAACTCTATTTGGTCGGGTTAATGAGATTTTGTGCCAGTTGGCTTGGTGGTGAGGTTTTATTTTTTATTGCTTGTGTGGGTACAGGATACACGGTGGTAGGTGGAAGGAAACGTTGGCAAGACCTGAGAGTAAAATTTTACGTAATGACACTCATGACTTTAATTAATTATTGGGTCTTGTTCCTGCCTTGGCCGCACATCCCCATTGAGTTCGAGAAATGACTGCAATTAACAGGAAGAGATAGACAGAGAGGGGGAGGGGAGAGAAGGTGCTATTTATTTACTGTGTAACAAATTGGAGTCTAATTGCACAAAGACGTCGGTGCATACCTAGACCTGAAGACGAGTTATGTTAACAATTATTATGCACTTTACACCACCATGAGATACGCAGCCTGTACTGTGATCTTTTTTGCGTAAAAAGCGTCCTTAAGGACCGCATCTTCAGACCGCATCTTTAATAGGCAGCTCTTGGGAGGGAAAATTCAGACCTGTCTTGTTTTTGCGGTTCGATAGCTTAGGTTGAATATAAAACTAGAAACTAGAAACTGCACCCTAAAGACTGTGTCAAACAACCGACAATAGTCGTTCATAGATGTTCAAAAGCTATTGCAAGATCAGGCCCAGAGTCATTGGACCTAATGCCAGTTCAAAACGATATAAGCTCTGTTCCTTCAAACAGTAAAGGGGCATGACTCCATGTGAAGAACGATCGGTTCCAAGATCACTACTTCTTGTAACCCCTCATCGGCTGTAGGACATCAAGAAACCCTCCATGCCGCCATGTGCGGGTTGCTCTAATTCATTCCCAGAGTCCTTGCTTCCTCATCAGCTGTCCTGGGCGAAGGTTCATTCATTCCCAGAGTCCTTACTTATTCATCAGCTGTCCTGGGCGAAGGTTTCTTAAAGCAATTCATTCTTTGTTCAGAAATACCATTTTATGGCATCGGTAGTAAAAGGTGTTTTTTTAGAGGCGAAGAACTTTAAATTTAATTAAAGTTAAGAAATGTATTTTTAATATTCATGAACTTGGCTTTATTTAACAACTAATTTTATGGCATTCATTTAAATTTCCTACTGGTGCGTACAGGGCATAATCTGGAGCTCTACTCCTCATACACTGTTCTCAGTAAATCGGGCTGTTTTTTTGGCAATATCTGAAGAACACTCTTTAGTTCATTGCGCCTTGTTAGATGCAGCTGATCCTTTGCCACTTTCTTATTGTCTTACTGTCGATTACATCTTGACCTGGTCTCATGAAGGGCTTTTCATTCGGTGCGGGAATCCATAGACACCCATAAGTCTATAAGGCAATGCTAGTCACTAAGCAGTTCAGACTCTCTGTCAGTGCAGATCAGTCTTAGCTTGGTTCGTCATAAGTCTGATAACAAGGCTCTTCCAGATTTGGCTAGCATAGTCTAGGTTTTAGTTTCAGGTATACCGCAGAACATGAAACATTGAAAACGTGCCAATATGGATCCTTGTTGGACTCTGCTCCGTTCTTCAAGGTCCTCTGACATTTTATTTTTGTGTGAAACGTGATATTTTGAATCACAAGGGCTATAGTTGCATCCTTTTTTTTTAATGACGGGAACAATGGTAGATGTCACCACAGGATAATATTCAAGACAAGGAAAGCGTAAAGCGTTTATATGCAATGAACAGGTACCCACTAGAGAATAGACAAGTTTTGTGGTGATCCTTACGGCTGTAATGTGATAGAGGCAACTGTGTACAGCACAGTCGCTCGGGACTTACTTCTATCTAGGATAGATAGTGGAAAGGAGAAAGTACCCTGGCATATGCTAGGATTTCATATAAGTTTAAGGCTGAGTTTGGATAAAGCCAGGCTTAGGATTAGATAGTTCGCGGTCTTCTTTCAAATCTTTCTCCTCGCTATACCCATAGACCTTCCTTTCCTATCGTTTTTTGGTTCGCCGAAGTCAAATTGGAGCTTAGCTGCTTTTTCTTTAGGTCTTTGTTACCAGTCTTTGTGTTCTCAATGCACAGAAACAGAATTTCTGGCTCGAATTGAGACCCGAGAGGGTTCATATCAGGGTCGGTGGCGTATGTGTAACAAATTTGTTCATACATTCTGCGGTGGAAAAATTTTAAATTTTTTTCACAGGCTCAGCGAGGCTGCAGCTTAGCTCGTTTGTGCCCACTATGCACAGAAACAGAACGTCAATCGTTGCCGATTATCATCCTAAGGAGCTGATCTCTTCTATGTTCTCTTTCAAATTCAATGATTTATTTGACTTTGTTGGAAAGGATTTCGTGAGCTCATCAATGTATCCTTTTCTCTTTGTCTCGTTGCTCTAGGGCGTTACAAGCCCCCTTATTCAAAACACAAAGAGTGTCTTGAGATGATTAAAGTATGCATACTGTACTCTGTGAAAAATTCATAATGAACTGTACGGACTTCTGCTCTGAAAGACAGTCCTTACAAGGATAAGAGAATATTGTAAGCCAGGAGAGTACTTTCAAGAAAAAACGGATTGAATACGCGTGTTCTGGAATCTGATTCCGATCAGAGAAAGTTAGGAGATACAGTAAGGTCTTGATGGGGTCAGCCTTGGTCAGCATAGGAGCGGCTCTGCGTACAACACCCTTCGCAGCATTGGACATTTCGCTGCACCTCTAGAGATATTTTTCAAGCTATTCGTCTCCAAGTTAACCTCCAGTGGGCAAGAAGAGATTTTGGCCACGCCTTCATTTTCAAAAAAAACACCTTCTGAAACATCCCTATATTTCCTAACTTCACTGTGTCCTTCCAAAACCAAGGACGGTGTTAGGGGTGGTAAATATTCTGAGAGTCTTAATATTAGGCTTTCCTTCCGTCTTCCAAACCACTATATCGTGTTCCAGGGGGATATGTTGGGACTTAAAGAAGTCTTATCCTGGCTTTAGTAAAACATGATATCTGCTAGGGATATCCGAATTTTCTCTGATAGCCAAGGCAGACAACTCTTCCCATTTCACCGGACAAGCGCTACAAGCAAACTTCAACTTAAAATTGCTGCTATAGAGGGAACAAATCTTAAGCAGATAGGTGGACCAACTTGTCTAGCGTGTCATCGCACCTATTTGGTGGACCTAAACTGGATTTAAAACGCTCTGCGAGTATGATCACTCCGCCTTACAGTCAAGCACGTCACGAGGCTAGAAGCTGTATAGATGAATAAGAGGAGGAAACCAGAAAACATCAGAAAGCTTTCTTTCTTAAGGATCTAAGTGATCTGACGATTGAGGTAGCTATGCTTCATTAGAAGTTCGAACTGATTTTAACGAGTAGGTAGAGGGGAACTCATACCTTCCATCCGCATGGTATCACTTTGCTGTTAACCACTCAACCAAACCCAACAAGCTCTCGATTTAGAGGTCCAAATCAAGACCAGTAAGGTTAAAGTTTTACTTAGCAGTCTTTTTACATAAAGGTCCTAGCAATTCAATGGACTGTCGTAAGATAAGTCTTTCCTGTAGACACATAGTATCGGTGGTTGACCAGAAGGCGCAGCACAGGACTAGCTCGTAGTGGTTGTGGTGTATCACAAGAGGTTTTTCTGAGTAGAAACGCTTAGGATGAATGATTTTAAGGTAGAGCTACAGCTATTTGGCTACGTCGAACCGCATTCAACAATGTCTCTATTTTGACATCAATTTCCCTGGAAACATAGCAATGGTACGACGAGTTCTAGTCCAGCGAATGGAAGGACATCCTACTCCCGGTACTTTCGGTTGAGATTTATCAATATTTTCCGAACTCCCGAAGGGACATTTATCAATATCAACCCGAGACTGCGTTGATAGGTCAAGTCAAGTCCCTGGATCGACTATAAACCTTTAAGTGTCGTGATCCGCTTCGAACTTATCTTCTGTGCAATTAAGGAAGATCAGCAGAAATCAGACAAAAACTTGGTTCAATAGACTGCCACCTATGTGGAGATGTAGCCCAAAGAAAAAACGACAGGATACTGCTCAGCCAGCCGAAAGAACATTGGAGGTACTAATGCCAAGTTCCCTGACATTCTGATGTCCTCAACTGTCTATAACCAACAACTTGAAGCCCTGCAATGGACACGTCTTCTGATTCTCAAAACATTTTTTCTTACTGATTTCGAAAATCTCCATAAATAGTACCCAACCACCGAAAGAAATGAATGCCAAAGGAAGGAAAAAATCCTTGAATTAAACCTCACCGCATAGAAGCAATAATTGTCCTTTCTTCGTATTCAAATCATGCCACTCAATATCAGAGAACCTAAAACAACACAATTAAGCGCACCTTGCCGATCCAATCAATCGTTCAGTTGACAAATCTGATTGAGTGCCTGCGAAATCCTTGATTTCTTCCCGAGAAATGGAAGCCAAAAAGAAGGGAAAAAAATAGGAAAAAAAAGAAAAAAAAAAAGAACACAAACTAAGGATCCAAGCCGCACACCTAGACACTATCCGAAGTACTCCATGCTGCCAGCACTCAAGGAGCAAACCAAGCATACGGCTCGTTAACCATCTTCTGTGTGGCTAATCATTTGTCGCAAATGCGATTAGAACGGCGTTTGTTGGCTTCCCACAACCTCACTTAATGCGGCACAGTCACAGTCATTTATTAGAGAGAGAGAGAGAGAGAGAGAGCGCGCGTTATACACACAACCCCCACCCTCGACGACAATCAGTTATTTAACCACCGAGGGGGAGAGACATCTAAGGACTCAATGTCTTCGTTTTGCTTTGCAACAAAACACCAATCTACCCACCCCGGCACCAACACCAGACACCATAACCTCAGAGAGCCTCCCACATCAAGGTCGATTGCTATTTTCTTAGTTCTTGGGTGGAGTTTGTTCGTTTTTTTTTGTTTTTTTTATTTTGTTAGCTTTGGTTTCCCCATGTCTTGTTGTTGTTGTTGTTTTTTTAACATTTTTGTAAGATTATGTGTGTGTGGGTGTGTTTGGTAGAGAATGAGAGAGGTTTTGGGTGCTTTTTTTGCTCCTATTACCACCACGGATGAATGTCTGTCGTCGTCGTCGTCCCACTGACAAGGAGAAGGAACACAGCAGACGACGCCTGGCTGCCTTACGGGGGACTCCGCAAATATTTCACGTGCTGAGATTAAGTTCTATGTTTTCCCCATTGCTCCGCAGCGCTGTTAAGTTAAACACTATGGCTGTGGATTAAGGGTGTGAGAATGCTCGCTCACGAATGGAAGCCCTTCCCAAGAGCACGAGTACAGTGGGGACCAACCGCCACTAAAGGGGTTGAAATGTGTTTTTTTTTGCCGCAAAGTATAGAGTATCCGTGGGATTGTCAAATAAGCATTGACAAGTAAATTGTACAACAAGAGTAGTCTGCAGTTGTCTATTGAAAGAAACAAACGTGTGAGCAACAGACAAGCGTGAGTCGGGGCCAATGACGACGCGCCCTGTGTCCAGATGGCCTAAAATACAAACTCGTGTCAAAGGATGAACAATTAGTCATCTTGTGGTTGCCATGGAATAGACCTTTGACTATAGACCGACAATTCAGGTTGTGATGTCCATGGTGTTCATGTCAAGATCATTGTGAAGTGAACTAAGGCAGCCACTCTCACGAGGATGTTTCAAATTGATTCAGACGTGGATTGCGTCCGCTTCCTTGGCTATGATGAGGATCACTCTGTGAGCCAGGACGAGTTCTGTTACATTGACATCACACAATGCACATACTTCTGAGATTTTCCTGTCTATCCTCCTGCCTTAGTTTCTGCTTAGATTGTGTGAATCGAATAGAAGAGTCGGATCAGAAAAAAAATATTTTTTTTCCCTAAAATTTGACTGAAATTTGACTTTCTGGGCTTAAAGTGATAACGTCCGGTCTGGTTGTATATTTCCATATCGTAGACTAAGGTTAAGGCTCTGAAAACGAAGCAATCAGTCTGAAATAATACATCCCACGGGTTGTTAATCAATCTGGGTGGTACATCGCCTAAAAGGATTGGGAAATGCGGTACAACACAAGGTGGTGTTTTGACTTCTCGTTCTGCTTTACCTTCAAGTCCGGTGAATCATTTTTTTTCACGTCAGAGAGGGTATATCCATATCCTGGTCATACCCTCCTCCATATACGCATGAATGTAAATGAGGTTGGACCCTTTTAGTAGCATCAACTACAGATAATAAATAGGTTAGACGCTTCATAGACAGATCTGGCCCCAGCAAGATCAGAAATATTCACTGATCAGCTATGTTGTCTGTGTATGTCCTTAGGGTACACTGTCTCTTGGTAACTATGAAAATGTGGAAAAAAACCATCTGTCCGAGCCTGCCCCGAAGATGACTCCATCCTTCAGAGAATGGAGAATTCGCATCGATAAGAGCAACAACGAAGGCAATATTGTACTGTTAAGGGTGACCAGATAGCAATGATAATATTTTCAATTTTTATGTTTCAGCTTCAGTCAAAGCTACTAAAACCATCTAGCTGTTAGAATATTCAGTATAGTTTGCCATTTTTTTATGCATCATTTTATGTTTTTCAAACGTGCAAAAATTATTAAAAATTGTTATCAAAACTTCGACTCAATTATAAATACGAAACGTGAATTTCGTCGTGAAGTCGGTCGTAATCATGGCTTCAGAGTGAAGGCAATTCGTCGTTCCGTGGATAAGTTTGAGCATCAGTACACTCTTTGGACCTTAAGCCACCAACCAGACAGAGATTGGTGCGAAATGAAACAAATATAGGAGCCGTAGCGGCCAGTATCGAAAGAGACACAGAAATGTCATCAATCGCATGATGTACACAATGGGCTATAGAGTTAGCCATTGTATAGGATATGGCAGGACGTGGAGTATGTCTCATACGAGAATGAGAAAAAAATCAGGATCCAATGCAAATGGGTTACCCATACGCCACCGAGTCAGATACGAACATTTTGAGTACTAAGTTGCCACATATCTCCCCTTCGTTGGCTTTTTGGGATCTGGCTGGATTTAGGCCTGCATCCGTATAGGATTGTGCTGACGAAAGAATTGAAGCCGGGCGACCATAGACAACGCCGTGAGTTCGCTAAGTGGCTGCTGAAAATGTTGGCTGGAGAGCCGGATTTTGCCTAAAAAATAATCTTCTCGGACGAGGCCAAGCTATGCTCAGTGGCTATATCAACAAACAGAATTGCCATTATTGGAGCGAATACAATCCGAAAGTGTTCGACCAAGCATCAAGGCATCCACAAAGATTGAGTGTTTGGTGCGGTTTATGGCATGGCGGCATGACTGGACTTTTCTCTCGAATTAAGAAAGGAGACACGGTTACCATCAATGGTCTCAAGTAGAGAGCGATGTTAACCGACTTTCTCTAGCCAGAGCTCGACCAAATTGATATATCCGAGTTGTGGTTTTACCGCTTGAAGCACTGCTAGCGAAGCCTCACACCGTTGTTGTTTTGTTATCTCTATCGCCCCTATATTTAAGATGCTGGACTGTGTAGTCTTAGAAGTGAGAATCAGCAAGTGGGAATCTGTTACTGGGATTTAAACGGTGTAGAATGTAGAGAGAGAACATCAGTGTCCTAGTCTTATAGGCTTTTTCCCTTCTCAAAGTTTCTTGGATTCATACGAAAATAGAAGCTTATGGCTGACCTATGCCAAGCTAGTCTAGTTTTAGTAGTACTGACGCATAGACTGTCTCTATATTGGTCCGTCATCATACTTTGCGACTTTTAACTATTTGTACTCACTTCTTCTTGAAGTCAAGAAAAAAAAAGAATCACATCCTTATTCGGCAGGATCGCGATTCTTTACAGGTTACAGTTCGTGAATTGAGTCTCACATTCTCGTCTCTGCGCACCGTACGACGAAGGGGACTATGAGTGTTATGCACTAGCATACCAGTCTCACGAACTTTTTGCACACACTTGCATACAGCAGGCGCTGTGGGTGCTTAATTTCGGCCAAAACTTCTTTTCAAATAACTCACTGTTTGGGCTACACAGCACTCGCTTTGGAAATAAGTTTTCTATATTTCCAAACGTTGTTCATGCGTAAAGCGACTCATTTCGTTTCGCGGAGGTATGATACTGACTTTCTGTCACAATTTTGAGCGGAAAACAGCTGTCAGTGTCAATTTATGATTCGAAAACCACTAGATGGCCCACCCTTTGTGGCCAAATGAAGATTTTGACTTAAATATCACGAACCGGTGCATTACAAATAGTCTGACTAAAAGTTGAAAATTATTTCAACGCTCGCTTTGCTGCTCTTTAACTTATCGTGATACATGTACAGTGAAAGTCTCTTATAACGTCTTCGCCTTTTAGGATCAGTCGCTTAAAATGTCCATTTTCCCATTATTTGGTTCGCTTTATGGCTTTTATGGCTTCTGTCTTCCGTCTGACGTTGTCGGATATAAGGACCACCGGTTATAACGACTTTATTTTCTCGATTCCTTCACCGTGTCGTTATACTTAAGTGACTTCCACAGTAGTCCTTACTCGAGGATTCTATTTGGAGGCTGCTTTGACTGTAAACAGAGCTAAGCGCGTAACAACTTTCGTAAGAAACTTGTATAAGTCTACGGTTCGGTCCCACTGTTGCTCCTGTTGGCGCTAATCAAACTCAGGTGATACACAAGTACATTGTGCCTTTTGTTCATTCTGTGATTACCTCGACCGAGTACTTGTACGAACGTCATCCCGACTGAGTTCATCAAAAGCCAAGTGCTTTGGAATTATTCCTGTAAATATGATAATTTTGAAGTATTCTCTGGTTGTTACGTATTCAGTACCATGTCTCTGTGGCTGTTGATCCACAGCGGCGCAAGGATGACGTCGAATCAATGCTTTGTTGCCGCCAATTTGATGGTTTTGTGTGTCGGTAGGTGGGAGACGTTTACAGCGAAAAGATGTCAAGTAGTGTCGGCGCGAGAATGGCCATAGGAAGTCGGAACGTGACACGAGCTTCAGCTTCCGAACTACAACAGGTCTGTCACTTTGGAGTTTATTACACACAGTACGGCGAAGCGTATATTTGTAATTCAGATGTACTTATTAATTTTTAATCCCGTTTAAGTGATTAGGTGATTTGTACCTCGGGAAATGATGCTAATGCCATGCATGTGTGTTTGCAGGCGACGCACGTGCTTGCACATCCATGCATTATCTTCGTAATGGGGAGACGTAATGGGATTTTTCTATTTGTGGAGAACGTTGTCTTTGTTTCAGCCTTGGCGCACACGTGTTGGGATATTAACGAGTTTGCTGTTAAGGATGTCAGATGTAAAAGGAGAGAAATGTTGTTCTTCTGTGGAATGGAGGAAGCTGGTTCCGTGATGGTTTCTTAAAGGTGAACGGTTATTATGTAGGGCGTAGACTGTCGGTTCTTTTGAATGTCGTAGACTTTGACTGTTGGGTTCTGAAAAATCTTGCTACCAACCAACCAGTGCTAAACTTGGCACAAGATTCCGAAGATTCCGCTGTTGAATCTCCTCCTTCAGAGCCCATCAACGGTAGCGGGACCGAAAATCGACCGAGAATTCTGCCCTCAATGTCTTCTTCATAACGCAGGACTGGGATGATGAAGATCTCCTTTGGTGTTTATTGACAAGGCCTTACTATTCACTTGCCTTCTTGGGCTAAAGAAGCACCGATTGGCATGAGTGATTCTTCGTTTGATCTCTGAAGTTATATTGTTGTCAGAGTTTACAGCGGAGCCGAGGTAGACGAAGTCCTTTACTACCTCAAAGTGAAGTTCTGTCAGTGTTGTATGTCCCTTATTGTTGACAACACATACTTGCTTTTGCCCTCATTCACAGCTTAACCCATTTTGGCCGATACTGCTCCAATAGATGCAAACGCACCAATGACAGCTGTGTCCTGACGATGATATCAATGTCGTCACCGTACGCAAGACCGTCTATCCCAGCGGCCTTGTTGGACTTTCGTTTGGATACAGTCTGACTTTTCATCGTCCATGTTTTATGGTTACTTTGGGGTAATCTTCGCCTTTTAACATTCTGCAGAAGTAATTTCTCCATATTCTCAACACCGACTGTGACTCAATTACAAGGTTTCCTTGGTCACGTCGATAAGTCTCTAGTCGGGTCTTGTTGCCTTGATACGTTTTGTTACCTGTGTTGTTCTAACTTTCGAACATTGTTCCTGGAGCAGCACCTCTCTATTACCTCGATCGAGGCCTTAACACCGTCAATTAAGCTGTTTCTGGTGGCTGATGGCTGTTTCTGTGGCATCGATGGTACAGGTTTTCAGCACTTGAGGTTGAATGCATAGGACTTCTCGAGACGTTGTGGGATAAAGCTTCTCATAGTATTCCTCCTTTGTTGTTGCATTTGGGATGTCCGTAGACGTACCTAGGCTGCTACTAGGTAGTGGTCCCAGTCTATATTGGCCGCTCGGAATGTTCGAATAGCGATCCTCCAGCGCCTTACGTCGATCGCGACATGATCGATTTGGTTGATGGTGTGATGATCTGGTGACTGCTATGTTCCTTTGTGAATATTGAGGTGAAAAAATAGTGTGCTTACTAGGTATAGTAACATTAAGTCCGGTAGAAGGGTCACTTAGCCTGCTTCCGTTTGGTTCTGGCTGCTTTCGAGGACCTCGTAGAAACTGTTTGGGGACGTGGGCTGATGTTTGGGAATTTAGCTTTGTTGCAGATTGTCATAAAGCTTCCATTAACGTGTCTAAAGTTCAAGTCCTCATGCCAAAGTCTCTTGCTTACAACAAATTCGTATCCGAATAAGCGCTGCTTCTGTTCTCTGCAGCTATCACAGTTTTTCATCCTTCTTTTGCCCGGCCCATCCCAACGGACATTCATGGATGGCGGTGATGTTTCCTTCATAGCAGTGTAGGACCTCCGCTATTTCTTTGGCTGCACGAGGTCTATTCATGGTCTGAACACTCCATGTGCAGATCCTAACATCGTTGTCGTTTTTCGTTTTCCAGGGTAGTCAGCAATAAATCCGTTCTTATCCAAGGCTTTCAGTTGTTTCTAAACTCATTATTTTTTTCGAGGTATGGAAGTTACCCTGAAGCACAACCCATAACCTGGAGGACCAGCCCCATTGTATAACCCTAAGGCGAGGGGCTGGGTTTTCCGTAGTCAGGAACCCACTTTGGATATGAGTGGTGTTGCTGGCTCATTGAGGGCTCCTCCACTACCAAGTCTTGGTCTAACTCAGTGTTGGCGATCTCTATAGATCTGGAGTTGCAATATGCAGAAACAGGTCATGTAGGGATACCACTAACAGCTCATCCTGACTGGAACTTTAGACGCCACCGTTGCTACCATATATAGAATTCATCCGCTGCCAACTAGCAAGACGCACTGGCTCCTCCACCTCTCTCGTCCACTGCCACCAACGACTTGCCAAAGGAGTTGGTTACCCAATTTTCAGTAGGGGTACTAGGCACCAAGTAGCCACCAACGTGGAGGTGTGAATTGGGAGTTGATAGTGTAAAGGTAGCGTGAGAATGCTTGTGTTCCCAAAGGAAGTTCGTGGGTTCCTCAATGTTCCCTAAACCAAGCTCGGTCCATTATTTTCAGTGACTTCCCATGAAAGGCAATCCTTACGCCATATAGACGCCCTCCATTGTGTCTGTGTTCTGTCAGTTAATCTCTTTGGTCTCATAATCTGCCAAAATGCTAACTTATTACGTGTGACGCCTTATCGCACTCAATTTGAGCCCAAAACCAAAGAAGTCCAATTTAAGTAATTTGTTTGTTCAAACAAAACCCACCCCCACCCCCACGCACAGGCCAAGTACTGACTCCATTAGCATTTACTCATTCCGTTCCTCAAAACAGAAAGGAAGAGAAGGAAGTAAGCGAAGAAGAAACAAAAAAAATTAATTAACGTTAATAATAATTATTCACACAACAGAATACCATGACCTTAGCCCAAAAAATATAACAAAAAAGGCGCAGAGGAAGGCTTTCGCATGCCGTATTAATGCGCCGCCACCCCCAGCCCCCAGCCCCCAAACGAAATTAATTCTTATTCTTCACCAAGTCAGGCCCACCGCAGCAGCCTCTGTTCCGTCGTCCTCGTCGTCCTCGTCGCCCATCAAGTGAATGTAATTCATTTTCGTTTCATTTCAATTAGCTTAATTCCAAAGTATTATTTCGAGCAATTTGTTTAGCGGAGGTCGCTTCATTTCAGGATAAACTTCCATTTGTGCGGGGGAGCGCGCCGCACTTCCGCCAGCCCTTGCAGGAGCAGCATCCCTTTGGTTGCCTACAGTCGTCGTCCGCCTGTGTGTCTCCTCGGCAAAGGAAAATGTAAATAAATACAGGAGGGCGCGCGCTCCTCCACAGTGAGAGTGTGTCAGTGTGTGTGTATGCTCGATACTACTTCTATGCTTTAATTACAAACTACAGATGAACGGGCGGCGAACGGGTGCAAGAGGATTTGTATGATTTAGAGAAGCACACTCTTCCCCTTGGGCGACGCGCTTGCGACGTCCTACAGGACTAACAGGGAGGGAATATAATCAGGAATCTCTTATCACATCGAACGCACGGCAAACCGGTCCCAAGTTTAGGCAGCAGGGTGGCAATGGTTCAATGGTAATGGGGCCGGCCCGGGTCGGGTTAATGGCGGAATATTACAATTATTTTAAATGGTGGTCTTAATTGGTTTTATGTCCTTCATTTTGGTAGTTATTTTCGACATTTCCGCGAATAATCAAGAGCACACGGTGTGTGTGCCATTAAAATGTTTGATAATTTTCACTGTTTGTTTGTTTTGCCGTCGACAGACGGAGCTGTAGTCGTCTTCGTCGTCGTCGTCGTCGTCCTTGTCGTTTATTTCTGAATGCTGCTGCTGCTGGGGTATTTCCTGTTTCAGTTGTTTGAGTTGAGTTGAGCGAAGGATACTGCGGATCCTGCTGAGTAGTGGTGGTTTGTCGTGGTGGAGTCCACTGTTAGAATTATTGCTTTTTTCGGGGGGTGGTTGGGCGGCGGTGGTGGCATGATTGGGGGGCGCGCGTCTAAAGGAAATTAAAATTTTACTTGGATTTAATAAGAGTTTCAAAAGATGGATGGAGAGACGTACTCCTTCCTATACATCTATATGCGAGTTACATTGGCTGCCGAGGGGGTGGGCAAGATGTGAAGAATTTTAATTAAAATTTAATTGCAGTTATTTCGTTATTTTGCCAAACATTTTATTTCCCAGCAGTTAAATTTATACAAAACAAAACAGTGAAAACCAACCGAAGGACATTAGGAATTGCTGATGATGAATTCAGGCGACATGTGAGGGTGTGTATCTTACCTAGCCCTTCGTGGCTGTGTTATGTTTTCTTCTAGAAGGGAAACTATACAGACAAATGCGATGAAGATGTCGCAGATCCAAGGTAGCTGGGAGTTACAAGTTTAGTTCAAAAGATCAGTAAAAAAATGGTTTTCCAATAAGGACATAACAATTTGGAATTTTACTACAAACGCACCCTTAAACTTTTTTTATGGTTCATTAATGTCAGAACGTCAGTCAAGATTTACGTTTTTTTTATCATTGTGAATCTCATGAACAAGGGGCATTTGGAAATTATTGAAAATTACTACCGAAATTCTGAGTCCGGGGTAGTAACTTTAAGAGCGCTTTCTCCAATTTTCTGTCGCGATAGTGGACGGATCAGACAAGCTGTGCGTGCTATGGTGGATAAATTTGAGTCCAAATATTCACTATTGAATGTTCCTGTCTCGGGAAGGTAAACCACTGGTCGAAGGGCCGAGAATGTCGAAGCCGTAAGTGCTTCTGTTCAAAATGAGTTCTGTTCAGGGATTGCGAATCCCTTTGGTAACACTGTACCAAATTTTGGATCTTGGCCAACAGCCTTACATGATCACAAGAACTCAGGAGTTGAAGCGGCTTGATCATTTGAAAAACCAAACATTTGCAAAAGTTTGAAGATGGTCCTGAATTTATTTGAAACATTCTTCAGCGATGGAGCTCATTTTTGGCTTTTGGCTTTGTGCATAGCAAAATATTGGTAATCGGACCGCAACACGCTCACATGTGCTTCAGGAGATTCCATGGGATCTTCAAAAAGGGACCATGTGGCGTGGATTTCATGATGGAGGTGTGCCTGGACCGTATTTTTTCGTCGATGAAAATGATTATCGTTTGCTGTCGTTGCATGTTGGAAGACTATTTTTGGCCAGAATTGGACGGAGTTGATACCAGTGATATGTGGTTCCAATAAGATAAAGCCACATGCCACTTAGCTGAGCACACAATTGATCAGAATTGAAGGGGTATTTCGGTAATCATGTAGTCTTGAGAATGGCCCCCTCGTTCAAGCGATTTAAAGAGTTTGAACTCAATTTTATGGAGTCATGTTAAGTCAATGGCTTATACCAAGAAGCCAACAACGTTAGAAGAGCTTACCAACAATATCGAATGTGAAATTGCCAACATTCAGGTCGATATGTTTGAAGGAGCTGTGGAAAAGTGGTTTCGAAAAATCGTCCCCTGCAATCGTACGTGTGGTGATCAGTATCAGTGCGTATCTGACTCGGTGGCGTATGCGTAACTTATTTTCTCAAAAAATTTTCGTATTTTTTACAAAGTGGGGCAAGAGTTAGGTTCAATTGCATTGCATTGCATTGGATTACGAGTTTTTATTCATTTTCAAGTGAGGCATACCTTACAACAAATCTCGGTCCAATGTCTCCATTATTCTGTATTTAATTTTATTCCAAAATTGTTATGTCCTTATTGAAATATTCTTAGCTACTTACAACCATTCGAGGTACGAGGATGCCTATTCGTTTCGGTATAGGTTCTTGAGCATATAAACCGAAAAGTCAAAAACTATTTGCAATGGAGCATGTTTGATTCAAGTGAAAACATGTTACAGAACGCAATTGGGGTGATAAGGGTCATTGTAGCTCTTCAGAGAATGTTCTGTCTACCCTTCACAGAAACAGCGATTCCTAATAGTTCTTCTTTGCAGTCTTTCAATTGACTGCTGAGCCTTTACTATAAGGATTAGGATTAGGATTCTCAGAGAATCTTCGAATAGTGGTGGGTTGTCCCGAAAATCTTACGTAAAGCCATTCTTAGCTGACTTACTAAAGAAAGGACTTTACAATGAAGTTTAGACGTACATCTGTAAGGAAGACCCTCCAGGCCCTCCTTTTCTCTCACTCCTTCTATCTGAAGTTCCTGGAAAACTAGACTGTTCGTCTATCAGCCTATGTACAGGGATCACTCCGTTTATATGACACTGATCTGCGATCGTTTTAACATAATCAAATGAAGTTCATGGTCTGGCTTAGGACAGATCTGTATGGAGGCATGTTGGGCCATTTCCCACCTGCGTGTGTCCAGTTTTAAATAAGTTATTTGAATGCATCCAGGGCTCTCGACAGAATCCTAAGAGTAATATCCTTTTTGGGGATATCATCAGCGTTCCAGTTTCTTGGAATATATCCGCACCCCAACTATGCTTCATCTTCTTCATGAAAGCCCACTTGATTGTCAGTGTGAAGGGTAATATGCCACAACAAACCTCAATTAACTTCACTCCTGACCCAAACCTATATCTGCTTATAGGATACTCATTTGTCGGAGTGGACGTACGTATCCTGTGAGTATGCAGTCGATAATAGCACAGCAGATCCTATGAAAGATACGATTTTTACAAGATCCCTCACAAACGACGTAATTCATGTCAATTTAATTTTATCAAAGGATTCAGGACCTCAGTTTACTCAAAGCACTAGTATCATGGTTTGGTATTACAGAGCCTTACAGATCTGCCTGCTATGCAGCGAAAAAAGTTGTGAAAACCCTTAGAAGCGGTGAAAGTCTTGCATTCTAAAGGCTTTCCATGAAACTGAACAGAAAAGGGTATTCTCTAGGACAACTCATAAATTTCAGTGCTTGCCAACATTGTAGAAGAAATGTGAATTGTGATTGCTGATGAGTTTGAAAGTGCTGAGTACGTACCGTGAAGTTGAAGAATCATGTCGTCTACATTGGTAGCTATACAGCTTCTATAGAACACATAAAATAGTTTACCTTCCGGGTTCTTGACTCATGCAGGGTCTTCCAGGCAGAGGATCTCGCGGTACAGTAAGCCAACGTATAATTAACGAACCGTCACACCCGGTAGCATGATAGCCATCCTCATTGAGAGCCTAGGCTGTAGAGCCGAAACTCGTAGAAGAGTGCGAAGGAAAACTTTCCTTCTTGGGATGCCTTTCTCCAGTTGTACACTGGTACCCTGCTACTTGTGTGCGTCACCTAAGCCGAGGTCTTTCCCAAACTATTGGGCTTCATTCGGAGACTCTACAGAGCGGAGCATTGGTGTCCATTAATTCTACATGTCCCAAGAATCTCAAGAGACTAATACGCAGTTTCTGACTAGGTGGATGCCTCTGTACAGCTCGTATAGTTCGTCGCAGAATCTCCTCCTCCAAGGCTCATCAATGCAAACGGGACCGAATATTTTACGAAGAATCTTTTTCTCGAAATGAATGAGGACATCTTCATTCGCTGTAGACAGAGTTCACGATTCAGCGCCACAAAACAGGACTCGGATTCTCAGAGCCTCCTTAGCCCTCCGAGATAGGGTCTTCTCAGGCCAAAGAAATAGCGATTGGACTCGTTTTACTTTAGCTGAGATGTTCTTTTCAGAATTGATAGCAAAGGTTCGGAAGAAAGAAAAACTATTATCATAGTTTTTGTCGGAACGCGATGCTTCAAGCTAAGAAAGACTTGTGGCGTCTGTTAACGTCTCCACCTATATAATTGTATACAACTTGGTCTCTCTGGTAAAGTTCTGTTCGCCTTTGAACCTTAGCCCTCACTGCTCATCATAACAGAATGTGCTGGTATATGCATATCAAAGAATGTAGCTCCTTTCACAAGGAACTCTGACTTCTTAGCAAAGTTCGCTTGGTGTGTGGGCTTCTTTTGTCTTTTGTATCATAACCACTTTGCTTCACTCTAGCGTGGACCTGTTCCAAATATTTGAAGCTTAACAGAGCCTCAGTATTAGAATATTGACTGTAGGTGAGCCAACAAGTTCTGGATTCCTAGGCCCTATTCACACCACCGTGGCCTTCAAAAATCCGTCCCTCTAACCCCAAGTGGGCGCAGCGACTAAGTAATACAATGTTTTGGATTCCCTTCAATCCATTTACGACTATCGGCTAATGTGACTCCTGTTTCAGGAAAATTGACACTAATTACTAACATAGGGACCGACAGACTACAGTCGGTGACAAGCGAAGGTCTGCCACACCCACCAGCCATCACTGACATCATCAAAATCGAATTATTTATTTCATTTGATATGTCAAGTCATTAACAACGCCAACTAATCCATCAGCTTAATGAAAGACAAAAGTTAGCACATGAACAGGCTAATATATCGTACATGCCGCACCACACCGAGCTAAGGAGGCGTAAACATCCTTTCGGAGGAAAGCTTTCGTGTTCGGATAATTAAAACAACATTGTTGCTTCAATGCTTTCTGCCATCACCGACACCGACACAACCGAGGAGCAGGAGGAGGACGAGTAGTTCCTTGTTAGGGTTGGTAACACATACATGCACATACACAACACAACATGACGTCGACAGAGGAATGATTATGCTCGTCATAAATGTCTTAATTAATTAAGGAGACTACATGATTGATTTGCTCTTCATTGTAGTGGTAAACTGATATCTTTCAGTGATTACTTGACGGTATTTCGATAGTGGTACTTGGCCATCATTCATTGAAGGTTACCACGAGATAGGTCTTTGAAACGAGGCACAAAATCCCAGCTAGCATACGATATACATACATATATGTTCAATGGGCTCTCGATGGTACTCCTGGTGAATGGAAATTTCGATTCCATCAAAGGCCCAGGAAACGAGACCAGGTGAATGCAATTACATTTGCAGAAATCGTGAGGCCTTAATGTATTAATTTGGCAACAACAATGCCTGGTTCCACCACATATCGCCGGTTATGTTGGCAATTAGGGATTCTGCCACTCGGCACAAAGGTGGTGCACTTGAAATTCCTTTTCCTTTTCCTTGTCCTCGTCCTTGCTATGGTCGACTGTGCCGACGTTAATCAGGTCATTATGGCGGAAATTGTCAAGAACCTAATCTTAATTACAATTTGAAGATGTTTTCCCTCAATGTTCGATGCCTGATTCCGATTGACAGGGATTGGTGAGTTAATAATTGCGCGTACACACCCACGCACACAGGTGTATTTGTTTACCTGTGCCTGTGCATAATTAGTCAGGCTGGAGTTGAAGTTTGTTGCAAGGAGCTGGCTGAGGAGCAGTGGGGTGGCACTTACAGGTAATTTATGAGGGAATTGTGCGTAATTGAAGGGCACACTCAAGTGAATCTACCAAGATGGTGATGCGACTCGGAGTCTCTTGTGAACTGGGGTCCTTTGAGCAGATTAAATTAGTTAAATTGGTTTCCTGCTTTCGTATTCTTTTTGCTGAATACAGTGGGGTGGATCGGAATTTGTGTAAGGAATTGTGCTGGAATTGGAGACGGTATGAGGCACTTGAATGATGGCAATATTCGGATTGTAAGCCTCGAGGTGTGCCCGAAGATTGAAAACCACTTGGAAAGTCGACTGGCCATTTCAAAGATCAGCTTATCACTGTGCTTCCTAAGGTTTTTGGTGGGGTTTCAGAGTGCGCAAGTGGCTCCAGATCAAGCTCAAGTCAGATGTCAATGTTTTTAGGCTGATCCAACATAGCCATGTGCAACAGAATGTGTTCTGTAGAGTCTTTGATATATGTAAGAAGAGTCCTCTTTTTTGTCGAAGAATTTAATAAGTTTTTTGGGTTTCGCTAGGCTGCCAACATGCATGTGGTTTACTGTAGGCCCAGTTTCACATAGACCAGATAGGAATGATACTTTTTTCAATTATTATGTTTCAGCAGCCGTCAAAGAGACCAATGACATCTAGCTGTCAAATTACTCAAAAAGTTATGCCATTTAATCGTGCATCGTATGATGGGTGGTGAACATGAACATAGTATAAGCATGAACATCAGTACGTATAAGTATGAACGTCGTTTGGACCTTAAGCCACCAACCAGACAGAGATTGGTGCGGAATGAAGCAAATATAGGCGCCGTAGCGGCCAGTATCGAAAAGGACCTAGAAATGTCATCAATCGCATGATGTACACGATGGACTACAGAGTTAGCCATTGTATAGGATATGGCAGGACGTGGGGTATGCCTCACACGAGAATCACAAAAAAAGTAGGATCCAATGCAAATGGGTTACGTATACGCCACCGAGTCCGAGATTTTGAAGAACTCTAAGGACTCAAACCTGAACATCTTGAGAAAGTTCATAGCTGATATAGGTAACCTCCACCAGTTGAGATACGAAGGCGTTATAATCTTTATAAATTCTGAACTTAACGTGGTCAACGTGTGGAAGGGCTTTTCCTGTACCTGGATTGATTTTTTTTGTTATTTTGTCCCCTTTTGTTGCAGTATCTCGAGAAGCTATATAACAGCAGCGTTTGGTGTTTCCTCGCCCTCCTTCGAACTCTCATATTTCGGGTCACAAGCAAACACACTATCCACGGCGCCATTCGTACCTCTCCTTCCAGGTTTTACTCGAAAACTCTACACGTCAGACCATTTGTATGTATCTGGTCCACATGTCCTAGACGATTGATATGCAAATATAAGTTGATGTCACTGAATAGTTCATATAGTGCCTCGCTGAGTCTCTTCCTCTAAAACCAGTCAACGTTGGCTGGAGCCACTTTTGCAGCTTCCGTTTCAATACTAATAAACGCACTCGTGGTAGCTCGCTGTGTTCAGCCAACATGGTCAATATCGTCGGCTTATGCTTGTAGTTGCACATACTCTCTTGTGAGTTTCGCACAATCCTTGCAAGTACGACGTCACATGACAGCGCGTCGCCTTGTCTAAGTCCGATTTCAATATAAAAGGTCTCGGTTAGCTCGGTTTCGACCTTTTTGGACCAAGGAGCGTTCTCCATCGTCATTCTGTACAAGCAAATCAGATGGACAGGGCTGCTGAACCTAGACATGGCTTTGTAAAGCTTGTTTCCGTTGATCCTGTCATATCCCTCCTTAAAATCGATGACATGGTGGTGGCTATCGATTTGGACTTCTTGAGACTTCTGGAGGATCTGTCGAAGTGTGAAAAATTTAATCGATTGTGGACTTTTCTGGCCTGAAACGACACTGGCAGCTGGCGTTCAGAGTGTTGACGAATGGTTTTAGGCTCTCACACCTTGTGACAACAAGATCTTGTACGCAATGTTCTAGGGAGTAATACCTCTGTTAGTTGGACAATTGTGGGAATCTCCTTTCTTGTAAATGTTGCTGAAATTCCATTCATCAGGCATGGTATCATCTGACTAAATTTAGAGGCAGAGTATGCTCTCTACCAAGTCATCTCCATCTGCATCTGCTTTGACCAAGTTGTCATGTATTAGGAGCTTGGATGTTGCTATTTCTACTTCGGGGATGGATTGGTTTTAACGAATCAGACTGCTTAGTAGCCAAGTTATTAAAATCTGCAGTTTCATGATCATCAAAGCCATGTAGCCACAGATCGAGCAGATTGAAAGGACTTTTTGTGACTTCATTTGAAGTAAAGTCCCTTTGTTTGCAGTCAGAGTACACTTCGACATCATTTATTTGCTGAATGTCGCTTCAACTGAATATTAACAACGATACACCCATTACTGGCACATTCAGGACCTCCAGCTAGTAAATACTGTTTGACAACAGCTCCAACCGAATCACTTCACTGCGATATCCTGCAAACAATACACAATCGCTGAACGTTTTCTAAATGCGTCCGAGCATGCAAAAGACAGCAACAGCCGTAGCCATGCATTTGATTCGAACTTTCACTCACACAATGGCGGCTTAATTAGTTTGAATGTTATGTTTATTAATTAATTATGATAATGCGATTTCGATGTTACCACCTGCAGTCCATGCAAAAGTGGTGCAAAGCCGCCAATCAACTCCTCAATCGCATGAGGCGACCATCACCCACTCCCCCGAACGCCCACCCACTGTCACCACAACCATCACCAGTGGCAACCAGTGCCAGTGCGTTGACAATTTGCGCCTATCCTTGAACAAAACCAACAGCCAATGGCCACAAATGTGACCGGTTCAGGACAGGTCCATATAAACAGAACTTTGCATATAGCGCCAAGCCGGACGCTTATCATGACGCAGCGGTGTTGTTTAAGCAGACACAAAGTCAACTAGTCAACACTAAACTTAGAGCAAACATAACCGTCCGACGAACGGATAGCCGATGGCAATCGACCAAGGATGTTTGCCAGATTCAACTTCTGTGGCGTGTGTGTGTGTGTGTGTGTAAGGGGGTGCCGTATATACACAAAATCACATTAAACAATCAGAGCTCAAGATTTGGCCAAAACGACGCACACAGCGCCCTCTGTGTCCCTATGTCCCGGCAACAGAGTGTTTACACAACTATGACAATAATTATATTAGCAAACAAGCCCAATCGCATTCAATCTCCTACCTACCTTGGTCCTAATGGGAGGGTGGCCACATGTGCGTGTGCATCTAAGGGAGGGGTTGTGTCAGGCCACCGCCGCCGGTCTGCCACCGATTCGAGGACGAGTTGGGACCTGGCAATTAATGATAATAGTAATTAAACAACACTTGGTAAGTTGGGTAACTAATTGTAATGTTGATTAAACATTTACGCGTGTGGCCCAGGTTACATTGCGCACCCCAGTGTGCGTGTGTGTGTGGGCAGCAAACATTAGGAAATAAATCATAATCACATGGTGAGAGGGTGCACAGGGACATGCTGTTTACAGTTATGTACGTAATGACAATAATTATTACTTAGTCGAAAAGTTGCTATATTGTGTTTATTTAAACGATGGTTTGACAGGTGTCCGCATTGTCGGATTGCGCTTTTGTTTGTCTATCTGCTCATGGGAATAGGGCCCGTGGGGTTGGGGCTATCCAAATTGGCTTGTTGGTATTGGATCGACCCACGGCGGCGAGGGTGGGGGGAGGAAAAATCTCGGAATTAAAATATTATGGTTAGCTTGGCTATTGGGGTTTTCTCTGTGTCAGTGTGTGTCAATCAGTTGATGTTTAATCGAATGTATCTGTGATTACCCTCAGGGCTGTTGGCAGTGATTAGCTGGCTCTGAAGTGAATGGATTGAGTTAGTTGGTTTCTTCTGGAGCAGTGCTGTCATGGGGTTTCGTCAATCTTGTGCTGTGGGGCTTGACTATGGTTTGGATGCTATCTTCCGCGTCGAGAGTTGACGTGAAAGTAGACGGAAGGTATCGCTGTTATATGGAGTTTTCATGGATGACTTGACACCAGTCAAGTGACCGAAGCGACACTATTAGACCCTACTACTGTAAGTCAAGTGTGTCTCTGTTTTTCGAGCGGAAATCCATGTCATACTGCCAGCTAACGATTGGTGGAGGGGTCGTAGTACTAACACCTTAGGCCGGGGCCCAGCATTTGGTAACAAGACTGGATTCTATGACTCTAGTCTGAGTCTCAAGTCATACTGGGAACATGGGGAAAGGGGACCTCCTGCTCTTTCTGTTAAGGACGTCGTTGGTGATGTGGTTTTTTTTTTTTTAAATCAATTGTACGTGCCATGGGTCTTCAGGATACAGACCAAATATTTGTAAGATATCACCGAGATTCTTCTCTGTTTCTTAGTAGAAAGGACCCTTCTTACGAGAGGCTTCCTCTATCTGGGTTGCTTGTTGAGAGAGGAACAATATTTCGGATGAAAGGAATCAATTTGGAAAGGAATCGCTCCCCTGATCGTAAAGTGGTCACTTACTCTGCTGAAAAGCAGATGAATACAACGATTCAAGTATGTAAGCTCGGTTTAAGTGAATTTAGTCACCGGAGTATGCCCGCAAGAGGTGGACCTTCCCTTCTATTCTGGATTTTGGTCAAAAACGAACGCAGTGCTATGTTGCCATCAGTGTAAGAGAAAGATTGGATGACTGATGTGAAAAACGCTTAATCTAATCTAATTCGAGGAAACTGACCTTTTAGGATAGATAAGCACACTAATTCAACGAAGAGTTACTGGAAAAGGTCGCGGTGCTTCTTAAGGTTACCTCAAAGCCCTTCACTCCAATTATTCCTTACTGATCAAGCAGAATACCATCTAGGAAAACGGTCAACGGTTATATGGAGCTTACACCTATTTATGGTTTTAGTGTAAGAAGGGTTCATGTTCATGAGCCAGGGTTGAAAATGAAATCCTTAATCAAACCCATGGTCATTAGTGTGGTCTCGGAAAACGCTTTATAATAAAGTGCAAGAGTAGCTGAGTGGGCATTCTCGGAGCGATTGAGACGTACCCTCTAGGAACTATGTGTAGTCCCACATCTGGCAGTACAGGAAGAAGCTATGATTAGTGCTTTCAGGCTGCCACAGATTTTGCTTCTGAAAGCTGGATTTCTTACAGGTCATCTGAGAATTTTAGAACATTTTCCAAACCAATCCTTATGATTCCCGATTCCATTCTCGAAAGAAGAGGTTCAAGTAGTCCCTCAACCCTTACGTTAAAGGTACGGACTGTCTCAACCTCTTCGAAAACCTTGCATCCATGAACAAAGTTGTCGTTACATAGATTGGAGGACATATACATAGGTTCCAAGGGAAACGAAGAGGTTTACTGCTTGGAATTGGTCGCTTGCTGGATCGGGGAGCAGTTCTAGACTATTACCTAATAGTGTCCACCTGAAGACAACACACTGAGTGATCGGCTGACTGCTATCAACAAAAGAAGCTTGAGACATCCCCATCAATATCATTGCGACCGCTGCGAGTCCAAGATGAAGAAAACCCTGGATCATCAGAAGGACCAGACATGATGTCAACCTGCCCCTATGAAGGAACGCCTTGACCAGCGGCATTCAAGACAGGATTCGGATCTTGTGAAGCATATCAGTAGCTCATCATTGAGTTTTGTTTGTTGAATTTCTCTTATTTGACCCAAAAGGCTAAGGGAGAGAAGGTATGTGACGGCATAGCATTCAAAATTGTATCTGACTCGGTGGCGTATACGTAACATTTTTTTTAGCTCAATTTAAGGCAGCCGCTGAGATCATTTGTACTTAAGAAGATCGCGTAGACACGAAATATTTGACCCAAATTGTGTTACGAGAGGGCAGTTTCAGGATGTTCGTATCTCTCCCGATGACGTATTTGTATTGGATTTCGAGTTCTTCTTGATTGGTATTGTAGCCCCGTAAAGCATAACTCATAGCACGGGCTACTGAGTTTCCATGAAGTATTTACCCCCTCCAGCGTGTACAACTAGATTTCTTTTAAGAAACAAACTATTTTGGCGCAACTCAGACTAGAGCTTCATCTGAATAGAATCACTGAAAATGCGACTAAAGCCTTCTAAGAATGTTCTGGTCTTTTCCCTGTGCATCGCTCATGTTGCATGTTGGAAGAGACTAGTTCAACCTGCTCCCGCCTTGCTCTACACAAGGTCCAAGGACTGGTATGTGCAATGCGTACCAGTCCGACTGCTACTCTGGAAGTTGTTCTATACCTCCCAACTCTTCATATAAGTATTATGTAGGCTGTGGTGGGGAATGTCCTTAAGCTCCACCTGCTATGCAACTCTCATGTCTCCGACTTTGAATCTAAGTTGGTTTGGGAACTTCAAACCCTTCTGCAACTAGTTATACATGGGATATGGGTTCCAGGGCAAATAGGTTTTGCTAGCCACCTCTCAAATCCGGCGTCCAATCCCCATATATTCTCCCTTAAAAGTTCTGTGCTCAACCTGGTAGCCAGATAAAGTGGAAACAAAACGCCTTCTTACTGTAACTCATAAGCCGGGGCAAGGACATTTCAAGAAATCCTTACATTCTCAAGAAAGGAACGAAAGAGTTTCCAGCAATAACGCTAAGATCTTGATGGGCCTCATATCTGGTCATTACTCTCTCAAATATCACCTCAGCCCATCGGATACGTGCCGACTATGCCTATAGGTCACTGCAACCGCTGAACACATTTTATGTGAATCTCCTGGCATTGGTTGGACTAGACTAAAACAGTTCCGCTAAGGTTTTACGTAACCTTCTGATGTCCCTTCTTCCTTAGCTTAAACAGCCCTAAGACTTGATTTTAGGTAAAATGGAGGGGGATAACACAAAAGATCTCCAAGAGGTCGTGGTCCTTCATGAGGCTATGGCATATGGCCCAGAAAAAAAGGTCTTATAAGCAGGTTCCAGTGCTATTTGGACTTCATTCAAAATCGCTAGTATTTTTCACAGTGATTTCAAGAAAATAGCTGCTGAACGCAAGGATGATGATTTCCTCGTCTCTACCAACGGATGTGGGTTGTGGCTTCTTACTAGTCAGACTTAAGGTTCATTTCAAAACCAAAATAGCCAAAACCCGCTGTAAACACCTATTCCCCTCAGTCGCTCTTAACCAAATTAGATGACAAAACCACAAGTACTGCGCAAAAAAAGGAAAACTAAACACGAATGAGCAAACGACTTGGACGGCAGTATGTAGCTGATACCCTTGAAATGACAGTTCAATGTCAACCAATTGTCAATAATCCGACTCTGATTCGGTCTTTAAAATAACTAAAGGCGGCGAGGAAGGAAAAAAAATGCCCACAATCCGGTTAATTGGCACTCGCCCGTCTTGTCACTTAAATCGATTATAAGTGGACGAATGCAATGACAAGACCAGTGCTTAAGACAACAAAGAACCTGAACGCTATGACGTACTCCTGCAATACCAACGGAATCGGTTCTATACGAGCCACATGACGGTTAAGTGCATTACAAAAGAAAAAAAACCAAGCAAAGTCAGCATGTTATGGGACTGCGAACGTGTTCCATCATCACACCACAGCAGCGCCGTGGAGCACCTACAAGTTCCTACGGGACTTATGGATGGCACTGGCATCACACCAATTAGAAGTGGTTATTCCGCTTGTATCACGCTCGCAAGATAGTACTAGATCTGACCATAAACGATACTTGCAGCAGTGATCCTGCTGGGAATACAGTCGGAAAGGTAACAACAATCTATCATTTCGATTGTTAATTACAAGTCTTCACTTTTAACTCAAGGATTGAGGTTTTTTTTTTATTTTTGGTTGCTGGCCAAAAACGAATGGTAATGATGCGAATGGTGGTAATGAAGTGTTGTTGGTTAATGTCGCTTTGAGGCAAATTTATCTTTTGCACGACTGACATGACTGACGTCTGGCTTTAACATCTGTGCATCTGCAGGCGTTTGGTTAAGATCTCTTGTGGTTGTCATATTTGGAGTTTTTGGTTGGGATAATGACGTAACAAGTTATAGCCATGACGCGTGGATAATTACACTCTGAAGTGCATAACCACCATCAAGAGAAGTCAATTTGTTTTATGAATTCTTCATTTCGTGGCTAAAGTCCATTACCTTTGGACCTTTTTTCCCGATTTGTATTCAAAAAAAGCTTTCTGGACCAAACTGCATATCCATGTAATGATACTTTGCAAATGTATCTGTAGACATACATATGTCGATAGAATTTGTCACCAGCATTGAATGGCTACATGAAAGGCTTTTCAGTAGAGACATAACAATTTTGTACTTTACTGCAGACAGATCCTTAGACTGTACGTACGATTTGTTAATACCAGGACATTAGAGAAGATTTACATTTTTATAATTGTGAAGTTCGAAAACGAACAACGTAAGAAAATTATTAGGAATTACTACCGAAGTTCTGAGTCGGTGTTTGCAAATTTCTGAGATTTTTTTTCCATTTTCCGGTTTTAATAGTCGTCCCACCAGACAGGTTGTGCGTGCTATACTGGATAATTTCGAGTCAACATATTACCTGAAATGTTTCTGTACCAGGGAGATAAGATATTGGTCAAAATTCCTAAAATGTCGAGGTCGTAAGTGCTTCAATTCAAAATGAGCCATATCAATGGATTCCATTGGAATTGGGAATCTCTCAGTGGATATTGTGGCAAATTTTGGGTAAAAATCTTGGCCCACACACTCATAAGATCAAATGAACTTAAGACCTGAAACCTCTTGATCATTTGAAGTACGGAAAATCCTTCTATCCATTTTTAACGATAAAGCTCATTTTTGAAAAAAATTTTAAGGTCAATGAAGTTCGCTATCATGCCATTTTGGGAGGCAATTTTTGGCCAGAAGTGGATGAACTTGACATCGGTGATATGTGGTTTCAACAAGATGGTGCCACATTCCAGACATCTGGTCAAACAATTGTCTATTGAAGGGAAAGGTTCAGTAATCATGTAATCTTGAGAAAGGATCCGGTCGAATGGTCACCTAGCTCATGTGAGGAATAGTCGTTAGATTTCTTTTTACAGTGTCATGTTAGATCAATGGTTTATACCAACAAGCCAATAACGTAAGAGGAGCTCAGGCACAACGTAAAACTGCCAACTTTCCGGTCGATGTATGTCAAAAAGTGATGGAAAATTGTCTCCAAAGATTCGATTGTTGCAATCGTATTCGAGGACATCATATGAAAGAAATTTATATTTTATATATAAATCTAATATATGTACTATACCTCAAATGAATTTAATTCCGATATTTTAATTATTCTATTTTTTTTTTAAATAGAAAATTGTTATGTCCTTATTGAAAACCCCTTTACCTATTTAGCTTAGAGTGGACGTTACACTCATGAGACTTTGAAGTCTCACTGTCATTCACGTGACATTTCGTTGAGTAGAATTTTTTTTTTCACGCACGTTACTGTCATCATTACTGTCATCAATTACGGACGACATCTGCATAAAAGCCGCTCTTGTGGTACTTGCATATGTAAAAGTCTATAAAGTACTGAAGAGTATCTTGAAGTTTTACCTCTATTGACAGTGTGAGACCAATAAACACCTGCAGAATAATTGTCTGAGCAAAACGGATCAGTCTAGTTACTATGACGGATACAACACTTAATTATGTGCAGAGGGTTTCAAGCTGGTCCGTCCAACCATCAAAGTGGAGTCAAAAGAGTTCGATGAATGTTCTCCTCAGAACTTTGGAATACGTTTCCTAATAAGCGATGATACCAACTTGAACAGTGAAGATTGTGGCAACAAAATTCATCAGGACCGGCCGGGGAGTGTCTTAGCAAATTCGACATGACCCTGATTTGTATGCGGAACGATGCTAGAAATAGCTAGCAGAGGTACTAGCAAGAAAAAGGATAGAAACCCTTCAAAGGGTTTGAACCATTTTGTGGAAAAGAGGATTATGCCATACACAAGAATTCAGGAAACTTAAAATAGGACAAGAGCCTGGAAAATCCTTCAAAAACTCCAATACACTAAAAAATGCTTCTCAAACATAACCTGCGGATCCCAATAGGATTTCGAATAGATTAAGGAAACCCGGTATATCAGATCATGGGAATCTCAAACTCTGTCATTTCCATGACTTTTCGCCTAAATCCGTTGATATGCCAACCATTTGGGGTTTGATGTTGATCCTAATGTGGTTTCAACTCATTGGCGTTTTGACTCATTGGCATAAGCCATAAACGTGATATATTCTTAAAGAGACAAATCTGGAGGACATTTGTGGAGATAGAATGATCGATGAACTTTGACTTCAATAACTTGATTGTTTGGTCAATTGTCTGCCTTGCAGTTCTGGAGTGTTGAAACGAAGTCTTCAAGTTCAGTTTCTCATAAAATTTTCACTTGACATTGGCATGTATCGATCTAGATTGACTGTATTGTCAGTATCATACAAATTTACTTATATTTATCAGCCTGGTTGGTCGAAGCCTTATCTTATCCTTTTTTAAAGCCTTAATTACTACCAAACCACACTATCTTGTTAAGAAGACAGAAGGAACTTTTCGTTCTAAAGAAATAGCCCTGCGTACATTCCTGGATATTGAGGGGGCATTCGATAACATTGACTGCGATTCAATAGCAAGGGTTACCAGCAACAGAGGTATCTAGGATTCGACCAACCAATGGATTAGAGTTATACTTGAAAGTCGGATCACTACTTCCTCCTCTGGAGGAGCGTCTGTATCTGTGAACGTAGTTAAAGGTTGCCCCTCTTCTGTGGTCACTAGTTATTGACAAACGTCTAACAGATCTATCTACACAGATTAGGCTACATCGCGATTGGTTATGCGAATGACTTCGCGATTTTCGTTAGTGGTAAGCACAGCCCGACTATTTCCTTTTACTCAAGGAATACTGGCATGTAGGCTCATCTCAAACCAAGTCCCCTGAATGAGAGACCCGTCGGAACTGAAAGTCCAAGTTGATAGCGTTATCAGGCTATAAGCAAAGACTTGGAAGACTTTTCATCTGAGAAATGAACCAATCTCCACGCCTTAACATGTCCAATGAATGCGATTACAGACAACAAGGGCTCAGTAGTAATTTATAGGTGTCCTCACAATTACAAGGCGTGTCCCAGATTACCATCGAAGTACCATGGTCAAGAACAGGTACCAACATAACAAATAAATCAAATGTTTGTACCACTTGCTTGAATAATTTGTTCTTTTGCGTTATTCAAGATTGTATCTCAGTTAATACACGAAAAAGTTGTGATGCGGTCAAAAGTTTATCCACCTACCTCCAGGAGCGTGAAGATTCCTTTATAAACGAAAGCGATTATCGGATGGCATTACACGAACTTAAATTGATGGCTTAGTGAGGCAAAAAGTTTGTAAGATTTATGATTCCAACGATTCGAGCATACTTTCCTGACCATTGGCGCAACCTCTTCCAATCAAGTATCTGTGGTATTAGTTGCACCAATTAGAATGTATCTATGGTACATAAGGCGACTCTTATTGTAATCGAATGGAACACACAAATTGCTCCACCCTTACACGGTGACGTACGCCAATGCTCCGCACCAGTTAACCCGAAAGGCCAATTCTCAGTTCATGTCCATGCGTTGTGCACATATTAAAACTTTAACCTCAAAATGTTATGTTGCGACTCAGTGTCGTATTCAGTTTTGATTTCCTTGCAACCATGGGCAACCTTTGCTTCTTGGCTTTTGTTTTCCACATATGCATGCAATTGTGCGGTTGCTGAGCTCGCACATATCCTTAGGCTGTAAGGCCATGTTATTTGGGGATCTACATTCGCCATCTGCACATACATGTGTAGGTAGTGTCTACAATTAGAATATTGTCCTTCGATAATTGGAAGTAGTTTGTTAAATCATGCAATTAATTGACTTAACGGGGTGATGACTTCAGATAGTGTTGAGGTAATTGAACATGTGGCCATGCTATTCGAGTCAATTGGATTGGTATGTTCGATTAATGAAGATGGACGGTTAATCAGTTCGAATATTAATTTTATGATATCCCGCAACCAGCAGGGACGATGTTAAATTTGTTCGAATTATGTCTCCACAGTACTTGCTACGTGCACTATTCCGTACTGGGAGGAGGGACTACTTACAACTGAATTCCGTTGAATTTCGTACATTTGACCCATTTTTTGCCCTCATCTGAGGCAAGCCCCGATGCCACTTTCTTTCTAAACCGCAACGCGTAGATCATCGGATTTGGTTGACTTTTTGTTGAATTTCGTCCATTTGACCCAAAAAGCTGAGAAAAGGGAGATATCTGTGGACAAAACATTTGGATTGAATCTCGAGTTTTCATTTCACCCTCATCTGAGGCAAACCCCCATGCTTGCCACTCGCTAAACTGCGGTCAACTCAGTGGCCCAACGCGTAGATCATCAGATTCGGGGTTTTTGGTTGAGTTTCGTCCATTTGACCCAAAAGGTTGAGCGAAGGGAGATATCTGTGGACACAGCATTTACGTTGGATTTCGGGTTTTCATTTCACCCTCATATGAGGCAAACCCCGATGCTTGCCACTAGCTCAACCGCGGCCAACTCAGTGGCCCAACACGTAGATCATCAGATTCGGGGTTTTTGGTTGAGTTTCGTCCATTTGACCCAAAAGGTTGAGCGAAGGGAGATATCTGTGGACACAGCATTTACGTTGGATTTCGGGTTTTCATTTCACCCTCATATGAGGCAAACCCCGATGCTTGCCACTAGCTCAACCGCGGCCAACTCAGTGGCCCTAAGTGCAGATAGTCCGATTTGGTTGAGTTTTTTGTTGAATTTCGTCCATTTGACCCAAAAAGCTGAGAAAAGGGAGATATCTGTGGACAAAACATTTGGATTGAATCTCGAGTTTTCATTTCACCCTCATCTGAGGCAAACCCCCATGCTTGCCACTAGCTCAACCGCGGCCAACTCAGTGGACCTAAGTGCAGATAGTCCGATTTGGTTGACTTTTTGTTGAATTTCGGCCATTTGACCCAAAGAGCTGAGGACAGGGATATATCTGTGGACAAAGCATTTGCGTTGAATCTCGAGTTTTCATTTCACCCACATCTGAGGCAAACCCCGATGCTTGCCACTAGCTCAACCGCGGCCAACTCAGTGGCCCTAAGTGCAGATAGTCCGATTTGGTTGAGTTTTTTGTTTAATTTAGCCCATTTGACCCCAGAAAGCTGAGGGAAGGGAGATATCTATTGACATAGCACTTGCATACGGTCTCGTGCTTTTTTTTACCTTGGTGTGGCGAAAAGGACGGAAAACCGTTCCAAAGGAGGTGTCTTCCTGTTTAGGAAAGATAGGGCACTGATTCATATAGAATTTCATTGTTCAAACCAATTATTGCAGCTGACCTGGCCATTCCGAGAGCCTCCAAGCGTCGGGAACCGTAAACACGCGTCGAGGATGATTGTTATCGTTGGTTCCGCCAAAGAGAAGGATAACCGCGATAGGTACTTAAACCATTTATTGGCCATAAAACCATCGAAAAGCTCCATTCCAGACGTCGTCCCCCGCATCGCGTCGTAAAATGTCTTCAGATACTCGGCCATCCCGTGCAATGAATATCCCATAACCAATTACATTTTAATCAAGATAAAAACACCCCTCCCCAGCACCGAACTGCAATCAAATTAAAAATAATCTGCAGTTCCGACTGCACAATACTTTTCCCGAATTAATTAGCTAAATGACTCCCAATGATGCTCCTATTAATGTGTCACTGCAGCGCAGCAACATCCTGTGGCATACGAGTACACATGCGATGCATGCACACATTTTGCATCACAATGGTGAATCTGCCCTCTGGAGCAGATTGTTTCATTTTCCCCGTTTTGCGCACAAATTAAGTACTTTCCTCTCCCGTGTAATTATCAATTAAGTTGATTAACTGATGAATTTTCATTTTTAATATCTGTCAAGTGCTTCGCATGTGGGGTAACCAGCCCCGGATCGACTCGGCTCGGCCCGTCCTTGAGGCAATTACTTCGCTGGTGTCACACACCCATTTGTTTCGATTAATTCGTTAATTGATGTGATACCCTCGCAGGACAACAAAAGCATAAAAGGAAATCTAATAAAAATATAACATGGCCATCATGACGAAGTTAATTAAGCAAATAGTTCGACGTCTTATCGTTCGGAGAGACAACCGACGACCGATGAGACATATCGAGACGGCAGGACTGTAGGACGGTAGGACGATAGGACGGACAACGAGCAAAGGACTAAAGCAAAGAGATGGGGATTGGCAAATGAAATTGAGTATTTATCAGAGATCAACGGACAACGTTGGTCGTCCGTCCCCTAATGCTTAAATCAATATTCCCAATTTATTGGCAAATCGAATATACTTTCTGAGAGACAGGTTTGGCACTTTGTCCTTTCTTTCACCCCTAAAACTGGGTGAGAGTAAACCACTGCCACCACAACCGGCCCACCGCCGCCGCTGCCGCCGGACGAGATTTGCACCTTGACATCACGATGGTCTCGCTCAACTCCCTCCCACCTTCGTTCGGTCTGTCGACGTTGTTGTCGTTGTCCTTGGTCGTAGGAAGACATCCTTATTGGGTTCGAACATCTGCAGTTACATGAATCCTAACATCGTAACACAAGGTACATAGTACATACCTTACATGGAAATCGTCTGTAGAAATGAATTTCTGAATAAGTGTCCCGCACTGCCCCGGAATCAGATGCTAATGAAATTAACAAAATGGACATAATGGTAGCTTCGAAGGTGGATGGTTATCGAGGCATCATTGGGAGACTTAGCCACCCAATTTAATGAATTAGTAGTCGCTATCGCTCGACATTATTTCATTAACTAATTTGTTTTGGTTTCCTTGTGATATACATACTACAGACTAGGGGCGAGGACGATGCTGCGACAAGGGTGACGGCATCATCCATTGTCTCTGGGATTATCCCGAAGGGGGAATGGTAATTTTAATTTTGTCAATTGATTTCATGTTTATTAGGAGATAACTTAATTGCCATCGTTAATATACTTTAGACGGTCTTTCTTTGTGTTGTTTGGCTTTGAGTACTCTGCTAAATTATGGTAAAAGTAAAAGCCTTTCGACCTTTTGTTCTGCTGTCACTCATCTTCCTTGAAAGGCTAATAAACTTCAGTTGGAAGGTTTTTCTTTAAGAGTCTCCTACCACGCTTTCCACAGAACTTGTCGTAATCCAAGATCAGGCCCAAATTTCACGAATCTGGTGGCCAATTGACTGGTCCACTTCTAGACATGACACTGCAGATAACTTGTATATTTGGCCAGCTGTGGCATGTGGAACCGATATGTTGAAACCACATATAGTATGCTTCCAGTCATCCTCTTCAAAGTTATCGTAAAAATGATTAGTCAGCATTTTCCAGTAGCAATGTTCATTGACTGTGACTTTGGTGCCAGCTTGATTGCTTGATGAGTCCTCGACCAAAGAGTCAATCTTTGTGGATTCAAAGGGATCAAGTAAATGGCTTCGGGTTGCTGACTGGTCCAAATGCGGCAAATTTGCTTATTAACCTATCCGTTGAGCTAAAACTAGTCTTCAGCATAGAAAAACTTTCTTGAAGCCTTTACTTACTTACTTAACTTAAGTGGCGCTACAGTTCGGGCTGAAATTGTGCCTCCACTAACAAGTTTCCCCAGTTAACCCGGTCCATAGCGAAGGGCCTTCAGTTCCACACTTCAAATACGTTGAGGTCTGTTTTTACATTTGCACGCCAGGTAAGGTCAGGTCTTCTTCTATTACGCTGTCCTTTCGGATTGGATTCGAAGATTATATGACTGGGAGCATTTCGAACCATTGACTCTATATGTCCTAGCCATCTTAGACGATTAATCCCCAATTTTTTTTCGACTACATACATTGCCCTGTACAGCTCGAAGAGTTGGTCGTTGAATCTTCTCCTCCAAAGTCTGTTAACATAAATGAGACCAAGGATGCTTTCACCTGCTTTCGATGGAATCCAAGCTTCAGAGTCATACAGCAGGAGTTTTGTACAGAATGTCCTTCGTTTTTTGGGATAGAGCTCAACAGCCTATCTTAGCGCAAAGAAACAGGAATGGGTAAATGTAAGTCTTCGTTAAATTTCTGCTGACACAGTCTGGTAGTACCTTGAACTTATAGCTGCCGATTGTGACGTTCTGTACTATTCGCCGATGTTGAGTGGACCTTCTTGTTGAAAAAAATACTTGATTTGGCCTCATTTTTCGTTAGAGCCATTTTCCCGGCTTCCGTTTCAATATTAGCGAATGGACTGCTAGCAGGCCCTTGTCTACTCCGAATTATGTCGATATCGTGGACGTACGCTAGTTGTCGCACGGACTTTTGAAAGATTTTTGACAGAGTGTACCTCCTGACTTGTGGGTACGAACGATAACAGCGTAACTCGAGTTAGGCCAAAATAGAGTTATCTGTATCGTCTTACCCCTAAAATATTTAGCCAAAGTCAAGACAAGTTGTCTTTCAGTTAGCCCTGGTGCTGAGTACAAAACCGGACTTAGAGAGTTAGGCCTTGGAATCCTAGGAATAGCAAGGATAGACGAGTTAAAACGTCGAACAAACCGTAGCTTAGTTCACGCATATTCGAAAAACCCTATTGGACATACGAGAGGCCATAATTGAAAAACCATGACATGTTGGTTAATGGCTTGGTATGACTTGCCGCAGTCGCAGTCGGTGGTAACGTGACACATTTGGATAGAAAATCAGTACAGCGGGCGTGTTGGATTCGTATCCTCCGAGGTTTTGCCCAATTCCTGTCTGACACTGAATTTAGACTCGTGTAGTATTCTGGTTAATATCATCGATGGTTTCCATGATGTTTAGCGGAAATGGATTTTACGATGTGTAAGCTCGTAAATTGGGAAATTTGGAATTTTGAATTCTGGGACCTGCTGGATTGTCGTCGATCTGATCGTTCCGATTACTAAACGCATTTCATTGTGAAGCTGACGATCATTTTCCAACTTTTATCACATTGGGTCTATACTGACCTGACTGTGGCAATGTGATATTATTCTATTCGGCTTCCTACGAACCCATCAATTTGCCTTGGTATGAGCACTGTGTACAGGCAGATGAGTCCTAGCTTTGAGCAATGTCTTGAGCAGGTTGTTTCTGGTTCTGATTTTATTTGCAATTTTCTTGGCAATGTTGGTTGCATGTCAATAATAGCGCGGTTAGAACTGAACCTTGAGGCAAATCGTTATTGGATTGTCTGGCCTTCCTCGCACTTTACTTGATGAATAATTGGAATCATCCTTCACTGCATATGTGGCACAATGGGTCTCTCTCAAAACTTTAGTATTAGCTTATGTTCAAAGCCATATTTCATGTATGTGACTTAGTTCAGAACCTGGTCTGGTTAACTGCGACTTGGTCAAGATCCAACTTGCTTAACTGCTCAACTGGACTGTCTGCCTACCAAGACTGTCCTCTTGTTTTGCAGGTTTTAAACTTGCAACTATTGCGGCTTTTCCTAAAGTTTCTAGATAAGGATCCCGATAACAAGAACTTACCCAACTAAACCTTTGGCTTTTTGGAACTTTTCATGCAATTTTCCGTGACAGCCTAAAGTTCATTTAAATCTTTCTTGACAGACCATGTTTGGATTTTGCTTGACTTGGTTTTGGCGGTTTCCATAATGCCAATTCTAAATCAGAGACGATTTGTTGAAGCTTCACTTCAGCTGAGGATTAGAGTTTAATTATGAATCCTTTTGCCTTTTACCTAATAGACCTGGCAGTGTTGGCTGTAAGGAAAGTCGCCTTTTGGAGACGTTGTTCTCCATCTCCGCAATTTAATGAAGAAAATCATGTCTTCACCTTGAATTGAATGTTCCTCTATCCTTGGCGCTGAAAATTATTGATTGGCTACATGGTTTGTCCCAGTTAGCCACGTTTATCCCTTTTGTTTTTGTCCTCTACTTTATGCTTGCAAAGACTGTATTGTGGTTGCTGAAATGTCCGTCAAAAATTGTTAGGTATGTCATTCTCAGGAGTTTCTACATGTTTTTGAAACCAGGTACGAAGACTTCCAGCAGGAAAAGGGCATCGTTTTCTTTGGTTTCCACGAGGTCATCTTAGAGGTATCTTAGAGCTTTCATGTGTGGTAATGCCTTTGATTCGATTCAGTGGTAAAGGGCTCCTATGATTGTGAACTCATTGACTTTCTGCCGATCAGATTGATTCGTCCTTGCAGTATGTGTCTTGAAGGAGAATACCATGTCTGCTTTCATCTTTCTTTTCAAGTAGTCAGCAGAGTTGGTTCCGTCTATCAATGCCTTCGTAGTCCCTTCGATATTCAATCACTAGATACGGAGGGAGGTTCCAATGTCTTCTATTAAAGGGTTGTAATCTGGTTGAATCCAAGGGAAATCTGGGCCAATTTTCGATCCTTCGACTACTACAGGCTCAGCTGGTATCTAAAGCGGGATGAAATTCAGATGCTAACAGATAGTTATGATAGAGTGATCGCTGTGTTCCTTCTTATACCCAAGGTTAGTCCACCAAAAACTACACTTTAAGGTATTATAACCATGGATGAGCTACTGTCTAGTTTCGGGCCTGGTCATTGCATAGGTATTTGTCACAGTAAAAGCCTACTAACCAGGATAAAAAAAAAAACTTTAATTGGCTAGATTAGAGTGATGTACACAGTAATGTCAGGTGGGTATACGTTCATATGTTTCCATATCCATTCTCTATGAAAAAACGAAAAAAAAAAAAAAAACACATTTCGTGCTCAGTCAAAACTTGCTCCACTAATCAAACTGCGCAGCCCAGCCGCGCACATCTGCACCTTAGTCGAGCAAAGCGTATGTACTCGCGTATCTCGGCCTAAGGCGCACTGGCGGCGGCGTGCAACACAATTTTTTTTATTTTATTGCCCCGTCCAGCCGTGCAACATTCAAAATTGCATGCGCAGACGAATCCAGTCGTGTCGTCGCTTTCGTTGTCGGTCACCGAACAGCCAACAGCCAACAGCCAAACAGGCAACATGCATCAGCGCGCGGGCATAAAAGATCACATAAAGATAATTGAAAGTATCACTTAGAAGAGCTTAATTAAAATTAATGACGTCATAATAGTACATGCAGGATGCATGTCGAATTTAATTAAACACAAATGAATGTCTATAAAACCGCCTCCACACATGAGTGTAATAATATTTATGGCACGCACACACGTTTAAAGATGGAAATTATTTATTGAAGACGAAGAAAGCCCATCCAAACTCTTAGTAATTGCGCTGCGTATAGTCCACAGACTATACAGACAGACCACTTCAAGGGGGTCTCTCTATCGCACCCACAAGCTATGGCCGTTGGTGAGCAAGAATGTATGCGAAATTTGCATGTAAACTCACTAATACATCTTTGTTCACCAACGGCCACAGAACTGTCACATGGGCGCAGCCATTTTGCAGAAAATAGTGTCAAAAATCGACGAATTGTAAAGGGGACGCTGTGTCCAATAAACCACTACCAACAATTTTCTTCGTTTCGTGGTGAGCCCTATAAAAGTACGTTACATTTAAAATAGTTAAATTTCAAATGTAACGTGTTTCTTAAATTATTTATACTAAATAACAAACATACGTATGTATTCGTATATCAACAAAACAATTAAAATTCTTTCGCTTTGTTCTTTGAAAAAGTAACTACATACATAGTTCTCTTAAAATATATTTTAAATAAAATGAAAAAGGATGATCTTGGGAAATTGGTGTATCCATATTTTTTTAGAAATGGGATCGTTTTTATTCAAACAGATAATGTTTTTAAAATATTGTGTTCAATTTGCTTGAACATTTTAAAGATAAAAGCCGAAGGGTTATTATTTTCCAAACATCGTATGTAAGTAGACAAACCTTAGCTAAACCCTAAAACATTTGTTAACAATAAACTAGAACAAAACAAAATATTCCGACTCATGTTGCTTTTATATATGTATTTGATAACTATCACTCCTTCTTACTGTGGAAAATTGATATACATATGTATGCATTTTTTGAATAACACAAAGATCAAAAATGAAACTAAACAAATTAAAGAAACAATACGTCAATCCAGTACAAAACAATAAAACATCATATATGTATAAGTGCACCATGAAATAATAATTACATTAATAAAATAACAACAAAAAATTCAATCTCAAAAATTTCATAGTTACATAATACCAGTTAATTTATTTGTTTAAAACACATCACTTTTTTTTTAAAAGAAATATCTTGTTTTAATATTTTAACTCCCCAAACTCCCCACTGCACTTCCAAACACACCCGCGGTGGCCAATTTGCTTTGTTTACATTGTGGCGTGAGAATTTCAGACTGCTATATCTCTTAATAGAAATAAGTGCGACAATATCTAAGTACAGTTTCGAATTCAGTGCAATAAATCGAGTTGAATTGCATAAACAAAAAATTAAATAGGTGTCTAGTATCAAAAATATTTTTATCCATTTTCAACCAAAAAAGTAAACAAGCGGCGAAAATCCACAACAAATGCCATCAAAAGGAAATTCAGCTCCATTTGCAACAGGTACGTGCTAAGCTGATACAAAGCCAACATCGATTTATGTCATTCTTTGTTAAAACCATAAGCATAGACTTCCTCCACTCTAAAAAATAATACATGAGCTATTTTTTCTGAGACTGCAGATGAGCTAATTAAACTTCAAATTCTCAATTTCACGTATTCACCGATAGGAACAAAAGAGAGGATTAGGCCCCGCCCATTTGAGGGTGTTTTCGGGCAGGGGATCGGGAAGCTGACTATCTATGTAATAGGTTATCAGTGGTATAGTCGATGCATAATATGTATCTACAACCGGCAGCGTGTTATTATTTCTTTTTTTTTTTCTGTTTTTTTTTGTTTTTAATTGTCCAAAGCGGATTGAATAGTTCTTCACATTTCAGCAGCAACAGCAACAGCACCCGATGGATTCTTCAACGTTAAGTCCTTGGATAATAATTTGCGTCCTTCTGGTGGTGGTGGTGTACAGCAAAAAGCACGCAAATTAATTCCACACGATTCCCTGCTCGTCCAGCTGGCTACGTTCGCAAGTACACACTACCATACAGAGAGAGAGAGAGAGAGAGGTATCAGTACAGAATCCATGTACCAGGAGGAGGAGAAATAAATAACCCGCCCGCATATCCTGGCATGAGTCCGTGTCTCCTACATGCATTTGGCTTAACGCAAATCCACCACCTTCAATCGATAGCAGCAATTATAGCCGATATTTTATTGAACGCTTGATGAATTTTTAATAGTGGATACCTCGTATACATCACAGTTATGGTGGCTTCTTTTCTCTGTTTCGGAGTATCCTGCCCCTTGCCCCATTCTCTCATACGTCTGTGTGTGTATCTAGGTCCTCTGTGAAAGTGATGACGACGATGATGCTGGGTATAGTGGCGATGGCGACCATGGTGGCTCCGCTTGGTCTCCGCTCCTGAATTGAAATGCTGCTGGGGAATTTCTGTTAATTGAATACCAAAGTGATTCCTTGTTCAATTGGAAACTCATTGTTATTGGGAATGATGTATTATGGGTTGTGTCCTGTCGGTATTCGATGTGATATTTCTCAATTTATTAATGGCTCATGATGATGTCACAGTGCGAATGCGATTATTTGCAGACTTGTACGGGTGGCTAGAGGTATTGGACTGTGTCTACCGCGACGGTGTCTATTCGTTTTCTTAATTATTGTAGGGAGTGGGACAATGGTGTCCTTAGGGTCCTGCAGCATGGTGTACAGAGTGGAGTTCATACACTATATGGGGATGGGTGTTAGAACCACATTTTGGATGATGTAAGGCCTTAAAATCAAAACCAAGGAGCCAAATAGAAAAAAAGCTCGTCCTGTGCGGGACAAAGGATCAGAATTTCATTGAAACCCATTTGTGTAGCTGTTAGTTCATCATTTGTGACAAAGTTCATGACGCTGTGCTGCGGCAACGAGATTTCTCAGTTGTAGACATGGTGCGCCATCTTTCATGTCGGTATGTAAACATTGAATAACTTTGACATTTATTAACCGATTGACTTGGGTGGACATGTTTTTGAAACGTCAATTCAATACAAATTTAGTAATTTGGCTTTATGCCGAAGCAATGTGCCGAAATAGTGACGCTGTACATTGAAAATAGTCGTTCAGTTGAGTTAACTCAAAGTGCATATCGTCGAAAAGATCGTGGCTAACAAGCACCGTCCTTTGGTTTTTTGGTGTCGAATTTTGTGGAATACGGGACAGTGGGAGATCGTCTAGATGCCGATCATCACCGTCCCAGACGTTCCAATAAACTGGTCGTTCAGAATCTACATGAGACGTACCGTCATCGGGCTTAGAATTTTGGCGTCAGTGAAACCATTTGCATTTGTTTTCGTTTAAAGTCCAATTAAGCCACAGAAACGTCCACGATAGACAGACCGTCCACATCGCTTGAAATATGGCCAAACAGTTCGAGTGGTTGACACTGAATTTGATTTTTGGAAGCAAATTTCTATGACCGACGAGAGTCTCTCGGGGGAAGTTAGCAAGAAAAATTGCCGCATTTGGGGAATAGAGTCCACATGAGATCCATGAAACATCATTGCATGGCCAAAAGGTGATTGTAGGGCTGGCGTTTGCGTCGAAACTATCATTGGGCCAGTTTTCTTCAGAGAAGGCGAAACAGTCGGTGGATGTTGAGTCTGTCCACAATGACTGTCCACAAATGACTGAACAAGGTCTGGGTGGTTATTGCTTTTAACAACTAAGTGCTCCAAGCCACACTGTAAATCGTGTGAAATAAATGGCGACATTGACGGGTCACCCAGATCTCCAGACCCCTCCAGACTTATTGTTGTGGGGCTTTGTGAAAAGCAAACTATACGGCAGCAAACCTCAGACTATTGACAAGATCAAGGTCGAAAAAGTGATGGAAAATGCAGAAAAGAAGGCACATTTTGTAGATTGTTCAGATGAGGCAAACAGATTCCATAGAAGAGCTACCCTTGTCCTCCCTGAGATCTTCACTGACCATGAGCATGATAGTCGCCATCAAATTATACAAACAGACGAGTTCTGTTTAGTTTATCATAAAGAGTGACCAATAGTTATGTTTCAGCAGCTGTCAAAGATGCCATTGACATTTAGCTGTCAAAATATAGCACAGGTGCAGAAATTATTAAAAAAGTTCGTCGAAATTCAAATTCAGTTGTAAATACGAAACGCGAATTTCGTCGTGAAGTCGGTCGTAATCATGGCTTCGGTGTGCAGGCAATTCGTCGCTGCGTGGATAAGCTTGAGCATCAGTACACTCTTTTGGACCTTAAGCTACCAATCAGACAGAGATTGGTGCGAAATAAAGGGAATATAGGCGCCAATATCGAGAATGACTCAGACATGTCATAAATCGCATGATGTACACGATGGACTATAGAGTCCATACCGTGGGGTATGCCTCACACGAGAATCAGGAAAAAATCAGGATCCAATGCAAATGGGTTACGTATACGCCACCGAGTCAGATACGAACATCTTGACTACTAAGTCGTAACATATCTCCCCTTCCTTGGCTTTTTGGGACTCGGCTGGATTTGGGCTTACAACCATATAAGATTGTGCTGCCGAAGAACTGAAGCCGGAGACCACAGACAACGCCATGAGTTCGCTAAGTGGCCGCTGAAAATGTTGGCTGGAGATCCGGATTTTGGCCAAAAAATCATCTTCTCGGACGAGGCCAAGCTACGCTCAGTGGCTATATCAACAAACAGAATTAGAGAGAATACAATCCACAAGTGTAGGACCTTATTTCTTTCGAAATACGGAAGAATAGTATGAGAGCGATGTTAACCCACTTAACCAGTTCACCAGAGCTCGACAGTATTGATATATCCGATCTGTGTTTCCCATAAGCTACGCAACGCTCCAAGATGTGGAGAAGAAATTTGGCGACTGGGTCATCTCAAGGCGAGCTTTCTTCAATTTTTCGCGATCATGGGACTAAACACCACTCGATTGCTTTCTTTGGGGCTACGCCAAGTTCTTACTCCTGAACGAGCTTGAGGCCAACATTCGAGACGCTATTGCAGGAATGACGTCGCATATATTGAAGCACTGCCAGCGAAGCCGAGGTGGCCACTTGAATGGCATTTCATACAAAATGGCATGAGAGTACCGTCCAAAAAAAGCCAGAATTAATTTTATATCTCATTCCGTTGTTGTTTTATTTTAATTTGTTTCTCTATCACTCTTATCTGGTCACCCTGTAGTAAACACAAAGTACCTCATAAAAAGTAAAAGCTCGGAGTCAGTCTGTTTGTTTTTTTTTTTTAACTCAAACCTCTGCAAATCCAATTAAGGAAGAATTTCTCTCACTAATCCACTGTTCACAGGAATTTTTAAATTGAAACCAAACATTACCAGTAATTGCTCCAAATCAGCAATAGAGTTGCATTCCGCCGTGCAACGATCAGACCTCATCAACTGCCACTTTGTTAGCGACCAGCTTGATGGTAGTACCAAACAAAAAAAAACGTCCAACGTCTTATGGTGGTCTGGAATACCTGTGACACACTAGTGGACGCGAACGCCTAGTCTCCACGTAGACTTCATTAAGCGAATAACTAGCATTAGAAGAGCCTACCTGCTTGGATACATGACTCTTCAGACGCATTGGCATGCATTCGAACCATATCATTTGACGTGGCCAGAACACACACAAAATTTATTTACAACCTACCGTGTGTCCTCCTCTCCTGGCCCGGCCGTGTGCGACTCGCAGCGATCCGTGGAAATATCAGACAGACAAATGAACCTGCCCGTCCTGTGTGCCTATCGTCACAAGTCACCATTGCCTTCGGCTATTGTGACAATCAATCCTTGTGCACAATACGAGTGAAGGACAAATTGACTCGTCGTTGGGAAGTACGCACATATGTACATATACACGCAGTACGTATAGGTGTATCCAATTGATGGAGGCTTAATCAACTCACATCGAACAGATATTTATCCTCGCATAGAACTACATTAATCTTAATACGCTGCGATTGGACCGATCACTGTAATGATGCACACCGGCCCCGGCACCGGCACCAGCACCGAGTCCATGTAATGATGTTGCACGATCCTCCAAGTCTCGAAATACCAGCATTTTCTCATAAGTGGAGGACTACAACGGTCTGGCGAGAGAAAAAGATATCAAAGAACTACTCGCAACCAGTGGAAATTAATCCCTTCTGACGGACCACTTCGGCGGCGGCGCGGTGACGGCGCAGAGAGGTTGAAAATTGTTGGCAGGTGTGAAATCGCCAACCAGAAATGCTTTATTTGAAACAAGATGTGGTAATGCTGCTCGTTGGTTTAGCTGGCGAGAGGTTAATTGTAGTAATTACGTTAATAGCCTTTGGATGGAGCTAGCTGGCGAGGCTGTGTTTTTAACACAACATAAGATTTAGATAAGCGGGAAATTGCTCAACAGGGAGGTATGCGGCGCAAAGGTGAAATCATAAATCTATGAGGTCCTTGGGGTGTAGCCAACTTCTAGGTCGGAACATGTGATTATTTTTTACAAGTTTCTCAAAGTTTTCACCACACGGACCATCTGGTTTGCTTTCGCTGAGACGAGAAGGAAACACATATCTTCGTCATCGGTTTAGGTTCAGTTGGACTACGGAGCGAGAGATTCGAGGGTCGAATTCCAGCTAAAACACCTAAAAGTTGTTTCACCTCTCGCAACCGCCTGACAAACATATGAGAGTACAACTGTCATGGGAAGGCTTCTCAAATAACAAATTGCCATTCGGACGCGGGATTGAACAGCAGGCTCCCTCCACTCGTGTATCAGAACGGAAATGGTTGTGAGAAGCTAGACCCTGGTTCCCATAGACCTGTTGCGCCAAAAAATTGTTTTTTTTTCGACAAAGTTTGTAGAGACGGAAACCTTACCTAAGATGTTGAACATAGGCTCGAGCATATTGAGAGTCGCACTATCAAGTTGGAGCTTAAAGTTGGTATTTCTAACGAACAGCTTTATCAGAGTACGGGCCATGAACCTAAGTGGCAGTGGATTGGTCACAGGTGGGTGACAGGTTCATAGCTAGCCACCCGATGCAATGGAACCAGCATACTCAGGATGGCAGAATACGCGGCGGTGCGAGAAGTACGTAGCGCAGAACAGTTGGGAAGGAAGCACGTCAACTGGGAAAGAGTCGCGGAGAGTTAAGGCACATTTTTAAAAATCGCACCCAATAGCGCCTAGGCATTGTAGAAGCCCTAGTCCCCACAAGATGATACAGGACATAAGTCTAAATTAAAGCATATTACATCGGACGCCTACAATACCGTGTGATAGTCTTTTTCTAGTGAGAGGGTTCCATGTCATCAGCAGTGTAGGCAGGTGCCACTACTCTCAACACCTATCACACAGTGCTAGAGAGCAAGCATTCGGAGGCCTTAAGCTGCATAGACAGGTCAAACCTGCTCTCAACCACTAGGGACTATATACTAGAGCTGCATAGACAATGACACGGTTCCTTCCTATGAGAGGCCTTTTCTGTCAAAAAAAAAGAGTTTGAGCCTTTCTGATCCATCTAGCTAGACAGATATGTCTGGACATTAGACATAGAGGTCTGCCTGCTCATCTTAAATTGGAAACAACGTTGAGTTTTGTCAACAGATTAAGTGTGCCAAGAGATATGTCGATCGAGGTGGAACCCTCCTTGGTGAAGTAGTCGCCCATATTCTCATAGTCCCAGAACCCATATGAGGAGAATGTTGAAATTGTTCAGTCATCTCGTTATTAGACAATTTAGGGCAGTTTTTGAGTTAAATGCTAAAGATTTCAAGGAATCGATTGCGGCTTGACTATCCATCACCTTCAGAGACGATAATCTCTCCTTGATCCTTATGATCTCCGCCTGGAAGACGCTAAAATGATTGGAAAGGCGAAAGGAGATATTTTCTTGTTGCTGATTCATTCTCATAGCAGGATATGGACACCGTGTTTGGAGCCAGAATCCTTCTGCCAATCGAATCTTAAGGAGATGCATGAACAGGATTTCAAGATTGAGTAGTGTTTTGCCATAAATCCTAAACGACTGAGATGTAGACTTCAAACGAGCAGCTACATAGGCTGCCACTTGCTTTATAGTTATTCCAAGACGGCATGTAGAACAACATGTCCAGAGCCACTGTCGGGCTGCTTCTAAGTACTCCTCTGGTGCGAAGGCAAGCTGACTGTTCTACGCACGTGTTAATGGATGCATAGAGCAAGGCTCTCTTAGCACATTCAAGGATATTGGGTTTCCAGCTAAGTTCCTTGTCTGATATGAGATCCAAATAAGGCTAATGCCTCACAGTTTTGGAGGGTCATTCTGTGCGAACTTTTGTATTTCCTAATGAAGAGGATAAGTTCTGTCCTTGACGGTTGATACTCAGTCCATATCCTTTAGCCCTTTAAGAGAGCTTAGGGGAAGCACTTTGCAAAAGATCTCTGAATGGAGTGTAAGGGCTGGAAAGTTTCAGCATAGGTTGAGGATCTTGAGGTTACAAAGCTAGCTTCACAATATCAGGAAGAGGGAATCATTCAATCTGGTAACTGAATCTTCGTCTTAATAACCAGAGAGTCAAGCTTTTAAGCAGCACGATATGATTTGCTATTCTTTGGGTTTCAGGTGATCCCTGGTTTCGTTCATATTCATGGTCAGAGGTGCAGAATCTAACAAAACAAATAGAGCTTCAAACCGAAGAGTCTTCCAATCCGCCAAGGAACTCCACTTGGTTCCCAGTTTTTGCTGAGTTTCTTACTTAATTTCCAGCCAATACTTGCGAGCTTAGATGTATTGTCTAAGCAAGCTCAGTGAAGGCGAGTTTTGGTCTCAAAAGACTCAAAGAGTTGATAAGTTCCATCGACTAACAAGTCTCGACCAAGAACGTCCACTAAGTGGTAGAAAACATGCATCTTAGTGCTAAACGTGGTCAACCAGAGAAGCTTTGCCGTGGGTTTCTTCAGCAAAACCGAGGCTAAACAGGTTATTCTAAAAGTTATAGCCACCCTATGCTTTAGATAAAGACCGCTTTAGCCAGACTAGATTAGGGAATGCTGGAGGATATACATCCTTCTGTAGGAGTCCGACGAGGATAAGTAAGTATTCGCCGTAGAATTCGTATCTCTGCCATGATAGAGGAGTTCGTCAAACTGCCGTAAGGTATCAAGCTTAGGATCTATTTCCTTCAGCTACCCACACAACTATCTGAATATCTGAAAGGATCCTGCGACTGAAAATCGCAATTGATTTTAACGATCCCCTATCCAGCAATGAGTACCTACTTCAACTTAGAAAGGCATATCCTAAGCACACCGTCATGGTCAATCTATTTCAATTGTGTCACATCATCTGATGCAAATAACCCGTCAGTCTGTCACTACTCGCCACACATTAGAATGCCAACGAAAGATTTATTATTTGAATAAATGCCTCCTCGGTTGCCATATACTGACTGACGGCCATGCCAGTGTGGCTTCTCCCAAACGACCTCGTCGCACCCGTACATCAATGCGCGAGCTGTGCCATTATTTATCATGTTTCGTTCGATTAATTGGAAATCAAACTTGACGGAACGGACGCATTTGGCATTGCTAACGTCTTCATTAACATTCCGCATTGATACTGCTCGCCTTTTGTCCATTTTAAGCCTCCGTAGCCTCCATGAAATGTCAATAATTGCAATATATGCCCGCCGACACATACAGACGCATACGGACGCAATTTCCTCGGAGCTATCTCGCCAACTTTTTCACTTGGACAGCCTCACCATCATCATCATCATCATCATCATCAACAGTGGAGATCAGCGGATAAAGGATACTGAATGTTGCCTCGCTGTCTGCGAAGCAAAGTATGACTCCGCACGCCCTGCGCGCCCAACTAACTCACCCGGGGCAGTCCAAGATGCACCTTAAATGCCAGTCCGACCGGCTGTTCGTTGTCCGAGTGCAGCATGCGATTTTGTCGGCATTGACCATCATGATGGTCGTACATCAAGCAATTGGCTCGAAATGTTCACTCCTCCATGGAGGAGGACTGCTGGGCCACAAGTGGTGGCGATGGTGGTGATGGTGGTCATGGTGGTGCTGGTGGAGTACAGTCGGGAGTCGTGTACTCGTGTGTGCCATGTGTTTTCCAGGAAAACTTGGAATTTTTAATGAATGCGCGGCATAATTAGGTTCCACTAAAGCGGGACAAAAGAAAAATGCTGCTCTGTATGTCATCCGGACGGCGACGACGACGGCAACGGCGATATCATTAGCAGGAGGAACTTTGGTAATGAGATCGAATTATGACATGCTTCGAGGGAAATTTAATGCAATTAAAATAATTACGCGACTAATTAATGTAATAAGGATGTATAGAGCTGGGGATGGGTTTGTAAATAAATAATTCTTCTCCTGTTTAATTGAAAAGTAATCGCCTTTGAGTCGAGCATACTTACGTCATGCAATTGACTTGGACTTGACTGCATTCATGAATATGCATATGTTACAGGGTAGAGCCGAATCGTGCCTGGACTAAGTGAGCGTATGCCTAACCTTGTAGGGAAGCCGGGGATAAGGATGCAACTGAGATGTACATGCAATTACTGGACTAGGTGTCGACCAGATCGGAATGAGATAGTCAACTTGGGACGCAACTCTCATTCGATTAACAGCTGCTGAGTTGATGTTGAGGAATGTCAGTGCTTCACTGAAATCAACGGGCTATCGGGAGTAATAAGGGAGGAGGTCTTGGATTGAAATGGTTACAATGATGCCAATACCACGAAGTGATGTCACCGCATTTATTGACAGTCAGGTGGCCATTGGAGTAAGTTTTGTTACTAAAATCAAGTTCAAGTTAGTTGTGCATTCTTGAATCAATAACAAACAGCTTTGTAAGGCCTTAATAGGTCCGGGATTATGCAGGTTCTTTGAAGAATTGCAGCAGTACTTCCATAGTCAACTTCACTCCAGGAGTATGGAATCATACTGTACTCATGGCAATCCATGACGTCGCACTTCTTTGAGTTCCAGTGCACAGCGGAATTGAATGAAGTCGTGGACGAATTAGCAAGAAAGTAGTCGGAACAGTGCTTGACGCCTCTAGCGTGTTAAACACAATATAGAGGGGAAACCTTGGTGAGATTGGCTAACGAGAGATGGAATGAACTTCCATTTTGCCGAGTATCCAGAAAACTTAGAACGAAATATGATATCGCCAACCAAACCCAAACGAATCCTGTCGCGTAACAGACCCAACTTAACACTCTTCATGGGAATCATTACAGGCCACAACCTCATGGCAGGCCATGGTAGTCAAAGGCGATTCAAAACTGATAGCCTCTGCTGTAGCGATACGAATGCCGCCGGTGAATACCAATTGGAAGCCTGGTGACCTAACAGTAAAGTCACCATTAACCATTCTAAAATTTATAACAACCTCTGGGCGGTTCAAGGAGGACGTATCTTCGAGGCTCCGGAAAGAAATGGAATACATCATCGCACTACCAAGCTGTAGCCCGAAATTCGCTAAAAGAATTCTAGCGGAAAGCACAGCAATGACGATAGAGTCTGTACGAAGAATGATCCGAAATGGATGTAAATACTAGCATCTACAGGAAGTGTCCTTCAGACACTTAAGAACGATTGCAGCGTTTCTCAAGCCCAAGTCACAGCAAGCCGTGAAATGTGAATTGAAAGACTGGACGATATCTGCGTGGCCAACTTTCTTTTGGGTACCGGATCACATGGATTTCCCAGAGAACGAAAAAATGGATGGACTAGTCAGGACAGAGTTATACCCAAGCTCCTCGCAAGCTCTTACTGTGGGCAGTGCACCACTTAGTACTCTGAACAAGGATGGACATTGTATCCAACAAAGAGACTTAAAGGCGACTGACAGTGTCTACTAAATTTTGTACACCAGAGCCAAATCGTGGTGGTCAGCCTATTATGAAACTTAATGTCAGGGATACACGAAGAAGTGTTGGTGTCGTGACAGGACACTGTGTGATGGGCAATCATACGAAATTGAAAATCATGGATAGAAATACAATCTATTTGCCACTTGCTACCTCATTTTCCAGCATAAACTACGAAAAGGAAAGATGTCCTTGGAAACTAGGGGTCTGGAATATGTGGAACTGAACAAACTCCTGAGATTTGCTCAGTAAAGTCACCATTAACCATTCTAAAATTTATAAGAACCTCTGAGAACAAACTCCTGAGATTTGCACAAGCAGCTGGGTGAAACTAAAATTAAGTTATCAGGCAGTGGGCAAAACAGGCTCTCTATTGGTCTACGTGAGTTGGGCAAGGGGACTCATTTACCTAACCTAACCTAAGGTAGTTCGGCGTTGTCGCTAGGAACAATATTTTTTTCTGCTTGATCAATAGGAATAGGAATAGGCTTGTTTTATCCGATTGTGGATTAAACTTCCTTTCTTAGGAAGCTTAAATATCCTTCCCTTCTTCTACTTCTTAGACACTCACACACGTGTCATCTTTAAAGTGTTGCAACTCAAATCTTTGGTGTTACTTACATCGGATCATCGATTTGGTGACAGTCGAAGTTTCGGAATGTTCAAGGATTTTCTTCTCACTATCCTTAGTTGTCACTAGCTTCACTTTATCTGGTGCTGCGGTAGATACCATGCTTTTGTCCATTACATCATCGATGGATAATAGAATCAACAATGGATAAAGTATACAACTTTGGTGGACTCAAATTTGGAATCCAAACTCTTCTAACACCTCAACGCGTGATGAAGGCAAATATACGCTCATAGCATAGGCAGCTATATAGGTAGTAGTCCCTCCAACATTAATAGCTTTGACGAGATGTAGACCAGTTGAGAAGATTTCTGTACAAAAATGGCAACCCACCATCTAGGAATATCAAAGCCCAATCGATAGCATCATCGATCTAGAGAGAGCCTTTGATCGCGTGCCCCATGTACTAGTATGGCATGTCCTTGGGTTTTCAAGAGAATTTAATTGACTTCGTCAAAAACTTCTCCTATGTCACTTGTCTGTGCCTAAGTGGTTTGACTAAGAGGAGAGAAACCCCTCTTCATTGCACTTAGATGCATAGAGACCCATTGTGTCGCCCATAGGGGAAAGATGTATCCTTTCGCTCGAGGAGCATTACCTAGCCAATGGTAGCTTAAACCATTCTTTAGATTTAACATAAATAGCTATCCTGGAAGAGGTATTCTCCAAAAAAATTCTTTCTTAGTTGACAGAGGTTTAGTCAATGACATAGAAAGTGGGTAACATTCCCAAGTGGCTTGATGTGATAACCAAAAGGACTGAGTTGAAATGTGGGGTCCCGCAAGGGTCCACTTTGAGTCCGTTGCTTTTATTTTGGCAATGGATTGTCTTACCCGCAACCGAAATGAAAGACTTGTGGAAAAACTAGATATTTAGCCAGAAGCTCCAGAATCAAAGGACGACGAAGGTCCTACACTAACAGTGATGGGACTGTTGAGAGACCATAAGTCTCATTGTGGTTGATGAAACTCCCTTATAGTGTTCAATGTTTTATGAGAGAAAAAAAGAACTATAACTTCCGCCAAAAGGGGGTATCTGTAGTTAGACCTATGTCATCTTTCGGGATGCTGGCCAACTTGTATTTTATTCTAAGTCACTAGATCACGTCGAAGCAAAATTGTACGAGGAAGTTGTTACGGGCCTAAAATCCGACGACTTAAAGACCATGGAATAAGCCATACACTACAAGGGCGAACTATTAAAAGAGCAAATCAATTGAAAAGACGAACCATTAGGCGAACTAAAGATCTCGCAGAGACAAATGGCTTAAACAGAGAAGTAGAAGAAGATGATAGCTACCACATCCTACCAAGTACCATCTTAACTCAAAGTGTCAAGGACTTTCTCCAAGTTGATGAGCAGTAAATGTACCAATGGTTGGTATGTCCCTCTAGCCTAAATATTTCCCTATTTTGTGGGACAGATGACTCTCCACAATCCCTCCAACAGTATTCAAATTCGATTTGATTGACAGGGAATGATGTGTTCACCTCTATTCCCTCCATTACGCCAAGTTCTAGTTTACACGTGAACGTTTCCAGGAAACTGCCTCACTCCTCTCAATCCCACAAAGACAACGATCCTCTATGGCTAACAGAGAGAAGAAAAAAAGTTAATTAAATGCAAAAGACTAGCTAACCTAATTAGCGTCTACCATCTATGAGAAACGCAGTACACAATGCTTGCATCACGCTCTAGTACATCCGTGAATGCCATTTGCGTGAAATCAGCAATTAACTTAATTAAAGTAGGCGTAGCCTCCGCTCCAGTCATTTGTCGTTATCTTGGAAACGTTTTAGCCATAAAAGCATCTCATTAACCAAAACTCAGCAATCATTGCATCCAAGATGGGTAGTCCCCCCATCAAGGAATATATGTCAGGCCAAGTCTCTATGCATATTATCCACTCTCGACATGAGGCAAGCACCTTCTTTGAGTGCTTTGTCAATTACCATTCGACTGCAAAAGCCGATAGCCTGCTGGTCTAGACCCCATCTATGGTCAGTCAGCCACCACCACCACCAGTTCCGAGCAACAGCTTTGATTAACTCTCCGCGCGTACCATAACGTGCGTGTGTGTGTGTGTGGATGCATTTTTATTAATATAACTGTCATTTAATTGTGATATCGAAGACCTCGAGGCAGTAATAATTGTCAAACACGAACCAGCAAAGCTTGTGACAGTCAATGTTACAGCCTACCGCTGCTGGCTAGTACACCACCGGTGATGGGTGTGTGGTGGTGCTCGTCAAACATAATCCTGCTCTTTGGCTGAAAGCCTAAAATGCAACAACAACACTGGACTGCAGTGCACTGAGATGGTTATTAAACAATTTTTTCATTTTAATTAAAACTGATGCCAACGAAAAATTCCCGGACAATTATACCATATCCGATGGCCATCTCCGTATGGAGTCAGTTCTACATCCTGATATGGCTCCTATGGCGGCGATGTGGGATTTGTGTACCACCAGTCAATCCGTGCACACACACTCTGTGGTTGTAGGCTTAACACCGGTGGTGGCCAACCGACCCCGATCGACCAAACGACGACATTGCGTGTGTTGTGCCACCATTGCGTTCGAATAAAATAATGAACTCGAATTATATTTCTCAATCCGAGTCGAGAAATGGTCGCATTTGTTCGACGCCTGGGTATTGCCCACCGAAGGGTGGCCTGGCCTGGATTGGATTACCGGCCGGTAATGTCGATCTTGGTTTTCATTTAAAGTTAATCATTTTTAATTAGCAACGCATTGCAATCGGGCCGCGTGCATGATATGATGATCCGTCCGAACGGTGGTGATGATGTTGGTGCATAGTTTCACTTTAAAAGGAGCTATCGCCACCCATCGGCACTGAGGCTTTCTGAGAAAATGCTACGCGTTTACGGCCATATGGAACGGAGAGAATGGAATCGCAAGCCAATTCAACAGGTAACGCGGGCTTATTACGTATCCATCTTTTGTGCCAGAACTACAGTGAGGGAGAGCAGATGTAGAGCAGATTGGATTTAATTTTATTCCTCCGCGTGCGTGTAGCACATCCATCACTGGCGATGGTCTCGAAGCCCACTTTTGTAGATGCTATGTGTGGGAAGTGTGTTGCCAAATTTTATTCAGAAATTTTGCTTCATTAGAGCGGTGGAACTTCAAGCTACTGCCACACTTAGGTACTTTTACTGCGGCGCTGCACATCACTGACAGATGGTTGCAATGTGTGAACAGCATTGCAAGGACGAAGACTATGGCAGCCCTTGCAACCTGCAGAATGAGTTGCAATCGGAGCAAAGGAATGTTGATTTGGTTGAGAACGTTGCAGTTTTTCTTGCTGTCAATGTCAGTCAGTGCTGTCAGTGCTGTCAGTTGGCAGAATAGTGACAGAAATTATACAATTTTGGCTAAAATGAGTGAATTTCAACAGAAATGGTTTTACAATATAAATTTTGGTTTATATTCAGTAAATCTTCAGAGATAGAAGAAGGTCAGAAGCAATGCCGTTATGCTTATATCTGAAAGTGTTGGCAAATCCAAGCTAGTCCACCCAGACCTTGGAGCAGAACTAAGATCAGACGAACTACTTGGAACGCTCCGTAGAAGTCTGTAGGGACTTACTTCAAGTACTCATGTCGTTAGCCAGGATTAGCCATTTGGGTGCCAGGATAAACAAGGCAATGAGATTGCAGACATTCTAATACTTACTGAATGTTCTTACCGAACATCTCCCTGACAAGAAAGAAACCACTTCCAGGTTTAACTAGAAGTCAGATTCGTATAGTCACTAGACAGTGAGCAGCAGAACGCAGCTGCCGTCAATACTGTAACCCAAGGCAAACGCAATAACATAGGAATGCAAGGGAAAACTTAATAGATTCCACAGCCCTTTCCCTGGTATCACGGCGCTCCAGCTTGGCAGGCGATAAATAAGACAGATGTTCGGTTTGTAAGCCTTTCAGTGTACAGATTACAGACTAGGACATCAGTCAAGATACGTCCTCTCCGGGCGGTAATACCTTGCAGTTAACTACCCAACTCCCGAAATTAAAACTCCCTTCACTGACATACATCCCTCCTCCCATCTTTATCCTCCACCACAGATTCTCTAGAGATTACAAAACAGGCCCAATCTACGGCTTATGCTATAAGGTTTCCTTTCAACACGATGGATCCCACTGAGTCATCAAATTACGTACTATAACAAATCCTTGAGGTTTCTGGCTACTTTTCTGGAAAAAGCAGAAGCTACTTGGTAGCTCGCTGTAACAAAAGGAGGCCGCGCGTACTATGTATCAATGGATTGCTATTGGAACCCGAAAAGGAGTGCAGCAAAAGTAGCTACGTGTAACCGCAGCTTAAGGATCGGTTCGAGAATGAGCTTATTGTCAGTAGCTACTCTCTTGAAGGGTTTCTTTTGGACCGTGTCCTTGGAAACCGCGAAGAACATGAAGATACCTTGACTTACGCTGATGTGTAAATAGAGCTCAAGTGTCTTATTAAGAAAGTAAATGAGATTTATTTCAAGGAGCTGAAGGACTTCACTCTGCCTGACTGGTAGAGAACGGTAGAAAAGTAGAGCTTCTTGAAAGCAGGGCCAGGTTGTAGCGAATATGAAGATAAGATCAATTATCCTGTTCTACTTTATGGATAGTACCAACATCAGGACTAAGTGATGATCCTGTGGAAGCATTTTATATGGCTGCGCAAAGTTCTGCTCGTATTAAGGCTCTGTGGCACAGATCTGATGTTAAAACAAGAGCCTGTCAAGTACATCCCAAGAAATCTCAGTGCAGCCTCACGATATTGGAGTCATTCAAAGCCAAGTGAAGGACACTTCCTTAGGCTTAAATTCTGGTCCACGAGAAGACTCCCCCATAAATCCTTCGATTCTTCTTCTCGGCTTATAAATCTCCTAGGATTGATGCCACTTTGCAAGTCATAGGCATAATGTTTCCTTGGTCTGCGATATATCTATACTCTGACTCTAGAAATAGCTTTAGAACTATCGGCCTATTCTCGTTTCTGTTAAAGTGCCCGCAAAACTGATAGACATATGTACATGTGAAGTGGGCTACTCCTTTGCGCTGAATATTCAAAATAGTCAACATGCATATCAAGGACTCAAGTCTATGCAAGCAGCAGACTCTACAAAGGAGAAATGAACAATTCCAACCTCTGCAGTCTGTCTGTCTTGACATCAAAAGGGATCGAATGAACTCAAATTAAGTGGAGCGTAGAGATCCTTAGGAGGAGGAAATCAATGCTGGCATCGTGGTCAGCTACGCCAGAACTGTCCAAACTGTCCAAAGCTTTGCGTGGGGCATATGATGTGAGTCATGACGTACACTGTCACTGAATGAGCGAACATCGCCCATGTTCATCCATCTAAGATAGATGTGACAGTGCTATCAAACAAGATTCAAACTATTACAAGTAAGGTGGCTTGTATTGTTGGACACTATCCGTTAAACTACTTAGAATGGTCTGATGAAACCTTTACGGTGGGTACCCTTGGGGTGAGTGTTCCATGTCTACACCTCTTTAAGGATGTGTCCAGGACCTAAGCTGTCATTCTTTTGAAAACCCAAACTAATACGAACTGAACCAATGTAAATGTCCCTCACTATATCATTCCTCCTAAGCGTTGCATTGCAGGTATGCAGCGCAGCGCAGCACAGCACAGCACAGCACACATCTATCCATCGTTCTCCAGCCGACAATAATTCCACCTTATTACCTTAATGGTGCTTGAAAAAGGAGATTTATTAATTAGTTCGTTAAAACGACAACTTATAATTCTGCTCCTAATTAAGATCATTAATTATAATTGGATGCGGTTTCCTTCGTCCTGTTTGTCGCGCATAATGAGCCACATACTGTTCGCATACATTCACATGCCAACATATACTTTCTCATCTTGTTTTCCATACAAGTGCACCACTTAACAATGCGAGGAGCATCATCATCATCATCATTGGCGGCAGTGGCGTAGCCCGGGTACATGAGCCGCTCCTTGTCGTTCTGCTCTACCGTACCGATTCAGCTGGTTTTGTTGGAACAATTTAAGTTTATTGCTGCACAGAAAGTGCCTGTTGTTGGTAATGGCGAGACTTCTTTTATTTGCGTTCAACTCCCATTCATAGTGCGCTTGTTTCGTGTGGTGGTAGGTACACTGTGTTGCTTCTTTTTTTTTTTCTTCATCTGGATACGAGTGGTAGTAACCTCTCTTGTGAAGCCTGTTCAGATACAGATACATATGGGGGAATGCTATTAATTGTTCAGTTGATGATGAATGATCTGATGATACCTAATAGAACCCAATTAAGAGGACGAGAGAGCCTAACTAGTAAAGCATATGCAATTAAGTGCAGCAGAACATTGTGTTGGATGGCAGAGGAAAAAAAAAAAAAGGAAAATTCATATCTATGATCTGTTGAAGTAGATTAGAGGCATTGTGAGCTACTTGTGGATGGGAAGTGCAACAATGTTAACTGAGGTAGGTACCATTGGAATGACATACATTCCCCGGTAGTGTTGGTTGGTCAATTTGCGTTCAAGGGACAACAAGTTAAGGGGCAATGGGCCAGATAAGTTGATACATTGTTTGGATTGTTTTTGGCCGAATTCTTGAGAGTCCTTTGGATGGAAACAGTAGATATTAAAGTTTTAACAAAAAAAGACCAAATAAGATGAACTAATGGACTGGGAAGGACCACGGACGAGATCTCTAAGAGTGGAGGGTGGGCCAAATACAAGTTTCTTTTGAAAAATGCAATAAAAGGAACAAAATTGCATCTTTTTTATGTATTATGGCTTTAATAGTCAGATCAAACATTCCCATTGTTTTTGGAACAGAACGTCGTTCAAGTGGCTGCCTGGGCTAGCTTCGCAGTGGCGCATCCACTGTCACTCCAATTTTGCAAGACCATGTTGATAGTTTAGGGCCGTAGCTCACGGATTGCTTGGATTGTATTGGCCTTAAGTGCTTGAATGGTGTCCGGATTGTGGGCATAACATCGGTCCTTCAAGGTTCCCCACAAAAAAAACGTCCAAAGGGATCAAATCGACATCGCCACGATGGCTGATAACACGATTTGGGAATTTGGTGCGAAAAAGATCGATTGCGGCATGGGCTGTGTGGCATGTCGCACCATCCTGCATGAACTAGAGGTCGTCCAGATTTATGTCTTCAATTTCAGTAAAAAAAAAGGTCGGTTAACATGGCTCTGTAACGCCCACCGTTGACCGAAACGTTGTTCCCAGCCTTATTTTCGAAGAAAAATTGTCCTATGATGCCACCACTCCACAATCCGCACCCAACTGTCACTCTCTGTGGATGCATTGGCTTCTAGACATAATGTGCTGGATTTCCGAGCTCTAGATGCGGCAATTTTGCTTGTCAATGTAGCCGCTTCCCAATGTTGTTCAAACGTAGAGGGAATCACATCGTTCCGAGGAGGTATGATACTGACTTTCTGTCATGATTTCGAGTGGGAAAGAGCTGTCAGTGTCAAAATAAGTTATAATTTAAAAAGAAACCACTAGATGGCCCTCCCATTTCCTGATAGGATTTCTTATTGCAAATCTTCGACTTCAGTTTGATAGTGCGATGATGTAGTTCTTGTCTTTCTGATCTTACTCGAGATATTCCAGCGTTTTAGGATTAGGGTACGACCATAGGGTTGAGTTGACCCTAATCCGGCTTTCCATAGTATGTGAGCAAAACAAATGTAGTTTCGGAATCATTAGCCATTAACTTTAGTTCCTGACTCACGCACATAGAAACTCTGTTGACTTTGTTATTTCCGTCTATGCTGGCTACAAAGGCCAAGTCCTGCTTTTTTACTCTGAATAAGGTCCAAACAGAGTATCAGAGCTTGGTTACAACATTTCACTTACAGAGCTTATTAAGTTAGAAGATTCCGCATGAAAAGTTAGTAGGCCAAGACCTTCTGTTGAAATATGTTGCTTCGATCGCGCTAGATGTGGCCAATGAATGCCAAAGGTAGCCAGTCATTTCGAAGGCCATGTAGTCTGAAGTCTTGCTGTATTTTTCATAAAATCTACTTTACGTAGTACAAGTCCAAAATGTTGAGAGTTCGTTCCGTCAACGGAACTGCTGTACTGATCCAGATACTATCAGCAGTGCACTAGACGATGGTCCTTTGGCATCCTTTTCACGCCTACAGTACTCAAAACGTCTACGTATGTAAATAGAAGGCTCAAACCTATTCAGTTTCTTCGAACCAATTATCCCAACTAGACCCAAGGTGCCGACACTCAATGAATGTCTTTTCAAAAATGTCTTACCACAGCGAGGCTGACAAAATAATTGCACACTTCCTCTGGCCCAATTAAGGATTGAAAAATGCATACCAAGCCGGCAATTTAGTCCCGTCCTCCCTACACGATGTGTTAATTCCCTGCTTCCAGCCATTCATCATCCCAAGAGACCTCAAGTACTCACATGCTACCAAGTACGTGCGAGTACAAAAACGCGACCGAAATTTGAATATTCCTCTCCCTAATTAGACGTTATCACCAGGATCGACAAAATTGCCGGTCCGTGTATGCAACGACGTCGACGATGACGACGGCACCATTCAGTCAACAAACCAATGGCGGTAATCTGTAATTTATTTATTTACATTCTCGTACCGGTGGCAGCATTCGACGACTAAGACGACGACGACGATGACGACAACGACTAGGAGGCTAGGAGGAGGACGACGAGGAGGACATAGTTTGCAAGGCGCGCGCAAAAATGCCGTCCGGAGCGAGTACTTAACTTGACGTGCCACATCTTGATACGATCTTAAAAGTAATGTTTTTCGCACTATTAAAGTCACCCAACGAGTTGACTTGCAATGTATTACAACTCCGGCCTGGACTGTAACTTTGATATACGGAAGAGTGGAACGCTTTGCATACAAGAAGCCTGCATCCGCTGGTGTGTCTGACTGTGCCAAGCCAACATGGAGTTCATTTAATTGACTTCCCTGGACAAAGTTTAGAGACCACTTTGCCCACGAGGAAGTAATTTCAATACGTCAGGCCAGGCGGAGTTTTCCCAGCTTCCCAGTGTACGCTGCGCCGCCAGTACACGCGTGCGTGCATCGCCGGATCCAGAGTCAGGCATCCGAGCTCCTTTTTCACATGGCGCGCTGATTTATTTGCGCTACACTGTGCGATGATAATTTCCACTCATTAGCGATTTTTCGAAGTTTAATTAACGGCAGCTGGGCGAAAAGTCAGATTTCGGTCCAACTGGTGGTAGGAGGCAACTGGCAACACACAGGGCTCCCATGCGGGCATGGTTCTCGCTTTTAATGAGGAAATGCGCCGGCGATAAGGATCGATTCAATCAGTGTACCAAGTCTGTGGCGCTGATGCTTAGAGAGCTCGCGGTGCTGCTAGATAAGTGCCCCGGGGCAGTAGTTCAATGTACGCGACAGGAGGACAGGGATAAATTAAATGCGCGCAATAAATCCTCACCTAGGCGGTGAGAGGAAGAGGAAGAGAGATAGAGAATTAAATGAGCTGGCAAAACACGAATTGGAGTCGTGCGTTTTTCATTTAATCAAGTTGAACTGTCGTTAGATGTTGCTGGTCCTTTAGGTATGCGCTGTGGAGGTGATATACGGTCTGGCTGGTGCGCAATGTGAGCTCGGAGCTATTAATCAGTGTAACTGCGTGTTAATTGGGGAACTGTGGTTCAATTGGTCTTGAGGTGAATTAGCAATCTGTGGGAAGGATAGTGGCGGAGTGAGTTATTTGCCTTTTCATCGAACGGGCTAGTAGGCGAAGTCGATTTCAAATCATCTGTCAGGGAGGGTCTTAAAAGACTTAGGTATGGAGGGACGATCTTTTTCGAATTTGATGACCGTAAAGGCTTTTTCAATAAGGACATAACTATTTTGCACTTAAACAAAAAGTAGAAGAGTTTGACCTAAAGGATTGAAATTCAGCTGCAGGCATAGTGAATATTCATACATTTAAGAAAAGAGCTCGATCTTGTTCATACAATCAGAGTGAGCACGTTTGCAGCGATAGGTCCTAACAAGCGCTCATTCAATTCTAGCAACAAGATTTCGAAGCTCTGTTTTGAAAGATTATTCACTATGGTAGACATGCTGGAATGAACTACCGAGGCATATCCCTGCTTAATGTCGCGTATAAGATCCTATCCAATGTACTGTGTGAACGTCTGAAACCTTTCTGCAACACACTAATCGGCACGTACCAGTGTGGTTTCCGGCCCGGCAGATCGACGATCGACCAAGTTTTCACACTAAGGCAAATCTTGGAAAAAACCAACAAATTTCAAGTCGAGACCCACCACCTCTTCATCGACTTTAAAGCCGCATACGACAGCATTCATCGTCTTGAGCTCTACAAGGCGATGGCCGAATTCGGGATCCCGGCAAAATTGATCCAGCTGTGCCGCGTGACGCTGGAAAACACGCGGTGCAATGTGCAATTTGGGAACAGCTCCTCTGAACTATTCCAAACTTGCACCGGATTTCGGCAAGGAGATGCGCTGTCGTGTGACTTCTTCAATCTAGTGCTGGAACAGATAGTGTGCAGGGCAGGTGTCAACACGGAAGGCACTATCTTCAATAAATCTGTCCAGCTGCTGGGATATGCAGACGACATCGACATCATCGGTCGCACCCAGTGTGCCGTTATAGAAGCTTTCACGGCAATTGAAGAAGAGGCGAAACGAGTTGGCCTTGAAGTAAATGAGGACAAGACCAAGTACCTGTTGTCAACAAACAAAGAAACATCGGTCCACCGCCTAGGACAAAACGTCACTGTTGGCAACAGTAACTTTGAGGTAGTTAGGGAGTTTACCTACCTCGGAGTAAATATCAACTCCACGAACGACACTCTAGTGGAGATTCGACGAAGACTTACCCTAGGAAACCGCTGCTACTTCGGTTTGGCAAAACAAATGGGTTCAAAACTCCTATCACGGAAGACGAAATGTATGCTCTACAAGACTTTGATCCTGCCAGTTCTGCTATATGGAGCCGAGTGCTGGACGATAAGCAGGAAAGCAGAGCACACGTTGGGCACTTTCGAGAGAAAAATTCTTCGTCGAATTTTCGGTCCCATAAGCGAGGAGGGCGAATGGAGGAGAAGATGTAACCGTAAACTCTATGAGCTGTACCAAGATGTGGATGTAGTCCAAAAAGCCAAAATACGTCGACTACACTGGCTCGGCCACGTCGAGCAAATGGACAATAATGCTCCAGCAAAGAGGATCTTCGACTCACAGCCCCCAAGTTCGAGACGACAAGGATGAGCGAACCTCCGTTTTAAAGACCAAGCTATCGGGGATGCCAGAGCGCTTGGTCTGGACAACTGGAAGCAGCATGCCCGGGATCGAAGAGAATGAAAAGCTACCGTGTCTCAGGCAGGGACTCTTCACGTGTCGGGAGCCCGTTAAGTAAGACATGCTGCATCTCATGTAGAGTACGCACCATCAGTCAACAGAACTATAGGTTTGTTCCTGACCTTCCTGAAACTCGATCTCTACCAATTTTTGGTATAAAGGTCACTGGAAGCGTTCGCTAGGATGTCCTTAACTATGTATTTCAGTACCAAACACGCAATGAATACTAGACTGACTAATGGCCTCCTAACAATCCATCGTTACCAATCGTTTTCTTGCTATCAAAGGTTTAGTTTGTCTGCCTAAAATATTAATGTTTCAACAAAAGATCCTCGAAATAGCTTGCATGGATCCTGACAATAATCCACGTCCTTGTTGTATGTTTAGTGAAACTAAATGCCAAATCCTTAAAATAATCCCGCAAAGGACGTGTGCGCAAATGTGTCCTTTGACCTTTTTATGTGTTTATACCACAAAATCAGAAATAGCACACATTTCTAACATTTTTTCCCCATTAATCATGATTTTCTTTCTTTTTGGTTTTTTTCTTAATAAAATGTTTCCTGATTTTTGCGGTGTATACGTGGGCGGCTTAGATTTACAATCGCGTTGCACATTTAACAATTTCCAGATTTGCATATACCACTTGGTTGTGCGGCACAAACAATGCCTTTCTGTTGCATGGTTCAGGTTCAGCGTCACAAGTGCCGGGCCTTGGTTTGCATATTACTCGGAGGATAAAAATCCTGCAGCTCTATGAAACGAATGTTTTTAACAGTAACTTCCGGTTGGAAAAATTATTGCCTCCCTCCTGTAGGCGGGAAGTCAATTCATGTCTAGCAACTATGAATGTTTTTGGCCATGCATGCATGTATGTGTGTGCAAATATTTTGCCTTTTATTGCTTAATCCTTGCGTTGTAGACGAAAGATTTATTTTGCTTTATGAAAAAATATAGAGAAACAAGTAGGGTTAGCCTTTGGGGCGATTTTCAAATGTGAACGCTTTAGGGATGGAATGTCCTTGAGATAATACTTGGACGTAGTCATACTTACTGCTTCTGCTAACTGGAGGGCACACTACCTCTAACTCATGGACATGAAATCAGAGAGGACTGTTTCTGTGGAAAAGAAGGCATTCGAGCCTTTCAGAGTACAAAATTCTTTGGGCTGTTAGTAATCGTACTTCAGTCCAAGACAGTATTTACTTGAAGGATATTCTAGAGATCCATTGCAGCTTCTATGGGTATGGGGTGCAATTTATTAAGTAGGCAATAAAGGGCTACCCAAATCCTGGAATATGGTCCACTCCTTGTGTCCATCATAAGGAGCTACATATATGAGTTCTGATGGTTTATTCGAAATCTTTATTGAACGAGCTTCTTCGCAGGATTCTTTTGAAAGACAGTGAGAGATGGATAGTGGCTTGGTTTGTGGTAGAAGCCAAATACGTATACCCTACCTTAACTTTCAGACTATAAGCAGCCGCAAGAAAAGAGAAGCAATCACCATCAGGGTAGGCAACCAAATTATAACGTCAAAACCGGTGATCAGATACCTAGGTGTGATGATTGACGCTAGGCTAGCTTACAAGGAACACCTTGAAATAACGTGCGACAAAGCTGCTCGGGTGTGTACTGCCTTATCCAGAATAATGACAAACATTGGAGGACCCAGACAACCAAGGAGACTAATTTTGTCAAGAGTGGCACAGTCAATAATAATGTATGCGTCACCAATATGGGCAAAGGCAGTGAAAATTAAGTCCCACTCAAGAAGAGTTAATTCCGTCAACAGACTGTGCGCGCTGAGAGTATGTTGCGCTTTTCGGACGGTATCCGATGATGCTATATGTGTTATTGCGGGAATGCTACCAGCGGATATCTTGGCTATTGAGCTACAGAGGACCTATGACTCCAAAATCCAATAACCCCTTGCTCCAGTCAAAGATATTAAGCTGGCAGAAAGACAGCGAAGCATGAGAACATGGCAGGAAAGATGGAATCAGTCAACGAAGGGAAGATGGACCCATCGACTTATACCGGATATAGATAAATGGATGGACCGGCATCACGGAGAAGTGGACTTTTATCTCACCCAGTTCTTAACCGGACACGGCTGCATCAGAGCTTATCTAAATAGGTTTGGGCTTGATGAATCTCCAAATTGCTCAAACTGTGGAGAGGCCAGAGAGGATGCAGAGCATGTGCTCTTTCAGTGCCCACATTTTCGCTTGGAACGCAGAGGTCTTGAGGAAATAATTGGAGAAATACCAACTCCGGAGAACATCGTAAAACATATGCTGACATCGAAAGCAGTATGGAATACTGTGAAACAAACAGCAGCGGTGATCATAAAGGAACTTCGGCGGCTGGAAAGACTCAGGGAGAGCAACCAAACCCAAATGGAAGCCCCCTCAGAACAAGAAACGCCGAACAGGTCAAGAAGAGCATAAAGTGCTAACCAGCCCAGCGAAGTAATACTTAACGGTAGTTCCGCGGGGAGAGTGGTTGAAGTGTGTAGGGTGTGGGTTAGTACGTAGGCGTATTCCTGGCATCGAGTATTCAGGTTTGCGAATCGTGCATGCCAGTAGCCCGGGTTACTGGTATCTTTAGAAGATTACACATCCGTTGGCGCAACCAAAAAAAAAAAAAAAACCTTTCAGACTATGTTAGTCAAACGAAGATTGCCTCCTGGAGTTTATTCAATATAGAAATGCGCCTAGAACTGTAAGGGAATCCAGTGATGATTAGACCATCACAAAGGAAGGCTTTTACGATTCAGAGCTACAAGAGCAAACGAGGGTAGACAACTAGAGTGGGGAGCTGTTGATAATAAAGTTCACGGGGACACAAACATTCCTAGGAACTACGTATCGAAGTCAATACTAGAAGGACGGTGTCAGAAAGGAGTTGACTTCGAAGCCTGTTTTCAAATGAACTCTTTAGCAAGGAATTACGTGTCTGATGATGAAGTAATAATTGTCAGAGGTAGGTTCGAAGAAACCTGATTTAAAGGAGACATAGACTTAGAGTAACTCACGAATGTAATTAGTTGGTAGGTTTGTTATAAAGACTGCAAGACCAGTCTCCCTTGGACCACGACGGATCCATTGTGTTCCCCGGTGTGGGATACCTGGAAGAATTGAAAACAGAAATATAAATGAAAACATGGTGGGCGGGGCTCTCCTGAACCAACTCGTTTTCGTTTTGAATTTTACGGTACTTGGCCTAAGAATGCCTTCCCGACGGTTTGGTGAGACTTGGACATTCGCAGAGGAATAGCGTCGTGTCTTCATCTGTTTAGAATGGGCAATGTAGAAGTGTATCTCCATGATAGAGTGATACGTAGGCCAAAGTTGATCTTGTCATTCCTATCCTAGGAATATTGTTCGTGAATAGAAAGTTAAAATGTTTTCGAGTTCACAGAAAGTCAATGGGATATTCCATCAGTGGGTTAAGGACATTGAAGTGACGGAAGAAAATAAAGTCTTAAACAATAGACTTGGTGGGATAGGATTTGGAGAGTTTTCAGGTATTACGTATCGAGACCATTGAGCTCGGAAGACTTTTCCTTTCGTATGTTATGTCTGATATCGAAAATGAACACAGAAGGTTTCTAGATGAATACTGGCGCAGTCCCTGGACTCGAAAGTTGCCAAAGTGCTAGGAGGGCTCTACCATCGGTAGCCTATTCGTTGGTTCTTACCGTACTTCATACAAATAAACCATCTCAGGGATCAGAGTGAGGATGAGTCGGTAGCACCAAGGCTTTTAAAATAAAATGACACTGCAGTTACCTGGAGAAGGATTAAAGCACAAAAACAACATAAAGGTTACATTGAGTTCAAGTCTGGTTGAATTAGAAAAATCTACATATGAATGTTGGTAGCTATATGTTTCGGACTTACATATATGAATCGTCTAACCTTCTTTACTAAATTGGCTACCAACCCGTGAAGAGTATGGGTTTACCTAAGAGACACCAGCCATAACTACCAGGAAGTTCGGTCTTCCTTGCCGTCTCGAACCTGGAGATCATGATTCGAAGATCTTCTTTGCTGGAGCATTATTGTCCATTCGCTCGATGTGATCGAGCCAGTGTAGGAGACGTGTTTTGGGTTTTGGGACTACATTCATAGCTTGGAATGGTTCATAGAGTCCCCGGTTGTACCTTCTCCCTCCTTTAGTTCTCCTCACATACGGGACGAAAAATTTTTCTCACGAAAGTGCTTAATATATTCTCTGCTTTCCTACTTTTTATCCTGATTATGGCTCCATAGAGGAGAAGTAGAAGGATCAATGTTTTATAGGGCATGGCTTGCGTCTTTCTAGTTAAGACTTTTCAAACTATTTGATTCCTCAAACCAGAGTAGCAGCGGTTTCCTAGGTCTCTCCACTAAGGTGTCGCAGTGGAGCTTCCAGCGCATTTCCTTGTCGCCTGGTTGAGTTCAATACGATGAATGTTGTCAAATGCGGCTTTGAAGTTGATGATTCGATGAGGAGTTTCTGCTTGAAATTTGTTGGTTTTTTCCCAGGATTCGTCTTAGTGTCCAAATTCGGTTGAGGCTTCAGACGTTGAGTAGGATCTTATAAGCGGCATGAACCAGGCATATGCTTCACCTATGCATATGATTCATAGACTATCTCCTAAAACCATTCAGGTTCGTTAGGGTTAGTTTTAGTTCGATTCATTGAGGTATTGCTACACAAACTATTCGACCAGCTGCACTTGCATTTATGCACGAACTACGTGCCTTGATGTGCCTAAGTAGTGAAAATAGACCTATTTTTGGGTCTCGAAACTTGTCCACTGCGGGATCTCCATCAGACACCTATTAATGTGTCAAGCTTAGTTAGGACTTTCTCTGCTATCAGCACCTGTAGATTAGGTCTAGTTTCGTCGAAGTAGTGTTCCTTTATTGCAGCGTCTTACCTTTCGATTACGTAAGCCTATCCTGGTAAATATTCTCAAGCACTGTATGTATCCTGTTCAGGATCTTAGGACTCCTTCGTCTTGCTTAAGCAAATCTTTTAAAACCACACCTAGCCACCAAGCCTAAGATCTAGTCACATCACTTTTCTGAATGTCGTTGACGGACTAAACCGTGCAGGTGGTCGTCGAAAAATTGAGTGCAAAGAGTTGATGCAAATTTCGAATTCGCCATACAAGACATAAGTGAAGGCTTCTTCAAGATATAAGTCCGATAGATCAACCTGACAAAAGGATGAACATCTTGTCTAACCTTCTAGGGGACCTTGTCTCAAAGAAGACTCTTCCACTCTATTCAGCAGAGATCTCAACGATAAGTACAGCCTCACGATTGATCAGTGGATCCTCTAGTCAACTCAAAGGACTCTCACACATTCCCATCAAACACACAATAAATAATGAATACGGCACAAGGTTTGATTACAAAAAGTAAACCCACAACTGCACGTTGTAGGCGTTTTGCCAATATTTTGCCATTGTCCCTGGAGTCTGGTGTGCAATCCCTTGGAAAATATGTATATTATGTACCGACACGTATGCAACCATGGCTAAAAGAAGCGACCCTCAAACTCCGATCTGCCCTCCTAACCTCATCCTTCGACGAAAACCCGCTCCGTTTCACTGGCTCCATATATTACTCCCATACGTCCGTACGTTCCTACGTGCATACGTATGTATATGTGTATGTGTCTGGAAGTGAGGATTTGTTGTTTGATGCCAACATGGAGGGGGCGTGAAGCTAAAGGGGCGACACTTTAATTAGTTCGTTTCAAGTTGCCTGTAATTCCGTTCACAATGGCAAAGGAATGTGTGTTTAATTAAAATTTCGCCATTGTTTGTACGCCATGGCATTTAATTAGGAAATGCTGCTTTTAATATTATTGTTGGCGTGTAAATATAACGTCAAATGCTTTACCCACTTATGTCGTTGTCCGCTCGCGTTTCAAACACACACTTGCACGTACATATGTATGTAGGTATGGGTTTAAGGATGAGGGCGAGTGTGTAAGGGAAATGAGACGATACACAACCGGAGAAGGTATGTGCAGCCATTTTAGCCAGCGGCAATCGGGCGGAACCCTGTAGAGGTAAATTTAATTGCGTCAGCAGTTCATTTTCGTAAAAAGAGTTTTCGGTTTAATTGAAATTTGATAATATCGGGTACTCGGGGTTGCAATTGATTGGCATATGACAATGGAGTCTGGCAGAGGGAATTTCTAACACGATGGGGGTTTATTAGGATAAAAGTTCTGTTGTGCTCCTGTAAGTGAGGATTTTTGTTTGGCAGTAGGTTTTTCCTGCTTTTTAATTAGGTAGGTATACGTTTCTGTTTCGGTCCTGGACTCTCAAGCAAATAGGTGGGAGGTTTACCTTTCTGCACTTGAGTTCGTTGTTATTCCATTGTGATCAGAAAAATTATGGATATATGTGCTTGGAGATGGAACTAATAATTCACGAGCCATGTCACTAAGACTACACAAGTTGCCAGGGAACGTCGCTAAAAATGAGCTTCTGTTCGCCACATAGTAGTGCAGGGTGGGCCAAATACAAGTTTCTTTTGAAAAATGCAACAAAATGAACGAAATTAAATCGTTTCCATGTACTATGGCTTTATTAGTAAGAGCAGGCATTTCTATTAATTATGGAGCAGAACGTCGTCCAAGTGGCTGCCTCGGTAGCGCATTCTGTCACTCCAATTTTCCAAGACCTTGTTGATGGCTGTAGCTCACGAATAGCTTGGATAGTATTGGCCTTAAGTGCTTGAATGGTTTCCGGATTGTTGGAAGCCATAACATAACATCGGTCTTAATGGTTCCCCATAAAGAGAAAAGTCCAACGAGGTCAAATCACAGCTCAGAGGCGGCCAATTGGCACCGCCAACACGATTTGGGAATTTGGTGCGCAAAAGATCGATTGTGGCATGGGCTGTGTGGCCTGCATGAACCAGAGGTCGTCCAGATTTATGTCTTCAATTTCAGTAAAAAAAAAGGTCGGTTAACATGGCTCTGTTACGCCCACCGTTGACCGAAATGGTGTTCCCAGCCTTATTTTCGAAGAAAAATGGTCCACCACTCCACAGTCCGCACCCAACTGTCACTCTCTGTGGATGCATCGACTTCTAGACATAATGTGCTGGATTTCCGACCTCTAGATGCGCCAATTTTGTTTGTCAATGTAGCCGCTTCCCAACGTTGTTTAAGCGTAAAGGGAATCATTTTATTCCGCGGAGGTATGATACTGACTTTCTGTCAAGATTTCGAGCGGGAAACAGCTGTCAGTGTCAAAATAAGTTATAATTTAAAAAGAAACCACTAGATGGCGCACCCTGTACATATATAGTCCCATCGCTCGGCTAAGGATGAAAATTTCGTTTCTGTTGTTGATTTGCCTAGGACCAAGCCCAACTGATATTGGCAGATGGTGGGCTTTGCTTATGGCACTGTTCTACAGAAAAAAGGCGAATAGCCTCTGTGGGGATACTCAACAATGTACTATCCTTACAGTCGCTGCCCGCTTAATGAGCCATAAGATGCCTTTATGATGGTTCTCTGACTTTCTGTATAACAATGTTGTTAAGTACATGATGGCCCTTTGGTATTTCTACAGTTTAGCAACAGCTTCCTCTGAACTCTTTGAATTATTATACGGGTGCAAGCGTTTGATGGGATTGTAGGGTTACTTGGTGCTGGTTTGGACACATCACGAAACCAGTCGCTCCCTATTGCTTATACGTTATCATACGAGCGACTCCATCTAGTAATACCCTTGTTTCCTCAAAGATACTGTTATGTGCAAGCCGGATACAATAAACTCGTGAATAGTGTTAGTTTTACGACTAGCTGTCCGTTATCTGAAGTATTCTCATGGAATCTATGGGCACCTATATAGGATTTGAACATACCAAACCTACAGGTCAACATCCATTCACATTCCATCACCTTTGCATGACATCTTCCAATCCGACGCGGAAGAGAAGACCACTTACCGTGTGATCCGAATCTGAAAGTACAGCCATTCCTTACCCTCCTTCAAGCCTTTTACAACCATAATACCATGAAAATTAATTAACATTTCTCGAGGTTATAACCACACCATTCCTTTATATTAATCCCCCTCTTTGCTCCTTTTAAATTAATTAACACCGCTAGCGAGCAAAATAAATTGCCCAGATTTCCAATGTCTATTATGGAGTCGTTTATTTGGTCGTAAGAAATCATTTAACGTTGGCTACCGTGTTACCAATAAATTGACTCTTCCACACAACTTTCCTTTCCCTGGGTACACGCTTACTTAAGTGGCTCACCATGCTTCGAATCGAATGGGGTCCAGGGTTTGTTATTACACGATCCTCTGCGACGAGTGCGGCATAAATTGATCTTAATGAAATTAATAAGTACCAGTGGCCAAGTGGGTAGAACTCTGGCCACACCGGCAAACTGGCTAACGACTTTGAAAGAGGTTGGATATGAATGTCAAATGAAAATTTATTTACCGCCTCAGATCGTACAACGTACAACGTACATGCGCTCTGTATGATGGCGTGCTGAGTTTGTTGGGTAATATAGACATTGGTAGTATTATGTATGCTATATGGAACAAATTAGGTATGGATCTACATATATGTATAGAAGGCAAAGTTGGGTTAAGTAGCAGATGTGGATCCCATGTCCTTGTCCGACATTTTAGCTAATTTCCATGATGCTCACCGATCACACTTCAGTCCAATTTGAGGATAGTTTCGGACTAAAGTATGTCTTAGAGTCTGATCGTTTGAGTGCTCTTACATATTTTTTTCAAAAAGCGTTTAGAAAGCCGGGTTATGCCTAGCATGTGCCAATGACGACACAATCCGGAAAGAAGGAAAGAAAACTTAAGCAATCGGCCCATGTGTCACAGTGGGGTGGCTATAGCTTCGATGGACTTTCCCACCTCGGTTGTTCTAACAATTTTGACCACAAAATCTCACCAGAAATCCAACAAAACACTCTGTCTGAGAAGGGTCTTGAGTATCGATTCTCTAATATGCCTAAGTCAGACTGTATTTCAGAAACTCCTTTCGGCTGTGATCAACAAATTACGATTTGCTTCCTTCTTATTGATTCTCATTCTTTCGGGCTGAATGTTAGCGTGGTCTAGAAATGTTTACTGATTCCCATAGTCTACACATAGCCCCTAATATGCATCAACGTGGTACGATGGACTGAAGACTGCGATATTTCTTGTCGTATTCGACTTACGCTGCAGGTTCTTTTTTTCAAATTCGAGTTCTAAGAGCTTGAAGAATACAAGTATAAACCATGTGACACACTTAAAAATTCTTGGCTCAAACCCAATAAAAGACTATCCCCGACATTAAGGGTCAGGGAATAATATTTGAGGTAAAAATATAAGACTGGTCTGGTAGAATGGAGGCTCGTCTAAAGGTGTTTGATTAAGGAATCCAAAATGGACTTTGGAATGGGTTTTGGTGTCCTTGGACCCAATACCAAAGTCTTGATACCTATGGGAATGTGTCCCACAGTTTTTAAGATTGAGATTTACGCTAGGTTATACCTTAGTAAGGATATCAAGGGCGCTAGGGTCTATATCTTTTCAAATAGTCAGGCAGCACTTAGAGCTCAGATAAATGCCCTTACTTGACACAACCGAGTGGTACTTGGATGAGTTCCAGGTCCCCATGGAATTGTAGGCAACGAAACTTTGATTCTCAAAGGCTCTGTTTTCTAGCTCTTTTTTGTTTTATTTCTTCTAGTTCTTGGTGAAACTGAAATCCAAAAAGTGCCTTTCTTAAATGTTAAGCTTCTGTGATGTAGCTTCGATATGAACTTAACCAGCTTTCACCTACTAGTAAGGCAAAGTGTATGCTTTTGCTTCTCTACTTTTATGGTTTTCCAGTGATTCAGAAATATGGTAGTTTTCTGGGAATCTACTATATTTTGAATTTTACATTGCTTCTAGGGTTTAGGGGAGAAAATTTCCCAGAAAATTACTCCTTTCAGTTCGACTTCTTCTAGGCATATTCCTGTTGCTGGAGCTACTCGTTCGAAAGTATTAAAGGCAACTTAACCCCCTTACAATGGATGGGACTTTTGCATACAAAATTTCCTATAGCAACGCAGTAGTTTTGACTGCGGATTTTTGTATTTTGAAAACTGTTCATTCATTTATAAGAGTTTTTCCAATAAGGACATAACAATTTAGTACTTTAATACAAACACAAGCTTAAACTTATTTTATAATCTGTCAATGGCAAAATGTCGGACATAACTTACATTTTTTTGTAGTGAAGTCCATGAACGAGCAATGTTTGAAAATTATTTAGAATTACTTCCAAAACTCTGAGTTGGTGGTAGCGACTTCTAGAGAGTTTACTCCAATTTGCATGCTATCGCTTGGCTCACATTTTGGCAAATTTTGCATAAAGATCTTGGCCCACATTCTTATGAGATCGAATCAACTCAAGAATCGAAGCCTCTTAGTTATTTACAGCGTCGAAACCTCTCCGATTAGGCTCTGAAAAGTTTTAAAAAAAATCCAGAATTTCATTAAAAAAATCCTCTTTAGCGATGAAGCTCAGTTTTGGTTTATTTTTTTAAGGTCAAAACAGTTGCCTCTCGTGACATATTGGGGGACTATTTTTGGCCAGATTTGGATGAACTTGACATCAATGGTATGTAGTTCCAACTAGATGGTGCCACATGCTACACAGATGGTCAAACAATTGATCCTATGAAGGAGAAGTTCGGTAATTGTGTAGTCTCGAGAAATGGACGAATGGCCACCTTGCTCATCCGACTTAACGCCTGCGTTTGGTTTTTTTATGAGGTTAAGCGTTTGATTAAGTGTTTGATTTATGGTTAAGTGTTTGATTTATGTCAACAAGTCAACAAAGTTCGAGGAGCTCGAACGTAAAATTGCCAACGTTCTGGTCGATGTGTGTGGAATAGTGGTATAACACTGGATCCAAACAATCGATCGTTCCAAACATGCTCGTGCTGATCATATGGACAAATTCGAATTCCGTATATAAATCTTACATGTGTACTGGATCTGAAATATGAATTTCAAAACGATATTTCAATTCTTCTGTGTTTTACTTAAGTACAAAATTGTTATGTTCTTATTGAAAAGCCCTTTACTTAGCTTGGAGTGGATGTCACACTCAGGACTATGCATGAAGACTCACTGTCATTCCTGTCTTCTTTAGTTGAGTAGGTCTTGTCCAAAAGTACCAACTGAGTTCGTGGTTTTCTACCCAAATTTACAAACAAATTGTATATTTACGATCCATTTAGCTGTCCTTGTACAACAAGGAAGCTAGTGCATCTCATCTAAAATTTCAAAACTCTTTCAAAGCAATTCATCTAACAAATTTCCTTTCCTTTCAGATTAACCAGAGACGACCAGGGGCTACCTTCAGAAGACAATTTAATTTTTACTTTTGAATCACCCACTGATACCGTCAAACCGTCAAACTGGCCACTGCAATAGCAATGAACTCCCACTTTCAGCCTTACTCCGAGCTTTCGACATCGCACTCACCGAGTCCTGAAAGCAATGTCTGCTACACAAATCTATCAGAAACAAGTGGCGGTGGCGGAGGCATTTCTGCACCTACGAATGTCAGCACCGGTGGAAGTAATGCCAGCGTTGGCGTGGGTGGCAATAATGGCATTGGCGGTGGCAGTGGCAGCATTGGTGACAACATTAGCGGCAATAACAGCAACATTGGTTGTAATGGAAATAACATGGTGGTGCACCATCAAAACGGACACAATCAGCACAGTCTGTCAGGCGGTGGGCCAACCGGAGTTCCTGGCAGCGGAATTATCAGTAGCAACAGCATTGGCAGTGCTGCCCAACCCACTTTTCATCAGTTAAATAATAACAATAATTGTGCAATTAAACAGTGCGCTGGATGCGGAGGTACGTACCGACACTCACTAAGAGCTCCCCCCCGATCGGCTCCAACCCGACCCGACCTGACAACTAATTGGAAATGACGGAAGAGCGATTGGTTAAATTGCGGCAAAGCGAACAATGGGCTCGCGCGCCTTTGTACGCCAATCGCACATCCGACATTGACAAATTAATTGTCAAGCGAACTGACCCACTCATTGTGCGTCATGTGCATGTGCATGGATGTGGATATGTACATCTATCTTTTTATAGAAAGTGCACCTGGGTGCAGGCATCATAACATCATCTCGTCTCGTTGCAGGAAAAATTGTCGAGCGATACTTTTTGCACGCATTGGATAGATACTGGCATAACTCCTGCCTCAAGTGCTACTGTTGTGGGGCAATGCTGGCTGACATCGGGTCCAGTTGCTATACAAGAGGTGGAATGATCCTCTGTAAACCTGACTATTCAAGGTGAGTTGAGGTGAAGGCGCTCCCGCCGCTGCCGCCTCGTCGTCGTCGTCTTCCTTGCAAAAAATGATGCCAAAGAGGTTGTTCATTAGGCAAATTACTTTGCTGCTTCGTCTAACGCTCTGGCATCGTTAGTTTTCTAAGATGACGACGGCGACGATGGACGGAGTGTGATTGGTAACTTGTTGTTAATGCTTTCTTTTGAAGAAATTCGAGACTTTTTACCGTTATAATGATTTGTTTGGTGGTACTCTGTGACACTTGTAAGTGTTCGAGTGTCATGGGATATTTCACAATTTATTTGATTGATGGCGGAGATTAAATTCCATCGATTATTACGACTGAGATTCGACCCTTTTATTTGGGGTTTGATTTAATGGTGAACCCAATGCGTATTTTTGAACAATTGTCTGCAATCACGATTGTTGTGGTGTATCTTCTCTGCCCTTGTAGTCCTTTGCGGAGGTCATCAGGCCATCATCAGGGCGGAGAGGGTTTTAACGAGCATAAGGTTGACGGTTTTTTGTAATTAAGTCTGTGGAGATGAGATTTCGATAGGTTATGATCAGTAGAGTCATAGGTCAAGAGTTCTAGGGACTTCTTGAGTGACAGTTCTGAGAGTACTTGATGACATTGTATATGGCTTAGATCGACTCTGTATAGGCTTTTTAATAGACTCCTACTTACTTCATTATACGGTTCAGTATGTTTGTTTTAAAGAAAATGTGTCAAAAGTTATGAACATGGTTAAACACATTTTGCAGTTTCAAGGACCACCCCTGAGCCTTGTAATCATGGCCAAATGTAGCACAGAAAAGGTGATGACTTTGGACTTTCTATCTCAGACTCTTCCCAAGATAAGCTTTGAGAAAAGCTTCTGAGTAACCACCCTTTTTCGGATTTTCTGGGAGGAAGAGATGTTCCTGAAAGATTTGCTTCTATACCGACGGCACGGTTCAAAAACTAACTACGGGTTAGGTGGAGGTGTTCCCTTAGACTTTCCTTCCGTCTTCCTCATCATTGTAGTGTGTTATAGGTCGTATTAAAGGCGATAAAATAAGTCCTATTTCCCGTCAAGAAAAACGTGATATCCACTAAAGATATCGCTATCTTTTCATATTTCGATATCCTTGGAATCGAATGTTGCTCTAGACATAACAGATATGGCCTAAGCTTGATCGCAAACGCTCTGAGATTTTGATGTCCCTTAACAGATTACATGCCAGCACTATAATGGGTGTCATCCCTGGATATAGTCTAACAGGAAAGTATCCAACTAGGATTGGTGTGCCTTAGAAGGATTTTTTCCTTGTCTGCAGCTGACTTGATCTGACCTGCACTCCTTAAAGGAAAATATTTCACTTGGGAGCTTTTTCCTTCAATGGTCTTGGTGTTCTAATTACTACCGACAGTAGGAGTCGAGTATACATCGAGCCATTAAAGGGTATATAGGTTTATATGATTCAGGTGGTATCACAATGTATATATTGCTAGTCTAAGTGTGCTCTAGTTGAAAGGTACTGTAAACCTTAGTCTCAGGCTGACCTAAAATTATTATTATTATCATTATTAGGTAGACCTTGAAGCGTAGAAATCTGGCACCGAGGTCTCGATGTTATGTAAAAATCATTTCAAGATTCTTCTTCGTAATCTTGTTGTTGTGTCTTAAGGTCCATTTGGTCAGATGAAGTGCTTTTCAATGATCCATCAATGGCTTGGCATCCGAAAGACATAGTTGCAACAACAGCACTGATCGTCAAGTCAATTTTTTCTATGATTTTAGAGCGGCATCTGATAGTACGTATCGCGTCGAGCTCTTCAGGGCTATTGCTGAATTCAGGATCTTGGAAAGTTGTGTTACTGGTAAGTAGTAAGTGGTAAGTGAAACATCACAGCGAATATTGATGTCTTTCAAGCTGACATTATCTTGACATCAATATTTGTATGAATTCAATTATTCTAAGAACCAATCGACCTCCCCTCCAGGATGTAGGGTCCCAAACAAACTCAAAAGAATAAAGTGAGAGAATCACCAACAAATTTCTTCAATATTCCAGGGTTTCAGATTCCTTTTCGTCGATGACAAATGTCCTTATACCTTTAGTGACAGAATACTGATCAATAGTCACAGCTAGAGAAAAAAACAGATTTATTTTAAAATTTTCAGTCAATTCAATACTAAATCTGGGTTCAATACTAGTGTAAAGGACATCGACTAGATCACAAGATCACAGACTTAAGTGTATTCTTGGTATATGCTTAGACCTATCTTAGACTAATTTAATTTAATGTCATATCCAGAAGTTTCAATATACCATAAACTTAATTTCATCATCCTGCCAAAAGTAGAGCCTGCCCTCAGATTACGATCGGTATGTGTGAACCTAATAGCTGACACTATAGCTATATGTCGATGAAGTTTTTGTGAACAGTGTTCTGTATTGTCCCATGCCCAGTGGATCAAGAGCTTACTTGCGACCAATCACACTTGGCATTGATTCGGAAGTCAAATCCGTTAATGGTGGTGCTGCAACAGTGATCTCGATCCCCCTATCAGAACAGTATTTTGGTTCCCTCATCATCAATTACGCCAGGAATCCCACCCATAAGCAATAGTTCTTTTGATACGTTTTCTTAGCTTTCGAACTGTCTAAAACTATGGGTCTGTTCTGTCTTTGCTTTCTAAAGTATGTTCGTCGGAAGACCTTCTATAATAGATCAACCAACCTTACATTGTTTCTAAAAAAAAACATCAAAATCTAATTTCAACAGCAACTTACCAATCTTAAGTTTGAAATCTTAAAAAACCGAAGAAGACAGAGAAGAGAAATCGTCAACCCATCTCCTACAAATGATTAGAGATACACTATACAGTTCTTATTCGAAAAATTACAGATTAAAAGTAGCGGTGAGCGTAAACAACCTTTTGGAACCTCACCTCAAATCTTCTATTACTCCGACTGTGGTGACCAATAAGTGCCAGCATTTTGAAACAGGATCTCACCCCCCTAAATCACAGTCCTCTCCCTAATCCCTGAAATTACAGTTCAATACAGTTTTAACCTTATTGACTCTATTTTATTTATAACATTGTTTTTTTTTTGCCAAATAATCGAAATTCAAATAGACTGGTAAATCAGTTGAATGCATTCCACAAAATGACAGAATGGGGTGCCAAACTCAAAGACTCTCGCCTCAGACTCAGACATTTTGGGGCAGCGCGGCGACGGCACCGGGGAGGAGTTAACAAATCAAGAATAACTCTCCAAAGGACGAAAGGAAGAAAAAAAAATAAAAACCAAAAAGTAGGTACATCACGAGCACAACGTCAGCCAACGATGGGTGAAAACGATGGAAAACGCTGCTATAAAGTATTTCTGTTTGATTTTCAATAAGCAAATTGCATAAATTTTGTTCATCAAATTAATGTCAAAAAACATAAAGAAGAACGTGACAGAAATCCAAATGCCCTATAAACATGCTTCGGATAGCTTTGCCAACCGTTCCAAGCAATTGCTTGGCTCCAGCTCGTAACAAGAGTTACAGTACGTACGATGGTGGTTAAAGGATCAAAAAAAAAAAAGGAAGAAAAATCAAACTAGTACATGTAGGGCTGGAGGTGAATCTACATTAGGTAGGGGTTGATGCTGTCGCAGCCGAGGCGAGACTTTTATATGTACACATGTATGTATTTATGTAGAAAGTTTTTAGTTCGACCGCAGACGTCATCGCTATTCTGATTCCCCCGGGGGAGTTTTGGTAAACTGAAGTTGAACATCGGACAGGTACGTACGCCAGATGACTAACTCGTACGTACCCTCTCTTTGTTTCAACTTGGAAAGGGTTGTCATAAGCTTTGAGTATCCTTAAAGACGGGTGCGGTAAGGTGGCTAATATATTTTTTGGCCTAAAATTATTTGGTGTGACGCAATCGTACAGACTGGACGGTCACAACACCTCTGAACTCGAATCAGTGTGCTGTAACAAGAAGTATCTTCTCCATATCCTCGTTGGAAGCAGGAAGTCTGAGGAAATCGCCCTATGAACTGTCTAGACGAGGGACGGGCTAGGACTCAATAGCACCGTAATATAGTAGACACTTTATAGGTTAGGTAAGCTGGCTATCGTTGCAAGAGTCAAGCTACACTTAGACCGAAAGAAGGTTCATACTACATATTTGGTAGAACGGAAGAATGAGTACCCGGGAAGCTTATTCCTATCTAGAGTGGGTTGTGAGATTTATTATGGCTAAGCTAAGTAGGGTGAGTGACTCAATCAACCCTAAATGTCGGGTGGACCGGGAAGGTAGGGAGTGCAAGCAAGCACTGGGGTTGACTGATTCAACCGAACCTCTGTCTCTGTTATTCAGTCAAATCCTTGGTTTTGATACGAAGTTGGTTTTGGCAAGGTAGGGTGACTGATTTAGTCAAACCCTTACCTAGGTGGGCCATGTATGTAGGCAATGGAGTGCCTAAGAGTAATAGAGGCAACTAACTCAGTCGGCATCTGGTACTGTGAAGGTCTTCGAAAAAGTATTCACCTAGTAATCTCTTTCATAGAAGAGCTAGTGCTGGGCATGTGCCGAGCGTCTCTATAGCTTCTACAGAAATCATTCGACAGGACTCCCATTCTGTTGGCATTCTTCCTATCAGAGAATGTAGGAGCCTTTTGGGTCCTGGCTGATAAGTTGGGAATCGTAATCCCTGTATGGCCCTCTTCAGTGTCAGGCACGGAGCCTTACTATGGTCCAATAAAGAAGAAATTTTTATATGGTATTGTGGGCTCCTTAAACTTTAAATGGAAGAACTTGGCGTCTTAGTTCCAAAAGATATTCTCGTTGATAGTCAGACGCATCATCACCTACGTCTTCAGATGGCTTAACGTCGACAACTATGCTCTAAAACATCAAAGAAGACGACTGGTAAATGTGTTCTAAAATCAGCCTAAATGGTTGGATACCTGGAAGTACTTGACATGTCTTCCTCGACATTATAGCAAAGGAGTACTGGATGTCTTGACGTGAAAATGATTGACCATCGAAAGTGTTCTTACAGCATACCAATACTGGCCCCTAGAGCCCTGGTCTGTTTCACCGATGAATTAATGTTTCAATTTATAAGGAATGCGCCCCTTGTTAAAGGTATCACTAGTGCCAGAGTGTACATATTCTGAGGTAGTCAAATAGCAGCTTACTATATCCAAGTGGTGCTACGATCCCTTGTCCCGATTTCCATGTCTTGTCAGACACAATCAAATATAACTTGGTTCGAACTCAGCTCTGCCAGAAATTAGTGGATGAAGTACATACTCGTAGCCTGAAGTTGGGTCAGAATTTCCATTCATGAGGCAGCAACCTTAACGCGGTGTTAGGTGGGTTACAGCCACAGTTTACTAGTAAAATATGCCGGAACTTGGACAACCCAGAACAATAATCCAGTCTTGCATGTAAGGTGTGACTATATTCGGGAACATACTAGCTTTCGTTAGAGACATGGTAACTCCATTTAGCACTGACGATTACATCGACGATAACATGCGAGTTCTGAGTGATGATGAGTACAAAACCACCTGCTGCTGGACGGTCAAAGTGGTTCACTGTGGAACTAGACTAGTAGGAGATTGTTTCTGATTCGTTCAAATGAGTTTGGCTTAATCCAACCAGTAAAGGACATCTTGAACTACTTGAAGCGATAGATAGCTCATCATAGTCCAAAAGCATGGAACCTAATAGCAGCTCCAAATGTTGGCTTACACCACTTGACTTGTCTTAGTACTCGCTAGTCGCGGAAGGTATCTATACAGCGTTCGCATGGCAATTATTCTTTGAGCGTTGGACAGAGATGAGAAGAAACATACCTGGTGTTCAACAGTTCAATATATGCCAATAACATCCTCTTTGTTTCAACATAAACTAAAACTGAATTAAAGGTGAATGTTCACCAAATCAACACATGTGTGTTAGTATACAAAGTACATCCACTCTCCAGTCTAATGGCCCAAGTAATTCTATTGTTCAACTAAATGTAACTGAAACAGAGCCCTCTCCTTTCTCCTTTTAATGGATAAGCATCAACCTACGGAAGGTGTAATTAGAATAAAAAAACATTCACCATGAACTACGAAAATAACTCATTACGAAAACTTTTCCTCCCCGAACCTTACATCCAAGCAGACTCGTACGTAAGTCTAGATACACTATATTCCTTGCATCCATTTGCATGCATCCCAAAAACGTATATGCCATCAATATTCACAACATTGGAACAACAAGCAACCTATCACACACTGCCAGCCTGCATCTCGTTCCATAGAAGCCAAAGTGATTCAGCAAACAAGTAAAGCTTATACCATGCACTGGCATTGCCTCCTCGATCCTGTGTGTGTTGCAAACAACAAGGCAGCATACATCACTCAATCCGTCGTCCTGACAGGGACTCAAAAAACCCGCTAGGGCTTCAATTCATGGCGGCATGTGGTTCCGAACAGTTTTAATTAATAAACTTCATTACACATTCCATACTTAAACTAATTTTCAACTCAAATTACGATGCATGGGAGGAATGCTTTTAATAGGTGCACTCGACATGTTACCCCTCCCCCCCCCTCTTTCTCCTTGCCGTGCCCCATTCCGTTTCACTCACCTCACACCGAGGAGGCGCCGAGCATGGAAGACGTCGTCATCCTCGTCGTCGTCGTCGACGATGATGAGTTCTACCTCGGCGCAAATACAGGAGCTGTGCAAGGACTTTTAACTCGGAGTACACACTTCGAGACGGTGTGGTGTTGGTGGTATAGTTGTTTCCTTTTTTTTTGTTTGTTGTGTAAGTATATTGCTGGGATGTTCGTTCGTCTTTGTAGACCAAGAACACCTACCACCCGAACACCCACACTTGCCCCGAACGTGGAGCTCTAATAATAATTTGAAGTTTTATTAAAAACAAAACATAGATACCACCAAACAATTCCTGCATGTGGTTGGCATGTTATTTGTGTAAATAATGCTTGTGCCTGCACACAGATAAAGAGGAGCTAATAGATTGCGTTATTGTGGCGACAGCTGACAATGAGGGTGTGAAGGACATTTTCTATTTTATTGATGGGTTTTTAAAGGTTTGGAACAGGACAATGAATTTCTGAGAGAATAGTTTGCCATACATCCTGTACATAATAGACACCATGTTCCTCGGACTATACTTAGCAATGAACGAGCTGGTTTTCCTTGTCCTCCTAGCTACATTCGACCTGATTTCGATAAAGAGTTCGACAGTGGATGGCGACCTTTATGATTTCAAACAAATTTGAGGCCAAAATAAGAGGAAGGTATGAAGGTACCCTAAGTTCTGCATTAGCATAGGTATCCAAGTTCTTATAAGGGTCCCACAAAGTTGTGTACTATCACCACTACTCTTTTTCTTGGTGATAAGTGATATACTGCAGAGCGCTCTGTCGACAAGAGGTGGCACGATTCAATGAAGTCTTTTAGCCCATCTCAGTCAACTCGACTATGTGGACGATGATTTGTTACCTTTGTACAAAATTATGGACCATCAAGTCGGGGTTTAGGTTTGAAGTTTAAAACTTGCAAAAGTAGTGCACATTAAGTACCAAGCTGCGACTGTGGGAGTCTAATTTGGAATCGATGCTGATAAATTGCTGAAGTATCTGGAATGTGTCCATCGCTGTCAAATGAAGCTGCAAAATTTTGATTATAGCTGTCTATGGAATGAGGAACATCTTTATGAAGAGGCGATGGTTTGGTTCATAATACTTAACTTAAAGGCGATATGCAGCCATGCTGATCCATTGAGGTCGAATACGTGGAGCGAAGTAGGCGTAAATGGAACCCTGGTAGCTCTAAATATCGAAATAGATAAATGGAGTAGAAGCACGTCGTCAAGGATAGAACATAATTATACAAAAGTGTCCTCAACGACCAATAAGGCCCTACGTGGCTTTAAGTCTTCCGTTTGTGGTCCGCTGAAGTTATTACAACTAAATAGGCTTGCATGGGTATTCGTCCAGCCAGGTCATGTATTCATTCTTACTATCGGAAACTATTGCTGTGGCGGTTATATAGTCGCAAGAATGACAGTCTCTATACCTACAATAAGTGTCTTATAAAACTGTTCACTGGAGTAGTTATAGACATACCAATATAACTGGGACTCTGGGACTCGAACATTGAAACTCATAGGTTTTAGCCACTAAAAGCATACGATTGGCGGCCTTCATTTCTTTCAGTGTTCCTTAAGTGTATGCAAATCCTAAAGATCCCCATTTTACTTGAAAAGATGTCCTTTTTTATGAAAAAGAGTAGAACAAACCGTTAGCTAAGCTAAGAGAATTACTTATTCTTAAAACCGATTGCAGTCAACCATAAATTTCGATTTCTACGTACCACTATCTCAAACCCGAAATTAATTCGATTAAGACGCTTCGCTTACTAAATTTCAAAAATTCAAAATAAATGTCCATGGCGTATACGTAACATTTTTTTTTTTTTCAATCAATTTTGTACTTGCACTCCGAACAACTGCCTAGTAAACCAAAGGATGACCAAAATGCTGGCATGTATGAAATACTGTCAATCCGTTGAAACCATCCAAGGTGACACTAGGGAATGACTAAGAAATATGACAGACTTCAGCAAAGTTTTTGGTAAAATTGTGACGAAGACCTCAGATTAACCAACCTACCTTACAAAACAGTTCATAACGTTGGAAGAAGGAATCATTTTAGGTTAAAACTGAGGCGATACTCAGTAAGCGAAAGTCTGTTCCTTCAGTTTAAGTTACTCTGTGGCTACACACTTCCATGGTGAGGGTTAGGTAACAGATCGCATGACTTTGTCAATGATATTCTAAAAAGAAACCTAGGAAGAGCCTCTACAACCATCGTGTGGCATTTAGGAAACTGAAATTTCGTTAAGGTTATGAAACAGTCTCTTCCTAGAGCCGGAGACCCATAAAATAAAGGAAACCCTGGTCCTTCTATCTTTCAATGCTGCAACTCCAACAAATTGCATTGAAAGGGATGTCTAAGCAAGATGTGGGTGTTTCTATAAACTATAATCCCTGAAATGTCGTCCGTGCGAGTCCTGTTTTGTAGTACTTGAGTCACATTTGCCTTGATATGATACAGTTCTGCAAGTCGTGCCACATAGCGTTTGTTTCTGAAGGAGAGGATTCCTTCCTTGACTGCTTCCAATAAGAAGTGGACCCACTTGGCGAGGGACCTGTATCAACCTAATCATTTCTCATTATCTAACTCAGTCCCGCCCAGAGGAGACAGACTTTGAATTGAAATCCTAGTGCGGTAAGTTGTTTTTTACACAGTTCCAGCTAAGAAAATGCCGTATTCGATACTAGTTCCTTGATAGCTATGTTATGGACAGGTGTAGGCGTGTCTATTACAACCTAACAAGCTTCGAGTACTTGGTACACTTCCGCCTGAAAGATGCTGGATGAATCTGGAAGCTGGTATGACTCCAAAGTCCATTTTTTTTTTATTCTTCTGCATTTTAGTCTCGTAGTCTTTTATTACTGGGAAGGAAATTCCCAGTTCACCTTGGATGGGAAACCTATTAGAGTGGTTGCCAAACCCGTCGGCAATAGATTCAATCTACCTATGACCACTTCTCATTGTCTACCTGCAGTACATATGTAGTAACATGGCTTCAATCTAAAGTTTGAGTTGTGTAAAATGCAGAAGAACCTTTAAGGCTTCCATTAGACCTGATCGCATGGGAGCTGTAGAAGCTATAGTGCTGGTTATGTTTTAGTCTTTTCTTAATCCAGGCAACCAAATGAGTAGTGCGTTCATACATACATATAAGAGGTTAGGGTGTACCGACGCGGTGTACATTCATAAGGCCATCTTTGGCCGAAGTCTCCAGTACTTACCGAATGTCTTACGGCAGGCTTACAGTGCTAAGCAGGAGTTTTCAAGTCTTCCCTGCTAAGTTGTGAATCAAGTACAATGCCTAGGTACTTCTCGCTGAATGATAAGGAAACTAGTTGATTAGTTATCCTTGAAGGATGTTTATCTGAAGATTTTCTCCCAAATTTGCTTAGTGGTTGTTCATAGCATCATTGCAGTACCTACATATGTATCTACGTGGCATAGCTAGACTCAGAGAGTTTGTGTGATCTGCTAAAGTAATATTAAAGGACTTAAAGCCTCATCATCGACTTTGAACCTTTGGTTTCATCTAATCCTGTCAAATCTATTGTCCAGACAAGTTACCTCATAGGCTGATGACTTAAAATCCCAACACAATTGTTGCCATCTTAACCTAAACGCTCCAAAGGAAACATAATCCTTTGTAACAGTCAACTCCAGTTCAATCCTTTTTCTGCTCCTTCAAGTGTTTGTGTTGTTCCAAGTGAAAGCACTACAAATACAATGGTTTCCGTTTATACTTAAACAATTAATGAGCAGGTGGAACAATTCAATAAATCATCGATAGAAGTGACACTCACCAACCAAGTGCATTGCTCAGGAATCCAGGAAGGAGAGGTGGCACCAAATGAAAGGCTAGATGACAAACAAGGACGCCCATGAGGAAGGATATATTTTTTTGCTCCCTCGTTATGATTCTTCCTTCCTCCAGGTTGCGGTTCCTTCGTTGCCAACTTTTTAGAGTTTTCAGTTTTTTTTTTCTACCCTCCATCCGTACAAACGCTAAGGGTGCGTCGTTGGATCCTGGACTTGGTGTTTTTTTTTTTTTCGTTGCAGAAAAATAAAGGAATCAAGTGGTAATTGTTGTAATTTTTTGCTTCTTTTAACTTTCATTGTCGGACGAGAGTTAAAGTGGAATAGAAAATGTGATTTAGTAGTCGAAAGGCGAGGAAAGTGAAAGCCAACGCAAGTAACTCAAGGAGCAGTCTTAAAGCGATTGAAGGGAAACTTGTCTGTCACCATGCAGGTCAATTGTACGGTTTTGTTGTATTATAATGATCAACATGTAATGTGTTCTCATTAGAGGGCGTCTTTCTTCGTGTCTACCCTTAACAAAGCTATTCTACACCCCCATCAGACCGTTTAGAGTCGTTTGCAATACTGTGCCTGGGTTTGAAGTGAAAATCGTTCATTAAGAGCGCTTACAGGTCGTCCTTTCTCCCTTTAAAAGGTGAAATTATAAATTCACGGTGAACGAATAAATTCAATGGAACAGTCTAAAGCTGCAGCATGAACAAAAAGCAAAAAAAAAAAAATAACAAAATCAACAGAAAATGCAGTCATTAGAACCTTAATAGTCGCCATTATTTTCGCACCCCATGTCCGGGCCAGAGTTATGGTCGTAATTCCGTTGTGTGTGGTGTATGCTTAGTCTGGGCTTTGTGTCAGGGCAGTCAGTCGGTCTGCACTTGGAGACTTCTCTTCTAGTTCGGATCCGATGTTGAAAGTTGGTTTTTTTTTTTTGGATATGCATGCATCCGTGTGCGGGAAGGGGTTGCCTGGTTGCTTGGCATATGAGACAGGAACCAGATTGATGGTTACAAGTTTTGTTGGACGAATGACTGAGTGGGTGATATGCGCATTATTTTGCTTCCCACGATGTGTGTGTAATGGAAATGGGCGAAGAGGAAATCGTATTAGTGTCCAGTTGAGATGGGGTCTATCGAGGGAAGCACCAATTTGTTCTAAGTGTTACAAGTAGGAGATGCTTTCCAGAACCACATAGCATTTGGTTGTACGTCTATATAGGAGCTGAAATGATCTCAAGGAAAGTGACTGTAAGAACTACAGTCATTATCTTGTGTCAATCAGGTAGGAGGCCCATTGTTAGTTAGGTCTTCGACTGTATACTTGAAGCCTTCTAGTCTTTCGAAGAATTTCATGTTAAAAACACCCAAGGATATCCTATCATGCAGAGTTCTGACAAGGCCTTACTTCTCAGCCGCCTTCTTAGGCCAAAGAAACAGCAATTGGCAGGCGTGATTTTTCGTTTGATGTCCGAAGTCATACAAAGTATATACATAACAGAGACGAGGTAGACGAAGCCCCTAACTACGTATAAGTTATAGCTGTCAATGACGTTCTGTACCATTCTTCGAAGTTTTCTGTCCCTTTTTGTTGACATACATGGTTGTACCCTAATTCACAGCTAAACCCATTTTGACCGCTTCTGATCCAATACTTGCAAACGCACCAGTGACAGTTCGCTGTGTCCTGTCGATGATATCTACGTTATGAGCTTATGCAAGTAATTGGACAGACTTCTGGAAATTGTACCTCCGGTTTGGCAAAATATTCTCAAGAATGATACCTTTATAGAGCACCGAACCTTCTCAATCGTCATCCTGGACTATCTGACAAGTTTGGCTGGGATGTCAAAAACCAGACATGGCTCTACATAGCTAAGCTCTATAAATTCTGTCATATGCGAGCATAAAATCAATAAAAAGATGGTAGGTATCGACGTGAACTTCTTGGAAATTTTCTCCAGGATCTGCAGTAGTGCAATACGGTGGGCAGTATCTCCTTTTTTGTGGATCGAGATTCATTAGGCATGAGTTGGTGTTTGCTCTCCACCAAGTCATATTCGGCTGCCTTAAACAATTTGGCCTGTAGGCCGTGTTCTTCATTCTGGTCAGGTGGACGGAAATCTAAGTTTTCATCGTCCTGGCTGAATGATTTTGTTCTGTCTTACAGCAGTAATTGGGACATCATCGCCATTTGACAGTCTGCAGAAGTGGTTTGTACATATCCTCAACAGCGACTGTGACATAACTATGAGATTTCCTTGCTCATCTCTAAAGGTCTCTGTTGGGTTTTCTTAGCTTGACACGTTCTCTATACTTGTTGGTAAAACTTTCGAGAAGCACCTATCTATATCTTCGATCGCGCATTTTGTATCCAGAGAAGCCGGTGCTCTTCCCTCCTCTTTTTTTCGCAGAGCTCACGAGATCCTCTCGTACTTCTATGCAGCGCCGCTTTGTAGGTGACTTACTTTGTTAGAGTTGCTTGGTAGGACTCTTCACCGAACAAGGGATTTCGTGGGGGTGGTCGGTTGAAATTTGAAATTTTGGCCACTTATGGATATCGTGTGGATTCTATGTTCCTCGAATCCGGCAATTTTGCTTGTTAACAGCCCCAGAGAGTGCAATATAGGCCTTGTCGATCAAAATTTGCTTCAGGTTCAGTTCCAATCATTCGAGCGACTGTTTGTTTGGCCGAATTCTAAGTGACGTGGACGGTTCTTTGACTCAATAGCACTTTATGCGGAAACAAATACAATTCATCCTTCAAAATGCGCTGCAAGGTGGTTCCACTGACGCCAACATGCTGAGCGAGTTGACGGGTACGCGACAGTTGTGTGTTCTCAGCAACACTCTCTCTTACCGCTTCAACCAGGTTATTGGAACGTCTTGACCGATGATTGAACGGCATATTGACGGTCTCCCACTGTCCCGGGCTCAGCAAAATTCGACACCAAAAGGCAAATAGTATTGTCAGAGTTGCTTGTTGGTCACGATATTTTCGACGATATGCACGTTAAGCTAACACAACTGAATGACTATTTTCATTATACAGCGTCACCATTTCGGGGCTGTTCCATGAAACAGTTAATAGTTCATTGCACTGAATTGACGTTTAAAAACAATGTCTACTCAAGTCAATCAGTTGATAAGTGTCAAAGTGGGCGCACTCTGTATGTCCAGACTTTTGCGGAGCGATTGTACGCATACTTTTGCAGAACACTGCATTAAACCACAAGTTGTCACCCTGTAACCAAATTTTAGCCAGATCGTACCTAAACAAGAAGCGCTCTAGACTTATTTTGTTAGACTCTTCTGCAATATTTTGCTTGAAAAGCAACTTTTTGTATTCAAATCATTCCACCGTTTAAGTGCTGCCATATCACTGCTAAACTTATTGAGTTTCCGCACTAAAACTCTTACTTTTGTTTTTATTTAAATTCATCTATTCAAGCCTGCATAATATAGAGACAGAGTCAGCTTAACTTAAATACCCATTCAACCGTTGAAAAATTATAAAATCGTGCCTACGACTGGTTTCATTATTAATGCACCAACTCAGCTCGAAAACTCGAAACAGTATGCGCCCCCGATAAGTGTAACATTGGCAACCTCGTACTCCCGCTTAGGGGTAGTCGGGATAAAATCCATTTTCGATTGGAATTTTTTTTCTCCCTGCCAATGTTCTTTACTATTCAAAGGCTAAAACTATTATGTCATCATTTTCTATAGAGGTTTTCGTCAAATAGACAGACACAGCCATACACGAAACAAAAAAAAGAAGCGTGAAATTCATAAAAATCCGCCAATAAATTATGCCTGATACTTAAATATGACGCTGACACACCATAGATACGCCTACAACTCAACTTTGCGTTGACATAAAAGCACTTAATAGATTTCCAATGATAGCGGCGTTGACACGCTCCAAGGGGTGCGGGCGTTTTTGTATCTGTGTACTCATTTTTATGACACAATGCATTTGAAAAGTGTTGAATAATTTAAAAAGCTATTTTTTTCGATACTTTTTGCATTATTATTAGTTTTTTTTTCCACGCGCGAGTCATACCAATTCCGATCCCCGTTTGGCCTTTCCATGGGCCAACATGGGGAGCAGATGTGCAGATGAGTGTGGGGAAGTGAATACGAGAAGTCCCTACTGGCAGTTCAGAACAGGGGGGACAGGGCCTAAAAGTGTGCTTATGTGTTACCTCGATAATGGACATTTTTATAATGCAAGGGCATAGATCAACCCTATCATGATACCTAGACGGAATGACTGAATATGATTTTTTTTGAGACGTTGAGCTATGGACATGAAATCAGAGGGTGACACCAGTTTTGTGGTTTTAGAATCCGGGATAACTCTAGGTGGTTAAATCAATCCCAACTTACGAATGAATTGAAGTTTTGAACTAAAAAATGGACAAAATTTAGTTCTAGTTCCTCACATCAATTCGTATGTTCTTCACACGAATAGAAGAGGCCTACTATTTGGTACCGTATCCCATGGGCAATTTGTTTTTTGAAAGGCATCATGACAGCCATACATATACTCTCGGCTGTTTGTCAGATGCTCGTGAGAGGTACGGCCGTGTTTTTGTTTGGTGCTTTGGCTAGGACTCGAACCTAAAATCGCTTGCTTTATAGTCCAACCCACTAATCATTTAAGCCATGGCACCCATGAACCTTTGAACCAGCTTCTCACAATCATTCGGGTTATTCAAACTGCTGACTAGTTTGAGAGACATGACATGACAGTTACATATATACTCCTCGCTGTTTGTCAGACATTTGCAAGGTTCACGTAAAGGCACCCAAAGTATAAGAAGGTATTTCTTTCAAAATGAAGAAGTCCGTTGAAAAGCCCCATTGACAACCAACTGTGAGCAGAAGGTTCTCAGAATATTAAAATTCCACTTCAAGTCCTTCCTGGGATACAATCTAACCGAATTCAGTTTTAAATTCTAAGTGAATTGATTTATTTTTTTTACACTATTTGGTGTCCTATCTTAGAAACACCGGAATCTAAGTCATGGAGGGTCGTCAAAACGTCATTGAAAAACTATCTGGATCCACTGTAGAGAGTCCCTATTGAACCTAGAATAAGACGGAAAGTGGACGACTATGCTCAGGACCTGGCTAGTATTATCACTGAATATTTGACTCGACTACTGGCTGGCTTAGAAAACGGCCTTTTATTTGCAGTTCTCTGGGTGAAAATAGAACTGAACAGACTCAGAAAGGCAGGTAGAAATACAAGAAGTTAATGGTCTCAAAAACAAACCAAGAAAAGCAGATGAAATTAGAAAATCTGACATTAGTTGACCTGAATCTTACGAAAAGACTTGCATTCCTCTGCTCATTTTCGAAGTAAACATATCAAGATTGGTTCGTGGCTTTTCTCACTTACTTAGACTGAACGTGTCTGGCTTTGGAATGGATTTGGACACCTCGGCAAATGGTTCAAATGGCTTTTATGCCACAAATTAGTAGAGATGCCGTATAGGTCCATTCTTCTTCCTTCTGAAATGTGTAGAAAGATTCGTCAGGTTTCACGTGCCCAGATATGCTTTGAGGATACAACCTCTACCTGATATACTAATCCGCAAACAACCTAAGACGTGATCGATGGAATAGACTCTCTGTGTCCTGAAAACAGAGGTCATTCTATTCATAAGAAAGAGGAGAGAGGTTTGACTCAGTCAGTGCTAATGGTATTCTCTACACAGATCTCCACTGAAGCGAAATATCTAGGAGGGATCCAGGATAATGCTTCCAAAGTGCTCTTAGTCATCTGTCATTGCAAGGATCCTTTAAGAATATATTGGGATTATCATTGAAAAAAATGTTCGGATTTATGTGGGTAGTCTGATGCAGGAGGCTCTAGCATAAGTATGTGACGGCCTTCTCCACTAAGCTTCGAGGAAAGCCGTGTCTCGGGTACGCCTGGTTATGCTCTGGATGATCTGCTTGATATAATTCCTTTTTTGAGAATTTGGCCATAGGCTGTACTGTGCATCCAAAGGGATGGATTTCTGTGTCATTTCCTCCGGATTTTTGTTGTGCTAAGCCATCCGATGGATGATGGCTTCATAGAGACGGACTGCCCTATTCCATCAGTAAGCAAGACTCTGTTTTTTGTTTTCTAAAGCAGAGATGTGGGATTCAAAATTGGCTGTCGGCTATATTTTAAAAAGAAGTCAATGAATTGGAGTATGCTTGTCTATTGTGACAGTCAGGCGGCGCTTAAAGCCTGCTCAATCTATCACGTCTTCCCTTACTTCCCTTACATTTGAAAATTTGATAAAAATGTCCTTTTTGACCACCCTATTGCCAAAGAACAGCTGATTGTTTTTCTTTTTTGCACTCAACTGAGTGATGATGCTAACATCATCATCTGCTGCAACCAGAAAAAAAATAACAAAAAAAACTGAAATCCTTCTCGAATGGGGGCGGGTTTTAAAAATAAATTTTTTGTCGATTTTCTATTGATTTTGGTTGACTGAAAAACGGCGTCATCACTGCTCCAGCTTAGCCAACGTTTACTCAACGCTGCCCCCCCTTGTGTTATGCTTTTTTCTCTGTTTTCCTTTTCTTTTCATTTTTCGTCTATTTTTCGTTCTATTTTAGAATGTTCGGCACGGCACCGTGTTCGGCATGTGGACAAACAATTGCACCAAATGAATTTGTTATGAGGACTACATCGCCGATAAGTAGTCAGCAAAAACAACAACAGCAACAGCAGCAGCAGCAACAGAATCCGCATCCGATTCAGACGGGACACAGTCAAGCGCCACCTGGCGTTGGCGGGGTCGAGAATCAGAGGCATTTCCAAACACATCAGAATCTGCTCGCCCATCCGCAGCATCACATACCAGTGGAGCATCACGTTTTCCATTTGAAATGCTTTGCTTGTTCTAAGTGTGCATCACAGCTCCGACCTGGCGATAGGTATGTATTTATAAAAAAGGTGATAAGTTCAATTTGAGTTTTTCAGTTAACACTTTTCCTTTGAAGTATTCGCTGTAGTATTGCTCATTAACGTGAAGCGACAAATGATGCTCCAATTCACGAACGAAAGGCAAACTACCATCCACTAGTATCTCCCATCAGCTGATGCCTTTCTATTAAAAACAATGCAGAATAAGCTAGATAGGAAGGGTGACAAGGGCAGCTTGCTCGCTCCGTAGTCTGGAAAAAGTCTATGGCGATTAAATGTGTCAATTAAAAAGGGTTACGTATACGCCACCGAACAAGACATGAATTATTTTCTTCAACCCTCCATCTCGAGCCAGATATTCTGTTTCTGTGTATTCGAGGCGCAAAATAGCTAAGCTGCAGCCTCGAAATGGAAATAGGAAACAGAAAATTTTTCAACCAAAAAATGTGTGAGAAAAAGGGCAGTGTATAGCCCACAAAACTAGACAGCCACAATCTTGTGAAATTTTTAAATCACACATCTCGAGCCAGATATTCTGTTTCTGTGTATTCGAGGCGCAAAATAGCTAAGCTGCAGCCTCGAAATGGAAATAGGAAACAGAAAATTTTTCAACCAAAAAATGTGTGAGAAAAAGGGCAGTTATAGCCCACAAAACTAGACAGCCACAATCTTGTGAAATTTTTAAATCACACATCTCGAGCCAGATATTCTGTTTCTGTGTATTCGAGGCGCAAAATAGCTAAGCTGCAGCCTCGAAATGGAAATAGGAAACAGAAAATTTTTCAACCAAAAAATGTGTGAGAAAAAGGGCAGTGTATAGCCCACAAAACTACACACCCACAATGTTGTGAAATCTTTAAATCACACATCTCGAGCCAGATATTCTGTTTCTGTGTATTCGAGGCGCAAAATAGCTAAGCTGCAGCCTCGAACTGGAAATAGGAAACAGAAAATTTTTCAACCAAAAAATGTGTGAGAAAAAGGGCAGTGTATAGCCCACAAAACTACACACCCACAATGTTGTGAAATCTTTAAATCACACCCACAATCTTGTGAAATCTTTAAGTCACACATCTCGAACTAGATATTCTGTTTCTGTGTATTCGAGGCGCAAAATAGCTAAGCTGCAGCCTCGAACTGGAAATAGGAAACAGAAAATTTTTCAACCAAAAAATGTGTGAGAAAAAGGGCAGTGTATAGCCCACAAAACTAGACAGCCACAATCTTGTGAAATTTTTAAATCACACATCTCGAGCCAGATATTCTGTTTCTGTGTATTCGAGGCGCAAAATAGCTAAGCTGCAGCCTCGAAATGGAAATAGGAAACAGAAAATTTTTCAACCAAAAAATGTGTGAGAAAAAGGGCAGTGTATAGCCCACAAAACTACACACCCACAATGTTGTGAAATCTTTAAATCACACATCTCGAGCCAGATATTCTGTTTCTGTGTATTCGAGGCGCAAAATAGCTAAGCTGCAGCCTCGAACTGGAAATAGGAAACAGAAAATTTTTCAACCAAAAAATGTGTGAGAAAAAGGGCAGTATATAGCCCACAAAACTAGACAGCCACAATCTTGTGAAATTTTTAAATCACACATCTCGAGCCAGATATTCTGTTTCTGTGTATTCGAGGCGCAAAATAACTAAGCTGCAGATTCGAAATGGAATTAGGAAACAGAAAATTTTTCAACCAAAAAATGTGTGAGAAAAAGGGCAGTGTATAGCCCACAAAACTAGACACCCAAAATCTTGATAAATCTTCCAATCACACATCTCGAGCCAGATATTCTGTTTTTTGTGTATTCGAGGCGCAAAATAGCTAAGATGCAGCCTCGAAATGGAAACAGGAAACAGAAAATTTTTCAACCAAAAAATGTGTGAGAAAAAGGGCAGTGTATAGCCCACAAAACTAGACAGCCACAATCTTGTGAAATTTTTAAATCACACAATCTCGAGCCAGATATTCTGTTTCTGTGTATTCGAGGCGCAAAATAGCTAAGCTGCAGCCTCGAAATGGAAATAGGAAACAGAAAATAGCTAAGCTGCAGCCTCGAAATGGAAATAGAAAACAGAAAATTTTTCAACCAAAAAATGTGTGAGAAAAAGGGCAGTGTATAGCCCACAAAACTAGACAGCCACAATCTTGTGAAATTTTTAAATCACACATCTCGAGCCAGATATTCTGTTTCTGTGTATTCGAGGCGCAAAATAGCTAAGCTGCAGCCTCGAAATGGAAATAGGAAACAGAAAATTTTTCAACCAAAAAATGTGTGAGAAAAAGGGCAGTGTATAGCCCACAAAACTACACACCCACAATGTTGTGAAATCTTTAAATCACACATCTCGAGCCAGATATTCTGTTTCTGTGTTTTCGAGGCGCAAAATAGCTAAGCTGCAGCCTCGAAATGGAAGTAGGAAATAGAAAATTTTTCAACCAAAAAATGTGTGAGAAAAAGGGCAGTTATAGCCCACAAAACTAGACAGCCACAATCTTGTGAAATTTTTAAATCACACATCTCGAGCCAGATATTCTGTTTCTGTGTATTCGAGGCGCAAAATAGCTAAGCTGCAGCCTCGAAATGGAAATTGGAAACAGAAAATTTTTCAACCAAAAAATGTGTGAGAAAAAGGGCAGTGTATAGCCCACAAAACTAGACACCCACAATGTTGTGAAATCTTTAAATCACACATCTCGAGCCAGATATTCTGTTTCTGTGTTTTCGAGGCGCAAAATAGCTTAGCTGCAGCCTCGAAATGGAAGTAGGAAATAGAAAATTTTTCAACCAAAAAATGTGTGAGAAAAAGGGCAGTTATAGCCCACAAAACTAGACAGCCACAATCTTGTGAAATTTTTAAATCACACATCTCGAGCCAGATATTCTGTTTCTGTGTATTCGAGGCGCAAAATAGCTAAGCTGCAGCCTCGAAATGGAAATTGGAAACAGAAAATTTTTCAACCAAAAAATGTGTGAGAAAAAGGGCAGTGTATAGCCCACAAAACTAGACACCCACAATGTTGTGAAATCTTTAAATCACACATCTCGAGCCAGATATTCTGTTTCTGTGTTTTCGAGGCGCAAAATAGCTAAGCTGCAGCCTCGAAATGGAAATTGGAAACAGAAAATTTTTCAACCAAAAAATGTGTGAGAAAAAGGGCAGTGTATAGCCCACAAAACTAGACAGCCACAAGCTTGTGAAATCTTTAAATCACACATCTCGAGCCAGATATTCTGCTTCTGTGTATTCGAGGCGCAAAATAGCTTAGCTACAGCCTCGAAATGGAAGTAGGAAATAGAAAATTTTTCAACCAAAAAATGTGTGAGAAAAAGGGCAGTGTATAGCCCACAAAACTAGACAGCCACAATCTTGTGAAATTTTTAAATCACACATCTCGAGCCAGATATTCTGTTTCTGTGTATTCGAGGCGCAAAATAGCTAAGCTGCAGCCTCGAAATGGAAATAGGAAACAGAAAATTTTTCAACCAAAAAATGTGTGAGAAAAAGGGCAGTGTATAGCCCACAAAACTACACACCCACAATGTTGTGAAATTTTTAAATCACACATCTCGAGCCAGATATTCTGTTTCTGTGTATTCGAGGCGCAAAATAGCTAAGCTGCAGCCTCGAAATGGAAATAGGAAACAGAAAATTTTTCAACCAAAAAATGTGTGAGAAAAAGGGCAGTGTATAGCCCACAAAACTAGACAGCCACAATCTTGTGAAATTTTTAAATCACACATCTCGAGCCAGATATTCTGTTTCTGTGTATTCGAGGCGCAAAATAGCTAAGCTGCAGCCTCGAAATGGAAATAGGAAACAGAAAATTTTTCAACCAAAAAATGTGTGAGAAAAAGGGCAGTGTATAGCCCACAAAACTAGACAGCCACAATCTTGTGAAATCTTTAAATCACACATCTCGAGCCAGATATTCTGTTTCTGTGTATTCGAGGCGCAAAATAGCTAAGCTGCAGCCTCGAAATGGAAATAGGAAACAGAAAATTTTTCAACCAAAAAATGTGTGAGAAAAAGGGCAGTGTATAGCCCACAAAACTACACACCCACAATGTTGTGAAATCTTTAAATCACACATCTCGAGCCAGATATTCTGTTTCTGTGTATTCGAGGCGCAAAATAGCTAAGCTGCAGCCTCGAACTGGAAATAGGAAACAGAAAATTTTTCAACCAAAAAATGTGTGAGAAAAAGGGCAGTGTATAGCCCACAAAACTACACACCCACAATGTTGTGAAATCTTTAAATCACACCCACAATCTTGTGAAATCTTTAAGTCACACATCTCGAACTAGATATTCTGTTTCTGTGTATTCGAGGCGCAAAATAGCTAAGCTGCAGCCTCGAAATGGAAATAGGAAACAGAAAATTTTTCAACCAAAAAATGTGTGAGAAAAAGGGCAGTGTATAGCCCACAAAACTAGACACCCACAATGTTGTGAAATCTTTAAATCACACATCTCGAGCCAGATATTCTGTTTCTGTGTTTTCGAGGCGCAAAATAGCTAAGCTGCAGCCTCGAAATGGAAATTGGAAACAGAAAATTTTTCAACCAAAAAATGTGTGAGAAAAAGGGCAGTGTATAGCCCACAAAACTAGACAGCCACAAGCTTGTGAAATCTTTAAATCACACATCTCGAGCCAGATATTCTGCTTCTGTGTATTCGAGGCGCAAAATAGCTAAGCTGCAGCCTCGAAATGGAAATAGGAAACAGAAAATTTTTCAACCAAAAAATGTGTGAGAAAAAGGGCAGTGTATAGCCCACAAAACTAGACAGCCACAAGCTTGTGAAATCTTTAAATCACACATCTCGAGCCAGATATTCTGCTTCTGTGTATTCGAGGCGCAAAATAGCTTAGCTGCAGCCTCGAAATGGAAGTAGGAAATAGAAAATTTTTCAACCAAAAAATGTGTGAGAAAAAGGGCAGTGTATAGCCCACAAAACTAGACAGCCACAATCTTGTGAAATTTTTAAATCACACATCTCGAGCCAGATATTCTGTTTCTGTGTATTCGAGGCGCAAAATAGCTAAGCTGCAGCCTCGAAATGGAAATAGGAAACAGAAAATTTTTCAACCAAAAAATGTGTGAGAAAAAGGGCAGTGTATAGCCCACAAAACTACACACCCAGAATGTTGTGAAATCTTTAAATCACACATCTCGAGCCAGATATTCTGTTTCTGTGTTTTCGAGGCGCAAAATAGCTAAGCTGCAGCCTCGAAATGGAAATAGGAAACAGAAAATTTTTCAACCAAAAAATGTGTGAAAAAAAGGGCAGTGTATAGCCCACAAAACTAGACAGCCACAAGCTTGTGAAATCTTTAAATCACACATCTCGAGCCAGATATTCTGCTTCTGTGTATTCGAGGCGCAAAATAGCTTAGCTGCAGCCTCGAAATGGAAATAGGAAACAGAAAATTTTTCAACCAAAAAATGTGTGAAAAAAAGGGCAGTGTATAGCCCACAAAACTAGACAGCCACAAGCTTGTGAAATCTTTAAATCACACATCTCGAGCCAGATATTCTGCTTCTGTGTATTCGAGGCGCAAAATAGCTTAGCTGCAGCCTCGAAATGGAAGTAGGAAATAGAAAATTTTTCAACCAAAAAATGTGTGAGAAAAAGGGCAGTGTATAGCCCACAAAACTAGACAGCCACAAGCTTGTGAAATCTTTAAATCACACATCTCGAGCCAGATATTCTGTTTCTGTGTATTCGAGGCGCAAAATAGCTAAGCTGCAGCCTCGAAATGGAAATTGGAAACAGAAAATTTTTCAACCAAAAAATGTGTGAGAAAAAGGGCAGTGTATAGCCCACAAAACTACACACCCACAATGTTGTGAAATCTTTAAATCACACATCTCGAGCCAGATATTCTGTTTCTGTGTATTCGAGGCGCAAAATAGCTAAGCTGCAGCCTCGAAATGGAAATAGGAAACAGAAAATTTTTCAACCAAAAAATGTGTGAGAAAAAGGGCAGTGTATAGCCCACAAAACTAGACAGCCACAAGCTTGTGAAATCTTTAAATCACACATCTCGAGCCAGATATTCTGTTTCTGTGTATTCGAGGCGCAAAATAGCTAAGCTGCAGCCTCGAAATGGAAATAGGAAACAGAAAATTTTTCAACCAAAAAATGTGTGAGAAAAAGGGCAGTGTATAGCCCACAAAACTAGACAGCCACAAGCTTGTGAAATTTTTAAATCACACATCTCGAGCCAGATATTCTGTTTCTGTGTATTCGAGGCGCAAAATAGCTAAGCTGCAGCCTCGAAATGGAAATAGGAAACAGAAAATTTTTCAACCAAAAAATGTGTGAGAAAAAGGGCAGTGTATAGCCCACAAAACTAGACAGCCACAAGCTTGTGAAATCTTTAAATCACACATCTCGAGCCAGATATTCTGTTTCTGTGTATTCGAGGCGCAAAATAGCTAAGCTGCAGCCTCGAAATGGAAATAGGAAACAGAAAATTTTTCAACCAAAAAATGTGTGAGAAAAAGGGCAGTGTATAGCCCACAAAACTAGACAGCCACAAGCTTGTGAAATTTTTAAATCACACATCTCGAGCCAGATATTCTGTTTCTGTGTATTCGAGGCGCAAAATAGCTAAGCTGCAGCCTCGAAATGGAAATAGGAAACAGAAAATTTTTCAACCAAAAAATGTGTGAAAAAAAGGGCAGTGTATAGCCCACAAAACTAGACAGCCACAAGCTTGTGAAATCTTTAAATCACACATCTCGAGCCAGATATTCTGCTTCTGTGTATTCGAGGCGCAAAATAGCTTAGCTGCAGCCTCGAAATGGAAGTAGGAAACAGAAAATTTTTCAACCAAAAAATGTGTGAAAAAAAGGGCAGTGTATAGCCCACAAAACTAGACAGCCACAAGCTTGTAAAATCTTTAAATCACACATCTCGAGCCAGATATTCTGCTTCTGTGTATTCGAGGCGCAAAATAGCTTAGCTGCAGCCTCGAAATGGAAGTAGGAAATAGAAAATTTTTCAACCAAAAAATGTGTGAGAAAAAGGGCAGTGTATAGCCCACAAAACTAGACAGCCACAAGCTTGTGAAATCTTTAAATCACACATCTCGAGCCAGATATTCTGTTTCTGTGTATTCGAGGCGCAAAATAGCTAAGCTGCAGCCTCGAAATGGAAATAGGAAACAGAAAATTTTTCAACCAAAAAATGTGTGAGAAAAAGGGCAGTGTATAGCCCACAAAACTAGACAGCCACAATCTTGTGAAATTTTTAAATCACACATCTCGAGCCAGATATTCTGTTTCTGTGTATTCGAGGCGCAAAATAGCTAAGCTGCAGCCTCGAAATGGAAATAGGAAACAGAAAATTTTTCAACCAAAAAATGTGTGAGAAAAAGGGCAGTGTATAGCCCACAAAACTAGACACCCACAATGTTGTGAAATCTTTAAATCACACATCTCGAGCCAGATATTCTGTTTCTGTGTTTTCGAGGCGCAAAATAGCTAAGCTGCAGCCTCGAAATGGAAATTGGAAACAGAAAATTTTTCAACCAAAAAATGTGTGAGAAAAAGGGCAGTGTATAGCCCACAAAACTAGACAGCCACAAGCTTGTGAAATCTTTAAATCACACATCTCGAGCCAGATATTCTGCTTCTGTGTATTCGAGGCGCAAAATAGCTTAGCTGCAGCCTCGAAATGGAAGTAGGAAATAGAAAATTTTTCAACCAAAAAATGTGTGAGAAAAAGGGCAGTGTATAGCCCACAAAACTAGACAGCCACAATCTTGTGAAATTTTTAAATCACACATCTCGAGCCAGATATTCTGTTTCTGTGTATTCGAGGCGCAAAATAGCTAAGCTGCAGCCTCGAAATGGAAATAGGAAACAGAAAATTTTTCAACCAAAAAATGTGTGAGAAAAAGGGCAGTGTATAGCCCACAAAACTAGACAGCCACAAGCTTGTGAAATCTTTAAATCACACATCTCGAGCCAGATATTCTGCTTCTGTGTATTCGAGGCGCAAAATAGCTTAGCTGCAGCCTCGAAATGGAAGTAGGAAATAGAAAATTTTTCAACCAAAAAATGTGTGAGAAAAAGGGCAGTGTATAGCCCACAAAACTAGACAGCCACAATCTTGTGAAATTTTTAAATCACACATCTCGAGCCAGATATTCTGTTTCTGTGTATTCGAGGCGCAAAATAGCTAAGCTGCAGCCTCGAAATGGAAATAGGAAACAGAAAATTTTTCAACCAAAAAATGTGTGAGAAAAAGGGCAGTGTATAGCCCACAAAACTACACACCCAGAATGTTGTGAAATCTTTAAATCACACATCTCGAGCCAGATATTCTGTTTCTGTGTTTTCGAGGCGCAAAATAGCTAAGCTGCAGCCTCGAAATGGAAATAGGAAACAGAAAATTTTTCAACCAAAAAATGTGTGAAAAAAAGGGCAGTGTATAGCCCACAAAACTAGACAGCCACAAGCTTGTGAAATCTTTAAATCACACATCTCGAGCCAGATATTCTGCTTCTGTGTATTCGAGGCGCAAAATAGCTTAGCTGCAGCCTCGAAATGGAAATAGGAAACAGAAAATTTTTCAACCAAAAAATGTGTGAAAAAAAGGGCAGTGTATAGCCCACAAAACTAGACAGCCACAAGCTTGTGAAATCTTTAAATCACACATCTCGAGCCAGATATTCTGCTTCTGTGTATTCGAGGCGCAAAATAGCTTAGCTGCAGCCTCGAAATGGAAGTAGGAAATAGAAAATTTTTCAACCAAAAAATGTGTGAGAAAAAGGGCAGTGTATAGCCCACAAAACTAGACAGCCACAAGCTTGTGAAATCTTTAAATCACACATCTCGAGCCAGATATTCTGTTTCTGTGTATTCGAGGCGCAAAATAGCTAAGCTGCAGCCTCGAAATGGAAATTGGAAACAGAAAATTTTTCAACCAAAAAATGTGTGAGAAAAAGGGCAGTGTATAGCCCACAAAACTACACACCCACAATGTTGTGAAATCTTTAAATCACACATCTCGAGCCAGATATTCTGTTTCTGTGTATTCGAGGCGCAAAATAGCTAAGCTGCAGCCTCGAAATGGAAATAGGAAACAGAAAATTTTTCAACCAAAAAATGTGTGAGAAAAAGGGCAGTGTATAGCCCACAAAACTAGACAGCCACAAGCTTGTGAAATCTTTAAATCACACATCTCGAGCCAGATATTCTGTTTCTGTGTATTCGAGGCGCAAAATAGCTAAGCTGCAGCCTCGAAATGGAAATAGGAAACAGAAAATTTTTCAACCAAAAAATGTGTGAGAAAAAGGGCAGTGTATAGCCCACAAAACTAGACAGCCACAAGCTTGTGAAATTTTTAAATCACACATCTCGAGCCAGATATTCTGTTTCTGTGTATTCGAGGCGCAAAATAGCTAAGCTGCAGCCTCGAAATGGAAATAGGAAACAGAAAATTTTTCAACCAAAAAATGTGTGAGAAAAAGGGCAGTGTATAGCCCACAAAACTAGACAGCCACAAGCTTGTGAAATCTTTAAATCACACATCTCGAGCCAGATATTCTGTTTCTGTGTATTCGAGGCGCAAAATAGCTAAGCTGCAGCCTCGAAATGGAAATAGGAAACAGAAAATTTTTCAACCAAAAAATGTGTGAGAAAAAGGGCAGTGTATAGCCCACAAAACTAGACAGCCACAAGCTTGTGAAATTTTTAAATCACACATCTCGAGCCAGATATTCTGTTTCTGTGTATTCGAGGCGCAAAATAGCTAAGCTGCAGCCTCGAAATGGAAATAGGAAACAGAAAATTTTTCAACCAAAAAATGTGTGAAAAAAAGGGCAGTGTATAGCCCACAAAACTAGACAGCCACAAGCTTGTGAAATCTTTAAATCACACATCTCGAGCCAGATATTCTGCTTCTGTGTATTCGAGGCGCAAAATAGCTTAGCTGCAGCCTCGAAATGGAAGTAGGAAACAGAAAATTTTTCAACCAAAAAATGTGTGAAAAAAAGGGCAGTGTATAGCCCACAAAACTAGACAGCCACAAGCTTGTAAAATCTTTAAATCACACATCTCGAGCCAGATATTCTGCTTCTGTGTATTCGAGGCGCAAAATAGCTTAGCTGCAGCCTCGAAATGGAAGTAGGAAATAGAAAATTTTTCAACCAAAAAATGTGTGAGAAAAAGGGCAGTGTATAGCCCACAAAACTAGACAGCCACAGGCTTGTGAAATCTTTAAATCACACATCTCGAGCCAGATATTCTGTTTCTGTGTATTCGAGGCGCAAAATAGCTAAGCTGCAGCCTCGAAATGGAAATAGGAAACAGAAAATTTTTCAACCAAAAAATGTGTGAGAAAAAGGGCAGTGTATAGCCCACAAAACTAGACAGCCACAATCTTGTGAAATTTTTAAATCACACATCTCGAGCCAGATATTCTGTTTCTGTGTATTCGAGGCGCAAAATAGCTAAGCTGCAGCCTCGAAATGGAAATAGGAAACAGAAAATTTTTCAACCAAAAAATGTGTGAGAAAAAGGGCAGTGTATAGCCCACAAAACTAGACAGCCACAAGCTTGTGAAATCTTTAAATCACACATCTCGAGCCAGATATTCTGTTTCTGTGTATTCGAGGCGCAAAATAGCTAAGCTGCAGCCTCGAAATGGAAATAGGAAACAGAAAATTTTTCAACCAAAAAATGTGTGAGAAAAAGGGCAGTTATAGCCCACAAAACTAGACAGCCACAATCTTGTGAAATTTTTAAATCACACATCTCGAGCCAGATATTCTGTTTCTGTGTATTTGAGGCGCAAAATAGCTAAGCTGCAGCCTCGAAATGGAAATTGGAAACAGAAAATTTTTCAACCAAAAAATGTGTGAGAAAAAGGGCAGTGTATAGCCCACAAAACTAGACAGCCACAAGCTTGTGAAATCTTTAAATCACACATCTCGAGCCAGATATTCTGCTTCTGTGTATTCGAGGCGCAAAATAGCTTAGCTGCAGCCTCGAAATGGAAGTAGGAAATAGAAAATTTTTCAACCAAAAAATGTGTGAGAAAAAGGGCAGTGTATAGCCCACAAAACTAGACAGCCACAAGCTTGTGAAATCTTTAAATCACACATCTCGAGCCAGATATTCTGCTTCTGTGTATTCGAGGCGCAAAATAGCTTAGCTGCAGCCTCGAAATGGAAGTAGGAAATAGAAAATTTTTCAACCAAAAAATGTGTGAGAAAAAGGGCAGTGTATAGCCCACAAAACTAGACAGCCACAAGCTTGTGAAATCTTTAAATCACACATCTCGAGCCAGATATTCTGTTTCTGTGTATTCGAGGCGCAAAATAGCTAAGCTGCAGCCTCGAAATGGAAATAGGAAACAGAAAATTTTTCAACCAAAAAATGTGTGAGAAAAAGGGCAGTGTATAGCCCACAAAACTAGACAGCCACAATCTTGTGAAATTTTTAAATCACACATCTCGAGCCAGATATTCTGTTTCTGTGTATTCGAGGCGCAAAATAGCTAAGCTGCAGCCTCGAAATGGAAATTGGAAACAGAAAATTTTTCAACCAAAAAATGTGTGAGAAAAAGGGCAGTGTATAGCCCACAAAACTAGACAGCCACAAGCTTGTGAAATTTTTAAATCACACATCTCGAGCCAGATATTCTGTTTCTGTGTATTCGAGGCGCAAAATAGCTAAGCTGCAGCCTCGAAATGGAAATAGGAAACAGAAAATTTTTCAACCAAAAAATGTGTGAGAAAAAGGGCAGTGTATAGCCCACAAAACTAGACAGCCACAAGCTTGTGAAATCTTTAAATCACACATCTCGAGCCAGATATTCTGTTTCTGTGTATTCGAGGCGCAAAATAGCTAAGCTGCAGCCTCGAAATGGAAATAGGAAACAGAAAATTTTTCAACCAAAAAATGTGTGAGAAAAAGGGCAGTGTATAGCCCACAAAACTAGACAGCCACAAGCTTGTGAAATCTTTAAATCACACATCTCGAGCCAGATATTCTGTTTCTGTGTATTCGAGGCGCAAAATAGCTAAGCTGCAGCCTCGAAATGGAAATAGGAAACAGAAAATTTTTCAACCAAAAAATGTGTGAGAAAAAGGGCAGTTATAGCCCACAAAACTAGACAGCCACAATCTTGTGAAATTTTTAAATCACACATCTCGAGCCAGATATTCTGTTTCTGTGTATTTGAGGCGCAAAATAGCTAAGCTGCAGCCTCGAAATGGAAATTGGAAACAGAAAATTTTTCAACCAAAAAATGTGTGAGAAAAAGGGCAGTTATAGCCCACAAAACTAGACAGCCACAATCTTGTGAAATTTTTAAATCACACATCTCGAGCCAGATATTCTGTTTCTGTGTATTCGAGGCGCAAAATAGCTAAGCTGCAGCCTCGAAATGGAAATTGGAAACAGAAAATTTTTCAACCAAAAAATGTGTGAGAAAAAGGGCAGTGTATAGCCCACAAAACTACACACCCACAATGTTGTGAAATCTTTAAATCACACATCTCGAGCCAGATATTCTGTTTCTGTGTATTCGAGGCGCAAAATAGCTAAGCTGCAGCCTCGAAATGGAAATAGGAAACAGAAAATTTTTCAACCAAAAAATGTGTGAGAAAAAGGGCAGTGTATAGCCCACAAAACTAGACAGCCACAAGCTTGTAAAATCTTTAAATCACACATCTCGAGCCAGATATTCTGCTTCTGTGTATTCGAGGCGCAAAATAGCTTAGCTGCAGCCTCGAAATGGAAGTAGGAAATAGAAAATTTTTCAACCAAAAAATGTGTGAGAAAAAGGGCAGTGTATAGCCCACAAAACTAGACAGCCACAAGCTTGTGAAATCTTTAAATCACACATCTCGAGCCAGATATTCTGCTTCTGTGTATTCGAGGCGCAAAATAGCTTAGCTGCAGCCTCGAAATGGAAGTAGGAAATAGAAAATTTTTCAACCAAAAAATGTGTGAGAAAAAGGGCAGTGTATAGCCCACAAAACTACACACCCACAATGTTGTGAAATCTTTAAATCACACATCTCGAGCCAGATATTCTGTTTCTGTGTTTTCGAGGCGCAAAATAGCTAAGCTGCAGCCTCGAAATGGAAATAGGAAACAGAAAATTTTTCAACCAAAAAATGTGTGAAAAAAAGGGCAGTGTATAGCCCACAAAACTAGACAGCCACAAGCTTGTGAAATCTTTAAATCACACATCTCGAGCCAGATATTCTGCTTCTGTGTATTCGAGGCGCAAAATAGCTTAGCTGCAGCCTCGAAATGGAAGTAGGAAATAGAAAATTTTTCAACCAAAAAATGTGTGAGAAAAAGGGCAGTCTATAGCCCACAAAACTAGACAGCCACAAGCTTGTGAAATCTTTAAATCACACATCTCGAGCCAGATATTCTGTTTCTGTGTATTCGAGGCGCAAAATAGCTAAGCTGCAGCCTCGAAATGGAAATAGGAAACAGAAAATTTTTCAACCAAAAAATGTGTGAGAAAAAGGGCAGTTATAGCCCACAAAACTAGACAGCCACAATCTTGTGAAATTTTTAAATCACACATCTCGAGCCAGATATTCTGTTTCTGTGTATTCGAGGCGCAAAATAGCTAAGCTGCAGCCTCGAAATGGAAATTGGAAACAGAAAATTTTTCAACCAAAAAATGTGTGAGAAAAAGGGCAGTGTATAGCCCACAAAACTAGACAGCCACAATCTTGTGAAATTTTTAAATCACACATCTCGAGCCAGATATTCTGTTTCTGTGTATTCGAGGCGCAAAATAGCTAAGCTGCAGCCTCGAAATGGAAATTGGAAACAGAAAATTTTTCAACCAAAAAATGTGTGAGAAAAAGGGCAGTGTATAGCCCACAAAACTAGACAGCCACAAGCTTGTGAAATTTTTAAATCACACATCTCGAGCCAGATATTCTGTTTCTGTGTATTCGAGGCGCAAAATAGCTAAGCTGCAGCCTCGAAATGGAAATAGGAAACAGAAAATTTTTCAACCAAAAAATGTGTGAGAAAAAGGGCAGTGTATAGCCCACAAAACTAGACAGCCACAAGCTTGTGAAATCTTTAAATCACACATCTCGAGCCAGATATTCTGTTTCTGTGTATTCGAGGCGCAAAATAGCTAAGCTGCAGCCTCGAAATGGAAATAGGAAACAGAAAATTTTTCAACCAAAAAATGTGTGAGAAAAAGGGCAGTGTATAGCCCACAAAACTAGACAGCCACAAGCTTGTGAAATTTTTAAATCACACATCTCGAGCCAGATATTCTGTTTCTGTGTATTCGAGGCGCAAAATAGCTAAGCTGCAGCCTCGAAATGGAAATAGGAAACAGAAAATTTTTCAACCAAAAAATGTGTGAGAAAAAGGGCAGTGTATAGCCCACAAAACTAGACAGCCACAAGCTTGTGAAATCTTTAAATCACACATCTCGAGCCAGATATTCTGTTTCTGTGTATTCGAGGCGCAAAATAGCTAAGCTGCAGCCTCGAAATGGAAATAGGAAACAGAAAATTTTTCAACCAAAAAATGTGTGAGAAAAAGGGCAGTGTATAGCCCACAAAACTAGACAGCCACAAGCTTGTGAAATTTTTAAATCACACATCTCGAGCCAGATATTCTGTTTCTGTGTATTCGAGGCGCAAAATAGCTAAGCTGCAGCCTCGAAATGGAAATAGGAAACAGAAAATTTTTCAATCAAAAAATGTGTGAGAAAAAGGGCAGTTATAGCCCACAAAACTAGACAGCCACAATCTTGTGAAATTTTTAAATCACACATCTCGAGCCAGATATTCTGTTTCTGTGTATTCGAGGCGCAAAATAGCTAAGCTGCAGCCTCGAAATGGAAATAGGAAACAGAAAATTTTTCAACCAAAAAATGTGTGAGAAAAAGGGCAGTTATAGCCCACAAAACTAGACAGCCACAATCTTGTGAAATTTTTAAATCACACATCTCGAGCCAGATATTCTGTTTCTGTGTATTTGAGGCGCAAAATAGCTAAGCTGCAGCCTCGAAATGGAAATTGGAAACAGAAAATTTTTCAACCAAAAAATGTGTGAGAAAAAGGGCAGTGTATAGCCCACAAAACTAGACAGCCACAATCTTGTGAAATTTTTAAATCACACATCTCGAGCCAGATATTCTGTTTCTGTGTATTCGAGGCGCAAAATAGCTAAGCTGCAGCCTCGAAATGGAAATTGGAAACAGAAAATTTTTCAACCAAAAAATGTGTGAGAAAAAGGGCAGTGTATAGCCCACAAAACTAGACAGCCACAAGCTTGTGAAATTTTTAAATCACACATCTCGAGCCAGATATTCTGTTTCTGTGTATTCGAGGCGCAAAATAGCTAAGCTGCAGCCTCGAAATGGAAATAGGAAACAGAAAATTTTTCAACCAAAAAATGTGTGAGAAAAAGGGCAGTTATAGCCCACAAAACTAGACAGCCACAATCTTGTGAAATTTTTAAATCACACATCTCGAGCCAGATATTCTGTTTCTGTGTATTCGAGGCGCAAAATAGCTAAGCTGCAGCCTCGAAATGGAAATAGGAAACAGAAAATTTTTCAACCAAAAAATGTGTGAGAAAAAGGGCAGTTATAGCCCACAAAACTAGACAGCCACAATCTTGTGAAATTTTTAAATCACACATCTCGAGCCAGATATTCTGTTTCTGTGTATTCGAGGCGCAAAATAGCTAAGCTGCAGCCTCGAAATGGAAATTGGAAACAGAAAATTTTTCAACCAAAAAATGTGTGAGAAAAAGGGCAGTGTATAGCCCACAAAACTAGACAGCCACAATCTTGTGAAATTTTTAAATCACACATCTCGAGCCAGATATTCTGTTTCTGTGTATTCGAGGCGCAAAATAGCTAAGCTGCAGCCTCGAAATGGAAATTGGAAACAGAAAATTTTTCAACCAAAAAATGTGTGAGAAAAAGGGCAGTGTATAGCCCACAAAACTAGACAGCCACAATCTTGTGAAATTTTTAATTCACACATCTCGAGCCAGATATTCTGTTTCTGTGTATTCGAGGCGCAAAATAGCTAAGCTGCAGCCTCGAAATGGAAATAGGAAACAGAAAATTTTTCAACCAAAAAATGTGTGAAAAAAAGGGCAGTGTATAGCCCACAAAACTAGACACCCACAATCTTGTGAAATCTTCAAGTCACACATCTCGAGCCAGATATTCTGTTTCTATGTATTCGAGGCGCAAAATAGCTAAGCTGCAGCCTCGAAATGGAAATTGGAAACAGAAAATTTTTCAACCAAAAAATGTGTGAAAAAAAGGGCAGTGTATAGCCCACAAAACTAGACAGCCACAAGCTTGTGAAATCTTTAAATCACACATCTCGAGCCAGATATTCTGCTTCTGTGTATTCGAGGCGCAAAATAGCTTAGCTGCAGCCTCGAAATGGAAGTAGGAAATAGAAAATTTTTCAACCAAAAAATGTGTGAGAAAAAGGGCAGTGTATAGCCCACAAAACTACACACCCACAATCTTGTGAAATCTTCAAGTCACACATCTCGAGCCAGATATTCTGTTTCTGTGTATTCGAGGCGCAAAATAGCTAAGCTGCAGCCTCGAAATGGAAATTGGAAACAGAAAATTTTTCAACCAAAAAATGTGTGAGAAAAAGGGCAGTGTATAGCCCACAAAACTAGACAGCCACAAGCTTGTGAAATCTTCAAGTCACACATCTCGAGCCAGATATTCTGTTTCTATGTATTCGAGGCGCAAAATAGCTAAGCTGCAGCCTCGAAATGGAAATTGGAAACAGAAAATTTTTCAACCAAAAAATGTGTGAAAAAAAGGGCAGTGTATAGCCCACAAAACTAGACAGCCACAAGCTTGTGAAATCTTTAAATCACACATCTCGAGCCAGATATTCTGTTTCTGTGTATTCGAGGCGCAAAATAGCTAAGCTGCAGCCTCGAAATGGAAATTGGAAACAGAAAATTTTTCAACCAAAAAATGTGTGAGAAAAAGGGCAGTGTATAGCCCACAAAACTAGACAGCCACAAGCTTGTGAAATCTTCAAGTCACACATCTCGAGCCAGATATTCTGTTTCTATGTATTCGAGGCGCAAAATAGCTAAGCTGCAGCCTCGAAATGGAAATTGGAAACAGAAAATTTTTCAACCAAAAATGTGTGAGAAAAAGGGCAGTGTATAGCCCACAAAACTAGACAGCCACAATCTTGTGAAATTTTTAAATCACACATCTCGAGCCAGATATTCTGTTTCTGTGTATTCGAGGCGCAAAATAGCTAAGCTGCAGCCTCGAAATGGAAATAGGAAACAGAAAATTTTTCAACCAAAAATGTGTGAGAAAAAGGGCAGTGTATAGCCCACAAAACTAGACAGCCACAATCTTGTGAAATTTTTAAATCACACATCTCGAGCCAGATATTCTGTTTCTGTGTATTCGAGGCGCAAAATAGCTAAGCTGCAGCCTCGAAATGGAAATAGGAAACAGAAAATTTTTCAACCAAAAAATGTGTGAGAAAAAGGGCAGTGTATAGCCCACAAAACTACACACCCACAATCTTGTGAAATCTTCAAGTCACACATCTCGAGCCAGATATTCTGTTTCTGTGTATTCGAGGCGCAAAATAGCTAAGCTGCAGCCTCGAAATGGAAATAGGAAACAGAAAATTTTTCAACCAAAAAATGTGTGAGAAAAAGGGCAGTGTATAGCCCACAAAACTACACACCCACAATCTTGTGAAATCTTCAAGTCACACATCTCGAGCCAGATATTCTGTTTCTGTGTATTCGAGGCGCAAAATAGCTAAGCTGCAGCCTCGAAATGGAAATTGGAAACAGAAAATTTTTCAACCAAAAAATGTGTGAGAAAAAGGGCAGTGTATAGCCCACAAAACTAGACAGCCACAAGCTTGTGAAATCTTCAAGTCACACATCTCGAGCCAGATATTCTGTTTCTATGTATTCGAGGCGCAAAATAGCTAAGCTGCAGCCTCGAAATGGAAATTGGAAACAGAAAATTTTTCAACCAAAAAATGTGTGAGAAAAAGGGTAGTGTATAGCCCACAAAACTAGACAGCCACAAGCTTGTGAAATCTTTAAATCACACATCTCGAGCCAGATATTCTGCTTCTGTGTATTCGAGGCGCAAAATAGCTTAGCTGCAGCCTCGAAATGGAAGTAGGAAATAGAAAATTTTTCAACCAAAAAATGTGTGAGAAAAAGGGCAGTGTATAGCCCACAAAACTAGACAGCCACAAGCTTGTGAAATCTTTAAATCACACATCTCGAGCCAGATATTCTGTTTCTGTGTATTCGAGGCGCAAAATAGCTAAGCTGCAGCCTCGAAATGGAAATAGGAAACAGAAAATTTTTCAACCAAAAAATGTGTGAGAAAAAGGGCAGTATATAGCCCACAAAACTAGACAGCCACAATCTTGTGAAATTTTTAAATCACACATCTCGAGCCAGATATTCTGTTTCTGTGTATTCGAGGCGCAAAATAGCTAAGCTGCAGCCTCGAAAAAGGGCAGTATATAGCCCACAAAACTAGACAGCCACAATCTTGTGAAATTTTTAAATCACACATCTCGAGCCAGATATTCTGTTTCTGTGTATTCGAGGCGCAAAATAGCTAAGCTGCAGCCTCGAAATGGAAATTGGAAACAGAAAATTTTTCAACCAAAAAATGTGTGAGAAAAAGGGCAGTGTTTAGCCCACAAAACTAGACAGCCACAATCTTGTGAAATTTTTAAATCACACATCTCGAGCCAGATATTCTGTTTCTGTGTATTCGAGGCGCAAAATAGCTAAGCTGCAGCCTCGAAATGGAAATTGGAAACAGAAAATTTTTCAACCAAAAAATGTGTGAGAAAAAGGGCAGTGTATAGCCCACAAAACTAGACAGCCACAAGCTTGTGAAATCTTCAAGTCACACATCTCGAGCCAGATATTCTGTTTCTATGTATTCGAGGCGCAAAATAGCTAAGCTGCAGCCTCGAAATGGAAATTGGAAACAGAAAATTTTTCAACCAAAAAATGTGTGAGAAAAAGGGCAGTGTATAGCCCACAAAACTACACACCCACAATGTTGTGAAATCTTTAAATCACACATCTCGAGCCAGATATTCTGTTTCTGTGTATTCGAGGCGCAAAATAGCTAAGCTGCAGCCTCGAAATGGAAATAGGAAACAGAAAATTTTTCAACTAAAAAATGTGTGAGAAAAAGGGCAGTGTATAGCCCACAAAACTAGACAGCCACAAGCTTGTGAAATCTTTAAATCACACATCTCGAGCCAGATATTCTGTTTCTGTGTATTCGAGGCGCAAAATAGCTAAGCTGCAGCCTCGAAATGGAAATAGGAAACAGAAAATTTTTCAACCAAAAAATGTGTGAGAAAAAGGGCAGTTATAGCCCACAAAACTAGACACCCACAATGTTGTGAAATTTTTAAATCACACATCTCGAGCCAGATATTCTGTTTCTGTGTATTCGAGGCGCAAAATAGCTAAGCTGCAGCCTCGAAATGGAAATAGGAAACAGAAAATTTTTCAACCAAAAAATGTGTGAGAAAAAGGGCAGTGTATAGCCCACAAAACTACACACCCACAATCTTGCGAAATCTTTAAATCACACATCTCGAGCCAGATATTCTTTTTCTGTGTATTCGAGGCGCACAATAGCTAAGCCGCAGCCTCGAAATGGAAATAGGAAACAGAAAATTTTTCAACCAAAAAATGTGTGAGAAAAAGGGCAGTGTATAGCCCACAAAACTACACACCCACAATCTTGTGAAATCTTTAAATCACACATCTCGAGCCAGATATTCTGTTTCTGTGTATTCGAGGCGCAAAATAGCTAAGCTGCAGCCTCGAAATGGAAATAGGAAACAGAAAATTTTTCAACCAAAAAATGTGTGAAAAAAAGGGCAGTGTATAGCCCACAAAACTAGACAGCCACAAGCTTGTGAAATCTTCAAGTCACACATCTCGAGCCAGATATTCTGTTTCTATGTATTCGAGGCGCAAAATAGCTAAGCTGCAGCCTCGAAATGGAAATTGGAAACAGAAAATTTTTCAACCAAAAAATGTGTGAAAAAAAGGGCAGTGTATAGCCCACAAAACTAGACAGCCACAAGCTTGTGAAATCTTTAAATCACACATCTCGAGCCAGATATTCTGTTTCTGTGTATTCGAGGCGCAAAATAGCTAAGCTGCAGCCTCGAAATGGAAATAGGAAACAGAAAATTTTTCAACCAAAAAATGTGTGAGAAAAAGGGCAGTGTATAGCCCACAAAACTACACACCCACAATGTTGTGAAATCTTTAAATCACACCCACAATCTTGTGAAATCTTTAAGTCACACATCTCGAGCCAGATATTCTGTTTCTGTGTATTCGAGGCGCAAAATAGCTAAGCTGCAGCCTCGAAATGGAAATAGGAAACAGAAAATTTTTCAACCAAAAAATGTGTGAGAAAAAGGGCAGTGTATAGCCCACAAAACTACACACCCACAATGTTGTGAAATCTTTAAATCACACCCACAATCTTGTGAAATCTTTAAGTCACACATCTCGAACCAGATATTCTGTTTCTGTGTATTCGAGGCGCAAAATAGCTAAGCTGCAGCCTCGAAATGGAAATAGGAAACAGAAAATTTTTCAACCAAAAAATGTGTGAGAAAAAGGGCAGTGTATAGCCCACAAAACTACACACCCACAATGTTGTGAAATCTTTAAATCACACATCTCGAGCCAGATATTCTGTTTCTGTGTATTCGAGGCGCAAAATAGCTAAGCTGCAGCCTCGAACTGGAAATAGGAAACAGAAAATTTTTCAACCAAAAAATGTGTGAGAAAAAGGGCAGTGTATAGCCCACAAAACTACACACCCACAATCTTGCGAAATCTTTAAATCACACATCTCGAGCCAGATATTCTTTTTCTGTGTATTCGAGGCGCAAAATAGCTTAGCTGCAGCCTCGAAATGGAAATAGGAAACAGAAAATTTTTCAACCAAAAAATGTGTGAGAAAAAGGGTAGTGTATAGCCCACAAATCTAGACACCCAAAATCTTGATATGTCTTCTAATCTCACATCTCGAGCCAGATATTCTGTTTCTGTGTATTCGAGGCGCACAATAGCTTAGCTGCAGCCTCGAAATGGAAATAGGAAACAGAAAATTTTTCAACCAAAAAATGTGTGAGAAAAAGGGCAGTGTATAGCCCACAAAACTACACACCCACAATCTTGCGAAATCTTTAAATCACACATCTCGAGCCAGATATTCTTTTTCTGTGTATTCGAGGCGCAAAATAGCTTAGCTGCAGCCTCGAAATGGAAATAGGAAACAGAAAATTTTTCAACCAAAAAATGTGTGAGAAAAAGGGTAGTGTATAGCCCACAAATCTAGACACCCAAAATCTTGATATGTCTTCTAATCTCACATCTCGAGCCAGATATTCTTTTTCTGTGTATTCGAGGCGCACAATAGCTAAGCCGCAGCCTCGAAATGGAAATAGGAAACAGAAAATTTTTCAACCAAAAAATGTGTGAGAAAAAGGGCAGTGTATAGCCCACAAAACTACACACCCACAATCTTGTGAAATCTTTAAATCACACATCTCGAGCCAGATATTCTGTTTCTGTGTATTCGAGGCGCAAAATAGCTAAGCTGCAGCCTCGAAATGGAAATAGGAAACAGAAAATTTTTTAACCAAAAAATGTGTGAAAAAAAGGGCAGTGTATAGCCCACAAAACTAGACAGCCACAAGCTTGTGAAATCTTTAAATCACACATCTCGAGCCAGATATTCTGTTTCTGTGTATTCGAGGCGCAAAATAGCTAAGCTGCAGCCTCGAAATGGAAATAGGAAACAGAAAATTTTTCAACCAAAAAATGTGTGAGAAAAAGGGCAGTGTATAGCCCACAAAACTACACACCCACAATGTTGTGAAATCTTTAAATCACACCCACAATCTTGTGAAATCTTTAAGTCACACATCTCGAACCAGATATTCTGTTTCTGTGTATTCGAGGCGCAAAATAGCTAAGCTGCAGCCTCGAAATGGAAATAGGAAACAGAAAATTTTTCAACCAAAAAATGTGTGAGAAAAAGGGCAGTGTATAGCCCACAAAACTACACACCCACAATGTTGTGAAATCTTTAAATCACACATCTCGAGCCAGATATTCTGTTTCTGTGTATTCGAGGCGCAAAATAGCTAAGCTGCAGCCTCGAACTGGAAATAGGAAACAGAAAATTTTTCAACCAAAAAATGTGTGAGAAAAAGGGCAGTGTATAGCCCACAAAACTACACACCCACAATGTTGTGAAATATTTAAATCACACCCACAATCTTGTGAAATCTTTAAGTCACACATCTCGAACCAGATATTCTGTTTCTGTGTATTCGAGGCGCAAAATAGCTAAGCTGCAGCCTCGAAATGGAAATAGGACACAGAAAATTTTTCAACCAAAAAATGTGTGAGAAAAAGGGCAGTGTATAGCCCACAAAACTACACACCCACAATCTTGTGAAATCTTTAAGTCACACATCTCGAACCAGATATTCTGTTTCTGTGTATTCGAGGCGCAAAATAGCTAAGCTGCAGCCTCGAAATGGAAATAGGAAACAGAAAATTTTTCAACCAAAAAATGTGTGAGAAAAAGGGTAGTGTATAGCTCACAAAACTAGACACCCAAAATCTTGATATGTCTTCTAATCTCACATCTCGAGCCAGATATTCTGTTTCTGTGTATTCGAGGCGCAAAATAGCTAAGCCGCAGCCTCGAAATGGAAATAGGAAACAGAAAATTTTTCAACCAAAAAATGTGTGAGAAAAAGGGTAGTGTATAGCTCACAAAACTAGACACCCAAAATCTTGATATGTCTTCTAATCTCACATCTCGAGCCAGATATTCTGTTTCTGTGTATTCGAGGCGCAAAATAGCTAAGCCGCAGCCTCGAAATGGAAATAGGAAACAGAAAATTTTTCAACCAAAAAATGTGTGAGAAAAAGGGCAGTGTATAGCCCACAAAACTACACACCCACAATCTTGTGAAATCTTTAAGTCACACATCTCGAACCAGATATTCTGTTTCTGTGTATTCGAGGCGCAAAATAGCTAAGCTGCAGCCTCGAAATGGAAATAGGAAACAGAAAATTTTTCAACCAAAAAATGTGTGAGAAAAAGGGTAGTGTATAGCTCACAAAACTAGACACCCAAAATCTTGATATGTCTTCTAATCTCACATCTCGAGCCAGATATTCTGTTTCTGTGTATTCGAGGCGCAAAATAGCTAAGCCGCAGCCTCGAAATGGAAATAGGAAACAGAAAATTTTTCAACCAAAAAATGTGTGAGAAAAAGGGTAGTGTATAGCTCACAAAACTACACACCCACAATGTTGTGAAATCTTTAAATCACACATCTCGAGCCAGATATTCTGTTTCTGTGTATTCGAGGCACAAAATAGTTTAACTGCAGCCCCGAAATGGAAATAGGAAACAGAAAATTTTTCAACCAAAAAATGTGTGAGAAAAAGGGCAGTGTATAGCCCACAAAACTAGACACCCAAAATCTTGATATATCTTCTATTCACACATCTCGAGCCAGATATTCTTTTTCTGTGTATTCGAGGCGCAAAATAGCTAAGCTGCAGCCTCGAAATGGAAATAGGAAACAGAAAATTTTTCAACCAAAAAATGTGTGAGAAAAAGGGCAGTGTATAGCCCACAAAACTACACACCCACAATCTTGTGAAATCTTTAAGTCACACATCTCGAGCCAGACATTCTGTTTCTGTGTATTCGAGGCGCAAAATAGCTAAGCTGCAGCCTCGAAACGGAAATAGGAAACAGAAAATTTTTCAACCAAAAAATGTGTGAGAAAAAGGGCAGTGTATAGCCCACAAAACTACACACCCACAATCTTGTGAAATCTTTAAGTCACACATCTCGAGCCAGACATTCTGTTTCTGTGTATTCGAGGCGCAGAATAGCTAAGCTGCGGCCTCGAAATGGAAATAGGAAACAGAAAATTTTTCAACCAAAAAATGTGTGAGAAAAAGGGCAGTGTATAGCCCACAAAACTACACACCCACAATCTTGTGAAATCTTTAAACCACACATCTCGAGCCAGATATTCTGTTTCTGTGTATTCGAGGCGCAGAATAGCTAAGCTGCGGCCTCGAAATGGAAATAGGAAACAGAAAATTTTTCAACCAAAAAATGTGTGAGAAAAAGGGCAGTGTATAGCCCACAAAACTACACACCCACAATCTTGCGAAATCTTTAAATCACACATCTCGAGCCAGATATTCTGTTTCTGTGTATTCGAGGCGCACAATAGCTTAGCTGCAGCCTCGAAATGGAAATAGGAAACAGAAAATTTTTCAACCAAAAAATGTGTGAGAAAAAGGGCAGTGTATAGCCCACAAAACTACACACCCACAATGTTGTGAAATCTTTAAATCACACCCACAATCTTGTGAAATCTTTAAGTCACACATCTCGAACCAGATATTCTGTTTCTGTGTATTCGAGGCGCAAAATAGCTAAGCTGCAGCCTCGAAATGGAAATAGGACACAGAAAATTTTTCAACCAAAAAATGTGTGAGAAAAAGGGCAGTGTATAGCCCACAAAACTACACACCCACAATGTTGTGAAATCTTTAAATCACACATCTCGAGCCAGATATTCTGTTTCTGTGTATTCGAGGCGCAAGTAGCAAGGAAATAGGAAACAGAAAATTTTTCAACAAAAAATTGGTTAAAAAAATTTTTCAAAGCTCGAGATGGTTTCGTACCCATTTTTCTGTGAAACTCGTTATTTAGAAGCATACTTCTAGATCTTGGGTGAGTTGGGAGCCATTCCCAGTACTAAGTAGATATTCTCTTACGACTTTCTCACAGATCTTCAAGAAGTGATCCTTTCGTTACTCTGATTGATGACTGCTTACTTAATGATCTTTATGGTTTCTCCTAGAGTTTTGTACGTTTTGATTGATACCTGCTTTTGGAAATTTTGTTTAAAAGGTCTTGACTTCCGCAGACCAAATATACCATCACGACTATGGTTGCGTTAGTTAAAATAAATTTTTGTTTATCGTTGATGAATATCCGATGAGAGTACGTTTAAAACAATTTATTTCTTTTCAGATACTACATGCTGGGTGGCAGTTTAGTTTGTGAACAGGATTGGCACAAACTACTCAAAACGACCACAGCCAATCCACCAGTGCGCAAAGGCAAAGTGGGCAGACCGAGAAGATCCAAAGACTGAGAAGTTGCCACACGTTTGGGTAGACCACCGAAACTGAAAAAAGAATCCCCACTACCAGATGTGGAATCCACGCCGCAGCCCGTACTTCCGCTCCATCACAATCCATTCACGGCGCCCACTGCAAACCTGATTCCCATCGATCGTGCTGTGCAAAATTTTCCGGTTCCTTCGGGTAAAGATCACTTCCTCTACAACAGTCTGTACAACCGCGATGTTGAATTTATGAAAAATCTGATTCGCACGAACACCGGTGGGGAACTGGAGCGCAATCCGAATCCTCTAATGCATTGTGGCGAATTCGATCCACGACAAGTGCATGATCATCAGCATAGCCATAGCCCACAGTCCTCTTGCTTTGCTCCGAAATCGGAACACCCATCCGCCTTGGAGCATCAGCAGCAGCAGCAGCGGTTATTTTCATGCGGCAATGTACCACACATACTGCCTATGGCTACACGATCCTTTTCATGTTCACAACTTAGTGGTCTCGTGGATTATTCAAGCGAAACGATTAAACAGCAACAACAACACCATCAACTTCATCACTGTAAAAGCGAAAAACATGACGAAGACGGGACACAGTTGAGCGGCAAATGTCAGATACATTCCAGCAGTGGGGCTGACGGTGGTGCCGACATTCTAGTGAAAACCGAATTCAATGAGATGCAGCAAAGTAAATCATCACCTGTCCACGAAGTATTTGAGATGACTTCAAGTACATTCGCATCAACAGTGACTGGCAGCAGCGGTGGCGGTGGCGGCAGCAGTGGCAGTGGCAGTGGCACTAGTACTAGCCAGTTCCATCATGATACTGGCAGTCCACCTCTGCCTCTTATGGAAGCAGCGAATTCGTCGTCGTCTGCATCCCACCACCTCCAGCACCATCATCATCAGCAGGCACAGCACCAGTGCTCGGCCCATTCATATGAATCATATGTGTATGCTAGTGGCAGTGGTGGCCGTGTTGGAATGTCCTCACGCCTGCCACCAGGAACGATGAATACCACTTCTAGTAGTTCGGAGTTATCCGGAGGTCTTTACCACTGTAAATCATTCTTCGCTGACAGTGCCACTGGCAGTGGTAACTCTGGAATTGCAGCCTTCTACCCAAGTACTCAGCAGCAGCAGCAGCAGCAATCGAACGGTGAATCCTGCCGAGATGATTCCAGTGGTTTCCCCAGCAGAGATTCACTAGACACCGAGGAGAAAGTGGTCATAGCAATTAAAGCAAGAAAAATGCCAGATTAATGAACCCGCAGGGAGTAGTCTCCCTACTCATACACACAGTCGACCCAAAACACTACTAAACCGGACGTCACGACGAAAGGAGGAGAAGAACTCAAGTTGCTTGAAATACATGAAACAATCAAAAGACGAAAGGACACCTTTCAGGAGAGCTTATGTTATTTTTAATCTTGTTAAACAAAAAAAAAAATTATAAAAACCAAACACCGTATTCTAGTCTGTAAGAATTGTAAACTTCTCTCAATTGTAATTATAATAATATTATCGATGGACTCAAAGGTTATATGATAGGTAAAAGTAATAAATTAGAAAATTTAAAATGTATATGCGTAGGTGGAACCTTAGGTGTAGTTTCCTTTCCGTTTGACCAAGTCCTTTTCGAAATGCGGGAAACTGCCAACTATTTACGAATGATATCCTTTTTTTGAGATGATCATCAGTACAGAGACATTTATGACAGAACACTGGCCTTCGAAGGAATGCATCAAGTCGAGGATAAGTGAATAATATAGTCAGCATGACAAGAAGGATCTTATGCTGAAAGGACGAAATGCAGAAGGCTCGTGAATCAAGAGAGTGGTGTTTGATAATAAAGGGTTTTTCAGTAGGGACATAACAATTTTGTACTTTAATACAAATGCACATTTAAACTTTTTGTATAATCTGTCAATGGGAAAACGTCAACTGAGAATTACATTTTGACCATGCTAAAGTTCATTAACGAGCAACCTTTGAAAATCATTAAAATTTACCACCGAAATTCTGAGTCGGTGGTCGGAACTTTAAGACAGCTTACTGCAGTTTGATATTGCAATAATCGTCTCACCAGACAGGATATGGATGCTACAGTGGGTAAATTTGAATCAAAATATTTACTATTAAATGTTCCTGTTCGTATGCCAATGAGAAAACGCATATGTAGGTCGAAGTACAACAATAAACCCCCATGACTTTCAAGACACTCCATCCACAAAAAGTGATCGTGTGGTGTAAATTCTATCCCGGATGTGGACTGTATTTTCTCGTTAATGACAATGATAGCCATGTTACGGTCAATTGATCTCGCTATGGTCCCATTTTGGAAAACTATTTTCCCGGAATTGGATGGACTTGACAGCAGTAATTTCGGGTTTCAACAAGATGGTGCCACATGGGCCACATGTTTGGTCCAACAAAGTGAAAGAAAGCGAAGCTCAGTAATCGTGTGATCCAGAAATGTTACTTCTTCTTATAAGATTTGGATAGGTCACTGCTTTATACCAAAAAGCAAACAGCGTTAAAGAAGCTCAGGAACAATATTGAATGCAAAATTGACAACCCATCGCTGACATATCTGAAAAAGTGGTGGAAAGCTGTCCTCGAAGAATCGATCGCTGCAAACGTGCTCTCGGTGATCATATGAACGCGTGGAATTGTATAATTAAATTTAACATGTGTACTATATTTGGAATAAATTTCAGTACGATACCTCAATTATTCTATATTCTATTTAAATACAAAATTGTTATGTCCTTATTGAAAACCATTTTCGATTAGATTTTCCAAAAGAACGATAGTTATAAGAAGTTACGACCAGAGTTTTATAGACCTGTCAGTTCAATCATTTGTATTTGCGTTTTAGATTGATGAAAAGCTAACAAATCTCATCCAGAAATACATAGATTGCATCGGGATTACTAGAACAAAAAACCATGTCTACTCGATCTACTGCACTCAAGCGAGTGCTAAGCTCATAGGAACGATTGAACTCAATCTACAATCTGAGTCTAATAAGTCCCTGGGACCAAAGATCTTAACAAAACTAAAATCACTGGCAGACATACTCAGAAACGTGGACACTATTAGCAGTGAGTTTAAAAAAAGCAGGAGAGATGAAGAAGAAAAAGAAGAGCAAATCATCGACTTCCCTTATAAGAAACGCCATATTGGCTTAAATGACAGATAGTACCAGGAGTGGATAGGAACCGAAATCCCTCAAACGCTCACAGTGGACCTCTGTATAATGCCCCAAGTGTATCCCGTCAAGAACCACTCACTAAGCTTGCCAGAGAGAAATGGTCAAAGGTCGTAGGGCTATTCCCGGGATAGGTAAAAATGTAATCTTAAGAGTGTCATGTCTATCGTAATAAGCCGGAAGTTCTACCTATTCCATTAAGAAAACTGATTAAGGACCAAATCTACCTTGATATGACACAATTCCACAATCCATGCCGTCTCATGTTAGTCTCTGATAGAAAGCGTGAGAAGATTCTTCGCCTGGAAACTTCCAACAGAATTTGAACGCAATTCATGACCGATCTATCAAGTTCTGAAACTCGCCCCGTCAACTCATTAACCCGGTCATTACCCTCTATGTTACAGCCTGGTCCTCAAAGGAGAGAAAAGTCACCTTCCTAGAATTCAGTTTGAGTGTGGTGTAGTCGGTTAGTGTAATAGATACAAAATATTGTATGCCAAAACCCATCTTCACATGACCTAGCCATGATACACTTCTACTTTTATAGAGAGGCGGTCAAGGTGTAGTAGAACAGACCTTGGAAAGATCGCATAGCAGTCATAGTGCCTATAGCCTCTGCCTTTTTACTTTATTTCACTGAGGGTATAGGACAAACCTCCATTCCAGGCAGAAGAGGCTATACAGGCTTTTGTAACTCACATCTCTATATGAAGTTTCCAGATGAGTTTTGAATCAAGTACAGCTCCTATGTAGTTCCCGCTGGAGGAAGCTTAAATAAACGAAAAGCCGAATAGAGGCGTATAGGTCAGTATCCGAGGGTGCATAGGTATCTGTCGAGTCAGAATTTTTTGATAAATGTGGGCCATAGATGAGAAGACACAACCCATAGCTGAGCTATTCCACGGTAAGGCATCCTGGGACTTATCAACATACATTCGCATGTCCAGATTGGTCTGTTTGAGCGCATGTTATCACAGGGTATATGAAATTAAAAATTCCTTATTCTGTACAACTACATGTAGAGCACTACTAGACGCTTTTCCTTTCAAAAAAAAAAAAAAAAACTTCATTAGTTCTCTCAGAATTTAGAAACGCGTCAATAGTTGAGTTCTATTGTCTTTTTCTTTTCTAAATAAATATTTCGATAAAACAAATTCAATCCTTTTCGCATGAATGGCTATAAGTAATCCAAATCAAGATCTCTATGAGGGCCGATACAACATCGGCGTAGCCGGTAAAGGAAGACGTAAATGGGACTATAAAGGATCGTGGATCATTGGCGAATATGACAAAATGATTAAGGATTCCATTGCCGTCTACACAGAGCACAAGGACTCAATTATGGATCCAGAAAATGACTTTGGAAGATGGAAGATTTCCACAAATATCTATCCGGAGGCGAAAGAAACAACGGAAAGAGGTACCCAGATAGCTCCAGCACTGGAAAAGTGGCCAGAAACAACAAATCGATTTTATGGTCGCTTACCGTGGTATACGCATTCACAATCCGAAAAATATAGATTCCCCTGAAAATAAATAAAATTAAATATTTTGAATAAGTGATGGACTTGTGTATTATTTAAGCCACGCACAACTTGAGATGCGTGTTTCACTGTTTGTGAATAAATAGAGATATCAGGCAACAGATTGGTTCTAAGACATTTTGAATATTCGTCCAAGAAACTTCTGAATTCATAAGGTAAGCCTCTCTGTCTAGGATCTGTTTCAAGTGCCATCGACATCGCGTTGGTAAGCAAATGAGGTGTATATCCTTATGCGTATCTTTCTAGCACTAAGTATAGTTTTCCATGGGAAATTTACTGGACATGCATTACAGATTCTGGAGAGTTCCATAAAAGGACTCAAGTCAACATACGCAGAAGAAAGACAGATTTACGAAAGCTACCCTGAGTCATTGAATTCGATCTTGTCCCTTCATTTTCAGGATACATAGCGAGTAGATCATGCCGATGCTAGACATTTGGTTTTACACCTTTATAAACATGTCATTTTCTGGGTCACTTCCAGTGAGATTGGTTATTAGGAAGTTCCCTGGCACCATACTTAGTTATCGAGTGTCACACTATAGCATTAGGACGTAAGTACCTACCGAAGAATGCGTACATAGCACAAAGCCCAGCATCGGTAGGGTAAACTCCTCCAAGAAACGAATATGAAGATCATTTGACTTACCCAGCTAGCTCTACTAACAACTGGGTGAGGACGTCGGATACCAAAGACAGACAATTATAACAACACTCTGAGAAGACGTAATGGTTACGATGTCTTACGACGAGCTGTATGTTAGTGGCAGTGAATTAAGATCCATAGTCGAGCATAAGTCTGTATAATGGTATAGTATCGTATTGAGCCTTGTTGGTCTGGTGATGCCCTGGACATAAATGTGTATATACCAGGTAATAAAAAGATCGATCGAATTGGTTTGAAAAGGTTTGAAGCTAGATGCGAACAGATAAACTCCTCGAAACCCTAGATTCAAACCTTATAGTAGGGAAATCATAAATGATCCTCCCTAGACGCCTGTACGACAAGAACCGACAGATTTACACAAAAAGACGGAAAATCCTAGTCTGCCATGATAGGAGTCATTACGGAGCATAATGGCCACGGGACCATACAAAAGAAAACCCGTGTATACAGAGAAGATAAACTTCTTCCAGGACCTAGAAGGTATAAATAAGTATTCATTAGATCACTGTGTGTATTTCGAGTACGAAGCTGTAGCTGGACTAGAAAAGGTTAATTAATGAGCAAGGGACATCACCCTTATGTACAACACAAGAGATTTGGAGTAACTTGAGTGTCAGTACACATAAACTGTCATATAGTACCTCTCTCTCTGTTCGACAGGATTCCTAACAGATCACCCAACCTGATTTCAGAAAAGTGTGCATAATCGATCGATAACATTGTCAGGATGGTAAGGGGAGCCAGAATCTAGTCTACTAGTTCCAAATATGGCCTGAAATCAAGCTAAGGAAATTCTGCATGAGAAGGACAAACGACATTTGAAACTATTAACGAAAGAAGTGTACCTGAACGTACCTTGAAAAGATATATTGTGTCACTGTTATGCACGGGCATTTGGCGTACAGGTTGACATCACTGTGTTTGACTCTAGTTTTGAAAGAATAAAGGGTAAGAATTCGACCACCACAAGCCAAAGAAATACCTTGAGATTGGTGTCTGGAGTCCTCATACTCTCCTGAGCATTCTACAGTAAGTATCGAGTCTATAAAGGCTTTCTTAAAGTGGAAGTTCTCCTAAGGTGTCGGAAGAAGTGCCTCTAAGGCCCAATTTTGTGAATCAAATTCAGCTCACCGTCAATGTATGTCAACAGTAAGGCACTAAGTTTAACTTTCTTCTTACCACAGAAGTGATTTACTCATAGACAGACTGAAAGTGGATATGGCCCATCTTCAGAAAGGCGATCCTATGCCTTGTAAGAACTATCGAGGCATATCCCTGCTAATTGTCGCATATCGCAACGACCTTTTCCAATGTACTGTGTGAAAGTCTGAAACCTATCCGCAACATACTACTCGATACGTGCCAGTGTGACTTCTGGCCCAAAAGAATTTCGAATTTCTAGTCGAGACTCACCACCTTTTTATTGACTTTAAAGCCGCATATGGCAGTATTCGTCGTCTTGCGCTCTTCAAGACGTTACCATGAAGCCGAGTGCTGGACGATAAGGAGGAAAGAAGAGCAAGGAGGGCAAGAAATAACCACGAACTCGATGAGCTGTACCAAAATTTGAAAATAGTTCAAAAGGTCAAAACACGAAGACTACAATAGCTCGGCCACATCGAGCGAATCTACAATAATGCTCCAGCAAAGAGGGTCTTCGGAACACAGCCCACAGGTTCGGGATGATAAGGAAGACCGAACCTCCGTTTTAAGGATCAAGTTATCGCGGACTCCAGATCACTTGTTCTGAACAACTGAACATTCAGCGTGCCCATGATTAAAGAGAGTGGAAGCCTGCCGTTTCTCAAGCACAGACTTAAATCGGTTTTCTCTACCTCTCTCTTGAAGATAAATCATATGCTACTCGAATGATATCAGAAACGTTTTTGGTTTCTTGTTGGTCTATACTAGGAAAGATTTCATCATAAAATAAGTAGGGGGCCCATGTACATGTCCTTGGAACACCGTAGTACATATTAGGTGTTTTTTGCCAAATAGTGACATACTAATGTCAAATGTCATGCCAAGATGACCACTGGGCTAACATCAAGTCCCCTGTATACAGGGACAAAACATGCTTAAAATGTTCGTGAAAACTGACAGGATAACGAATGCACGACTTGTGACCTTTAATTTTAAAAATCCATCTAAACTTGCTACGCGTATCTATACATATCCGAACTATAGAATTCTGTATACATTTTTTCCCACCCAAACCCTTTGATCGTAAAATGTTCTTTGAACTAAATTGTTCCAGGAACCATGTTCACATCACAGTCAGTTCTCAACTCTAACCGTTTGCAACTCCTCACTTTTTTTCTCGCCGGATCAAGCCCAAACCCTTTGCGTTTTATTTATTCGCAATTAATGGTATTTTTGAAAGGTCTAACGGATAAATAGCTTAGCTATTACGTCCAAAATTCAATTACTAACCCTTCCTCGCAAAACAAGCAATAATAAAATAACAACAACAACAAACGTGAGGCCAGGAACAAGGACAATTACCAGCGGCAACACTTTGGTGAGTTTAATTAAAAAATTCTCCCCATTACTACTTGTTTTTCGCTGAATGTTTTTTAGAACACCTTAGGAACAAAAAAAAAAAAAAAAAACAACACTAACAACAACAACAAGGGTTATCACTCGAACCGACATGAACCCTTGCACACCAACCAACCAACCAACCAACCTCCGACAGAGTATGAAATTAATTTTCTCATACCTTCGGACAAATCCTTTTCACCTTGTCATTCGAGATTTTCCCGTCCTTTGTTGGATTCGATAGAAGAATCTTTTTTTGTTAGCCATACGTTGGCATAGGTTGCTAAAATGATTTGTCCTGTTGTCGTGTTTTTTTTTTTGTTTCAAGGATTCTGTTTAATATTAGGGATGGCAAGGGCTACAACAAATATTCACCCCCGTGATGGTGCCGCAAAATGCATTTAGCTGAGCTCACACCTTAGCAGTAGCTTTCAGCTTTGGCAGGAATTTAGCCCACGCTTATTGGGAATGCCAATAATGTGGGACATCAGGGTGGTGTGGCAGAGTGCAGTAGCCAAGCTGAAATACTATCCTGCCCCCCGGAGCGCCGGGGTCGCGCTGGTCTCTCACCCATCAATGATGCTGTGATGATGAAAAATGCCAAACAGCTCTCCAGCACTCATAGGATATTTTTAATTAATTTTGCCTTTGCCACCTTCTTTCAAGTCCTAGTGTAGTTATTTCAGTCTCACCGAATGCACACGAAAATAAGCGCAAAAAAAAAAAAAGAACTGCAAAGATTGGATGGGGTTGGGGTAAGAATAGACTTGATGTCCTGATGGCAGCGGCAGCGGCGACGGCGGCGATTGTTTTAAGCCGTGGAATGGTAGAAAGGATAATTAATTGTGTTGTTGTTTCCTTTTTGTCCGGTTGATGCTGAGAGGCGAGAAGAGTTCGGTAGAGTAGGCAGGTGCCTAGGAACAGGAACTGAACTAGGGGTATATTTGGCTTCTCATAATGAATGACCATTCTGATGATGACGGTGATGAGGATGATGGAGTTGGCGACAGTCAGGTCAAATTTAATTAAAATAATTAATCTTATTCAACGATTATTCTTGGCGCGCTAAAGAAAACTTACGGTGGGCGCCATGAGGAAGGTGTCGCATGAAAGCGCCGTTGAAAGGTCATTTGTTAAGATTTGCAATTGTTCCTTGTGGCTGGGGTTGTGCAAGTGATCTGCCTATAGATACGCTCCGAGATGGATTGTAGATTGTCTTGTGGAATATAATTGTTTTCGTAAATTAATTTTTAAGCGAAAATTCAGCGTGAAATGCAATGAATTGAAGGTGGAACGGGGTGGCCGCCAACGGTCGGATCACTAGTGAATCCATTGTGAGTTAGTTTGTGGCCTCCCTGAACCACCCCGGGGTTGTTATAAAATTCAGGCCCAGGTCTTCAAAGTGGCATTCAGTTTTAGTTTTCCTAGTTCTCTTCACAGGCTGGGGCATCCGCATAGAAATACGTCCGTATCGCCACAGCCTCGGTGAAGATCATCAGTTTCTAGCCGCATTCGACTACGGTGGGCCCTTCATGAAGGCCATCTGTCGATTCTAGAATGCAGTTTCATGGATAGCTCTCGTCCCGCTTCTGCAATTGCTAATACCTCGACTTGGAACACAGTGCCGTGGTATGCCGTGGACCAATTTCGGGTTCAAATGAATACATGCCAGAGCCTAGTTTTAATTTTTGACAATTCTTTTTGTGACGTAGTCGTATGAAACAAGAAAAAAATGGACCATGGCATCTTACTGGAGTACTTCCTCTATTTTGACGGTGATCTTGATGACATAGGTGCATCAGCTGGTGACCACAACACTAGACATAATCAGATGAGTGTCAGTATGGTTATCTGACTAAAAGTCTTCTCGAAGTAATGCAAAACTGACAACCTCATCAGAAAATTTATTCCTTAAGAAATCTGCCTCTGTAAGGACCCATTAAAGGTTGATTCTATTAGCAAGTCCAACCTAGCCTAAGCTGGATGGTTAGGTTGGGTTAGATTGGGTTAGATTGTGAAAAGATGTCTGATCACATGGCATCTTCACACATCTTCTTCATCTTACCACTCTCTGGCATGACACAGCAGTGACAATTCTATGTTTTCGTATTAGTGTTTTTCAATAGAAGCATAACAATTTTGAATTTTAATACATATGCACTTTTAAAATATTTTTAAGATCTGTTAATCCCAAAACGCCAACAAAGGTTTATATTTTTTATTACGATGATGTTTATGTGCAAGCAACCTTCAAAAATCATTGAAAATCAGGAACGAAATTCTGAGTTGGTGGTCGCAATTTTGAGAAGGTTTGCTTTAATTTTCGATCATAATACTCGCTTTACCAGATAGGATGTGTGTAGTACATATTCATTACTGAATATTCCTGTACCAGTGAGACAACGTGTGAGACAAACGATTCAGTCTAAAATGATCCAGATCAGTCGATTCCACAGGAATTGGGAAATTCTCAGTCGCCGTTGCGACGAAATTTGCATACAGATCTTGAGCTGAAGTCTCTGATCATTGAAGAGCCGAAACTTCTCCGATTGGGCTCCGCAAAAGTTTGAAGAAAATCCTGAATTTCATTGAAAAATTATCTTTAGATACATAGAGTGTGAAAGAGTGGTGGAAAATTGAGTTCTAAGAATCGATCGCTGGAATTGTGTTGGCGACGGTCAAATGAACAAAATCGAATTTCATACCTTAATTTCATATGTGTACTGTATCTGGAATAAAGTTCAGTTCGATATATTAATTGTTCTGTTTTTCATTTCAATACCAAATTGTTATGTCCTTATTGGAAAAACCATTTTTTTGCATCCGTTTTTGGAGGATCACATATGTATGTCCAAATACAGACGTCGGCCTTTTCGATCGAAATGTGAGTATGTTCAATTACTGGATAGTCATGAACCAACTCCACTCTAGACTGCAGAGTCACCAGAGCTACAAGCACAGATCGGACTTGAGGCTACTTCGCTATACCGCAGTATCTCCTTCTCCAATACTCATCATTCGCTTGACTAAATCATCAGCGATGTCACAACCTGACATCACTCATTAATCCGGCTGCTTGTCATTACAATCAAAACACATTGACTTTATCTGGCGATGTAATCTTACACAAAGTCACTTTGCGTTAATCCTTAACAAATATGTTTGCAAAGCCCTCGTCAGTTCTGTGATTTGATTTCCCCCCCCCCCCCCCTTGCGTCGGCAGCTAAAAGAATTTTCAATTTTAGAAACATGTGCTATAATCCTAATTTACCCTCCATCTAGCGCAACTGCAATTCAAAACATCTATACTCGTACAACCCGAAATTCCCAATTAACCCGCACTGCCAATTACGGGTAGTGCCTCTTGTAGGACTATCGTAGTCCACCGTCATCACCACCACGCACCGGGTGTATGCACATCACAATAATGTAATTATCGTTGTACACATTTCCCTAAACTTATGCGAATCATCTACACGCACAAATTCCCACTCGAGCACCATGGGCATATCCTTCATCCTCGAATGATGATGGCAGTAGGAGGCACTTGGCTCTTGTGCACAAAACGCACACACGTAGACGATGACGATGCGAACGCAGCAAATCCGTACGTCGAGCAGTAGCGAAGGCTCTAAGGATCCAGGCTTTAGGTTTAGTTATTGCATTATTAGTGAATTAAAACCAAAGTTATTAGGTGCATGGAATATTTTACGTAATTATCTCACAGGAAGCACGCACGCACGCATGCATCCTTCCATCCATTCATCCATCCACTCTCCAACATCCACGTGAATGCCATGAGGTATTAATGCTCTGTCTGTGCCAGGTTCAGCTTCAGCTTCAGCTTCAGCAGGAGCAGCAGGAACACAGCCCGATGCAATGTTATGTGCGCGCGAGCACAATGTGGATTGCATTTCATTATTGATGGGTATACTCGTACATATGCAAGAGGCATGGAGCGGCGGCGGCGGCGGCGGCAGCGGTGGCGGCGCCCAAAAACATAAGGAGCTCAATTCGGTTTCACCAGGTTAGCATGCATCTAACTTTGATACATCGAATTGGATGGCTAGGACGATGGTGATGGCGCTATTGCTGCTGCTCCCTCTCTCAATATGTATATTCGGGCGACGGAGCCAGGTACATGATTCAGACTTAATTAAATGGCTTTTACTGGTACTGCATGTGCGATGAGTGCAGGAGGCTGGTTGGTTGCTTGCATGCATGATGCTGCCGATGCTTCTGCTGCTGCTGCTGATGATGATGATGATGATGATGAAGACATGACCCCGTCATCCGCCGCTACAAACTAAATGGGCTTTGAGGCCCAAGCACAGCTGAACTTCACCGGGCTATGATGATGACTATGACAATAGAATGAGAAGTTCATGGATTGTTAGGCGCATAGGTGTCTTGGCGGCAATTTACCTAACTACATCGAATTGTGTCATCATCATCATCATCGTCGTCGTAGTCGTCGGTAGTCGGTAGTCGTTGTACACTCACTTCATCATGATTATCATCGCATTCCGCAGCGCTATTGAAACTTTCAACCGGAATTCGGTAGGCACTAATGCGTATTACCCGTACTACGATTACTCGAGCTCCCTCCCCCTCCCCCCCCCCCCCCCACACACAAGGATTCCGGAGAAATTTCCCAACAATAATTAATTAACCATAACGAAATATTCTCAAAGAGACAATGAACATCATTTTCGGTAATTGCAAATTGTTGTAGCCGAGTATTAGGGTTAATTATTAAAACAATTAGGTTAGGAAATGTGTCTTGCACTCCCTACCACACTAACACCGTTCGGTGAGGGGTGCGCTACACTCTTTCGAAATTAGATATGCAATTTGCGAGTCCACCTGCACCGGTACACATATACTTATGTAATTGTTTTATTCCAATCAAATATTGATGATTAGCAACGGTGGATGTATCGATAACAACAATGTTTGTAGGCCTGCATCTCAAACCAGTGTCTGTTGCAGTGCCACTGCAGGATGAACAGTACCATGTGCGGGTGGAAATAATTATCCTGAATATGATCGGTGTGGTGTGCTGGTTGAATATAATGAAGAGGGTGGAGTGCACCGGATTAGGGATCAATTTACAGAATTGATTATAACGAGGTTGCAAAATTTCCAATTTCGGGGTAAGTGGAATTATAAGATTGAATTTTGTTTATGATGTGAGGACCTGAATGCAAACCGACTTACTGCTCAATTGGGAATTGCATGCGTAGTGGGATGGTATTTTGATTTAATTTTATTACCAATTCAATTAGATATTGATATTGGAGTAATTTTACAAGTTTGGATAAGCTGCGGTGAAAGGAAGTACTGATTTGATTATGATTCTCGAATTAAGACTAAACCTACATAGATTAAATAGGCATTGGTCCTAGTTCCACATCAAGAGATGTCTTTCGTTGCTCGACTCAACGTCGAATGTCAAAACATCAAGCTTTATCCCTTTTACATTCTATAACCTGTGCTCCTGGGCATAGAAAATGGAGTTGCAATATAAAAACGATAATAAGACATGATTTCAAGCTGTGTTTCTAGACTTAAATTCGGTTGTTGCTCTGAGGTACACAATTGAATTTTTCTTCCAAAGTTTATGGTGTATTTAGTAAGCCAGTTCACATCGTATCCCCAACTTACCTAAGCAATTGGCTAACTTCCAAGATGGACTTTATTCTCGAGTATCTACCCAGATCGTCTGGTTTAAAATCCAACAAAATCGGTTATAGGATTCACTATAGGTAAGGCTGGGTAAGGTCACCTTACAACCAGGAAGCCTGATGCCCAGAGATTCCTTAAAGACATTTGCCAAGAATGTTGTTGCAGGATAGTTTCCTCCTCGCTTTCTAGTATACAGCTCCTGCAATGATTTGAAAAGCATGTTTGAAAGACAGTATCTAGTGGTGACACCGATTACAAATGTGGCTGATCAGTGCCAAGCATAACCAAAATGACGAAAACGCAAATGCATGGCAAGAATGAATTCATCAGTAACTGAAAGATTTTTCAATAAGGACATAACAATTTTGTATTCGAATAGAACACAGTATAATTGATATATGGAACTGAAATTTATTCTAGATACAGTACATATAAGTACATATTATATTAAAGCACGAAATTCGATCTTGTTCACTTGACCATCGCCAACACAATTCCAGCGATCGATTCTTAGAACTCAATTTTTCACCACTATTCCCCACATACATACATATGTATCTGAACATTATTTTTCAATGAAATTAAGTAATTTCTTCAAATTTTTTGCGAAATCCAATTATAGAAGTTTCGGCTCTTCAAATGATCAGATACTTCAGTTCAAGGTCTGAATTTTGCCACAAAATCGACTGAGAGATTCCCAATTCCAGTGGATTACTTTAGACTGAATTGTTTGTGGCTGCGATATTTTCGGTACCTCGACCAATGCCTTATATCACTATATCACTGGTACAAAAAGATTGAAAAGAAATTATGTTGATTCGAATTTATCCAATATAGCACGCACAACCCCTCTGGTGGGACGAATATTACGACCGAAATTTGGAGAAAATGCATTAGAAGTTGCAACCACCGACTCAGTGTTTTGGTAGTCACTTCTAATAACTTTCAAACGTTGCTCGCTCATGAGCTTGAGCAAGATATAAATATAAATTTTGGGTGATCTTTTGACGTTACCAAGTTATAAAATAAGCTTAAGGATGCGTGTCTATCAGAATACGAAATAGTTATGTCCCTATTGAAAAACCCATTATTTGTTGAGATGGTTTGGTTAGGGACACCCAGCAGATCATGAACTAGCATTAAAGTGTTTCGAACTCAACCAATCATTCACATAACTATTTGAAGAAGAAGCTTACTCTAATCATCCCGAATATCTAAGCAGTGCTTGACAATGAACAATGGAAATGCATCAGATGCCGCGCAAGAACTTTTACGCAAAGGACTCATCACAAGCTAAAATGTGATAGCAATGCATCTACATATGTAGAAACAAATGACTTATGGTGAGTTTCTAGTGATCTAGATTTGTATGCTAAAACTATTTGAATGCCAAACCCAACAAGACTACTCTTCGCATGAACTGGGAACCCACCAAAAGTCACTCCCAAAACGCTTGCCGAAAACCTTTGCCTTTCTTTTCACAAGTATTTCAGGATGGACGTCTCACTACTGGAAAACACAATGATTCCGGTTCAAGTGATGTCTGTTGTCTATGGTCGTTGTACACAAACATACCCAACCCTGTTCAGACCCAACCGCTAAATATGCCGGATTGACTCTCTGGCGATGCCCATTTCAGATGATCAGCACAGAAAAGATGTTTCTGAGTTCTGAGATGTTTCGATATTGGCCGCTACGACGGCTATGTTTTCTTCATTTCGCATCTGTTTGTTGGCTTAAGCTCCGAAAGAGTGTACTCGCCCGCAAACTTTTTCACGGTGCGACGAATTGCCTTGAGGCCATGATGACGACCAACTTTACTATGAAATTTACGTTGCGTATTTACAACTGAGCCGGAATTTCGATAATAATTCTCAACAATTTCAACACGTTGGCCAAACTTGAAACGATGAACAATAAAATGGCAAACCTTGTTAAATATTTTGACAGCTGGATGTCTTTAATGGCTTTGACTGCTGCTAAAACATAAGAGTTAGAAAAAGTATCATTGCTATCTGGTCACCCTTTACTTCTGAATCACATTGTTCTTTAGTCCTTTTTACCATACCGGCGGCAAAAGCAGGAAGTGGAAACCGTTGGAGACTTACTTACCTAGTTCTTACGCCACTTTCGAACTCACCCCGTCCCATAGAACTACACCTTACCAGCTTTCAAAAATCTACAAGTTGTTCCCGAAATCCAAGACACACCCTCATGCCTCGGTGACAGGACCCTTCTTAATTAATCATTGTGGTGTTTGTTGTTGCCAACAAATATATTGTACACCACAATCATAATTCTATCGAAGGATAGCCAAGGCACCTCATATTGAATTAGGCAATTTCATATTGGCCTTGACTGATTTTTTTGCCTCCTTTATTCACTTTTAATTAAATATCTCTCCGGTGTCTAGCAGCAGTACACCATCTCATATTGCCCCATCCCCGGAGATACCTTTCAAAGCGGCAGGTAGAAGCTGGGTAATAAATTTCAACACGAAATTTAATTAAAATTTTCATTTCTAAAATAATACTCCTCCGGGGGTGGCGTTTAAGTTGGTGGTGGTGGTGGTGGTGGTGGTGGTGATGGTGGTAGTTATAGTGGTGGTAGTGGCTGGTAGGTGTTGGTGGTGGTACTATTTCCGCTGAACGTATGAACGAACGAATGACAAGGAATTCCGCTGGAACAGCTTCAATACTCGATTATTACAGTCCCCTGCCCATGTGCACATGTACCATCATTATTGCTCCTTCGTTTCATATTTCTTTATAAAATTCTTGCTGTCACCTATTTCGTGTACATGTATACGTATCCTATGGAGGTTTGCTGCCTTATTTTGTGGCAAGGACGAAACTCCATAAAACGGAACAATACACCGGCGATGGATGAGGACGGCCAGGCGGCTGGTTGGCTTGTCATTATTCTCAGTTTCAACAAAATATCAAATTAATAACTTGAATGTTTTCAGAATAACACTGTGGGTGGGTGTACACACAAGCCTGGCGCGCGCCCTGCCACCTTCCGGAGACAAAAGGGAATTTTAATTTATTAATATTAATTAAATTGTGTCCTGTACTAAGTAGTTGGTGCTTTGGGTTACATTTTTTCATCTTACCGGTCATTTCTTTCCTTTTGAATGCTGCGGTACTACCGTTCTGGCCGTAATAGGTTTAACATCGGTCCAAGAGCTGTTCTTTGAATAGGGAACACCGTGATGTAACCAGAAGTGACATCGCCCTGGTGTACTCTATTGTGAGATGCATACGTGAAGTTGAGGTTACTTTTACGACAGAGTCATGGATAAAACAGATGGTATTGGAAGAATCTTCTATCTTGATACTTTCAAATCTCACAGATCCGTGGGTCATCACTTTATCTGACTTTATTCGAGGTTTGGTAAGTGTTGTGAAAGGGAACTCTTCATACTGAAGACATTTAGTGATTCCCTGGAATACGTTGGGTAAGTGTAGCTTCTTAATTGGACATACGAAGATCCTTGAAAGAGTTTCGCTGCTATCCTCACCGGTAATCTCTATTACCTCTTTAGAGTTATCTTCACAGCCCTACCATACTTCAATCTAAGCCTCCTTTCATACTATCCTAGTTTAGCTGTACCGGTCCCAACAAGGACTACAGTGCACATCCAGTGAGCAATCCTGGGTCGGAGATCGCAGTTTGGGCTTATAGCCTTCCTACATAAATAGAGGGCAATCAAGGCCATCCTAGCACGGTCTTGAATATTCAGTTACCAACTGAATTTCTTGTCAAGAATATCTTCCAAGTATTTGGCGTGATCTGCAAATTCTAGTTCAGACCATTGAGCCTTGAGGGAGTTATACATATGTATATGGTACTTTATGCCTTCCTGTGAACAGTACTAGTTTAGTCTGTCTGTCCACACATGTCTCTGGTTTAGAACTGTCTTCGAACCTTCCGACAGCTAGCTGTACACAATATAGTTCGACGGGTTCCAGAGTATTTAGCTATTCCTATCACTGTAGGTATTGTAGCTACAAACTACCTAGATCCAGGGTTAAATGTTGGCCAAACGCTAAAGACAAACACAGATGAGAGAAAACAAAACAAAAAGTTCTTATACTAGAACCCACAACCTGGTTTGTCTCTCGATCTCTATTCTAGCGATTCTTGAAGCTACTCCAATCATCACTCCAAGTGTCGTTTAAAAAATGGTAATCTCCACTTAATCCCTTTCAAGTAGACTGACGTATGCCATCCTCCTTAAATCTCGATGTACCTGTTGTCGCTCTGGTGAGCTCTGGACAATACCTCACATGCAGATCAACTAATTGAGTAAGAGTCTAGCTTAGGCAGCAAGCTTCTCAAGAAGAAATTCGATCTGTGAAGCCTTACTAAAATTCAGAGAAGATCTTTCCATCGATATCTTGGGATACATAAGGACGACGCATACAGTGGCTCTGGAGACCATAGTCAGTCTTCGGTCTACTCGATCTCTATTTTATTACCTCGATGGGAAAAACACCACTGAGAATGAAGGAACCATGATTCTGGTCACTCTGAAGCCTATGAACGAATCGACAAGTCTCTAAAAAAGAAGGACTGAAACAGCACATTGGAGGTTTCAATATGGAAGTGTAGTTTCAACCGACGTGTTCTATGCTGGATACAAACTCATATGGGTACCTCAACTAAGTTTACATCAATCCCACAATCCCACAAATCGTCGCTGGACTCACTTGGATACATGCACTATGGCTAAGAGTCAAAAGCAGCACTGAGCATCCCTTGCAATGACTTTTGCAGTAGCAGTAGGGACAAGGAGGAAGAGGAGACCATCAGTCACCTGCACTTGCCAACATTTGAAAGGCTACACAAGGTAAATAGCTATTCAACGATCTCAATGATCTGAATACCGCCTGCGCGGCTAATATTAGCTCCTTCATAAAAAGGAGCGGATGGTTCCAAGATATCTTCTCGTCTAAGTGCTTCCTGATCGAGGCTAAGTCTAACCAACCAATCAACCAAGTGGGCACTGACTAACGTCACAAGATATCCAATAAACCCTTGTGAATAGCGTCCTAATATGAGTATTTTCACTGCCTTTTCTTTCAAGGCTGCAGTATGCCCTATGAAATGACGAAGTAAAAAAAAAACAAATTTTTGGCACTGAAGACCATGAGATCCAGAGCACAGCTTCTCACAACCATTCTTGTTGTTCGTGTTATATTTTCTGCACAGCCCTACTGTTCAGTGCTGTACCCGTCTCATGACACTTGTACTCTCAGATGTTTGACAGACTGTCGAGAGAGGTAGGACCGTTGACGAAAATTTAAAATTTGTCTGGGGATTCAACCAGGAACCCCTTGCTCCATAGTCCAACGCACTATCTACTTGAGGCTGCCTGAATGGCAACCCGTGCACTGACCAGGAACAACACACAAGTCCAATATTGCACACGATATTCCCGGACAGTATTTTGACGGTTTTGTTAGTGCTTTACCCAGCAATCTCCTTCGTCCTTGTGGTAACGAGCTTTGAGCATATCAGAATCACAGATTACATCAGTCTCTCTAGATCAAAAAGGTCCCGTTCACAAATTTGTACAACTTGTTTGCCTCCATGGTAGAAATGTTTCCTAAACTGTTGCAAACATCCTGTGAAGCTCGGGTTCACTCCCATTAACTGTTGGATTTGGGTCTTATACAATACTATTCACTCGTGTCTGGATACTGTCAAATTAAAGCTTAAAGCTTGGGACTAGGGTTAACTAATGGGCAAGACTCATCCCTCCCCTTTGGGTATAACAATGGGTTCACCTGAGTGCAGGGATGTAAATTCTTTCATTTGCCTACCCATGAACATAATCTAACTCAGCCTATTCCCAATATGGTTTGGGCCAAAAGGTCATAACCGAGCCAGTTGGTTGGATACTGTTCCTTGTATATCCCTACTTAACTGATTTGAGGATCATCAACTCAGCTTAATGGTACCTCCATGTAGTGTAAGACCAAATTTTAGTCATTGTCATCGATACATGGATACTTTTAAGTGACCCTTCGCATTGGACTTGAAGGAAGCATTTAACATTCATCGCCCGAGAACCGCCCTCCATCATCCATCTACACCGCGGTAGATGTCAAGCCTATTCCCAATATGGTTTGGGCCAATAGGTCATAACCGAACCAGTTGGTTGGATACTGTTCCTTGCATATCCCTACTTAACTGATTTGAGGATCATCAACTCAGCTTAATGGTACCTCCATGCAGTGTAAGACCAAATTTTAGTCATTGTCATCGATACATGGATACTTTTAAGTGACCCTTCGCATTGGACTTGAAGGAAGCATTTAACATTCATCGCCCGAGAACCGCCCTCCATCATCCATCTACACCGCCGTAGATGTCAAGCCTATTCCCAATATGGTTTGGGCCAATAGGTCATAACCGAACCAGTTGGTTGGATACTGTTCCTTGTATATCCCTACTTAACTGATTTGAGGATCATCAACTCAGCTTAATGGTACCTCCATGCAGTGTAAGACCAAATTTTAGTCATTATCATCGATACATGGATACTTTTAAGTGACCCTTCGCATTGGACTTGAAGGAAGCATTTAACATTCATCGCCCGAGAACCGCCCTCCATCATCCATCTACACCGCGGTAGATGTCAAGCCTATTCCCAATATGGTTTGGGCCAATAGGTCATAACCGAGCCAGTTGGTTGGATACTGTTCCTTGTATATCCCTACTTAACTGATTTGAGGATCATCAACTCAGCTTAATGGTACCTCCATGCAGTGTAAGACCAAATTTTAGTCATTGTCATCGATACATGGATACTTTTAATTGACCCTTCGCATTGGACTTGAAGGAAGCATTTAACATTCATCGCCCGAGAACCGCCCTCCATCATCCATCTACACCGCGGTAGATGTCAAGCCTATTCCCAATATGGTTTGGGCCAATAGGTCATAACCGAGCCAGTTGGTTGGATACTGTTCTTGTATATCCCTACTTAACTGATTTGAGGATCATCATCTCAGCTTAATGGTACCTCCATGCAGTGTAAGACCAAATTTTAGTCATTGTCATCGATACATGGATACTTTTAAGTGACCCTTCGCCTTGGACTTGAAGGAAGCATTTAACATTCATCGCCCGAGAACCGCCCTCCATCATCCATCTACACCGCGGTAGATGTCAAACTATTTCGCTGTTAGTTTCATTAAAAAATGTAATTAATCAACTTTTTGCCTACTGCTCTCACCATCATTTATCTTCAACATTTTTTGTTTCCCCATATACACCGGCTCCTTCCCTTTCACGTCAGTCGACGCAACTTTTTATATTCATTTCGATAATAATGAAAGTTTTCATTTTTCAAAAACCATCCTGGGAGGTAGGTAGGTAGGTGGTAGACTCGCGCTTCCATACACTGGCCACTGCCAACCTACAGCCAACCCTGTGTGTATAGGTATAGGTGCATCTAAAATAGTTTCATGTTAAAAATTTATTAATTAATTTCTCGTTTATTATCTACAACAACGAGAGTGAGCCAAAAAGAAAAGTGAATACTCATAACTTTTTTGGTCGTAATTGAAAAAAAGCTTTTCACAGCCTCTTCAAACTACCATCTACATCTTGGTAGGAAGCTGGGCTCCCCCTGCCTACCCTGCCATCACTATTAATAGCGCATTATGTCCTTGATATTATCCTCTTGGTACACTAAGCCATTCAACTTATTCTTTTCCTCTCTATTCAACTTCTTCACAGTCTACCCCTTAACCGAGGACGAGTCGGTGTGGTGCAGAAGGACTGCTTGCTTCTTCGTGGTGTCGGTAGGTGCATATTGGTGAAAATATTTTAATTAAAACTTTTGTGGGAAAGAGAAAGTACTTGAGTTTTTTTTTTTTTTCTTTTCTTTCACTTCTAATTATTCCTTTTTTTTTTTTTTTGTTTTGTGCTTGTTTTTGTTTTCTTATTTAAGGAGGCTAATAGTACTCCTTCACCGGGTGCTTGCAGGAGAAGGCTGCTAATACAGTGTGTCCTATATCCATGGTATATGATGGATAGGAAAGGGTCTTCTTCGAAGATTTATCCTTTATCATCGAGCAGTATTGAAAACGATACAAATACACACCCCAAGCGCCCTTCAAAAATGGGCAAAGACTGATCGGTGTGGCTAGTACTAGTGCAGTGCGTGTCAGTACGTTTGGTGTTCTGAAAGTACTCCCAGAGCTCTGCTTTTGAGTGACATGAGAACTGGGATCCTTAAGAATATATCGTTGCTATCTTCACTAGGAATATGCATCTCGAAATTCATGGCGAAAAGCGATCCTGTTTAAGTGCACTCATTCTATCGGGTATGCTGATAGCTTAAAGTACTAAACAGGGCAGAAGGCGAAATTTTAGGTCCGAACTGGATATGTTGTGCACCATTAAGACGTTCTACTTATATTTTCTATGCGGGAGTATTGAACTACATATGTCTTAGAGAATTCATCCGAAGAAAATTTTGGAGGTCATCCGTAAATATTTCTTGACCTCGAATCCTACTGTGGTTCACCTGCCGCCCAAATTAAGGTTAAACTACATCACTGGAAAAGAAGCTCTCTCACTGAAACTTGCAAATGACTTAGGACATGTGAAGTCATTCATAAATTTCTCCCAAAACGGGTTGTCTGGGGTGGTTGTTCCTCTCCAAAAGAGACGCACTTTAACCAATAAAAGTTTCACTGTGATACCGCAAAGGAAAGAAAGGGATTACTATCCCAGGACTCTGTGTGAGTGCAGTGAAATTCAAGGACACGAGCTGGGATCATATGGGACACTGACTCATACATGATTAAGAAATTCAGTCAGTTAAGCCAACTCCCATCCTCAGGATTTTCAAGGAAACTGGATAAGTAAGTCTCCTATAGGACATAATTCTTTACCCAAGGAGTATATGAATCTATAAAATGATTCCGAGAAGAATGCCATGCGAGAAGAATGCTCTCCAAGATGTTAGTCCAAATTGTGGCCCAAATTGATCAAAAGATCGCAATGCAACATACCCTTCTTTAACAAGTAATACTCCCCAGGACCTACATCCCAATTGCCCATAGGTATAGGATAAAAGTAAGGTCAATCAGTTTCAGTATCAACTTATGCCGAATGATGATGCATGCCGGACGTTGATGGATGAAATCAATTTGAGCAAAAACAAACATTAAGTCTTACTCAAGTCCAATCTGACTAGATCCGTAAAATTTTTGAATAAGGATTCTTCAAAGGGATTCCTTCATAAAATCGATAATGTCAACGTTTTTCCTCTTTTTAATATCCTTTATAGAAAACATTAAAGCAAGCTTCCAACCTACTGGTAAGTATTCCAATCAGATCCTGTGAGGGCTCCAACGAAGAACTACACCTATTATTCCATATAGGTACTGTTTTCGATCCTTATGGAGTATCTAGGTGGAACTTCATACTTTTATACGAAATGATAGATCCTCCCCTTTATCACTTCGTCTGCCTTATAATTGCCCAAAATAGTCCTGTGGCATGGTACCCAATCCAAGGGTACATAGCATCTATCAGCGATCTGATAGCAGCCCTACTCAGTAAAATTAGATCGTACTATTAGCAATTCCGAAGCTGCTCGACTATCTAAGCCAGGCTGCGACTCCTTGGACTACTTTACTCCCTACTACTACACACAGAAATCCAACAATCATGTAGTTATGGAAATATTTGATGGACTGGAAAGGATATCCGAGCGCTATCGTGGTGATGATGCCCTAAGTCTTAATGTACCTTTTAGAGGCATCAACTTTAGTTTGTTTTACACCACTCGTTGTCATCAACTGGACTTTCATTCCATACATAAGGATAGGGTTTACGATCGCCTTGTATTTCCAAGAAAAGGAAATCGGAGTCTTAAATATTCAATTGCTAGTTGGCTTCTAATAGTATGCCCTGAGTTGAAGAAGAATTATCCATGGTACTCCTAAAATACTATTGCTGCACTCTGCAAGTTTGTACTCCAGGAATTTTTCTAATACATCTATCGCTATGTCATCCACATAGTTTTTTATTCCAATGTATCCACATATCCAGCAAGGAGAAGCCTGTGAGAAAAGCTGTCTACTTTGAGTTTTACAATTTAAGGAGTACAGTAGACAGATATACGAAGAGCCTCTACGAGTATTTAGGTTTGTTGAAAACTACTGAAGGCAAAATAAGAGAAAAGGACCCCATAGTGAAGTCAAAAGTCTCCGAATAATTCCTACCAACGAATAAGGGAACGCTTGTACCTCATAGTATACATACTGGGATACCGATAGGAACTTACTAATCAAATTTTTCAATCAGTCTCTCCAAGGCAGATAGACCTTTTCATTTCTAAAATTGCTTTCGAAGATATTCCAAACGAATAGGTCCTTAAAACGAATTGCTTGACTAAAACCCGTCCTTCCTTTAAACTCATTGATTTTAGAATTCTACCCCAGTGGCTTACAAAAGAAATTCTACAAATCAACAAACAGATTGCTAATTTTGAAAGTGGCGGTGGATCTGACACATCCTACAGAAGACAGCCTATGGAAGATAGTTCAATTGTGAAGTACACCATGCAGTAGAATCCCCTCACTTAGGCAGGCTGACCAGCGTGACACCATAGACAAACGTGGCGCAGACCAGTCGACGAGAAATCAACCTCTCAGGGAATGAGCTCGAGGCAGCTCAGACGAGTTTGAGAAATCCGTCGTTGTTGACGCTCTATTTTCCCCGAGGAGTTAAAGGACTTAACTAACTATCTAAGATCCTGATGGCTTCTTTACTGATCATCAATCTATTGAACATTTTTGGTGTGAGTGCCATGAAATTGCTAGGACCTTGCATTAAGGCAAAGGATATCATAAAAGATCTTTATGAGATCGAATTGCTTCATGACGCAAACGAAGACTGTTCGGCCTCTTTTGCAACTTTCAAAAATAACAAATATCTCATACCACTGATCTAATGAAAGTTCTCTAAAGCTTAGCAAAGCCACAGGACATAGGACCTAGCTCCTCACAACACGAGGAGTATACTGTTAAATACTGTGTCCGAAGGACAATTTTGATAAAACCTTTACTCTTGGCTGTTTGTCAGACTTTTGGATGAGATAAGGCAGTAGAAAACCTTATTGGTTATTGTAAGGGACTCAAACTTCAAACCTCCAGCTCAACAGTCCAACACACTTACCACTGAAAAATAGTAAACTAAGGAAAGTAGATGGCTATAGGAAAATTCGGATTACTGATAACTTTCGTAGAAATCTCGCAAACTCACTCACAAGAGTTTAAGTAGTCCTCACATCGTCCTTACAGGCTCAGTCTGCAACTTTTAGTGCTGACGTTCTACGAATATGCGAACTATTCTACCACCTAATAGGACACTTAGGACGATGTGACAATGCGATCTAATTTTCTAAAAAAAAAAAAAACAGCAAAAATGCATTTAATCCTTTCTCTGTACCCAGAAGTCTACGGCTCGATGAAATACTATTGCACAAACGAGGTTTAAAACTCAATAGGACGGCGGCTTTTGTATCTGTGTGTGCGAGCCATTAAGAATATCATGAACATGAGAAGCCTGCCAGTGTACACTTTCCATATTCGTCTCTACCACGTCGTATATTTTATATCCTTATAAATTAATGTACGCTAACGTTTCCGGTGTAATGTGTATCCACATTAGCGTAATTGGACTTCATTTAAAATGAAAATGCTGCCTAATTAGCGAAAGTGGCGATGTATCCTGCAGGTAGATATAAAGCCCTAATGTACTCGTCATCGTCACTATGACTGAGAGACTGTACTGATATATGCTCGTACCCCATGGCTGGGTGTCATTATAAACTCATCTTTGCAAATGGAATGCATTCGACATGTACCCACACCAAAATGGCAAGAAATTAAAAAGTTCTTTCCGTTTTCGCTCTTCTTTCTTACTTTCGTATGACGGAGCTGTGTCTCTGTGGGTTTGCATATGGAATGTCCTATTTACAAGGATTTACTTTTAATTTCCACTTTTGCTAATTTGGTGCAATTTTATGTAATACTCTCCTTGTTGAGCTAATGCTAGTGGAAATGGAAATGGAAACAAAAAACCTCAGAGGCACAGACACAGACAAACTCACATGCAGAAACCATCTTAAGGGCCCCGATTGAGGTTATCTTAATTAATTAATCTTAATGAAGTGCCTGGAGGGGTTTTTTTTCCAACCTACTGAATGGATGTGTGGTTGGCATTATTAGTTGCTGGGTTTAGTCATTTTTTTAAGTTGTCAATCCAACACACTCCATGAGCTGCAGGACGAGCCTATACTAAGTTTGAAGGAAGTCAAGTCTCTCTGGAAGACTGTCTTTGCGACTTTAGTTGATTTTTTACTCAGTCAAGGTGCAATTTTTTTAAAAGTTTTCAAGTTGCCATAAAAGTCAGTTTTTTTTAAATATTTTGCAGATTAAGCAGAGCCATTTGGGCCGCATCTTACAGCCTTCTATTCAAAGCTGGCAATAAGTATTTTTTTTTTGTTGACCGGTTCGGCTATAAATCTTTCGAATATATGACAAGAAGACTGGGCATCATGCTTCACCTGCTTCCATAAAACATTCTTGGTAAGCTTTTGGCTGCCAACACGGCTATCGAAGCCTCCTTGCAGTGGTCTGGCTATTATAAAGGACATTCCTAGATCCTAAATCTCCTCAATTTTACCGACTACAACTCCTCAACTGATGAGGGGATGGGTTGCTATATACTCTCCAACAATCTCCATCTGAGCAGCTCCTTTCACCTCCCAAATTATTGTAGCATTTTTCCCGTTGAAATCAGGAAATCGTGGAAGGAATCATCCTGGCTGAGATGTAATGCAATATCTCTCAAAGATATATGTCAACATTTTCACTGACAGTCAAGCTATCAAGTTTTTGGAATCTTGCTCTTAGGGTTCAATGGCCGATTTAAACTACCGGGTGCTATGCCATACACACACGACGACCAAACGGCTAACAAGCTCCCCACGAGATCCTGCCAAAACCTTCAGTTGTGAACTCCATGTCAGTTGGAATACTCTTTTTTTCTTCTGTCCATTTGAGGCAAAGTATGCAGGGGCAGTTCTCTACGTGTGGTTGATGAACACAACCCAGAACATGCATTTTCTTATATCGAAGACGAAGGTAACCCCGGTCATGTGAAGAAGAACACTTACTAGCAGGGATGTATAAAGGCATTTATCATCAGAGAATAGTCGAACCGATTAAGCGTTTCGTGGCGTCTTGGGATTAGCAATCCTTCAGTGGCATGAAGCCTGTCCGATGAAGGTGAATCATGCTAATGCCATCGAAGAACTCAACTCCATAGCCGACTTGCCACCGAAGTTCTTAGAGCTAACAAATATAAGTAGTTCGGGTTGTGGGATAGTACTTGAGGGATCAAGACTATGATTAACAAGGAAGTTGGAGAGCTTCTTGGGCCAAAACAGCTAGAGCGTCCCTTGCCCATCGGTTAGCCCTAGTCTTATAAAGATGTTTCCTTATGACTACCAAACCATTCAGTAGATTTAATGCTGTTCAAGATGTAATCGATTGGTCTGCTGAATAATCCTTCTAGGTCACGAAGGAAGTTTTATAACAGTGACGACTGCTATCAGGCTAGAAAGGGATTTCCTATCATTTTTCATAATTTCGCCGTTCCTAGTCTTGTCAAAACAAGCCCATTAACTTCTTGTAATCACAGAAATGTCTAGGGAAGACCAATTTGATCTCTCCTTCCAGCTTCATGGCACAAGGCGGAATTAACACCGAGGTGTTGACCTGTTCTAATGTTGATTCTGAACCTCTTCTAGTCAGTTTGTCAGCCTTCTGATTACCTGGTGCCTAGTGACCCAGCAGAATCCAACCTTGCGTTCCGTTTCAAGAATCTTTAGCACTTTACGACAGCACTACGCAAGCTTGGGTTCTATTTTAGGAATCCAGCTTTGATCCCTCTGTGAATGCAGAAATGGTACATGTACTGACATGCTGATCGCTTTTGTATTCATCTCTGCTCGAGAACGAGCTTATGTCCTCAAATCTAGGAACGGAGTAAGGTAATCCATGCTATGAACCTAAATATTTTCCAGGATCATGGAATGAACCCTAGGACTGTGTCTCCAACTATCTGACTGACTAATTGCAGATGAAAATGTCGAGTGGTAACAGATTAAGGACATGCTCCTGTAAGCAGTGAGGGTTATTGTCATGGAATTTGTAGTACCAATGCAGGCTAGTTTCGGTATCTTCTTCTGTCTACGAAACTGGAGGCAGCTGACTAAAGATCGGTCTGATAGGATAGGCTAGCAGGTCCACCTCGGACAGAAGCCCTGCCTTAAGTAAATAAAGTAAGTAAGTGCTTAAAGAAAGGAGCTTATTCCATCGCAGTCGCGCCTTATAGAGTCAAACCTTATACATTTGTTCACATTTGCTATTGGGCTCCTCACTCAAGGAGAAGACCAAAGTCTCAGTAGACTTTTCAAACCTATCCCAACCCTATTACCAATCAATTGAACATCTCAATTTAAATAACGCTCACCCCTCTACAATAGTTCCCTACATACATATGTATGTAGTGAAGTGCAGGTGAACAAGGACCCTTTTTTCCTGTTTCCCCAACCTTTTCCGGTGATTGGTTACAGGACTTAACTAAAATAAACACAGATTAGTACGTATGTGGATGGCAGCAGATTGGAGTATATAAAACAAAATAAAATATTACAACGGCCGCCTTTTGGAATTTTAAATCACATACACACCCCCAATGGGTACCGGAGAGCAGGGGGCCGTATGTCGGTTGGCCATTTCATTTTTGCGTGGATAGCATTTTACCTTTGTGAATAATTTATATCTTAAAAGGATTTTTTTGTGAGTAAACTCTCAGTAAATGCATATTGAGTGGCGGTATTACTATGGTGGGGGTAATGTCTTTTTATCCACATCTTCCTTTTTACCATCAGTTGTATGCCCTTATCTCTCGCTTCATGAGTTGTTTAGATAAATAACAAAAATCCCTTAAGTAAGGCAACAGTCATTAGCGCAAAATTGATAAATCAAAAAAAAAAAAAAAAAAAAAAATGTACACACACATCTACATATGCATATTGCATGGATTTAGGTTTATCGAAAAAGGGGGTTGTTCATCCCCTGAGGTATTCAAACATATGGCAGAGTGAATCACTTCATTTTGAGTTTTTTTTGGTTTAAACGTTTGTGGTTTTTGGCTAAGTACACGAGAGTGGGGTTGTTGGTACAATACGAAAACACATGCTTAGGGGAGGAATCACGTTGATAGAAACAGAAGGTCATGTCCTTGAAATGTATCTATTAACCCTTTTAAATGGAAAAAAGGAATAATGAAGCATGTAGTAGAATAGAAGTTCCAGAACAAGGCTCCAGGAATAGATGGGATCCCTCAACGAATCTACTAAAACACGAGCAGAGGTGTTTCCTAACCTCTATATACAGGAAGTTCGTAACTCATTCTCGTGTGAGGCATTCCATACTGCCTGGCACATCCTACACTATGGGCAGCTCAGTAGTCCATTGTGTCGATCATCCGATTTGCGATTTTCTGTTGAGTTTTGTTTGTTAAATTTCAGTTATTTGACCAAAAAGGCCGAAGGAAGAGGAGATATGTGGAGACGTAGCGCTCAGGAAGTTCGTATCTGACTCGGTGGCGTATACGTAACTCATTTTCTTAAAAAAAAATCGATTTTTTCACTCATTGAGGAAAAATATAATTCGTTTGGATTGGATAGGATTCCAAATTTTTCTTGATTCTTCTATAAAAGATGCTTGAGAGAAGTAGAGCTCCCAGAAAAACCATCGTTATACAGAGGGCTGTGCATGCTAAATACAGTAGGAGAGGTGCTAGAAAGAATCATCCGCGATAGACTTTACCTGTACACCGAGGGATACAACTGGCCTTCGAACCAACCATACGGTTTCAGGTGAAAACGGAGCACCACCCATGCGATACAAAAAGTTGGCCAAAATAGATGGAAAGGAGGAAAAAAGCAGAATTGCGCTGTTGCGCTCGACTGGAACTCTATTCCGAGAGCGTTGAGGGATATTCAAATACCGAAGTATCTGCTACGAATATGTACAAACTACTTTGAAGACAGAACCATATTTTGGCTCACGAAACCTTCGAATCCACTCCGAAGGGAGAGCCCAGAAGAGAAGAACCCGGCCTAGGTAGCCCGCACTAGTGGACCGACATGAAGTGCGTAACTTGAAGCAATTGACTAAATATCGGGCTAACTGGAGAAACTTGTGAATAGAGGCCCAGGTTCACACTGAACTGTAGCGCCAGCTAAGTAGGTAAGTAAGTAAGATATGCCCGCAACATTTTTTTCAAGATCAACCTTGACTGCTTGCAGCTTAAGCATTTGCTGAGACTACTTTGTTAAGGCTATGACTAACTACGTGGCCCTGTTGTATGTCGGATATCTGAGCAAGGAGTTCGATGATCAGAAAATACCTAAAAGTCCTATTATGATCGAACATTCGACAAACATCTCCGAGGATACTAAACTAACATAGAAAAGCTTTTTCAAGCTTTTTCAAAGTGCCCATAGGGCTCGGCATTTAGCAGCAGGAACCCTTCCATTCTTGTAGAGAACAAAACACTCAGAACACAAACGGCTGTAAGAAACTAGGTCTGGAACCTGTATGGACCTATCGTCCGTCTTGCTTGCATTCTGATTCACAGAGTTCCACATGTAATGGGGAAGACCCAACTCAGGAATCAGCAGTTTGCCAATGATCCTCCGAGTCTCGGCTAGAAAACTGATCTCAGTCTATCCTCGCATGCTCCACTCATATGACGACCAACAAGAGGACTCTTAAGCCTGGCAATCATTTGTCAAGGATCACGGAAATTAGACGGACAGTAGTCAAGGATTTTTTTCTCACAAACAATGTGTAACCTTTCTCGAATTCCCTAGACAGGACTACATCAGTACTGATCCTTTCCATTAGAAAAATGAAATAAATTCCCCAAAGCAGAGTATGTACCTTGTTACATATTTTCGGTAACACCATTCCGTAATAATCCTGTCCAGGACTCAGCAGTAGTTTGTTCTTATTTCATTGAGTACAAAATAAATTAACTGCACACGATACTCGTACACACATAGGCAACTCTAATGCCATTTACCCGTCCATTAGGTTAATAAAATTTCATTGTGAATGTCAGGCAGGCGTGATGCCAGACTAACAGCAAAGTTCAACGCCAAAGAGAGCCAGAGAGGGAGAGAGAGAGAGAGAGAGAGCAAAGAAAAAAGAAAAAGAAAAGAGACACAGAGCAGCCAGGAGGGTTGGAAATCGACGACCAGCATAATTTGCCGTATTTTATAGCCCATTAACAGGATTACGAATGTCAATCATCATAAGTGGCAATCTCGTTCCCCATCATGATTACGAGAGAGAAAGAGAGAGTGAACGAGAGAGAGAGAGATAGACCATCTTTAGATGCGCTGCACATCGTGTGTCGAGTTGGTAGTAACTACATACCTACCTGCCTGCCGCTCAAAGCCTCCCCGCGCCGTGTCGGCCGGTTCGGATAGATATATTGCGAATACATTGAATACTCGTATTACGGGAATTAGAAATGCTGTAGTAATGCCACATAACAGACACCGTTATTCATATCCGAAGGAACAGTGTGCCACCGAGCCACCACCAGGACCACCCTCGCTCGCGAGCATACGATGGAAAAATCCGTTTTATTGTGCTTCAACTATCCTACTACAGCATGTCGTACCTCACTCCCCAGAGCACTTCTCTCGGCTCCTTCCTGGAATATGATAATGGCAAGGAACACTCAGTATACATTCCAAGATGAAACACTTAACCTGGGGTGGGATGTGATGTCATGTTTTGTGTTGTACTTTTTGATGGCATCATAGAATTTCAGAATTTGTCAGAGAGTTCTCGAGGAAGGATACCAGATGATGGTAGGGGGGCTGGCTGCTATGCCAGTACCCATCATCAGTGGCATTATTGTCATCGTTCGTCTCCTGGTTCCTGGTATACACTCATAATAAGCCTAAGTGTTCAGCAGTTTCGTTGCTCTGTTGCAAATCACAAGAACATTGTACATTTACTGTTGTATTTGAGCGGTTCTGTGAGCGTTTTGCCCTGCCCGCCGCCTCCGCCGCCGCCGCATCTCCCTCGCCCTATTCAACGCACCCAACCGCACATCAGATGAATGCTAATGCGAACTCGTTGTCTGACATTCGTAACGAATGTGTAGAGATTAGATTCGTCCACAATTCACCCGAGCTCAGTTGTTCTGTTCTGTTCTGTGAGATGCGCCTCTCTGCGCTGCTGCTGCTGCTGCTGCGGCGCGCTGTTGTTCTGCTTCTGGTTCTGGTTCTGCTTCTGCCTCATGCCGTACCGTACCCATAACAAGACAGAACTAAGTGATTAGTTTGGGAGAATTACATCTAAGGGTGGTAATCAAATATTAATAGCGACAATGGATTTTGGAAATGAAACAGAGACCGCCAGGCGAAAGAGGTCTGGATGTGTGGATGAGTAATTTATTTTTTTTATTTTTATTACCTCCCTTCCTGTATTTTGGTACTTTTTTTTCTGAGTGTCCTTGCAGGACTTGTGTACTCAAGTATGCTGTTGTTCGCGAATTGGATTGTAAGTACATACCTAGTAGTTTAAATTGATTTCAGGTGAGTAGGTGGTTTAAAGGATGCAACAGGGGTACACTGTCGATTCTGATCATTGCTGTCCAGAAAGTGGGCTCTCTGTAAGCATTTGTAGGCATTTAAAGACCGGCGCAACCTTTTGAATGAATTTGAATGTAATTCCATCATAAGTTGTGATTCAGTGACATCTTTGCCATAGGACATGACTCTAGCTTTTGTAAATCCTCGAGTCCAGCTGGCTGATGGTATTTTGAATATCGTGTTAGATATTGGTTGACGTCTGTACTAAGTTGATTCCAATAATGAGATACCAATAGATGGCTATCTATACCCAGCTATCTGTATCCCCTGCCGTGTTTCGACAGTACTTTGGGCCCAATGCCACGAAAAAAGGATCAGTTGCCTGTCTCTCAATAGAACACAGCTAACCCTTCTCAGCGACGTCCTCACAACCCACAAACCAATGGTGGCCCACCACAGAAGAATGGGATTCAACGGCTAAGACCCATGCAGAAGCTGCGGCTCTATTTATGTACAGGAAGACATAACTCGTTTCCTCTGCGAATGCCCAAATCTCAAAAAATATAAATACACGTGCCCTAAAATCACCTTAAGATTCATAACGAAAACGGGTTGATTCAGGAGGCTCCTGCAATGTTTAAATTTCTGTTTTCATATTCTTCCAGGTATCCCACACTGGGGAACACAATAGATCCGTCGTGATCTGAGTAAGACTGCTCCCTCCACTCTTAACCTAACCTAACCATACCCAGCTCTAGCAGAAGATACAGATGAGATAAATATGGCTAGCCATTAGCCATTTGTTGTTTCTTGTCTCTCGAAATTAGCCTTCAGGTGGCAATGGTGTAGCGTATTTATTTGTGACCCAAACTATGAAGGCTCTTGGATCACTGCTCAAAAAAGGAGAATCAGCCTTGAAATACAATGGACCGAGCCTGTGTGTAATCTGTTTGCTTTTGGGATTTGGAAAAAAATAGTTTTTCGACTTACCTATCACACAGTACCCTATAAGGACACCGACATTGGACATTGGACCCTTAATAATCTAATCCCGATCCGTTTGTAGACTTGACAGCCCTACTGATGCCATCAGAACTATTATAAATATTTGCAAGTAGGGACAGATGTCCTTGATATTCAACTATCTGTAATATATGTGCCAATTCAATTGAGTTCGGCCAAGTTTTCGATAAGTTTTCATGGACTTAAACTAAGGTTAGGCTCTTAAAGAAGCCCTAAAGATAAGGAAAGTACTATCTCCACTCTCTCCTTTTCTTTTTACTGAATGCTAAATTAAACATAGATTTTTGGACACTAACTGTGCTGTACAACTCTTACTATAAATTCGGTCTTTTAAGGCTAAAATAAACTATCCGTTGAACTGAAAGTCCTTAGAAACGGAATCTAGTTACATACAAAGATCGTGGAGTGAAGACTGAGTTTAGTAAGAACAACTTTGAACTCAATAAAACTCTGCTTATAGGATAGGATCTGAACTAAGATTGCCCTATAAGGAGGTATTTTTAGACGCACCGGTGAAATGGGTTTTAAGTCCTTGACATGAAGTCAGCCCTATGATTGCCTGCAATAAAACATTAGCTACGCTACTAACCTGCATCTTCACTCCTTATTCACTGAATTTTTTCCGAGCTTTTGATGGTTCCTAAATAAAAGGAACATATTCTCTGTTTTCGAATAGTCAGGCTAGCAGTATAGCTAGCTTTGACTAATATAGATTTTAGTAATACTAATTTAATCTCGATGCATAGGTAGGTGAAGATTTTTCCAAGCTACATGGTTATTAGAAGATGATGATGGTCATACGATGGTGAAAAGGCTCACCACTCGTAGGCAGTAGTGCTTATTCCAACTATTTCCTAATCAATAAATGCTACTTTGATTTTCCCTTTAGTCCTAGTATGCGAAAAAACTGACTTAAGTTATCGAAGTATCCTTGCCCAGTTAGGGTAATCCAGTAGGGGAATTTAAGAAACAACAAAATAGTTTTGAACAATGTAGCCAAAGTTTTCAGTGGGATAGAGAAATGACCATGCATTGGTGCGGTTTAAGTCTGAGCTTCAGTAAATCCTCCCCAGACAAACAGCAGATTATCAGGCGGAGGCTCAGTGGTCTAGTATTTGATTTGGAAAGAGTGACCATCTGCGAGCTGACAAGTAGAAAACGATAATCCACCTCCCAGGCGGTGATCTAACTTTGCCATCTAGCTAGATCCTTTAGATGTCATCAGCATCATTCTGATCATTAAAAACTGCAATTTGTTTTGTTAGTCCTTGGTAGTAGAACGAGATCTGTGAGATCATATGGAGCTGTCTGGTTTAATTCTGTCTCTATTCTCGTATAGACAGTCAGCCAAAGACCTGAACCTTGAGTCTGGCAGTTCAAAAGTTCAATTCAAAGTATTGGCATCAAGGCAGTCGAAGTAGATGTCACATTTAAAGTCTTCTAACCGCTAGTTATACTGGGCTCAGGCATTTCATTCTACCAAATGAACTCAAGACGAAATGGTAGAATTTCATAGCATGGATTCGGTTGGTTTGGGTTGGCTAGTTATCTCTGTTCATCTGGAACGCACTTAGACCTGAAGAAGGTATATTGTGATACCACTATGGGAAGAAAAACTGGATCACCAGTACAAGAGATCTACATAGAAACTCTAAGAGCCAGGGTAACCAGTTTCCGTTTGAACCCATGCCGAAGACATATGTTTCGCCTTTTAGGAATTAAACCAATTTAACTCGATGATGTCTGGCTAGATCAGTGAGATCTGTATAGAAGATCATTGAAGTGAGCTTCAAGCCCTCTGGCATTACTGCCTATACAACTATATTTCTTAGGGTACTCCTTTTGCTAGGAATACGTCTTCTTGTTTTCCTACAATCCAGCTCTGGCCAAATTTGTTTGGAAGAGAGACATGGGCTGATATTTACCTTTTTAATAGGTAGGATTCGGCCTGCACACTCCCTAGCTAGCTCATTCTAGCCTGAAACCCAGCAGAGGGATACGCTGCACTCAATCAAGTTAATCTAAAGCCAGGTCCGGTTTTCACGAATTGGTCTAACTTCTGCTTGAAATACACCACAGTGGTCCACCAGTTGTGTGGTGATGCACTAGAGTAAACTTCCGCACCTATTCCAGGGGCTGTCTCGTTTGGGGCTGATTCGCTTAAAATTTCACGCGATTTGCAAGCACTTCTGTTAGGAATTCTTGTTTTATACTTAAAGCTCAAACATGGGACAAAATAGTCTGAATTACTAGAAATAGTGTTATGGTCGTTTGAATGCCTGCGCCTCCCATATCTCCACGAGCTAGTTGCAAGGATTCCCTAAGTCATAGTGCTGCCACAAGATATTGAAAGATATCAACGCGAAGGAGATGGGCCGTACTTCCTAGTGCAGCTGTAGAACTAGTTCTATGTGCTCTCGTTATACGGATGCAGGATAGCCTTTAAACCATTTCAAGTATTGTAACCTTGCTTTTGTTGTCCAGTACCGTCCACCAGGCTAGTAGTCCGTACATGATGATAGGTTTCACAACTGCCGTGTATACTGGCATACTGGATGGCATGGCTGGATGGCATACTCTCCCAAATTTGTCAGCTGCAGAAGAGTGAAACTGCTTTCAAAACCTTTCCCTTCGGTATCCTTTGATGCACCTGCATACGTTCCTATCGACCATATGCGACCTATTTCGATATCTTTACTCATTTCCAATACCAATCACTAATTACTTAATTTGTTAATTGTATTTTTCGGTTTGAGTGCCACTGCTTTGAGAGGCAGAACCATTTTCCTAACTCAGAACACATCTCATAGATACGCTTCGATTGGTTTTCGAAGCAATGAAAATGTTTACTGACATCCTGTCGAATCGAAAACCCACCTAGTCTCTGTCCAGTGCAGAAGTCCATGAAATTTGAAATGATTTGAAATTATATTTAACCAACAAATTTACATTTGCATTTTGCTTGGCGTTGCCAAGTCCATACTTGAGAAATCCTTCCCTCTTCCACTACACATATATGTATGTACGTATGTACGTCTGCAGGGACATCTTCTTCAATTCACCACCTCTTTCAATAATCTTCTATCAATCGTAAGAAGCAATCCGAAGCAATTGCATACTTCTAGATCTCCATTCCCATTTGGTAGATTTGATTTGGATTTTCAATTCATCTAAGGAGCAGGCTCCTTGCTTGCAGATTTCTTGGCTCGCATTGTTGGTTTAATTTTGAAGTGGAAAGTAAGCAATAACGCAATTACGGACGACCATCTTCGCAACTGACATATGCAAAGTATCAATCTGCTGTTGTGCTCCCCCTGCCATCCACCACCCCCCGCCCGATGCACTACTAGGATCCGTACAAGACATTCCAAGAAAATGAGTCTCCTTCATCCCCAAATACATGCCCACACACACATACACATACACAGAACATTAACACTTATGGAAAAGAGCAAAAGTAGCTGCAGCTAGCTGAGATGGAGGAGTTGAAGCTAGAGGATACTACTGCACACGTCCACCACCTCGTCATTCAGTAGGAAAGCTACAACGTCTGCCAGGTCGATGGTCGATTCAAATACACACACTCTCCGGTACCGGTACCGGTACTGCCACCATCCACCCCTCTGGACCGTACACAAGAGTGCTCACAAATCCTCAACCGAGCAAATTTAATTTGGAGAAACTTTTAAATGAGAAACTTAATCCAGACAAGAACACATTTTGGGAAAACGTCCGAATAAACTGTGTAATTAATTTTCCATTTCAAGAACCATTAATTGTTTTTGATAATGGCCTCCAGGATGAGATGAAGAAGGTCCTGACGGAGCATTAAAACAGAGAAAGATACGTGTGCAGCCCGAAGCGGCAACGATGGAGAAACAGAGACCGATGTGTATATGTGTGAATGGTGAATGGTGAATGGAAATGGGAAGAGATTTAGTGAAATGAGATGGATTGTTGTGAAATGGATTTTCCTTCTCCTTGGCACACTACATACACCCATGCACACACACACACACACACATCTATACGCACTATAGCCGGTCCGATATACTCTATACTCTTTATACTCGTTTGGCTGGCAAGGACCTATGCATGCGAGGCAGGGGTTGCTGGCGAAGAAACACAATTTTACTTTAATTCCGTTTGTAATTGCTTCATGCTGCTGGCGGAGATTACACAATAGCGTAATGACCTACCAAGAGTGAAGACAAAGAGGCGCCACTCATATGAGCCCAAACAAACAGCACCCGAGCTCACACATGTGTTCTCTGGAAAGAAGCAAAAAATCGATTTCTTAATTATTCCCTCCTCAAGGCTAACTGCTACTGCTACTGCTGCTTCCTTGGATAAGTATTGGACGGGTGCGGCGACGGACTGAGGTCCATAACAATTAAAAAAGCAAAATAATTGAATGCTCGCAGGACGACGTTGGGGCTAAATTTGAATGTAGCCCTTTCAAATGGTCCTCGGAGCCAGATGAATGGACAGAATACATGAAGCAATTTGGGGGGCGCTATGGGTTAGTTGACAATGAAAGAGGATACAATTGGAACGTGAACTACTCGGTGGAATAGGAAGGGATAGGCGTGAGCTGAAACTTCGGACAGGGCGAGGGTAGCACCTCAACCTTGGCAGGTAATATGAGGCACTTGGAGGTACTTAGGTACACATTCCACCGTGGTTCCCGAACTGAGAAACCTACGAAGAATGATACAAAGCACTTTGGGATTCTGCCTATAGGAGAGAGTAGGTTTAAGGTCATAGGTTAGTCGACTATCCTCTGTTCACGATAGGATACACTTTGATCAGAAATGAGTCATTATTTCCATTACTCTTGCAACCATTTTGATTTATGGACGAATTGTTACATTTTCTTGATATCCGAATCGGTAATGTCTTCAAGAAGTATTCTCACGGAATCAGCGTTCATGATTAGGATAATACAAGGCAGATCACCTTCTCTGTGATTGTGATTCTTCCTCTTCTTCATCCATACATCCACGACAGAAGTCGTTAACCAGTATTCCTATGCTCCTATGTGGTTGATAAGTAAAAGATTTGTTGTCCTGCATCTGTTCGACTGTGGTCACATCTGTCTAGCGAGACTAGATATATCAAGACTTTGCTTACCACAGACCGAATGTAGAGACATTGTGTCTTGCTAGGCAGATAAAGCCCCTCTATGGGAGTCGAGAGGTCCTTTGTAGTTCCCCTTCTGGGTAGCTCGTTTGTCTTACAATGTCCTTCAATATCTGAATCACCAGGAACCCAGCACAGCCTACGATTTTAAATGCTGAGATATCGAACTCAGAGATGCTCGTCATTGTTTTACCAATGTTGATCTTACTATTGGTGGTTCGACTACTTTGTTAGCTCCTTGACTGTTTGTTTAGATGACGATGTCCGTACGCGATACCGATCTTAGCGACATACAGTCAGCGGTCTCACGAAATGTCATAACCTTTAATTGGAATATACTGCAAAAATCTGGTAAGCATGCTTATAATAGGAGGGAGTGAAGGCAGTTCACCTTCTACGATAGCGCCTATCTCGGACAAATCAGTGTAGATTCCGAGTGCAGAACTAGTGACTATCGTGTTCTCTGTCCAATTGGAGGAGAGCGAGAACCAATATATCAGATACACGCCGGAATTAGACTGGAACTCAAGCCAGCTCAAGCCTTTGTCTTTCATTTAAGTTTGCATATAGCGATCGGTGATTGCGAGATTCGAAGATAAGTACCAGTACCTCGTAAGGTGGGATCCTCTACCTTCTTCTTTAAAACCTAACGTGTCGTATGCATTGATTCTAATTCTGGAATCCCACTCAAGGGACTCCCACTGAGGGAATTTGCAGCAAAAAAAAATCCTCAACCAATCCTTGGCCTTGTTTAACTAGCTGGCAACTGGAGTCTCATTGTGTAGAACGAGGATGATAACTTTAGGAAAATGTAGAATTGTTTGTCTGACTTTCCGGTCATTTAATGAGCTCGTCAGGCAGGATACAACTTTACAGAACATATCGGAGTTAATCTGGCGCTTGAGCTCATCGCTTTGAACTCTACCAACCGTAGATGGGAAGATGGCAAAACATGCCTCTTGGCCCAGGATGTACTCCAACTAATTGATCAGGCAGAAAACAATCCTCATTGTAATCATGGTATATGTCATTACGGGACACAGTAATGTGCCAAGCTCCCACAATTTGAAGAAAATGTCGCATAGGTGCCTCCTTCTTTGACAACTTAGGTGAACTGGCCAACATCAATAGCGTCCAGTGCTTTATATTAAGCTCTTGCTCTTGTTAGTTCCAAGTGTAGTCTTAAGACAATTTTGCATTCATGTGTTGGTCTAGTGTTTCGATGATGCACAGGTATACGCCTTAGATAGTTCAATTACGTATCCGTAGAAGAAAATCGATACACGAATGGACATAAAGAAATTGCTTGTGACTCGAACTTTGAAGGGTCCATCATTATACATACTATATTCACGGTTCTACAGGAAGCAAGTCTTAGTCCTACTCTAGGCAGAGGCACTCAAACCAGCTTCACACTTAGTTACACAGACATGGCTGTGACATGGCAACACTTTGGTTGATGTTAGTTCAAAAGCAATAGGAATAAAATCATGATGTCAAGAGTACCATCTTTGCTGACAGGAATGGGCCCTCTTTCATATGGATTTGTAAAAAAAATTTAAGCTTCTAATCCAATGAACCAACGGACTCCATCTACCTACCCTAACTTATGCGAAACTCCCAGCAGAGAAAAATCCTTCCACTCCACCAGCCGCATATACAATTCTTCGAAAAACTTTGGTCAATGCACAGAAATCCGTAGGTAACACATGGTTCCTTTTTCGGCTAAAAAAATAAATATTTATTCCATACAAGATCCAAAAAAAATCACAGTTCCTTATAATCAAGAATCTATTCTCACACATTTGACTCGAGTTCCTTCCTCTTCCAGAAAACGAAAAAAAAAAAAAAAATATATTCAACAAACATTTTTTTGAATTTATTTCGCATCGCTTAACTTATTTTTAATAATAGACAACAGGCAAAGTGACCATGCGGTGTCAGGACAAAGGACAATGTAACCCTTTTTTAGGATTATATTCGACACCAGTCTGTTGACAAGTTTGAGTAAAATTCACATTTTTTTGATTTTGTTATGCGAATTTATGCACAACCACGGTTCAGGGGAAAGTATCTAGATTAAATAAATAAAGTATCTGTTTTGACCCAATTTATGGTTTTAAAAAAAAATTGACAATTGATTCTCTTGATGAGTACTCGTAAATCAAGCGAGAGCAGGTCCTTTTGTAAGAAACCACATGAATGCCTTAATAGTCTTTCTGAAATTCGTTTCCTAAAGATGGAGATACAAGGACGGTTCAAATTTGGTTGTAGGTAGGTCACAGGTCGAATAAGTGGTCACACTTCCATCGTCATACCACATGGATCTATCATTCTCTTAAGACTATCTTTGCAATTTTCTTCAAACTAAGAGAGTTTAGCACTTGCAAAGGAAGTACTAAAACTTCAGCAGACACCTTATATGATTTCTGCCCGTTTAAACAGTTGGAGTGTTACTGATACAGCTTGGGCCAGATCTGTCTGGTACTGAATCCTAATTGTGCCATATCTCCATCTACGATTGGTTAAATTCATAGTGTTGAGCATAGCATTGAGCACAGCATTGAGCACAGCGTTGAGCACAGCGTTGAGCACAGCGTTGAGCACAGCATTGAGCACAGCGTTGAGCACAGCATTGAGCACAGCGTTGAGCACAGCGTTGAGCACAGCGTTGAGCACAGCGTTGAGCACAGCATTGAGCACAGCGTTGAGCACAGCGTTGAGCACAGCGTTGAGCACAGCATTGAGCACAGCGTTGAGCACAGCATTGAGCACAGCGTTGAGCACAGCATTGAGAACAGCATTGAGCACAGCGTTGAGCACAGCGTTGAGCACAGCGTTGAGCACAGCATTGAGCACAGCGTTGAGCACAGCGTTGAGCACAGCATTGAGCACAGCGTTGAGCACAGCGTTGAGCACAGCGTTGAGCACAGCGTTGAGCACAGCGTTGAACACAGCATTGAGCACAGCGTTGAGCACAGCGTTGAACACAGCATTGAGCACAGCGTTGAGCTTACGACTTATTTCCGATAAGGTCTGTAAAGTTGTACCCTGCCTGACATGCTGTTTGACTATACAATTCCTTGGAATATTCACAGTATCCCGGCCCGTAGATGAGATAAAAGTTAAATTGTACCACAATCTCGTTAAGAGTCAGGCGACAATTTAGGGCAGTTTCTGTGCTGAATGTGAAAGATTCCGAGAATTTGATATTCGCACAAATGTTGATTCACTGATATGTACCTCAGCCGCGACAAAGTCTCCTTGATTGCAACGGTAAGACGAAAGGATATATTAATATTTCCATCATTGGAGAAGACACCTCGTTCTACTGATTCTGTTAAGAATGATACAGACTCTGTGCCTTGTAGCCTCAAGTCATTCTTCCAATAGAGTCGTGAGTCGATGGGATCAAAACTCTTATTGAACAAAAGTTGTAAAAGTAACGTAGTCGATGTCTTCCAGGAGGATTTTATAAATAGAGATGTCTTCTATCCTAGGACTAAACTACTGGAATCTGGCCTTCAAATGAGTAGGTACACAGACTTCCACTTGTTTGGTACCCATACCCAAAGGCTCCAAGTGAAACAGCATATCCCAGAATCGCTGTCTTGGTAGTTCTTATTCCTCCACTGATGCAAAGGCAAACCGACTGTTGAACTCGTGTAAGATCAGTTAAGTAAAAGTGTTTCTCCATCGTGGTCCATTAGATGGTAGCTCCATATGCTACTAAGTTTGAGTCTGATGGCGGGTCCATAGAGTCAGTAGATATGTTATAAGTTGCTGTAGACGTCACTTATTTCCTACCGTTTTCTTACAGCGGTACAGGGTTGTAGTGACCGTCTTAACATGTCCTAGGATATTCTGTTTCCAGATACGACTACTACTTATACTTACAGAAAATACTAGCTGTATCGGTCTTTTATAGTACCTATCGAACGCGTTAAGTAAGATTACTTACTATGTAACGTGTTTCTATATGTTGGATGGGCTGAAGACCTTTAATTTTGATAGAGGCACTCCCTTGTATCTTCATCTTCATCGTTTTGTGAGGAAGTACACATGAGTAAGGCTTTGTCCAGAAATTTGAAACCTAAAGTGGGTTACATATGTCTCGTGCTCTCCAAAAACACTGGAACTGTCTTTTCACAGTGAAAAGCCAAAGGTTGTATCTCCAAGAGTTACCGCCAAGTCGCTATCTTCAGAGATACATGCGTGATGCCCCAATTAAGGAATAACATCGATATCTATGGCCACCAACAGTGGGCTCCTATGCAACCAAAACCAAAGACACAGTTCGTTCCCCCTTACGCCAAATGATTCAATCAGTCAGGGAGTCGAAAAAGAAATGTCCAATCAACTACGTATGCATCGGATACCCGGGCTTCATTTGTTCATTAGCCCAAAAAGGATGTTGATTATCAAAGAACGGGAAATCAGATAACTAATCTCGCCTGTCCGCACATTGGTCAATAAACAATTGTTCGACTAATCCGCCACCACCACCAACAGCAGCTGGAGCCCGACAATTTGGCCCATCACCGACTTGTGGACGACTGCTACAGACGTTGGTGTGTAACTACTGCACAGCGCCAACAATCAACAACTAAAGTATCTCGCACCGACGAACGAAAATCCCGGCCGCCCATGATATAATCCGCCAAGGAAGGATGTGTGCGTACATCCTGAATGGACGCTAATTAAAATCCAATAATTTGCAATCCAACGAAAGGAGGAAGAACCATAGCAAATTAAGCGTAAAAGCTTCGTTCCCAACATACAGACATATGCTGGGAGGTTTGCCATCACTGCCGGTAGGATTCGTTGTGCTGTTTTGTTTCAAGCAGGCTCTGTGCTCTTGGTAAGTCCTTTCGATCCTAAGCATTGGGGATATGGCCAAGAAGCACACAAGCACCAGGCAATGGAACAAAAACCTCACTCTATCTCTCTCTCTGTTCGGCTTCCAGTACATAACAATAAGTGGGGAAAACATCAGCAGAGCACACGCAGATTTTAATTGGAACAAAACGTATCATCAATTCAGAACGTCAATTAGACTCGCAGGACGAATGTTAGTTAGTCGACATCGTCATCGTCATCGTCATCGCCATCGTCGTCGTCGTCGTAGTCGTAGACATAGTCGTTTCCCAGTGTATGCCCTTGTGTGTGCCTGGGATATAGGAACGCCTAAGTTGAAGTGGGTCGGTCGAGAGGGAAGTTATCGAGTGCATGGAAGCAGAGACGGAGTGCGGGAGCTTGTTAACCGTGACCTTCCAGAGTGGAGCGTTATTAAAACTTCTCTACACCGTAACAAGTGTTATGGGACTCATTTTAATGACCATTGGTGCTGCCGTTACAATCAAAAGTGACACATTCTTGGCTACAAGAACTTTCGGTTGGATTAGGCCCGGTAAGCAATTCAATTTAGTCTAGAGCCTGCAAGTGGTCGCTCGGTTTTAATGCGAATTTAATTATACACATGGATCGTACGGAAGCATCAAGGATGATTACTCCTTAGTTCATGATTGAGCTCTGCGTGATATATACTTGGCCTGAATGTAGGTATAAGGTCGATAAGGGTAACACAGAAGAAAATGGATGTCAGACCACGATTCCAATTAGACGAGACTGAAAGGAAGTCCTGGCACTACACTCTAATATGCATGGCTTAAGACCGGTAGGTTGCATGGTAGTATCAGGAGTTTCTAGGTACGGGCACTGAATAAAGGCGACTGTCAATGACTTCAGCAAATAGAACAGTCAGCGGTGAAAAGGCTAGATATTAAGCTCACGCAGTCACGAATCCTTCAACGAGCTCCTCGACAGACAAAACGCAATACGTCATCAAGTGTAAGTCAAGCTAATCGATGAAGACCATCCCATCAAGGTTATACTGTTGTAAGAGATTGGCAGAGCCTTTTCTTCTGTCTCTTGAAAAGCCCAATGCCACGACTATTGACTGCATAAAACCATTACAAGGTTGAATACAAAGCAGGGCTCCACAGCAGTACAAGAGCTGCCGCGTTGCGAAAATAGTTTTCATATCCGGTGAAGTCAGTGAATCCCATTTCTGTTGCTGTAGCCAACAAAAGAAAGATGAAGAGTCTCTGCCTGAGACACGGAAGTCCTCTATTTTCGATCTCGGTCATGCTACTTCCAGTTGTACAGACCTTGGTCTGGTCTGGGGTCTGTCTGTCTCCTCCATTCTCGCTCCTCGCATATGGGACCGAAAGTACTCAAAATCTGCTGTGCTGCTCATTATCCAGCACAGAAGTGGCAGAAGAGATGTGCTTGTAGAGCATGATGCAAGCTCGATCCTCACACAAAATGTGCTACAAACTGATTATAGAGATGCCTAATTCCTGAGACTGAAGCCGACTCGACAGATTCAGAATACTTACGACCTCGGATCTCATAACGAGATAGTTGTACAATGCAACCGCACCCTTGCTGGGTACCAGGCCACAGTAGCATACCAGGGTTTGAATAGTATGAACGTAACCAACATTAAGGGATCAACAAGGGAGGTCAATCAGCGCTGGCATCCAGTCGACCATTCCAATATCGCTAGACTGATCTGGCCGACACTAAATAAATTTAGGACTCCTAAGACATAAGAAAGGACCGCTTTCCAAGATAGTTAGCACCTTCACATGACAAGCTCAAAGATTGGTGATTCCCTACATAACTTCTATAGAACCTGCACATGTCCTCCACAAAACCAACATCAGGGAAGCTACACTACAGATGAATACCTCTTCAATGATCTCTTCAATCATACACGGCTAAGATTAGCTAATCATACGAAGGAGAAGATAGTTACTAGAGCGAGAGGCGGGTGCATTTAATGGACCTTCTTCTGGTCCAAGTCCATCCTTGTCGAGAGTCGGTTTCAACCAACCAATCAACCAACGCTCATGGCTGCACTTCGCAATATTCTCGACTCTTTTGTTAGGCAAGTAGGTTAGGAGAGAGCTGAACTTACAGGAGTCCAGCCTCACTCGGATCTCGACGGATCCATTGTTGTATCCAGTCTGGGACACCTGAAAAGCAATGACCAATGCAATTAGCCCTACAATCAGTCTATGGCTGTTCATTTGGAGTAAAGGCATAGACTTCTACCAATCAATGCCTACAACTCTACCCCTTCAGCCCTGTTTTATTAATTTTTGCATTATGGCCAATTGTCGAGAGCCAAGCTCCTTCTTATATAGACAAGGTTAGATGGAAACATGAGAGCCCGGACAAGCGACACCTTTCTAGTCCAAAAGATCCAAATGCAGTGTCCAACATGATTGAATCCAGCTATCGATCCTTGTTCCTTACTGAAGGGTCATCTTCTACAAGGACCAGGAACAAATGCATACAATTGCAATCAGTAACATCAACATTTGACAAGTAAACCCATTCCACTTCTCACACCATTACTCACAGTCGCATACACCCTCACATAACGATTCTCGTTGAAGCGGCACCACATAATTGGAAGACATCTCTGCTCGAGATCCAATTTCAAACCTGGCCGAAACCTTTTACTTTCATTTGTAACTCGCCAATGACCAATGTGCTCCTCACCGACATCGTTGTCGACTTCATCGCCAGGGAATACCCGCACGGTTCAAATGACTAGCGGTTGGTCTCTAAGGCCGGCAATTTCCAACTCATTGGCGCAACCATGGCCAATACCTCGTACGAATGGTGTACCTACGTATAGATACATCGAAATCGTAGTATCACTTGTCTGGCCAAAACGTTTGTTAATTCGCCGATCGTTGGCCGTCAACGATCTCGACCAATAATCGTTATGGCGCACACAAGTCACAGTGGGCAGCTTAACGAAGAACCCAAGGGTAGACGCAAAGGGAAAGGAAGAAAGGATGCAGAAATACCCTATCGCTGTTATGCCGTATCGTTAAGGAATGTGATTTAATAAGTCCTTCAGAAGTGTGGCATTAAATCTTGGATTTTTATCTCATTCCTTTCTTGCCTTCATTTCGTCCTCATTAGTTGGGTAGATTGGCGTTTTTCTGTTCGCTAGTTGTGCGATCACGGCCGGAGGGAATCGTCGAGTAAAGTGGAAACCGAAGAATAAAAAAAACCAAAGAAACAAAAGATTTATGTTCTTACAGTTTGACGTAAATAATTTCGCCTTTGACTTTGGCCAGGGGTAGTTATTAAATTTTGAGTTGAAGCCGATTGGTAGTTGAGTGCTTAATTGGAAATATTGGTAATAAGCTCGTGCGAACATTATGTACATCACGTGTTCAACAAGTGACAGGATAATAAAAATTGAAGAAAAGTAAGCAGAGAAGACAAAAAAATGAGTTCTTTTCAAAGTGAGGTGCAAAACAGTCATCATGTGGAATGCGTCCTACGGTCATGACCTATCTCTTGACGAAAACAACTACTAATTCTTATTTCGAAAGCATTTATGGCTTCAATGGGTCCTTTTGTATAAATGTGCATGAAATGCCCTACTGTCTTCCTTTAGGACTAACAAAAATCCCTACCAGACCTAGATCCCTACTTACTAGAATCTAGAGTTCAAGAGAAAGACTTCGAAGTTGCCGAAACTATCTACGTGTACATACTTACCACAAAAAAGGGTATCACCTATGGACTGAGATCCTCTTCTATACATATACCTATAGCCAAGCTTCAGAACACTGTCACTTTGACAAGCAAACTCAAATTCTAATACCTTATGCTGAACCTGGTCTCGAGCTTAAAAACCTTCCTTTCCCACAAATAACATGAACAGATGAACATAAGTAGCAAAAACTGAATGCATACATTCGGTTATGTTATATTGTCCTCTGGTCACACTAGCTCGAAGGTTGGAGTATAAATTACCCTAATCCTCGTCTGTCCTATGTATAGCTTCCATTTTATTCACGAGTCGGTCTCAATTTGGAAATCTCGTGGTAGAGTCATATTCGGTGCTGAGAATATGGAAAGAATCCTACAGACTGTATAACGATGACGAAAACCAACATCCCGCTGTCAGCCAGACAGAACCATTCAACGTAGACGATGATAGACAAAATTTCCATCCACCTAACCAAAGGGAAGTATGAATAAGAATATCCAACTTCAAGACCAATATGTGTCAACTCATCTTTAATATTTGGTTAGATGAGTGTATGGCTGATGAATGGAATCTCAGCATCGTTTGCCCGATCCATAAGAAATAGGATCCTCTAAACTGCGCTAACTATAGAGGAAAATGTCTTCTTAACGTCGACTACAAGATCTTACCTGCTGTACTGTGTGAACGCCTGAAACCCTTCGTTAACACTCGGGTGGGACCTTATCTGAAAGACCCACTTTGACAGGAAGCCCAAATCGTTATCCACCACCTCTTCATCGATTTTATGGTAGCACATGACAGCATCTATAGAGACAAGGTATACAGAACGTGGACATCCCTTGCCAAATTCGTACTCCTATGCAGGATGACGATAGAACGTCCGAATCTACAGCTATAACTTGGAGGTAGTAAGGGGCTTTCTCTACCTCGACTCTGCTATAAATTCTGACTAAGAAATCTCAGCAGAAATTAAACGAATATTCGCTGTTTCTTTGGGCTGAGAAGGCCAGTAGTAGAGCCCTATCTCGAACAACTAAGGAGATTCAGTATATAATACTCTGATCATCACAGTCCTGCTTTATGGCGCTGAAGCATGGAATCTGTCGGGTGTTCCAAGGAAAAAATCCTTCGTAAGACTTCTGGTCGAGAATATTCAATGACGAGTCATACGAGGTGTACAGCAACAAATCAAAAAATTGCCCATCAGTCGTTTAAAATTGCTGGGACATGTAGAGCAGATGGATCCAAATGATCCGCCTCGTTGAGCCTTTGAATCCAATTCGGAGAGACAGCGCAGTAGAGAACGACCTTGCCTTAGGTGGTGAGCACAAGTCTACAAGGAAAACTCGTCTATTCGCTATACATGTCCTAACTATCTTAGGCGACTGTTGCGTACCTTTTCACGTCGATGCCGCTGTACAGCTCGCAGTGTTTCCTGTTAAATCTGCTCCTCCAAGCCTTTTCAACGCAAACATGACCGAGAACCAGACGAAGAATTTAGATTTTGGAAACAACCACGGATATCTTCATCCTCTTCGTTAACGCTCATGCTCTTGCGCTAAAGCAGACGTGGCATGATGAGAGTCTGCTATTGAATCGCCTTGGTGTTTCTTGACGAGACCTTGCTACGTATTTACACGAGTAACGCTTCGTGTGATCTCTGAAGTTATGTTATTGTCAGAGGTAGAAGAAATTAAAGCGATCTGTCTGATAGGTCTGAACGGTGTGGCAGCATGTGCAGCTAACATTTGGATTACTAGTGGAACCCCTGTCGTGGGTTTACCTAAAAAGAAAGACAAAATTTTGTTTGAGATAGGTACATGGCCTCCTTGAATCACCCCGAGGTTGTGACAAACTTAAGAATGGTTAATGGAGACTTTCCTGACAGTTCGCCCCGGTTTTCGAAGTGGTATTCACCGAGTGCTACTCCTTTTCCTAGTTAGGCTTAGGCATTCGCAAAGGAAGTGAGATGGGCTCCCTTCCACGTCCGTATTGTCACAGCCTCGGCAGAAGTCATCAGTTTCTAATCGCATTCGACTTCGGTGGAGGCCTTGAGGTTGTGGCTGGTGATAGTACTTGTAAAGAGTGCTAAGTTGGGTCTCTTCCGCCGTAGGATCTGAGTGTGCGACAAGATGGGAGTGTGCTCCACCATCGCACAGCATATACTTATAGTATAGGTATAGGTAGACCCCAACATTATTCAAAAAGTCGCTTCCAATATGCACGTTTTAAAGAAATTCTAGTTCTCAGGCTCTAGTCGCATTAGGCGTGCGAATCTATGACATTTCGCTGGGATCTGATTGTGGGATACAAAGTGTGAACCTCGACCTGAGGATAGTTCACACCAACAATCTACCTGGCGAAACTAACAAACTCGATATTTCAATCTAAACTGCAAAAACTCATATTCATCGGAACCTTTCAGCAAACCATGAAAGGGCAACGTTTTCAAAAGACAAATTCTGTCGACAGTGGATTCTTTTTCCCGGTAAATGATTGGCTTCTTCGAAAGGATTTGGCTCAGAGTTTGGAAAATTATTTGTTCTGTCAAGTGGTTATAGTAGAGCCTTCCATTTAAATACTCGCCTAGCTAGAAACTAAATTGTATATATTTCTGCACCTCACTGTGTATGTTTCATCAAAATCGAATAATGCCAATTAGTCCAAGAACTCCTGGACATGCGTTTCGGTTTCTTTGAAATCGTTCCAATAGCTCCAACTCTAATTGGCACCGAACATCCTCTGCATACCGTGCACCAATGCCGTTAACAAGAAAAGATTTCCTGACTCTTAAGTGTGTCAATTATTTTCGAAAATGGCCAATAGGTACCATTTTAATTGAACCCATCTTCAAGGTGCAAAAGTATCCCCATTCCGATAGTAATAAATTAATAAAAACCAACCTAAGGAGGATGAGTATCCTCATAAAGCAATAAGCAACTTGAAGTGTTCAATTACAGCAAAGCATTCATGTCCATCTGGTATCCGCGCAGCACCCCATAAAGTTGCCTCACAATTGCATCAACGTCTACTCTCAGTAAATGGGGAAAAAAAAAAGAAAAACAACACTCAAAAGCAACAGAGCAGCAAAAACCATCAAGGCGGTCAGAATAATGAACAAGGAATGAAAAGAACAGAAGAAACCAGCACAAAAATAAATGCAAACTCCTGCCATGATCATTGCCTGTCGATATCTCTCTTGCGCGCTGCTTAACGAAGAGAACAAACCGCATCCAATTAAAAATAATGAACTTAATTAAAACTATGTTATAGCCCATCGATTTAGTGAACTAATTAATGAAATATTTCTAGCCACAGTGATCCCCGAAGCCGAAGCCGAAGAGATACAGCCAACAACTGAAACACTCTCGAATGGCTCTGCTGCGCCCCATCTATGTATCTATGTGCATTGCACAGCACAACACTAGTAATGTGCATCTATTGGCAATTGTATCGCCGCTGTTCGTTATAGTTTTGGTACTCGAAAGGCTCCAGTAATCCATGAATCCAGCCAGTACCACACTGCGACTACCAAGGAGAGAGTCACTCCAGATGGAAGCTTCTTCTCCTTCTCAGCTCAACTGCAAACATATCGACAATTTATTAAAATATATCACTGCTCTGGGAAGGCACTGCCACTGCCAATGCCACCGACCGATAGAGGAGAGGGAAAGGACGAGAAATTGAAGGAAAAATGGCGACTAATTGTGTATCCCATTAAAGCTGGATGCAACCGATGGATATTCGGTCGGAAAATTGATTCCTAGTCCGTGTTGATGTTGGTGCTCTGCAATCGAGATAAGGTCTATTTCTCGTGCTTTTTGTTTTTATCGCTGGCACTTTTGGTTCTACGGGACTGGGTTGCGGTGGAAAGTACGAGGAGGAGGATGGGCCACCATCACCACCATCAGATGTACGAAAGCGTGCTGGGAAAAGTAACAGTTGATAGGACCAGAGGAGATATGATAAGACAGTGCTGATTGCAATTAGAAGTGGAAAAATGTCAGAGATCGACCAATTGGATGATTTTTTTTTTTTTTTCAATTTTTTTCTATTTGCTATTGCCGCTCGCTATCCGTGCAGAAGGTTAGAAAGTTAAAAGAAGGAGATCGAACATTTAGATTTGCTAAATGCAGTTGATGGTGGTTTGGTCATAAGTATGCCGCTGACATGGCTTCCTTATTGTATAAACTAGAAGGGAGTGGGCAAGAGTAGTGACTTGGAGATATCTAACGCAATCATATGGGAGGTAGGAACTCAGGCTAATAGCAAGTGATCATCGAATCGAAATGACTACCTGCCTGACTTCCCTTTAATTAAGTCCAAGAGGATGCGAGGAAATCCCATTTTGTTGGGCTGATTCCACTGACATTACTGCTGAAAGGTGTGCGTTCTAGTGCAATGAACTCGTAAGGAACATGCCAAGACATTCCATAGAGGAATCCCTGAATTCCTCCGTTTTGGTGCCGCTAGTGAGATTTCTTCCCTCAATAGACTTTCCTCCATTTTATAGCTCTCCAGGGATAATGTGTAAGGATCTAGTACAATAGTTTAGCATTAGCTATGCTACTTGAGATCCTAAGGCACTTTGAACCAATTAACCGTAGAAATCAGAGAATGAGAAGTGGGTCATGTACTTTTTTTTAACATTATTTTCTGATACTTGATTCGTGATTCGATGTGGAATATGTCAATCTTCTCCAAGCTGGACTCAGACTGTAAAGAATGAACATCTTCTTCCAAACTTTTGAGTCAAACATGTTCTGAGATAAAAGTAGGTATTTGGATTTCTAAGTATTCTGTCCCTAACCTGTCTATGGATCTGCTGCATCTATACCAGATGGCTTGGCATTCAGTAAAGGATTCCACTATTGCTTGTGTCCAGTTCATGAAGGTAATCCTAAACATACCATATTTAATGTACATAACTAGAGTTTTTCTTCCTTAAGACATTTCCCCCCTTTGGATGACATTGTGACCTTAGAGTTCTATTGTACCAAAGGTAAGATTGTTCTGAAATATTTAGAAGAGTTTTTCTACGAAAGTTATTCTTTCAGGAAGACACAAAATTGGGGAAACATTCACAGAGAATGCCCTGATAAAATTTGTGAAGATTACATGACATGATCCTTTGTGGACTTAGCACATTCTACCACACATCTTTGGCAAGAAAATAGTTTATAGAACGAGAAAGGTTGTTCAATAGGAAATGTCTCTTCAGGTAAATAAAGATAAGTGTCATGTAAACTATGTAAGGTAATCTGTTAAGTTAGTCTTAGGGACATGAACAGCAAATTTGCTCTATACTTTTCAAGAGGAGCTTGCTTCATTGGAACACTTTCTTTAAGGACTTGCTAAAGTTGTTGTTCCCAATTAGATGGGCTATGGTTCCAAAAATATTCTCTGGCATATAGTCCAATGTGCTAAAGGTTAGTTCTTTGAATGCTGCTCGACTACCTGCACAGATATATAAATGAATATGGCAACAACCTTGACGCCAAGATTTCGGCTAGCACAGATCTCATAGTCAATAGATACGAACAAAACCTAACGATTGCCTCGAGCTACAGAAGTCTTTGCAAAAAAAGGTCAGCAAATTCCTTTCGTCTTACATTCATCACAGGCTTCATTTGCTTGAAAGACCAATTTGAAAAGATGTGCTAAAGTTCAAATGACCTCCTGAGGCTGCTCGAAACCTAAACCTGGATCGCAACATGTAAATGCAAAAACCTTAGCAAAGCGATTTGTACTTATATTTCAAGGGGGCTAGGGAGACCTCGATCGGGTATGCCAATCATTTTTCAAAATTGATGGCTACATGGTAAACAAAGTTGGGGCCAACCAGTCCCGTAGCTAGAAGCTATAGAACATACAATTCATTCACTTCTGCACCCTAACTCAACACAACGGTCTGATTCCTTTGATGATACCAGAAGTTTGTGTCATAGTCTCGCTGTACTTGTATAGTGGGACAGGTGGTGCTCCATGTTTTCCCTCCACACACATTGGGAAAAGTGTTCTGAAGGATTACAAGTGTAAAAAGCAGTACAATCAGTACAAGGATATACCGCTCACTCATTATTTCATAACTTTACTATTTTGTAGGAAATCGAAAAATTTTATTAAGACAAAATATTTAGATATTTAAATTCTCTACAATTTGTCTGTACAATATTTTTCCTTCGCCCACTTTTTGGAGGCGTTTTCATCATAAAACTGCCTTTGATGAAATTTTGCATGTAACATCCACGCCCACTTCCTATCATTGGCTATCATAGGCATCATTGGTTCCAGAAAGATTTTAGATGAAAATCATTGAAAGACCTTCCGATCGCTAGGGACAGAGGGGGAGTCTGACCCGAACTAAAAATATCTTGACTTGTATATGGCACTTGTAATTGTTGACGATGATAACTCCTATCGAGGTCCTGGCAGAAAGACTAAATACACTAATCGTCCGTGAAACTACATTGAAGTCAGCAAAAACGTACGTCTCTGCAATTTGAAATAAAAGTCAAGCTTGTGAAGTCCTGTCAAGATTCGTGGAACCCAGCATATGGTATGAACTCAAGAGTTTAAGTAGAACGACAGAAATCTGGATTGAAAAAAAATACTCCAAAGTTAATTTTAGGAATTCGAATGAAAAAAACCCAGAATGGGACAAAATCTTGAAAATACAAAAATTTCTAAGAATATTCCGAAACATTTCTTCACGATTTTTCAAACTCCTTCATTTTACTGAGAGAACTCTTTTAAGATTTGAACAGTCTAGGATTGGGACGATGGCTATGGGGGTCTACTCTACTACTGTATCAGCAAATTCCAAAGTATAGTGTGAGCCATCTTTTATGTCGGTATGTAAATATTGAATAGCTTTGACATTTATAAATCGATTTACTTGAGTGGACATTTATTTGAAACATCAATTTAATACAATTTTAATCATGAACAGCTTCGTACCAAAATAGTGACGCTGTGTATTGAAAATAGTCGTTCAATTGTGTTAACTGAATGTGCATATCATCCAAAATATAGTGACAACCAAGCACCGTCTGACAGCACTATTCGTCATTTGGTGTCGAATTTTGATGAGCATGGGACAGTAAGAGATCGTCGACATGCCCTTTATCAGCACTCAAGACGTTTTAATGAACTGGTTGAGGCGGCCAGAGAGACTGTTGCCGAGAACCCACATGTGTCGTATCGTCAGAGCGCTCAGTATTTCGGGGCCAGTGGTACCACCTTGCGGTGCAATTTAGTGGATGATTTGCATTCGTTTCTGTATGCAGTGCAATTGAGTCAAAGAACCAGTCCCTGCAGACAAACCGCCCACTGGCCACCCAGATCTCCAGATTTGACCCCTCTGGACGTTTTTTTGTGGCAAAGGGTACGCCGGCAAGCTTCAGACCACTGACGAGTTCGAGGCTAACATTCGTACCGAAATCATTGCTATACCTCCCGGGATCCTCGAAAAAGTTATGGAAAACGTAGCACAAAAAGCACAATCGAATCATGTACTTGTGTCCCGCTCATTTGTGACCTTGCATTCTACCCTACTTGTGCCCAGTGCCAGTTAAGGAGGAGCGATTGGTGAAGTATTTCTTTGTTTAGATATCGAGGTAGACCCACGTGGTATCTCTTTGAAATCTATGAAGACAGTAATGGTTCAAAACTCTCTATTTCTCATTTTAAATGGTGAAACAGTGAACATGCTGGTCACCCAAAATGAACGATGCGTAGTCTCCCTAAGCCCTGGCAAACTAAAAACAATATAACTTTCCAGATGATCCTTGAATACTATCTAGAGGTACCAACGTTCAATGTGTATCTAAGGACCTCTCTTCTTTAAAAAAACGAACAAAAAAAAAAAAGAATTTCGTAAAATGAACATAAAAACTAAAGGACAATTGGCAAATGACTAAGGAAACCCAACGAAAATAGAAAAGACAACACAGGATATCAGCTCGTTATTTTATTGCATTCGAGCGAATATATTACACAGAAATCAAGAAATCAGCGGCCAGTTACATCGAGAGAGAACAAAAAAAAAATTGAGAACACACCGCCCTTGCATACTTATGTATGAATCAAAAGTCAGTCGAAAACTCACATGCGACAGGACTCTTACTTTGCATTTACATACCAACCAACCCATACTCATACATTCTGTGATGCGTCTACCACTGTGTGCATATCATCAGATGGACAACGACGACGATGACGATGACGACGAATAGTTCAGGAAAAGGACTTGTACTTCGTTTACAATCAATTATATTGGGTCCTTCTGCGGAAGAAGCTCGTGAAAAAGCACAATAAGTGACGCACTTCAGGCAACAATGGAAACAAGTGGATTGTGTTTTTTTTTTTTTTTTTCTTCGTCCTTTCTCTTCATTTTTATTTTTTGTGTTCCCCTACCCCGCCGCCGCCGTGTCGTTGAAAGTCCCATTCTTGTTGTTGCTTGTTCACCTGCATTCAATTGTTGGATGATGACTTAGAGTCGTTGTCGTTGTCGTTCTCGTCCTGCTGTTGTTCGTTTCGTCCTATGGTCCTTTTGGCATTCCATTTCAGGGAACTCATCTAATTGTGTCCAGGTTTTACCTTACCGATTGGCTGGACCGTATAATAGAGAGGAGTAGTAGTAGTAGTAGTAGTAGTATCCATCCAAGAGGGACGACAGTGGCTAATTTGCGAACAGTGTACTCGTACTCATGTTCGTCCACTTTGTTGTTGATATTTTCATATGGGTATGTGTGCGTGGCTACTACTGTACTCTGGCCATTAAAAGCATTCACTGGTCTGAAGACAAGACATTTTCCCAGGATAACATTTGCATACATGACCGGAGGGCATGGTAATGTCCATTGGGAGGTATACATCCGTATTAGGTTTTTTGTAACAAAATAAAGGAAAAGAGAAAATATGAAAGCAAAATAACAAGCAGTCAAGAAAAAGGATATTTTCGGGATCTTATTATTTTTACTCAAGTGCTGGACTATGCTTGTTATTCTTATTATTATTATGATTACGTTTTGGTATATATTTTTACCTGGCAGCATGTTACTACATACTATAAACGGGGTTAATGCGTGTGTGTAGCGTGTGTACAGTTACTGTAGTGATTAGTATCAAATTAATGTATCGAAATTTGACATTAAGGACCTCAATTAAGGTGGAATTAGGGCTGCTTCCTATGTATGCATGTTATGTACGAAAAAAAGGACTTGGGCAACAGCAGGAGGAGATTGTTGGAACTGAGATAAATTTAGTTGGACATTTGAGATAGATAGATATTTTAAAGGACTTCGAACTGACCGAAATCAAGTCTTTTTGCGGATGGGATGATGAGACTTTTAAGAAAATATGATAGTCTGTTAGTTATGATAGTTACAGAGTTCTTAAGAAAGACATAGTAGTGCTGGGAGAGCAATCCCTTCCATCTTATTCCTTCAGAAAATAATGAAATTCTTAGAGTGTCCTAGAGCTATTCATGTTCTTTCCAGCAATGTAACGCCAGCCGTAGTTAGGTATTTTGCGATCTACAAATGGTGTTGGAGAATAGATTCCAAGTCCAATTTGAACAGTTCATCCAAAATCTCATTGTCTGTGCTACCCCTGCGACCGGAGACCCAGATTAGAGAGAGATAGTTGTAATAAGATTTTAAGGCAGTTTCAAACAAGTTTAGAAGTTTACTTTCCTTGGCTATCTGGTAGGATGTTATTTAGTTTGTTAAGGTCACCCACAGATACATTGCAGAAAATGATAAGTTTGACTAACTAGCTAGACTTGGTACGACCCACAGGATACTGCTGAAATGTGTGGAACCTGTGTAAGACTCTCCCTACATGCAAACTCTTGGTAAGGGGAGCCGCTTGTGGTAGTACCAACTACAGTTAGAAAAATCGCCCTACTTGAAGGATTTCTAGATAGATCTGACCTAAGCTTGATCTGAAACGTAGTGTGAAGTTGGTTCTATTGAAGCGGCCACAGATTGGTGTTCTCACTGACAATCCTGTCTGACAATCCAACATCCCGAAAGGTGAGGCCTCTTTTCACATGATTCCTCCAGAATTTGTATGAATGAGGAAGAGGGAGGAAGCCTTCTCGTCTTGAATTTCAAATCTGTCCCCTGAATACTCATCTAGGAACTCGTTGCTTCCTCTCCGGATTGTTTATTAAGTTTCAGGTAGGCAAATGGCACGATCCACTGCATCATAGTGAATCTTGGTCTAAGTCTACTCCTCTCTAGCCTGAACTTAAACCGATCTCAGGCCCCGTTGTTCTGTGAGAAAGCTCATAAGCTTTCTAAGGTTAACCTTGTCTAAATCAAAGGTCTCTTTATAAAAATAAGATGAGAAGGTTGATATAACATTTTAGGTGTAGCTTAGAGCACTAATAGACGTAGTCTTTCCAACTCTCATGCGCAGAGGTGGGAGATTTAGAATAGCTTCAAGCGGCATGGGCCAGTCTTTGCACCTTTTAACTGGTATTGCGACCATGAGCTTGTTTGATCCTTTTCAACCATTGAGGGATAACTAATGGTTAGGGCGACAATAGTTAGATCTATTAGCATTTTTAGTGTAAGCATAAGACCTGCAGGAGGCTTTTGTAAGTTTTTTAGTAAAAAGCTGTACCGGACCGACACCAGATTTTGGTCAGATGTTTTGCATCTGTCGTGTTTGCCGCGTCCTAAGCTGCCTAAGCTTGACAGAAATAAATCCACTGCTTAGCATGGAGCAAATCCATTAAGTCTGTCCACTTTCCATTGGTGCCCGTTCTATAGATATGTATGGGCACGGTATTTTCGAGGGCTCTGGGTACGTCTAACAATGTCCAAAGGGCTATGAGTTATCTTCCAGTTGATTCAGGGCTTGATTTTCCAGCTTGAAGTGCATTGAGATGGTATTCCTACCAGCCACGGTGATAATTGGTCTGAAAAATGTTGGATCCGATGAAGATCTGCAGCAAGCGTTAGGCATTAAAACGGAAATTAAGCTTAGTTCTGAAGATTGGCACAAATCATCGATTATATCAAGTCCAAATTTTGAAAGGCAAGGCTCCCCACGAGGAGCTTTGAAGTCCAAATTTAGGATGGTGCTCATTAGGAGGATGGTGAAGATGTTCAAAGATAATAAATTAAAAATTAAAAAATAAATACTTGGCGGTACAGGTCGATGGGACCCAGGGCCTAGCTTCTCACAACCAAATGTGTTGTGCGTGTTATATTCTTTACACGAATGGAAGGGGCCTACTGTTCAATGCCGTGTCCGAAGGGCAATGTGTTATTTGAGAAGCTTTCTCAGGACAGTTGTACTCTCGGATGTTTGTCAGACGCTCGCGAGAGGTGGGGCCGTGAAAAAACTTTTAGGTGTTCCCCGACTGGGGTTCGAGATCGAATCCATAGTCCACCGCAGTAACCACTGAGCCACGGCGCCTGTGATTGAATCAGTAAAATTCGGGAGCCCTCTTCCTTCACAGGCAGAGATATGTATGTGACTATAGCCTGTTTATCTGTTTTTATTAAAGAGCAACAACTTCTAGCAGGTATGTTAAGCACACAATACATTACATAGGTAGGAAGATTTGATTGGCGTCAAAGGGATTCACCGCAAGAGAACGAACCATCAAGGACAGATCCCTGCCTTGTTAAGTCTTAAATTCGCTCATTTCTCTTGACGTTACTGTGATCCGGCAATCAGAGGAGACTGATCCGTACCGATAACCCAACAAGGAAAGTTCCTCTTTGGATTTGTTGTTTCAAAAGCATTTGCCACCATGCCCCCTTCTCACTCCGTTCTGGATGGAAATCTGATCGTGATCTTTTGGTAACAGATGCAGGATGCTGATATGATCAAAAGGTTTGGTCCACCAGGATCCTGTTTTTCTTAACCTGAGCGCACTACATGGTGATCATAATAGGACCTGCAAGTGGTCAAAGGTCCAATATTACGTTTAAAACTTCAGTTGGACATGTTCTCATGGCCAGCGTTGGGCCTAGAGTCGAAGTTTTTCGTACTTTTTTGATAAGTTTGACGTTTTATTTTTTGCTTAATGCAGGTCAGCAGACTAAAGACCTTCTTCCGACGAAGTTTCCACCAAAGATGATGGTGCAAGCATAGAGAACCACGCAGGTTCTCTTTCCCGGCTGCTTGTTGTTGAGGTTTCATCTAGTTTTGGATCAAGTACAACACCAACGTGCTTGGCACTGGCGGTTCACTTAATAAAAAATAGTTCAACTCCTGACATATCGAAGGATCCTAGCAGATATCAGAATGTAGGTAAACAGCTTAAAATTTTCTTTGAAAATGATTTATACCTACACTGTATGCTTGTCCTTTTCAAAATCCAGGAGGAATCTCGTACATTGTAAGGCAAACGTCGCAGATAACTTACTCGTTAAACTAATAACCTGGCTCCGACGAAACGCATCAAGCACTCATAAACGGCCGAAAGCAGATCACTTAACATTCAAAACTCGTAAACTTCAATCCTTTGGTTCTTATCTCCTTAACATGTCCTGAATTCCTTTCGAAAGGCCAGATAAAATCAGACTTAGATGTTTTTTTTCGATTTTTGTCTGGACGTCACTACTTACCTCTCGACACGACAACCTCAGAGGATCATTAAAAACCTACGTCCGTCTTGGCAGGGGCACTGACATTTTTATGTGATTTACCCCTTCACGCGGTGTTTCTGGAAATTAGTATTTCATGAAGATCCCCATCGCCGAAAGGGCCCGCAACCAAACATCCAATGAATGCGCCATCGTCATCATGGCTCGCCTCCTCATTACTATCGTTATAATCCAGCACAGGTCCAACCGTCTAACGACGACGCCGATGACAACGACGACAAAAACGCCAATTTGAAGGAATCCACAACGCGGTGCGACCAGATCGTCAAAATTCTAATGATGTTCATGTTCATTAAAGCATGAACGCGTCAGTGAATCGCCCTCTTTCTCTCTTTTTGACGGCGCGCAGCTACGGCCGGCGGTCGACATCCAAATTCCGAAGAGAGTAAAAGAGAGCGGCCGAGCTCATTAAAATTTCAAACACATATCGCATCCGAGCCACCAAAAGTATGCTATGACGACGACAACAACCACAACGTCGACGACGACGCGACTGTATCGTTAATGTGACGATAATGGTGGTGGTGTGGCGCAGCGGCAGCAAGGACGACCAGAGACCACAAGTGCAGAACGCAGAGCTTCCTCTCGTGCTCTTAATTGGCAAATCTTCGCCCCTATTAATGCAAAATGTCAATTAGGAATAACAAAGCCATATATCCAAACACTCCACTCACTCACTAAATGTTCAAAAAAACGGGACATTTTTCGTTATTTTCGTTTTTAGCCGGGCTGACGTTGGTATTAGCCCCTTAGCCCTTAGCCCCGTGGAGCTGCACATGATTTTGCAATTTTTTGTTCCTACCTCGAAGGTTTGGCTTTCATGGTCAACATCTCCTCATCAGCGCGCTCTGAGTTACAAGATTAAAGCATATGCATGGCGGCAGACGCTTGCGACGCGTCAGTCGGTCGGTTGGTCGGTCCATCATTTTGACGGAACGGATTTTTCTTTTAATGATCTGCAATTCCTTTTCACAATTTGATTGGAGGAGTCCCTCGCCAGTCCAAAGAGAGAGAGAGTGGGGTCAGCGCTACTGCACCAACCAGCCGTAACATGTGGAGCCACGAAGTTTGGAACCGAACAGAGCGCAGCGCATTGTTGGTGTGCCGTCATTAGGCGAGGAGAGGTTAAGTGCGAAGATAATAATGCAGCCACTGTCGTCCTTAAACTCGTCATTTGTAATCGCTTTTGAGCTGTTGAGCTATGCGACACAGGCATTTGCCAAACAAAACGGCTTCGGTGAGAAATTATTATTGTTATTGTTAGTAAGCATCCCTGTCGTTGTACGGGTTCGACCGCACCTCAGGAACATCAACTTACCATGGGATGGATGATAAAATGCACTTGTCTGACTGCGTCCATGCCATGCCATATTCCATTCTCGTTTCTATTCATCGTTTGCGGCAGGATTATCATCGTTTTACCGCTCTGTACCCTTGTAGCCCCCCTCATTCCTAGTTGGTGAGACCAGTGTGGCGGAGTAGAAAGTCTGTAACGCGTCCCAGCATCCCCGGGTCCTTCCATAGCACAGTGTCAGTGTGCAACGACGACAACAACAACGACAACGACAACGACGACAACGACCGCTTCGGTCTCTCTAAACAAAAAACGATTTTAATGATTTCGAAATAATTGAGCCCATTTTTGGCTCACGGCTATGGAGGATGATTATGGCGCGGTAATGATTTTGACGTCGACAATATTATGCTGGCGGAGGACAACAGATGAAAGGGGGCCCGGGTGCATCACTGCAGAAGGGAATGCCAGGCGCAAGCAGACTACTCCTTGCATGTGTAAGGATGACGACGGGCACGATATGTGTGGTTCACTGATGATGCTAAGGGTTTTGTGGATAAATGATTATGAAAGGTACTGCAATCGTAATGCGGGTTAAAGGTTCTTTCTGCTGAGGGTGTGAAATCATTAAGAGTTTCTTTTCTTTTATCGAGCGCGCACGTTTAACGCTGCCGGGCGGAGAGGACTCGAAAGTGGGTCAACGCATTTGAAGGAGATTGGTTTTTACTTGTGATGGTTCTATTCAAGATCTTTTGTTTTTATCACTTCAACCGAAGTAGTTAGAGAAATAGAGCGTGGCGTTGTAGACAGAAATGTACATTGCATTGCAAGGGACATCTTTTGGAGGGGCTTACAGCGAGACCAAAGAGGCATGCTAAACGTTTTAAGGATAAGAAGAAGGAGATTATTTCGAGGTTGAAGGAAATTTTTATATCTCAACGCACCGTCATAGTATGACAGCATTTCAAATTTAATGACGTAGCTTAAGGAGAGAAAGGCGGTCCACCAATCCCCATTTCTATGGTAGAGACATCAACCTTTCACATACTAAAATTCGGTGCAACAAGCTCTTATTGATTTCGCAGATACTCTTATAAAATTCTCTTCATACAGAAAAACACAACGATGTGTTCATACCACGCACAACTGAACAACGCCCACACACAACGCAAAACTTAGTTTAGAAATAGGAAACAGAAAATTTTACAACCAAAAAATGTGTGAGAAAAAGGGCAGTGTATAGACCACAAAACTAGACACCCAAAATCTTGATATGTCTTCCAATCTCACATCTCGAGCCAGATATTCTGTTTCTGTGTATTCGAGGCGCAAAATAACTAAGCTGCAGCCTCGAAATGGAAAATGAAAGCAGAAAATTTTCCAACCACAAAATGTGTGAGAAAAAGGGTAGTGTATAGCCCACAAAACTAGACACCCAAAATCTTGATATGTCTTCTGCTCACACGTCTCGAGCCAGATATTCTGTTTCTGTGTATTCAAGGCGCAAAATAGCTTAGCTGCAGCCTCGAAATGGAAATAGGAAACAGAAAATTTTTCAACCAAAAAATGTGTGAGAAAAAGGGTAGTGTATAGCCCACAAAACTAGACACCCAAAATCTTGATATATCATCTAATCACACATCTCGAGCCAGATATTCTGTTTCTGTATATTCGAGGCGCAAAATAGCTTAGCTGCAGCCTCGAAATGGAAACAGGAAACAGAAAATTTTTCAACCAAAAAATGTGTGAGAAAAAGGATAGTGTATAGCCCACAAAACTAGACACCCAAAATCTTGATATATCTTCTAATCTCACATCTCGAGCCAGATATTCTTTTTCTGTGTATTCGAGGCGCAAAATAGCTAAGCTGCAACCTCGAAATGGAATTAGGAAACAGAAAATTTTTCAACCAAAAAATGTGTGAGAAAAAGGGTAGTGTATAGCCCACAAAACTAGACACCCAAAATCTTGATATATCTTCTAATCTCACATCTCGAGCCAGACATTCTTTTTCTGTGTATTCGAGGCGCAAAATAGCTTAGCTGCAGCCTCGAAATGGAAATAGGAAACTGAAAATTTTTCAACCAAAAAATGTGTGAGAAAAAGGGTAGTGTATAGCCCACAAAACTAGACATCCAAAATCTTGATGTGTCTTCTAATCACACATCTCGAGCCAGATATTCTGTTTCTGTGTATTCGAGGCGCAAAATAGCTTAGCTGCAGCCTCGAAATGGAAATAGGAAACAGAAAATTTTTCAACCAAAAAATGTGTGAGAAAAAGGGTAGTGTATAGCCCACAAAACTAGACATCCAAAATCTTGATATGTCTTCTAATCACACATCTCGAGCCAGACATTCTGTGTTTTGTATATTCGAGGCGCAAAATAGCTTAGCTGCAGCCTCGAAATGGAAATAGGAAACAGAAAATTTTTCAACCAAAAAATGTGTTAGAAAAAGGATAGTGTATAGCCCACAAAACTAGACACCCAAAATCTTGATGTGTCTTCTAATCACACATCTCGAGCCAGATATTCTGTTTCTGTGTATTCGAGGCGCAAAATAGCTTAGCTGCAGCCTCGAAATGGAAATAGGAAACAGAAAATTTTTCAACCAAAAAATGTGTGAGAAAAAGGGTAGTGTATAGCCCACAAAACTAGACACCCAAAATCTTGATGTGTCTTCTAATCACACATCTCGAGCCAGATATTCTGTTTCTGTGTATTCGAGGCGCAAAATAGCTTAGCTGCAGCCTCGAAATGGAAATAGGAAACTGAAAATTTTTCAACCAAAAAATGTGTGAGAAAAAGGGTAGTGTATAGCCCACAAAACTAGACACCCAAAATCTTGATATATCTTCTAGTCTCACATCCCGAGCCAGATATTCTGTTTCTGTATATTCGAGGCGCAAAATAGCTTAGCTGCAGCCTCGAAATGGAAATAGGAAACAGAAAATTTTTCAACCAAAAAATGTGTGAGAAAAAGGGTAGTGTATAGCCCACAAAACTAGACACCCAAAATCTTGATATATCTTCTAATCTCACATCTCGAGCCAGACATTCTTTTTCTGTGTATTCGAGGCGCAAAATAGCTTAGCTGCAGCCTCGAAATGAAAATAGGAAACAGAAAATGTTTCAACCAAAAAATGTGTGAGAAAAAGTGTATTGTATAGCCCACAAAACTAGACACCCAAAATCTTGATATATCTTCTAATCTCACATCTCGAGCCAGACATTCTTTTTCTGTGTATTCGAGGCGCAAAATAGCTAAGCTGCAACCTCGAAATGGAAATAGGAAACAGAAAATTTTTCAACCAAAAAATGTGTGAGAAAAAGGGTAGTGTATAGCCCACAAAACTAGACACCCAAAATCTTGATATATCTTCTAATCTCACATCTCGAGCCAGATATTCGGTTTCTGTGTATTCGAGGCGCAAAATTGCTTAGCTGCAGCCTCGAAATGGAAATAGGAAACAGAAAATTTTTCAACCAAAAAATGTGTGAGAAAAAGGGTAGTGTATAGCCCACAAAACTAGACACCCAAAATCTTGATATATCTTCTAATCTCACATCTCGAGCCAGACATTCTTTTTCTGTGTATTCGAGGCGCAAAATAGCTTAGCTGCAGCCTCGAAATGAAAATAGGAAACAGAAAATGTTTCAACCAAAAAATGTGTGAGAAAAAGTGTATTGTATAGCCCACAAAACTAGACACCCAAAATCTTGATATATCTTCTAATCTCACATCTCGAGCCAGACATTCTTTTTCTGTGTATTCGAGGCGCAAAATAGCTAAGCTGCAACCTCGAAATGGAAATAGGAAACAGAAAATTTTTCAACCAAAAAATGTGTGAGAAAAAGTGTATTGTATAGCCCACAAAACTAGACACCCAAAATCTTGATATATCTTCTAATCTCACATCTCGAGCCAGACATTCTTTTTCTGTGTATTCGAGGCGCAAAATAGCTAAGCTGCAACCTCGAAATGGAATTAGGAAACAGAAAATTTTTCAACCAAAAAATGTGTGAGAAAAAGGGTAGTGTATAGCCCACAAAACTAGACATCCAAAATCTTGATGTGTCTTCTAATCACACATCTCGAGCCAGATATTCTGTTTCTGTGTATTCGAGGCGCAAAATAGCTTAGCTGCAGCCTCGAAATGGAAATAGGAAACAGAAAATTTTTCAACCAAAAAATGAGCCCACAAAACTAGACACCCAAAATCTTGATATATCTTCTAATCTCACATCTCGAGCCAGATATTCTTTTTCTGTGTATTCGAGGCGCAAAATAGCTAAGCTGCAACCTCGAAATGGAATTAGGAAACAGAAAATTTTTCAACCAAAAAATGTGTGAGAAAAAGGGTAGTGTATAGCCCACAAAACTAGACACCCAAAATCTTGATATATCTTCTAGTCTCACATCCCGAGCCAGATATTCTGTTTCTGTATATTCGAGGCGCAAAATAGCTTAGCTGCAGCCTCGAAATGGAAATAGGAAACAGAAAATTTTTCAACCAAAAAATGTGTGAGAAAAAGGGTAGTCCACAAAACTAGACACCCAAAATCTTGATATATCTTCTAATCTCACATCTCGAGCCAGATATACGGTTTCTGTGTATTCGAGGCTCAAAATAGCTTAGCTGCAGCCTCGAAATGGAAATAGGAAACAGAAAATTTTTCAACCAAAAATGTGTGAGATAAATGGTTACATATACGCCACCTAACAAGATTTCCAAAATCTTGGTATGTCTTCTAATCTCACATCTCGAGCTAGATATTCTGTTTCTGTGTATTCGAGGCGCAAAATAGCTTAGCTGCAGCCTCGAAATGGAAATAGGAAACAGAAAATTTTTCAACCAAAAAATGTGTGAGAAAAAGGGTAGTCCACAAAACTAGACACCCAAAATCTTGATATATCTTCTAGTCTCACATCCCGAGCCAGATATTCTGTTTCTGTATATTCGAGGCGCAAAATAGCTTAGCTGCAGCCTCGAAATGGAAATAGGAAACAGAAAATTTTTCAACCAAAAAATGTGTGAGAAAAAGTTCAGTGTATAGCCCACAAAACTACACACCCACAATCTTGCGAAATCTTCAAGTCACGCATCTCGAGCCAGATATTCTGTTTCTGTGTATTCGAGGCGCAAAATAGCTAAGCTGCAGCCTCGAAATGGAAATGGGAAACAGAAAATTTTTCAACCAAAAAAAGTGTGAGAAAAAGGATAGTGTATAGCCCACAAAACTAGACATCCAAAATCTTGATGTGTCTTCTAATCACACATCTCGAGCCAGATATTCTGTTTCTGTGTATTCGAGGCGCAAAATAGCTTAGCTGCAGCCTCGAAATGGAAATAGGAAACAGAAAATTTTTCAACCAAAAAAAGTGTGAGAAAAAGGATAGTGTATAGCCCACAAAACTAGACACCCAAAATCTTGATGTGTCTTCTAATCACACATCTCGAGCCAGATATTCTGTTTCTGTGTATTCGAGGCGCAAAATAGCTTAGCTGCAGCCTCGAAATGGAAATAGGAAACAGAAAATTTTTCAACCAAAAAAAGTGTGAGAAAAAGGATAGTGTATAGCCCACAAAACTAGACATCCAAAATCTTGATGTGTCTTCTAATCACACATCTCGAGCCAGATATTCTGTTTCTGTGTATTCGAGGCGCAAAATAGCTTAGCTGCAGCCTCGAAATGGAAATAGGAAACAGAAAATTTTTCAACCAAAAAATGAGCCCACAAAACTAGACACCCAAAATCTTGATATATCTTCTAATCTCACATCTCGAGCCAGATATTCTTTTTCTGTGTATTCGAGGCGCAAAATAGCTAAGCTGCAACCTCGAAATGGAATTAGGAAACAGAAAATTTTTCAACCAAAAAATGTGTGAGAAAAAGGGTAGTGTATAGCCCACAAAACTAGACATCCAAAATCTTGATGTGTCTTCTAATCACACATCTCGAGCCAGATATTCTGTTTCTGTGTATTCGAGGCGCAAAATAGCTTAGCTGCAGCCTCGAAATGGAAATAGGAAACAGAAAATTTTTCAACCAAAAAATGAGCCCACAAAACTAGACACCCAAAATCTTGATATATCTTCTAATCTCACATCTCGAGCCAGATATTCTTTTTCTGTGTATTCGAGGCGCAAAATAGCTAAGCTGCAACCTCGAAATGGAATTAGGAAACAGAAAATTTTTCAACCAAAAAATGTGTGAGAAAAAGGGTAGTGTATAGCCCACAAAACTAGACACCCAAAATCTTGATATATCTTCTAGTCTCACATCCCGAGCCAGATATTCTGTTTCTGTATATTCGAGGCGCAAAATAGCTTAGCTGCAGCCTCGAAATGGAAATAGGAAACAGAAAATTTTTCAACCAAAAAATGTGTGAGAAAAAGGGTAGTCCACAAAACTAGACACCCAAAATCTTGATATATCTTCTAGTCTCACATCCCGAGCCAGATATTCTGTGTTTTGTATATTCGAGGCGCAAAATAGCTTAGCTGCAGCCTCGAAATGGAAATAGGAAACAGAAAATTTTTCAACCAAAAAATGTGTGAGAAAAAGGGTAGTCCACAAAACTAGACACCCAAAATCTTGATATATCTTCTAATCACACATCTCGAGCCAGATATTCTGTTTCTGTGTATTCGAGGCGCAAAATAGCTTAGCTGCAGCCTCGAAATGGAAATAGGAAACAGAAAATTTTTCAACCAAAAAATGTGTGAGAAAAAGTTCAGTGTATAGCCCACAAAACTACACACCCACAATCTTGCGAAATCTTCAAGTCACGCATCTCGAGCCAGATATTCTGTTTCTGTGTATTCGAGGCGCAAAATAGCTAAGCTGCAGCCTCGAAATGGAAATAGGAAACAGAAAATTTTTCAACCAAAAAAAGTGTGAGAAAAAGGATAGTGTATAGCCCACAAAACTAGACATCCAAAATCTTGATATGTCTTCTAATCACACATCTCGAGCCAGACATTCTGTGTTTTGTATATTCGAGGCGCAAAATAGCTTAGCTGCAGCCTCGAAATGGAAATAGGAAACAGAAAATTTTTCAACCAAAAAATGTGTGAGAAAAAGGATAGTGTATAGCCCACAAAACTAGACACCCAAAATCTTGATGTGTCTTCTAATCACACATCTCGAGCCAGATATTCTGTTTCTGTGTATTCGAGGCGCAAAATAGCTTAGCTGCAGCCTCGAAATGGAAATAGGAAACTGAAAATTTTTCAACCAAAAAATGTGTGAGAAAAAGGGTAGTGTATAGCCCACAAAACTAGACACCCAAAATCTTGATGTGTCTTCTAATCACACATCTCGAGCCAGATATTCTGTTTCTGTGTATTCGAGGCGCAAAATAGCTTAGCTGCAGCCTCGAAATGGAAATAGGAAACTGAAAATTTTTCAACCAAAAAATGTGTGAGAAAAAGGGTAGTGTATAGCCCACAAAACTAGACATCCAAAATCTTGATATGTCTTCTAATCACACATCTCGAGCCAGACATTCTGTGTTTTGTATATTCGAGGCGCAAAATAGCTTAGCTGCAGCCTCGAAATGGAAATAGGAAACAGAAAATTTTTCAACCAAAAAATGTGTGAGAAAAAGGGTAGTGTATAGCCCACAAAACTAGACATCCAAAATCTTGATATGTCTTCTAATCACACATCTCGAGCCAGACATTCTGTGTTTTGTATATTCGAGGCGCAAAATAGCTTAGCTGCAGCCTCGAAATGGAAATAGGAAACAGAAAATTTTTCAACCAAAAAATGTGTGAGAAAAAGGATAGTGTATAGCCCACAAAACTAGACACCCAAAATCTTGATGTGTCTTCTAATCACACATCTCGAGCCAGATATTCTGTTTCTGTGTATTCGAGGCGCAAAATAGCTTAGCTGCAGCCTCGAAATGGAAATAGGAAACTGAAAATTTTTCAACCAAAAAATGTGTGAGAAAAAGGGTAGTGTATAGCCCACAAAACTAGACACCCAAAATCTTGATGTGTCTTCTAATCACACATCTCGAGCCAGATATTCTGTTTCTGTGTATTCGAGGCGCAAAATAGCTTAGCTGCAGCCTCGAAATGGAAATAGGAAACTGAAAATTTTTCAACCAAAAAATGTGTGAGAAAAAGGGTAGTGTATAGCCCACAAAACTAGACATCCAAAATCTTGATATGTCTTCTAATCACACATCTCGAGCCAGACATTCTGTGTTTTGTATATTCGAGGCGCAAAATAGCTTAGCTGCAGCCTCGAAATGGAAATAGGAAACAGAAAATTTTTCAACCAAAAAATGTGTGAGAAAAAGTTCAGTGTATAGCCCACAAAACTACACACCCACAATCTTGCGAAATCTTCAAGTCACGCATCTCGAGCCAGATATTCTGTTTCTGTGTATTCGAGGCGCAAAATAGCTAAGCTGCAGCCTCGAAATGGAAATAGGAAACAGAAAATTTTTCAACCAAAAAAAGTGTGAGAAAAAGGATAGTGTATAGCCCACAAAACTAGACATCCAAAATCTTGATGTGTCTTCTAATCACACATCTCGAGCCAGATATTCTGTTTCTGTGTATTCGAGGCGCAAAATAGCTTAGCTGCAGCCTCGAAATGGAAATAGGAAACAGAAAATTTTTCAACCAAAAAAAGTGTGAGAAAAAGGATAGTGTATAGCCCACAAAACTAGACACCCAAAATCTTGATGTGTCTTCTAATCACACATCTCGAGCCAGATATTCTGTTTCTGTGTATTCGAGGCGCAAAATAGCTTAGCTGCAGCCTCGAAATGGAAATAGGAAACAGAAAATTTTTCAACCAAAAAAAGTGTGAGAAAAAGGATAGTGTATAGCCCACAAAACTAGACACCCAAAATCTTGATATATCTTCTAGTCTCACATCCCGAGCCAGATATTCTGTGTTTTGTATATTCGAGGCGCAAAATAGCTTAGCTGCAGCCTCGAAATGGAAATAGGAAACAGAAAATTTTTCAACCAAAAAATGTGTGAGAAAAAGGGTAGTCCACAAAACTAGACACCCAAAATCTTGATATATCTTCTAATCACACATCTCGAGCCAGATATTCTGTTTCTGTGTATTCGAGGCGCAAAATAGCTTAGCTGCAGCCTCGAAATGGAAATAGGAAACAGAAAATTTTTCAACCAAAAAAAGTGTGAGAAAAAGGATAGTGTATAGCCCACAAAACTAGACATCCAAAATCTTGATATGTCTTCTAATCACACATCTCGAGCCAGACATTCTGTGTTTTGTATATTCGAGGCGCAAAATAGCTTAGCTGCAGCCTCGAAATGGAAATAGGAAACAGAAAATTTTTCAACCAAAAAATGTGTGAGAAAAAGGATAGTGTATAGCCCACAAAACTAGACACCCAAAATCTTGATGTGTCTTCTAATCACACATCTCGAGCCAGATATTCTGTTTCTGTGTATTCGAGGCGCAAAATAGCTTAGCTGCAGCCTCGAAATGGAAATAGGAAACTGAAAATTTTTCAACCAAAAAATGTGTGAGAAAAAGGGTAGTGTATAGCCCACAAAACTAGACACCCAAAATCTTGATGTGTCTTCTAATCACACATCTCGAGCCAGATATTCTGTTTCTGTGTATTCGAGGCGCAAAATAGCTTAGCTGCAGCCTCGAAATGGAAATAGGAAACAGAAAATTTTTCAACCAAAAAATGTGTGAGAAAAAGGGTAGTGTATAGCCCACAAAACTAGACACCCAAAATCTTGATGTGTCTTCTAATCACACATCTCGAGCCAGATATTCTGTTTCTGTGTATTCGAGGCGCAAAATAGCTTAGCTGCAGCCTCGAAATGGAAATAGGAAACAGAAAATTTTTCAACCAAAAAAAGTGTGAGAAAAAGGATAGTGTATAGCCCACAAAACTAGACACCCAAAATCTTGATATATCTTCTAGTCTCACATCCCGAGCCAGATATTCTGTGTTTTGTATATTCGAGGCGCAAAATAGCTTAGCTGCAGCCTCGAAATGGAAATAGGAAACAGAAAATTTTTCAACCAAAAAATGTGTGAGAAAAAGGGTAGTCCACAAAACTAGACACCCAAAATCTTGATATATCTTCTAATCACACATCTCGAGCCAGATATTCTGTTTCTGTGTATTCGAGGCGCAAAATAGCTTAGCTGCAGCCTCGAAATGGAAATAGGAAACAGAAAATTTTTCAACCAAAAAATGTGTGAGAAAAAGGGTAGTGTATAGCCCACAAAACTAGACACCCAAAATCTTGATGTGTCTTCTAATCACACATCTCGAGCCAGATATTCTGTTTCTGTGTATTCGAGGCGCAAAATAGCTTAGCTGCAACCTCGAAATGGAAATAGGAAACAGAAAATTTTTCAACCAAAAAATGTGTGAGAAAAAGTGTATTGTATAGCCCACAAAACTAGACACCCAAAATCTTGATATATCTTCTAATCTCACATCTCGAGCCAGATATTCTGTTTCTGTGTATTCGAGGCGCAAAATAGCTTAGCTGCAGCCTCGAAATGGAAATAGGAAACAGAAAATTTTTCAACCAAAAAATGTGTGAGAAAAAGTTCAGTGTATAGCCCACAAAACTACACACCCACAATCTTGCGAAATCTTCAAGTCACGCATCTCGAGCCAGATATTCTGTTTCTGTGTATTCGAGGCGCAAAATAGCTAAGCTGCAGCCTCGAAATGGAAATAGGAAACAGAAAATTTTTCAACCAAAAAAAGTGTGAGAAAAAGGATAGTGTATAGCCCACAAAACTAGACATCCAAAATCTTGATATGTCTTCTAATCACACATCTCGAGCCAGACATTCTGTGTTTTGTATATTCGAGGCGCAAAATAGCTTAGCTGCAGCCTCGAAATGGAAATAGGAAACAGAAAATTTTTCAACCAAAAAATGTGTGAGAAAAAGGGTAGTGTATAGCCCACAAAACTAGACATCCAAAATCTTGATATGTCTTCTAATCACACATCTCGAGCCAGACATTCTGTGTTTTGTATATTCGAGGCGCAAAATAGCTTAGCTGCAGCCTCGAAATGGAAATAGGAAACAGAAAATTTTTCAACCAAAAAATGTGTGAGAAAAAGGATAGTGTATAGCCCACAAAACTAGACACCCAAAATCTTGATGTGTCTTCTAATCACACATCTCGAGCCAGATATTCTGTTTCTGTGTATTCGAGGCGCAAAATAGCTTAGCTGCAGCCTCGAAATGGAAATAGGAAACTGAAAATTTTTCAACCAAAAAATGTGTGAGAAAAAGGGTAGTGTATAGCCCACAAAACTAGACACCCAAAATCTTGATGTGTCTTCTAATCACACATCTCGAGCCAGATATTCTGTTTCTGTGTATTCGAGGCGCAAAATAGCTTAGCTGCAGCCTCGAAATGGAAATAGGAAACTGAAAATTTTTCAACCAAAAAATGTGTGAGAAAAAGGGTAGTGTATAGCCCACAAAACTAGACATCCAAAATCTTGATATGTCTTCTAATCACACATCTCGAGCCAGACATTCTGTGTTTTGTATATTCGAGGCGCAAAATAGCTTAGCTGCAGCCTCGAAATGGAAATAGGAAACAGAAAATTTTTCAACCAAAAAATGTGTGAGAAAAAGGGTAGTCCACAAAACTAGACACCCAAAATCTTGATATATCTTCTAGTCTCACATCCCGAGCCAGATATTCTGTTTCTGTATATTCGAGGCGCAAAATAGCTTAGCTGCAGCCTCGAAATGGAAATAGGAAACAGAAAATTTTTCAACCAAAAAAAGTGTGAGAAAAAGGATAGTGTATAGCCCACAAAACTAGACATCCAAAATCTTGATGTGTCTTCTAATCACACATCTCGAGCCAGATATTCTGTTTCTGTGTATTCGAGGCGCAAAATAGCTTAGCTGCAGCCTCGAAATGGAAATAGGAAACAGAAAATTTTTCAACCAAAAAAAGTGTGAGAAAAAGGATAGTGTATAGCCCACAAAACTAGACACCCAAAATCTTGATGTGTCTTCTAATCACACATCTCGAGCCAGATATTCTGTTTCTGTGTATTCGAGGCGCAAAATAGCTTAGCTGCAGCCTCGAAATGGAAATAGGAAACAGAAAATTTTTCAACCAAAAAAAGTGTGAGAAAAAGGATAGTGTATAGCCCACAAAACTAGACACCCAAAATCTTGATATATCTTCTAGTCTCACATCCCGAGCCAGATATTCTGTGTTTTGTATATTCGAGGCGCAAAATAGCTTAGCTGCAGCCTCGAAATGGAAATAGGAAACAGAAAATTTTTCAACCAAAAAATGTGTGAGAAAAAGGGTAGTCCACAAAACTAGACACCCAAAATCTTGATATATCTTCTAATCACACATCTCGAGCCAGATATTCTGTTTCTGTGTATTCGAGGCGCAAAATAGCTTAGCTGCAGCCTCGAAATGGAAATAGGAAACAGAAAATTTTTCAACCAAAAAAAGTGTGAGAAAAAGGATAGTGTATAGCCCACAAAACTAGACATCCAAAATCTTGATATGTCTTCTAATCACACATCTCGAGCCAGACATTCTGTGTTTTGTATATTCGAGGCGCAAAATAGCTTAGCTGCAGCCTCGAAATGGAAATAGGAAACAGAAAATTTTTCAACCAAAAAATGTGTGAGAAAAAGGGTAGTGTATAGCCCACAAAACTAGACATCCAAAATCTTGATATGTCTTCTAATCACACATCTCGAGCCAGACATTCTGTGTTTTGTATATTCGAGGCGCAAAATAGCTTAGCTGCAGCCTCGAAATGGAAATAGGAAACAGAAAATTTTTCAACCAAAAAAAGTGTGAGAAAAAGGATAGTGTATAGCCCACAAAACTAGACACCCAAAATCTTGATATATCTTCTAGTCTCACATCCCGAGCCAGATATTCTGTGTTTTGTATATTCGAGGCGCAAAATAGCTTAGCTGCAGCCTCGAAATGGAAATAGGAAACAGAAAATTTTTCAACCAAAAAATGTGTGAGAAAAAGGGTAGTCCACAAAACTAGACACCCAAAATCTTGATGTGTCTTCTAATCACACATCTCGAGCCAGATATTCTGTTTCTGTGTATTCGAGGCGCAAAATAGCTTAGCTGCAGCCTCGAAATGGAAATAGGAAACTGAAAATTTTTCAACCAAAAAATGTGTGAGAAAAAGGGTAGTGTATAGCCCACAAAACTAGACACCCAAAATCTTGATGTGTCTTCTAATCACACATCTCGAGCCAGATATTCTGTTTCTGTGTATTCGAGGCGCAAAATAGCTTAGCTGCAGCCTCGAAATGGAAATAGGAAACTGAAAATTTTTCAACCAAAAAATGTGTGAGAAAAAGGGTAGTGTATAGCCCACAAAACTAGACATCCAAAATCTTGATATGTCTTCTAATCACACATCTCGAGCCAGACATTCTGTGTTTTGTATATTCGAGGCGCAAAATAGCTTAGCTGCAGCCTCGAAATGGAAATAGGAAACAGAAAATTTTTCAACCAAAAAATGTGTGAGAAAAAGGGTAGTGTATAGCCCACAAAACTAGACATCCAAAATCTTGATATGTCTTCTAATCACACATCTCGAGCCAGACATTCTGTGTTTTGTATATTCGAGGCGCAAAATAGCTTAGCTGCAGCCTCGAAATGGAAATAGGAAACAGAAAATTTTTCAACCAAAAAATGTGTGAGAAAAAGGGTAGTGTATAGCCCACAAAACTAGACACCCAAAATCTTGATGTGTCTTCTAATCACACATCTCGAGCCAGATATTCTGTTTCTGTGTATTCGAGGCGCAAAATAGCTTAGCTGCAGCCTCGAAATGGAAATAGGAAACAGAAAATTTTTCAACCAAAAAAAGTGTGAGAAAAAGGATAGTGTATAGCCCACAAAACTAGACACCCAAAATCTTGATATATCTTCTAGTCTCACATCCCGAGCCAGATATTCTGTGTTTTGTATATTCGAGGCGCAAAATAGCTTAGCTGCAGCCTCGAAATGGAAATAGGAAACAGAAAATTTTTCAACCAAAAAATGTGTGAGAAAAAGGGTAGTCCACAAAACTAGACACCCAAAATCTTGATATATCTTCTAATCACACATCTCGAGCCAGATATTCTGTTTCTGTGTATTCGAGGCGCAAAATAGCTTAGCTGCAGCCTCGAAATGGAAATAGGAAACAGAAAATTTTTCAACCAAAAAATGTGTGAGAAAAAGGGTAGTGTATAGCCCACAAAACTAGACACCCAAAATCTTGATGTGTCTTCTAATCACACATCTCGAGCCAGATATTCTGTTTCTGTGTATTCGAGGCGCAAAATAGCTTAGCTGCAGCCTCGAAATGGAAATAGGAAACTGAAAATTTTTCAACCAAAAAATGTGTGAGAAAAAGGGTAGTGTATAGCCCACAAAACTAGACACCCAAAATCTTGATGTGTCTTCTAATCACACATCTCGAGCCAGATATTCTGTTTCTGTGTATTCGAGGCGCAAAATAGCTTAGCTGCAGCCTCGAAATGGAAATAGGAAACTGAAAATTTTTCAACCAAAAAATGTGTGAGAAAAAGGGTAGTGTATAGCCCACAAAACTAGACACCCAAAATCTTGATATATCTTCTAATCTCACATCTCGAGCCAGACATTCTTTTTCTGTGTATTCGAGGCGCAAAATAGCTTAGCTGCAGCCTCGAAATGAAAATAGGAAACAGAAAATGTTTCAACCAAAAAATGTGTGAGAAAAAGTGTATTGTATAGCCCACAAAACTAGACACCCAAAATCTTGATATATCTTCTAATCTCACATCTCGAGCCAGACATTCTTTTTCTGTGTATTCGAGGCGCAAAATAGCTAAGCTGCAACCTCGAAATGGAAATAGGAAACAGAAAATTTTTCAACCAAAAAATGTGTGAGAAAAAGGGTAGTGTATAGCCCACAAAACTAGACACCCAAAATCTTGATATATCTTCTAATCTCACATCTCGAGCCAGACATTCTTTTTCTGTGTATTCGAGGCGCAAAATAGCTAAGCTGCAACCTCGAAATGGAAATAGGAAACAGAAAATTTTTCAACCAAAAAATGTGTGAGAAAAAGGGTAGTGTATAGCCCACAAAACTAGACACCCAAAATCTTGATATATCTTCTAATCTCACATCTCGAGCCAGACATTCTTTTTCTGTGTATTCGAGGCGCAAAATAGCTTAGCTGCAGCCTCGAAATGAAAATAGGAAACAGAAAATGTTTCAACCAAAAAATGTGTGAGAAAAAGTGTATTGTATAGCCCACAAAACTAGACACCCAAAATCTTGATATATCTTCTAATCTCACATCTCGAGCCAGACATTCTTTTTCTGTGTATTCGAGGCGCAAAATAGCTAAGCTGCAACCTCGAAATGGAAATAGGAAACAGAAAATTTTTCAACCAAAAAATGTGTGAGAAAAAGGGTAGTGTATAGCCCACAAAACTAGACACCCAAAATCTTGATATATCTTCTAATCTCACATCTCGAGCCAGACATTCTTTTTCTGTGTATTCGAGGCGCAAAATAGCTAAGCTGCAACCTCGAAATGGAAATAGGAAACAGAAAATTTTTCAACCAAAAAATGTGTGAGAAAAAGGGTAGTGTATAGCCCACAAAACTAGACACCCAAAATCTTGATATATCTTCTAATCTCACATCTCGAGCCAGACATTCTTTTTCTGTGTATTCGAGGCGCAAAATAGCTAAGCTGCAACCTCGAAATGGAATTAGGAAACAGAAAATTTTTCAACCAAAAAATGTGTGAGAAAAAGGGTAGTGTATAGCCCACAAAACTAGACATCCAAAATCTTGATGTGTCTTCTAATCACACATCTCGAGCCAGACATTCTTTTTCTGTGTATTCGAGGCGCAAAATAGCTTAGCTGCAGCCTCGAAATGGAAATAGGAAACAGAAAATTTTTCAACCAAAAAATGTGTGAGAAAAAGGATAGTGTATAGCCCACAAAACTAGACACCCAAAATCTTGATATATCTTCTAATCTCACATCTCGAGCCAGACATTCTTTTTCTGTGTATTCGAGGCGCAAAATAGCTTAGCTGCAGCCTCGAAATGGAAATAGGAAACAGAAAATTTTTCAACCAAAAAATGTGTGAGAAAAAGGATAGTGTATAGCCCACAAAACTAGACACCCAAAATCTTGATATATCTTCTAATCTCACATCTCGAGCCAGACATTCTTTTTCTGTGTATTCGAGGCGCAAAATAGCTAAGCTGCAACCTCGAAATGGAATTAGGAAACAGAAAATTTTTCAACCAAAAAATGTGTGAGAAAAAGGGTAGTGTATAGCCCACAAAACTAGACACCCAAAATCTTGATATATCTTCTAATCTCACATCTCGAGCCAGACATTCTTTTTCTGTGTATTCGAGGCGCAAAATAGCTTAGCTGCAGCCTCGAAATGGAAATAGGAAACAGAAAATTTTTCAACCAAAAAATGTGTGAGAAAAAGGATAGTGTATAGCCCACAAAACTAGACACCCAAAATCTTGATATATCTTCTAATCTCACATCTCGAGCCAGATATTCTTTTTCTGTGTATTCGAGGCGCAAAATAGCTTAGCTGCAGCCTCGAAATGGAAATAGGAAACAGAAAATTTTTCAACCAAAAAATGTGTGAGAAAAAGGATAGTGTATAGCCCACAAAACTAGACACCCAAAATCTTGATATATCTTCTAATCTCACATCTCGAGCCAGACATTCTTTTTCTGTGTATTCGAGGCGCAAAATAGCTTAGCTGCAGCCTCGAAATGGAAATAGGAAACAGAAAATTTTTCAACCAAAAAATGTGTGAGAAAAAGGATAGTGTATAGCCCACAAAACTAGACACCCAAAATCTTGATATATCTTCTAATCTCACATCTCGAGCCAGACATTCTTTTTCTGTGTATTCGAGGCGCAAAATAGCTAAGCTGCAACCTCGAAATGGAATTAGGAAACAGAAAATTTTTCAACCAAAAAATGTGTGAGAAAAAGGGTAGTGTATAGCCCACAAAACTAGACACCCAAAATCTTGATATATCTTCTAATCTCACATCTCGAGCCAGACATTCTTTTTCTGTGTATTCGAGGCGCAAAATAGCTTAGCTGCAGCCTCGAAATGGAAATAGGAAACAGAAAATTTTTCAACCAAAAAATGTGTGAGAAAAAGGATAGTGTATAGCCCACAAAACTAGACACCCAAAATCTTGATATATCTTCTAATCTCACATCTCGAGCCAGATATTCTTTTTCTGTGTATTCGAGGCGCAAAATAGCTTAGCTGCAACCTCGAAATGGAATTAGGAAACAGAAAATTTTTCAACCAAAAAATGTCTGAGAAAAAGGGTAGTGTATAGCCCACAAAACTAGACACCCAAAATCTTGATATATCTTCTAGTCTCACATCCCGAGCCAGATATTCTGTTTCTGTATATTCGAGGCGCAAAATAGCTTAGCTGCAGCCTCGAAATGGAAATAGGAAACTGAAAATTTTTCAACCAAAAAATGTGTGAGAAAAAGGATAGTGTATAGCCCACAAAACTAGACATCCAAAATCTTGATATGTCTTCTAATCACACATCTCGAGCCAGACATTCTTTTTCTGTGTATTCGAGGCGCAAAATAGCTTAGCTGCAGCCTCGAAATGGAAATAGGAAACAGAAAATTTTTCAACCAAAAAATGTGTGAGAAAAAGGATAGTGTATAGCCCACAAAACTAGACCCCCAAAATCTTGATGTGTCTTCTAATCACACATCTCGAGCCAGATATTCTGTTTCTGTGTATTCGAGGCGCAAAATAGCTTAGCTGCAGCCTCGAAATGGAAATAGGAAACAGAAAATTTTTCAACCAAAAAATGTGTGAGAAAAAGGGTAGTGTATAGCCCACAAAACTAGACACCCAAAATCTTGATATATCTTCTAATCTCACATCTCGAGCCAGACATTCTTTTTCTGTGTATTCGAGGCGCAAAATAGCTAAGCTGCAACCTCGAAATGGAAATAGGAAACAGAAAATTTTTCAACCAAAAAATGTGTGAGAAAAAGGGTAGTGTATAGCCCACAAAACTAGACACCCAAAATCTTGATATATCTTCTAGTCTCACATCCCGAGCCAGATATTCTGTTTCTGTATATTCGAGGCGCAAAATAGCTTAGCTGCAGCCTCGAAATGGAAATAGGAAACAGAAAATTTTTCAACCAAAAAATGTGTGAGAAAAAGGATAGTGTATAGCCCACAAAACTAGACATCCAAAATCTTGATGTGTCTTCTAATCACACATCTCGAGCCAGATATTCTGTTTCTGTGTATTCGAGGCGCAAAATAGCTTAGCTGCAGCCTCGAAATGGAAATAGGAAACAGAAAATTTTTCAACCAAAAAATGTGTGAGAAAAAGGATAGTGTATAGCCCACAAAACTAGACATCCAAAATCTTGATATGTCTTCTAATCACACATCTCGAGCCAGATATTCTTTTTCTGTGTATTCGAGGCGCAAAATAGCTAAGCTGCAACCTCGAAATGGAATTAGGAAACAGAAAATTTTTCAACCAAAAAATGTCTGAGAAAAAGGGTAGTGTATAGCCCACAAAACTAGACACCCAAAATCTTGATATATCTTCTAGTCTCACATCCCGAGCCAGATATTCTGTTTCTGTATATTCGAGGCGCAAAATAGCTTAGCTGCAGCCTCGAAATGGAAATAGGAAACTGAAAATTTTTCAACCAAAAAATGTGTGAGAAAAAGGATAGTGTATAGCCCACAAAACTAGACATCCAAAATCTTGATATGTCTTCTAATCACACATCTCGAGCCAGACATTCTGTGTTTTGTATATTCGAGGCGCAAAATAGCTTAGCTGCAGCCTCGAAATGGAAATAGGAAACTGAAAATTTTTCAACCAAAAAATGTGTGAGAAAAAGGGTAGTGTATAGCCCACAAAACTAGACACCCAAAATCTTGATGTGTCTTCTAATCACACATCTCGAGCCAGATATTCTGTTTCTGTGTATTCGAGGCGCAAAATAGCTTAGCTGCAGCCTCGAAATGGAAATAGGAAACTGAAAATTTTTCAACCAAAAAATGTGTGAGAAAAAGGGTAGTGTATAGCCCACAAAACTAGACACCCAAAATCTTGATATATCTTCTAATCTCACATCTCGAGCCAGACATTCTTTTTCTGTGTATTCGAGGCGCAAAATAGCTTAGCTGCAGCCTCGAAATGAAAATAGGAAACAGAAAATGTTTCAACCAAAAAATGTGTGAGAAAAAGTGTATTGTATAGCCCACAAAACTAGACACCCAAAATCTTGATATATCTTCTAATCTCACATCTCGAGCCAGACATTCTTTTTCTGTGTATTCGAGGCGCAAAATAGCTAAGCTGCAACCTCGAAATGGAAATAGGAAACAGAAAATTTTTCAACCAAAAAATGTGTGAGAAAAAGGGTAGTGTATAGCCCACAAAACTAGACACCCAAAATCTTGATATATCTTCTAATCTCACATCTCGAGCCAGACATTCTTTTTCTGTGTATTCGAGGCGCAAAATAGCTAAGCTGCAACCTCGAAATGGAAATAGGAAACAGAAAATTTTTCAACCAAAAAATGTGTGAGAAAAAGGGTAGTGTATAGCCCACAAAACTAGACACCCAAAATCTTGATATATCTTCTAATCTCACATCTCGAGCCAGACATTCTTTTTCTGTGTATTCGAGGCGCAAAATAGCTTAGCTGCAGCCTCGAAATGAAAATAGGAAACAGAAAATGTTTCAACCAAAAAATGTGTGAGAAAAAGTGTATTGTATAGCCCACAAAACTAGACACCCAAAATCTTGATATATCTTCTAATCTCACATCTCGAGCCAGACATTCTTTTTCTGTGTATTCGAGGCGCAAAATAGCTAAGCTGCAACCTCGAAATGGAAATAGGAAACAGAAAATTTTTCAACCAAAAAATGTGTGAGAAAAAGGGTAGTGTATAGCCCACAAAACTAGACACCCAAAATCTTGATATATCTTCTAATCTCACATCTCGAGCCAGACATTCTTTTTCTGTGTATTCGAGGCGCAAAATAGCTAAGCTGCAACCTCGAAATGGAAATAGGAAACAGAAAATTTTTCAACCAAAAAATGTGTGAGAAAAAGGGTAGTGTATAGCCCACAAAACTAGACACCCAAAATCTTGATATATCTTCTAATCTCACATCTCGAGCCAGACATTCTTTTTCTGTGTATTCGAGGCGCAAAATAGCTAAGCTGCAACCTCGAAATGGAATTAGGAAACAGAAAATTTTTCAACCAAAAAATGTGTGAGAAAAAGGGTAGTGTATAGCCCACAAAACTAGACATCCAAAATCTTGATGTGTCTTCTAATCACACATCTCGAGCCAGACATTCTTTTTCTGTGTATTCGAGGCGCAAAATAGCTAAGCTGCAACCTCGAAATGGAAATAGGAAACAGAAAATTTTTCAACCAAAAAATGTGTGAGAAAAAGGGTAGTGTATAGCCCACAAAACTAGACACCCAAAATCTTGATATATCTTCTAATCTCACATCTCGAGCCAGACATTCTTTTTCTGTGTATTCGAGGCGCAAAATAGCTAAGCTGCAACCTCGAAATGGAAATAGGAAACAGAAAATTTTTCAACCAAAAAATGTGTGAGAAAAAGGGTAGTGTATAGCCCACAAAACTAGACACCCAAAATCTTGATATATCTTCTAATCTCACATCTCGAGCCAGACATTCTTTTTCTGTGTATTCGAGGCGCAAAATAGCTTAGCTGCAGCCTCGAAATGAAAATAGGAAACAGAAAATGTTTCAACCAAAAAATGTGTGAGAAAAAGTGTATTGTATAGCCCACAAAACTAGACACCCAAAATCTTGATATATCTTCTAATCTCACATCTCGAGCCAGACATTCTTTTTCTGTGTATTCGAGGCGCAAAATAGCTAAGCTGCAACCTCGAAATGGAAATAGGAAACAGAAAATTTTTCAACCAAAAAATGTGTGAGAAAAAGGGTAGTGTATAGCCCACAAAACTAGACACCCAAAATCTTGATATATCTTCTAATCTCACATCTCGAGCCAGACATTCTTTTTCTGTGTATTCGAGGCGCAAAATAGCTAAGCTGCAACCTCGAAATGGAAATAGGAAACAGAAAATTTTTCAACCAAAAAATGTGTGAGAAAAAGGGTAGTGTATAGCCCACAAAACTAGACACCCAAAATCTTGATATATCTTCTAATCTCACATCTCGAGCCAGACATTCTTTTTCTGTGTATTCGAGGCGCAAAATAGCTAAGCTGCAACCTCGAAATGGAATTAGGAAACAGAAAATTTTTCAACCAAAAAATGTGTGAGAAAAAGGGTAGTGTATAGCCCACAAAACTAGACATCCAAAATCTTGATGTGTCTTCTAATCACACATCTCGAGCCAGACATTCTTTTTCTGTGTATTCGAGGCGCAAAATAGCTAAGCTGCAACCTCGAAATGGAAATAGGAAACAGAAAATTTTTCAACCAAAAAATGTGTGAGAAAAAGGGTAGTGTATAGCCCACAAAACTAGACACCCAAAATCTTGATATATCTTCTAATCTCACATCTCGAGCCAGACATTCTTTTTCTGTGTATTCGAGGCGCAAAATAGCTTAGCTGCAGCCTCGAAATGAAAATAGGAAACAGAAAATGTTTCAACCAAAAAATGTGTGAGAAAAAGTGTATTGTATAGCCCACAAAACTAGACACCCAAAATCTTGATATATCTTCTAATCTCACATCTCGAGCCAGACATTCTTTTTCTGTGTATTCGAGGCGCAAAATAGCTAAGCTGCAACCTCGAAATGGAATTAGGAAACAGAAAATTTTTCAACCAAAAAATGTGTGAGAAAAAGGGTAGTGTATAGCCCACAAAACTAGACATCCAAAATCTTGATGTGTCTTCTAATCACACATCTCGAGCCAGACATTCTTTTTCTGTGTATTCGAGGCGCAAAATAGCTAAGCTGCAACCTCGAAATGGAAATAGGAAACAGAAAATTTTTCAACCAAAAAATGTGTGAGAAAAAGTGTATTGTATAGCCCACAAAACTAGACACCCAAAATCTTGATATATCTTCTAATCTCACATCTCGAGCCAGACATTCTTTTTCTGTGTATTCGAGGCGCAAAATAGCTAAGCTGCAACCTCGAAATGGAAATAGGAAACAGAAAATTTTTCAACCAAAAAATGTGTGAGAAAAAGGGTAGTGTATAGCCCACAAAACTAGACACCCAAAATCTTGATATATCTTCTAATCTCACATCTCGAGCCAGACATTCTTTTTCTGTGTATTCGAGGCGCAAAATAGCTAAGCTGCAACCTCGAAATGGAAATAGGAAACAGAAAATTTTTCAACCAAAAAATGTGTGAGAAAAAGGGTAGTGTATAGCCCACAAAACTAGACACCCAAAATCTTGATATATCTTCTAATCTCACATCTCGAGCCAGACATTCTTTTTCTGTGTATTCGAGGCGCAAAATAGCTAAGCTGCAACCTCGAAATGGAATTAGGAAACAGAAAATTTTTCAACCAAAAAATGTGTGAGAAAAAGGGTAGTGTATAGCCCACAAAACTAGACATCCAAAATCTTGATGTGTCTTCTAATCACACATCTCGAGCCAGACATTCTTTTTCTGTGTATTCGAGGCGCAAAATAGCTAAGCTGCAACCTCGAAATGGAAATAGGAAACAGAAAATTTTTCAACCAAAAAATGTGTGAGAAAAAGTGTATTGTATAGCCCACAAAACTAGACACCCAAAATCTTGATATATCTTCTAATCTCACATCTCGAGCCAGACATTCTTTTTCTGTGTATTCGAGGCGCAAAATAGCTAAGCTGCAACCTCGAAATGGAATTAGGAAACAGAAAATTTTTCAACCAAAAAATGTGTGAGAAAAAGGGTAGTGTATAGCCCACAAAACTAGACACCCAAAATCTTGATATATCTTCTAATCTCACATCTCGAGCCAGACATTCTTTTTCTGTGTATTCGAGGCGCAAAATAGCTTAGCTGCAGCCTCGAAATGAAAATAGGAAACAGAAAATGTTTCAACCAAAAAATGTGTGAGAAAAAGGATAGTGTATAGCCCACAAAACTAGACATCCAAAATCTTGATATGTCTTCTAATCACACATCTCGAGCCAGACATTCTGTGTTTTGTATATTCGAGGCGCAAAATAGCTTAGCTGCAGCCTCGAAATGGAAATAGGAAACAGAAAATTTTTCAACCAAAAAATGTGTGAGAAAAAGGATAGTGTATAGCCCACAAAACTAGACCCCCAAAATCTTGATGTGTCTTCTAATCACACATCTCGAGCCAGATATTCTGTTTCTGTGTATTCGAGGCGCAAAATAGCTAAGCTGCAACCTCGAAATGGAATTAGGAAACAGAAAATTTTTCAACCAAAAAATGTGTGAGAAAAAGGGTAGTGTATAGCCCACAAAACTAGACACCCAAAATCTTGATATATCTTCTAATCTCACATCTCGAGCCAGACATTCTTTTTCTGTGTATTCGAGGCGCAAAATAGCTAAGCTGCAACCTCGAAATGGAATTAGGAAACAGAAAATTTTTCAACCAAAAAATGTGTGAGAAAAAGGGTAGTGTATAGCCCACAAAACTAGACACCCAAAATCTTGATATATCTTCTAATCTCACATCTCGAGCCAGACATTCTTTTTCTGTGTATTCGAGGCGCAAAATAGCTTAGCTGCAGCCTCGAAATGGAAATAGGAAACAGAAAATTTTTCAACCAAAAAATGTGTGAGAAAAAGGATAGTGTATAGCCCACAAAACTAGACACCCAAAATCTTGATATATCTTCTAATCTCACATCTCGAGCCAGATATTCTTTTTCTGTGTATTCGAATCGCAAAATAGCTAAGCTGCAACCTCGAAATGGAATTAGGAAACAGAAAATTTTTCAACCAAAAAATGTCTGAGAAAAAGGGTAGTGTATAGCCCACAAAACTAGACACCCAAAATCTTGATATATCTTCTAGTCTCACATCCCGAGCCAGATATTCTGTTTCTGTATATTCGAGGCGCAAAATAGCTTAGCTGCAGCCTCGAAATGGAAATAGGAAACTGAAAATTTTTCAACCAAAAAATGTGTGAGAAAAAGGATAGTGTATAGCCCACAAAACTAGACATCCAAAATCTTGATATGTCTTCTAATCACACATCTCGAGCCAGACATTCTGTGTTTTGTATATTCGAGGCGCAAAATAGCTTAGCTGCAGCCTCGAAATGGAAATAGGAAACAGAAAATTTTTCAACCAAAAAATGTGTGAGAAAAAGGATAGTGTATAGCCCACAAAACTAGACCCCCAAAATCTTGATGTGTCTTCTAATCACACATCTCGAGCCAGACATTCTTTTTCTGTGTATTCGAGGCGCAAAATAGCTAAGCTGCAACCTCGAAATGGAAATAGGAAACAGAAAATTTTTCAACCAAAAAATGTGTGAGAAAAAGGGTAGTGTATAGCCCACAAAACTAGACACCCAAAATCTTGATATATCTTCTAATCTCACATCTCGAGCCAGATATTCGGTTTCTGTGTATTCGAGGCGCAAAATTGCTTAGCTGCAGCCTCGAAATGGAAATAGGAAACAGAAAATTTTTCAACCAAAAAATGTGTGAGAAAAAGGGTAGTGTATAGCCCACAAAACTAGACATCCAAAATCTTGATGTGTCTTCTAATCACACATCTCGAGCCAGATATTCTGTTTCTGTGTATTCGAGGCGCAAAATAGCTTAGCTGCAGCCTCGAAATGGAAATAGGAAACAGAAAATTTTTCAACCAAAAAATGTGTGAGAAAAAGGATAGTGTATAGCCCACAAAACTAGACACCCAAAATCTTGATATATCTTCTAATCTCACATCTCGAGCCAGATATTCTTTTTCTGTGTATTCGAGGCGCAAAATAGCTAAGCTGCAACCTCGAAATGGAATTAGGAAACAGAAAATTTTTCAACCAAAAAATGTGTGAGAAAAAGGGTAGTGTATAGCCCACAAAACTAGACATCCAAAATCTTGATGTGTCTTCTAATCACACATCTCGAGCCAGATATTCTGTTTCTGTGTATTCGAGGCGCAAAATAGCTTAGCTGCAGCCTCGAAATGGAAATAGGAAACAGAAAATTTTTCAACCAAAAAATGTGTGAGAAAAAGGATAGTGTATAGCCCACAAAACTAGACACCCAAAATCTTGATATATCTTCTAGTCTCACATCCCGAGCCAGATATTCTGTTTCTGTATATTCGAGGCGCAAAATAGCTTAGCTGCAGCCTCGAAATGGAAATAGGAAACTGAAAATTTTTCAACCAAAAAATGTGTGAGAAAAAGGATAGTGTATAGCCCACAAAACTAGACATCCAAAATCTTGATATGTCTTCTAATCACACATCTCGAGCCAGACATTCTGTGTTTTGTATATTCGAGGCGCAAAATAGCTTAGCTGCAGCCTCGAAATGGAAATAGGAAACAGAAAATTTTTCAACCAAAAAATGTGTGAGAAAAAGGGTAGTGTATAGCCCACAAAACTAGACATCCAAAATCTTGATATGTCTTCTAATCACACATCTCGAGCCAGACATTCTGTGTTTTGTATATTCGAGGCGCAAAATAGCTTAGCTGCAGCCTCGAAATGGAAATAGGAAACAGAAAATTTTTCAACCAAAAAATGTGTGAGAAAAAGGATAGTGTATAGCCCACAAAACTAGACACCCAAAATCTTGATGTGTCTTCTAATCACACATCTCGAGCCAGATATTCTGTTTCTGTGTATTCGAGGCGCAAAATAGCTTAGCTGCAGCCTCGAAATGGAAATAGGAAACTGAAAATTTTTCAACCAAAAAATGTGTGAGAAAAAGGGTAGTGTATAGCCCACAAAACTAGACATCCAAAATCTTGATATGTCTTCTAATCACACATCTCGAGCCAGACATTCTGTGTTTTGTATATTCGAGGCGCAAAATAGCTTAGCTGCAGCCTCGAAATGGAAATAGGAAACAGAAAATTTTTCAACCAAAAAATGTGTGAGAAAAAGGATAGTGTATAGCCCACAAAACTAGACACCCAAAATCTTGATATATCTTCTAATCTCACATCTCGAGCCAGACATTCTTTTTCTGTGTATTCGAGGCGCAAAATAGCTAAGCTGCAACCTCGAAATGGAAATAGGAAACTGAAAATTTTTCAACCAAAAAATGTGTGAGAAAAAGGGTAGTGTATAGCCCACAAAACTAGACACCCAAAATCTTGATGTGTCTTCTAATCACACATCTCGAGCCAGATATTCTGTTTCTGTGTATTCGAGGCGCAAAATAGCTTAGCTGCAGCCTCGAAATGGAAATAGGAAACTGAAAATTTTTCAACCAAAAAATGTGTGAGAAAAAGGATAGTGTATAGCCCACAAAACTAGACACCCAAAATCTTGATATATCTTCTAATCTCACATCTCGAGCCAGACATTCTTTTTCTGTGTATTCGAGGCGCAAAATAGCTAAGCTGCAACCTCGAAATGGAATTAGGAAACAGAAAATTTTTCAACCAAAAAATGTGTGAGAAAAAGGATAGTGTATAGCCCACAAAACTAGACACCCAAAATCTTGATATGTCTTCTAATCAAACATGTCGAGCCAGATATTCTGTTTCTGTGTATTCGAGGCGCAAAATAGCTTAGCTGCAGCCTCGAAATGGAAATAGGAAACTGAAAATTTTTCAACCAAAAAATGTGTGAGAAAAAGGGTAGTGTATAGCCCACAAAACTAGACACCCTAAATCTTGATATATCTTCTAATCTCACAGCTCGAGCCAGATATTCTGTTTCTGTGTATTCGAGGCGCAAAATAGCTTAGCTGCAGCCTCGAAATGGAAATAGGAAACAGAAAATTTTTCAACCAAAAAATGTGTGAGAAAAAGGATAGTGTATAGCCCACAAAACTAGACACCCAAAATCTTGATGTGTCTTCTAATCACACATCTCGAGCCAGATATTCTGTTTCTGTGTATTCGAGGCGCAAAATAGCTTAGCTGCAGCCTCGAAATGGAAATAGGAAACAGAAAATTTTTCAACCAAAAAATGTGTGAGAAAAAGGGTAGTCCACAAAACTAGACACCCAAAATCTTGATATATCTTCTAATCAAACATGTCGAGCCAGATATTCTGTTTCTGTGTATTCGAGGCGCAAAATAGCTTAGCTGCAGCCTCGAAATGGAAATAGGAAACAGAAAATTTTACAACCAAAAAATGTGTGAGAAAAAGGGCAGTGTATAGCCCACAAAACTAGACACCCTAAATCTTGATATATCTTCTAATCTCACATCTCGAGCCAGATATTCTTTTTCTGTGTATTCGAGGCGCAAAATAGCTTAGCTGCAGCCTCGAAATGGAAATAGGAAACAGACAATTTTTCAACCAATAAATTTGTAAGAAAAGTGTTACATATACGCCACCGAATTAAAAACCTCTAAATCCACTGTTGTCGATAATTTTTTTTTTCGACGACAAAACGCTTATTAAGAACTCTTCACTGGGACTGTGGTGATACTAACACAGAAGGAACTACAGGTCCCTTTCTATGCGAATGTCCGGAATAGGAATCCTGGACAATCTGCCTTGAAATCCACCACTGACTATCCTAGCACTGCATTGGGTTAGGTGGTTGTCCCGCCTCAGCAATGACATACTTAAACTAAGAGGAGGTCCTCTGTGGAATAAACCGAATAACCAACACTTAAGACCTATGTACATGGAAACTTCCCCAAATGGGGCACTATCTGTCCTAAAATTTCAAACAATCCCGAGCTGGGTCTGCTACTTGTGAGAAACATGAATCCAAACATTGGCTTACATCTAATTACACAAGCGTACACATATCCATGTAGGTACTAGCATGTGCTCTCTGAAGAAAATCAAGAACCTACCTCCTGAACCCATCTGGAAGAAATCCACAAGCCCTTCCCAACCAATTACTAGCTAATTACCCGTGTTCTAGTTAATAAATTCGCCGTAGAAAAAAAATACCCTAATTACTTTTCATCAGCATCCACCATTCCGCCCAGAATGCCGTTTATCTCAACATATCCTCGGAAAAAAAAAAAAACAGAACGAAACCCCCAAACGAAGGAGAAGAAGCAAAATCCCAAACACAGTTGTGTGCAGCATCTCATTAAGTATAGAATTTAATATCCATTAATGAATGTAATTGCAGTAAAAATATTTTTTTAATTAATTGCAGTGCATTTTGATTGCATTCTAAAGCGAAGTAAGTTGCCATGGGGATAGACTCAAACGAAACCGTTCCACCGCCACCCGACGCCCTGCCAGTTCACCTGGCGTTGAAACTCTATTTCTTACCAACTGCGGCCAACCACTAGTAACCCGAGCAACTCCGCTATACGCCACCAGCAGCGGGCGGACAAGAAGGCAACCAAGAGTGGGTAGCAGCAGAAGCATAGCGCATTCGGTAGCTCTAAATACAAGCAACTCACTCACACTAAGCAGCACGAGTGCAAAACGCAGCGGTATGCCTAGGATATGCCCCTCGGACGAGGCGATTCCGTGAAATGTTCACAGAGCGTCAGAATGTGTACCTTGCGAACGCTTTGTTAAATTTCATCAAATGCATGCAACTTCGTACGACTACGTGTGTTGGTATGTATCCATCCACCGTACACCATAGTGGAGGTGGTGGTGGTAGCGGGGCTCCCGATGGCTCCCTGACTGCCTGCCTGATACACACAACGGGAAGGGAACGGGGAGCATGTGTAATTTAATTAAGAAGAAATCCAAATCATGCAATTAGACAGTAGCCGATGGCGTGGTGTGCGTGTATCTGTGGATAAACTTTAATTAATACGCTAAGATAGACGAGGCCAAAACGATTGTGCGGCTACCTACCTACCTACCTACCTACCTACCCTACGTACGTCCATACACAGATTGTACTGTTTGTGTGTGTTCATAGCATAGCATAGAGCATACCGAATGAATGCATGTATGTAGGATGGGTTCCATCCCATCCAGCACCTGTGCAACAGCGTAAATGTGTTTGTGTGAACTGCAATGAGCGTAATTAAAATTTGTTTATTTGGTTGATGTACGCGAGCGTTTTAATTGCGGGATGAATGGTCAAAATGGGACGTCCATCGGTTGGTACAGCAGCTTTAATTAATTTGCTGAACATAATTTCTAGGAAGTGCACGAATGGGATCAATTGCGTTGTACCACTAATGGTCAATGTTCGGCGGCCATGGTTCGGAGAGTTCAATCTAATGGGACTAATTAGTATGTGCGGTCGATGGATGACAATTAACGAGCCATTTTCTATTGATGTAACATTTGCTTTTGTTTTGGGTTTTTCCTTCTTTTTTTTTCTCTTTCCTTCTTTGTTACTACTTCTACATCTCTTTACAAGTGAGTGAGCACGAAGGGGAGGGGGAAAGGAGGATGAAGTAATTTAAGTGTTTGAGGAACTGAGGAAGTATGCATGCATGTAGGTGGGCTGAGGATGATTCTAATTGATTATGGATGGCACTTTTGCTTTGCTGGAATGGAAATACTATTGCGTGAGACCTTCAGTGGGTTCAGGACTAGAGCGAGTCAGAAATGGAGAAAGGGGTCAAGAGTGTGGTGTGGAGTCCAGGAACTCCCAGAACTAAGTGCTTCAACACTTTGATCTCTGCTTGAAAACCAAGTCATCCTGTAATCACAAGGAGAGATTTCCAAGGAAGTGAGCTTGCCTTGCTTAATCCTGAATCCCCGCTTTGGATTTACATAGGCGTCTTGTTTGACTATCACACAAAGTGGGCAACTAAAAGGACGTCCAGTAATATACTTATAATGCTTCTCAGAAAAAAAGCTTGAAGGCACTCATCTAGACATCAAGACCAGAGTCCTATAATGCCGCTACTGGTTGGTTGGATAATCAGAACTAACATAGCATTGCTAATGTATTGCTTCCACTTTCATAGACCAAGATTGTAGACACTCTTGGTCAAACCATTGTTATCCATTCGCTCAACGTGGTCAAGATGTAGTCTTTTTATTGTGGCTTTTATTCTACATGGCAGGCAGGTTGGTAGGGGTAGTTGTTGTCAGTAAAAGATGCACAAATGACTCATGTGACCTGTCTGATTTAAAATGGTGATGACTGATATATGTATGATGAATGACATCTGTTCAAATCCACCCTTGTATAGAGACATTTAGGAAACTGATGATGTCCCCAATTCTGATCGTCTTTAACTCTGTAAGTTCCACGAAAAAGGGTTTTCCTAGTGTGCCTAGGCCCTACCTAGAGCTGGACATTTGCATAGGAAGTGTAATACTGTTCCTCTTTCTTTTGAGATATTGCAGCTCCGGCAATGTACATTAAATGGAATACCAATTCTAGCCCCATTGCTCCCGATAGGCCAGCGGTAAGTACTTATTGTCTGAACTCTAGCATCAGTAGTTTCTATTTAGTAGTTCTTGTGTTCAGCTTCTGCAGTATTCTGGCCACATCTGCTTAGATATGATACAGTTACCAAGCCCCTGCTATCTACTATCAGCTTACAACAAAAGATTCTGCCCTTAGCGACCTCTATAGGAGCGTTTATCGTCTCAGCAAAGGACTTGTCCGAGGCTGATACCCGCCTTGCTAATCCATACATGTACGTAATAGGTTTTTCAATAAGGACATAACAATTTTATATCTTAATACAAAAACGTCTTTAAACTTTTTCTTATGATCTGTTAATGTCAAGACGTCAGCCAAGGCTTATGTTTTAATTGTGGTGAAGTTCATGAACGAGCAACGTTTGGATAATATTGGGAATTACTATCGAAATTCTCAGTTGGCGGTCGCTACTTTGGAAGCGCTTACTCCAAATTCCGCTTGCAATAATCATTCCACCAGACAGGCTGTATGTGCTATAGTGGATAAATTTGAGTCCATATATTCACTACTGAATATTCCTGTGCCAATAAGCTAAACCAGCAGTTGAAGTACGGAAAATAAAACAGCCTTAAGTGCTTTAGTTCAAAATGAGTCAACTTAGTAAATTCCATGCTTTTCACAGGAATTAGGAAGCTTTCAGTCCAGATTGTGCCAAATTTTGCCCTACAACCTTACAAGATCATATTAATTTAAGGACTAAAGCTTCTTGGTCATTTGAAGCCCCAAAACCTCTCCTATTGACTCTACAAAAGTTTGAAAAAAATTCTGAATTTCATCGAGAAATCATCTTGAGGGATGAAGCTCACTTTTGGGTTTATGGTTATGTCAGTAACCAAAACAGGGATTACTGGACAGGAGCAAGCCCACGTGTGCTTCAGCATACTTCATTGCATCCACAATTGGATGATTTGGATGAACTTGACATCAGTGATGTGTGGTTCCAAAAAGGTGGTCCTACATGCCACATAGCTGGTCGAACAACTGATCTATTGAAGACGAAGTTCGGAAATCACGAGAAATGGCCCAGTCGAATGGCTGATGCAATTTAATGCCCTTGAATTTCTCCCTATGGAATTACGTTAAGTCGATGGATATATAAAGAAAACCAGCAACGTTAGAAGAGCTCAGGAACAACGTCGAACATGTGTGGAAGAGTTGTGGAAAATTGACTCAAAAAATTGATGGTTCAACGTGTATTTTATACCTGAAATAAATTTCAAGCCGAAATCTCAATCATTCTGTGTTTTATTTAAATCCAAAATTGTTATGTCCTTATTGAAAAGTTAAGCTTCGGCCATCAGGGTCCTTTCATTATCTCGAGGAGTCTGCGCTCTAGGCCAGTTGCTTGCCAATCTAATGAAACCACCGGATCAACACGAGTAATCCTATATATTTGCTGGAGCTTATCATTGGGGGTCTTTCCTCAGCAAGATAGACTGTATTCCTTGGGACGATGGACACAAGTTCTTCAAACGCCAAAAATATGGACTCCGGGTTTGAGATATTGATGTTGGAATCAGTTTTACCAAAGTCTTCATTCTAAAGATTTACGCAAAAGTCTTTCCTTTGGATCCTCCACTTGGACAACGTGATTTGCAAATAGGAGATTTCAGGTCCTTCTTTGTTGTATGTTGGTGGACAAGTCAAGGTGTCGAAAGTCAAAGCATACATAAAACTGCAGAGTCCTTTGGCTCAAAGAGTTAAGAGTACTAAATGAATGAACATACTTTTTCTTGTTCGAATCTTGTTCTGAAGTACTATCAACATTAGAGGCATCTTCCTTCACAAGAGATTGTGTTGGTTTAAATAGTCCTTGGAATGAGTGATACATCTAACCATGACAATTCAAGTCAATTTACATGTTGGACACTTGGCATCGGTAGATATGGTTAATTTTATGTTGAATTTTGCATCACCTTCCCACACAGTCATTGCAAGTCTCAACATGGACATTAAAGGTAGTATCCTCACTTGTTCTTCAAGTTTTTTTAAGAACTCCACCTAATGCCAGTTTTCCAGTAGTCCTTGCAATAGTTTTCATACAAAACTGAGCCAAGGTCTCGTGACAAGACCATTTTGCATGAGAAAATCTCAGGCCTTGTCAGTTTGTTTATGAAAACCGTAAAGAAGTTCATGTCCGTTTGCTTTACGAAACACTTCAGAGCATCGTCCTAACCATACCCCAGTGCGGATCTAATTAGCCCTCATATCCTTGGTACGAAGAGCGAAAACTTCAATAATTATCTAAATAAGCTGGTAAATATTATAATTCGCTGAAAACTGAAAATCTTATCACAGATTTGAAGTTTTAATTCCGCGCGCACACCGAACTGCAAAGAACTAGGACTTCAAGATATATCTCTCAAACAGCAGTGTACTATCGCCGCGCCGCTTAAAACTCAGCCCCCTTGTACCCCGTTCCCGTACCCCGTTCGCATACTATTGCTGAATAGGCTATTATGCAGTAGAGGAGGAACTTTCCCATTACACTCTTCAATATTTAATTAAATTTCTAGAGCGCTGGGCTTCACAAACTTTTTAATTGCACACCAGCTTCAACCTCCTACAATCCATTCTCTACCTCCCCACCCCCACCCCCACCATAACCAAGCAGGCAGCGCTTCACACCCCTATATTCCGTAGTAGTATAACTTTTCGCGAAAATTAATTTTAACTACCATGCTTGAACCTACTCGAATACAAAGCAACATCCCTATAAATTTTAAAACTTGAACACAGTGCTACTACAACTACAAAAACATTCTAGCCGCACGTTGGTCTGTCGTTGGTTGCTTGTTCGGTTAGTTGGATGGTTTTTGAGTCCGTGCTTCATTATATCCATAACGCGCGTCTTAAATTTTCTACAAATGCACTCACTCACTCATTCGCACACACACACATACACACATACACATAGTGAAGGTGCAGAAAAGTTGTGCAATCCAACAACCCAAAAGCACTAGCATCGTCCGACATGCCCATTAGCCAAATCGAATCGCATTACCATATCACACACAGATGCACACCCATACACGCAGAGTACCCCCATATCCCCCCATACCCCCAATAGCCATAGCTATAGCCACCCGGAGAGGTCCTTTTCGGAAGCGGATAGTGCTAATGCTGAATATTAATCCTCACTTACTCTCTTCAGGAAGTGGTAAGGTGTAAGTACAAACTTTAGGTCGACGAAAGAAGAAGAAATAAAAAACCGAAATACATACAAGCATATATCTAAATGAATAGAATTATACCGCAGGGAGGCGCTGGAGGGAGCTTCTGGCCCGAACTTCTTAAGTCTGAACGCCTTTTCACTTCTATCCTTTTTTTTTTTTTTCTCATAGGAAATGAGTGTATTGAGGGATGGGAACTCGTCGCAGATGCAAAGCAATGGTTCTACTCCTCGTCAGGCAGCTGACGACTTCTTGTCGAACTTTATTTTTTTTTTAAATGAAAAATTCGGGTGGCCACACCACACCATCACGGCCGTCATTGCAACTCATCTCGCAGAGTGAGCAATTAAAAAATGAGATACATTTTGGGAGACGGACGCGGTAGTGGTGGGATGATAACATTTCGTGAAATAATTAGGAGTCCTTAAGTGCTACTGCTGCTGTTGCTCCTCTGCTACTTCATCTCTTGCTCCTGCTCCTGATGCTACTGCTGTTCGTAGTGATGGTGGTGGTAGTTGTAGCGGATGTGGTGCACACAGGTCTAGTTGATGTGTTGACTTATCCTTGCATTGTAAGTTGATTCCCTCATCGCAATGCCACATGGAAATGGTGGAAAGAAAAAAATATATAAAAATAAAATAATATAAATGAGTGATAAGGGTGAGCTCTTGCCTCGACGAGAGACCGTTGTTAGGTCCTCGGGATCGCGAAGAAATATACTAATTGCAGTGCCAGTAATTAAGATTTTTACCTTTTTGGCCTGTTAATAAGCTCCTCTGGTTAATTTATTAATGGATTAGGTGCAGGAAAGTTTTTTTTCCTCCCCCTTTTTTTTTTTTGCTCTCATTTTTATTCTCAGCTTCAAGGATGTTGCAGTTAAAATATTTATTTTTTCGTAAATGCACCGCGGTACATCATTAGTAATTAAATGTTGTGGTTTTTTTCTTTTAAGTCTGTACGAATGTACATATGAATGTATGAGTATTGCACGTTCCATATGTGCATACAGGATGAGAGGAAATATGGCTTTATTTGGAGGTGAAGCTCAAATTTTGTTGGTACTGCCAAGCCATTGAATAGTCTTTACAATATAACCCTGGGAACCGTGCGGCTTGAGGTGTACACAACAGAGGCAAAATTGTCCTTCAAAAATCAATGTGAAACAATGTGCAAGGATTTTCCGGAAACTATAGTACATATGTACGTACCGCCGGCAATAAGTTTTTCATTCGCGTCTTTTTTAAATCACTCTTAAGTTAGATGGTACAATTCCTGAGCCAGGCTATTGCGCTCTATTCTGAACTGGTGCAGCGCTGATCGAAAGATGAGGCTATGAAACCAGGATCAGATCCGTGTGAAGATCCGAACAAATGGTACAGAGATAGATACAAAGAGCCCTCAAGAACTTTGGCCAGGAAGAACTGGTAGACCCAGGAAGAAATATTCAGAGTCTTTGGGAACGATTCCAAGTAAAAATGGGTTAGGAACATTCTGCGGGTAAGTATCGCATAAAAATGTACCCAGAGCTAAAAAAACAAAAAAAAAATGGAACATTGATTGGGATCTCCGAACTGAGGAGCGTCCAACCAGAATAGGAGATAAATGTGCTTAGGTACTACTATGTGGACTGAAAGATCTGAAGACTGAAAAACACACACAAGTGTACCTTCTCTTAGACCTGTTTTCACTGAATTCACTTGAGATGCCCTACTTCAAGGAATCATTTGGACTAGAAAAGGTCCAACAGTTCCGAAAACAAAATAGATCTGCCATCGTAGTAGAGTCCTTCCACCCTGCTACTAGGTACATCTACATATAGAACAGTGACTGGACAGCCTCTAGGAACACATCACTCTGGTGGTCATATGTATACGAAGAATCTTTTTTAACACATTTTAGATCTTAGGTGGGCCATCCATATTCTATCCTGACTAACTAATCGGGCTTTTAGTTCTCAATATATACGGCATTCAAAATTCAAGCTTTATGCTGCCTGTTCAAGCCCCAAAGTCTTGCGAGAGAACTATTGTCGATTTGCAACAGCTCATCAAAAAGGGAAACCTTCTTCCCGAAGGTATCGTACATAAAACCCCGATCTACCACAACGATAGTTGAACAAAGTCAAATAAGTAAGTCTAGCTAAAAGTAGTTCATTATTCCCAGTTTTGTGTCCTGATCTTAGAGACCTGTCGACTACTTTCTTCCTTTGGATTTCATAAACAAATTTAGAAACATCAGTCCATGCATTGTTTCTAGACATGTTAGGGTGTCATTTTATAGACACATCAAGACGATAACTTCCATTTCGATGTACAATGGACTATGGATGCAGAATCAGGCAGTATCACAGACTATGCATCATAAAGATTGTCAACATAAAAAGTGTCGGAAGAGCTGGAAAACATCAGAATAGGTTTTTGGGTAGAAATCAAATGTAAGCTTATGGAGCCATTCCTTGAACCATGGACACAACCATCCTTGTGTCAAATATTGACTACGAGCGCGTTTTGTCTTTTCTATTGGCTACTAGTGGACGCCGTGGCTAAAATGATTTGTCCGTTGGTTCTAGAGGTTCTGGATTAAAGATGCTAGACAGGACCTAAAATGTCTTTCACGGCCCTCACGACCTCACGAACGTGAATCAGATGGCCTCCATAATGAATTGTCTGTCGACTGTCTTTCTTGAGTGTATTTTCATGAATAGTTCTCGTACCAATTCTGGGATTACTAGTACTTCCTCTTGGAGCATTCCACCGGGAGCGAGCAATTTGGGATTCAGGTGAATGTAGCCCACTCCATCGTTCGTTTTTGAGTTATGTGTGAAAATCGAGATATTATTAGGATCAGAGCAGGGGAATCTCTGCCGTTTATCCAGTCCTCTCTTGAGGAGAAGATTATTTTAACGTTTAAACTTAAGCCGTATAATGATCGCATATAATCTGTTTCGGTACCAAAGCCTGGCATCACACTACAGTGAGGTTGGCCTTGTTAGCTTATTTCCAAAGCGTAGAGCACTCTTTAAAGCCGATTTCTTTAGGTACAAGCCAAATGGGATCAGTGCCAGTATGGTTTCTAGGGCTCCAACGTAGTTCTAATGGCACTGATAGTTCCTACACATGCTAATCTTTGCATTCTGTCTCGAGATACATGATTTTATTTGCTGCAGGCCACCAGACTACGCACCAATAAGCTTAGGCAATAAGCCTTGTTAGCTTATTTCCAAAGCGTAGAGCACTCTTTAAAGCCGATTTCTTTAGGTACAAGCCAAATGGGATCAGTGCCAGTATGGTTTCTAGGGCTCCAACGTAGTTCTAATGGCACTGATAGTTCCTACACATGCTAATCTTTGCATTCTGTCTCGAGATACATGATTTTATTTGCTGCAGGCCACCAGACTACGCACCAATAAGCTTAGGCAATAAGCCTTGTTAGCTTATTTCCAAAGCGTAGAGCACTCTTTAAAGCCGATTTCTTTAGGTACAAGCCAAATGGGATCAGTGCCAGTATGGTTTCTAGGGCTCCAACGTAGTTCTAATGGCACTGATAGTTCCTACACATGCTAATCTTTGCATTCTGTCTCGAGATACATGATACACCAGACTACGCACCAATAAGATAGGGTATGTCTGACGATGACTGTGTACATCCAGAGAACGATGATCGACTAATACCCCCATGTCTTACCAAAGATTTTGCTGCACATATAAAATGCTATAGATCCCTTCCTTATCCTCTTTGAGTTGTTTTCGTCGCAGGTCCGCCTACGGTCGACTACACAACTCAAGCATCTCGCCTTGGTTGAGATTTGGAAGGGTTACTTTTGAGTTCGATCTGTCAAATTGTTCTCTTGTTTCAGTTTCCAAAGCCTTACTCATTAATACACATGAGCGGGTTGACGTAATTTTTTCTTAGTTCCTTTAAAATTCCATGCGAAACCAGTATCAATAGTAGAGAGGATAGCACCCCACCTTGCGGGATGCCGTACAATGACTTGACAGTCATTCGTCAGACAGATATATAGTCATATGTGTCTCATCTTGAGCATGCATTCGACGCAGTCTGCGTTTATGTTTGGTTGGCCCAGTGCCATTCCTAAAGACTTAGGCTTTACATTGTTGAAGGTTCCTTCTATATCCTTCTATTCTCTGTACAAGCTACGGACAGTATACAATGGTGATCTTCGGGAATGGTTCCAGTATTCGACACCGATAAACGGTTCCCATCTAAACCTGGTCAAGTTTTTCAGAAATAAAGGAGTCTTTTTGTGCAACTGTACGTAAGGCATTCCTCCGGTCTTGAAAATTACAAAACTCCTTGAGATGGCAGATAACTATTCTCAGGCTATGGCCCTCTTACGATGGACCTACATATGCATGTCTATCAAGAAGTCTAATAGTCATAACACTGGCCAGCCAAAGTACTTCAAGACGAACAAAATCCATTCACACGGGTGCACCGAACAGTACCGCAGTAGCGCAAGGAGACAGATACCAACCTCACACGAATGCATTCATTCAACTATCGTTTCCATCCCCATTGCTAGGTGTCAATTAGCGCTAAATGATGGATGTGATACGCGATACATACCCATACATAGCCGGCGATACCTCATCTTTATGGTAATGAATATGGACAGGTAATTATTTTCCGCTCGGTTTTTCAACACCATCACCAGGAGCGTCACAGTCCATTGGTCGACTGACTGTTCGAGTACACAGGGAGCGGGACCATGGACTTGAAATTAGAATAATGATGTGTAATAATCGTGTACATAAACACACGGGGGATCCAACGTGTGAATGAATAGAAAGGTGTTAACGTGGAAAACATGAAAAGGTCATCTGCTGCTGTTGCAGATGCTGGACGAGATGAGGTGCATATGCGGTATGCGGAGCGCATCTAAGCCAGCCATGTCAGGGAGTTTCCGTCTCTCTGTGATAATTGCACTCAGCTTTTATGGCGACGACGAAACGTTAGGCGGCTGGCTAATGTTATGACATCGGATGGATACGACATTTTCGGTATTTAAATTTTCAGTTCGTTTTTCCTTCCTTGTTTGGGTGTTATTTTGTTTTTTCTTTTTTGTTTTTCTGTTCACTTTTTTTGTGTAATCCTTGATAATAACGGCGATGGTGGTGATGACATGAAAACATAGCACGCACAGTGCGGCAGGATTACAGTGCTCGACTGGTTGGTACCCAATTTACTCCTTTGTCGGTAATTGGCAGGCAGTGTGGTGCGTCCTGGTTGATAGTGGTATACGTTCATACATACATATGTAGGTGTGAACTAACACCTTGGCTGGTGGATTTTGTTGCTGTAACCAAGGAAACTATACAGTTGCAGATGTTTGATGTATGCAGCACCGAATATGTACTGCTGGTTGGTTGGTTAGTTGTGTCGGTTGTCTGAGTCAGCGGCATCTGAATAGACTGCTAATTGAGCTGCTAGTTGAACCAATTTGGTGTTTGCTTGAATATGTGTGGATTGTGTCTCATTAGGGCGCGCTAAACAATGAGCCTAATTGGGTGTATGGTTTACTATTCCTTCTATTTTTGCCTTCATTTGGGTACTGCACATTGCTTTTGTGCCATAATTTGTTGTGAAACCGGTCTTAAATTACAAAGTAAGTTAGCGGAAAACAACATTTATGAGCGACAACAGCTTTAGACGATTCCTGCTTTTACAATTCTGCGCGCCTTTTTCTTGAGTTTAAACAGCTTACGTGATTGTTTGATCTTTGAAAATAAGGTACGATCATCCTGGTTGTCGCAATGTGATGGAACCAAAAACCTACTGTGTCGTAACAGACTCACATGAAGCGCCATCTATAAGTCCAATTTTAACCACTTTTTGAGCTGAAGAACCCAAGTCACAGGGTGCATAGACGCCGAAAAAGTTTGAGGAAAACTATCAGAATAAACTTGGGAAGAAGAAATAGGGTGAAACACAAACCATACTTCAAATAAGATTCGGACTTAAATTTTCGGGCGTAATAGTCGTCTCACGAGCTAGAAATGAGTCGAATCAGCCAAATCTATGCCATTCACAGAAATTGGTAACAGCTCAATGCACATTGTGGCGTTTTGCGTATGGATTTTGGCTTACAATCTTGCAATATCGAATTAACTCCAGAACTTAAGCCTCCTGATCATTTGAAGGGCCGAAACTTTTCCGAAATAGTTCTGGAGTGCAACAAACCTACATGTGGTTCAAGAGGCTCCACTGTATCCAGAAAAAGTGACCGAGTGGTGTGGATTTCAAGCTAAAGGCTGTATTTTTCAGTCGATGCCGATGGCCGCTATTGACCTTAACAATTGAGCTGACTATCGTGCCATGTTGGAAGATTATTTCTGGTCAGAATTGGATGGACTTGACAGCAGTAATATGTGGTTCCGACAAGACATTTGGCAATGAATCTACTGTAGGAAGTTCGGATCCAATGGTTCCTTGCATAGGATTACGTTAAGTCGTTAAGTCATGCCAACAAACCAACAAAGAGGAGCTCAGGAACAATGTCAAATGAGAAATTCCCAGTGTTCTGGGCGATATATGTATATGGAGGAGTGTCTCCAAAATCGAACTCCGTACGTTAAGTTTAACATATGTCCCCACATTTGGAACAAATTTCAATTATTCTGTGTTTAATTGAAACACAAAATTGTTATGTCCTTATTGGCATTTTATCCTGTGGCTTATAGACAAACATGTATTAGATGCGGCTCTTGTGTTGGCGTGGTTCAAGTGGTTAGTGATTTGGACTACGGAGCAACAGATTCTTGATCCAATCCCTGGACGAATCCTTAAATTTCACTCACTCTCGGAGTACAATTGTCATAAGAAAGCCCTCCAGATACGGGATCAAATAAAAGGCTCCTTGCATTCGTGTAAAGAATATAACACGCACAACACGAATGGTTGTGAAAAGCTAGGCCATCTCTTCACAGGCTAAGCTTTGATAAGAACTTCTGGGTAACCATCCCTTTTGGGATATCCTGGGAGGAAGAGGTGTTCGTGGAAATAAAGTCGATTCACTTCTATGCCAACCAAAGGACGCTGTAAAAACTATCGACATGGTAGGTTGAGATGTTTTCTCTGATAGACTTAATCTCAGTATCTTCTTCCATCTTTCTAATCATTGTAGCACGTTCCAACCGGAATTAATGGCGATTAAGGAAGTCGTATTTTGGGCCTGAAAAAACGTGATATCTAGTGCAGATGTTCATATCTATACAGATAGCCTAGTATATCAAATCCTTGGAATCTTTCCTGGTCTAGAGTCCTATACATCTTCCACTGATATAGCAGAACATGTTAATATTCACTTTTGTTGGGTACCGGGGCATGGGGATTTTCCAAATGAACTTGCCAGATATGGAACTACTGTACCTACCTTACTTGGCAAAGGTATCTTAATTATTCCAAAATTTAAGCTGAATCCTCTCGAGCGATCAAATGTCAAGTGAACCAGTGGCATAACATGTCTAGCGACAAAGTAGATTTGGCCTAAGCTGGATCTGAAACACTCTAAGATTTCGATCTCTTTCAGCAGACTGCATATGAGGAAGCACGCAACTAGACTTAGTGTGCATTCAAATGAGATGAATCTCCATCTGCCTTGCTCTTTGTCACAAACGAAAACTTCACTTAAGGAGCCATCTGCTTGAATAATTTTGGTGCTCTTATTAACACCTACATCAGGAGTATACTCTGCTTCATTAGAAGCTCAAATTGGTTGCACCAGTAGTTATGGGGAATATGATCCAGATAGTATCACAACGTACCTATTATTGGTCTAAGTGTGTTGACTTAAGCTAAATTTCAAAAATACTGATGAAGGATATGAAAGGATACCACGTAACTCCAGAGTTGATGGTGATGCCGAGGAAATCCATGGTCTCCTAGAGTTCGAGTTCTTAACTAAGAAATTTGAGGATCCAACCGGATGTGTGAATGTTACTTGTCAGTTCTGGTTTGAAACACAAATAGCTCCAAAAGCCAAAACCGTCATAAAACAATAAAATGTTTCGGATCTCCAAGTTTTTTTTTTTACCCGGCTCTTGACTTGATCATTGGCTCGCTATGTCTGGGAAAAATGAAAAAAAATTTATAAAGAAATGGGTTACGCTTACGCCACCGAACCAGGTACTGACATCTTGAATCTACCATCTCGTGGCTCAATTCAGGTCAGAGATTCTGTTTCTGTGCGTCATAAGCACAAACGATCCTGGCTTCTGGCTCGCTATGTCTGGGAAAAATTAAACCGACAGCTCCTTATAGAATACAGTTTCTCCTCGTCCGAAGGGCAATATTAGTTAAAAGTTTTTTTTAATGAGAGTTGAACTTTCAAATGTCAGCTTGACACTCGCTAGAAGGGTCGAATCTTACAGTCAGTTGTGCGAACGTAGTAACTTCTGTCAAAAAACCAATAAAAATATCTCTATTTAGTGATGCTATGGAAGGACTGAGTTGAGGAGATCGAAACTTATGTTCCTGTCAAAACAACCCTAATGTGAGATTGTTGACAGACAACTGGGTGCAGTCCTTTATTCCTTCAATATCATTGCTTGGCAGCACTGGTCGTAAAGTGTCATTCGAAATATTACTATTAAACTGTTCCCAACCATCATATAGTTGTGAACAATCTTCAAACCTTCCATTGTCATGTCACTAAACGCAATAAAGACGATCCATGTAGACTCAGTCCTATTTACATATCCACTGCACACAAACGGGTGTGTATGCATTATCAAACTGTCAAAAAATAAAACAGAAAAGATGACGTCTACGGCGACGCTTAGAGGAAATTAGCAAAACTTTACGCAATTTAATGAATTTCGGTAGGAGTTATAATTGCTTCCTCTGTGTGTCCTCTATTGTACAAGTGCATGTTGTGGCATCACTCAATATTCTCCGTAATTACCAAACTTTTGCCTTGCAATTGTGTTGGTGCGCTACGCGAATTGTTTAGAAAGTTGCCAACAGCATCTAACCGACCGAGCGACCGAGCGACCAACTCGACAGGACATCCCTACGCCGTCGCCGCTACTACTGCTCCTACTCCGACGAAGTAGACGACGACAACGACGAGGATAACGATGACAACGACGACTGTCATTTACGGTTTACTGTTGTCGGAGCACTTTTATTGTTCTCTCATATAAATTCTAGCTTATTTTGTTTCTCTCTTCTTTTTTTTTTGTTGTTGTTGGGGTTTCTCTTTGGTGACATGTCCACTTCCTCAAGTGGATCCTAATAGATTCCCAAAGTACTGCGGAATAGTACCGAAACGCAAGTGATGGGGCGGAAAGAGTTCAAGTCGAAAGCATCATCTCGGACATGCAAAGCCATTAACCTGTTTGAGCGGGATGAGCTAGTGAAGTAGTCCCGATAACGAAGTGGAGAGGCTGCCTTACCCTTAAGAAATGTTGCCCATCTTTTTTGAATAACTATCAGGATGACGGCTGCAGGGCAGCAAGAAGGAACGAGGATGACCATCAATTATTAATGAGAACTTTCGAACATTTTATGCAACTTTCTTAAGACGTATTCATGCATAGAGGTAACATTCCCATACGGCGATGGACACGAGTGCACGAAGGACATCATCTCATCTCAGACGAATGGACATTTATTATTTATTAAGCATCGAGAAACGAAAAGTGCAAATGGACTTTTTGTTGTAGGTTTTCTTCCTTCGGATCGTGTCCCGGAGTATGATGATGACTGGACAAGGTATAAATTTGGAACGGATGGATGCACTAAAATGTGCGCTTCTTAAGTGCATGGAAACTTTGATGCCTTAAGTTAAATTTAATTTACCCTTCTGACGAGGATGACTACTAAAATTTTCTCTCTAAATACTAGTGTGTTCGTACACACATGCAAGCCTTGGACGCATTTATTGTTTAAGACCGGTTAAAAGGATTTTAATTTTATGAGGAACGATTTCATACGAACAAGCAGTTGTTAGTCGGTGGGCAGGGTTTTATCCGCCACTTGTCATATTTTATCCTGATGAGCGGAATGAGTACTTCTACCAAAAAATGGCAAATTTTCTTTCGCCAGTCTCAGGAAATTATAACCAGGGGTCTGTGGTTAAGTACACACACGGTTTCGTCCAAAAGAAATTCGTACTCGTACTCATCATTGAGGGCATGTACGACATAGGAAGTCTTCTGTGGTGTAGCAGGATACTTGGATCATCACAAGAACCTTGAATCCTAAGATTGCTTGGGATTGGATTAGAGAACTGATTAGGGGCTTAAACACAGCCTGGTTGTCACTATGTTCTATTTATTTCAATTAACTGAAATCAATTCCGACTACAGCTTGAATTGTAGCAGCAGCTTAGTCCTGCTCCCAGAACTGTCAAGTTCGCACCTCGTGGACCAAATGCTTAATTTACTCAGGGTCCTTTCTTTGATTTCAGTAATTACTGAAGGAAATAACACAACATCGGTCAGATACCCGACTACTTTAAGTTCGCCCTTGTTTAGCTCCACACTACTCTAAGTTCAGAGTGATCGTAGTAAAAGCACGTCCTTTCAATAAAAATGTGCCTGTCATTGGATTTCTCAAAGGACTATACGCCCTCGTGGAGTGCCCCCATTCTTATGCACTTTCCTAGCGATATGGGTGTTGAGATTTTGATAGGGAGAGGGTCCCTATACATATGCATACTTAGAATACGTTTCAAGGTTTTGAGAACAAACCCTGTTGGTCTCTTCCATGCCATGTAGATCCACATGATCTAAGGTTCAAGTCCTGCCCTCCTAGACTGTCAAAAAAAAAAGGCAACGACTTGCATGTCTTCTTGAGTTCTTCGATGCGTAGAATAGGAAAGCCTCTAAGAAAAGAACAACCAAAGATTTGAACCTATCAGGCTGAGTAAAGCCCCATTAAATTGTATGCAATCCCTAGGACTCCTTAGAAAGAGAATGAATTCTCAGAACTTTCATCAAACCCAAAATCAAACTAAATCATTAGCTCTGCATGTCTTATAGGTTGGTTCAGGGAGGTCGCTTAGTTACATCGAAGCCACAACCGATTTTTTTTTTCATTCAGAATTAGGATCCATCGGTGATCCGAGTGCCTGCTTCAGATACAGCTTCCCCTTATAGTTACTTACCTAGTTACTTATCTAGAGGAATTAAGGGTACAGTTTAACGCTCCGAATAAGTCCTTGAATCCAGTAATGAACAAATGGTTTCCCTCTTCGAATATCCTTTCAAGACTTGGGCGAATCGTCAGAACTAGTTTTTTCTCTTCAGGAACTTTAGACTGTGGAACAAATTGCTGATCAATGAGACTCCTTCAACCCTTCAATATCTAAGAATGACTCTCTAATATTTAGCTGTAGACATTGGAGCTAGTTGAGACTATTTAGCAGAGATTCAACCACCAAGTTACGTAGTATAACAGTGAAGATGCTACCTTGACAATAGTCATTTCTAGATCATGTTGATTCATCATTAATAAATGCGGTTCTACCTTGAACTAAATAGTCCAGTCAAAACCCAAGAATGTTGAAAACCTTTAAGGAATGAGTATAGGCAGATATGAAAGTAAGTTCTTCGACTCAGTCAGTAGGGTACTCAATATCCTAGAGATGTCCATAATCCCTGACAAGATGGTGATTCCTAAGTGTTAGCATCCCTATTCTGCTAGCACTACACACAACTATTTCAAAACTCAGCAGAAGGCCTCAAAGTTTGGGCTAGTAGTGATAACATATCTATGGCATGGCAGGAAGCCTCAAGCAGTTCAAAGGAGTAATAAATCCTTTCGAGCAACTAAACCAATGCAGTGATAGAGTGACACAACTATTGCCTGAAGGGGATTTGATATTTACGTTTGCATGCAATGCAATCAAAATATGTGTACTATCAACATCCTTTGTACAAATTTGTGATTGTAATCGATGAAAAGTTTCCTTCATACGGTTTTTGTTTATTTTTTTTTTTAAAACAGTGGTTATATCCTAACCAAACCGCCTCAACTTCAAACAATTTATATACTTTGCTGCATGTGTGCATCACCAGCTTTGATGTAAGGCCTGGTGTGTTTCTGAAAAGCTGTTAAATGGAAATCCCTTTTGACCATTACCACCACCATCGGGCTATAACAACAACGACAACATATCCGTCATCTCGGCATAGTCGGATGTGAGAATCCTTAAATTAGCCTAACGGCAGCCATGGCAGAAACACGCAAGTAGCTGAGAATCCACGTACGTTCCCTTGCAGTTGTTGTTTAACTAGAAAATTTTTGCACGAGGGTGGCGAAATTAAAAGGAAAACAAGGGGAGTGAAAGTGAAAGAACAGAAGAACAGAAAAAAAAACAACGAGCGAAGCTCATGTGGTGCACAAACCACCGAGAACTGGTCCGGTGCAGCCTCTTCAAAAAACGGTAATTAGGTCCTTTGTGCGCCTTTATAATTAAAACCTTAGGTACACCATAACCCAACGAACCGTCTAAAATGAGGCTGTCAGTTGCTTTTGGAGTTTCCTTCCTTCCGTTGTTTTACTCTAAAAGACTTTTTTATTTTCTTTTCCTCCTTTTTTTTTGGGGTTTGTGTTGGGCCATGCTGTCAGACATGGTGATGTTGGGTAATTCAAAAATATCTCGTTAGTTCGTCTTGGGTTACCTGGTCCCATGTACATATGTATGTGCTGGGTGGTGCAGGCCTGAAGGTTTCTTAGGCAATTAGTCGACAGACTGAAATTCGGTTTGCATGAACTGTCTAGTGTAATTGCATTAATTTTTGCTGTGTGCCCTCATTCATTAGCCGTATGGGGGATTTTATAGTTTAAATTGTGTTTGTTAGTGAAATTGGGATGTTAGTCAGTAGCTGCGAGGCTCTAACGATGTTATTACATTTGTTTCGACAATGGAAGGACACCCCATCAAAGTAGACAAAGTTATTTGCTTCATTTTCGGTGCAGATATGCTCGCGTGAATGAATCCTGATTCTAATGACAGTTTAAGTTGACATAGGTAGGACTGTTGTCAACACATGCTCAATTGGTCCTTGATCCGCAGTTCCTGAATCGGTGCTGAATGCAATAGTAAGCATTTTTTTTACTTTTAATTCAACACCTGTTCGTACAGCCAATTGTAAAATCTTTATCGAAATTGAAATCTTTAACTGAAACTACTACAAAAGATAGTAGCAAGAGTATGGTAGAGGTTTTTCTAGTCTCTCGGTACTAACTTGGCTAAGCGAAAGGCATTCTTTCTAAAAACAATATAACATCTTTTTCTAAAGTTGACAAAAAATCAAAGAATTTAGAATTGAGACTTCGATGTTGTCTAGAAATCGAAATTGAATCTTTTCGAGGCACTTCTGTAAAAAGCTACCTAGAGGGTGTGTACGGAAAGAGTTGTATCCTTTCCGATCAGGAAATTGATTTTCACCATGATTCTCCTAATAAGGGTGAGCACATGGTATAAGACTGTCACTTGAGCAAACGTTTTTCAAATTAGTATCAAGCAAAAGCCCGCGGATGCTCGAGGAAGTCCAGTGTACTGTCCTCCAGTTTCAGTATTAACCCAAGCAAGAACAAGGTCGAGAAGTTTAACTTAATCAAAGTTGTACACATTAGATCTCCCAAGAGTTTGTCGATGTGTCGTCAAGTCATAAATTGCAGTCTGGCAACAAGTCATTCGACGGTGGCACAGGTAGTTGCAAAACTAAGGACAGAGTTGGCACATGACTTCTCTTGAAGCCATTATAGCCTCACCCAAACGCCTCACACTTTCTAGATGTGAGGTCATAATTCAGGGAATTCCAAGATTCTCTTGGTATAAGTAGCTGATATAGAGGAGCCAATGTCATATCCGGTGATGAATTTTGTCCCCGAAATATTGACGTAATCGATGGTACACTCGAGTTAAGACACTTCCTCTGGTCTAATAGATTAGATAGACCGGAGTGTCTGAACTGATCCAGTAAAGACAGAACCGTCATTAAAAGCTCCGTCATGGTTTCCTCTTCTGTGAATTTGTGGTGCATTTACATACCATGAAAAGGAGTACTGGTTTTGTGTCGTCCTCCATCTGTTCCAGGTGACTACTACGCTAGATGACAGAGTACTGCAATAGCAATGTCATAAGCAAAACTTGCTATTATGACGGACCTTAGGATTTTCAGCTTTACGATGTCGTTTTTCATTACTTTTTCACAGGAGAGGACCAAGTTTAAAGTCATGGGAAACGTCGCCTGTATAGTACCTTACTGTGCATATTAGAGCGACATTCTCTTGTGAAGTGATCTACCAACATGTCTTCGGTATATTCTACCACTCTTTTAAGCACTAGTGTTCACAGGATAAAGGCCTAAAGGATTTCAACGATAAAAGTTTAGTCTACATATTTCTATGTGCAAAAAAAATCAAATGGCTCAGACAGGCGCTCCGATCTGGCTGTACTTCAATTATTCCCAGGAAGGGTAGATGCACTCCACAACAGAAAGGCTTGGAAATATGAAAATCCACAAGCAGGGCTCAGGGATTTATCGAATGTGTGGTGCTTAAGGCATGAATTTGGACGACCTTTGGTTCATGCAGGAAATTATGGTGATTAGAGGAGTTATCATGGCTTAAGGAAAACGTGCCGGTGTCAGAATACTACAGGGTGGGACAAATTTATTTTTAAAAATACAATAAAATGAACAAAATAATTTTTTTTCCATATACATAATATGGCTTTATTAGTAAGGGCAAACATTCCCACTAATTATGGAACACAACGTCGTTCAAGTGGCTGCCTCGGCCGGCTTAGCAGCAGCGCATTCTGTCACTCCTATTTTCCAAGACCTTGTTGATGGTTTCGGGCTGTAGCTCACGGATTGCTTGGATGATATTGGCCTTAAGTGCTTGATTTGTTTCCGGATTGTTGGCATAACATCGATCCTTTACGGTTCCACACAAAAAAAAAGTCCAGTTCCGAGGCCAAGACGACTGATAACACGATTTGGGAATTTGGTGCGCAAAAACGTCGATTGTGGCATGGGCTGTGTGGCATTACTGAGTCAATTGGATCTTGTAAGCGAATAATCCGACATCTTTGTGCAGAATTCTCCTCAGGCTAGTGCGTGAAATGTTAAGCTGTTGAGATCGATGGTGAGTTTATGTTCGTGAACAGAGTCTCACACTTTCGGCACTGTAGGACGACGGAGACCATGAGTGTTGTCCACTGGCATACCAGTCTCACGAACTTTTTGCACAAACTTGTGTACAGCAAACTTCTTTTCAAATAATGCACTGTTTGGGCTCCACAGCACTCACTTTGGAAATAAGTTTTCAACATTTCCCAACGTTGTTCAAGCGTGAAGCGGCTCATTTCGTTCCGCGACTCATGATACTGACTTTCTGTCAAGATATCGAGCGAGAAACAGCTGTCAGTGTCAAAATAACCTAACCTAACCTAAAAAGAAACCACTAGATGGCCAGCCCTTACTTACTTACTGTCTTAGAATTCTTTAGTTTCTCAATTGCTTACATCTAGATTATGGATGTTAAGACAAAATTAGATCCACTCAGTCCTTTTCAATTCCTACAGTCAAGTCGATGGAAACTTTCCAATCCACTCAGCTCTCGAAATATCGATTTTCCTAACATCGAACATATCCCGCCCTAATTTACGAAAATAAGCCCATTTATCATCCACAAATACACACTTATTAATTAGTCATCCAAGGGATCATGTTTAAACATCAGACCACTTCACTCCCACTCCGTAGAACAGAAAAAAAAAAAAAAAAGGAAAAGGCCAACACCACCACCACCATCGACTGGCACATGGCCACACATAAGGAAAACAACATCAACCAAAATCAAATAAAGCACGAGCCAGCAACAGCAATTACCTGTACATATTGTAATTTATGGACAAAAAATAATGGCAGCCAATTTGCCTGGGATATTCCAGCGATTCTCCAACGCCCCTGCTCTTTGGATTCACCACCACCACACCACCACCTCACCATCGACTAACGTCGGCCGCCCTACGACAAGTCATATCCTTTTACCCCTGCCAATCGCCACTATCGCAACCCCCACCCCCCATAACCAATGTATGAGTGTAGGACACATCGAAGGGAATCGCTGGATGTTTGGCTGGTACCGTTGTTATGTTTGACTTGAGGGCTCTCGTTTAGTTCGAATTGAATTCCTCCTGGGTTTATTGTGATGGACATGGGTGATGAGGGAAAGAAAGAAACTCGGTGCCAGAGTGGATACCGATGCTCCACTCGCTCTCTCTAACTGCTCTCCTAATACATTTATTTCTGTGTTTTTTTTTTTTTTTTTTTGTATTTTGCTCTCTGCCACATACTGCCTTGCCTCTGCCTGTGCCTCTGCCTCTTCGCTTCAATTATAATTGACTCAATGAGGGGAATGAAAAGTTTATTCTTCCATTTTTTTTTTTTTGCCTTTTTCCGTTGATGTTGTTGTTGTTAGGTTCCGTTCCATTTTCATTCTCTAAAAGGCTTAGAATTTAATAGACCTTCTCTCGTTCGCCTTGATGAGAAGCCAACAAAGAGGCAGTATGATGATGTAGTTGATGACAACGATGATAGAGTAGCATATGTGTCCTTCTTGTGAATGGACAACCATTTTGTCCATCAAATTAATGATAGTATTATAATAAATTTGATGGTCGAGGGTGCGGTGGATTACAACACTGTCCTCCGGTCATGTTACAATGGTTCGTTCAATTCCCAGACTTATTACGTTGATGCGGTACGGTACGATATGCTGGGTCCTTTTTTCAAGCAGGGACAACAAAGGTGTACACAATGTGCAGGGGGCTTCGACTACCATTTTCAATTAAATTTATTAGCTTCAATCAATTGTTAATTCTTGGCCAGCAAGCGGGAAGATTGTTAAAACGTGAAGCTGTTACTGGAACGTGTCCTGGGGAACTGCAATTAGTTTAGTGAAAAATTACTCCAGAAAGGGTGGTGGTGGTGGTGGTGGGTCGATGAGCATTTTAGTGTCGCCTTTCAGAAAGGTATCCCTGGGGAACAGTGTTCCGGTCCGGTGTTTTATATAATGAGAACAGAACCCTTAAATGTCATTGCGTTCAGCGTTTGGATGGGAGTGGGAGTGGATATCGTAAATTGGTTAAGTAGATGACAAATGGCGCTGTTTGGGTACTTATCGCGGCATGTAGTGCCCTCTCGTCGGAACCACAGCTCGGCTATATGTATCTATGTTGTCGAGCTCTAGTCACAGAAAGTCGGTTAACAATGCTCTATATCTGTAACCATTAAGGTAACAATGTTTTCTTTCTCTTTTCGAAAAAAATAAGATCTTATGGTCCCGTCTTGCCAACTACCGCACTTTTTTTTTTTTTTTTTTTTTTGGTTGCGCCAACGGATGTGTAATCTTCTAAAGATACCAGTAACCCGGGCTACTGGCATGCACGATTCGCAAACCTGAATACTCGATGCCAGGAATACGCCTACGTACTAACCCACACCCTACACACTTCAACCACTCTCCCCGCGGAACTACCGTTAAGTATTACTTCGCGGGGCTGGTTAGCACTTTATGCTCTTCTTGACCTGTTCGGCGTTTCTTGTTCTGAGGGGGCTTCCATTTGGGTTTGGTTGCTCTCCCTGAGCCTTTCCAGCCGCCGAAGTTCCTTTATGATCACCGCTGCTGTTTGTTTCACAGTATTCCATACTGCGTTCGATGTCAGCATATGTTTTACGATGTTCTCCGGAGTTGGTATTTCTCCAATTATTTCCTCAAGACCTCTGCGTTCCAAGCGAAAATGTGGGCACTGAAAGAGCACATGCTCTGCATCCTCTCTGGCCTCTCCACAGTTTGAGCAATTTGGAGATTCATCAAGCCCAAACCTGTTTAGATAAGCTCTGAAGCAGCCGTGTCCGGTTAAGAACTGGGTGAGATAAAAGTCCACTTCTCCGTGATGCCGGTCCATCCATTTATCTATATCCGGTATAAGTCTATGGGTCCATCTTCCCTTCGTTGACTGATTCCATCTTTCCTGCCATGTTCTCATGCTTCGCTGTCTTTCTGCCAGCTTAATATCTTTGACTGGAGCAAGGGGTTCCTGGATTTTGGCGTCATAGGTCCTCTGTAGCTCAATAGCCAAGATATCCGCTGGTAGCATTCCCGCAATAACACATATAGCATCATCGGATACCGTCCGAAAAGCGCAACATACTCTCAGCGCGCACAGTCTGTTGACGGAATTAACTCTTCTTGAGTGGGACTTAATTTTCACTGCCTTTGCCCATATTGGTGACGCATACATTATTATTGACTGCGCCACTCTTGACAAAATTAGTCTCCTTGGTTGTCTGGGTCCTCCAATGTTTGTCATTATTCTGGATAAGGCAGTACACACCCGAGCAGCTTTGTCGCACGTTATTTCAAGGTGTTCCTTGTAAGCTAGCCTAGCGTCAATCATCACACCTAGGTATCTGATCACCGGTTTTGACGTTATATTTTGGTTGCCTACCCTGATGGTGATTGCTTCTCTTTTCTTGCGGCTGCTTACTAGTACTGCTTCCGTTTTATGTTCCGCGAGTTCTAAACCGACTGCTGTCATCCACCGTCTCACTTTTCGGATACATTCGTTTCCAATGTCCTCTATTTCTTCCAGGTGTTTTGCTGTCACTACGATTGCGATGTCATCGGCAAAGCCTATGATTTTTGCCTCGTTGGGGATTTCAAGCCTCAGCACCTTATCATACATAAGGTTCCACAAGATAGGACTTAGTACCGATCCTTGTGGTACTCCGCCAGATATGTGGTACTGTTTTACCCCATCGTCGGTATCGTAAAACAGGTACCGTTTCTCGAAATAATTGATTATTATTTTGATTAGGAATTCTGGTACCATCATTTCTCTAAGTGAGTACAAAATATGTCCCCAGTTTGCAGAATTGAACGCATTTTTGACGTCCAGTGTTATTACAGCACCGTATTTCTTTGCGCCTCCTCTCCATCTTCTGCCCTGGATAGCATCTTCCAGGATTGTGGTTACCCTCCGTATAGCATCGATTGTAGAACGGGCTTGACAAATGTCTAACAGAATACAGACACTATAGAGCACCCAAGGGTAGTCTCCTTACTCCTTGAATGTAAGCATGTTATAAAAATAGGACTGCAATCCAATGTCAACTGCCTAAGGTGCCTTTATCCTCCCATTCAATTAGACGAACTTCATGTCTTGGATATTCTGGTAACTGGTTCTATTGATGCATTCACCTCTGTCTGGTCATTAAATCTGAAAATTTCTATGCAAATAATTCTCATTTTTCTAAGAAGGAAAGCCGTGACCTATGTGGAAACCTATTAGAAGAGTCAGCTTTGTTCAGAAGTCCTCTGGTCCTTTTCTTGTTGTATTGGGTCCACATTTTTATTTTTAATTGAGACATGTGGTGATAGTTTACGAACTTACATATGTAGGACAGGTTGTAAAAGTCCGATGTAATTTTGGTCATAACTGACTCGCCCTTAAGCCATGATCAAGCCCGTTTGATTCTGAACCTTTTCTTGCAGGCTCATCACCGTGTAGACCCATATACCGGGGGTCTAGTAGAGCGTGAATGTTTTGCTCCAAGTTTAGCTATTTGAGTTTGCCTTTGCATCCCTTTGCCGCTAATTTTTTTAGTGAAAACATACCAAGGAGTTTGGTTTTTGGGTTCAACATTGGATTGAAACTAACAGAACATAAAAAAGAGGTGTTGATACTCAGCTCAATCTAGGGTGCCTTCAACTAAATATGTTTCTTCCTGTCGCATCATGACATGCAAAGCAAACATCCTATCATGACAGCGATCTCGCTTTATTCGCCCTGAACACTTAAGTTTAACCCACTTAGCCTAGTAGAACATATGAACCATTGAGAAAGTCTCAAAAGTGTGAGGTTGAAAAGATTCTACTTTCACTGGTTCAGTACTCAGTCGAATCTAAGATTCCCACCTCGCAGTATATGTACAAAAAAAAAGACATCCACGCCAAATAAACTTCAACAGCCGTGAGGACTTCCCAACACTTCCCGGCGTGCTATCAAATTTCAAGCCATATTCTCAATTCCACCCTTCAACATCACTCATTTCGAAAATTTAGATATTATAGCAAAACAAACACAATTTGGCCATCTTACAGTTCACCTCAATTGTGCGTCGACCTTGGAACTCTTCATTAACATTAAATCAAACAAATTTTTTTCTCATCTCACAACACTATTCGCACTTCAGCAATCGCTTGAGAATTGAAGTGATTTTCACCGTGATACCACGTAATAAACCAGCAAAGGTACCACAACCCCTTCCAGAGCACACCCACATTCGGCAAACATCACGGTTCACACCTAGCCCACTGCCGCGTCGCGTCGCCTAACCACCATCCAGCACCACCAACGATGGAATTACCAATTCAAAAGCCATCGAGCTTCGCGTAATAACTAATATTTACCCTAACCTTTCGAGTGAGGACAAAAAAAATGAAAAAAAAAATCTCCTCATCTTCATTTGAAATTCAAATATTCGAGATGTGAAGTGGAGTTGTGCTCGCTGCTTCAGATGCTCGTTGCTGCTCGACGATGATTCCACTGGTGGTAGCTTTTTCTATCTCGCAGAAAACAGTGCTCTTCAGTGTGACCCTCACGAATTCATGTTTTTTTCGTTTTCTTTTTTCGAGAAATGGTAAACGAAAAAAGATTCACTACGCCATGATGCCATGTGTACGGATGTTGAGTGGAGAAGATCTTGCATCATCTTTAACTTTTAGTCATGTGACATGTCGACGAAACAGAAAGAAAGCAATCACTTGTCAAATATTCGTTTTTTTTTTATTTATTCGTGTAAACACGACGATGTTGATGTGAGTTGACACAGAGTTGCGTGGTGGACGGATTTGCATTGACGAATTTGGCAAGTTTCTGGTGACGCGTAACAAGTGGGCTTTACTGTTGATACTTTCGAGTAAAAAGTACTCGAGAAGTGATGAGAGGAGTTCATAATTCGAATGGCACACATGGTGCTAGTGGCGGAGGACGATAATTGATCGGTCAAGGGCTCTGGTCTATGGTCTGTATACGATTTTCTGAAAGAAGATACTGTTCGTCTGCAGTGATCATAACTCAGGTTCTAGCTTTTCGAAATCTAGGCTTTGGTTTCACACTTTACCTTAGGTGGCACTACATTCCGGGATAGACCTGACCCTCGGCTAGGCTTCAAACTGGTTAAACATAAATTAGGCAATGAACCCTTATTCTGGCTACTGTCATGAATCTGGCCAAAAAGGTAGTAAGTGAGAAAGTGATGGCCTGGTACTGTTGGTATAGACCACACTAATCCTGGGATTGGTTGATTCTACGTTCTGTTCTCGAATAATTTCTAGACTGAACCATTCGGCCAGTCCAATGTATCAGAAACATCACATAGCCATAGGATCATCCTTCTTCCAGATGAGTCGTATGGAGTCGTGATACTCTATTGATCGAACGTGATTTTGTTAACACATACTCGGTTGACGATTCGGTGGGAACTCCTAACCTCAGACCTTTAAAACTGACGGTTTTGATTAGAGTTAAAGACCTCTGTTATTGGCCACAGCAATCTAAGAGCGTTTAGTCTCTAGCGAAGTTATTAACATAGTCATTGTCGCACTCACATCGACTGAGACATAATAGAGTTAACCAACAATGATATCTGAAGTCTTAAGAACTTGATCGTTTTAGTATCCTCATACATAAAACTCCGAACTACTCGTATTCCAAATATCCACCGGATTCCAGGAAGGAGATGCGCTGTCGTATGAATTCTTCAATCTCGTGCTGGAATAGATAGTCATAAGCACGGAAGGCACTATATTTATACCACCTCCTGTGGTATGCAGACGACATTACCATCATCGATCGCTCCGGGCGAAACGAGTTAGTTTTGAAGTAAATGAGGACAAAACCAAGTAGGTATGTATGTACAAGACAAGTATTTCATCTCAAAGTCACTGACTTATCGAACAGCCCTCGTACATTTGTAGGTAGAAGCATCTCTTCACAGCTTAGGACACAACGTCACTGTTAGCTAACTTCGAAGTGGTTAAGCAGTTAAGGAGTACCATGAAATAAATGTCAGCTCCACGAATGACACCGTATAGGAGATTCCGCGAAGATTTACCCTAGGTAACCCCTACTCAGTCCAAAAGTTTAATCCAGCCAGTTTCGCTATATGGAGCCCAGTGCTAGAGCAGGAAAACAGAGCAGATTTGGAGCACTTTCGAGAGAAAAAGTCTTCGTCGAATAGAGAAGAAGATACAACCACTAGTTCTATGAGTACCAAGATCGGGATGTAGTCCACAAAAAAAAAATCAGAACAAGTCCTTCACTGGGTCATCGAACGAATGAACAATAATGGTCCAGCAAAGAGGACTTTCGAATTATAGCCTCCAGGTTTGAGACGACAAGGAAGACAGAATATTCGTTTTAAGATTCAAGCTACACAGATACTAGAGCGGTTTCGCTTGGTTAACCACCAAGGAGCAATGTATATTGGACCGAAAGGATTCATTGACGGGTCGAGGCCGTCAAGTATAAGAAACTGTCAATTGCTTAGAGTAGGGGGAACGTATTCCAATCATGAAACTTCAGAAAATTGCGCAGTACCTCCCTGGCATTGTACCCAAAGAATATGATAATTACTGCTAGTCTGTCGAACAACTTAACGTAAACCCCATTAGTTGCTCACACATATTGTGCTGACCCCATTTGCTCGCCTTCCGCTTCCCCAAACCATTATCAATCCAATTACATACGTCCTAATGATGCAACTCAATTTACCCTATCAAATATACATACAACTACACACGTACACACATGCAAGGATAAGATCCGAGTGTTAAAACAAAACAAAACGATAGAAAAAAAAAAAAGAACAAGCGATGCTTTTATGTCCAATATGCCATTAGCCTAATCACTCGTCGAAATATTAAGAGCACATCCATCCATCTATTCTCCAAAGAACTTTTTTTTTTTAACCCCCTTGCCATTTCCCAGCACTTCCTTCCCATACACAACCAATAACGACATACACTCTCTTTAGAGCCATTCGACATTTTTTTTTTGTTTTTTTTTTTGTTCCTCCATTTCTCTACCCCATCTACTAAATGCATTAAAAGATTCATGATACCGGCAAAACGCTTTTATCATATCAAATTGGCTTTGTTTGTTGCCGGGGTTGGTTTGGGGGGTGAATTGAATACGTGAGAGGGATGTGTTATGGAAGATGATGGCGGTGCGTTGTTAGTAGAGAACGGGTGAGAGAAAGAGAGAGAGAGAGAGAGAGCGGCGAGTGACTAAGTGAATTCGCAAATAATAATAACAACTAACAACAAAATATAATTGCACCAATACTAGAAGGATACTTGTGGTTGTGTTGCTGAGTTCTCTCCCTTGTTGGCGGTTTTCTCTTTTGAACGGTTTAAATGGAAATATGGCAGCCAGATACTGAGACTGAGACTGAGATACCCCAGAAGGAAGCTCTCTTTCGATTCTCTTGAAGCTCTGTGAAGTTATCTGCGTGCCTACAACTCGTTGGTGGTCTTCATTATCAATATCTCTGCTGATGGTTTGGACTATCTTTCGAAGGAGGAGTGGGGTGTGGATCATGTAGAGAATTCACTCAAAGGATGTTTAACAAATGGAGAAAGCACTACGCGTAGTCCTTGAGGATAAGTTCGCTTTTAACTGATGATTCATCTGTTTAAGGGTTGTGTTCCAATTTGTATCCTGTGGGGCGGACAGAACTCCGCAGATTTTTGACAATTTCACTTGAAAGTCCGATCTTATCCATTCCATTACCATGTTAATGGTAATCCGAATCCATTTCCTTCAAAGCAAACCAAAGGGAGGGTGACAGCTGTCTAATCAGACAAATTTGACTCAAATGTCAAAACTAGTCACTAGTACTGTCCAATGGGGCCAAAATCGATCTGGAATTCTCATGTTTTCTTCTTGAAATAAAAGGACGCGAACACGGATCAAAATCCCTGTTAAAGATTGATTTAATCTGTCACAATGTTCAGAATACCGAGACTTGATGATTGATGAGTTCAACATAGCCAGATTTCCAGAGAAAACCTATTTATTTAGAATTGAAAGTATGTTCGGCCAAGATCTCTTTGCCTGGCCCACTTGCAATTGGAGAAGATCGGTAGGTTGAGATCAATCAGCCAATAATAATAAGTCTTTGGCTAACCTAGACATCCTAATGGGTGGAAAGGTTGAACATTTAAAGACCAAATCTGAAGTCCTTGCAACCGGTTTTGAGTTAAAACTAGCAATGGTATCCGCTAAGAATGTCCAGATACGGCTGATCAGTTCTAGCAGTTACCTAAACCTATCGCGAGACGACAGCTTTTAGAAGGTTTTATATAGTCTATTGAAAGACCCTATCTACCTCTACCTTTGGAGCTCTTGGTGACATTACTCTGTCACCTGTATATGAACTACCCTTCTGCGGATAAAGCCGATCTAGCTTACCTATCAGCCAAATTAAGCAATTTCGTGGATGTACCTAATGTCCACTACTCAATTGCTTTTCAGTGCTTTGATCGTGCCTGTGATCTTTTTATGCTACGAGTAATGTGTATTGAGTCATTTGTCAGCTCAAAGAATGTTAGGGGCACATCCCTTGTAAATGGCACATAGTACAGTATAGTACAGAACTGCAGGATGATATGCCTTCCATCGAAGAAGCTAGTCCTTGTTCGAAGCTGTCTAAGCTTTTCCCAGTGTGATGCCTCCAGCTATAGTTGCATCCTATTCCAATCTTCATACCTACTCTTCCATCACAGTTAGTACAACCTACTATTGGGTGAGCTTCATATAAATCTTCGCCGATCCTTTGCGTCCTAATGGCATTCCAATTATCGTTCTTTCGACGTATCCCCATTAAAAGGTGTTCTCCTAACAAAACAAAACAAAAAATATCCTTCCCTTCGATACTAACCCATCTATCTCTTTCACTTCATTAGGGACTTCAGAATTCGCCCAAAAATCCGATAAACCTACCCCACTTCAACTCAGTCAAGTTTCGTCAAAATAAGGCCCTCAACTTCGTACAGAGAAAATGGAGATATTTCGTGTATACTCGACTTAATTGGCATTCATTACCACAAAAGAGTGTACGTCGAGTCAACAGACACACTGTCGAGCTGGGTCTGAAGAGGTGAGAGAGAGAAAGAGAGAGAAATCCGGAAAATTAAATCAAACAGAACATTTGTATTTATTACGGAATTCCTCGAGGGGGAGCGAGAACCCCTCCGCGCCGGCTAATGCTTGACAACGATTACCAAAGCTGTCAACTCACGTCAAATCGTATACGAGTTCACTTGTTATCCTTGGTGCAACACCAACAGGCAACAGGATTGTTCATTATTTTTGTGTTGGTCTCTGATTTTTATTAATTTTTTGGCAAACCTCTTGCTCCCCCCCGCCCCAGGAACACATGCTTGACGTTCTCTCGCGCTTGAGCTCGACAAACCTTCCTTTTTCCCATTTGGTGGTGGTTTTCATGTTCGCAAACGACGACGACGATGAGAATGAGATTCCTTTAGATCGCGTTGTTGTCTCCAGCCCGCCGCCACCGATACTCTGAATGTACGACGACAAGCGGGCACACAAGGAGCTGGAGCGCACACAGCGTATCGCCTTATATCTTCCGTTAATTGGACCCAATTAAGATAGCAAAGAATGCTTTTATATCACGCTGCTTTCTTTCGATTCGTTTTCTTTCTTTTTTTTCTGCTCCCTTACTCCCTTGTTCCATGCTGTGTTTTATTCATTATTTTTTTTTTTTATTTTTTGTTGTTTCCTTTTGCTTGCCATTTTAATAACGTCAAAAATGCAGCAGGCACCTTTTCGCTACTACCCTCCTCACTCCAACTGTCACACTTACGGCTGAGTATGATTCCGGGGAGAGTGAGAGAGAGCGAAAGCGAGACAGATGCAGGCAACGAACGAACGAAAACCAAAACAAAAACATAGAACATAACAATGGAAAATTAGCGCGCGCGAATGCCCGATACCAAGCGACGAAGATGAGTGAGTGTTGACTTTTAAGAGAGCACTCTTAATTTTTTCTACACCATAAAGAGAGCGCCAACACATTCTCTCTCTCTTTCCGGCCGCATATCCTTGTACAGCCATCTCGCTCAGAATCAATTAAACTAATTGATATTTTCACACAAACACTACGAACACACTCTAACCGAACAGAGAAAGAAAAACACACTCTCGCAATGTCAAAGAATGTGACAATATGGGTGGAATTGTGGATCCATGTTGGAGCGGCTTCGGCGTACACCAACCTAAAAAGAAAATCAAAAAAAAAAAAAAAAATACACGGAGAATGACGGGCCCTCTTACGGCATCGGGTCCGCAACCCGAGACTTAGTCTAGTATTGTCTGATGATTCACTTGGACGAACGTGCTGAAAAAAATTACTGCACAAGGACTGCTGACGTTTGTTAATCCTTAAACTAAACCAAACTGTGTTGCTCTACCTTAAGGCAAACTGTCAACACACCGAAATTGCTGTCAAAATTAAGTTCCGTGTGTGTACCCGTGCGTCGTCGCCGCTTCACTTTGGCGAGACGACATTCGTTTGTTTTCAACTCAAATTCGTCGACTATCGCCGTTACTCCTCGACCCGACTGACTTGGTGTCAAAGGGAGAAAATTAATTATTGAATGCAATTCCATGTCCATTCCCGACGACACAGACAACTAGTGTGAGTGCTAAAGTGAGAAAAAAATATATATATATTTAGAAAAGTGCTGTCAGTTGAAATAGAAGAGCGAGGGGCTGTCAAAAAAGTAAAGAAAATCATAAAATTTGCCATATGTATACATATATGAATGTGTAAGCGAAAAAAAGAAAAGCAAAACAAAGTATTTGTGTTTTGTTGCAAGTGTGTCGTTCATCTTGGAAATCGCGTGAAAAGAAGAAAGAACGAGTGATAAAGAAAGAAGCAATTCTGCCGGTTAAGTGATTTGTGTTGTTATTAAATTTTTTGTTGTTTGTTTGTTCCTTTTTACTAGTGTGCAGCAGCAGCAGCAGCAGCCGTGACTTATGTGTGTCAAATGCATCGAATTAGAGGTAAGTGCTATCTGTTTTATTTGTTAATCAAATGAATTCCCTTTTGTCTGATGTGCGAACTGTCAAATGTTGAAAAATCGAAACTCAAAAATTAGACCGGGTGAGAGTGTACTCGTATAATGTATGTAAAGAAACGATGGGCAAACACGGAACAGATATTAAGAGCGCCTTTGAAGAGAGCCAATTCAACAGCTATGCCAAATTGCTGAGTTTGTTCAGTTTAGTTCGAGTGCAAAACAGTGGCCGCGGAAAGTTTTGCTTCCTTTAGGTTTTACTTTTTTTCTTTAGAAATACAAATTAATGTCAGTGTTGGGCTATTAGTTGATGTCTATTCTTATTCTATTTATATTAGATGATAAATGTTTCTTAAGTTCTTAGTATTCTATCAGGGAAATCAGGGCTCAATCAGAAAAAAATATCTCGTTCTGAAAAATAAACATCTGGGTTGTGTTTGATAGAGTCACAATTGGACCATTCTGATACCAGACATCCATTAGTTATTCCAAACTACCTAACCACAACGTTTTATAGAGCAGACAATGCTTCTAATGTCTAATGTTCTTCACCAAATCGAAACTTTGGAAGCACTTCCCACCTATTTGTGTCCATTTCAAATGTCAATTTGAAGTCATGCCAATAAGTGTCAATTTTGATAGATGAATGACATATTACGAGCTTAAAAATATGTGGACAAATCTCAGGGATTAAGAAAATTTACTGAAAACTCGGGGGTTTCGTTCGATATGAAATTCTTTTCTATTCGTTCATACAGATCCGGTAAAAGTCTCTTAAGCACACATCTAACACTTTGACATAGGTATACATAGGTCGAATGAGATGTCGTATGACAGTTCTGAGCTATATTCCCAACTGAAACGAATCCAGTACTTTTTTTTTTGTCTAGCTTGTCCTCTTCGTCGCACCATTCTCACATGCAGTTGGCTCTTCTGTTTGCAAAAAGCTTTAATAGATGTAGAGAGAGGTTTACCCAAGACTTGGCCCTTGTTTTTGTCCAGACAACCGACCCAAGTGTATATTGAATTTCATCAACATAATAGTATCTAAAATGTATAGTTACTGGGGCAGCCTGTCTGTCTTGGTTGTATGTTATCACTCTAAAATTCCTAAAGGGATCTTCAAAAAATGTTAGTGCTAACAAGATCTTGTAGGAGAAGTTCTTATAGAGAGTTTCAGATCCAAACTACTAGGTTGTTCAAGTATGCAGAGGAGCGACACCTTTTTGAGGTGCCGCTGCATCATGATTGCAATGAACCTTTGTCTTAATCGCATCTTAGTAACTGAATATGGTTACAGAGTTTGTAGGAAAGAGTATTTCCTGAAAATGTGACACGCTGACCCCTACATGGCAAAATCGTCTCCTTCTTTACTTCAAAGAACTGAGCGATTTGTCAGAACAGTCACCACTAACTATCCTGAAATTTTAAACATTATGCGGATGGTTCAGGGATGGAAGCTAACCTATCACAAAGTCACGTTTTAAGGTGATCCTCGACAGGGGTTCACATACTTCCGAGTTGTTCAACCTACATACATATGTACTTGCCTAATTCACAAATGAAGTGAACTCTGGTAAGACATCCACCAAGCTTTTACAACTTTGACACTTGTTTGGGTAAACCTGGCCCATAATCGATATGATTTTTATATTAACCAGGTCTTTCGCTAAGTGCCTCTAGTTGCGAACTTGTCCACCTCATGTAATTGGGGTTACCTTTGTCTACTAGTAGCCTAACTCGAAATCGCCAATTTGGATTACTGGATTCATCAATAATGTGATGATCGCCTCCATGAGCTAGAAGTTGCGTTGCCTTCTTGAATATGTGTTTCCAGTATTGATCCTTGTCTTGAGCTTTACCTGTTAAGGTTCCGCGTGACTCTTTGCTGGATCTTGATACAAAACGAAAGAACGATGACTTGTATACAACGTCAGAATAAGACAACTACAACTTTGACATACAAAGGTGTTTTTAAAGTACCTATGTCTAAAGGTTAAAAAAGTTTAAAAAAATTTTGAAAATCAGGGCCTGGAATCATTGATTTTGGACACTTTTTGCTATCTGGGACTCTGCAATGGTTATCGATCTCAAACACAATGCCACCAGTTAGTTAGGACAAGCAAGCTGCTAACTCTGAAGATAGCAGAAAGTTACTGTGTTTCCTTGAACACGAGATCTCCAGATCCAAGACCTGACTTAAAGGATACAAGTCCTGAAGTTATATAGATATCTATATAAGTGTTTGTATCAAACGAGACGATATTCCCGAAGGACTTGATACCAATAATTTGGCTTATTCCTAAATAAAGTCGAAGGAGTTAATGTTGTGCAGAAGTGCTTCCAATGGCAGTCATTTATCTAACCAGTATCTTTCACAATAAGATGAAATTTTCTTGTCTTTTATTTAATGTACGTGCACTCTTAACAAGCAACGCAATGTATTTTGACATTTGAAACTATGTAGATGGCTATATTTTGTAAAGATAGTGGGTACAGTCTGCAACACAGAATGCTGCTTAACTCAGCTGGTAGTATAGAAGAGTACCAAATCTTCTCCAGCGTTGTGATTTTAATTGAAATTGGTTTCCTTTTAGACCATAAACATTGACCATGGACAGAGGCTATCGATTTTAAATTCTTGCGTGGGTTCTTGTTTGGGTTTACGTTGATTAGATTAGATTGTAGGGGTGGCGCATGGTTGTATACATTGGCGCCCCATTCGGCAAATCAAAAGTTGAGTGCAAATTCTTTCGGTCTTAAGCTGGTGAGATACGAGTGTAGTCCACTCAAATGGCGTAAATGGAAAATAATTTATCCGTCTATCCATTGCCTGTGGTATTTATTCTTTTTGTTATAGATGATGATCATCCTTCCACTTAGCACACTCGAACTGCAAATATGTACTGTAGCGTAGCTCTATTTTTAACTCACTTAAGGTGGGCTTGATGAATCTATAATACCATCAATTTAGTATACGATCATAATGATGACTAGTGGCAATGATATAACCAGTCGGACGGTGCTACATGCGCACGAACCTATTTTACCATCTGGCGGTTGACTTTTACGCGCATAGGCGATTTGTTTGATTTCATAATACGAACCACAAGGGCCATGATCAGAATTTATAGTTACTATCGTAGTATAATAGATACTATCCGACTGTTGAATCGGCTGATGGATTGATACTTTCCTTGGTAAGTGGGAGTTTGGGCAATTTGTTTGATAGGCCTTCATTCTTCAAAGCAAGTTTCTGCGAGACATCCACTTAATACATTGCTCGATGGTTAGGATACATTTGGTGTTGATGTTATCACATACGTATAACCATGATCTGGACGAACTTGGTTTCTGATTTCCAAAATTTCTTTACGGAGATCAAAAGGAGTTTCAACAAGGTCTCGGTGTATGAGATCTGTAAGATTTTTGGTCAAAAACATCCTGCAGAACTATGTATGTTCTGAAGGTGACATTCTGTGTCCCATACAATTTCAGATTGTGTTTCAAAGTCTTGACAGACCCTTTACAGGATCCATTCGTGCTACCCTGAAGCATTCCATTCCAAGATTACAGTACTTTTGGTAAGAAATAAGGCTTATCTGGGAAAGGGTTCCTTGGATCCGTGCGGCTGCACTCAAGGAACTTCTCGACTCCATGCGATTTTTACTCTAGACGTTCCACTAGATACTTTTCCTTTTTATTTGCATATATTGAGAGCTGTACTTAAGCGGCTCATTAGTCTCCTCTTGGGATAGTAAGCAGAATGCCTTGCCTACTCATTTAACTAGTTCTAAATTTTTTGATTCTTGGGTACTCATCCTAGGTCTTGGGATCCCGAGAACTAAGATATCCGTGGCCCACGATAGGATGGGGTTTCTTATGAACCCAATAATGTAAGACAGAGCTCGTTAGGAGCTAGGCAGACTAAATGAAAGCACTCGGATGTGTATAAGATGTCGGCCAACTTCTTGCTATTTCGCTTACGCTGTGCAGGCTTATCTGGTACTATTTACGTTTGTGTTGAGTGTAAAAATATTCTAAATAGAGGACATATTTTCAGTCCTAAGGTTCTGAGCTTGGGTTTCTTTAAAAAAAAAATTAGGAAATCGCAAATCCCCTGTATCACCTTGTGGGTCCTAAGCCTCGACCATGCCTACGCGCCATTGTGTGCGATTTCTAGAAATGTGCCTCAGCTCTCCGCAACTCTTTCCCAGTTGCCGTGCTTCCTTCTCAACTGTTCTGCACCGCGTATCCTGCCATCCTGAGTAAGCGGGTTCCATTGCCTCGCGTGGTTAGCTATGGACCTGTCACCCTTTCGGAGAGTATGACCATTCCACTGCCACTTTCGTCGCTGTATGATTGTGCCTATAGGTTCATGGCCCGTTCTCTGATAAAGTTGTTCGTTAGAGACACAGTTTGGCCAGAAATTCCTAAATGTATATATCGTAGGCACCTATTGACGAACGTTTGCAGCTTCCTCGTGGTAGTGGCGGTCACCCTCCAGGTTCCACATCCATATAGCAGCACGGATTCAACGTTGGAGCGGAACAGTCGTAGCTTGGTCGTTAAGTTAATCGCATTACTACGTTAAACTGTATAGGATAGCATCCCGAACGCAGATTTTGCAGTTCGGTTCCGCCATCGGTTGTCATGTTTGACATGTGTCCTTTGACACTGGAACTGAGGCTTGCATCCCTTACTCCACAGTTCTTTCACAAACGGTCATCATTTTTTCCAAGAGAACCAAGAGGTTACTGAAGAGGATGAATAGGTTGTGAATGTTAAAACAGTGCTGATTTCGTCTGAACTTTGGTCATCAATATGACAAGCAGTTCAGTTGTATTTTCACCTATTACCGCCAGCTGTGATACATCCAATGGATACAAGTAGGATCAGTGGATTGGAGGTAAACCTAGTTTAGTATACTCCCGTGAAGTGTGGCTTTACTAAGTGAGTTGGGTGTATCTATCTATCTTATTAGAGGTCTACAAGGTATCTAATCTGCCTAAACTATTCACTGTTAATAAATCCGTCAATCCGTCAATACCACTAATGCATTTCCACTTAACACCACTGTTTCTGTCCGATTCCTTGCGGGAACATTAGAATATTCTAATCTGTCTCTCATTCCATTCTCGTGCTAAACATTCTCTTTCTTTCCGCCCCTCTGCATCTCGCCCTTCCTTCCTTTCTTTTTACAGATGCTGATTATATTCTAACGATGTTGTATTTACTAATTCTCACCACAAATAAGAAAGATACACAAAGCAGAAGAAGAACAAGTCGACGACGTCGTAACGTCAAATTAAAAGGCCTGCATACAAGACACGTACTAAGAAAGCAGACACATTTCAAGTCAGCTGTTCGAACAGTGAGACATTACAAGTCCCACTACCACATTGGGACATACCCATATGAATTATGAATGTATCTGCAAGCACACTCTGTAAGTGCACAGGCAAAAGAGAGAAACAGCACAAGGTACTAAGAATAAAATAAATAAAGCGAAACGAAAGAACTAAATTGGATTAAGTACTAGTTTTAGTGGATCTTTCTGGTTTGAGTATAATACTTGTTTTTTTCTCAACCAGTACGCGGTGATTATACGTATTTTTGTTCATAAAGTGAAAAAAAAAAACACCAAAAGATACAAAATTTATGTTTAATATTTGTGAAAATGAGTGAATCCACAAATGGGCATTCGTAATCGTAATGCAAAGTGAAAGTTTTACACAGAACCCAGTGTGCACAGTGTGCGAAATGTGCCAAAAATGATTAACAAGATCAGCGTGACTTCCTCATCTTTTAAATCGGTACAAAGATGGCGCTAATCAAGAGTAATCATTTCGTTAATCGAGAGTAAATTGATATTAATTTTTCCTTTTGTTTAATTGCGCAACCATCGGCACACCGCGTGTTGTGTGCTTCATCAGAACAACAATCAATAAAAGCTTCTCATTCAAAAAAAAAATACAAAAAAATAAGTAAGAAAGTACAAAACAAGCAAATAGTATTATTAACCAGTGTAAATCAAGGTTGTTTATAGGTCTCGCTATATTATGGTTGAGAATATCATCGCAGCGCGACTGAGCACCGACGTAACATCAAACACGTAATCAACCGTGTATAGTCCGTCCGTCGTCGTCGTCGTCGTCGTCGTCGTCGTCGTCTACCATTCAAACACCACCTAGGGGGAGGGGTTCTACGTATTTCTAGCAAACGAGAAAAAAAAAGCAAAAAAAAATCCCCCCAAGGAAAACCCAAGAAACTACAGAACCCAGCACGGATTTCAATCTAAAGTCGTCGTGTAATTGTCAGCGTCGTTGTCGTAGTCGTAGTCGTAGTCGTTGTCAGTTTTAGCACTTAAATTTCAATAAACACACTCAAATCGAGTATAATTCTGTGAAAACAGAAAGTCTCTCCTCGATCTCTCTTGACGTACCTACGTCCATACGTTCGTATGTAAGGGGCGCGCGCACACACCACATCACTAGGTATCATCAAATCATTATTGGCGGTATAGCAGCGGGCCGGCAGTGTGTGTTGGTGATTAGCATTTCGCTCAAATGTGATATCAGAAAAAAAAACAGCACTTGCCACTCAGTAAGCGGGCATACATCAATCTGGAATCACGACATACGGCCACGAATTACGAACGAGAACGACTCGATCATCGAGCAGAGTACTAGCTACCCAACAACGAAAGCCAGTGCACTGGAGCAGCAGCGCTCTGAGGAGTTCTTGGACTGATCATCGTTGACGCGAGGCGCAGTTCTTATCGCACTTTCGAGTAAAATATTGTAAATAGCTCTCTTTTAGATCGGTGCGCATACACACACGTGCATTGGGTGTATGCGTGACTTTCTCTGTGGCATTGATTAATCGTGTTTTTTTTTTTTTTGTTTTTAATTTGTTCACTAGAAACAGTAGTCACCATGAACGGGCGACAGATCTCAAGCCCGCAGCGGCTGATGAAGAAGGAATCACTGTTGACGGTACCGAGTCCTCGAATAGGTCCGCCGAACAAGGCGGATCCGTTGAATGTCAGCAGTAATGGTACAGCGGATGCTGAGGAGGAGCTGGGCTATACGCACACGCTAATGTATGGACGGTATACGAGGGATTTGGGTGAGTTTGCTAAGGACGAGGCGCGAAAGCTGAAACTGCTGGAGAAACGACGAAAGGAGGAGGACAAACTGCGAGACAAGGAACGATTGGGCGAGCGACAAGGACGAGTTTGGAAGGTATCCTCATGGATCTGGCGACACACTTTGGCGCGTTTTGGTGAGGATTGGGTTTTCTTGGCCATGCTTGGAGTGATCATGGCTTTGCTGTCTTATATAATGGACAAGGGCATCAATATGTGTACGAACGCTAGGATTTGGCTGTATCGGGACCTGTCGACGTCGCAACCGGTGATCCAGTACTTCGCATGGGTGTCGCTGGCAGTTTGCCTGATACTATTCTCGGCGGGATTTGTTCATTTGGTTGCTCCGCAGAGTATAGGCTCAGGAATTCCCGAAATGAAGACTATCCTCCGAGGAGTTGCACTCAAGGAATACCTCACTTTCAAAACACTGATAGCTAAAGTGGTTGGGTTGATGGCAACTTTGGGCAGCGGCATGCCTCTGGGGAAGGAAGGTCCATTTGTGCATATAGCAAGTATTGTGGCCAGGTTACTCTCGAAATTGATTACATCATTCCAGGGGATCTACGAGAACGAGTCACGCAACACGGAGATGTTGGCAGCGGCATGCGCTGTCGGAGTGGGAGCTTGTTTTGCGGCACCAATCGGTGGGGTTCTGTTCAGCATTGAGGTAACCACCACGTATTTTGCTGTGCGCAACTATTGGCGGGGGTTTTTCGCAGCTGTCTGCGGAGCAACTGTGTTCCGACTATTGGCGGTTTGGTTTCAAAATGCTGACACTGTGCGCGCGATGTTTCTGACGAATTTCACATCGGAATTCCCCTTCGATCCGCAAGAGTTGTTTGTGTTCGCCCTGATGGGAGTGGTGTGTGGATTCCTGGGCGCAGGATATGTCTGGCTGCATAGATGGTATGTGACTTTTATGAGGTCCAACAAGAGGATGAGTCGATTCCTGCAGAAGAATCGTTTCTTGTATCCCGGACTGATCGCACTGATCGTGTCAACTGTTTCATTCCCACTGGGTACTGGGCGCTTCGTCGCTGGAGAGCTCAGCACTCACGAGCAAGTAACAGAGTTGTTCAGCAATTTCACATGGTCGCGGGATGATCTTACCGTGGAGCAAGCAGCGATCGTGCAGCACTGGATAACACCGTACACGAATGTGTTCATCAACCTGTTCTGCTATGTGCTGTTTCTCTTTGTTTTCTCCATCATTGCGTCGACAATACCGGTGCCATCGGGTTCTTTCATTCCAGTCTTCAAGATCGGTGCTGGACTTGGGCGGATTGTAGGAGAGCTGATGCACGTGCTCTTCCCGCAAGGAGTTCGCTACGGAGGGCGTCTTTCGCCGATTATTCCAGGTGGTTACGCTGTGGTCGGAGCAGCCGCCTTCTCTGGTGCTGTTACGCACACGGTCTCCGTGGGAGTGATAGTGTTCGAGATGACGGGACAAGTGACGCACGTGGTGCCGGTCATGATCGCTTCACTCATAGCCAACGCCATTGCAGCTTTGTTGCAGCCATCGATGTACGACAGTATAATCCTCATCAAAAGGTTGCCCTATCTACCAGATCTGCTGCCTTCAAGCTCGAGAATGTACAGCATCTACGTGGAGGACTTCATGGTGCGTACTGTTCAGTTCATCTGGCCTGGGATAACCTATCAGAAGCTAAAGGAAGTGCTCTACCAAAACCGTGGACTGCGCAGTCTTCCCCTGGTCGACAGCCCGGAAAACATGATCCTTTTAGGTTCAGTCCAGCGAGCAGAACTGATTAAGATGATCGACAGGAACATCGGCCGAGAAAAGCGTATGGAAATCGCTCAAAAATGGCACAAGGAGGCCGAACAGAGGGCACGCGAGGAGCAACGAAAGGCCCAAGAAGCTGAACAAAGGATGCGCCGTTCGTCAAGATTCGAGGTCCTTCCAGCTCCGGATATTCTCTCCTTAGAACAAATTGCCAACGATGAAATGTCCCACATGGAAGCCAAGAAACGCCAGGAACTCTTCAACAATTCCTTCTTCGGACAACCACGAAAGTCGATCCTAAAGAAGACCAACTCCTTCAACTTGAAGCAGTGTGCCCCAGCGTCATCGCATAGTCCAACCATAACTCCATACACAACAATTACCGGCTCGGAATACCGAATCCGTTCGGCTTTCGAAGCCATTTTCAAAAAATCTGCCACTCTACAGGATGTTGCTCCACACCCGGCCGGTAGCACCGGCACAATCTCACCCGGAGTCAGCGCCAACGAAGTCCAACATGTACCCAACACTCCCGGCATTATGAAGAAGGTACAATTGCCCCGTGAACGTGTCATCGATATGTCACCCGAAGATCAAAAAATATGGGAACACGAAGAGATGTCCAAGGAAATCAATCTCGAGGAGAACAACGTTCCCATAGATCCGTCACCGTTCCAGCTGGTTGAACGCACATCCATAATCAAGGTACATTCCCTGTTCTCCATGGTGGGCATCAATCATGCTTATGTAACCAAAATCGGCCGTCTTGTCGGTGTTGTCGGCCTCGCCGAACTTCGCAAAGCCATCGAAGACATCAACAACAATAGCTTCGTAGTTCAAACGAATCCCAAAGACGAGGAGGCTCAAGCCAAGCCATTGCTAGAAAATAACAAAAGTGATAAAAATGTTAACATTACAATAACGTCCATGGACTCAGCGCTTTCCAATTCCGAAGTTGGTTCCGACATCGAGGTGGACACTAAGAAACCAAAGCTTCCTGACTAACCAAGTGATTATCGACACACACCAACACAACTAGCTGTTTCGTGTAAGTGCCTTAGGTATTATGTAAAGCAATATATTTATTAGTTTTAAGCCGTAGACGTAGGTCGAAACAAGCTATTTTTGTAACACGATTATATTCCATTACTTTAACGAACGTATCACGTAAGAATCATTTGTATTGTTTTGCTTTTTGAAAGAAGAACTTTTTATCTTTTTGATTTTTTGATTTACATGTAACTACAGTTGTAATACATACATTTATGTAGATAGTCAATAAAAGATACAAGTATTTTGTTTGTTCTCTTTTTCTAAGTTCAAAATATTTGCTTCATTTTGCTACGATTGGAGAGGTAGATACTTTTAGCGCAGAATCCTGGGGATATCATTCACTTTCACACTCTACAAAACGTGATTACTTTTGACTCAATGATGGACGCAAAGATTCATAAGCAAACTATAAGCTGTAACTCTTCCCAACACATATAGTTTACCATATCTAGAATCAACTCAGACAGGACTACGACACATAGATGTAGGACCATTGGACTCCTAAAACACAAGAGAGGAACCCTTTCCAAGATAGTTAACACCCTAAGTGGCCACTGTCTGACTTCTTTGGAAGCTGTAGGAACGAAGAGGGAGAGGAGACCATTGGTCGCCTCCTATTGTACATGTCCTGCACTCGCCAACATCAGAAAGGCTATACTAGATAAATACCTTTTCAACGATCTTAACGATCTGAGCTACGCCTGCACGGCTAAGATTAGCTCCTTCAAAGAAGCGAATGGTTTCCAGAATAAGAGGGTGATCCACCCACCATAGACCTTCTCTGGTCTACATGCATCCCTACCGATGATCGGTTTTAACCAACCAACCATAACACATCGAATCTATTTTCTCTGATACAATCCTCTTATCATGAGTCCTGAATCCAGATGCTGCAAATTTCTGTAGACATTTAGTCTACTCTTCGTGAACACATCCGCGTTGTTTACAGTCAAACAGATAAACAATATGATCACTTTAGTATGAATCATCTGACCCAGCATGAAGCCAACTAGGAAACCCGAAGGCTGTAGACAACTTTTAGTGCGATGTATCTATTAATCCGTAAATTGGAAAACTTTAGTGTATACAGACTGAAGCTCTGTCAAAGCTTTGTTCACGACACATTCGTAAAGCAAAGCTTTCTAAATCGCCGGTATAGTTGCGAAAAGCCCTGCTATTGGCAGTATATCTTCAAAAGGCTCGTTCTGTCTTTTCAAGAAACAATCTGAAGTATCTTGGATGCATCTGAAAGTTGAGGACATCCTTGAATCTGTTCTAAATGAAGTTTTGCTGATTATCGCTAAGAAATTTACTCGTTTTCGATGACAAATTATAATTTGTTTTGTTTTAAATGTTCCTATTATACTTAGATACAATATCTGTAGAACCTACTGTCTTGTTAGGGTGAAATAAGTAGATATTTGGTACATTTAAGCCATTAAGATAGTCCCTTTGGTGATAGTGTTCTGTTACATCCGATGTCGTGATTTGACAGAAGACGCTCTAGTAAAGCTAAGAAACGTAGACTATTGATCCATTAGCTATCCTGTTGATCTAATACCCAGAGTCGATGACAAATATGAGGAAAATGAGTTCGAATATGAGTTCATAAAGTATCTTGCTGGTGCATCATTGGAGGTCTCTCAATATAACCTTGGAAACCAGTTGGTACCTTGGTTCTATTACCCTCAATCGCATAACTAAAGGCCAAAGACTGAACTGGTGTTCGGTAGAAGGAAAACATTGCTCAGATTTAAGCCCGAACATGGTACACTTGCTATAAATCTAAGTTCATTAGCTGGTGGACTTGGACTGGTGGTTTATTGGACTGCAAAACGTTAACAGATTACTATATGAGCAAGAAATAGGTGGATTAGCCATAGTTTTACTCCATAGGATGCTTATTTAACTATTTTTTTTTTAAAGACTAATATACCTAACAAGCGTGCAATTTGTAGGACCTTGCTATCTGACTTTCCCCAGATCGAGATGCTCTCTTCTTCATGTCTACATTTCTCTACTTTGAGAATGACATTCCAACCTCAAGCTTGGATAACAATTGATTTTGCTTAAGCAGGGATAAAACACTGATTTTGAGGAATCAAACCTTGTGCTTTCTTGACTGAATCCATCAGTATGGTGCTCTTTATACCTCATACTCATACATACCTTAACACCATATACTCACAAACAGTCAAGTAATACTTGCCTAGCTTCAAAACTCTGCAAGACTGATTTGAGCTCTAATGAGTGCCGACGATTGCAGGTTTGTGACTAGGTTTGGGGTTAAAAGATTGTAAGTGTTCAGTCCATAGGTACAAGGAAACTATACATTCCTTTGCTTTTGTTTAACTTTCGAACCATCAAATTATCCATAAGCTAAACCTAGCCTGAGAAAAACTTCTACTATTTGGTTTTAGCTGAGTTGATCACACAAAAACATGTTTGAATTGCTCAAAACCGACTTAGATCGACCCTACCGTAGACTGCCAAACTTGTCTTCCTATACCAGAACGCATTACAGCATGTTTTAACACTAACATTCATATTCATTGTAGTTTATAATTGTACTGCATAAGGCTCAAAAACTAATCAACTATTAAATTTTATTCAAGCAAAGCTTAATTGTAAATCCATCACAAAGTACACAATGATGTCAATATTTATCAAAATCCGTTCAGCGGCTCAAAATGTGCGAGGAACTGTCCACATTTACAAAAATGTGATAACTGATGCATACTGATGGGCGATTTAAATTAAAAAAAAGAAAAGTTTTTTACGTAAAAACCAAAAAAATAATGTTTAAGGAATGTAAGACATTTAAAACAAAAATTGTATATATTTTAACAACAAACAAATATAAGTAAATTTATATACATATGTACATAGCCATAAATAAATAAAATTAAGAAATTGTTAGATATTTAATAAATACTTTTAAAATACATGTATAAGTATATTTAAAACAAAATAAATATGTAGAGCATGGAAAAAATCTTAATTTTCTCTTATGCAATCTAAGTCGTTAACTAAGTGTTAATCTGGCCTTTTCTTTGTGTAGAGATACGCTCAGATCCTGCCCCCTTATGTGCAGAAAAATGGATAATTTTGAAATTTTTTGTAAAAGTATCACGTATACGCCACCGATCTAGGCATATTTCTTCCTAATTCTGTCCTCTACTGAGGAGACTTACTTCTGAGAAGATTGATGTTAATCTGGCCTTTTCTTTGTGTAGAGATACGCTCAGATCCTGCCCCCTTATGTGCAGAAAAATGGATAATTTTGAAATTTTTTGTAAAAGTATCACGTATACGCCACCGATCTAGGCATATTTCTTCCTAATTCTGTCCTCTTCTGAGGAGACTTACTTCTGAGAAGATAGATGTTAATCTGGCCTTTTCTTTGTGTAGAGATACGCTCAGATCCTGCCCCCTTATGTGCAGAAAAATGGATAATTTTGAAATTTTTTGTAAAAGTATCACGTATACGCCACCGATCTAGGCATATTTCTTCCTAATTCTGTCCTCTACTGAGGAGACTTACTTCTGAGAAGATTGATGTTAATCTGGCCTTTTCTTTGTGTAGAGATACGCTCAGATCCTGCCCCCTTATATGCAGAAAAATGGATAATTTTGAAATTTTTTGTAAAAGTATCACGTATACGCCACCGATCTAGGCATATTTCTTCCTAATTCTGTCCTCTACTGAGGAGACTTACTTCTGAGAAGATTGATGTTAATCTGGCCTTTTCTTTGTGTAGAGATACGCTCAGATCCTGCCCCCTTATGTGCAGAAAAATGGATAATTTTGAAATTTTTTGTAAAAGTATCACGTATACGCCACCGATCTAGGCATATTTCTTCCTAATTCTGTCCTCTTCTGAGGAGACTTACTTCTGAGAAGATAGATGTTAATCTGGCCTTTTCTTTGTGTAGAGATACGCTCAGATCCTGCCCCCTTATGTGCAGAAAAATGGATAATTTTGAAATTTTTTGTAAAAGTATCACGTATACGCCACCGATCTAGGCATATTTCTTCCTAATTCTGTCCTCTACTGAGGAGACTTACTTCTGAGAAGATTGATGTTAATCTGGCCTTTTCTTTGTGTAGAGATACGCTCAGATCCTGCCCCCTTATGTGCAGAAAAATGGATAATTTTGAAATTTTTTGTAAAAGTATCACGTATACGCCACCGATCTAGGCATATTTCTTCCTAATTCTGTCCTCTTCTGAGGAGACTTACTTCTGAGAAGATAAATGTTAATCTGGCCTTTTCTTTGTGTAGAGATACGCTCAGATCCTGCCCCCTTATGTGCAGAAAAATGGATAATTTTGAAATTTTTTGTAAAAGTATCACGTATACGCCACCGATCTAGGCATATTTCTTCCTAATTCTGTCCTCTACTGAGGAGACTTCTGAGAAGATAGATGTTAATCTGGCCTTTTCTTTGTGTAGAGATACTCTCAGATCCTGCACCCTTATGTGCAGAAAAATGGATAATTTTGAAATTTTTTGTAAAAGTATCACGTATACGCCACCGATCTAGGCATATTTCTTCCTAATTCTGTCCTCTTCTGAGGAGACTTACTTCTGAGAAGATAAATGTTAATCTGGCCTTTTCTTTGTGTAGAGATACGCTCAGATCCTGCCCCCTTATGTGCAGAAAAATGGATAATTTTGAAATTTTTTGTAAAAGTATCACGTATACGCCACCGATCTAGGCATATTTCTTCCTAATTCTGTCCTCTTCTGAGGAGACTTACTTCTGAGAAGATAGATGTTAATCTGGCCTTTTCTTTGTGTAGAGATACTCTCAGATCCTGCACCCTTATGTGCAGAAAAATGGATAATTTTGAAATTTTTTGTAAAAGTATCACGTATACGCCACCGATCTAGGCATATTTCTTCCTAATTCTGTCCTCTTCTGAGGAGACTTACTTCTGAGAAGATAAATGTTAATCTGGCCTTTTCTTTGTGTAGAGATACGCTCAGATCCTGCCCCCTTATGTGCAGAAAAATGGATAATTTTGAAATTTTTTGTAAAAGTATCACGTATACGCCACCGATCTAGGCATATTTCTTCCTAATTCTGTCCTCTACTGAGGAGACTTCTGAGAAGATAGATGTTAATCTGGCCTTTTCTTTGTGTAGAGATACTCTCAGATCCTGCACCCTTATGTGCAGAAAAATGGATAATTTTGAAATTTTTTGTAAAAGTATCACGTATACGCCACCGATCTAGGCATATTTCTTCCTAATTCTGTCCTCTTCTGAGGAGACTTACTTCTGAGAAGATAGATGTTAATCTGGCCTTTTCTTTGTGTAGAGATACGCTCAGATCCTGCCCCCTTATGTGCAGAAAAATGGATAATTTTGAAATTTTTTGTAAAAGTATCACGTATACGCCACCGATCTAGGCATATTTCTTCCTAATTCTGTCCTCTACTGAGGAGACTTACTTCTGAGAAGATTGATGTTAATCTGGCCTTTTCTTTGTGTAGAGATACGCTCAGATCCTGCCCCCTTATGTGCAGAAAAATGGATAATTTTGAAATTTTTTGTAAAAGTATCACGTATACGCCACCGATCTAGGCATATTTCTTCCTAATTCTGTCCTCTTCTGAGGAGACTTACTTCTGAGAAGATAAATGTTAATCTGGCCTTTTCTTTGTGTAGAGATACGCTCAGATCCTGCCCCCTTATGTGCAGAAAAATGGATAATTTTGAAATTTTTTGTAAAAGTATCACGTATACGCCACCGATCTAGGCATATTTCTTCCTAATTCTGTCCTCTACTGAGGAGACTTCTGAGAAGATAGATGTTAATCTGGCCTTTTCTTTGTGTAGAGATACTCTCAGATCCTGCACCCTTATGTGCAGAAAAATGGATAATTTTGAAATTTTTTGTAAAAGTATCACGTATACGCCACCGATCTAGGCATATTTCTTCCTAATTCTGTCCTCTTCTGAGGAGACTTACTTCTGAGAAGATAAATGTTAATCTGGCCTTTTCTTTGTGTAGAGATACGCTCAGATCCTGCCCCCTTATGTGCAGAAAAATGGATAATTTTGAAATTTTTTGTAAAAGTATCACGTATACGCCACCGATCTAGGCATATTTCTTCCTAATTCTGTCCTCTTCTGAGGAGACTTACTTCTGAGAAGATAGATGTTAATCTGGCCTTTTCTTTGTGTAGAGATACTCTCAGATCCTGCACCCTTATGTGCAGAAAAATGGATAATTTTGAAATTTTTTGTAAAAGTATCACGTATACGCCACCGATCTAGGCATATTTCTTCCTAATTCTGTCCTCTTCTGAGGAGACTTACTTCTGAGAAGATAAATGTTAATCTGGCCTTTTCTTTGTGTAGAGATACGCTCAGATCCTGCCCCCTTATGTGCAGAAAAATGGATAATTTTGAAATTTTTTGTAAAAGTATCACGTATACGCCACCGATCTAGGCATATTTCTTCCTAATTCTGTCCTCTACTGAGGAGACTTCTGAGAAGATAGATGTTAATCTGGCCTTTTCTTTGTGTAGAGATACTCTCAGATCCTGCACCCTTATGTGCAGAAAAATGGATAATTTTGAAATTTTTTGTAAAAGTATCACGTATACGCCACCGATCTAGGCATATTTCTTCCTAATTCTGTCCTCTTCTGAGGAGACTTACTTCTGAGAAGATAGATGTTAATCTGGCCTTTTCTTTGTGTAGAGATACGCTCAGATCCTGCCCCCTTATGTGCAGAAAAATGGATAATTTTGAAATTTTTTGTAAAAGTATCACGTATACGCCACCGATCTAGGCATATTTCTTCCTAATTCTGTCCTCTACTGAGGAGACTTACTTCTGAGAAGATTGATGTTAATCTGGCCTTTTCTTTGTGTAGAGATACGCTCAGATCCTGCCCCCTTATGTGCAGAAAAATGGATAATTTTGAAATTTTTTGTAAAAGTATCACGTATACGCCACCGATCTAGGCATATTTCTTCCTAATTCTGTCCTCTTCTGAGGAGACTTACTTCTGAGAAGATAAATGTTAATCTGGCCTTTTCTTTGTGTAGAGATACGCTCAGATCCTGCCCCCTTATGTGCAGAAAAATGGATAATTTTGAAATTTTTTGTAAAAGTATCACGTATACGCCACCGATCTAGGCATATTTCTTCCTAATTCTGTCCTCTACTGAGGAGACTTCTGAGAAGATAGATGTTAATCTGGCCTTTTCTTTGTGTAGAGATACTCTCAGATCCTGCACCCTTATGTGCAGAAAAATGGATAATTTTGAAATTTTTTGTAAAAGTATCACGTATACGCCACCGATCTAGGCATATTTCTTCCTAATTCTGTCCTCTTCTGAGGAGACTTACTTCTGAGAAGATAGATGTTAATCTGGCCTTTTCTTTGTGTAGAGATACGCTCAGATCCTGCCCCCTTATGTGCAGAAAAATGGATAATTTTGAAATTTTTTGTAAAAGTATCACGTATACGCCACCGATCTAGGCATATTTCTTCCTAATTCTGTCCTCTACTGAGGAGACTTACTTCTGAGAAGATTGATGTTAATCTGGCCTTTTCTTTGTGTAGAGATACGCTCAGATCCTGCCCCCTTATGTGCAGAAAAATGGATAATTTTGAAATTTTTTGTAAAAGTATCACGTATACGCCACCGATCTAGGCATATTTCTTCCTAATTCTGTCCTCTTCTGAGGAGACTTACTTCTGAGAAGATAAATGTTAATCTGGCCTTTTCTTTGTGTAGAGATACGCTCAGATCCTGCCCCCTTATGTGCAGAAAAATGGATAATTTTGAAATTTTTTGTAAAAGTATCACGTATACGCCACCGATCTAGGCATATTTCTTCCTAATTCTGTCCTCTACTGAGGAGACTTCTGAGAAGATAGATGTTAATCTGGCCTTTTCTTTGTGTAGAGATACTCTCAGATCCTGCACCCTTATGTGCAGAAAAATGGATAATTTTGAAATTTTTTGTAAAAGTATCACGTATACGCCACCGATCTAGGCATATTTCTTCCTAATTCTGTCCTCTTCTGAGGAGACTTACTTCTGAGAAGATAGATGTTAATCTGGCCTTTTCTTTGTGTAGAGATACGCTCAGATCCTGCCCCCTTATGTGCAGAAAAATGGATAATTTTGAAATTTTTTGTAAAAGTATCACGTATACGCCACCGATCTAGGCATATTTCTTCCTAATTCTGTCCTCTACTGAGGAGACTTACTTCTGAGAAGATTGATGTTAATCTGGCCTTTTCTTTGTGTAGAGATACGCTCAGATCCTGCCCCCTTATGTGCAGAAAAATGGATAATTTTGAAATTTTTTGTAAAAGTATCACGTATACGCCACCGATCTAGGCATATTTCTTCCTAATTCTGTCCTCTTCTGAGGAGACTTACTTCTGAGAAGATAGATGTTAATCTGGCCTTTTCTTTGTGTAGAGATACTCTCAGATCCTGCCCCCTTATGTGCAGAAAAATGGATAATTTTGAAATTTTTTGTAAAAGTATCACGTATACGCCACCGATCTAGGCATATTTCTTCCTAATTCTGTCCTCTACTGAGGAGACTTCTGAGAAGATAGATGTTAATCTGGCCTTTTCTTTGTGTAGAGATACTCTCAGATCCTGCACCCTTATGTGCAGAAAAATGGATAATTTTGAAATTTTTTGTAAAAGTATCACGTATACGCCACCGATCTAGGCATATTTCTTCCTAATTCTGTCCTCTTCTGAGGAGACTTACTTCTGAGAAGATAAATGTTAATCTGGCCTTTTCTTTGTGTAGAGATACGCTCAGATCCTGCCCCCTTATGTGCAGAAAAATGGATAATTTTGAAATTTTTTGTAAAAGTATCACGTATACGCCACCGATCTAGGCATATTTCTTCCTAATTCTGTCCTCTTCTGAGGAGACTTACTTCTGAGAAGATAGATGTTAATCTGGCCTTTTCTTTGTGTAGAGATACTCTCAGATCCTGCACCCTTATGTGCAGAAAAATGGATAATTTTGAAATTTTTTGTAAAAGTATCACGTATACGCCACCGATCTAGGCATATTTCTTCCTAATTCTGTCCTCTACTGAGGAGACTTACTTCTGAGAAGATAGATGTTAATCTGGCCTTTTCTTTGTGTAGAGATACGCTCAGATCCTGCCCCCTTATGTGCAGAAAAATGGATAATTTTGAAATTTTTTGTAAAAGTATCACGTATACGCCACCGATCTAGGCATATTTCTTCCTAATTCTGTCCTCTACTGAGGAGACTTACTTCTGAGAAGATAGATGTTAATCTGGCCTTTTCTTTGTGTAGAGATACGCTCAGATCCTGCCCCCTTATGTGCAGAAAAATGGATAATTTTGAAATTTTTTGTAAAAGTATCACGTATACGCCACCGATCTAGGCATATTTCTTCCTAATTCTGTCCTCTACTGAGGAGACTTACTTCTGAGAAGATTGATGTTAATCTGGCCTTTTCTTTGTGTAGAGATACGCTCAGATCCTGCCCCCTTATGTGCAGAAAAATGGATAATTTTGAAATTTTTTGTAAAAGTATCACGTATACGCCACCGATCTAGGCATATTTCTTCCTAATTCTGTCCTCTTCTGAGGAGACTTACTTCTGAGAAGATAGATGTTAATCTGGCCTTTTCTTTGTGTAGAGATACGCTCAGATCCTGCCCCCTTATGTGCAGAAAAATGGATAATTTTGAAATTTTTTGTAAAAGTTTCACGTATACGCCACCGATCTAGGCATATTTCTTCCTAATTCTGTCCTCTACTGAGGAGACTTCTGAGAAGATAGATGTTAATCTGGCCTTTTCTTTGTGTAGAGATACTCTCAGATCCTGCACCCTTATGTGCAGAAAAATGGATAATTTTGAAATTTTTTGTAAAAGTATCACGTATACGCCACCGATCTAGGCATATTTCTTCCTAATTCTGTCCTCTACTGAGGAGACTTACTTCTGAGAAGATTGATGTTAATCTGGCCTTTTCTTTGTGTAGAGATACGCTCAGATCCTGCCCCCTTATGTGCAGAAAAATGGATAATTTTGAAATTTTTTGTAAAAGTATCACGTATACGCCACCGATCTAGGCATATTTCTTCCTAATTCTGTCCTCTTCTGAGGAGACTTACTTCTGAGAAGATAGATGTTAATCTGGCCTTTTCTTTGTGTAGAGATACGCTCAGATCCTGCCCCCTTATGTGCAGAAAAATGGATAATTTTGAAATTTTTTGTAAAAGTATCACGTATACGCCACCGATCTAGGCATATTTCTTCCTAATTCTGTCCTCTACTGAGGAGACTTACTTCTGAGAAGATTGATGTTAATCTGGCCTTTTCTTTGTGTAGAGATACGCTCAGATCCTGCCCCCTTATGTGCAGAAAAATGGATAATTTTGAAATTTTTTGTAAAAGTATCACGTATACGCCACCGATCTAGGCATATTTCTTCCTAATTCTGTCCTCTACTGAGGAGACTTACTTCTGAGAAGATAGATGTTAATCTGGCCTTTTCTTTGTGTAGAGATACGCTCAGATCCTGCCCCCTTATGTGCAGAAAAATGGATAATTTTGAAATTTTTTGTAAAAGTATCACGTATACGCCACCGATCTAGGCATATTTCTTCCTAATTCTGTCCTCTACTGAGGAGACTTACTTCTGAGAAGATTGATGTTAATCTGGCCTTTTCTTTGTGTAGAGATACGCTCAGATCCTGCCCCCTTATGTGCAGAAAAATGGATAATTTTGAAATTTTTTGTAAAAGTATCACGTATACGCCACCGATCTAGGCATATTTCTTCCTAATTCTGTCCTCTTCTGAGGAGACTTACTTCTGAGAAGATAGATGTTAATCTGGCCTTTTCTTTGTGTAGAGATACGCTCAGATCCTGCCCCCTTATGTGCAGAAAAATGGATAATTTTGAAATTTTTTGTAAAAGTATCACGTATACGCCACCGATCTAGGCATATTTCTTCCTAATTCTGTCCTCTACTGAGGAGACTTACTTCTGAGAAGATTGATGTTAATCTGGCCTTTTCTTTGTGTAGAGATACGCTCAGATCCTGCCCCCTTATGTGCAGAAAAATGGATAATTTTGAAATTTTTTGTAAAAGTATCACGTATACGCCACCGATCTAGGCATATTTCTTCCTAATTCTGTCCTCTTCTGAGGAGACTTACTTCTGAGAAGATAAATGTTAATCTGGCCTTTTCTTTGTGTAGAGATACGCTCAGATCCTGCCCCCTTATGTGCAGAAAAATGGATAATTTTGAAATTTTTTGTAAAAGTATCACGTATACGCCACCGATCTAGGCATATTTCTTCCTAATTCTGTCCTCTACTGAGGAGACTTCTGAGAAGATAGATGTTAATCTGGCCTTTTCTTTGTGTAGAGATACTCTCAGATCCTGCACCCTTATGTGCAGAAAAATGGATAATTTTGAAATTTTTTGTAAAAGTATCACGTATACGCCACCGATCTAGGCATATTTCTTCCTAATTCTGTCCTCTTCTGAGGAGACTTACTTCTGAGAAGATAAATGTTAATCTGGCCTTTTCTTTGTGTAGAGATACGCTCAGATCCTGCCCCCTTATGTGCAGAAAAATGGATAATTTTGAAATTTTTTGTAAAAGTATCACGTATACGCCACCGATCTAGGCATATTTCTTCCTAATTCTGTCCTCTTCTGAGGAGACTTACTTCTGAGAAGATAGATGTTAATCTGGCCTTTTCTTTGTGTAGAGATACTCTCAGATCCTGCACCCTTATGTGCAGAAAAATGGATAATTTTGAAATTTTTTGTAAAAGTATCACGTATACGCCACCGATCTAGGCATATTTCTTCCTAATTCTGTCCTCTTCTGAGGAGACTTACTTCTGAGAAGATAAATGTTAATCTGGCCTTTTCTTTGTGTAGAGATACGCTCAGATCCTGCCCCCTTATGTGCAGAAAAATGGATAATTTTGAAATTTTTTGTAAAAGTATCACGTATACGCCACCGATCTAGGCATATTTCTTCCTAATTCTGTCCTCTACTGAGGAGACTTCTGAGAAGATAGATGTTAATCTGGCCTTTTCTTTGTGTAGAGATACTCTCAGATCCTGCACCCTTATGTGCAGAAAAATGGATAATTTTGAAATTTTTTGTAAAAGTATCACGTATACGCCACCGATCTAGGCATATGTCTTCCTAATTCTGTCCTCTTCTGAGGAGACTTACTTCTGAGAAGATAGATGTTAATCTGGCCTTTTCTTTGTGTAGAGATACGCTCAGATCCTGCCCCCTTATGTGCAGAAAAATGGATAATTTTGAAATTTTTTGTAAAAGTATCACGTATACGCCACCGATCTAGGCATATTTCTTCCTAATTCTGTCCTCTACTGAGGAGACTTACTTCTGAGAAGATTGATGTTAATCTGGCCTTTTCTTTGTGTAGAGATACGCTCAGATCCTGCCCCCTTATGTGCAGAAAAATGGATAATTTTGAAATTTTTTGTAAAAGTATCACGTATACGCCACCGATCTAGGCATATTTCTTCCTAATTCTGTCCTCTTCTGAGGAGACTTACTTCTGAGAAGATAAATGTTAATCTGGCCTTTTCTTTGTGTAGAGATACGCTCAGATCCTGCCCCCTTATGTGCAGAAAAATGGATAATTTTGAAATTTTTTGTAAAAGTATCACGTATACGCCACCGATCTAGGCATATTTCTTCCTAATTCTGTCCTCTACTGAGGAGACTTCTGAGAAGATAGATGTTAATCTGGCCTTTTCTTTGTGTAGAGATACTCTCAGATCCTGCACCCTTATGTGCAGAAAAATGGATAATTTTGAAATTTTTTGTAAAAGTATCACGTATACGCCACCGATCTAGGCATATTTCTTCCTAATTCTGTCCTCTTCTGAGGAGACTTACTTCTGAGAAGATAAATGTTAATCTGGCCTTTTCTTTGTGTAGAGATACGCTCAGATCCTGCCCCCTTATGTGCAGAAAAATGGATAATTTTGAAATTTTTTGTAAAAGTATCACGTATACGCCACCGATCTAGGCATATTTCTTCCTAATTCTGTCCTCTTCTGAGGAGACTTACTTCTGAGAAGATAGATGTTAATCTGGCCTTTTCTTTGTGTAGAGATACTCTCAGATCCTGCACCCTTATGTGCAGAAAAATGGATAATTTTGAAATTTTTTGTAAAAGTATCACGTATACGCCACCGATCTAGGCATATTTCTTCCTAATTCTGTCCTCTTCTGAGGAGACTTACTTCTGAGAAGATAAATGTTAATCTGGCCTTTTCTTTGTGTAGAGATACGCTCAGATCCTGCCCCCTTATGTGCAGAAAAATGGATAATTTTGAAATTTTTTGTAAAAGTATCACGTATACGCCACCGATCTAGGCATATTTCTTCCTAATTCTGTCCTCTACTGAGGAGACTTCTGAGAAGATAGATGTTAATCTGGCCTTTTCTTTGTGTAGAGATACTCTCAGATCCTGCACCCTTATGTGCAGAAAAATGGATAATTTTGAAATTTTTTGTAAAAGTATCACGTATACGCCACCGATCTAGGCATATTTCTTCCTAATTCTGTCCTCTTCTGAGGAGACTTACTTCTGAGAAGATAAATGTTAATCTGGCCTTTTCTTTGTGTAGAGATACGCTCAGATCCTGCCCCCTTATGTGCAGAAAAATGGATAATTTTGAAATTTTTTGTAAAAGTATCACGTATACGCCACCGATCTAGGCATATTTCTTCCTAATTCTGTCCTCTTCTGAGGAGACTTACTTCTGAGAAGATAGATGTTAATCTGGCCTTTTCTTTGTGTAGAGATACTCTCAGATCCTGCACCCTTATGTGCAGAAAAATGGATAATTTTGAAATTTTTTGTAAAAGTATCACGTATACGCCACCGATCTAGGCATATTTCTTCCTAATTCTGTCCTCTTCTGAGGAGACTTACTTCTGAGAAGATAGATGTTAATCTGGCCTTTTCTTTGTGTAGAGATACGCTCAGATCCTGCACCCTTATGTGCAGAAAAATGGATAATTTTGAAATTTTTTGTAAAAGTATCACGTATACGCCACCGATCTAGGCATATTTCTTCCTAATTCTGTCCTCTACTGAGGAGACTTACTTCTGAGAAGATAGATGTTAATCTGGCCTTTTCTTTGTGTAGAAACACGCTCAGATCCTGCCCCCTTATGTGCAGAAAAATGGATAATTTTGAAATTTTTTGTAAAAGTATCACGTATACGCCACCGATCTAGGCATATTTCTTCCTAATTCTGTCCTCTACTGAGGAGACTTACTTCTGAGAAGATTGATGTTAATCTGGCCTTTTCTTTGTGTAGAGATACGCTCAGATCCTGCCCCCTTATGTGCAGAAAAATGGATAATTTTGAAATTTTTTGTAAAGGTATCACGTATACGAAACCGATCTAGGCATATTTCTTCCTAATTCTGTCCTCTACTGAGGAGACTTACTTCTGAGAAGATAGATGTTAATCTGGCCTTTTCTTTGTGTAGAAACACGCTCAGATCCTGCCCCCTTATGTGCAGAAAAATGGATAATTTTGAAATTTTTTGTAAAAGTATCACGTATACGCCACCGATCTAGGCATATTTCTTCCTAATTCTGTCCTCTACTGAGGAGACTTACTTCTGAGAAGATATATGTCAATCTGGCCCTTTCTTTGTGTAGAGATACGCTCAGATCCTGCACCCTTATGTGCAGAAAAATGGATAATATTGAAAATTCTTTGCGAAAATATTAAGTATACGCCACCTATCTAGGCTTATTTCTTCCAAATTCTGGCCTCTACTTGGAAGGTTTTCCTCTGAGAAGACCCGTGATAATCTGAGCTCTACTTTGTCCAGAGATACTCTTAGATCCTGCACCCTTTTGTGGAGAAAAATGGAAAATATTGAAAATTCTTTTCTAAAATAGTACGTATACGTCACCGAGCCAAGTCCATTTCTTCCTAATTTTGCCTTCTAGTAAATCCATATTTGATAGTCCTAATCTTTTCAGAAGGCAATGGCTAAGGGGATGTTTCATTGTCTCCCGATTTTTTTTGGATTCTAGCAGAGGCCACAAGATCCTAGACCTTCACCTATAGTGATGATCTTTTCGAGAATAGTCTTCTTAGCCTCGTAGATCGGTGGCTCTAATGTCCTGAGCATTTTGCCGCACAATGAATCAACAACTCACCAAAACTACGTTTACTGTCCCTTCGATTCAAAAAGACGTGGGGATACTCTAGTTCGAACTTGCGTCATAATACCTCAGAGACTTGTTGCCTATAGATAGAGGAATCTACTATCGTTTTTCAATTAGAAGAAGGTTTGTTTTGCAATTTATTCGTTCGAATACCCAAACCATGCCGGAGGCAGGAAACCACATCTCCGAACCCAAAACGTGAACTTCGAAAAAGTCCCTCTTCCGGAAGTCATACTCATAGCGCGACAGGTCATCGCGATCACGTTTTCACATGCGTCGGCAAAAACGTTTATGAATTTCTTTAATTTATTGTAAACGCATTGTAAACAAATTACCCATTAAACAATTAAAGAAAAAAAAACCAACGTGATGCCCTTTCCCTTGTACACGAACCATTAATTCAATGTTCCGAGCAAAACAGCACACACCGACCGGCGCGAGCGGCATCCATTGTTTTCAGTTTTGCTGACAGGTACAATCAATTAAATTGATTGATTTGACTTATAATACAGCTGAGTTCGAAAAAGTTCGAAGACCAGCACCGGCGTATGGCAATGCCATTGGGCGAAAAAATAAGCGAAAAAAGCGACGAAAATCCCTACAAGGTAGCGTAGTGTGTGACAGTGAACCCAACGTGCGGAAATCGTCTCCGAACGGGTTTCATGCTAGGGGTGAATACTACTAGTCAGAGCAAATCAAGGTTGGAAGTGTGGGTTTTAGCACCTCACACAAAAAACACTGTGTCACCACATTCATTCATTCATTCTGTAGGAGCAGAGGGTATCTATCCACACATGTATCTGCGACAACGAAACGCACGTTGGTGTTTAGCATTCGGCTTGGAAAAGCGACAACACCTGTGTCACTTAGTTCGCGGACATCAATCTGGATAGACTGGAGCTAAGGAGCCAGGGCTGATAGTTGATCGGATCAGTGCTTATCGTGCCTTCTAATCAATCGGTTCGAAACGCCGGACCTCTGAAAACTATGGACAAGGATGCACTGCATACGGGTTCGACACCTCGAATAGTTGCTCAACCAAAGAAGTTGGATCGTCAGATTAGCCATGGCGCAACGGATATGGCGGATACGCTTAGCTACACCCATACGCTGATGTACGGGCGGTATGCCACCGATCTGAGTGAGTACGCAAAGGACGAGGCGCGCAAGTTGAAACATCTCGAAAAACGGCGAAAAGCGGAAGAAAGGCGGCTGGAGAAGGAGCTGCTGGGCTATCGGCATGGAGTAGTGCGGAGAGGCTGCACTTGGCTGTGGGATCACACTTTAGGGCACTTCGGCGAGGAATGGATTTTCCTAGCGTTAATGGGCATCATAATGGCGGTTATATCCTTTACGATGGATGTGGGTGTACATGTGGCCACGAATGCCCGGATTTGGTTGTTCCGCGATATTTTTAACTCCTCACCAATGGTGCAGTATTGGGCTTGGATTTTCCCATCCGTGTGCTTGCTCCTTTTCTCCGTCGGCTTCACTCACTTGGTGGCACCACAGGCTGTGGGCTCAGGCATCCCCGAAATGAAGACTATCATGCGAGGCGTGGTACTTAAGGAGTACCTCACGTTCAAGACACTGGTGGCGAAAGTAATCGGATTGACGACGGCTCTGGGTAGTGGTATGCCCATCGGCAAGGAAGGTCCATTTGTGCATATTGCGAGTATTGTGGCGACGTGTTTGTCCAAGCTGAGGTTTCACGGGATCTACGAGAACAAGTCGCGTTACAATGAAATGCTGGCTGCCGCTTGTGCGGTAGGTATAGGTGCCTGTTTCGCGGCTCCAATCGGAGGAGTCCTGTTCAGCATTGAAGCCACGACCACCTACTTTGCCGTGCGGAATTGTTGGCGTGGATTTTTCTCGGCTGTCTGTGGATCATCGTTCTTCCTACTCCTGGCCGTGTGGTTCCACAATGAAAAAACGGTTAAGCCTCTGTTCCTGACTAATTTTACATCCGAGTTTCCGTTTGCCCCACAGGAGTTGTTCGTCTACGCCTTGATGGGGGTGATTTGTGGGTTTCTGGGCGCGGGCTACGTCTGGCTGCATCGGTGGTATGTGATGTTCATCCGATCGAACAAACGGATAAACGAATTTCTACAGAAGAACCGATTTTTGTATCCGACCATAATAGCCTTCATCGTGGCGACTATTTCGTTTCCCTTAGGCGGGGGTAAGTTCATCGGAGCGGAGTTGAGTACGTACGAGCAGCTGACGGACTTGTTCAGCAATTTCACTTTTTCCCGACCCGACTTAACTGTGGACCAAGCGGCCATAGTTACGCGCTGGAGTACGCCCAATACAAGTGTTTTCGTTAACCTGGTCTCGTATGTGCTTTTTACTTACATTTTCTCGGTTATTTGCTATACACTTCCGGTTCCATCGGGTTCTTTCATTCCGGTGTTCAAGATCGGCGCTGGTTTTGGGAGGATCATTGGAGAGTTAATGCACATTTTGTGTCCTCTGGGAGTTTGGTATGGTGGGATCTTGTCGTCGATCATTCCCGGGGGGTATGCTGTGGTAGGTGCCGCTGCCTTCTCCAGTGCTGTTACACACACTGTCTCGGAGGCGGTCATCATATTTGAGATTACTGGCCAAGTTACACACGTGGTCCCGGTGATGATAGCTTCTCTCATCGCCAACGCAGTCGCTGAAATGCTTCAACCATCCATGTACGACAGCATGATCATCATCAAAAAATTGCCGTACTTGCCAGACCTTCTGCCCACGAGTTCGAGGATGTACAACACTCTGGTGGACGATTTCATGCAGCGGGATGTCAAGTACATCTGGCCTGGACTCACCTACTACGACTTGAGGGAAATGCTCCATCAAAACCGATTCATTCGCAACCTGCCCGTGGTGGACAATCCCGAAGATATGACCCTCCTAGGATCCATCCAGCGATCTGAGTTAACGAAAATGATCGAACGGCAAATTGGACGCGACAAACGAATGTGTATAGCGCAGAAGTGGCGCAGTGACGCCGAGCAGAGGGCTCAGGAGGAGCAACAAGAACTCGAAAAGCAACAGCAACAAATCGAACGTCGGCGATCATCAAGATTCGAAGTGCTTCCAGCTCCAGATATACTCACTGCAGAACCGATCGCTAACAATGGCAGCGCCCAATCGGATGCCAAGAAGCATCAGGAGATTCTCAGTGAGTCCTTCTACGGCCAGCCACCCAGGTCGATTTTGAAAAAGGCAAACTCTTTCCACCTAAGCCCAACGACGGCTCCCTACAGTGAGTCGGACTATCGTATTCGAACGGCTCTGGACGAGATCCTTAAGAAATCCAAAAACCTGCAGGACGTTGAAAGTGGCAACATCCCAGCGGTGGATTGCGCTAAGGACCAGGAATTGGTAAACATTGCAGGCAGCTTGAAAAAGGTACAACTTCCGCGGGACTGCATCATCGACATGTCGCCGGAGGATAAGAAACAATGGGAATTCGAGGAAATGTCCAAGCCGATAAATCTCGAGGAACACAGTGTACCCGTCGATCCATCACCCTTCCAGCTGGTCGAGCGCACATCCATCATCAAGGTGCACACGCTCTTCAACATGATGGGCATCAATCACGTGTATGTTACCAAAATCGGACGACTTGTCGGTGTGGTTGGCCTGAAGGAGCTTCGCAAGGCGATCGAGGATATCAACAACAACACCTTCTCAGTGACGCCAAATGCAAAGGATGACGATGTCAAACCGCTGCTTGGGGGCGACAAAAGTGATAAGAATGTGAACACCACGATAACATCCATGGACTCAGCATTTTCCGCTGGATCGTCAGAAGTCGGCTCCGATGTTGAGATCCTCTCAAAGAAACCCAAACGTTCTGCCTAGTCCTGGCTAGTGATTCCATTTACGTTTTTAATTGTAAGTGTGTGTAGTGTTTAAAAGTAAATTTTAAGTTCTAATAGAATCCACCTAGCCCAGGGCCTGAAGGATGTAGTTTCCTTGTTGTTTCAATGTTAAGTTTGGTTTCAATAAAAGTTGTTTGTAAGTCGATTCATTGGTTTCACTTAAAAGGATTGCAGGAAGGTAAGTCACCAACCATATGGAGGCACATAAAACAGCACATGATTTAAACGCATCGTCCACGAATTAACAATGTCAACAACGAATAAAGTTGTTAATTAAATGTTTTTCTATTTGGTGTGAAAAGTAAAGTGTGATATCTGTCGCGTTTTATTGATATCTGTTTATTCTTTAGAAGAATAATAATTATATTAATTAATACCTTATGATCGTGCTAAAGTCAAAGTACGCGAAAGGCTTTATTTCTGTTTTGTTAAATCTCATTCCCTCAATATGAATACGTACATACGTATATTGTCGTTTGGTGAAACGGTAGAAATCGAAGAATACTTGGAATAAAAGTGGAAATAAGTGGTTTTAGCCAGAACCTGAACGCCACAGATGTCATCATTATCACATGCTTATAAATTCCCCAGTCTGAATCATTCACCTGATGATCATTTTTTCCTTCTGTTCTTGGTTGTGTTTACATATTTTTTGTTCATTTTAAGTCGTATCTCAGCATTACTGTTGATTTTTAATGGTTCAGATACTTTTAGCATTCAGATGGTGTGGTTGTCAGTGGCCCAAATCAAGTGCATGTCTTTGAGACTATTTGGCGGACTGATACATTGGTAGTGTGTGCATTGATTATGACCGCGCAGGTTCTAATTGGAAACATGTTTGCAAGTTTATAGTCTTGAAAGCCAGTGGTAAACCAGTTTCGGTATTAACACGTAATAGTCAGTGTTAAGTGGCTTTAGGTTGCAAAATACACACATTGTCAAGACACTTTTGTTGTCCTTATGCTCCTCCTTGAAGTTTTTCTCTTTTAGAAACGAGAATAATAAACTGTGGGTCCATCTTTTGTCTACTTTCGGTTCAAAATACTCGTTATTACCCAGTTAACATCTTCCAAACTATTTTTCGAACAACTAAAGGGTGACCAGATAGGAGTGATAGTTTTCCAAATTGCCATGTTTTAGCACTTGTCAAAGCTATCAATGACGTCCAGCTGTCAAAATATTCAGTATGGTTTGCCATTTCATGCATCGTTTCACTCTTGCTGAACGTGCGAAAATTAATCATAAAAATTTTTGAAAACCCATGTCATCAAGGCAATCGCACCGTGAAAAAGTTTGAGCGTTACTACACCCTTTGGGCGTTAAGCCACCGGCCACACAGAAAGTAGTGCGAAATGAAGAAAACATCCCTGTCTTAGCACTCAGCATCGAAGAAGACCCAGAGCTGGAAAACATCTGTATCATCGAGCTGTGGTTTCAAGAAGATGGCGCTACATGCCATACAAGCGACGTAACGCTCGATGTTGTGAAGGAGAAATTTTACGACTGGGTCGTCTCACGGCGAGCGTTCATCAATTGGCCGCCGAGATCATAAGACTTGATAGGACTCAATTATTTTGCCTAGGGCTACGTCAAGCCCTTAGTCTACGCTTACAAGTCAATGAGCTTGATGTCAACATTCGAGGTACTATTGACGGAATAGCGCCGAATATATTGGACCGACCGCTGGAAGCACTGCCAGCGAAGCTGAGGCGGCCATTTGCATGATGTTCCATTCCGCATATAATGGCATGAATGTAGCTTCGAAATAAAGCCAGAATCAATTTCATACCTTATACCGTTGTTGCTTTATTTAAATTTGAATTTCTATCATTCTTATCTGGTCATCCTATACTATACGTCGGAGCGGTGTTATGTTACTTCAGTTGTTTCCATCAACTTAGTTCTAATTGTCCTATCACTGATATCCATTTTGGTTCATAGATGTTGGCTCATTATCCTTGCTTACAAATGTGTTAAAAAAGCATGGTCGGATACTGGTTTTAACTAGGCGGTGCGCCATCCCACACTGCACGTCTACAACGAAAATTCGCGACAATGACTGGCCACCCAGATCTCCGTGCTTGACCCCTCTAAACTTCTGTTTGGAAGGTTATTTGAAAAGTAAAGTGAGCCCCAGCCATCCTCAGACCATTGACGAGCTCAAGGCAAACATTCGTGGCGAAATCATCGCTGTACCTGAGATGCTCGAAAGAGTGATGAAAAACCAGCACAATAAGGGTATGATTCTGAAAAAAGACCCAAATAGGCTCTTTTTCGCAGAAAATTTTACCATAATTTGTGGGAACTTCCAGGCCTCTCTACTTGAGGCAGATAAATCTCTGTCGGGTTTCTTAATAAATTTGGCCATAAATTAGGATTCAATACTCTCAGGGACGGAGTTGGATGTGTTCAAATGATTTTCATTTGCTCTATCTTGAGATCATTGAGCGGGACTAATTCCGTTTAACTTCTACTGACTAGTTCAGTATAAGATTCTGTTCAAACCTTTAGGTCTAGGCTAACTGTCTCCTTTACAAATAGCTTCTATTTATTTGCGTATTTTTGGCTCCCTGTTGAGCAATTAATTGTTTCCCTTTGATCTCATCTCTTACAACGCATAGCTTTGACTGTAGGACAGGCACTTTCAGGCATAGTCTCCTATGGTCTCCAAACCCCTTTTTTCAGACGATACTTGGCCATTCCAACAAATTCCAAGACTAACCCATGTTTATTCATATCCTTCCAGCTTGCTGGTGCATATTGGTTGACACACTTTCTCAGGCGAAGACATTAATTTCTCCCATCCGCTCGTCTGGGATTGATGTATCTTTTGTTAGACTTTCTTCAGACTTGAGCGAAACGAATTCTTTCTAACCCAACAATGGATCCCTGAGTCCACAATCTCAGAGATGTCCATTACTGCCAACAGTCTGCCATAAGATGTGCCTATCTAAGCACGTTTTTACAACATGTTAGTCTCCTTGTGGCTGACTTTACTACATCGTTAGGCGATTATCTAAGCATCGATCGATCAGCAGAAAAGCAATTATAAAGACGACAAGCCTAATCTACCTTTAATTTCATTAATTCTTAAACAAAAAAAAAAAAACAATTATTTTTTCAATTATTCAACGACTATTATACTGTTAACATGTGAACACAATAAGCCTTATTGGGAGTTTTAAATTATCGTCGGCAATTTTGACCAGATTAGTAATACACATATCTATTACCAGTCGGACAATGGTTAAATAAAAATAATGCGATATTTATTGCATTCGTTTTTAGTTTTGTATTTTGAAAAAATCAGCGAAAATTGTTGCCGTACTTAACCTGTTTAACAAACAGAACAATGTAGTTAAACCAACGATCTAAACTTAATAGATAGCGCTATGATCGGTGATCGTATGGATTGTTATTATTATCGTTCACTTAGCTTTTATATACAGGAAGCCTCGGTATCCGCTGTAACGTCGTACTATGGGTCCAGTCTCGAACCAGGTAAATTCATGTTAACAGTCTAGCCCATGTAGACGAACTCAAATGGTTTAGGAGTTCATTCAACCTCTGAAGTGAGGCTTAATGCCTTGGAATGCTTTTTAGACTCAAAACTTTGTTAAAAACGAAATTTGAATGGAGTGCCAGAGGACATAATCACCCCGAGACCCAATCGCCTGGTTCCGATGGTGGATTTATAGCAAGGTTTTGGCACATTTCGTCCCTGGTTCCATATAATTTTTAGGAATTATCTAAACTTCGTCTAAACCCCAAGATCCTGGAGAAGAACCAAAGTAGTTTTCTTACAGGAAGCTGAAAAGACCTACCACGCATCCCGTGGAAACTTCGGTCTGAACATCCTATCCTCCTTTCTATCAAAGCCCCTGGGAAAACCTGACCGATGTTCACATTGAAACAAGGGAAAACCTGTGGAGTAGATAGAAATAACGACTTCTGGAGAAGTTGTAGGGGCGAAGAGGAAGAGGAGACAATCAGTCACCTCATAGGCACATGCCCAATTTTGGCCAATATCAGACAGGCTGCACTAGGTGAATAGCTTTTCAATGATCTCAACGAGCTGAGCTCTGCCTGCATAGCTAAGTTCAGCTCCTTCATACAAAGGAGTGGATGGTTCCCAGAGTAAGAGGGTGATCCACCCATTTTACACAAACCTTCTCTGGTCTACATGCATCTTTATCGAGGGCCTTAGAGAACAAAGATTTGGTGTTCTTCCTTGATATTGAAGAACCTTCTTGATTCAAATGCTTAAAACCAGGCTTATCCGTGCTGAGGTTGATACTCCTGAAATACGCCTAATTGTAGGTAAAGACACCAGGGGTAGTGACACCAGGGAAATTCCTTCTCATAGTCAGAGACCTGATGGAGTCTCCTCTAAATAAACTAAAAAAAGTGACAGATAGTGCCTGTCTTCTAAAGAAATTTGGCCAAACCTCGATTGTACGACAACCCATAGACGCATTTCTACCCATAGTGTGCATATATGATCGATAGTTGTCTGGTAGCTTATGGATCAGAAGGCTTGATGCTTTCGTCAAGGATTTCTGTACAGACAAGGAGGAGAAGGAAACCATGACAGATCGACTTTGAAGAAAGAAAACTCTAAACGAATACTTTTTCGCGATCTAGTCAGACTCACTTGGTCGTCGTCTCATAGTTATCTTGTACGACTTCCTCACTCTTTTTATTTTCATTTTAGAATCGCATATCGTGTTAAACTGATCCTAAATTAGAAGACATATGAGCATAAAGCCAGCCTTTTAGTATGTTGGCCTGATCTGTGGCTATAGTGGTCAATGTGGCTGAACTGTTACCACTTCAAAGGAACCAACGCCGTACTACGTTATAGATCAAGCCTAGACCAGATCTGTCTTGAAAGTCGAATTGGCTTTACTAAAAGTGTTCAGCCTTAGCAAGATTTTGCATGTAGCGAGGGGCATACCCAGGTTCAGGCATTTCGGGAGCATTTTGTTGGTCGTACCGAGTCTAGTGAGCTCGTCAGTCTTGTACTTTCCTGCAATGTGTCGGTGGCCGGTGACCCAGCATAGATGACTATTGAACTGCTGGGACATCTCTAGAAGAGACAACCTTTGGCCTTTATATGCCGGTTGACAGCTAGTATCCCTGACAGATACCCCTGACAGGTCTCGATCGCCAGGATTTCTGCCTGAAAAATGCTACATTACTGTGGAAAATGGAAAAAGATACTCCAATTGAGTTAGTTGTAAAAAACACTGCAATCCAGTCCTTTATCTGTCTTTTAGGATTTCATGCAGAAGGGGCCCGAACTGTCCTAAACAGAGACTTACTCACTACAAGCACGGTCAGGGATTCTCGCGCAAGAATTTTGATCAAATAATACGGTCAACGGGATGTAGTCAGTGTCATGATCGAGAAGTGGGCTTCCTGATACTTAGACCATAGCGAGGAGGCTTTGAGTCAGATACTGGCGTTAGCATTTAATTGGTTGTCAAAAATGTCTAAGGTGAGCAGGTGGAGCCATAGCACGGAGAAGACAAAGTTCTCAGTGCAACGCTGATGCACATATATAGATATGCAGCTCCAGATCTATCCTCTATTTATCCTATCTGCCCTCATGAAGGACACGGACAAGCAGTGAGTGATATGAGGTTGAAAACCCCAGCCTTTACCTTTGGCCAAAGTTACTTTCTTAACGCGTTCAAGTAGATTGGTTTAATTTCAAAATTAGTTGAAATAAATAAAAAAAATAAGTCGTGTTTTAAGACGACCTTTAGTGGAGTCCTAAATGACTTCTATTAACACCAGCTTTCTAATATTCATTAGCCCTTAAAAATATGTCAATATGACGGTGTCGCTGCTGTCTAATTGGTTTCGAATTCCTGTTTTTACCATTCCAAAGCTTGACGCGTTTCGAGTCAGCATTTTCAACTTAACATCCACAGTCTGTGTGTGTTTTCGTTTCATTTGATTGTTTTAAACTAGCATAGAATCTACACCAAATGTATTCTTTAGAAAAAAAGGTACAAATTGAAAGATCGTGATGAAAAAAAAACAACATCACGTGCGTAAATTATTGAATAATTTCCCAATTTCATTAGTATTTAGCGATGAATTCCATTTCGTTAATATAATTTGCTTATAAGTCATGAATATGAACAATTTACCTGTGCGATTATCTTGTTATTACTAAGGGAACCTTGTCCAACATGGGCGTGGCACAATATTTCATTTTTTATTCATGTCGTAATGAAGGTAGTTAGGGAAACTACGTGTACGACAAGTCATTTTTGCTTTAATTGTGTTACAACAGTGGTGAAGCTGTCAAGCGAATGTCAAATGATTGATAAATTTTGTGAATGATTAATGGTTGGGATTTGCTGTCAAATGCAGGTATTGGCTTCGAGAATGTCAATGATCGAATGGCGTTGATATCAATTTTTTTAGAAATCAGATTTAGTATGAAATGGCTTTTGGAGTCAGATGTATTTTTGACGTTAAATACGAGTCTAAAATATGAAGATACTAAGAATATTTAAAAGGCCAACGATCAATTTAGCTTCTAGTACAGACTGCAAGACTAAGGCGGCAAGAGAAGAGATCGAAGCTAGAAGAAGAGACGAGGAGAAGTAAAATAAAGTCCACGACTGATTTGTATGTACTTGCACCTTAATGCTTAAGTCTTGTTCTAATAAAGTGGGCGTGGCATTTCCCATATTTGATCCAATTATAGAAATTACTATAACATTTTGTACTGATGATATCTGATTTTTTAAAAACTCTCTGAAAAAATGGTTCTGAGGCAAATAATAGAGTACTCCAAGGCCTATACATTTTGCTTTCGCAAAATTTTTCAATTTCTAGTTCAGCTGTTAAGGCTACAGTCGAGCGTACAGCAGGACAAACTCACAGGCAGAATGACGGACCCACTTTTTTCAACTTCTCCAACAAGTTTGATGAAAATCTCGAGTTCAAAAATTGTCTGCAAACCAATACTTGCCCATATGTACAGGCGCGAGTAAAAAGTCCTGCGATAGAACCAACACCCAGACGGTTTTTAGGACAGTCAAGCAGCTGGCTTCAAGCCCGGAACGCAAGTTCTTCGAAGCAGTGATAAGAACCCAGTCACCAATGCGCAGGGTAAATGTATTTAAGGAGCATTTCCAGCAGCTGCTGCTTAAGTAGAGAGAAAAGTTTGGGTCACCTATCAAAAATCTGAAGAGTTATGTAGAATAGTAGTCAGTAGAGTAGAGTACATACCATCAGTCCGGGCTTACGTTCTGAACTGAATTGTAAAATGTTTTCGTGGATTTTGACACCCAATTTCTCTTTGCGATACCCAAAATTTGTATGGTTTTATAGCTCTTGGCTTGTGAGAACGTAAGCTCGGACTGATGGTGTGTACTCTACTTAACAAAGCCACTGACTCTTATGCTCTATAAGCTATAAGTTCTATATAAAATGGCGATCCTATGTTTTGTAAGAACTATCGAATCATATTCCTGTTTAATTTTTCATATAAGATTTTACCCAAGGGACTGTGTGGACAGTGTTACTTTTTGACCGAGAGATCGAAGATCGACCAAATTTTCACATTAAGACAGTCTTGGAGAAAAAGCAACGAATTTCAAGTGGGGAATCATTATCTTTTCATGGACTGCCACCCATGACAGCATTAACGTCTTGAGCTCTACAAGACAAAGTTCGAGTTCAGGATCGCGGCAAAACTGATTCACTCGAAAACACACGATGCAATGTGCTATTAGCGAACATTTGCTCTGAAGTATTCCAAACATGTACTGAATTCAGGCAAGGAGATGCGATCTTGTGCTGGAACAGATAGTTCAGAGGGCAGATATGAACTTGGAAGGTACGGTCTTCAACGAATCTGTCCAGCTGCTAGGATATGCAGATGATATCGACATCATTAGTCCCTTCCAACGTCTTCCAATTGACGCAACGACTTGGTCTTGCGAAAATGATGACAAAACGTCACTAATAGCCACAGTAACTTGGAGTTATTATGAACTCAACGAATGACACCTTCGTAGAGATTCGAATTAAGTGAATCTGAAGGTGCAGCACTTGCCAACGACACTTTCGTGTAACTCATTTGCACAACCTTAGCAATCACGACGTCGCGTCGTCGTTAAAACTCGAAACACCCAAAATAGTCAACTGATTTTGTGATGAAAATATATAAAATTAAATGCCCATGCATGCATAAGGATATGAAATGATTTGTGAAAAGATGACCATGAATTGGATACTTAAAATTTTTATTTCATTTTTTACATTACGTAAATTTAAATAAACAAAACATTTGGTGAGCTCATTATGTGTCACATGATTGCAATTACAACCATTGGGCAATATTTATGTTTTCAAGTTCAAGTGACATTGTGTCATTGATAGGAATCCAGTAAGTGGTTTTAGTTATTCTTTCTACCACGTAATGGAGGAGACCGTTCCAGCCATAGTCTAAGACTCAGAGTTTTAAATAGACATCTCCGTCTGACCGTCCTTGGATGTGACCACTAAAAGCCGAAGTCCTTAAAGATGTATCTACGCATCTGGACTGGATCTATCAGACTAGGTAGGTCATGTGGGCTATTAGTTTATCATAAAGCGTTAGGTGCCATAGTGGGCCTATCGCGATCCTCCCATCACGGTAACTATAGCAGACCCAACTGCCTCTAAATTGTCAAATAAATACTTTCCCAGGTCTTTAAATCCACTCCGTGCTATGCCCTCGGAAACCTGAAGGTCACTGCAGTATCTGCATGTACCCGTATTTGATAATCCTTACCTCGTGGCGTGTTTCCTCGTAAGGCAATGGCCAAAGAGAATTCTAACCTTCCTCGACCTGCCTAGATTTGTAATGTCCCCAGACTTCATCTGACTTAACTTAGGACACAAGGCCTTAGACTCCCTATCTCCTCCTAAGTAGGATGACTATAGGTCAGCCATATTAATGAACCTGTCTTGAATAATCCTCTTAGCCACGCAGATCGGTGAATTTAAACTGTTTTAACTGTGTTTCTTTGTGAAAGAGCTGATCGTCTTTTGGCCAGTTCATCGGTCTTTTCGTTTACCTGACTAATTGTATGACGTTGGACTCTAGCGCCTTAAGCCTAACTATCAATCTAGATATTAGATTCGTGTCAGATATTGGTCTCATCTCTAGTAATTCCGCAGCATTGAGCATTGCTTGAACCTTTGCTTGGAATATAAGCCCCTAGAGTATATACTTGAGCCCGTGACCCCATCAGTTTTTGGACCTTAACTTTTTCAGAGCGTTTTTGATGGCACCTCCTTCTATATCTAGACTGGATCCATCAGATCAGACTAAACATTGGGATATACATACATAGGTTTCGGTTTTTAGGTTCTGTACGTTTCCTTTATCCTTAGCTAGGTAGGTATAACCTCATGTGCAGCCATTCAGCCAACACTCAGATCACTGTTGGATCCATTGTGAGCTCCTATCGTGGGTTTACCTGAAAACAAACACAATGTTCCTTATTAGCTTTCGGTCTAACTCCCTGAACCAGCCTGAAGTTGTTATAAATTTCAGGATGATTTATGGTGGCTTTCATGACAGGTCGCCCAGGTCTACGAACTGATATGCACCGAGGGGGGTTTTTCTAGTTCTGCATAGGCTTGGGCATTTGCAGAGGAAGTGAAAAATACACTCTACTGCATCTGTGGGCCGCCATGAGGTGGGGGCCGGTGATGATCCCCGTGACGAGTGCTAAGTTGGGTCTGTTAAGCGCCACGATTTGTCCAGAGTTTTCTGGAAACACGATAAGATGGCAGTGCGTTCCATCTGTCTTTATCTTTAGTCTCACGAAGGTTTTCTCTGTATTGTGTTTGTGTTTGGACCCCTTTCTTGCTAATTCGTCCGCCAGTTCGTTTCCTGGAATCTCGCTGTGTCATAGGAACCAGAGAAGTGCGACATCATGGTTTGCCGTAAGTGCTGTGAATTCTTCACGACAACGTTACCAGTTTTGATTTGACGATGGTTGAGATAGTCTTTATGGCGGTTTTGACTCAGTATAGCAATTTCGGGTTCAGATAAATATATATCCTTTATATCCCCCTTTTCACGAGTCAGACTGCTTCTAGCGTAGGGTACCCTTCGCAGTTTTAGATGCAAGTCTAGTGGGTATAGTGCAAGTATGGTTTCAAGGGCTGTGTGGTATCCTTTTTCCCTTAACGAAGGCTGGGTAGTGCCTTGATGACCTTCATGTTTCCTTAGGGATTTGGTTTGCCAATAATCAGAGTTCGTAGGGGAAAAGTGAACTTTATCAGAAAACCTATCAAGGAACCCTTGCGTCTGTATGTACACAGGCACTTTGCACCAACCAAGAATTTTTGGGTTTCCTACGCATGAGACATGTCATGTGAAGATTAAATAATTTCATTTGGATGACATTTGTTAACACTTCTTTTATAGAACGTTCTTTTGTCATTTAAGAAACATACTCAGTTTGCTGAGCTATCAGCTGTGAGCACCGTGACACATTGTGTCAGCTTCTAAATCACTCACGTGAAACACTCGAAGTCTGGCACATGATTCAAGTTCAAGTGTCGATATCTCAAAAACCATGTATCTACAGGGAAAAAAAAACTGTTTAATCTAATTATTATGATAGTACGTACTTTTTTGTTGTATTGACAGTCAGTTTGAGGCGGCACGTTATAAGTATGAGCTCATCATTCTACCGGGACAGCCGTCTGTGCGACTGTTTTTGAATGGTGTGTGGTGATAATTGCTGAATTGATAAAGTGGTGAAAACATTTTTAATGTCCCATCACCAATTGATTGTTGTTTGCCAATAATCATCTCAAAGCTGTGAACTCTGTGTGGAACGAACGCCAAACAACGATGCTCAGTTTGTATACCAACCGCTAGAGGAAAGGTAGTTTTGTTTACAATACACTGAACTCAGGGAGGATATTTAGAACCAATTACATACATAAAATAAATGTGGTATTATAAACCAGAAACACATGTGTACATTTGTCCTCCTGGACCTGTCTTTAAGTGGATTTAGTCTGTCATCTAGTAAAGTTAACTCCGTCATCAGTGTCGGCAACCATATTATCTTAATTCAGGAATGGTCCTGAGTAAAAAGTGACAAACTCAGTCAATTGTTTTGAGTAAGATGTGACCGATCCAATGAATTGTTTTTAATTTGGTTTTTCTTTTTTCAGGAACCACAACAAAACAAAACATTTAACTTTTAACGCCGAAAACTTAATTGAATAGAAACAGCATATCTGGCTTGAGATGTGTGATACCAGGATATAGCAAGGTTGTGGGTATCTAGTTCGGTTGCGTATACGTAACACTTTTTCTCACAAATTTTTTGGTTGAAAAATTTTCTGTTTCCTATTTCCATTTCGAGGCAGCAGCTAAGCTAGTTTTCGGCTCGAATACAGAGAAAGAGAATACCTGGCTCGAGATGTGAGATTAAAAGATATAGCAAGATTGTGGATGTCCAGTTCTGTGGGCTATACACTACCCTTTTCCTCACACATTTTTTGGTTGAAAAATTTTCTGTTTCCTATTTCCATTTCGAGGCTGCGGCTTACCTAGTTTGCGCCTCGAATACACAGAAACAGAATATCTGCCTCGAGACGTGTGACTTGAAGATTTCACAAGATTGTGGGTGTGTAGTTCTGTGGGCTATACACTATCCTTTTTCTCACACATTTTTTGGGTCAAAAAATTTTCTGTTTCCTATTTTCGTTTCGAGGCTGCAGCTTAGCTATTTTGCGCCTCGAATACACAGAAACAGAATATCTGGTTCGAGATGTGTGATTTAAAGATTTCGCAAGATTGTGGGTGTGTAGTTTTGTGGGCTATACACTGCCCTTTTTCTCACACATTTTTTGGTTGAAAAATTTTCTGTTTCCTATTTCCATTTCGAGGCTGCAGCTAAGCTATTTTGCGCCTCGTATACACAGAAAAAGAATATCTGGCTCGAGATGTGAGATTAGAAGATATATCAAGATTTTGGGTGTGTAGTTCTGTGGGCTATAACTACCCTTTTTCTCACAAATTTTTTTGGGTAAAAAAATTTTCTGTTTCCTATTTTCAATTCGACCCTGCAGCTTAGCTATTTTGCGCTTCGAATACACAGAAACAGAATATCTGCCTCGAGACGTGTGATTTGAAGATTTCACAAGATTGTGGGTGTGTAGTTCTGTGGGCTATACACTATCCTTTTTCTCACACATTTTTTGGGTCAAAAAATTTTCTGTTTCCTATTTTCGTTTCGAGGCTGCAGCTTAGCTATTTTGCGCCTCGAATACACAGAAACAGAATATCTGGTTCGAGATGTGTGATTTAAAGATTTCGCAAGATTGTGGGTGTGTAGTTTTGTGGGCTATACACTGCCCTTTTTCTCACACATTTTTTGGTTGAAAAATTTTCTGTTTCCTATCTCCATTTCGAGGCTGCAGCTAAGCTATTTTGCGCCTCGTATACACAGAAACAGAATATCTGGCTCGAGATGTGAGATTAGAAGATATATCAAGATTTTGGGTGTCTAGATTTGTGGGCTATACACTACCCTTTTTCTCACAAATTTTTTTGGGTAAAAAACTTTTCTGTTTCCTATTTTCAATTCGACCCTGCAGCTTAGCTATTTTGCGCCTCGAATACACAGAAACAGAATATCTGCCTCGAGACGTGTGACTTGAAGATTTCACAAGATTGTGGGTGTGTAGTTCTGTGGGCTATAACTGCCCTTTTTCTCACAAATTTTTTTGGGTAAAAAAATTTTCTGTTTCCTATTTTCAATTCGACCCTGCAGCTTAGCTATTTTGCGCTTCGAATACACAGAAACAGAATATCTGCCTCGAGACGTGTGATTTGAAGATTTCACAAGATTGTGGGTGTGTAGTTCTGTGGGCTATACACTATCCTTTTTCTCACACATTTTTTGGGTCAAAAAATTTTCTGTTTCCTATTTTCGTTTCGAGGCTGCAGCTTAGCTATTTTGCGCCTCGAATACACAGAAACAGAATATCTGGTTCGAGATGTGTGATTTAAAGATTTCGCAAGATTGTGGGTGTGTAGTTTTGTGGGCTATACACTGCCCTTTTTCTCACACATTTTTTGGTTGAAAAATTTTCTGTTTCCTATCTCCATTTCGAGGCTGCAGCTAAGCTATTTTGCGCCTCGTATACACAGAAACAGAATATCTGGCTCGAGATGTGAGATTAGAAGATATATCAAGATTTTGGGTGTCTAGATTTGTGGGCTATACACTACCCTTTTTCTCACAAATTTTTTTGGGTAAAAAAATTTTCTGTTTCCTATTTTCAATTCGACCTTGCAGCTTAGCTATTTTGCGCCTCGAATACACAGAAACAGAATATCTGCCTCGAGACGTGTGATTTGAAGATTTCACAAGATTGTGGGTGTGTAGTTCTGTGGGCTATACACTATCCTTTTTCTCACACATTTTTTGGGTCAAAAAATTTTCTGTTTCCTATTTTCGTTTCGAGGCTGCAGCTTAGCTATTTTGCGCCTCGAATACACAGAAACAGAATATCTGGTTCGAGATGTGTGACTTGAAGATTTCACAAGATTGTGGGTGTGTAGTTCTGTGGGCTATAACTGCCCTTTTTCTCACAAATTTTTTTGGGTAAAAAAATTTTCTGTTTCCTATTTTCAAGTCGACCTTGCAGCTTAGCTATTTTGCGCCTCGAATACACAGAAACAGAATATCTGCCTCGAGACGTGTGATTTAAAGATTTCGCAAGATTGTGGGTGTGTAGTTTTGTGGGCTATACACTGCCCTTTTTCTCACACATTTTTTGGTTGAAAAATTTTCTGTTTCCTATCTCCATTTCGAGGCTGCAGCTAAGCTATTTTGCGCCTCGTATACACAGAAACAGAATATCTGGCTCGAGATGTGAGATTAGAAGATATATCAAGATTTTGGGTGTCTAGATTTGTGGGCTATACACTATCCTTTTTCTCACACATTTTTTGGGTCAAAAAATTTTCTGTTTCCTATTTTCGTTTCGAGGCTGCAGCTTAGCTATTTTGCGCCTCGAATACACAGAAACAGAATATCTGCTTCGAGATGTGTGATTTAAAGATTTCACAAGATTGTGGGTGTCTAGTTCTGTGGGCTATATACTGCCCTTTTCCTTACACATTTTTTGGTTGAAAAATTATCTGTTTCCTATTTCCATTTCGAGGCTGCGGCTTAGCTATTTTGCGCCTCGAATACACAGAAATAAAATATCTGCCTCGAGATGTGTGATTTGAAGATTTCACAAGATTGTGGGTGTGTAGTTTTGTGGGCTATACACTGCCCTTTTTCTCACAAATTTTTTTGGGTAAAAAAATTTTCTGTTTCCTATCTCCATTTCGAGGCTGCAGCTAAGCTATTTTGCGCCTCGTATACACAGAAACAGAATATCTGGCTCGAGATGTGAGATTAGAAGATATATCAAGATTTTGGGTGTCTAGATTTGTGGGCTATACACTGCCCTTTTCCTTACACATTTTTTGGTTGAAAAATTATCTGTTTCCTATTTCCATTTCGAGGCTGCGGCTTAGCTATTTTGCGCCTCGAATACACAGAAATAGAATATCTGCCTCGAGATGTGTGATTTGAAGATTTCACAAGATTGTGGGTGTGTAGTTTTGTGGGCTATATACTGCCCTTTTCCTTACACATTTTTTGGTTGAAAAATTATCTGTTTCCTATTTCCATTTCGAGGCTGCGGCTTAGCTATTTTGCGCCTCGAATACACAGAAATAAAATATCTGCCTCGAGATGTGTGATTTGAAGATTTCACAAGATTGTGGGTGTGTAGTTTTGTGGGCTATACACTGCCCTTTTTCTCACAAATTTTTTTGGGTAAAAAAATTTTCTGTTTCCTATTTTCAATTCGACCCTGCAGCTTAGCTATTTTGCGCCTCGAATACACAGAAACAGAATATCTGCCTCGAGACGTGTGATTTGAAGATTTCACAAGATTGTGGGTGTGTAGTTCTGTGGGCTATACACTATCCTTTTTCTCACACATTTTTTGGGTCAAAAAATTTTCTGTTTCCTATTTTCGTTTCGAGGCTGCAGCTTAGCTATTTTGCGCCTCGTATACACAGAAACAGAATATCTGGCTCGAGGTGTGTGACTTGAAGATTTCACAAGATTGTGGGTGTGTAGTTCTGTGGGCTATAACTGCCCTTTTTCTCACAAATTTTTTTGGGTAAAAAAATTTTCTGTTTCCTATTTTCAATTCGACCCTGCAGCTTAGCTATTTTGCGCCTCGAATACACAGAAACAGAATATCTGCCTCGAGACGTGTGACTTGAAGATTTCACAAGATTGTGGGTGTGTAGTTCTGTGGGCTATAACTGCCCTTTTTCTCACAAATTTTTTTTGTAAAAAAATTTTCTGTTTCCTATTTTCAATTCGACCCTGCAGCTTAGCTATTTTGCGCCTCGAATACACAGAAACAGAATATCTGCCTCGAGACGTGTGATTTGAAGATTTCACAAGATTGTGGGTGTGTAATTTTGTGGGCTATACACTGCCCTTCTTCTCACAAATTTTTTTGGGTAAAAAAATTTTCTGTTTCCTATTTTCAATTCGACCCTGCAGCTTAGCTATTTTGCGCCTCGAATACACAGAAACAGAATATCTGCCTCGAGACGTGTGACTTGAAGATTTCACAAGATTGTGGGTGTGTAGTTTTGTGGGCTATACACTGCCCTTTTTCTCACAAATTTTTTTGGGTAAAAAAATTTTCTGTTTCCTATTTTCAATTCGACCCTGCAGCTTAGCTATTTTGCGCCTCGAATACACAGAAACAGAATATCTGCCTCGAGACGTGTGACTTGAAGATTTCACAAGATTGTGGGTGTGTAGTTTTGTGGGCTATACACTGCCCTTTTTCTCACAAATTTTTTTGGGTAAAAAAATTTTCTGTTTCCTATTTTCAATTCGACCCTGCAGCTTAGCTATTTTGCGCCTCGAATACACAGAAACAGAATATCTGCCTCGAGACGTGTGACTTGAAGATTTCACAAGATTGTGGGTGTGTAGTTCTGTGGGCTATAACTGCCCTTTTTCTCACAAATTTTTTTGGGTAAAAAAATTTTCTGTTTCCTATTTTCAATTCGACCCTGCAGCTTAGCTATTTTGCGCCTCGAATACACAGAAACAGAATATCTGCCTCGAGACGTGTGACTTGAAGATTTCACAAGATTGTGGGTGTGTAGTTCTGTGGGCTATAACTGCCCTTTTTCTCACAAATTTTTTTGGGTAAAAAAATTTTCTGTTTCCTATTTTCAATTCGACCCTGCAGCTTAGCTATTTTGCGCCTCGAATACACAGAAACAGAATATCTGCCTCGAAATGTGAGATTAGAAGATATAGCAAGATTGTGGGTGTCTAGTTCTGTGGGCTATACACTGCCCTTTTCCTTACACATTTTTTGGTTGAAAAATTATCTGTTTCCTATTTCCATTTCGAGGCTGCGGCTTAGCTATTTTGCGCCTCGAATACACAGAAATAGAATATCTGCCTCGAGATGTGTGATTTGAAGATTTCACAAGATTGTGGGTGTGTAGTTTTGTGGGCTATAACTGCCCTTTTTCTCACAAATTTTTTTGGGTAAAAAAATTTTCTGTTTCCTATTTTCAATTCGACCCTGCAGCTTAGCTATTTTGCGCCTCGAATACACAGAAACAGAATATCTGCCTCGAGACGTGTGACTTGAAGATTTCACAAGATTGTGGGTGTGTAGTTTTGTGGGCTATACACTGCCCTTTTTCTCACAAATTTTTTTGGGTAAAAAAATTTTCTGTTTCCTATTTTCAATTCGACCCTGCAGCTTAGCTATTTTGCGCCTCGAATACACAGAAACAGAATATCTGCCTCGAGACGTGTGACTTGAAGATTTCACAAGATTGTGGGTGTGTAGTTCTGTGGGCTATAACTGCCCTTTTTCTCACAAATTTTTTTGGGTCAAAAAATTTTCTGTTTCCTATTTTCGTTTCGAGGCTGCGGCTTAGCTATTTTGCGACTCGAATACACAGAAATAGAATATCTGCCTCGAGATGTGTGATTTAAAGATTTCACAAGATTGTGGGTGTGTAGTTTTGTGGGCTATACACTACCCTTTCCCTCACACATTTTTTGGGTCAAAAAATTTTCTGTTTCCTATTTTCAATTCGACCCTGCAGCTAAGCTAGTTTGCGGCTCGAATACAGAGAAAGAGAATATCTGGCTCGAGATGTGTGATGAGAAGATATAGCAAGATTGTGGGTGTCTAGTTCTGTGGGCTATACATTGCCCTTTTCCTCACACATTTTTTGGTTGAAAAATTTTCTGTTTCCTATATCCATGGTGAGGTATATCTCGATCTGCCATCCCTGACTAATGGCTGAACTTGGTTTGATTCCTGTTGAGTTGCTGGTTATTCAGGTTGTCATGTCAATTCGATAAATGTTTGCGTCGAAGTCAAATTTGGACTTTCGGTCGTTTGTATCTGCTTCCCTCATTAGTTGAATGTGTATCCATTTCAATACTGGAACCCAAAAAAGTGCATAGCCTCTTCCAGTAATTACAATTAAGTTTCTCTAAATATCGACAGATAGTCATTGCTATCGTCTTTGCCTCAAAAATTTTGTGGAATTCAAGTGAATTTAATAGATTTGCAATTGTGAATATTTCCTCGAACAGTCCTTGCACACCTTCAGTCCAAATTACAAAGCTATGCCCATCACAACTGCTTCCAGCATAGGTACATACAGTCAACACATTAGCAACAGATATAATACACCACTCATCCCCTGTCTACGGCGGTAGTACGTAAGAAAAAGGAATCCAAGAAACCGACATGTATCCTCCCCACCATGCTCCTGCATGTGTATGTACATACCTTCGTATGTATTATGCCTACATAATCCCCATTATAAATAATTGTTACCCTACAACCACGTTCTAATTAGAGCAAAACCTTGTCCAAGATAATGAACTAAAATTCTATTGTTGTACGAATAAAACTCCTCCTTACCCGTTCTTCCCGTGTCGTGGTGCCTTCATCATCGTCATTGCGCTCTGTCTCTCCTTTAACTCGGGATTCACTCCATGGACAACGATGACGAAGACGATGAGTATTCTATATGTATGTACGTAGGTAGGATGATATGACTACAACAACTCCAAAAGGGGGAGGAAGAAGTCGTTGCGGTGGCTATGAGGACATACACTATGACGGGCCAGGAAAGAAGGAAAAGAAGTCGATAGATAGGTAGGTGAGTAGATGAATGAACGAGAATGTACATAAACACAAAGGTCGATATTGTGGGGAGCATGCCTACTTTTGTGCCAGGTTTATGTATGAAGCAGACACCCTGCCAGCCAGCTAGTCTTTCGTGTTATTGCTGTATTGCAGGACAGCCAGATGCTGGACCAAAACTCTATTCTTGGGATATGTTTGCTGAGGGATCATGACAACAACGTGTTGAAGCAGATAGGTACAACTTGGTTGAGTTATGCATTAAATTAAGTTTTGAATATTCTAAATGAATTTGAGTGCATAGTGTGTGTCGTTTTGAGGTGTACTTTATGACAATCGTTTCTTTTTAATTATAGAATATCATTGTCACCTATAGCATGCAGGCGAGGCTAGGAATGTGTTCTCGTTGGCAGGAAGAAAATTCTAGAGTTTGCAGCTTGGGATAAAGAATGGCGAATAGCAATTGATGGACTGGGCAAGGAAATGTATTTAATTTAGGAATAGGTGGTCAGGCCGCATTAGAAGTAACACTTAAACCAAACGAGGTCCATTGTGATATCGTATGGTTTCGAAATCCTCATTGACTATACCTGGAACCACTTGGAGCTTAACATGAAGCGCTGGTGACAAATGTGTTGACCTAAGTTATTAGAAGCTTGACACGTACAAGCCCTTTCGTCCATGGGTATTCTACAGAAATTATAAGTTAGTAAGCTCAGCCTACTAGTAATGACACTTACTATGGTTGTTACGAGCGTCCTTTCCTGTCTGATCAGACAGTTAGAGCGCACCTTGTACCGCATCTGTCTGGAGATGAGGCATCTAATGTTGTCTGTCCATCTACGATCGGTTAAAGTCGCAGCATCCAGGTTAAACTGCAGATTAACTGGAGTTAGACGCATGTCGACATTTGCCTTATCCAATAAAATCGGTGAAATTCTCCTGAGTATATCGGCCACACAATTTCCTGGAAAATCACAGTATCCCAGGACTCAGATGAGCTGAATGCTTAACTATTTATCCAACTTTTGAATTGAATCTGGAAGATTCCTGAGATTCTATCGAGGCTTGGCTGTTCCTAAAAATTGTGATTAGATACATATGGCATTATACTTCAGGGATGATCTCAACCCGGAAAACACCTCAACTTGCATCCTATGTTTTGTAAAGACATTTAACTCAAAGTTCTTATCGAACAGAAGTTATGGAAGTACGTAGTCAGTGTCTTACGTCAAAAGGTCAAAATTGACGGAACCACACAGGCTGCCACCTGTTAGTTATAACATTTCCAGACCCGCTATTTGGATAGTTCTTAGTGCTCCACTGATCCGAAGTGAAGTCGACTTTGTACCACGGTGAGAGGAGTTAGGTAACATGCTTTTTTTAAAGCCATCCATCTACCGGACGATCAAGCCATATGATGATTCCCTTTACCCATTAATATGTTTTTCAATCTTGTGTTCCATGGAAGACTTTGGTTCCATAATCATTGTTTTGGTTCTGTTAGGAACCCTATTGTAAACTTGGGCCATAAGTTCAATTGAATAAAAGATATAAACATTGGCTGAGTAGTTTGTGGGTCTGATTCTTGTTTAAGAAGTTCCATTTTCAAATCCAATAATACCTTTCACGTTCTTGACAAGTTTTGAGTTAAGGGAACTCTCTCTCTTTCCTAATGATATCAGCTTATTTTCCTTTGACAAATCAAAATGTTCGGATCTTATCCTGGACTGAAAGCTAACCTAGAAAGAGTACAGAAATCATCAGTAGCACTTTTGTCAAAAAAAAACTGGGATTCACAGTCGTTCATTAGACTGATAGTTATATACTATGAACCGCGACTATCTAAGCAAGGTCCAGGGTACAGCTTCTCTGCGCATAAGCTAAGCCTTACGTACAACTTTTACTGCGGCAGTGGGGGTCATATTGCATCTGATACCCCTGACTTAGTTTGCAAAGAATTTCAGTGAACAAAAAAAAAAAGTGCACGACTGGGCCGTACAAACTTGCACCTATGTCTCAAATTCTTGTGTATTTGAGGTAAAAATACATAAACGAATATATACATAAGTAGGTAAGCATTTGTAAGTTGACTATAAGTAAACCATCGCTCTAAACAGGTTGGCCAAAAACGTCATATATCATCTGTAGAATTTGATAAAGCTCTTGAAAATTAAGCATCGTCGTTAAATTTTCTTCAATTTCACTCAAATTCATTGCCTTTGAACTCCGGTGAATATGCCAAAGTAAGTCCCTAAAAATGTAACAATATTTTCTGTCTCTCTCTCTGTCTTTTAACCAATGAAAATGAATTTCAGACAAATCCAGTAGCACGTGCGCACCAATCAAAACCTGTATCGTAAGGAAAAAAACGTTTCCATGACAACAGCGGTGTTCTAGGAAAATTTTTTGGTATATAATTTTGAAAATCGGTTAGTAGGAAGAAGTAGGGATAAAATTCATGTTTGGCTAATAATGATATGAAAATCGTGTTTTTGTTAAGCTGGTTGTAAGGAAAGTGGAATTTAAGGCAGTTTTAACCAAAAACGTGGTATGCCATCTTATAGGGTTTAAAAAGGCGTATTCTAATATAAAATTTAATAAAAATCGTTGGAGCCGTTTTCGAATAAATTGGCTCCAACTGCTCGATTTCGCGAAAAATACCGTAATACTAACTTTTGGCCAAAAATGTGATACAGTTCCTGATAGAATTTGAGATGTTTAATCATATGTCAAAATCTAAATAAAATAGTTGAAGGCACTTTCAAGCAAATCGGCTTTTAGTCACCTTGGTCGTAAGTATCGTCATATCATACTCAGACCAAAAAGTAGTACACCATTGTGTTGCATTACCTCGTACTAGTCCGAATATGAAATTTGAACTAAATAATAGAAGCCGTTTTCTCGCAAATTGACTTTTCGCCAAATTGGCTATAAGTAAAGTACCATTGCTGCCAATTTTGGTAAGAAGCACGATACATCATCTGGTTGCAATTGACTAGACTAATTGAAATATGAAGTTTAATCAAAATCGTTAGAGCCGTTTTCGAGAAAATCCATTTTAACTGAAATCGGCCTTAAGTAAACTACCCTTAATTTTGAGGTTAGAATGAAAATTCCGATTTCGCCTCTAGGGATTATCGCACAGACCCTATATATGACCCTATATTGACCTAAATCCATCCACTCGTTTAGGCTGTAGCCTCGTGCACAGACAGACAGACAGACAGACCGACATACAGACAGACCGACAGACAGACAGACAGACGGCATTGGCGGACCTACTTTTTTGGACTTCTCCATTATAGTAATGTCAAGTTTGATTAAAATCTCCAGTTCCAAATTTTGCACGAATACAATACTTGCCCTATAGGTATAGGTGCAAGTAAAAATTAGACCAATGAGTAATTTCAAAAACTTTCCCCAAGACATACGGACTGCATCACATCTAAATTTTGACAAGAACTTCATAGTCAGCATCCCTTCCAGATCAGTGTGGAATGACCATGAACTTTGAAATAATATGAGTCGACACAGTTCTACACTGGTGGGTCAAAAACTGAAGACCAAGTTGGTGGAGGTGCTTTCTCCGACAGTCTCATCATATTCCAGTTGGAAATTATGGTGATCTTGCTTGAGATACCCTCATCTTTTTGAACATCCAAGCAACTGTCAATTTTCTCGAATATCTATAAGTTGCCGGACAAAGACAACTTAGCTATACCAATCCATTCTTGCAAACGAAAGTTCAAGCTGGATGCTATCGCCTTCAAATCTTAGATAGACATGTGGGCAAACTCATCATCAATTTGGTCAAAACTAGATTTAAAACGCTCTAAGAACTAAAATGGTTCTCATCACGAGACACTGTCTAATAGACCAGCGTGTTACAAGACCGGGCCCTCTTTGAGACGACTTTTGAAGAAGCTGGATGGATGAAGAATAGGTTGAAACTATTCCTCATCTTCTTTGCATCTGGCTAACTCAGAAGGGTTCTCAGAAACGTTTCAATTTCATTTGAAAAATATAACACAAATCCTCTTGTAAAGCTTGTTGGGCTAACTATTTCTACAAAAATTTTCCTTAAAGTAGAATAAATTCAATAATAATTAACAAATTGTTTAATTTTTTCTTTTCAGGTGAGAGAACAATTGTTTAGTATGTAAGTATGTAGCAGTGAGCAACAACCTTTTTAAAATAATAGGAAGGTACTCAGCGTATTTTACAACCAATAAGTTCGATGTACCGAAAGTTGGAAGCTAGCTAATCTGTATCGAGGAGTTTCAAGTATATGGGAATATATTGAGAAATAGGTATTTGTATTCTTTCTTTCTCATGTACTATCAGGCTTTACATCACAAAACGTTCAGGCGTTTAGGGAGCACTTAGATAAGTCTCTTTACTTTTACTATTCGAGATCTTACTGATCCTTTACGTACTATGGGTTAGCATTTGCTGTATCACATACCCTTCTTCATTCTATAAACATTAATAATCCACGATTGATTGAATGGCTTCAAAGGATATTAATAGCAGCCTTGAATGCTTACGTAGTACAAAATGTGATCTATGACTTATCAAAAGACTCAGGATACCTGTTATGCTTTTAAGTTCAAAGTTATATTAAAAGGTCTGGTTGGGAGTGAACCAAAAGGTAGTTCTTCTTAAAAAAACAATATTTTGAAGAACTGCTTGATGGATGGGCCTCAGGGCCTAGTATATTCTTTAGATGAATGGAAGGTCCCTACTGTTTGTTTAATGTCGTGGCTAAAGAGCATTTTGTCATAGTTATACTCTCGGATGTTTGTCAGACACTCGCGAGGTCTTAATAACTCAAATGTATGTGCTTTTTCTACTCGAACACTAAAATGTTTTTTGCACAGTCTTCCTCTACCAACATCATTCTATGGCCGGGTACTTACTTATATTTTCAAAGACCATCACAAACTTAAGTAGACCTTGACCTAAAGCTGAGCCTCAATAAAGATTCAGTTGAACTTCGAACGTGCAGAACTTATTTGCAATACCAACCATACCAATGCTTTAAGAGGTCTTGGAGAACATGGATAAGGTCGTCTGGTGACCTAATGTCAAGTATAGGATAGGCATCAGAAAATTGTTTCGACATACCGTGAGGACTCTGTGTTTGAGGATCTTGTTAAATAGTAAGGTCAAGCCGGCAATGCATGTCTCATTGCAAATATCTGATAGTATCTAATCTGTTACATTTGCTTTATTCCAATCGTATGTCTGTATTTTTTTAGAATTTGTGCAATCTCATGGCTATAGCCCTTGAAACACGAACAACGTTCAACCTCGAGGTGGGATAACTAAACGAGCCTTGTTCAAATGTGTACTAAAGTCAGCTTTTCTAAGAACAGGTATGAAAACATGTTCATCAGTCAACGAATTAATATTTTAATGATCTTAATCCTGGACTATGAGGTCTATAGATACTGAATCCACGACGAGCTCCCATAAATAAGCACGAGACCTAATTTTATCAAACTACATAGCATACGTATCTATATTCTTGCTTTGGATCGAAATGCCAAAAGCTCCGGCGCTATTTAAAATATTCAAATTGAATCCACAGCCGAACCACCCCGTCTCCAGTTCTACCCTCCGCTATCAGACCCTCCTCCATGTCACGGCACATACGGATACAAAAGATACCATCTCCACCGTGGGTTTCTCCTCCATGGGTACCCTGTGCAGCACTGCTATTTATTTGCTTTCCTCACCTTGTCTTCCATCAGAATTCCAATAAATTACTTTACTGCCTGACAGTAAGGTATTTGGTTTTAATTATGCAATTAAAATATTAGAATGTCAATAAGGGGCGACTGATTCATGGCCTGGTTAGTGCAAAGTGGTCTGCCGCAATAAAATATAACAATTATCGTTCTTCATCTGAGATTAGGAGGTGTCAATTGGAGTATGTTTACCCTGAATATGTGTATTTGCATTCCAATAGACCTGAAAAAAAAAACTGCAGTGTATAGAGGGCAACGAATCTACGAGAACTCCTTCAGCGGTGCATACCGCAGAAGTATCTAAAGATTGTTCTCAATTTGTTTTCCGTGATTTCGGTTATAAATACGCAGATGAACTGTATGTTGTTACTTTTGCAAACAGATCGTGAAATTATCCGAAAACATATGTACTTGCAGAACACAAAAGCGGGTGCACTGTGTGGCAGACATGCTTTGTTGTGAATTTTTCCCGTCCACAGTGTCTGGGTTTATATTTAGTATTTAGTGTTGTTTTTTTTTTTTGATTTTAAATCATACTCTTAGTCAAAACAATGAACACACGATCGATGGCAACGAAAACGAAAAAAAAAAAAGGGAAAAAAATTCTTCTTCGGTCCGATGGTATCGGGATATTTTGTTGGCGAGAGAGGCGTTGCAAGTAGATTTCGAAATAAGCTTGTGGCACACTGTCTGAGTAGAGGATTTATCGATTGGATTTGTCTGAGATTTATTTTTATTTATGTTCGGGTTATGTAGAACAAATAATTCAAAAATTTATTACGCAAAAACTTTTAATCTTGAAAGTGTATGCTGTAGTCTATATGAATCGTCACCGGAACTGTGTGCCATCTTGCGAGACTAAGTGTGGGAGTTGTATTTTAAATAGATCGACCACCTCAAGGTGTCTGCATATGTTTGATGATTGTAATTTTGAATAGAGCTGAACATTGGAAGGTTTTTGAATCGTGTTTTCGGAGACCATAAGTGCTCTAAGTGCACGAAACACTTTCCACGCATGACTGATGGCTCTTGATGAATGTTATGTTTTAAGTCAGTATTTGGCAGTATCGCCCATCAATATTTTGAACTGATGTGCCCTGATGTTAAAAGTTTAAATGGACCACAAGTTCTTTGATAAAATCAAAACTACTGAGGCTGAAAAGTCAAATAAAAAAAAATTAAAAAAAAAAACAGAATCAAATGCAGAGACGTGGTTTTCAGGTCATGTGTCGAAAATTGCTTCCGAATTTCGGCTATATGTGTGGCTTTGCGAGGCAAGTCTGAACAATGGTTTTAGATGCGGGCGATGCGAGATTTTGCCTTACGAATACAGTAGAAGTACCCCGCATGGTGGGGTCTATACTCGGCTTTTATGGTAGATGATGGTTAACTCTGCATTGGCTACTTACTACGTTTCTAGTGCCTACGCTCAGTATAAACTGAATCTTTCTTCTCACGACTAAGATACTGTCACATCCTAGATAAAGCTGACAAGTGACTCCCAACTGGTTAAGGACTATATCCACACTACTTCTCCAAATCATCGATGGGGGCTCAACATAACCAATTCAGCACCACTATGGCCCGTATTACAGGTTGACCAGATAAGAAAGATAGGAAAACAAATTTCAATAAAAACAATAACGGTGCGATATATGAAATTGATTCTGGCTTTATTTTGAAGCTACATTTATGCCATTATGTGTGAAATAGTACATCAGTCGAATGGCCGCCTCGGCTTCGCTAGCAGTTTAAATGTGCGACGTTATTTTTGCTTGTTAAGCGTAGACTAAGGAGTTGACGTAGCGCTAGAGAAATTGATGAACGCTCGCCGTGAGATGACCCAGTCGCCAAATTTCTCCTTCACAGAACCACAGCTCGGATATATCGATCTTGTCAAGATGTGGCCACAGAAAGTCGGTTAACATCGCTCTGCACTTGCGACCGCAGAAGGTAATTCTGCCTACTTTCTCTTGTCGATAGAAGATAGATAAGGTTCGATGATGCCACAATCCACCAAATTGGCCAAAATCCGGATCTCCGGCCAACATTTCCAGCACCCAATTAGCCAACTCACGGTGTTTCCTATGGGCATCCGGCTTCAACTCTTACGTCAGCCCAATCTTATACGGATTGAGACCGAATTCCAACTACAAAATAAGTCGGGTTGACTGTCTGGCGATGCTCAATTCACTTGATCGGTGCCGAATCGACATTTATGGGTCATCTTCGGTACTAGCCCCTACGACTGCAGTCTCGAAGATCACTCCTAACTAAGCACTGTCTATCCTCAATCCGTCTATCGAGTCATACCTAAAGACTGTCTCTGGAAAGCATAATCGATCGAATGGAACAATCCCTTCAAAAGGAGCTAATTAGTTGAGTCATATAGTCACATCTCGTATAAAGCCAATGAACTGGGATTGAGCCTGGATACAATTTTTTTTTTTGTCAACGACTGTCAAGTAAATGACATTCAAGACACTTTTTTTTAACAATCTAAGAGGGTATCCGGAAAAGCAATATCATCTCATCTTGATGTCTTAGAGCCTGGAAGACAGAATGCTACCAGAACTTTCATGACTGGCTAACTTGAATGACTGGAGGACTGACTTGGATCAGAATTTCAGCCGGGAATGGAGTTTATTCGTCTCTTCTTCCAAATCAGTCAAACGTTTAGTGCAACATACATCAGTTCGCCAATCGAAGATCTATGCTATCCTAACGGCCATGAACAATTGTATCTCTGTAGCTTCCATTAAAGATTGGGTATCTCAAAAGTGTGCCATACATGTTTGACTGTCCAGGATCCAAGCAGACTAAACAAATGCAATGAATTGCAGGAGCGAAATCCACTAAGGTGATAGTTGATAGTCAAAGCTAATGATCACACTTTGTTAGTTCTCTGTAAAGTGAAATTGACATGAGAACGCTGATGGTCACCTTAAGGAGTCCAAAAGGGATAATTGTGATCGGTCGCAATCAACTATCACCTTAGAGGATTTCACTCTAGAGGATTCCCCACTGAACTCTACAAAGGTGCTGAGTTTTCTTGTCTCAAGAGTCAAGAAGGACATTATAATGATTGTATCTAGAAGACTGCTTTCGTTGATGTCATCTGTGTACTAGGTTAGCCATAGTCGAGATGGATGTATTCCATAGGAGCTCTACGTGGATTAGTCAGATCGGTAGTACTAGCTAGCATTTAGGTCTCCTAGTAAAAGCTGCTTTCCTATTTGAAATTCAGGTTCTCTATTTTCAATGTCTTACAGAGCCACCACAGACAGTATGTGCCAGTGTTTAGACCAAGTTTTTTCTTGCCTCTATTTTTTCTGAGGCTTTGATCAGAGGGTCTTATATAACAGAGTTCGGAGTAAGGGTATCTTTTGGGTAGATATGCACTATTAGGTGGAACCAACTGAACGCATTTTGGTTGCATTATTCTGGGAGAATTTTGGCAACTTTCTGAGAGATTGTATAGTTCTGATCTCGCTACCTGTTCCAGGGTATCAAAGATAAATAGTCTGTCGCCGAACAATGTGCTTAGTAGGTTCCATATTTTAGTGGATTAGATGATCTTGAGATGCTTGTACAGAAGGTCACGAAACCATCCACGTGCCCTTATGCCAGTAGTCTATTTAATAAAAAATCATATTCCCCGTGTCCTTCCAACTGTAGTACATATGTATGTACGTAGAAAACCCCCTTCAAAATTATTATCTCTTCCTTGACTTTTATCACACAATTCATAGGCTTATCTGCTGTACACATGGCGTCTACGAATGTAAACAATTCATGTTCAAAGATTTTCTTTTTTATTTTTCGGATTCGTACTCGTACATCCGCAAATATTTATCAAGATACTCAAGAGCGAATATGTCTGTTCGCTCTCTACTTCTAGACGTAGACCGTGCACACCACACAGTAGACCGAGCAATTTCCCATCGCTTTTGCATCTCAGGAGCGCGCTAGTTTATAGTCCAACGATCTTATCATCCAATGCTTGGTTAATTTTTTTATCATACACAATTGTGTGAACAGCAATCAGCTTATCAGTAAGTATATGTATAACCTATTCGATATTGTCGCCTGGAAAACTTCTTATCACAATCAAGGGTGACACCATAAATCTGTGGAAACAATCAGTGGTCTTAGCATAAGAATAGGTAATATCAGCGTCTGGGGTATCGATTGCATTTGCTATCGCTAATAAACCTAAACATTGAGATTTATCGTTTCGAATTGAGTTAAGTATCTAAAAATAGTTGCATTTGAATGTATGGGATTTATTTTTAGGTTCCCGTTCATGGCATTCAATTATTATCAGGAATTTTGAAAGTAATTCGTTGGGAGATTGATTTCGCATTGATTTTGCAGTATTAGTGAATAGTTAAAGGTTTCATATAATAATAAATGCAACTCGTTGACACACGGTATTTGAAGACAATTTGAGGCGTTTGTGCACTGCATTTGGGAAGACAAGTCCTCGAAAGTGTCTGTGGTTCAATTCTTGTAGCAATTTCGTCTTGAAATCTTTACATCAAGATCTTTTCTCAAATATTGTCGAAGGACAAAGCCACAGTTTCTGTGCACGACATCGAATCGAATCGATGGGTCCCCAGTCCTGATTGAAGGAAATTTCCGCACTAGAGTATATTTTTAGTGCAAAAATTGAAATCTGAATCTGAAACACGTTGAACTGAGCCGGTTATGTGGTCCATAAATCGGAGGAAGTGCTCTGTAGTTCTGAGCTCATATTTCGGAAACAAATGTGCACAATTGAAAGCATTGTTGGGTTGGGTTGTCTTGGTGGTTGTGGTTGTGGTTGTCCCTGCTCAGCAGAAACCCACTTAGACCATAGGGAGGTCCGATAGCACTATGGGAAAAAAACCGATTACCAGCCCCGGAGACCTACATACAATGAAACTCTTGACTTGGAATATGAGACAGGGTAACCGGTTTCGGTGTGAACCCATGCCTAAGACGTATGGTTCTCCGGGTATGGATTTAAGCAATTTGACGCGGTGACGTCTAGTTCGTCTAAATCGTTTAGATCGGTAAAGATGTACTCGCCTAGGGTTTTCCTTCTCAGAGCTGATAGAGCAGAACAGGTACACAAAAGATGTGTCATGGTTTCCTTCTCATTATCGTCTCTACAGCTGCTACAGAAATTGTTGAAGGAAGCACCAAGTCTTCTGGCATGTCTGCCTACCATACAGTGCCCCTTAGGACGCCAACAAGGAGGTTTCAGTGTACACATTCCCTAGATAGCTCGTCCGCTTTGTAATTGCCTGTAATATCCCTGTGGGCTGAAAGCCATCACAGGGAGACGTCGCACCTGACAGATTTCGAGTTAATCGAAAGCCAGGTTGCGGCGTCACGGACTACTGTAACTTCTGCTTGAAATACGATACAATGGTTCAATCAAGTAGACTGAAATTAAATCCCGCACCAGTTCCGACCGCTTTCTTTGATCCATCTGTGTAGATTTCTCTCGCAGATTCGTTTAAAATTTCATCCGCATTTCCAAATACTTCTGCTAGAAATCCTGGTTTTATATTTGACATTAAAGTCCAGATAGGAGACAATATAGTCCGAACTACAAGGAATAGTATTACGACCGTTTAGGATGCGTGCGTGGCCCATATTTCATCGAGCCAGTTTCAAGGATTCCCTAAGCTGCTTCAGTCGCCATCAGCCTCTGAAAGATATCAACATGAAGGAGATGAAGCATACTTTCTGTTGCAGGTGTTGAACCTTTCAACACGTTGCTTTTCCTTCTACTGCCATCCAATGGACTAGTATATCATACATAAGTATAGGTCTGACGATTGTCACGTATATCCTGTGAATAATGTAAGGCCGGACACCCCCGTTTGGGTCGAATGGTTTTAAAATGTAAGTCAATACAGGAAGGTAGTCTAGGATTATAAGTTTTTCATAAGACACTTGGCACCATGAAGTCGACACAAGGGTCATTCCAAGCACAGGCATCATAGTCACCATTCAAGCATCATAATGGTGGACAGCGTAAGTGGACAACCAGAGAGCTGTTAAGGCTTTGCATTCAGCAGTAATTAGATCAAGGCTACGAAGAATCTTAAATGTTTCTCTCAGTTGAAGGACAAATATTGGAATCTATTCCTTTGGATAAGCTAGGTTCCACTGTTTTGTACCATTTGCATTCAAGTTGGCATTATTGGTCCACCCACACATGACATCTGTCATATAAGCTTGATATTGTTCTGAACTTTGCACAAATTTTTCGATCCAATCATTACCACTGGGCAAACGAAAAGCACCGTGTGGTCGTAAAACTCGTAAAATTCACATTCCATAACCGTTGTTCGATTGCTCGACTAATTCACCACACACAGTTCCCTCGGGCATTTACCAAATAAACCCACCGTACCTGTGTATACATTTAAAAAAAAAAAAAAAAAGAAAGAAGCATTCACACAACGAAATAAAACAACTTCATCTTCACTCCTGACAGTAGCCCATCCATACAACTTCAACAGTTGAGGAGAAAACACTTGACATTGACATGACAAGATGTACATTGTCGGACCATTGACCCCGTTTTTTTTTTTTTGACAGCTTGCCTGCGGCACCCATTTCTTTAAATATATATATAAATGAGGACGCGGCGACGTACACAACGCTATTAGATAATTACACCACAAGTCAGTAAGCTAGCAGTGATTATCGTTATTTGATGGAAGATTTCACTTTTGCGTGTTTGGTGAGGGGCTACACACCACACTACTCGTAGTGATCGCGTGAAAAAAATCAAAAAAAAAAAAAAAAAAACTAATTATTCAGGAAGCAATTACTCTAATGATAGACATGGGCAGGAGTGATTGGGACTAGGGGGCACATGGCATGCGGCATGCTGGTGATCAACTATTTAATATTTCCCCCTAAAACGGTCCGATCTATGACACCACTCGGGTCCCCTTGATCATTTTGGTTGGACTGTTGCGTTGTTGTCAAATTTCTGTTGCGTGGGTCGATCTCTGTTTGGTCTACAATAGGCCTAATGTCATTAACGACACTGACGCTACGGCCGGTCTCGCTGTGTCAGGAGAATAGGCCAAACCTCTAGAGACAGAACTAAGGCGAGCACATGTTAAGACAAACGAAGAAAAGAAGCAGAAGACTGATCGCCGCCGCCGCCGAGACGTCGACGCTGACAAGAACTACCAGTGCTGCCATTACGATCATTAATCAAGTGCTCTTTCCCACATTGTATGTCTGTACGTGAGGCTGGGAAATTGTATACATATGTAGATCGCCCGTGGCTATAAACTTGGTGATCGTGCTCTTGGGTATTCTGTTGATCGAGTAGATTCACCTTAATTTCATTCATCCGGTAGTTGGTTTTCTTTGGAGAGTGAGAGAGCGTCATCTATTTTAAAATTCCATTTGCATTCTGAGGGATAATTGCCAAAAAGAAAGAACAAAACACAAATCGAGTTGTGTGTGTTGGTTTTTTACTTGACAAAGTTGTCAATGACAGGAACCACGGTACTGAGATATGTCAACATGTGTCAGTGATCGAGGATGATTTCGACTAATTGGCTGCGGTACCTCGGCCGTCACGTAAAACATTTAAAGTTGAAACGAAGGAATCTAATCAAATGATGGCTTTGATAAGATTAATCAATGCTTAAGTGTTTGTTGTTGTCATTTCCGCTTGTTCTTGATGGAAGATAGCCAGGTAGTCATTTCTGCAGGCTAATGTCTTATCGTTGGGATTATTCTCTTTTACTTTTCTATTTGCTATTCCGTAGTGGACGGCAGTAGTGAGAAAGCCCTATGGCTGATAACACAGTAAGTACATGCAATAGCTTAACGAGCTTAGGCAAACGTTAACAAATTTAATTAAAATTAGTAATTACACAGGTCGTTGCTAAGTCACTGGCATTGGGCTCTTAGTCTTCTTGAGTGTTCACGGCTGGATAGTTTTATATGTATTTTTACATGGCTAGTTTGCGCCAGTTGTAAAATCAATATACGCTGCTGAAACTTTCGTCAAACGAGCGGATGTACTTAGTCGTTCGATCAGTTAAATCGTGAAAGTGAAAATCACCGCTAAGTTTTCTTCACAGTGATCTGCGGGGATTCTCTAATGGATCATTCTCTTAAGTCTTTGAAAGATCTGCTGTATTAGCCTGAAATTAAAGATGTGACATACATAACTATTGGGTCATCTATCAGTTTACTCGGTCACTTCTGGTTGTGGCCACAAAAATGAGGAGTAAATAAGATAAGTGAAAGATCAGTCCCTTGCGGATCACCATATCATTAGTCGATCTGCCTTAAAGCTTAAGTGACTTTATGTCAGACTCGAGTGAGAGACTTTGAGATATCCGTTGCAAAGGCTCTTCATTAGGTAGATTGATCTACGACTGATGCCCATAACTGGTTAATATAACGCCTCAGGCGTTAGAACTTAGGGTCTTAATCCAAGATTGATACGTTGGATGTACAATGATTGTGAGACATATTATTACATAGTACATGATCATCCCTGTAGCTTTCCAGTCTCAGTATTTCAGAGTGTAAGCGTACCTGCCCTACGGCAGCATTAGGAGCCATCGTTGGGCCTACATCAGTACAAATCTTCATTGAAAGACTATCGCTAGATGCGCTATTAAGCTGCAACTGGAATACAAGTATAAACCAGGTGACAAGTTTTGCATTAACCCCTACATGGTCGGTAGGTTATTAGAGGTAGAAATATCGGACCGTGTAAACTCGTGTAATGGTGTTCCAGACGAATCAAAGGTGGAATTCGGAGTAGGAACTGGTTTCCTTTGACCTTATACCAAATTCTCGATAGCTATGGGAATGTGTCACGCGGTTTTCCAGAGTGAACTCCTTGGCATTGAGGTTAAACCTTAGTAAAGGTATTAATGGCACTGGGATTTGTATGTATCTTTTCAGATAGCCAGGTACCACCTAAAGCGCTGTCGTCCAATTTAATGGAATTATCTGTCAAAATGCACTACAATCGCTTTTTAGAAATAAGATGGTGACACTCAGATAGGTCCCTGGTCACCGAGGAATTCCAGCCAACAAATCTGCTGAGCTGGCTGGGAATCAGTGTTCATTCGACCTGAACCTTACTGTGGTGCCAAATGATCTGCAGCCACAGAAATTGTTCTGAAGTTCATACATTCCCAAACTATTTAAAATAAAATAAATATTTAACGCGACACAGGTTTATGAGTTCCAGGGGCTATCTTCTTACAACCATTCGTGCTGTGGGTTTTATACTTCTAACACGAATGGAAGGAGCCTAATGTTCAATACCGTATCCGAATGCCAATTTGTTATTTCAGAAGCTTTTTCAGGACAGTTGTACTCTCGGATGTTTGTCAGATGTTTGTGAGAGTTGGGCCCATGAAAGAAATTTTAGGTGTTGTCTGGCACCCCTTGCTCTGTAGTCCAACGTACTTACCATTACGAGGAAATCCTTAATCTACGCAAGGATAGTATTAAGAAGCTGAAGAGCTTTTTCACAGTTCAGCCCCTAAGGCCCTGTGCCCAGATAAAAAATGTGGAAAATGACGAATAATCCGTGTTCTCTGTGAATGGCCAGCATAAAATTGGTTAAGGAAGCGTATCTTCCATAAGATCTGCGGTTAAGAATGTCCTTTCCTTCATTAGGGAGGTGGCACGCCGCTAAGACTAACCACAGTCCGATGAGGCAAAAGGTCGCATTTCCATATGTATACATATATATTATATATGGAAACCGTCCTTGCAGTCTAAAAGTTTTAAATTTTTTTTACTCTTTTGCCCTTTTCTGCAATAAATTTCCATTGACCGAGTTATACCAGTCATCGGAACACAACCATATTTTAGAAAGAATTGGCCAATATCTCATTCGTATTGCATCATTCACTGATCATATCTACCACCAATGCCATGCGGCTTGAATCAGATTAACCCGTTCAATATCTACACAGAGTGCAATGATTGCTGACGCCTTCTACAAAGTGTTGATATCAGATAAGTGCTCTGTACTCTATATGCTATGTGTCAGCACTCTAAACTCCAGAAGCTATTGGGTGGATCAGTTAAAAATGTTTAGAGCAACTTGTTTCTCTAGTTTCAATCTTGTTCCGACTTTGGATAGCGATTTTCAGATAATCTCTGATAAACTTCGGCCTTTCTATGTCCATTTGGAAGATACTAGTGGAGGGTGTTATAACACTAGTCCAGGCTAGATTTTTGGCAAAGAACTTGTGACGAACAATGCAAATCTGAACCTTAACACATGAGTACATCAACCTTGTAAAGAGCGTGCTTTGACACATCTATCACCATCCCTGCTCAGCTGTGATAGTTCCCCTAATATTAAAAAAAAAAATTCATACTAAATCCCTAAAAAAACATTACAAAGCAAAAGATATTATTGTATTTGATGAACACAAATTAGGGTTTGCTTTCGAAATTCCCGCATTAATTGATATGGAAAAATGCAACATTCAAATCATTTTTATTATTTTTAATTCACTGCTGAGCTCAGCCATTAGTTAAAAGTTAAGCTCACAAATATTACCGTGAAACACTAATTGGATACGGAAATCCAATTAAAATATATTCAAATGCTATAAAAAAAAAACACACTCAAAAATTGTTATTAAAATCATATAAACATTTTTATATTTAAATGGAATTCATAATTTGATACCGGACCACACGTACAACACTGCACAAGAAAATTAAAAAAAAAAAAAAAACTAATTAATTTATTGATGAAATTTTTAATTAAAAGCCTTTGTGAGATGAAGAATTAGTAAAACTCAAAAAAACCCCCGTTTTTTGCACAATAAAAGGTAAATAAAAAAAATCATATACTCCTACAGATGTAATTTATTTTATTAAAAAAAAAAAAAATAAAAAACAATATAAAGAACAGGTAAATAAAAAGAAACAAAAAAAAAATTAATTATGTAATAGTGCGACGACTACTGGGTGGGGGAGGGTGACAAAAAAAAAATCCACTCCACTGCAAGATGAATAGGATGTCGAACACGCCCGCTTGACTAGGACACAAAACACCCAAAAAAAAAAATCAAAATGAAAAGCAAAATTGTGGAAGTACAGACCAAAATACAAAAAAAAAAAAAGAAGAAAACTTTCTCGTATCACATTTTCGTAGACCATTTCCCCACGGAACGAGTTCATGAAGCCTGGCACTCTCTCTCTGTCTCTACCTACCCCCATGTGATTCGTAAATAGACCCTCACCCAAGGCCCTTCCCTGTATCGCACACTCACACTACTGGGAAATTTTCTTTAATCTGCTCGCATGAGTTATCGCTAATGAGTTTTAATTTAATTAAAAAAATTGCCACACGTTATTCTGTGGTTTTCCTTGCTGTGTCTCTTACACTCCCCATTTACAGGCGGCAGCACCACCACCTCCACCTCCATCGCCATCACCTCCTGGGCCGGCGTTGCCGCGCCGCGCCGTGAAGTCGTACAATGTATTACGACGTGTCCAATTGTTTATACTGTAATTCACCATCACGTTTTTTTTTTTTTTGTTTTTTTTGATTCGTCGTTGTGTGGTGTGAGTGAGTCTGTGCGGTGTGTGATTCAATTTTGTGTACTTGCAACCGGAAATTAAAAGTTGGGAATTCGCTTTATTTTTTTTTTCCATTTTTTTGGGGAAAAATTTAAAAAAAAAAACCAAAAAAAATTAACGAAAGAAATGTGAAGTGCAATTGTGCATCGACGCATACACATGGGCCATTCGATGAGGTTCACTTTCCCTATGGATCGAGTGACATAATAATGACATAAGGTGATTTCACATGACGGTTACGTGACGAGCTACATAAGATTGGTGTCACACGTCATTATTCGTAAGGTGGTGTAATTCAGTCTTAAAGGTTGACGATTCGCTTAAATTTTTGGGAAATTTTAAGTCTTTCCCTGCCATTTGTACAGTCAAGGACTAGAAGATCTAGGTTAGTGCAACCTTTCAGTCCTTGGAACAAGTCCTTCTTAAGTAAATACTTATGTTCGCATTCGAAACATTGCGTCGTCTTATGTCTCTGTATTATAGGTACAGACCATGGACTTCACATAAACCAAAAAAAAATGTCCAGAGGCGTCAAATCATACAAATCAGTCATTCTTTTGAAACCACATTTTGAAACATGTTCGGCTCCAGACGTCTTCTCATATAAAACTCTTGGTTTGAGACGCGATTTCCCCAATAACTGCTATGATTTTCCAAGATATCTAGTCAGATACTCACGAATGACTGCGACTCCCCTTCTCCCTTATTCTCCGTTTTGTCCGGTAACACAAAGAGTTGGCACAAGCTTCAAGCGGAAGAATCATATCTTTGATGGCACTAAACCAATTTAAGAATTCTCCTTTGCTCCCACTCACGTAAGCCTTATCCTGCTAGACTGGATAGTAAGTATGCTCAAAAGAAAGGGAAAATCTGAGCTGAGCATTAGCCAAGCAAATGCCATGTCCTCTAGGGGAACTCCAGAAAGAGGAGTCTAAACCCCACTCCGCTGGAGTATAGTGATGAACGATATCCTGACGGCAGTAGTAGAATTAATCAGAAGAAGTAGAAGAATTAAGAGGTAGAACTAGTACAGGATTGGGACGACCAAGCTCTTATATAAAGGCTTCTTAGTTCTTCGGGATAGGGCTCTACTACTCCATTGCCTTTTCAGTTCGAAGAAACAGCGAGCAATTGGCAAGAGTTGTTCTTTTTTTTTCCTGCTGAGGTGTTGTTTTGAGAATTGCTACCTCAAAGTTGTAGCTGTCCATTGTGACATTCTGTCCAATTCGCCGATATTTCAAATCTAAGTCCTTGGCATCAAAGGTCTCGGTGAGTTTTTTACTGTCCTTGATGGAACAGCAAGCGTTTTCCATTGTCGTCCTGCATAGTCGAATGAGTTTGGCATGGATGCCAAACTAAGACATAACTCTGTCTAGTTAGTCTCTATAGATGCTATCATATGCTACCTTGAAATCGATGAAAAAGTGGTGGGTATCGGCTTGGACTTCTTGGGTTTTTTGGCAAAGTGTCAAAGTGGAGTTTCCTAGCCTGAAAGCACACTGATAGAGGCCGTTTAAAGTGTTGATGAAAATATTTCAGACATTCACGATATTTAAGACTAAGAGCTTTGTAATTTGCGCCTTTGTGTCAAAATCTCCATTCCTGTGGATCGGAAAAACTATGCAATGATCCATTCATCAAGCATATACACATCTGACTAAATTTTAGAGATGACCTGGTATATGCTCTCTACCAAGTCATCTTCAGCTCATTTCAAGAAGTCGGCCTATAGGCCATCAGGTCAAGCAGCTTTGTGGGCTTTGAGCTTCGATTTTCCTTACTTCACTTTGGCCAGGTGGACGGAAGTCTTGGCTATCATTGCCAAGGTCTTCAACAGTAAGATCATTCGTATCCGAGGTTTGTGTTGGTCTCGGACCTTCGAACCGACGGGTTGGTTCAGGAGGGCTCTTCCGATCGTACATTGTTTGTAGGACTATAGTACATATCTTTTTCATCCTTTCAGGAATCAGGAGAGTCACCAAATACATCGCACAAACCCAACACTAGTCAAATTGTGTAAAAGAAAATTTTACAATTGACAAACTACTACGCATAGATACTTTGATTCTCCTTTACTTGTCAAAGTACATTCGCTGTCTTGCTTAATCATCATTACAAACGACTCACAAATAAACCAATGCACAAGTGTGTACAATAGGAAGAGAAACAAAAACGAACGCATCAAACGAAAGTCGTGAATAATCGACACATGTCTAGAAATACTAACATCCGTGTTAAAATAGGTACATAGGCGCGACTAAGACGGATGTGTATTGGGGCCGTGGATTCGGGATAAGAGACGACGATGTAAAGTGATTGATCTTGTGCGAAGAAGAACTTTGCGTTAGTGGCTGGCGCATCAGATACACACAACAGCACACGATCTTACTTCTATTTGCGGATGCAGAATAAATAAAAATAAATAGTAAAACACTTTGCAAGGACCACTCGGAAATAGATTTCTGTTGTCGTCCCGCGATTCTTTTCTTTGAATAATGCATTGTTGCAGTTGTTCGTGTAATTTGTCAATTTTGAATTTTGTTTTTCGCTTTTTGTTTTGTGACACAGATTTTTATTTTTACTTTAGTTGAAGTTGACAAATGTCTTAGAGGATCGCAGGGGGATTTCTGTTTTTAAATTTTACTCTCAAATGAAGTGGAACACTATTTTTGAGTTTATCTGGTACTCAAAAGTTTGGAATCAGGCATACATGTGCACTATTTTCACCAAAAAATATCTTACTCCAGTAGTACTGTGGAAGGTGCTGCTTCCGCTGAAGGAACAGATGTGTTTAGACTACTTTCCAGCTAATATCGATGAATGAAGTCGCAGTACCCATTCCCCAATCCGCAAGAAAGGAGATCCCATCTTAACTGTCATACTGTCTGAGTACCTAAAACTGTTCGTCAACGATCTGATCAATCCCTGTGAGTGTGGTTTGAGGCCACTTCGACACACTTCGACGGATCCTAGAAAAACCCAAAATGTCCAAGTCGATACGGACCAGCAATATATCGATTTCTAAGTCACATATGATAGCATTTATAGAGGCGTTCTGTAGAGCCTGTTTTATAGTTTCGTCAAGCTCATCCGGGTGTACAAGATGATGATGGAGAACGCAGCCGCTGCTCCATCAGGAGGTGACGTGCTGTCATGTTATTTTTTTAACACCATTATTGAAAGGCTTGTGCGAAACTCAAAAGTCAAAACTAGAGGCACAATCTGTCAAAAAGTTTGTAGTACTACTAGTGTATCCCGAAGATATAGAGTGCGCCATCTTTTATGTCGCTACGTAAACATTGAATAACTTTGACATTTATCAACCGATTGACTTGAGTAGACATGTTTTTGAAACGTCAATTCAGTACAATTTTAATCATCATTGAGCTCTGTTAACTTAACGTGCATATCGTCGAAATTATCGTGGCCAACCAGCACTGTCTTCCAACACAGACAGATTTAACCCCTCCGGACTTCTTTTTGTGGGTTTGTTTGAAAAGCAAAGTGTTCACCAGCAAGCCTCCGATTATAGACGTACTTAAGGCAAACATTCGTGGCGAAATCATTACTATACCGCCCGATACGCAGCACAATTTGCTTTGTTCAATAGAGGCGGCCACTTGATTGATCTCGTATTCAAAAACCAGTCCAAATAAATTGCAAAGAGCCAAGTTAAATAAAAATGCCTCATATATGGAAATCGGTTGTTATTTTTTAAAGTTTTCAACATTCAAATACCGACAGAAAAAATGGCGCATTCTGTACATAATGTACATGGCACTGGCACCGATACTCATTTTCAAAATTATTACCAAAAATTCAGCTCAGTATTTCTAAATCAACTCGCAAACATAAAGTGATTACTTTCCGAATACTCCACCATCGGCCACACGGTATAAATTACATTTGCTCACAGTCAATTATCTAAATGCGAGTGCTTTCCCGAACATAACTTCAAATTAAATCTCTTAATCCAATTCACTTAGCAGAAGTTCCCTCTGCCAGCTAACAGCGCAAATTCTGTACAGAATTTAATTTCTCTAAGTAGCCAGCCTCACAACTTTGGCTACGAGACGAAGAGCCAACGAACGAATCTCATGACCACATCAATCAAGGCATATTTTATGGATGATTCAATTCAAATTTGACCCCACCTCCGGGCCATCAGACAACCAGCACTCAGTCTAGTTGTTTATATTTTATTTTTCTTAAGATTCCCAACCAAACTTATAACACTTATATAGCTATTAACTTGCACACATATACATACGTAGAGAAATATTTAAAGATTATTTTTCGATTGATCCCCTTAATGGTTTGGCAGTCAACTCAACCCCGCTCCGGCCATATCCATCGAATGTACTCGTAGGAGGGGACAGAGACGAGGTACTAAGTGCAGCACAGATAGGTAGAGTGAGAGGTGGCAAATGAAAGGACGAAGAAGGTCAAGGTACTTACACAGAAGAAGAGTGAAGTCCATTAAATAGATTACCTACCTGAATGAATTTCGTAAAATTACACTTACCTCGGCAGTCGGCAGTCGGCAGTCGCACACACAGATAGGACACACCACGACCAACACCAACGGTGTGCATTGAAAGTCGAGCTCACACTCCTTGCCGAGAAGTGGGATTCTATTAAAAGAAAACACATTTTGAGGAGCAATAAAACCACCCACTCCTTGGTTGTGTGTGAGCCAAATGTGCGGCAATCCCATGTCAGTCAGACTAAGCTTGAATGAGGTTCTGGCATTCAATAGGAACATCACACCCTGGTGGCGCACGATACGATGCGAATTGTAAAATCGAAAATAGATATTCAATCGAAGTTATTAAAAATTTATTAAATCTCGTCTAAGAATTGCCTTGCCATCGACTTGCTTCTATTCGGTTGGTTGGGTTGGTCGAACTATCATACATTCATAGATACATAGGTAGGAGTTGAGGTTGAGCTGTTACATTGCAAGGAAATTGCATCTATTCGAATTGATTTGAGTCTTCATTCTGGAGCTACCGTACAAAGTAATGTCTTGTTTGTTTGGGTCAATTTGTTGCCAATAGGTTTGAGTCATTTGGGAGTGGATATATGTTTGGTATTTACTTTATGAAGGGTTTTGGCTATCAGTGTACTATATATCTAGCTCTGAAGCATATAGCACTACTAGTTCTTTACAACTGATAGTCGACAGCCCGTACGATTCTATCACTTGTTACCGCTGATCACTTGCTTATCGGGCAAGTTGGCAAGAGCCAAGCGGTATGAGATAGGAATGTCGAAGCTCGATCAAATTGTGTCCAAACTAATCCAGCTGATCCGTATTACTCGAAACTCTGAACAGTTCAGAAATAGAGTTCAAGAAATGACAGACGCTGACATGCAAGGCGTGAACTGGATAAGCGTTAGCCTGAATGGTATTCTATGCCATAAGTTAAACGTCAACGAAGTTAAGCTCCCAATATGTTTAAAATAAGCCTGTTTCAAACTATATATATATTAAAAATACAGGAAAACTACAAGACAATGCATTTGGAATAGATGGTACAATACCGCATGGTTGCTCCATTGTATCAGCCCTACCAAAGTGGCGTGAATCATTTTTGAATTAAGACAAAATTGTATTTTACTAAAAACGGGTCCAAAAAGTGTCCGTGAGTACATATGGGTGAATTTTAGACGTTCTAAAAATCTAAATATTCGGACTTAATAATTTTTTTCGTTTCAAGTAAAAATACGAAGTTTTGAAGACAAGAGCTTGACAATGGCAGACTTTAACAAATATTTACACTTGTACTGCTTTTTTTTTATTTTTATTGGTTTTCATTAAATAAATCCATTTATCCTAACATGCTAGGAGAAAAAGGCTTAAAACCATCTAAATTAACACAACTATTACTAACTCACTGGCCTTAGGCCGGCTCTAAACGTAAGCTAATGATAATTTTTCAGTAAGGACATAACAATTTTGTACTTAATGAAAACACAAAATAGTTCAAATATCGAGCTAAAATTTATTGCAGATATAGTATACATTTTAAATTTAAGTATGGCACTCGATCCAGATCATATGATTACAACGAGCTACTCTGGAGCGATCGACTCTTTGGAGCCAATTATCCACTACTCACTCTTCTAGGCATATTGGCCGGAATTTTGAAAATTAAGCGTTCCATATTGTTTCTAAGTTCCTCTAATATTATAAATTTGTTGGTATAAGCCAACGACTTAACTTAACCCCATAAAAATAAATCCAAAGGCGTTAAATCGTATAAGTAAGGTGGCCATTTCAAGAAAATACACGATTACCAAGATACCCCTTCAATAGATCCATTATGGCATGATCAGCTGTGCGGCATGTGGCACCAGCTTGTTCACTGATGTCAAGTCCAATTCTGGCAAAAAATAGTCTTCCAACATGGCACGATAAGGAACTCCATTGACTGTAACATGGTGATCATCTTCATCGCCGAAAAAGTACGGCCACGTCACAGCTCCGGCTTGATATCCATACCTCCCGGTCACTTTTTGTAGATTCAAGGAAGTCTCTTGAACCAAATATCGGTTTATTGCTGTCCAGTAACACATATTGTGTTCATTGACCAGCACGGAACTTTATCACTGAAGATGATTTTTTTATGAATTTCATATTTTTTTTCTTAAACTTTCGCAGAGCCTAATCGGAGATGTCTCAGGGCTTCAAATAGTGAAGAGGATTCAGTTCTCAAGTTAATTCGATCTTGTTTGGGTGTAGGTCAAGATCGTTACGCAAAATTCGCCACAATGTGGACTGAGAGGTTCCGATTTTCTATAAACGGAGTTGGATCGACTGGTTTGGCTCAGCTTGAGGTGAAGCCCTTACCGCAGCGATATTTTCCGTACTTCGACTGTTGCATTGTCCTATGATGTTGACTCAAATTTTTCCACCGACTCAGAATTTCAGAAAAAAATTTTATTTTTATTCGTTCCTGTTGACCAAAGCAAAATTTGCTCTATTTGCTCACTTTTTTGAGAATCTCGGGCGGTATAGCGGTGATTTCAGCACGAATGTTTGCCTTGAGCACGTCAATGGTTTGAGGCTCGCTAGGGTACACTTTGCAAGTCGAATAACTCCACAAAGAAAAGTTCGGAGGTTGACCTGGAGATCTGGGTGGCCAGTCAATGTTGGCCTTTTTTGACAGCAAATGTTCAGGGATTGTTTGATTTGCATTGTGGCCTGTTTCGGCCCGGTACAAACCAGTAACCATCCAAAACCATTTTCAAACATTTGTGAGCCGATATCGATTCCCATCGACTGTTTCGCCTTCTCTGAAGAAAAATGGAGAATTATTTCTATAAAAAAATTTACCAAACACTCTTAAAGTTCCGACCACCGACTCAGAATTTCAGAAGAAATTTTTATTCATTTTTAAACGTTGCTCCTTCGTGTACTTCTCCATGATAAAAATGTAAACCTTGGTTGACGTTTTGGTATTGATAAATCATAAACAAAATTTAAGGTTGCGTTTGTACTAAGATACAAAATTGTTATGTCCTTATTGGAAAATCCTTCATGTAAGCTGTGGTTGTAGACATTATGAATCATACATTTTTGAAAAACAGAAAAGTGCGTTCATGCTGCTTTTTTTTTTGAAAATCTAGGTTAGATAAATGAATGTCCTTCGAATTTACTTACCAGATTTCATTTTACGCTTATAAGACTTAAGTATCAATTGCAGACCCAAATAGATGTTTCACTTTTGTGGCAGCCTACATAAGTGGCTGGCATTCTGATATTTCGAGACATTTCAGTGTTTTTTCTCAGCTTTGCGATTTTTCAAAAGCCTCCAATCCTTATATATTTAATTTCAAATTCGTCCATGTACTTTGCTTTCGCCTCCGCTCTGTTGAATTTCTATTTTCGCCAACCAACTATCCACGACATAAATCTCACTTAATTCCACCACTTAGTAAATCCAATAAATCGATTAATTTTAGTGACAAGATAAATGCGAAATATATTTAATGGAAAAATTATTCGAGGCGAAATAAAAAAATTTATATAAAAATAATAAATTAGCGAAAAGAGATCTTCGGCTAATGAAGCACTCTGACAATTTTTATGCGCTTCGGACCCACTATACGAGTATGTATCTGTATCTCAAGAGATATTCAAATTAGACTCCATCACTGCATTCCTCGCACATTATTCAATCAATGTCTGCGGCGTTTTAGGATTTGGTTTTGGGAACACACAACAAAAAAAGATCATCTAATTAAAAAAATAAGATGCTGTTGTATCTAGGAATGAGAAAAATATCAATGTGGTTCCGAATTGGACGGTTTTTCTCGTATACTCGTATCTCTGAATGTAGGTATATTTTGAAACAATTAATTTTAACGATTTGATCGCTGCTGATGATTATACGCTTTGTTTTGTCGCGTTGAATAATTCGTTGGTTTCTTTTTTATCGTTTGTCGACCGCCCACATGAAAAGTAATTATGTGCTAGATATGGGCCGAGGGGGGGTGGTGGAGTAGATACAATCTACCACTATCTAATTAGAGATTAATTATGCAAATGTTTGGTGTCTTTTGAGTTTTACTAACGGTGGATAGGCAGACGGTCGGACAGATAGACAAAGGAATAAATTGGCTGAGATCTCCACCTATCTTGGCTAACTCACCCGGCGACAGTTGAATTTTCAATTTGATTACGCTGCGTGGCAGGAGGTTTTCCATTGTGGATTGCATACTTAATAAAAATAACAAAGAGAGAGAGAGAGAGACATAAAGTAAATGGAAGGAAGAACTAGGTGACAAAGTGTAGGTACAACAGAATGCTCGGGTCTCTAATTTATGGTCAAAGTGTACTATCCCAGCAGCAATCGATTAATTAGTCCACAAATGTAGTGTAGGCAACAATTGGCTTGTAATTATTAGGTGTCCACAAGAGGCGGACATATCAAATTCCCTGTAATTTAGACTGTGAAGCTCCATTCCTGGTTAGCTTATTTATGCCGCGCACAGCACACAGCAGGAGGTTATTAATTAACGTGCGCGCGAATGAAGTTTTTAGACTTGTTGTTCGCGTTAATTAGTATCGAATGAAATGTTGTCGGCGCAATATCTGACCGGCCTCTGTCTATTAATCAATGTAATCTTGTGTAATTATCCGTGTGGTTTAATTAAGTGAGGCCAGGTGGTAGAGAACGTTTATGGGTGCTAGCAAGGGGTGAAGGATCTAGTGTGGGGGGGTTTTTTTCCCCCCGTTTTTTGTTTTCGCACGATTTACTGCTAAGTATTGATTTTAATTGGTTTATTTTCTGTTTTATACGAAGAATGGTGCTACCATAACAACGGTTGGCATTATTTTAAGAATGCAGTTGGTGGTGAAACGAATTTAAAAAATGTTCTATGCCCGGATCGATACGTTAACCGAGTGTTGGAATGTGTTTCGTATTTCACGGGAAAACTGTGTTCTGACAGTGAAGTATTCGATGTCCTACCTGTAGGACGAAATGTTCGATTTTTCTTTCGAAGAAGTGAAATTCATATTTACTTTCCCATTTGTCCTGCGGTTTTTGTCCGCAGTGCATATTGAAGTTATTAAAAAAAATCTGTGAAGTTCACGTGAACTTATGCTAATTCTGTATTCCTTTTCTGATCAAGTGGCCGCCCCTGTTGACCAAAGCGAAACTTGCCCTATTTGCTCATTTTATCGAGAATCTCGGGCGGTATAGCGGTGATTTAAGCACGAATGTTCAGGAACGTCAATGGTCTGAGAATTGGCGGGGTACACTTTGCTTTTCGAAAAACTCCATAAAAAGTAGTGCGGAAGGTTCAAATCTGCAGATATGGGTGGCCAGCCAATGTTGCAATTTTTTCACAGCAAATGTTTAGAGAATTTGCGTTTCAGAAACTGGATTGTTGGATTTGTAGTGTGGCCGGCCCGGCCCGGTAGAAACCAGTGACCATCCAGACCATAGGCAGATATAATGAGCCTACATTCCCCTCGACTGTTTCGCCTTCTCTGAAGAAAAATGGCCCATTGATCGTTTAGGCGCAAACGCCCGTCCTAAACAGTCGCATTTTGGTCACGCAATGGTGTTTCATGGACCTCGTATGGGTTATACGTTGTAATTTTGCTTGTTAACGGCGCCAGAGAGTGCGAAAATAGGCGTCGTTGTTGGTCGGAATTCGCTTCCAAAAATCAGGTTCATTGTCAACCATTCGAGCGACTGTTTGGTCGTATTCCTAGTGATGTTCTTTATATGGAAACAAATGCAAATCATCCTTCAAAAGCCATTAAAAGGTGGTTCCACTGCCAAAATGCTGACTGCGGTGACGATACATGTGGGTTCTTGGCAACACTCTCTCTCTGACCGCTTCAACCAGTTCATTGGAACGTCATGCGCGTTGATGAAAAGCATGTCGGGACGATCTTCCACTGTCCCGTGCACATAAAAGAGTTCCAAACCAAAGGACGTTCATACAGTGTTGTCAGATGGTGCATGTTGGCCACGATATTTTCGACGATATGCACTATCGCTACACTGTCTTCTGCCCTTCGATAGGGCACAAGACTTGCGAAGGCGTTTATAAGAGGTGTAGTGAGCCGATAAGTTTCTGATTCTACCTCAATGGAGTTAAGAGGGGGCATGGTGTTTGGCATTGGCGACCTGGTCATAGCACCATTGAAAGCCATCCAGTTTACACTGGAAGAAGATCTTTGAATAGACTCCTCGCTAAACATAGTGGTGTGCGTTCTTGTTCGTATCTTTTTGACAATTGCGTATGAGTTTGACAAGCAAACTTTACAAACTTAAAGCGCATTTCATGGAGTCTTCGAGCAAGTCATTCCATACTGGTGTTCGTCCTGCAGGGAATCCAGTATATCAAGGGTACTAGCTCTTACTACTGTCATTTGCAGACGCAGTCATCTCGGATATCGGGTCTTAGAATCGGCCGAATTCTTTTTGTACACATTTTGAATACATTAGAGGGATATAATGATATTCAAAACAGTACAACTACCCGCTGACGGTCTCTTTTGATTATCGGATTCATTTTGGTTTTGGTAAAACAACAAACACCAGTTGAATTTTAACTAAACAAACTTACGTATAAGTAAGTAATCACTTGGAAAATTGAATTCCCATGTTTTTTTTTTTTCGAAGACTGCACGTGTGAACCTAAAGTCCACTCTCCCACGTTGACGCCTCCTGTACACATTTGACTTTCAAAACACAGAGCCCGGCTGCAAATGCCATCCAATTCACACATTTCCACGGTCTTAATTAAGTGCTAAGTGGAATGGCTATATGTATGTGTTCTTTTTTTTCGTTTTGTTTTATTTCGTTTCCTCCTCTGTGCTCTTTGAATTCCTTACGACAAACACCGAATTAGCATTCAGTGTTAACGCGCTGCATATTTGAAAATTCCTTGTCGGGATGTTTGGTACTCCGCTCATTTGTCATGTAGTTCGGTGTTGCGCTCTGTCTTCCTAACCTGAGTTCCACTCATATGTGGCTTGAAGCAGAATGCCTCCTCCTCTTTTCGACCAAGAAGCAGAAAAACGAGCAAAAAAAAAAAAAAACCAACAGCAAAGGACATTAAAAGAGAATCTACCACTCGATTGCCAGGCCAGATGCTAAGTGACAGTCTTAGTGGATAAGAGTGCAAAAAAAAAAGAAAATAAAAGACCCTCCACTGCCAACTACTACGAGTAAGTGTACAACCATGGGGTAACAGCTGCTTTCAGCGCCGGTCTTTACCTGCCCGCCCGGTGGATTGACTGGATGGCTGAAACCGCGACTCTTTGGCATATACAGTATATAAGTCATGCTTGATGGAAACCTACAACCGCTGGTGGTGCTATAATTTAGCTCTTTAATCGGTCACGTCGATTTTGGTTTGATTAATTGCCACGAATCGTTGTCGTCGTTTTTGTCGTTTTTGTCGTTTTTGTCGTCGCCACTCGCCTCTTGTTTGGTATGTTTCTATTCTCCACCCTCCTTCTGGCCTGGCCTATGGGTGACTGTAAGGTTACATTAGTCATAGGCATCCGACACTATCCAATCTATCGAATTGCTTATTAGGCAGGGGCTATACCACATGTATGTATGTATGAAACCGGTACTTACCCACACCCCCACCTATAGAAAATTATAACCAGATGCGGGGTCTCCTCGTGCTTGCCCCAGCTCATTCGTTTCTTCCTCGTTGATCTCTTTTCTCAGTTTTTTTTTTCCTTCTTTGTTTTTCTGCTGATAAATTGAATTATTTTTTAATTTGAATTTGAATTCGATTCGATCTGGGATTCTTGTTACTGATGATGGAGTACACCGCATGTGTGTGTGGTGCCGCCGCGACTCGCTTTATGGGTAATTGAATTTGATTTGTTACATTGGCTTGCAGCGCGCTAGCTTGGCTCGTAACGAAAAAGTTTCACATCATATTAATGAGATCATGATTTTGGTTTTTTTGTTTTTTTTTTTTTATAAATTTGCTGGTCTCTGTGGTTCTTTTTGGAAGAGAGATGGTGGCAAAGGGATCGCTTGCTCATATAGTAAGTTTGACATTAGCAACAGCTGGCTCTGCTAACTAGTGTGTTGGAATAACTTATCGGAACGTTCATCACTGCAAAATTTGTTCAAACATATATATTTTTTAATTTAAAGAATTTTTGTTGAAACTTTTAATTTATTTATTTTTTTTTTTCTGTTTTAGGTGAGTTTTGGAAGCTACTTTGGATGTTGTGAAGGAGACTGTAAGTTGTATTGGAGTTTTTTAAATCAAAATGCTTTCCAATTGTTCTCACAAAGACTTTGTATAGACTTATCAACGTTCGATAGTTCTTACTCAACATAATCTTTCGTTTATCGTTGGAGATGAATCTACCCTTCTAGAGCAGCCCTTTTCTAATCATTTTTAAAAAAATGCGAGCTTGCTTATCATATTCAGCATGTCTGAGCAAGGTTTCGAAATACTCGAAAGATTATCTTAATTTGACTTTTTTTTAGCCGAATATGCAAGGTTCGCAAGTAGGCAAGTGGAAGAAAGCACAACGTCACACTTAGGTCAATGCAAACCCATTGTGATACCCATAGGAGAGAGATGTCCCTTAGCTATTCGTTAACCTTAGTCCTACAAATATGGTTCCCATGAACTATCGATCCAGTTTCCAGTATTTTTTGGATGAAGTTCAAGATTTGATTGATGAGCAATTCTTCAAGGTCATGGAAGAAGTATCGGCCGAGATACGTGTTTATATGTTATGTTGCTTCTAGCTTCAAAGCGCAAGGCGGGATGAACATCGAAGTGTCTACCATTCTGATGTAGATACCGAACCTCTCTTATTCTCAGGGACCCAGCAGAGGGCAATCTTGTGTTGTATTCCAAGAACTTTAAGCTCCGCGCGACAGCACTTTACAAGTTTGGATTCTATTTCAGTTATTGGTGCCTGATTGTCGGTGAAAAAGGCCTTCAACGCAGTCTCACGGACAACTATTGTCACTGCTAGGGGGTCCGCTTGAAAAACACTGCTATGGTTCGGAACGCGGACTGATTTGGATATGCCCAGCCGTTCAGCAAATATGCAAGGGCCTGCGTGAAGACAGACATGGTACGTGTACTGGTAGATTCACCGCATTACCATTCTTCAGGGGCATATGCTGAGAATACTTTAAGTTTGCCGGTAAGAGAGACGCAATCCATCACCACACATATCGTAGCCCTATGCATAGTGATGAGACCTTGTATCGTGCGACATGTTCTCCGAATTAAACGATTTTTCTATAAGGACATAACAATTTTGTATTTGCATAAAACACTGAATAATTCAGATATCGGGCTGAAATTGGTTCCAAGTGTAGTGCAGATGTTATATTTAAACCTGTCGTGCCGAATATAAAAATACAAATTTGGGATTTCCAACCGTGGAAACCTTTCCTTTGCAAGTGTCTAGTCTAGTTAGTCAAACAGTCCCATCTCTCACGGATATCTGAAAAACATTTTTCTATACCAGCAAATCAAACATATTATTTTCGGAAATTGAAATTCTGTCTATTCTCGGTCAGATACATTTGTTTTTCAGGATATTGCAATGGGAATGTATTTAACAGGAAAAACCTTAAGCAGGTTGGCTATCTGGTTAAGAAAAAGAAGGTAAGCGCAAGGTCTGACACGAGATTCACTGGAAAAATGTTAAATAGAAGGTTTGAGCTAAGGTCCTCTGAAAAGATACCCAGATACATTCTCGCTTGACTTCGAGTCGCACCAATCGCCTTATCCTTTTAAAAGGATCTATAAAGGTTGATACATACTTTTTGACATACACAAAAAGTCGAGATAAGTCCTATAAAATGTATATATTCATGATCAATATCAATTATTGAAGAGTTTTGTTTTTTTAATGCAGTAAACTTCTGCAATTGTTCGCTTGAAAGTGTCAAACTTCACGTAGAGCTGCAAGAAAGTCATTCAAATGTATTTTTAAAATACAAAACGAATCTATGTATCGTTAAACTATTTAAACATATAATTAACATTAAAATGACAGCAAAATAAGGCGCACGACTAGGTCGTACGTACTTGCTGTAAGTTTACAAACTCCTGAGTATTAAAATTCTTCTTACATATGAGGTCTTATAAAGTGGGCACAAGTTTTTGTGTAGTTTTTTTGAAACTCCTTTAAAAGTGGGCGTGACCATATACCAGTTTGATGCTTAAGTTAATTATAAAGAATTTCAAGGCTTTTAAATTGTGATTTTACAGAGGTCCTTTAAAAATTTAAAAAAAAAAACTTCTATTCCTACGAGTAAGCGTGGTATTTCCAAAACATGGTACGTTATTTCTTTGCATTTGTCATAAAACCCTTAAATATTTATTTTAAGGTTCAACTAGGTTAGGTTAGGTATGTGGGTAGGCGACTAGATCACGTCGCCACACTCAGGTCAGTACAGACCCATTGTGATACCCAAAGGGGAAAAAGTCCCTTGCCCATTGGTAAACCCTAGTACTGATTTGTATCTTGTGGATCACCAAACCAATAAAAATTTCATTTATTGGTCTGTTTGCTAATTCTTCAAGGTCACGGAAAAAGTGTCGCCGTACAAATTTGAATCTAAGGTGGATAAGCCCAGGGCAGAGTGACAGAGAAAGTGGGTTCTATCCTCATTAGCTACCTCGTCTCCACATCCCCGACATAAATCTTCATCCGTGAGTCTTAACTTTCTCATGTGGTACCGAAGAGAGTTATGCCCCGTAATAATTCGTATAAGGACAGAAAGAGACTTCCTATCCTTTAGCATAATTCAGTCGGTCCTACTCTTGTTAAAGCAAGGCCATAGGCTTCTGGTGATCACTCAGGTGTATAGGGTGGTCCATCTACTATTGGCCTCACTTCTGGCCAAGATCCATGCCTTTTCCTTCAATGTGCAAGGCGAGATGAACACCGTCAACTGGTGAAGCAATAACACAGAAGTAGCCTATTGTATGTGGGTGCCGTGGCTCAGTGGTCATTGCGTTGGACTATGGAGCAAGGGGTTCGAGATCGAATCCCAGTCGGGGAACACCTAAAAAAGTTTTTCACGGCCCCACCTCTCGCGAGCGTCTGACAAACATCCGAGAGTACAACTGTCTCGAGAAAGCTTCTCAAATAACAAATTGCCCTTCGGACACGGCATTGAACAGTAGGCCCCTTCCATTCGTGTAAAGAATATAACACGCACAACGCGAATGGTTGTGAGGAGCTAGGCCTTGGGTCCCATCGACCTGTTGCGCCAAGTATTTATTTATTTTTTTTTTTTATGTATGTTTTTTACCCAAACTAACCAAATACGAAATTTTATCAAAATCTTTGGAGCTGTTTTAGAGAAAATGCATTTTTACTAAAACAAAAGCGAAAATAGGACCTCAGAGACCCCAAAGATGAAGTTTCAAGCCTGCAGTCCCAGTCACAGACAGACAGACAGACTGTTCGAACTTCTCCATACGAGTAACGTCTGGTTTGATAAAAATATCGAGTTTGAAATTTTTCCCAGAAAACCAATACCAGCCCCATTGGTAAGGTAGGTGCAAGTAAAAAAAAAAATATTTAAAAATAATGGACTGTGACCCCAAAGAAAAAAAAAAACAACTTCCATTGTATATCTTCTTTTTTTTTTTAACAAAAAAACAAGTTTGAATGCGAGTGAGTCTGAAATCACCACCAGAAGGGAAGTACGTTAAGGAATTTGAGGTAGACACTACTTGATTTATACCTCAACCCGAAATGTCAAGTTTATTCACTTTTTTGAGTTTCTTGTGTGATTTTTTTGGTTTTGTTTTGTTCGTTTTCTTTCCCTGGTTCCACCTTCTCATTTCATTTTTTTGTTTTTTCTGTTTGGCTTTTGTATTTTATTCGGTTTGACTGGTTAAATGCTTTTTAAACTCACAACGCGAGCATTGCCTCAAGTGGTGAGTTAAACAAAAAAAAAAGTAAAACTCAAAACGAATAAATAATTGTGCAGTGTTAAACAAAAAAAAAAAAAGAGTAATTCCACCCGCAAGAGCCTTTACCAACGAAGTATGAGTTGTAGATACGAATGTCCAGGGCCAAGGCGCACACAGAACTCAGGGAACACAGCACACACCAAAACGGCAATTATTCCAACTATTTGCCATTTCGATTCTTATCTGGACGACGCGGAGGCTAATTTATTTTGAAATGTTAGATTGCTGCAGCCATACTCAGATACTATACACACATACACACATGGAGAACGAGCGACCCCATCAAAGACGACGAACACACCGAACGAAAAGGGCAGCAAATTAATGTTGTAGCAAATAAAATGGTTGTACAGACATATTGCGTAGCTATACACATGCACACACACACACACATCGATGCATACATGCAGACGAAACGGCGCGCAAAGCTGTGGATGTGTGTTAATTAACCCGTTTGCATGTACTTTAATGGAATTTTTTACCTTTTAATGGCTTTGGTAGAGTGGGTTCACTGGGTATCTGTTTTGAAGTCATTAAGTAGAGAACGCTCAACCGAATGCCTTGGGGGCAGTATACTGTACAGTAGACGCCATAGAAGCAGAGGGCAAAGGGTTGTTAATCATTGCTGAGGACTGTGCTTTGCCTTCACGAAAAAGAAGAAAAACGAAAAAAAAACAAAACACTAAGAAGGAAAAATGATTGTCCCCTTGATTTGATGATTACGATAAGATCATCCTAATGAGTTTGATTCATATCCACGAGATAGAGGGCTGTACAGACCACTGAGCTAATCCAGACGAACAAAGGAAGGTCTTTTGATCATGGTTAAGATATTTGTAGAGTTTCTTGAGAGGAGAGTTATGGCTAATGGGAACATTCGTAACATAATTGCTTCTACAATTAGTGCTATATTCCAGCGATCCTCATAGGTAGGCACGTAGGCAACGTACAATCCTTCCCAGTAGGTGATGGTGTGGAAGTTTGGACTGGAGAACTGCTTTGACCGTATGCCAGATTATTATCCTGTAAAACGCCTTCTATCCGTCTAACCCACTAGACTACCGTGAAGCATTTCGTACTGAGGCAGCTATACGCATTTGCTCAGCTTTTCGTTGCACTTTGTTGTTTCTCCATTGTAGTTGGCATAGCATTGCTGACCTGGTCGCACTCCTGGGTGGTTATATGTATTCTCCTACTTTAGAGGACTTTTTTTACTGCTAGGTGTATTTTATCCTTGTAGCGTGGGAAATAAATCACTGCATGTTTCCCACCTTCGAGTATTCCTGTGCATTTGGTGCAGTATACCCAACTCATGGACTTGGTGAGAAAAATTAGTTCTCTATCACGTTTGGTAGTCACTGTTCTGTTAGCCATATACTTCTTTACTGATTGCTTTACGCATATACTTTAACATCCTATTGTATGAAGTTGTCCTAAGGGAACTACTTGCCCTCAGTTCTCTAGGTCCATGGATGCGATACAGTACCTCTCCTCTTTGACGGTTGCAGCCCAAATTTGGGATCCATAAAGCACTCTCCTGTCACCCTTTTTACGCTTAACTTACCCAGTTTGGCAGGAGGCGTGTGGATCACTTTTTGTATGGATCCTAAAAACAAGATCAGTATGCCATCGAATCTATACTCATTTAGTTCACAATCCTTCTTCATTTATCACAAAATCATGATGTCATGAGTACCATGGTCATAAGTTGTATATTTAAAGCTGTGAAGTCTGTTATGTTTTCTCCATTTAGAAGATGTCTAGACCTGGAAGGCCTAAGCGAGTCTTTCGATTTTATTTATCGATTTGTACCAAATCAGTAGTCATAGTCTCGTAATAAGGGATTATAAAACATCAGGCCTCTTGTCCTTGAACTTACCACAGAACCTTGACCTTACTATAGAGCAAGTCCCTTAATCACCACCTGATGTAAGCAACCCAAATAGCTGATGCTGCTCCTTTTTTCTCAGGGAAAGAGGAGGAGTTGTTAAGCCTTTTTAAAACGCCGACTAAAAACCAATCTCCAATTTACTATTCTTCAAAAGTATATAGGAGAGGTAAGACCATAAAACGATGGACTCGGTTCCATGTTTCCATCTAAGAAACAAAAAAGTAGTTCGCTACCATGCGATAGCTCCATTCCAATCCACCTGGTATCATTAAGACAATTCTTTGCAAATGGCAAACTAGGTCAGATGTATAAAACAGGCCCAGATGTATTCCATATATCCGATGTGATTATTGCCTTGCACTTGTATATCCAATTAACAAGGCTAATGGGCCCTTTGTTGGGTTCCAATCCTTTCTGTATTAATGTAGACCAATCCTTCTGGAATAAATGCTTTCAGCTAAGAGTATAAACCTTAAGTATCTGATGTAGCCCTTATTGTATAAATGAACTTCCTGATACAAGTATTGCAATGTCGTTCATGCAGAATGAAGTCAGACAGAATGGACTACTTAGTCTAGACGATGACAGTCAAGATTTTCGCTCACCTGATCAGAACGAAATGAGAAACAGCAATATCCAAGCTTGATTCCAGCAAGGTTGCTGTACCTGACGGGTTATCATATAAAACCTGATTGGTCCCTATCATTGTGGTTTTAGATCAGGGAAGTCCACAAGCAATCAAATCTGCGCACTTTGGCAGATCCTGAAGAAACCTTAAAAAGTCCACATCGATACCCACTCTTGCCAATCGACTCTTCTTTGGACTGAATAGCCGAAGCCCTATCCCGAACAACTAAGAGGGTTTTTTATAAAACCCTTACCATCTCAGCCTCGTTCATTTCGAGTGAAAAGTTCTTCGTAAAATATTCGGTCCTGGAGAAGATTAAAAGGGGCCACAACTCTTTGGAGTGCACACCCACCTAGAGCGCACAACTAGAATTAGATATCTAAAAACAGGGGAGAGGGCTATTAGTTGAGGGCCAGGTTTACACCGAATTGTACCCTACCTAAGTAAGAGGACATGAGGCTTATACCCCATGGTTCGGCTTTCTTATGGTCCTTTTATTTTCAGTCACGTATTTTGGTTTAAAAGTCTTTTGGAACTTATATTGCTGCTCGAATTGTCTGTCTACATCTTTATAAGTCTTCTTTAGATATTCGTAAGTAAATGGAAGGAGGTACAGGCATGGCTTTCTCTAGGATCATGACCCGAATATCCAGCATTTAGGGCCATATGACGATTGATCTTCTATGGGTTGTCTGTCCTGGAATATTGGAATTCAGTCGTTAGCTTCTACATTGCTTTGGACGAATTTCTTCATCTAAACATTGTCCTTACATATGAATGAATTCCTAGCTTAAAATTCAGGTCTAGTTTAGGGCAACTATTGGCAAGCCGAATACTAAATACGGAGATCCTCAAAATCGTAATCTCGGCCCTTCATCGAGAAATTGGAAATGTCGGTCTCTACTACAGAACTGGTCCGCCTTGACATTTTAGCTCGTAGATGCTATTGTATAGCACCCAATGGGGACAGTAATACCCTTTTCACTATTTTAAGAAAATATGAGGGTAGGTGATCCGATGACCTTTCAAAACTAAATGGTGACATTTTGTAGAGCTGATTCCCCCGCCTTTTCTTTGTTTCAAACCCCTTTGACATCAAACCCACTCCCTTTAGTATGATTTTCCGAAGCTCAAACTCTGCGGGAGTTCGGTACGATTTTGTGATTCTACACACATCCCCATGGAAACAAATCTCCTCAGGTAACTCTAAGTGGCCACTAATTAACACCACTTAAGGTGAACCCTTCTTGCGTTTTGTTATACGTTTTTCAAAGTCACGACAAGTCGTTAACTTCGTTTGTCATTAAATCAATTGGTGTTGCTGTTACCATGGCTGACGTCTGATGGATCGAATTAAAAAAAGGAATTTTCGGCGATTTGAAATGAATTTAATCTTCGCATTCGTTTGGCGGTTTTGTTTGTCCTCTGGTCTCAAAGCTGTTCTCTTAATCCCACACCGTCGTCGATACTACACAGTCAGTCATTACTTCGTAGTATTCCTAATCCTATGAACTGAAACCTGGCCGAGTGGAGTGCATTTTGGATCGACCTGCGTTTCCAGTACCCAATGCCATGGGTACACCAGCAGAGGGATAAATCGCCGTCATCGCCAATCCAGCAAACGCGACCGTCCGACAGACCTGCCAAATGGTGTTGGCCTCCCAACACTTGGCGGAGAAACGAAACGAAGTGCGATGGGGCCAACTACGAATTCCGATAAAGTTCGACAGACTTCACGTAGGCGCATAGCCCATAGTGCAGCCGGCTCTCCCATACATACATACACATACACGTGCAGGAGATCTTTCCCGTTTTCCAGTTAATAGCCCCCATTTTGGGATAATTCATAGCCGGATGAATGTATGTGATGACCGCCCCAAAGGTTAGAGTTCCTCGAATGAAATTAACGTGAAGGTAAGGTTCCTCTAATTATAGGTGTTCATTGCTTGGGTTGTTGTTGTCGTCGTCATAGTCGTCGTCGTCGTCGGTGTTTCTCCCTCGAGGTGGGTACCATCTGCGCGCACGTTGTTGTCTGGCCATGGAACGACCGACCGACGATGATGCCTCTAACTTTACGGTGTACTCCCCTTTTGTTTGCTCCCTCTCTTGCGTATCCGCTTTGCTTTGGTAGAGTTTTTCGTGTTTTTTTTTCTGGTTTTTTGTTTCATTGAAGCCGACACCATTATCATTACATTTCATGCGATATGCACATTTGAAGTTTTTTTTTTTTGTACTGTATCTACTCTAGAGTGGCAGACAACGGCTTTGGCAATTATTCGCTTAGTCAGCTGCGGAATAATGGGTGGAACTTAGACTATCGGGAAACCATTAAATAGGTGGCGCTGATAAATGCTTCCCTGGGAGCATGGTGGTTTTTTTTTTTTTGTTTTGTTTTGGTTTTTCGGATTTATTCTATTTTGGCTTGCATGTGATTACAAATTAAAATTATATACTTGTTCCGTTTGGGGTTGTGGCTACTCGGTTAGGAAGGGTTTTTATCGGTGAGATCACATTAAGGCTGTTTTTGCCATACGCGCGACATGACCTGTATGAGGCTAGACTCACAAATCAGATATGAGCCACCGTATGTGGTTCAATAGATCCATCACGCTTAGATAGATCCATATCGTCACATCGTGCTTGGAGAAAGCGTGCTGAAATGATTTTAACCAAATCCGAGAGAGTGTGCATAGTTCATTTAAATTGGCTTAGGTATTGGATGCATTGCATGCTTAATCCACTGAGCCGCGTGTGTATCTCCAGTGTGACCATATGACTTGGAGTTACTTGATCTCTAAGTGGCAACGGCTTAGGCACTGGCAATTTTAATCAACAACTGCGTATACCTATAAACTTACTAATCTTAAAGAAATACTTTCTCACTTGAACCTTCTAAGCTTTAACATGAAGCATGTAAACACCAAGAGGGATCCGATCTATCGGGCTGTACCCCATTGGATCATAGATCGTTTAGAGCCTCTGTCTTTCTTGTGGTTCCCAGCTGGATCAGAAATATATCTGGATATCATCACCTGCCATGTGGTCTAGAACTAAGGTTCTCAGGCAATGGACCATGACACAAACTCTGTTTCTATGTAGACTAGACAAGGAAGGTTGTCCTCCTAGCCAAGCCTCGAAAAATATGCTCTAAATGATCCATGACCAGGTGGACCACACCATACCGAAACAATCAAAGCAGTCGAAACATTCGTCTTAAAACAATGGAGTCCACTGGCCTTATGACCATTTTAATGAGCTCTAACTCCGTAATTGGAATGTGAATTCTAGACTCAACTGAAGTGAATAGTCCATTATTTGTGGATAAGAATCGAAGGATCGATTATTCGCAGAGAGCTCGATTCCTCCTCGACTGATCTGCGCCAGGGCCTGCCACTATTCTCCCTGCTTGAGTGAGCAGATTGCACTGCATGGCGTACTTCCCAATGGAGCTGTCTTCGCGCAGTAGGCAATGTCCCATCCACTGTCGAATGTCTATAGGTTCCTGGCTCGTTCTCCCCTCAAATTGCTCATTCGAGATACGATTAGGTTAAAAAACCCTCAAGATGATTTTTACACATCCATTTACTGCCTCCCCGGAAGCAGTCCTGATTCTACATTGGATTAGTCGCATTTTAGTCCTTAAGCGGATACAGACTTGGGATAAGCATTCAAAGTCGGGAATTTTAAGTTGAACGCTGGTGTTTGGAGTGCTCAGGGTTTTCGTTTTGGTCATTTGTTTGCCTCAACTTCTGGATTGGGAGTCATCAGTTCAGGAGTTAAAGGTAAGATGTCACGGTCCAACGAGCTCCACCTTCTGTTAATGCTGCATGGAGTACATCACTTATAACCACAAAGAACAATAGTGGCGACAGTTGATACCCCTGATGTACTCCACTTTGGATTTCTAAATCCTCAGGTATCTTACCATTATGTAAAAGGCCAAGGCTGTGCAAGACCAACCAAGTGGCATCGCGGTTCAAACTATCGAAAGTCTTCTCGAAGTCGACAAACAGAAGATGTAGCAGGAACCTATATTCGACGTGTTTATGTGGTCGATGCAGGAGGATCCGGCACGAAAGCCTGACTGCTTGACCATGACACCATGGAGGGCTGTTTTGAACAAAACGGTCTTTGGCTTAGGCATGATGCGGTGAGGAGATATCTGTGAGACCTTCTTTAGAGCGACTGCGAAAATCATTTAACCTATCCAGTGTCTTGAGTAGGAAGGAGATGAAACGTAAGGCTCTCACGTCTACCATATCTGAAACGTTGACGTCTTCACTGAATAATATCTCGAGTATAGACCCATAATGTGAGATAGGATTATAGTGGACTACCTGGAAGCACCAGATGATGTAAAAGTGTCAAAGAGACTAGCGTACACTAAACAAGTTCGGCATTAATATTAATGCTGTTTAGATGTCCATCTGTAGGCTTAAAAGTGATCTCTTGCTTGGAAGTTATTGCGTGGACTGTCCTCAAATTCTTGGCAAGTCATGCCAATTCAAACCGAAACCTGACTACGGAAGAATGGGACAGCAGCCAAATTAAAATTCACTGCTGACCTTCATTGTCCACATGTCTGGTAGACATTTTTACATAAATGGTAAATATTTTTACATATTTAGAGACTATTTTTGACTAAACACCTCACTCGACGTGTTTATCAAAAACTCAGGTATTGTAACACCATTTGTAAACCAATTTAACCCTGAAATTACATATCTATTAGCGCCTACCTCTGATTGACACCCATGTGTGACATGTGCCAAAAATTTGTCCATTGACAAACTATTTAACAACTATTGTCATCACATGTCATCCATGCCAGCGAGGTGGTATACGAGTATTGAACTCAGTATCCGTCGACGACTTGGCCAAATGCTAAACGTCTCTGGCTACTTAGTATTCCTCGAAAAGTCAGCGAAAAGAGATCTTAATCCAGTTATCTTTACCTCGTTCTCATTTAAATCCCAAATCGCAGATACATGTGTGTAGTACGAGTAATCAAATCGTCATTAGGAATTCCGATTTTTTTTTTCGTCTTTTTTGCAAAAAAAAAAAAACAAACGAGAGAAACACTGTGCATAACGTGTTTTTGCAAATTTTTTTTCCACCTCGCACCTGAAAGTGATTAATCTACTTCCATCCTCGAGTGGTCAGCCAAGCGGTATGGCAGTTAATTTCCATTTTCTCCTCCGACGCAAATTAGCTTCTTCTCGCCATCCACTCTAGAGGCTACGAGTAGAGTATGTATCTACATATGTGTACATATGTAAATTGCTATAAAAAAAATTAACCAGAACCAACAAAATTCCACGCGACGCACTCACTCACTTGACTGCTGTCCGGTCCCGGTGTGTGTGTGAGAGGAGGAGAACGTGGGAGCGCGCTCGCTGTAAGAGGAGAAAGTGTGCTCAGCAAAGTGGACACGAGTCACGAGCGAAAGGCTTTGATTTAAGTTAGAATGCAGCGGAACGCTATCCGTGCATCCGTGCTAGGTATATTGTCATGCAAAATTTCACAATAGATACACAGATTGGATGCAAATATTCAGCCGAGCTTTGGTAAGCGCGCACAGCCGTGGAGTGAAAGTAGAACACAACGGATATTGGCTGTGATGGCAGTCGGTGTAGTAGTAGTTGTCTTTGTGGTCGTGGCCCGAAGTAATCGCTTCGAAATAGGTCGTTGAGCGAGTTCTCCTTGTTGTTGGGTGTTGAAATGAGTTTTAAATGGATTTAGGGTTCAGCAACACTTCAAGTCGCACTGCAATCAGCAGAATTTCCACTGCGGGTGCATGAGTTTGCTATGAAATTAATTTACTTACAAATAAAGTGGCTTATGAGCTTGGAAAGAGGCTTGTGATTCTGATGGGCGACAAGGAATTGCTAGAGAAGTGCAGTTTGCAGATATTTTACATACACGTGGGTAGGTGGGTCGTACTTAGCAAGGGTGTGCTATTTTGTCCGTTTTGTGTTTATTTTAAGTTCCAGACTGAGTCTTGGTTTGGTTCGTAGCATTGGGTCGAGCTTGAAAAAGACAGGTACCACTGGGCCTCGTATCAGTTTCTGTGAGAAATACGTTTTTACAAAACTTGGGGACAACATACAGTGGAACTCGCTTATATCGACTTCGGTTTTTAGGACCCGTCACATATAACGTCCACTTTCCTTTCATTTGGTTGGTTTCGCCGATCGCCGGTTATAACGTCCCTTAACCGTCGTTGTGAGCGACTTCTACTGTACATATTAAGCGTCAATGCTTCGTTCTAGTAGATTGCCAGATAACAAGTCACTACGACATATACTATACCCAACCTCTGGCTTACAGATGTTGGCAAATATTTATTGGCAATGTCCACACTGTAGTCTCTTGAAAAACTCGATTAGGTACGCTGAAATGCGGCCTCAAGGTTGAGCGTCCTAAGTTATTTAGAAAGAAAAAACGACCAAGCAGATACTTAAAACTCGAATCAATTGAAGAATTGAATGTTAAGATAAAGACCATGGAGAAGGCCATGAGTGTAGCCTTAAAAATGTAAAGCCTTCTCACTCACATTGGAACGTATCGAAACCATTTCACTCATGTACTTCTTTGTCCTACAAAACCATCTCTAAGAAGTAGGTGCCTCGGCACAAGATCAAAGAAACCCTATTGCCCTCAATACCGCAATATCCAGGTATTCAAACAATGAACTTTCGCTAATTCTTCCTGTCAGGATCGGTTACTTCATACTCGTCAGTGTTATAGGGAAATGGTCCCCTAAGAGCTATGCTGGTTTTCAATAGGTCTACTTCAGTATCTAGTAGTGATCATGTACCTCTTTATATATGTGTAGCCACTAGGTCATCTGGTTTCAGTTTGTACAAACTCGCAGAATTTCCTAAGATAGCTTTTTCGGCACTCTTTTCGGAGACAGAGGGTCTACCCTCTCATGGCACTATTCGAGTCAGATATGCCGATTCTGTACAACCTAAGCACAAACGAATCAAACTGCTGCCTCACTATGTCTGAAACAAAAAACTTTGAGTCGAAAAAGTCTGAGAAATTAGGTTACGTATACGCCACCAAATCGAAAAAATATATAAAAAAACGAAGTACGCATACGCCACCGAGTCTTAGCTTTTTAAGTCAAATAAGCGAAATTTAAAAAAAAAAATGCAAATCGGATCTACAGGATAGCCTACAGAGCTAGCCATGTTTCATGTGGCAGGCAATGGTGTGTGCCTCACACGAGAATGAAGAAAAACCCGGGATCTAATGCAAAGACTATGCTATCCCATATCTCCTCAATCTTAGGTTTTTCTGCGAAAGAGAATGATATACAATGGCGCTCCATGGCTACCTGACATTTCCCATCCTATTGGCTTCCTTATTTATTTTGACAATACCTTACGACTGTCATACAATGAACATAACGCTAACCGCGGTGAAAATATCGTTAACTAGAGTGAGTCAAGTGCTGTCAAAGTGTAACCAGGTTCTTGAACCAATATCAATATTTTACTGACGAAGAAAGGATAAGGAGTTGACAGATTCCCTTTCAGAGTTAGTCTACTTTGCATTCAGACCCGTCAAAGGGAATATTCTCTCAGACTTCGTATCAATAACGAACGAAAGGTTGAACATACTATCAGTGGGCTAAGATACTTAGACTTAAGACTTAGACATATGCCTGGAAAATTGTAGGGATCAGCACACAGTGCTTTTGTCAGTGTAGCGGCTGCATGTCATACGCCAGTAAATGACGTGAAAAACAGGCAACATACCAATTTTTCCGCAGAAAAATTTACAGTCAAAACTGTGCAAAGTACATAGTTTCTGAATTTGAATGCTCATAGTCAGAGCTTATTCGATGATGGAGGGGGCACGTCCTCAAGCAGTTTGTAACTATCTCACTATCACTCTCCAGACTCGCAAATTAGTTCAGCGATTCAGATACGTACACGAGTTCGTATAGAGAGGGTCGTTAAGTCATATACATTGGAATATAGACTCCCGAGGATTGTCCCAAGAGCCAGTCAGACTGAGAATCTATGGACAGAAAACCATCTGTCTGTTACTCCTTTGATTTACCTACAGCAGCGTCATCCAAAGACCATAATCAGTAGATATCCTCCCAGTATCTGACAGCCGAAACGGTCTTACACTAAATGTCACCTACTTACTACAATCTACCCAGCCCAAACAATATCTTATGTCAGCGCATAAAGTGCGATAAAATCAATCAAACGCTGGTATTTTTAGCATCCAAATCCACAATTAGGCTGCCAGCCTTGAGGAAGCAACTTTGTTGATTCCAAGTCTACCGACTAAAAATTAAATATTTAGCTCTGTCAAACATTATAAACTACTTAAGTCAGTTTCGGTTCTACATCCGCACACAGGTATATAAATAGTCCCAATTCCAATTACGTATGTACGTATTACGTTTTAATTACACGGAAGTGTGACATGATTTGTTTAATACTCGTAGCTGTTGTTACCATGGCAAACACTGCTAAGCAAAACAACAGCTGTCTAAGTTCCTTAGATCCATGTCATATGTTTGATTGCACAGACGTTAGATAAAGTGACACCGGCGAAGGGGAAAATATTTGCGATAAATCATGCCTCGGTATCATGTCCAAAAGCAGTACTTCTTGTTTCGTGTTTTGCCAAACAAAAAAGCAACCCTTGACACAGACAAATTAATTTTAATGAACTGAAACAAAAGAACCTCAAACTATCGAGACAAGTTAATAAGAGATTACACAACCGTATGAACGCAGGAAGGCTTCCTTCCCACTTTGAGGAAATCGATTAGGGACATCACATCGTCTACTATAGCATGTGTACTTGATATATAAGGTCGAGCCAATGTGTGTAGTGTGTGGTGTGGTGGTGTTAAGTATAGAAATGCATCAGTGTAAAACACTATCACCTTTCTAGACACACACTGGTGTACTAGAAAATCGTTTCCCTAATCCATTTGTGTAATTATTTCGAATTCTTCCTCTATCTCCGGTTTCATTTCATAGTCATTGAATTTGAAGCCAATTAAAAGTTAAGTCCTCTCTTCTGTTACCTCGTCAGTGAACCCCTTTGCACCCCTTTGCACCCCCTTTTTCGTTTCTCTTTCGGTCCGTGGCGCGTTGGTTCTCTCAATCTCTCACTAGCAGCTCGTGTTTCGTCCTTATAAACGAATCAGCCACCAAACAACCCTTAGTCACCGCCACCACCATCGCCACAACCACCTCCACCTCCTACTTCTCTAACCTAGAGAAGAGGATGGAAATAAAAATGGGAATAAATTTCACTCTCTCTCTCGCTATGTGGAGAGGAATATACCTACACGCGACGACGACGACGACTATGAGGACAACGGCGGCGTCGACGATGGCGGCAAGGATGACGACGACGACTACGACTATACGACTTGGTGGTGCACTTTTCATTTTATTTTATATTCGTTTTTTTTTTTGTTAATGGCGGATTTTACCATGAACTTCCAACTGCTGATGAAGTTCCATACCCAGGGAGAGAGAGAGACTACAACCCCTAGCACAAAGGCAGACCAAAGTGACACAGATATTTGTACAAGTATAGGACTAGAGAACTTTCAATTTTCGCACGATGCCGAACGATTTCTTAATTGTTTTCTTTATTTCTATTCTTTTAGTTCATTTTTTTTTATTATTTTACTGGAAGGATGATGTCCTTTGAATTGAGGGTGGAATGGGATGGAATTCCCCGCCAACCCAACCCAAGTCATCCCCTAGTGTAGTGAATAACATTAAGCACGCAAAATGAGAAGGATGTTGTGGAAAAATCCTCCGCAATTAAACAACTTTATCCTTCATTAGGAGTTTGTTGAGAATTTTTTTTTTTCTAGTTAAATGCATACGTTATGTGGTTGTTTAATGATGGCATTGTACTCGAGTCTTTGGTGTTGCCATTATGGCTGTAACTATGAGAAGGTTTTTTTCTGACTAATAGGGACATAATTTAGAGGAAATCCATGAAGTCTTAGAGTATAGCTTAAAAATTGTACTAAGCCATCCTGGTATGGAAGGACACACACAAAGTGACCACTTTGACTGGAGAGAGCTTTAATCTTTTTTCGGTTAAGATAAGCTTTAAGCAAACGCTCTTCATGTGTACCTTTGTTTACAGTGACACAGTACATCTGTACTAAGTCCCAGGATGTCAGAGCATAGGAAAACCTTTGATCTTTCTCGGTTAATTAGGTTGAGTATCGCCTCTGAAACGGAGGCACACTCCGATACCACCAAAGAAAAAAATCGAAATCCCGGCATCGAGGCCCATATTTAAATGGTATGGTATCAAAGAAAGAGTAACCAGTTTTGATGCCAACCCAAGCCGAAGATTGCCACCTTAGGCATGAAACCAATTTGACCCAGAAGCATACCTTGCTTAAGTCGATTACTTGCCAAGGGTGTGTCCTGCTTAAAGTTCGTAGGAGACAGCAAAAATACCCATAAAGTGGCTTGTAACTCAAGCTTCTACAGAAACCATTGGACTTGTATGTGTACAAGAGGGCTCTGGCTAAGCTTCTTTCATTTTCTACTAACGAAACCAAGCCTCCCTATTTTCTTCTAATTATTGTTTGGCTTATTCTGTTTAGATGTGGGAGACACAATTTCGTATGAGCTGACGGTACATTCCCATGCTTAGGGCAGGTCGATCGTATTCCATCTTTGAGCCGGTATTTAAAAATTCTAGCCGGTGATGGTCATAGTGAACATCACGTCGCGTTCACTTTCGTGCCATGAACTGTTTTGGTGAAACCTAAAAAAGAGTCCTTAAAAGCCAGTTACCAACGTCAATAAGAAAATTCCGGTAAAAGAAGGTTATGGCCCACCAAAGGAGAAAGGCGTCACAGGAACTCACTGTTGACCCATTGCTCAATCACCTTGGATTGTTTTTTGCACAAAGTTCAGAGATTGAATTGAAGCAGGTAACATACCCTAAGGTACTTCACTGGCTTGGTCACCGTCAGTGTCCGTAGTAGTGCAAGGAGTAGGTTTCGAACTTATCATTGAAAGACTTGGTTTTTAAGAGTCACATATGCTATTTACATGTACATTGCGGACATGGATACGCCACAGTCCGGGAAAGATCCTGACCAACAAACATGTTAAATGCTGCTTCCAATTTCTTTCTCTAGACTATCCGGGGCGAAGTGTTCTTGTCCATTTGCTCTACATATTCCAGTCATCTGAATCGTTGTATTTGTACTTTTCTGACTAAGTCGATGTAGCTGAATCTTCTTACCGTCTTTGTAGATGGCACCTGTCGAAATATATTCGGCTAACCAACCGAGAGCTACTAACTCCTGACATAGTCCATTCTTAGTTCGTTTTCAATATTTGTACCCAGTAGCTCAAATTCCTTCAGAAATTGTTCCTTTTACTCAGCCAAGTTATTCGTTATCCGAATTTAGTCATGAATGATTTTTTGTACTCTATAGCACTTGTTACTCATTCGGTCGATAACACTTGGTAACGATTAGTTGGTAGTCTCATGATCTGGCAGCTTGGAAACGCAGATTAACTTAAAAATCTGAGGCACAGGTATGAAAAGAAACATGTTGAAGGTAATTGTGAAGTGAAATTGAGTGAACTTGGGAAATCATTGCAAAATAAAGGGTGTTTTTTTAGAGGGGTACAACTTTTAGTTGAAATAAAACACAGAAAAATGTTTTCAACACTCTTGTATTTGGGTTTATTTTACAGATTATTTTATGGCATTAATGTTGGATGTGGCCACCACGACTGGCGGCTACGACGCCTACACAAATAGTAACCAAAGTTCCGGTCAATGAAGCTCGCTATCGTTCCATGTTGGAAGACTATTTATGGGCAGAATTGGATGGACTTGACATCAATGATGAATGGTGCCACATATCAAACTGCTGGTCAACCAAGTGATCTATTGAAGGGGGAAGTTCGATATTTGTGTAATCTCGAGATATGGACCGGAGAAATGGTCCCGTCATTCGTGCAATTTGAAGACATTAGAGTATTTTTTCAGAAAATATGTAAATTCGCATGTCTACGCTGATAAACCAGAAAGAATTGACTGACTACTTCGAAGCCAACATTTTATGCGTTATTGCCGTAATTCAACCTAATTTACAGCGAAGAGTGTCTGAAAATTGGATCTCCAGATTACGCCATGTTGGTGCCAGCCGCGAGAGCCACATACCCGAAATCATATTCAGACATTAATGCCATAAAATGATCTGTCAAATACAGCCGATTTCATGGATATTCAAAGCATTTTTCTGTGTTTTATTTCAAATGAAAGTTCTCCCCGTCTAAAAAAAACACCCTTTTTATCCTAAAAACTCAGTCAAGGTGTAAAGCCTGGCCTTATTTCCAAGATACTTTGTCAACCGTATGCATATGAGATGGTGACCAATTTTCAAATGACACTTGTGTCACTCGTGCCGTCAAAGCTTGATGTTTAAAAAACAAAACTTGTACATGGGTGGGTATACCTCTAGATGACCTCAAATTTATTTTAGACGGACTTAACTGATTTGATAAAACTAGACGAGGTAATGTTCGGTTTGAGTTGGCAACATCCAAAGTGTCATTTGCACCCACTAACGAATACCCGTATACAATTGTGGAAGAACATATCCTTTTGCTATTTCCGCAACTTCAGCAACACTGCTCCCACGCACAGAACCAGAGTGGTTATATCCCCTATCAGACTAGACCCCATTCCACTGGCCTAAGGGGAGAGTTACGACAGCATGCAGGCAATTACTACAAAACAGACAATCAGTCACATGCGTTGCCCTAGCCCACCCAAGTACAGCGGGGTGGCGCAGTGCGACGGGCCAGATGCGGGTGGCACAAGTCGATATTACATCCAATCAGTCGCAACAAGAACACCAAAGAGCAGGATCCAGCCAACGAAAATGCTAAAAAGGAAGAAAGAAAGGACACACAATTAAAATAAATTACCACAGGATTTGTATCACCCTCTTTTACTTATCATCCTCTATCCGTTCGCAATTTTCTGCTTCCATGCGTTCTTCCTTTGCATGCCTCCTCCATGTTTTTAGCGGAAATCATATGGTCTCTCGCCGGCGGTATGTGGTGTTTCTCTGCGTGTGTGTGTGTGTGTGCCGCTCTTAGAACAAACTGAGACTGAGCGTATTAGAAAAGAGCACCAAACAGTGAAAAGAGAATCCCCCAAAACAGTCAAGAAGAGAATCAGCAGACTCCCCAGGTTGTGTGTACTCGTAGACGTTCAACAAAAGGCACCCAACAAAACACAACAACAATGCGACACTGACGATTCCAACAGGGTTGCGGAGCACAAAAGCCTGTTAATCAATTCACCCCCAGGTGAATTCTAAAACGTAATAATGGAATTAAATTCGTGTCTGTAGCATAATATGGCTGCACGAAAATTGGAAAAGGTGTGGAATGGCCAGGCGTTACACCAGCCAGCCAGCGCACCCATACGCCATATCGGAGAAGTCAGAGCAACCACCATCAGCAACGTCATATGGGTCGACGTTGTCGTCCTCGTCGTCCTCTTGGTATCGTTGTTGTCGGGTCGTTGGATCGATGAGGAAAGATGAGGCTGGTGTAGCTCGGGTGGTAGTGGTGCTGCTGCTGTCATCGGCGAGGGCGGGGGGCTTGTGTAGTGTTGGAAAGTTTTAATGGACGTTCACCACCCGAGCATATAGCTCTTGTTTGAGGGTTGTGAAGTTTTCCTTTCGTATGTATAATGACGGTGAAGGGCGGTGAGGTCGTTTCAGTGAGAAGGTGAGACAAAATTAGGTATTGGGATGCGATTTGGATGTGGGTGCACTGTGGTTTCGACAAGTCTAGTCGGAGGGTCGAAGAGGTGAGGCTCTAGGTGAAACGAGGTTTTATGACCGACACCCAGCCATATGTAGGGCTTCGCTCAAGCAAGAGTATTCCTTTGGTCTGTTCGTAGCGCAATGGATTGGATTAGTGTATACATTTTTCATTTCTTGGATTTCCGCTTAACTTTTCCAACTGAACAACGGTGTGCGGTGTACTTATGCGTCTTTGAGTACTTTGCGGCTAATTGGATCTTAAGATCTTGATCGTTTCCTTTAGCCAATTCTAAATTAGTTCGATCTCTTTGAATTCGCTGCCAAACCTAAAATCTTTAAGTGTTGGATGGATCATAGGTCGCACTGGGGTCAATCGGAATTCTTCGATGATAGCAAGATTCCTGAGAATAATTTTTCGGAACTTGAACTCCGTACAGCCTTCATGGACAATTGGGTTTCTTGCGACACAATTGCGATTGACACGGGTGTCCAGGAAAAGGACTTGACGAATTTTCCCGAACATCGGTATCGATTCGGCGACTAGTAATACTATTGTGACAATCATTCCTGGTCCGAAACATCTGTCGGAAACCTATTTTGATCTTTCTGAGCTGAGAAGCGATGTGTAACCGGGATAGGACAAGTTTTTCATCGCGAAGGGCTGTGGTCCCCTACCTGTTTTTGGTGATTTTGTCATTGAAATGGAAATGGGTCTTATGCGCTCTGTTCTGAAGCTCATCGATTTTTATGCCTCGTCCTTGGAGGTATAGTATGTAGCTCTGTCAACGTTCTTAGCAGATATCACGTTTTCCTTAAGCAAATATCAGACTTCTTTATATGCCACCATTTCCCCCTGAAACACGCTACAGTGATTTGGAAGACGGCGTTGGATCTTGCTCAGTTAATCGCGGTTCGTGGGTTGATCCAAAGCTGTCCACCAGACTATTATCCCGTATATGAGCATCGGTCTTATAACCGAGGTGTTTGTAGAGCCAGTGCATTATCCGGGATTGAAGTCCCCATCTATTTTGGAAGAGAAAAGTGCCAATGTGCTGGCTTTCTTAACTCTTTCTTGAATGTTAGGTTTCCAGCTTAGCTTTCTGTCCAAGATGAGATCCAGATATTTTCCTTTCTCAGTCAAGACACTATTGAGAGAAGTGGGTTCGACTTTTATATTTCCTTGTGACGATTATTAGTGTTGTGGGGGTTAGCACCTAAACCACACCGAACCGAATACTCAGTAATAGTCTCTTGAGAAAGTAGGGGTTCCAACACTGTCTCTTGTGGTACTCCTTGCAAAGCAAATTTCTCTGAGATTTGCAAATGAATTCTGTTGCTTACTAATAGTTCAAGGATACCTAGTCTGGCTTTCATAAGAAATTTACGAAGAGGGCATGGTCGGTATCGGTTTATATTCTATGTACGGACAGGCATATTTGAGGGGATATGGCTCTAAAGTCAAACATGTTTCTCCAGTACTTAGTCTTCTGGACTGCTTCCAGTCTACGTTTAGATACTTATAGTACGGCCATATGGTATACGTAAACCATGCATATAATGTACCAACAACTTTCGTGCTACCCCCTGTCAATAACAAACTCCAACCCCATAGCCACAAACAAAGAATCTCATTAATTTCACGATGAATATCAGAGTAGTCAAGGCCAAAATGTTTAAGTAAATTGCTTTCACGTTCAACTAATTATTGTGACTCAAAAAGCAATTTAATATTATCAACACACACACAAAGCTAAGCCAAACTTCATCATCCCCGCACACAACAGGCACAGCACAGTAGACGTAGGACGGGTCCTTCCAACAGGATTTTTATTCCTTTTCACCACACACTATCAAAACTCCTTTAGTTTCTGCAAAAGACCAAAGACAGCCCGCTTAAATTAGCATTTCTATACTTTTGCCAGTGTTGGTGTGTTTGGATGAGAAGTGTGGTAATATAATTTGGCACGACGCCCGTTCCAGGAGTCGCATTATAGGCGTCAATAGTCATATAGTGTATTCGAAACAGCCAGTGCAGTACCACACCACCAGCTGAATGGATATTCTCTAAATTGCACAAACCCTTCTCCTCGTATGTGTGCATGTAAGGCGCTAGGACAGGACTTAACCCTCACCACCAAGGTGGGATGTAAGGAAGAGCAACAAAAATTGGCAAAAACAAAACAATAGAGCGCCATTCAAACGAGTAATTAAGGAAACTTGTAAAAGTTATACCTGCATTGAAGGATATTCATGTGATGTGATATACTTTTTTGAAGTTCCTCCTCCCCTCCTGGTTTGCTGTGCTTTGTCGGTTTGCTTTCACCTTTCCTGCCGCATGTCGTGGCAAGTGTGTCTAAAGTGAAATTTACACTGAGTATTAATTTGTAACTTTTTTTTTTTTTTGCATAGTTGGTTCCTTTCCGTCGAGAAGAGAGAAAGTGTCAGGACATTGGACTGGCGAACTGGCAATGCCAGTAACAAACAAACCAAAGTGTACGGAACGTAGGACTCTCGAAAGGACATACAACACAAGGGGCCAACAACTTGTAAAATGAATTCAATTTAGCACCTCAGTGTTGGACACAACCGACATTTTTGTTTTATTATTGATTGCGGTTATTTTCCTTTCAATTTGTATACTGTGCGGGCAGGAGAAGGCTTTTGGTTGGAACTGATGTAATTGGAGTTTGACAAATGATTTCGAATCCTGCCGCACGCTGAATAGGGGGGTTTTTTTGTAGGTATTGCAACACCTTTTGCTTGTAGGTTTATGATATGTATATGGGTCTGAACTTATCTCGATAGACTAATGGAATTGTAGAGTTTCGTTTCGTGCAAACTCCATCGAATCTCTATGCAAATCTATAGTTTTATGGGCTCTCCCTGTGGCGTGCGACCTAGCCCTATCTGTTCATCATTTATTGCATATTCATAGGTTTAAATGAGCACTGCGTGTCTTAGTTGTAGTACGATTCTAAGTCCAATACTTATTCGCATGGTCTTATCAAAAGTGCTATCAAGGTTATCCTACTTATTGCCACAACCGATAGGTTAAATGCGGTTCGAGTGGGTTAGCCACTAACCTAGCTTTTCCAGCGACTCTTATAGGTTTATGAAGGGCATTTTGTGAAAATTAGTTCGTCAGGGGAACATTTACGACATACTTTCATTGCAAGGGATTGGGAAACTAACGACAGCTGAAAACGTGGCTTTTGAAAGTAGCCTAACATTCAGGATCGTACCTGCACATCAATGTGAGTGATCATCCAACAAGAGGTGTCATTTTAAATTCCACGCCATTGTTGAACTGTCAACATTCACCTGTCATTCCGATGACCTTTAAAAAGTAAAAACAAGGAGGTTTCTAAATATGGTAAGATATCTACTAAATTCACTTCAAAAACGGTGAACATATCACGAAAACGTTTTGGAAAGTTCGTACGGCATTTGGTCATCATGAAGTGCCTTGTCGATACATTTGACCTTTTTAGAAATGTTAGTGATGTGAAGACTCCAACTCGCATTCGTCTGGCAAAGTCTAGGGAAAATATCACCACCTTAGCTGAGAGTGTGATGTACGACGCAAGTGTATCCATTTCAAGACGATCACAGGGATTGAGCCTATCTGCAAAAACATTGGACAGCATTTTACATAAAAATCCTTGCCAATTTACGTATAAGGACCACAACTTAGGACGTAGGACAGCGACACAAGCCACAGAGTTGGTGAAACAATGGCTCTATTAGACTGTTTCCTTTGAGGCTATCTTATGCCAATGTTTACGCCAATGCTTTACCCAGTATACATGGACTAAAACAAAATATCAGAACTGCCAACCAGTCTAACGCTGGGCATGCACGGAGAATATTCTCTTATGAGTGGTCAGAGTAGAGCTAACATTCCGTACCTAAGCTGTGGTGGCAGCCTAGTTGACAGCACACTAGGGTTGGCTACAATTCCTTGACGACCAGGAACCCATCAGAATTTAACCCTATTATGTCTTGCAAGAGCTCGTATAGAGTTCATAAAATTGGACGATAATGCTTTAAGTGCTACCTGGCTATCTGAAAAGATGTAAGTCCCATCGCTTGTTAAGGTTCTAGTGCCATGAAGCTTAGCCCAAAAAAACCGTGGGACACATTACCATAGCTATCCAAAGACACAAGGTTTAGATTCCATCTTTGAATCCATCTGTGAACCAGTCCATGGGCCAGTGCTGGAACACCATTAGACTAGATTCCACAGTCCAATATTTTTACCTCAAATAGTCTATCGAAGCAGTACTCCCTGATCATGATGTCGGGTATAGTTGTACTAAACATGTCCCCTTTTGAAATTGGGTCAAGAATTTATGTCCGTCCCGCAAAAGTACTTGACTTATACTTGTCCCCAGTGGTAATCTTTTCCAAAAATTTAAAACTTTTATGCTATCATACATCAGGCTCCTCGCCGGTAATGCTGTAGAGCTTAGTTTCATCATCGGTATCCTAAACCGAAACCCCATTTTAGTGAGTAGTCCGTCACGATCTTCTCCATTAAGTCCTGCACTCCTTTGACTGATGTCTCTTATGATCATTCTTCTGTTCATGATGTTGAATGCGTTTGTAACGTCCAGCATGATGCTGCCATAGAGTACCTCGTCTTACTTCGAATTGGATTGCAAACGGTTTAGACTTTAGCCAAATGAATTCCCTGGTGCCATTGTCGAACTGGAACACCCTTTCAAAGATTATGAAGAGCAGATGTGTTTAGGCAATTGGCATTTAAGGATCTAGATCGGTACTGTCGAAAGTACCTTCGAAATCATTGAGATAAGCTGACCCTGACACTGAACTTAGCTAAGAGTTCTTCTTGGCAACAAACTTTACTTCTTTTTTTACCAGCCTACAGGCCTATCGGTTCTTGACCACTCAATTAGGCAAAGATCCAACCTTACTTTAAAGTACGATTGTCACATTTTTTCACGGACTACGTATCGACTAGATACTGTGAAAGGCGTCAGCTTCTGATTAGCCAGCTCGAAATGCTAGAATATCTCGACAACACACATCGCCATCATCGCTTAATCCCTTAACAATGTATTTATAATAAAAGAGACAACAGATGCATCGGATACGAGTTAACCCACTAACTCTTCTATGGCCATTAACAATGGCCTAATTTAGCTCTGCTCACAGTTTATGGTTTTATCGCTAGTTCTAATCACATTACAACATTTTAGGTGAGGCTTACACATTGTAATCCTTTTATGAGACGTTATAAGTTAATCAAATACCATTCTATCACAAAAGAACAGTCTGTCATAAAACCGGGCTATTAAAATTGTGGATACCTGTTTAATGTGGCTTTTGACACACTTGATAGGGTTTTCATTCACTTCGGATAGACATCAAAACAAGTTAAGAACTGCTTCGAGACGTTCTTCTCCAGATAAGAGAACAGTAAATAAGACCCTCTACAGTGAGTTCTGTTTGTTATGATCTTCCAACTAAGCCGTATTTATGGTCAGTAGGTGTAGATAAGATTCGATTATAAATGACATTGGAGACCTATTGGCAAGTTAATAAAATTGTTGATTTTCAAAGCTTTAGACGGCTCGCATAGACACTTGCAAGAGGAACTGTGAACACTTGTCATGGAAGGTTTAGGATCATGTTTCACGCTGCCATACGTGCTATGAATGAAAGTTCTCACATGACAAGGTGCCACTTCGGGAGTACTTTTTGACATTATGTGCCATTCGAACTAGAATTTCTGCTACGGAGTCCATAAGACTTTTTGTTTATTGGGTAAGGAATCGCCTCACTGAAGCACTCAGGCGCAATTGAGCCATTGTGTTACCAGGAAGCTAAATCCAGTATTACCCATTTTACTGGAATTTCTTAGACTTTCGGAGAAGCTTCAACGAAGAGGAGTTTAACGTACTAGCTTTACAACAATAGCACCGAAGGAAGGAAATCCGTATTATCGTCGTCCTCTCTACTATCATCGTATCTCTTAAGTTTTCCAAACTGAGATGTCCTATAAGAACGTCAATAGGTTGTATACAGTCTTTCCTGCTGAGAGACATACGCCCAGGATTTTACATTTAGTTTACCTGCATCCTGGAGAGGCGGGACTCACAAAATTGTGTTCGTGAGCTGCGCAATCGTCAATGGAGCCCCAGAACGAGGACGCAAGAAGACCCAACATAGATTCAGGTCCCGGGATATCATCCTCTAAGCCATACTTATCAATCTCATTGGAGATCACATTTCCCGCAATCTTAGTGCGACATGTGATCAAGATAAGTTTCAAAAGGTTCAGCCTTGTGATCGAATTCTAAAAATCCTTGCATTTTCGAGCTATTTTGGCACGGCTTACAGGGTCCGTAATTGCGTTACTAGTATTAAAGTCTAGTATTGTTGGTCTTACGAAAACAACAGACATTTCTGAAGATTCGGCTACAGTCCTGCTGTCGATTCTGAATTCGCACAGCAACCGAGGTTCTGATGTCATTCAATCAGATGCCATATCCATGGAACTAGGGTCGTAGCTAAGGTCAGGAGTTATCTAAAACATCTTCTACTACCTTTTTTGAAGATCGTTGGACGATTGGAGCTGAATGCTTTCAGTAAAGCCAACCACAGATGGAAAATTTGGTCCACGTTTCATGTGTACCTATATAGACAAGTTTAAAAAGCTCCGCTGGTTGAGCCGATGGCTCTGTTGGTCTTCAGCTTTTCCATAGCTAAGCCAACCTCTTCAAAACTGGGAGGGGGTATCAGCTCTTCACTGTCTAGATGCTGGTCCTCTTCTTGGTTTTCCATCCTTTAAAGCTGGCGATAGTACGATGACTGAACAGGAAAAAGCAAATAACTATTGAAAGGTCCAAGTGCTCCAAACAACATAGTAAAACAAGTAGCACCCCCCACTCATGTTGCCAGCATTTAAGAGCCTTTTTGCAAAAGTAGACCAAATGCAAATGTACAACCGATTAACATACGTTAGCATTTGGTCTCCAGAATCGACAACAATCTTATTCTTCCTTCACTCCACCTCCTGTCCTTACATTCTTTTGTATTAAATTTCCAAACTGTCAACATTCCACAAAGATAATCATTGAAATTTGATATATGCACACTAATACATGGTCGTTCCTTCAAAATGGCCAAAACTAATTGAACACTGCAACTTCCTCCACTTTGACCTACACCTACCCATAACTATTTGCTGTCGTAGAGTAAACACGAACTACGTTTGGCAACATGTCCGTAGCAGAGATTGATGACTCTCGAAATTACGTCACCGTTCATAGTTAGACAGAAGAGTAACTCCAACATAGGTTTGTAGCCCCAATGAGGAAATCCAAATTGACCTCTAAAATTCCACTTAAAGCATTTCCCTTTTGGAAATCTTGCGGTCGAAGAATTTTTCGAAGAATGGATCAAATTTCAATTAACCATTCTGGTGCCCTCTTGGAATCCCACCTTAGGATTTTTTTTTATCCATTAATTTAATTCGATTTACACTCAGTCTATGGCGGAGGCGAAACATTGACCGACACCGAGCGCTGCTGCTGTTGCTGGTGGGGCGTTTCATTGGCTTCGAGACGTATAGATGACGATGACGATGACGATGACTCTCGCCATGAAAACACCAAACCGGGCTCAAGCTGTGCGCAATCGTGTGTGTTCCAAACCAAAGAGTCGTTTATTGCTTTTTAATAATGGTGTTAGATACAATATCTATGGATGTGATTCCAGTCAACGGCGGCTGTTACTGTAGCTGCGGCTGTACGATAGACGAATTGCTCATATGTCTGACGTATTTCACTGGCAGATAAATCAACGTTTACGATTGACTACAAACCGTTCGAACTGTTAATTAGCAATAATTTTGTTTGTTAATTAGCACCTCTATGGAGTTTCGCCTTAATTGGTTGTTCTAGGGGCGTGAGTGAGCCTTTTACAAACGCCTACAATGCCGGTGAAAAAAAAACAAAAACCAAAAATGTTACATCGTTAATTAATCGTGAAACTTTTGAGCGAAGTATAAATTTGAATTTTTGATTACAGCAGATCGTTGACTGAGTGGCTTTCTAAAATAACGAGTTGCGGCTGATGACTCAGTTTTTGGGAACACCTCGGTCGTAGTTATGTTTATTGATTGGCAAGTTTTATGGCACCCAAATACTTTGTGGCTATAAATATTGCATAAATTGCTTAAAAAACGTTTTTATGTATGTTTTGGAAAGTGCAAACGAGGGAACAAGAAATGCGGTAGTATGTAGGTGCGGTCTTTGTTTTAATCAGGATTATGGTACGTCTATATGGATCCCTTGAACTAGGTAAATGGTCAGGATGTCAGAGTTCTCTTCAGATCGTAGAGTGTCTCTTAACTCGGAAGACGAAATCCATGGTCCATAAAGGATTGATCCTGCCAGTTCTACTATATGAAGCCGAGTGCTGGACGATACGACGATTTTTCTAAATGTCCTCGTATTGGACAGATTTTCCGTACTTTGGCCTTGGATCGTACCAAAACTTGACTTTTGATATCAAAATGTGAGACAAATCCTCCACTAATTAACCAATGTTGCAGGACATATACATGCACTTCCTCAGAAGTTATATTAGCACAAAACTAGCTTTAGTCTCGTGTTACAAAGACTAATCGGCTCTAGATGGAATTTAGAAAACTTTCCTAAGCCGAAAAAGCGGCTCAAGAGACACACGTAGGTGGGATTGAATGGACTAAACAAGTCAAACACGGTAGGAAGGCAAGCGCGTGAAAGCCCGGAAGTTAGGTATAACCCTTATTGGCTCTACTATTCCTTACATGTTCAAGAGAAAAGAATATTTAATTGTGCCACTACGCTTGTAAGGGAATTTCACTATGAGTATCACAATAGATCTGTTTTGACCTGAGTGTGACTTTGTGGATTCGCCTACCCGAGAGCCGAACCTAACCTTTCTGAAGATGAGTGTCCTTATTCTAGGTAATATATCCTCTTCTGTTTGGCTTATTAATGAAGTTGATGATCCTCAAAATAATTAAGGTAATACAAGGAACACTGTTCAACCAACTTCCTCTGCTGAGACTTATTTTTTATTGGATGTCGACGTTGCAGATATAGAGTTGGCAGTTTATTCTCAACAAATTGGTAGAAGCTAGCTGTTGTATTACACTCCGAGATGTTCTTAAATTCGCCTCCTCCGTGGTGGTCATTCTGTTACAAAACCGCTGTTGCAAGTGGCAATGTAGGTGGTATGCAGTGATGGCCTGTGGGGCATCTAAATTTCGTATAATGCCTACACTGTAAGCTGTCAATTCTCAGCTAAAAACACAATTCCTAGAGAATGCTTAAACTTAAATCCTTATGTACAAACATTCATACATTCTTTGTCTAAAAATTCCTTCAACTGAATTGTGAATCCCAAATGCGCCTTAACCCTTCTACAAAGCCACTGAATATCTAAAGCCCCAAACCGCAGTCATCTAAAAAAAAAAAAACGAAAGTTTTAGTTAAAAACAAAAAAAAAATAAAAATCATAAGTTTTTACGACCTCAAGGAAAACAAAAGAATAGAAGCGAAAGGATTTTCTTTTTTTTTGTTTTTATGTATCTTCTCCCCCGCCAAAACGACGCACAAATGTATCTAAAGAACATCACCATCGCTAGTATCATAATAATTTATTTTCCGTGAAAAATTTGACTATTTTTCTTGTTTTCTCATGCAGTATGGACTGCCCCTCCCACCCACAGGATGGTGTTGGTGGTGTGGTGTTGTTTTTTTTTTGTTTTCTGTAAAATCCAGTTCAGTGGTCGTGTAATCCTGGAACCCAAAAACCATACAACCAACCGAATACCGCATTCACGCTCTAGTACATCACCATCGCCAGCGATAATGTCAATACTTTCCTATTCATGGCAATTATCGTCCCTATAATCACGCTGTGATAAGAAAATTTCTCAGACGAACAAAACGAGAAGAAATAAACGAAAAAAGGAAAAAAAACTTAAAAACAAAAAGCGAAAAAAAAAGTGCAAATGATTTCCACAAGAGAAAATTTATGATCCGCAAATGTTATATGATGTGTGCACGAAGTAGAGAGATGTGAATGGATGCCATTCAGTGTTGATGATGATGATGGCGATGGCCATGATGATGATGATGGTAGTTCTGGTATAGTAGGTCGGTTGGTTGTTGGTTGGGTGGTAGTGTTGTTTTTTTTGGAGGCAACACACCGCAAAAAAAGGGTTCGCAACGGATTCGACGACGACGTAGACGACGACGACGGCTACGGCTACGGCAGCGGCTAGTGTTGCCACAAAAGTCCCACATAGAAAACCAACGAAGCAAACATCCTTAGTTCATTCTGCTTGGTTTGTATCTGCCGGCGACGGGGCGGTGTATCTATCGCCGTTGCCATCGCATCGCATAGTTTGGCAACAACATAATTGCCGGGCTAGAGATATCTAAATATCTTTTGTTAGATTTTCGTTGCAATTCGCTGACGGCTAATTTATTGCTTCGATAGTGCGGTGGAGAAGGGCAAAGGCGGATGCGGCAAACAATCGACCGGATTCGAGCCAATGCCACTGGAAAATTATTTAATTGCAAATTGAACGTGTTTTGCATATGTACCTCATACAAAAAGCGGGACGCGAGAGCTGGGGGGGCGACGGCATTGTTCCACCTTCATTCATATAGTACGCACCAGGTTTTGGTCTGCAATGGGTCCACCCACTGCCGTTCTGTCCCAGCGATTGCGACGGTGTTGGTGCAATCCCTTGTGATGATTATTTTTGCATTATTTTAGGTGAAAAATGGGGCCATAATGGATATGCAGTGGGAGCCGGAGTTTCCGCTTCTGCTTCTGGTTCACTTGATGAATGGCAATTGAACGATTAGTTGTACAATCGGATGCTACAGCGGTAACTAGGATGAACGGATAGTGAACACCTGTTGCAGGTGTGCTGAAATATTTTTACGAGAATAAGCCCATTGGAATTAGTATTCAATTGATAATTGTAATACAGTGCAGTGGACGCGGTGTTGGAATAGAAATGAGTATCTACACAGATTCGGAGGCGGGGTTGTTTGCTCTAATCTGGTGATTTACCTTGTGATGCTTTAAATGGATTGGAAACGTACTCTCCGGTGGCAGTTATGTAAATGGTAGTCTATCTCGGAATAGTTTATAGAGGCAATGAATACTGAAATTCCATTTTGGAAGTGCAGTAGAGTATGTTCCCTCACTAGTCATCTCCATCTACGTTTTAATAGCTTCCAAGCTTAGCTACCCAACCAAGAGTTGGCTGCATTTCTCCTGCAGGACAGAGGGGAGGAGTTTGTACAAACGGAGATAGGCATTGGATCAGTGAATCAGACAAGTAGCAATTCAAATACGTTTAACGTGTCCTTTGACACTGGCGTAGGAGTGTATATTCCGGAATTTCGGACCCGAGCTCCAATATATTTTGATCCAGGCTCGTAAGGAAGTGTCTGACTATGCGAGACAAACAAAGTCACAAGCTGCTGAGTACCAGAAGTAGAAGCAGCTAACAATTTAAATGGTTTTTCAATAAGGACATAACAATCTTGCATTTCAAAAAGTCACAGAATAATTGAGATATCGGGCTGAAATTTCTACCAGGTGTAGTACATTTGTATAATATTCAATCTTGTTCGTATGACCACCGGAAGCATGTTTGCAACGGTCGATTCTTTGGAGCCAATTTGCCATCACTCTTTCACTCACGCATATCTGCCAGAATGTTTTCAATTTTTCGTGTTCGATATTGTTTCTGCGCTCCTCTAACTTTGTTGTCTTGTTGGCATAAACTAATGACTTAACATAACCCCATTCGACCAAACCATTTTTCAAGAATACACGATTACCAAACTCTACCTTCAATGGATCAATTGTTTGACCAGCTGTATGGCATGTATCCGCGTCTTGCTAGAACCACATCTCACTGATATCGAGTTCATTCAATTCTTGCCAAAGTACTGTTACAACATTGTGCGATAACCAGCTCCATTGAGCGTCGAACTCCAGTGAGGGACGTAGAATCGACTGATTTGGCTCATTTTAAACTGACGCACTTACGGATCGATATTTCCCTTACTTCAAGCGATGCATTGTCTTAATGGCACAGCAACAATCAATAGTGAATATGTTAACTCGAATCTATCCACTGTAGGATGCACTGGCCGTCTGGTAGAACGATAATTACAACCAAAAATAGGAGTAGGTGCTCTTAAAGTTGCCACCACTGATTCCGAATTTTGGTAGTCATTTTCAATAGTTTCCAAACTTTGATCGCTCGTGAACTTCTCCATGATAAAAATGTGAACCCTGACTGACGTTTTGACATTGACAGATCATAAAAAAAGTTTAAGGATGCGCTTGTATTAAAGTCCAAAATTGTTATGTTCCTACTGAAAGACTGACTTACTTACTTACTTAGGTGGCGCTACAGTCCGGGGTGGACCTAGGTCTCAACAAACAAACCTCTCCAGTTACCGTCTTTGACTAACTGCCCCCACTTGTGCACTCCAAATTAGTTGAGGACCTCCTCCACTTGTGTGCGCCAGCTGAGTCGAGGTCTTCCTCTACACCAACATCTCTTTGTGGCTCAGTACTCCGAAAAATACGCGCGTCATAACCTAAAAATCTTATGGTCAGCTAAGAACATATTAAATTTCCCATAATTAGTCGAAATTTCAAGATCATAATCCAATCGTAATCGTCTTCCCCGAAGAAATCTAAACATATTAAGAGTCTCCTTATCACCGATTAAAGATACTAAGCCCCCACTCCTCTGGTGCGCTAAGTAATAACCAAACCCCCGCCTACGTCTCCCCTTGGGGGGATTTCCATTTCCATTGTATGACCATGCTAGCAGTTCATTCGTGTCTCAATAAAAAGAGAAAAAAAAAACACCCAGCTACACACACAAACACCGAGCTGTGTTGTAGTATTCCATCATCATCTCGAGCACTGCAAGGCTCGTCTTTATTCAAAATCCTTCCACCAAATAAAAATAAACCAAGAAAACACATTTTCAATGCTTATAATTCCTTTTTAAATGCAGGCATTATAATCTCGGGAGCGCAACAAAGACAACAGGTGGCAGAGTTCCCACAGCGCATTAGGTAAGGTTGGTTTCTTCTGCTCTGCGTCTCCTTCTCCGCATTCGTCTGCGCGTCTTTTCAGTCGCCTGTCCTTTCCTGTGTGTAGTATATTTTACACAGCCTTGGCTGGCTCGTAAAAATTGTTATCTTCCCTGCATCACATGGTGTACACTGGGTACACTGGGTACACTCGAAACGACGAAACGACACAATGGCATAGTAATTCTTTTTCTCCATTTTCCAATAGATTTTCTCCCACTACCACCCCTCCCCCCATTTGGGTTTTTAAATGGAGTAAACATCAACTATGCTCTTCTCGACAAAGTACGAAGGAAGCAGAAGCGCTCACAAGAAGTGAGAACGTTTTTGCATAGATACAAGATACTTTTCGTTTGTATACAATCCGCACTGCATGACATTGCAATGAGCCTGACAAATATATACACGAATGAGTTTGGGGTGCGGAGCAGCGGATGTGTGTGCGTTGTGGCTTAAAGGGAAAGTACCCAGCCCAACCCAAACCAGCGGCAGATCTCGTTCATTGTTGTGTCTGATTCTGGGATTTTGGATTTCTTTTGGTTGTTCGTTCGTTTCGGACGTCTTCCTCCTCCTCTTCTTTTTCTTCTTCGTTACATGTTTGTTGTATTGCCGTTCAGTTTACGCGGGCTTCCCTAAAAATGATGACGGATACCACGATGTTTCATTCACAGAATCTTTTTCTATTTTGTATTTAGTTTCCTCTGTGTCGAGAGGTGGAAGTTACTTCAAAGGGTTTGCTTTTAGGTTCTGGTGGAAGGACAGAAAGTCCTAGTGAAGGTGGAAATATATGTATCTTTTCGTTTTTGGATTTGATGTGGGAAATGTTGCATGCCGCAAATGTAAATCGAGGGAAAAGCGACTATAGTTCGCGGTTGGCATGGCCTTGGCATGGCTAGACGCTGTGGTGGTCGGGAAGATAAAGTTTTTTGCGCTAGATTTGATGATTTGAAGCTGCACTTGAGTGGGAAGGGGGGAGTAATACTTTGCAATCAAACTCAAACGTCGTCTGTCAATGAGATATTTACTTTGATTAAGTACCGCATTCGGGATTAAAAGGCTTTGGGTCAACAGAATGGCTTTGTGGTGCAGAGGAGATGTACCTTTTGTATAGAGAATGACTTATGTACAAAGGAAGGGGAAGAATGTAAAGGATGAATACCTCGATTCTTCCCAAATGCTCGATAGCGGGCAAATGAGGGCACTAAAGTCTAAATCAACCGATTTGGGTTTTGTGGTCAAGTTTTTTGTTCAATTTCGTCCATTTGATCCAAAACTCTAAGGGAGAGGACACATGGGACGATATTGCATTTGAAGTGCATCAAGAGGTTTTTTTTTTCATTCTTGACCCTGACTACCCAACTTCTTCCAAAATGCGACATAGCGACCAACCGAGTGCACCATCGTCTAGATCATACGCTTTACGTTTTTTGGTCAAGTTTTTTGTTCAATTTCGTCCATTTGATCCAAAACTCTAAGGGAGAGGACACATGAGACGATATTGCATTTGAAGTGCATCAAGAGGTTTTTTTTTCATTCTTGACCCTGACTACCCAACTTCTTCCAAAATGCGACATAGCGACCAACCGAGTGCACCATCGTCTAGATCATACGCTTTACGTTTTATGGTTAAGTTTTTTGTTCAATATCGTCCATTTGACCCAAAACTCTAAGGGAGAGGAGACATGAGACGATATTGCATTTGAAGTGCAGCAAGAGGTTTTTTTCTCATTCTTGACCCTGACTACCCAACTTCTTCCAAAATGCGACATAGCGACCAACTGAGTGCACCAACGTCTAAATCATACCTTAAACGTTTTTTTGTTAAGTTTTTTGTTCAATTTCGTCCATTTGATCCAAAACGCTAAGCGAGAGGAGATATGAGGCGATATTGCATTTGAAGTGCACCAAGGGGTTTTTTTGACTCTTGACCCTGTATACCCAACTTCTTCCAAAATGCGACATAGCGACCAACTGAATGCACCAACGTCTAAATCATACCTTAAACGTTTTTTGCTTAAGTTTTTTGTTCAATTTCGTCCATTTGATCCAAAACGCTAAGCGAGAGGAGATATGAGGCGATATTGCATTTGAAGTGCACCAAGGGGTTTTTTTGACGCTTGACCCTGTATACCCAACTTCTTCCAAAATGCTACATAGCGACCAACTGAGTGCACCAACGTCTAAATCATACCTTAAACGTTTTTTGGTTAAGTTTTTTGTTCAATTTCGTCCATTTGATCCAAAACGCTAAGCGAGAGGAGATATGAGGCGATATTGCATTTGAAGTGCACCAAGGGGTTTTTTTTTCATTCTTGACCCGGACTACCCAACTTCTTCCAAAATGCGACATAGCGATCAACCGAGTGCACCATCGTCTAGATCATACGCTCTACGTTGTTTCGTTAAGTTTTTTGTTCAATATCGTCCATTTGACCCAAAACTCTAAGGGAGAGGAGGCATGAGACGATATTGCATTTGAAGTGTATCAAGTGATTTTTTTTTCATTATTGACCCTGACTACCCAACTTCTTCCAAAATGCGACATAGCGACCAACCGAGTGCACCATCGTCTAGATCATACGCTTTACGTTTTTTGGTTAAGTTTTTTGTTCAATATCGTCCATTTGACCCAAAACGCTAAGGGAGAGGACACATGAGACGATATTGCATTTGAAGTGCATCAAGAGGTTTTTTTTTTCATTCTGGACCCTGACTACCCAACTTCTTCCAAAATGCGACATAGCGGCCAACCGAGTGCACCATCGTCTAGATCATACGCTTTACGTTTTCTGGTTAAGTTTTTTGTTCAATTTCGTCCATTTGATCCAAAACTCTAAGGGAGAGGAAACATGAGACGATATTGCATTTGAAGTGGTTTCAGAGTTTTTCTTCCTCCTTGACCGAAGTGTACCCCGATTCTTATAGAAAGCCTCGTTAACCTTTAAGTGCAGTTGGCCGATATCTGTGTTAAATTTTTGTAATCATATTTTCTCTATTATGGAGGAGTTTTCTGATAAAAGGGTTAAAAGTGACACATTTTGATGATGGAATACTCGCACGGAATCTTCGTTAGACATTTCAAAATTAAGGGCTAACTTTCTACCGATTGTTGAGTCCACAATTCATAGTCTCCACCACCCATCTGCAGAGGAGAGTATTTCGAAATTTATTAATTAAAAGTGACCCAATCGCACACACGAAACACGACCAGGTACACCAACTGACTACTACCCCATTGCGCACCCTTATCCTTCTCACACCATTTGGCCATAAATAATTTCCCCGTTATTATTAAAAAAGTATTCGAGTGCTCATTTTTCTCTGTACCATCCCATCGCAATTAAGGGTAAACGCGACGGCATACATAACCTAAATATTGTACGCAACTAAAAACCTACCTACGGACACACCCCCAAATGCCACGCACCCCTTATACATATATGTGTACGTGGCAACGTAATTCCTTTTGATTTAGCCATTTCATTAATACGTTCAAATGCCAACCACCGAACTCCTGTTGTATAGTTGGTCGCCGCCGATATGGTGGCCGTGGCGGTGATGGTGATGGCGATGGCGATGGTGACGGTGACGGTACCGGGGTGCTATTGAGTATTACACATTTGGAAGTCGTAAATTATATTTTAATGAGATATCATTTGATTTATGTTGTAATATACATATGTACGGGTGTGTATGTGCGTTCTTGTATGAAAGGCAATGCCCCCCGTCAATCGATGGTACTGCTGGCGCACCAAATGTGTTTATTTGTACGGCGTACCCTTGCTCACACGGTTGTTCGTTTATACTTTCTTCTACTCGTCGTCATTGCCGGCCGTCCGTCGTCGTGCTGGGTGAGTAGTATTCTAGGTCGTATGCTATATGTATTTACCGCTATAGTCAGCCCCCAACTCTCCAACTTGGCAATCAATAGAAAATAATTCAATTCCAGCTGTGACATTGAACTCTTTCTGACGCGCGCAAAATACATACAATGCGAGAAGGGGAGGAGAAGAAAAAAAAAAGAACACCAAACCCTCCCTCATCGTTCCAAGTACCCTTCTTCTACGAGATTTTTCCATTTTTTTTCTTTCTTTTTGTTTAGGAGAACCCCATTCGAAGGAAAACTTTTCACTTTCCAAAGGGGTAACTTCTAATATTTTTTGGGGTAGTTTTGTCGTCCTTTCGCTGCTCCCGTCGTTGTTGCGCGCTTTAACCCAACCAAAGTCATATAAGTTTCACGTGGTAGTGGTAGTAGTTACTCATAGCGAACAACACGAGCAACAACAGGGAAATCCTTAAAATTGTTTTTGGGTATAGGTAATGGAAAATTGATGGCGGTTTTCTCCCCCACAGGGAAATCTGACGCAGGGCCGGGGGTTGGATGGAGAAAAATGCAATTTATTTTGTGACGGCGGTTAATCGAAAACGTTTAAAAGGCGCGCACGGATACGATCGACGCGTCTCTATTTCTCTTCTCTCTAAAGACAAACATTACGGGTTGCCTGCCCGCATACTACATACATACAAGGGTTGGTTGGGTGGTATCGTTTGTGGGTGAAGTAACGAAAGAGAAACAACAAAAAAAATGGAAAATGAAAATTATCATCTAACACAGTGTGGATAAAATTGTGAAGTGGATTAGTTTCGCGATTGCTCTTTGTCGTGCTCGTGGTCATTAAGGGCGTGAGTGTTCAGTTAGAAAGGGGGTGACCGGGGGGTGGGCGGACGACATGTAATTTTAGACTTTATTTCCATCCCTCTACGGCTGTAGATTGGTGTTTTAGATATCCCTAAAAATTAATTGAAGTATAATTACAGATCGCTTAGGGGATATTGCATTCGTATAATTTTTGCCTATACCAATAGCATTGGCATATGTATGCGAGTGTGTAGCACAGATGGAGAGGAATTCGTAAATATTTGATTGGGCAATTAGGGACTGTCATAATACCACTGCGGTGCTTGGTATACATACATATATTTCTGATGTGGGAATTCACACACTTGTGTGCTTTTAATGGACGAATTTTAATCTGCAATTACACGCTTTGGTCGACCAGACCGGTGTTTGGGTACAATAATTTAGCTTAAAGCGGTTTTTAATAGATCTTTCCTAAGTCGCGGTTTGGGGTCGAACAACTGTCGTGGTATCGGTGGTAATGTGAACCCGGACCAAGGTTGGAGTTATCCCTCGTCAGTAGGACTTAACTTAACTGAACGTACGAAGTGTCCCTCTATGCCCAGTGTGGTGCAAGGGCCTCAAAAGAACGAATTTTGAAATTCTAAAGAAGACTCAACAAGTAAAAGTCAAGAATCATTATAAAATCATAAAATTTTGCGGGCATTCTCCAGTTTCGATATCCAAATTCACCCAAATTCAGGAACAATTTTATAGCTTTATGATGGTTATCGACCTTTGGGATCGGTCCGATGGCAGTAAGCCATTCAGTTCACAGCGTTAGCACAGGCTGATAGTATGTACCCTACTTAGGGGACTCCTAGCAACAAAAAGAGCAACTCATTGGATATGTCGGCTTTAAAAACCTTTGAAATCCTAGCGCAAAACTAACTGCCCTTTACCTAGTATGCGACATACCTACCTATGTATATAAGCCACATCAAAGGCATCGACTGTCGCGAAGGGTCAGCAAGCAAACTTTGTAGTTCGAGCCTAAAATACTTCTTGAATCTGGACGACAACTTTCAGAAAGTAGCAATCAGACTAACAGATGATCCAATACGTCCATTCAGCCTTCAAAGTCTAGCATATCGAAAGTGAGAAACCTACACTACTGATACTACTATGATAGATGTTTTCAAGAACTGAACTACATAAGTGATTCCTAGAAATAACCTATCCTTTAATGTCCCTTCCTGCTCATACCAAGATACGGTTTCCTAAATTTTACTCATTGCATAGGTCTCACATAAGTCTGTACTCGTATAGCTCGTCTGTCAGAGTAAGTCGCTAAGTATGAAGAACCATAAAACCATAAAATTTTGGCCTCAAAAACATTTTATGGTTTTTCAGTCGCAGCATCAGTGCAAGCTTTTCACAAAATTTTGAGTCGAAAAAAAATCTGAGAAAACGGGTTACACATACGGATGCTATGTCGTCACATTTCTCCTCCCATTTCGATTTTTGGGTCAAAAAAGCGAAAAGATGATCTATACGATGGGCTACCCATAGTCCGAGACAAAATGTTACACATACGCCACCGAGTCAGATACCAACAATCTGAATGCTATGTCGTCACATATCTCCTCTCCCTTAGCTTTTTGGGTCATATGAGCAAAATTTAACAAACAAAACTCAACAAAAAAAAACGCAAATCGGACGATCTAGACGTTTGGCTACTGAGCTGCCCATAGTGTAGCATATGGCAGACAGTAGTATCCCGCACACGAGAATGAAGAATATCTCGAGATCCACTGCTAATGCCTCAGTGAGAGACATATGAACATCCCGTATCTACCCTCTCGTAGCACAATCCGATAAAGATATTCTGTTTCTGTGCAACCTAAGCGCAGTCTAACTTAACTGCGTGAAAAAAACAAACAAATTTTAGGTCGAAAAAAGTCAACGAAAATAGGTTACGCATACGCCACCGAGTCAGATATCAACTTCCTGGATGCTATGTCGTCACATAAGCTTTTTGGGTCAAATAAGCGAAGTTGCCCATAGTGTAGCCCATTAATCCCGTCTGCAATACGCTACAATGATTGGGAAGATGTAAGGAGAGACTAAGGTTAAGGTGAGCCATCACGGTCGGTATAAAAGTGGATCGACTTGTCTTGAATGATTACCCGGTAGTGTGGTCTATGTATTCGAAAGCTATTTTCAAATTGGTCAATGCTGGTCAGTGCTGCAGAGGGTGTCCTAGAAAAGAGTCATATGCACATATTCAAGATCAACAAACCTACCCTCACTGGGGCATCTCTCTGTTCCGAAACAATTCCAAACTCTTGGATTCATTTGGTATTGAACTCTCATTTCACTTCCACTTCTCATACTCCTAAGACAGTGAAGGAAAAAAAAAAAGTCAAAATCAATCCGAAAAGGTAATTAACCTGCAGATACTCAATACAAGTACAGCAACATGGAAAAAAAAAAAAGAAAAACTCATTAAACGATTTATTCACAGACTTTCCCCTCGTATGCACGTCAAACTGTCAGCGAAATGCTGTCCGTCCGCGCTTCAACAAACAGCAATTAAAGTTTATCAATTGTTCGAAAATCATCCTGTGCCTCCCGCACTTAATCTGGATCTCTCTTGGTAGCCTTTCCCCCACCCCCTTGCCCCCTCCCCCGAAAAAACCCACTTGCTCAGTCTCTATAATCTTTCACGTTCAATTAAGCACTATTCATCGGACGACGAGGACGAGGCGGGTAAAATTATCGAATTCTAGCGTCATGGACTGAGGAGAGAAGAAATGGTAGTTTATACACTTTCTAGCAGTAGCAGCAGTTCTGCTTCGTTGAAACTTATTGACGTGTAGGGAATGGGATTCGCAGTCAGTACACATACATATGTCTGAATGAGTATATCGTGCCATACCACAAACGTAACGAATTAAATTGAGGAATTTCCCTATTTGATTATTCCAATCCACAACAGGAAGAGGATACGTCCTCACATCCGTTCCCATTTAGTGGTCCTATCCATCCACCCACCCATGCACGTTTGTATGTGTGTCGGATGTCGATGTCGCCACCCTGAAAAGATTGAAACTGACTCAACTCATCGTTACCCCTTACATATAACGATTTAGGGGGTAGTGATCTTGATTCCAGCCATCAGCGCCATTTAATGACTCCAGCACACACAGCTCTCTCTCGCCAAAAATGATTTCACTGGTCTTTCTGCCACCACCATCCGTGCTCTCATCCATTACCCATATACGCCCCTCGCTTGATACCTATGATGATGATGACGATGATGATGGTGAGTGAGTGAGGTGCCATGGAATTGGGGTGGTACTATTCGAGGAAAAGTACAGGATATGATTGAGCTCTTGTACATACGGTGCTGCTGGCTGGCTTGGTTAATTTGATGGGTAATTGATGATAGTTGCGAAATTCATTTCATCAAATTTGAACCGCAGAGGGTTAAGTTGTTCTACCGAACTTCATTATCCTGATAGGAGTTGGTTTTCGAATTCAACTCTTAATCATTATCCGTCGGTTTCGAAGGACTTTGTGTCTCTCGAAGCTGTCTGCTGTCTTATTGTCTGCTTTCAATTCAATTTTAGAATTTTCGCCAGATATTTGGTTGCCACTGAGCTCAGTCGATGTTAGCCACTTTTTCATTTACATTTTGAAAGGTAAGGTATGTCAGGTCGAATAAAACCAGACATCAATTCAATTTGTTGGAGTTTTGTATCCAATTAGTCTAAGGAGGGCACCGGGAGGGACCAGTTACAATGCCAAACATGGCCATGGATTCCTGCGAAGTCACCTATTTCTCTCTCATTTAAGACTTGCCACAGGGACCTTGTTCGTAAAGGTACTCAAGCCGTATTTGCTATTCGTATGGAGGATAATAATTCTGACCATTGACGGCATAAATATATCCATATCCCTGTGAGTCTTGCCATTTGTAAAAATCGTGGCTTTTAGTTCTTAGAGTAACCAGAACGCAGCACTTTGTTGGTTCAAATGAAGCACTGAATTCCAAAGCAAAAAGCAGACATAATCTTCTCTGAAATATGTGCACTTAAAACCTCTTCCAAAGGCACTCAAGAACCTTTATAAAGGATACTCATCACACTTACTGCGCAATGACCTCAAACCTAAGACCTTACTAAGTCATATGTTCAAAATATACAGAAGATTTGATTAGAATCTAAATGTCCTATCATCCAAATGTGGTTAACATTGTTTTCGAATACCTAAGACGATCTCAGATGGTCTTCAGTTGTAAGAACAGTATCCATCCTTCAGAGAAAAATATCGTTAACGACATCTTTACTGTCAGAGAAAGAAAAAATGGGTTTTCAGTAAAGACATAACAATTTTGTGTTTTAATAAAACACAGAATAAATGAAATATCGAGTTGATATTTATTCCACGTGTAGTACACATGTTTAAATTTAAATATGGAATTCGATCTTGTTCATATGATTACCACGACCATGTTTCTAGAGATCAATTCTTAGGGTTCACTTTTTCACCACTCTTCTGCACATATAGGGCTGTATGTTGTCAATTTCGCATTAGTATATGTTCCTGTGCTCCTCTAATGTTGGTGGCTTGTTGGCATAAACCAACGTCTTTACATAACCCTATAAAAATAAATCCAAGGTGGTCGAATCGCGTGAGGGACGTAACCATTCAATCAGATAACTTCTCGAAATTGCATGGTAGCTGAGCTTTTCTTTCAGTAGATAAATTGTTTGGCCAGTTGTGTGCCATGTAGCACTATCTTGTTGGAACCACATACTACTCATGTCAGGTCCATCCAATTCTGGTCAAAAATAATCTTCCAAGATGGCACGTTAGCGAACTCCATTGACCGTAACATGACTACCATTTACTTCGACGAAAATGACTTTCATCGCTGAAGATGATATTTCGATGAAATTCACGATCTTCTTCAAACTTTTGCAGAGCTCAATCGGAGACGTTTCAGCGCTTCAAATGATCAAGAGGTTTCAGTTCTTGAGTTAGTTTGATCTTATAAGTAAGTGTATCAAGATTTTTAAGCGAAATTTCCCACAATGTGGACTGAAAAATGTCAAATTCCTGATCGACAGATTTGCCTCATTTTGAACTGAAATTGCATCAGCTCAGAATTTCGATAGAAATTTGTACTAATTTCCAAATGTTGCTCGTTCATGAACTTCACTATGATAAAAATTTGAGCCTTGATTGCAGTGTTGACAGTGACAGATCATAAAAAAAAACGTCAGAACGCGTTTGTATTTAAATACAGAATTGTTATGTCCCTGTTGAAAAAACCTTTCTGCCTTAAAAATCATTGACTTTTTGCCTGAACTTACAAACAGTTAAGCGCAGATGATCGCTATAAATTCGAGTCGTTTATCCACTGTCCAGTTTTAAGTATAAGTACTGTCAGGTATTGTATCATCACGATCATGAAATGTAAGCTTTTTAAATTGCAGAGCCTCATTTAGGTCTAGCTTGTGTATGTATATCAAACCTCGAATTGGCCCTAAAAATAGTAGGAGTCCTATCGTTGTGAATTCGTAATTTTGCTTTCAGGATTCAAGTTGTGCACCTAAAGCCGTGATTCGTACCTTTTTCCCTTCCTTGGATCCAATAAGACAAGTTTTTCTGAAATTGATTGCTCACTGTTTTCATAGTCAATGCAATTACTTACCTTTTTTTGTTTTTGTTTAATTTTTACCAAATTGTGACAAGCTGAGTCCTTATTTCGTTGATTACATGTAACATACAGAGTACAATCGTTTAAGAGTACTGCAAGAAGAGTGACGCGTTAGATTGGATTAGATTAGGCTGGCTGGCTCAGCTTGTCTCACGTGGACTAAAGTTTAGCTTTATTGTGCTACCAGTTTTTAGAAGATCAATTTTTCCAAAAGGATTACTCGGCTAAGCGTGCAGTTACGATTTGATTGACAATTCACCTCGTCTACACTTGCCATTTAAGCAGGATGTGACAGTACGTACTTGAGGAAAGTTTAAAAATTATTAAGTATTTTGGTTTACTTCTCATTACACCGGAACTCATTCGAGGATTCAATGAGTCCTTCGATAGTTTTGATCAGATTAGAGCTCAGATTTCGAGTCCGACTTTCAGACTAAACTCCATAATTTCTGAGCTCCTTCCAAAGGGAAAACATACTAACCAACTGTTTCTTCTCATTTCAGACAAATCTTAAAGGATACCATGCAATTGGACAAACAAAACTAACCGTAAGTAATAAGCATATGATTGGCTTCTCCTACTGCAAGACCCAACCGTCCCGTCGGTGCGTTGGTCGTCTGTACGAAAACCAAAGGAATACAGAATTCAAATTCTAAAAGAACTCAAAGGAAGCTGTCCCATAATTCCCATTCACAAACTAATTTACTAATGTGTGTTGTTTGGTGCTGTTTTTGTTGTTGTTGTTGGTGTTCTGGCATCTATGCAACTGCGGCCATTTTCACACCGATTCAAAGCAATTAGTACGCTTTGTGTGAGATACAGCTGCCGCATTTACAATTTACTACACAAACGCGTACGTAATGAATGATGTGTGTATGGTGCACTGTATACCTCTACCGTTTTGTACACATAAGTAAATTACGTCATTTTCCGCTTCCGTCATTGTAATTAAATTATAATGCCTAGGCAGGGATAGAGTACGGCATAGAGAGCAGGAGAGGGACATCGACAATAGGTATTTAATACTCGTGTATGCTGCTGCTTCACCATGAAGCAGAAGAAAGTGCCGCGAATTTGTCGTATGGCGTTTGGTCTGTCTGTCCATCCTGGTACAGAGTTGGTTGGTACACATATACATACTTGTGCATGCATCCAGCAGCCAGCGCCAGCATGATGCTGTACAGTGCCCGCAGCTTGCCAAGTTAATTAACGAGCCGAAACGAATTGAGCCGAAGCCAATAGAAACATCTAAAGCGAACGGGCTTTTTACCAAATTTTAATTAACAATATGCTGCTGTTGTATTAATATTGAACGACGACGACGACAACGACGACGACGACACGGTGCAAGGTAGTGGGAAGGCGCACTGAAACTAATTGTGTTGTGGGCGAAATGGGAATTTCTTCCGTATTGCTCATTAACGATGTTACAAAAGGACCTAAGGTTGTATTGTTGTAGTTTATCTAAAGACAATATTGGCGTACGTGTGTTTGAGTTCGTTACAAACAATGATCTTTCAATATGTTGCAGACAGATGCACGCACAAGTCAAGTGATTAGGTATGCAAGCTGAAGGATACGTGTTCCCTAAAGGCTTGTTATGGTTCGCACTACAACCATGTTTATTAAAGTCTACGGTCTACCAAACAGGGTATCAACTAAAGTGATCTCTTTAAAGAGAATAGACAAAGGACCTTTTCTGGCCTGAGAGTGGGTCATTTTCCTGAAAGAAAACTTAGGGGTTTCATCAAAGTTTGAACATTTTGATCGATGCTCGAACTTGTTTCATTTCTAAGATCTTTGGATTCTTTTGAAAACAGGATTCCCAGAAATTGGAATGCCTTTCAGGCGACCAGGACATGTTTGATGATGAAACACATCAACAAGCTTGTCTAGGAGAAATCCTAACTTGTAATTGGTGTCCCATTTTAATATGCATCTATAACTAGGCAAACGATCCTACATCATAGAATCAGAAGATCGCCAATAAAAAAAAAAAACCAATAAATTTGTAGCTTAAAGAGAGCAACTGTACGTTTTCAGGCTTTACTTCTTGGCATATTCCATCCTTGGTTTCTACTACGATTCCCACTGCATTGAAACTTTTTCAAGCTTGTAATGATAGTGGCAAAGATGATACTATCTTACAGTCCAACATACTCCCAACGATCTGAAAAGCTCTTAAAACAATTGAAAAGCAGGTAAGATCAGTTGGTTGTGACTAAATAAGGACGAACCCAGGTACTTATGCTAGTCGATCACTTCATTCGTGGAAGTTAAGGGAAAATTGACTCTCCGAAGTTAGTTACACATTTCAGGAAGGTTTACAACCCTGAAAATCCTTACGTCTGCCAGTTTTGTTGTAGGTGTAACCGAAATGACCACAAAAGCAAAGCAGATATTGATCTTTTTCGATCAGAAATTTGGTCTAACAGAACGCATGAAGTATAAGATATATCAGCTAACCTTATATCCTTCAGCTTTAAGAAATATTAAAACATTAAGTCTAATAGGCTAGTTCAGAAAAATTTGGCGGATCAAGACCATTTCCCCAGCTTTATGCTGACGGGAGAACCAATTCTACACAGAAAAGTCCACCTGACGTAGGACTCCATCTGTCCAGCGGAAACTTAGAACATGAAACCTAAGGCCTGTACGTTGGATCAGGTCGCAGTTAATTCTATTCATCTTCTATAATCTTTAACGGTTTTTCTTGCCAAAGGCTTAAATCGATGGTTAGGCTTATTTAGCTACGCAAATTTCTATCTTATAAGTTCTTCAGACCCATATCTGCGTACTAGCTGTCACCGTACAATTGGGATAAACTCGTTGCACCTCACCTATCAAACTTAGGAAAAGCCAATGAAATTTGTCATTTGCGGAGTTTTTTTGCAGCTAATACCGATCTTTAATGTCTCATAGAAGCGGACCCAAGATTGAACCCTGTGGAACCCCAACTGCTTTTATTTTTTTATTTCTTGTCGTCAGATTGGAGACTGCAAATATTTTGTCAGTCTAAGATCTCAAAATTTTTGGTAAAGGTGTAGAAAAAGCCTTGGTAGCCACTGTTTGGCTGGATGACTGGAACCTCCGCTTGAAAAAGGATACTGTGACTGGGTGCCTAATGAAACTATCGAACTCTAATATTTTAGAAAAGAGATCTTCATCAAACTCTGAAATATAGATGAAGATGGATTTCACATAAATTATTGCTTTTATACTCCTACTTCCAGGATAAGACGCGGGACATTGTCTTATCATATTCTTTTGTAGTCCTTTGTGGTATGCTTTCGTGATCTTGATAGAAAATTTATTGGGCGATCTTTGGTATGGACGTGGGGATACTGTATGATCTGTACCGATGCATCGATGGCTAGAATCTGTAGAGGTTGAACATCGTCTAGTTCGAAGAGTTTCTGAACCAGCTACCTACGATTGTCGAGAAAGAAACTGAACCAGCTGAGTGTCTACAACTAAGGGGGAATTGATGACCCCTGCAGCTAATTGCAGCCCTCCGTCACATCATCCTTAATGAATTACAGACACCGGTGAATAAAATACCTCATATTAGCCAGTGGCCGCTAGCCATTTCTACATACATCTCCGATTAGATCTCATTACCTAACCTACAAAATACGAAAAAAAAAACTGCGTAGGTACCAACATACATCTTATCCGAGTATCGTAACAAAAAAAAAAGTAAAAACGAAAAATATACCTACCTACCTCGTTTTCACTACACTCTCTCCTTGTTAAACATATTTCTCTTCCCTAATTTGTAAGGATTTCCCAAGGAGAGCAACGTATATTTTTGATTTGCTTCCCAATTAATTTAATGAGCACGCCAGACAGGATACACAGAGAGACATACTTTTAGATAATCCCCGACTTCTTCCCCCTTAACAGGAGGCAACAACGAGCCAAGATATCGACGACGACAACTCACAAATGAGGCAGAGGAAAACGACGAAGACGACCGAGGCAATCAAATTACTATGCAACATAACTAGCGGTAATAATCCGATAATATCCTTTTTTTTTCTATTAGCATTTCAATACATATCCCCCTAGCACGTTTCTCACTCGTCTTTGAGAAACATTAATATGATCTTCGAAGGATATCGTTCATCCCTGCGAATGTTGCCAAAACATCAAACTCAATAATAAAGGTGAAAATAATTTGCAACCACACGTTACATTCAAGTGTAGTGGTATAACATCATATACCGCACTATAGTGAGTCCTACATACTCGTGTATGCATGTAGTACGATGTCCTGTTGCTAATATGAGGGGATATGTGTGTATAGCACATTCGCACATCTGTGGTGGAATTTAATTAAATAAAGGCATTCCGGTCATTTCCTTTTGTGCTGTTTTTCTTTGCTACCTCATTCTCTTTCGGGTATACATATTTGAAGGACTTTAAATTGCAAAGATACACCGGAAAGACGAAGGATATAACAGAACAAATCCATCACTCGGTGAAACAGTGTGAGATTTTAATTTAATTTTTTTTTTTTTTGTTTCGTTCGTTCGTTCGTTATTGCTTTCCTGTAAAAGGGATGCGATCCATACGCGCGTATGGAGGCGAATTAAGTGAAGTTTAATCCTGCGAATGATTTTCCTGTGTTGTTGTTCGTTTTCATTATTTGTGTGACGCTAATAGCGTCGTTGAAGTTCCCATTCATCCCCTCATTAATACTGTCATCTCTTCGATCCTGGGGTGGGATAAAAAAAAAAAAATAAAGGAAGAAGAATATAGTTAGGCGAATGGATAGAACATTCACATCCTAGCACGCACACTCAAACGTACATACATATAGTATGTATGGATACATAGGGAGAGAGAGAGAGAGGTAGTAAGAGAGTGAAGATGAAGGCAGGAAAATGGTGTAGTATGCCCTTAGTCCTTTTATGACATCATTAAATGTTTCTCATCGTTGATATTGTGTATGTTGGCAGGATAATGAGTTGAAATGAAAGCGCTCGTTTCGTAAGTGTATTTGATTGATTCCCCGACCATCCATTGCAGCTTAATTAATTATTTTCGCTTGAATAATTTATCCTTGCGCGAACGTGCGTACACACAGTAGGGTTAAAAGGTTTCTCAACAAAAATACACACTATTCCATGTGAATGTATCTGGCCGAGTGGATGGTGCTGTATAAGGCGGCATCCTCCTTCGTAGGTCTGTTAATTTAGTGAGTCTTTGAATCCAGAGAAATAACATTTGGGACCAATTATTTTTGGCCGATCATGGGTAGGCAAAATTTTACTAACTCAGATCTTCAAAACCTAGACAAACAATCTTCCTTTTGCTATAAAAGCTAGATCATGTTCTCACCATATTCGAGTGATTGTATGATCGTAGGTCCAGTTCGTTGATACTAATACTGACCTTGATGGAGCAGCCCACATAACCAGGTCTTGTAAGTTAAGGAGACTAATAGTAGGGGGTTACAGTCCATCGAACATTTTTTTGCTATCCGATCTTTTATTCCAGTTAGCGTAGCTTCGTTTCAAACAGTGTGAAGTGTGAAATACATAAGTATGTACGTTGACTCGCGTTGATGAAATTGATCTTTCTTTGACATAAATGATCATTCGATTGTAAAGGCTTTGGCAGTATATATAGAACCCTAATGGCTCAAACTAAATGTCATGCTTGTATGAATCGAATAGTGTGAAATTATTTGTCCCGCTGATCACATATTGTCGATTCCAATTCTGTTTCCAATGAGGACATACTTTTCCGATGCACTATCGAAGCACCCTTCGCACACTTTTTAGAAGAATTTGTTCGCTCAGTTGTCTAGAGCTCGAAACGTCTTTCCTAAATCTATCTCAATGCATCTTCCACCGAATCTATCTTTGTTAGTCCATCTCACCGTACGTCATAATTGAAAATGCTATTTACACACTTCATCTACAGATCGAGGATACTAGTCTACATGACAGGGTCAACCAAAGTTTCCTCGATGTAGGGGGCGCTAGGTATGAAGTTCTACGTCAACTTGGATTTAGCATTTTGAAAAGCATTTAAGTCATCAAATTTTTGAAAATCTACAATTAGCACGGTAAAAGGACTATTGAAGATGATGTTTTTTTCTCAACTTACCTGCTTACCTCTTTTTCGAAAGGGATCTCTAAGGAACCCAATGAGGTCAATTCTGCCTATTTCTCACAACACCAGGTGATGGCACCTGGCAGAGGTTTTACAGATTTGAACTCTAAATTGTGAAACATGGCTACTTTTACATATCTTCAGCACTTTCTGTTGATCAGGTGTCAACATATTTGAACTTGAACTTCGACTTCAATTTCGGTTCCGCTTTCAAAACCTCATATCACGACCATGATAGCTTATTCGCTATGGATATAGCCCGAATTAAAGAACCTAGAGTATCTGATTAGCAATTAGTTTTTAAAGGGGTAAAATGCTCTTTCTGGGTTATGACCATATACCAGATCGAGTGGAATGGTTTTACTGTCGCTCTTTGCTTCACATTACCTACGTTTGACATGGCACACGCTAAGCTAGGCTCAGGATGTTGGGACACAAGCTCAATTCTATCCTGTATTCTTGCAAAGCCTGTCTCTCTACTCTTCGGTCCGCCTTACACTTTTGTCTGGACGGTTTCCAGTTTCCTCTATTTCTGACTATATCTGTGTATCCGTCTAGTTTCTGGCTTCGGGAGGATACCTTGACATTACGAATGGGTTACGTACTTCGACGAATTTCATAGCAATCACGTACCTGTTCAACACTGTGACCGTCACTAGTCCAGGGAAGTCTTGTGACGCTGTCCAGGATAAGCCAAAGATGCCATCACTCTCTCGCTGTTAAGCATTCCGCAGAGTACCACATATAACAACACTAGCGACACCGCATAGCAAGTGCTTACAAACGTTTGCATACCACTGTTCAAGTGAATTCATATGAGACTGTTTGTCAAGAGACACATCCTCGCCATTGTGTCGGCCGTCCTTATTGTAATTAAAATTAATTTTTCCGGCTTTCGATTTGGAGTAATCTCCCCCAAAACCCCTGTGTTTACTCAACTCCCCCTTAAGCCATCCCTTAATATCTAGCCTGTGATTACCCGAACCCGCGTGCCGCTTCAACCTTGATCTTCTGTCATTCGCACAGGAAGTGTACATTTGTGTGACTGTGTGTATGTGTTTTGTGTACGATTGTGGTACCTATCTGTAAATATCTTCAAATTAATTAAAACGATCCAATTAGTAATGGAATAATTGAAATTGATTTAATATTATGAATTTCATTTCGTCCTGTGGTCGCCCAGAGCATTGCCTTACCACCATATCACCGTACTACTCCGGTACGCAGTCGTGTGAATGAGTGTGCCAAAGGACATGTATGTTGTACACACACACATTTTGCTCTCATCCTTCTGATGATGTGCCTTATGGAGGATGTTTTCCCAATAACTTTTTTCTTGTTTTTTTTTTTGTTTTTTGTTGTACTTTCTTCTTCTATTTTTGCATTTCTCTTCGTCCTGAATGGCTATGTATTGCAGTGGATGTATGTGTGTGTTACTGGACCTGACACAAGGTGATGGCGGTAAATTGAAGCAGAGCAAATCAACAAGCACACCCCTCGCTGCCGCCACCGTTGTCGCCCAGTTGTTGTGTACACATCATTTCTTTAGCTTATTCTGTTTGCGAGTGTGTACGTAGATGTGGCAGTGACGTGCATGTGTATGGAGCAATTTATCCCTTCTTGCAATTTAATTAAATTACTGTAATTGCCCGGTGTACAAATGCGAATTGATGTGTGTGCACGAATGAATGAGGCTGTTGGTGGTGGATAGAGGAAGGTAGTAGTAGGTAGGTACCAGAGTCAGAGTCAGATTCAGAGGCACTCTGTGGTAAAGACAGGACTATGGCTAGGTTATGGAATGAGCACACAGAGTGGGGTGGAATGGGGTGGCTTACAGGGCCTGACGATGATGACGATGATAGAGCGAATTGCTAGATGCAAAATGAAATTGCTTTTTGGCATTTCAATTATTTAATTAAAAGAATTGCACATACTTTATTGCTTGCTGATGATGATGATGATGAGGATCATGATGATGATGGTAGAAATTGGAATGAAGATGATGGGAGGCCAGCAGCCAGTAACAGGAACGAGTGTCCTACGCCTACGAGACGATATCCTGCTCCTATATTTTGCTACACTGCACCATTGGAGGTTGTTTCGATGCTACAAGAGAATTCACAGATATTGTTACGTTACACCGAAGATAATGTAGAAAATTCAGCAACTACGGCCGGCGGTGGTGGTGGCGGGGTTGTTTTCAACAAACATTTACCTACCCGCCGCCTGCACGTCGACATTTTACTGTTGCCGTGCGTCCTTGAATTGATTAATATTGTTCAATGGACAGCGCATAGACCCACTCTGAAAATTAGCCAGCGGCGGTTTATTGGTAGATTGTTCTCATCTGTAGCTGACATTCTTCAATTTTGATTTATTATTCAATATTGTGTGCGTTACTTCCCGGAATCTTCCTCCCACCCCCCTGAATGAGGCTGCTCTCACCGTGGCGGCAGTGTGCAGGAAAGAGGGTGGTGAATATTTCAATTATGGAAATTTAATTAAATTGAAAAGAAAAGGAACGGGGCAGGCATAACGCACTTAGCAAATAAGGAGCAGATACTTCTGTTGCAGAGTAGATATGTTTGATTGGTGTGCCTAATTTGGAAGATACGCTAATCTTCTACGTACAGGGCTGAAGGACATCGCAGGTGGGGTGTTTTTTTCCTGTCCAAACTGGGTAACGCAGCTTTGCTTCAAGCGCAATGTGACGAATTGTAATCCCTGATTCAAACATCGAGCAATTAAGTGAAATATTACATTTAATCCTGTACGGGCTGAATGAGAGAAGTACATTGGGGTTACTGTAGCCGGTATAGTGTAGGATAATGGATAGAAAGACATATACACTCCCGGTTTGGGGGGTAATCAAACCTGAAAATGCCCAATGAATTTCATCTATTTCTGGGCTTTAAAGCCTAAGATAGTTTACTTCGACTTTATAAACGAGAGGTTCGAAGAAGTTTAATTCTAGGAAGCCGTTGCTACATCGCTCTGGCAATAGCACTCCTGTGGCAACTAGTACTAGCGATTATGGCCAGAGATAGGCGATCTTATCTTGCTATCAATCGGACCATCCAACACTGGACTTGTTCCTTGTACTATAGAGAAAGGATTGTGACCCAGCTGAATCAGTTGGAATGATTCTTTACGGAAGACGTGGGCTACTTTCATTTATTGGACTTCAATGGCATTCAAGCCAATGTCCAACTTTTTCACCAAAACGTCACCTGAATGACGGTCGAATATTGTTATGTTACGTGGTACATCCCTCTCTGCTACAAGAATGCTAATCAAGCATTTTAGGCCAATGCAACACCACTAGGCTCTTCAACTTGTCACTTGTCATTCTGAAATCTAGTTTCAAGGCCTGGTCAGTGAAGATTTGTTCAACATTTAACAAGTTTAACTTCGTGTTTTATTTTACCCAGTTCTTCTCATCATCCCTTCACTGGATATTTGGATATTACTGAAAATCGTAACAGTATGATGTCCAATATCTCCCTCATCTGTTAATCGAACTGAACAGTGACTATGTTCACAAGGCATTTACTATTGTTGAATACCCATATTTCACACTCAATGTGTCCACCTCTAAGCGTATATCCTTATAAAGTGCTTCATTAGAGTTAAAACGAACTATTCCATCATATTGTACAATAAAAAAAAGAAAATTCAGGTCATTGACGTCAATAATAATAATTTATTGCATTTCTACGACCATTTGACAAAGTGGTCTATTAAGCTTAAACGTCAAACCCAATGAAGCCACGTTTTCAATAATTGATCAATTTCCTTCAAATAAACCGTCAAATTAAAAGAAATATATATGTATGTGTGTCTGTAAATACAAATAGAAAATTCTTTGCATCGCTTAACAATCGAAAATAATTGCATGTCATCTCCGTTGCTATACGTTTGTTGTGGCACAAGAAACGTGCAAACTAGTCATGCCACCACTAGGCAAAGTATTCACGCTTTTGGTCTGTCTCACTCTGACATATGATATTCCTTATGGCAATCACTTGTCAATATGTTGAAACAGTTAGGCAGGCAAGCACACTCCTGTCAAACTAGAGGGGTTACCATCATCTAATACCCAATTTAACAAACATCAAACGCAGTTCATTTTAATTAATTTAAATGCCATGCGCGATAGAACCCGCTTCTTCACCTGCCTGCCTGTCGTCTGCACATTTGGTTTCATACTAGTTCCAGGTCTAGCATTGGCTATATATCCATATTTATCGGCAACGATCCGTCTCCTCTCATTATCTCTAAGTTTACACGAATTCCAATTGGAAAACGACACAAGACGAAGTTTTTTTCGTTTTTTTTTTCCAATTTTCCAACCTCCCTCCTTTTCGTCGGTGTGTCTCTCCTACTTGATAGTCATTTATTTTGAAGGCTAATTAAAAGGAAAATGCATTTGGCTATTATTGTCGAAAGCCAGAGCTGTTTTACTACTACAAGCTGCCCCTGGTACCGTCGCCACCGTCGCCACCGTCGTCGCCGCCGTCGCATTAGACATAAAAAAGACGAAGGGAGGCACTATGCTCTCCATTGGCGTGTCAACCGCACTATGTAGGTGGAAACGGATACTTTTTTATTTGGATTTTGTTTGGCATAAGACCTAACCTAACCTAAAACTATCGACTCCAGAAAGTTGGGCGAACTAATGAACTCCGCCGCTAGCAGCTAATCAGGCTAATAAAGCAAAGGCTCCACCGTTAGTGTGACACCGCTGTTGCATCGGCGACGCTGGCTGCCATCGACCACCACGTAGTAGTTTAGACAGCAGGCGGCAGTAGCACCTAAAGTTATACATGTTGTGGCTGTGGCTCGCTCTTGCCAAACCATGCCTGGCTGACTGGTTGGCTGGTTTGGCTGCCTGGCTGGCTTGCTGGCTGGCTGGTTGGCTGGCGCGTCGTGTCGCTTATATCGCGAAATAATTAATGCTTAATTAAAAGCGAAAATAATGAATGAATAATGAGTGGCATGCAATTTATAATAAACCTAATAATTGACAGAAAATAATTATTGTTATTTACGTCAAAAGAAAAATAAAAAGAAATCGCAACCCAGTAGCAGCGGGCCGACGGCGGCGGCGGCGGCGGGTGGATAGAAGTGGTGGTTTGTGGTGCGATGCTGCCATAAACAAGCTGAACATTAGCAGCTCTGCCAGGTTGACGATCATGGGGATGCGATAAGCAAATGCTTTTCACTGGAGCGACACCACTGGAGGCTTACGGGGTCGCGTATTGGTAATCATTAAATTGAAATCCACTAATGAATGTACAATGCATCCAGGACTGTGAGCAATTATTTTAGTTAAAACAAAAAAAAAGTCAGCGACAAGCTGGACAAAATTCATAAGGCCAGTGGGCGGTTATGATGATTGCAGCAGGTGCAGGCTTTTTTAGTTCCGGCCATGTGTGTGCTTGTGGGGTAGTTAGTCGTGGGCACTGCAATTAACGCATTAAAAAAGACATTCATAGCAGTGTGGTGGCTTGTGGCTGTTTTTGGTTTATTATTCAGGAAATGGTCAATGAATCCTGATCAGAAGAGACTTTAAAAGTTAATGGCATTCAAGTGAACAGATGCTTAATGTGTAGTTATACCACAGATGCAATCCACTTAGATGACATAATTACCTGTACAATTGAAAGTCAGAGTCATTTATCTACTTCCCGCAACATGGGTCAGTAGGAAGATTCAGAAAATAGAAAGCCGTAGAAGTATTCCACCTCCTCCTGACAGCATGTTAGTTTGATTGATGTGCCCTTCTATAGCTGCCACCATCAATCAGCTTGAGCCCAGCATTCGCTGGTGGAAAGGGCCTACTGCTTGCATGCCGTGTTTGAAGGGCGATTTTAGTCGGATAAGCTTTTTTATGACAGCCATAGATACTCTCGATTGTTTTTTTTTTTCAGACGCTCGGTGAACCGTGAACAAATTTTGGTATTTGTTTGGGAATCGGATCACAAACTTTCGACTCAGTAGTACAAAGTACTAAACAGTGAGTCACTGTCTGGGTATTTTGGTTCTGAGTATTTGACCTCTTTACATGCCTCTAGAGTATTCTAATGATTGTTGTATTCTTAGTGCCCATGAATAGGGAGCTTTGTTAAGGCATAGACACAGAGTTCGTCATGGCATATGTTAGTATTTCGACTCTTTCTTCTTGGAACTTGGAAAAATAATGGTTCTATGATGGCCTTATCATTTTCAAGCCTTTCTTCTTTAAGGCCACCAAGTATGAGGTACTTCTGAAAAATGGCACATCAGCAAGCTTTAAATCACCCAGATGCATGTATGAATCTCAGGAGTTTCTTCCGATCAATCTCTCTTAGATCGACCAATTTTACAACATAATATCTCCCGAGATATATCTTCCTTTTGGTGGCTAATATTGGACAATCACATTCCCGAATAAACAAATAGATTACATATCCACTTCCTCTTTGTCGTGTTGCAAGATTGCCTATCTCGCAGTATCCTGTCAAGGGACCAACAGCTGTCCGGACTAATTTTCATGAGATCTGCAAATCCCTTTTTATCACAGAGTAGCAACAACGATTTGGCTCCAGAACATGTCAGATACTCGTTAGATTCGATGTCTAGTTCAGAGTGCTAGCAGTGTATTAACTTAAAAAAGGGCCTGTGAGGAGCTAGGATATCCATATGGCTTGGTACCCATCAAATGTCACCTTATTGGCCACTGAGGTATCGTCCACTCTTTTGGTGTACATTTTAACTAGTTTGGACGTTTCCCACAGTGAGCAGCGCCTTGATGGCTGCTTAAAATATTGCCAAAGTAACCTCGAAATTCATTGCTAATCTTGATCTTGCCAAAGGGACCTTGTTTGACTGATAACATAGTCAGTAATATGGTGCAACTTTTCTATACATTACAACAACTGCTGAGCAAAATTTCTGCGAAATCTAACTAAAACTTAAACATGTTTCCTATCTCGAGTTGAACGTATTTGAATCAGTCCAGCAGATAGTGTGTAGCCTACTTTTAAAGATGATCTTAAGTTTCCAGGGATGTACGTTAAAAATAGGAGAAACCATACTTTTATTGAATTTTTATATTTATTTACTTTATGGTCTAAACTTGTCACTTTGACCTCGAAAACCAATGATAATTTATGTTGATGCTTATGTGCAGTTGGTTTGTTTTTGGAATCATATGGAATTAAACTTTGAACTGCGATTTGACGCCATTGGGCTTTTCTTTGTGGGTTGCCCTAAAAATCGATGCCATATGAACAATCCAGAGACGATTCCCTTACTCAAGAATATTGTGAATTATAACATTGATCAAGTTATTTGTGAATAGTGCCTCTTTCCAACGAAAATATCGAAAATGTATTGAAAAATCGGGTTGACAGGATGGCATATTCCCAAGTCAGTCGAAGCAGTCATTTGAATGAATAATATTTCATACTTAATCGGAAGGTTTTTTATTCTTAAAAGCAACAATCGTTGAAAAATATAGAGGAATACTTTTGTTAAAAGTCTTTTAAAAAAAAATGAACAGATAGTCCACCGTTTACTTCCAGGTTTCGTGTAATATTTTGTCAAAATCTTGAAAAGCATTGAGAAAACATAATGATCTGCACGTAGGCCACCATTTACTTTAGTAAAACTTTAGTAATGCCAAAGACCTCATTGAAAATCTGTAAGTAAAATATATTTTATACTACCCTATTCTCCTTCTTACGTAGCTCTAATAAAGTGGGCGTGTCACACTAGATTTTTCAAACATTTGAGGATTTTACTTCCAAAAGTATCAACAAAATCTCTTTCTTCATGAAAACACTACCAAAAAGTGGGAATGAAAAACGATAATGTACGGATGAAATGTATAAAATTTAAATACCTAAATTTTCGTCCTAATGATTTTTTTCGTTTTTATGTAATATAGTGAATTTATAAAAAAAGTAAGCTGATTTGAACATTCTTTTTTACTCTTTTGCCCAGGCGAAAAGATATGGCTTAATCATTTCCACTTTTGATGCTGATCACGAATCAATATAATTTATGGAGTCTATCTCGATTACTTCTCTATGTTATAGACAATATATCAAACCTTATATACCCTTATGATTGCCCCCAATAATGACTTCAAAAGTGATTCAATTTCTATGTGTTCAGTAAACGTTGTTAAACGTGCCTTTGACAGTGCTTTCAATAAATGCATTCTGTTACAACCCTATTAGTCATTACATTATATTACATTCATATTTATTCATACTGACCAAACCATCACTTTAGCCAAAGTATTTCATGGCACGCTTCATTTTCATACGAACTCCCCCCACACCAACTGTGTTCTACCTAATTTGTAATAACACAATCTAAATTGAAATTTTGAGTTACCATTACCAAGGGTACTGTTTTTGTTTTCGTTAGCTTTTTTTTTTTTTCTTAATTGGATAATGCCCAATTAATTAGTGAACTAAATCAATTTTATTGCGTGGTTAAACTCGTCAACAAACTTAGCTATTAAATAAATTAACAACTAAATTATTCATCTAATTTAAAGATTTCGAGGCTATAAAATTAAATTTAATATACTATACACAAGTATATATGAAAGTTGGTTAACTATGTTAACACTCTTGCGGTCCAATAGTGCTAAAGCAGTAATCAGGGCGAAGCGAATGATTTTATCGATCATTACTGTTCATTCGTTTGATTGATATTCGATTTTGTTTTGTTTTATTATTTTGTGAGGATAGTGTCAACAAAATCTTAACTAAGAGGTTTAAAGACTCTTTTTTTTATGGGTTTTTGGTTTTTTTTAAATAAAATTTAACAAAATACTTAAGTGAACATTTTTATTGTTTTTTATTTGTCCATTAGTATTTTATAAAGTGAGTTAAATATACATTATATACAAACTTAATGACTTATTTTGATTGACGTTGACTAATATGGTTGTATACGTAGGTATATGGTTAGGCTGAAGTATTGGCTGTTTAAACTTTATAACTAAGCTGCATTAAATAATATCTAAAGTCAGGGGAACATGAATAATAGCCTTCTCTTAGTTAAGTTAAAGTTAGTAGTCCACGAAGGAATAAAATGAACAATAGAGACAAGTTCTTCGATCCCTTTATATCGGAAATATGACAGAGAAACACCAGTCGAAAAGGCGGTATTTTGTACAAAAATTATAACACCAAGGTCTTGTAGCTTGGTAACAAGGGCTACATGCAACAACCGTGCACTTAGGAAAAATATGGTAGGCTTGGTTCCACCAAAGGTGTGAAAGTTTGTTAGGTTTACAATGTGTCAATTGAATGTTGTTAATGCGTTGTTGTTTGGTTTCCACGAATAAAGCATTCTAATTAGTGTGTGCTATTTATGAGAACACCACTGTACTTAAAGGCAAGTACCTAAAAATCACTTAAACCATTATAATGAATTCTAAATGAACTATGTCGGTGGATCCGGACACAACCTCATACCGACCCACCGTAGTCGAATGCAAGTAGAAACTGATAACCTCTGCAGAGACTGGCGACACAGATGCTGTAGAGTGTACTTTTACTTTCGACTGCGTATGCCCAAAGCTATGTAGAACCAGAAAAACGCCCCTCGGTTAATATCAATTCGAAGACATTGCCGACTTGTCAGGAAAGCCACCATAAACCATCCTTGTATTTATTTTCAGGTAAACCTATACAGGGGCTTACAATGGATCCACTAGTGATCCGAGTGTTGGCTGGATATGTACCTATCAACTGATTAAAACAATTTACACAATTCGTTTTGTTTTTTTTTAAATTGTTGTGCAAGAACTCTTGAGATTCTCTGTGGAGAAGATTCTTGCCAACTTCGGATCGAATTTCGTGTAAATTGCTATGAATTCGTATACAATTTAAGAGTAGACTTAATATGACCAACTCCTTGGCTTTTATTTTTGAAAACAAGTCTTAGATGTCCTCTTAGCTGAACAACAGATCTTCTGCGAATGGCAACACTGTTGACAACGTCGAAATGATGTACATATATTAACAAAACAATGTTCAATAGACGAAAAGATACTAACAGAGGTAAGAAAAACAATGGTAGGAACCACATCGTCTATTTGTGTCTTTTATTTTACAATAAATGTTTCACATCCCTGGAAATGCGTGCAACAATTATACAGAGACATAATATGATAGAGATAGCATACTATCTACCGGAAGTTGTTCCAATGCATTAGCGACGTTTATTGTATAATTCTATTGTATTGACATTCGAAGTCATTATGAGTTAAAAGGTGCAGGTTGTAGGTATTCATATCTCATGAGAATATGAGACTGAGCAAGATGAAATCCGTAACAAGTTCTAAAAAAAATTTTCTAAAACCCAAAAACGACAACACTTTTGGCAGAAAAGTGCTACGAATTACCGGTAATCCACTTCTCCATTTGAAGTACTTTTGAGCCCCACTGTCAGAGTATGCAATCTATCGCCAGCAAACAACAGAATTTGATTGATGACACACACTCCCTCTGATTACTTTGACAGCTCAAAAGAACAGGAAAAAAAAAAAGAAGCAACACATACACACGCACACACACACACGTACACACAGATGTTCTCCGGGTTTCGTCGAACCCAAACAAACGTGAAGGAAACTCTTAAAAGAAATCCAAACGTCAGACAACCACTGCCAAAATCATTGCAAATCTTTCGCATGAATTTATGTAAAATTCCCCAGAATTAATTTGGGCCGAAACATTACTTCTTCTTGGGGGTTTTTTTTGTCTTTTCTTTTCGTTTTTTTTTGTGTTTGCTTTCTTATGCTCACTAATTACATTTTCTCCTTCTTAATTATGCTGCATGTGCGACTTTATCCCGCACCGCACCGCACCGCACACGGCATAAACAGCATCTTGTTGTTGTGCCGTCTCGCTCTCGCACAGAAAGCAATTAATTTCTTTTTTGGATGTGTTGCATTGCATGCCGGATGTATAGCAATGTGTGCGTTGTGTGATAATTGGATTTTTGTTCTCTTTTTTGTATTTCTTTCTCTCCTGTCAATTTTGTTCATTGTGTTGGAGGGTAAAACTTTTTATTCTCTGTGTATGGGTGCTGCGTTCCGTTTGCATTTGTTGTTTTTTTTTTCTTTTTTCTTTCTTTTCTTTCTCGTTGTTTTCTTCTTTTATAGCTTTTCGTTGCTCAGCTCAGCGTTCACTAGTGAGGGAGTGTGGTGTGGAGTGAGCGCGAGTGAAACATTTTTGACCATGAATGCCGGAAAATACAGTGTCACACACTCACACGCTACGTGGGTGTTTCTTAGGAGACCCTTTTAGGACGTTGTCTTGCCGTTCACAACGACGACGACGAAGAGAGTATAGAAAAAAAGAGAAACGCCAAGCAAAACAGAAACTACAAAATAAAGAGTTTCTCATCGCGAACGAAGAGAGCAGACATAATAAACCGACACAGACACGAACACAAACACACTGCCATGAAATGTCATAGCGCGCGAGTTCAGCACTCGAAATAAATTTCATTGTACCTATACACACGTGCTCGCAGTGAGCGATACGAGCGTACGTACATTCGTCGGTTGAGGTCGTCGTAGTCGCGTTTGGCGTATATTTTACATGGCCGTTGCGCGCAAACACATAGAAAAGATATAAAATTTAATTGAAATTCAAGAAGTTTGTATGTGCCAATTAGCGGTGATACTGGAACACAGAAGTACAGTAATTAAAAAGCATCAAATGAAAAATAAATACTCATGGTCGTGTCGTCCCCGCCAACGCCGTTGCCGTTGTTGGGAGCACACTCGCTCTGTGAACGGTTGTCTTTGGTGGTGGTGGTGTTTTTGACTCTGCTACCGCGTGGAAAGTCTTTCAAGCGACAGTCGAACTTTGTCGTACGAAAGAGATCGTTGTGTTTTTAGGATTACGGTTCGTGAATCCTCGTCTTACGATTGTGTTGTGTTTTTTTGTTTCATCAATTTTTATTATTCGCGTGTATATTGCAAAAAAAAGTTATTTAACGCGCGGCTAATTCGCGAGTGTGGGTGCGAAAAGTAAATTAAAGTGCAAAATATAATATAGAAGAGAAAAATAAAAATTTGTTTTAAAACAAAATAATAATATACCAGTGTATGTGAATCGCAAAAAGAAAGAAATATTCAAAAGGGAGAAAAGTTTGTGCTGTCATTTTTTCTATCTCCACTGTTGTGTTTTTTTTTTTCTCGGTTTTTTTTTGTGTGGTTAAACGTCAATTTTTGAAGTGTGTGGATTACTACATGAAGCATCTGCGTTGGAGTTGAAATTAATTAAAAAAATAAAAAAAAAACACTGTAAGATGAGTTTGAATTTAATTAATTAAAATATAGTCACGGAAAAGTTTTTCCTTTTTTTTTGTTCTTTGATTTTGTTCCTCTGGATGTGTCACATCCTTTGGGGTGGAAACGTATTTATTTTTGAATCAGCTGGAGGCACAATTTGTTTATTATACTTAACCACTGTATTGTAGATATGTAATGCAGTGAAGTTCACTAAAATTAGTCGCGTACGTGCTTGTGTCGATTTTGTTTGGTTTCGTCGGTGGTGGCGGTGTGTCGGAGAAGACTAGACCATCTGTTGTTGAGTCAATTAGTTTGAGTGGAAAAATGAGTGCAGATATTTTGGTGCTGAATTCGTCTTGGATTCCCATTCCATAGCATGTGTTATAATTATGACAGTTGTTCAAAATTTTACAGTGGTGATCGAAGTTGCTCAGTACTGAATGTAGCTGGTGATGCATTTGTTGCATAGGGATAAAAGCCATCACCAAGTCTGTACTAAATGTCAAATGGAAAGTAGTTATGTCAAATTTTGAATGACATTTCATTCACTTAGTCCCTTCGATGTTAGGTCCATTTGTCTGATTACATTTCATCGTTCAAAAGCATTTCACTTATGTAGTTCTCGAAAGTGTTGAAATTCTAAACCATATAGTGTGTACTATGTGTAGTAAAAAAAAGCTGATCAAATTTGTATAACCTCTTCTCTTCTAATTTTGACAGTTCACGCCTAGTACAAAATCAGACCATTTTAGTTCTATTTGATAGTCTAGATTTCGCTTTTACAGTTTTAATCACAAAACTCAAATAGCTATTCCTGATCCTGATACCAAACAGATTGTGAATCACAAAAATAGTCTGATAGTTCAAACAGGTGTATCATTATTTAAACGCATTTTCGTTTTGAATCATTATAAGGCATTTTATCAGCTGTTCGTCATCTGTCATATTTGCGTTATTATCGTGAGTCATTTTCCTGAAAAAATTACCTTCAGTATTTAACATTGCACTAAAATGTCAAAAACTCACACTATTTCCTTAGTTTGAGATGAGATGAAATTCACCAACATTTTCATTTCCAAGGATCTCTTCTCTAACTCTATTCAATTTTGTGTACGAACTAGAAGAATTTTGACAGATTTGTTTAAAGAATAGATATCGTTAGGCATATGGGCCCAAAATATCACAATACCAGACAAAGAATGATTAAAGAACCTAATGGCCATAGACTTCTTCAGGATTTTTATTTGACATACATTTCTGATCGATCTTAGAAATTTAGGGATACAAAGAACAGTCGACCAAGACGTTTGTCCATTTCAAATGTCCAGTATTTTTAATTGAAAAATTTAGCAAAATGTTTGATGGTAAGTTGTAAAGTAATGTCGTATATCCGAGTACCCGAACTTTGACTAGTCGAATTAAAAACGATTGTCGTAATCTCTTAAATTGTCCTTAGTTCAATCCTGGTCTACAGAACTGAGTATCAGTAGCTTATGAAATGTCCATGCCCATATGTACCTATATTTGTTCTGCATACCATACCTATGTTTCCGTTCAAGTGATCAGTAATAATCGCAGTCATGAACACTCATCCTTCCCCTCTATTTGGACCTTTAATTTGAAGCTAGATGCATAAAATTTCACCACTTTTTCAGTTCGTTCATCAGATTTTTAAACCACGCCCACTTATAAGGGCGTTTCTTTCAAAAATACAAATTTTGTCGTACCAAAGCAATCTACGATTGAAGGACGAAATGCATATAATTTCAATCGTGTTGATAAGCTCTCGCACTACTGTCGGAGTGCTTCGAGAGCCTGTATCTTGTTCTCATAGACCCGTGACTTCAAAAAATCACAAAGAGTCACCCATAAGTAGGTTGAGAACTGTTAATGGTACTTAACTAAGAATCGAGCGAATTGAATCCATAGCGCCTTCTAAGTATGTTAGTATTTCCTTCATTGTATGATACCTGAACTAAACTTCCAGCCGTTTGTGATAAATTTAAAATTAAGTGCTGGAAGTTCTGTATCTACACAAACGGCTAAATCCATTCTTGAGGAGAGAAATTTGCTAACTTAGCAACGACTTAAGTGCATATCATTCGGTTAACATAACCTTCAGTGAGTGGCGAAAGGAGCCAGTCTGAAGGATAACTCTGTGCATTTACAGATCACTTAGACTTGTTAAACATATCTTCACTGCAGGCTTACTAAACCCATCATACCAAGGGGAAGCTATGACATAGACATTAAAACAAGCGAATTCGCGAAGATATTGAAAGAACAGATGTAATCGGAAGTCACCAGTTGCAAGGACGCAGGTGAAACTAAAACAATCATTCCGTGACTAACTAGAGTCAAAGCATTCGTGGAAAAATCTATTCTTTTTTAAAGATGATGGACTCACGGTACCGTTGGATCTTCAAACATAAAAATGGCATAATGGAAGTGGAGAAAGTCCATGGTTACATCTTCCATTTAAATCCCCAGACATGGGACATAAAGAAGGATTTGTAATGATTTGTATGATCAGAAGGCAGTGGCGGTTTTGTTCCAGAAACTGAACCCAATTATCACTAGATGTCGTTCATCGCTTTACGAAGAGGTAACAAAGTATGACTTACAAAAGTGTAGCTATCAACCATTACACTCCAGGTTTGGCGATGTAGAATATCTCAATCAATTGCATAACAATAGAATTTAGCAGAGATCTTATATTATACTCTTTTTTATAAGAGAAAATGGGCGTGGCACTGTTTACTTGAGACCAACATTAAGAAGTTTCCATCTTCTAAACAAAAACGTGAATAGGTTACAAGAACAGGCTCTTACACAGACTATGTACTAAAGGTCATGAGTCTAAGTGTATCTTCTTATCGTTTTAATAACTGTTTTTATGGCTAAGTACAAATACAACCAAACTTCATAGGAATCGAAAAAATAGAGAGAAATAAAAAAATGATTATGCCACGTTTCTCCCTAACTAGATTTCAAAATAGGTTCACCACTTATCTAAATCACAAAAAAAAAAAAAAAAACTATAAATAGCTCCCCATTCGTTTTCATTAGTCGTCCCAATTAGTTTTAGAAATAAAGTGATATAGAATGCGATTGGGTCACATTCAATCTTTGGGGGATAATCACATAACAATTTTGAATTCAGCTGAACGAGCGGTTGTCAGTGCTCGAAAGTTGTGATCCCATATTGGATAGCACCTGTTTGTCTTAAAATTTCTTATATCTTCTCTGTAATCAGTGCGATGCGACAATGTTATGTACTTTTAGTAAATATGTGCCCATGTCCACATAGATTGTGAGTCTTTTGGTACCTGGCAGACCTTACTTGCATCGAAAAACATCAGAGAAACAACAGGACATGAAGTCCTAGTCCTAGTCATAAACAGCTTGCTTAAAGGTACAGAAATGTACTAGGTACTCTTGCTGCTGTCTTAAATGTTCTTAAATTGCGTTCTGTTAATTGTATCAAAGCTAAAAACTATCTAATTCCCCAGAGTATATACATAATATGAATAATAAACAGTCAAATTATCTAGATATGTATTTTTCACTCTTGCCAAGTGCAATAACCATTAATCTTAAACGCGGACAGTTTTCGAAAAAATAAAAAAGGAAAAACGTTCTTAAATTTTCTTCTTGATAAAAATATGCTTTGCCAGAGAATTTGTACTAATTAAAAAGATTAATTAGATTCCTGGTCAATTAACTCGCTGTAATCACTCATTTTGTTTAGATGTCCGCAAATGCTAATTGGTTTCGAGACCGTCTTTCGGTAGCGCTTACATCATGGGGTAAAAGTGGGTAGCTTGGGTACAAGACTGAGCTAGCTACTTTTCTCCTAAGTGCCTTCTGTGAAACAAATAGTAAGTAATGTATCTGGAAGCGTTTCCCTTGAATTGACCTAAATGCCACGATGACTGTATTTAGGGAACACGCGATGATGCCAATGGTGATAGCAATTAGGGTGGTTTCCCAAGTACTCGTATTTTTATGCTTTTGTTTCAAATCAAGAGAAGTGATAGGTTGACAGAGTTTTTGAGTACAACTTTCTAGGTTCGGACCTAAGTAAGGAGATTCAGATACATACATTCTCATACATTCATTCTCCCCAATTTCACTGAATAGACAAGGCTGTCACATTAGGTAGTTAAAGTTGAAAACCATTAACCTGTGAGCTTGACTCTCTTTTCCCAACTGAAAGCCTGGTTATAGGAAGTGGAGTAAGCAAACCCCAACCAAATTGGTATTGGCTGCTTATTCGTCTTAGAGAAAATGACAGTTTGAATTGCTCCCAAACGTATTCCGATGAGCAACTTCATAAAGGCAGACAAAAAGTACTTAATTGTCATACGATTAATCACTAGGAGTGGAATCCTATAAGTTGATAGTTAATTGGTGACAATCACAACGATCCCTTTTGCTCTCTAAGGTCATTACATTTTGGAAAGCGTTTTTGTTTCAAAGGGTGATCGTGTGTGATCATCAATTTTGACTATCAACTGTCACTTTAGAGCATTTCACTCTAGAATTATTTGCAGCAGCCATTATCCAGGTTGCACAGAGTTATACCGCCGGAGAGTGGACGCCGTGACTCAGTGGTTAGTGCTTTGGACTATGGAGCAAGGGCTTCGAGGTTCGAATCCCAGTCGGGGAACACCTAAAAGTTTTTCGCGGCCCCACCTCTCGCGAGCGTCTGACAAACATCCAAGAGTACAAATGTCCTGAGAAAGCTTCTCAAATAACAAATTACAGTGGGCCCCTTCCAATCGTGTAGAGAATATAACACGCACAACACGAATGGTTGTGATAAGCTAGGCCTTGGGTCCCATCGACCTGTTGCGCCAAGTATTTATTTATTTTTTATACTGCCTGAGAGGTAGTAATCTTTACATTGACACCTAAAGCTGTTCAGGTTTTTGATTCGACCTCTTACTTGACAAGATTAAGGCTAGGAAATGATATCTAAATGAGGAATCAAGAACTAACGCTGGCACAGGTCCTGGGGACATTTAATAGCAAATCTTCCGGAATATTCCGATGCATATTCACTGGATTAGACACGTAATTATGAAAATCTTCATTGTCTTAATCTTATCGGTTCATCACTAGAAAGAAAACCTATACTAGGCTGTGAGTGTAAATCTTAATTTAACATTTCTAGACCTCATCTTTAAGGTAACAAACCTACTAAAACTTTTCTCCGCGTCTCTGTGTGGACTCTTTTATGACTACCAACGAAACAACGAAACCTTTTCTGAATTGGTACGGCCTTCGTTTAGGGCTACTTAGGACTACTCCTCTGCACCATTTCCTTCTTTTATTGAAATCCCTTCGTAGTCCATCTCCAAAGACTCTCCTCGGGTGAACTACTTATGGATCAATAAAATTGATACTAGGACATCTGTTAACTTTAGCAAGTTAAACTAGAAAAACAAACTCAAAATGTTCTATTTCTTCTTTGAACGTCTGAAGTGGGGCCGAGTCCCAAGCAACAAACCTCTCCATTTAGTTCGATATTTCCTTTCCAGCCTTGCAACTCAGTGCAGCACCTAAGAGAAGTTACACACACGGCAGGATCAATCTGTAGGACGTCAGAGAGAGGATAAATTGTATCAAAAATGAGGTAACTTGGAACTATACTCAAAATGTCCTATCTACATTTAGATCCTTTAAGACAAGGTCTTCCTCTAAATCAGAGGCTAGTGTCTATCAGATTTACTTACATATCATTGGCTTTTTAGAGAGTTTCTCAATAAGGACATAACAATTTTGAATTTAAATAAAATACAGAATAATTGAGACATCTGGCTGCAATTTATTCCAGGTAGAGTTAACATGTATGGAATTCGATTTCTTTCATATGACCACCTTCAGCACATCTGCAGTGATCAATCCTTTGGAGCCAAAATAGTTTCCCCCCCTTATCAGCCAAAAGGTTGGCAATTTCGTGGTCGATGTTGTTCGATCTTTTGAAGCACACGTGGGGCCAAAGTCATTAAGCCAAAAATGAGCTATGTACATCGCTAAAGATAATTTTTTTGATGATATTCAGGACTTTCTTCAAACATTTGCAGAGTCCAGTCGGACAAAATTTCGGCGCATCAAATGATTAATAGGCTTTAGTTCCTGAGTTAATTTAATGTTGTAAGTGTACAAGATCTTTACGTAAAATTCGCCACAATGTGGTCTGAGAGATTCCCTATTCCCGTGAACCGCGTGGAATTGTCTCATTTAGCTCATTTTGAACTGAACGACTTATCGCCGCGATATTTTCTGTATTTCGACCGGTCCTTTATCTCCCTGACACAGGAACATGCAATAGTGAATATGTTGACTCGAATTTAACCACTATAGCACGCTCAGTGAGTCTGGTGGGACGATTATTACTACAAAAATTGGAGTATACGCTGTTAAAGTTGCGACCAACGTCTCAGAATTTCGGTAGTAATTTTTGATAATTTCTAAACGCTGCTCGTTCGTGAACTTCACCATGATGAACGTTTTGATATTAAATGATCATAAAAAAAGTTTGAGGGTGCGTTTGTATAAAAATACAAAATTGTCATGTTCCTATTGAAAAACATTGTAATTGACTTTATTCCACGTTTTTTACGAAGGACAAAACCGACGATATAATCGATGGTCCACCGCCATACAGTATGATCGTCAGGGTTGTCCTTATCTATATATGTATGTAGTGCTTTTATTCGAAACATACAGTAAACAAATCAGCGATCTGATCAGTGGGCAGAAATGTCCGTTGCGTAAAGCTCCTCGTACAGAGGATATGTCAAAAGATGGGACCTAGCAGATTGTGCATTCATAATTGGTTGAGCATCTGGGGTATTTTCAACAGAGTCTTGTAATGAAATACAAGGAAGCACATAGTCTTTTGTCAGTCTCCTCTTTACTATTCATTAAGGAGTTCTTGCCTAGGTTGTTGCGTGTTTCCTGACACTCTGACGAATGGATTGTGCAAGCGATTTGATGATAGCTCCTTGACAGGATCACTTTACAATATAATGGCCACATTTTTCTATCATCACACTCATACTTCCTAAGCACACACCTTATGGATGAGTCGAAATATTGACGTTGAAGCAGCTGATCCTGTCCCACACCAATCCATGCATCTCCACGAGCACGCTACCATATGGGTGTGTACGGATATGTCTCCATCCTTCCACTCGATATAATGAATTTCATGAAACTTAATTAAGAAATCTTGTCACCGCGAACGCACTGCGGACAAAAATAAAAATCATTAAAACAAATTACAACTGAAATTCATAAATGCAAGGCGCAAACGAAAAAACCAACAAAAAAAAAAAACAAAAATAAAAAACAAAAATCCAAGATAAATGCCCACCATCGATATTAAATAATATTTGACACTTCAACAACACCGTTAACAAGCATTTCGCCCAATTAAAAATAATTTCCATTCACCCAATGCCGCGCTCTTGTTGTTGCTGTTGTTGTTGTTGGCGCTGACTTGATAGTGATGGTTTGTGTGCGATGAAACTCTTACAGATGAAACCAAAACCAAAAAAAAAAAAAAAAAAGACAGAACTTCGAACAAAAAACCCCTTCATCATCCTTGCATCATTTTCATCCTCTTTCGCTGTCGTAGTCGTGCGTCGTCGTCGCGTCGTCGGTTGTCGTTGCCATTGCCGTTGTCGTTGTCGGCACCGTTGACGTTGGACAGAAGATAAATCCGGCAAAACGCAGTCTGTGGTGGCATCACCCGCTGCAACATCAAAAGCATTAACTTGCTCATCAACCGAATGTACTGTAGCAACAGCAACAGCGGCATCAGTGGGAAAGCCGATAATGGAAGATCTGTCATCGGTGTGCAGGGATGTTATTCGCGATTTTTCGTTAATAATTAGTGATGTATAATGTTTTAACCCCACCACCAATGAGTAGGTATCCAACATTTCATTAAAGTCATGTCCTTTGGTGTCCTTTTTTTTTTTTTTTACTTCTCTGGTTTGCCTGTGCGTGCGTATCGGTGCCGGCTGGGGGTGGTGGAGGGGTAAACGGAAGATAAATTGGTGAGGCTCTTCAGAATTAACTCACAAAATTTTACTGGGGTATGTAGTACATCCTGCAAAGATTCTTATGGCCCAGTTAAAAGGCCGAGGAGTCGTCGGACGTAGTAGTAGTAGTAGTGGTAGTAGTAGTGGTAGTAGCAACCACAACTTTGGACGGACACTCACTCGTCGTTGTGTCTTCATCGCCATCGCCATCGCCGTCGTCGTAGTCGTAGTCGGGCCGCGTTGTCGTTTTAATGAAAGTCGGCGAAAGAACAAACCGCATCCAATTAAAAATAATGAACTTAATTAAAAGAGTGATATTATAGCCTGTCGCTTTAATTAATTAATAAATCTTTCAGACTTTGTCGTCGTAGTCGTTGTCGCCGTCATCATCAGCATCATCTACGTGGTGGTTGGTTGGCTGGTTGGTTGGTTGGATGGTTGGTTGTTATTATTTCCATTCTGCTTGATAGGCCTCGCATTGCACGTACACGTAGTTGATTCGTCGATTTTACCCCACTGAAACGGGTGGGATACACTCCTGGTGTTGTGTTCCTACTACTACTTCTCAGGGCTCCTTTGGCGCGCGCTTTTTGTTTTTTTTTTTTTTTTTGCATACGAACGCGAGAGAGACGCAGACAGCGGCGGCGGCGAGTGTGATGTGATGAAGCTAAGGCTTTAGTAAAATAAAATGCACACCGGATAATTATCCACAATCACAGATCCATTCACTCTCTTTCTCACACTTGGTGTCTCCTCCTCGATGGTGGTCGTCATCATCGTCGTCGTCGTAGTCGTACCGGTGATGGTGGTAGTGGTGGTGGTGGTGGTGGATCCTCTTCATCAACTCCATCCTCATCATCATCATCATCATCTTCATCTCATCGTCGTCGACGGTCGTCGTAGTCGGGTATCATAATCATCATTGTTGTTGCTGTGTTTCTGTGTCGCTGTTGTATGAGTAAAGTTGTGTTGCTGTTGACATTGTCACCATTGTCGCATCGTGTAGGCATATATAATCAACAACAAGTAATTATTGTTATGCTCTGGCATGACACTGAGAAGTGTCATCGTAACTTAATACGACCTGACAGTTGTGTTATCCGTTGTGCATTGCGCTGCGGTGTAGAAGGAGGCATTGCCGCGCCACCACCGCCATCACCACCACCATCTAGCCTAAGAAAGGAGATGAGGGGATACACGTTTTTTTCTTTTTTTTTTGCTTCTCCCTTCTTTTTTTGTATTTAATTCAAATTTTGCTTTATTGAAATTTCTGGTACCATTATGTGTGTCCGGGTGGATGTGTGTGTGTGTGTTTTTATTGCGAAACTTGATACTAATTATGATTGACGTTTGGGGACTCATCATCCAACATCATTATAATTAACCGCAATATGCAATCGGTTCTCTGTGCGAATGTGAGGTTTTTGTTTGCTTTGTGTCTGTTAAATGACATGGGGGAATAGTTTGCTGTCAAAGTCAATTTTAATAAAATGTGGATGAAGGTGGGTTCTCTGTTGTTTTTTTCTCTTTTTTTGGTTCTGTTTTATTTAATTTTGTGATGGGGGTGAGGAGGGGATATTGGACCTTTTTGGAAGGGCATTGACATTTGGGGAATTTTCTTTGCTGGGGGTGGGGAGGATGATGTCTATTCAAAGATATGGTCTCGCTTGGGAAGTCAGTTTGAAATATTTATTAAAAGGAGATGAGCAATAGTATTTTCTTAATCTGTTTGTTGACATATGTATGTATGTATGTACGTAAAAGAATGACCACACATTCCCATAGGATGCTGGGATAGTCTATGACAAAGAGCATAGTAAACTTAGTGTCCTGTTCTATCGAAATAGTTGTAATTTGCTTTGTTTTTCCGTTTCCCCTTTTAGTTTAGAACTGAGTTTCAGGTCAAGGTTGTATGACTTTTTTAAAAGTTTCGACTTCTTCCTCGCTCAACACTGGGAATATTTGAAAAGAATTGGCAGGATGTTAAGTGTCTCCTTGGATACTTGGTGTTTTAGAGTTGATTACTTACTCGTATTAATCGAGTTTTGATTGTGAGTGTGTGAGAATTTTAAAAGTTTACTCCTAGGTATCAGGGCTGTTTACCTAGATCCAGGTTGTAATTTGGAAAAATAGGAATACTTGGTAGACACTTAATGTCCGATAGATGATCTTAAATCACCGCACACTTGATTGTATTGTGGGGAGTGGGACGTATCACGTCCCAAGTTGTTGATGACGCTGTCACATATAGAATCTTGGGCAATACTATCCCCATTCGAAAGACGTGTCCCTTACCCAAGTACCATACATCCAATTATTCAGCATCTTCGAAATTGACTGCAAAAACTTAATTTTGTGGTTTGTCCTTATCATTTGTTGTCCATACGAGTATTCAGACTCCATCGTGATACCACAATTTCTATTTGTTGCTACACAGACACTGTTTGCATAGATCAACCAGAAGCCATGGATGTTTAAGGACGACAGTTCACTGAGATCGTTATGGAGAGCAGTACCTAGATAGAGCTTTTTTTTGGGACACAGCTGGAGGTGGAAGATAGTTTCTTTCACCTATTCGTCTCTACAGTTCCTGCAGTAGTGATTAGAAACGACGGCTGACCTTTATTCATGTTATCACGTAGTAAACGTAGCTTAACTGCGATCACTTTAGAGCAACAAACCCGATGCTCTCAATACTCAGCTTTTATAAATATTTATGTCGTGTGGGAGACACGACAGCCGGGAGACACATGACCTTTGATGTAAAAGTGTGGGATTTTAGTGTCTGAAACTGAGGGAAAATCCCTGCTAAATATCGCAAGACATCTCAACCAGGACAAGGCTTGCTTTTTCAGTTTGATTAACTTAAATTTCGTATCGGGTAAGGAGTAATACAGGCCTAATGATAGTCCCAAACGTCTCTCGTTCTCCATTTTTCTCATAAGATTATGCAGCGTGCGTTTTGCTTACACAAGAATCGTCTGACTTCCAAAGTCTTGAGTGTAAATATGAACAAATTTTACTGTCGGGCGCCAATTAGACAATTGCGACCCATAGGTAAAAATCGCGTCTCTGTCGAATTCAAATAGTTGTTCTTCTTGAAGGTCGTCGTGAAGTTTGGTCTTGATTCTAGCCATTCATCTGCAGAGGAAGTCAAAGTATTATGTAGTTCTCTTAGTTTAGACGATTTTTTAAGTAAGGCGATTGGGCTACACATGGTATGGTGCCTCGTACTAATCTGACGATATATCTAGTTTAGTTATCATAGAAATAGCAAAGTCATGGTTATATCGGCTTTCTTCAGAGCTTCTACGCTATCTCCTTCTGCGTAGTATAGTATGTCTGAAATGGGTTGGCTTGGTACCGATTACAGAACTACATAGTCTGAGATCTTCGAGTAGGACTTTGTATTTGAAAATTGTGTCTTGTGTTTTTATCTGAAGCTTATCATTAAAAGGACAGCTCACTCCTACTGATAGTGGCAGATGGGGTACAGTCCTTTTTGGAAAAGTATTCCCTATTCATTCCGATTTGTCGAAATCCCTTGATCTGAGCCACTAGCTGACGTTCTCTGCCCTAAATGGGTCTATTTTAGGTCATTTTAGAACTTAGAACACAGATGACGAACCCAGTCGTATTCAGTAGATTAATCCGAATGGTTTAGTCAAGACCAACGCCTTCCTCCAAACCAAACAAAGCAAAGTATATTTACCAAATTTTTATCCTTACTTCAAAACCAAACAGTTTTTTGGTTGATTTAGGCGTGGCTATGAGCATTTATTCACACATTCGTCGTCAGTATTGCCACGCCTTCTCTTGTGTACCTATTTGCTACTCACCTTATTTATTTAACAAGTAAACGAATTTAATTTGCCTTCCGTCTAATTGTTATTACTAATTTTTATCGACACAATGACCTTCATTGTATGTATGTATGTTGGTCATTTTATCAGTACCATATGAATCATGTGTGTACATCGAACTTGCGATAGGCGATAGCCGAATGGACGTTTCAGTGTTTGAATAAGGTTAACTTGGCCCAACCAATTTCCGGAATTTGAAAGTTTTTTTTTTTTTTAAAAGATTAAACCACATATCTTGAAGTAGTGTTTTACATGATGTTGATTATCTAATCGTAGTGTCAATTAGTTGCATATTTTTCTTGTTAAATGATAAGAATCTTAGCTGATTAGTCTAAATGGGTTCCAAGGAATGTGGAGTCATTAAGGATAGGTTGTGCATGTGACGCTAGGCGCCTATCTTTCATCTTATTGCAAGTTTAGTGTGTGCTATGACATGTTTTAAGTTGTCAATAGTTTGTTTGAATTGTCTATTTGTAGCGGAACGTGCTTAGAAATTAATAATTTGCGTGTACATATATTGTAGTTGAGATTAATGTTCTGATAACTATTCGCTATTCTAAGCGTTTCGTCTCTGTCATGTTGACGTTACTTTGAACTTACACAATGTCTGTCATACAGATGATAGATGATCTTCTTGCTCCATGAAAAACTATTCCAGACTTTAGTCACAGCTTGTTACACTCAACCTTTAAACCTTCAATCTTCGAAGGTGATCGTACATAGTTCAATGTAAGTAGTTATTGAAAATTATTTCAATATTGAAGCTCGCTTTGGAACTGTCCGAGTGCGAATTAGACGCCAATACCTTTCCAACACCGCATCACATAAAATTGTAGAGCCTTTCCGTGAGTTGAACAGAGTCGGGAGCTCCAAACACAAGCTGTTTCAAAAGCATGGATTGCAACTTTTTACCTTTTACGAAGGAACGAGATGTTTTGATCATTCAATATGCATCGAGAGTCCCTATGATGATATGATATGATTCGAGAGTCCCTCAGGAATCCCACATGGGGTCGCTACTTTTTATACATATCATTCAATTTGGCTATTCAAGTCAAGACATTGTCTAGTGTCCATTTGATAAAATTCCTATCTTGTTAGCTTGGTTTGGTCATTCTTTCGCTCAAGCTGTTCAGCGACATTTCATCTACTTGGTCCTATGAAGAGGCTTGTCTGTTGAATTTTTTAGTTTTGTACAAAGTGCTGATGAGGCTGTGGGGTCTTCTATTTTTGTTCTAACAACATAGTTCATTGAGTCGAATGTTGATCTTGTCTCCATGAACTGTGATTGCGGATGCTATTTCCTACGGTCTTGGCGCCCTGTTGAGACGATTGCTAAATATCCAGTATCCCTTACCACTGTTAGTAAGCTGTATTTAGAAGGATATCTTTAGTAAATTTGTCTTCAAGAATACCTACCATTGTGTTTAGAGGAAACCCAGTATTCGTAGGAAGGCCCAAAGCCCTATCTAACCTACGATTCATTCAAAAAGACCAAAGCCTTGCTTTTTTCTAATTCTTTGAAATTTGGTTAAGTTAAAGCAAGGCGTGTAATCTTAAGTCGTATAAGCACAACGAGTAATAAAATCCATAGACGTCGTCTTGAGCTAAACCAAGACTACGTTCAGATGAAGTAACCATGAAGATTTCAGAATAGATCGTCGTTAAGTCTGTTAAGACAAGGCAGTTCTAAGCGCATTGAGAATTGGCCTTAATTTTGCAGGATGTTCGATGATGATTAATCTAAGCCTGCGTCAGCACAAATACATCAAAACCTCAAACCAGGCTTTCACACATTCAAATTAAGGAGAAAGTTCGACGGAGATCTGACCAATGTGGTCTTGGCAAAGGTGTCCCAGAAGTATCACAAAACAAACAACGTCAAAGGTATTTTCAACGAAGTTATGGCTATGGTTTGACCAACAAATGATTGAGGATAACTTTCAAGTACTTGTTATCCCCTTGGTTACTCTAAAGTCACGTGTACCTTTTACTACTCATGTCTAACAATTTCTATACATTAGACATGAGTTGATAAAAAGGTATTCCGTCGCTGTACTCTAGCAAATTGTTTCTATTAACAACGTATTCAAACTATCAGCCACAGTCTCATGAGTTGGATGAGAAGTTGCAACAGAAGGCGCTGTTTGAAACCAAATTTGCTCGCATAGACCTGAATAAGTTGGTTAACAAGAGTAGAGTTCGACTAAAATCCTGAAATTTATAACAACCTTGGGCTAGTTCAGGGAGGCCGTGTTGCTAGCCTCAGCTTATCTATTTTCGGCTTCGTTTTTAGATTAACTCACGACAGGGGTCACAATGGATCCACTGGTGATCGGATTTTTGGCGATTTAAGCGGCCAAAACCTCCCAAACCTCTCCCAAAACCTTCGCTAGAACAATAGTCCCGTCTAACAGGTTTTATTTCTTTCTCCTCCCTGCTAAGTCTCTGTGGGGAGCGTTTTCTTATGAAAACCCATTGGTCAGTACGGGTCTCTGGAAGCATCTCTGTACCTTTGTTTTTTTTTTTAAGATTGTGTTCGCTAAAGGGTACCCATATGTCCAGGTTAGTCCATATTGTGGCACCAGATTTGTATAAAGTGCGGGGCTTAGCTTCTGTTTTGGCTGTCAGGCGTGAACGTAACAAACGTTTGTTGTTATCTGCTGGCGCACTCACCACTGAGGCCAACTAAAGCGATTTGTCAACTGCTTACGAGCCCGATTCTGCGAAAAGCCAACACTTCTCAACCTTGGTTGGGTCAAATTCTAAGAAAATCCCAAACAACGACAGTGTTGTTATAGTGTGTGACCGCGATACATAAGACGTGTCTGGTCGACAATTGAAGCGTTTGTTTAAACTGTCATACCATTTCGACAAATTGTGCCTTCATCTAATCTTTTCGATCTTAACGAGCGGTTCGTTTGGCAGGCAGCGGAATTGGCATAAGTTTGTGCATTGTGCAACTGTAGAGTATTCATCTTTACTGACAGCTGTCAAAAAGACTCCCCCCATTTTGTATCCCTTTATTACGTATAGCCACACTTAAACTGAAAACTCGTTCATATAAATATGTACATTAGGTCATCCAAGAATTATACTGCCACTACCGACAAAACTGTTATACACTCGTTACCACACACTACTATGTATGTAGGTGTGTACACAACCAGAACCCTACACACAGCTAATCATTCCACACAACACACCACTCAGTAGCTAATTAGTGAAATCTCTGTTGCCCGCATATTAATTGATAATTGACAGCGCGCACATAAAATGATAAAAAAAAAAACCAAACAGAATCGCTTAATAATCTTATAATTAAATAAATGAACTCCATTCTAGTAATACACCCAATTAACAATAATTCTTATCTGTGTTCTTTTTTTTCTCTCTCTCCCCCTCTCTTTAATTAATTTCAGATAGCACAACACTAATACCAATAATAATCGTCATCATCAACATCGTTGTGGTCGTAGTCGTCGTCGTCGTCATCAACATAATTATCGGAAACATAGCGACATCGACCGCAGGCATCAGAGTAGATAAATAAAAAAAAAAACTCAAGCACTGCATCCATGAGTTTTATTAACTCACAAATCTGGTTTAGTTGCTGTATCTTCCTGCCCCCTCTCGTAACCGAGTGAGGACAAATGAAAGCGAATGAGAGAAGGAGGTATACAATAATACCATCACCACCACCACTACCACCAGAAGTAGCAACATCCTTTCGGATGCATACAAGTACAGCATCACAATAAGTTAAAGTACTACTACCTCTCCGCTTTCCAAGGAGAAATCTCAGAACACACACAGATACTCTATACATAGCTGGTGCAACCTGTTGGATCAGCAGAATACTAAGAAAAACACACAAAAAAAGAAAAAAGGTTGGAACAAAAAAAAAACCAACCGCCCGGTGTGCCACGAAGGAGCTGCACAAAACAAATTGCCAATAACAAAAAAAAAGAACAGTTTCATCCAGATAAAAACAACATAAGAAAGAAGAAGAAAGAAAGATCTTATAAAAGCGGGAAAAACACATTAAGAACACTGTCCTGAACCGGGAGAACGGCTAAAAGAAAGAAGAAAAAAAAAATCGCGACAAATTTGTATCTGAGTAGAAAAGAAAACGAAAAAAGGTCAGAATTACAATAAACGCGAGTTTACAAATCGCATGACAGACTCATACTCATCGTCAGATCTAGAATCGTCTGATTTTTTGCCTTATAATAAAAACGTCAAACTGGCGGCTACCGTAGCAATGAACACCCCCTATCATCCGTATTCGGATATAACGCCGCCACATCATCCGCCAAGTCCGGATAATAATAATTATCCGCCAATGCCTGGTGGATATCACAATGGGCATAGTGGGGGCGGTGGCGGTGGCGGTGGAGGAGGCGGTGGCGGGGGTGTACACACACCACAATTGACGCCAATGGAAGATGTTTCACCGGACTTTCACCATCACCATCATCATCATCATCACCATCACCAGCAGATCACCAACAACAACAGTCCCATAAAGCAGTGTGCCGGTTGTGGGGGTAAGTTTTTTTTTTTTTTTTTTTAACTGTATGCTAAGAATAAAGTGTGGAAATTGAATTCTCCAAATGGGCTACTAGATGGGAGGTGCTACTTAGAGTTTATCTGTTGAAACAATCCATACTTGTAGTAGAGCGTCAGTCAGACTAATTCGATTTGTGTTAGGACCTCACTTTAAACGTACCCCACTCTGGTTCTAGCTATAGTAGCCTTGTGCATCTTCTTTTTGAAATGCCTTGAATCAGTAAAAGCCATGAATAGACGGTACTAACCATTTTCTGCAACAAGCTTTGCATAGGCTTTTAGAAGTCAACCAGACGAGCTTATGTTCAAGATGGACTTCACGTTCGAATGGTATCTTTGTGTTCTTATGTCCCAGTGTTGTTCGCCATTATAACTTTGCGAGGCGTTTTTGTTTCGCCTTGAAGCCAAAGCCTGTTTGAATTGAAACCAAATGTTCAAGACCGATGAGAGGTAGCAACAAGACAGACATGAAATCACATTGATTTGGAATTTTATAGACCAGGTACTCCCAGGGTGATTGACTACGCGAATTTTATAAGCGATCTTCCTTCTACCAAATTACAAGTCTTACTGCCTTAGTTATTTGGTCACAGATTTAAGCAGTGGCTTGGAAAACAAGAACTCTAAAATTATTACCTTTTAGCATATCATCTACCACCGTTGATGCAGGCCTTATTGCCCGCAGATACTGTTAAAGATGACATGTCTTTTATTGAAAACAACGTCTATCATGGACTTACAGGCCTAAAAGCTGGAAAAGAGTCACTGACCACTAGGTAGTATTTTTGTTCAACAGGATAACTATTTCTCTTACCATCTCTGATCTCATGCAAATGTTGTTAGTTTTTTTTTTAAAAAAAAAAAGAAACTTCCAAATTATTGATATTTTGACCGTCCCATGTTCATATCGAAATTAGTTCGAAAACTGTGTAATCAGTTGTAAAACTTCCTTTGCTATGATTCTGATGATTTTCTTAGGAATTACCCTCTACACACAGTATCCACGATATTTGAGATAAACTGATAGAGTGCTGACTTCCAACCATCATGTGCAAGTTGGTCAGTATCAAAAGAAATTTAACAAATTAGTTTGAATTTCATTTCCAATATTTGTTATAGCAAACTTGGTCTCATGTAATTTCAAAATTAGCTTTTCGAATGCTAAGTTAATTGGATTTCTGTTAGTGTTGCAAACATGTCAGTTTCTTGATTAGGATTTTTTAGGGGGAATTTCCGAACGCTACATGGGAACAAACTTTTTCCTATGGCGATCATATCTAGATTACATATGAGTTTTATACTTTTTCGATATCTTTTTGCTGAAGGTACATAATTATAGAGGTTGAATATGACCCTGGCCTTAGTTGGATTTTAAGATTTTAAAGGAAAACACCATGGTGGCCTGAATACGACAGGACATACGAATGTCATTATACTTCTGGCAGAGTAAAGAACTCTCCAGTGTTCCAGCGCGCCCAATTGATCATGTTCACTATTTGAATGTCAAGTTAGGGTGCTTTCAAGACTTTCCAAAATCTGGACTGTATGTCCTCTTTTAGGTCCAGTTTTCAGTTTTGGCCTGCAAATGTAATTCGTTCTTTTGTTGAAATTCCTGACTGGGGTGTCATTTTGTCGGATCTTGATCTTGCTTCTCGTTTCAGTCAAAGAATGTCATCCCTAAGCTTGACTAGTTTGCTTTAATCACTTCAAGAGGAGACTGGTGCTGGTTTAGCGAACGAGATTTTCGAGTCATTATAATCCGTGTAAGGCCGACTTTTTGAAACATAGAATCGCTTGGTCTTGGTTGACATGTTTCCTATCGTATCGGTCGTATCACTCGAACGCATCTTTCCTTTCAGATATTGTAACTGGGGAACCTTTTGGATCTGTCTGTTTCACTTCTGATCAGTTTAGCTTGGTACTTTTTTAAAACTGATCTGATATTTTGTGCATCTTCCTTTCCCAACGATCATTGGGACTGACTATCGCTTTTGGCAAAATTTCTAAAGCCTGGCTGTGGTGGGAAACTGGATAGGTCGCCACCAACTTTTTCTTGAAAGTTTATTCAATATTCTTCTAGTCGCTGTGGGAAAGGTATTCTTACATCTCATTACATAGATTGGAACTCTACTCCACCCGATATATTCCTGGTCGTTATCAGTGTGTAGTTGGCCTTGTCTTCCAGAGCTCTTAATACAAATTCAATATCTCAGGCCTAACCTACATACATATGTAGACACAGGACTTTGACACACTGTATACCGAAAGTGTTTTTTCAAATCATCTACTACTAGGTTAGTGATCTTAGGTTAAATTACTGTGGCAGGATGCACTAGCGACCTTCGTTAGACCATTTAAGATCTAAGAAATTTCTCTTAAAAAACTATTCTTGGAACCAATCAGAGCCTAATATAAACCTCTGGAGCCTATTTATGTTGGCGTTAGCCAGTTCGCCTGGATTATCAAAGAAATATGTACCTAAATGCAATCTTCTTAGAGCGGAGAGAGCCTTGCACGTTCAAAAACTTCGGTATTTAGTGGTCTTAGTAGACACTTAATCTGTTGTCTGATTCATTCCTTGCATTTGGAAGACGATTCTGATTGCTTCATTAGAGAAATTGGTGGACACTGCATTTAGTAGGAACGCATTCTACTCGTAAGTGGACTGACATCCAGGATACCTGAAAAGCTGCTCGTTTTGACGGTTAAATTGTGTTGCCTTAAGTGCATGTAGGAAGATGTAAATGATAGGCTTTTAGCAACAAACGTAAAGACCAACTGAAGTGAGACGGAAAGTGCTCTGTGCTCTGTGATACCTTCTTTTCCTGATATTTTAGGACAACAACATCGAATCTCTGGAATGGAATTTCAAATGTAACAACGTTTCTAGACACAAGTCTCGGTGACATCAACCCTTACTTAACCGCTATAACTACGAACATCCTTGTAACTAGTAACAGCAGCTGCTCCAACTTGCAATTAGTCCTTAAAGTAATCCCCCTCCATGGTGTAATCTAAAAATTATGGCCAAATACTTAAGTATCCGAGCAAAATATTATACGTACTCACTTCCAAAATCAAAGAAATACATATTTCGTTGGTTCACTTCCTTCGACCACATGCATGTCCTGTGGAACAAAGAATTCATCAACCATTCTGTACCTGAATTGTTCAGGAGAAAAATCCTTCGTTCTAAAGAAATCCTTCTCCCGAGAAACATCTTTTCATTGCAAACACCTGGTTGCGACCTTCTTTACCTGAATTTCTTTTCTTTATCGCGATCAATTATATATTTTTTTTTTTTTGGGTAATGTAGGTACAGTTTGTACTTTATAGTTTTTTTTTGGTCAAAGAAAGAGAAGGGAAAACGAAGAAGAAAATCAAAATTTTGTTCATTCGTTTTTATGATTCACAGTTGCTTTCTGTAGAATAAATCATAAGACTTAGAGTAGAAGTGGAACTCATCAGCTTTGCGCAGAGGCGATATCGTAACCAATGAGGTCCTACCGAGGTGCGATTATTGCTAGTTGAAAACTTTAACCAATACCCCGCCATGAGGACGTGAAATACCGTCCGCTACGGCAATTTTTGCAAGCCTGAGAGGGCTAATAATTATTTCAATATTAATTTCGTATTTTTTTCATTGTTAGTTAAATCCCATGTGTGTGTGTGGTCATTTGATAGCCCATCGTCTGTGTGACGTCAAACAGAATGCTTTCATAAGAATTTAAATTACAAAAATTAATTAATCAGGGTAACGTCGTCATCTCCTTTCTCCTCGGTATATACCTGGGAGTGGGTATGCACCTATACGTATCGTGGATGGAAGTAATTTAATGAATCTTTGCAATCAGTTGAAATCTGTGTGGTTGGGGTGACATTTAATTAGTTCAGCATCACCACCGGTGTGTGGAAATGGAGATACGACACTCGCTGAACCAGGGATTAGGTGAAGTTAAATATCAGCTATGACAGGAGATTTGTTGCTTATTTATAGATTAGTTCAAGCAATTTTTTTTAGGCAAGCTGATCTATTTATATTGCACTGCCACACCAGGGGTGTTATACATGTTTTTCATTCGTCGGACCTTTCTCAAATAACTTACCATTTATGTACATATGCTCGTACATTTCTATTTCTTTTCTTAAAAATTCAGTTCTTAAATTTTCACGAAGCACAAATAATGTGTATCTGATCATCTATAGCCGTCGGTAAGGAAGCATTTCCGACGAATACCATAGTAGTTCTGTCAAATGGTGGTTTTTCCGTAACAAAAGTAAAGAAACTCTCGGAGTGTTGATCTCGAATTGTGAGTTTGCTGCCCTAAAGGTCGAGGTCACAACGAAAAACGCAAAAAAAACCTCAAAATATTTGCACTTTTTTGAGTTTTTCGCTTATATCTCGTAAACTATGCGTTTTTTCGACGAAGGCAGACGAAATAGACTCCGAAATGTACTAGAAAGTCAAGGCAAACGGTCAGCTCGTGTTGAAAGTCCAGGCACATGCTATTCTTTAAATGAAAAAAATTGTAATAGAAAAATTATTTGCAAGGGGTTCGTCCAGGGTGTCCTGTTCTTCTATAGGTATATACAACATAGCTTAAATGTTAGAGTTTGGCCCTTCACAGTGTCGCCTTTACCCATCGACCTTGGTAATCTGCTTTGGGTTTGCAAGATAGCTGAACAAAACTCTCTGGAGCCGAGCGTCTCGGTGTGGTAAGGTGAACTTCTACCACCACTGATCTGAAACTAAGTATACTCCGATCCACTGGTGTAACTGATGGAACAATCTAAAGGGGTGTTGTTGAGTTGGGGCTTCGGATGCATAGAAGCCGTTTTTTCTGTTGCCTTATAGACTGACAATCTGAGCAACTATTTTTTTCTTTGAAATCACATGGTTGGTAGCACTTTTCTCTTTTCGACCATAAGACCCTGTGCCATCAGTCATACTGTACTGCTATCCAATAGTGTGGTGCTTGGAAGATGCTAAAATAAGGTCTTACCATGTCGAAATAAGCTTTAGACAGAGTATTCGAGGAACTCTTGCTGAGAAAAATATTTTAGACTCATACTAAGTTCAGTTCATTTGGCATTTTCTTTGTATATTACATGTGTGTAGAGGCTATAAACTTTTATGGACGCATAGCTGTTGAAGATCGCATATTGTTGTGCTTCACAGCTGTCGTCCTTACCCAAAAGAAGGAAAGGAAAGTAAGTAATCAAATCTTTTAAGTACAAACTATCAGTTCTGGGCCATAGGTGGGTGGACTTCCGTACAAAACTGAGAGTTTGTTAAGGACGATTCTTTCTTCCATCTGCCTGGTAACATAAGTGATCATCAGCACCACAGTTCCAAATCCAAGATTTTCGAGCAGCTACTAGTCTCAACCAGAACAGATTAAGTTGTTCGGTATTACATCAAAATTTTGATCTTTCTGTCTGCAGAGCTGAAAACTCTTCTGTCTGAAAAATAGGATCAGTAAATCTTGTCCCTGTTTTAGGAAGAAGGGAACGACTTATTTTCTACACCTTATTTGAATAGGTTGAATATGAAACCTGTTTTATATGATTGACCGTGAAAATTCTGGCAGAGTGACTGTGATTTAGAGTAAACGGAGTCGAAACGTTGTTTCTAAATGGTTTCAAGAATGAATGCACTGGGGAAGATACTATCTGGAAAACGGTTTAATGCCTTTTGCAGCAATTGAAGTATCGTTTCTACGTCTTACATTTATATGGTCTAAGTGGCTTGCTAAATGCTAGTGCTTCCCTGGCTTTATTGAATCATCTTCTAGTTTTATCCTTTAGCTGTTTGACTGGTTTTCATTTGGGCCCAGCTGGAGTCTTAAGCGGTGAAAAATGTCTTTTAGAGCTGTTTAGCTTGGAATTTCAATCCTGGGAAAGTAGTTATGGTGTTCAAGAAGCTATTGCGATCTGCCTCCTAGTTTTTCTATCTTTATCTATTTTACGGTGAAGACACTGCTGACTGTGTAACATGGTCACGAGGTCTTAATACCCATAGTGTCGTTGTTATACTGGGCCGTATGTGATTCATTAAATCTTCAATAAATCAGTTTTGAGCGCAGATCCCGTCTCTTCATGAAGGTTACCAATGACTTTGTGTAGGCTTAAGCGCGCTGAAGCCGTTTCTATAGACTTTAAGTGAGTCGATCTGTCTTTTCCAAAAAGTTTCGCGACCTGACGTGCAAAGGTACCATATGGCTAGGACCCCTTGCATAATCAATCCATATAGTAATATTAATTAACTTCTATCTAACTTTTCTTAATTGTTTTCAGAAAAAATTGCCGATCGATTTCTGCTGCACGCCTTAGACAGATACTGGCACAATTCGTGCCTAAAATGCCATTGCTGTGGTGCAAATCTAGCGGATATGGGTTCAAGTTGTTACACACGACGAGGTCTAATACTATGCAAAAAGGATTACACAAGGTAAGTCTATCGTTTAGGCGTTAATAAAACATATGTACTGCTAAATATACCTAGCTTTATTTTTCCATCAATTTACACCATACTGCGAGCCGCCGCCGCCGCCGCCCCCAATGTGGCAGTGGTAGCTCGTTCAATTGCGCGCTTTTAACCACACGTCTGAGGAGAAAACATATCAAATTAGCTGGTGGTGTGTGCCTTGCCGTTTGCCTTATGTGAGATGTTGTGTCTGTCGGGGTGTGAAAATACCAAGCCACGATGGTATGAAGGTGACGACAACGACACGATGACGATAGCTTGGCGGCGCAGAGGTGTTATTGGCTTTTGCTACAACACTACGCTGCTAATGAAATTACTTTAGAACTTACAGATCCGAATGACTTTTTGATGTTTTTACCCTCCCTTCCCACCACCTCGAACCACCACCACCGTCGGCAGCATCTTGTCACCGTCATCTGTTTGATTCGATTAATTTATCAAACAATTTTACGCATGTTGTGGCTCAATGCTATGTCATTTGGAATTAGTTTCTTGATCTTCCTCCATGGGTTGGGCTTTTATTTTTTATTTTTTTTCTTGTTTTTCTATTAAACAAGAATAAAATAAAAGTTTGGCACCCAATTAAGCGTTAAATGTTTAAATTACAAAAAAAAAAAAGGAGAGAAATACGAGAGGATTCAACCCACTTGCTGCCAACCTTCACTTACCAACGAGTGAAGCGAGAGGAAACAAAAAAAAAAAAATACCCTGCAACAAACTTTCATCCTTAATTAATTTTTCAACCAATCACCCAACGAACAGCAGCACCCCTCAGACATGAAATTCCATGCTGCAAATGAAAATAGGATGTGTGTATACACATATGTATGTATGGATATGTTGTGTTGTATACCTTCGGTGTGGTGGCGGTTTTGCTGTTAAGAATGCGGAGAATGAGTGCATCAAAGAAGAACTAATTTCCGCAATACATTTACCGCATTCTCTTGCCTCACCGAAGCCAATTAAGTTAACAATATACCAACGACGACGACGACGACGACGACGGTGATGGTGACGGTCTCCTTCGGTTCTCCCGTTCCATACTTGCTATACGAAAGTAATTTGATTGTTCACCATCACTACCACCATCGGTCTCTCCCTTGCTCTCTGTTTCACCTACAAAACACACCACCCAACGATATTTTAGTCGCATTTTAATATTTCAAAACTCATCAAGAATCGATATTAATTACCTGACTTCATTACGTATTCCTTCTTTGATGTATGAAGATGGGTGAGCGTGTGTGCTTGGTACCATCAACATCATCATCATCATCATCATCATCATCATCATCATCATCATCATCATCATCATCATCATCGTCGTCGTCGTCGTCGTTGACGTCGTAATCATCAGTCCTCCACATCAACTACACACATGCTCATCCTTCTTTAGAGTTAAGTGTATAGGTGGTGATGCCAGGTGTGCTGCGCATATATACATATATGGAGTTCCTGCCCTTCTAACTCTTTCCTCTATGACTTGTATTACTATCCATGTAAACCCTGTTTTCCTTTAATGGATTTAGTTTCTCTCTCTCGGGCTGGCTGCGCGCCCGTCCATCCCACACCTTAGTCATCTGTGAAAAGGGAAATTTGACTACTCCAACATATGTACCGTACATATTTACGTATGTATTACTATTATTTTATTACAAAAAGGATGAGGAGAGAACAGAGAGAAAAAAAAAAGACGCAAACTTACCACCCCCACACCCATCCCACCCACTCAGACTCACACCCTCCCTTTCGTAGTGTATTTCAGCCAAAAACTAATTTCCAGATTGAAAACTTCCTCATTGAACTGATTTGGTGAAGCTTTTAAAATTTATAACTTCTTCCCCCATATTTTCATCAGGGGATGAGAATGAAGAATGTGCGGTGTGGCGGGGTGAACCGGTGGCGGAGAATGGATGAGTTTCCTTTAAGGATATATTGCACATTCACTATAATTGAGATACTGTGTGAAAATGTGTGGATGGGGTGGGTGGTTGTCAGGTGGAACGAAGAAGATTGCCGCCTGCTGCCATTTGGAAATTGCATGTCGATTGGCGGCGTAGATGGTATCTGTACGTAGGTGTGTGTGTGTGTGTTTTAGTGTTTGAAGAATGTGATTATTTGGCACACACAGATATGCTTTGTAATAAGTCAGGTTTTGTTAGAAAAAAAAAAAAAAAACTTTTCTAATACATCCTGATACACCGTATAGACATTTTGATTAAAGTGTTCCTTGATTATTTGTGCAAAGTGTTATCCAGATACAATAAGCCATACCTAGTTGATGGGACAACATTGTAACCTTCGTGTTCCCTTTGGGATCCTTAGAGTTTGCTAGTGTTAACCCAGAGGAGAAGACTCTTTGTTTTCCATGCTATACACATCTTGTGAGTATGCACCTGTGGCACTTCTTAGTATTAAAAGCGTCCAAGTCGATCTCCATCAGATTCTGGAGAATTTCCTATAATCGGCATTGTCCTTGTGTAAAATTCAGTAGTTTGCTTTGATCCTGTACATCCACTCCCTAGATTAAGGTTACCGCTGGCAGACGCTAGATCGCAACCCAACCACAAAATTAAAACTTTTAACATGTTCCGTCCCTAAACACTCAAGTGGCGACAAAGACATTAGTCTCTTGAACATCGCATACAAGATGTTATCTGTCATATTGTGTGAACGCCTAAAACCCTTTCTCAGGACTCTGATGGGCCCTATCAGTGTGGTTTCAGGCCAGGAAAGTTCACAATAGATCAAACTTATACGCTTCAATAGATCCTGGAAAAAATCCAAGAAGTCCAAATCGATTCTAAGGGGGCATATCACAGCTTCTTCAGAGACGACCTATACAGAGCCATGTCTAGCTTTGACATCCCTGCCAAACTCGTTCGTTTTTCACGGCCCCACCTCTTGCGAGCGTCGGACAAACACCTAAGAGTATAACTGTCATGAAAAAGTTTTTCGTTAAGTCCTTCAGACAATACGAGTGGTTGTGAGAACCTAGGTCCTGGGTCCCATCGACCTATTGCCCCAAACATTTTTATATTTTGGTGTTACGGTGGACCGTCCTCTGGTCAAATGCATCCCTGCTGAGCGGGGACAAACACCCAACCCGACCCAACTTGCTCCCATTGCTTCTCAAAGTATTTTACAATATTTTTTAAATTTGTATCTCAGGACTTTAGACGGTTCCCTAAATGGCTAATGTAGACGTATGTATGTAACCTTATCGAGCGATTTTAGGCAGCGAATATACCTTATAGACGTCATTTTTAAATCGGCTTTCTATCTAGTCTTACCAAGAGAGAGGGATAGTGAGTGAGGAAAGCCCCATCCTTTCTATTTAAGTTGGTTAAGTAAGTGTATGCTTCTCAAGGTCGTCTCTAGACGTGAAAAACTTTACAATCTAGAGCACTGACGGGCAGAAACTATTCTTGTATCCAGAACAATGGACCTTAAGGACGTCTACTGCAGAAAGTAACCACCTTCTACCCAACCTTTGGATAGGATTTATATAGCCTTTGCGAAGTCCTTGGTTCACACGATTCACAATAGGTCTTCTAACCCATTTCGGGCCATTAAAACCTTTAAAAATTGTATCTAGTATGATCGACTGCATATTTTGGAATTACACTGGAGACAGCGTTCAGGGACAGCTTCATTTCTTCCACATATTTGGCGTATGAAGGTAACAAATCATTAAGTATCGAATAGCCATTATCATCCAAAACATATCTTAACAAACTGCACCTATCCCCTTTACACTACCAATCTCCAGTTGCATTTGGATTGCATCCAATCGATCCTAGTGCTTCGCTCGGATTACATCATTCCATCACCGAAACTCGGTACATTTATCACTTCTGGTAAAATAAACAAATTCAATGTCCAACTTCAGGAAAACTTATAAAGTTACGAGCAATTTCACGCCTTTGCATCATCGTCTCGATGCACAGATACTCGTGCAGACATGCATGCTTTTGGGCCAAGAGACAGCTCAACAGAAGTAAGTTAAATTGCTCAATTAATTAAATAAATGTGCGAGCAATAAAAGGACCTTCCTCTCTCTATGGTCGCCTCATTCCTTGGACTTTGAACCATGCATGTACCAAGAAGCCATTGAAATAGGATGTCCGTGTTCGAGTGAGTGTATGCACAGAGATAGTGTTGTCCAGTTCAGCTGCATATACATAAGTTTAGGCTGCCTGCCGGTTGTATGAGTGTATGGTGTATGCATTCCCATCAAAATAGTAACCGCACATAGTGCAATTGTGGAATATTTGACAAAGGATGAGCATGGTGCTGGAGGATGTTCATATAGTTCGCCAGTTGTAAGGGGGCACTGGTGTCCAAAATCACCAGAAAGTTTGCAATCCCTTGTATCAACACAATCACCTTGATTGCGGGATAACGAACAAATGTACGTATATACATGTGTATGGGTAGATGGATTGAAAATTTCGGAAATAAAATAAAAACAAAGCGTACAGATTGATGACCCCAAAGGAACCGCCAATATCTCTTAGTAGATGCAACCAACAATCAATAACAAGCTAATGAATATTAATTTTAAGATACTTGCAATGGACCTTCGACCAAGGTCCGGAATGCTATCGCATAAACCTGTTCCACACCAGGACTGATCCGCCACCAAATATCATTCTGGCTAATGACCACCCACCAAAGTCAACATGAAGAAAATCCCCAGTCCAAGGCTGTTCAATGACTGGCCGATCCTGATGACGACCAGAAAAGCTAGGGAATGGGTGAAGGGGGTGGAATGGAGTGCCTGACGAGAGAAACGATAAAAGGGCTACTAATGCTGGTCGTGTCCTTTTCAATGAATTTACGTAATGTTTGCATATTATAAAAGGACGACGAATCAAAGGGTGTGTTTGGTAATGGTGTCCTGGTGGTTCCAATCCTGTAGAACAAATGATGGCGACGATGGTGGCCCCTCGTCGACGACAGTGTGGTTGCAATAAGATAAGCACACACAGAATTTCATTCTCTTCTTCGCCATTAACAAGGCTATATGTATGCCACCGCTGCCGCCAGAGGCTGGGAGAGACCCTGATTCAATTAAATGTGTACACATCACCGAAAATGTCCCATTCTCTGTCTCGTTCTCTTAGGTGGTAACGTAGTAGTATCTCTCCCACCTCACAAACAAACTGCGAAAACAAGATAGCGACGAAAGGGTGCCTGCTGTGCCGGCTGTGCCTGCCTGCCTGACTGCCATCCAGAGTGTTTTTCCTCCCGATTGCAGGAGGATAACGGATGCTAAAACGAAAACCAAGGCACAAAATGGATTTTGTGTTAAAAAGAGCGAGAGCGAGAGTGAGAGAGTGAGAGAGAGAGGGCTAGATAGTATTCGTGGCGAATATCGATGCAATTTGCTCACCTGTCTCCTCAAAGGTATCCACAATTTCCTTTATCATCTGTACTTGGTAGGCCCAAAGCTGGTATTATCCACAACACGTTTACTTTAATATACATTTAACTAGACTTGGTCCTGTCTAACATTCAATAGCACATCGCCTCCTTCCGCACATCGATGGACGCCTCCTTTGCCAAAGCATTGTGTCGTCCTTCGCATAGTTTTATCTTCAAATTGGAATTGGTAAGAGTACACAACAATTTAGCGGCAACGGCACGCGGTGGACTTAGGTACATAGACTAGGGGGAGGGATTGTTACAGTGCAGCAACATCACACCCATCACAGCTACATGTATAGCTCTACAATAGTAAACATTTTGTGGAGGAGTTTTTCGACGTTTTGTGTTTATTTTAGGCTAAACAATCCACCAACGTTCTAATTGGATTCATTAATCAAGGGCTTTTGGTGAAGGAAAACACAACAACTTCTAGGTATGTTGCACTTTAAGGACTTGGTGTTTACACAGCTGGTACCGTACTAGGAAGGACATTACTAAAAACAATCTTCCAAGGCAAATTATTACATTAGATGCACTGATACTGGCGCTGGCGCTTAATCCCGTGTCCGAAGGACAACTCGTTATTTAAGAAACTTTATTATGACAGTTGTACTCTCCGATGTTTGTCAGATGTTCGTGAGCCCGTGAAAGAAATTTAAGGGGTTGTCTAGCCACGTTGAGTCTTTTTTTGGAAATGGAGTGCTTTATTTAGCTGATCCTAGTACTTGGGCCACAGAATAAAGATTGGCGTGTACAGTATTAGGTTAGAATCGAAGGCTTTACGAGCCGAAACGCTAGTGTCGTCTATTTGTTGTATCTAGCCATGATATTTCTGATGAAGTCGTTGTCGGTGTACAACAAGTTTTTCCCCCCCGAAACCACAAGAGATCTTGTATAGAATTTCCTTATTTATGCGGAATTGGGCTTAAATTCTGAGGTGAACTCTTAGTCCGAAGAAACATCAATTCTTATTGACTCGTTCATTAGAGACGTCGGTTTCGTAAGGCGTCCGAGCCGATTAGTAGGTGGCCTTAGCCTAAGATCAGACCCATCGTTTAAGCGTTAATTTAAGGCGTCAGTTAAGCTTGTGTGTGCCTGCAACCCATAGATTCAGAATACTCGGCTTGATTCGGGCTCACAAAAGGGTAGATTCTCGATGTGCGTATGTGGTTCGGTGGCGTATGCGTGAACATTTTTCTTGTCCCTATACTCGCACAGAGATGTCAGTTAAGCTCGTGCGTATTCCTTGATGACATCGTTGTCTCGGTAGATCTAAGCTCTATTTGTACGCTCGTCTTCATTGTAAATTTGAAAAGGCTCTTCGTGTAAAGTTGGTTTTTGCAAGACCCTTCTCTGTTTTCTTTTACAAAAAAAAACGAGACTACATATTGTTATTTGAAATCCATAAAAAAAACAGATACTTTCATGATTAGCAACGCGTTAACCTGCTGATCGATTGCGAAACACCATTAATAATTAGTTTGGCTATTGTCTTGCCAATAACACAAACCGCGCGTACACATGTACATACACAAACCACCTCTTGAGCCATCACCCAACTCACTTCAAATTACTTCCCATTGTTCTGTTACGGCTTTGATTACCTCTAGTTCCAGAAATTCAAATTCAAATCAGCCACAACATTGTTTACCACCACCAAACACTAAACTGCATACCATTATTCAATATACTAAAGCACCAAACAAATCATTACCACTTTCCTGCCAGCCGGCTTATACTCACTCTACAATACACGATTGTTGAGGGTGGGTGTGGTAACCATATTTTCCACCCCCACTGATTGACAGTTTATTGGAATAATCCACCCTTACCGCTGCTTCTGCTGCTGGTTGTCGTTTTCTTCAACTTCTTCATATGGCACATCACGTTCGCCAAGACCTGCTTACGTCGTCGTCCTGACTATTAACAAGGCAATCAAAAAATACGTTGTCATAATAGAATTACTGTTAACGTAATAACAAATTGGGGGGATTCCTACACCCATAATATCGGTCTACTGCCGCCCCGCCAGTCCTCTGTATCTCGCTCCTACCCTCTCTCTCACCACTTGTGACAGTGAAAGTATTTTCGGATGGTGGCTGGTTAATTTTCGTGTCAATTGTCAATTTATATGCGCTTGATTGTCGCATGTTGAACGAAGTGAAGTTGGATGTGGTGGGGTGGGGGGAGAGGTGACTGCCTGACAGGCCACGATGATGCCAGGCGTTGGAGTACCCCAACGCTCAAGAGGACAATCACATTGGGTCTATAATGAAATATTATAAGACACATTGCCTTTCCTGATTTTTGTCCTTTTTTTTTTTTACTTTTTGTTGTTGTCGTGACATTTTTGTCGTTCTCTCTCTTCCCTCTCCCCTGGTATTTTGTTTGCTCGGGTAAGGATTGAATTGAAGTAATTCAGGACGAAAGTGCGTGTTTGCGATACATTTGCTACGCCCGCCTTGACTGAATTGAAATTGAAATAAATTGTCGGCGTGTCGTACTGGATGTGGTGGTTTTAGAAAATTGATTTTTCCTTTTTTTTTTGTTTTTTTTTTTTTGTTTTCTTTTTGTGTTGTGCACTCTCGTTTGTGGGTGAAAAATTGAGTTGTCGCCTGTGGTGTTGTTTTACATTTAGTTGATGAGTTTATATAGTACAGGCAATTGGTTATGATTTGTAGACTTCGACCTCAGACCATGTACATGGTGGTAATAGTTTGACAATTTAGGAATATTATACCAACATTCATGAACAAAAGTTTATCCTAGTGTTATCCAGCTGTCCATACAAACCTATGTCTGGTTCATGATAATGGTATACGGCTCCAGTTGTGGTTTTTCAAATATTTGACAGCTCTCGCGAGTCAGTCATAATCAGCAATTAGTTCAAATATGCAAGGACGAGTTGGTCCAAGTACTATGGAGCTTTAAGTTCAAGATGAAAAAAAAGGAAGCACTGCAACAGAAGGACCAAAAGGACAGAAATGTTTTTTTACTTTTCTAGACGTCTGTGCTTCTGTTAACGTGATTTCAAGCCAAGACAGTCTTTCATCCTCATCGATTCCAAGTAAATAGCTAGTGGGTCGGACTCAATAGGAACTACGCTCTCCTTCCTTGGTCTTTGGACTCAAACTTTGAGACGCAATGATACTTCTTTGGTTACTATGTGCTCTGCTTATTTACGAGGAATAAGACTGCAGATCAACATTCCCTATAGCATCTCTCTTCAAATCTACCTGTTTTGTCAAAACGAATTTTTAGCAAACTGGTACTATACTACCATCCTTCCAGTTGTTTTGGTCTTTTTTTGTCTGCCACAGAGAACAGCGATTTCTACTGAAGCAGAGCCAAAATAAGATTCCACATGTATAGTAGTTGGTTAGTTTTAGTCTCTTGGTTAATTCAGCTCAATGTGGATGAATGCTTTTTGTTCGAAATATTTCGGGATACACTTTATCCTCTCGCTCTGTGTCATCAAAATTAAATTTCTACAAACAGCTTTGTGCCATGTTTGGCTAGGACAACCATAAGTTGAAGTTCAAGTTAATAGGACAGGTTTTTTGGTCTTTTTCTGTCTGCCACAGAGAACAGCGATTTCTACTGAAGCAGAGCCAAAATAAGATTCCACATGTGTAGTAGTTGGTTAGTTTTAGTCTCTTGGTTAATTGAGCTCAATGTGGATGAATGCTTTTTGTTCGAAATATTTCGGGATACACTTTATCCTCTCGCTCTGTGTCATCAAAATTAAATTTCTACAAACAGCTTTGTGTCATGTTTGGCTAGGACAACCATAAGTTGAAGTTCAAATAAGACTGTCGTCCAATTCCACAAAAACACTTGGTATGAACGAACCCCTAGGCTGGCTTTTCAATGAAACCTCGTTCCCAAAAGAAGGAATTCTCTTGTCCATCATCGAAATGCTAAAACCGACCCATCTGCATGTTTTTTCGTAAGTGGAAGAGTTCAGCAACAGGCTGCCCTATTCCTTTGCCGGATTTTCAAGCCTTTCTTGTAAAAGATACACCCTATCGTTAACAGTAGATTCATTAAAAGGAACATTTTGTTAAGTCTTCCATCTCCCTTTCAAAAGTCTTAGAAGACATTTAGGAGATTCTTAGGAGCGGGCCCCAGTGAATTGTAAGTCTAGAATAGCTATCATCATTTCGTGATGTTGACTTTCCTTTGCTTTAGTTCTGCACTAACTTTGTTAGAACCTCCTTATTTGAAACCAGTTCCACCCAAGCATACGTCTTCAGCTAGCTTTTTGAAGACAACTTTCCCTTCACCTGACTCGATGCTCACCGACTCACCGATCGATGGAGGAGGAGGAAAAAACCATTAGGGTGACTTCAACTTCAATTCTTTATACTGGTCATGTCTCATGTTACCATGAGTATGGATCCAGGCTCTCGGAACTATGCTGAACAAATGCTGGATACTTTGTTATATGGATCTCCAAAGTATGGTTCCCAGACTTTCATCCTATAAATACGCTCATTGACAAGGGAGGCCATATTCACCCGAGTACATGCTTGCAGGGTAAAACACCAGTCTATGACACCATAATTATTTTTTTGTTGTCTTTACCATCCAGCGTCTCGGAGTTTTTAAAACCCTTGAGATAAGAAAGAATTTATCCCTCCACTTCCTTCCTTCCTTCCTTCGTTCTTTTCTACCGACAGTAGAATGAAGGCTCTTGGCAGTTACTTCTTCACAAAGTTAGAGAATTTACTCGTCTTTTTTGGATAAATGTCATTGAAATTGAATTTTTGGTTTTGAGATCCTCGCGAGAGGTGTAGCCGTCTAGACTATCCTGGTAGTCCAACACACTTCTGCATCTGCTATGTACCTTTTGCTTTTGACATAGCCTACCGAAGGGGATCTCTAAACTCTGCTATACTCTACGATGATCCTGAAAGATTCAGTGCGGAATCTAAATATCATATTTTCGAAGACCCTCACTTTAATAACCTCAAAAGCGCTATACTGTCAAGTGCTGTCACTTCAAACTCAGTTACGATCGGTATGTTACTAAGGGGATTACTCTACTCTTGCTAAGTAATTCGCAGGGTCTATGAGAGGTCGACGATGGGAAATTGTGATAAATTTGAAACACATTCCAGCATAGTCTCACAAACGGCGGAAACATTTTCGTTTAACCAAGCATGACGATCAAATGAGAGATAGAGGTGGATGAACAAATCTCAAATTTCCTCGACAGTCTGACGTATTGTGGCTTCAGTTGACCGATCACATTTTGCATTCTCACGTAATGTGAGGAATGATTGAATTTAGGTAAAAAAATTTCTAAAAAAAAATTAGATTATGGTTCTGTAATCTGTCAAAGAATGACAGCCGCAATCGCTTTCAAAAAATCACGAAACTCTTTACATAAACGTTTGAGGGTATATGCTTCTTCGAATTCATAAATAAACATTACCCTGTAACACGAGAGGTTATCTCAAAGTACTTTCGAACGGCAATGGCTTAAGTCACGCGAAGGCATTACTTTTAGAGGTCAACACTCAAATGTTCTTAGCTGAGTGCCCATAAAATTGGACACACATTTGCATGTAAATAGTCGTTGTGTCATTGACACCACGCTTGACTGACTTCATGCTCCACTTTTTGACATCTAGCGATACGCATTCATTTCCCGCTTCCCCTATTCAAAATGTCATTGTACTTTGCACAGCGTTTTTGTGTTCGCAAAGTCGCAGTTACCCACCCACCCATTGCAACCAAAGCAACTTAATTAGCGGCATAAAAGGTCAAATTAAGTGAAAACCCAGGTTCAATATTCTCGAATAACAACTACCAAATACGGCTTAGAACCCTGCCTCTCCTCCATGACTGACAACAAAGCTAGAAACAATTCTCAATAAGGAGGGCAAAAAAAAAAAAAAAAATACCAAACCAACAGCCAAAAAGAGAAAAAAAGGAAAAACATAGAAGAAGTAGAAAGAAAGAAAGGAAAAAAAAAAGTATCTCCTGTTTAAATCACTGCCGCCAATTAGAGTTTGCCAGTCCATAAAACTCCCATTGAAGTGTAAGACAAAGTGAACGAGATTACAGCATAAATTACTGGTTCCTCAACTTCTGTCATCCATCAAATCCGCCCCCACATTTGCCTACCAACCAAACAACCTACCAACACCACCACCAGTATCACCACCACAGCATTGCCCTCACTCAAGCTGCTGGATTATAGTTGAAACAGATAGGAACAAAGAAACAAAAAGAAAACCGAACAGAAAAGAATAAACTTACAAAAAGAAATAAATAACAAGAGTAACAAAGTAATGGGGGGGGGGGGGAGTAGGGGGTGGTAGGCAGTGACGATGAGAGAGGGAAAGACCAGAGAGAAGGGGATGCTGTACTGTGTTGGGAGCTCTCATCCAGCAGCAATCGCCGTACACACATACACAGCCAAATGAAAAAGTCAAAGTCAAAAAGTCTTGTCACTAATTAGCCCAGTTACAGGCACTGAACCACCGCAGCAGCAGTTCGTTTTTAGGTTCTTGACATTTCAGTTATTAGTCAGTGAGTAATGGAGGCGGCTGAGGAGGACTATGTAGAGTAGGTATAGGCGGCGGCAGCAGCGGCAGTGGCGACGACGACAGGGGCGAGTGGTGTTCTTTAGTGAACACGCTGCCAAAACTACGTTCGTTTCATTCGTTCACTAATTGGCCAGAATATGGCAAATAGCATCGGATTTTTACGAGCTTCTCTACTTGCTCCCATTATAATGGGTTTTCTCGGATGGATTGTGCAAGCAAACCATCAGCCAGGCGCACACATACATATACAACACAAGAAGGGGTGTTCACCATGTGACGCACTGCAAAATTAACAACTTCCAATTTGGCTTTAATTAACGAAAAGAAAAACAAACTTTTCGTGTAGGCCAATCCTTTATTACGACGACCGTGTTGGTTTTTTTTTTCCTCTTTCGTTTTGCCTGCCTCTCTACTGGTGTGCCTGGTGCTTCTTTTGTCCTCTACTTCTGATGACTCTTTCCCATGATGATGCCGCATCGGTTTCTTCTGCCAGCGTGCCTGCCTGCCCGCCCTCTGTCGGAATCCCACTCCCTTTCGTTTTGGTAATTCAATTAAATAAATTAATTTAATGAATTCATTAATTAGAAATTCAATTAACACATTTTTTCAGTTGGCTTTGTGTGTTGTTGTTGTTTTTTTTTTTCTTCGACTGTATGTATGTGTGTGTGTGTGTATCTGTGTGTGGTTGTGCAATCTGTGCCGCCACCAGTTTCCTCCGTCCTGTGTTTATTCCATTAAAGAAACCTAATCTTATCGTAATGAAATAATTAATTGCTTTTCTTCGCAATTCAATTAATTTAATTAGTTAAAGTTTTGGTGTAGTGTTGTGTTTATTTTTGGATTGGTATAGATACTCGTATCTTCTTAGTCTCGTTGCCATTGCCATTGCCATTGACTTTTGAGTTACAATTACCATGATGTCACCAGTTATTAGTTTATGAGTGGGCGGAAAGGGTAAAGGCTGTGTCCTTGTTTCGTAGGGCGTTCGTTCGAGGTATCCCTTGATGAGGAGAGTGGGCTAAGCTTTGCATATACCGCAGTTGGTTCTTATAATTTATTTTAGTTTTTTGTACGAAGTTGAGTCCTTTCCATAGTTCATGAGAATTTAACCGAAAATAGTATCAACAAGTTCTCATTGGGAAATGCTACAACTGGACCAAACTTTGGACACCTACATACCTTTGGTAAGAAGCTAAAACTGTCCTCCAGTTAGTGGAACTGAATATTTGGAGAAGATGATCTATTTTTGAGATTTTGACTAACTAGGAGTTTTCATTCAAAAACTAGATACGTCACAGTTTTATGTCGGAACCAGGTTGAAGATAAGGTAATTTTTTCGCTACTCTTTTCCTCCGAGGATTTGGTTAAGGTTGTAGAAGAGTGGAGACCAATGGAAGAGTAGTTCTTTCTCGACTTCATTGTTGCAGCTGGAACCAAAGCTGCATAAAGGGTAGTTACAATTCATGCAGTATCTGTACAGGATTAAGGCATATTTTTCAACAGCTGCCGTGACCTACAACTTTTTGTAGAAACCTTGAAATGACTCTCCCTTTGACAAATGCCCACAGGACGAAATTGAACTACCATCTCCACAAGGTATATGCCTAGATTTAATCCTTCTTCGTCCATGATACTGTGCCTAGGCATTTAAAAGAGCACAGAACTAATAACCCAACTAAACGAGTTCCTCTGCATTATATCACTAGAGGGGACATCCTTGATATCCTTTCATTCATTACGCTATTGGGTCCTTTGTGGTGCCGCCCAATTAGTAAACTGTTTGCAAGAGATCATTTTGGGTGATAGTAAGGAGGATGGGAGCTGTGGGCTACAAGTCCACAGTTACGAAAACGCGAGAAGTCTTACCAAACAGCATGAAGCTGACTTCCTTTGACAATTGCACTGTGAATGTTTTGTTTGAAAATAAGGTTCGATGAGACTACACTCCTGGATGTAATTTCATCTAATAGAGTACATATCTCTGGGTTACTGTCCTGCCATGCCTGTTTAGGTCAATTTGACCAATTTGACCAGATAAACTATTTGTGAAATTTAAGACCTTCTGCTTTAAGTAGTAATATGGAAAGCATCTATCTATATCTGGTCCTGATCCTGGCTGAATAAGGTCTTGCGAACAGTTGTCATAAGCTCTTTCATAGCACCTCTGGTGATCTTCTTTTAACCTCTTTTTTTTTTTTTTATGACTCCTACTTCCTCACTGGTTAGCAGTTCTTTTGAAGCTTCTAGGATAGACTTTACTTCTTTGGAGTCTTCCTGTATTTATAGATAGAGATCAGTGCAATTAGTGTCCTGCGTCTTCAACAGTGCTGGACCTGTTTGTTCTCTTTGAATCCATAAGCGTTGGGGTCTAGATTAGAACCTACCGATCTATGTATGATCCGAAAAGGAGAACTCATTACGGACCTGCCAGTTAGGTAACTAATAAATTTTTTTATCCTGCGAACCTGGTTCTTGGGATATGATCCACTGATGCAATGACAGCGCAAGTTTGAGTTGAAATTAAATCGACTATCCTTCGGTTCAGGACTGCTTTCGGTCAGAGTTTGAGACTGGACTGGATCTTAGTTTAATTTTTAAGAAGAAAACCAGTGAAGTGCTGTTGCTATGGTGTAAGGGACAACTGGAAGAGTCGCAGTGAATGGCTAAGATCCCAAGGCAATTGGCAAATTGAAGTGATTTCGAGGGAACAGTCCAGTAATACAATTTCGTTCTATAGACGAAAAGAGCATGAATTTGGTCGGCCAGATGCGATGATCGTTGAAAAACGACAACGAGAATTGCGCGTGGGGACAGAATATGCATATCCCTAAAAATACCAGCAGCTTCGGAACATTGTGGTATTTTTAATGACCAAATTCCAGCACTTCGTCCAAATGCATTTCCAGAAAGGTGAATGTATTTTCCAAAATGATGTTCTAACCCCCCCGCACAGCCGCACACACATACAAACACCAAAGTCCTGGAGATGACACGACCTCATGTTTTAGAGACACAAACAAAAAAAAAAAAAGGACAAAAAAAAACCCTACTTTGAATTATTGCCTGTTTTAAATGACGGCCACCTACGGTAAAGCCATTTCTAAATTGCCAGTGACTGTTGTGCTTAGAAGTGAAAGTCGTCGGGGGTTGTTTCTCCTTTATTGCCGCTGCTTCAACGGCGAGGGTTGATGGCCACCCTTGTGTCCATTTATCAAATTAAATTCATTATGTTGAGGGGTGCCTCTTCTGTTCTTCTGTCCCTCCTATACGATAATTAAATGAGATAATTAAATTGAATCCTTTCATTGTATGTGTGTGTGTGTGTGTTTATGTGTGGGTGTGTGTATACATTTATGTGAGTCAGGCAAGCGCTAGGGTTGATGAAAACCACTCTTTTAATTGTGTATGCGTGGGGGTTGGTTGGTTGGTTGTGGATGGCATAACAAAATGAATGTTGGTGGCAGTAGCGGCAGCGTTTATGTTGTCTTTCTTCTTCGTGTTGTTGTTCTCCTTAGTCTGTTTAATCTCTTTTACCAAGTACCCATCCTCACAATTCTCATCATACACTTGGCGTCGCTACCGCCACCGCCACCGCTACCGACGACGCCATCGTTACCATCAATGTGGCGCGCGGCAAACTCGAAGGGACCACTTTGCAATAATATCTTCTGCTTGTTGATGGAATTTAATCGATTTACAAAATTAAAAACTTTTAGAGAAATTAATTAATTTGATTCTTCTTGTTGTTTCTCTGTTTTTCTTGCAGTATGTTTGGATGTTCGGGTACATGCTCGGGATGCGGACAAACAATACCACCCAATGAATTGGTAGCTAAAGCGATGACACCAATCAATCAACAAACAACGAACTTAGATAACCAAAAAAATAGTCCAAACAATCTATTTGTGTTTCATTTGAAATGTTTCTCATGTACGAAATGTGGTGCACACCTGAGACCTGGAGATAGGTAAGATTATTAAATGACTTTTTTTTTCTTCTTATACATATGTACATACATGTATCTATATTTAGTTACAAGAAGTTGGCTTGCTAATTTAATTTGTTTGATAGAATACATAAAACAGGAGGCATTAGTTCATATAAGTAGAACTAACAACTAACTGTCAGAAATTCTACTGTTGCTTACTTACCAGCTATGGCACTGGGTTCCCTTAGGATATTCTGGGACGCGTCATCAATTTTTAAGGAAAGCCTTGTGTAAGGATCTGAAAATAAGTGAGTTGATAGGGATGTCCCTTCAGAGGACCACTTTTGGCATCGGTCATTGTTTTTAGCTGCTTGCAGTTCAGATTTCTTGTGTACAAGTCCAAAGGAAAGTGTGATATGTCCTAAATTGTGTCCAAGAATTTATGCGCAACCCATTTTGCACATGGTTAGATTAGTTAGTTGAGAGAAGTCATTGAAATTCCAATGTCAATCTGCCTTTTAAGCCTGTTGGAGTTTGGCCTTAGATAATATTACAGTCATATGATCATAGGGAAGTTTAATGTTATTAATGACACCATGTGTTGCCTCCTAAGACAGTCAGTTCCGCCTTCGTCCTTTCAGTAATTTTTGACTGCGAAAGGAAAGGAAAATATAACTGCAAACTCTATGAACTGCATCAAGATGTGGATGTAGTGCAAAAAGCCCCAAAAACGTCGACTACACTGGCTCACTGGTCACATCGAGTGAATGGACAATAATGCTCAAACAAGACGATCTTCGAATCACGAATGTTCGCGATGACAAGGAAGACCGAATCTCCATTTTAAGGATCGAGTTGTCGCGGATGACAGAGCGCTTGGTCTAGACGACTGGAAGCATCGTCCCCGGGATCGAAAGGAGTGGAAGGCTACCGTGTCTCAGGCAGTGACTCTTCACGTGGCGAGAGCCTTAAGTAAACAAGTAGTTTACTTGTCTGAGCGTTTAACGGACAAAATCATTTTGGACTCGTGTTCGCTCAGACTTGAGTCTTACATTAGATATTGTTAGATCCGCGATCCTAGTCTATCTGAGGTCTCATGACTGCGGATTTAAGCTTATGTGTTAATATGTCATTGTGTCATATATTTGACAATTTATTTCTGGAAAAAATTCGCGTTCACTTCACTAGGGCCTTATTAAAATGAGGAAATAAATTAGGGAAAAGTATAGACCCTTGGGGTATACCATGGTTTCTAGACACTACCCATGTATGACGATCATTCTGGAGATCTGAAGAAAAGGGAGATATGGACTGATCAGGTTATTGGTTCTGATCACAATTAAAAACAAAAATTGGTGATACCATGAGCAACGTATTTTTGTCATCGGTGTTTTCCTTTGAAATATCAAACCTGATCCCTCTAGATATCGGCGATAGAGCATTCTACATGTTTCCGTGAAAAGCATGTCGACAAACATTTTACTCAACACGTTGTTCAACATCTTACATCAAACGAAACACTAAAAATATGGTTACAACTTCCATTAACCGCTCAGTCACCTGCTGCCTCGTCTCGACTGCATTTTAACCCTTCTTTAGTTTGTAAATTAGGAATTTAACTGCTGTGTTATTAAAATAATATACTTGTTACTTTTATTAATTAGTTTTCTTCATTTTAATAGCCAATCTCGTTGCTTGTTAACGTAAATTTTATTTTATTTTCCAGATATACAATGCTGGCGGGTAGTTTAGTATGCGAACAGGACTGGCATAAAATTATTAAAAATACAACAACGACAAATGGCACAACACCAGCCGTTCGAAAGGGTAAAGTCGGAAGGCCTAGACGCACCAAAGAGTAAAAAAAACTTCCCTAATAGAATCAAAAAATAAAATTAAAAGGATTATTGCTATCCCAATCATACACCCACACACACTCACAAAAAGCAAAAGCAAAACAAAACTACAAGAATTTTATAATTTTTATTTTTTAAACTAACTACCCCAATGGATCAGGTGCGGAATCTGTGATCTGCTAACATCGAAAATTAAGAAAAAAAAAAAACATAAAACAAAAAAGTTATTCTAAAATCCTGATCTAAACTTAAATAGTATATCTCTAGTCGTTTTGTACATAAAATAAAATATAAAAACAAAAGAAAAAACAAATAAATAACAAAAGCAAAAGGTGTTGTGAAAAAGAAAATTAAAAAAAAAAAAAAACAAAAAAAACGCTCTCTAAGCTTAAGAAAGGAGAAACAATCGCCCGAAAGGCATTCATTTTGCGTCACAAATTTAAATGCAAATGACGTGTACCCTGGTGTACACTATGTTTACACTTTTATTACTCACTCCCGTCCTTTGATTCTCAACAAATCATAATAACAAAAAAAAAAAACAACAAGCCTGTGGAACAATTGGAAAATGAAACACAAATAAAAAAAAATAAAAATCCTCAATAATAAAACAACAAAAATCATAAATAAGCTATAAGGACAACACACGACACGAGAAAAGAATAACAAATAAAATGAATAAAAAAAAAACAAACACTATTAAACTTCTAGTAATATTAATTAAGAAAATTAAATTATTGCAAAACAACCAATCAATACCTTAAAGAACAGAAAACGTGGAACAAAAATTCTTTGTACCTATTTGAATTATTAATATTTTTTACACATGTAATTATAATTTTTTTTTTATTATTATTATTATTTTTTGTAACGATTTGTGCTTAGTTGTATATTTTTTATTTTAATTTTTGTTAACGTTTTAATTTATATATACATATGTTTTGTTTGTTTATATTTCGAATTGATTTCTAATATAAACAACAGGTTTTTGGAAAAGAAAAAACATGAATGGTGCCTCATTGATTTATGCAGTTTTTACTTCTCTCCTTCTGTCAGGGCATTTGTTATACAACAGCGGGATCGACTGACTTTAAAAAATTCATCTGCTAATCAAGAATTAGTTGCAAATCTAAAAAAATTGTTTAGAGCGTGCATACCCATTGGTGTGCCATTTGCAGCATAATCTTCAGAAAGTACGTTGTTCGGTCTTAATGTAGTTTTTTTTAGAAATTCCGACCTAGAAGGCCTAGTTGGTGGTGCACAGGGTCTATAGACGGTCTGTAGAATGTCCAACGTCCAAATCTCAAGTGCTAGAGCTCAGGTTAAAAAAACAACTTACAACATTTGGCCCTCAGTTTCTTAAGTGTAATTTCTACAGAGTCATCCATTGTTAACTTGACGAAATGTCCATCCAGACTGTTTTCTGAATATTTTCTAATAAAGTCGATGACTATAACGCTGTCATGTTGACCTTTATAGAGTCGCATCTCTTCTTTCATTCACTCGCCACTAAAGGTATCGATCACCCTCATCATATGTACAATATTTATCTAAAGAAAAAAAATTATTTCCGAGAACAATTTTGAACTTAAATTTGGCAAAACTTGACATTACTCCAATGGAGAATGTTCCAAAGTGGTACTGCAAATCCTCTCTATTTGTAGACTCGACTGTAAACAAACCGATTGGACGGACTAAAGGGCCATTCACAGCTTAGCGACCTGCGAATTCGCAAATTTTGATATCTCATTCAGGCCCTTGGTGACCCTTATTAGATCATCTGCAAGGACTTTATTTTGTTCAAGTTTTTCACTTATTGGTCTGTTAACTCTGAAATGAACGAAGACTATACTATAGACCTACCGAAATAAGTTAATACCTTGTCACTCTATTCGGAGTTAATGTATCGTTTTTGATAAGTTCAGCCATTGATGTTCATTACTACATAATTCTTCGTGTCACTAGAACGTATTTCGAAACAGCTAAGAAAGTCGAAACCAATGTTCTACATGGACCCAGTTTTCTGGTTCAACATGCTTGCTTCAGCGATAGCCACGATTATACGTTCTTGCTCCTCAGGAGAAACATTTCACGAAAACATCGACGCATTCTAACCAAGTAGTCACATTCCTTAGTTCAAAAATGTACTCAACTTTTAGTTCCTTCCAAAGTTTTGGATATTCATGTTGGATTCAATAAATACATTTGGTTGAACCAGGGTCTAAGTTAAGTAAAATCTTAATCAATACCAGTCTTTGTAATGTATGGCTGTATGTCAGCAGAAATTGCCTCAATTGGTGACTAGATCATAAGCTAGGCTATCTCAGGGCTTATTCTATGAGATATTTCTGTATTGTTGTAAAATTTTAAAAAGAGTTAAGGTATCTGCTCGTTTGAACCCATCTTCGTTTGCAGGACAATCAAGTCTCAAAGAAAATCCATTCGCCTTTCAAACTCCTGCAAGACTGTCATTTATGTACTTTTTTCTACTTTTTTTGCCATTATTTTTTCTCCTACCACTTCATCTAAGAAAGTAAATCACACATTCACTCAATGACAATGTAAAATCAACGAAATTATGCAAATAATACAAAAAAAAAAACAAAAACAAGAATAAAACTATTGTAAACTACTGTAAAAAGAATTAAAATTAAAGAAGAAGCAACAAACAAAAAACAACAAAAATATAAAAGCTAGGAATTATTATAGTTCATTAAGTTAAAACGTAAAGTGATAATAAAATAACTATTGCAAAATAGTTATGTTACTTATTAATATACATATATTAATTATTATGGAAATCATAAGGCGACACACACAATATTAAATGTGATGAAGAATTTTGTGTTAATAAAACCATCAATCAATTTCTTTAATCAACAATGCATCTGCTAATGATATAATGTGTCCGGAAACTTTTTATATATTTAACTATATATTTTTTTTACAAAATTATTCTGAATTTTTTTTTTTTTTCTAAAAAAAAATATTGTTTTCGGCCCAGTTTTTTTTTTATTATTTTTTTTTTGTATTCACAAATCGTGGCCAGTGTATATATATTGTAAATAGCAATAAATAGTTATTACTTTAATTATATTATTATATTATTAATCTATTATGTAAGTTTTAAGGTTACAGAAAAAAAGAGGAAACAGAAATGAACAACATAAAAAAAAAAAAGAAAATAAAAAAAAGTGAACAATTATTGCCGAATAAAAATTTCCTGATAATTGCAAATAAATTAAATTGGTGTTTTATTTTTACTTAGATACGTAAAAAGTTTACAAGGTTTTCTGTTTTTACTAATTCTTGAGATATAACACCCCCTGCTCTCATCATATGGTCGCAGTGCACTGCTGCTTATATAGATTCATTCCCTGGGGAACCCTAAGAACATCTTCTGTTTTGATATAAAAAAAGTAAGATTTTCACAAAATAGTGAAGAAACTTTCAAATAAGAACCTGCATGGAGCATTTTTTGCAGCGGAATCAATCCCAAGACGTAAACACCGCGAACATTTATCAAAGGACGGGATATCGAAATCTAGCTCAGACGGATTAAGTCTTCAGAGTGCATTACAAACAAGTTTAAGTTAGAAAGAATTATGACCACTACCTAAACTATAATCTGCCAAAATATCTATGAACGTCATTATGAATAGGTCCCTTGGCTCAAGAGGTTAGCTACGGAGTGCTGAATTACAGGTTCAATTACTAGACAACACGACAATTTTTTCCCCCGAGCATCTGACAAGCATCCGAGAGCCTAAATGTCTTGAAAAAGCTTCTCAAATAACAAATTTTCATTCGGATACGGGATTAAACAGTCGGCTTCTTCCGTTAGCACATGATCCCTGGACCTATCGCGTCAAATGTTTGAGTTTTGAAGTAGGAATGAACTACTCAAGCCCCGATACAAACGACATTGTAATGCGACACTGTAATGCGATTTAGCGCAAAACGAATTGAGCGGCTACAAGCGACTTCAAGTGACTGCGAGCGACGAGAACGACTGTCAAAACGAAATTGCTTATCATTTCGTCTATGGGAATATCGCTTAAAATCACGCGAAATCGTTTCACCGTGAACACTAAACTGAAACTAAAGCTAGGTGTTAAAAGTGGAAAAGTTCGCATGCATGTTTTGAATAAACCAGAAAAAATACTTGAGATATTCTCCAAATATTCTAAGAAGAATCTCAACAGTTCTACATGCCTACTCTTAACACTGTTCCGTCGAGAGATAACTATAGGTAATGTATCAACAATGGAAAGACAACTTTACCTATAAGACAAGTACCAGAGTGTATCTTTACCTACCTTTCAACATACATATATTTCAAGCAAGTCGAATAGTCCTAGAATAATCGAGGATATAGTTCACCCCCTTAGACACTGCAATGGATTGTCGCCAAGATTTGTGTTCAATAAAACTATATAGCCCGCCGTGACTGCCTACTACGATACAGATAAAGCTAAATATCCTGATATTAATCAAAAGGATGTACATAGTCTTGAGTGCAACAATATCTGTGGCAAAAAATGAATTCCAAAATTCAAAAATCCAAAAATACCGAATTATATCACAAGCCTCATACCAAGACACAACTACTAGACAGAACATATGTGTATAATAAACGTCACTAGAAGTAGTCCAAACATACGAATTTACTCCTAGTCAGGGCCAACGGGTGAGATAGAATACCTAACACTTTCCGAGACTATCGTTAACCTTAAAAGAGAGGCTTGACATTTAAGACATCTGAATCAAGGCAGTTTTGTGTAGTGTAAACCATAGTCGAAGACTACTTACCTTTGATATCTAAGTAAACGTCAAGGAAACATATGTATCTACATAATTACCTGAACATCAAGTCAAAATTTGTTAAGACTCATTACAAATCCTTGTGTCGAACTTTAAAGTGGAAAGTTTGTGGTTCGGTGCCAAGAAAACACCTAAGATCTCTGCACTGTGTGGTCTCGTGTGCCAGTTTAACAAACATGAGCAGGACTACACCCAGCTGATCTTATTGAAAGATCTTTTGTAGAATTTGACATTTTCTAGTCTTACTGAAATCGAAAGTGCTCCTTAGATTTTAATAGTTGGACACCAACCACATATTTACTTATTGAAGAGACTGAAACTGCATGGATGCAAGGATTTGGTTGTGTTAAACAGGGTTAATATCAGTAAAACGTGATCTCACAATAACGCATTACCAAACTGTTGCCATGGAGGTCCTGCAGAAAACCCAAGACTTTTAAGTTTAGATCCATCACCACTATCTATTTGAAGGTCTCGTACTAGAATCCTATACATGGATGAGCCCTGAATCATGCGTAGATCTAGTTTCAAATTAGAAGCTAAACTAACTTGAGTTAATTATAAACGAATCTAGCGATCTACCTTACCGACTATGCCTATCTAGATTTCAGAAAGAATGCAACCTAAAAGAAGCCATTCCTTGGAAACCCTTTTCTCTCTGAATTTTAGTCGTCAAACTTATATGGTCCATCGTTCAACTTAACACAGTAGACAGCCATTTGTAAACAGTTTTTTTCAAGTAGGTAACTATTCGTAGACAACGCCCCTACTTTTGGGGAGCGGCTGGCAAACATCCGAGAGTACAACTGTCATGAAAAAGGTTTTCAAATAGCAAATTGTGCTTCGGATACGGCATTAAACAGTAGGCCTCTTCCATAAGTGTGAAGAATGTAACACGCACAACACGAATGATGTGAGAAGCTGGGACCTGGATCCCATCGACTTGTTGCGCAAAATATTGCTCGCAAGTTTGGCAAGAAACTTGCTTCCTGGAGCTGACAAGTGTTGGACGAGCTGTTATTGAAGGAAAGAATGATTTCTATTAAAGTGTTAGTATCATCCTACTTCAAAGAAGGCCTGTGAACGCCTTTTTATAGCGTTGAAGCTGCAAGGATTCTCCCTCTATCAGAAAGCCTGTCCTGTATAGCTTATCTCTATAATGTACTCTTAGTACACTGACACTGTCCATTCACCTCGATAGAATAGAATCCAGAAGAATGTGATTTAAGATATCTAAATCGACCCATTCATCATTCCTTTAAGCTTGGAGGCTACAATATTTCCTACCAAGTCTACCCCCAGATTCTTCCCACTTTATTTGAGTAGGAGTATGTATCGTACACGTTGCTAGTGAACTATCTTCCATAAGTTATCCCATAGTCCTACGATCATATTAACTCGAGTATTCCATTATTTTTCAACTTCAACCGGAAGTATCCTCTTACAGCGATATGAACCTAAAAATAACGAAACCTTCAATTCGAATTACACACGCCAACACACATAAAAAATTAATAAAACACAAAGTCTCCCAAAAATTCCAGGAAGTCACCATACTACAGATATCTGTAAACAGAAAAGGAAAAAAGAAAAAGTAACCAAAACAAAGAATACAAGTAGAAAAAACACATTAAGTAGAATCCTTTTATAAATAACACTGCGACACCATTAACGGAAGCTGCAACGTGCACATTGCAATCAATTATGATGATGGGGCTTTATTGAAGATTTATTTCAATTAAAAAGCTTTTAAGTATTTATCCGATTGACTAACGTTCTCGAAGCACTTAAATGGACTCCTTGAAAGATCCAAACGACCAGAGGAGGAGTAGGTGGATGAGAAGGAGGAGGAGGACACGGGTGTTGCGAAGGAAGTGAAAGATGGGAAAAAATTGAAAAGAAATTGTGAAAGGAACCCAAAGTGGCTACACAACACCCAATGCAATCTGTGCCCTGTGAGAGTGGATCGATATAGTTTCCATCCTACGTTCTCTTGTCATCAGTCATTTTCGTCCTTGAAAAAGGACTAAACAAAGTTCTCTTCCTCTTCCTCTGTGTATACGTTTATGTTTATGCAAATTTTGATTTTTAATTGGAGAAGAAAAGCGCTCAACGCTACAAGGAGTACTTATGGGTCGGATGGATAAGGCTGATTTTCGAAGTTCATCGTCGTAAAGAGATGGTAAGTCGGTTCAAGGATTATCTCTGATCGGGGCACTAATGTTTTTCTTTTTTTTTTTCAGTTCTTTTCTTTGTGCAGTCGAAAGAGAACTAATTGCTTTTATTTAAATCATTTTGCTATGTATTTAAACTTTTCCCAAGAAAGTCGGGATTACGTTATAATCAGTTCAGCTCATATTATACGAACTGGCTTCAACCAGAGCTTTGAAACTCCAAACTTCAAAAATTTAGACGAGATAAATTTGTCTGCATGACTTGAAGTAACAAAGTCTAGTAAGGCCCTAAATTCAATTCAATTATGTCCTCTTCCATTGGTTTCATCTAAGAATCCTTTGAACTCAATGAAGGATGAAAACCATGTGTTCAGAAGAACAGTCCCAAAGTCCAATGGAATATATTTGGGATATTTTTTGAGTGCAATCGCACCACTCTTTTTGACCAATGGAAAAGGAAATTCAAACAAATCCAGCAGCACGTGTGCATGAATCACACCTTGCGCCTGCAGTCTTCTTCCCAAATGCTGAATATCGGCGAACTAAGTCCACCAAAGTCTAGATCATGCGATTTGGGCTTTTCGGTTAACCTTTTTGTTCAATTTCGTCCATTTGACCCAAAACCCTGAGGGAGAGGAGTTATGTGGCGATATTGCATTTGAAGTGCAACAAGAGATTTTTTTGACTTTTGACCCTGTATACCCAACTTCTTCCAAAATGCTACATAGCGACCAACTGAGTGCACCAACGTCTAAATCATACCTTAAACGTTTTTTGGTTAAGTTTTTTGTTCAATTTCGTCCATTTGATCCAAAACGCTAAGCGAGAGGAGATAGGAGGCGATATTGCATTTGAAGTGCACCAAGGGGTTTTTTTGACTCTTGACCCTGTATACCCAACTTCTTCCAAAATGCGACATAGCGACCAACTGAGTGCACCAACGTCTAAATCATACCTTAAACGTTTTTTGGTTAAGTTTTTTGTTCAATTTCGTCCATTTGATCCAAAACGCTAAGCGAGAGGAGATATGAGGCGATATTGCATTTGAAGTGCACCAAGGGGTTTTTTTGACTCTTGACCCTGTATACCCAACTTCTTCCAAAATGCGACATAGCGACCAACTGAGTGCACCAACGTCTAAATCATACCTTAAACGTTTTTTGGTTAAGTTTTTTGTTCAATTTCGTCCATTTGACCCAAAACGCTAAGCGAGAGGAGATATGAGGCGATATTGCATTTGAAGTGTATCAAGAGATTTTTTTCCATTTTTGTTTGTCTAGATCATTGTACAGGTCTTAGCGAGGACAATCTTACGATTCGATTCGCGTGGTGTCATTTCAAAACTCCGATAGAAAAACCTTTCGAAAACTGTTAGTAGCTTTTTGATTATTCCTCTGCCACTTTATTAGCATAGGGATAGTTCCACCAGCAAATAGGAATAACGCACCACACGACAGTAACCCCTTTTCAGTTGAACAATGCCATCCTCATCCCTTCGCATCCCAACAGATCCTAATTTCACTCTTTTTCGCCCTGTCCTGTCCCAAAATGAAAAAAAAAGGGAAAGAAGACAACCTCTACCAAAAGGCTACACATCACACTATCAAGATGCTGCGCGATGCGATGGCGATGGCGACGGCGACGGGAAAGATGATGATGATGAAGATGAAGAGAAGGAGGCTAATTAAAATTTAATTAAACAAATAAAGTGCTATCGCACAAAAAGCAGATAAATTAATGAAAATTTTAATTGCATTTTTGCTGCCGTAAGGGAAATCCATTTGTGCTCCCGCTTTTAGTAAAAGTGTCTCTCTGTTTCTGTGTATGTGTGTGTGAGTGTAGATCTAGTACACATACATATGTATATTTGGTTGAAACAACGGTTTATGTGTGTACATATGGGATAAGAAATGGAATCTGAAAAGTTGATGACGATGTTTACTAAACCGGCCGGCGTGTGCGACTGCGATTATATCCTTAAACTGACGGCTGACGGCCATGACACAGGGCAGTCTAATTCAAAAATTGTTCTTATTATGGCCAACGGGATGCAATTACAACGTTTCGCAACAAAAAATACCAACAAAAAAAAAAAAACAACAAGAAGACTTTTTACAATGTCTCCTCTGAACTCATTTCCGGTGGACCAGTGGACCAGTGGACCACTCAGGGCCAAATTCACTTTAGAAGGCGTCGGGAGAGATGGATGTTGGCTGAATTGTTTTGCCTGGGCTATCAGACTAATTTTTTTTTTGTTCCTTTCTTCTTATTTTGTTTTTTTTTTTTTTTTTTGTTTTCCATTTATTTTCTGAGTGGAGGTACAACTGTTCTTTCATTACGCACCCCCTTGAGAGGAAAGCAGCGCCCAGCAGCATGAGGGGTAACAATATAAAGCAATAAATAACCCGCGAAATTTAATTAAAAAACCTTTTTCCATTATAAGTAAAGTTTGCATCACATCATGTTGTACGGAAGAGATAGAGCTGTAGGAAGCAGCAGCGGGAGAGGGTGCGCGCTCGGTATGACTCGGTGATGGACACAACGCGCCGCGTACCAACGATAAGGGATGCAGACAGATGATGAAGGGTGGCTGCCATACGAAGTGACGCCAGTATAATTTCCCATAGTATTGAGAACGAATATAGGCAGGGTTTTTTGGGGACACCAACGAAGTGGACACAGTAGGTGATACCTACATACATGCATATGTACATGTATGTCCATACCGTACGGAGAGTACAAGCTGGAGTGTGCTGTCCAGAAAGGAGTGCTGGGTATCATCTCTCCTGTCATTTGATTGATGTATGTCAGTTAAATAATTTAATTACATGGGAACCAGATGTTGGACGCAGCATTATGGTACGTGGGCCACTGCAGCACTCCGAGTTACATTCGCTTTAGTGTTTTAATTATTTAATTTGTTAAAGATATGTTCTACCTGTCCTTGCATGTGTTACAAAAGCGTGATTTTAAGTGGAAATATTTACTCTCTTTAGTGGGAGGAGGGGTGGAATAGATAGACATACATATATACATAAGTAAATAAATGGATTTCTTTAGTATGAGCGATTGCTTTGGTTGAAGCTGATTCTGTGGTTTCGTGGCTAGCAGGACCTTCTCGTTCTGCTAGCATAAGGCTGACTAGGTCTGTGCATGTATCTCTGTATCCAAGCCGGGTAGTCAGGTAGTCAGGACTACGACCATTATTTCCGTATTCCTCGCTTCATGCAGTGAAACCCATCTATATATGGCCGATCTTTCCGACCTTTTTGCTATTTATGATGCATTATTAGCAGTGGTTTGTTTTTCGATAAAATCTTTGCTTTGGCTTACATACTGCAAAAAATTGCTCGAAAAGAAAAATCTAGCCCTTCTCTTGACAGTTCGATAATCCAATTGAGATCCATATATCCTTTTAATTAACTGGAAAAATAGAACATGAAACTGTCATTTTCTAAGATAGATTCAGCCAAGATTCAGTAACTTCGATGAGATAGTGTCCAAATCAATAATATCATATGCGATACTCTACGAGTAGTGTGTATCCACTATCAGGACAAGCAGCAGACACCCTCTGCCTGTAGTCATCAAACGAAAAGGGAACATTCGCAGAAAAAGCGCTTCAACAAGGATCAGCCTAAACGAGAATAACTTACGCATGAATATAAGCTTCTTTTGAGAGACTGTAAGCCCAAGAAATACGTAGGACACATCTAATTATTAGATTTAGGGCTTAGTAGATTCAAGGATGCCAGTAGGAGTCAGAAATATACGTATGTATATACAAATTCTGTGAAGTACTTCGAGAATCTGCGTAGAGATGGCGCTCTGCTTTTCCCAATACTTTAAGCTTTTGTTAGGTTTGTGGTTAGACAAGTGGAAGAATTCACATCGTCAAATTCAGGTCAATACACACCCGTTGTGATACTCATAGGGGAGAGATGGGCCTTGTCCATTGGTTAAGCTTAGTCCTATAAATATGTTTCCTATGTACCATCCAACCATCCAGTAGATTATACGATGTCAAAGATGCCATTGATTGGCTTTCTTATTTCTGCGGACTTATAGTACAAAGGGAACCCTCATGAGGGCATAAACCCGACATTGTACGTGTACTAGTCCAAGCTAGCTTTATGCAAATAATAATCTCCCAAGTCAAGCTCTTACACATAGACTTTCCCAGGCCTGATTTAGTTCTTTCGCCTATCCACGACAGGTAGTTTATTCTAAACATCCCTTACAGCTTAAAAAAATATGACAAATTTCGTCGACTGACATCTCCCATTGGTAACCCTCCTTGCCAGGTATTCCATAGATTCATTCTTCTCTGTTTTCCAATGGCTTGACATCCAGAAACTACCACGTAATCACTGACTGTCTACTTGCCAGCTCTCGTTCGGGGACTGGTCAGTGTAATACCTAGTACCTGAGTACTCAGTGGAATTTTGTAAAATCTTTGATATCTTTCCTAGGCCTAAACCTTAACTTGGCTAACCTTCCCATACTCAAAAAAAAACAAAACACCACCCACCGCCCCACCCAAAACATAAAAACATTTCCTCCCTTCACGCATACAGAGGTCAATTAGATTGCAATTGACTTGAATCCACGCATCAGCACATTCCTTGTGTAATTAAAAACTTTGCCTCCGCGCGCTAAAAATGTTGCATTTACAGAACGTGTAGGTGGATCAAATCCGATGCGCCCTCCTGATTCCGTAGTCAAACACATTCCATTGGACATTCTCCATCTCATTAGCAGTGAAACAGCAAATTTTGCCATTCCTCTGCTAACTGCTACCCTTTACCACCTCCACCCCAAGGCTTTCGCATTGAAAACATCAGTTATTGCAGCCCTATACATATTGTATGTAACTATGTATATGTGTGTGTGTATATAAATTTTGCAAACAGAAGAGAAAATTCCTAGTGAACCACGGGTCGCATCTCAAATCCCGGATGAGCTTGATTAATCGGAATGTGCCTGACCCGTTGTTCGCTGAAAGTAAACTATGGAATTAATTAGACGCATGTTATTCACCATTCACCCATTTACCGCTGTATTGAACACCAAGATACAAAATCGTACGGTACCAACCCGCCCCCACCGCATCAACACAGCACTGCCAACTCGAACAAATGCTCATCTAACGACCCAACAGTTGATGGCTGCACCCCTTTCATCGAGGGAGGCGCAAAGCGGATGCGATGGAAGTGGGTAATTGTATCTATGTGAGACACTCTGTATGTGTGTATGTGTGTGTTTGTGTGGTGAACTGCGTTGTATTTCGCAAATTGAATGTAAAGCAGTTGATATGGAACACAATAGCTAATTAAAGCGAATGTTATACACAATTAATTAAGCTAATTAGTAGAGAAACCATAGTCTCGCAAAACACAATGCTCCCGTACATTTGTCTGCATGAGTTGCGATAGCGTTTCACATCGCATGTTGGTGTGTGTGTCGGTGTGTGTGTGATGTGATCTTATATTTCCACAAGCCGATGTGAATAGGCACGCTGTGCATGAGTATAGATGTGGATGCCAAGTCAGGGACTTTGTATAGAACTTTCGTACGACGGAATTAAAATAGCAAATGCCATCATTCTTTCTTACTTTGTACCTCAATTATGTAATTACAGGTAAAGACGTTAGGAAAAAACAAAACCACTACTCATTACAAATAGACTGTGGGTGGGTAAACACCGCAAGTACTCGGTTAACAGATAGAGTGCAATCCAATGTGAAGTTAGACTTGATGTCGAAATTGGAAGACGAATTGCACACATTTGCATCAGCTCTATAGAAAAAGTTATAAAATCCCATCAGTGCAAGCTATGGGTCAGACTCGGATTAGGTTGTTAACGATTCTCCATCGTAACCCTATAGAGGCATTTCAGTGATTAAGAGCACTTAACCCAAGATCTGTCACTTAATACGAGCAATAAGCAGGACAATCACGAAGTAATAATTCCCAAGTTGTCCGAAGTCGCCAAAACCATTGCTGAAGGTGGTATCTCTTTCCGTGTTGTCTATAGGTTTTCTGACTGACAGACAGCAAAGGGAAGTCCTTCCACAGGCTTAGAATCAGTCATCAGGCCTTGTCACGCAGTGTCATCAAACATCTTACTTATCTTGAGCTTGGGCTTATATCCTAGTATCTAAACAATCAACGTGTTGTACGGTTCAACAATGCCTTAAGCGTTGCCTGGCTATCACAGCAGATACAGTCAATCCGACACACTACCAGTTCCATTAGAATAGTATGAACGTCCACCTGGAACTCAGATTCATACTTATCGAAGATTTGGAGAAACCCTATTTTGCCCTCCACCTCGAAGACATACTGATTTTGGAACCTGTCTAAGACTGTACTTATTTTAATAGTACTGCTCATGATATAGGTTTCAAGAGAAGATGAATCTTAGGCATCACCGAGACGGAATTCTTTGAAGATTTGTGCAGAAGTCAGCAACTTATTTACCTAGAAACAAACTTATAACCCTCCCAGACTCAGTACCCAGACTTGTGTGCACGCCAGGATTGCAATATCCAAACTAATGTCCAACAAGGCTGCTGGGTCGGATGGCCTCCAGACTCAACTGAAGCCGGGGATGACTTAGTGGAGAGCAGACATAAACTCATTTCCAAGATCTGGTTGGAGGAAAGTATGGCTAATAAATGGAACCTGAACATCGTCAAAAAAAGAGGACACCCTCTAATCTATACAAGATCTTATCGGCCGTATTGTATAAACGCCTAATACCACTTGTTAAAGATTTGATTGGCGGTTTTAGACCGGGTAAGTCTGCACTCGACCAAATATGCACTCTACGGCAGATTCAGGAAAAAAATTTTCAAGTCCAGGTCGTTACTTACCTTTTTTTCTTCATGTGACTTGAATCGAAAAAATGTATGAAAAAAAAAAGTTAAGTATACGACACCGAACCGTGCTGTCTGTTTCACCTTCCGACGGTACAATTCCAGTCAGATACTTTGCTTCCTGAGCATAATTCAGCTTAGTTCCTGCCGTGATATGTGCAGAGAGAGCAAACAATTGTTCATCCAAAAAATAATTCTTGTGAACTAACTAAGAGACATGGCATGACAGAGAAGAGAGATGTCCTTCCTAGAAATTACATAGCCACAGATCCGACACTTATTCTTGTTCACACTTAGACCAGTTGAGGTCCATCGTGATACTACAAGGAATCCACAACCAATCTTAACCTAAAACACATCCTCCATTTGATATTTACAAAACAAAATTTTGTATTTCATTGAATTGGGCTTTCAGACCCAACTTCTTCTAGGTACGTGGTTTGGCTAAGTGAAGAGAAACTCCTCTAAATTTTTAAAGAAACAGTCTAAGTCTACTGTGGAGCATTCACAGAGTAGGTGTGCTATATGCCCCGAGACCTGAAAGTCACTGCAGTAACTGCAGTAACTTTGTGTACAGATACACTTAGATCCTCCACCCTTAAGTGCAGAAAAGTGGAAAATATTGAAAATTATTTGCAAAGATATTGCGTATACGCCACCGAGCCAGGCTCCTTTCTTCTTAATTCTGCCTTCTACTGAGGGGATACAGCTCTCAGAAGATAGGTGCTAAGTTGCACTGAACTTTGTGTACAGATACACTTAGATCCTCCACCCTTAAGTGCAGAGAAATGGAAAATATTGAAATTTATTTGGTAAAATATTGCGTATACGCCACCGAGACAGGTATACATTTTTTTAAAACCATCCTTGGAACCAACAATCCTGCCTGGGGAACAGAGGTAGGGCCAAGCAATTCCCTGGAATAAGACAGTGTCTCAGCACCCAGATGAGGTGAATATTGAAATAGCTGAAGCTCTTGTTAAGAGACAGGCGACAACTTAAGACAGTTTCGAGGGATTTGATAGCCATTTGACTATCCATGCTGATATCCCGAGTAGATAGCACATTATACTTCCACCGCACAAAGCCTCCTTGATCGTCCTGATCTCCGCTTGGAAGATCCTATATGGACCGTGGTTTGTAGTGACAAGTCCTTCTCCCAATCGGGTTTTGAGTCAGTGTTTTGCATGAGTAGTTCAAGATTGTTATAGATACATAAATGTAGGAATGTGCTGTTTTAAACCATGCCACCGAAATCTAGCCTTTAAATGAGTAGCTGCAAAAAGCCCGACACTTGTTTGTTATAGATGTACAAAGGTGGCTAGTGAAAGATGTCCAGAGCAGCTGTCGCGGTGGTTCTTAGTGCTGAGCTTTAAACTTCGTGGAGAACTAAAGATGACTGTCGCGAATGATAAACCTCTCGAATGTATCAAGAACTGTAGCAAGAGCCATTGATACTGAGGTTTAACCAAACTTTTCATACTCAGCTCAGGGCTGTTTAAAGTACTTTCACAACTAAGTAGGATTAGGTCGGTTTTGATAAGCTCCACTAGACCACTAGACCATTTTTCTAGCGTTAATCTGTTTATTAACTTAATTTTATGAAACTCACGAATCGTATCACATCAATCTCCACTTGGTACGCGGTGCTTTTTTAACAGGATTCAATTAGCATCCAACACCATACCCAAGTCGAGTGTGCTAAATAATTATTACCCCTGCATAGCGCAGCATCTCCCTTCGTCGAATATCGAATAAGCGATGTCAGCAGCCAAACCCAACGACATATCCAATTATTCAAAGCACCGTCTATGTGACAAAAGCGGATTCACTGACGCCGAATAAAAGTATCATAAGCTAAACGCAGCGGCAGGAGTAGCATCACAGAAAAGATCCTGAAACGGAGCCCTCTCCGTGTCGTCGTCGTCGTCGTTGTCGTTGTCGCAAAGACTTTGGTACTTTTGCGCGCATTATGCAGGCACACAAATAAAACATCCTGTACCCCTTCCTTGCGCTGTACCTCCTTGTAATATAATTAGTGACACAACGAGACGCGAACAAAAGCGAAAAACCCAGCGAAAGAACTTTGGACGAAGGAGCACAGCAAGAAAACTGGCAAAGTGAAAGTACCTGCAATGGTGATGGCGCTGTGGTGGTGTAGTTGAGGGTTGCTCCTCTCACGAAACACCAGAAGGCGAGTTAATTAAAACTTGATACAAGATATTAATTAAAACATGGTCTCTCCTGTTGACTAAGAGTCATTGAGGGAAATTGTCGTGCTCCCCCCCTTTCGTCGTCGTCGTCATTTCGGTCCAAACAAAACTTGCGTCCCCTTTATTCTTCGAGCTTAACCAGTGCGAGGGAAGTGTACAACGCTGATCTCAACTGGGCTACAGCAGCCGCCATGAATCTGTCCACTTGAGTTTGTTCGTCGCGTTCGGCCACTTTGATGGTGGGATATTTTTTTTTTTTTGGGTGGGAGGCGGGGGGCAATGCGTCAACCAATTCTCGCTGTCAGTAAAAGAGCTGGAGTGGCAGATAAGCCCAGTGGAACAACTTCCTTGCGTTATTCGCCAACAAAGGAGGCTCCTTATGAATTTTCAAATTTATTATGCTGTTGCTGGTGGTGCTCTGTGGTGGTGTAATGCCGCATCACTCACCCTTCTAGGTATTGCAGTTGATCAGGTTGAATTTTTACACCTGCAGCTCTGATTTGAGAAGTACGATTCGGAAGGCTGGAGGTTTGGGGCTTGCGTCTTATGGTGAAAGGAATTACCCCTCGAGTGGCTTTCCTACGTATTATTCATGTTGGGTGATCTTAAAAGGTACTGATTTGGATTTGGACGTCTTAATTAGCGCAACCTTCAAGTGTGTATTCGTTATTTTAATGAGACGGAGTCCTCGGCCAGCCAATGATTAAAGGATGAAAGAAGAACAGCTCACAATCCTTTGGAGTTTAGTTGCAAACTGTGTTTTATGGTGCATTTGGCTTAGCGTAGTCGTAGAGTGAAGCTTTAATGATTGGTCAGCAGCAGATCCTGAAATCATGGAATATTGGTATGATGAGTCCTTTCTGTATTGACTTCTACAATATTTCAGTGAAAAACTGTCAACTTCCCTAAGGACCAGTTGCAACATAGAAGGAATGGCACTCTCTAAACCAAGGCGAGATCTAGTCAGTCCTACTACAAGAAGTCACCGAAGTACTTCGCTTTCCATATGCCAATGGCAGTTCCTTGTGAGATAAGGGGGTATAAGACCTAGACTATGATAGCTACTCGCATGATGATGTTCCGAATAAAGTATTCGAAGTTTTCGAGGATCTCTATGAGACCTTCAATCCAGTGAAGGAATTCATCAACACAACATATAGGTTCATTGTGCCGAAATGGAGTACAAGCATGTTGTGGCTGTTGAGCTTGCTTTGCCCCGTCAGAGCTCGAACCTCAGTACTATAAGCACTGACGTTAGTTGGTTGGTTGGTTGGTTTAGCTTTAGACCAATCCTCGGTTAGGTTCCACTAAGACCAGAAAAGGTCCATTGTGCTGCCGATGGAACCATCTGCCGTGCTGAGATCGTTAAGATTATTGAAAAGGTTTAGTCTTCCTGATATTGGCGAGTGCAGAACAAATGCATAGGAGGAGCATAGGTCTCTTCTTCCTCTTCGAACCTGCATTGTATGGGTAACTATATGAAGCTCTTTAGATAGCCATTAAAATAAGCATAGAACCATTAGTGGAACGGTTGGAAGAAGACGTTTTTTTTGATCAGTAGTTGCTTGTATGGGGTTAAATAAACGAAAATTTGTCATACCGTAGCATATGCCATATACTGGCGACTGTAGATGGCAGATGACCACATTCTACGAAACTATTGGTACAGTGATGGTGACATGGTTTTCCTAAGACAGAATCTTCTCAATTGTTCTAAAAAAATGTCTCTTGCATACTCCACCTGGTCATCCACTAACAAGTTTCTCCTGTTAGCACGGTTCTTAGCCAACTGCCTGCAATTGCGCACTTTAAAGCAGCCGAGGATGTGTTCATTTCCTTAAGATAGACTCCAACCTTCAGAGTCATAAATCAGGGCTCAACTAATGAGAGTAATATCTCTATGGGAGATACTTCATCATCGAAGTAAGGCAGTACCACATGCCTGGGATGTTTCGCTTCTCTTCGGATACGCCTTGATAGACGTCAGAGTAGTTATGTTCTCTACTGAGATGAAAGGATGGTATTTATGGGTTCCGCTTACATAAGAATCACTTGACACTTTGGAGAGGAGAAATAGGTTCTCAAAGATGTTCTCGAAATAAGAAGACACCTAATGGAATCAGCTCTCAACAAGTTCGTCTAATGGACCACCTAGGAGTTAACTATGCAGGGTCATGTCCTGCAAAGCTCTGTCGCCACAAAGACTCTGGGCTTCAAATTTGGGTCTTCAGTTCACGGTATACGGTGGTAGTAAGTCTACGTAGGCTAAGGTACTTTGCATTTCTGCAATGTATACTTTAGGAAGGATATGTCTGAAGGATTGCAGGGTTCATCTTAGTAATGCACAGTTTGACTTCCAGTCCAAAGTAAGAAAAAAAGTAAAGGTTTACTGGAAATGTATTTCAAGAGCAGGTACACAGATTGGGTGGACATACGTTCTTAATCTATCTGACGTACGGGTCTGCTAACGTCTTAGTACCAATTTTGTTACCAAGCTTACATAGTTCATCCGATATTAATGTTAACAGACAAAAAGTAAATTCCTAAACCTGGACTTTAACTAATACCTTATCCCATTAGAGACTTCATCAAATTTCACCCATCAAAACGCAAGCCTGCCCAAGCCACCCAAACACAAAATATAACATTTTCATTTCACCCACATTTGGAAACTAACTAAATAACAAGATGTCATTCGGATGCTAAAACCGGATGTCACTCGGGAGGAGGATGACAGCCGCACTAACCCCATCACATCATACAGAAAACGCTAACAACGGTATAACGTTAGGTGCATACATATACGTAGATACTGTCTCAGAGGGTTAGTGGGAATGAGGCAACACACCAGACCAAAGCAGATGCAGCAAATGGTAAATTGACATGGACGAGATGGTTGGGCCGAGCTTGTGGTCAATTAGGTGCAAAATGTGGCATGTCTAATAAAAATGGAAAAGTTATGCATTCATAAACTGCCATCTAATTGCTTGTTAGAGAGTTCTGATGGATCCGTTTTGCAACTAGAGAACTCTAGCAATTAAATTTGTTGCTACTGGTGGCTGTATAGGGTTTCAATAGTTCAACACAGGCAGGCACTGTCGTGTTTTATGAAACCTCTGACAAACTGTACGCTTGGTGTTGTTGTGCTGTTTTAGTTTTTACTAAAACCGATGTACTAACAATAATTAAAACCAACAATTTGTATAACGAAGGAACTGTCATGCGAAATATTTTAATTGAAATCGATTGATGTCCTGGCTTCCATATTGTATATTGTATGTCAGTGGAGAGGTTAAAATAATTGCAATTATTTATTTGAAATATCATCTCGATGACGAGATTGAATTTACTAACGAAATCGGTATTTTAGACAGAGATACGTATTTAAGGAGAGTTCTTGGTATGCCTAACCAAATTTGAGACTAAGTTCACTAATATTTAATATTCTAAAATATGTACATAGTTCTGGGGTGGGATTTTCGACTCTAAATAACAAGGATCTGTTGTATCCAAAGGGTGAAATCACCATCGGCATGGTAAGGCGGTAATTTTGGGTTCGAAATTAGTTTTGAAATCATCTGAGGTCTTTGAGTCACACGAATGGGGCCACCAATAATACGGAGTCAACACTGTCAACACCAAGCTGCATGGTGTGTGGCACCGTCTTCTTGAAACCACATATGCTCTCAATCATTTTCTTCCAATTTATCTCAAAAATAGTAGGTCAACATGGTTTTGGTGGCAATCACCATTTATTGTGACTGTCTTACAAGCATCATTGAAGAATAAGTATAAGCCAATGGTCCCTGCAGGCTTCTGATTGATTCGGAGCAAAACTGTTGCACAACTCTCAATCTGGAGCACCAGTTCCCCTGTAAACACTTAGAGCGAGGGCCTGAGTTTTCCAGACTCAGTAACCCACTTCGAGTGCTGCCCATAGAGGGGCTTCTCCGCTTTTTTCCAACACCTTCACTAAGTGTTGGAGATCCCTATAGACCTGGAATTCCAATACGCACAAACAACTCATATGGGGATACCACTAATAGTTTATCCTGAATCCACTGTTGTTTCCGTATTCGTCCGCTGCCACCTTGCAAGAGGCAGTGCTTTAGTGATAGGACACTAATTCCTCAAAGGGGTTGGTTACCCGACCGTGTAAAGTAGTAGTTGAGAAAGAAAGGCTAGCGTAAGAACGCTTGGGTTCCCAAATATTCGCCCCCTGCTTTATGGCACAGAAGCATGGGCGTTAACAAAGACAAATGAGTATATCCACGGTGGTTTTCGAACGATTTCTGATCCCATTTGCGTTGTCAGCCCATGGAGTAGAAGAATTAACGGCGATAGCGGTAAGCAGCAGTCCGTTAAAATGGCCAGGACATGTAGAGCGCATGAACACCGACGCTCCGGCCAGAAGAGTCATCGATTCCAACCCGGAGGAACAACGCAATCTCGACTAAAATCTCGACTTAGTGTCGCTCACAAATGGAGGAGGGGCTCAACCAACTTGGAGTGCACAATCGGAGGCCGTTAGCCAAAGAGCGCGCTAACTGGAGAGGTTTGTTGGTTGATGCCTAGGTTCACCTCGGACTGTAAGTGAGTAAGTAATGGCCCCTCAAGCATAAGACGAGCCAAGTCAATTTTTTTCGGTAAAATGGAATGGTTGCTGGTTTGCCCAATTGTGGCCTTTGAGCTTTTTGGCCTTTGTGGCTGGGTTCTTGGTAACTCTTCTAGCGATACAGGTTCATATCCTTTGAGTCCGAAATAATCTTCATTGTTTGATTTTCAGTGAAAATCGAGGCGTTTTTCGTAGACATTCAGGGGCCTAACATGTGGTAGCTGATGGAAGCTCGGTTCTTTGGCGAATCTGTTAGGGATGCAGACTCATATCCTTGTCGAAAATTCACTTTAAACTTGTCAAAGAGATGTCCAATTTCTGAGATCGACAAAATTGTACACCTCACTTACGCCATAGTTTAGGGATTCTTTCGTTTCTTTATCCTGAGATTCGATTGCTCCTTCATCTGAAGATCAAAAATTGTATCAATTTTGATACAAATTTGGATATTTCCCAAACGTGGTTAAAGTTTGTACTTTTCTTTTGATTGGAACGTCGAAACCGCAACCAACTTCACCCCTGAGACACTGGTGAAAATATGCAACTCCCTGACAATGCTGAACACCAATGTATATGTACTGATTAAGCAAAACTCCAAATAAACCATAAAGTTAACCAAAACTTAAGACCGAGTGGCAAGCCTTACATCGAAACATTATTCCATTCATATCGTCTGAGTAACCGTCAGTGAATCCTTTCACTTAACTTGTAAATGTGTCCTTATTAATAATTTACACTTCGCCGATAACAATGCGTTTGACATCCAATTAAAAGTTTTACGCCAAATTTTGTGGCATTCCACCGTCGCGTCGTCGCTTATTCACGCAGCATGACTGCCTTCATACGATGATGACACACAAGAACTGGTATCTCTCGTCAATTGTTAACGTTCTTCGTCGCTCTTTCACGTGGAATACGTGAAAACATTCGACCAGGCCAAAATTAAATTAAAGTATTGCACATACGAGACTACATGTTCGCCTGTTGACGATGTATCCTTTGCCTATCTCACCTCTAGGTAGCGTTTTTAGACCAAAAACAACACAAAAAAAAATAAACAGATTACACCAAACCAATACTTAGTCCTTGTACGAGGAAAAAAAAAAGAGTGCCAAATCCCAACTTATGAACAAATCCATTCTTCAGATGGCTTCACTGATGTGTGCCTGTTCATGTCCTGGTAATTCGTCAAGAATTTTGATTGCTTTTTGGGAAATGGATTTTTCCCTCTCCCCAATTGTTGAAATTCCTTGCACGTATCCGGTAATATTGTCCAATTGAAGTATTTCGATTGCATATGCGGGCTAGCGTCAACTATGTCACACTGTTGCCCACGAAAATCCAATCGTACCTCACTTACACACGCACGCACACTGTAACATATAATTTCTATTTGACCCTCTGTACCCCTCTGTACCCTGCTCCTCGTGCATAGTGTAAAAATGGGAGGCCTGCTCCCCTCCCCCCGCCCGGCATTTAACATTCCGCCCATATTCAACTGAGCTGATGTGCAACGACAAAACAAATGCAGATACACACACACACACGCACACGGATATATATGTATGTTTTTGGGAGATTCCTCCTGGAAATTCCGATAACTTTTCGTGTTCTGTTGCAGTCCTGACATTTTGAGATATTTTCCCCGATGTAATTTCCAAATTTTGGGTTCAATGTGGCAAATTGCTTGTTCGTCTTCGAAAATTTTCATCTCGTGTACTCATTGTTGTGACGTGCTTCCGATTTCGTTTTGTATCTCAAGTAATTGTGTACAATTTAGGTCCTGTCGGAGGAGCGTAACAATGTTTCAATCTCGGTTATATGATTTTTTTTTTTTTTCGTATTGTAACCACCGGAAAAAGGTGTGGGCAGAACATGATTGGAATTTAAAAACAATATTTTTGAATAACAAATTGGGGTTATTTTGAAACTTTTGCGACACGATTGTAGCCGTTGTTGCATGGACGTTTTATTTACCTTATAGTGTTTGAAGAGAGGTTGGGGTAGGAAACGATTTTGAGCTCTCTGAATCGATGGGCCACAGTTAAGGGATAATTTTTCACAAGGACTTCCCCATTATCTTAGGCAAGCTGTGTCCTTTTTTATGTTCTGCCGTCGAAAATGTTAAGCAAAGGTTTTCGGGGGAAGTTCGTGGTTCCACTACCCTATCCATGGAAAAAAGTTGGATTAAGTCCTGTGAACGTCTTTTGGGGTAATTTAGCACATTTCTGTCAAAGAAAGAGCAATCGTGAGCTACAGTCTTGGAAGAAATACTCACCCAAATCGGTATGAGTTACTTAAAGTTTCTAGTTGCTAAATGTGCAGCTTAACTCAGGAATCGGTTGACTCAGACACAACTGGTCTCTTGTTCTACCAGGAAACAAAATCCAGTATTACCTGTTTCACTGATTTTTCATTGACTTTCGTAGAAAGCCGATAATACTCTTCAGTGATGAGGAGCTTATAGTAGCAGTACTCACCAGATCAACACCGAAGATCTGCCATCTGATCCGAACAGGGCAATAACAAAGCGTAGGACACTAAGCTCCTTCGTGAAAAGAAATTGATCCGTAGGAACGCCAATAAGTTGCCTGCAATATTTTCTACTGAGATAAGAAGATGGTCGCTAATTTTTTACAGACGTTTGCGATCATACGTTTGTTCTGCCCTCATCCCAAAGAGCCACCAAATTGTATTCCAAAGAAACCCAATCATCAGTTGAGACCCTGGCCGAGGCCACAGCAAGACCCAACGCAAGTTCAGGTCCTGAGAAATAATCATCTGAGTCTTGCTTACCAATCTCTTTGAAGATCTCATTTTCCGTATTCCCAGTGTGACCTGGAACCCAAGAGGAAAAGAGTCCAACCTTGCCTCTGAATTGAAGGAGTTCTTGCATTTTCGAACTATTTTGAAACGGGTTCCAGGGTTGAACAAGGCCTTAATGTCGCAACCTAGACATCAGAAGCATACTTGCTTAACGAGTAGTAAAGTCCAGTTTTGTACTATGTCTCCACGAAGACAAAATCATCGTACCCTTGGCTGGTGTTGAAAATTTTCGTGAAGATTTAACTATAGTCCAACCCAGGCTCAGAGTCTGACTGAAGTCTGTTTTGAATGTAGGGAAAGTTGACTCTAAATTTTGCACAGTAGTCGAAGGGCAAACGACCTATAATTTGTTTGATCAATTCTTGTAGAGAGAAGATCTTGATTGATCGTTTACTTCCAACTTATAGAGTAGACTTCTAGTAATGTGGTAGGTTTAGATCATTAGAAATCATCCACTGAGCCTTGCTCAGGAATCTTATCGGCGATTTCATGACCTCAATCCCAGTGTGTCTGTATACTTGAACTATTTTCGAACTGGTTTACCAATGCCTTAAGATTAGCCTTAAAATGGCTACAGATACAAATACTCCGACCCTTCCACTTATACTCAACAATAAGGTCGGTAACGATTGGGATAGTATAGATCTTCGCTGGAAAAACAGCGACATGGATGCCTAAGAGTAATTAAGTCTAGTGTAGAGAGTCTCCACGAAGACAGCATCACCAGATCTTGGCTAGTTTGGAGGTATTCGATCCAACTACAGTTCAATCCAGGCTTACAGTCTGACTGAAGCCTCTTTCGAACACACTGAAAGTGGACTCTGAACTTGCACAGTAGCCGAAGTCCCGATTGCATTAGACGACATATCCATGAAAGCATGTAGAGGGAAAATCTTGACTGATCACTTACTTCAACTTATAGAGTGAGGTTCTAGTAATAAATTCTCATAGGGTAGCCCAACCCGCTTGAGCTGTCTTTTACGGATTCTCTAAAAGCGTGATTCCTATTCAACTGTTCTGGAGTACGCTTATGAATATGAGAGCAGATCTCATTCCATGCCACAACTTGGAATCCACTTTTAGTCTCAAATACTTGGGACTCCTGCAATATATATATTTTTTAAGATCAAGTCGTAAATCCCTTATGTGTCACACAACCCTTCGAATGTCTCGCATTTCATTATATTTCGCTAACCTGTACAAATCTTTTATTTTGTTAACTTTATATATTTTTTGTATCTTTTATTTATGGCTTCCCCAAAGGTAATGCCAAAGGGATTAGTGTCTTTCCTCGAGCTGAGAAATCGATGTCCTTCTGATCAAATTCATCATTTAAACAAATTGATCGAAAAGAATAGGAAATACAAAGAGTTTGTTAAATCAGCTCTCAGATCAAATTGTATTCATTACCACATTCATTTGCAGACGAATAAGGGTCCTGAATGTGGGCCTACCTCCGATCGACTGGGAATACTATAAGCGTAATGTACGGGCCGAGGCTGTTGGTATGGTTGAAAGGTTCCAAAAGAAATATACAGGTTTCTCTGTGCCTAAACCGGAAGACAAATACACGCCACAAATTGATAAACTCAAAGAAGATGTCAAGGTTTTCCAGTCTTTATTTTACTAACTTGAAAGTTATAAGGTATATGTATGCCATGTACTTATGTTTGCAGAATGAAGTGGCTGATTTCGTGAAAAAATCGAATCAACGTATTGAAGCTTATCAAAAGGAAATCGAAAGGATACGGTCACTGATGGCGTTTAGTCAAATGACATGGGAAGACTATTGCACATTGTATCCAGAAAGAGGGCCAGATTTTATAAGGCGACCAACATTTTGGCCACACGACGACGAGGAGCAAATCGGTTATGTTCCACCAAAAATCGTGTACAAGAAAAAGGCCGAGTCGAAAGGGGGGGATGAGAAGAAAATGAAAGAAAAAGAAAAGCCAGAAGCAAAGAAGGAACCACCTAAGAAAAAGGATGACAAAAAGAAAGACAAGAAGAAATAAAATGTGTGTTGACTTTTTGTTCTAAGAACTTGGAATGGTTTTTATTTGCAGATAGATTGGTGTCGTTTGTGGAGGGAAAAAGGGGTTGATTATGTTACTGAACAGACTACTTACATATATAGAGATTCTTCCCTGATGCAGACAAGCCTTTCTGAGTTAGATCTTCTTGAGAACAATAACCTTGGCACTATGGCTGCCGTGTCGGGAGCCTGTATAGTAAGTTGGGACCTATCCGAGTGTTTTTTTGGGGCAAAAACAACAAGTGATTAGTTTCTTTAGCCATAAATCATGGAATGGGCTTGAATGGATCCATACTGCATGTAGAGTGAGTGCTGATATTTTACTTCAGAAGTTTAATTGGTCGCGGTCGATCGCTGTGTCTATTGTGTAGTGTAGATCACGGCTTCACTGGTTGCCGAACTTTTTCTTTCAAATGGCTGGAAGATGATCTTGGTATCCTGGTATCTTTGAAGCAAACTCTATTCTCGTCTCCGAAGTTGTATAAGGTCCCCTATTAGGTTGACTGTTTTATTCCTCTAGAACTCTCCCTAAATTTGCCTATCCTCGTATGTTTTGAGGTTAAGTCTTCCATAGGTAGTCAAAAATCCATAGACAAAAAGGACCTCTAAATTAATCATCCTTTATATACATATTTGGCCAACTCCTGGGATATGTAGACTACATGGACATCATCAGTTGTTCTTAGAATGTTTTAAGGGCTTTTATGTCAAATGACGTATAAGTGAATCGAAGTGATCTTGACCAAATTGTGACAGTTGATAGCTACAGTGAATCAGCATACAGTTCAGCTATCCCGGCTTTCTGATTTCGTAATTGAAAGCAGACAGGAAAACTCTCCATCAGTTATCGCAACTGATGAACAGTATTGACAAGCTTGATGTTGTTTGTCTCCAGTTTTCTGTTTGAGAAATACACAATATGAAGATCGCTAGATACATATTCCATATGTTTTCTCTTGGATAGGGTATGTATAACTATTTTTTTGACATCCGTGTGAACCTCCGTGTGAACAGATGCAACTACCAAGTCAGTGTTCATTTACATACGTTGTCGCAAGTGATTAACCTTCAAAAATCGACATCCCTTCGACAAAGTCCTTTCATTCCGATCTACATACACGTACGAGTACAACCAATGGCTGTAACAATTCGTTAACTGAATCCACCAAGAGCAGTCGCACTTGACCGAAAGGGAATCCCCAAGGTATCACAAGTTATAAACTTCATTGAAAAACTTCCACACAAAAAGTTTTCACTCGAAATCTTCGTTTGCTTTCTCATAAAATTAACATATACGACGAAAGGGGTTATGAAAGGAAACCAAAACTCTTACCAAACACATCGTACAACTAAAAGCTTCTTATATGCCGGGAAGGGAGAAGGGGCTGCGCAACCAATATGCGATACATTGTGGGAAGTTTCACTGCGACTCTCATCGAAGGAACGCAAAACAATCCCCGGTGGCACTTTTCATCAATCAATCGGAAGACAGAAGTACCAACTGGAAAAACGTTACGATTTTTGTTTTCTTTTTTTGTCGGCGACTTTAAATCGCGTCCGCAACGCAACACATACTGACTGGGGGGGGTATATATGTACGTCCCCTTACACTCGAGTGGGAAGCTGACATCAGGGCCAGGAGGAAGGATATGTGGTCCGCCTTTTTCTAGTTCTCTAGCTAAAAAGTTATCCGTTACGATTCGCTCCATACGCCAATTGGGATAATGCACACGAAAAGCTTGATGATGATGGTGGTGCTGGTGGTGGCATTCCATCATTCCCAGCCACCAGCCCCAACCCAGTATCTCCCCAAAAAAGAAAAAAAAGAAAAAAAGGGGGCGAGTTAGATCAGAAATTGAATCATATGATGAAGTTGGCGATGCGGGTATCATCAACAATAACAGCAGCAAAAAGCACGAACAGGAGCCACCGATAACATGCCAAAGTCGGACTGGCTGTGCCACAAGGATGAGAAATCACGGTGGGCGAACGAAAATGTTTTAGGAAAATTGAAAAGACACACGAACTGTCACTGGCTGCCGAGAAATGTTTGATTATTATTGTGTATCGAAAAAGTATCCCTAATAAATGTTAAATTGATGGTTATCCGTTTTTTATTCTCGAAAAATAGCAGTTTAGCTCTCTTCGAGGAGATTTTCCACAACCTCAACCGATGATTTTTGTATTCCAAATGATGCTGGGGAGTTTACTCTTTTTTTTTTTTCTGTTCTTTCTGTGTGTGGTGTGTGTCCTGATTCCCGACACACAGAGTGAGGATCGAACTTAGTAAGAAGAAATACACAGGACACATATATTTCGCCTTTTTGAATTGAAAGCAATTGAGGCGGTCATGAATGAGAATTTTTGTGGAAGCAAAAATTTCACATCATCATCATCATCAGCAGTAGCAGCAGTAGTAGCAGGAGCAGCATCAGAATCATCATGATGCTAGGGTTGATGTTGTTCGATGGTGGTTAGGAGTTCTGGGCGGCGCCAGTTTAAATCGAAACAGATAAAAAGCTACAAACGGAGGATTGAAAGTAAAAAAAAAAGAAAGAATGTGCTCAACTAAGTGAATTTTCTAAATTAAGTTGATATTGGATAAATTTTCAGTGAATTAAGAGGATGGTTTCGGAGAGATGGGCGGCGAGCCTTAAGTGCGATTAAATGTTTCATGCAAAAGCCAGATTCGAGGAGTCAGCGGTTTTTCTTTGGGAAAATCTTATGGCAGTAAGTTTTATTTCTCGAGTGACTTATTGACTCGCGAATTCAATTCAATTGATATCGTTCATGGGAGCTATATCTTTCGATTTTAGGAAAGTGCGTACTTATATAGCAGGGGAGACGTTATATGGGTGCCCTAGGAACTTGCAAAGAGAAATCATTGTTTTTGATTTCCAGAAGGTCCTTCAATTTTCCGTACATCCTCTAGCTCTGACTGGGCATCCACATAGTAGATGATGGACAGATACATTTTCATCGTTGTGAGGTATTCTCTGACGCTCATGCCGTAATGCTAGGTAGTGTTGACAGAGATGGTCGAGCGTCAATGTAACTATGTTCGCTCAGTTCTCTTCCTATGATAGACCGGCCAGCTTCTAGCCATTGGGTCGGGTCCAGCAGAGTTCCTGGATGTTTAAGGATCCTTTATGAAGGAAAGAAATCAATCTATATGTATAGATAAGCATAGTAGTATATGATAAGCATTGGATCAAAGAAATATGGACCCAACAGTCTCAGGTTGAATGCATGCTCAAGATCACCTCAGAATTAGACGTACCCGCAAGGTAGGATCGTATTCTCTTATTATGAATACTGATGAATACTGCAGCAAATTCTTTGGTAAGAAATGGAATCCCAAGCGCGTCATCATTTATTGAATATAGTGAGCCATCTTCAGAGTCATTTTGTGTATATTATGATTCCCTAGTCTGGTGGCCTTAAGGCACTGAGCAGGGTAGAAAGAGTATCATGTATAGAAGCTGCTAGTAGTTTCCGATACAATAGCTTTGATAGCTGCTTAGCTGCCAATGACTATGACTATGGTGGTAAGAGGTGAGGTGGCTCAGCAAGAACCTCCGCTTGGAAGACGCTACATCTCTTAGTCGTTCGATTTCTGTTTCAAAACTTCTGACAAAGCAGGTACAAAGATTTAAATCAGAACCACACTTATCTCCTGTGTCGTGACGTACAGTAGGGTCTATACATCGCAAGTGGAAGAACAAGGAATAGGATCAGAGGACATCACATCGGGACAAACCACAACAGATAAGTATGGTTCTGGTTTAAGGCATCAAAACAGAGTCCGAGCAAGGCTCTGTTTTGGAAAATTCGTTGAATAGCTACCTTCTCTTGCATTATTTCTACGTTCACATGGTCAGGAACTCCTTGTTTCCTTTTCCTTACAAGGAAGTCAGACTAGGATTGCTTTTGTAGCCACTGTTGGACAATTACGATCGATGTTGCGATTCAAAGGCACGTTAAATATGTAAGTATTTACTAGGTCTTCAAGCCTTGCGATCATAATGGGGTTTCTGGCCTGAAAAGTGGACTGCATAGCTCCATAATCATACGTCCTCGGTATATGTATGTAAATATTCCTACTACATTCCACAGTATTTTTTATTGGCAGACTATATTTAATTAGAAAACAGAAATACTTCCACATACACTTTCCAATATCTAAGCATTCATTGCATTGCTGCTTCTTCTTTCTCGTCCTTCTTAAGCATTTAATTTAGTTCAGCTATTTGCACAGCAACTGCTAGGTCCTTCTAATTTGCAATTTCCTCAAAGAACAACATTTCAGTAATCTCATGCCAGTACGTATCCCAGGAACACCCTTTCGAACATTTTCTACAAAGGCACAGGCACTCAGTGTGCGTGTGTGTGTGTGTATTTATCTCGAATAAAGGACATGAGCTCTTTGTGATATTCTTAATTTTGTCATTCAAATTCGAATTCGTAACGTAAACACTGTAACAATGTCGCCTGTCGCATGCGGTTTTGTACAGAAGAAACCTATAATAGTTGTACTTCCTTCAGTACGACGAACGGACGAGTTAAACAAATGACAAGGACTAAATTAGAAGTAAATTTCCGCATGTTAAATCGAAAAGAGGATTTTGATTTAACATGCTGTTTAGATTTTCCCACTGAACGTGTGTCTTTTTGAGAAACAGATACGTTTTAGGGTTCATCCAACTGAAAATTGGTTAAATAAAACTTTGTACAAGAAAGATCCTTCACCTGATGAGTAGGTACTGCATGTGGGTATTCGACCTTTGGTTCATTAAGGACCTAACCAGTTGTTAGTATTTTAGAGTGTGTTAAAGGATTTATTATACCTTTTATGATTAAGTTTATGTAAATAGAAAACTTTTCTTCCAAATGATGTTTTAGGTATGAACAAGAGGTCTTTGCAGCCTTTAATTGGAAAAGGAAAAGTCGTTAGAGGCCATGCGCTTAGTAGTTTTCATACTTAAAGCTGACTGCAGATCAGCTACGGACTCTAAAGCCAACCAGTCTCAGCTTTATACCTCAATCTGGAACAGGAGTCGAAGTTCCTCGCCTCAACTACAAAGCCTCTGCGCTACAAATCCTCTCCACTTATGTTTTGCAAGCAGAGGCTATTGCTATAGATTCTGCTCTATCTATTTAACTTTATCCATGGAAATATAGACTGTACCTCACTAAAATTAAGATTTGACTACAACCACTGAACAAAGATCCTTGGGCGCAGTGTAAGGTACAATGATCTAACCATGGATGATTGTCCTACCCACAGATGGTTCAAAGATCAGATGAGGCCTTTAGTAGATCAGAAACATACATAGTGCTAGGTTTAGGTGGATCATCAGATCAGTGCGTAGTTCGTCGGACCCTGCATATAAATCTTAATGCTTGACTCAAATGACGAAGGAAGACATACTCAGAACTCAGTCAACTGGTGTCCTTAAATGTTATGATCATGGTTTGCTTCATAAGAATCTCTGATTTGTTTTTCTAGTCCCTGGGGCCCTAAGTGGAAAATATCTTATGGTCTAAGTGTGTCTGTATCTTGGAAAAGACAGCCACGCTAGCCTAAACCTGAATGTGATCAGAAAAAAAAACTGAATCCAGTAGGAACAGACCCTTCTTTGAGAAGAGATCAGTCAGCGATTGATTTGGTTGACTGACATATAGAAAGTGGATTCTGATCCGACATTCATGCGTCAAAAACTACACTGGGATCAGCCTTGTTTAAGATCTTTTAAAATATTAGGTATTTAAAGCGGCTGTCTGGTGAGTGGGAATCACGGTACTGAAGGACACAAGGTTGGAGTGTACCACGACATGCTTATACAACTCAAATAGTTGATGATAATTATTTTCAATCGCATCATGGTGACAGGGTATTTGATGATTTAATGTTTTCAAAACCCTGCACAAAAGGTTAAGAAGAAAAGAGTTCTAAGATCTAGAATGTAATACTCACACCACAAACTACTAATCCTTTACATAGACTGGCAACACAGCGAAAGAAACTCTATTGACCTAAATCCAAAACGATTGGATTCGAAAAATGATCTGTGAATGTTCAGAAGGCCTGGAGGCATGGGAGGACAAACGACTTAAGTAACTACAACATCTAGAACTGCTTAAGCCAATCTCCAACCGTATGCCTGTATAACACACGTGTCCTTTACAATTTCCGTCCTACGAATGTGAAAAAAAGGATTTTTTTCTCCTTCTTCTATCTCGTTTTTTAATTTTTTTCGCCATGTAAAACTAAATAAAATTAAACACCTGCAAATGTTTCCGCATTCATTCTTCTATTTCACTGTGTTCCAAAGGTACATAGATACTTTTTCTACATATGTATGCATACATATAGTATATGCGCATTTGTGTTTAGCACACCATTTCAGTTTCCAGATATTATTATATGGAAGCATTCATTAGAGCTCACTAATTACTCCAAGCTTTAATGAATAAGCTCTAATGAACCACTTTCCGTTAATTAAAAGTAGAGTAAAGTGGTCTGAGAGCGTCTCCACCACCAGTACCCTTTAACTCAACCCACTCCCTTAGCGTCGACCCTCGCCCCCACACAGCATCTGCAGTACCAACCAAGCAAGCAGTAGCAGTAGCACCAGTAGCAGCAGTAGCAGCACAGTTGTTGCCAGCACAGCAACATTTGGTTTATGACTACTAGTGGTCCAACTCTCTGAGAAGTCGGAGATAGAGGTTGAGGTTGAAGATGTGGATGGATGAATGAATGGTGATGGTGGCGGGATGTGAATAAGGATGCTTAAGGATTTAGTTGGGTTTTCTTGGTTAATTGGCAAAAGCGGTGGACGAGGGTATGATGCTGGCTACGATGATGATGATGATGATGATTGCAAAGCTACCTACTTCTAATAATGATGATGATGACGGTGGTGGTGAAGGTAGTGGCAGTCATGGTGTTGGTGGTCGAGCGGCGATATCCTGTTTCATTTCATTTTGCAGGTGCTTAAGTACGTGTATACACTCACTATACTGTATGTGTATGCATAGGAAACGAAAAAAAAAAAAAACACTCACTTTTAGAAGAATAAAACAGGAATCTGAAGCCGATATCCAGAGTAGCATCACCCCCCCCACCATGTTTGCCATGAATGATTAACTAAAAGGTAGAAATTTATGTGAGTGTGGAGTATCCTTACGCACTAATTAACTCCAGTGTTTTCTCATTTATTTCACAATGTATCCTCCCGTATCCCAGGCGAAACAAATTGCCTAAAAGTGGAATTAAATACTTAAGCCCTGGGATCTTGAATTCCTATCATCTGGCACCTTTCATTCCAGAGGTTTCGAGGGCAAGTTAAAAATATCGAAGTCAACCCCCATCTGCAGCAGCACCTAATGCCATCGGCGAGACTTCTTCACATGATTGATGAATTTTCGTGTCCTAGAAGGAACAAAAAAAAAAGAAAAACCCCCCGAAAGAGGAAAATAGAAAAACTCTAGTGAAGCAAACCGCAACGAATTTCGAAAAGTTGGAGGACGCGTCCGTTCGTCGTTTTCACTTTTGTTTTTTTAATTAAATAATTTTTGGGCGAGGTATAATTATATTTGGGAAACCATAATTAGCTTTAGAGCGAGCACAGCACAGTATTTCATCGTGTGATGGAATTCGCTGTAGGTCGGGCTGGCTGGGGCTGACTGAGGGGTGGTCGTTGTTGATGGTGTTGGTAGACGCTGCGACGTTGATGAGTTTGAGGATACAATCCTACATCCATTTCGCTAATGAGTATGGGCTTTAATTAGTGAAATTAAACGCAACGCGGCGCATATTTGCCGAGAGCGGTCTATGTGTGTATGTAGGTATGTATGTGCGAGGGGGGGTTTAATGTATTGGATTATTTAGTGGAGCTAAGATGGATGGGGGTTTATTTTGGGATGGTTGCTTTTGATATGAGACAATAATAATTAGAATTGGATGGCTAAGCAGATTGAAGTATGGATAAGGTGTGTTATTTTGGGTTAAACTGGTAGATAATCAAAGAAGACCAAGTGAAGACCATCCATGCAGCTATGGCAATGCGTCTTTTAGTTTCCAAGGAACTTAAATGTCCTGATGCTAAGCCGATTACACAGTCGTAACAGGGAATTCGAGGATGGAATCTGAGAAATTTGAAAATGTGTATGGTTAATGGCGATTCTTGACTTCTAGAGTTAATTGCCCTTCAAACTACAACTAATAGTGTGTAGTCTACTTTAGGGGAAAAGAAATAAATTCATCGTACGGAACACAGACTAGGAAGACCCAGCAATAACTAGATCTCTGGAATTCTGAGTTCAATAAGCTAGGGCGTGAAGAAAGACAAGTTTTCAATCAAATAGAACTTTCTGGGAACCCATTTGACTGGGATTTCTACGACAAAAGTTTGATTTAGAACATTCTCTAGAAAACCACAGATCGACCAATTTATAGTGCAAGAGGATGTTATAATCTCCCTTCAATTACGTGGAATCTGATTTTGTAAGACTACCATTACAAGGCACGTTATCTAAGACACCTAAGTACTTGTACTGGTCTCAGGAGAAACGTCGTCATGAGGGGTTCTATCTCCTCCACTATGAATACTGGTCTGAAACGAAATTTCAGAAATATTTGACAATGTTTGTGCCTATTATGGACGATGTTGCCATACTGTAGATAGGATAGTTCCTGCCCGCCATTAGTTATCCGCTAGATCGAGAGTTGGAGAAAGCGTTCTTAAAGCTACGACCAATGACTCAGAATTTCGTTAGCAATTTTAAATAATTTCCTAACGCTCCTCGTTCGTGAACTTCACTACGCTAAAAATATAAGCTTTAGTTAGTGTCTTGACATTAACAGATTATAGACAAAATATTAAGATTGCATTTTTATGAAGGAATGAAATTGTTATGTCCCTGTTAAAAAACCATTTATTCACGGAACTTTTGTTCAATCTCATTCATGTCGCCACCTCTTTGATTCCATATCGAGACAATGATCCTTGTTGGATAGATGATTTCCTGTATACGGTTAAGAGTGCCATAGTGATCACAATCGAATTGAAAAACTTAATTTGGAACATCATCATGACAGTAGTCTTTTACTTCAAATAGTAAGGACCAAAAGGATGTTGCTTTTCTCAGAAATTCCACGCAAAGTTTGAACTTTTTTTTATTCTTTTTACTTTGCATACAATTGATTGGATTTTGACTATATTTTCAGAGGTATTAGTGATGTCCTTACATACTTCAGATTTTGTAACTATTGTCCAATCTCCTGTACCGTGGGTAGGAAATGTTACTGCTTGTTTACCATCCAATATACTCCTTCATAACATTTTATTTGCCCGAACCTTATACATTAGGAATCGGGAGTCGAATAATAATATCGCCCCGAGCTCTGAGTATGTCCAAGAAGTTCCATTGCATGGCTTAGGTTTCTGGACTGTAACCAGAAAGACCCTTTGTAGCTTCTTGCATTTATAAAGCTACCCTCTGACAAGTATTGCATTATGGAAAGTTTATTAGACGCTGCACTACAAAATACCTAGTTAATGTAACACTTAGGTACTCCAGGCAATGTAAGTTAGCAAAAAAGACATCTCTGAAAGTAAATGATTTCAGTAGTCGCTTCAACGACTACACACAGTTGGTGTGTGGCACTTGATCTATGAAAATTAGTCATTAAAACCTAACTAAAAGGCAAACAAATTGAATTTTCATGTCTAAACGTAATAAAGTGTCTCTACAACATTTGCGACAAGTTGATTGGTTTGAGTATCTGTTCCATTGAAACCCTAATTGCCCACAGTACATGGTCTCCATTAACTGACCACTGCCAACCGCGTTTCAATTGAATCACAACCATTGCGACTACATGCTGCATCTAGCACATCGTCACCATCAATTAATTAACGCACACCCTCACAGTCAACCTCAACTGTGTGTACCATTTAATAACCCGACACTCAATAACTGCGAATAACACTCCAACAAGACGCATTTGAATGCTACTATCTCCGGCACAGAACACATCCTATGAAACTTATCGTAATAACCTTATATTGAACCACCACCACTGCCACCCATCATACTTAGTACATAGTGTTGCTCATTACGTACTCTGACTGAGTGATGTGTGTGTATTTATTCTTCATCCTCAATATTGTAGGTGGCGTTCGCAGGATTAGAAACTGCACTACTGCATCATCATTAGTGCAACCATCATCCTAGTTATTACCATCATCACCATCGTTGGTAGTCCTTGCCATCAGGCAGGATGGGTCCTTATCATCAACAGCAGCATCATCAGTATTAGCTGGAGCAGCATTAGCAGGATCAACATGGCAGCTGAAACGAACGAAATGTTTAATTACCTAACCTCAGATTGCACTCAACTCCATATGAAAAGTTGTTAACTCTTCCACTCGTCTAAAAGGAGAGGGTTTCCTGTTTCTTTTTTTTTTTTTTGCATCCTTCTGAGGTTTTTTTTTTTTTTTACTGCTTCAACATCAATCCAAACTACGCTTGGTAATAGCCCACACATATGTACAAGTGCTGGGGTTTGGTTTCGGGAAACACAGCTCTGGACTAAGTTGGCCCGCATACAGTGCGCGTCACCACCATTATGTCAATCTGCCTCACTATGGCTACCTACTACCTACGTGTATCCACCATACCAACGAGAGACGTATTAGTACGACATCAACCACGACGACGGATGACTCCAACGACGACAACGACTCCGATGACGATGACGATGACGACTACGATGAGTTGTGTTCCACCATCCCGTCCGCCTGCCTTCAAGCGCCCCTTCTCGAAGCATCCGAGAACGCTCGGAACGAGTGATTTTTCATTTCGACTAATGTCCAATTACACTAATGCATAAAAGCTTTTTCACATATCCCTCCAACTCGTCAATTTATACTAATGAACGTAAATTTTTAGCTCCAGCTTAGGAAAGTGGTAGCATGAGTAAGTAAGGCCAGACACCAATTCACCCATCTCCACAGTGTGGACGCAGAGAGCATCCTGAGCAGGAATACAAAAAAAAAAAAAAAATATAAAACCTACTCCGGATAAACTTCGTTTTGATGTCTGGCCTGCGAACGAAGTTCGGATGATTTCTGGTCGCCATCGCTCTTGATGGGCATTCGGTAATGGTGATGGTTGGCCGGATGTATGTATGTTGGGCTGTAGCATGGTCCAAACGTGGGTATGTATGGCCAAATGCACTTATACATTGCCAATGATTCAATATTTGAAGTTTCTACTTCAGTTTTAATGTCAACCATTTGATGACGGAGATGAATGAATCGATGCTAAGTGATTTCCTCTGGTTGGCGGGTATCATGTGAAATTTGGCGTTGCTGGGTAGTTCTAACTGGCAAACCACTTCTTATTGATTAGATTTTTTTTTTCTATGTTTGTGTGAGTGCTTGCGTGCGGTAGAAAATCATTTTTTGTTTTCGCTAAATGGACGACAATCTGTTTCTAAGAAATTTATGATCCATTGTCATGGTTGGCTAGAAGTGCAGTAGTTAACAAATTGGCAAAAGCGAGCTCGTTTTGTCAAGAATCAGAGACAGTGTTCCGAAGACTTTCTAAATCTGTACCTTTACTGTTGGCCAGAATAATGGAGTTTTCTACATTGGAGCATACTCATAGAGAGCATTTGGTACACTGCTGCTAAGAGTCCTTATACACAAGACATTATAGGAGTAGAGTGCCCAACTCGGTGTAAGATATCTACAAGAACAATGGAAACTAATAGATATAGAACAATTAAAGTGTTTTCCAGTTCGCTTGGATCGTAACAAGACATCGGGTTTCGGGTTTAGCTGATGCTTAGGCATTCGAGAGAGATGGGGACGTAGGTGTCTTTGCTTTTGTGTCACCACAGCCTCTGCAAAGATCTGTTTCTGATGGGTATTCTTCTTAAATGAGCTACCAGTGATATGTGGTCTGTAAAGATGTCTATGCGGACAATCAGTTCTTATCTGTTTAAAGACAGAGCTTCTTAGAGCTCTTTTTGTTATATAGGGTGTTTTTCATGTTCCAGGTTGATTTTGTTCAAATCGTAGTTCAATTGTGAATACGCGGGGCAAATCTCGTAACTTTTTTGGTGAATGCTGAGTGGGTCAATTATTCAGCATGTAATGAGTATTTTTAAAAATATGCATACACTGAGAATTAATGGAAAAATTGAGTCCCCCGTACCCTAGAAAAGATTGATGCTGTGAAGCAGAGTGTTGCTGAATGTTCGGGTACCTCTCATCTCGAAGAGTGTCAAAAAGTGTTGACATCGACTAGTCCATATAGTCTATTAGATCCCTTTATTTGGCCCTTCTCGACTTCTTCTTTCAACAACCCAACGACAAGCTTAATACTAAATGACAATATCCGAAAGTGCTTTAATAATACCAAATATGTGCGAGAAAATAGGTTACGTATACGCCATCGAACAAGATACGCATTACTTTCTTCAATCCTCCAATCACACATCTCGAGCCAGATAATCTGTTTCTGTGTATTCGAGGCGCAAACTAGCTTAACTGTATCCTCGAAATGGAAATAGGAAACAGAAAATTTTTTCAACCAAAAAATGTGTGAGAAAAATGACAGTGTATAGCCCATAAAACTACACACCCACAATCTTGTGAAATCTTTAAATCACACATCTCGAGCCAGATATTCTGTTTCCGTGTATTCGAGGCGCAAAATAGCTAAGCCGCAGCCTCGAAATGGAAATAGGAAACAGAAAATTTTTCAACCAAAAAATGTGTGAGAAAAAGGGTTGTGCTTAGCCCACAAAACTACACACCCACAATCTTGTGAAATCTTTAAATCACACATCTCGAGCCAGATATTCTGTTTCTGTGTATTCGACGCGCAAAATAGCTAAGCTGCAGCCTCGAAATGGAAATAGGAAACAGAAAATTTTTTCAACCAAAAAATGTGTGAGAAAAAGGGCAGTGTATAGCCCACAAAACTACACACCCACAATCTTGTTGAATCTTTAAATCACACATCTCGAGCCAGATATTCTGTTTCCGTGTATTCGAGGCGCAAAATAGCTAAGCCGCAGCCTCGAAATGGAAATAGGAAACAGAAAATTTTTCAACCAAGAAATGTGTGAGAAAAAGGGCAGTGTTTAGCCCACAAAACTAGATACCCACAATCCTGTTATATCTTCAAATCGCACATCTCGGGCCAGATATTCTGTTTCTGTGTATTCGAGGCGCAAACTAGCTAAGCTGCAGCCTCGAAATGGAAATAGGAAACAGAAAATTTTTTCAACCAAAAAATGTGTGAGAAAAAGGGTTGTGCTTAGCCCACAAAACTACACACCCACAATCTTGTGAAATCCTCAAATCACACATCTCGAGCCAGATATTCTGTTTCTGTGTATTCGAGGCGCAAAATAGTTTAGCTGCAGCCTCGAAATGGAAATAGGAAACAGAAAATTTTTCAACCAAAAAATGTGTGAGAAAAAGGGCAGTGTATAGCCCACAAAACTACACACCCACAATCTTGTGAAATCTTTAAATCACACATCTCGAGCCAGATATTCTGTTTCCGTGTATTCGAGGCGCAAAATAGCTAAGCCGCAGCCTCGAAATGGAAATAGGAAACAGAAAATTTTTCAACCAAGAAATGTGTGAGAAAAAGGGCAGTGTTTAGCCCACAAAACTAGATACCCACAATCCTGTTATATCTTCAAATCGCACATCTCGGGACAGATATTCTGTTTCTGTGTATTCGAGGCGCAAACTAGCTAAGCTGCAGCCTCGAAATGGAAATAGGAAACAGAAAATTTTTTAACCAAAAAATTTGTGAGAAGAAGGGCAGTGTTTAGCCCACAAAACTAGATACCCACAATCTTTTTATATCTTCAAATCGCACATCTCGGGCCAGTTATTCTGTTTCTGTGTATTCGAGGCGCAAACTAGCTAAGCTGCAGCCTCGAAATGGAAATAGGAAACAGAAAATTTTTCAACCAAAAAATTTTTGAGAAAAAGGGCAGTGTTTAGCCCACAAAACTAGATACCCACAACATTGTTATATCTTCAAATCGCACACCTAGAGCAAGATATTCTGTTTCTGTGTAAGTCTACGAAATGTGCTTAAATATACTCTCTTTTGGGCTACGCTTGAAGCGATCATATTCCTTGATAAAAAACATACATATATTATAATGTTATTAATAAAATTGCATTTGGTTTGAAAGTTATTGAAAGAAAAACATCGACTAAGAATGTAATGGGCACCCTGTATTGGACTCATGATACTTTTGAGAAACGGCATGCTGTAAAGGCATGCTACGTTTAATTCATCAGGTTCGGAAAGTACAAAATAATCCTGTATTGGAGAGGACGCTAGGGCTATGTGATCTGGTTATGTATGGTTCGTTTAATTCTGAGCTTTTTCTAGCTACCTCATCGTACATGAAATACATAGTCGTGGGAGCCCAAATGCCCCAGAATCGATTTCAAAAAATGTTATCAGTAATAGGTACTTTCATTACTATTTCATAAAAAAAAGTGAGCATGGCTATTAAATATACACTTAAACACGCAGAATGGAATGAGTACCAAATTTCAGACCCTTGAGGTGTAAATTGAAAACATGGAAACAAACCAGTTCACAAGGACGTAGTCAAATCTATCCATTCCTTATAACTTATCTATTATATCTTCCTATTCACCTCCGACGTACGGCATCCGCATTCTTAGAGGCGCAAGGCAACTTCAAGGGTAAAATCAAAACCCTTTGAGCGCAAGCAAATTTGGTAGGTTTTCGATGGTTTTTTTCAATCGTATCGAACATATGGAAATGCCTGCCTTTTTCATATGACTACTGATAATATATAGTAGGTTAGTGTTGGGATCGTTTCTCTTCTATTTTTTAGAAGTCCTGTATATCATCTACTTACCTTTACTTAATACCAGCCGTAGTACGTTACATTCGTCTTTATCGCGCCTTAGATCGTTTAAAATACTTACCAAGGGAAATTGGTGTTCCAATATTTGTTCATTTCAGAGGACTAATTCGTTAGGTATACAATATAAAACTAAGCCTATATTTCATTCCACAGTAATGACCCCCTCACCTTATATAACTCCTTCTACTTCAAAATGTACTTCTTGAGACCAGAATAAGCATGTTTTTCATGTTTACTTAGAGACTTTGCATTTTTAAAGTTTTCATAATTTTTCCTGAGGAGGCTTTTACTACTTTTATAGTGTGTATGCGTGAGACCTGGTATTGCTAATCTGCTCCTCATCTGCTGTTACTTTGGTCATAGAATGGAAGGATTTTGAGGTCAAAAGTAGGGTATATCAGGGGTGCCTACTGTCAGTGTTGTCATCATCGACGTACTTAGTTTCACAACGGACCTCATCTGATGGGCTAATGCAAACAAAGTGAGGCTAAAAGTAAAAACAGCCTAAACAAGAGCTCTAAGAACATATAGCACTTGCAGTCAATTCAACATTGCCAGACAGGAGGTCGAGAAAATAGACTTTTTTCCTATATGAAGGAAGTGTGGTCTCGACTATCCGCGCCAGTACCGAACTAGATGTGTGCAGAAGAATATACGAAGTTAGGGTGGCAAATCCCCCAGATAGATCTAGAAATCCAATGATCTGAACAAAAAAAACGAATCAGACACCGTTTCACTTCAAAGTAGAATCAATCCTGCTGTATGTATACACTTGGTATATACTTGGCATTGTTGACACCGTGTCCCACTTGAAGGTTAAAAGAGATCCAAAAGATCTTCTCTTTAAGGATATTCTCCGGTTCGGGTGCTGTATGTCTCTAAACGTATAGGATGTTTCTATAAGCTCCTATCGAGGTGATCATTTTTTGTTTCTTATTATTACTGGTCCGTAGATGGAGTTCAATATTGCTGTGGAAATATTTTTTGGTGACAAACTGGCAAGTTGTGTAACCTATCCCTAGAATTTTTGATAAGTTTCAATGCGTATTTCTGAAAGTACTTGTAAATACATTCACTTAGCTTTAATGCTTTTTTTTTTACAATCAGTTTCGTGTCATTGGTTTACATATTCGTGGCTAAGGAACCCACAATGCCACTGTTAAACATCCATTTGTATACATCCTTCAGACCCTTGAGAGATCTACAGTAGTTGTTCAACTGCTAGGGAGCTTTTGATGATCCCTTTATCGTTCTATGAGTCTGACTGAGAAGGAGTTTGAATATAACGCCTTAAAGTGGGTGGTATATACTCTCATAAGCCAGGACTAGAACTTCCCCTCTTTCAAGGTATTACTTTCGAGACGTTTATTAAACTTTTTTCGAAGTTTCTTTTGAATATTTCACCCAACAGATACATCTGTACCCATAATTTTAAATTTCAAAATCCAATATGCATATGCATTGTGTAAGGACATGGGTACACACATATGTACATATGTATTTGTCTCGCATCTCTCCAAATTACATTTGAATTCCATAATTATTATTGTATTCCTACTTGAGCCAAATCAAATATGTTATTATAAGCGGTTTCAGCCTGCGGCTTATGTGTAATATGTTATTACTGTAGTTTATAGTCGAATTAAAGGGTTATAAAAAATTTAGTTGACATAATGAATTCGATTATACGGTTTCCATTATGCCATTAATTGGCTGTTTTGTTAAACAAAGAGCAAACTTAATTAGGGTCGATTGCAATGATTAGTTGCCTCAGGCTTGTAATTGGTTGAACATTTCACGCTTTCGCCTGGATATGTTATACACACATATATATGTAACGTAATACCTACATACATGTGTGTTGTAATCATGTTTCCTAATTAGCTAGGAAGTTGTGTACATAATGATGCTTGGTAATGAAATTTAAGCCAACAAAAGGATGGAGGGATTTATTTTGTTTAATTAAAAGAAAAACATAAAAATTAGTTCAGATTTTTATTTGGTAAATATTTTCAAATCCATTTGATTTTCATGGTCAATTAGTTAGTGGTAGGTGATTTTTTTTTTATTTTTATGTTCTTGAAAGTTTTTTAAAGAACTGCTTTTTCGATGAAATTGTCATAACTTGTTCAATACGATTTTATGTTGTTTGGTTGGTTTAGACCGGAACTTGTACATAGAGCAGAAACGATCCATTGTACTGGCGTTCAATAAGGTGGGAGGATCACTCTCTTACTCTGGGAACCAGGCGATGATCAGATCGTTAAGATCGTTGAAAAGGTATTTACGTAGTGTAGCTTTCCCGATATTGGCGAGTGCAGGGCATGTGCATAGGAGATGACTTATGAACTCCTATTCCTTTTCGTCCCAACAGCTTTTGCAAAAGTCATTGTAGGGAATTGCATTGTCTTTGAGCATGCCTTCCCATAGCACAGTGCCCAGTTAGGGTCCATAGTGAGTTTTCTGGCTGAAATCTTCGCTATAGATATACAGTATTAAGCGCATTCGCTTTTGTGGCAGTTCTTTCTGGTAGTAGAACTCTCATTCACTGAAAGCCATGTCAGTTAAGTTTTGGTTAGTTGTCTTATAATCACTTAGGGATTATGGACAACGGTGGCTTACAGCGCTGGCTAACAATTGGAAACACCAACCTTACAAAAAACGCATGCAAATTATTAACAAATTAGGAATCTGGTCGACATTATCATTTATGCCATCGAAACGATATAGTCCTATCCGTTATGTGGAGGTTACACATTGTTTTCGAAAGCTTGGTACTACACTACAGGCTTCTTTATCAATTGTTCACGTTCAAATCGGGGGTACTGTTGGTGATCCGAAGGTAGATGGCTTCTGTGAATTGATCAATCCACGGCTTACTTTTAGGATTATAATTTCGAAGCTGGGACGACCAAGTGGAAGAATTTCTGTTAGTAGAGGGTGGAGTAGATGGTCTATTACTTAAGAATTTAGTGGTCAATGTGGAGATCTGGTGAGATGGTCCTGCAGGCCGAAGGATGAGTAATAATTGCCCAAGCAGAACGCTGGTATAGCAGCCTGGAGAAAACTGATTAAAACCATTCCTTCAAATCTTAAGCATAAGCTACCTAGATCGAAAATTTGGCGTGGTGTGAAAATTGTTCACCCTTCTAAATGTTACAAGTTTAATTTTCTCCAATGAAAACAGAGTCTTATTTTAGATCGGAAGCTACATTCGCTCCATATCTGAGCAATAAGACCGATACATACTCACTTGTCTGGTAGATTGTCTTTGCTTAAAGATCTTAGCAATGTCTAGCAAAGAACTTGTTTGATCTTTACCGGAGCATATCGGATGACACTTTCTGCTCCATTTGAACTCTTCGAGCAGGCCTTAATAAAACGTTATCCTGGCTAAGAAGAGTGTGATATTTTCTATAAATATTCCAATATTGTCAGACATGGAAGTAGCATATACCACTACAGTAAGTGTCATCTCTGGCTACTACTTAATAGACACAGATTCAGTAAGATTTCGGGTAAACCTTGTAGAAGTTCTATCGACAAAAAGTGAAGAAAAATAATGCAAGGCAGTCTTCTTTCTTGGCGGTCATCTAGCCGATGTGGTAAATATATGAATTACAAGTCTTTCCAAATGTAGGCTTATGGCTCATCCAGGACATTTTGCTCACCGAAATGGTTCATAATTCTTTTGTGAACTTGCGGGCAATGAACTCATGATAATGTGCCCCTTTTTATTTATAAGACTGGGACTTGTCTACTTAATCTACTCGAAGAAGAATAGTATGGAATGAGACTAAGTGGAATCTAAGCAGGCTTACTCTATTGCATTTCAGCACCCACAGTTCTTTCGAATATGGTCCTCATGTAATACAAGCTTCCTTGAAGTGTTATGCTTTGCTTTTTTGAGGTTTTCAAAATGTTCTCTTCTCGTGGTAGGTGTCTTCAGATGGTACGTACTCCAAGTAAGAGACTTGTCGAGCTTGGTTAAGCTTCAGATTTATTTCAGACTTACGGGTAGGTGCAGGTCTCTAAAGACCACAATAGATTCCTTAAGTGACATCATTGTAATTATTGAATTTGCCCAATTGCGGGATTCGGCAATCTTCACTTTAATAAACAAAAAAACCCAACAAACCCGGTGCCAAACAGCGTCCCCATCTGTGTGTATCCATTCAGTGAAGCTTAATTCCATCCAATATTTGCACACAACCAACTGAATCATTTCACTACCACTTCATCTTCAAAGAACACATCCAGGAGCATGGCTACGGCAGCGAGTATACAACTCGAGTACCGGTTGCACGTTGATTCTGAATCTCATAGGCGATTTGTAGCTCAATTTTCTGATTTTGATTCGGCTTTGGAATTCTTCGTTGGATTTCTGTTGTTTTTTTCTGTTTTTTGTTTTGGTTTTTGTTCTTTTTTGCCTAACGCCTCACACCCACAATGCAGCGAAACATCCGCTGCAACAGAGTGTAGTAGTACCTGAGATCCTCTTGGAATCGCCACCGTGTGCCGCTTTATTGTCGTCGTTTTTGCACCTAGGACGTGCATCGCAGGTGTAAATCAAACTAGCGTCATCGTGTAGTAGCACAGTCCTAGCCTTCCTCCAGCTACTAGTTAGTTGTTTCAGCAAATTGGATTTTAAATTAAAAATAAATGTTAGCCAGAGCCGCTACAAAGCAGTCAAAATTGCTTTCTTTGTTTCCAAGCTGGCGGTCTCTGCAGTGGGTATGGCACATCCGTCGGACGGGTGGGGCGGCGGCGGCGGCGGGGTGATGGAAATAGTTTGATATGTCTGTTTGCAAATTGAATTTTCCTCGAAATGGACATGTGTGGAACGAAAGCTTAGAGTTTTCCCAATGCGCGATGGAGAGAAGGGTGGGTTTTTCCGCGATTGATTTTTCTTTCATTTACGACAACGATGGCCGAAGTGGAAAAGTCATGCGAACCACCGAAGGAAGAATGTCTGCCGACAAAGGGATGAAAGTTAAATTAAATTGAATGAAGGAGATTGACTTGGCCGATAAAAGCAATAAACTGGATTGTTGCTTGGAGTTTTAAGATATTAAATTGGATATGGCTGGGAGTTTCGTGTCCATTAACTGTGCAATTAATTAGCACAGCGTCTGGAGGGAAATTAACTTGAAATTATTAAAACTTAACACGCTTCAGTAGAATTGGGTAATTTAATCAGGATTTGGAAAGCTTTTGTAATACACATCGAACTGTATCGGTAGCCAGGGTGGAGTACTCCTGTATCGATTCGATTAGTATCCTCTGATTAATACATGAACGTATCATGCACAGAGGTGTTCAGGTTTAAAGGAACCCTTGAATAAATGACGAAGCAAGTCAGCTGTTCCTGATCAACTGTTCAATTGCCGAACTGTTCCTCGACCTTATAGCATACTGGCAGGGCTACTGAGGACAAGCGTCCGTTTGTGTTTAGAATGCACAGACACAGAATGCACTGACTCGAACTGTGTCACGAGGGGGTAGATTCAGGATGTGCGTAACTGGCTCGGTGGCGTATGCGTAACCAATTTTCCCACACACGTTTCGACTGAGAATTGTTTTTGTTTTTTTCACACATAGCAAGCCAGTAGCTTCGTTAGTTGGTGCTTAGGATTCACAGAAACAGAATATCTGACTCAAACTGTGTCACGAAAGTGTAGATTCACGATGTGCGTATATGGCTCTGTGGCGTATGCGCAACCAATTTTCGCGTAGAGTTTTCGTCAGATATTCTGCTAGCATAGCACAGTATAGCTTAGGATGAGCATTGCTTTAAATAAATGTACTGGTGACGTTTACATTTAGCAGAACCGTTTATTCTGTTTGAGTGTTGTTGAAGGCATCTTCTACTCATAAGAAGTGGTTAAGCTGTACTACGAATATTTGCTGTTTTTTACCTTTTCGCATATAACGATCCGTCACCACCGAGGCAACAGAAGCCACCCAGCTGTACCTACGTATGCGTATGTATGCGCGACATATACGCAAGATTTAATTACATGAAAATTAGCTGTACAACATAAGTGCGATGTGTGTGTTCACCTCTGCATGTTTTATGTTAATCACATCCTCCGTTAATTATTATAACCAAACCTATTGCCATTTAAAATTTAATTAGCTCACCATATATTCCGAAGTTATTTAGTAAACTAATTAAAAGTACTCCTCAGCGCGCCTGTCTGTGTGTATGCACCAGTCGTCCTTCCACCGCCCGGGAGCTGGTATACAGCAATACGACAAACGGCAGAAAAATACACACAGATTGAGCCTGGCAGGAGGTGGGACTCACAAAAAAAAAAACCCAAATACGAATAATATCATAATGGATGTGAAATAAAGTTGACAAAACGAAAAAAAAAGAGAAAAAAACTGCGAGTGATTAAAATCCTCCACAGGGACTCAATTACGGCATGAAAGTTCATATAATTAATAATTAATTATCACAAAGCGTTTAATTGGAAGAAGGATTTATTTCCCCCCTCTGTACGCTTGTCGCACACCGCTGCTGGCCGCCTGCCACTGTCACCAATGCTCTGAACAGCCGCAACAGTGGCAATTGCTGCTGCAAATAGAAGCATCAAGGTGGATCTACATATGTATGTGTGATAGCTATAGCAAGTCTGACACTTTTTTTTTTTTTATTATTATTATTTTCGTTGTGGTTGGTGTAGTGCTTTTCGCATTTTTATTTCGCTGCACTATGTAGGTGTCTGTGTTGTCGAGTTTAAGAGGATTTAATCGCTTTATTACATCATGTCACAGAGTATTTATTTATTTAACTCTTTTTGATTGTCAAATTAATTCTGTATTTTAATATTGAAATCGTTTGATGTACATAAATATACATATGTATGTACATATAGTAGAAAATGTTCGTAATGTTGTGGAACATACCTATAGTTCTTTACAGATTCCTGAGCAATGCCTAAGCGTCCTCGTTTCAGTTAACGTCCAATTTTCCGATGTTACCCTAGAATTCCAATTGTGTCTTCTACAGAAGCGGATACCCTCTTCCTCCATGATCTCGATGGATTTCCGCAGCATGGCTAACGCTAAGTGGAGTCCACTCTCCTACTGGTGTACTTTGGGTCCAATATAACGAAAAGAAAACTAGAGAGCTCCTGTATCTCAATAGTATACAGCTGCCACTTCTCATCAGTACCCTCACAGGGCATGACCCAATGGCGGCTCACACCAGTTGAATGAGATTCAGCAGCTCAAACCTCTGGGGCGACACCAGGCTGGAGGAAGAAACGAAGCACTTCCTCTGCGATTGCCCAACTCAAAGTCAGAGTCAGACACAAAACCACCTTAAAATTCATAACGAAAACGGGCTGGTTCAGGAGGGCCGATCCCGCCATGGACTAACGAGTTACAATAATTTTCTGTTATTGATATACTTTCAGGTATCCCACACTGGGGGACACAATGGATCTCTCGAGATCCGCGTGAGACTGCACCCTTCTTCTTGATTGGCAGTTACCTTCTTTTAGACATTTTTTCTATTTGTTCACTCTTTGTCCAGCTAAGTGTTGATCTTTCAATAGCATCAACTTTTATTTAAGTTTGCATCATTCTCAGGGTCTCTCTTAAAGAAGGATAGCTTATAGTTCTTGCTATTAACTAAGTTAATCAGACACAAGAAGAGGGATGGATATCTTCCCAAACAACTTCTCGAGATCTCCAAGGACGAAAAGAAAAAAGAAATTCTTCAAAATTTCTGAAGTAAATGCTATGCCTAGGGACTTGGAAAAGACTTTCAAACAATGGTTTGGATCCATCTATGTCCATCTCCATCGTAAAATCATTCAAAATTAACTCGAATCCCCAAGCAGTTCTGCTAGGAGCCTTGGTTTTATACTTGACATGAAGGTCAAAGTATAGAACATTTGCGTGGGTAATATTAACACAAGCTAGCTGCGAGGATATTGCTTGCTTTAAGACTGCAATTGTTACCATTGGGTTTCCAAAAAAACAAATCGAAGGGAAAAAGTGGAGTACATGGATGAGAATCCATTGTCAACTATTCTGCATTCGAGAGATAACCCTTAAAGTTTGTAGAGTGGGGCAGCTGATCTTGTCCGGTACCCCTATTCAATGAATTATTTGCGGTTGAAAGCCCCAATAAGCCCATATTTCCGCCATATTTAAATATTTATCGAGTTATTACCAGCTGAAAACTTCATCACTGGAAAAACAAGATCAGAAGGAAATGATAGATCAGCAGGTAGATTGACATACAGACTTCCATGATCTTCCTTTAGATCTGGCGCCTTTCTGTATAGTCTGATTGTCAGCTTTTCGATCAAAAATTCACGCGAAATTATATCAAATAGCAGTCGCAAGTAGGCATCATCAAAAAGTCTTAGAAATAAGGAGGTTGTTAGGTCAAGTTTAAAACAATTTCCTTTGCTAAATCTATGGCTTGGTGCATTCGGATTGTTTCGCTTATAGTGTCAAAATTCATCTAAGAAATACCAAAAATGTAAGTCTGGCCATGGATAAGCCTCTAGTCAACATTATGTTTGTTAAACAAGCTCAGTCCACAGACTTACCCACCGATAAGGCTATCATCTTCCATTTGACCGCACTGCTCTGCACTGTATCGGATAGAACTACTGACATGAGAATGGTGATTCCACAATATTCCAAACCAAAAAAGCCCTAAATATCAAGTGAAATACCAGGCACTCTCCAGCACTCGGGATACACAACACACGTACACATTGGAAAACCGCCCCCATACTCCAAGGGAAGGATGTTTAATTTGTGTTAGAAAACATTTTCAGATCCCCGAATTAATTATCTCTCCTCCATTTACATGGAAACTTTTATTTGCTCAAAAGATAAAGCAAATTAATTAGAGAGCCAATTAAAATTTTAACTAAATAACAAGCGACGAGCGAACGGGGAAGGCGAACGTTCACTACAACAATACGAATAAACCATCAGAACCAAGGGGGTGGTAGAATACCGAACACGAAACGGAAGAGGCTTCCTCTGCATCAGATTTTTGGGCATAGAAAGGAGAGTCTTACTTGTTTGGCCTCGCTGGTGTGCAATAGATCACACTCACTCGACAGAGAAAGAGAGGGTGGGCGAGAGCGAGAGTCAAAAAGGGGTTGGGGGTGCAGATGGAGGCAATTGAGGCGCACGTTGATATTATATGAAAACTAAAAGAAAACCTCTCTCCAAATGGTGGGGTTGGCTGGCTGGCTGGCACAGGAACTACACCAGGAACTTTGTGGAAATCGTATTTCAGGTTTCTTTTGCTCTGCTGTTGCGTTGTTTCGCATTTAGTGTTTAACTGGGGTTTTAGGGGTTTTTGGGTTGTTTGGTCGAACAGGCTTCTAGGGCGCCATGCTGTAGGGGGTTTAGACATGAAGGAGTCACAATGAATACCCGTAGGAGTATGGGAAGAGGCATAAATTGCTTGCTGAAATGGAAACGGCATTGTAATTTGAGGGCGGTTTGTTGGAGGTATTCGCTTTCACAGGCAAATAGTGAATTTAGTGTGAATGGAAGTATTTCTTGTGGATAAATCGGTTCTACCGATTATCACTTGGAAACCGAAGCGAAACGAGGGAACGAGCTAATTTTTGTTGCATGCAAGTAATTAGCTATGTTTTGGGTTTTTTTTCCTAATTATTGATTGAGATTTTAGACGAGCTGAGTGCCGTTATGAATTTAGGAAATATCAGGAGTAGTGGGAACTGAATTTGAAACTTGTGCGCCTCACTCCATTCGGGAAAAGCGCTATGGTTATACAACAGCTACTTCGATACATTTGTACCTTAGATCCATAAAAGGTCTGAGCATAATAAGGAATACCCCACACGACTTCAACAAAAAGGACTTGATAATTTGCCAACCGAAACAAAATTAACAGAATATTCGGCTTGACATGTGCAACTGGAAAGTAGAAGAACATAATGCGTGTCTAGTTCGGTGCCGTATACGTAATCTTTTTCATATATATTTGGTTGAAAAATTTTCTGTTTCCTATTTCCATTTTGAAGCATCAGCTAAGCGAGTTTGCGCCTCGCATACACAGAACCAGAATATCTGGCTCGAGATGTGTGATTTAAAGATTCCACAAGATTGTGGGTGTGCAGTTTTGTGGGCTATACACTGCCCTTTTTCTCACACATTTTTTGGTTGAAAAATTTTCTGTTTCCTATTTCCATTTCGAGGCTGCAGCTAAGCTATTTTGCGCCTCGAATATACAGAAACAGAATACCTGGCTCGAGATGTGAGATTAGAAAATTTATCAATATTTTGGGTGTCTAGTTTTGTGGGCTATACACTACCCTTTTTCTCACACATTTTTTGGTTGAAAAATTTTCTGTTTCCCATCTCCATTTCGAGGCTGCAGCTAAGCTATTTTGCGCCTCGAATATACAGAAACAGAATACCTGGCTCGAGATGTGAGAGTAGAAGATATGTCAAGATTTTGGGTGTCTAGTTTTGTGGGCTATACACTACCCTTTTTCTCACACATTTTTTGGTTGAAAAATTTTCTGTTTCCCATCTCCATTTCGAGGCTGCAGCTAAGCTATTTTGCGCCTCGAATACACAGAAACAGAATACCTGGCTCGAGATGTGTGATTTAAGGATTTCGCAAGATTGTGGGTGTGTAGTTTTATGGGCTATACACTGCCCTTTTTCTCACACATTTTTTGGTTGAAAAATTTTCTGTTTCCTATTTCCATTTCGAGGCTGCAGATAAGCTATTTTGCGCCTCGAATACACAGAAACAGAATATCTGGCTCGAGATGTGTGATTTAAAGATTTCACAAGATTGTGGGTGTGTAGTTCTGTGGGCTATACACTGCCCTTTTTCTCACACATTTTTTGGTTGAAAAATTTTCTGTTTCCTATTTCCATTTCGAGGCTGCAGCTAAGCTATTTTGCGCCTCGAATACACAGAAACAGAATGTCTGGCTCGAGATGTGTGACTTAAAGATTTCACAAGATTGTGGGTGTGTAGTTTTGTGGGCTATACACTGCCCTTTTTCTTACACATTTTTTGGTTGAAAAATTTTCTGTTTCCTATTTCCATTTCGAGGCTGCAGCTAAGCTATTTTGCGCCTCGAATACACAGAAACAGAATATCTGGTTCGAGATGTGTGATTTAAAGATTTCACAAGATTGTGGGTGTGTAGTTTTGTGGGCTATACACTGCCCTTTTTCTCACACATTTTTTGGTTGAAAAATTTTCTGTTTCCTATTTCCATTTTGAAGCATCAGCTAAGCGAGTTTGCGCCTCGCATACACAGAACCAGAATATCTGGCTCGAGATGTGTGATTTAAAGATTCCACAAGATTGTGGGTGTGCAGTTTTGTGGGCTATACACTGCCCTTTTTCTCACACATTTTTTGGTTGAAAAATTTTCTGTTTCCTATTTCAATTTCGAGGCTGCAGCTAAGCTATTTTGCGCCTCGAATACACAGAAACAGAATATCTGGTTCGAGATGTGTGATTTAAAGATTTCACAAGATTGTGGGTGTGTAGTTTTGTGGGCTATACACTGCCCTTTTTCTCACACATTTTTTGGTTGAAAAATTTTCTGTTTCCTATTTCCATTTTGAAGCATCAGCTAAGCGAGTTTGCGCCTCGCATACACAGAACCAGAATATCTGGCTCGAGATGTGTGATTTAAAGATTCCACAAGATTGTGGGTGTGCAGTTTTGTGGGCTATACACTGCCCTTTTTCTCACACATTTTTTGGTTGAAAAATTTTCAGTTTCCTACTTCCATTTCGAGGCTGCGGCTTAGCTATTTTGCACCTCGAATACACAGAAACAGAATATCTGGCTCGAGATGTGTGATTTAAAGATTTCACAAGATTGTGGGTGTGTAGTTTTGTGGGCACACTGCCCTCTTTCTCACACATTTTTTGGTTGAAACATTTTCAGTTTCCTACTTCCATTTCGAGGCTGCAGCTTAGCTTTTTGCACCTCGAATACACAGAAACAGAATATCTGGCTCGAGATGTGTGATTTAAAGATTTCACAAGATTGTGGGTGTGTAGTTTTGTGGGCTATACACTGCCCTTTTTCTCACACATTTTTTGGTTGAAAAATTTTCTGTTTCCTATTTCCATTTTGAAGCATCAGCTAAGCGAGTTTGCGCCTCGCATACACAGAACCAGAATATCTGGCTCGAGATGTGTGATTTAAAGATTCCACAAGATTGTGGGTGTGCAGTTTTGTGGGCTATACACTGCCCTTTTTCTCACACATTTTTTGGTTGAAAAATTTTCTGTTTCCTATTTCAATTTCGAGGCTGCAGCTAAGCTATTGTGCGCCTCAAATACACAGAAACTGACTACCTGGCTCGAGATGTGAGATTAGAAGATATATCAAGATTTTGGGTGTCTAGTTTTGTGGGCTATACACTGCCCTTTTTCTCACACATTTTTTGGTTGAAAAATTTTCTGTTTCCTATTTCCATTTCGAGGCTGCAGCTTAGCTATTTCGCGCCTCGAATACACAGAAACAGAATATCTGGTTCGAGATGTGTGATTTAAAGATTTCACAAGATTGTGGGTGTGTAGTTTTGTGGGCTATACACTGCCCTTTTTCTCACACATTTTTTGGTTGAAAAATTTTCTGTTTCCTATTTCCATTTCGAGGCTGCAGCTAAGCTATTTTGCGCCTCGAATACACAGAAACAGAATGTCTGGCTCGAGATGTGTGACTTAAAGATTTCACAAGATTGTGGGTGTGTAGTTTTGTGGGCTATACACTGCCCTTTTTCTTACACATTTTTTGGTTGAAAAATTTTCTGTTTCCTATTTCCATTTCGAGGCTGCAGCTAAGCTATTTTGCGCCTCGAATACACAGAAACAGAATATCTGGTTCGAGATGTGTGATTTAAAGATTTCACAAGATTGTGGGTGTGTAGTTTTGTGGGCTATACACTGCCCTTTTTCTCACACATTTTTTGGTTGAAAAATTTTCAGTTTCCTACTTCCATTTCGAGGCTGCAGCTAAGCTACTTTGCGCCTCGAATACACAGAAACAGAATGTCTGGCTCGAAATGTGTGATTTAAAGATTTCACAAGATTGTGGGTGTGTAGTTTTGTGGGCTATACACTGCCCTCTTTCTCACACATTTTTTGGTTAAAACATTTTCTGTTTCCTATTTCCATTTCGAGGCTGCAGCTTAGCTTTTTTGCACCTCGAATACACAGAAACAGAATATCTGGCTCGAGATGTGTGACTTAAAGATTTCACAAGATTGTGGGTGTGTAGTTTTGTGGGCTATACACTGCCCTTTTTCTCACACATTTTTTGGTTGAAAAATTTTCAGTTTCCTACTTCCATTTCGAGGCTGCAGCTTAGCTTTTTGCACCTCGAATACACAGAAACAGAATATCTGGCTCGAGATGTGTGATTTAAAGATTTCACAAGATTGTGGGTGTGTAGTTTTGTGGGCTATACACTGCGCTTTTTCTCACACGTTTTTTGGTTGAAAAATTTTCAGTTTCCTACTTCCATTTTGAGGCTGCAGCTTAGCTTTTTGCACCTCGAATACACAGAAACAGAATATCTGGCTCGAGATGTGTGATTTAAAGATTTCACAAGATTGTGGGTGTGTAGTTTTGTGGGCTATACACTGCCCTTTTTCTCACACATTTTTTGGTTGAAAAATTTTCAGTTTCCTACTTCCATTTCGAGGCTGCGGCTTAGCTATTTTGCACCTCGAATACACAGAAACAGAATATCTGGCTCGAGATGTGTGATTTAAAGATTTCACAAGATTGTGGGTGTGTAGTTTTGTGGGCTATACACTGCCCTTTTTCTTACACATTTTTTGGTTGAAAAATTTTCTGTTTCCTATTTCCATTTCGAGGCTGCAGCTAAGCTATTTTGCGCCTCGAATACACAGAAACAGAATATCTGGTTCGAGATGTGTGATTTAAAGATTTCACAAGATTGTGGGTGTGTAGTTTTGTGGGCTATACACTGCCCTTTTTCTCACACATTTTTTGGTTGAAAAATTTTCAGTTTCCTACTTCCATTTCGAGGCTGCAGCTAAGCTACTTTGCGCCTCGAATACACAGAAACAGAATGTCTGGCTCGAAATGTGTGATTTAAAGATTTCACAAGATTGTGGGTGTGTAGTTTTGTGGGCTATACACTGCCCTCTTTCTCACACATTTTTTGGTTAAAACATTTTCTGTTTCCTATTTCCATTTCGAGGCTGCAGCTTAGCTTTTTTGCACCTCGAATACACAGAAACAGAATATCTGGCTCGAGATGTGTGACTTAAAGATTTCACAAGATTGTGGGTGTGTAGTTTTGTGGGCTATACACTGCCCTTTTTCTCACACATTTTTTGGTTGAAAAATTTTCAGTTTCCTACTTCCATTTCGAGGCTGCAGCTTAGCTTTTTGCACCTCGAATACACAGAAACAGAATATCTGGCTCGAGATGTGTGATTTAAAGATTTCACAAGATTGTGGGTGTGTAGTTTTGTGGGCTATACACTGCGCTTTTTCTCACACGTTTTTTGGTTGAAAAATTTTCAGTTTCCTACTTCCATTTCGAGGCTGCAGCTTAGCTTTTTGCACCTCGAATACACAGAAACAGAATATCTGGCTCGAGATGTGTGATTTAAAGATTTCACAAGATTGTGGGTGTGTAGTTTTGTGGGCTATACACTGCCCTTTTTCTCACACATTTTTTGGTTGAAAAATTTTCAGTTTCCTACTTCCATTTCGAGGCTGCGGCTTAGCTATTTTGCACCTCGAATACACAGAAACAGAATATCTGGCTCGAGATGTGTGATTTAAAGATTTCACAAGATTGTGGGTGTGTAGTTTTGTGGGCACACTGCCCTCTTTCTCACACATTTTTTGGTTGAAACATTTTCAGTTTCCTACTTCCATTTCGAGGCTGCAGCTTAGCTTTTTGCACCTCGAATACACAGAAACAGAATATCTGGCTCGAGATGTGTGATTTAAAGATTTCACAAGATTGTGGGTGTGTAGTTTTGTGGGCTATACACTGCCCTTTTTCTCACACATTTTTTGGTTGAAAAATTTTCTGTTTCCTATTTCCATTTCGAGGCTGCGGCTTAGCTATTTTGCGCCTCGAATACACAGAAACAGAATATCTGGCTCGAGATGTGTGATTTAAAGATTTCACAAGATTGTGGGTGTGTAGTTTTGTGGGCTATACACTGCGCTTTTTCTCACACATTTTTTGGTTGAAAAATTTTCAGTTTCCTACTTCCATTTCGAGGCTGCAGCTTAGCTTTTTGCACCTCGAATACACAGAAACAGAATATCTGGCTCGAGATGTGTGATTTAAAGATTTCACAAGATTGTGGGTGTGTAGTTTTGTGGGCACACTGCCCTCTTTCTCACACATTTTTTGGTTGAAACATTTTCTGTTTCCTATTTCCATTTCGAGGCTGCAGCTTAGCTTTTTTGCACCTCGAATACACAGAAACAGAATATCTGGCTCGAGATGTGTGATTTAAAGATTTCACGAGATTGTGGGTGTGTAGTTTTGTGGGCTATACACTGCGCTTTTTCTCACACATTTTTTGGTTGAAAAATTTTCAGTTTCCTACTTCCATTTCGAGGCTGCAGCTTAGCTTTTTGCACCTCGAATACACAGAAACAGAATATCTGGCTCGAGATGTGTGATTTAAAGATTTCACAAGATTGTGGGTGTGTAGTTTTGTGGGCTATACACTGCGCTTTTTCTCACACATTTTTTGGTTGAAAAATTTTCAGTTTCCTACTTCCATTTCGAGGCTGCAGCTTAGCTTTTTGCACCTCGAATACACAGAAACAGAATATCTGGCTCGAGATGTGTGATTTAAAGATTTCACAAGATTGTGGGTGTGTAGTTTTGTGGGCACACTGCCCTCTTTCTCACACATTTTTTGGTTGAAACATTTTCTGTTTCCTATTTCCATTTCGAGGCTGCAGCTTAGCTTTTTTGCACCTCGAATACACAGAAACAGAATATCTGGCTCGAGATGTGTGATTTAAAGATTTCACGAGATTGTGGGTGTCTAGTTTTGTGGGCTATACACTGCCCTTTTTCTCACACATTTTTTGGTTGAAAAATTTTCTGTTTCCTATTTCCATTTCGAGGCTGCGGCTTAGCTATTTTGCGCCTCGAATACACAGAAACAGAATATCTGGTTTGAGATGTATGATTTAAAGATTTCACAAGATTGTGGGTGTGTAGTTTTTTGGGCTATACACTGCGCTTTTTCTCACACATTTTTTGGTTGAAAAATTTTCAGTTTCCTACTTCCATTTCGAGGCTGCATCTTAGCTTTTTGCACCTCGAATACACAGAAACAGAATATCTGGCTCGAGATGTGTGATTTAAAGATTTCACAAGATTGTGGGTGTGTAGTTTTGTGGGCTATACACTGCCCTTTTTCTCACACATTTTTTGGTTGAAAAATTTTCAGTTTCCTACTTCCATTTCGAGGCTGCAGCTTAGCTTTTTTGCACCTCGAATACACAGAAACAGAATATCTGGCTCGAAATGTGTGATTTAAAGATTTCACAAGATTGTGGGTGTGTAGTTTTGTGGGCTATACACTGCCTTTTTTCTCACACATTTTTTGGTTGAAAAATTTTCTGTTTCCTACTTCCATTTCGAGGCTGCGGCTTAGCTATTTTGCGCCTCGAATACACAGAAACAGAATATCTGGCTCGAGATGTGTGATTTAAAGATTTCACAAGATTGTGGGTGTGTAGTTTTGTGGGCTATACACTGCCCTTTTTCTCACACATTTTTTGGTTGAAAAATTTTCTGTTTCCTATTTCCATTTCGAGGCTGCAGCTTAGCTTTTCTGCGCCTCGAATACACAGAAACAGAATATCTGGCTCGAGATGTGTGATTTAAAGATTTCACAAGATTGTGGGTGTGTAGTTTTGTGGGCTATACACTGCCCTTTTTCTCACACATTTTTTGGTTGAAAAATTTTCTGTTTCCTATTTCCATTTCGAGGCTGCGGCTTAGCTATTTTGCGCCTCGAATACACAGAAACAGAATATCTGGCTCGAGATGTGTGATTTAAAGATTTCCCAAGATTGTGGGTGTGTAGTTTTGTGGGCTATACACTGCCCTTTTCTCACACATTTTTTTGTTTAAAAATTTTCTGTTTCCTTTTTCCATTTCGAGGCTGCAGCTAAGCTATTTTGCGCCACGAATACACAGAAACAGAATATCTGGCTCGAGATGTGTGATTTAAAGATTTCACAAGATTGTGGGTGTGTAGTTTTGTGGGCTATACACTGCGCTTTTTCTCACACATTTTTTGGTTGAAAAGTTTTCAGTTTCCTACTTCCATTTCGAGGCTGCAGCTTAGCTTTTTTGCACCTCGAATACACAGAAACAGAATATCTGGCTCGAGATGTGTGATTTAAAGATTTCACGAGATTGTGGGTGTCTAGTTTTGTGGGCTATACACTGCCCTTTTTCTCACACATTTTTTGGTTGAAAAATTTTCTGTTTCCTTTTTCCATTTCGAGGCTGCAGCTAAGCTTTTTTGCGCCACGAATACACAGAAACAGAATATCTGGCTCGAGATGTGTGATTTAAAGATTTCACAAGATTGTGGGTGTGTAGTTTTGTGGGCTATACACTGCCCTTTTTCTCACACATTTTTTTGTTTAAAAATTTTCTGTTTCCTTTTTCCATTTCGAGGCTGCAGCTAAGCTATTTTGCGCCACGAATACACAGAAACAGAATATCTGGCTCGAGATGTGTGATTTAAAGATTTCACAAGATTGTGGGTGTGTAGTTTTGTGGGCTATACACTGCCCTTTTTCTCACACATTATTTGGTTGAAAAATTTTCTGTTTCCTATTTTCATTTCGAGGCTGCGGCTTAGCTATTTTGCGCCTCGAATACACAGAAACTGACTACCTGGCTCGAGATGTGAGATTAGAAGAAATATCAAGATTTTGGGTGTCTAGTTTTGTGGGGTATACACTGCCCTTTTTCACACACATTTTTTGGTTGAAAAATTTTCTGTTTCCTATTTCCATTTCGAGGCTGCAGATAAGCTATTTTGCGCCTCGAATACACAGAAACAGAATATCTGGCTCGAGATGTGTGATTTAAAGATTTCCCAAGATTGTGGGTGTGTAGTTTTGTGGGCTATACACTGCCCTTTTTCTCACACATTTTTTGGTTGAAAAATTTTCTGTTTCCTATTTCCATTTCGAGGCTGCGGCTTAGCTATTTTGCACCTCGAATACACAGAAACAGAATATCTGGCTCGAGATGTGTGATTTAAAGATTTCACAAGATGGTGGGTGTGTAGTTTTGTGGGCTATACACTGCCCTTTTTCTCACACATTTTTTGGTTGAAAAATTTTCTGTTTCCTATTTCCATTTCGAGGCTGCAGCTTAGCTATTTTGCGCCTCGAATACACAGAAACTGACTACCTGGCTCGAGATGTGAGATTAGAAGAAATATCAAGATTTTGGGTGTCTAGTTTTGTGGGGTATACACTGCCCTTTTTCACACACATTTTTTGGTTGAAAAATTTTCTGTTTCCTATTTCCATTTCGAGGCTGCAACTTAGCTATTTTGCGCCTCGAATACACAGAAACTGACTACCTGGCTCGAGATGTGAGATTAGAAGATATATCAAGATTTTTGGTGTCTAGTTTTGTGGGGTATTCACTGCCCTTTTTCACACACATTTTTTGGTTGAAAAATTTTCTGTTTCCTATTTCCATTTCGAGGCTGCAGCTTAGCTATTTTGCGCCTCGAATACACAGAAACTGACTACCTGGCTCGAGATGTGAGATTAGAAGATATATCAAGATTTTTGGTGTCTAGTTTTGTGGGGTATTCACTGCCCTTTTTCACACACATTTTTTGGTTGAAAAATTTTCTGTTTCCTATTTCCATTTCGAGGCTGCAGATAAGCTATTTTGCGCCTCGAATACACAGAAACAGAATATCTGGCTCGAGATGTGTGATTTAAAGATTTCCCAAGATTGTGGGTGTGTAGTTTTGTGGGCTATACACTGCCCTTTTTCTCACACATTTTTTGGTTGAAAAATTTTCTGTTTCCTATTTCCATTTCGAGGCTGCGGCTTAGCTATTTTGCGCCTCGAATACACAGAAACAGAATATCTGGCTCAAGATGTGTGATTTAGAGATTTCACAAGATTGTGGGTGTGTAGTTCTGTGGGCTATACATTGCCCTTTTTCTCACACATTTTTTGGTTGAAAAATTTTCTGTTTCCTATTTCCATTTCGAGGCTGCGGCTTAGCTATTTTGCGCCTCGAATACACAGAAACAGAATATCTGGCTCGAGATGTGTGATTTAAAGATTTCACAAGATTGTGGGTGTGTAGTTTTGTGGGCTATACACTGCCCTTTTTCTCACACATTTTTTGGTTGAAAAATTTTCTGTTTCCTACTTCCATTTCGAGGCTGCAGCTAAGCTATTTTGCGCCTCGAATACACAGAAACAGAATATCTGGCTCGAAATGTGTGATTTAAAGATTTCACAAGATTGTGGGTGTGTAGTTTTGTGGGCTATACACTGCCCTTTTTCTCACACATTTTTTGGTTGAAAAATTTTCTGCTTCCTACTTCCATTTCGAGGCTGCAGCTTAGCTATTTTGCGCCTTGAATACACAGAAACAGAATATCTGGCTCGAGATGTGTGGTTTAAAGATTTCACAACATTGTGGGTGTGTAGTTTTGTGGGCTATACACTGCCCTTTTTCTCACACATTTTTTGGTTGAAAAATTTTCTGTTTCCTGTTTCCATTTCGAGGCTGCAGCTTAGCTATTTTGCATCTCGAATACACAGAAACTGACTACCTGGCTCGAGATGTGAGATTAGAAGATATATCAAGATTTTGGGTGTCTAGTTTTGTGGGCTATACACTGCCCTTTTTCTCACACATTTTTTGGTTGAAAAATTTTCTGCTTCCTACTTCCATTTCGAGGCTGTAGCTAAGCTATTTTGCGCCTCGAATACACAGAAACAGAATATCTGGCTCGAGATGTGTGATTTAAAGATTTCACAAGATTGTGGGTGTGTAGTTTTGTGGGCTATACACTGCCCTTTTTCTCACACATTTTTTGGTTGAAAAATTTTCTGCTTCCTACTTCCATTTCGAGGCTGCAGCTAAGCTATTTTGCGCCTCGAAAACACAGAAACAGAATATCTGGCTCGAAATGTGTGATTTAAAGATTTCACAAGATTGTGGGTGTGTAGTTTTGTGGGCTATACACTGCCCTTTTTCTCACACATTTTTTGGTTGAAAAATTTTCAGTTTCCTACTTCCATTTCGAGGCTGCGGCTTAGCTATTTTGCGCCTCGAATACACAGAAACAGAATATCTGGCTCAAGATGTGTGATTTAAAGATTTCACAAGATTGTGGGTGTGTAGTTTTGTGGGCTATACACTGCCCTTTTTCTCACACATTTTTTGGTTGAAAAATTTTCAGTTTCCTACTTCCATTTCGAGGCTGCAACTTAGCTATTTTGCGCCTCGAATACACAGAAACAGAATATCTGGCTCTAGATGTGTGATTAAAAGATATATCAAGATTTTGGGTGTGTAGTTTTGTGGGCTATACACTGCCCTTTTTCTCACACATTTTTTGGTTGAAAAATTTTCTGTTTCCTACTTCCATTTCGAGGCTGCAGCTAAGCTATTTTGCGCCTCGAATACACAGAAACAGAATATCTGGCTCGAGATGTGTGATTTAAAGATTTCACAAGATTGTGGGTGTGTAGTTTTGTGGGCTATACACTGCCCTTTTTCTCACACATTTTTTGGTTGAAAAATTTTCTGTTTCCTACTTCCATTTCGAGGCTGCAGCTAAGCTATTTTGCGCCTCGAATACACAGAAACTGACTACCTGGCTCGAGATGTGAGATTAGAAGATATATCAAGATTTTGGGTGTCTAGTTTTGTGGGCTATACACTGCCCTTTTTCTCACACATTTTTTGGTTGAAAAATTTTCTGCTTCCTACTTCCATTTCGAGGCTGTAGCTAAGCTATTTCGCGCCTCGAATACACAGAAGCAGAATATCTGGCTCGAGATGTGTGATTTAAAGATTTCACAAGATTGTGGGTGTGTAGTTTTGTGGGCTATACACTGCCCTTTTTCTCACACATTTTTTGGTTGAAAAATTTTCTGTTTCCTACTTCCATTTCGAGGCTGCAGCTAAGCTATTTTGCGCCTCGAATACACAGAAACAGAATATCTGGCTCGAGATGTGTGATTTAAAGATTTCACAAGATTGTGGGTGTGTAGTTTAGTGGGCTATACACTGCCCTTTTTCTCACACATTTTTTGGTTGAAAAATTTTCTGTTTCCTGTTTCCATTTCGAGGCTGCAGCTTAGCTATTTTGCATCTCGAATACACAGAAACTGACTACCTGGCTCGAGATGTGAGATTAGAAGATATATCAAGATTTTGGGTGTCTAGTTTTGTGGGCTATACACTGCCCTTTTTCTCACACATTTTTTGGTTGAAAAATTTTCTGCTTCCTACTTCCATTTCGAGGCTGTAGCTAAGCTATTTTGCGCCTCGAATACACAGAAACAGAATATCTGGCTCGAGATGTGTGATTTAAAGATTTCACAAGATTGTGGGTGTGTAGTTTTGTGGGCTATACACTGCCCTTTTTCTCACACATTTTTTGGTTGAAAAATTTTCTGCTTCCTACTTCCATTTCGAGGCTGCAGCTAAGCTATTTTGCGCCTCGAAAACACAGAAACAGAATATCTGGCTCGAAATGTGTGATTTAAAGATTTCACAAGATTGTGGGTGTGTAGTTTTGTGGGCTATACACTGCCCTTTTTCTCACACATTTTTTGGTTGAAAAATTTTCTGTTTCCTGTTTCCATTTCGAGGCTGCAGCTTAGCTATTTTGCATCTCGAATACACAGAAACTGACTACCTGGCTCGAGATGTGAGATTAGAAGATATATCAAGATTTTGGGTGTCTAGTTTTGTGGGCTATACACTGCCCTTTTTCTCACACATTTTTTGGTTGAAAAATTTTCTGTTTCCTACTTCCATTTCGAGGCTGCGGCTTAGCTATTTTGCGCCTCGAATACACAGGAACAGAATATCTGGCTCTAGATGTGTGATTAAAAGATATATCAAGATTTTGGGTGTGTAGTTTTGTGGGCTATACACTGCCCTTTTTCTCACACATTTTTTGGTTGAAAAATTTTCTGTTTCCTACTTCCATTTCGAGGCTGCAGCTAAGCTATTTTGCGCCTCGAATACACAGAAACAGAATATCTGGCTCGAGATGTGTGATTTAAAGATTTCACAAGATTGTGGGTGTGTAGTTTAGTGGGCTATACACTGCCCTTTTTCTCACACATTTTTTGGTTGAAAAATTTTCTGTTTCCTATTTCCATTTCGAGGCTGCGGCTTAGCTATTTTGCGCCTCGAATACACAGAAACTGACTACCTGGCTCGAGATGTGAGATTAGAAGAAATATCAAGATTTTGGGTGTCTAGTTTTGTGGGGTATACACTGCCCTTTTTCTCACACATTTTTTGGTTGAAAAATTTTCTGCTTCCTACTTCCATTTCGAGGCTGTAGCTAAGCTGTTTTGCGCCTCGAATACACAGAAACAGAATATCTGGCTCAAGATGTGTGATTTAAAGATATCACAAGATTGTGGGTGTGTAGTTTTGTGGGCTATACACTGCCCTTTTTCTCACACATTTTTTGGTTGAAAAATTTTCTGCTTCCTACTTCCATTTCGAGGCTGTAGCTAAGCTATTTCGCGCCTCGAATACACAGAAACTGACTACCTGGCTCGAGATGTGAGATTAGAAGATATATCAAGATTTTGGGTGTCTAGTTTTGTGGGCTATACACTGCCCTTTTTCTCACACATTTTTTGGTTGAAAAATTTTCTGCTTCCTACTTCCATTTCGAGGCTGTAGCTAAGCTATTTCGCGCCTCGAATACACAGAAGCAGAATATCTGGCTCGAGATGTGTGATTTAAAGATTTCACAAGATTGTGGGTGTGTAGTTTTGTGGGCTATACACTGCCCTTTTTCTCACACATTTTTTGGTTGAAAAATTTTCTGTTTCCTATTTCCATTTCGAGGCTGCAGCTTAGCTATTTTGCGCCTCGAATACACAGAAACTGACTACCTGGCTCGAGATGTGAGATTAGAAGATATATCAAGATTTTGGGTGTCTAGTTTTGTGGGCTATACACTGCCCTTTTTCTCACACATTTTTTGGTTGAAAAATTTTCTGCTTCCTACTTCCATTTCGAGGCTGTAGCTAAGCTATTTCGCGCCTCGAATACACAGAAGCAGAATATCTGGCTCGAGATGTGTGATTTAAAGATTTCACAAGATTGTGGGTGTGTAGTTTTGTGGGCACACTGCCCTCTTTCTCACACATTTTTTGGTTGAAACATTTTCTGTTTCCTATTTCCATTTCGAGGCTGCAGCTTAGCTTTTTTGCACCTCGAATACACAGAAACAGAATATCTGGCTCGAGATGTGTGATTTAAAGATTTCACAAGATTGTGGGTGTGTAGTTTTGTGGGCTATACACTGCCCTTTTTCTCACACATTTTTTGGTTGAAAAATTTTCTGTTTCCTATTTCCATTTCGAGGCTGCAGCTTAGCTATTTTGCGCCTCGAATCACAGAAACTGACTAACACAGAAACTGACTACCTGGCTCGAGATGTGAGATTAGAAGATATATCAAGATTTTGGGTGTCTAGTTTTGTGGGGTATTCACTGCCCTTTTTCACACACATTTTTTGGTTGAAAAATTTTCTGTTTCCTATTTCCATTTCGAGGCTGCAGATAAGCTATTTTGCGCCTCGAATACACAGAAACAGAATATCTGGCTTGAGGTGTGTGATTTAAAGATTTCACAAGATTGTGGGTGTGTAGTTCTGTGGGCTATACACTGCCCTTTTTCTCACACATTTTTTGGTTGAAAAATTTTCTGTTTCCTACTTCCATTTCGAGGCTGCAGCTAAGCTATTTTGCGCATCGAATACACAGAAACAGAATATCTGGGTCACGATGTGTGATTTAAAGATTTCACAAGATTGTGGGTGTGTAGTTTTGTGGGCTATACACTGCCCTTTTTCTCACACATTTTTTGGTTGAAAAATTTTCTGTTTCCTATTTCCATTTCGAGGCTGCAACTTAGCTATTTTGCGCCTCGAATACACAGAAACTGACTACCTGGCTCGAGATGTGAGATTAGAAGATATATCAAGATTTTGGGTGTCTAGTTTTGTGGGGTATTCACTGCCCTTTTTCACACACATTTTTTGGTTGAAAAATTTTCTGTTTCCTATTTCCATTTCGAGGCTGCAGCTTAGCTATTTTGCGCCTCGAATACACAGAAACTGACTACCTGGCTCGAGATGTGAGATTAGAAGATATATCAAGATTTTGGGTGTCTAGTTTTGTGGGGTATTCACTGCCCTTTTTCTCACACATTTTTTGGTTGAAAAATTTTCTGTTTCCTATTTCCATTTCGAGGCTGCAGCTTAGCTATTTTGCGCCTCGAATACACAGAAACTGACTACCTGGCTCGAGATGTGAGATTAGAAGATATATCAAGATTTTGGGTGTCTAGTTTTGTGGGCTATACACTGCCCTTTTTCTCACACATTTTTTGGTTGAAAAATTTTCTGCTTCCTACTTCCATTTCGAGGCTGTAGCTAAGCTATTTCGCGCCTCGAATACACAGAAGCAGAATATCTGGCTCGAGATGTGTGATTTAAAGATTTCACAAGATTGTGGGTGTGTAGTTTTGTGGGCTATACACTGCCCTTTTTCTCACACATTTTTTGGTTGAAAAATTTTCTGTTTCCTACTTCCATTTCGAGGCTGCAGCTTAGCTATTTTGCGCCTCGAATACGCAGAAACTGACTACCTGGCTCGAGATGTGAGATTAGAAGATATATCAAGATTTTGGGTGTCTAGTTTTGTGGGCTATACACTGCCCTTTTTCTCACACATTTTTTGGTTGAAAAATTTTCTGTTTCCTATTTCCATTTCGAGGCTGCGGCTTATCTATTTTGCGCCTCGAATACACAGAAACAGAATATCTGGCTCGAGATGTGTGATTTAAAGATTTCACAAGATTGTGGGTGTGTAGTTCTGTGGGCTATACATTGCCCTTTTTCTCACACATTTTTTGGTTGAAAAATTTTCTGCTTCCTACTTCCCTTTCGAGGCTGTAGCTAAGCTATTTCGCGCCTCGAATACACAGAAGCAGAATATCTGGCTTGAGGTGTGTGATTTAAAGATTTCACAAGATTGTGGGTGTGTAGTTCTGTGGGCTATACATTGCCCTTTTTCTCACACATTTTTTGGTTGAAAAATTTTCTGTTTCCTATTTCCATTTCGAGGCTGCGGCTTATCTATTTTGCGCCTCGAATACACAGAAACAGAATATCTGGCTCGAGATGTGTGATTTAAAGATTTCACAAGATTGTGGGTGTCTAGTTTTGTGGGCTATACACTGCCCTTTTTCTCACACATTTTTTGGTTGAAAAATTTTCTGTTTCCTACTTCCATTTCGAGGCTGCGGCTTAGCTATTTTGCGCCTCGAATACACAGAAACTGACTACCTGGCTCGAGATGTGAGATTAGAAGATATATCAAGATTTTGGGTGTCTAGTTTTGTGGGCTATACACTGCCCTTTTTCTCACACATTTTTTGGTTGAAAAATTTTCTGTTTCCTATTTCCATTTCGAGGCTGCAGCTTAGCTATTTTGCGCCTCGAATACACAGAAACTGACTATCTGGCTCGAGATGTGTGATTTAAAGATTTCACAAGATTGTGGGTGTGTAGTTTTGTGGGCTATACACTGCCCTTTTTCTCACACATTTTTTGGTTGAAAAATTTTCTGTTTCCTATTTCCATTTCGAGGCTGCAGCTTAGCTATTTTGCGCCTCGAATACACAGAAACTGACTATCTGGCTCGAGATGTGTGATTTAAAGATTTCACAAGATTGTGGGTGTGTAGTTTTGTGGGCTATACACTGCCCTTTTTCTCACACATTTTTTGGTTGAAAAATTTTCTGTTTCCTACTTCCATTTCGAGGCTGCAGCTTAGCTATTTTGCGCCTCGAATACGCAGAAACTGACTACCTGGCTCGAGATGTGAGATTAGAAGATATATCAAGATTTTGGGTGTCTAGTTTTGTGGGCTATACACTGCCCTTTTTCTCACACATTTTTTGGTTGAAAAATTTTCTGCTTCCTACTTCCATTTCGAGGCTGTAGCTAAGCTATTTCGCGCCTCGAATACACAGAAGCAGAATATCTGGCTCGAGATGTGTGATTTAAAGATTTCACAAGATTGTGGGTGTGTAGTTTTGTGGGCTATACACTGCCCTTTTTCTCACACATTTTTTGGTTGAAAAATTTTCTGTTTCCTATTTCCATTTCGAGGCTGCAGCTTAGCTATTTTGCGCCTCGAATACACAGAAACAGAATATCTGGCTCGAGATGTGTGATTTAAAGATTTCACGAGATTGTGGGTGTCTAGTTTTGTGGGCTATACACTGCCCTTTTTCTCACACATTTTTTGGTTGAAAAATTTTCTGTTTCCTATTTCCATTTCGAGGCTGCAACTTAGCTATTTTGCGCCTCGAATACACAGAAACTGACTACCTGGCTCGAGATGTGAGATTAGAAGATATATCAAGATTTTGGGTGTCTAGTTTTGTGGGGTATTCACTGCCCTTTTTCACACACATTTTTTGGTTGAAAAATTTTCTGTTTCCTATTTCCATTTCGAGGCTGCAGCTTAGCTATTTTGCGCCTCGAATACACAGAAACTGACTATCTGGCTCGAGATGTGTGATTTAAAGATTTCACAAGATTGTGGGTGTGTAGTTTTGTGGGCTATACACTGCCCTTTTTCTCACACATTTTTTGGTTGAAAAATTTTCTGTTTCCTATTTCCATTTCGAGGCTGCAGCTTAGCTATTTTGCGCCTCGAATACACAGAAACAGAATATCTGGCTCGAGATGTGTGATTTAAAGATTTCACGAGATTGTGGGTGTCTAGTTTTGTGGGCTATACACTGCCCTTTTTCTCACACATTTTTTGGTTGAAAAATTTTCTGTTTCCTATTTCCATTTCGAGGCTGCAACTTAGCTATTTTGCGCCTCGAATACACAGAAACTGACTACCTGGCTCGAGATGTGAGATTAGAAGATATATCAAGATTTTGGGTGTCTAGTTTTGTGGGGTATTCACTGCCCTTTTTCACACACATTTTTTGGTTGAAAAATTTTCTGTTTCCTATTTCCATTTCGAGGCTGCAGATAAGCTATTTTGCGCCTCGAATACACAGAAACAGAATATCTGGCTTGAGGTGTGTGATTTAAAGATTTCACAAGATTGTGGGTGTGTAGTTCTGTGGGCTATACATTGCCCTTTTTCTCACACATTTTTTGGTTGAAAAATTTTCTGTTTCCTATTTCCATTTCGAGGCTGCAACTTAGCTATTTTGCGCCTCGAATACACAGAAACTGACTACCTGGCTCGAGATGTGAGATTAGAAGATATATCAAGATTTTGGGTGTCTAGTTTTGTGGGGTATTCACTGCCCTTTTTCTCACACATTTTTTGGTTGAAAAATTTTCTGTTTCCTATTTCCATTTCGAGGCTGCAGCTTAGCTATTTTGCGCCTCGAATACACAGAAACTGACTACCTGGCTCGAGATGTGAGATTAGAAGATATATCAAGATTTTGGGTGTCTAGTTTTGTGGGCTATACACTGCCCTTTTTCTCACACATTTTTTGGTTGAAAAATTTTCTGCTTCCTACTTCCATTTCGAGGCTGTAGCTAAGCTATTTTGCGCCTCGAATACGCAGAAACTGACTACCTGGCTCGAGATGTGAGATTAGAAGATATATCAAGATTTTGGGTGTCTAGTTTTGTGGGCTATACACTGCCCTTTTTCTCACACATTTTTTGGTTGAAAAATTTTCTGTTTCCTATTTCCATTTCGAGGCTGCGGCTTATCTATTTTGCGCCTCGAATACACAGAAGCAGAATATCTGGCTCGAGATGTGTGATTTAAAGATTTCACAAGATTGTGGGTGTGTAGTTTTGTGGGCTATACACTGCCCTTTTTCTCACACATTTTTTGGTTGAAAAATTTTCTGTTTCCTACTTCCATTTCGAGGCTGCAGCTTAGCTATTTTGCGCCTCGAATACGCAGAAACTGACTACCTGGCTCGAGATGTGAGATTAGAAGATATATCAAGATTTTGGGTGTCTAGTTTTGTGGGCTATACACTGCCCTTTTTCTCACACATTTTTTGGTTGAAAAATTTTCTGTTTCCTATTTCCATTTCGAGGCTGCGGCTTATCTATTTTGCGCCTCGAATACACAGAAACAGAATATCTGGCTCGAGATGTGTGATTTAAAGATTTCACAAGATTGTGGGTGTGTAGTTCTGTGGGCTATACATTGCCCTTTTTCTCACACATTTTTTGGTTGAAAAATTTTCTGCTTCCTACTTCCCTTTCGAGGCTGTAGCTAAGCTATTTCGCGCCTCGAATACACAGAAGCAGAATATCTGGCTTGAGGTGTGTGATTTAAAGATTTCACAAGATTGTGGGTGTGTAGTTCTGTGGGCTATACATTGCCCTTTTTCTCACACATTTTTTGGTTGAAAAATTTTCTGTTTCCTATTTCCATTTCGAGGCTGCGGCTTATCTATTTTGCGCCTCGAATACACAGAAACAGAATATCTGGCTCGAGATGTGTGATTTAAAGATTTCACAAGATTGTGGGTGTCTAGTTTTGTGGGCTATACACTGCCCTTTTTCTCACACATTTTTTGGTTGAAAAATTTTCTGTTTCCTACTTCCATTTCGAGGCTGCGGCTTAGCTATTTTGCGCCTCGAATACACAGAAACTGACTACCTGGCTCGAGATGTGAGATTAGAAGATATATCAAGATTTTGGGTGTCTAGTTTTGTGGGCTATACACTGCCCTTTTTCTCACACATTTTTTGGTTGAAAAATTTTCTGTTTCCTATTTCCATTTCGAGGCTGCAGCTTAGCTATTTTGCGCCTCGAATACACAGAAACTGACTATCTGGCTCGAGATGTGTGATTTAAAGATTTCACAAGATTGTGGGTGTGTAGTTTTGTGGGCTATACACTGCCCTTTTTCTCACACATTTTTTGGTTGAAAAATTTTCTGTTTCCTACTTCCATTTCGAGGCTGCGGCTTAGCTATTTTGCGCCTCGAATACACAGAAACTGACTACCTGGCTCGAGATGTGAGATTAGAAGATATATCAAGATTTTGGGTGTCTAGTTTTGTGGGCTATACACTGCCCTTTTTCTCACACATTTTTTGGTTGAAAAATTTTCTGTTTCCTATTTCCATTTCGAGGCTGCAGCTTAGCTATTTTGCGCCTCGAATACACAGAAACTGACTATCTGGCTCGAGATGTGTGATTTAAAGATTTCACAAGATTGTGGGTGTGTAGTTTTGTGGGCTATACACTGCCCTTTTTCTCACACATTTTTTGGTTGAAAAATTTTCTGTTTCCTACTTCCATTTCGAGGCTGCAGCTTAGCTATTTTGCGCCTCGAATACGCAGAAACTGACTACCTGGCTCGAGATGTGAGATTAGAAGATATATCAAGATTTTGGGTGTCTAGTTTTGTGGGCTATACACTGCCCTTTTTCTCACACATTTTTTGGTTGAAAAATTTTCTGCTTCCTACTTCCATTTCGAGGCTGTAGCTAAGCTATTTCGCGCCTCGAATACACAGAAGCAGAATATCTGGCTCGAGATGTGTGATTTAAAGATTTCACAAGATTGTGGGTGTGTAGTTTTGTGGGCTATACACTGCCCTTTTTCTCACACATTTTTTGGTTGAAAAATTTTCTGTTTCCTATTTCCATTTCGAGGCTGCAGCTTAGCTATTTTGCGCCTCGAATACACAGAAACTGACTACCTGGCTCGAGATGTGAGATTAGAAGATATATCAAGATTTTGGGTGTCTAGTTTTGTGGGCTATACACTGCCCTTTTTCTCACACATTTTTTGGTTGAAAAATTTTCTGCTTCCTACTTCCATTTCGAGGCTGTAGCTAAGCTATTTCGCGCCTCGAATACACAGAAGCAGAATATCTGGCTCGAGATGTGTGATTTAAAGATTTCACAAGATTGTGGGTGTGTAGTTTTGTGGGCTATACACTGCCCTTTTTCTCACACATTTTTTGGTTGAAAAATTTTCTGTTTCCTACTTCCATTTCGAGGCTGCAGCTTAGCTATTTTGCGCTTCAAATACACAGAAACTGACTATCTGGCTCGAGATGTGTGATTTAAAGATTTCACAAGATTGTGGGTGTCTAGTTTTGTGGGCTATACACTGCCCTTTTTCTCACACATTTTTTTGTTTAAAAATTTTCTGTTTCCTTTTTCCATTTCGAGGCTGCAGCTAAGCTATTTTGCGCCACGAATACACAGAAACAGAATATCTGGCTCGAGATGTGTGATTTAAAGATTTCACAAGATTGTGGGTGTGTAGTTTTGTGGGCTATACACTGCCCTTTTTCTCACACATTTTTTGGTTGAAAAATAGGAAACAGAAAATTTTTCAACCAAAAAATGTGTGTGAAAAAGGGCAATGTATAGCCCACAAAACTACACACCCACAATCTTGTGAAATCTTTAAATCACACATCTCGAGCCAGATATTCTGTTTCTGTGTATTCGAGGCGCAAAATAGCTTAGCTGCAGCCTCGAAATGGAAATAGGAAACAGAAAATTTTTCAACCAAAAAATGTGTGAGAAAAAGGGCAGTGTATAGCCCACAAAACTACACACCCACAATCTTGTGAAATCTTTAAATCACACATCTCGAGCCAGATATTCTGTTTCTGTGTATTCGAGGCGCAAAATAGCTAAGCCGCAGCCTCGAAATGGCAATAGGAAACACAAAAAAATTGTTCAACCAAAAAATGTGTGAGAAAAGGGCATTGTATAGCCCACAAAACTACACACCCACAATCTTGTGAAATCTTTAAATCACACATCTCGAGCCAGATATTCTGTTTCTGTGTATTCGAGGCGCAAAATAGCTTAGCTGCAGCCTCGAAATGGAAGTAGGAAACAGAAAATTTTTCAACCAAAAAATGTGTGAGAAAAAGGGCAGTGTATAGCCCACAAAACTACACACCCACAATCTTGTGAAATCTTTAAATCACACATTTCGAGCCAGATATTCTGTTTCTGTGTATTCGAGGCGCAAAATAGCTTAGCTGCAGCCTCGAAATGGAAGTAGGAAGCAGAAAATTTTTCAACCAAAAAATGTGTGAGAAAAAGGGCAGTGTATAGCCCACAAAACTAGACACCCAAAATCTTGATATATCTTCTAATCTCACATCTCGAGCCAGGTAGTCAGTTTCTGTGTATTCGAGGCGCAAAATAGCTAAGTTGCAGCCTCGAAATGGAAATAGGAAACAGAAAATTTTTCAACCAAAAAATGTGTGAGAAAAAGGGCAGTGTATAGCCCACAAAACTACACACCCACAATCTTGTGATATCTTTAAATCACACATCTTGAGCCAGATATTCTGTTTCTGTGTATTCGAGGCGCAAAACAGCTTAGCTACAGCCTCGAAATGGAAGTAGGAAGCAGAAAATTTTTCAACCAAAAAATGTGTGAGAAAAAGGGCTGTGTATAGCCCACAAAACTACACACCCACTATCTTGTGAAATCTTTAAATCACACACCTCAAGCCAGATATTCTGTTTCTGTGTATTCGAGGCGCAAAATAGCTAAGCTGCAGCCTCGAAATGGAAATAGGAAACAGAAAATTTTTCAACCAAAAAATGTGTGAGAAAAAGGGCAGTGTATAGCCCACAAAACTACACACCCACAATCTTGTGAAAACTTTAAATCACACATCTCGAGCCAGATATTCTGTTTCTGTGTATTCGAGGCGCAAAATAGCTAAGCCGCAGCCTCGAAATGGAAATAGGAAACAGAAAATTTTTCAACCAAAAAATGTGTGAGAAAAAGGGCAGTGTATAGCCCACAAAACTACACACCCACAATCTTGTGAAATCGTTAAATCACACATCTCGAGCCAGATATTCTGTTTCTGTGTATTCGAGGAGCAAAATAGCTTAGCTGCAGCCTCGAAATGGAAGTAGGAAACAGAAAATTTTTCAACCAAAAAATGTGTGAGAAAAAGGGCAGTGTATAGCCCACAAAGCTACACACCCACAATCTTGTGAAATCTTTAAATCACACATCTCGAGCCAGATATTCTGTTTCTGTGTATTCGAGGCGCAAAATAGCTAAGCTGCAGCCTCGAAATGGAAATAGGAAACAGAAAATTTTTCAACCAAAAAATGTGTGAGAAAAAGGGCAGTGTATAGCCCACAAAACTACACACCCACAATCTTGTGAAATCTTTAAATCACACATCTCGAGCCAGATATTCTGTTTCTGTGTATTCGAGGCGCAAAATAGCTTAGCTGCAGCCTCGAAATGGAAGTAGGATACTGAAAATTTTTCAACCAAAAAATGTGTGAGAAAAAGGGCAGTGTATAGCCCACAAAACTACACACCCACAATCTTGTGAAATCTTTAAATCACACATCTCGAGCCAGATATTCTGTTTCTGTGTATTCGAGGCGCAAAATAGCTAAGCTGCAGCCTCGAAATGGAAATAGGAAACAGAAAATTTTTCAACCAAAAAATGTGTGAGAAAAAGGGCAGTGTATAGCCCACAAAACTACACACCCACAATCTTGTGATATCTTTAAATCACACATCTTGAGATAGATATTCTGTTTCTGTGTATTCGAGGCGCAAAACAGCTTAGCTACAGCCTCGAAATGGAAGTAGGAAGCAGAAAATTTTTCAACCAAAAAATGTGTGAGAAAAAGGGCAGTGTATAGCCCACAAAACTACACACCCACAATCTTGTGAAATCTGTAAATCACACATCTCGAGCCAGCTATTCTGTTTCTGTGTATTCGGGGCGCAAAATAGCTAAGCTGCAGCCTCGAAATGGAAATAGGAAACAGAAAATTTTTCAACCAAAAAATGTGTGAGAAAACGGGCTGTGTATAGCCCACAAAACTACACACCCACTATCTTGTGAAATCTTTAAATCACACACCTCAAGCCAGATATTCTGTTTCTGTGTATTCGAGGCGCAAAATAGCTAAGCTGCAGCCTCGAAATGGAAATAGGAAACAGAAAATTTTTCAACCAAAAAATGTGTGAGAAAAAGGGCAGTGTATAGCCCACAAAACTACACACCCACAATCTTGTGAAAACTTTAAATCACACATCTCGAGCCAGATATTCTGTTTCTGTGTATTCGAGGCGCAAAATAGCTAAGCCGCAGCCTCGAAATGGAAATAGGAAACAGAAAATTTTTCAACCAAAAAATGTGTGAGAAAAAGGGCAGTGTATAGCCCACAAAACTACACACCCACAATCTTGTGAAATCGTTAAATCACACATCTCGAGCCAGATATTCTGTTTCTGTGTATTCGAGGAGCAAAATAGCTTAGCTGCAGCCTCGAAATGGAAGTAGGAAACAGAAAATTTTTCAACCAAAAAATGTGTGAGAAAAAGGGCAGTGTATAGCCCACAAAGCTACACACCCACAATCTTGTGAAATCTTTAAATCACACATCTCGAGCCAGATATTCTGTTTCTGTGTATTCGAGGCGCAAAATAGCTTAGCTGCAGCCTCGAAATGGAAATAGGAAACAGAAAATTTTTCAACCAAAAAATGTGTAAGAAAAAGGGCAGTGTATAGCCCACAAAACTACACACCCACAATCTTGTGAAATCTTTAAATCACACATCTCGAGCCAGATATTCTGTTTCTGTGTATTCGAGGCGCAAAATAGCTTAGCTGCAGCCTCGAAATGGAAATAGGAAACAGAAAATTTTTACACCAAAAAATGTGTGAGAAAAAGGGCAGTGTATAGCCCACAAAACTACACACCCACAATCTTGTGAAATCTTTAAATCACACCCACAATCTTGTGAAATCTTTAAATCACACATCTCGAGCCAGATATTCTGTTTCTGTGTATTCGAGGCGCAAAATAGCTTAGCTGCAGCCTCGAAATGGAAGTAGGATACTGAAAATTTTTCAACCAAAAAATGTGTGAGAAAAAGGGCAGTGTATAGCCCACAAAACTACACACCCACAATCTTGTGAAATCTTTAAATCACACATCTCGAGCCAGATATTCTGTTTCTGTGTATTCGAGGCGCAAAATAGCTTAGCTGCAGCCTCGAAATGGAAGTAGGAAGCAGAAAATTTTTCAACCAAAAAATGTGTGAGAAAAAGGGCAGTGTATAGCCCACAAAACTACACACCCACAATCTTGTGAAATCTTTAAATCACACATCTTGAGCCAGATATTCTGTTTCTGTGTATTCGAGGCGCAAAATAGCTAAGCCGCAGCCTCGAAATGGAAGTAGGAAACTGAAAATTTTTCAACCAAAAAATGTGTGAGAAAAAGGGCAGTGTATAGCCCACAAAACTACACACCCACAATCTTGTGAAATCTTTAAATCACACATCTCGAGCCAGATATTCTGTTTCTGTGTATTCGAGGCGCAAAATAGCTAAGCCGCAGCCTCGAAATGGAAGTAGGAAACTGAAAATTTTTCAACCAAAAAATGTGTGAGAAAAAGGGCAGTGTATAGCCCACAAAACTACACACCCACAATCTTGTGAAATCTTTAAATCACACATCTCGAGCCAGATATTCTGTTTCTGTGTATTCGAGGCGCGAAATAGCTTAGCTGCAGCCTCGAAATGGAAGTAGGAAACTGAAAATTTTTCAACCAAAAAATGTGTGAGAAAAAGGGCAGTGTATAGCCCACAAAACTACACACCCACAATCTTGTGAAATCTTTAAATCACACATCTCGAGCCAGATATTCTGTTTCTGTGTATTCGAGGCGCAGAAAAGCTAAGCTGCAGCCTCGAAATGGAAATAGGAAACAGAAAATTTTTCAACCAAAAAATGTGTGAGAAAAAGGGCAGTGTATAGCCCACAAAACTACACACCCAAAATCTTGATATATCTTCTAATCTCACATCTCGAGCCAGGTAGTCAGTTTCTGTGTATTCGAGGTGCAAAATAGCTAAGTTGCAGCCTCGAAATGGAAATAGGAAACAGAAAATTTTTCAACCAAAAAATGTGTGAGAAAAAGGGCAGTGTATAGCCCACAAAACTACACACCCACAATCTTGTGAAATCTTTAAATCACACATCGTGAGCCAGATATTCTGTTTCTGTGTATTCGATGCGCAAAATAGCTTAGCTGCAGCCTCGAAATGGAAGTAGGAAACAGAAAATTTTTCAACCAAAAAATGTGTGAGAAAAAGGGCAGTGTATAGCCCACAAAACTACACACCCACAATCTTGTGAAATCTTTAAATCGCACATCTCGAGCCAGATACTCTGTTTCTGTGTATTCGAGGCGCAAAATAGCTTAGCTGCAGCCTCGAAATGGAAGTAGGAAACAGAAAATTTTTCAACCAAAAAATGTGTGAGAAAAACGGCAGTGTATAGCCCACAAAACTACACACCCACAATCTTGTGAAATCTCTAAATCACACATCATGAGCCAGATATTCTGTTTCTGTGTATTCGAGGCGCAAAATAGCTTAGCTGCAGCCTCGAAATGGAAGTAGGAAACAGAAAATTTTTCAACCAAAAAATGTGTGAGAAAAACGGCAGTGTATAGCCCACAAAACTACACACCCACAATCTTGTGAAATCTTTAAATCACACATCTCGAGCCAGATATTCTGTTTCTGTGTATTCGAGGCGCAAAATAGCTTAGCTACAGCCTCGAAATGGAAGTAGGAAGCAGAAAATCTTTCAACCAAAAAATGTGTGAGAAAAAGGGCAGTGTATAGCCCACAAAACTACACACCCACAATCTTGTGAAATCTTTAAATCACACATCTCGAGCCCGATATTCTGTTTCTGTGTATTCGAGGCGCAAAATAGCTTAGCTGCAGCCTCGAAATGGAAGTAGGAAACAGAAAATTTTTCAACCAAAAAATGTGTGAGAAAAAGGGCAGTGTATAGCCCACAAAACTAGACACCCACAATCTTGTGAAATCTTTAAATCACACATCTCGAGCCAGATATTCTGTTTCTGTGTATTCGAGGCGCAAAATAGCTTAGCTGCAGCCTCGAAATGGAAATAGGAAACAGAAAATTTTTCAACCAAAAAATGTGTGAGAAAAAGGGCAATGTATAGCCCACAGAACTACACACCCACAATCTTGTGAAATCTTTAAATCACACACCTCAAGCCAGATATTCTGTTTCTGTGTATTCGAGGCGCAAAATAGCTTAGCTGCAGCCTCGAAATGGAAGTAGGAAACAGAAAATTTTTCAACCAAAAAATGTGTGAGAAAAAGGGCAATGTATAGCCCACAGAACTACACACCCACAATCTTGTGAAATCTTTAAATCACACACCTCAAGCCAGATATTCTGTTTCTGTGTATTCGAGGCGCAAAATAGCTTAGCTACAGCCTCGAAATGGAAGTAGGAAGCAGAAAATTTTTCAACCAAAAAATGTGTGAGAAAAAGGGCAGTGTATAGCCCACAAAACTACACACCCACAATCTTGTGAAATCTTTAAATCACACATCTCGAGCCAGATATTCTGTTTCTGTTTATTCGAGGCGCAAAATAGCTTAGCTGCAGCCTCGAAATGGAAATAGGAAACAGAAAATTTTTCAACCAAAAAATGTGTGAGAAAAAGGGCAATGTATAGCCCACAGAACTACACACCCACAATCTTGTGAAATCTTTAAATCACACACCTCAAGCCAGATATTCTGTTTCTGTGTATTCGAGGCGCAAAATAGCTTATCTGCAGCCTCGAAATGGAAATAGGAAACAGAAAATTTTTCAACCAAAAAATGTGTGTGAAAAAGGGCAGTGAATACCCCACAAAACTAGACACCCAAAATCTTGATATATCTTCTAATCTCACATCTCGAGCCAGGTAGTCAGTTTCTGTGTATTCGAGGCGCAAAATAGCTAAGCCGCAGCCTCGAAATGGAAGTAGGAAACTGAAAATTTTTCAACCAAAAAATGTGTGAGAAAAAGGGCAGTGTATAGCCCACAAAACTACACACCCACAATCTTGTGAAATCTTTAAATCACACATCTCGAGCCAGATATTCTGTTTCTGTGTATTCGAGGCGCAAAATAGCTAAGCCGCAGCCTCGAAATGGAAATAGGAAACAGAAAATTTTTCAACCAAAAAATGTGTGAGAAAAAGGGCAATGTATAGCCCACAAAACTAGACACCCAAAATCTTGATATATCTTCTAATCTCACATCTCGAGCCAGGTAGTCAGTTTCTGTGTATTCGAGGCGCAAAATAGCTAAGCCGCAGCCTCGAAATGGAAATAGGAAACAGAAAATTTTTCAACCAAAAAATGTGTGAGAAAAAGGGCAATGTATAGCCCACAGAACTACACACCCACAATCTTGTGAAATCTTTAAATCACACACCTCAAGCCAGATATTCTGTTTCTGTGTATTCGAGGCGCAAAATAGCTTAGCTGCAGCCTCGAAATGGAAGTAGGAAACAGAAAATTTTTCAACCAAAAAATGTGTGAGAAAAATTGCAATGTATAGCCCACAGAACTACACACCCACAATCTTGTGAAATCTTTAAATCACACACCTCAAGCCAGATATTCTGTTTCTGTGTATTCGAGGCGCAAAATAGCTTAGCTACAGCCTCGAAATGGAAGTAGGAAGCAGAAAATTTTTCAACCAAAAAATGTGTGAGAAAAAGGGCAGTGTATAGCCCACAAAACTACACACCCACAATCTTGTGAAATCTTTAAATCACACATCTCGAGCCAGATATTCTGTTTCTGTGTATTCGAGGCGCAAAATAGCTTAGCTGCAGCCTCGAAATGGAAGTAGGAAACAGAAAATTTTTCAACCAAAAAATGTGTGAGAAAAAGGGCAATGTATAGCCCACAGAACTACACACCCACAATCTTGTGAAATCTTTAAATCACACACCTCAAGCCAGATATTCTGTTTCTGTGTATTCGAGGCGCAAAATAGCTTATCTGCAGCCTCGAAATGGAAATAGGAAACAGAAAATTTTTCAACCAAAAAATGTGTGTGAAAAAGGGCAGTGAATACCCCACAAAACTAGACACCCAAAATCTTGATATATCTTCTAATCTCACATCTCGAGCCAGGTAGTCAGTTTCTGTGTATTCGAGGCGCAAAATAGCTAAGTTGCAGCCTCGAAATGGAAATAGGAAACAGAAAATTTTTCAACCAAAAAATGTGTGAGAAAAAGGGCAGTGTATAGCCCACAAAACTACACACCCACAATCTTGTGAAATCTTTAAATCACACATCTCGAGCCAGATATTCTGCTTCTGTGTATTCGAGGCGCGAAATAGCTTAGCTACAGCCTCGAAATGGAAGTAGGAAGCAGAAAATTTTTCAACCAAAAAATGTGTGAGAAAAAGGGCATTGTATAGCCCACAAAACTAGACACCCAAAATCTTGATATATCTTCTAATCTCACATCTCGAGCCAGGTAGTCAGTTTCTGTGTATTCGAGGCGCAAAATAGCTAAGCTGCAGCCTCGAAATGGAAATAGGAAACAGAAAATTTTTCAACCAAAAAATGTGTGAGAAAAAGGGCAGTGAATACCCCACAAAACTAGACACCCAAAATCTTGATATATCTTCTAATCTCACATCTCGAGCCAGGTAGTCAGTTTCTGTGTATTCGAGGCGCAAAATAGCTAAGCTGCAGCCTCGAAATGGAAATAGGAAACAGAAAATTTTTCAACCAAAAAATGTGTGTGAAAAAGGGCAGTGAATACCCCACAAAACTAGACACCCAAAATCTTGATATATCTTCTAATCTCACATCTCGAGCCAGGTAGTCAGTTTCTGTGTATTCGAGGCGCAAAATAGCTAAGTTGCAGCCTCGAAATGGAAATAGGAAACAGAAAATTTTTCAACCAAAAAATGTGTGAGAAAAAGGGCAGTGTATAGCCCACAAAACTACACACCCACAATCTTGTGAAATCTTTAAATCACACATCTCGAGCCAGATATTCTGTTTCTGTGTATTCGAGGCGCAAAATAGCTAAGCCGCAGCCTCGAAATGGAAATAGGAAACAGAAAATTTTTCAACCAAAAAATGTGTGAGAAAAAGGGCAATGTATAGATCACAGAACTACACACCCACAATCTTGTGAAATCTTTAAATCACACACCTCAAGCCAGATATTCTGTTTCTGTGTATTCGAGGCGCAAAATAGCTTATCTGCAGCCTCGAAATGGAAATAGGAAACAGAAAATTTTTCAACCAAAAAATGTGTGTGAAAAAGGGCAGTGAATACCCCACAAAACTAGACACCCAAAATCTTGATATATCTTCTAATCTCACATCTCGAGCCAGGTAGTCAGTTTCTGTGTATTCGAGGCGCAAAATAGCTAAGTTGCAGCCTCGAAATGGAAATAGGAAACAGAAAATTTTTCAACCAAAAAATGTGTGAGAAAAAGGGCAGTGTATAGCCCACAAAACTACACACCCACAATCTTGTGAAATCTTTAAATCACACATCTCGAGCCAGATATTCTGCTTCTGTGTATTCGAGGCGCGAAATAGCTTAGCTACAGCCTCGAAATGGAAGTAGGAAGCAGAAAATTTTTCAACCAAAAAATGTGTGAGAAAAAGGGCAGTGTATAGCCCACAAAACTAGACACCCAAAATCTTGATATATCTTCTAATCTCACATCTCGAGCCAGGTAGTCAGTTTCTGTGTATTCGAGGCGCAAAATAGCTACGCTGCAGCCTCGAAATGGAAATAGGAAACAGAAAATTTTTCAACCAAAAAATGTGTGAGAAAAAGGGCAGTGTATAGCCCACAAAACTACACACCCACAATCTTGTGAAATCTTTAAATCACACATCTCGAGCCAGATATTCTGCTTCTGTGTATTCGAGGCGCGAAATAGCTTAGCTACAGCCTCGAAATGGAAGTAGGAAGCAGAAAATTTTTCAACCAAAAAATGTGTGAGAAAAAGGGCAGTGTATAGCCCACAAAACTAGACACCCAAAATCTTGATATATCTTCTAATCTCACATCTCGAGCCAGGTAGTCAGTTTCTGTGTATTCGAGGCGCGAAATAGCTTAGCTACAGCCTCGAAATGGAAGTAGGAAGCAGAAAATTTTTCAACCAAAAAATGTGTGAGAAAAAGGGCAGTGTATAGCCCACAAAACTACACACCCACAATCTTGTGAAATCTTTAAATCACACATCTCGAGCCAGATATTCTGTTTCTGTGTATTCGAGGCGCAAAATAGCTTAGCTGCAGCCTCGAAATGGAAGTAGGAAACAGAAAATTTTTCAACCAAAAAATGTGTGAGAAAAAGGGCAGTGTTATAGCCCACAAAACTACACACCCACAATCTTGTGATATCTTTAAATCACACATCTTGAGCCAGATATTCTGTTTCTGTGTATTCGAGGCGCAAAACAGCTTAGCTACAGCCTCGAAATGGAAGTAGGAAGCAGAAAATTTTTCAACCAAAAAATGTGTGAGAAAAAGGGCAGTGTATAGCCCACAAAACTAGACACCCACAATCTTGTGAAATCTTTAAATCACACATCTCGAGCCAGATATTCTGTTTCTGTGTATTCGAGGCGCAAAATAGCTAAGCTGCAGCCTCGAAATGGAAATAGGAAACAGAAAATTTTTCAACCAAAAAATGTGTGAGAAAAAGGGCAGTGTATAGCCCACAAAACTACACACCCACAATCTTGTGATATCTTTAAATCACACATCTTGAGATAGCTATTCTGTTTCTGTGTATTCGAGGCGCAAAACAGCTTAGCTACAGCCTCGAAATGGAAGTAGGAAGCAGAAAATTTTTCAACCAAAAAATGTGTGAGAAAAAGGGCAGTGTATAGCCCACAAAACTACACACCCACAATCTTGTGAAATCTTTAAATCACACATCTCGAGCCAGATAGTCAGTTTCTGTGTATTCGAGGCGCAAAATAGCTAAGCTGCAGCCTCGAAATGGAAATAGGAAACAGAAAATTTTTCAACCAAAAAATGTGTGAGAAAAAGGGCAGTGTATAGCCCACAAAACTAGACACCCAAAATCTTGATATATCTTCTAATCTCACATCTCGAGCCAGGTAGTCAGTTTCTGTGTATTCGAGGCGCAAAATAGCTAAGCCGCAGCCTCGAAATGGAAGTAGGAAACAGAAAATTTTTCAACCAAAAAAATGTGTGAGAAAAAGGCCAGTGTATAGCCCACAAAACTAGACACCCACAATCTTGTGAAATCTTTAAATCACACATCTCGAGCCAGATATTCTGTTTCTGTGTATTCGAGGCGCAAAATAGCTAAGCCGCAGCCTCGAAATGGAAATAGGAAACAGAAAATTTTTCAACCAAAAAATGTGTGAGAAAAAGGGCAATGTATAGCCCACAGAACTACACACCCACAATCTTGTGAAATCTTTAAATCACACACCTCAAGCCAGATATTCTGCTTCTGTGTATTCGAGGCGCGAAATAGCTTAGTTACAGCCTCGAAATGGAAGTAGGAAGCAGAAAATTTTTCAACCAAAAAATGTGTGAGAAAAAGGGCAGTGTATAGCCCACAAAACTACACACCCACAATCTTGTGAAATCTTTAAATCACACATCTCGAGCCAGATATTCTGTTTCTGTGTATTCGAGGCGCAAAATAGCTAAGCCGCAGCCTCGAAATGGAAATAGGAAACAGAAAATTTTTCAACCAAAAAATGTGTGAGAAAAAGGGCAATGTATAGCCCACAGAACTACACACCCACAATCTTGTGAAATCTTTAAATCACACACCTCAAGCCAGATATTCTGTTTCTGTGTATTCGAGGCGCAAAATAGCTTATCTGCAGCCTCGAAATGGAAATAGGAAACAGAAAATTTTTCAACCAAAAAATGTGTGTGAAAAAGGGCAGTGAATACCCCACAAAACTAGACACCCAAAATCTTGATATATCTTCTAATCTCACATCTCGAGCCAGGTAGTCAGTTTCTGTGTATTCGAGGCGCAAAATAGCTAAGTTGCAGCCTCGAAATGGAAATAGGAAACAGAAAATTTTTCAACCAAAAAATGTGTGAGAAAAAGGGCAGTGTATAGCCCACAAAACTACACACCCACAATCTTGTGAAATCTTTAAATCACACATCTCGAGCCAGATATTCTGTTTCTGTGTATTCGAGGCGCGAAATAGCTTAGCTACAGCCTCGAAATGGAAGTAGGAAGCAGAAAATTTTTCAACCAAAAAATGTGTGAGAAAAAGGGCAGTGTATAGCCCACAAAACTAGACACCCAAAATCTTGATATATCTTCTAATCTCACATCTCGAGCCAGGTAGTCAGTTTCTGTGTATTCGAGGCGCAAAATAGCTAAGCTGCAGCCTCGAAATGGAAATAGGAAACAGAAAATTTTTCAACCAAAAAATGTGTGAGAAAAAGGGCAGTGAATACCCCACAAAACTAGACACCCAAAATCTTGATATATCTTCTAATCTCACATCTCGAGCCAGGTAGTCAGTTTCTGTGTATTCGAGGCGCAAAATAGCTAAGCTGCAGCCTCGAAATGGAAATAGGAAACAGAAAATTTTTCAACCAAAAAATGTGTGAGAAAAAGGGCAGTGAATACCCCACAAAACTAGACACCCAAAATCTTGATATATCTTTAAATCACACATCTCGAGCCAGATATTCTGCTTCTGTGTATTCGAGGCGCGAAATAGCTTAGCTACAGCCTCGAAATGGAAGTAGGAAGCAGAAAATTTTTCAACCAAAAAATGTGTGAGAAAAAGGGCAGTGTATAGCCCACAAAACTACACACCCACAATCTTGTGAAATCTTTAAATCACACATCTCGAGCCAGATATTCTGTTTCTGTGTATTCGAGGCGCAAAATAGCTTAGCTACAGCCTCGAAATGGAAGTAGGAAGCAGAAAATTTTTCAACCAATAAATGTGTGAGAAAAAGGGCAGTGTATAGCCCACAAAACTAGACACCCAAAATCCCGATATATCTTCTAATCTCACATCTCGAGCCAGGTAGTCAGTTTCTGTGTATTCGAGGCGCAAAATAGCTAAGCTGCAGCCTCGAAATGGAAATAGGAAACAGAAAATTTTTCAACCAAAAAATGTGTGAGAAAAAGGGCAGTGAATACCCCACAAAACTAGACACCCAAAATCTTGATATATCTTCTAATCTCACATCTCGAGCCAGGTAGTCAGTTTCTGTGTATTCGAGGCGCAAAATAGCTAAGCTGCAGCCTCGAAATGGAAATAGGAAACAGAAAATTTTTCAACCAAAAAATGTGTGAGAAAAAGGGCAGTGAATACCCCACAAAACTAGACACCCAAAATCTTGATATATCTTTAAATCACACATCTCGAGCCAGATATTCTGCTTCTGTGTATTCGAGGCGCGAAATAGCTTAGCTACAGCCTCGAAATGGAAGTAGGAAGCAGAAAATTTTTCAACCAAAAAATGTGTGAGAAAAAGGGCAGTGTATAGCCCACAAAACTAGACACCCAAAATCTTGATATATCTTCTAATCTCACATCTCGAGCCAGGTAGTGAGTTTCTGTGTATTCGAGGCGCGAAATAGCTTAGCTACAGCCTCGAAATGGAAGTAGGAAGCAGAAAATTTTTCAACCAAAAAATGTGTGAGAAAAAGGGCAGTGTATAGCCCACAAAACTACACACCCACAATCTTGTGAAATCTTTAAATCACACATCTCGAGCCAGATATTCTGTTTCTGTGTATTCGAGGCGCAAAATAGCTTAGCTGCAGCCTCGAAATGGAAATAGGAAACAGAAAATTTTTCAACCAAAAAATGTGTGAGAAAAAGGGCAGTGAATACCCCACAAAACTAGACACCCAAAATCTTGATATATCTTCTAATCTCACATCTCGAGCCAGGTAGTCAGTTTCTGTGTATTCGAGGCGCAAAATAGCTAAGCTGCAGCCTCGAAATGGAAATAGGAAACAGAAAATTTTTCAACCAAAAAATGTGTGAGAAAAAGGGCAGTGAATACCCCACAAAACTAGACACCCAAAATCTTGATATATCTTTAAATCACACATCTCGAGCCAGATATTCTGCTTCTGTGTATTCGAGGCGCGAAATAGCTTAGCTACAGCCTCGAAATGGAAGTAGGAAGCAGAAAATTTTTCAACCAAAAAATGTGTGAGAAAAAGGGCAGTGTATAGCCCACAAAACTAGACACCCAAAATCTTGATATATCTTCTAATCTCACATCTCGAGCCAGGTAGTGAGTTTCTGTGTATTCGAGGCGCGAAATAGCTTAGCTACAGCCTCGAAATGGAAGTAGGAAGCAGAAAATTTTTCAACCAAAAAATGTGTGAGAAAAAGGGCAATGTACAGCCCACAGAACTACACACCCACAATCTTGTGAAATCTTTAAATCACACACCTCAAGCCAGATATTCTGTTTCTGTGTATTCGAGGCGCAAAATAGCTTATCTGCAGCCTCGAAATGGAAATAGGAAACAGAAAATTTTTCAACCACAAAATGTGTGTGAAAAAGGGCAGTGAATACCCCACAAAACTAGACACCCAAAATCTTGATATATCTTCTAATCTCACATCTCGAGCCAGGTAGTCAGTTTCTGTGTATTCGAGGCGCAAAATAGCTAAGTTGCAGCCTCGAAATGGAAATAGGAAACAGAAAATTTTTCAACCAAAAAATGTGTGAGAAAAAGGGCAGTGTATAGCCCACAAAACTACACACCCACAATCTTGTGAAATCTTTAAATCACACATCTCGAGCCAGATATTCTGTTTCTGTGTATTCGAGGCGCAAAATAGCTTAGCTGCAGCCTCGAAATGGAAGTAGGAAACAGAAAATTTTTCAACCAAAAAATGTGTGAGAAAAAGGGCAGTGTTATAGCCCACAAAACTACACACCCACAATCTTGTGATATCTTTAAATCACACATCTAGAGCCAGATATTCTGTTTCTGTGTATTCGAGGCGCAAAACAGCTTAGCTACAGCCTCGAAATGGAAGTAGGAAGCAGAAAATTTTTCAACCAAAAAATGTGTGAGAAAAAGGGCAGTGTATAGCCCAGAAAACTAGACACCCAAAATCTTGATATATCTTCTAATCTCACATCTCGAGCCAGGTAGTCAGTTTCTGTGTATTCGAGGCGCAAAATAGCTAAGCTGCAGCCTCGAAATGGAAATAGGAAACAGAAAATTTTTCAACCAAAAAATGTGTGAGAAAAAGGGCAGTGAATACCCCACAAAACTAGACACCCAAAATCTTGATATATCTTCTAATCTCACATCTCGAGCCAGGTAGTCAGTTTCTGTGTATTCGAGGCGCAAAATAGCTAAGCTGCAGCCTCGAAATGGAAATAGGAAACAGAAAATTTTTCAACCAAAAAATGTGTGAGAAAAAGGGCAGTGAATACGCCACAAAACTAGACACCCAAAATCTTGATATATCTTTAAATCACACATCTCGAGCCAGATATTCTGCTTCTGTGTATTCGAGGCGCGAAATAGCTTAGCTACAGCCTCGAAATGGAAGTAGGAAGCAGAAAATTTTTCAACCAAAAAATGTGTGAGAAAAAGGGCAGTGTATAGCCCACAAAACTACACACCCACAATCTTGTGAAATCTTTAAATCACACATCTCGAGCCAGATATTCTGCTTCTGTGTATTCGAGGCGCGAAATAGCTTAGCTACAGCCTCGAAATGGAAGTAGGAAGCAGAAAATTTTTCAACCAAAAAATGTGTGAGAAAAAGGGCAGTGTATAGCCCACAAAACTAGACACCCAAAATCTTGATATATCTTCTAATGTCACATCTCGAGCCAGGTAGTCAGTTTCTGTGTATTCGAGGCGCAAAATAGCTAAGCTGCAGCCTCGAAATGGAAATAGGAAACAGAAAATTTTTCAACCAAAAAATGTGTGAGAAAAAGGGCAGTGAATACCCCACAAAACTAGACACCCAAAATCTTGATATATCTTCTAAAATCACATCTCGAGCCAGGTAGTCAGTTTCTGTGTATTCGAGGCGCAAAATAGCTAAGCTGCAGCCTCGAAATGGAAATAGGAAACAGAAAATTTTTCAACCAAAAAATGTGTGAGAAAAAGGGCAGTGAATACCCCACAAAACTAGACACCCAAAATCTTGATATATCTTTAAATCACACATCTCGAGCCAGATATTCTGCTTCTGTGTATTCGAGGCGCGAAATAGCTTAGCTACAGCCTCGAAATGGAAGTAGGAAGCAGAAAATTTTTCAACCAAAAAATGTGTGAGAAAAAGGGCAGTGTATAGCCCACAAAACTAGACACCCAAAATCTTGATATATCTTCTAATCTCACATCTCGAGCCAGGTAGTCAGTTTCTGTGTATTCGAGGCGCAAAATAGCTTAGCTGCAGCCTCGAAATGGAAATAGGAAACAGAAAATTTTTCAACCAAAAAATGTGTGAGAAAAAGGGCAGTGTATAGCCCACAAAACTACACACCCACAATCTTGTGAAAACTTTAAATCACACATCTCGAGCCAGATATTCTGCTTCTGTGTATTCGAGGCGCGAAATAGCTTAGCTACAGCCTCGAAATGGAAGTAGGAAGCAGAAAATTTTTCAACCAAAAAATGTGTGAGAAAAAGGGCAGTGTATAGCCCACAAAACTAGACACCCAAAATCTTGATATATCTTCTAATCTCACATCTCGAGCCAGGTAGTCAGTTTCTGTGTATTCGAGGCGCAAAATAGCTTAGCTGCAGCCTCGAAATGGAAATAGGAAACAGAAAATTTTTCAACCAAAAAATGTGTGAGAAAAAGGGCAGTGTATAGCCCACAAAACTACACACCCACAATCTTGTGATATCTTTAAATCACACATCTTGAGCCAGATATTCTGTTTCTGTGTATTCGAGGCGCAAAACAGCTTAGCTACAGCCTCGAAATGAAAGTAGGAAGCAGAAAATTTTTCAACCAAAAAATGTGTGAGAAAAAGGGCAGTGTATAGCCCACAAAACTAGACACCCACAATCTTGTGAAATCTTTAAATCACACATCTCGAGCCAGATATTCTGTTTCTGTGTATTCGAGGCGCAAAATAGCTAAGCCGCAGCCTCGAAATGGAAATAGGAAACAGAAAATTTTTCAACCAAAAAATGTGTGAGAAAAAGGGCAATGTATAGCCCACAGAACTACACACCCACAATCTTGTGAAATCTTTAAATCACACACCTCAAGCCAGATATTCTGTTTCTGTGTATTCGAGGCGCAAAATAGCTTATCTGCAGCCTCGAAATGGAAATAGGAAACAGAAAATTTTTCAACCAAAAAATGTGTGTGAAAAAGGGCAGTGAATACCCCACAAAACTAGACACCCAAAATCTTGATATATCTTCTAATCTCACATCTCGAGCCAGGTAGTCAGTTTCTGTGTTAGTCAGTTTCTGTGATTCGAGGCGCAAAATAGCTAAGCTGCAGCCTCGAAATGGAAATAGGAAACAGAAAATTTTTCAACCAAAAAATGTGTGAGAAAAAGGGCAGTGTATAGCCCACAAAACTACACACCCACAATCTTGTGAAATCTTTAAATCATACATCTCGAGCCAGATATTCTGCTTCTGTGTATTCGAGGCGCGAAATAGCTTAGCTACAGCCTCGAAATGGAAGTAGTCAGTTTCTGTGTATTCGAGGCGCAAAATAGCTAAGCTGCAGCCTCGAAATGGAAGTAGGAAACAGAAAATTTTTCAACCAAAAAATGTGTGAGAAAAAGGGCAGTGTATAGCCCACAAAACTACACACCCACAATCTTGTGAAATCTTTAAATCACACATCTCGAGCCAGATAGTCAGTTTCTGCGTATTCGAGTCGCAAAATAGCTAAGCTGCAGCCTCGAAATGGAAGTAGGAAACAGAAAATTTTTCAACCAAAAAATGTGTGAGAAAAAGGGCAATGTATAGCCCACAAAACTACACACCCACAATCTTGTGAAATCTTTAAATCACACATCTCGAGCCAGATATTCTGCTTCTGTGTATTCGAGGCGCGAAATAGCTTAGCTACAGCCTCGAAATGGAAGTAGGAAGCAGAAAATTTTTCAACCAAAAAATGTGTGAGAAAAAGGGCAGTGTATAGCCCACAAAACTAGACACCCAAAATCTTGATATATCTTCTAATCTCACATCTCGAGCCAGGTAGTCAGTTTCTGTGTATTCGAGGCGCGAAATAGCTTAGCTACAGCCTCGAAATGGAAGTAGGAAGCAGAAAATTTTTCAACCAAAAAATGTGTGAGAAAAAGGGCAGTGTATAGCCCACAAAACTACACACCCACAATCTTGTGAAATCTTTAAATCACACATCTCGAGCCAGATATTCTGCTTCTGTGTATTCGAGGCGCGAAATAGCTTAGCTACAGCCTCGAAATGGAAGTAGGAAGCAGAAAATTTTTCAACCAAAAAATGTGTGAGAAAAAGGGCAGTGTATAGCCCATAAAACTAGACACCCAAAATCTTGATATATCTTCTAATCTCACATCTCGAGCCAGGTAGTCAGTTTCTGTGTATTCGAGGCGCGAAATAGCTTAGCTACAGCCTCGAAATGGAAGTAGGAAGCAGAAAATTTTTCAACCAAAAAATGTGTGAGAAAAAGGGCAGTGTATAGCCCACAAAACTACACACCCACAATCTTGTGAAATCTTTAAATCACACATCTCGAGCCAGATATTCTGTTTCTGTGTATTCGAGGCGCAAAATAGCTTAGCTGCAGCCTCGAAATGGAAGTAGGAAACAGAAAATTTTTCAACCAAAAAATGTGTGAGAAAAAGGGCAGTGTTATAGCCCACAAAACTACACACCCACAATCTTGTGATATCTTTAAATCACACATCTTGAGCCAGATATTCTGTTTCTGTGTATTCGAGGCGCAAAACAGCTTAGCTACAGCCTCGAAATGGAAGTAGGAAGCAGAAAATTTTTCAACCAAAAAATGTGTGAGAAAAAGGGCAGTGTATAGCCCACAAAACTACACACCCACAATCTTGTGAAATCTTTAAATCACACATCTCGAGCCAGATATTCTGCTTCTGTGTATTCGAGGCGCGAAATAGCTTAGCTACAGCCTCGAAATGGAAGTAGGAAGCAGAAAATTTTTCAACCAAAAAATGTGTGAGAAAAAGGGCAGTGTATAGCCCATAAAACTAGACACCCAAAATCTTGATATATCTTCTAATCTCACATCTCGAGCCAGGTAGTCAGTTTCTGTGTATTCGAGGCGCGAAATAGCTTAGCTACAGCCTCGAAATGGAAGTAGGAAGCAGAAAATTTTTCAACCAAAAAATGTGTGAGAAAAAGGGCAGTGTATAGCCCACAAAACTACACACCCACAATCTTGTGAAATCTTTAAATCACACATCTCGAGCCAGATATTCTGTTTCTGTGTATTCGAGGCGCAAAATAGCTTAGCTGCAGCCTCGAAATGGAAGTAGGAAACAGAAAATTTTTCAACCAAAAAATGTGTGAGAAAAAGGGCAGTGTTATAGCCCACAAAACTACACACCCACAATCTTGTGATATCTTTAAATCACACATCTTGAGCCAGATATTCTGTTTCTGTGTATTCGAGGCGCAAAACAGCTTAGCTACAGCCTCGAAATGGAAGTAGGAAGCAGAAAATTTTTCAACCAAAAAATGTGTGAGAAAAAGGGCAGTGTATAGCCCACAAAACTAGACACCCACAATCTTGTGAAATCTTTAAATCACACATCTCGAGCCAGATAGTCAGTTTCTGCGTATTCGAGTCGCAAAATAGCTAAGCTGCAGCCTCGAAATGGAAGTAGGAAACAGAAAATTTTTCAACCAAAAAATGTGTGAGAAAAAGGGCAGTGTATAGCCCACAAAACTACACACCCACAATCTTGTGATATCTTTAAATCACACATCTTGAGATAGATATTCTGTTTCTGTGTATTCGAGGCGCAAAACAGCTTAGCTACAGCCTCGAAATGGAAGTAGGAAGCAGAAAATTTTTCAACCAAAAAATGTGTGAGAAAAAGGGCAGTGTATAGCCCACAAAACTACACACCCACAATCTTGTGAAATCTTTAAATCACACATCTCGAGGCAGATAGTCAGTTTCTGTGTATTCGAGGCGCAAAATAGCTAAGCTGCAGCCTCGAAATGGAAATAGGAAACAGAAAATTTTTCAACCAAAAAATGTGTGAGAAAAAGGGCAGTGTATAGCCCACAAAACTAGACACCCAAAATCTTGATATATCTTCTAATCTCACATCTCGAGCCAGGTAGTCAGTTTCTGTGTATTCGAGGCGCAAAATAGCTAAGCCGCAGCCTCGAAATGGAAGTAGGAAACTGAAAATTTTTCAACCAAAAAATGTGTGAGAAAAAGGGCAGTGTATAGCCCACAAAACTAGACACCCAAAATCTTGATATATCTTCTAATCTCACATCTCGAGCCAGGTAGTCAGTTTCTGTGTATTCGAGGCGCAAAATAGCTAAGCCGCAGCCTCGAAATGGAAGTAGGAAACTGAAAATTTTTCAACCAAAAAATGTGTGAGAAAAAGGGCAGTGTATAGCCCACAAAACTACACACCCACAATCTTGTGAAATCTTTAAATCGCACATCTCGAGCCAGATACTCTGTTTCTGTGTATTCGAGGCGCAAAATAGCTTAGCTGCAGCCTCGAAATGGAAGTAGGAAACAGAAAATTTTTCAACCAAAAAATGTGTGAGAAAAACGGCAGTGTATAGCCCACAAAACTACACACCCACAATCTTGTGAAATCTCTAAATCACACATCATGAGCCAGATATTCTGTTTCTGTGTATTCGAGGCGCAAAATAGCTTAGCTGCAGCCTCGAAATGGAAGTAGGAAACAGAAAATTTTTCAACCAAAAAATGTGTGAGAAAAACGGCAGTGTATAGCCCACAAAACTAGACACCCACAATCTTGTGAAATCTTTAAATCACACATCTCGAGCCAGATATTCTGTTTCTGTGTATTCGAGGCGCAAAATAGCTTAGCTGCAGCCTCGAAATGGAAGTAGGAAACTGAAAATTTTTCAACCAAAAAATGTGTGAGAAAAAGGGCAGTGTATAGCCCACAAAACTAGACACCCAAAATCTTGATATTTCTTCTAATCTCATATCTCGAGCCAGATATTCTGTTTCTGTGTATTCGAGGCGCAAAATAGCTGAGCTGCAGCCTCGAAATGGCAATAGGAAACACAAAAAAATTTTTCAAGCAAAAAATGTGTGAGAAAAAGGGCAGTGTATAGCCCACAAAACTACACACCCACAATCTTGTGAAATCTTTAAATCACACATTTCGAGCCAGATATTCTGTTTCTGTGTATTCGAGGCGCAAAATAGCTTAGCTGCAGCCTCGAAATGGAAGTAGGAAACAGAAAATTTTTCAACCAAAAAATGTGTGAGAAAAAGGGCAGTGTATAGCCCACAAAACTACACACCCACAATCTTGTGAAATCTTTAAATCACACATTTCGAGCCAGATATTCTGTTTCTGTGTATTCGAGGCGCAAAATAGCTTAGCTGCAGCCTCCAAATGGAAGTAGGAAGCAGAAAATTTTTCAACCAAAAAATGTGTGAGAAAAAGGGCAGTGTATAGCCCACAAAACTACACACCCACAATCTTGTGAAATCTTTAAATCACACATCTCGAGCCAGATATTCTGCTTCTGTGTATTCGAGGCGCGAAATAGCTTAGCTACAGCCTCGAAATGGAAGTAGGAAGCAGAAAATTTTTCAACCAAAAAATGTGTGAGAAAAACGGCAGTGTATAGCCCACAAAACTAGACACCCAAAATCTTGATATAACTTCTAATCTCACATCTCAAGCCAGGTAGTCAGTTTCTGTGTATTCGAGGCGCAAAATAGCTAAGCTGCAGCCTCGAAATGGAAATAGGAAACAGAAAATTTTTCAACCAAAAAATGTGTGAGAAAAAGGGCAGTGTATAGCCCACAAAACTACACACCCACAATCTTGTGAAATCTTTAAATCACACATTTCGAGCCAGATATTCTGTTTCTGTGTATTCGAGGCGCAAAATAGCTTAGCTGCAGCCTCGAAATGGAAGTAGGAAACAGAAAATTTTTCAACCAAAAAATGTGTGAGAAAAAGGGCAGTGTATAGCCCACAAAACTACACACCCACAATCTTGTGAAATCTTTAAATCACACATCTTGAGCCAGATATTCTGTTTCTGTGTATTCGATGCGCAAAATAGCTTAGCTGCAGCCTCGAAATGGAAGTAGGAAACAGAAAATTTTTCAACCAAAAAATGTGTGAGAAAAACGGCAGTGTATAGCCCACAAAACTACACACCCACAATCTTGTGAAATCTCTAAATCACACATCATGAGCCAGATATTCTGTTTCTGTGTATTCGAGGCGCAAAATAGCTTAGCTGCAGCCTCGAAATGGAAGTAGGAAACAGAAAATTTTTCAACCAAAAAATGTGTGAGAAAAACGGCAGTGTATAGCCCACAAAACTACACACCCACAATCTTGTGAAATCTCTAAATCACACATCATGAGCCAGATATTCTGTTTCTGTGTATTCGAGGCGCAAAATAGCTTAGCTGCAGCCTCGAAATGGAAGTAGGAAACAGAAAATTTTTCAACCAAAAAATGTGTGAGAAAAACGGCAGTGTATAGCCCACAAAACTACACACCCACAATCTTGTGAAATCTTTAAATCACACATCTCGAGCCAGATATTCTGTTTCTGTGTATTCGAGGCGCAAAATAGCTTAGCTACAGCCTCGAAATGGAAGTAGGAAGCAGAAAATCTTTCAACCAAAAAATGTGTGAGAAAAAGGGCAGTGTATAGCCCACAAAACTACACACCCACAATCTTGTGAAATCTTTAAATCACACATCTCGAGCCCGATATTCTGTTTCTGTGTATTCGAGGCGCAAAATAGCTTAGCTGCAGCCTCGAAATGGAAGTAGGAAACAGAAAATTTTTCAACCAAAAAATGTGTGAGAAAAAGGGCAGTGTATAGCCCACAAAACTACACACCCACAATCTTGTGAAATCTTTAAATCACACATTTCGAGCCAGATATTCTGTTTCTGTGTATTCGAGGCGCAAAATAGCTTAGCTGCAGCCTCGAAATGGAAGTAGGAAGCAGAAAATTTTTCAACCAAAAAATGTGTGAGAAAAAGGGCAGTGTATAGCCCACAAAACTACACACCCACAATCTTGTGAAATCTTTAAATCACACATCTCGAGCCAGATATTCTGCTTCTGTGTATTCGAGGCGCGAAATAGCTTAGCTACAGCCTCGAAATGGAAGTAGGAAGCAGAAAATTTTTCAACCAAAAAATGTGTGAGAAAAAGGGCAGTGTATAGCCCACAAAACTAGACACCCAAAATCTTGATATATCTTCTAATCTCACATCTCGAGCCAGGTAGTCAGTTTCTGTGTATTCGAGGCGCAAAATAGCTAAGCTGCAGCCTCGAAATGGAAATAGGAAACAGAAAATTTTTCAACCAAAAAATGTGTGAGAAAAAGGGCAGTGTATAGCCCACAAAACTACACACCCACAATCTTGTGAAATCTTTAAATCACACATTTCGAGCCCGATATTCTGTTTCTGTGTATTCGAGGCGCAAAATAGCTTAGCTGCAGCCTCGAAATGGAAGTAGGAAACAGAAAATTTTTCAACCAAAAAATGTGTGAGAAAAAGGGCAGTGTATAGCCCACAAAACTACACACCCACAATCTTGTGAAATCTTTAAATCACACATCTCGAGCCAGATATTCTGTTTCTGTGTATTCGAGGCGCGAAATAGCTTAGCTACAGCCTCGAAATGGAAGTAGGAAGCAGAAAATTTTTCAACCAAAAAATGTGTGAGAAAAAGGGCAGTGTATAGCCCACAAAACTACACACCCACAATCTTGTGAAATCTTTAAATCACACATCTCGAGCCAGATATTCTGTTTCTGTGTATTCGAGGCGCAAAATAGCTTAGCTGCAGCCTCGAAATGGAAGTAAGAAACAGAAAATTTTTCAACCAAAAAATGTGTGAGAAAAAGGGCAGTGTATAGCCCACAAAACTACACACCCACAATCTTGTGATATCTTTAAATCACACATCTTGAGCCAGATATTCTGTTTCTGTGTATTCGAGGCGCAAAACAGCTTAGCTACAGCCTCGAAATGGAAGTAGGAAGCAGAAAATTTTTCAATCAAAAAATGTGTGAGAAAAAGGGCAGTGTATAGCCCACAAAACTAGACACCCACAATCTTGTGAAATCTTTAAATCACACATCTCGAGCCAGATAGTCAGTTTCTGTGTATTCGAGGCGCAAAATAGCTAAGCTGCAGCCTCGAAATGGAAGTAGGAAACAGAAAATTTTTCAACCAAAAAATGTGTGAGAAAAAGGGCAGTGTATAGCCCACAAAACTAGACACCCACAATCTTGTGAAATCTTTAAATCACACATCTCGAGCCAGATAGTCAGTTTCTGTGTATTCGAGGCGCAAAATAGCTAAGCTGCAGCCTCGAAATGGAAATAGGAAACAGAAAATTTTTCAAGCAAAAAATGTGTGAGAAAAAGGGCAGTGTATAGCCCACAAAACTAGACACCCAAAATCTTGATATATCTTCTAATCTCACATCTCGAGCCAGGTAGTCAGTTTCTGTGTATTCGAGGCGCAAAATAGCTAAGCCGCAGCCTCGAAATGGAAATAGGAAACAGAAAATTTTTCAACCAAAAAATGTGTGAGAAAAAGGGCAGTGTATAGCCCACAAAACTACACACCCTCAATCTTGTGAAATCTTTAAATCACACATCTCGAGCCAGATATTCTGTTTCTGTGTATTCGAGGCGCAAAATAGCTAAGCCGCAGCCTCGAAATGGAAGTAGGAAACAGAAAATTTTTCAACCAAAAAATGTGTGAGAAAAAGGGCAGTGTATTGCCCACAAAACTAGACACCCAAAATCTTGATATATCTTCTAATCTCACATCTCGAGCCAGGTAGTCAGTTTCTGTGTATTTGAGGCGCAAAATAGCTAAGCCGCAGCCTCGAAATGGAAATAGGAAACAGAAAATTTTTCAACCAAAAAATGTGTGAGAAAAAGGGCAGTGTATAGCCCACAAAACTACACACCCACAATCTTGTGAAATCTTTAAATCACACATCTCGAGCCAGATATTCTGTTTCTGTGTATTCGAGGCGCGAAATAGCTTAGCTACAGCCTCGAAATGGAAGTAGGAAGCAGAAAATTTTTCAACCAAAAAATGTGTGAGAAAAAGGGCAGTGTATAGCCCACAAAACTACACACCCACAATCTTGTGAAATCTTTAAATCACACATCTCGAGCCAGATATTCTGTTTCTGTGTATTCGAGGCGCAAAATAGCTTAGCTGCAGCCTCGAAATGGAAGTAGGAAACAGAAAATTTTTCAACCAAAAAATGTGTGAGAAAAAGGGCAGTGTATAGCCCACAAAACTACACACCCACAATCTTGTGAAATCTTTAAATCACACATCTCGAGCCCGATATTCTGTTTCTGTGTATTCGAGGCGCAAAATAGCTTAGCTGCAGCCTCGAAATGGAAGTAGGAAACAGAAAATTTTTCAACCAAAAAATGTGTGAGAAAAAGGGCAGTGTATAGCCCACAAAACTACACACCCACAATCTTGTGAAATCTTTAAATCACACATCTCGAGCCAGATATTCTGCTTCTGTGTATTCGAGGCGCGAAATAGCTTAGCTACAGCCTCGAAATGGAAGTAGGAAGCAGAAAATTTTTCAACCAAAAAATGTGTGAGAAAAAGGGCAGTGTATAGCCCACAAAACTAGACACCCAAAATCTTGATATATCTTCTAATCTCACATCTCGAGCCAGGTAGTCAGTTTCTGTGTATTCGAGGCGCAAAATAGCTAAGCTGCAGCCTCGAAATGGAAATAGGAAACAGAAAATTTTTCAACCAAAAAATGTGTGAGAAAAAGGGCAGTGTATAGCCCACAAAACTACACACCCACAATCTTGTGAAATCTTTAAATCACACATTTCGAGCCCGATATTCTGTTTCTGTGTATTCGAGGCGCAAAATAGCTTAGCTGCAGCCTCGAAATGGAAGTAGGAAACAGAAAATTTTTCAACCAAAAAATGTGTGAGAAAAAGGGCAGTGTATAGCCCACAAAACTACACACCCACAATCTTGTGAAATCTTTAAATCACACATCTCGAGCCAGATATTCTGTTTCTGTGTATTCGAGGCGCGAAATAGCTTAGCTACAGCCTCGAAATGGAAGTAGGAAGCAGAAAATTTTTCAACCAAAAAATGTGTGGGAAAAAGGGCAGTGTATAGCCCACAAAACTACACACCCACAATCTTGTGAAATCTTTAAATCACACATCTCGAGCCAGATATTCTGTTTCTGTGTATTCGAGGCGCAAAATAGCTTAGCTGCAGCCTCGAAATGGAAGTAAGAAACAGAAAATTTTTCAACCAAAAAATGTGTGAGAAAAAGGGCAGTGTATAGCCCACAAAACTACACACCCACAATCTTGTGATATCTTTAAATCACACATCTTGAGCCAGATATTCTGTTTCTGTGTATTCGAGGCGCAAAACAGCTTAGCTACAGCCTCGAAATGGAAGTAGGAAGCAGAAAATTTTTCAATCAAAAAATGTGTGAGAAAAAGGGCAGTGTATAGCCCACAAAACTAGACACCCACAATCTTGTGAAATCTTTAAATCACACATCTCGAGCCAGATAGTCAGTTTCTGTGTATTCGAGGCGCAAAATAGCTAAGCTGCAGCCTCGAAATGGAAGTAGGAAACAGAAAATTTTTCAACCAAAAAATGTGTGAGAAAAAGGGCAGTGTATAGCCCACAAAACTAGACACCCACAATCTTGTGAAATCTTTAAATCACACATCTCGAGCCAGATAGTCAGTTTCTGTGTATTCGAGGCGCAAAATAGCTAAGCTGCAGCCTCGAAATGGAAATAGGAAACAGAAAATTTTTCAAGCAAAAAATGTGTGAGAAAAAGGGCAGTGTATAGCCCACAAAACTAGACACCCAAAATCTTGATATATCTTCTAATCTCACATCTCGAGCCAGGTAGTCAGTTTCTGTGTATTCGAGGCGCAAAATAGCTAAGCCGCAGCCTCGAAATGGAAATAGGAAACAGAAAATTTTTCAACCAAAAAATGTGTGAGAAAAAGGGCAGTGTATAGCCCACAAAACTACACACCCTCAATCTTGTGAAATCTTTAAATCACACATCTCGAGCCAGATATTCTGTTTCTGTGTATTCGAGGCGCAAAATAGCTAAGCCGCAGCCTCGAAATGGAAGTAGGAAACAGAAAATTTTTCAACCAAAAAATGTGTGAGAAAAAGGGCAGTGTATTGCCCACAAAACTAGACACCCAAAATCTTGATATATCTTCTAATCTCACATCTCGAGCCAGGTAGTCAGTTTCTGTGTATTTGAGGCGCAAAATAGCTAAGCCGCAGCCTCGAAATGGAAATAGGAAACAGAAAATTTTTCAACCAAAAAATGTGTGAGAAAAAGGGCAGTGTATAGCCCACAAAACTACACACCCACAATCTTGTGAAATCTTTAAATCACACATCTCGAGCCAGATATTCTGTTTCTGTGTATTCGAGGCGCGAAATAGCTTAGCTACAGCCTCGAAATGGAAGTAGGAAGCAGAAAATTTTTCAACCAAAAAATGTGTGAGAAAAAGGGCAGTGTATAGCCCACAAAACTACACACCCACAATCTTGTGAAATCTTTAAATCACACATCTCGAGCCAGATATTCTGTTTCTGTGTATTCGAGGCGCAAAATAGCTTAGCTGCAGCCTCGAAATGGAAGTAGGAAACAGAAAATTTTTCAACCAAAAAATGTGTGAGAAAAAGGGCAGTGTATAGCCCACAAAACTACACACCCACAATCTTGTGAAATCTTTAAATCACACATCTCGAGCCAGATATTCTGTTTCTGTGTATTCGAGGCGCGAAATAGCTTAGCTACAGCCTCGAAATGGAAGTAGGAAACAGAAAATTTTTCAACCAAAAAATGTGTGAGAAAAAGGGCAGTGTATAGCCCACAAAACTACACACCCACAATCTTGTGATATCTTTAAATCACACATCTTGAGCCAGATATTCTGTTTCTGTGTATTCGAGGCGCAAAACAGCTTAGCTACAGCCTCGAAATGGAAGTAGGAAGAGAAAATTTTTCAATCAAAAAATGTGTAAGAAAAAGGGCAGTGTATAGCCCACAAAACTAGACACCCACAATCTTGTGAAATCTTTAAATCACACATCTCGAGCCAGATAGTCAGTTTCTGTGTATTCGAGGCGCAAAATAGCTAAGCTGCAGCCTCGAAATGGAAGTAGGAAACAGAAAATTTTTCAACCAAAAAATGTGTGAGAAAAAGGGCAGTGTATAGCCCACAAAACTAGACACCCACAATCTTGTGAAATCTTTAAATCACACATCTCGAGCCAGATAGTCAGTTTCTGTGTATTCGAGGCGCAAAATAGCTAAGCTGCAGCCTCGAAATGGAAATAGGAAACAGAAAATTTTTCAAGCAAAAAATGTGTGAGAAAAAGGGCAGTGTATAGCCCACAAAACTAGACACCCAAAATCTTGATATATCTTCTAATCTCACATCTCGAGCCAGGTAGTCAGTTTCTGTGTATTCGAGGCGCAAAATAGCTAAGCCGCAGACTCGAAATGGAAATAGGAAACAGAAAATTTTTCAACCAAAAAATGTGTGAGAAAAAGGGCAGTGTATAGCCCACAAAACTACACACCCTCAATCTTGTGAAATCTTTAAATCACACATCTCGAGCCAGATATTCTGTTTCTGTGTATTCGAGGCGCAGAAAAGCTAAGCTGCAGCCTCGAAATGGAAATAGGAAACAGAAAATTTTTCAACCAAAAAATGTGTGAGAAAAAGGGCAGTGTATAGCCCACAAAACTACACACCCTCAATCTTGTGAAATCTTTAAATCACACATCTCGAGCCAGATATTCTGTTTCTGTGTATTCGAGGCGCAAAATAGCTAAGCCGCAGCCTCGAAATGGAAGTAGGAAACAGAAAATTTTTCAACCAAAAAATGTGTGAGAAAAAGGGCAGTGTATTGCCCACAAAACTAGACACCCAAAATCTTGATATATCTTCTAATCTCACATCTCGAGCCAGGTAGTCAGTTTCTGTGTATTTGAGGCGCAAAATAGCTAAGCCGCAGCCTCGAAATGGAAATAGGAAACAGAAAATTTTTCAACCAAAAAATGTGTGAGAAAAAGGGCAGTGTATAGCCCACAAAACTACACACCCTCAATCTTGTGAAATCTTTAAATCACACATCTCGAGCCAGATATTCTGTTTCTGTGTATTCGAGGCGCAAAATAGCTAAGCCGCAGCCTCGAAATGGAAATAGGAAACAGAAAATTTTTCAGCCAAAAAATGTGTGAGAAAAAGGGCAGTGTATAGCCCACAAAACTACACACCCTCAATCTTGTGAAATCTTTAAATCACACATCTCGAGCCAGATATTCTGTTTCTGTGTATTCGAGGCGCAAAATAGCTAAGCCGCAGCCTCGAAATGGAAGTAGGAAACTGAAAATTTTTCAACCAAAAAATGTGTGAGAAAAAGGGCAGTGTATAGCCCACAAAACTACACACCCACAATCTTGTGAAATCTTTAAATCACACATCTCGAGCCAGATATTATGTTTCTGTGTATTCGAGGCGCAAAATAGCTAAGCCGCAGCCTCGAAATGGAAATAGGAAACAGAAAATTTTTCAACCAAAAAATGTGTGAGAAAAAGGGCAGTGTATAGACCACAAACTAGACACCCACAATCTTGTGAAATCTTTAAATCACACATCTCGGGTCAGATATTCTATTTCTGTGTATTCGAGGCGCAAAATAGCTAAGCTGCAGCCTCGAAATGGAAGTAGGAAGCGGAAAATTTTTCAACCAAAAAATGTGTGAGAAAAAGGGCAGTGTATAGCCCACAAAACTACACACCCACAATCTTGTGAAATCTTTAAATCACACATCTCGAGTCAGATATTCTTTTTCTGTGTATTCTAGGCGCAAAATAGCTAAGCTGCAGCCTCGAAATGGAAATAGGAAACAGAAAATTTTTCAACCAAAAAATGTGTGAGAAAAAGGGCAGTGTATAGCCCAGAAAACTAGACACCCAAAATCTTGATATATCTTCTAATCTCACATCTCGAGCCAGGTAGTCAGTTTCTGTGTATTTGAGGCGCAAAATAGCTAAGTTGCAGCCTCGAAATGGAAATAGGAAACTGAAAATTTTTCAACCAAAAAATGTGTGAGAAAAAGGGCAGTGTATAGCCCACAAAACTAGACACCCAAAATCTTGATATATCTTCTAATCTCACATCTCGAGCCAGGTAGTCAGTTTCTGTGTATTTGAGGCGCAAAATAGCTAAGTTGCAGCCTCGAAATGGAAATAGGAAACAGAAAATTTTTCAACCAAAAAATGTGTGAGAAAAAGGGCAGTGTATAGCCCACAAAACTACACACCCACAATCTTGTGAAATCTTTAAATCACACATCTCGAGTCAGATATTCTGTTTCTGTGTATTCGAGGCGCAAAATAGCTAAGCCGCAGCCTCGAAATGGAAATAGGAAACAGAAAATTTTTCAACCAAAAAATGTGTGAGAAAAAGGGCAGTGTATAGCCCACAAAACTAGACACCCAAAATCTTGATATATCTTCTAATCTCACATCTCGAGCCAGGTAGTCAGTTTCTGTGTATTTGAGGCGCAAAATAGCTAAGTTGCAGCCTCGAAATGGAAATAGGAAACAGAAAATTTTTCAACCAAAAAATGTGTGAGAAAAAGGGCAGTGTATAGCCCACAAAACTAGACACCCAAAATCTTGATATATCTTCTAATCTCACATCTCGAGCCAGGTAGTCAGTTTCTGTGTATTCGAGGCGCAAAATAGCTAAGCCGCAGCCTCGAAATGGAAATAGGAAACAGAAAATTTTTCAACCAAAAAATGTGTGAGAAGGCGCAAAATAGCTAAGCCGCAGCCTCGAAATGGAAGTAGGAAACAGAAAATTTTTCAACCAAAAAATGTGTGAGAAAAAGGGCAGTGTATAGCCCACAAAACTAGACACCCAAAATCTTGATATATCTTCTAATCTCACATCTCGAGCCAGGTAGTCAGTTTCTGTGTATTTGAGGCGCAAAATAGCTAAGTTGCAGCCTCGAAATGGAAATAGGAAACAGAAAATTTTTCAACCAAAAAATGTGTGAGAAAAAGGGCAGTGTATAGCCCACAAAACTAGACACCCAAAATCTTGATATATCTTCTAATCTCACATCTCGAGCCAGGTAGTCAGTTTCTGTGTATTTGAGGCGCAAAATAGCTAAGTTGCAGCCTCGAAATGGAAATAGGAAACAGACAATTTTTCAACCAAAAAAAGTGTGGGAAAAAGGGCAGTGTATAGCCCACAAAACTAGACACCCAAAATCTTGATATATCTTCTAATCTCACATCTCGAGCCAGGTAGTCAGTTTCTGTGTATTCTAGGCGCAAAATAGCTAAGCTGCAGCCTCGAAATAGAAATAGGAAACTGAAAATTTTTCAACCAAAAAATGTGTGAGAAAAAGGGCAGTGTATAGCCCACAAAACTACACACCCACAATCTTGTGAAATCTTTAAATCACACATCTCGAGCCAGATATTCTGTTTCTGTGTATTCGAGGCGCAAAATAGCTAAGCCGCAGCCTCGAAATGGAAGTAGGAAACAGAAAATTTTTCAACCAAAAAATGTGTGAGAAAAAGGGCAGTGTATTGCCCACAAAACTAGACACCCAAAATCTTGATATATCTTCTAATCTCACATCTCGAGCCAGGTAGTCAGTTTCTGTGTATTTGAGGCGCAAAATAGCTAAGTTGCAGCCTCGAAATGGAAATAGGAAACAGAAAATTTTTCAACCAAAAAATGTGTGAGAAAAAGGGCAGTGTATAGCCCACAAAACTAGACACCCAAAATCTTGATATATCTTCTAATCTCACATCTCGAGCCAGGTAGTCAGTTTCTGTGTATTTGAGGCGCAAAATAGCTAAGTTGCAGCCTCGAAATGGAAATAGGAAACAGAAAATTTTTCAACCAAAAAATGTGTGAGAAAAAGGGCAGTGTATAGCCCACAAAACTAGACACCCAAAATCTTGATATTTCTTCTAATCTCACATCTCGAGCCAGGTAGTCAGTTTCTGTGTATTTGAGGCGCAAAATAGCTAAGTTGCAGCCTCGAAATGGAAATAGGAAACAGAAAATTTTTCAACCAAAAAATGTGTGAGAAAAAGGGCAGTGTATAGCCCACAAAACTACACACCCACAATCTTGTGAAATCTTTAAATCACACATCTCGAGTCAGATATTCTGTTTCTGTGTATTCGAGGCGCAAAATAGCTAAGCCGCAGCCTCGAAATGGAAATAGGAAACAGAAAATTTTTCAACCAAAAAATGTGTGAGAAAAAGGGCAGTGTATAGCCCACAAAACTAGACACCCAAAATCTTGATATATCTTCTAATCTCACATCTCGAGCCAGGTAGTCAGTTTCTGTGTATTTGAGGCGCAAAATAGCTAAGTTGCAGCCTCGAAATGGAAATAGGAAACAGAAAATTTTTCAACCAAAAAATGTGTGAGAAAAAGGGCAGTGTATAGCCCACAAAACTAGACACCCAAAATCTTGATATATCTTCTAATCTCACATCTCGAGCCAGGTAGTCAGTTTCTGTGTATTCGAGGCGCAAAATAGCTAAGCCGCAGCCTCGAAATGGAAATAGGAAACAGAAAATTTTTCAACCAAAAAATGTGTGAGAAGGCGCAAAATAGCTAAGCCGCAGCCTCGAAATGGAAGTAGGAAACAGAAAATTTTTCAACCAAAAAATGTGTGAGAAAAAGGGCAGTGTATAGCCCACAAAACTAGACACCCAAAATCTTGATATATCTTCTAATCTCACATCTCGAGCCAGGTAGTCAGTTTCTGTGTATTTGAGGCGCAAAATAGCTAAGTTGCAGCCTCGAAATGGAAATAGGAAACAGAAAATTTTTCAACCAAAAAATGTGTGAGAAAAAGGGCAGTGTATAGCCCACAAAACTAGACACCCAAAATCTTGATATATCTTCTAATCTCACATCTCGAGCCAGGTAGTCAGTTTCTGTGTATTTGAGGCGCAAAATAGCTAAGTTGCAGCCTCGAAATGGAAATAGGAAACAGACAATTTTTCAACCAAAAAAAGTGTGGGAAAAAGGGCAGTGTATAGCCCACAAAACTAGACACCCAAAATCTTGATATATCTTCTAATCTCACATCTCGAGCCAGGTAGTCAGTTTCTGTGTATTCTAGGCGCAAAATAGCTAAGCTGCAGCCTCGAAATGGAAATAGGAAACTGAAAATTTTTCAACCAAAAAATGTGTGAGAAAAAGGGCAGTGTATAGCCCACAAAACTACACACCCACAATCTTGTGAAATCTTTAAATCACACATCTCGAGCCAGATATTCTGTTTCTGTGTATTCGAGGCGCAAAATAGCTAAGTTGCAGCCTCGAAATGGAAATAGGAAACAGACAATTTTTCAACCAAAAAAAGTGTGGGAAAAAGGGCAGTGTATAGCCCACAAAACTAGACACCCAAAATCTTGATATATCTTCTAATCTCACATCTCGAGCCAGGTAGTCAGTTTCTGTGTATTCTAGGCGCAAAATAGCTAAGCTGCAGCCTCGAAATGGAAATAGGAAACTGAAAATTTTTCAACCAAAAAATGTGTGAGAAAAAGGGCAGTGTATAGCCCACAAAACTACACACCCACAATCTTGTGAAATCTTTAAATCACACATCTCGAGCCAGATATTCTGTTTCTGTGTATTCAAGGCGCAAAATAGCTAAGCCGCAGCCTCGAAATGGAAGTAGGAAACAGAAAATTTTTCAACCAAAAAATGTGTGAGAAAAAGGGCAGTGTATAGCCCACAAAACTACACACCCACAATCTTGTGAAATCTTTAAATCACACATCTCGAGCCAGATATTCTGTTTCTGTGTATTCGAGGCGCAAAATAGCTAAGTTGCAGCCTCGAAATGGAAATAGGAAACAGACAATTTTTCAACCAAAAAAAGTGTGGGAAAAAGGGCAGTGTATAGCCCACAAAACTAGACACCCAAAATCTTGATATATCTTCTAATCTCACATCTCGAGCCAGGTAGTCAATTTCTGTGTATTCTAGGCGCAAAATAGCTAAGCTGCAGCCTCGAAATGGAAATAGGAAACTGAAAATTTTTCAACCAAAAAATGTGTGAGAAAAAGGGCAGTGTATAGCCCACAAAACTACACACCCACAATCTTGTGAAATCTTTAAATCACACATCTCGAGCCAGATATTCTGTTTCTGTGTATTCGAGGCGCAAAATAGCTAAGCCGCAGCCTCGAAATGGAAGTAGGAAACAGAAAATTTTTCAACCAAAAAATGTGTGAGAAAAAGGGCAGTGTATAGCCCACAAAACTAGACACCCAAAATCTTGATATATCTTCTAATCTCACATCTCGAGCCAGGTAGTCAGTTTCTGTGTATTTGAGGCGCAAAATAGCTAAGTTGCAGCCTCGAAATGGAAATAGGAAACAGAAAATTTTTCAACCAAAAAATGTGTGAGAAAAAGGGCAGTGTATAGCCCACAAAACTACACACCCACAATCTTGTGAAATCTTTAAATCACACATCTCGAGCCAGATATTCTGTTTCTGTGTATTCGAGGCGCAAAATAGCTTAGCTACAGCCTCGAAATGGAAGTAGGAAACTGAAAATTTTTCAACCAAAAAATGTGTGAGAAAAAGGGCAGTGTATAGCCCACAAAACTACACACCCACAATATTGTGAAATCTTTAAATCACACATCTTGAGCCAGATATTCTGTTTCTGTGTATTCGAGGCGCAAAATAGCTAAGCCGCAGCCTCGAAATGGAAGTAGGAAACTGAAAATTTTTCAACCAAAAAATGTGTGAGAAAAAGGGCAGTGTATAGCCCACAAAACTACACACCCACAATCTTGTGAAATCTTTAAATCACACATCTCGAGCCAGATATTCTGTTTCTGTGTATTCGAGGCGCAAAATAGCTAAGCCGCAGCCTCGAAATGGAAATAGGAAACAGAAAATTTTTCAACCAAAAAATGTGTGAGAAAAAGGGCAGTGTATAGCCCACAAAACTAGACACCCAAAATCTTGATATTTCTTCTAATCTCATATCTCGAGCTAGATATTCTGTTTCTGTGTATTCGAGGCGCAAAATAGCTGAGCTGCAGCCTCGAAATGGCAATAGGAAACACAAAAAAATTGTTCAACCAAAAAATGTGTGAGAAAAGGGCATTGTATAGCCCACAAAACTACACACCCACAATCTTGTGAAATCTTTAAATCACACATCTCGAGCCAGATATTCTGTTTCTGTGTATTCGAGGCGCAAAATAGCTTAGCTGCAGCCTCGAAATGGAAGTAGGAAACAGAAAATTTTTCAACCAAAAAATGTGTGAGAAAAAGGGCAGTGTATACCCCAGAAAACTAGACACCCAAAATCTTTATATATCTTCTAATCTCACATCTCGAGCCAGGTAGTCAGTTTCTGTGTATTTGAGGCGCAAAATAGCTAAGTTGCAGCCTCGAAATGGAAATAGGAAACAGACAATTTTTCAACCAAAAAAAGTGTGGGAAAAAGGGCAGTGTACAGCCCACAAAACTAGACACCCAAAATCTTGATATATCTTCTAATCTCACATCTCGAGCCAGGTAGTCAGTTTCTGTGTGAGAAAAAGGGCAGTGTATAGCCCACAAAACTACACACCCACAATCTTGTAAAATCTTTAAATCACACATCTCGAGTCAGATATTCTATTTCTGTGTATTCGAGGCGCAAAATAGCTAAGCTGCAGCTTCGAAATGGAAGTAGGAAGCAGAAAATTTTTCAACCAAAAAATGTGTGAGAAAAAGGGCAGTGTATAGCCCACAAAACTACACACCCACAATCTTGTGAAATCTTTAAATCACACATCTCGAGTCAGATATTCTTTTTCTGTGTATTCTAGGTGCAAAATAGCTAAGCTGCAGCCTCGAAATGGAAATAGGAAACAGAAAATTTTTCAACCAAAAAATGTGTGAGAAAAAGGGCAGTGTATAGCCCAGAAAACTAGACACCCAAAATCTTGATATATCTTCTAATCTCACATCTCGAGCCATGTAGTCAGTTTCTGTGTATTTGAGGCGCAAAATAGCTAAGTTGCAGCCTCGAAATGGAAATAGGAAACAGAAAATTTTTCAACCAAAAAATGTGTGAGAAAAAGGGCAGTGTATAGCCCAGAAAACTAGACACCCAAAATCTTGATATATCTTCTAATCTCACATCTCGAGCCAGGTAGTCAGTTTCTGTGTATTTGAGGCGCAAAATAGCTAAGTTGCAGCCTCGAAATGGAAATAGGAAACAGACAATTTTTCAACCAAAAAAAGTGTGGGAAAAAGGGCAGTGTACAGCCCACAAAACTAGACACCCAAAATCTTGATATATCTTCTAATCTCACATCTCGAGCCAGGTAGTCAGTTTCTGTGTGAGAAAAAGGGCAGTGTATAGCCCACAAAACTACACACCCACAATCTTGTAAAATCTTTAAATCACACATCTCGAGTCAGATATTCTATTTCTGTGTATTCGAGGCGCAAAATAGCTAAGCTGCAGCTTCGAAATGGAAGTAGGAAGCAGAAAATTTTTCAACCAAAAAATGTGTGAGAAAAAGGGCAGTGTATAGCCCACAAAACTACACACCCACAATCTTGTGAAATCTTTAAATCACACATCTCGAGTCAGAAATTCTTTTTCTGTGTATTTTAGGTGCAAAATAGCTAAGCTGCAGCCTCGAAATGGAAATAGGAAACAGAAAATTTTTCAACCAAAAAATGTGTGAGAAAAAGGGCAGTGTATAGCCCAGAAAACTAGACACCCAAAATCTTGATATATCTTCTAATCTCACATCTCGAGCCAGGTAGTCAGTTTCTGTGTATTCGAGGCGCAAAATAGCTGAGCTGCAGCCTCGAAATGGCAATAGGAAACACAAAAAAATTTTTCAACCAAAAAATGTGTGAGAAAAAGCGCAGTGTATAGCCCACAAAACTACACACCCACAATCTTGTGAAATCTTTAAATCACACATCTCGAGTCAGATATTCTTTTTCTGTGTATTCTAGGCGCAAAATAGCTAAGTTGCAGCCTCGAAATGGAAATAGGAAACAGACAATTTTTCAACCAAAAAAAGTGTGGGAAAAAGGGCAGTGTATAGCCCACAAAACTAGACACCCAAAATCTTGATATATCTTCTAATCTCACATCTCGAGCCAGGTAGTCAGTTTCTGTGTATTTGAGGCGCAAAATAGCTAAGTTGCAGCCTCGAAATGGAAATAGGAAACAGACAATTTTTCAACCAAATAAAGTGTGGGAAAAAGGGCAGTGTATAGCCCACAAAACTAGACACCCAAAATCTTGATATATCTTCTAATCACACATCTCGAGTCAGATATTCTATTTCTGTGTATTCGAGGCGCAAAATAGCTAAGCTGCAGCCTCGAAATGGAAATAGGAAACTGAAAATTTTTCAACCAAAAAATGTGTGAGAAAAAGGGCAGTGTATAGCCCACAAAACTACACACCCACAATCTTGTGAAATCTTTAAATCACACATCTCGAGCCAGATATTCTGTTTCTGTGTATTCGAGGCGCAAAATAGCTAAGCTGCAGCCTCGAAATGGAAATAGGAAACTGAAAATTTTTCAACCAAAAAATGTGTGAGAAAAAGGGCAGTGTATAGCCCACAAAACTACACACCCACAATCTTGTGAAATCTTTAAATCACACATCTCGAGCCAGATATTCTGTTTCTGTGTATTCGAGGCGCAAAATAGCTAAGCCGCAGCCTCGAAATGGAAATAGGAAACAGAAAATTTTTCAACCAAAAAATGTGTGAGAAAAAGGGCAGTGTATAGCCCACAAAACTACACACCCACAATCTTGTGAAATCTTTAAATCACACATCTCGAGCCAGATATTCTGTTTCTGTGTATTCGAGGCGCAAAATAGCTTAGCTACAGCCTCGAAATGGAAGTAGGAAACTGAAAATTTTTCAACCAAAAAATGTGTGAGAAAAATGGCAGTGTATAGCCCACAAAACTACACACCCACAATCTTGTGAAATCTTTAAATCACACATCTCGAGCCAGATATTCTGTTTCTGTGTATTCGAGGCGCAAAAAAACTTAGCTGCAGCCTCGAAATGGAAGTAGGAAACTGAAAATTTTTCAACCAAAAAATGTGTGAGAAAAAGGGCAGTGTATAGCCCACAAAACTACACACCCACAATCTTGTGAAATCTTTAAATCACACATCTCGAGTCAGATATTCTGTTTCTGTGTATTCGAGGCGCAAAATAGCTTAGCTGCAGCCTCGAAATGGAAGTAGGAAACTGAAAATTTGTCAACCAAAAAATGTGTGAGAAAAAGGGCAGTGTATAGCCCACAAAACTACACACCCACAATCTTGTGAAATCTTTAAATCACACATCTCGAGTCAGATATTCTTTTTCTGTGTATTCTAGGTGCAAAATAGCTAAGCTGCAGCCTCGAAATGGAAATAGGAAACAGAAAATTTTTCAACCAAAAAATGTGTGAGAAAAGGGCAGTGTATAGCCCAGAAAACTAGACACCCAAAATCTTGATATATCTTCTAATCTCACATCTCGAGCCAGGTAGTCAGTTTCTGTGTATTTGAGGCGCAAAATAGCTAAGTTGCAGCCTCGAAATGGAAATAGGAAACAGACAATTTTTCAACCAAAAAAAGTGTGGGAAAAAGGGTAGTGTATAGCCCACAAAACTAGACACCCAAAATCTTGATATTTCTTCTAATCTCATATCTCGAGCCAGATATTCTGTTTCTGTTTTCTAGGAAACAGAAAATTTTTCAACCAAAAAATGTGTGAGAAAAAGGGCAGTGTATAGCCCACAAAACTAGACACCCAAAATCTTGATATATCTTCTAATCTCACATCTCGAGCCAGGTAGTCAGTTTCTGTGTGAGAAAAAGGGCAGTGTATAGCCCACAAAACTAGACACCCAAAATCTCGATATATCTTCTAATCTCACATCTCGAGCCAGGTAGTCAGTTTCTGTGTATTTGAGGCGCAAAATAGCTAAGTTGCAGCCTCGAAATGGAAATAGGAAACAGACAATTTTTCAACCAAAAAGAGTGTGGGAAAAAGGGCAGTGTATAGCCCACAAAACTACACACCCACAATCTTGTGAAATCTTTAAATCACACATTACGAGCCAGATATTCTGTTTCTGTGTATTTGAGGCGCAAAATAGCTAAGTTGCAGCCTCGAAATGGAAATAGGAAACAGACAATTTTTCAACCAAAAAAAGTGTGGGAAAAAGGGCAGTGTATAGCCCACAAAACTAGACACCCAAAATCTTGATATTTCTTCTAATCTCATATCTCGAGCCAGATATTCTGTTTCTGTTTTCTAGGAAACAGAAAATTTTTCAACCAAAAAATGTATGAGAAAAAGGGCAGTGTATAGCCAACAAAACTAGACACCCAAAATCTTGATATTTCTTCTAATCTCATATCTCGATCCAGCTATTCTGTTTCTGTGTATTCGAGGCGCAAAATAGCTAAGCTGCAGCCTCGAAATGGCAATAGGAAACACAAAAAAATTTTTCAACCAAAAAATGTGTGAGAAAAAGGGCAGTGTATAGCCCACAAAACTACACACCCACAATCTTGTGAAATCTTTAAATCACACATCTCGAGTCAGATATTCTATTTCTGTGTATTCGAGGAGGAAAATAGCTAAGCTGCAGCCTCGAAATGGAAGTAGGAAGCAGAAAATTTTTCAACCAAAAAATGTGTCAGAAAAAGGGCAGTGTATAGCCCACAAAACTACACACCCACAATCTTGTGAAATCTTTAAATCACACATCTCGAGCCAGATATTCTGTTTCTGTGTATTCGAGGCGCAAAAAAACTTAGCTGCAGCCTCGAAATGGAAGTAGGAAACTGAAAATTTTTCAACCAAAAAATGTGTGAGAAAAAGGGCAGTGCATAGCCCACAAAACTACACACCCACAATCTTGTGAAATCTTTAAATCACACATCTCGAGTCAGATATTCTGTTTCTGTGTATTCGAGGCGCAAAATAGCTTAGCTGCAGCCTCGAAATGGAAGTAGGAAACTGAAAATTTTTCAACCAAAAAATGTGTGAGAAAAAGGGCAGTGTATAGCCCACAAAACTACACACCCACAATCTTGTGAAATCTTTAAATCACACATCTCGAGTCAGATATTCTTTTTCTGTGTATTCTAGGTGCAAAATAGCTAAGCTGCAGCCTCGAAATGGAAATAGGAAACAGAAAATTTTTCAACCAAAAAATGTGTGAGAAAAAGGGCAGTGTATAGCCCACAAAACTACACACCCACAATCTTGTGAAATCTTTAAATCACACATCTCGAGCCAGATATTCTGTTTCTGTGTATTCGAGGCGCAAAATAGCTTAGCTGCAGCCTCGAAATGGAAGTAGGAAGCTGAAAATTTTTCAACCAAAAAATGTGTGAGAAAAAGGGCAGTGTATAGCCCACAAAACTACACACCCACAATCTTGTGAAATCTTTAAATCACACATCTCGAGTCAGATATTCTTTTTCTGTGTATTCTAGGTGCAAAATAGCTAAGCTGCAGCCTCGAAATGGAAATAGGAAACAGAAAATTTTTCAACCAAAAAATGTGTGAGAAAAAGGGCAGTGTATAGCCCAGAAAACTAGACACCCAAAATCTTGATATATCTTCTAATCTCACATCTCGAGCCAGGTAGTCAGTTTCTGTGTATTTGAGGCGCAAAATAGCTAAGTTGCAGCCTCGAAATGGAAATAGGAAACAGACAATTTTTCAAGCAAAAAATGTGTGAGAAAAAGGGCAGTGTATAGCCCACAAAACTACACACCCACAATATTGTGAAATCTTTAAATCACACATCTCGAGCCAGATATTCTGTTTCTGTGTATTCGAGGCGCAAAATAGCTTAGCTGCAGCCTCGAAATGGAAGTAGGAAACTGAAAATTTTTCAACCAAAAAATGTGTGAGAAAAAGGGCAGTGTATAGCCCACAAAACTAGACACCCAAAATCTTGATATTTCTTCTAATCTCACATCTCGAGCCAGGTAGTCAGTTTCTGTGTATTTGAGGCCCAAAATAGCTAAGTTGCAGCCTCGAAATGGAAATAGGAAACAGAAAATTTTTCAACCAAAAAATGTGTGAGAAAAGGGCAGTGTATAGCCCACAAAACTAGACACCCAAAATCTTGATATTTCTTCTAATCTCATATCTCGAGCCAGATATTCTGTTTCTGTGTATTCGAGGCGCAAAATAGCTGAGCTGCAGCCTCGAAATGGCAATAGGAAACACAAAAAAAATTTTCAACCAAAAAATGTGTGAGAAAAAGGGCAGTGTATAGCCCACAAAACTACACACCCACAATCTTGTGAAATCTTTAAATCACACATCTCGAGCCAGATATTCTGTTTCTGTGTATTCGAGGCGCAAAATAGCTTAGCTGCAGCCTCGAAATGGAAATAGGAAACAGAAAATTTTTCAACCAAAAAATATGTGAGAAAAAGGGCAGTGTATAGCCCACAAAACTAGACACCCAAAATCTTGATATATCTTCTAATCTCACATCTCGAGCCAGGTAGTCAGTTTCTGTGTATTTGAGGCGCAAAATAGCTAAGTTGCAGCCTCGAAATGGAAATAGGAAACAGACAATTTTTCAACCAAAAAAAGTGTGGGAAAAAGGGCAGTGTATAGCCCACAAAACTAGACACCCAAAATCTTGATATTTCTTCTAATCTCATATCTCGAGCCAGATATTCTGTTTCTGTTTTCTAGGAAACAGAAAATTTTTCAACCAAAAAATGTGTGAGAAAAAGGGCAGTTATAGCCCACAAAACTAGACACCCAAAATCTTGATATATCTTCTAATCTCACATCTCGAGCCAGGTAGTCAGTTTCTGTGTGAGAAAAAGGGCAGTGTATAGCCCACAAAACTAGACACCCAAAATCTCGATATATCTTCCAATCTCACATCTCGAGCCAGGTAGTCAGTTTCTGTGTATTTGAGGCGCAAAATAGCTAAGTTGCAGCCTCGAAATGGAAATAGGAAACAGACAATTTTTCAACCAAAAAAAGTGTGGGAAAAAGGGCAGTGTATAGCCCACAAAACTACACACCCACAATCTTGTGAAATCTTTAAATCACACATCTCGAGTCAGATATTCTGTTTCTGTGTATTCGAGGCTCAAAATAGCTTAGCTGCAGCCTCGAAATGGAAGTAGGAAACAGAAAATTTTTCAACCAAAAAATGTGTGAGAAAAACGGCAGTGTATAGCCCACAAAACTACACACCCACAATCTTGTGAAATCTTTAAATCACACATCTCGAGTCAGATATTCTGTTTCTGTGTATTCGAGGCGCAAAATAGCTAAGCCGCAGCCTCGAAATGGAAATAGGAAACAGAAAATTTTTCAACCAAAAAATGTGTGAGAAAGAGGGCAGTGTGTAGCCCACAAAACTACACACCCACAATCTTGTGAAATCTTTAAATCACACATTTCGAGTCAGATATTCTGTTTCTGTGTATTCGAGGCTCAAAATAGCTTAGCTGCAGCCTCGAAATGGAAGTAGGAAACAGAAAATTTTTCAACCAAAAAATGTGTGAGAAAAACGGCAGTGTATAGCCCACAAAACTAGACACCCAAAATCTTGATATATCTTCTAATCTCACATCTCGAGCCAGGTAGTCAGTTTCTGTGTATTTGAGGCGCAAAATAGCTAAGTTGCAGCCTCGAAATGGAAATAGGAAACAGAAAATTTTTCAACCAAAAAATGTGTGAGAAAAAGGGCAGTGTAAAGCCCAGAAAACTAGACACCCAAAATCTTGATATATCTTCTAATCTCACATCTCGAGCCAGGTAGTCAGTTTCTGTGTATTTGAGGCGCAAAATAGCTAAGTTGCAGCCTCGAAATGGAAATAGGAAACAGAAAATTTTTCAACCAAAAAATGTGTGAGAAAAAGGGCAGTGTATAGCCCACAAAACTACACACCCACAATCTTGTGAAATCTTTAAATCACACATCTCGAGTCAGATATTCTGTTTCTGTGTATTCGAGGCTCAAAATAGCTTAGCTGCAGCCTCGAAATGGAAGTAGGAAACAGAAAATTTTTCAACCAAAAAATGTGTGAGAAAAACGGCAGTGTATAGCCCACAAAACTACACACCCACAATCTTGTGAAATCTTTAAATCACACATCTCGAGTCAGATATTCTGTTTCTGTGTATTCGAGGCGCAAAATAGCTAAGCCGCAGCCTCGAAATGGAAATAGGAAACAGAAAATTTTTCAACCAAAAAATGTGTGAGAAAAAGGGCAGTGTATAGCCCACAAAACTACACACCCACAATCTTGTGAAATCTTTAAATCACACATTTCGAGCCAGATATTCTGTTTCTGTGTATTCGAGGCTCAAAATAGCTTAGCTGCAGCCTCGAAATGGAAGTAGGAAACAGAAAATTTTTCAACCAAAAAATGTGTGAGAAAAAGGGCAGTGTATAGCCCACAAAACTAGAACCCCAAAATCTTGATATATCTTCTAATCTCACATCTCGAGCCAGATATTCTGTTTCTGTGTATTCGAGGCTCAAAATAGCTTAGCTGCAGCCTCGAAATGGAAATAGGAAACAGAAAATTTTTCAACCAAAAAATGTGTGAGAAAAAAGGCAGTGTATAGCCCAGAAAACTAGACACCCAAAATCTTGATATATCTTCTAATCTCACATCTCGAGCCAGGTAGTCAGTTTCTGTGTATTTGAGGCGCAAAATAGCTAAGTTGCAGCGTCGAAATGGAAATAGGAAACAGAAAATTTTTCAACCAAAAAATGTGTGAGAAAAAGGGCAGTGTATAGCCCACAAAACTACACACCCACAATCTTGTGAAATCTTTAAATCACACATCTCGAGTCAGATATTCTGTTTCTGTGTATTCGAGGCTCAAAATAGCTTAGCTGCAGCCTCGAAATGGAAGTAGGAAACAGAAAATTTTTCAACCAAAAAATGTGTGAGAAAAACGGCAGTGTATAGCCCACAAAACTACACACCCACAATCTTGTGAAATCTTTAAATCACACATTTCGAGTCAGATATTCTGTTTCTGTGTATTCGAGGCTCAAAATAGCTTAGCTGCAGCCTCGAAATGGAAGTAGGAAACAGAAAATTTTTCAACCAAAAAATGTGTGAGAAAAAGGGCAGTGTATAGCCCACAAAACTACACACCCACAATCTTGTGAAATCTTTAAATCACACATTTCGAGTCAGATATTCTGTTTCTGTGTATTCGAGGCTCAAAATAGCTTAGCTGCAGCCTCGAAATGGAAGTAGGAAACAGAAAATTTTTCAACCAAAAAATGTGTGAGAAAAACGGCAGTGTTATAGCCCACAAAACTACACACCCACAATCTTGTGAAATCTTTAAATCACACATTTCGAGCCAGATATTCTGTTTCTGTGTATTCGAGGCTCAAAATAGCTTAGCTGCAGCCTCGAAATGGAAGTAGGAAACAGAAAATTTTTCAACCAAAAAATGTGTGAGAAAAAGGGCAGTGTATAGCCCACAAAACTACACACCCACAATCTTGTGAAATCTTTAAATCACACATCTCGAGTCAGATATTCTTTTTCTGTGTATTCTAGGCGCAAAATAGCTAAGCTGCAGCCTCGAAATGGAAATAGGAAACAGAAAATTTTTCAACCAATAAATGTGTGAGAAAAAGGGCAGTGTATAGCCCACAAAACTAGACACCCACAATCTTGTGAAATCTTTAAATCACACATCTCGAGTCAGATATTCTGTTTCTGTGTATTCGAGGCGCAAAATAGCTAAGCCGCAGCCTCGAAATGGAAATAGGAAACAGAAAATTTTTCAACCAAAAAATGTGTGAGAAAAAGGGCAGTGTATAGCCCACAAAACTACACACCCACAATCTTGTGAAATCTTTAAATCACACATTTCGAGCCAGATATTCTGTTTCTGTGTATTCGAGGCTCAAAATAGCTTAGCTGCAGCCTCGAAATGGAAGTAGGAAACAGAAAATTTTTCAACCAAAAAATGTGTGAGAAAAACGGCAGTGTATAGCCCACAAAACTACACACCCACAATCTTGTGAAATCTTTAAATCACACATCTCGAGTCAGATATTCTGTTTCTGTGTATTCGAGGCGCAAAATAGCTAAGCCGCAGCCTCGAAATGGAAATAGGAAACAGAAAATTTTTCAACCAAAAAATGTGTGAGAAAAAGGGCAGTGTATAGCCCACAAAACTAGACACCCAAAATCTTGATATATCTTCTAATCTCACATCTCGAGCCAGATATTCTGTTTCTGTGTATTCGAGGCTCAAAATAGCTTAGCTGCAGCCTCGAAATGGAAATAGGAAACAGAAAATTTTTCAACCAAAAAATATGTGTGAAAAAGGGCAGTGTATAGCCCACAAAACTACACACCCACAATCTTGTGAAATCTTTAAATCACACATCTCGAGTCAGATATTCTTTTTCTGTGTATTCTAGGCGCAAAATAGCTAAGCTGCAGCCTCGAAATGGAAATAGGAAACAGAAAATTTTTCAACCAATAAATGTGTGAGAAAAAGGGCAGTGTATAGCCCACAAAACTAGTCACCCAAAATCTTGATATTTCTTCTAATCTCATATCTCGAGTCAGATATTCTGTTTCTGTGTATTCGAGGCTCAAAATAGCTTAGCTGCAGCCTCGAAATGGAAGTAGGAAACAGAACATTTTTCAACCAAAAAATGTGTGAGAAAAAGGGCAGTGTATAGCCCACAAAACTAGACACCCAAAATCTTGATATTTCTTCTAATCTCATATCTCGAGTCAGATATTCTGTTTCTGTGTATTCGAGGCTCAAAATAGCTTAGCTGCAGCCTCGAAATGGAAGTAGGAAACAGAACATTTTTCAACCAAAAAATGTGTGAGAAAAAGGGCAGTGTATAGCCCACAAAACTACACACCCACAATCTTGTGAAATCTTTAAATCACACATCTCGAGTCAGATATTCTTTTTCTGTGTATTCTAGGCGCAAAATAGCTAAGCTGCAGCCTCGAAATGGAAATAGGAAACAGAAAATTTTTCAACCAATAAATGTGTGAGAAAAAGGGCAGTGTATAGCCCACAAAACTAGACACATAAAAATCTTGATATTTCTTCTAATCTCATATCTCGAGTCAGATATTCTGTTTCTGTGTATTCGAGGCTCAAAATAGCTTAGCTGCAGCCTCGAAATGGAAATAGGAAACAGAACATTTTTCAACCAAAAAATGTGTGAGAAAAAGGGCAGTGTATAGCCCACAAAACTAGACACCCAAAATCTTGATATATCTTCTAATCTCACATCTCGAGCCAGGTAGTCAGTTTCTGTGTATTTGAGGCGCAAAATAGCTAAGCCGCAGCCTCGAAATGGAAATAGGAAACAGAAAATTTTTCAACCAAAAAATGTGTGAGAAAAAGGGCAGTGTATAGCCCACAAAACTACACACCCACAATCTTGTGAAATCTTTAAATCACACATCTCGAGTCAGATATTTTTTTTCTGTGTATTCGAGGCGCAAAATAGCTAAGCTGCAGCCTCGAAATGGAAATAGGAAACAGAAAATTTTTCAACCAAAAAATGTGTGAGAAAAAGGGCAGTGTATAGCCCACAAAACTAGACACCCACAATCTTGTGAAATCTTTAAATCACACATCTCGAGCCAGATATTCTGTTTCTGTGTATTCGAGGCGCAAAATAGCTTAGTTGCAGCCTCGAAATGGAAATAGGAAACAGAAAATTTTTCAACCAAAAAATGTGTGAGAAAAAGGGCAATGTATAGCCCACAAAACTAGACACCCAAAATATTGATATATCTTCTAATCTCACATCTCGAGCCAGGTAGTCAGTTTCTGTGTATTTGAGGCGCAAAATAGCTAAGTTGCAGCCTCGAAATGGAAATAGGAAACAGAAAATTTTTCAACCAAAAAATGTGTGAGAAAAAGGGCAGTGTATAGCCCACAAAACTAGACACCCAAAATATTGATATATCTTCTAATCTCACATCTCGAGCCAGGTAGTCAGTTTCTGTGTATTCGAGGCGCAAAATAGCTAAGCCGCAGCCTCGAAATGGAAATAGGAAACAGAAAATTTTTCAACCAAAAAATGTGTGAGAAAAAGGGCAGTGTATAGCCCACAAAACTACACACCCACAATCTTGTGAAATCTTTAAATCACACATCTCGAGTCAGATATTCTGTTTCTGTGTATTCGAGGCGCAAAATAGCTAAGCCGCAGCCTCGAAATGGAAATAGGAAACAGAAAATTTTTCAACCAAAAAATGTGTGAGAAAAAGGGCAATGTATAGCCCACAAAACTAGACACCCAAAATATTGATATATCTTCTAATCTCACATCTCGAGCCAGGTAGTCAGTTTCTGTGTATTCAGAGGCGCAAAATAGCTAAGCCGCAGCCTCGAAATGGAAATAGGAAACAGAAAATTTTTCAACCAAAAAATGTGTGAGAAAAAGGGCAGTGTATAGCCCACAAAACTACACACCCACAATCTTGTGAAATCTTTAAATCGCACATCTCGAGCCAGATACTCTGTTTCTGTGTATTCGAGGCGCAAAATAGCTAAGCTGCAGCCTCGAAATGGCAATAGGAAACACAAAAAAAATTTTCAACCAAAAAATGTGTGAGAAAAAGGGCAGTGTATAGCCCACAAAACTACACACCCACAATCTTGTGAAATCTTTAAATCGCACATCTCGAGCCAGATACTCTGTTTCTGTGTATTCGAGGCGCAAAATAGCTTAGCTGCAGCCTCGAAATGGAAATAGGAAACAGAACATTTTTCAACCAAAAAATGTGTGAGAAAAAGGGCAGTGTATAGCCCACAAAACTATACACCCACAATCTTGTGAAATCTTTAAATCACACATCTCGAGCCAGATATTCTGTTTCTGTGTATTCGAGGCGCAAAATATCTAAGCTACAGCCTCGAAATGGAAATAGGAAACAGAAAATTTTTCAACAAAAAAATGTGTTTCCTATTTCCATTCCGAGGCAGCAGATTCGCTAGTTTGCCGATGAGAAAAGTTATCTATGTTCTATTCAAGCTGTCAGACAGAAGCTATCTGGTCCTTTTTTTGCTTTAAGGGGCACACAGTTGTTTCGAAACGCGGTTCCATCTATTGTTGGCCATGTTACGGAAGTCCGTTGAGATCCTTGAGTATCTGTTAGTGCCTGCTCAAATGAACTCCTAACTAGTGCGCACTGTGGAATAATACCTCAAAGAAGTCATCCGTATTCCAAATTTATCTAAGAAATCATCATTGTTATGAAATTTTGAAGCTGAAAGTAGGCTTTAATGGGTTTCTATGCATAGTACTAGAAAAAATAAACAGCACATCCTTTCTAAAGAATACTCTATTTTTTACTACATTTCACTATTCCTTGAGACAAACCTCATTAGGTAACCAAAACGTTGCAAGTAAAACCTATGCCCAGGGAGCTAAACTGATTTTTGATTACTTATTGCAGGCCGAACACATCAGTTCCTTTTGACCTCGTTCCTTAGGAGCATTTTCAATTCTACACTATTTCAGTTCAGATTACCAAAACCAAACAGAACGCCTGTATGTCCTATATGTGTACCTGCAGCATAAATCTTCCAGAAAATTTTACAATCAAATTTTGAGAGGAAATGGACCATAAAGCTTTGTTCATTTATTGTTTGTGACAGCTCTTATATTGACTTAGTTAACTTAAAAGCACCTTAGGGTGTTTTACCAAAAATTACGTGCATAAATCCAGAAGCACACAAACACTGCCAGCTAAGAGTATATAGTAGTCCGTCTGACACGCAAGTAGCTGTGCGTGCATCAAACATGCACTCAGGGTGGACAGGATTATTCAGGAATTATGAAATTTTCAAAATGTTCACTCTAGTTAAGGGCTGTAAACATCAACAACAGCAAACTGCAACTAAACATAGACTAGGCATCCAATTATTATTTGGAAGCAACAAAAACACCGTAACGACACCAAGTGAAGTTCCATCCGAGTCCGAGAGGCCAAGACCACCCATCCACCCATTGCACACACAAGCAGTCATCCCAAAGTCTATGCCAGCAAAATACAATGGCAACACAAAACCTATTGATAAGCTGTTATTCTGTGTGCGTGTGTGCGTGTGTGGTGGTTAAGGGTGGGGGAAACCCAAAGCGAGTGTTTGTGAAAACTGGGTTGAAGCACCATCAGCAGGGGGGAGAGAGGGAGGCAGGGAGGTTGTGGCATCCCTTTGAGCGTTTATGTGAGGCTGTTATCAATTACACAAGGTAATTAATTTTGAAACAAGCTCTTTTGAGCTATAATCATGTAATTTCGTGTGTAAAGTGCACGAGGCGGGAGGGGATTAAAACATTCATGCGGGGGTGGGTGGGTTGTCATGAGGGGTGGGGTGGGGCGGGAGAGGTGATTCACTTTGTGAATTTAATTTAAGATGAGTATAAATGTAAGCGCGCGCGCCTACTGATGAAGAAGGAGCCAACCAACCACTCACTGGTAACCACCAGTACTAAAAAGCATTCTCCAGCCGTGCCGTGCCGCCCGCCCGCCCGACACGCAGCCACAGCATACCAAGTTCATCCTCCTTCTGGTGAATTATGCTCTGCCGACAAATGTAAAAAGCGTGCGTTTGTGTGAAGTGGTATACCTCTGGCAGGTAATTTAATTAAACTTTCCTTTGATTAATCATTTAGTTATGTTGGCTGCTATTTTGTGGGGTATTCACGAGATAAGTGGTTGGGCAGGAGGGCTGTTGGGTATAAGATGATACATTATTTTGCTTTGTTTTAGTTTCACCGCCGCCCCTCCTGTAACGTCTTGGTGCGGCACGCGAGCTTAGGGAAGGGGGGGAAACTTATCAAAGAATTTATCGCTCTAAGCATGTAATTAGTGGTGTTGGCTCGTGGCTATTTTTTAATTTGTTCATTTCAGCGCAAAAGGAATTTTTTTTTTGAACTCCAACTATCTGCAGTTCGTGAAATAATATTAGGATAGGTTACGTATGCTTGGGTTCCACGGGGATGAGCTCTGTCTTGGGAGTTTTACACTTTTCCCGCGCAAACATGGTTTCCTTTGCTTCCCAACAGTATCTGTAGCCCATGAAATTCCCAAGCTATGTGACTGATTTCCAAGCGGACATATGTGGAGCTTATCCACTTTGGATATAACGAGCATTTGGATACATAAATGCATACATCGAGAGTCAGGCAGATATCACATCCGTAGCCGCAACAAAAAAAAAAGCCAGGCAGCCATCAAAGCCACTACTTCTATTACAACCAATTCAAACTGGTCAAACAATGTATAGAGGAGCTCATATCCCTGAGATCTACGAGTATAGGCATAGCCCAGAATATATGGGCTTCCGAGGAAGCGAAAGAGCCGATGAGCTAGCGAAAACTATCTTGAAAAAACGACCAGAGAGCATCTGTCTCTCAATAGAATACCACTAACCCTTCTCATCGGTTTCCTCATATGCCACAACCCAATGGCGGCCTACCTTAATAGAATGGGATGTAACGGCTCAGACCTATGCAGAGGCTGCGGCATCACTGAGGTGGATGAAGACACGACATGCTTCCTCTGCGAATGCCCAAGTTTCAGCAGAATCAGACACCAAACCACCTTAAACTTCATAATGAAACAAGGCATTGCTAGTGTACTGAAATACACCGAAATTCGTTATAAAAATCTGGCCTAATCGTTCTGCATACAGAAGGACTAAGGTGAAAGCCCTAGCAAAATTTGCGAAAAGACTAAATCCGTGTTCAGATCCTGGCAATTTTACATTTGAGCTTAGTCATGTGAAACCTCATCTTTCTATTATATAAACCCTTGTATGAAATCTACTGAAATCTGTACGTCTTCTTCAAAGAAATCAATTATGACTCAGAGATGAATATAACATTTTTGTACCAAAAAGTATATGAGCAATGGGTTACGTATACGCCACCGAACCAGGTCCTGACATCTTGAATCTGGTACCGGAAGTCTACTCCATTTAGGTGCGCTATTCTCTGATGACCTTACTGAACTGATGTTCTAAGACGTCATGAGGATCTTTAGTTTTATTAGAGCTTCAGTTTGTTCTATTAGTTCCTGGGCAGCCAAAGTGCAAAGATCTTTGGTATTACAAAGGACATTCTCTGATCTTATTGTATCTGTGTTTTCATAAAAGAGTCGTCCTTTCATGGACCTGAACCATATATCCTCGTGGATCGTACTTTATGTCTTCATCACGTGAGACATATCTGTCCATCTAACGTCATAGTAATATTGCTTGAACCCTTATACCTGTTATGTCACATGTCACAGTAGAAGGACCATTTCATAGACAAGGAATACATAAAGACCTTGGCTACAGGGTAGTTTATATTCATAGCCTCTGCTGATCTGCTACAATACAGAACCAAAATATTATGATTTCCTCTGTAGGAGGAGTACACTATACCTATCGGTTGTACTCCAGGTACACCAAGAAAACTCAATCTACGGACATGTGTACTCAGTTTTGGCAGCAACATTCCTGCAGTTTCCATCCCATAGGAGTACCGTGCATCTAATCCATGGAACTTTCCATGTTTCAAATAGAGCAAACCTTTTACTCCAAATCAATTCATATCACTTATGTAGTAATATTTTATCCTGGCGGAATAAAAATCAATAACCAATCCTTTTTATCCATCCAAACTGTAATTCATTCATTAAATCTAATTCAATTTTTTTTCCTCCTCCTCTCTTCTTCTATTCTATGTGTTTTTTTTTTTTTTTTTTTGTGAGAGAGAACAACTTCGCTGCCTTTTCTCGAGGGATGAAACAAAGCAATTACATTATCGCATACATTTCCATTATTCCAACTCCAATCTAGTCTACTGTTAGGAAGAGGACGAGGACGAGGATGAGAAGGAGTAAAAGTGGCAGGAGCAGGAACGTCGTCGTCATTGTCATTGCCATGAGTGCTTTGGGTGAAAGGAAAAGGGATCAACTACCATCATGCAGGATGAATATACATACATATACACATAACAGAGTACTGTTAAAAAGTAGTATACTCTCAACGATGAAGGGATGAATGAAAATTCAATCTGAAGCTGCTCGACATTTTGACACCATCAGATGGAGCGGTTTGAACATATTCTGGCAAATCGATAATTTGCGGATTGATATTTGAAAAACAGGACCTAACTCAACTAGTCTGTTTACAATTTTATTTCACACCTATACAAACATACGTGTTAGTGGGAATGTATAGAGTAGTAGCTTTTAAAAGTCATTTACAAGGTTATGGCGAATAGATTCCTGGCGTTTTTGAATATTTTCGAAACATGATGAGTTCACTGATGGGCTGATCAGATGAGATCAATTAAAAGTTAAGGAAATCACCAAAGATTTACTGGGGAACCACTTTTGTTTTAATGGTCTGTTAGAACACGATTCGAATTTTAGAGGTAAAAGACTCTTCTGGACCTTAAGCCGCCAACCAGACAGAGATTGGTGCGAAAAGAAGGAAACATAGCCGCCGTAGCGGACAGTATCGACGAGACCTAGAACATTTTTCGGAGCAAAAATTTTCAATGTTTCCCACATGTAGCGCGGCATGAGCTGAGCCCGTGTGTGCTTATGATGCACGGAAATAGAATATCTAACTTGAATCGAGCTACGAGAAGGCAGATTCAAGATGTCAAGACCTTGTTCGGTGGCGTATACGTAACCCATTTGTCACACGTTTTTTGGTGCAAAAATCTTAAATTTTTCACACATGTAACGCAGCATGAGCTGAGTTCGTGTGTGCTTATGATGCACAGAAACAGAATCTCTGACTTGAATTTAGCCACAAGAAGACTGATTCTGGATGTCAGGACCTGGTTCGGTGGCGTATGCGTAACTTATTTCTCGTATATTTTTTTCAGTGCAATTGTCTATTCGGATATTAATGCAATTTGGAAATTTGTTTAATTCGTTGTTCGAGATTTTTCAAAGAATAAAAGTGAATCATCCTGGTTAACGTGGAATGTGTAGCCTTGCCCTAACCTGGCCCTTTATTAGAGTTTTCTCATTGTTCATAGTTCGTAGCTAAGCAGTGAAATGAAATACGTCCTGTGTACTCGGGTCACGGATACTGTTCGCATAATTTGATTGAATGAGGTTAAAGATACGGTCTACTAAATTCAAATTTCACAATAACTAGAACTGGGAGCAAAACTGTAAGTCTGGCAACACTTTTAATTAAAACTCACTAAAAGTACTTCAATTGACAATTCAATAAAAATTAATGAAAAAAGTACATTCAATTATTTTCGGTCTGTAAAATTACAAATTACACACAACCATGTCGCAAGTCATTACTTTCACTCCACACACACACAGACATTAGAAACTTTCAAGTAAGCGAAGGATGCCGCCAATATTATTATAATCCAGCAGCCATCTCCATAGTTATGGCGCATGTATCTCAACATCCGATGGCATATGTGATATAAAGAATGCTATTAGAGAGATTGCTATAGTAAAAATAAATTCAGATAAGTGTGCAAATCTACAAGGGTTCGGTTCGGATATGAAATGGTCGGACGTAGCACATCGATCATGGACTACTGGCCGTTGGTAGTGGTGAGCGAGACGAGTGATACCATTTAGTTGATTGCTAATTCCTGAACTCGAAAAAATTAATCACGAATATTGCTGAAATTCCTATCTAAGAGATAACTCATGCAATTGTCGAACAAAGTTGCTGGCAAATAAATTATATTAAAATAAAAATTTCTATTGACAAGCGAGGGTGTATGATGTTTGTATTGATGTTGGTAGGGAGATTAATGTTTACCTATTCTGGTTAATATTTTTGTTTTTTTTTTTTATATTCGGACAGAGTTTCTGATTACATTAGGTAGAGAAAGAACCTGGATTTAAGGGATCAAGACTCTCTTGAAAGGCTTTTAAAATGCCCTCAGGCGGTTGTATCCTACTACAGAACTTCCATACCGATACGGATTATGAGTACCAATTCTAAAAAGTGGTCTGGCTTTTTGATGAGAAGTTTGAAAAAAATGAAAGGAGCAATTCACTGGACATGTCAGTATGTCCAGTTGATGCATTTTCATCTGTCACAGATCATGAACCACCTGCCCATCGAACACAACTACAATAGAAGCTTCAAATGTTCGTTTTTCAACAGAACTGAATGCACTCAACTTGAGGTTCTGCGCAACGAATCGCTGTCAATTTAAAGGACTAGACATCCTCTACAACGACTTCTAAAGAAGTTGTATGTACGAAGAGGATACTATTCAATGATCTTAACGATCTCAGGACCGCCTGCACGGCTTAGGTTAGCTCTTTCATACAAAGGAGCACTCCACTCACATTACACATCGAGAGTACAATGGACATTCTCTGGTCTAAAAACATCCTAACCGAAGGACAGTTTAGTCCAACCAACCAAGGATACTAAACGAGGCTAAGAATGAACGTCAACTCAGTGTGACTTAAAGCTATACACTTTTCCGCATCAGTCTGTCTGGCAAAACTGATAGTCTACTTAAGCCATAAAGTGGAATAAACCTGCCTCTGGGACGACTGACAATGGAAAAGGTTCCAATGTATACACGAGGCTGCATGGTAATGCCCTTCTCATACCGGAAATAATCAAACCACACCTACTTAAGAAATTCTTTTCTTGCTCTAACTGTTATGACTTATTGAACTGCGAGACACTAGACAAGTTTATGTAGAAAAACTAAAGCCGTGTTGGCTAACCTGGTTTACCTTTGTTTTGCCATCAGAAGCTATGTATAGTGTGAAGCGTTACCAATGGTCTTTTTATATCAAGGTATCACCATTCAATATGTTTTTTTTTTTTTTTATGTCTACTTTTTTTTATAAAGTAAGACACTCCTTTTCTAAAGTTCTTGCATTAGGTAGGTCAATCCCAATCCCAAACTTATTCCACCAGCGTGTACCCTTGCATGTATCCACAAAGAAGTAGCACATGTCATAAGTGAATGGCTTGCCATCTATTTTGCTAATTGCTTTCGAGTCCACGACTACGAAAGTATAGGTATAACGTGCAGAGATGTATTTCGGAGAAATTTTATGTTCCATTGTTACGATTAGGTTGGCCACTATGCTCCGCAACCCAATGTCGAGATGTGATTACCAATTGATTTCTCTATCTCCTTGTACACCTACTACCCCTTTTCGCCTGACCATATACACAAGGCACAACCCACACGTACATGCAATTCAATGCTCTATGCTAGGTCCGGTGAAATGGATTCAGTGTGAGAGCTCATCTAATGGAAGTGATCTGGCGTAATGTGACAACTTGGTGAGCAGGGGGGTTGGGACTCTTACGTAAGGAAATAACAATCATGTAGCCGATTTTAGTAATTTAGTGCAATTAGCGAATTGAAAGGTTCATCTTGTGCCCGGGCCTCCTCCGGTTCGGTCACCCATCACGCACTGGATCTAATGGCAAACGAAACACTACCAGTTGGGTGGGGTCTGTTGGCATGGCTCGTGTGGAATGCGCCCAGTGTGGCTTGAATGGGATTTTCGTTATTAATTTGTTAATTGAATTAACGTCTACATGAGAGAAGAGGGACATTTTGGGTGGGCACATTGTACTAAAGCAGATTGAATGGACTTTCCAAGGGTGAGAGCTATATTCAATGTCCTTGCAAATGTCGGGGCGATTAGGTGTGATTGAAAGTAACTTCTGTAATTAAAATGGGTTTGAGGACTGGCTGAAAGGGTGCGGGCGTATTTTTAATGTAATTAAAGGGAACAATTTGTCATATTAGCGCGCGGGGGTATAACCTGTGCGGCAATAAGACTGGGTGTAATAAATATACGATATGAGTTGTGGAATGTCAGGAATGCGTACGAGAGGGTAAAGATAATTTATGATTTATTGTATGTTGCCCTACAAAGGGCAGTTTCAGGAATTGAAAAGATTATACGAATTTTTTTATAGGGAAGAGCAGTAGTATCTTCTTTTCAAAAAGTGTAACTACGATGTTGCTATTTTCATGACTGGGTTTTCAGTGAAATTGGTTCATGTTGCGACAGGGTTTGTATAGGCAAAAACAGAGTACATCCTTCAATCAAAGAAGACACATGACATGAGTGAACCACTTACAATTTTGATGTTCGTCATGACTTACCTAGAATTCAAGGAAGCTATGGACGATCAAACACCAAAGAGGCTCTTTTTCTCCGATACTTCGATCGATATCACAGATATTGAAATATACTACAGCATGGAAGGACTTGGTTCCAACAGGACAACCCCGCATATTATGCAGTCGCAGACAAAATGTTTTACCTAGTATGGAAGTTTTCTGACGATGCTCGGTTGGGCGGCTAAATCCTGCGTCACGAAAATCTCGTGCCGCCTTTTTGGGGGTATATCGTAAATCAGAGATCTATAGTTGCAAGCGGAACCAATTCATGACATTCGGAGCATCACTGGTCAACTTTGTCGACTAAAAATAAATCAAAAATTAAATCCGTCTTTCAACTTGGAAGAACTTCCTAAGGAACTACTAATCCATATATTTTTGGACTCTAAATCACTGAATTTTTAAAAGGAACCTTCAAGTGCAGTTTCTACATACAAACGATATAAACGATATAGGAACGTCATTAAGGCTATTATTGTGACTTTTACAAATACCAGACTAGTCTTTAGTCAGGTAAACAATAAAAATAGGGTCTAACTGGGTTTGGCTACTGGTTGAAATAGCTTGTAAAAAAGTCGAGTTTCTTAGTTCTTGTACTCAGGTTCTTGTCTTGAAATAGTACACTGGTTGTTCATAATGATGATTAGGATAATTGTTACAGAGAAAGTACGACGGATATCTTCGTTCAAGTTTAGGTAGCAATTAGTGCCCTAAGAATAAGCCAGTCCTATAAGTGGAGACATAATACAAAGAGTCATTCTATGATCCAAAAAAAAGAACATCTAGGAGAGGTTCGTACCATCTTACCCCGTGCCTAGACGTGAAGAGATTCTTGACAAACTCGTTTCCGAACAGAGAAAAATGGATATACATACGTATTATCTCTGTCTTTAAAGAAGAATGTGAATCTGAATCCGTGAATCTGTGTTGAAGGTAATACCACAGATAGGTATCACCTTTTTCATCGATAGTCAGGCACGATTTGAAAATACATCACGTAATGGGACGGCCGACGAACTGGAGGGCTTACTAATGGGCAAGAGACATCTCTATAAGTATCACAATGGGCCTGTCACTTGAGTGTGGCCATATCAATTCTTTTACTTGCCTATCCACGAACCTAACATAACCCAGCACCTATTAACGACAAACTAGCCCTCATAAGGGAGGTGATAAATACGTTAAACAACTTCCTGTACAATATATAGATTTTCCGAGTTAAAGTGACAAACAATTAACCCAAGAATTTCTATTTATAAATTCATGGTGAAACGGGTAAAATTTGGTAACTTTTGACTGCGCTTTCCATGCTCCTAGTTATAGCCCAGCCTGTACTTACATACATTCTTAAAGGTACCGGATTTCTATTCATCTTCAAATCAGTCTTTTTCATAACTTTTCGTTACTTATTTAAAGGTTTACCAATATCCTAGAGTATGAGAATTTTTGGGCAAATGTTTATTTGTGATCGTATTAGAACGAATAAGACTCAATTTTGATGTTTATCCATCCCAACGTTTGCTCCAATACACTACTGGGCCAGCAAACTTACTTAAACTTCGTGCGAGTCTCAATTATTTTGTGGATCTACCTCCGTAAAATCAAGAATACTTGCAAAGATTTATACATATATGTTTTCCAAAAGTTCCAAAACAGCACAACTATCCTGAACTCATCTTTAAATTGCTGCATTGGATTTGCCTTCCATCTATTGTTAAACTAATCACTGTATGCCTCAAGGGCTTTCCGAGAATTTCAAAACACCGAATTACCAAAACACCCACTGCACCTACATAAATAAAAATCATCAGCACGTTCACTTCTGACTCTCACTGTATGAACGAAAAATTACATTTTTCATCTTAGATTGAACATAACGGTAATCCTTACCTTATTCACATATAACCACCACCCACACATCCATATAACATCGCATTCATTAAGCAATGCAATCCCCTCGCCATAATATCCACTTCCACCCACCCACTGATACAATCATCCACCCTCCTCCTTCACTTTTCTCTTATCGAAGAACCACCCACACACCCACACACGCTCATTATGACGTGGCAATTTCAATTTAACCTCATCTTATTCCCACAATTGAAACCTGAAATGAGGGTAACTGAGTGAAAGACGTAATTAGTGTATTTGACGTTAATTCACTTAGAGCAGATTAATGAGCAGAGCATGAAGGATGTATACCACCCCTTCGTCTCCCACTACTACCCTTCAACGAAATTGTACCTTTGCATGTAGTCCTGGCGTTCGTGTAGTTTCCAACGGAGATGGGTGTGTGCACTGAATTGTACAGGAGCGTCGTCGTCATATAACATAGGATAAGGGAGTTTGCTTCAAATGAAACAAAAGGGGGATAATTATTGCATCGACGAGAAATTGGACAGAATTTGTTAAACAAGTTTCAAACAAAAAGGAAAAAAAAAATGAGGAGGCTTATGTTGTCAAGTTTTACGAAAGACAAGTACTCGTACATATATTTACTTGAAGTTTTTAACTTGCTTGTTTCTGGGGTGTGGGAAGGTAAAGGTATGAGATGAAGCTAAAAGGATCTTCTAACGAATTAATACTATAATACTTGACGCAAAAGGTGCCTTTAAGGAAGGGAAAACAACATTTTTAATAAGCGCTTCTTCTTGGCTTAGAAATTTGGGATCTAACTACACCTAAAGTCTAACTACACTGCCAATACCATCAGGGTGGAATCGAAAACTTAAGAAAAAAAAGGTAAGCTAGATATTAAACCCTGACTAAATCAATGTCGTGGGGCCCAAAGGCTTCAGAAAAATCTCATAGCAAGTAACTTTTATTTTGAGAACAAAACAGAGATTTGGTGGATGTCAAAGAGAAGGTAAGTGGTAAAACTAACAAAGTTCCTGCTTTGATGCCTTGGTAGTTGGCGTAGCTAAAAGATCTGATTTTATTAAACAGATTGTATTGGTACATTCTCTATATAAAATCATTGCTTACTGCTTGTAAGCGAGACATTTTATAAACGAGAGGTTTAAGGTGAATTTATAAAAACTGTTTAGCGAATGTAGAATCAAAGTTCGGTGCTAAAAAAGGATCATAGATTTACAGCAGAAACACCAGGGTCGACTGAATACCAGTTGTTGTTTCTGAGTTGTTTTAAAATTTAATCGGGTGTGAAATGCACAGCTGACCGACTTGCTGAAAAGGCTTACAACCAGTTGTCTTGCTGCAGCTGTTTGTTGGTAAGTCGGAACTGGTACCCAAGTCAGATGAAGTTGACGCTGTTTGCATACAGAAACTGAAAAAAGTAAGAGACCGATCGAAAAGGATGAAAATAGGACAGAAAGTAAACACTGAAGTGAAGGTTAAGTTTAATACTAATACTTTTCCGGCCATACTAGATTTGAAAAGAAAATCCCTTGGCGAATACTCGATTCAAGGAAAAGTTTGGTTTGTGGACTAAATTGGTTGGCAAATCATCATATGGGATGGACTGATACCGAAAGTTATTAATGTTCCTTTTATAACGGATGGGAAATTTGTCTGTAGGTCCCGCACTTGTTAGCCCGATTCTATACTTTGTGGAAATAACGACGACTTTTTGTCGTTTGGTCATAGTCTGGGTCTGAGACTATCTTCAGACTCAGTATGGACGATCTTGTCTGCCAGAGAGCGCTTAAAATTGATCATCAACAACCCAGGAATACTTAATTTGAATTTACGTATGAAAACATATTTGGGGCCGGTAGTACACAAAGGCAGGTCATCCTTCATAAACCAAGTCAACTTCGTATGTTTCTGTAGTAAAAGCTCGCGAAAATCTGACAGATATCTGAAAGAATGAGTCAGTAATATACAAAGTGCTATCTTAGGAGAAATTAAAAAAAAACTCTTTACCATACAACGCATATAAAGTGGGCGTGGCCCACATTTTGTTTTATTACAAAATTTTATCATTTTATTGAAATATTAAATTTCATCCTCCTTGCTCAAAATGAACATGTATAAAGTATGCAAGCCAATGTTCAAAGGATCCCTAAATAAAGGAGTAAGAATTTGGCAGGAAGGCGTCTGTGTAAACATAGGTTAGGCGAAATGCAAGACCACACACTATTTACATAATGTATGTCTAGATGAGTGGATAATTTGATTATGGACTAATGGCAACTGAACTGGGAGATTTTCATTAGATTTTTGCAATAATGTAATTTTGTTTTTCTGAATAGGTTTTCCTATTCACTTCCTGCATCCTTCTGGTGAATGTAAGATTGTTGCGCCTGACATTTCAAATGGATTAGAAACTACTTTTCAAAACCTTCATTACAAGTTGTTTGGGACTATCTTAAGCCTGCCATATACCAAATAAATCCTAGCGTCCTTCAAGGCTCTAATATTAAGAAAAATTAAGAGCGTATCTACCTACATATACTTAGGTGGAGAGATTCTTTAAAGATCAGCATTGTCTGTGAAATCCTGAAGAGAGTAAACTAGGTCTCCTATAAATTGTTTGGCAGAGTATAAGACTTAGTCATGTCTGACAAGTCCTTTCAAATGCAAACAACTTCCAAATAATGCGTAGTTCAATGAAAGTTCTATAGCTCCACACAACACCGAAGTTGATTAACAAATGACTATCCACATTATTTCAGTTGGAAGACTTAAATTGATTTACCCTGCGAAATAGTGTAATATTATAAATCAACTCTATTTGAAGTTGAGGCGTCCAAGGGCGTCATCAGCCCTCTCCAACAAAAGCGACAAAAATTATATAATAATGAACAAATTTCCACGTAGCCTCCGAATTTACTTTCCATTCACAGTTCCTGGTGGCTAAGGGATGACGCTATAATGTACCTCAAAAATTGTGTGTGTCCCGCCCCATACCAGCCGCCGGAGGCCTTGAATTCAACGTGCATACGCCTAGGGGCCAAACGTATTCCCATACCATTCAATTTAGATTGTGGATGTGTACCAGTCGTGTTGACGGTCGGAGGAGCAGAGTACAAAATTTCGTTTTGGCACAATCAGAAGCTGTAATTTGCCGATTCAAACCTCGTTACGAACGTTTCACGTATAGCCTCATGATGAGACGTTTGTTCTGCGCTCCATATAAATGATATTCCCACCATCATCATCATCAACATTGAAGTCATCACCATCATCAGCAGCAGCATTGGGAACTGATTCATGAATCCAGAGTTCAGGGGACACACTACTGTGTATAGGGTATGTATGTGGTATAGGGAGGGAGGGGGCAGTCATCGGCAGCCATCATCATAATCTCGACCACGTATATAGTATATGTACGTATGGAGCATCACAGCAACAAGCGCTCCAGGTTGTAGGTTCTTCCAGTGTAGGTGGTCGGAGTGATAGGTGACAGCAGGATGGTAGGCACCGGGTATTGGCACAAATGTAATGTGGTTAATTAGGAAAATATTGTTCTCTCGATGAGCATATTATTCAATAGAAATTTACTACTACTGCACTTGTATTTGTTTAGTTGTTGTAGTGCTTGTGCTTGGTATTACAAATGAAAGGGAAGTAACAAGAGTTGATGTGCACTGCGATAATAGATTCTGTTCCATTTGATGTATGCGTGCGGTGGGTAATTCTAGGTAACAGAGTTACTACATGAAATACCCAAACCTAGTTGCAGAGTTGCGGATGAATGGAAACTAAATTGGAAGACGATTGCTGGCACTGCCACTACCACTGCCAGTGTCACCTAATGAAGGGGGATGTTTCTTATGCGCATTTAAACATATTGTTAGTTAAATTTTGTTCTCCATTCAGTTGAACGGGTGAAGGGTGGCATTATTTTAAACTGTCGACGGTTGTAATGAAACGGCGACAGTTGAGTTGAATAAATGGATTAAGTAGTAGGGCTTCTGGTTGGTTTTGTAAGGTGAAATCACCTATACATGTGAATTGCTGGGACAGTATAAGATATTTGAGTTAAGAAGTTTAGAGACTTTTCAGTAAGTTATCAGATGAATAGGACAAGGGTCAACTGGAAAGGAAAGGATTTGAAATTAACTTTGCCATTTACCATGGAATTAGTACATATTATGATCCCATGAGGTCCGTTGAATATCGCCGTCATAGCGGAGACCTTTTCTAAAAGGCATTGACTGTTTAACCATATGCTGATGTTGTAGTCATTATCGCCAGAGGCAAGTTTGAGGCAACTCTCTGTGACACTATACAAAGGGGACTTAGAATAACTCGAGAATTGTCTAAGCCTAAATCCGACAAAAATTTCGATAGTACCTTTGACGAGGAAAAGAAAACTTGAGGCACTATACTCACATCAGTCAAAGAAGTTAAACATCTGGGCAGTAACGTACACTGAAAAAAAAAAACACACTGAAGAGCTAGCTAAGAAAGTGACGCGGGCTCTAATGATATGCCGGAGCCTAGTAGGCAAATCCTGGGGATAGTAGGTGACGACATACATAGCATTCAGAATGTTAGTATCTGACTCGGTGGCGTAACATTTTTTCTCGGACTATGGGCCAACGTGTAGATCATCCGATTTGAGTTTTTTTGTTGAGTTTTGTTTGTTAAATTTCGCTTATTTGACTCGGTGGCCTATGCGTAACCCATTTTCTCAGACTTTTCCAATTCAAAATCTTGGTATTCTAGTTTTCGTGAGTTCAGTTGACAATGGGAAGGAACTAGTACTCCGACTACGACTATGACTACCTTGACTCAGTTCCAGCCGAGTATCGACAGAGTTACATTGTATGTATATTGATAACTATAAGTCGTGGAAAAGAAGAGATCCCTAAAGTGCTCCTCTATCAATGGAAACGGTGTTCCACCAATGTAGTTCTTAGCATAGTCACAACTTACTGGATTCAATAAGGGCTTTATTGAAGATAGCAGTGAACAGTTTTTCCACACAATTTGCTAGATTGCTATAGCCTTCGATCGCCCCTTAGTGTTGGAGTTCTGAGATTCATCTTCCAGACTCGCTTTCATAATTAATTATCGATTTCACCAGTCAGCTGAATTTTAGAAAGTCTCTTACACGCTACCTATCCGGACTTGTTTAAATACTTCTTTTTTTCCATTTACCGTGGTATTATTAAACTTTGACTTAAACTTCTCCTCTGCAGCAATCAACCTCACCAGCTGGCAAAAAACAAAAAAAAAAAAAGGAACAAACCAACGCACAACGTTCCATCGAAGACCAGGCTTTCCCCCCTCTCGCTTACAATTAGGAACACATGTCTGCTTAATTATATCCTCAAGGTGAATGGAGCGCAAACAATCTGGGGCACTTACAGCATTCTGCTCCCCGAAAACTACAATCGCATGTTCTCGTCAATCTGCGTGACGATGATGGTGGTTGTGTGCTTGTGTGCGTGCTTCCTCTCCCATCAACCCCCACCGTACCTACTATGTATCTTCACATCCATCCATCCATTCCATCCAACCATCCAGGCCAACGCAAAACAAGGAAAGAAAAAAAAAAAATAATAATAATAATAACGAAGCAGCAATTGCTCGTATTCCTTCCCCCCACCTCCCCGCCTTCATCAATTTGCGCAGCTCTTTTTATCGCAATTAATTAACTAGCAAATTAGTTTGATTGATTATTTGAGAGCTGTTTGTGAATACGGAATTTCATTAAATTTTAATAAGCTCGTTAGAGGCATTAACGAACAAGTTAGGCCCCATCATCAAGGGGTTGCGAGGAAGCGCAAGCTAAAGGACGACGACGACGACGACGACGGCGTTGCCATCTGTACGTAGGACGAGTATTTAATTATCACGCAGATACATATACGCACACACAAATTCATAGTGTTTGAATTAGCTAATTAATTCACGTATTAACGTTGAAATTTGCTTGTACAACAGTCGCTCGCTGATTTAATCAAAACGCCTTGAGTGTAGTTTCGCTTGTTCAAAGCTAGATAAGCAATGCGTTCGGCAAATGGATAGGAATGGGTTTTGCAGGTCAATATTAGATCAAGGATTTGTGGACACGGGTTTGTTATTAATTATAGAAAATTTACAGTTGATTTACTCGGCTATTGATTTGGATTTAACTGCGGAGGGGGGCAGGCAATGGATGTAATTTGATTTAGAACACTTTGATTTGGCCATGTTGGGAATATTTAATTATTTACATAATGACTGTAATGTTTTTAAGATAAATTGATGGTAAAATGAATTCATATTCTGATGAAGCCCCGGCAGGCATTGACCTTAAACTTTGGTGAAAGAGGGAGTGAGGGGAGTTGGTGTACTAAAGACCTCTTCGGGGGCAGAAGGAAGGCCTGGGACCTCTAGTTCACATATTGACTGGGACCTTTACACAGTCACTTACTAATGTGATCAGAAGTTTGTTCAACAAAAGGAATATTAATGCGAAACTAAAATTCTTCAGTGTTTCCAGAGGCCCACCACAAAGAGGAGTCCAGAACTGAAGCACTGAAACTACAATGTAGTCCTGCTGGCATGAGAAAAATTCTTACCCATTACCAGCGAGATGGATAGAGACTAAATACTCAGACAAACAATCTCCATAAGGCTGAGAAACCTGCATAAGCTACTTAACATCTAGTGGTAGGCTAAACAGTGATTAGATTTCACGGTCCGTGCTTACTTAGGGGGCGCTACCGGGTCTCAACCAACAAGTCTCTCTAGCTGGCGCGGTTTTTGGCTAGCTGCCTTCAGTTGTGAACTCCAAGTTGGTGGAGGTCCTCTTCCACTTGTGCGCGCCACCTAAGGCGAGGTCTGGTGTCGGACGTTGGTGTCCACACGCTATACATGTCCTAGTTATCTTAGGCGGCTGCTGTGAATATTTCTGACCAATGTCGATGTCGCTGTACAGCTTGTAGAGTTTGGTGTTAAAACTGCTCCTCTAAAGTCCGTCAACGCAAACGGGACCGAAGATCGTTCGAAGCATTTTGCGTTCAAAGCACGACAGGATATCTTCATCTGGCTTTCTTAACGTCAATGTTTCTACCCTATTAAGCTGGACTGGCAAGATGAGGGTCATACTACTCAATTGCCTTCTCAGGCTAAAGAAACACCGATTGACAAGAGTGATTCTTCGTTTGATCCCTGAAGTTATATTGTTTTCAAAGTTTATAGTGGAGCCGAGGTAATCGAAGTCCCTAGCTTAGCTACCTTACCTCAAAGTTATAGCTGTCTTTGTGACGTTCTGTTCGAATCTTCTATGTTATGTGTCCCTTCTTGTTAACATACCACATACTTGGTTTTGGCCCCATTTACAACTAGAAACGTATTTTGACCACTTCTACTTCAATATTTCCAATCGCACCAGTTACCGCTCTCTGTGTCCTGCCGATGATATCAATGTCATCAGCGTATGCAAGTAATTGCACAGATTTCTGGAAAATTGTGCCCATGGGTAAGTATGATAGTAAAAAAGTCAAAGCACATCACCTTGTCTGAATACTTCACATCAAAGGTCTCGATAAGGTTGTTTCCGACCTTTATGAAGCACCTTGTCTTTTCCATCGTCATCCTGCACATTCTGACGAGTTTGATAGGGATACTAAAATTCTATAGCTCGTCTCTATAAATGCTGTCATATGCGGCCTTAAAATCGTTGAAAAGATGGTAAGTATCGATCTGGAATTTTTGGGGTTTTCTTCCAGGACCTGCTGTAATGTGAAAATACCGGTCTAAAACCGGTGCATTTCTACGTTTTTAGTGATAAAACTGATGAGGATATGGTACTATTTTGGCCAAAGTAGAGCCGAAGATCTGCCTGCAGGTAAGTTATAAGTATGTCAACACTTTCATTGCACAGGGCAGCTTCAGAGTCACTGGTATCTTTTCGATGTTCAATATGGGAATAAGCTATAAAATATTTCTGAAAAAACTCAATCAAATTTAATTGAAATTGGCATTTCCTTCCGCAAAAATGAATGCCCATCCTTGTGTAATTTATTAATCTTTTTCGAAAAAAGTCATCTAAGCCTGAAAAAAAGTCATAAGAACAGTTGGAACTTAAACTATTCGATTAACACACTATCCACGGCGACATTCCACAATTCCCTGATGCTCCGATGCCTGTCATCCGCTCAATTAGGTTCTTAAATATCTCGCAGAACAAGAGTCCCTTTGCCTTGTTCGTATTCCTCTCGGCAATTGTAATCCAATAACAGAGAATGTTCCCAGCGATTTCGATTTCCTCTCGAAATTACCCGAAATAACAATTCAACTTTATCCAGTTGTAATTGGCTTAAGCTAATCTTGATTTTGAAGTATAATAATGTAATATGAGTAGCACTGCCGGATTGTCTGCCAAAAGAGGGTACACCCCATTCGACAGGGCTCTGCAATGGGTGGTGGTTATGCTGCCGCCAGCAACATTCGTGGTTAGTGTTGAAAAACCGATTCCAAATCTTATTTGTTTTTCTTTTTTTTTTTGAACAAGTATAGAGAGGACATAAGAGATCCTTGGCCAAGAAGGAGATATAAAATCCTCACCCGTAAGGAAAATTTCCATGAGAATAACCTTACCTTCGGGCGTTCGAGACATAGAATCGCATCAATCGGACCATGGTCAAGGAAGGATATCCTCGACTAGGTGATGGAGCATATGGACCCGGTCAAACGGACTCTGTGTGTAATGTAATTTTAAGCACAAACAAATGCAGCTACGTAGTGTAAGTGGACTCACCCAAAGCAACGCGCATTACAACATATCCTCTCACCCCTTTGGTTATTGGGTCCGCTTGAGGCTAGAACCGTTTGCCGTAACAATTTTTGCGGAGTGGACCAAAAGGAAGATGCAATCATTCGGTTTATCGCAAATAACTTGTACAAACCCAAAGTTTATCTCGTCGAATCCAGCAATTTCACAATTTTTTTTTTGTTTCCTTTTCTTTTCTTTTCTTGATTTTCATTTTATTTTCCTTCATTCTTTGTGGGAGAGAAAAACTCTTTTTCTCTTTCGACGGGACGGTAGTGGCCAAATCGTTTCTTTTCCGACTAATGCCAAAAGATTTTCTTCGAATTGGCCATTTAAAGTAGATTTGTCCAATGTTAGAAGCAGCCAGAGGGAAACCAAAGGACAGAAATAGATTCTGTAAACACGAGGAGTTAGAGAACAATAGTCAATGAGTGGAGTTGGTGGAGTTTGTGTTTTCATTTGGGCATTAAAAAATTTTTTAAGCGTTCTCAAGAGGAGAAGTTTTCGCAATAAATGTTGGCTTTGTGGGCTCAGTAGGTTAGGACAGAATAAACTGCCGAATATTTTAGATTGTTTCAATACATTTGTACCTCAGGTAAAGTCTATATTAATTGTTAGAGGAACGCTGTATGCTATTTTGTAGAAATATGTCCTCTGGCTCGTTTAATTAGGAGGTTGAAATCTTCAGCATCATAGAAAGTTCCCATCACAAAAAGTAGAACATTAGATCTATTGACCAGTAAAAGTTCCTTCTATATGTTCACATCTGGTTAAATCGGCAGTAAGACAAGAAGATCCTTGCCGACAGTACAAGAAAAGTTGTTAGTAAATTTTTGTATGGGAGAGTGAATTGGTTTACCTAAAATTTCTTGAGGCCCTCAAGAACCTCGAAATAATCAGAGGTAACTATTTCAATATAAGAAATAAATAAGAACAATTTTTTTCATTTCTCCTGTTGGTAAACATTTTTAAGGATTTTTCTCCTTTCTTCCTCCTGATCACCTGCTTTTCATTAACAACCTCGGTCAACCTCGAGTCGAGATGAAATTGAAGGAGCTCTTGCAAGGTCTGAAGAGATTCTGGAAAGGAGAGGTAAACTATTCTGAAGCATAGGAAATTTGGGTATACCGCTAAAATTCATTCAAAAAAACAAATTCAAGTAGTAAGAAAAGACTTCGAATCTACAAGGAATTTTAAATAGTGCGATGCGTTGTCAAGCATCTTACATAAATTCTAGACAACAAAAAGTATATATAGTTCAGACCATACTTTAGATATACTTATACTTATAAGTTAAACTTTTGATTTTCAAATGAAAAATTAAGGGAATCAATATAAGGAAGCAGTTATACACTTGCCCGGTACTCTCTCAAAGAAACTGACTCCATCCAGGATATCTTAGGTGAGCTCAAAGATCAGATACCTGTAGACATTTGTAGCATCATTCACTTCATGATATGGTCCAGTTGTTCAGCTAGGTCTTGGAGTAGTTCGGTAGTGAAAATAGACCCATGGTATCGCAATCAACGTTGATCTAAAACTGGTCTACGTATATACCCATACAGACCATCATTCTAACCTAAACTTAAACTCATGGACCGCCTGTCCCAATGAACATCACTCCTTGAAAACTATGGTTGCTACCTTTTTGGGAAGCAACATGAAGCATATTCTCATTCAGCCAGTTCTAAATGGCTAAAATCACTAATCATAGCATGTTAAGTCGAAGACATCTAAGAAATCTAAGGTACTTTCAGTTTTCTGGAAAAGCTATCGGAAGGATGCTTTGAATCTATTCGACTGCTGTTTACTCTCAGAAAACTCCAAAGCCAAGCAAGGATCTTGCGAGTTTTCGAGGAGTTGGACAAAATAAAACATAGCTACGACTCCGACGCTTGTGGTTAAATCAGAAGGTCATCAGTAGTTGCATGTAAGTAGTATTGATATGATGTATGTACATAGATACTTTTCCTTAAAGGCATGAAAGCGGTTTGCTTTCTAGTCAACTAAACAAGACTCTTGTCATGCTAGTTTTATAAGGGTAAACCCATCCTCGAAGGGTCCTTGAGAAAGATACTTCAAGTTATACTCGATTTTGTCTAGGGAGGATTAATCATGAAATGTAAATGTTTAAGACTGACTCATGCATAGTGGACATGGACATAAAAATTCCCCACAAAAATCTAGGAATTAAATCTAGAGGGACCACACGGTAAGCGTAAAATTGGCTCGAAGATAACAGAGGTGTTTTTCCAATGCTTAAAATCATTGCGTAAGATAGTACTCATCTTGCACAAACCTGTCTACTGGTACACTTTAAAAAATTACGACTCTAGACTTAATACGATTCCCTTTAGATACGCTATTCGTTTTTGAGGATTTCCTTAATTGGTCAAAAAATTATGCCAGTACCTCAAGCACATCATAGGCTTAATGAATATACTTATGTATCTCACCCTCTCAGGTGTTTTTTTTTGGCTCAAACCAAAAAGAGCTACTCACCCCCGTTTTGAACAAGCATTTTGAAGTTGAATGACTTTCTGAGCACCAGCTCATTTCCTTTTTGTTTAATTGTAAAATATCTACAAACACATGTACCTATATGCGGTAAGGGTAGAATATTTCAGCTTTTAATTGCCATCAATTCGCAGGTGGATAAAATTTCCACCACGGAAAATCATAAAATCCTCCTTAGTCAGGGTTACTGTTATGGAAACACCCTATAGACTGAAATAAAGCGCGCCAACACAACACCCTTGCCCATTAACCAATTATGAATATCCTATTTGTACAGCCTGATGCAATGGGCATACATACGTACATTAGTATGCAGAATGCGGAGATTTTTCAAAGTTCTAAAATCGTTGCCAAGTTGCATGACGCCGTCGACGTTACCATTGTTGTCATGTTCTGCGAAAAAAAGGGCTAATTAGTTCTTTAATAATTTCTCGTAAGTGCTACAAGGATCTGACAGGTTTTTTGTGTGTGGGTATGTGTGTTTTGTAGTCTTATTCAATTAGGTCTACCAGCGATACGAGGTGGATGAAAAATTAGCCAATTAGAACGCTAAAACCTTGTTAAACAAATCTACCCTTAAGATTTTATTGTACATACATTTCTGCACACACGCATATGGATATTTAAACTAATTAGAGATGAAGTCAGTTTTCAAAAGGCTCTCGAGAATATGTACCAGTGCACCATGGTGAGTTTTGTAAGGTCGTAATCGGCGATGTTCTTCGAGAGCTATTGGTTGAAGACTTTCCCTGAGTGTTTGGGGTATATTTTGAAAACTGTCCACGAAAGTTAATGACACTGAATAAGGAATGCAGACACTGTCTATCTTCAGTCTTTGTAGACTCATTCTGATGCCCGATATGGCTTACAGGTTGTTCTCCTTACTGCTTTTCACCAGCTTGTTGGTAAACGCGGTCTCCAAACATCGTGATATCTTTGGAAGCTTGGAAAGACTGTATAAGTCCTGGATGTCATAAGTTTAATGTCCTAGCTTTCTGTTTCCTAGACGACATACGGACATGTGGTTCTCTAGAAGATTATGAAGTCGTTAAGCTAAGTTCGGAAGATGGTTTCTCAGTTCCTGAACTCGAGTCGAGTCTTCCTACGTCCTCGGTCAGAGGCTCTACTGATGATTGGGTTTTCTTACGCCCGAAATTATATGTGGCACGTCTCTCCAGAATCCAAGGTAATGAACCTATACTCCGAAACGTTTATGCTGGACTTAAGAGACATCTCTGTTTGCGGCAGTTATTGCCCTGCAATATCCAGGTTACTATTGTAGAGACACCAGACAGGTGATATGAAACCTGCTTCCAACAAAGAATAGACTCTATATGGGTACCGGCAACGGCTACGAGTAGAAGTTACTGTGACAGCGGTAGAATATCCCATCGAACTAGATGTCAAAATAATAGCTTCAGCATGTATAATTTAAAAATTCAGGCAGAAACACCCAGAAATGCTTCAGAACAGTTGAATCACAAGGAGGAGGAAACATAATGTCAAAACCTGCCATCGAAAAGAAAAGTTAGCAACTAAACCTATAAGAGTTAGAAGTGAGGCCAGACTCGTAGAACCGGCTGCTGCGCATACACAAAGGATTTCGGACCTTTCGGATCAGTAACACAGGTTTTAGATAGAAAACGCATACCATGACTAGATTTTGTAGGATATAAGCCAGAACATGTTTTCAGAAAAACTCTTTTTTTCTCGAGGATCAGAGTGATTAGCTGGACTGACTTTCTGTTTTATATACATATGTTCTAGTTTGCGTCATATTATTTAGAGTTTTCCATTTTAGTCAGAGGTTGGTTTCAACCGTTGTTTCTGTCACAAATTTTTACAGGCCTGACTGGAATTTTCCATCCAAAAGAGACCCCTTTTGACTTTTTTTTTAATACATCCTTTAAATCGCGATGGATCTTCTGGTAAGCTTAACGTATGCTAGTTTCTGTCTGTCTTTAGAAAAGAATTGACGAGCTCCAACACATGCATCTTTAAATCAAGACTCTCTATGAACCTAAGGATTTGCGCCAGTAATAACGACATATAGTCCTTATATAATCCTACCTATAAGACTTAGACTCACTAGACAGTGCTCCTTATATGCATACTTACAAACTCATTCAGTCTTAAGTGAAAACTTTGGACGACGGTAAGTCGTGAGATCGCTCCAAGTGCATTCAGTAGACAGATAAGCAGAAATATTTATGTTGAGTCCTTTTTTTTTGGTTTTTTTTTCATTCCTTTTAATTAATATAAGAGCTAATGGCCCCTTTTTAAATTTAATAGCATTCACACACAAGCTAACTTCTCCTGAAAGCCCAATTACTACTCAAACAACCGCAATATTCCGACTTAATTGAATCGATGAACAAAGCACACAAAAGCACTCACCATCCATTCATACAAAAGCAAAAAAAAAAAGAGCGAAAAAAAGAAAAAGAAAAAACAATGAAAAGAAAATTGATTAAAATTATTAAGAGCAGCTAATTGAAAGCAAACAACGTCATCATCGTCACAACTCATATGAGCGCAGGGATGGAAGGCAGTCGTCCGCCGCAGCCCCTAGCCCAATGGCACTACAAGCCGAGAGCACATACTACACTCACACTCACGTACAAATCGTCAATCGGCAATAGAGCTCTGCTCGTCCTCGTTCTCCTCCTTTTCGGTCCACTCGACGAAAATATGTAAAACTTCATCTGCCAGTACGCACGCCAGACATTCGGATGCTGCCTCTACTACCACTACTACCCCTACACACATCCGAGCTAAGAATTGTACTGGCGATTGCCTCCAAAAAACAAAAAAAGGAAAAAAAAAACACTATCGTACAACTATGCGGCAGGAGTTTGGGTCGCCGCTAGGCGTCGAGAGCACTACTGACCATATAGCGTACGCCCAACGTGCGAAGGTGGGAGTGCGGCGGCTGATTGTGTTGTTCGTCGAAAATTGCCAGAGAATGCTTAAATCCTTGATTAACGAATCCAATTAGGGCGCTTGTTTCAACATGATGCACCGAGAATGGATCCAGGATTTGGAATATCTCGTGCAATGTGCGAATGCAATTCCTAGGTAGTTAGAACGGCTCTCAGCTTAAGGTACCTCTCCGTGGCTGCATGCACTGTTCTCCCTCTCCGCCGGGAATGGGCGAGAAAAGTCGAACTGATTCTACTGCTGGCTGGCTGGATGGCTGGCTGGCTGGCTGGTTGCTGAAAAATGGGGTGGCAACTGCATGGATGCATAGTTATCCACGAATAATTTCCGAATACGTATAGTTTCGAATCTCAAACGACGACGGCAGCATATCGGTGGGAAGAAGCTGGTCCTCTGGACCATCCCACACACCGCCATCGAATCATTTTCTAAACCAACATGTAGTTGGACCCGTTTTGGGGGTTGGAGACAGCCAACTTGATTATAATCTAACATCGCCTTCATACGGAGAGGGATGATGATTGCATCGTTCTTCTTCTGTGTGTATGGGAGTGAGGGAGGGCTTGTTCCTGTTCGTTTCGTTAGCACGTAGTGCAAATGAGTTCTTGGTGGGCTGGATGATGGGGCGATTGCACGATATTGTACCAGCAGCAGTAGTTTCGAATAATAGAGAATCATTGTACGAACATGCAAGCTGATAATTGAATACAGGCAACGAGGACATAGACAGTCCGACATTTGTTTTGGGATAGATACGGGAGAAGAGAATCTTCTCAACGCGGAATTCTGTTATGCGTTGAGATATTATTTTTATTTGTTTTTTAAAACTGTTGTATTTAGTTTCTCATTTCGAAGTAGGATATTTGTGAGACACACAGATACATATGTCTTCATATCTTGTTGTCTCTGTGTTTACATAACAGGCACTCGAGTTACCCAGATCCTTCATAATGGCGTCATCTTCAGCGAAGTTTTTCTTTACTTTCTTGTTTCTTCCGACTAGATTCAAAAACTCTTCGTGCCAGAGTTATTATGCTGCAGGCGTCTCGGACTACTAAAGCTCATCACAGTCTTATAGTTCTTCGTTAAATTTCCTCCATCTCCGCCCGTCAATGCAACTTGGATGGACTACCTTCCTTCACATACTAGAAAAAGCATAGACAAGAGGAGTAAATGCCTCTCATGTAGGCGGTGATTTGGTGAGGTCCATCAGTCGGAGGAAGCATCAGAATGCTCGAGGGAAGACAGTCTAGATACTTAGCTAAATAAATTGGAATAGTGAGGAATAGCCATGTAATAATAATCCTTGTGTTATTACGAACATTACTTGGTTAAAGCAAGTCTTCTGACGGAGATCCAGTAATAAATAAGATACAGAAAAAATACAAAACAATCTGGTGGCGTATACGTAACATTTTTTTTTTTTTTTTTTATATCAATTTTTCATTTTATCTTCAAAAAGTATTGCAAAACGAGAATGTTAGACTACTCGTAGTTAACGAAAATAATACATTTCTGGGACTACAACTGGATGATGGAGAAAAGCCTAGATCCAATGTAAATGCAATATATCACATGTCTCCTCTCCCTTAGCGATTTGAGTCACATGGACGAAATTCAACAAAAAACCCAAATCGCATGACCAAGACTTTGGTGTACTCAGTTGGCCGCTACTTAGCATTTGAAAAGCAATGTGGGGTACAGTGAAACATCTCTTGCTGCACTTCAAATGCAATATCGTCACATATCTCCTCTCTTGCTTTTCAGTGCATTGCTTCGTCGCTATAGATAGTGGAAACAGAAAATTCAAATCGAAAAATGTATAAAAAAAAATGTTACGTATACGCCACCGAGTTCAATATCACCTTGTTCCACTAACCCGTGAAACAAATCAATGATGATTCTCACTTTTTTTTCAAATATCGTGTTATAAAATAATTTGACCATTGGTGACGGAAAAGTGATTAATTTGCGAAATTGGTGTCTGTTGCCGATAACAGCAATTCATTCAAGTCAAGTGACACAACCGCCCTAAATACTAAATTTAGTTACGTACTAAATATTGAGCTAATTCTGATAGGACTTTCGGTTGGAGGCTCTGCTGAATACTTTTAGGCAATACTCGTTCATCTCGAAGTTTGTTCTTTCAGTACAGTACAGCCGTATTGGGAGGTTTTGTTTATGGTTGTGGTATACGCTACAATAAATGGAATGCTGTAATCGGGGGAACGTTCTGAGTATATACTCGAACCGTATTTATAAAAATATATATATTTCCTTTGCAAGGAATTCCTCAATAGAGCTCGAAAAGTGACCGAAATTTTAAATCTATGAAGTCGTTCAACTATAATTTTATTTTCACCCAAAATATTTCACTCGTACTTGCTTGCTAATAAATGTTTATAAATAGAAAGGGTGGAGATACAAATGTGAGCAAATTATTGCTCGTAATGAATTCGTTCTATGGCTTTGTTTCAATTATATGCAGTTTCTTCTATCTCAAATGGCTTGTGAAGTTTATTGTACCTGAAGTGAATAAGTTGGGTGTCAGCCAAATCTCTGCGACTCTGTTATGCAGTCGAAACCGTGGCTCTGTTACCTTGGCTTTGGCTAGGCAGTAATAGAGGTACCTAGCTAACTCAGTCCCCCTTTGGAACTGTCGCGAAGGTTGTTAAATTACTTACTACTAACCTAGTCACGTTTGTAAGGTGACTGTTGCAGTACTAACCTCTTATGATTAGGTGGTGACATGGGACCTTACTAGATGCACATTTTGGCCAAAGTTGGACAGTTAGAGTTAGTAGGCATTTGATAGCTTGATACGATATGTAAAGTGGAGGCCTTAGAGACCTAGTACTTTAAAATCGAAGAGCATGTTCCTGCCTTTCATCAGCGATGTTGGTGAGTATTGACTTAATAAAACCAGAGGATGTGGAGATGAATTAGGTACAGAACATCTGTTTTCTTTTGTACAGAATGCTGGACCTAATGATTTTGGATCTGGGATCATAATATTGATTGGAAATAAGTCGATGGATATATATTTTCGGCTGAAAACGTCATCGCACTGGATATGGATTGCAAAATGAAAAACCTATTGATTCGTTTGGAATTCTACCTAAATTCCGATGGATCATGGTATTTCCGAAGTGCTATCGTCGAATCCGTACATCTCAGTCGAAGTTCACCAATTTCAATGTAAATTTTGTTAAAAGTCTTCTAAACTTAGTTCTAGACACTTTTTTACTATCATACCAAGGAAAGAGTGCTCCTTTGGTAAAGTTTGACCGAAGACTGTATCATCCAATGGAATCTACATACCAACCTAGTAAAACCAAAGATTTGTGCAAGAGTCTAGGACCTGAATCACATTGCAGAGCTCCTCATTTTCAACACTCCACAGACCGGCTTTAACCAGCTCGCAATTGGTTCCCATGAATCCCATAGAAATCAAAGAAATTTGTAAGTTTGTGTAATCTTTTTGTTGTTTTTTTTTTTTATTATTAATTTTAAAATTGTAATTTCCAATCAAAAATCGTAAGATAATAGTTTTCACAAAACATAACACACGAATGCAATTATACTTAAAAACAGAAACAAAAAGACTAAAATTCTTTATACAACATCTGTAGTAGTTAAACTAATTTTAATCTTATCAAACGGTTGTGGAAAAATATATGTAGCTGTACTACTTTTCAATTTAGAAATTTGAAATTTTAAAAAAAATTTAACCGGTTCTGTTTGCAAATCACTCAGTATATGTTTGTTTGTTATATGTAAGTAAATATACAGTATATCACTAGCAACTAAATTCAATTATTCATACAATAAGTTAAAAATGTAATCGTTTACTTTCTATTTTATTGAATAATAATTAAAATCTCTACAATTACAATTGTGTATGTGTTTGTGTGTTTGTGTGTATGTGGGAGGGTTTGTTGTTCCGCAAATTTTTGTAATTATAGCAATTTGTTTATATGAATTATCACTAAACGTTACATTTATTGTTATATGCATAAGTAAATATAAATTAGAAACTAATGTAGATCCTTAAATCCTTACTCTAATCGAAATCAATGAGAAACAACTATAATTCCTGTGGATTCTCGATTCTCACATCTAAATGTACATAAATCTTTGCCTAATCGCTAAATACTATTTACAAACATTTTACAATAAACAGAAAACAAAAATAATTTAACAACTCCTGGGTCGAACTTTGATTTGTTTTGATTTCTTCTCTGAATTGATTCGAAAGGATTAGACCATCTATACAACAGTCTGTCGTCCTGTCTACTTGTCAAATATTGTCGTTTTGGTGGTGCAGCCATTCGTTTCCGAATGCCTTCTTCGTTGTAGGTCTCCGGGCATGGGCGTGAAGTTTAATTGTTCATTCGGCTCAAAAATGATTCCGTTTTGAGTTTGCGAATAAAAGAGCTGCCGATGGAAGTCGCCGAGTTTACCTACTATTTTTGGTATTTTATCACTCTCTGTTGTGTGGTGGGCAATGCCGCCTCCCGATCCGCCTAGAGCCGATGGCGTACTCTGGCTGTAGTAACTTCTACCGTTCTGGGATTTTTGTGTCAGCACGATTTGCTGGAATTCTGTTGGTCCTTTTAGGCTTGCGGTTTTGCGGATGTTATTTCGCATTAGTTCGCAGTTTATGCAATTTTTCGCTTTGACAGCTTGCATTGCGTTGTTGCGTAGGGTTCTGCTGCGGGTGGCGGTCATAACTCGCGCTGGAGATTGGGGAACTGTTGCTAGAGGTGAGCCGGGATTGCTGTCCTCTTCACCTGTTGGTGGTGGTGTGGAACCGTTGCTTGTCGTGGAATTGAATTCATTCGAGAGATTATCACTATCCGGATTTGCGTCAGGATCTGGATCAGGTTCGTCGTCGTTGCCGTTCGGTGAATTATCCGCTGAACTGCGAGTTTTTGGTTTGTTTTGTACTTGTGCGGCTAATTCGATCCAATGACGACCATTTTCTCGCACACCTTCAACGAGGGGCTCCAGTTTGTCCGATAAATGAGCAAAGGCCTGAAAGTAAAAATATGTGGAAATGTGTATTCTCTTCGACTGGTTTTCAGCATTTTCATGAAAGCGGTTGGACTAGGTACTTCAACTCAAGTATCGTATCTATTAAAGACAGTTTGGGGTCCGCAATAGATATACAGAAATTGCAAATGTCTTGTACTCTAAGGTGATAGTTGATAGTCAGACTTTTGATAGTCAAAATTGATGATCACACTTTAGCTCTTCGTAAAATGTCAACTTGATGATCAAGTTGATGGTCACCTTAGAGAGAGCAAAAGGTAAGATTGTGATCGTCAACAATCAATCATCACCTTAGAGGATTGAGCTCTTGTATTTCTCTAACTCACATCAGAGGATACTAAATAAAAAATATATGATCCTGAGGCTATTCTATCCTCTGATTGTCTTAGAAATCAATGAACATGAGTACATTATCGTATTTCTTCCTTTGACAGAAAGTGTTGATATAATGTCATGCACCATCGTTCGAAACGAAGTCGTAAAGACTGATATTCACTATGATTACCGATACAGATATCTGAAAAAACTATCTGTCAAACGGTTAATCGAAACACACTTGTGAAAACTCAACGCTCAGGATGCATAAACACAACCAGTGCCAACAGCGCCATATCCTAACCTTCGAAGGCTAGCTTTTAGTACTACCGCACGTACAGCGTGAATCTAGATAAAAGAAAAATTCACGAAGGGATCATGTACTCCTCTTGATCGGCGGTGGTCATGAACTATTTGAGTTGTGAATGCTTTATACCTCTGTTGAAACTTTAAGGCAGTTCTCGGAGTTTCAAACTTGCCCAAAAGGTGGCCCAAATCTTCTTTGTAAGTCCCACATCGGGATATACAACGAGTCCATGACGTTGGAGTAAGCCTACAAAACTTGTAGTCACAAGTAAGTCAAGGCATTGGAATTAAAATTCTTAGATAAAAGGAACACGAAACACCTTGAAATTGTCATCGAAAAGGTCTTTTGTATCGGAGACATCGACAGATCTAAGTGAGAACTGAAACTCGAAAAAGCACCTTTTAAGCTCTAAGCTATCTAGTTTCCTGATGTGAAGATGATACTGCTTCTTACCTCATAAATCGGCAGGCAAATCGACTTAATGAAACCCACTTGCATCATAGGAAGTTCATCCTCCTTTTCCCGGTTCATTATGTCCTAAAAAAAGAAAAAGAATTCCATTAAATTATCTGAACTAGAAAGAGTGCTCCCGATCTTCTTACAATAGGTGTTATATTCAATTCCTGCTTTTCCATGTCGCCCTGTTCAAAGAACTCCGAACTCACAAGATCCGCAACACGTTTCTCTATCTCCCACGGCTTAGTTATAGCCGATAAATCACAGACTGTCATGCTCATCGCACGTAATAGTGCTCGGGGCTCATCGGACACCCAATAACTCATTGGTTTCTCCTCGACATACTTTAAGAATGGTCCGCGTTTCCTACAATCACACAAACATGTTATAAACAAAAATGAATCCCTTTTGTTGTGGAACTTACCTAAAATAGACAGCTAAATCAGTCGAAAGGATTGCATCCTCTAGGACATGTATCACACGGCTATAGTCCTCTGATGATAAATTCGATAAAATTTGATTTCCAGGACTATTCAGGATCATAATGCACTGATCGAAATGATGATGCTCCATGGTGGAGGTCGAATATAATTGCGCTAAGGGTGATGAGGCTCTAAACAGTAAATGATTTGAATTAGACAAGTTAATTGCTAGTCCAAGTGAACATACTTAATTTGAAATGAATTATTGGTCCCCCGATGATCCAGATCGTGACACAAGCATCCAATTATTAGGGCAAGGCACTCGATCTCACCGAATATATTCCACCATTGGGTGGCCTTAAAATTCAACATTTGATATCAGATATGGTCCACAAATCATGACGAAGCAAGGACTTACCGTAAGGATGGCGAACATCATTTGAGCTACATTGAATGCATGCCGCCAATTGTGGTATGTTACATTGCGATAGTTCTTCTTGACGCTTAACAACCATCGGCAGAGAACCTCATAGTCGATGTGAAAACGTTCAACGAAATCCAAATCTAGGAACATACGTAAACAGGCCTGAAAAATATGTTTATCCATTGTAACATGACCGGAGTGTATGAAACCAAGTTTTTGTTACCTTAAGTGTGTCATCATCTTCGAAGGTGATGTCATCGAACTTGAAGTCGTGCAACTGAAAGTGTGCCGCCGAAGGAACCCGTAGTCTCTGAAAATGTACAAAATTAGTTACGTCATTTCAATGTCTATGAAATATCTTTAGCATCATTGCCCCAGAAATACATATCCCGAGGACCTTATACACTGTCGAATAGAAGCCGATTATACTCGTAGGACTGGCAGAATCAACAAGTCACCAAAGGAAAGAATCAACCAATATGCAGAACTTTATATCAAGGCTAGTCAGAAACAACAGAATACAAAGTGGCAAGTGAATCCTTAGAGATTCCTCGTCTTGGTGGTATGCACACTTGCCCTATAACTGTCGTTATGGGATGTCGTGGCGATGGACAAATCACATTAGAACGAAAAGTGGAAGATGTCCAGCCGATCTTATCTGACTTTCACAGGAAAATATTTAACTCAATTCCAATAGGAAAAGTATGAAATTTCATAAGCCATACTTTCATCAGGTCGCAAAACATCTTCTGCATAACAAGTAATCCTTGCTGATGTTGCAAATAGTCATCGACAAGGTAACACACTATTGTGTGCTCCAACCTCCTGAGAGGATTGGAGAAATGCCGATGGGATTAACAGAATCCTAAAAGCTCTTGAAAGCATTCATGAGCATTAAGGTAGAAGGGAAGAAAAGGTAAATATTTATTGTCATCAGAAAAGGACAAAGTGATTCCAGTGGACAGATCAAATAATCAACAACATCCTGTCTTTAAATCCTTAAATAGTATCCCACACAGTTGATACAGATTTGCTACATGCAAATGCCCAACGTTTGCCAAATAGTTTTTCTTGTAAAAAAAACTCATATAACTAAGTAGATTGTGTCCTTCTCTCAAAGCAATATTAATGACAGCTTACATTCCTTATTCAAACAAACGAAAACGATACCACTTTCTGCAAATCCTAATGGATATCACGTACATACATCAGAGGATGCAGTGCTCATAAAACTTTTAAGATATTTCTTAGCAAACTTTGCATCCTTGAACACATTTAATTTTCATTTCACCCACCAGGCTGCTGCTCATAAAGGACCAACACTCTAACAACATAACAGCCCCAAAGGAAATTTTCTGAATTTCTCTCGTATAACCTCAACAATTCGGTTCTTGTACATTACCAACTGTGCTCCATGGAAGGAAGTGCCTTCAGGATGGTATTCCCGAACTAATGCACTTCATACACTTCAGATGTCCATGTACACAAGAGTAGCGCTGATGAGCTTTTTAAAATTCTATGACCAGAACATACAAGACCATTTCAAAACATACAAGGATGATATTGCACAAGGATGCTTCAGGATATTCCACAATTGGCTGAAGGTGGTAGTCGCGAGTTTAATCAACCTCAACCAATTTATTTTTTATCCACAGACTTTGTTTAGATATTAAGGGAGAGAAAGAAAAAAAAAATAATAAATCGGACACGTTTTGACCACAAGAAACAAAATTGAAGGACGAACATGCATCTGGCAAAAGTAATAAAATCACAAGGAAGTAATCATGAAAAGATTGGTGGCGAAATAAAAGCGGCGAGTTTATTGATGTGATAAATGAGTGAGTGCGTCAGATGGTGTTAATGGCCGAAAGACTGGTCGCAAAGGACATCATTTCCACTGGATTTGGGTTTATTGACCAAGCGATACATACTTTGTGTTCATAAATTGCTTTCATAGTGTGGTTACACAAGATTAACTGGCAACACGATACGCCGGGGTATGAAGATGTTACTCAAAATTGGTAGGCCCGTATGTGAGATGTGGTTTATTGGTACAAAATTGATGAATGATTAGTATGTGACCTTCACTAACTAACGAGGGCTTGTTACATTCGTTTGGAGTCTCATTTTAAACAGGCAATAGATGAGACAGATGTACTAATATCGTCGGACAGTGATTGCAATTGGCATCCTCACCTGTTCTTATATGAAGCTTTGCTTTCAGAATGAATTTTGCAGAAAATCCTATGATGATTACTGGATCTCTATCTAAGAAAGACTTCAGATACCTAGTGTACTATAACTATAGATGCTAGCCTCCCTTTAAATCATCGCTTATAGTCCGGAGCTTACAGAACAATGGTAGATTGGAGAGAATACTGCAGTACATTCAAGGTACAGAAGGAAAATGGAGTGTTCCTATATGATTCGCTATACAATTGAGCAACGCAATATACTACGAGCCCTCTGACTGAAAGCAGAAAGTGGAAGCTGGTTCGGTTCGTTTTTTAAATTGGTTCTGCATATGATAGCAAGATACGTAGATGCAGTACATCGTAGAAATAAGAGAGCTCACATAGCCTCTGTTCTTCCCAAGGATAACCTTTAAATGAATTGCTTCTATTTATACACATTACATCGAAAGAAATGACACCCTTTTACCATAAAGCAAATGACAACATCCTCATTGTACAAGTCGTGCCTTCTGTTGTGCAAACCATAAACTCCTGCCACATAGGCATCACTAGATGTACCACATATCCACAACACACGAACGCACTTGTCTCTTTAAATAAATCCCACAATCAAATTTCAAGTGTATTTCAATACTGTTCCAAGTTTAGTTCTATCACCTTTGAGCCAGAATGCCCTCCCTATTCATAGACAGAACGACAACGCAAATGTATTCTATTTTCAATCAAGAACACCTATGAATAACCTTCAATCTGATGATGATAGGGCACACCCAAGAGCAGATACTTCAGATTGACAGAAAATCGATTTTAACAAAAACTACCATATAGGCTCACTCAATCATATTTAACACAGACTCAAACTCACCCTTAATCGATGAGCATCATCCATCGATGCAGATGCATGATAGCTAAGCACCTCCAGGGTGACACTCTGTTTGGCCATAGCCACAATGGCCTTCTCGTACATGTGCGTGTTGTGGATGCCCATGCCGCAGAAGATCGCAAACGCTTCCACGAAATTCTCATCGTTTTTGGTAAAGATCTGCAATATACAAAAAAAAAGGGACATACAGTCAGTTGAAAATCTTTTCGAGGAGAACCATGCAATACTCACCAGATCATCAAACTTATTAATTAATTGAATTACACCTATAATTTGACCTAAAGAATTCTTTATAGCCATACAAAGGATTGATTTGTGCTTGAATGTTTGGGCCTCGTCAACACTCGGATCAAATCGATCGTCCTCGTATGCATTTGGTATATTAACAGTCTGCAAGACAACACAATTAGTCGTGATCAACATGTGATAGATACTTTTGTGGCTTGTACTCACCTCACCCGTAGTAGCTACATGACCTGTAATTCCGACATTTATGGGAAATCTCGACTCAAATGGGCTGAAACAGAAGATACAGAAAAAAAATTCAAAATTCAATTTACATAACAGTTAGGAGTGTCACACCCTTACCTGGTCCGGGATATCGAATCCTCCTCACTCAAATCGTTCGCCTCAAAGTCAAAGACCCGTGAAAAACTCCCCTTGGACGCTTCATGCACCAGCAATATTTGAACTCTTTGGCATTGTATTAGACTTTGCATATGTGATAGGATTCGGAATACCATGTGCTCAATGGTGCTCTGCTCCTCGAATATCATTCGGGCTAAATCGAGCAAAACCTGATTTCGTTTGACTTCCAATTGAGATTTCTCATAAAGTTGGGCATTCCGGAGGCCAATGCCACAGAACTGTAAATAGGAAGCAAATACCTGTGGGGACGAGAGAATGTTGTTCTTGTTATTGGGATGTACAAAATTTCATGTGCAGGATTAATTATTACTGAGTAAAAGGTGAGTTAATGGAAATTGGAATTGGAAAGAATTTATAGAGAAGTATCTGTGTGGGTTTTCGATGTTTTCGAATCAACAGGAAGGATCCTATGATGCGGTTAACTATTATTTTGGTTGTAAAACTGAAACCCGCAAACCGTAAATGTTGAAGGTAGGATTTTATTTCAGTTTTTCGTGGTAAAATTAAAGATTCCTTCTCTCGGCTTCCTTGACCAATTCGTAGATACTCACTTCTGTGGTTGTTCCCAAATTACACCCAAGAAAACCACACCAAACTTAAAAAAGCCAAATAGTGTCATTTGTATGATGAAATTCTTGGACATGGCATATATCTTCACTAGGCGGGGTAGTATCATTACATTGACTCTGTTGGGACGAAGGTACCCTGACATGCCTCTTGCTCCATGCAGAGGATAACCATAGGTCATACTAGTACATATTCAAACACCCTTTACGTTCGTAAAATCGAAACTGATCTATGGGTTCCTAAACTGGTAAGCTATGGTAATTATTTAGTCATTGTACTCCAAAAGGAAACGGATGGGTTCTATATCAGCAGGAAAGTGCAAGACTAACGAGCTAGTCAGACTGGCAGTACGACCTGCAGAGTCCTGCCGAAATGGCGGAATCTGGGTATGCCCCTCGCAATCCCCCAACATGTAAGATTTCACTACAGATCTGGCCTAGACTAAATCTGAAACGTTTTGCAGGATTGGTTCTATTAAAGCGATCACAGATCAACCAGGTTATCGGTGTCCTCACTTGACACTGTCTCCTAGGCCAACATGCCAAAGAGTTGGGCTTTCTCTTTACATGACTTTAGAAGCAGTAGAAACGAATGATACTTCACATAATACATTGTACTTTGAAAGTGAATCAGTTATCTAACTTGACAATCACTTATTCTGTTCCAAAAAATAAATTTGTGTTGTGTTGCTTACACTCTAAGGCTGGATGAAGTAGACTGAACATATTGTGAGACATCCAAGGATATAATGGGCGATTCTAAAGCAACCATATTAAAAGGTGGATGAATTTTATGAAAAAGGACACCTAATTTACAAACTAAGTAGATATTAAATTCCAGGTTTACTGATGAGCCTTAAATATTCTCTTAGACCGCCAAAGGATTTCAGTGCTTTCCCTGTTTTATTTTTGTCTTTATAGTCGTCATTATTTGTGTACCGGATTTTTATTACCTAGCTTTGACAGCAGTAATACGTTCTACATTCCTTGTCCTTGGTCCTGATTACTTTACCACCTTCCCATTTGATGTATTTTTGCGTTTTAGTTTTCTCATATTCCTGGAGATCCTTAGGTGTTTGATGTTCTTGTCAAATGCAGTTCTTTTAGTTTTATAATTTCAACTTCTCCATCTCCCAACCCAAGTCAATAAAAACTCGACGTAATTGCCAGTCACACCTATATTTTACTCTGAAGTTATTTTTAAAATCAAAGATGAATTAAATACGTAGTTTCAGCGCTACTTCCCTGTGAGTTACATAAGTCCATTACGCACTTTTATGATTGACATTTATGGAATAGATATAGATTCGTGGTATCAAATATATATTTCGCACTAGAACTGGTAACATTTTTTTATGGAATAAACTATTAGTATACAAAAGTACGTACAGATACTTTTATATTCCAAGACAGGAATGTACTTATTTTTTTTGTTTTACTGTGCAACCCACTTAGTGTTCACTTTTTTGTCATTAAAACTTATTTTATTTAACATGAGTCAAATAAAATTAGATGAGAGTGCAATGTATCTAAGTATGTACATATACTAGTTGAGATATATTTGCAACTGGAATGCCATTTGGAAGGTACCAAATTTGGAAAGAAGATAAGTGGAGAAAAGTTTGCCAAACATTTTGTTTTAATTTTGTAGACATGTGTAAAGTTTTCTAGTTAATTCCGGAAAAGTTTAGAGTACATATGACATAATTGGGATAGTTCCCTGGGGGGATGGTTCCCTCACAATTAGGAATATATTTTAAAAGTTTAAAATACTTGCGTTTTAGAAAATTAAGTCAATATTCATTTGTAAGAAATCGTTGATTTGCTGTGTCAGGGGTGTAATAATTTCAGGAGATCTTCTACCTTACTTGTGAGTCCGAGCACGTTCTTCTAGACAGGCACGTTAGCGTCAGAGGTAGTGTTTATCACAATTGGCCAAACATAGTTGGTTAGCTTTTAAGTAGTAATTTGCCACGCATTTGACTGTAGTATTTGACTTAAAGATGTCAAGAAGAATTTCAAGAAATGTCCTCGATGGAGTCATCTGTAGAATCAGCAGTCGGTATTGCGACCACCCTACTTGAGCTACAGCAACATATTTCAAGTTCAAGTCACTATGAATCTTACAAGACTGATCCAATAAAGGACCGAACAAAAAGAGGGTGCAAATTGCGAAATTTATCAGAATGTGAGCAAAATTTTTCCTACTTTTTCCTATAACCTGATTCGCAGTTTTCAGTTCAGTTTCACTCCAGGAAACTCCGTATTTGAGAGAAGGTTCAGACATAGTCAGATCCCAGTTTACCAACAATTTGTTCATTTCAACGTAGTTTATGTCAGAATGTCTAGAGTTGGCGTTGGATGTAGGAATGTGCAGGATACTTATATATATTGTAACCATCACAGTTCATTTGTGGCGTATGTGAACAGAAGAGGATATCAATTGGAGTAGATCAGAATCTAAAGGCAAATAGCTAAGGTAGGTCTTGTTGGTTCAGGTCTAACTGTAGTACATGCAACTGTATGTGACTCAGCACCTTCATCAGTCCTTGTAAAGGATTAAAAATATTTTAAATTAACCTGCAAATGTTACTCCAAAAGCTGTACGAATAAAAATAACAAATTTATGAGTACAGAAAAAATTATCCTACCAATGATAATAAGTTGACCATACCCGCGGCCAATAACCATCCATCAACCACCACCTCGTTGTATGAATATCTCATCAACTCTTCATAAATAATGAAGGCCACTTTCCAAGCCATTAACTTTGGCCGAAATGCACTTTGTGAATTCCTGATACCGCAAATGTTCCAATTACAACACATGTACACTAACTTTTACATACCTTTTCATCGTATTCAGTGAAACGTTCGCCATCTAGTTTATTGATGACTTGTGCTACACCAATGACATCGCCTGATGAATCCTTTATTGGCATGCATAATAAAGCTTTGGTCCGATAGCCAGTAATGCTGTCTATTTCACAATTGAAACGGTTGTCCTGTAACAAAATAATAACACAAATTAATATGTGACAATAAAAAAAAAAGGATACACACTCTAGTTGTTTACTTAAGGACACACGCGTGTAAACAACACATGACAAGATACGAGCAATACAAAAAATGAGTGTAATTAGCTATCGCATTAACTAAATTGCTAAACTTCAGTGTCCCTAATATCTTTATGTCCGTTCCCTTGAGCCTTATCATTAACATTAAATATTTATATCGATATAAGGATAATATGCTTCCCCCCTAAGTATATACGCTGGCATGCCATCAATCTTCATTCCATGCTTCATCTGGTTAATAGATGACATATTGTATGTGTGTTTCGTGTTTTTTTTTCTCTCTCTCTCTCTTTCCCAGAACCATTTCACAGGATCAAAAATCGGATAAAAATGCACAAAAAAAAGAAGAAAAGTTGACATTTTATTAGAACGGAATATTAAATATTTATGGGTATGCTGATAGCAATAAAAATTATAAGCCTTGTGTCACATTATCTGTGTGTGGGATGGTAGACGGATTTGCGATATGAAAATTTATTATTAAATGAATTTCAATGAATTGCGAAAGTGTTGCTTTTCAATTATTTTTGTTTTTTCGCAAATGGGGTTAGTCCTTGTGGAGATAACTGCTAGGTACAGGTTTTTTGGTTTTTGCACCGAAAGTAAACTGTTTTAAGTTGAACTATTCGTGCCGTTTTTTTTAACTAATCCATAGAGGATAGCTTTGGCAGTTTTATGATTTGAAATAGGTGCTGAAAGTTCTTGCGTATTAATATGCCTGCACTGAAAAATATTCCTTGAGGCGATATCCTTTTCCAAAAATACTATAGATGCATAGTGGAAGAAACATTTGCTCGAAAATTTAATCAAAATCTGGAGAAATTTCATCAGACAGAGATTATCGTGGGGCAGAGTTTTATGGGACAAACCGTTCACTAAGAAGACAGTCAGATGCACAACTCAATTTTAGATGCACAATACCAATAGATTCGAACAGTTAGATTGCCTTAAACCTACTTCTAAGTATTTTGGAAAGGAGTAGTATATACAGAGGTCAATCAAGTATGAAAAATATCTCTTGATGCACTTCAAATGCAATATCCTCAAATGGACGAAATTTAATATCATCATATCTTGTTATCTCATTGCTTACATAGCAGGCGCTCGAGCTACCCAGATCCTTAGCAAAGTGTCTTCAGTTGGTTGACATCCATTTTGCGCCATCTTCAGCGAAGTTTTTTCTCTACTTTCATGGCTCTTCCGACTAGATTCAAAAACTCTTCGTGCCAGGGTTATTATGCTCCAGACGTCTCAGAGTACTCAAGCTCAGTACAGGCGGTGTAGTTCTTACGAAATAGTTTACTTTCCCTCGACAATTACTAACAGCCTTCATATGCCCAAAAAAGCATAAAGAAGTGGAGTATATGTCTCTGACGAAGGCGCTGATTTGTTGAGTACCATGAGCCTGAGAAAGTATCAGAATGTTTGAGGAAAGACCTTCTAGATACTCAACTTAATAAATTGGAATAGTAAGGGTGCCATTTAATATTAATCCTTGTTCAGGTAGGGACATCACTTGGTTGAAGCAAGCCCTCTGACGGAGATCCAGAAATATCAGTACTCAATCTGGTGGCGTATACGTAATTTTTTTAACTCAATTTTGTTTACAAAGTATTGAAAAGGGAACTTTACTACAATAGGATGGAGAAAAGTCTAGATGCAATGCAAACGCAATACCATCAGATAACTCCTCTCCCTTAGCGTTTTGGGTCAAATGGACGAATTTCTTTAAGTTAAGCATTCTTTAAGTGTTCTTGATTAGAAAAGCCACTGAGTAGTCTTCACTGTTAAGCCTGTTCAAACCGTGCATTGGGCTCAGAAGAGTTCCAACAATAATCTTTAACATATGTATTCTCCTAAAAAAGAAGGAAAAATAAAATATTCCAACTTCAACGCTGGTTGATAAAGGATGTATCCTTTTCGAGTATACACAGTCGGAGATCAGTAGGTTATTTTCAAAAATTCGAATGGGTATCTAAACTCAGTGTGCGTCCTTAAGAAAATAATGCTTATAGTCACGTTATTAACAAAAAAAAAGAACTATACCTTATAAGCATCTGGTATGTTTACTGGTTCACCACTTTCAGCTACATGTCCTGCTATTCCAGATCCCCATGCGACTCGAACTTCTTCTTGTTGTTCCATTTCCTCTACGGTACTGCGGGGACATACATCGAAAAGTTTCGACACAAGACACCTGAAATATTTAGAAAAACAAAATGAAATTAGTTCTGTTGCAATACTAATTTTTTGAAGGACTGATATTTGTGGGAGAGAATGGAGGAAAGAAGCCTATTTAACGTCTATGACAATGTCAAGTCCACGAGATCGAGAAAAGATACTACTAAGTCGAGTGACTGAAATAAATACGGATAAAACGGATTAGCCATGAGCTGCTTTAGTTATCGTAATTTTAAGTACAATATGGGTGAATGAAATGTGAAATGCATCGTAGTTCAAGACTATGTCTCGTATCCAACACTATCCAAACAGAAACCCATTGTATTGTGCAAAAACACATTGCATTCGTCCTTGAATTTTTCTACTCATACAACGCCAAATGCATCCTTAGATATCCCCATTTCAACAGCACTGCTCCAACCGATAGAAGGTTGTGAAATTTTTAACTGAAAAATGTTTAAAAAAAAAAATAATAAAAAAGAATAAATTTTAAGCGTCACATTAAAATTATACTCTTCGCACACATAACTGGTCTTCCTCAGTTCAACGGAATGCCATTCAAGGACATAAAATCATCGAACTAAAAAGAACATCACCAGACCGGGTTCACGAAAATCCATTCAGTGATTTTTGTTTGTAAAAAGTTCACCCCTCTGTCCATTCGTGCAGAACGATTAAGTAAAAAATACCCAAAAGCAGTGTAAAGCTATCCTGTGTAACTTAAATCATTAATCATAGAAATTGATTAGATATACTCTCATCAGTCACCCCTCTGGGGTGGTCCTTACACAAACAACAAAAAATGTATCCCATCATCCCTTGACCATCATTTATTCATTCCTGCAGCACAGCTCGTGGAAAATGTCACGTAACGTTTAAAAGTTAAAAAAAAGGGACAATGGAGCGTGGTCCTTTTATTGTACAGCCACGCGCCTCATCAGCATCACAGACAAAGCATTCCATAATGTACAACTCAGTTACACACATAAGTATCGCTAGATGGAACCATGTGGCAAAGTAATAATAATTGGATGCTCGTTGACCGTAAAATTAAGCAGAATTCCACTACACTACGAACGGAAACAGTTTCTAATAGTACCTGCTGCAGAGGTACCTGCCTCATATGACTCCATGCATGCCCCACTACAGGCGAAAATCTGTGTAATTAAACCTTTAATAAAAACACATACGGATATAAGTGAACAGAAGCTGCCACAGGATACCAACAAAGACGATGAAGTACCCTCGAGGCAACATTGTCAAGAAAAACTCATTACAAACAACTCCTTGGTATTCCTGGAATTAAGCTCTCAAAGAGACACTCTTGGTAAATTATTCTGCCACATGCGGTTATATTGACCTACAATAGGATATTACTTCAACGAGAAACGAGACAATTGGTAGATATGTGAGAATCGTCCTGTTAGCTTATGGGGCTTGGGTGTGAAATAAATAGTACTGAAAAGGATAGTAGAATTTTAAGTATTTACTTCTTTGGTCCATCGGATCCATTGCATTTGCCTTGGACAAGGAATAAGGAACCTCGATCAGCGTTAAGGAGAATTGAAACGTTCTGCAGGATTTTATGACACAGCGATCGAACTTCCAGCTCATTGCAGATGTCCTTAACCTGAAATGAAACAAAGAAAATACATTGATTAGTTATGCGAAGGAGTGTTTGTTGTTTTAGGAGAACATTAGGTATGCCTGGATTATGGGGCGTATGTGGAACTTTTTTCAATTTTTTTTTTTTTTTTGAAAATGTGAAAATGTGACAAGACACAGTGAGTTAGAGAAGAAGCGGCTAAAATAGAACAAAACCAAGTAAATATGCTGTGGGCAAGAAGGGACACACTTCATCGATTCATCGAACAGAAAGTCACAATAGACAGCTATTAGGGACTTCGTCTACCTTCGGCTCCGCTACAACTCTGACAACGATATAGCTTCAGAAATCAAACGAAGAATTACTCTTGCAAATCGCTGTTTCTTTCTCCTAAGAAGGCAATGGCAGTCGAAAGAAAAGGGAGGCAGTCACCATCGGGGTAGGTGATCATGATTTCACGTCAAAACCAGCTTTCAGATACCTAGGTGTGAGGATCGATGCTAGACTCGATAGCAAGAAACATCTTGAAAGAATGTCTAGCGAAGTTGCAAAGGTGAGTGCTGCCTTATCCAGAATTAGGACAAAGATTGGAGGACTTAGACGACCCAGGATACAAGTTCGGTCAAGGTATGTGACAACTAAGTCGTAGAATAAAAATACACTCAGTCAACCGGAGTCAATCGGAGCTACAAAGGACCTACAATGGCAAAATTCAGGATCCCCCAGTTTCAGTCAAAAATATCACGCTAGAAGAAAAACAGCGAAGAATGAGAGCGTGGCAGGAACGCTGGAAAGGTGAACCCATCGACTTAAACCGGATTTCCACAAATGGATGGACCGACATTACGGAGAAGTAAATTTCTACTTAGGCCAGTGTCCTCAACAGGTTTGGTCTTAAGGAATCTCCTACTTGCTTAACCAGTATAGAATGCGGAAGACTAGAGGTAGAAATACCAACTCTGGCTTCTGGTATCTTTAGAAGATTACACATCAATTGGCGAAACCGAAAAAAATACTTCTATTTGTATATAGCAAAATCAATGTCGCCAAGGATCTTTCGGTTTAAGGGAAATTTAACGAAATGACACTGTACGCCGCCGTTCGTACCAAAAACGTTGCTATAGATGCAAAACACTGCTCAAGTTACGTACTAGACCTTAGACCACCTCGACAGTTTAAGGACTTCGATGATTTGTGCTGGCTTAAGGTAAGCCCTCAGTTGCACAGAAAAATGTGTTGCCAATACAATGGTAGCAAAGAAGTTCAAATTCAAATGTTGTATGAAATCCTGACATACAACATTGCACATTGCGACACTAAAGAATATCTGAGTAAAGTACGGGAAGGGGCATGCTAGGTACCACTGATGCTTTTTTAAACACCAAATCAGTACTTTCTCCATCTACATATATTTGCCATTCCATTTAGAAGCTTGTTTCATCTTTTGTTTTATTTATAGTAGACGGCTAAAAGTTTGCACCTACATCAACACGTTTCTCTAGAATTTGGGTGAGGCAGACAGCTCTATTCTACACAATATCTGCGACCTTGAGTCTAATTTTTTTTTTTTCTATAATTTTAGACTCTTAAAAAATGAAATTTTTTTAAAAATAAATAAGAAAGTAACTAAAGAACACAAAAAGAATACAAAAAAAAAAAAAAAAAGAAAGACATTGACAATACCTTACCAATTCAAAAATCAATTCCTTCTCATCCAACTGCTTTAGTTCATTCCTTGACAGCCTTTGCGGTCGATAGTATTGACCACCATTATGATATCCGCCAGGTTGACCGCATGACGTGTTTGCTGAGCAATCATTTTGTGTGCCAATGCTTAAGAATGTCGGTGTGCCATCTATTGTGTTCACAATTGGTTTAAGTAGACCACCACGTTCGAACTCATGAGCTGATATTTTTCTGAATATAAAAAAAAGGACATATATGTGAAAGTTATTAATAAATAAATTAATATATGCACTTTGAGACATTAATGTCATATTTAACTTTATTCTTTCATTAATTAATCCAGATGGGGGTGGATTTATTTTTTATGTTTTACATTTAATTTGTTTTTTAAAAAAGAAAAATATAAATAGATAAAAATTTATATACATATAATGTTCACGAGGCAAACCGATGGAACATTTAAAAATATTTAAAGCTTTCGGTAAAAATTATTTTTAAAATGCTGCATGAACTTTTACCCCCATTAAGTTAAATATAATATTTTTATTTTTTCTTTTTTTTGTGTCAGGCCTGGCGGTGTTTTCAAGGTGAACCATATAAAATGGACTTTAATAAGCATAATCGTTCAAAGCACCAGTAATCTAACAAAATCATAATTTTCTAAAAATAATGAATAGGTACTATTTTGAACTATTTTGTTAGATACCGTTCCAAACTGGTATTGGACTTGGGCTGGCAGATGGACTGACTGGATGGATGTTTGGAATTCTAGAAAAAATATCAAAAAGACAACACGACTGCCTCCGAAAGCATGCAGCTATATGCTGAATTTTAAATAACTGAAACCCGTCAACGTGGCAATGTAGAAGCAATTTTGTACTGATGTTCTAGAATATTTCGGAATCCTAGGCGACTTGATTAAAACTGGTGCCATACTATTCTGATTGTGACAGATTTTCCTGTGCCTGTGCCTGTTCACGCAGGACTGAAATGGGTTATCTCAAATGCCTGTACACGTTCAAAAGAGTCGTTTTCGTAAAAGCCAACTATTGACGTAAGTCTTTGAAATGAAAATAATTGAAACCAATGAAAATACAAACTGGATTTAAAACGATCTAAGATCTCGTTCAGTAGACTACAGATACATAGGTATGACAATAGGTAAAAATCGGACACTATCTTATAGGCAAGCATGCCTTTTAACGAATAGGCTAGGCCTTTTAACGAATGATTTTTGCAAAAAGTTTCAAAGACGAAGAAAAGAATGAAACCATTCCCCACCTTCATTGTTCCTATCCAGTTCACTCTTGCCCCAGAGCGCTTCAATTGGGACCATTCTCCCTTAATGGTCTGAGTGATCTGACGAAAATAGACATATGTACATAGTCTATTCTAGCTACCGCAGAGTAGGTAGGCATGCGGATGGCACCTAAAAACCCAGACAAACCAGTCTTTGTGGCTTCTTTGTACTGTTGCCGTTGAAGAACTTGCAACCGCCAAACGATGACCGCGTACGTAATAATGGGCCTCACCATCATTGTATTATTTTACGATATAGACCCCAAGCTCTACTGGCCCATATCACAAGATCCTTATGACAACATTGGTCAAAGCTTTTGTGGTCTTTACTCTTCCAATTAATTTCATTTTTTAAAAACAGCCTTGTAATGGAAAAATTGCTTGATTTCCATACAAACTACGTGGATGTAGCAACCACTTATAGCCTGAAAGACCACACAGCTGAACAAGGTTAATTGGCACATAGTCCTTCGTAATTCATTTATTACATAACAAACCCATATTAATCCACGCGTCAAGGGGACACAAAAGCAATTTTATTATATTAAACTTTGTTTTCATAATAATTTCATTAAACATACCTTACTGGCGTGGTGGCTCCAGAACCACCACGCGACGAACAGTTCTGTCCATTACCATGTGTAGGTGAACCAACTATATCATTGCCAGCCGAAGTAGCATGTGAAACCAACCATGCGTCTACAACTTGACGTGTTGCTTTTCTGCAAAAAAAAAAAAAAATACAAAAATAAATTAAACAAACAAAAATATTTATTTTGAAAGAAACAATATAATTAGCCACAGAAAAAACTTTGCAAAATATTGCAAAATAGTGCTAATCGTGTGATAATAGACAAAAAATTTGAATCGAATCCAGGGTGGCTGTCGGTGACATCTGCTCATGTCATAATGGTATCCATTGCCGTCCTGCAAAGGCAAGGAACCACCTCAGCATTAATCATCTCATAATGCTAATACCCCAAAACTATAACCATTTACACAAGTATGTACATAATCTATTTTAGGGAATCTTAATTTGTTCTTGTCTAATTTTAGTCAAACATTTTCAAGCGAATATTGATTCCATTCTCTCCTTGAACATGAATTTTCTAAGGAAGTTCCTTATTTTTTCGTATGTATGTGTGTGTCGTTTTTTTTTCCTTCAGACCTAATAAAAGCTCCTTGATTACCCTGGTTGCTTGCGTCAAGCACTTTGCCACATAGCAACGTTGGGTATATTTACATTTGCCTTAGCGGATGTGTTATCGGGAAGTTTGTTCCGCAAATAGAACCCATCAAGTGAAAGGGTGTGGAAATATTGTTCCGAAAATAAATACTATTCTGAACTAAAATAATATTATATAGAAAAATGTACACCTCCCAGATGTGTCATGTGGTCTGCAGACCATTAGTATTAACTCGTAACGTGCCTAAGGTGTTTTCAATTCAATGGTAATCCTTGAGAGAGTTCAGTTTGGTTAAGTATTCTCGAAGAAAGTTTCGAAATGAAGCAGCAGGAGGGAGAAAGGATGAAATGGAATTAAAGTGAAACCACTGTCAAAACAATTAAGAATAAAGACTCGTGTAGGCAGAACTTAATGGCGGTTACACTTAATGCAATATGAGGAATTGCCGTGGGTAGATATTAAGTGAATGTGGGCGACCGACACGGTTTGGGTGAATGTCCTTAATACCTACTCATGTGGTAAAGTACGAATTTAAAATTTGAAAAAAAACGACTATTAACCTGAAATTCATTTTCTATTGGGTTTTTCCTTTCCTAGACTTCAACAACGGTGCAGTAAATGTTTATTTGTGTTCAAAAGTGCGGTGTACATGAACCTACAAGTGCAATGCTTCAGGACTTTAGAGAAACCAGTCGGAGTCTTTGCAGTCTGTTTCTTTAAGGTGAGACGCCAATCGACTAGAAGAATCTTCACCAAATTCTGCATAAGACCTTGATCATCAAAGACTTACTTTACGGCGTTTAAGCTTCGAATCTATCGGTGAGGATATCCTCGGTCGGTTCGAGAGAAAGATACCTTGTACAATTTCCGAGAGGAGGGATTGTCTAGGGACTGAATGTGGAACCCATTGTCCCGTAGTTCTACGAATTAATCAAATGTGTGATGCACCCCTCGCATATACATACATACATAGGTTGGTAGGTAGGTAGATCGGGGTGGCGACATGTGAAAACAACAATCGGGTCATTGGTGGATCTATTGTGAGCCTCTGTCGTGGGGACAAATACAACGTGTCTTACTAGCTTTGGGGTACCTGCATGACCTCCCTGCACTACCGTAAAGTTGTTATAAGTTTCAGGATGGTAAATGGTGGCTTTTCTTCGAATTGGTATTCACTGATGGCTGTTTCTACATAGGCTTGGGCATTCGCAGAGGAATGGATCCATGTCGCCACACCCTCTCCAGAGGTCATCACTTTTTATTCCCAATCGACTACGGTGGGCTACCATAAGGTGATAGCCGGTGATGATAACCATGAAGAGCTAACTTGGGTCTGTTAAGCGTTGGGATTTGTTTGGTTTTGGCGAAATCATCTGGCAATACATAAATTTCTGATATTCAAAGATGTCACTTAATATGCAGAGAAGACAAAACCTTATGCACCGCGGTTTTAGAAAGAACACTTGTACAGTACCTCAACGGAATGATAGCTAGATGTACGACAACTAGTAGGACAGCATAGTACTAATACCAACTTTTCATGTTATGTTTGCCTTGAAACCAAAATCAAAGGCATATCTGCAGATGTAAGGTAAAGATCCTGTCCTTGAGAATAGTACAAATCCAAAATCTAGTTCATAAATAAGAAAAACAAATCTCATACGAACCTTAAAAAATAATCCTGTACAAATTCTTGATTCTCATCCATCCATGCTTCCATACGCGCATATTCAGCATCATAGCATTGTTGAGTCGACGGAAGCATTTGCAATTGCAGGGGGACACCGGGGCGAGATCCCAAATTATCGAGTCCCATTCCTGTGCCCCCCTGCTCAGATGGCATCCTGTTCGATGTTTGTTGAGGCTCTTCTATACTACGTAAATGCAATCCTGTAATAAAAATAAAAATAAAATAATTAATGATGTTGTTAATATATGTACATATGTATGTATGTGTATAAATGTATATAAAAAAAACTATAAATAAATTTGTGTTGGTGTATCCATTTCAATTACAATTAATTATTTAGAATTAACTGTTGCGTATCTTTTTCATTTTCAACTGAATTTCATCGGATCGTGAATTTTTTAATGATATGTACATACGTATGTATGTACAGTATGTACCCATTTGAGGAGAGCAAACTAAGTTTTGCAAAACTTAATTTCAGAATTTACTTCTTTCAATATTCGCTTATGACTTGCCAATCGGATTATCTTTTGTTCGATTTCCAAGAATAGTTGATTCCAGTTTACTTAAGTTCATTTCATTTCAGTTTTTTTTTTTTTTGTACATTTTATTACGCGTATCTCCGATTCGATGTCATATCTTTGGGATTGCTTTCACATCGGTAACAGACGTCGTCGTGTTTTTGTTTTTTTTTTTTCTGCCCATACACCGCAAAAGTAGTCTGAGTTCGTCACCTGAAACCGCAGACAATAAATTGAATCAGATTGCGTCTGACAATCTGAGAGGTGAAAAGCCGGTTAATGACGAAGTTTAACTGCTTGCGTCATTGTAAATAGCAGCGGAATTACCATCAGCCTGTAAGTGTCCCACAGCAGAGAGTTACATGAGACATTTAATCGATCATGTATATGTACGTACAAGATGGTAGCTCTTTCGAAAATCGAACAAAGAGCGATAGAGAATGCAAAAAATTTGAAACGACAAACGGAATCAAAGTTCAATTTCATTGTCTTTATGGTATTTCTAAAGTCGTTGGCACATTTGAATACATAGTTTCGACATATAACCCTCTGGAGCGTGTGTGATTCATGCGTAGAGTGAGTGGTTTATCACATTGTGACGTTAGTCGTCTTGCGTACATTTTTATTAATATTTGTCCACATGTTTGATATACTTTGAATTCCCGCCTATAAAGACTAAAATGAATTCCGAAGATTTTTTTTTACGATATTCTGAATGTGCGTCAGATTCGTATAGTAGCTGGTTTGGTAATTCAGTTAATGAAAAGAAACGAAGACGTATTCGAAATTTTATATTTGCATATTTAAAAATAACACCGTGCACTATATATGCAGATACATGTGTAAAACAGTAATAAACAAATAATTTTTGTCAGAAGCAGGCAGTACCATATCCGTCATAAGAATATCATAAACTAGTTGCTGACGTAAAGGCTATTCAAGCGTTTTTGTGAAACGTCTGTGTAATGACCACAGTGTGACTGACATTCCCATACAATTCCTGACATTTGAGTGTTTCCAGTTACGCACATCGATTTCATAGCAAATATAATAGTTAGTATGAGCATTCAGTGCACATTTAGAGTGAGATTATTTCCCACTCACCTTTAATGTGGTGAAGTTGTGTCCCAGAAATTAGAAATTCTCTTCCCTCATCATTTCATCTCTACAAATTGTATAAATTATTGGCATCATCTGGTGAATGCCAAAGTGAAGCGGATGTGAACTAAATTCCCAGAGTGATATTTCGCACTCCTTTGGAACCTTCTTTAGTAAAAGTAGTCTTAAATGAGAGAAAGTAGATACATATGTATGTATATCTACATAGAAAGCATCCATTTTCTGAAATTGTGGAATATATGGTAGATAGTAACTGACCATTTCTGGAAAATGACATTGAGGCTAAAACAAAAGAATAGAAACAACTAATGGAGTTACTGCGGTAGGTACAGAGTTCATTAAGGCTAGATAGGTGTTTTTTTGTTAGTCTAAGGCAAACTAGGATACTGAAACCATGACAAGAAAATGAAGCTATAATAAACACAAAATTACTAGAAATTTGAGCGGGCTATCGATATACACACGGGATAACCAAACATCTGTGCTTAAATTGAAGAATTTCAAATCAAGGATCTTGCAAATAAAATCACACATTTCCACAGCTATAAAGCTATACGATTTCAAGGCACTGCAGATTCGGTTTAACCTTTTTAACAAAAAGAACCACAGAACCACACTCTAGGGCTTAATACATGAAAATTTGAGCTGTTATTCCACAGCTTGGCTATATCAGTCTTACACTAAATTTTTCAGAAGAACAATACGATCATGTAAATCCAGTATTGGCATCTTGTAAATAAAAGATAAATTGTGTCCATTTCTCGCATGAAAGATACTGGAGAAACTAAAATGACAACATTATGGTACCGAATATTCAAGTTCTAAACTTTGTTCAGCTTTAGTTGACTGTCGTCATAAAAGATCCAAACAAAGAAGAGTCAATCTAAAATGAACCACTGTCTGCCAACAGTACTCGTCTATTTAATAAATAAACTTTAGTTTTTAAATCCAGAATTCCATATAGATATTATCTGCCGGAAACCCCCTTCAACTCCATGTCGAAAGTATTTTCAGTGTTGACTTACATTATTTACAAAAGCTCTTAACTTATGCCTTTTTCCCCGAAATTCCAGGAACTCTAAGAAGCATGAGATATGTACCTGCAAAGGTCACACTTAGACAAAAGTCCATTGCAATCTCAATGCATATTTATGAATTCCAAAAATACTTAAGCAATACACTAGAATATGGTTTATTTAATATTCCCTCTTGCATGGTCACCGTATCTATAGTGCATATCAAGAGGATTTCCAAGAATCCTGATGATTCTACTAAGTAATGAGTTTACAGTGAACTTGTTACTAAAGCAGAACACATGACGAACGAATTTATCTGTCATCTGTGACACTGGATCAAGTCTGTATGACAAATCAACATTTGGGATGCAAAACTAAATGTAAATTTCCTAAGCCATTAAATGAAATTTTTGTGTCCATTGCTAACCTCGGGTATTCCCTATAGAGAGCAATGAATTCTATTAAACTGGCTAACAAATAGTTACACATATACCCATCACTCCTTAAGTGGCCACTTAAGTTACATAACTATCCATTATTCCCCATTAGGATTTCCATTGTTTCAACAATTTTCTCAGTATAATAAAAGATAGAAAAAAAAATCGAATACCAACGGAACGGGAAATGAGGAAAAAGCTTTCCTCAACCAGACAACAAGAGTTGATGTGACGTTTTGGTCTTAACGCATCATAAATTTGAAAAGTCCCAGATATGTACGATATGTAGTTGGAACTAGCAATTTTCTATTGTCTTGGTTACAGTTACAGTGGAGGGAAATAAAAATATTCAACGACAGACATCTTCCAGTCGAATAAGAATATAATATACATAAGCACATGGAGAATAGCACACACAAAAAGGAAGCCATTTAGAAGTTAGTATATTCCCCATGCATTAAACATTCTTCCACAGGGACTCCCGACTTCAAAGTGGGGTGTGAGATGAAAATTGTGTCAGAGATTGTAAAGTGGAAGATACAACGTTTATCACTTCCCGTTTTGCATCGAAAGTAACGTAGTGCAGTGCAGAGAGAGAGACACAGACTGAGTGAGGTTTTCCGCTCTTTGATTTTATTTTCGATGTCTTCCTCTTGGTGGTGGTACTAAGTGATTCCTTGCAGTAATGGATCATAAAGGAGTTCGAATATTTATTCTGTTTTTTTTTTTTCTACATAAAAATGCTAGAAAAAATGTTAAATATAGAAACCATTTGGTGTATCCTTTATCCTGATCATCAACTTGGAGAGGGTTAAGTAAATACTCGTAAGGCAAAAAGGACATCCAGCAGAGTGCCTCATGAGGGAGTATTCGTGCTTTTATCTGGAAGAAGTTTTAGCAATTTACCTCGCTGAAGTGCACTACATCAGCATTGGGGAAGAATTGTCAAGGGCTGAGTGGTAATGCGTGGCATTTGGAACTTTTAAAAGTATATACTTTCCCCGAGACGCATCCATTGCAACTTGCAACTCCATTATCATTGCCGAGTTGGGGTGTTTCCGTCTAAATAGGAGTCCCATTAGGGAGATACGTTTTATGAGTTTATTTTAAACTATTGTTGCGCTTCGTTGGTAACTCAAGTCAAACTTAATCTATAGTAGTAGAAGATTCGAAAGGATCTATAGAACTGCGATGTGACTTTTATTTATATGAAAAAAAAGAGAACGACCTCTTTTTACTTGCACTCCAGATCAGAGCAGAGAATAAATAGTATTAAAACTACAATATTCACGGATGATATAGGAAAAGTGACTACAAGTATACAGATACATATGTGCCAAAAGGATCAAAAACTAAAAAGTTAGTTCATGATTCTGGAATGGGTTTGGGCTTAAGGACCTCTACACAAGAATCAGGGTAGAATGCGGACGACTAGAACCTACCCTGGGATTTTGAAATTGACTGCTTAGACCTCTTACTTGAGAGTGGACATATAAAAGACAATGCCTGGGTTCCAGGACACAGCGATATTCCAGGTAACTGCAAATCGGATGAACTAGCTAGGACGGGTGCATACCGGAACCTCATGGGGGTCCTATTGAATCGAGAGTTGTTGGGAAAACCTGCTGGCCTCATATCGAATATATGTAGCTTTACGATGGTTTAGATGCACTTTCCACAAAACACTCAATATCTTGGAACTCAAACTTAGAGTTGAGGGCTTGGCAGGTCTTCCCGTACACCTCCTCTCACCAAAAATTATACAAAATTGTATCGTACATCCTTCGACTTCTGTGTTATGTAAAACGATCTCCTTTTCAAAACTTGACTGATGGTGGACTGGACATGTGCAGCATATGGTTATGTAAATTTGAATCAAAATTAAACCATAAATTAGAATGTAAGACAAAAACAATACAATTTGTTTATTATCTACTATTTCTACTATAAAAGCCAAAATAAATAAAAAAAAAAAACACCGCCACTACATAAAAAAAAGAAAATTAAACACTAAAACGGATGCGTACCTGATCGGTTTTTGTTGGATTTATTCTTTTTGTAGCGACATCCACGAAATCGGCACATACTAGCAGCCTGGCCCATGGGGCCCGCCAGCAATCCAACAATTGTTAAACCCTCCGTCTTAATAAATTAAATTCACTTGCAACACTTTTTATCGAGGATAGGACTTCGCTTTCCAAATGCACTTTCATACTATAAATCTGTTTGTCTGTCTGTCAAGTCCTCGAACCAATTTGTCAGTTCGAAGTTGTATCTTTTTTTTTTCTCTTAATTTACCTTTAACGTATTACTCGAAACAAATCTGAACGTTAACTGTTTTACTAAAAGCGTTTCCGCACTTCCCGAAGCCTGATGGCATTTCCAGAGTACATTAAACAGTGAGTAACAGCAATCCGCCGTCGCTGAGGAATGAAACTTAATTATTGGAATTTCCATGCGGAACGTTATCTGCTGTCTATTTATCTATTAAAGTAGATATGTAGATACTTTCGATTAATTTTTTTTTCTACTGTTTGTTGCTGTTTGTCATTGTTTTGTTATTTTTTTTTTACGATTTATACGCGTCTATGCATAAAGTATCTCCTCTCGTTTTGGGGATACAATACAAAAGCCGACCGAAAGTACACACAGGATTGATGTCCAACGCTGAACATCTTGTGCGGCTTAGGATCAAAAATTTTGGCTTTGGGCCACCCAAGCGTTTCTGTCCGCAAAAGGTTGTAATGAATGAATTTGATTTTTATGGACACATAATAAAAGTCAATGTATCTACGAGTAATTTAATTTGTTTTTTTTTTTTTTTTGTTGTTTCGAAATCGTGGAATGGAATATGAAATGTGTTTTTTGATTATGATCCCAAAAAATATTGAGAATTTTGTTTGGCAAGTGTGACTTGAATTATGTTTACGATTTTGAACCGTAGATGGGATTCGCGAAAGTGCTAGTAAAAACCAAAGAAACAAACAATCTGTATGGGGTGACATGAGATGCCAATTAAAATCGTAATGCGAATCTAAATGGCGGTTAGCAATTATTTTTTTGGCCGAAATGTAATAAAAATTGCGTGTGTAAATATTTGAAAATTGTTTACGAAATGATTGTCATTTATCACTGTTGACAAATGGGTAGAAATTTGTTTTAAATTTGTGTATAAAGGAAAGTCGGTGACAAAAAAACGGATAGAAAGTGTATTGCTCACAATGGGAGCATGTCAGGCAAAGTTTCTAAAAAAAGAAAAATGAAAGGGAAACGAGATTAAAATTCATTAAGACTGGAGTCATTCTCATTCTCATTTGAAATGAATAATGTTATTGCTATTGTTTGTTTACCTATATAATGTCAACAAAAGATACTTTATCTGACATTCGCGGGGCGCAGGTTGCGACATTCCTTCGCCAAAGGCAACGTGAGGATGTAATAATTGAAAGTCAGTAGAGCAGAGTGTCAATGACTCAACAGAAGAAGATCAAATCATCAAACCTTATCTCCTTAGCACGCTTATAGGCTAATTGTGTTGACTTGACAACACTTTAGTCGTCTTGTGTTTGTTTGCAAATTATGGCAGGTGATATCTTGATGGGTTTTCGGCTGAATTGCAATTAGAAAAGGGAAGCCGTCAGTCAACTTGCAAGATTTAAACTATTTATCTGCTTAATTGAAAGTCTTCTTCTAGTTTGTCAAAGCTAGAACTTCAGTTGTTTGGCCGAAAGGGCCATATTTGGTACAACGCCAGCAATACTACCGATTGTTTCTTGTAATCACCTGCGATACTGAATCAGATAATATATGTCACTCATGATGCTATGAGAATCTATGGATTTCCCAAAATTAATCACCCTCTCAGTTGGATCTAGAGATCCAGCGCCAAAAGCATCTGACAGCTATGCTTGGTAGGTCATATAATTTGCCACGGAAATGACCGTCTTAGTGAGAAAAATTACTGACCCGGGCCAACCATGAGAGTGTTCCAAGAAGAAAAATAATGGAAACAGCGTCGTACATAGTTCCCTGGACTGAAATGCCACATAAAATATCTTAGAGTCGTACTGAATCCTAGGCTAAACTAACACGTTTTATGCTTTCTATAAAACTTTGCCGTTTAGTAAGGGCACTCTTTCCGGCAGTGTATGCAGATAGATACTTTTCACTATAATTGCCAATGGTATACATTTGTACTTCCGATGGCAACACCACGAGTTCCTAAAAGATTTTTCTTGAATGAAAGTGAAACAAATAGTCAAAATATTTCAACAAAATTGTCCTCCAAATTCAATAAAAAAAAAAGGCTTTTTCGCGTTTTTCATGTGAAACTGAGGGTAGTATCCCTTCGCAGACGTCAACAGTACTTTGATATGTCATCCATCACAACGCAATCTAACGAAGAGAAGGAAATTGACAACGGAATGCAATATGCGTATCCGTTGAAATTGTAATTGATAAGGGGGGGTCTAAAATTTTTACCGAATATCCAGTGGAATGCACACTGGTACTCCTGTAACATTACCCGATGGCATGCGTATACAAAGCGTATATGCTGTATTCATCAGTCAATCATAGTTGGGGTTTATAGTTTCAGCTATTATGGAGAACTTAACTCTCTTTGAAGTCAAATGGAGCAGAATTCTCAAAAATATCAGAGCATGACCAGAATTTATGAGAATAGATATGTGATGACGTAAGATAATCAGTCAGCTAGTCAGCAGCAGAGCCATTGGAGAACTGATATCACTTAAAGTCAGAAGTCACTGACTACTGATATAGACTCACAATCATCTGTTAAGTACCAGGAAGTAGTGATCAATACAAGGCTCTTTGAGAAAGAACAACTGATAGGTCATCCAGCGCTTTCAAGAATGATGCCTATGGTTACAAACTTTTCTGTATACCGACTCACGCATGTTCCACAGTATCAGATGAATGTCGATGTCAAATTTTTATATAGAAACACGAGCTCAAGGAACGATACTAGGTATACTAGGTTTGTAATAAGTGATACTATTCGTGCAGCTCTGACAGACAGTAACTTCGTATCTACAAGGTCTGGAACTCAAATTGCTACCCAAAAAACATCTACGGATCAAAAATGCAGAAAATGATGAGTATTTAACAGATCGTGTCCTAAACAGGGAGCCGATAGAACTGAAAGGTTTCGCATACTTGCTTTGACGTGCCTCAAGATAGTTCAGAAAGGAAGGTATGTCCTACAAAAGCCCCAAGTATCTCTGAGAAACCAAATAAGATCAGAAACAAACAAAGGCACGGGCTTACTAGTATTTGCAAAGAGTTCAGCTTTTTTTTTTTTTTTTTACAAACGCTCCTCACACACTAATGTTGAGTTTTAAGAAAGGAAAATCGTAGGCGAGTACCTATTTCTTCACAGATCTCAACGATCTAACCAGACTAGACTTAAGCAGAATAAAAGGCTTCGTCACCGAGTCAAAATGGTTTGAATAATAACCAGTTAACCTGCCACCTATCTCACATGAGGAGTATGCACTGGTAATGGACCTCGTTCTGTTACAACCAACCACCATGCTTACAAATTTCAGTTGACACTTCAACAAAAGTTATTACCCCAAATGTTCATCTACTAAATACTGGAATATTTCAACTACATGACTTTAAGTTTCATGGTAAATCGATTCCCAGAGAATCCTCGAATGGTCAATAGGAGATCGTTGCAAGTATGACTATCGAGTCATTGCGGCTACCATACATCGATTGGTAAGTATGATGAAATGCAATAGATACACCACTTGTGACGTATTGATTACTCATCAGACAATCTTTAAGTACGCATTCAGATACACGTTAAAGTATAGAGAATTTGTATAGAAGCCAATAAGGATATCTTACATCTTTCTTCGAATTCCTCCTCAAACAGTATACCCGTTAAAACTTTACAAAACATCAACTCTCCAGAGGACTTCACTCAAAAATTATCGCTTAAATTTCCAAGAACACTCTCGTCTTACATCAATATGCATGAGCATTCATTCACTGGAAAATGAGTAATTAAACAAGGTACTTCGAAAGTAATTTCAAGAACTTACCAGGGGTAATCCAACATCAAATATGCAGTACCTCACCCGAGAGTGTGGACAACCCACACGTAGACAGGTGAGACATCCAGTTGAAAGTAAAAGTCTAGTTAGGTTTGCAATTCATTTGCACTCGCATAACTAATCATTGTGTGATGTTGATTGCTTACTAATGTCAACTGTCAGATTTGAATGGGGAAACTCAAAACCGGTGTCTGTTTGTTCTGCTTTACTCAAGTATTCATATTAATTTCTCCAATACAGTTGGCAGATTGAAAGTGCAAATCTGTAGATTCGTACGAAATAAAATAATATTATGTTTCTCGAACTTGTTTGGCTTAGTTCTCCATTACCGGTTGTGAGTAATGCCAGGGTGCTTCCCACGCCCCATTGACGTCAATCGATCTCTTGTCTCCTCCTAAACTATGTATTTCATTCATTTGAAAATGTTGAATGAATAATTTGAACTTCTGGTGATTGTGTTTCACACTTCATTATACAATGCGGTAATTTCGTTTGGCGAAAATTAATTTACCAGAAACAAAAAAAAAATTCATTTTCGTAATTCGATTTGAAGTGTTGTGTTGTTGTAGGCAAATTTTCGATTTCACTAAATAATTGGTGGCACGTGTAGGTATTCTACTATAAGTAGATACTATTTCAAAGGAGTTTCCAAAAAAGATACTTCAGAATCTCACGTATCATTCAATAGATACTACAGATGTATTGAAGATACTTGAAGTGTGAAGTTTAGTATGCAGTTGGAGGCGATGATTCATGGGAGACCCGAATTCTTAAAGTTTCTCATACTCTCATCAGAGTGATATAGGTTATGAAACAGAAATACGCAATGGACAGTTTAAGGGCTGAGAAATAAACTTCTACAAACTGATTTGCGTTTCTTGAAGGGTAACGTACCTTAGTAAGATGAATACTGTGAAATCAGGGAAGAATTCTTCATTAATTTCTTAGTTATGTCCACCATATCGTATTATAACAACTGAATCCTAACTTCAATAGCCGATACCCAGAAGTTAAGGACAGGCTTTGAGTTATTTCGACAGAAAAATCCGTGGTATGGTTAAAACTAGACGTAACCAGGAGATGACACAGCCATGTTGTATCATACACACCAAACGAATGGATACTAATTCGCAGAGGGTCATCGAGCTTATGGGATAGGTTGAATGTAGCTAAAGAGATGTAAGTTCTTTATAAATGAATGTTAATTACGAAATATACTTATGTACGTGTATGTTGGAAGACTATTTGAGCATATTTGATATCAGGGATATGGGGTTCCAACAGAGCCACACAACTTGTCAACCAATCGGTCTATTGAAGAAGTAGTTCGGTAATAGTCAGGTAAAATGGCCACCTAGCTCATGCGATTTTAATAGGGGTAACATTAAATTTTTGGTTTTTGCCAACAAGGCAAAAATGTTAAATGAGCTCACGAACAATATCAAAAGCAAAATTGCCAACATTCTAGAAGAGGGGTCAAAAATTGACTCCCAAGAATTGATCGCTGCAAACCTACCCGCGGTAGGCAAATGACCGAGATCGAATTTCGTAATTAAATATAGTATATGGACAATACCTGAAGTAATATTCACCCCGATATCTCTATTATTCTGTGCTTTATTTAAATACAAAATTGTTATGTCCTTATTGGAAAACCCTTTACTTTATCGTAACTCTTCACGAAAAGTAAAGAATCTTTATAACAATGTCTTGTCAGAAAGTATTCCCCTTGAACTTCGCTCAAAAATACGAGATTTCTCAAATGCTACTCGCAGAATCTCATGTTGATTTCAGAACTCTCAAGGACATCCCTTGCATTGGCCAGTATATTACTGTATAAACTACGGGCTGCAGAGCAATTTCTAAGGAAGACTGGGTACATAGTTCCAAAAGAGTTAATTCGCTTAAATCGTCTCCCTTACCTGGCTGTAAGTCAAAAACTGTCATCGACCCTTCATCACTGATAAGACCAGGTCCTCTTAATTGAATTAAACTCTTCGAACGAGACACAAAAAATATTTCATTATCTTTAAAAACAAAAGTAATATTGAAGGTTACCACCGATTGTATTCACATCTAAGATTAGGCCTACAATCTGTAACAAATTGCTTTCTCATGCCCTTGTTCCATATTCAACAATACAACCACTCTCGCTTTCTTACATCTACATAAAGGAAAAAAAAGGAATAAAAATCCCTCCTAAAGAATGAATCCTCTCGGTTTGTATACACAATTCGAAGGTCCTACTTCCATTTTTAAACCAAAAAGTATTCGTTTATCGAGAAGAAAGTAATCACTAGATACACCTCCAACAGAAAAAAAAAATCTCTTCACATTTTTTTTTTATTTAAATACAACAACAAAACATAGGATACAACAATGTAAACCACTCGCGAAATAATAAATTGGAACCCGTCCAAGCATCGTCTTTATTATTATTATTCCAGTGAGTGTCGTAGCTTTTTCAAAAATTGGATACTATCCTTGGGTGGTGAACGACAATCTGCAACCACAGTAATGTAATGTATATGTGTGCGATACACTCGTAAGGGTAGGAATTTATGATGATCTAGTTCACCTCCCTCTCCCTATAAGGAAACTCTTGTTTGTTTCCCTAGTTTCTATTCGACATTTCATTTTAAACTTCTTTTCAGATTAAAAAAAAAAAAAAACGATGATAAAGCAGAGAGGGATGTGAATGTTGATATTTTGCATTGTAAGGGACTTGAACTGACAACAAAGATATAAAATGAAATATTTCAAGTTGCTATTAGAATTACTTTAGGGCGCAGTAGGTGCCTTATAGAGCAGAAACAAAGCACATATGTTTGGGAGCGGATTGTTTATCGTTTCACTTGCACATCTGTGCGTATTTAGTAGAATGAAAAACACATTTATTTTCCTATTTTGGTTTGTTTTCGTATAAATAATAAACAATAACAAGCAAATTATAAAGATAAAGGCTACATACCGTGTATGTACTTGTTTCCACTCGCACTATGTTTGCTTCAATTAGACGTCGGAACCGAAGTTTAAACAGAGTGTCTGTAAGTACAAACTACTGAGCTCATTTGTGCTAAGAAAACACAGAAACAGAGTACATGGCCACGAAAAGGTAGATCCAGGATCTCGATATCTGGTTCGGTGGCGTATGCGTAACTAATTTTTCCATACATTTTTAGGTTCAAAAATATTCCATTTTTCCGAGTTACTGAGATCGTTTGTGCCTGGGAAGCACAAAAACAGAATATTTGTCTGAGTAAAGCTACAAGAAGGTAGATCCTGGATGTCGCAGACTGGTTCGGTCATACCTAGTCAGAATTCTCTTCTCGTGTGAGACATACCTGACTGCCTGCTACATACGACACTGCGACCAACTCAGTAGCCCATCGAGCAGATCATCCGATTCGCGTTTTTTTGTTGAGTTTTGTTTGCTAAATTTCGCCTATTTGATCCAAAAAGCTAAGGAAAAGGAGATATGTAACGACCTAGCATTCAGAATATTCATATATGACTCGGTGGCGTATGTGTAACCTATTTTCTCAGACCTTGAACAGCTCAGTAGCCCATCGTGCAGATCATCCGATTTACGTTTTTCTTTTGAGTTTCGATTGTTAAATTTCGCTTGTTTGACCCAAAAATTCAGAATGTTTGTATTTGACTCGGTGGCGTATGTGTAACCTTTTTTCTCAGACTATGAGCACCTCAGTAGCCCAGTGATATCAACGGATATATCTTTCAATAGTAAACGAATTTATCTACCCCCCCGCCTTATCCCATACACAAACATACAAATAGTAAAGAATGTAGAAAATGTGAAAAGACATTGCCAATCAGTCGGAACTCTAATCAGATGTTCTTGGTCTTCAACAACTGGCACTCGTCACCCTAATAACAAAACGAAACCGAAATATATCAATCATTCACCTTCTGGCAATGTTCCTCTCTAATTCGCATAGCACGTGCTTAATTCAACACAAAAGCATGAGTACAAATCAATTGTAATGAAAATCAAACAATTACAGCATCAATTAGCGCATTTCATAGAATCACGCGGCACGCGGCACGCCCCACCAATTAAAAGCATGTCAATGCTCATCTTCAAGGACATAAATCACCGTGTCCCTGTGGTCCTTCTCGTCAACACCATTATACTCCAACACCAGTACAAATTCTCAACGAAACTATCAACAATCTGACACAGTGCTTGTATCTATCTAATATCTGCCAGCCAGAGAGTATAGGTACAACAAAAGCAAGTAAAGAGTGTCAATTTGGCCATGGCCCAGTTTGCTTCATTACTTTGCTTCCTCCTAATGGATTTGAAATACATTTGTCGGTGCGCATCAAATTCGACAGAGAAGCAGTAGCACCGGCTGCCTTCCGGTACAGAGAATACCGAAATGAAAGGCAAATTGTTCGCTAAAAATACCCGCATATCGTCCTCTTTTTCTTTTTGTGTAATTAATTCAATTCAAACTCGTACAGACAGACGCCTTCAATGGTTAGCAGGATGATGTTCGCTCGAAAGACGTATAATACAATCAAAAATACATTTTAAATATTCCTTTGATCCTGGTAAAAATTGACTCCATTCCTGGAGCTTGGTACACAAATTAGGTTCCAATTAGAAGGAAGGAAGTACTCGTACATTAAAAAAAAAATAAAATTATTACAACAAAATCTTTTGCATTATTAAATTATTTATCGAAAGGCGGCAAGGCAAAGGATTTAATTTCCCAGGTGGCACGGGCTCTTTTGCTTCTCTTGACTTGAAGAAGGAAATTCCCAGAATGAAATTCCATTTGAATGCGAAATCGCAGATGTAGATACGAACACGAGTACGTCTCGAAGTCAGGCAATCTCGTAGAACTTGTTAATTTATTTACAAGTTGAGGCTTACGATTGCCGCGACTCTCTTGTTTGCTGGCTTATCAGTGGAAAGTTTAGTAGCAGATTATCAATTTGAAATTTGGAATTTGAGCTATACGAGCAAACTACTGTGTCACGTTCAATTTGCAAGTCACCGGCGGCTTTGGTTTGTTTTGCTTCTTAGTATCCAGCCACGGCGTACAGTGGTTTAAGTTGTATGGCTATAAATCTGAATTACATTACCGAAGCCTACAATACCTAGTCGATGAAGAGCAAGGATTTCCCAGAAGCAAAACTAAGTATCCTTGATATCTTCATCAATAGATACAACATGTGAGCCACTGTGACGCGATGCGATTCATTTACGAGTCAAGGCGAAACGTGATTACGATAAGGAGTCGAATCGTGTCGTTAAGTATCACTTTGATAATCATTCCCTCGCCGGAAAGTCGGGGGATTCATTCGTGGCCCAAATGAATGGTTTATTTACCAAAGTCTCGACGGAAATTAGAATCGGTGTAATCAACCGCAGGTTGTTGGTTATTCCTACACAGACGGTGGTGAGTCAAGTTGGATTTCTTTGGTTTGTGAACTTTTCCTTGGATTTCCGTTATAGATTCCATGAGCAATGCGGGGAAATCTTTAGATTTCATTTCCAGCAATCAATGTGCGATTGCAATTGAATCTTAGAATTTGGGTCAATAGAACAATTGTTTGTTGAAAATGTGTACAAATAGGTACATAACTATATGTATCTCAACTTTAAGAGCTAGAATCCAGTGCATGCACAATAGCAACTGAATAATGCAGGCGGATTTCTGTTAACTCTTAGAATGACTAATGAGTTAAAAATATGCAAATCCAATTGCACAGAACATGCAGTGTGCCTCTCGTCAAAACTAGTCATTCTTAGGGTTTCCCCGAATTTCAATAAAACAATTCGAGTGGAAAATTTAGGACAGAACCATTGTGTTGCCTTAGGTGACATCAACGTTGGAGACAAAGTCAAACGAAATACTGGACGCTATCCTGAATTGCATTTCTTCTTGAACTATGTATATCTTCTCTAAAAACAGTCAAACAGTCCTCAAACTCATACATATATTTACTAAAATCTGGTTATAGAATAAATATATATCGACAAAGCTGTGTATTTTGTACAACAAAAAATGTACAACAACTTCTTCCCAAAAGCTAAATAGCGCCCAGCTGAGTACACCAAAGCCTTTATTTTATGATTTGCCAATAGGGCATATAGATACACTAGGTAACCAGATAGCAGACAAAAGAGCTTGGCGGCGTTGCAAACTTCGCAAGTTTTTTACGTAAATTCAAAAATCTTTGACATTTACTTCGCAATTTCCGAAAGAAAAATATGTTCAATCTCAGTATAACCAGAAAAGCAGCCGTTAATAGAATTTTCAGAAAAGATAAATCAGTGACGCCACCGTTTACAATATCTAATCAAACCAGAAGAAAACGAGTTCGTGTGGCATGCCCAGTTGTCCCTATAACTCAAAACATTTGCAAATGAGTGATGAATTTTCTAAGAAAAGTCCTGATAACATGAAACTGTTGCTGTAAAATGTTGTACAACATGTGGCAGTAATGACTGGCCTTCATGATAACTATCCTATGCTAGAACATGTAGCTGCAACGAATGGTGTCTAGTGATAAAAAAAAAAATATTTTACTATCCTTTCCTTTTGTTAAGTTCGACCTCTCTCCACGGTCACATTTGACAACAATAAATCGTCTAAATTTAATGCTTTCCTCAAGACATCTGCATACTACATTTTATTACATTGTTATTTATAGACCCCGTAGATAATGGAATACGCAAAAAGATGAAGAATTTCATTGCTTCATCGAAGAAACGATGAACATGAAATTATTAATATCTCTTCGCTGCCATACATGTATCTATACTTGGTTCTCGGAAAATCCATTTAAATCCCGTCCAAATCCATATGCACACACTTCAGCTATATTATTTCAAATAAAATCGCTATATTATCTGTTTATAGTATGTGTGTATCATATAAAGTCAAAGCATGAACATGGGCGAGGACGTGAACGTGATGACACAAATCCAGTCGCCTGGATATATTAGGCGACACGAATGGGATATAAGTGAAAGAGCAATAAGAGCCAACTGAATTTCAATCATCATCACCATCAGCACTCAAGCATCCCACCGTGCAGAAAAGCCTCTTCACATCTATAAAATCCGAGTTCCGCATTGCAACACACACATACTACATGTCGTTGTCGTCCTCATCGGTCGTACCGAATACTTGAGGTTTTCGCTTTAGAACTTCAAGCACCCTCTTCATGATCTTTCAGCAGAATGAGTATCGCTCATTCCTTCCAGTATCTACTACACTCGTATCTATTCTATTTAAACTCAAACGAATGCTGCGCGTTGCAGTCTGTTATTTTCGGAAAAATTGCATAAAATTGAGATTCGTTAAGAGCACCACCGGCACCACCAAACAGTTTGTGCACATCTTGGCAAAGGGTACTTAAAACAAGACGTTAAATACTTTTTGTACAAAAAAAAAATGTTCGCTTTACCTGCAAGCGCCGCCAACGATTTGCCGCCCGTGTGTGTGCATAATTTGACACATTAACTTTTCACTTCGTCGAGGTTACAGTCTTACAACTTTGAACGATGTTAACGTATTCTTTAGAAAATTACATAAAAAAAAACAGTGAAACCAAAAAAGATCTAGTATCCGTGTCGGTGAATGTTTTCATAAACGAAGGATGGACGTTAGCTTAAAATTAAAGTCTATAGACTCAAAGCCAAACTCCTATTAGTAAATGTCTTCGAATGTATGAGAATCGAAAAGTAGTCACTAAGTACTTTTTGAATAAAAGAAGTTATACTTCTACGAGAAAATGTATTGACAAGAGTTTTGAATAGGGTTCGTTATTGATTAGAAGATATGACAATAAAATGTTCAAACAATCTAGTTCTATAAATGAAGGAGAGAATCTTTCAAGAGATTTAAGAAAATGCATTCTACAATGTGACAATTGTAACCGTTTCTACTTAGCTATTGAAATTATACTGACTTTGTGCTACAAAGTGAAGTAGAAATTCTTGAACTACGTACAGATGCTACTGCGACATAATTGATAATGAAACGACTTTTGGAGTTTCTTGAGAATAAAGAGTTAGACTGTAAATATTGAAACCTGGCTACAGTTCAATAGCAAGGACTTTCACTAGCGGAGGTATCGAGGATTCAACTAACCGATAGATTAGGGCCATAGTTGAAAATCCTCCTCTGAAGGAATATCAGGAGGTGTCCTATCTCCCCTTCTGTGGTCACTAATCATTGACAACCTTATAGTCGATTTACAGAGATCGCCATTGATTTATGCAGCGATTTTCCCCTCAGGGAAGTCGGACAGCTTAAACACTTCCATTGCAATGGTCTAAACAATCCCAATAATGGTCCCACGGCTTATGGGAGGTATTTGTCACTAGAAGTTCTTAATTGCCGGATTAGACAATGTGATGTATTTGGATCTACTTTTCCAAGCTACTTCAACTTTTAACTAGAACTCAGGCTTAAAGTCCCACCGACAAAGACAAGTTCTAGTGGGTGGTGGGATAAGTAAATGTGTTCTGCATAAACGTGTCCTTTCCTGCATCAAACACTGTAAATGTCAGATGAATTAATACAGAAAAACACCCCCCATTTTAATTTATATCAAATAATTATGAAACACGTTGGTGCACATTTTCTAAAATTATAAAGGATGGCCGGGACAAAATTAATTACACACCAATTACTTTCGTGTCATTCTCTTAGAAGAGCACCTCTGTCCCGTAGCAGCCTCATAGCCTCTACAGCTTCTGCTTAAGGAATTAACTTATTTTCGGATGGACGTTTGACATTAAATTAAGTCGATGTGCTTTATGGGAAAACGTTGTCGCACTACCCTCTCCCCATGCATTGTGTCCTTTTGCATTTCGCACAACGAGGATTGAATGGTTCCTTGCATATTTGATTTGAAAGGACATTTCCTTTCAGTCGCTTGCCATTATTAAAAAAATATATATAAATGTATGTGCATAACCGTCACGCGAAATCTAACATCAGCAACCGAAATACATACATATATGCATTATCCTGGCATACATCATGATCACACGTCTGTGCACTTTGTGCACACATATGTATGTATAACGTCTACATACACAGTTGTCATATTGGCTACTCCCTATTACGGTCAATGTTGACACTTTAAGGTACGTTAAGCTAATAAAATATTGTCCTATGTGTCCTGACCTTTTCTACTCTGTTCAGTGTCATTCCCTTGGGAGAGTGGAAGAAACCAAAAAAAAAATTGCATTGCGCCACAACACGGTGTACACACACACACACGCTCGGAACAGGAGTAGACAATTGTTAGTTTGTTTTGTTTTCTTGTTTCCCCCCTTCTACTTCTATTTTATATTATTAAAGCCACCTTAAAGCCACAGGTATGAGAGGGTTTGCATTTGCTAGTTTTTTTTTTGTATTTTTTTTTTTTTTGCTTTTTTGCTTCTGCGGCGGGTAATGCTGCAACGCGTTCGAGGTGAATAAATCGATTTCAATAAATTTGCTTACCGCCATGAATTCAAGGATACTCTTGTGCAAGAAAGGGGTGTGACATTAGCAACATTTAATAGGTCGAGCACTATGACTTTCGGTATCACAAGAAAACGGAGGAGAAATGAATTGAAAATAATGTATCTCTAGCGTTTCATGAAATTGGTGGGAAATTCTGTTTTGGGATTATCTGGATTTTAGGAAGCATATACTATATCTTTATGTGGTTATATAAAAGATTTAAAAAAAAAGAACTTAAAAGGCACTTGTTCTTGCAGAAATAGCATAAATACTGTCATTCTATCTGTAACTCAATGAAATAAAGTAGAGGTCTTCTTTCCGATTCTCTTTAATATTTTATAATGCAGGAGGTACTACATACTTCTAGTCTCATAAATTATTTGACTAACTACGTGTGCTTCTTAAACTTATTCCCAGATTCAAGTCCCTGCTCTTCGGGTGGGGAACTGGAAACATTTTGACTCGTCATCACGACTCCAATGATGACCTGAATCTTAAAATATAGCTATTTGAAGCTTTAATCGGGAAAAGTTAACCCTTTGCGACTGGAAACACAAGCAAGTAACAGTCTCTGCAGCCACTCGTGTGGAGGCTTCTTCAGGCTTCTTCCCAGTGGTCTAGTCTTAGAACAGGATACTCCTCTACTCAGAACATAATCTTGAATTCCTTTCGCAGGACACCGAGTGCAGTTTTGAAGCAGATATTCTGTTTTTAACCACAAACGAATTGTGCCACAAGAGGGTAGACACAAGATGTATGTATGTATCTATTTTCTTTATTCTCGTATGAGGCATACCTCACTGACTTCCACATGCTACACTAATGGTAGCTGAGTAGCCCATCGTCTAGGTCATCCGTTTTTTTGCTGAGTTTTGTTTGTTAAATTTTGCTTATTTGACCAAAAAAGCTAAGAAAGAGGAGATATGTGACGACATAGCGTTGAGGATGTTCATATCTGACTCGGTGGAGTATACGTAACCAATTTTCTCAGATTTTTTTCAACTCAAATTTTTGTCGGTTTCCGAAATGAAAAAAAACAAAGTCAGGAGTAGGACAAGATGTTTGCTCCTATGATATAAGTACCTTATTCTGTCTTTCTAATCACTGTAGCGTCTTAAGGCCCGATTTTTTAAGACTTGGGCAGAGGAAGTGTGAATTGGAAATTTTGCTTTAGGAATCATTTAAGTTCATTTAGCAGGCGCTGTATTCCACGCTCTTTACATAAACACCATAAACTTGCAAGAAAGAGTTGGTGAACCTTGACTCTTGATATTGGTGGCACCTTTCGGAACCTTTTATCCAAACCAACTTCGAGTTGAACTCTAAGTATGTAAAAGCTATGTAAGGTTTCACACACATATTTCTTATGAGGTCTTACAAAAGACCGACATTGTTCAGTTACATAAGGGTACAAACATCCCAACTCAAGTAAGTCATATTAAAAAGCGAAATCGAAACAAATTGCCTTGGCATCAGCTAGGTCATAGTTTCGTCAATAAAAGACCCCAGCAAGAGAAAGTTAGCATTTACCCAAAGTAATATTTTGCAAACAATTAATAGTGTTTTTTTTTTTTACAGCAAGCTCGAAGGAATTTTTTTATTGCAGTTTTTAAGTGTTCAAACTAAAACCAAAAAGTCGTACACTATCATAAAATGCAGTCTTTTTTATTTTTTGCAGTTTTTCGTTTTTATTACTTTGGCTGCTGAAACTACTATTTACTGTTCCTCATAAAAAAAAAACCTTCTCAGTGTAAACAACGCTAATATTCATAGATGCAGGTTTACCAAGCCCATGGATCCATCCGATGATGATGATGATGATGATGCACATCGTAATAGAAGATGAATAATACCAACGATGGTACCAAATATGCTACAGTGCTCGTAACCCAAGTAAAGTGTGGGGAGAAAAAAAACCATTAGATACTTTTGTTCCACTTTTATCTAATTTTTAGTGTTGAGTTGCTGTTTGTTGTGAAATCCAGTGAACCAAGTGTAGGTCTTGAACTCTGTCAGGAACCAATGAAAGAGTCGGTTTCTCTCCTCCTCTGCAATCTAGGTTTCATAAAATTTTCTTTACTTTTTCTAAGCCACAATTTTCAATTGTCAGCAACAGCGAGGATAGAGTATGCTATTCAGTCAATTGAATCCATAAAATGAATTTGAAAAAAGAAATATTGAAATGCTCTCGAATAGAAATGTATGTTGGAGTCGTGTCGTGTGCAGTGATATTTCAAAAGCCGTGAGCCGAGGAAATCTGTAGTTATGATTTGATTTGACATTTAAATTTTATTTTTACTCCATTCACACGATAGAATGTAGTCGAGTTTGGTTGGAAAATATATACAATAGTGTACAGGCAGTTTGGTTGGTTTTACTCACAACGAAGAGTAAACTTTGTGGATGCCATAAACAGGCGAATAGAAAACCGTCACAACCATGCAAATGCAACGCAGCAATGTGCCAGGACTGTATGGCATTCTAGAAGACTAATGAAAGCCGATTGTTAAGGCTGAGTTATGCAATACAATAGAAAAATACCAGAGTAGTCAAAAGCAAGTCAACGTAAATAGTAATGCATTGTGTAAGGAATCCGAACCAGATTCAAGTCTGAACTCATTCCAGAAAAATGAAGATAGGGGATGGATTGGAGTTTCAATGTTTTTAATAGAGATAGAGCACCACATTGTATGAGATACTATGAGATAAATGGTTTGATAGTTAGACCGATAGATAGAGTTAGATATTGATAGGGAATGGACACCAATGCTTCGACCCGCAAATTCTTGGAATCAAACCCGGATTCCGCGCTCACAAAAAGAAGAGCTGGAGGTAGTTAGCTAAGAACCGGACTAACTGAAGAGGACTGTTGGTTAAGGCCCAACTGTAGCGCCATAGAGGTATGGCAATAGAGGTATAACAAAACATCAATTTCTAAGAATAACTTATCCCAGTCTTTTAACATGTTTTTCTATTCTATCCCGATCAAAGACTCCAGCAGGCTAAGTATTTTCTCCTTCGACGAGACGACTTATCAACTCCCTTAGAGAACATACATATATGTATCTATCCACTTTCCACGCACCAATGGAAAGAGATTCAAGTTTCTGAAACAAAGGACCTTATGGGGAATATTTTTTTGTTTAATGCAGGATAAGTAGTTCCAAGTCACACAAGTATTTTTCATGAAAAACTAAATTCATGCTTCATATGTCCTTGCACAGTTGCCGCACATTAATTTTTTCTTTCTTCCATCTCCGACCATAGACAGGATATTACTATTTACCAAGGGGAACCAAAAGATATCCTCTTCCACACACTCACTTGCATCGTTCTCTGTGTACGAACTATACCATTGCAAGGCTGACAGTGTCCTATTAAGTTATATCCGCAATGTGAGACGTCCATATGTGTGAAACGATATATGAGCATTTAAATTACCCGTAAAGTACGTGCAGTGTTTGAAAAATTTTCCAACACTTCCCAGCCATTTAATGATCTCTTTAAACACACGTATTACATATATACACGTGCATGGCGTCCCTTGTGAGGATTAATGTATGTAGTCGACTCTATTAAAGAACGACGCCGACGACACCGACGACGAGAAAAAAAAAACATGTATAAGGTGGTGGCATCCTCATGACAGAGCCGGTGTGTATCTCAGTCTCTCAGGTGCAATCTACGTCTTATTCTTTCACCGTTTCACATTATCTAACCATGCCGGAGAAAATCCTAAAATCTGATACGCAGATGGCTTAAATGGATTACGGTGTAATATAAAACTGATGTGTTCCGGGACCGGAACAAAAAGGCGGTTAGACCGAGCACAAAGCTCCATTTGGTTTCGTCTCCTTTCCTGTGCTCTGTCTCTGTGTGTCGTTCAGTGTCGGGATAAAAGATCATTAAGTATGCACAAGTCGGAAAAAAGATACAATCTGGGAGTGCATTCAAATATGTTTTTCTTTGATTATTTGTGAGAGACCGGAAGTCAGAGTTTGCATTTTGTTTTCTTTCGAACAAAAAATGAGAAAAAAATAAACAAATTTCACTTTAAATAGATTTGGCCTTGACAAAGACCCTGGGAGATTGAATTAAATTGTTGAGATAACGTTAAATTGTTTGGAGGTAGAGTAGGTACGGTGTGTTTCCGAAATGTGGTCTAGTGAATGTTTTGCCTTTGCTTTGCATTACAGGTCTGGGTCTGGGTCTCTGTCATTTGTATGGAAATTGAGGAATTGCATTTGAATGTGGTTTTCATTGTTCTGCGGATTGTTTTATGGTGCTTCCGAGTTCGACTTAATGGAGGAGATGATCTAATAATGAATACGAAATGGGATTTCTTGAATACTCAGTACGCAACTAACAAATGACCGTGAGATTGTATGGTTTATCGTGTGTAACAAGCCAGAGTGTAAGTCGGTTATGAGTTAACATTTTGACTTATTTCTACTGGCGACTAGATGTTTGAACCGATTAGCCAATCACTCTCATAAGCATTTGATGGGAACTTCCTTTGTCGAACGGGATTTGTACAGCTCAACATCATTTAGGGTTCCATCATCCTGATTGGCATGACGTACACCTCACCGTGGTGTATGCAAATCAAACCGAATGTGCTTTATGCCCACTCAGTCTGTAAAAGTATGATGAAATAAGCCTCAGAGTGTCTCCTTATGTGAATTCGTTTTACAAAATAAGGAATTCAGGCGTATGATGTTGGTGTGTGCAAATGGAATATGTCATAGTTCAAAGTGCTTTCAAAAGAACGACCAAAATAATAAAATGTATCTTTCTGTAGTACTTTCGTCGCAGAGTGCTTTTGATGCATCGTCCTATCCAATTTGCATTCCACCTTCGTCGAATTTCATAGACCTACGCGAATTCCGCGAATACCACTTGCGTCACTTTGCTTTCTACAACATTTGTGTGTTTTTTGTTTGCAATCCATTGGTTTTGAGGTTTTGAAGTAGTCAGTCAATCGCTGCAAGGACTTTTAGGACATAAACGGAAGTGAAAAGATTCCAATAACTGACGCTCGGATTTCACAAATTTCTTGTGTAGAGGTTTGCAGGAGACTTCCACCTTTCCTCTCAGGGTAAGTATATTATAAATAAGGCATTATGTGCCATAGTACACACATCTCTTCGTGAAAGGTGCACCGGCCATCACTAAGGCTGTACTCCGAGATCTGCTATTTTGTCAGACAAAAGTCTGGTCAACAGATTTCTCATATAGATGAGGCATTACAAGCGGATAAGAGACACTTAATTGCAACCTCAAAAGCCTTCTACTGATTCACTTCTTTAGAGCAACGATTTGAAAGCAGAAAGTTACTTGAACTAGAAGTCGATAGCACGTTGCTGCTATCTGTAACAAAGATAATTTAATACAGAACTGCCTTTCAACTTAAAAATGAGATATTCGTAGTCATTGCGACACTTTTGAGTTAGATATGAAGACACCAATTTAAACATCGTTATACCAGACTAGACATTCCATTTCAAAGTGTATAATACTCTCGTTGAGGAGAGGCAATGGTTATGGTGAGTACTGAGTGGCATCTAAGTCTCTTCACCCGCTGCACCGAAAAGAAAAAGGCTGTCCTGTGGGTTCCATGTTATAAGGATATTTATTTAAATTTTTTAATAACTTTCATAGTTTAAGGATATCATCGTTAAAAATATTTCTTTTAAGTCAGCTAATGTGGAGAGTCACCACTTATAGGTAGTATCTAAATTGGTAAGGTACTTGCACTACATCATCAACCAAGTATGAGTGGATAAAGCCATGCGCGATGGCAGATTTGTATGTCCCATTTTCCAACCAGATATTCTTCATTGGTCCGAGGCCCATTAATCGGAATCTGTCTGAACATTATAAGACGTTAACTCCTGTCAAATAAAGACAACGAACATTAGATGACACACAAAGGACTATCCTGACAAACTCCAAGAGTAGATTAAGCCAGTTCAAAAAATGTATAAATTTCTTCGACAGAAATTGAGGCTCAAATCTTTAAGACAAGACACCAGCAGACAAAAACAAATCTACAAACATCTACAACATTGTCTCTGGCCTTCATTGTCTTACAGCACCTAATCAAATTTAACATAGTTCTGAAGTGTTTAGAGTCATACGTGTCGACTTTGCCTACTCTAGGTTTGAAGACCAGTTGTCGACTTTGTTCCAAATGTTTACCCCCTGCCTAATACCACTGATAACTGTTATACTCAGGTACAACCATTTGCGTAGGGGGCACTTGTTCGACATTATTTTTTACTGCGAAACACACTTTTCCAGTTAAAACTCGAACACGTCGATTACTAGTGTCGTACCGATAAACCCCCGCCAGTAACATTGAATTTGTTTTCCTAATTCCAAGTGATAACAAACTTAGATATGTCTTTCATACGAAAATAGCAATGACTAAGGTTCTATGAAAATTTTCAAAATACATTCAATTTGTTTAACAATAGTTCCATTTGATTTGTTTTTTTTTTTTTTCCTTTACTTTGATTTACTTTACTTTACTCTCGACCTTACACAAGTGACAAAATTTTGCGACACAATAGCCCAAATGAACACAAATTGAATCAATTCGTGTACAGTTTATTGGACTATAGAACTTTCTGTGTACGATTATCTGAAGGAGAAGGAGAATAAAATAAGAAAATACTTTTAACATCCAATTAGTCAATTAATAAATTATTTTTCGATCAAATAAGCAAACCTTCCCACAATCTGTCCAATTGAGTAAAACATCTCAATTTGATAAGGAGACGCCATAGATGGACGAAGACGTCGACACCATTCAACCACAATGAACTCTATTATCCATTCCCAGTGTATCAGCCCGCCCCCCTATTAAGGCAATTTATTAATGCAATAAAGAAACAAAAGAAAAGGCCGATCTCCTGCGATGCCAGTTGCCATTGCTGTGCCTTCCATTCACTAGTAGTTCCAATGAATGAATGACAGAAATTAATCAGATTCACATCGTAATTTCTTTGGTGGAGGAATAAAATAAAAAGAAAAGGAGTTCATTGCCTTTTAATCGAATCGACATGCGTGATATACAGATACTTTCATCGTATAATTGTTTCAGTCATAGAACGAGGTGAAGGATGATGTATGGTGGGACGTTTGTTTAACGAAAAGGCTTTCAAAATTAGTTGAGAAAATGTTAGCAAAGAAAAAAAATTAAGAAGAGGAAAAGCTAATTTGTATCTATACCTTATAGATACAGGTACCCAAGGGAAATAATCGACTTACAGCCCTTAAGATACATGTGAGTACCCGTCTCGAGTAATCCGCTTGTTACAGAACACAGGACGACATTTGGGATTCAAATGTCCGAATTTCCGAATTAGGAATTAATTTTTCAGTTTTGGTAGAAAGTGTTTCTACTTTCTGATTCTCATCTTTATTGATCGTGAACATGCTTTCATTTCGCCTTGTTAGTATAGACTAACGACTTGACGTAGACCCAGAGAAAATAATCGAGTGGTGTCAAGTCGCACGATCGCGGCTCCCAATTAATGAACGCTTGCCTCGCAACTTCGAGCGTGGGGACTGTGTAAACGAAAATTGGGGACTCAGAGACGCTTGGCATTAGGCATCCATAATAGAAACTAAAAACCAAAAAACTTTGTCCTAAATTATTCATAGATACACGTATTTCGGATCAGTAAAAGACTGGTCGTACTCGCCAAAAGGAAGGAACCCACCTCAGTTAGACTATTGTGCATTCTGGGGCTAATAAGAATAAAGTGTGGAGAGTATTGCAAGTGAAGGCAATAAGAAAGTGGCAATACCTATGCTGGAATGGTCTGCTGGATATGAAGAATGCCTCTATGTAGCAGAGTTAGAAAACATGTCAGAAAATAGTATCAGAATGTATCTAAATTCCATGTGTATGTTACAATTCAAGTCTAGCATATTTCACCAGACGATAAAAACCAAATCAGACCACTAATTGATGAAGTAACCGAAGATGTCAACAAAGTCGCAAATATAAACAAGTATGAGTGGCTTGTTGTTAATAAATAAAATATCTCTTCTTCGTTTTTTTAGTTCGCTCTAGACCGGTGACTTAAAACGCCACACAATATCAATATTAAAAACAAGGCCACCAGCACTCTCCAAACAAACACCTTAGTACTTCGCATTCTTAAAAAAGTCTAGTCTAACTTATCTAGATACCCACCACGTAGTGAAAAGCTCAAAAAATATTATCAAATGCTTTACTCTTTTCAATGTGTGCGCATAATACTACCAAACAATCTAAACAATGCTCTCTCTCTCCTATCTATCTTTTCGATAAACTTAATTCAAATAAATTCACACCTCAGAGCTCAGATAACGAACACATATTGCTCACAGTTTTTACTCTCAACAAGAGCCTTGAGACTTTTCGAAAGAGTGAATGAAGACCAAGAACTGATAACAGAAGAGAATTACGTTTTAAGCTTTATTTTCCAATAAAATAAAAAAAAAATCAAGAATTTCGTTTTTTACTTGTTTTTTGATTGTATTTGCCTATCAACAGACAACATAAAAAATAGTAAACAATGCAATATTACGATATTCGATGTTACGTAGATAAATTAGGCCACGAGGTAACATACACAAAGATACTCGCTTTTTGTTCTTTATATATGAATGTGTGTGGGTTGCCTCGGTAGGGGTGGAGAATACCTTTTTTTCTTTTTCACGGTCGCCCATATCAGTAGGGTTGACGGCACTTTGATAAGGAAAAATGCTGCTTAACTCGAAAAATATGATTCAAAATAAGAATTTTTAAGAGAAGCCATGGTTTAATGGGTTGCAGCAAGGTGCAATGGAAATGTATCTAAATGGTCTTGATTCAAAGATATAATCCTAAGCGTGCCATACAGTGCTTGCAAAAAAGATAGAAAGAGTTTATAATATCAGGGATACACAAATTGCAGACAAAACTACATATCTCCTCCTCTGTACGATAGCGCCTCATGCCTGCGAAGCTCCATTGAAGGCACGATGTGGAACTTTGACTTAGTTTGACTTATCTTGCACGCGATACTGAGTCTTATGATAGAAGGACTACAATTCTAGCCGGTAAACACAATGATTTAGGAACTATGTAGTATGTATTTCAAAAATACGCTGCATTTTCGTCTGAAATTCCAAGAAACTTATCCGAAATAGTATATGTATGAAATTTTATACATAAGGACTACATCCATCAAATAGATTAAAATCCTTGAAATTTTATTGAATATTCTGTCACAGACATAGCGGTGGGGAAAACAACAAGTTCTTACCTTAGACTCCTTTTCAAAGGACAATCATGGGCATAAAATATTCCAAAGGTGGGTAGACATTTCCAAATAAATATTAAAATTGTTCAACCATCGATATATCAACCAAGACCCTGGCATCCGTTCATTTTTATTAAAAATCAGTGGATACAACAAAAGTCAAAGATAATACACCGTACAACCCAAGAGTAATAAAAATTTTCTCAACGTTCAGGGTCGTTCGCAATATGAGTTTAAGGAAAATTCAATTCTTTTTTTAATCATAAGACTTGGATAGAAAAGAAAAGTATTAAACTTAATGGAGATGTAAACAAATCAAACATAAATAAATGCTTTTGACTGAAAAACAACTGCGGCATACGCTGTTTACGTTAAAAAAAAATATATATGTACATACATATATATATTTATTTAAATTTTAAGATGCAAAAAAAAAGGAATTTAAATATACATACGTGTGGATGTATGTATGTCATGTCTATAAGCTTTTTTTTTAAATAAACTTTACTACGACATTTCTATTTTGTGGCGCATTTTTCAGTTTTTTTTTTCGAAATGGAAACTTTGTGGAGGGGTTGACATTGTCAACCACTTGAAAGGGTAATTAAAAATAAACATTTTGAAATAATGCTAAAGAAACTGTTCTAAAGATGTTGACATATGTATCTATGGAAGGTTTCAGAGACGACATGGCTTTATGCAATTGATTTGCGATACAAACACTTTAAAAGAGAGTCAGTAGTCAATTAGGAGGATATCAATCGACCTCATGCCGTGACGCAACAAGTACTGAAGATTTTCAAAACTTCGAAAGTATTCAAAGAATAGGAACATAAACTATACATTTCCGAGGGAAAGTAATTCAAAATTTTGCAGCAAACTAAAAACCATCGACCATTCTGAGTCAAGTTTTGGAAATTTAAAACTAAATTTCTAGATGAAGATGAAGGGTGCAATGCGTCCAACAACATCGATACCATCAACCTAGCTATGCAACCTAATCATAAACGAACTGTTGCCTCACAATATGTGAAAAACATAAAAAAAAAATTTTGAGAATATAGGTTACACATACGCCACCGAGTCAGATACAAAAAATTCACAATGCTACGTCGCCACATACATATTTCCTTTCTCTTACGCTTTGGGGCCAAATAAGCGAAATTTAACAAATAAAACTCAACAAAAAAGAAAATTGTAGGATCTACACGATAGGCTTCTGAACTGCCCATAGTTTGAGAAAATAGGTTACACATACGCCACCGAGTCAGATACAAATATTCTGAATGCTATGTCGTCACACATAAGCTACTGAGCTCCTCATAGTGTAGCATGTGGCAGGCAGTGAGATATGCCTCACACGACAATAAAGATTAGATTCGATTGGCCTGACCATGAGCAGTCTCATTGCCTGCTTGAAACTATAAATGTTGTTATCCAAGGCAACCGATGGCTAAAGATGTATCATTACTGCAGTGGGACATTTCCACATTGCCTTTACCTAAGTTTGTAAAGGCAAAGCTACTTTCTGCATCTCTTTTTTATTTCTCTTACATGGAACCCTTCTGAACACTCAGAACACAGGTAAAGAAATGAAAGTTTAAATTAAATGATAGTTAACACTTTGTGCAAGACCAGGTCCTTGCGGAACACCTTACAATGGTTTACCAAGTATAAGGAGAATAAGTGAGTTATTGGTTTCTGTCTTCCTTGGAGGCTTGCGTAAACATGGTAAGTATTATTCCTACTCTTTGTCCATCCTTGCAAGTAATTTTAAAGCTTTGCTACTAATGATAGTTTGCCGGGCAGAATTGAATACAAAAGTATGTTACATGTTCATTACTTTTGACAAAACAAAATTGATTAGGAGGATCGTTTTACTCCAAATATGATATTTCAATTGGCTAAGCTGAGAAAAGTCAGAATTTCAAGTGTGGTTGGTGCATCTCCAGAAACTGATTTTAAATTATAAGTGTGTCTTTACCTTTAAACCCTAATGTGCTTGTCTTTGATTTGTTTTTTATTAAAGATTAATAAGGCTCCACTCTATATAGTACTTTCCAAACTATCTCAATAAAATCCTTTCGAATCGATAAACAATCTATCCCCCACCCACCAGCCATTTCGAGATCGACTGACACAACTAAAAAGAAAACCACCTCAGAGAGTGCAATCACTGTATCATATTCAAAACCGTTGGTAATACAATATTGCTTTCGATTGCAAAAAAGGCTCTAAAAGATATCTTTTGTATAACCATCGATCGGTAGTCACCGCCACAACACCTCCATCCCAGCTTCGAACATTTTGTACAACATGTGAGACTGACTACTGGAGTCAGAGAGCTACAAAGCTTATGTAAGCTTGTTGATGTTTTTGTTTTTTTGTCTTTTCTTCATTACTTTTGCTTTTATACCTATGTATGTACAGTATGGGTGCAAGATAACTTCGTCATTATAATCCAGGTGTTCCTGACAAAAAAACAAAACAAAACAAAACAAAACGCACAACTAAAATATCAACTCTCGTACTTCATTGCAGAAAAAAACTAAAAAAAAAGGTAGTGAATAATACAACAGTGTGTTGGCGTAATCACGTGTTGCGACATATGTCGTTAGTTGCTGTAGCGCAAACAGAAAGGTAGAAAAAAATAATGACACTGTCGTTACCAATATATTTGAGATACATACGCGAACCGTGGGTGCTCGGCTATCCGGCCTCAGTGAATCAGTTTTAATCCCCTTTGGTGCAATTAATGAGCAAGCACTTCATTTTTTTGAAATGTTTTATAGCCAAGCGCTGTGAATAGATGATTTAAGTGGTTTTGTTGCGGAAATTTGGTAACTAAATATGTACAGATACCGGTGTGGGATGGTTGTTGCTCAAACAAAATATGGCCCACGAATACAGACCACACGTTTTCAGCATATGGTTCATAATTAAAGATATTTGCATATTTCAATTAACAGATTTTGAAATTAAATATTTTTTCAAAATCAATATTGAATATGGATTATCATGGCGAAGAATTGAAGCAGAAAAATATCCGTTTGGCCGCGCGTACTACTGCTGTGCTGTTGAGTGATAAGATACAAATGTTGCGATGGCGTAAGCCAGTGTTTGCATGCATTTCAGATTAACAGACAGCTTAAGTGCGTGCGAATTCGACTGCAATCGGCATCGAACAAGCAAATCCCACTCCATTGAGTGCGGTATTCAGTCTTTGATGAGAGAGATTTAACCACTATCATTCGGTATCCATGGTATCCTCACAAGCTAACATTTTCACCAGTGCATTTTGGGTTGAGTCAGTGTATCTAGTACCGTGATAAGCATAGATGCACGTTTGTGTAAACAAAAGCAAAGTTCTACGTGAGACTACTTGTTCGGTCATCAATTCCATCTGTGCTTGACGCAAATGAGTTAAAATTAGCAAACGGATGCCGAGTAGTGTGGCATGTATGCATAATTTGAAAAGATTCTCTTTGCGTAACAATTATCGAGTTATTCCTTTTGACGTAAATCTTTTTAAACTATTCTGTAGTTGAGGTTATTATTTTGGGGTTTATCACATTAACATAACTAAATAAAGAAAGATAACTACCTAACCTACCTAAGCCAAATATTCCATTATAGCTGCAATAGACCCTTAAGCCTCTTCAGAAGAACGCAAGGTTCCTGCATGTACTCAGAGCTATGTAAATCAAAGCTGATTTTTACCTTAATTATGAGACAGAGTAACATACTAGGTGGAAGACTATATCATTGGTATATAACCTGCAAGTTTCAACATTTCAGTGGATCCTCGTAGGGCGGCATATTCTTCATAAATATATGACCAAACTTGACTAACATCCTCAAGGATTGGTCTAAAGAAAATCCCTTTTCCAAGTGTCCTTGATTTCGTACTGACAGTTGCTACAAATATAATGGTTTCTAGATGGGAACCCTGTGGTACGCCTTCCGTATGTACGCGATTGAGTATTGAGTTCGATAGTAATGCTCTCAATAGAACTGGCCATCCATCTGGGATGTACTCAACTGACATAAATGATACGAGTCATACAGCTACCTACATTTCGTATCTTCTATTTGATCATTAGATATAGATATATACATAAAGTGTTACTCAATCTCCCTCCAAAACACAAGTTTTCAGTGTAAGTATAAATAACTAAAGATCTACGTCCGACTGTTTCGAAAGCTCTGAATGGCTCATTGAATATATTTAGCTGAAGAGCACCTAGTAACTTGTCTTAATTAGCTCATAGATACATACATACATACAACGCATATTACCTTTCTCTAATAAACAAAACAAATCTATGCAAGGTATGTATTCGCCGCGTGCTCATCAACAATTACAGAATATCACCCATGACCATGTGATTGAGAGTCCAATGCTATTTCCCGTCCAAATAGTTTAGCACAACGACTAAGACTACTCTTTGGCTACACGGTGTATGTGGATAATTTCGTCACGATCGATTTTTAGCCAAATAGACCGCACATTTTGACGCAACGAACAAGACGACAACAACGTCGGAATGATTCGTTGTAATTGGCGTTAATCACAAAACAAATAAAAACTCTCACACTACTGCCGCCGTCGCTGGGAGATGCCCACTATGGGTATCTCTTGTTGATTGTGAGTTGTTTTCTACTATACCTACGCTCTGGTCGCTGGATACGAGTTTTCTTCTGCGAATTGATTCGAATTAATGAAAAGTCATCGCTTGATTCGTTTCTCATTGTGTGGTTGGTGTTGTTGGTTCAACAAATTCACGATGAGCCCCAAACAGAAGCCTCCTGTCTCTTGCCTCTTGCCTCTTGGCCCTCGCCGGAGCTATGACCAAATCAATTTGTTTATATCTGGCGGGGAAATTCATTGACAGAGTTCTCTGTTATTGTTGTTGTTGTTGTTGGTTTGGTAGTTGGTAATCACACGAATTGGGGTGGTGCGGGAGGTAAATGAAATTTTCTATTTTTAACAGGAAAGAAAATAGTTTTCGCTTTTCTTTTCGTCTTTTCGTCTCTATTTTCTTCTTTTCGTTTGTATTTTCGTCATTTATTTTCTTGTACGTGTGTCGAGAAGTGTTCTAGCATGGATGTGCTAAATGGGAATTAACATGTCGAATGGCAGAATATAAGAAGGCACTCCGGTTAACGTGTATCTATCTCTATGGCAAGAAGGTGGCACTTGAAAGTTAATGGAAAAGACCCTCTGAGTCTGACAGCGTGGTCTGACAATGACACAGGAAAAACTGATAGGCTAATGGGAATTCCTTTTTCTATCTGAAAATAGAACACCGATTCCTTGGAGATTTTCGAGGCCTACTCATACAGTGGAGGAGTAGAGGTCAACGTTCCACTGCTCTCGAAGGATATTTTGATACAAAGTCGTTCAACTGGTGTCCAACAAGTTGTATACCAGAAATTCAAGAATAAAAATTCTCGCGTGGGTTTCGAGTGATTGCTGACTCCTACTTATAGCCTTCTTGTGAATATGTTTAATTAAAAATTTCCCATGAAAAGCAATGGTTTCGAATTGTATGGAGGAGCAATCAATTTAACATGGCAATGTGAGTTCTGTCTGCACAGTGGGTTTCTGGACTTCAATGGCAACAAATGTATGTAAATGAGCAGCAAGGACTTAGAATGCAGATGTTCATCTTTTAACCTTTTCTGAGTATGGAACGATAAGAGTTAGTTTATGAAAACAGCATGCTAAGTTTGTTGATGCTTGGAATCGTACCACGAGGACATGAATCTCCTGACCATACCAATTCACAAAGCTCAACTGACCACTTACACCGCCGATCCTTCGCTAGACGAAAAAAGACTGGAAAATCATTTCCAAAACAGATCTAGAAAGTTTTCAGGTTTCAAGATAGATTTCACTGTCAATGGGCAAGTATTTTACTATAAAAATTTTAATAAATTTCCCAAAGACCTCTGTGCAGTAATTTTCTAGACATAATGCTAACTAATTTCATGCTACAGAAATACCTACTTAGTATATCGAGCGGTATCTACAAAGATATGCTTTGGAAGTGTATCCACCACTTGAAGACAAATTGAAGAACCTATGACAACACTTCAAATGAGGCTATCACTAAAACTCGTGCAAAAAGATAGGAGGTGATAGGCTTCATGGTTGCACGATCAAAGTAAATGGATACCGTGAAAAGGGTTTGTGTTAACTACATCGTATTTGTAGGTGGAAGTAGAGGAGAAAGACTGCAAACATATTGCATAGACAAGGCGATATCAAAGCGTTATACAATTCCACAGCTGCTATACACAATGAGTTGTGCAAAAAGGAAAAGGAAACATCTTCATATATTGTCGGTTTTACATTCCACCTAGAGTCCCAATAAGGCGTTGAATGACCATTAGTATGTATCTCTAGTGAATGCTCTAAATATACTAATGATTTGTTGTACCGATTGACAAGCCTAGCTATATATTCTTAGCCGCATACTACTTGAACGACATTCTTCTACTTCTGTTTCGTTTTCTAAAGAATTTTTCAATAGACACATAACTATTTTGAGTTTTAATACAAAAGTATCTTTAAATTTCTTTTGTGATTTGTCAATGTCAAAATGTCAGCCAAGATTTACAATGTTGAAGTAGTGAAGTTGATGAATGAACAAAGTTTGGAAATTATTAAAAATTCTAGATCGGTGAAAGAAACTTTAAGAACGCTTACTCCAATTTTCTTTCACAAAAATATTCCCACCAGATAGGCTGTGCGTCCATTAATGGATAAATTCGAGTTAAAATATTCACTACTTAATGTTCCTGTTCCACTGCGATAACACACCGGTCGAAGTACTGAAAATATTACAGCCGTAAGTGCTTCAGTTCGAAATAAGCTGAATTAGTCGATTCCCCTTCGTTCACGGGAATTGGGAATCTCCCAGTCCACATTGTGACGAATTTTGGTTTAAGATCATGGCCAACACACTTATAAAATGAGTTACTGAAGCCTCTTTCTGGTTAGAATCAGCGAAAGAAAATCCTGAATTTCATCGAAAAACCATTTTCAGCGAAGAAGCTCACATTTAGGTTGATGCATATATTGACATCATGCATTATTGACATCATTGATATGTGGTTCTGACAAGATGATCCCACATGCCAGACAGGTGATAAAACAATTGAACTCGAGAAATGTTCCAGTGGTATCATCTGCTTTGTCGGCAGGTATCTGATTTGGATAGAGTTATCCTTAAAATCGTATCTAAAGGCATATTTTCATATCGGATAGCCGGTGAAACTCCTTAGACCTCTTTGTTAGTTCCTTGTTTTGTTTTGACTATAGTTCTAGGTCTTTAAATTTGACCAACTGTTCAGTAAATTCATATATCGCCTCTTCTTGCTAAACTGTGCGCTCTTGGTACCAAAGATGCTTTGAAATTCTCGAAATTTACAAGAAATTTTCAAACAATTCAAAAGCTGGAATGTAAATTTTGCTGATCTCTTTGAAACTTGATTCCGCTTAGAAACGATAGCGCCGGTGCTAAGTTTTATTTTTCATAGCCCTTAGGATTTTCACACAGGCCAGACGTTTATTGAACTCAATCATCGTCACACTTTAACACGCAAGGTCTAGGTTTTTAACCAAACGTAGTAAGCCTTCTTTAAAAGGCCGAAAGGTCTCTCTTCCAGGCTTTTGTGTTTTTGTAAAGACGGAGCTCTTGGCACGAACCCTTAACTTTGCACTAATTATATGACTCTATCGTCAGCAAACATCTTACTTTGAAGCTAGATTTAGTTCGAAAATCTAGAAGCTGGTTTAGACCTGAACTCTAAAAATTAATACTTGGCGCTACAGGTCGATGGGACCCAGGGCCTAGATTCTCACAACCATTTGCGTTGTGCGTGTTATATTCTTTACACGAATGGAAGGGGCCTACTGTTTAATGCCGTATCCGAAGGGCAGTTTGTTATTTGAGAAGCTTTCTCAGGACAACTGTACTCTCGGATATCGTGAAAAACTGTTTAGGTGTTCCGCGACTGGGATTCGATCTCGAACCCGTTGGTCCATAGTCCAACGCACTAACCACTGAGCCACCGCGTCCAGACCTTAACTCTAGCGCCACCTAAATAAGTAAGTAATGGGACAAGGTGTCGAGGACTTCCTGTATAGCAATTTCAGTGGATTTAGTTTGATCTTTGACACTATCATTAAGGAAGTAATATTGAGCAAAAGTCTACAAGAAGGAGAGATTCATTTTAATGTAGATACAGTATACTGCTGAGCAAGTATGGCCCAAATTCATCGAAATAAATTCAAAAAACAATTGGTTCGTTTGTCTTAAAGCTGTACACTTATCTTATATAGAACAAAGTATACAATCAAACAGCCTCCCATAGACAAACTAATCGCAGGCAGTAAATCAAATCTCTGTCGCATTGCTGCTCGAATGGAGAGAGACTACATAAAACATCATTTTGAATCTGTTCATCTCATAAAATATTCAACAGACAATTGAAATTTTATGCAAAATGCCGCATTCGCAGCTCTAAACATATTTTGTTTTGTGAAAAAGAAAAAAAAAATAACAAAAAGATAGTTAGATAGATAGATAGATAGATACTGTGTGCGAGAGCTAAATGTTGACTAAGACTAGGCTAAGTAAACGGTGCTCTATTACATTTTCGAGGAATTCCAATTTGTTACCTACTTCCCTCTGGATAGAGTGAGGTTTTTGTTTATTATTTTTCTATTCACCTTTTTTCCTTTTATCTTTTTTATGTTTTAGCCTCCACACACGGATACAATTTCCAATATCGGATTGTATGCGATTGATGACAGTGTGTGGTTGTTGTATTGTTCCTGTTGTTTGCTGTTGTTGTTGTTGTTGTTCTTGTATTTTGATGTGATTTGTGTTTAATTCGTTTTTGTTGTAACTGCTGTTCTGAATTTGTTGTTCTTGTTGCTGTTGATGATAATGCTGCTGATGATGATGTGGTTTGTGATTGTTGGTCGTTGTTGTAGTGTTGCTGATATTGCCTTTGTATAGATTCATCCGTAATGAGATGCTCGCGCATTATAACACACAACCAAACAGAGTACAAAATTAAAAAAAAAAAAACAACACTCACACTAGTATTATGCGAAGATTGCCCCCAAAAAGAAATAAAAACAAAAACAAACTGCAATTTTTTTTTCTTTAATGTAAAAGATACACAAAAACGGGGAAGAGATACTTTTTTTAAGTTTTTTTCGTATATTTTTTTAATTTTACTAATTCGCCGCAATTACGTTTCCTTTAAACAAAAAAAAGAATGAAAATAGAAATAATTATGTATGTATGGAAAATTTTTCGTAAAAAAAAATAAACAAATTAAACGAAGAACCGAAATGGAAAGGAGAATGGAAACTTTTTGGTGTAGGATTTCGTTTTACTGATATAATTCGCTGTGTGTTTGATTATTTATTTATTTTAGCACAAAAGAACAAGAAGAAACCAGCGAAACGATAGACGGGACAGAAACCCGTCCTAGGGAATTTTCCATTAATCTTGAATGAAATCGCCGCGCACTTATACACGAGTAATGAATACACATGGGTGTTTATTCTATACTTCTTTCTACCTCTACTAACATAACACGCGGCGCAAAGTGCTCATTTGGCCCCTTTTTTGCGTGTGAAAGGTGGAAGATAGATTTCTTTTGCTTCACTTTTTTTCTTTTCTTTTAATTATTTCACTTTTGTTTTGCTTTTTCTTTGTGCGAGATTGCTAAATTCACTTTTTTTTTTTCTTATTTTACTTTTTCGCTTCCACCTTACACATACTATACACACTGCGCGCACTCTCAAGACACTTATATAATTTGTTTCGTCGTTCGCGCTTGTATGTATTGAAATGATGGGGGGAGGGCGGGGGGGACATGTCGTAAAAAAAACATTATAGCTGACTAATAGATACTGTGCAATCTTTAGGGCACATCATAATAATAATAATAATAGTAATAACAAGACGAGAAAAAAAAAATCAACAATTTTAAGTGATTATCATGAATGCCGTCATTCGCAGTATCGCGTCGCGGCCAACACGATGCCGTCGTGTTGTTTTTTTCTAGTCTTGTAGGTAGTAGCCCGTCCGATCGACCAACCAACCGACCAACCGAAACCGAGATAAGACCGACCACATGACGAATGTATTTGGTTTAAGCAAACCAAACCAAAGAATAAGCCCGGGATTAACAGCAGACCCGTTTAAAGCACCCGTTTGGCCGCGACAATTAGAAAGTGCGATGCCTTCTTATTAGCCAATACTCGAACCGCCGACAACAGATAAATTTGCAACAAAAAAAAAAACCAAAAAGATTAATCAATTTCGAAGGAAAGGGACCGTTTTTGCTACTTGTTGCGTTAAATGTAAATTCGCCGCAATATACCTCGCACACCAATCTAATCATTATTTCATTATGACGACAAAGAAACAAGAAAAAAATAAAACATTAGATACGGTTGCTATAGTTTAACCTTTGAACCACTTTGAGTAATATTTATATTTTTATTTAGTTGTTTGCTATATACTTATGTTTACCGAATTCAATCGTTGTTGTCGATCGTAGCTAATAGTCGTCTTAATTTCATTTATGGTTTATTAGTGTAGATAATAAAATTTTATAATTTTTTTAATTAATGACAAATAGCATTCTACGTTCTCTGACAATTGTTTATTTAAACAAAAAAAATTGTATTTTTATTTCGAAATAATAAATGGTATCGCGCCGCAAGTCGACCATCACCAGTCGAATATCGCTCAGATACTGAGGCAAATTAATCTTAAATTGAAAAACTTGAATTGAATGTGCGGCGAAAACGTACGGAAGAATTTCTTTATTCAAGTGTGGTTGTGTATTATATTTTTGTGGTGTGCCGTGTTATGTGTTGATGTTCCGTTTCGTTTCTATATAGCATGTTGGGGAGACACAGGCAATGGTGGAGCAAAAAACGAAAAAAAAAAAACAAACAAAAAGTTAAAAGTTCGTTTGTTTATTTCTCTCGAAAAGTCACACAGATATACCCACCAACACACGGCATGCACACAATACAGTGCATAGCATGAAAAGAGAGAGAGAGAGAGAGAGACATGGAGCACTGGGAGAGCCATGTGCGTCTCCCGTGTGGGGGTGGAGGGGGTGTAGTGTTGCCAGACATGCTAAGATGAATGGTGAAGCATTTTTCGTGTTGAAGAATGCATTCAAGCATACAGGTATTTGGTAGATACACAATTGAAGGGGGGCCTATTTTTGTGACGTTAGAGTGTGTTATCGCGGTCATTGCCCTAAGCATGCACTGTCATACGTACATTTTTTTAGATGCGACCTCTATTCTACTAAACAGGGCACCAGTACATTTTGAAATGCTTTTCTGGAGCTGTGGAAAGCCGTTTTTCTTTTTTTGTAACTCCATACATAGTACACTCAATTCTCTGTGAGTAGAAGTCAGAAAGATTTCTCAAGAAGCCCCTAGGATAGAAGGGATTCGTAGAGGACATTGTCTGATAAAACAAGAAAAATCTTCCCCAAGGCTACATTCCAAACAGCACTTTAAAAAACAGATGGAAACTGAATCTTCTCAAATATGGGCAAACTCTGGAACCCCGTCTAGGTTCTGTACATACCCACCTCCTTTTAGACTGGAGGAACTACGAAAAGAGTTCTCTCGTCAGAGACAGAAAATTATACAATAACGATCTCCGAACCCTTAGAACCCACACCACCGACAGGACCAAGATCACCGTCAATTTACTGACATAGTGCTTCGGTGGATGGAACTCTCATGGAGCATATATGTATGTACATACATATCTATCCTTACGGAGAGATTGTCATCTCAAGCTATGGTCAATGATGTATCTTCTTACACCCATGGTCATGTTAGGATACCACAGGGGTCTATTCTCTCACAAATTCTCTTTGAAAAACATGTTACTGGCCGCTACACCTATATTTACATTCTCAATGTTAACTAAGTGACTCAGAAAGTCGCGACGATATTTTGAAAATTTTGGTTTGTAATTGTCCTGGCTTTACTCGCATCAAGTCGCAGATCTTGGATGCTCATTGTCACTGAAATGCTTATTCTATTTTCTACAAAAGACGAACAAATTCCAATAAGATGGAATAAGTGGTGGTTAAATGCTAAAAAGTTCTAGAGCAAGAACCATACATCTCTAGAGAGAGTCCTTAGGAGACAAGTAAAAAACGAAAACAAGTGAGTTGAATAACCAATATCTACTTATTTGTGTGTCAACCTTTCACTAAAGCTATCTACGTACATATGTACCTATTTCTGGGACTGAATATGATTTACGAACGTACATGTCTAACAAGAGCTACAAATTTATTTTATTAAAAGAAGTTTCAGTACAGGATGCTGCACCCTTGGTAGATCAATTAAGATATAGCCACTATCTCAAATCAGAGTCGAAACAATGATTCGAAATCTTAGTGCGGTTTTTCGTCACTGAATTCATGGATAGTCCGTTTGGGTCATCGTTACGTACATATTGGGGACTTTTGGTAAATACAAAACTTAGAACAAATGGTATCATCTGGAAGTCGTGTTCGTGTTTCCTTCTTAAACTATCAGTTGATTAAATTCCAAACGAAATATATTATGATTTAATTGAGATGGTGAGGTTATCTTCTTGCACTAGGTACATATATCAAAGTATTCCCCAGAGACGGAAAGAATTTGATAATCATTAACGAACAACACAGAGGTAAAACCCAGCAAACGAAAAATCTTGTCACTGTAGCCAGGCAAAGTATGTGTAGTTACCATTTGATAAGCACACGACCTCGTACTGATAAAATGCGAATATGTTCAACATCTGTGAACAATACTTGTGAATGGTATTTCTTAACGACTGATAAAAACAAACATGGAAAAACGCCGGCGCTTACAATTTCCCTAAAGGATATGGTCTTATCGCATTTGTTTTTTAAAACGGATTGTGTAGGATTTTATTTTGGTCCCCATACCATGTCGTTCTCATTCGAATTTGTGGAGAAAGCTTAGACCTACATATGTATTACCCTTGAATCTCACGTATTAAGAACTTTGGAATATATTCCAGGAATTTACATCTCGAAAAACTTAGACATATTCGTATCTCAAAGACAAATCGACAAAATCGGCCCTCCATGAGATGACCCACACAGTTTGACAAAACATTATCTTCCAAAGAACACTATCTTCAGAACAGTTTCTTCATAAAAATATTTTGTCAGTATAGCCAGCCGAAACTGGAATAAAGCATTTATTAAGGCCAGTACACACCATCACTCTTAAGCTCGGCCAACTTGTACTCTATAGAAAGATATAACAAAACAATATTAGACATATGAACAACTCCACCGAATATCTGACAAAGTGCATTCGGTAAGCTGTTTATTGATGTCCTTAAATTATTGAAGAACTCATCCTTTTCCTGACCTCCACTGGATGGGGATAAAATCTACGTTCAAGTGTAATGATCCTAGTCTCAGTCTTCCTCTTTTTTGAAAACTATGAAGCTTAGTATTGAAAAATTATAATTACTACCTAAGGAAAACAATTTGAAAACCTATCCTCCAATTGATACAGGATAACCACACAAATTGATTTTGTTTGAATTTTGCATGTATCCATATTCCAGAGTTCCTGCAACCGAACCTCTAGCATTCCAAAATTTTAGACACTAAATGCCTTTATATTCTTAAATTAACTTACAAAATTATTAAGGGCCTAAAATTTACTCCAGAATCAAGACTGTTCTTACCTGAAATGAATAAAAAGAAAGTGGTGCTTTTTAGTGTATGTAAAAGACAAGATAAAAGAAAGATATGAAGTAGATTAGGTTAGAAAATTCAGAGCTCTTCGAATACAATTTCCAGTATGACTTACTTGGTTGAACACAAGTCATTTGACAGATAAAACGATGTGGGTACAAATCATCTATTGTAAGCCAATCCAGACCCTAACCAGAAATTGAATAGCAGACTATTGGGCGCCAATACTCCGAGTAAAGACCAATCAGTTTTTAGACCATTATGAGGTTTTGATATTGTCAGTCCTGCAATGGTTCTCACAGCTTGTTCCCATTTGTTGGAAACTTACTCCAAGACTATATGACCACGAATTGTGCCATATCTACTGCGTTAATCCGGTACTCTATCGGAACTATCAGTACATTACAATTGATACCAATCCCCCGGCTTATTTTTCCTAAGTTAAACCTGGCAGTACTGTCACCAAAAAAAAAACCTTCACATGAATCATGCCCCCTCTCAATCAAGAAAAGGTGAATTCGCCGGTTTACACAACCAGAGGCATGGTTCGAGATATCTTTTGTTTTGATATCCGTTCTCAATATGAAGAGTGTCGCTCTGACTATTACCAGATGAAACTATCGGAGTCACCAAGGGGACAATTGTACCCGTACCCACACACATGACCGTAATTCGACAAAAGCAAACCTACACCATCTCAAACACTTACATATAATCTCAATGCCGCATACATACATCCCTTTTTGGGTGCAAGATAAAATGAACAAAAAAAAACCGGAACCAGCTGTTTGATTCAGTTCATTTGGTTCACGATAAGGGACTGCCATTGCACACCCCTCTCAATGTGAGAGTAATGTGTAAATCACGAAAATTTCAAAGCTTTTTCTAACACTCGAAAGGGGTTGCAAAATAAAAGAGAGAGTGAGAGAGAGTAAGAGAAAAGCTTTCTCTCAGAATAAAAAACAAAAAACCGCGAGAATTTTTCGCATCCATTTGACTGGCAACACTTGAGTTTGTTTACATTCCCAATGTTGCTACCCGATGCGATGATGTTTTCCGGAAATTAATTTACATGCATAGGCTCTTCACGGACGGCTCGTCCAGGTATGCTTTTGATCTACCATCCGATAGGTTAGGAAGTGGCATACCTACCATCTGAAGGAGCACGTGTCTCAATTTTAGTAAGCTCGTTTATCATGTTGTAGGGTTCTTGGTTCTGGGACAAGTATAATGAAATGGTTGAGTGCTTGTTACACATTTGGTCATATCCTTCTTAGATGAAAGGATAGATTGTTATGAATAAAAATGTTCGACATCCCACCTTTTCAAACAAATTGGTTGAAGGTTGATTAAAAAGGGAAATGAAAGTGGCAGTTACATAGCTTTAACTGAGTCCTTGCCATAACATCTGTTCAATGGCGATAGCTTGATTCTTAAAACAGAGGTTCGGTCTTCCTTGTCGTGTCGAACCTGGAGGATGTGATTCGAAGACATTCTTTGCCGGAACATTATTGTCCATTTGCTCGATATAGCTGACCCATTGTAGTTGACGTGTTTGTCTTGTTGGACGTCTTGGACATCTTGACACTATTCATACAGTTCGCGGTTGCATCTTCTCCTTCTGAGGTAGTTAACTCATTAGCTACCTCGAAGTTACTGTTGCCAACAATGACGTTTTGTACTAGGCTGTGGACCGATGCTTCTTTGTTTGTTGTCGATAAATACAACTACAGTCTCTGTAGCCTTCAGTGTCTGTAGCCTTCAGTCTCTGTTGCCTCTAGTCTACGCTGCCTCCCCTGTCAACTGTCTAAGGAGCTATCAATTTAGGACAGCTTATTGAAACATGCCCTGGTAGATAGTTTCACCACATTGTTGAACATCAAGGAGTGCCGTGGTCATCCTTGTAGTCATCCCATTTTCAACAATGAGTTTGAGACGGCCCTGTAGTCCGACATCCATCAAAAGGGATTTCGTACACAGACAAACAGACAGCCCTTAATGACTTAACATAATTGAAGTTAAACCTCACTTTCTGACAGCGTCTCTGGCGTCCATTTTCTTCCTGTTTTTCTAGAAGTTATCTCAAATTTAAACAGAAAGAGATCCAAGCTCATCTGAGAACTTTAATCTCCTTCCAGGAAAACCGTCTGTGCCAGCCATAACCACGATAAAAGTACCTAATTGCAAAAAGATATCATAAATAATCCCTCGGCGACAACTTGCAGTGGTCTATCCACCCTCTCCAGTAAAATGCACGAACTATGTATATCTCTTCAAATCATCCCGCTGAAGGATTACCTCTCACAATTGCTGGAAGTTTGTTCCTCTAGTCTCCTCTTCCTGCGCCCAATCATCGCCCACCCGTCACACAATACACACAATGGAAAACCGCCTTGCATAATTGGAATTAATTATACGGTTTATTAATGATACACTTCATCCGATGTTAAATTATGGCAATTCCAGACATGCTGGGAATATCCTTACCACTGCCGGCTGTATAGCTTACCATGGAACTCAATATTTTTGTCATTTCCAGCAGCACACCCTCAGATGTCAAATAAACAATGCGCACGGAGCAACACAGAACAAAAAACCAAAAAATAAAGAAAATCCAAGCACAGTCCTTCTCGGAAAGTTCTTAGATTAAAAGGATTCAAATGACATCATTAATCTTCGAAATTTCTAGGACTCAGCCAAGCCAAAATGAAGAAGGATACGAAAAGTGAACCAGCAGAAGCGTGAGGAATTAGTGGATATCGCAGGAAAAAAAAAACTGAAAAAAAGAAGGAACGCAGGAATTGTATGTATTATATTCTTCGCTTTATTTAGTATCCTGCGACAAAGTAGAGTATCCCTCTGGCAAGATGTCACAACTTAAGTAATGGCGAATGAATTATAATTTTCGCTTTTATGGGTGAGAGAATAAAATGTATCTTCATTTTATTCATCCGGTCGGTTAGTTTGGTTCTGAGTTCTTTCAGATGTGTTCTATTTTTAAATTGAGATTTATGAGTTATTATCATCAAAAAAAAGTTTTTTTTTTTTAAAAAAAAGCTTAAGGAATATAAATGGGTTTTTAAGGGACTCTTTTGAGAAGACAAACGTAAAAGGGTACGACGTGAGACTGTTCTTTTTGCATTTTAATTATGAGAATCTGAAGAATTGTTTTTCTTTTCTTTTTTTTTTTTTTGACGGTCGAGGATAAATAAAATATTTGCGACGACAGTTGGATGTGCGATTCTACTTTCAGTGTCAGGGTCAAAAGGGTGACACACTTGGCTCTACTACGTTGTGTGATTCGTTTGAGATCTGAACTTCGATACCTTTCTGCATTTATTTCAACCTCGAACATCATATCCGCCCCATGATTGGGAATAATTTGGTCACAAGTGTACGGCGGCGCTTCAAATGAGGTCACGAAAAAACTCTCTGTTTTTCAATCTCATAGTTAATAACCAAAATCCATTGACACTCCGGTCACGTTATGTGTTCGGATAAAATGGGGGATAAGGTCTGCATGGGATATGTATGGTATATCCTCGACGTGGGGTATTAGTGACTGGATTATAAGCAGGTAGCTGCAGAGGTATGTGGACAGACATTTGCATGGATACTATGAATATTTGGACGAGCATCTCTACCAGTTATTGGCACTTACTTCCTAAATCCTTGTGTCTAAATCCGTCTTTCATAGCAGTCCCTTCCATAAAACTGATTTCAATCCGACTTTCCAGCGATTTGAACTCATAAGAACTGTATGTCAACCTTCGATTTCACCTATGATCGTACTTTCGAACTCACTCTCGTAGTGCAATGCACTAAACATGAAGCCAAGGTACTCACTTGGTCAAGCTTTCAGTTTGATTCGGGATTCACCATCACCCTTTCCAAGTTTCTCCATTGACTTTGCCCATAATAGATCTCAATTACAATATTCAATGCCTCTTTACCCAGGATTAGAAGTATGTATTTCACCCTGAGGGATACCACCTTTTCGTTATATAGGTGTAGTACTCCAGCACATCGATATATCTGCCTTTAAATATATTATCAAAACCACTTTACTAACCTAATAAACCAAGGATCAATGTGATTCATTCCCAGACAGCTTAACAATAATAAATCCATCCCCCAATTCCCTAACAAAACCAATATTTCAGACCGAACAATGTATACATTTTGCTGAAATGTTGGTTCTATCGGTGATGTTGACGTAACCTATCACCATGGCTGCACATTATTTTGGTTATTGTAACAGCAGGTGCGACACTCTAAACACAATATTTCCAACTGGCTTTCATCAACCCCCAAATCGTCAACGTCAATGACCAACCCATGTCACAACTCTTATTTCCATCCTTCATTGTACCATTTGTAGGAGCACAGGTGCTTCGAGTTGGTCATGTGTTAAGTTACACAGCCTGTTTCTGGTGAATTCCAGTCACCGGATAAAATCGGTTGGGTGGCTATAACAAACATTTTTCCCAGCCATACACCGAAACATATGTATGTACATGTTGACTTTTCGTACATTTTGAAAAGCTGGCTATTGAATCGGGTTTTTTTGGGAGAAATTCGTGCAAAAAAAGGATTTAACACGAGGTACACATACTACGATATATGGCTATAAGCCACATCACAAAGCTATCCGAGGAAGAGTCGAAATGTCTGTTACAAATAAAATAAATAACATATCATAGGAACCTAGGGCACGAAATATTGGCTGACCTTAAATATGAAGATGAACTCGATCTTGCTTAATTGTAATCACTGTAAAGTTGGCCAAGACCTCCTGCCAACAAAGAACAAAAAATCGAAGTAATTATACTGTCAGAGCCCTACAACATTCTAAAAAAAGTTGTAAGGATTGCTGCGAGTACATGAAGAACCAAATAAAGAGTTTTTAGCATCTACAGGATGCGCCATCTTTTATGTCTTTTACCATCAGAGTGAGTCTGTTACCGACCTTGATAAGCGAAAGAACTTGACAGGATGTCAAAGCTAGACATGGCTCTGTATATCTTGTCTCTATAGATGCTGTCATACACAGCCTTGATATCGTTGTAAAGGTGATGGGTATCAAATCGATTTGAATTTCTGGGGTTTTTTTCCAGAATCTCTCAGAGTGGAAGAACTTTGTTAACTTTCCCGACACTAAAATGGGCTCATTCTAGTATTAACCCGGGGTTTAAGAATTTCAAACAGTATGACAAATGGAATTCATCTTGTCTGCGATATTTAGAATACTAAGTAATCCCTCTCTATCACCTCTTCAAAGCTGTCATTCCTAAAATCCCTGCATTTTTACTTCATTCCCGGTACTCTAATGCTACTAAATGTCAAAGAGGGTAGGACTTGGAATTTTCGGTTCGATCTATGAATTGAAAATCTTTCGATCGAGCTTTATGTCAGAGAGAGCATCAGATGAAACCTCAGAAGATCCGATGCTCCGTATCAATCTGTGGTCTATTTATAAACACCCAGGAATGGAACCTACAAATTGGCTATGCCAAGAAATTTCTCAAAAATTAAAAAACCAGGTCATCGGAATCTCCTTCCTCCAAGAATATTGGTGTCCATTAAGGCACTGAAACTGTCAGTTCCTATCTTGATTAAATATCACCTATTCCCTTCCTCAGTTATAAGCATAAGACGATATTTTTACCATCCGCAATGTAATAAAAACAATTAGCACCCGATGAATTCCCCCTCTGTTGCTCAACAGAATACATCACATACTAATTATTTTAATTTCCATTAACCACTCATCAGAACGGCAACAACTTGTCATTATCTGCAATTAGTGTCAACAAGGAAAAACTTCTCTAAACCCCCAAGGAGGGAAAAAACTTTGCAGACGATTAAATCAACAGTCAGCGCCTGTCACATTGTACTTAATTTCGTGTGTATTGTGTATCTCCAGAGACACAGAAGGGAAACGCTGACAAATTGGAAATTTTTCTTAGATAAAGATTTGCGTCATGATTAAAGGTTACGGATGCCAACAACGAAAGGCCAACAACCTCAACCGAAACGAGAACGAAATTCAATATCATAGAAAATTCTAAAACAGAAAAAGTCTCCTTTCGGAATTATTGTAATCACGTCGTATCTGAGGCATTTCATATTCATTAAGTGTCCTTGAATGAAAAACCCATCGGGTTCTTGTTCGATTTGATTAATTCATTCCCTAAAATGGACAAGCTCTACATACATAATGATGATAGATAACTAAATGCATGACCACTCGAAGGACATTCGATTTTCTCCCATGGGTTAGGAAGCACTGAACTTTATGGCTGAACTACCCTTAAGACATAACATATCACTATTCCATTAGGTGGCCATTGGCGTTAGGTATGGCATTCAATAGCCATTCACACATCGTTCGAGTTGTGCAACTTTTTAAAGGAATAGACGAACAGGCTCTTAGAAAGCTCATTGATTTCAACTTTAAATACAATTGGACAGGGTACTTCGAGTGTGGTGTCCTTGCGCTGGTGTTTGTGGGGTTAAATCTGATGACATGACCTCGGCATAACTCATGTGGAATGTTGCTGTGGCATCTACGAGGATGTACTCGTATTTCAAGGCCCATTCTTAATCGATAACATATTTTATAATTCCTTTGAGTGTCCTATGCAAATCGTACAAACAGACACTTTCGAACTGGACACATACTTTATTGAATTGAAAAATAATTTAACGACAAAGTTTTGGGTTTGCAGTTTAATTTATGGTCAACAGAAACAGGGTCAAGGTAAACATGGAGTGATTAATGGGGTATCGTGGAACGTATGTATTCTAGGAAGTTGTGATTAAATTTTACTTACCAACTTTTCTACGCGTTCGCCACAGAACGGGCGGTGCCGGGTTGTTTGATGAAGCCAGCGTGAAGATGATTCAAAAGCCTGAAAGAAAAAGAAAATTGAGTTCATTATGAGGATCACATTGTTTAGGAAGATAATTGGACTCTCCGCCAAGGGAGAGGAAATATGAGTCGATATTGCATTTGAAGTGAACCAAGAGACTTTTTTCACTTTCGACCTCTATACACACAACTTCTTCCCAAAGGTATTATTCCAACATATTGACATCATATTATACCATCTGTCAAAGTTAAACATATATACATACGTGAAGGTTATGAAAAGCATATGTATTCCCAACGGACCATCATACGTGGAAGTACTTAGTCCTTTTTTTGAGATAAGTACATGAGACCTACATACATATGGCTACCCATATAAACTTGAAATCATGAAATACGTTCAGGTGTTCAGTTTACTTACTATCGCACATTACGATCAAACCTTAAGGAACTCCGCGTATAATTTGCATTTTTGTTTCTTCACCATCAGAATCTTAGCAGATTGCTAATTTGATTGAAAGTAATCCAGTGTCAGCACGTCATTGTATATTACGTTGTATAGCAGAGGACCTAAATCCGAGCCCTGTCCACTTCGTACAAAACTCTGTTTCTGAAACATCTTTGGTTTGATTACGCAACGTTGAACTGTCAGTATCATCGATGGGAGCTCTGCATCTCAAGAAGCTTGTCATCAATCCATGTGTTCGGGTAGTTAACTCCGAATAAAAGAATATGTCACCTTACGCAAATTTGAAACCCACTGCCTGGAAAGGGACACATCAACTACGAATTTCCTAAGAAGTCTTTTTTGAACTCTGTTTCCATGAGTTATAGCATTCTCACACGAGTCTCACACGAGTATATGAATCATTTTATTGCCCATCACCATTAAAACTATTCCTTCGATTAACAAGTGACATAAAATCAACCTTGATCGGCGAATAATAAATAAAGCAATGAACCTAAATCAATTTGATTGTCTGATGATGATCACCAGTTAACAACTTTAATAAACCTTATCGTTCTAATGATTGTGAAATAATAAACATTTGACAGTGGGAAATTGACGTACTGTCATCAAATGTCAAATACTGACAAGTATAACAAAACCAGTTCGAGAATACAGTTTCGAATATCTCACTCGAGACCACTGACCTTTTAACCATCCCTGGTAACACACATACTTGTTTTTCTGACACATGCAAGTTTACCAAGCGAAATTATTTGCAACATTTAATAACACAAAATAACAAACATTCCGGGTCAATTAGTGACTCTGTGTTATATAGTAATAATTTATCTAATCTAAACTTTAATAATGTGACTAATAAATCTGTTATAAGCGCTCAATTAACAGCAATGGATTTAAATTGCCTTAAGTCACGATGGCACACCAGAGCGAGGTGGCTATTTCGCTGTCGCAGATTATGGCAGGCAAGACCCTGCAGCAATTGGTTATTATAGCATAGCCCGTCGCCGTCGCCGCCGCCGCCGCCGCCGCTCCTAGGTAGACATGATTTTTTTTTTTTTTTTATTAAAAACAATTCCAAACACGTACTGGATGTATGTATGCTTTTGAACAGAAAAATCCATTAAGTTAATCGATGGGAGCACAAATTATAGGCGCCTTCATTAATTGTTTAATTAGTTGATTGACGGATCGTGGGTAAAAAGGAATAATTTAGAACAAGTTGCGATAGTGGGCTTGTCTGGAGCTGTAGGTACCTTCTTGCATAAGTACTGCAGTTCTAAGTCACAAATGTCGACTTGGTCAGTAATTCCAGCTAAGACAGACTTGATTAGGTCAGTAAGATCATTCAAGATGTTCACTAAGAGTATACAGATAACCTAGCAGGGTACAGTATCACTAGATTGCTCCTCTTCCATGCTTTAAAAGTTAATGATTTCAGCTATAGTTCAAATGTCTTGTTTAACAGTTTGAGTATATACCCAAACGATATATACGCAAGAGTTCAACAGGTCACAAGGATAACAATTTAGTTTTTAGTCTATTACTGCTTTATTTGTTATAGTCCTTGGCTGGAGTTAAAAATGACTTCGTAGAAATTATTTAATAAGGATTTAGCAGCTCACGCTCACGCTCTCTGACTGTCATACCTTTGCGCTTGACGTACGCTTCACATCGCTGAAGCGTTTACTTAGCTTGAATGAAGGACGAGTAAATTCTAGTAGGGTTTGGTTTTCAGGTTCAAGGTATCCTAAGGGTACCCAGAATAAGTTGGATGGATAGTTTGTAACAAAAGGAAATACTCGAAATATTCGTGATGAGGATCAAAATTAAAGGCAATTTAGCCATGTCCGTATCTTTCAATGGGGACATAACAACTTTGTACTTTAATATGAACGCATCCTTTACCTTTTTTTATCATCTGTCGGCGTCAGAACATGAGACAAGATCTTTATTTTTTAAAATAAATGAGCAATGTTTTGAATTATTTAAAATTACTATCAAAATTTTGAGTCTGTTGGCGCAACTTTAGGAACGGTTACTCCAATTACCTGTCATAAAAATCGTCTCACCAAATCAATATATTCACTATTGAATGTTACTGTCCCAGTGAAACAATTCATCGGTCGAAGTATTAAAAATATCGAAATATCAGAATCTCTTAGAACACATTGCTTCGAATTTCGTGTAAAGACCTTGACCTGCAGCCTTACACGAACTCAAGAAATGAAGCCTCTTGATCATTTATTTGAAGGGCTGAAATTTAAAGAAAATTCAGAATTTATGGAATTACGTTAAGTCCTAGTTTTTACCAACTCTAACGTTTAGAGGAGCTCAGGAGCTCAGAATCTCAGGAACACAAAATTGCCAACCAATAAGTGTGGAAAAGTGGTGGACAATTGGTTCCAAGAAATCGATAACTGCAATCGGCTCGCGGTGATCAAAATTGAATTCCATATTTAATTCTGAAATGTCTACTACAGCCGGACTAAATTTCAGTCAAATATCTCAATAATTCCGCTTTCTATTTAAGTACAAAATAGTTATGTCCTTATTGAAAAACCCCGCTTAGGAACATGGTTTCTATGATACATTCGTTTCGAATATATTTACGTCGACAAACTACTATTCGCAGGTATTTGTTTGGCTGCCCAAACAGAGCCCCCATTGGTAATCATGAAATGTAATTGAAATTTAATTAATAAAATTGCACAGCAAATGGCCAGCACGCACAAAGCCTAAATTAAATTTTTCCGCCAAAAACTATATTGATTTGCGAATTTCTAAGAACATCAGTTCCGCATGTTGAGTTTAGTCGCAGTTCGATGATGATGATATTTACCAGAGTGCGTGTTGCTGGAACGCAAATCGAAAGGCACGCCAATTTGTACGTAAATGCCAAAAATATAGTCGAATTCAGCGAAAGGCTTTTCATGCCTTCCATGGAATGGGTTAATCGATGGCTATGGGCCATAATTGTTTAGTTGAGTGATTAAATAGTAAATATTTAATCAATCGACTCAATTAAATTAAAAATCCATCAGCGAAACGAAACAATCGAATTGACATCGAATCCTGCTGTAGACATACAAAAGTGTATTTCATTTTAAATTGATGACCACCATGTGCTATCTATTGGAATCCGTATCTATACGCAGTATGTTTCGAAAATAAGTAATTTTCTTGTTGAGTGAATCGAGAAACAAAAATTGGGTGTCTTACAAGAGTGATAACTGATTTCTTGCCGAGCAAGGATATTCAACTTTAGACGCAGTTTACTCAGAGCTCCTACGTTCAAGTATTTATTTATAGAATAACTGAACAAAGAAACTGGATAAATATAAATTGCTTCGCTAGATGAATGCAAGTTAATCTCATTTTAAGAGTTTAACCTTTCTTTTGTTGGTCTGTGAATTGATAGTCATCCAATGACATTTTGATTGAGTGACGTCTTTCGAAAGACTTGTGGATACATTAATTAAAATACAGTTGGTGGAAGGAAAAATTCGGGTAAATACGTCACAATGAATTGCTTTTCTTTTTTGTACTCTTCTTTTGGTTGGTCTGTATCGACGATATGTTAAAATTGGACATTAGTCTCCTTTTTTTGTTGATGAGTCACAGCTTGAAACTTAATATATGAGGAGGGAGTAGACTGCGACTCATGGAGAAGTCTTATTGAATCCAGAAAGGCCTCATATTTAGCCACGGGAAAGTAAACCATTTAGCCTTCTCTCCAGCTATCCAGCATTATCATCAAGAAAGCAAAACCAATTCTTTAAGCGGAGTACTGCCATCGATGTACTCAAGCTTCTTGTACCAGCGGCGTATATCAAAGACCTGAATTGCCTACCACAGACATACAAGAGAAAGCCTTGCATTTGGATGACTCTACTGTTGACAATCCCAGCGGATTTGTTATTTGAGACCTCATGAAAAACTTGATGCTGTCAAAAAGATGGTAGACAAAGATAGAACAAACCTTTTGGGAAACTTCTAATCCATCCTTATCTAGTCTCGTTTGAGAAGATACCTTAACCAAGCAACTAGAGGGTGTTGAAATGCGATTGATTGTACGTAACTGATACCACAAAGCATTAAATGAAACTGATTATCCAAATACATTTGAATACTCGTTCGATTTGATTCACCGATGAATTTGTTATCAGATTTTAGCAAAACCATTACGTATCCACTTCAACATGGCAGAGTACACAGAAATGCTAATTTAACATGAATATGCAAATCGTTAAAGCCCTATCGGAGTAAGTTGCGATATTAAATATTCAGAGGACTCTTCAAAATTAAGCAACTAGGTTTCCAAACAACATTAAACATCCTGCGTTGCCTCCCATTTGTATATGATTTGCATAACATCCACAATGTTCGATATATCGTCATCGATAACATTTCTGGGTGCCAGTGCCGGTGCCAGAGCCGGTGCCAGAGCCTCCCCTTTGTGCCTCTCAAACCATTCGGAAATGGTTTTTGCATTTGCAAATCCATCCGATATGAGGTTGTATTGATTTCCATTTCAGGCAAGGTATACTGTTCCGCGTTTAATGAAGTATACGTTCGGCTAATCTGGATTAAACCTTTCGTGCGTACTATGCACATTCAAGTTGCAATCGAATAAAAGATTGAATTTCGTTCGATAACCTCAATTCACGCGATCAACTACAACTGAATTCGAACACTTCGAGTCATGATGCAATAGCTTGGTCTGAACGATGATGATGGTGGCAATGCAAACACCACGTACAGCTAACTTCTTTGCTTTTAATGGTGGCTTACTAATTCGATTTGCAATGACGGTAATTTAATTCTTTTGCTTTGGTTTTTTTTTTTGTTTTTTGTTGTTGGTGCTGTATCTCGACGAAGAGATGAAATTCGATATGAATGAGTGCACTGCATGGATGAGGATAGTATTGTGCAATATTAGTGGTCAAAGCGCCTGCACTTGCAGAGTGTGGCTTCAGCAATAAAAATCGATTAACCAATAGCGGTTAAGTTGGTTCCATTGCAAACCTTGCTTAAACTGCTTCTGTGGAAAATAAGTCCATTAAACTTTAGATTGTTACATCATTCGATTCCACTATAGTAAGTTCAGAGAGGTATATACCTTTCGAGTTATATACCTTTCGAGTAGACCTACCCTATGCCCAAAGTCTAAATTTAGTTCCTTGCAGTCAGTTTGATCTTTCTTTGATTGATACTTCCGATACGAGAAACATTGGTGCGTATCTGCCCTGAGACAGAAGGTGTCATCGCAATAGTATTCCAGCGATACTAAACAGGTCACTATCCCCAATCCAGAATATATGTACAAAAGCAGAAACCACGGACATGTCCCGCATAGTAGAAATCTCAATGTGTCTACAGCGAGGGTGTAAAAGTTGGACAGTTTTCAGGCTTTCCTGGCTGAAGCATGTCTTTTAGTTCAACACGCTACTGTAGCGTATGGCATGCTAAGTCGTGAAGATATCCCTGAGAATCCTTTATGAGCTCAGGTTAGGATATATGGAAATCGTCGAACAATGTTTAGGGTTAAGCTAAATACAAGCAGCGTGGGAAAAAGTGAGGGTCATCTTCATGCCTAAACTATGAAAATCAAGTCACGGCCAATAGAAAGTCTACAGACGAAGATAGGTCTCCCATTGTTCCTTCTTAAAACACTAGAGTGGCTAGAGTACAAGTACCCTTAAGACTCCCAGATACTTGTAGAGTATTTCAAGCAGAGGTTCTAGCTACGGAACTACTACAAATGGGATCAATATCTGACACAAACATCGCTATATGCATTGATAGTAAGGCTGAGTCTAAGATCCAACACCATGAAATTATTATGCAGTATGCAGAACCGTCTCAAATTATGCTCGGTACCTGGACTAACTGTGTGGCTAAGGAAATTTTTCTAAAGAAGGTTATCACATGGTTGATCTAAAATGGTCCAACTTAGGAGACCATAGGGTGTCTAAGGCCTTGCGGCCTATGTTAGACCGTAGGATATCCGGAGAAATTTTTGAACTTTGCTGGTTGCGGTTAATAATGACGGTAGGGAATTTTCCTGAAAATTGCCTTCTGAGGACGCATGCCATAAGACTAGGACACTCAAATACGAATACAGCTCGGACAATATCGCACATCTTAAATTCCTGGGAAAGAATTTTTTTGATCACTCGCTTGAGTCTGCGAACCAAATCAATGTTAAAATAAGGCCTTGCAGTGATATTAATCCAGGTTTGGTTCCGTAATGGTTCCTTAGGCGTCGCAATGACCGCACTATGGCATCTAGTGGTATACTACTTGCCTGGTCCTTTCGAATACGAAGCAACTTGAACTAAATGGTATTTTATCGTACACGAAAAACACTAGAACAGGACACTTTTCCTCACCTTTTTTGAAGAAACAGCTTTGTAAGGATGTTGTAAAGGAAATGTTAAAAAATTCCTTCACTGGAAAAACACAACCAAAATTTCCATGCCAATCCTACACAACTTTCTTTTTTTCAGTGTACGAGAACAAGTACATGTATGTGCGAGCCTTATAAGTGAATAACTTAGCACTCTTTTGATGCCAATTGACAGTGCTTAAATACTGATTTATTGTCACCAAAAAAACCAACTAAATAGTAAACGAAATTCTTGTTAATAAATCACTTCTTGAAATATCTTTTGTGCGGCTGAACTTATTCCGAATTCAGTCCACGGAAGAGGCCAAACACACAATGCAGTTTACGATTTATTTATTATAGCTAACCGGGCGTCCAGATCTTTTTCTGTATTCCAAATGCAAAGAAGGTGTTAAACGCCTGTCATTGGGTTCTTTCAACTCTAGGGCACCTACCATACCGTGTTATAGCCATTATTCATAAAATATAGCCACATGTCTCTCTTATCGCCGCAAATCTTGCGGGTTATTGCATTGACCTCAAATACATCATACGCCGAAATTAGCATTTTTAACTATTCGATAGTTGGTCGAAACGCACTAACCAAATTTGCGATTACCTTCGTGTCGCACAAAGGGAATAATAAACCCCAGGGTAATTAAAAGTCGTCGATGATATCTCCGTCATTATGGAACCCTAATTGGTTTTATCAAAATCGACAGCCATTAGCGGGGAACATTTGTAATCGAATGCAACGTCGTTGTAAGTGGGTTATGTCGAATGCGCCGTGGGTGGTTGGGGTTGATATCGATAGGCAAGTGTGTGGGTGGGGATTTCAATAAAGTCGCAAAATGATAACATTGAAACCCTAGAACAAATGTGACTCCAACTGACACACAAAGTGGGTATCAGTATAGGAGTAATGCAACGATAAGTAAGTTGAAATAAACGTGAGCACACAATACAGTATGAGCCAAAGAGAACTGTACACTTTCAGTACACCTACTGTTATGAAGAAAATGCTAAACCATCCTCTGGAAAGAGGACCAAATTTTACCAAACAATGGTCCAAGGATTACATAAGTTGAATGTGTACACAGACTCTTTGAACTTCCGGTCAAGTTACAACATTTTAAATACACATCTTAAGGAAACAGAAAATTTTTCAACCAAAAATGTGTGAGAAAATGGGTGGTGTATAGCCCACAAAACTAGGCACCCACAATCCTGCGAAAACTTTTAATCACACATCTCGAGCTAGAAATTCCGTTTCTGTGTATTCGAGGCGCAAACTAGCTTAGCTGCAGCCTCGAAATTGAAGTAGGAAACAGAAAATTTTTCAACCAAAAAATGTGTGAGAAAAAGGGTGGTGTATAGCCCACAAATCTAGACACCCACAATCCTGTGAAATCTTTAAAACACACATCTCGAGTTAGGTATTCTGTTTCAGCGTATTCAAGGCGCAAACTAGCTTAGCAGCAGCCTCGAAATTGAAGTAGGAAACAGAAAATTTTTCAACCAAAAAATGTGTGAGAAAAAGGGTGGTGTATAGCCCACAAATCTAGACACCCACAATCCTGTGAAATCTTTAAAACACACATCTCTAGTTAGGTATTCTGTTTCAGCGTATTCAAGGCGCAAACTAGCTTAGCTGCAGCCTCGAAATTGAAGTAGGAAACAGAAAATTTTTCAACCGAAAAGATGTGTGAGAAAAATGGTGGTGTATAGCCCACAAAACTAGACACCCACAATCTTGTGAAATCTTTAAATCACACATCTCGAGCTAGGTATTCTGTTTCTGTGTATTCTAGGCGCAAACTAGCTTAGCTGCAGCCTCGAAATTGAAGTAGGAAACAGAAAATTTTTCAACCAAAAAAATGTGTGAGAAAAAGGGTGGTGAATAGCCCACAAATCTAGACACCCACAATCTTGTGAAATCTTTAAATCACACATCTCGAGCTAGGTATTCTGTTTCTGCGTATTCGAGGCGCAAACTAGCTTAGCTGCACCCTCGCAATTGAAGTAGGAAACAGAAAATTTTTCAACCAAAAAATGTGTGAGAAAAAGGGTGGTGTATAGCCCACAAATCTAGACACCCACAATCCTGTGAAAACTTTTAATCACACATCTCGAGCTAGGTATTCTGTTTCTGTGTATTCTAGGCGCAAACTAGCTTAGCTGCAGCCTCGAAATTGAAGTAGGAAACAGAAAATTTTTCAACCAAAAAAATGTGTGAGAAAAAGGGTGGTGAATAGCCCACAAATCTAGACACCCACAATCCTGTGAAATCTTTAAATCACACACCTCGAGCTAGGTATTCTGTTTCTGTGTATTCTAGCCGCAAACTAGCTTAGCTGCAGCCTCGAAGTTGAAGTAGGAAACAGAAAATTTTTCAACCGAAAAATGTGAGAAAAAGGGTGGTGTATAGCCCACAAATCTAGACACCCACAATCCTGTGAAAACTTTTAATCACACATCTCGAGCCAGATATTCTGTTTCTCTGTGTATTCGAGGCGCAAACTAGCTTAGCTGCAGCCTCGAAATTGAAGTAGGAAACAGAAAATTTTTCAACCAAAAAATGTGTGAGAAAAAGGGTGGTGAATAGCCCACAAATCTAGACACCCACAATCTTGTGAAATCTTTAAATCACACATCTCGAGCTAGGTATTCTGTTTCTGCGTATTCGAGGCGCAAACTAGCTTAGCTGCACCCTCGCAATTGAAGTAGGAAACAGAAAATTTTTCAACCAAAAAATGTGTGAGAAAAAGGGTGGTGTATAGCCCACAAAACTAGACACCCACAATCCTGTGAAAACTTTTAATCACACATCTCGAGCTAGAAATTCTGTTTCTGTGTATTCGAGGCGCAAACTAGCTTAGCTGCAGCCTCGAAATTGAAGTAGGGAACAGAAAATTTTTCAACCGAAAAGATGTGTGAGAAAAATGGTGGTGTATAGCCCACAAAACTAGACACCCACAATCCTGTGAAAACTTTTAATCACACATCTCGAGCTAGAAATTCTGTTTCTGTGTATTCGAGGCGCAAACTAGCTTAGCTGCAGCCTCGAAATTGAAGTAGGAAACAGAAAATTTTCCAACCGAAAAGATGTGTGAGAAAAAGGGTGGTGTATAGCCCACAAATCTAGACACCCACAGTCCTGTGAAATCTTTAAATCACACACCTCGAGCTAGGTATTCTGTTTCTGTGTATTCTAGGCGCAAACTAGCTTAGCTGCAGCCTCGAAATTGAAGTAGGAAACAGAAAATTTTTCAACCGAAAAATGTGAGAAAAGGGTGGTGTATAGCCCACAAATCTAGACACCCACAATCCTGTGAAAACTTTTAATCACACAGCTCGAGCCAGATATTCTGTTTCTCTGTGTATTCGAGGCGCAAACTAGCTTAGCTGCAGCCTCGAAATTGAAGTAGGAAACAGAAAATTTTTCAACCAAAAAGATGTGTGAGAAAAAGGGTGGTGTATAGCCCACAAAACTAGGCACCCACAATCCTGTAAAATCTTTTAATCACACATCTCGAGATAGACATTCTGTTTCTGTGTATTCGAGGCGCAAACTAGCTTAGCTGCAGCCTCGAAATTGAAGTAGGAAACAGAAAATTTTTCAACCAAAAAAATGTGTGAGAAAAAGGGTGGTGTATAGCCCACAAATCTAGACACCCACAATCCTGTGAAATCTTTAAATCACACATCTCGAGCTAGGTATTCTGTTTCTGTGTATTCTAGGCGCAAACTAGCTTAGCTGCAGCCTCGAAATTGAAGTAGGAAACAGAAAATTTTTCAACCAAAAAAATGTGTGAGAAAAAGGGTGGTGTATAGCCCACAAAACTAGACACCCACAATCCTGTGAAATCTTTAAATCACACATCTCGAGCTAGGTATTCTGTTTCTGTGTATTCTAGGCGCAAACTAGCTTAGCTGCAGCCTCGAAATTGAAGTAGGAAACAGAAAATTTTTCAACCAAAAAAATGTGTGAGAAAAAGGGTGGTGTATAGCCCACAAAACTAGGCACCCACAATCCTACGAAAACTTTTAATCACACATCTCGAGCAAGAAATTCCGTTTCTGTGTATTTGAGGCGCAAACTAGCCTAGCTGCAGCCTCGAAATTGAAGTAGAAAACAGAAAATTTTTCAACCGAAAAATGTGTGAGAAAAAGGGTGGCGTATAGCCCACAAAACTAGGCACCCACAATCCTGCGAAAACTTTTAATCACACATCTCGAGCTAGAAATTCCGTTTCTGTGTATTCGAGGCGCAAACTAGCCTAGCTGCAGCCTCGAAATTGAAGTAGAAAACAGAAAATTTTTCAACCAAAAAAATGTGTGAGAACAAGGGTGGTGTATATAGCCCACAAATCTAGACACCCACAATCCTGTGAAATCTTTTAATCACACAGCTCGAGATAGACATTCTGTTTCTGTGTATTCGAGGCGCAAACTAGCTTAGCTGCAGCCTCGAAAATGAAGTAGGAAACAGAAAATGTTTCAACCAAAAAGATGTGTGAGAAAAATGGTGGTGTATAGCCCACAAAACTAGACACCCACAATCCTGTGAAAACTTTTAATCACATATCTCGAGCCAGACATTCTGTTTCTGTGTATTCGAGGCGCAAACTAGCTTAGCTGCAGCCTCGAAATGGAAATCAGAAACAGAAAATTTTTCAACCAAAAAATGTGTGAGAAGAAGGGTGGTGTATAGCCCACAAATCTAGACACCCACAATCTTGTGAAATCTTTAAATCACACATCTCGAGCTAGGTATTCTGTTTCTGCGTATTCGAGGCGCAAACTAGCTTAGCTGCACCCTCGCAATTGAAGTAGGAAACAGAAAATTTTTCAACCAAAAAATGTGTGAGAAAAAGGGTGGTGTATAGCCCACAAAACTAGACACCCACAATCCTGTGAAAACTTTTAATCACACATCTCGAGCCAGATATTCTGTTTCTGTGTATTCGAGGCGCAAACTAGTTTAGCTGCAGCCTCGAAATTGAAGTAGGAAACAGAAAATTTTTCAACCAAAAAGATGTGTGAGAAAAAGGGTGGTGTATAGCCCTCAAAACTAGACACCCACAATCCTGTGAAAACTTTTAATCACACATCTCGAGCTAGAAATTCTGTTTCTGTGTATTCGAGGCGCAAACTAGCTTAGCTGCAGCCTCGAAATTGAAGTAGGAAACAGAAAATTTTTCAACCGAAAAGATGTGTGAGAAAAATGGTGGTGTATAGCCCACAAAACTAGACACCCACAATCTTGTGAAATCTTTAAATCACACATCTCGAGCTAGGTATTCTGTTTCTGTGTATTCTAAGCGCAAACTAGCTTAGCTGCAGCCTCGAAATTGAAGTAGGAAACAGAAAATTTTTCAACCAAAAAAATGTGTGAGAAAAAGGGTGGTGTATAGCCCACAAATCTAGACACCCACAATCCTGTGAAATCTTTAAATCACACACCTCGAGCTAGGTATTCTGTTTCTGTGTATTCTAGCCGCAAACTAGCTTAGCTGCAGCCTCGAAATTGAAGTAGGAAACAGAAAATTTTTCAACCGAAAAATGTGAGAAAAAGGGTGGTGTATAGCCCACAAATCTAGACACCCACAATCCTGTGAAAACTTTTAATCACACATCTCGAGCCAGATATTCTGTTTCTCTGTGTATTCGAGGCGCAAACTAGCTTAGCTGCAGCCTCGAAATTGAAGTAGGAAACAGAAAATTTTTCAACCAAAAAATGTGTGAGAAAAAGGGTGGTGTATAGCCCACAAATCTAGACACCCACAATCCTGTGAAATCTTTAAAACACACATCTCTAGTTAGGTATTCTGTTTCAGCGTATTCAAGGCGCAAACTAGCTTAGCAGCAGCCTCGAAATTGAAGTAGGAAACAGAACATTTTTCAACCAAAAAAATGTGTGAGAAAAAGGGTGGTGAATAGCCCACAAATCTAGACACCCACAATCTTGTGAAATCTTTAAATCACACATCTCGAGCTAGGTATTCTGTTTCTGCGTATTCGAGGCGCAAACTAGCTTAGCTGCACCCTCGCAATTGAAGTAGGAAACAGAAAATTTTTCAACCAAAAAAATGTGTGAGAAAAAGGGTGGTGTATAGCCCACAAATCTAGACACCCACAATTCTGTGAAAACTTTAAATCACACATCTCGAGCTAGGTATTCTGTTTCTGTGTATTCGAGGCGCAAACTAGCTTAGCTGCAGCCTCGAAATTGAAGTAGGAAACAGAAAATTTTTCAACCAAAAAAATGTGTGAGAAAAAGGGTGGTGTATAGCCCACAAAACTAGACACCCACAATCCTGTGAAAACTTTTAATCACACATCTCGAGCTAGGTATTCTGTTTCTGCGTATTCGAGGCGCAAACTAGCTTAGCTGCAGCCTCGAAATTGAAGTAGGAAACAGAAAATTTTTCAACCAAAAAGATGTGTGAGAAAAAGGGTGGTGTATAGCCCACAAAACTAGGCACCCACAATCCTGTAAAATCTTTTAATCACACATCTCGAGATAGACATTCTGTTTCTGTGTATTCGAGGCGCAAACTAGCTTAGCTGCAGCCTCGAAATTGAAGTAGGAAACAGAAAATTTTTCAACCGAAAAGATGTGTGAGAAAAATGGTGGTGTAGCCCACAAAACTAGACACCCACAATCTTGTGAAATCTTTAAATCACACATCTCGAGCTAGGTATTCTGTTTCTGTGTATTCTAGGCGCAAACTAGCTTAGCTGCAGCCTCGAAATTGAAGTAGGAAACAGAAAATTTTTCAACCAAAAAAATGTGTGAGAAAAAGGGTGGTGAATAGCCCACAAAACTAGACACCCACAATCTTGTGAAATCTTTAAATCACACATCTCGAGCTAGGTATTCTGTTTCTGTGTATTCTAGGCGCAAACTAGCTTAGCTGCAGCCTCGAAATTGAAGTAGGAAACAGAAAATTTTTCAACCAAAAAAATGTGTGAGAAAAAGGGTGGTGAATAGCCCACAAATCTAGACACCCACAATCTTGTGAAATCTTTAAATCACACATCTCGAGCTAGGTATTCTGTTTCTGCGTATTCGAGGCGCAAACTAGCTTAGCTGCACCCTCGCAATTGAAGTAGGAAACAGAAAATTTTTCAACCAAAAAATGTGTGAGAAAAAGGGTGGTGTATAGCCCACAAAACTAGACACCCACAATCCTGTGAAAACTTTTAATCACACATCTCGAGCTAGAAATTCTGTTTCTGTGTATTCGAGGCGCAAACTAGCTTAGCTGCAGCCTCGAAATTGAAGTAGGAAACAGAAAATTTTTCAACCGAAAAGATGTGTGAGAAAAATGGTGGTGTATAGCCCACAAAACTAGACACCCACAATCCTGTGAAAACTTTTAATCACACATCTCGAGCTAGAAATTCTGTTTCTGTGTATTCGAGGCGCAAACTAGCTTAGCTGCAGCCTCGAAATTGAAGTAGGAAACAGAAAATTTTTCAACCGAAAAGATGTGTGAGAAAAAGGGTGGTGTATAGCCCACAAATCTAGACACCCACAGTCCTGTGAAATCTTTAAATCACACACCTCGAGCTAGGTATTCTGTTTCTGTGTATTCTAGGCGCAAACTAGCTTAGCTGCAGCCTCGAAATTGAAGTAGGAAACAGAAAATTTTTCAACCGAAAAATGTGAGAAAAGGGTGGTGTATAGCCCACAAATCTAGACACCCACAATCCTGTGAAAACTTTTAATCACACATCTCGAGCCAGATATTCTGTTTCTCTGTGTATTCGAGGCGCAAACTAGCTTAGCTGCAGCCTCGAAATTGAAGTAGGAAACAGAAAATGTTTCAACCAAAAAGATGTGTGAGAAAAAGGGTGGTGTATAGCCCACAAAACTAGGCACCCACAATCCTGTAAAATCTTTTAATCACACATCTCGAGATAGACATTCTGTTTCTGTGTATTCGAGGCGCAAACTAGCTTAGCTGCAGCCTCGAAATTGAAGTAGGAAACAGAAAATTTTTCAACCAAAAAAATGTGTGAGAAAAAGGGTGGTGTATAGCCCACAAATCTAGACACCCACAATCCTGTGAAATCTTTAAATCACACATCTCGAGCTAGGTATTCTGTTTCTGTGTATTCTAGGCGCAAACTAGCTTAGCTGCAGCCTCGAAATTGAAGTAGGAAACAGAAAATTTTTCAACCAAAAAAATGTGTGAGAAAAAGGGTGGTGTATAGCCCACAAATCTAGACACCCACAATCCTGTGAAATCTTTAAATCACACATCTCGAGCTAGGTATTCTGTTTCTGTGTATTCTAGGCGCAAACTAGCTTAGCTGCAGCCTCGAAATTGAAGTAGGAAACAGAAAATTTTTCAACCAAAAAAATGTGTGAGAAAAAGGGTGGTGTATAGCCCACAAAACTAGGCACCCACAATCCTACGAAAACTTTTAATCACACATCTCGAGCAAGAAATTCCGTTTCTGTGTATTTGAGGCGCAAACTAGCCTAGCTGCAGCCTCGAAATTGAAGTAGAAAACAGAAAATTTTTCAACCGAAAAATGTGTGAGAAAAAGGGTGGCGTATAGCCCACAAAACTAGGCACCCACAATCCTGCGAAAACTTTTAATCACACATCTCGAGCTAGAAATTCCGTTTCTGTGTATTCGAGGCGCAAACTAGCCTAGCTGCAGCCTCGAAATTGAAGTAGAAAACAGAAAATTTTTCAACCAAAAAAATGTGTGAGAACAAGGGTGGTGTATATAGCCCACAAATCTAGACACCCACAATCCTGTGAAATCTTTAAATCACACATCTCGAGCTAGGTATTCTGTTTCTGCGTATTCGAGGCGCAAACTAGCTTAGCTGCACCCTCGCAATTGAAGTAGGAAACAGAAAATTTTTCAACCAAAAAATGTGTGAGAAAAAGGGTGGTGTATAGCCCACAAATCTAGACACCCACAATCCTGTGAAAACTTTTAATCACACATCTCGAGCTAGGTATTCTGTTTCTGTGTATTCTAGGCGCAAACTAGCTTAGCTGCAGCCTCGAAATTGAAGTAGGAAACAGAAAATTTTTCAACCAAAAAAATGTGTGAGAAAAAGGGTGGTGAATAGCCCACAAATCTAGACACCCACAATCCTGTGAAATCTTTAAATCACACACCTCGAGCTAGGTATTCTGTTTCTGTGTATTCTAGCCGCAAACTAGCTTAGCTGCAGCCTCGAAATTGAAGTAGGAAACAGAAAATTTTTCAACCGAAAAATGTGAGAAAAAGGGTGGTGTATAGCCCACAAATCTAGACACCCACAATCCTGTGAAAACTTTTAATCACACATCTCGAGCCAGATATTCTGTTTCTCTGTGTATTCGAGGCGCAAACTAGCTTAGCTGCAGCCTCGAAATTGAAGTAGGAAACAGAAAATTTTTCAACCAAAAAATGTGTGAGAAAAAGGGTGGTGAATAGCCCACAAATCTAGACACCCACAATCTTGTGAAATCTTTAAATCACACATCTCGAGCTAGGTATTCTGTTTCTGCGTATTCGAGGCGCAAACTAGCTTAGCTGCACCCTCGCAATTGAAGTAGGAAACAGAAAATTTTTCAACCAAAAAATGTGTGAGAAAAAGGGTGGTGTATAGCCCACAAAACTAGACACCCACAATCCTGTGAAAACTTTTAATCACACATCTCGAGCTAGAAATTCTGTTTCTGTGTATTCGAGGCGCAAACTAGCTTAGCTGCAGCCTCGAAATTGAAGTAGGAAACAGAAAATTTTTCAACCGAAAAGATGTGTGAGAAAAATGGTGGTGTATAGCCCACAAAACTAGACACCCACAATCCTGTGAAAACTTTTAATCACACATCTCGAGCTAGAAATTCTGTTTCTGTGTATTCGAGGCGCAAACTAGCTTAGCTGCAGCCTCGAAATTGAAGTAGGAAACAGAAAATTTTTCAACCGAAAAGATGTGTGAGAAAAAGGGTGGTGTATAGCCCACAAATCTAGACACCCACAGTCCTGTGAAATCTTTAAATCACACACCTCGAGCTAGGTATTCTGTTTCTGTGTATTCTAGGCGCAAACTAGCTTAGCTGCAGCCTCGAAATTGAAGTAGGAAACAGAAAATTTTTCAACCGAAAAATGTGAGAAAAGGGTGGTGTATAGCCCACAAATCTAGACACCCACAATCCTGTGAAAACTTTTAATCACACATCTCGAGCCAGATATTCTGTTTCTCTGTGTATTCGAGGCGCAAACTAGCTTAGCTGCAGCCTCGAAATTGAAGTAGGAAACAGAAAATGTTTCAACCAAAAAGATGTGTGAGAAAAAGGGTGGTGTATAGCCCACAAAACTAGGCACCCACAATCCTGTAAAATCTTTTAATCACACATCTCGAGATAGACATTCTGTTTCTGTGTATTCGAGGCGCAAACTAGCTTAGCTGCAGCCTCGAAATTGAAGTAGGAAACAGAAAATTTTTCAACCAAAAAAATGTGTGAGAAAAAGGGTGGTGTATAGCCCACAAATCTAGACACCCACAATCCTGTGAAATCTTTAAATCACACATCTCGAGCTAGGTATTCTGTTTCTGTGTATTCTAGGCGCAAACTAGCTTAGCTGCAGCCTCGAAATTGAAGTAGGAAACAGAAAATTTTTCAACCAAAAAAATGTGTGAGAAAAAGGGTGGTGTATAGCCCACAAATCTAGACACCCACAATCCTGTGAAATCTTTAAATCACACATCTCGAGCTAGGTATTCTGTTTCTGTGTATTCTAGGCGCAAACTAGCTTAGCTGCAGCCTCGAAATTGAAGTAGGAAACAGAAAATTTTTCAACCAAAAAAATGTGTGAGAAAAAGGGTGGTGTATAGCCCACAAAACTAGGCACCCACAATCCTACGAAAACTTTTAATCACACATCTCGAGCAAGAAATTCCGTTTCTGTGTATTCGAGGCGCAAACTAGCCTAGCTGCAGCCTCGAAATTGAAGTAGAAAACAGAAAATTTTTCAACCAAAAAGATGTGTGAGAAAAATGGTGGTGTATAGCCCACAAAACTAGACACCCACAATCCTGTGAAAACTTTTAATCACATATCTCGAGCCAGACATTCTGTTTCTGTGTATTCGAGGCGCAAACTAGCTTAGCTGCAGCCTCGAAATGGAAATCAGAAACAGAAAATTTTTCAACCAAAAAATGTGTGAGAAGAAGGGTGGTGTATAGCCCACAAATCTAGACACCCACAATCTTGTGAAATCTTTAAATCACACATCTCGAGCTAGGTATTCTGTTTCTGCGTATTCGAGGCGCAAACTAGCTTAGCTGCACCCTCGCAATTGAAGTAGGAAACAGAAAATTTTTCAACCAAAAAATGTGTGAGAAAAAGGGTGGTGTATAGCCCACAAAACTAGACACCCACAATCCTGTGAAAACTTTTAATCACACATCTCGAGCCAGATATTCTGTTTCTGTGTATTCGAGGCGCAAACTAGTTTAGCTGCAGCCTCGAAATTGAAGTAGGAAACAGAAAATTTTTCAACCAAAAAGATGTGTGAGAAAAAGGGTGGTGTATAGCCCTCAAAACTAGACACCCACAATCCTGTGAAAACTTTTAATCACACATCTCGAGCTAGAAATTCTGTTTCTGTGTATTCGAGGCGCAAACTAGCTTAGCTGCAGCCTCGAAATTGAAGTAGGAAACAGAAAATTTTTCAACCGAAAAGATGTGTGAGAAAAATGGTGGTGTATAGCCCACAAAACTAGACACCCACAATCTTGTGAAATCTTTAAATCACACATCTCGAGCTAGGTATTCTGTTTCTGTGTATTCTAAGCGCAAACTAGCTTAGCTGCAGCCTCGAAATTGAAGTAGGAAACAGAAAATTTTTCAACCAAAAAAATGTGTGAGAAAAAGGGTGGTGTATAGCCCACAAATCTAGACACCCACAATCCTGTGAAATCTTTAAATCACACACCTCGAGCTAGGTATTCTGTTTCTGTGTATTCTAGCCGCAAACTAGCTTAGCTGCAGCCTCGAAATTGAAGTAGGAAACAGAAAATTTTTCAACCGAAAAATGTGAGAAAAAGGGTGGTGTATAGCCCACAAATCTAGACACCCACAATCCTGTGAAAACTTTTAATCACACATCTCGAGCCAGATATTCTGTTTCTCTGTGTATTCGAGGCGCAAACTAGCTTAGCTGCAGCCTCGAAATTGAAGTAGGAAACAGAAAATTTTTCAACCAAAAAATGTGTGAGAAAAAGGGTGGTGTATAGCCCACAAATCTAGACACCCACAATCCTGTGAAATCTTTAAAACACACATCTCTAGTTAGGTATTCTGTTTCAGCGTATTCAAGGCGCAAACTAGCTTAGCAGCAGCCTCGAAATTGAAGTAGGAAACAGAACATTTTTCAACCAAAAAAATGTGTGAGAAAAAGGGTGGTGAATAGCCCACAAATCTAGACACCCACAATCTTGTGAAATCTTTAAATCACACATCTCGAGCTAGGTATTCTGTTTCTGCGTATTCGAGGCGCAAACTAGCTTAGCTGCACCCTCGCAATTGAAGTAGGAAACAGAAAATTTTTCAACCAAAAAAATGTGTGAGAAAAAGGGTGGTGTATAGCCCACAAATCTAGACACCCACAATTCTGTGAAAACTTTAAATCACACATCTCGAGCTAGGTATTCTGTTTCTGTGTATTCGAGGCGCAAACTAGCTTAGCTGCAGCCTCGAAATTGAAGTAGGAAACAGAAAATTTTTCAACCAAAAAAATGTGTGAGAAAAAGGGTGGTGAATAGCCCACAAATCTAGACACCCACAATCTTGTGAAATCTTTAAATCACACATCTCGAGCTAGGTATTCTGTTTCTGCGTATTCGAGGCGCAAACTAGCTTAGCTGCACCCTCGCAATTGAAGTAGGAAACAGAAAATTTTTCAACCAAAAAATGTGTGAGAAAAAGGGTGGTGTATAGCCCACAAAACTAGACACCCACAATCCTGTGAAAACTTTTAATCACATATCTCGAGCCAGACATTCTGTTTCTGTGTATTCGAGGCGCAAACTAGCTTAGCTGCAGCCTCGAAATGGAAATCAGAAACAGAAAATTTTTCAACCAAAAAATGTGTGAGAAGAAGGGTGGTGTATAGCCCACAAATCTAGACACCCACAATCTTGTGAAATCTTTAAATCACACATCTCGAGCTAGGTATTCTGTTTCTGCGTATTCGAGGCGCAAACTAGCTTAGCTGCACCCTCGCAATTGAAGTAGGAAACAGAAAATTTTTCAACCAAAAAATGTGTGAGAAAAAGGGTGGTGTATAGCCCACAAAACTAGACACCCACAATCCTGTGAAAACTTTTAATCACACATCTCGAGCCAGATATTCTGTTTCTGTGTATTCGAGGCGCAAACTAGTTTAGCTGCAGCCTCGAAATTGAAGTAGGAAACAGAAAATTTTTCAACCAAAAAGATGTGTGAGAAAAAGGGTGGTGTATAGCCCTCAAAACTAGACACCCACAATCCTGTGAAAACTTTTAATCACACATCTCGAGCTAGAAATTCTGTTTCTGTGTATTCGAGGCGCAAACTAGCTTAGCTGCAGCCTCGAAATTGAAGTAGGAAACAGAAAATTTTTCAACCGAAAAGATGTGTGAGAAAAATGGTGGTGTATAGCCCACAAAACTAGACACCCACAATCTTGTGAAATCTTTAAATCACACATCTCGAGCTAGGTATTCTGTTTCTGTGTATTCTAAGCGCAAACTAGCTTAGCTGCAGCCTCGAAATTGAAGTAGGAAACAGAAAATTTTTCAACCAAAAAAATGTGTGAGAAAAAGGGTGGTGTATAGCCCACAAATCTAGACACCCACAATCCTGTGAAATCTTTAAATCACACACCTCGAGCTAGGTATTCTGTTTCTGTGTATTCTAGCCGCAAACTAGCTTAGCTGCAGCCTCGAAATTGAAGTAGGAAACAGAAAATTTTTCAACCGAAAAATGTGAGAAAAAGGGTGGTGTATAGCCCACAAATCTAGACACCCACAATCCTGTGAAAACTTTTAATCACACATCTCGAGCCAGATATTCTGTTTCTCTGTGTATTCGAGGCGCAAACTAGCTTAGCTGCAGCCTCGAAATTGAAGTAGGAAACAGAAAATTTTTCAACCAAAAAATGTGTGAGAAAAAGGGTGGTGTATAGCCCACAAATCTAGACACCCACAATCCTGTGAAATCTTTAAAACACACATCTCTAGTTAGGTATTCTGTTTCAGCGTATTCAAGGCGCAAACTAGCTTAGCAGCAGCCTCGAAATTGAAGTAGGAAACAGAACATTTTTCAACCAAAAAAATGTGTGAGAAAAAGGGTGGTGAATAGCCCACAAATCTAGACACCCACAATCTTGTGAAATCTTTAAATCACACATCTCGAGCTAGGTATTCTGTTTCTGCGTATTCGAGGCGCAAACTAGCTTAGCTGCACCCTCGCAATTGAAGTAGGAAACAGAAAATTTTTCAACCAAAAAAATGTGTGAGAAAAAGGGTGGTGTATAGCCCACAAATCTAGACACCCACAATTCTGTGAAAACTTTAAATCACACATCTCGAGCTAGGTATTCTGTTTCTGTGTATTCGAGGCGCAAACTAGCTTAGCTGCAGCCTCGAAATTGAAGTAGGAAACAGAAAATTTTTCAACCAAAAAAATGTGTGAGAAAAAGGGTGGTGAATAGCCCACAAATCTAGACACCCACAATCTTGTGAAATCTTTAAATCACACATCTCGAGCTAGGTATTCTGTTTCTGCGTATTCGAGGCGCAAACTAGCTTAGCTGCACCCTCGCAATTGAAGTAGGAAACAGAAAATTTTTCAACCAAAAAATGTGTGAGAAAAAGGGTGGTGTATAGCCCACAAAACTAGACACCCACAATCCTGTGAAAACTTTTAATCACACATCTCGAGCTAGAAATTCTGTTTCTGTGTATTCGAGGCGCAAACTAGCTTAGCTGCAGCCTCGAAATTGAAGTAGGAAACAGAAAATTTTTCAACCGAAAAGATGTGTGAGAAAAATGGTGGTGTATAGCCCACAAAACTAGACACCCACAATCTTGTGAAATCTTTAAATCACACATCTCGAGCTAGGTATTCTGTTTCTGTGTATTCTAGGCGCAAACTAGCTTAGCTGCAGCCTCGAAATTGAAGTAGGAAACAGAAAATTTTTCAACCAAAAAAATGTGTGAGAAAAAGGGTGGTGTATAGCCCACAAATCTAGACACCCACAATCCTGTGAAATCTTTAAATCACACACCTCGAGCTAGGTATTCTGTTTCTGTGTATTCTAGGCGCAAACTAGCTTAGCTGCAGCCTCGAAATTGAAGTAGGAAACAGAAAATTTTTCAACCGAAAAATGTGAGAAAAGGGTGGTGTATAGCCCACAAATCTAGACACCCACAATCCTGTGAAAACTTTTAATCACACATCTCGAGCCAGATATTCTGTTTCTCTGTGTATTCGAGGCGCAAACTAGCTTAGCTGCAGCCTCGAAATTGAAGTAGGAAACAGAAAATTTTTCAACCAAAAAGATGTGTGAGAAAAAGGGTGGTGTATAGCCCACAAAACTAGGCACCCACAATCCTGTAAAATCTTTTAATCACACATCTCGAGATAGACATTCTGTTTCTGTGTATTCGAGGCGCAAACTAGCTTAGCTGCAGCCTCGAAATTGAAGTAGGAAACAGAAAATTTTTCAACCAAAAAAATGTGTGAGAAAAAGGGTGGTGTATAGCCCACAAATCTAGACACCCACAATCCTGTGAAATCTTTAAATCACACATCTCGAGCTAGGTATTCTGTTTCTGTGTATTCTAGGCGCAAACTAGCTTAGCTGCAGCCTCGAAATTGAAGTAGGAAACAGAAAATTTTTCAACCAAAAAAATGTGTGAGAAAAAGGGTGGTGTATAGCCCACAAATCTAGACACCCACAATCCTGTGAAATCTTTAAATCACACATCTCGAGCTAGGTATTCTGTTTCTGTGTATTCTAGGCGCAAACTAGCTTAGCTGCAGCCTCGAAATTGAAGTAGGAAACAGAAAATTTTTCAACCAAAAAAATGTGTGAGAAAAAGGGTGGTGTATAGCCCACAAAACTAGGCACCCACAATCCTACGAAAACTTTTAATCACACATCTCGAGCAAGAAATTCCGTTTCTGTGTATTTGAGGCGCAAACTAGCCTAGCTGCAGCCTCGAAATTGAAGTAGAAAACAGAAAATTTTTCAACCGAAAAATGTGTGAGAAAAAGGGTGGCGTATAGCCCACAAAACTAGGCACCCACAATCCTGCGAAAACTTTTAATCACACATCTCGAGCTAGAAATTCCGTTTCTGTGTATTCGAGGCGCAAACTAGCCTAGCTGCAGCCTCGAAATTGAAGTAGAAAACAGAAAATTTTTCAACCAAAAAAATGTGTGAGAACAAGGGTGGTGTATATAGCCCACAAATCTAGACACCCACAATCCTGTGAAATCTTTTAATCACACAGCTCGAGATAGACATTCTGTTTCTGTGTATTCGAGGCGCAAACTAGCTTAGCTGCAGCCTCGAAAATGAAGTAGGAAACAGAAAATGTTTCAACCAAAAAGATGTGTGAGAAAAATGGTGGTGTATAGCCCACAAAACTAGACACCCACAATCCTGTAAAATCTTTTAATCACACATCTCGAGATAGACATTCTGTTTCTGTGTATTCGAGGCGCAAACTAGCTTAGCTGCAGCCTCGAAAATGAAGTAGGAAACAGAAAATGTTTCAACCAAAAAGATGTGTGAGAAAAAGGGTGGTGTATAGCCCACAAAACTAGACACCCACAATCCTGTGAAATCGTTAAATCACACATCTCGAGCTAGGTATTCTGTTTCTGTGTACTCGAGGCGCAAACTAGCTTAGCTGCAGCCTCGAAATTGAAGTAGGAAACAGAAAATTTTTCAACCAAAAAATGTGTGAGAAAAAGGGTGGTGTATAGCCCACAAATCTAGACACCCACAATCCTGTGAAATCGTTAAATCACACATCTCGAGCTAGGTATTCTGTTTCAGCGTATTCAAGGCGCAAACTAGCTTAGCAGCAGCCTCGAAATTGAAGTAGGAAACAGAAAATTTTTCAACCAAAAAAATGTGTGAGAAAAAGGGTGGTGTATAGCCCACAAATCTAGACACCCACAATCCTGTGAAATCGTTAAATCACACATCTCGAGCTAGGTATTCTGTTTCAGCGTATTCAAGGCGCAAACTAGCTTAGCTACAGCCTCGAAATTGAAGTAGGAAACAGAAAATTTTTCAACCGAAAAATGTGTGAGAAAAAGGGTGGTGTATAGCCCACAAAACTAGGCACCCACAATCCTGCGAAAACTTTTAATCACACATCTCGAGCTAGGTATTCTGTTTCAGCGTATTCAAGGCGCAAACTAGCTTAGCAGCAGCCTCGAAATTGAAGTAGGAAACAGAAAATTTTTCAACCAAAAAAATGTGTGAGAAAAAGGGTGGTGTATAGCCCACAAATCTAGACACCCACAATCCTGTGAAATCGTTAAATCACACATCTCGAGCTAGGTATTCTGTTTCAGCGTATTCAAGGCGCAAACTAGCTTAGCTACAGCCTCGAAATTGAAGTAGGAAACAGAAAATTTTTCAACCAAAAAAATGTGTGAGAAAAAGGGTGGTGTATAGCCCACAAATCTAGACACCCACAATCCTGTGAAATCGTTAAATCACACATCTCGAGCTAGGTATTCTGTTTCAGCGTATTCAAGGCGCAAACTAGCTTAGCTACAGCCTCGAAATTGAAGTAGAAAACAGAAAATTTTTCAACCAAAAAAATGTGTGAGAAAAAGGGTGGCGTATAGCCCACAAAACTAGGCACCCACAATCCTGCGAAAACTTTTAATCACATATCTCGAGCTAGAAATTCCGTTTCTGTGTATTCGAGGCGCAAACTAGCCTAGCTGCAGCCTCGAAATTGAAGTAGAAAACAGAAAATTTTTCAACCAAAAAAATGTGTGAGAAAAAGGGTGGTGTATAGCCCACAAATCTAGACACCCACAATTCTGTGAAATCTTTAAATCACACATCTCGAGCTAGGTATTCTGTTTCAGCGTATTCTAGGCGCAAACTAGCTTAGCTGCAGCCTCGAAATTGAAGTAGGAAACAGAAAATTTTTCAACCAAAAAAATGTGTGAGAAAAAGGGTGGTGTATAGCCCACAAAACTAGGCACCCACAATCCTACGAAAACTTTTAATCACACATCTCGAGCAAGAAATTCCGTTTCTGTGTATTTGAGGCGCAAACTAGCCTAGCTGCAGCCTCGAAATTGAAGTAGAAAACAGAAAATTTTTCAACCGAAAAATGTGTGAGAAAAAGGGTGGCGTATAGCCCACAAAACTAGGCACCCACAATCCTGCGAAAACTTTTAATCACACATCTCGAGCTAGAAATTCCGTTTCTGTGTATTCGAGGCGCAAACTAGCCTAGCTGCAGCCTCGAAATTGAAGTAGAAAACAGAAAATTTTTCAACCAAAAAAATGTGTGAGAAAAATGGTGGTGTATAGCCCACAAAACTAGACACCCACAATCCTGTAAAATCTTTTAATCACACATCTCGAGATAGACATTCTGTTTCTGTGTATTCGAGGCGCAAACTAGCTTAGCTGCAGCCTCGAAATTGAAGTAGGAAACAGAAAATTTTTCAACCGAAAAGATGTGTGAGAAAAATGGTGGTGTATAGCCCACAAAACTAGACACCCACAATCTTGTGAAATCTTTAAATCACACATCTCGAGCTAGGTATTCTGTTTCTGTGTATTCTAGGCGCAAACTAGCTTAGCTGCAGCCTCGAAATTGAAGTAGGAAACAGAAAATTTTTCAACCAAAAAAATGTGTGAGAAAAAGGGTGGTGTATAGCCCACAAATCTAGACACCCACAATCCTGTGAAATCTTTAAATCACACACCTCGAGCTAGGTATTCTGTTTCTGTGTATTCTAGGCGCAAACTAGCTTAGCTGCAGCCTCGAAATTGAAGTAGGAAACAGAAAATTTTTCAACCGAAAAATGTGAGAAAAGGGTGGTGTATAGCCCACAAATCTAGACACCCACAATCCTGTGAAAACTTTTAATCACACATCTCGAGCCAGATATTCTGTTTCTCTGTGTATTCGAGGCGCAAACTAGCTTAGCTGCAGCCTCGAAATTGAAGTAGGAAACAGAAAATTTTTCAACCAAAAAGATGTGTGAGAAAAAGGGTGGTGTATAGCCCACAAAACTAGGCACCCACAATCCTGTAAAATCTTTTAATCACACATCTCGAGATAGACATTCTGTTTCTGTGTATTCGAGGCGCAAACTAGCTTAGCTGCAGCCTCGAAATTGAAGTAGGAAACAGAAAATTTTTCAACCAAAAAAATGTGTGAGAAAAAGGGTGGTGTATAGCCCACAAATCTAGACACCCACAATCCTGTGAAATCTTTAAATCACACATCTCGAGCTAGGTATTCTGTTTCTGTGTATTCTAGGCGCAAACTAGCTTAGCTGCAGCCTCGAAATTGAAGTAGGAAACAGAAAATTTTTCAACCAAAAAAATGTGTGAGAAAAAGGGTGGTGTATAGCCCACAAATCTAGACACCCACAATCCTGTGAAATCTTTAAATCACACATCTCGAGCTAGGTATTCTGTTTCTGTGTATTCTAGGCGCAAACTAGCTTAGCTGCAGCCTCGAAATTGAAGTAGGAAACAGAAAATTTTTCAACCAAAAAAATGTGTGAGAAAAAGGGTGGTGTATAGCCCACAAAACTAGGCACCCACAATCCTACGAAAACTTTTAATCACACATCTCGAGCAAGAAATTCCGTTTCTGTGTATTTGAGGCGCAAACTAGCCTAGCTGCAGCCTCGAAATTGAAGTAGAAAACAGAAAATTTTTCAACCGAAAAATGTGTGAGAAAAAGGGTGGCGTATAGCCCACAAAACTAGGCACCCACAATCCTGCGAAAACTTTTAATCACACATCTCGAGCTAGAAATTCCGTTTCTGTGTATTCGAGGCGCAAACTAGTTTAGCTGCAGCCTCGAAATTGAAGTAGGAAACAGAAAATTTTTCAACCAAAAAAATGTGTGAGAACAAGGGTGGTGTATATAGCCCACAAATCTAGACACCCACAATCCTGTGAAATCTTTTAATCACACAGCTCGAGATAGACATTCTGTTTCTGTGTATTCGAGGCGCAAACTAGCTTAGCTGCAGCCTCGAAAATGAAGTAGGAAACAGAAAATGTTTCAACCAAAAAGATGTGTGAGAAAAATGGTGGTGTATAGCCCACAAAACTAGACACCCACAATCCTGTAAAATCTTTTAATCACACATCTCGAGATAGACATTCTGTTTCTGTGTATTCGAGGCGCAAACTAGCTTAGCTGCAGCCTCGAAAATGAAGTAGGAAACAGAAAATGTTTCAACCAAAAAGATGTGTGAGAAAAAGGGTGGTGTATAGCCCACAAAACTAGACACCCACAATCCTGTGAAATCGTTAAATCACACATCTCGAGCTAGGTATTCTGTTTCTGTGTACTCGAGGCGCAAACTAGCTTAGCTGCAGCCTCGAAATTGAAGTAGGAAACAGAAAATTTTTCAACCAAAAAATGTGTGAGAAAAAGGGTGGTGTATAGCCCACAAATCTAGACACCCACAATCCTGTGAAATCGTTAAATCACACATCTCGAGCTAGGTATTCTGTTTCAGCGTATTCAAGGCGCAAACTAGCTTAGCAGCAGCCTCGAAATTGAAGTAGGAAACAGAAAATTTTTCAACCAAAAAAATGTGTGAGAAAAAGGGTGGTGTATAGCCCACAAATCTAGACACCCACAATCCTGTGAAATCGTTAAATCACACATCTCGAGCTAGGTATTCTGTTTCAGCGTATTCAAGGCGCAAACTAGCTTAGCTACAGCCTCGAAATTGAAGTAGGAAACAGAAAATTTTTCAACCGAAAAATGTGTGAGAAAAAGGGTGGTGTATAGCCCACAAAACTAGGCACCCACAATCCTGCGAAAACTTTTAATCACACATCTCGAGCTAGGTATTCTGTTTCAGCGTATTCAAGGCGCAAACTAGCTTAGCAGCAGCCTCGAAATTGAAGTAGGAAACAGAAAATTTTTCAACCAAAAAAATGTGTGAGAAAAAGGGTGGTGTATAGCCCACAAATCTAGACACCCACAATCCTGTGAAATCGTTAAATCACACATCTCGAGCTAGGTATTCTGTTTCAGCGTATTCAAGGCGCAAACTAGCTTAGCTACAGCCTCGAAATTGAAGTAGGAAACAGAAAATTTTTCAACCAAAAAAATGTGTGAGAAAAAGGGTGGTGTATAGCCCACAAATCTAGACACCCACAATCCTGTGAAATCGTTAAATCACACATCTCGAGCTAGGTATTCTGTTTCAGCGTATTCAAGGCGCAAACTAGCTTAGCTACAGCCTCGAAATTGAAGTAGAAAACAGAAAATTTTTCAACCAAAAAAATGTGTGAGAAAAAGGGTGGCTATAGCCCACAAAACTAGGCACCCACAATCCTGCGAAAACTTTTAATCACATATCTCGAGCTAGAAATTCCGTTTCTGTGTATTCGAGGCGCAAACTAGCCTAGCTGCAGCCTCGAAATTGAAGTAGAAAACAGAAAATTTTTCAACCAAAAAAATGTGTGAGAAAAAGGGTGGTGTATAGCCCACAAATCTAGACACCCACAATTCTGTGAAATCTTTAAATCACACATCTCGAGCTAGGTATTCTGTTTCAGCGTATTCTAGGCGCAAACTAGCTTAGCTGCAGCCTCGAAATTGAAGTAGGAAACAGAAAATTTTTCAACCAAAAAAATGTGTGAGAAAAAGGGTGGTGTATAGCCCACAAAACTAGGCACCCACAATCCTACGAAAACTTTTAATCACACATCTCGAGCAAGAAATTCCGTTTCTGTGTATTTGAGGCGCAAACTAGCCTAGCTGCAGCCTCGAAATTGAAGTAGAAAACAGAAAATTTTTCAACCGAAAAATGTGTGAGAAAAAGGGTGGCGTATAGCCCACAAAACTAGGCACCCACAATCCTGCGAAAACTTTTAATCACACATCTCGAGCTAGAAATTCCGTTTCTGTGTATTCGAGGCGCAAACTAGCCTAGCTGCAGCCTCGAAATTGAAGTAGAAAACAGAAAATTTTTCAACCAAAAAAATGTGTGAGAACAAGGGTGGTGTATATAGCCCACAAATCTAGACACCCACAATCCTGTGAAATCTTTTAATCACACAGCTCGAGATAGACATTCTGTTTCTGTGTATTCGAGGCGCAAACTAGCTTAGCTGCAGCCTCGAAAATGAAGTAGGAAACAGAAAATGTTTCAACCAAAAAGATGTGTGAGAAAAATGGTGGTGTATAGCCCACAAAACTAGACACCCACAATCCTGTAAAATCTTTTAATCACACATCTCGAGATAGACATTCTGTTTCTGTGTATTCGAGGCGCAAACTAGCTTAGCTGCAGCCTCGAAAATGAAGTAGGAAACAGAAAATGTTTCAACCAAAAAGATGTGTGAGAAAAAGGGTGGTGTATAGCCCACAAAACTAGACACCCACAATCCTGTGAAATCGTTAAATCACACATCTCGAGCTAGGTATTCTGTTTCTGTGTACTCGAGGCGCAAACTAGCTTAGCTGCAGCCTCGAAATTGAAGTAGGAAACAGAAAATTTTTCAACCAAAAAAATTTGTGAGAAAAAGGGTGGTGTATAGCCCACAAATCTAGACACCCACAATCCTGTGAAATCGTTAAATCACACATCTCGAGCTAGGTATTCTGTTTCAGCGTATTCAAGGCGCAAACTAGCTTAGCAGCAGCCTCGAAATTGAAGTAGGAAACAGAAAATTTTTCAACCAAAAAAATGTGTGAGAAAAAGGGTGGTGTATAGCCCACAAATCTAGACACCCACAATCCTGTGAAATCGTTAAATCACACATCTCGAGCTAGGTATTCTGTTTCAGCGTATTCAAGGCGCAAACTAGCTTAGCTACAGCCTCGAAATTGAAGTAGGAAACAGAAAATTTTTCAACCGAAAAATGTGTGAGAAAAAGGGTGGCGTATAGCCCACAAAACTAGGCACCCACAATCCTGCGAAAACTTTTAATCACACATCTCGAGCTAGAAATTCCGTTTCTGTGTATTCGAGGCGCAAACTAGCCTAGCTGCAGCCTCGAAATTGAAGTAGAAAACAGAAAATTTTTCAACCAAAAAAATGTGTGAGAAAAAGGGTGGCGTATAGCCCACAAAACTAGGCACCCACAATCCTGCGAAAACTTTTAATCACATATCTCGAGCTAGAAATTCCGTTTCTGTGTATTCGAGGCGCAAACTAGCCTAGCTGCAGCCTCGAAATTGAAGTAGAAAACAGAAAATTTTTCAACCAAAAAAATGTGTGAGAAAAAGGGTGGTGTATAGCCCACAAATCTAGACACCCACAATTCTGTGAAATCTTTAAATCACACATCTCGAGCTAGGTATTCTGTTTCTGTGTACTCGAGGCGCAAACTAGCTTAGCTGCATCCTCGAAATTAAAGTAGGAAACAGAAAATTTTTCAACCAAAAAAATGTGTGAGAAAAAGGGTGGTGTATAGCCCACAAATCTAGACACCCACAATTCTGTGAAATCTTTAAATCACACATCTCGAGCTAGGTATTCTGTTTCAGCGTATTCAAGGCGCAAACTAGCTTAGCAGCAGCCTCGAAATTGAAGTAGGAAACAGAAAATTTTTCAACCGAAAAATGTGTGAGAAAAAGGGTGGCGTATAGCCCACAAAACTAGGCACCCACAATCCTGCGAAAACTTTTAATCACACATCTCGAGCTAGAAATTCCGTTTCTGTGTATTCGAGGCGCAAACTAGCCTAGCTGCAGCCTCGAAATTGAAGTAGAAAACAGAAAATTTTTCAACCAAAAAAATGTGTGAGAAAAAGGGTGGTGTATAGCCCACAAATCTAGGCACCCACAATCCTGTGAAATCTTTTAATCACACATCTCGAGCCAGACATTCTGTTTCTGTGTATTCGAGGCGCAAACTAGCTTAGCTGCAGCCTCGAAATTGAAGTAGGAAACAGAAAATTTTTCAACCAAAAAAATGTGTGAGAAAAAGGGTGGTGTATAGCCCACAAATCTAGACACCCACATTTCTGTGAAAACTTTAAATCACACATCTCGAGCTAGGTATTCTGTTTCAGCGTATTCAAGGCGCAAACTAGCTTAGCAGCAGCCTCGAAATTGAAGTAGGAAACAGAAAATTTTTCAACCGAAAAATGTGTGAGAAAAAGGGTGGCGTATAGCCCACAAAACTAGGCACCCACAATCCTGCGAAAACTTTTAATCACACATCTCGAGCTAGAAATTCCGTTTCTGTGTATTCGAGGCGCAAACTAGCCTAGCTGCAGCCTCGAAATTGAAGTAGAAAACAGAAAATTTTTCAACCAAAAAAATGTGTGAGAAAAGGGGTGGTGTATAGCCCACAAATCTAGGCACCCACAATCCTGTGAAATCTTTTAATCACACATCTCGAGCCAGACATTCTGTTTCTGTGTATTCGAGGCGCAAACTAGCTTAGCTGCAGCCTCGAAATTGAAGTAGGAAACAGAAAATTTTTCAATCGAAAAATGTGTGAGAAAAAGGGTGGCGTATAGCCCACAAAACTAGGCACCCACAATCCTGCGAAAACTTTTAATCACACATCTCGAGCTAGAAATTCCGTTTCTGTGTATTCGAGGCGCAAACTAGCCTAGCTGCAGCCTCGAAATTGAAGTAGAAAACAGAAAATTTTTCAACCAAAAAAATGTGTGAGAACAAGGGTGGTGTATATAGCCCACAAATCTAGACACCCACAATCCTGTGAAATCTTTTAATCACACAGCTCGAGATAGACATTCTGTTTCTGTGTATTCGAGGCGCAAACTAGCTTAGCTGCAGCCTCGAAAATGAAGTAGGAAACAGAAAATGTTTCAACCAAAAAGATGTGTGAGAAAAATGGTGGTGTATAGCCCACAAAACTAGACACCCACAATCCTGTGAAATCGTTAAATCACACATCTCGAGCTAGGTATTCTGTTTCTGTGTACTCGAGGCGCAAACTAGCTTAGCTGCAGCCTCGAAATTGAAGTAGGAAACAGAAAATTTTTCAACCAAAAAAATTTGTGAGAAAAAGGGTGGTGTATAGCCCACAAATCTAGACACCCACAATCCTGTGAAATCGTTAAATCACACATCTCGAGCTAGGTATTCTGTTTCAGCGTATTCAAGGCGCAAACTAGCTTAGCAGCAGCCTCGAAATTGAAGTAGGAAACAGAAAATTTTTCAACCAAAAAAATGTGTGAGAAAAAGGGTGGTGTATAGCCCACAAATCTAGACACCCACAATCCTGTGAAATCGTTAAATCACACATCTCGAGCTAGGTATTCTGTTTCAGCGTATTCAAGGCGCAAACTAGCTTAGCTACAGCCTCGAAATTGAAGTAGGAAACAGAAAATTTTTCAACCGAAAAATGTGTGAGAAAAAGGGTGGCGTATAGCCCACAAAACTAGGCACCCACAATCCTGCGAAAACTTTTAATCACACATCTCGAGCTAGAAATTCCGTTTCTGTGTATTCGAGGCGCAAACTAGCCTAGCTGCAGCCTCGAAATTGAAGTAGAAAACAGAAAATTTTTCAACCAAAAAAATGTGTGAGAAAAAGGGTGGTGTATAGCCCACAAATCTAGGCACCCACAATCCTGTGAAATCTTTTAATCACACATCTCGAGCCAGACATTCTGTTTCTGTGTATTCGAGGCGCAAACTAGCTTAGCTGCAGCCTCGAAATTGAAGTAGGAAACAGAAAATTTTTCAACCAAAAAAATGTGTGAGAAAAAGGGTGGTGTATATAGCCCACAAAACTAGGCACCCACAATCCTACGAAAACTTTTAATCACACATCTCGAGCAAGAAATTCCGTTTCTGTGTATTTGAGGCGCAAACTAGCCTAGCTGCAGCCTCGAAATTGAAGTAGAAAACAGAAAATTTTTCAATCGAAAAATGTGTGAGAAAAAGGGTGGCGTATAGCCCACAAAACTAGGCACCCACAATCCTGCGAAAACTTTTAATCACACATCTCGAGCTAGAAATTCCGTTTCTGTGTATTCGAGGCGCAAACTAGCCTAGCTGCAGCCTCGAAATTGAAGTAGAAAACAGAAAATTTTTCAACCAAAAAAATGTGTGAGAAAAAGGGTGGCGTATAGCCCACAAAACTAGGCACCCACAATCCTGCGAAAACTTTTAATCACATATCTCGAGCTAGAAATTCCGTTTCTGTGTATTCGAGGCGCAAACTAGCCTAGCTGCAGCCTCGAAATTGAAGTAGAAAACAGAAAATTTTTCAACCAAAAAAATGTGTGAGAAAAAGGGTGGTGTATAGCCCACAAATCTAGACACCCACAATTCTGTGAAATCTTTAAATCACACATCTCGAGCTAGGTATTCTGTTTCAGCGTATTCTAGGCGCAAACTAGCTTAGCTGCAGCCTCGAAATTGAAGTAGGAAACAGAAAATTTTTCAACCAAAAAAATGTGTGAGAAAAAGGGTGGTGTATAGCCCACAAAACTAGGCACCCACAATCCTACGAAAACTTTTAATCACACATCTCGAGCAAGAAATTCCGTTTCTGTGTATTTGAGGCGCAAACTAGCCTAGCTGCAGCCTCGAAATTGAAGTAGAAAACAGAAAATTTTTCAACCGAAAAATGTGTGAGAAAAAGGGTGGTGTATAGCCCACAAAACTAGGCACCCACAATCCTGCGAAAACTTTTAATCACACATCTCGAGCTAGAAATTCCGTTTCTGTGTATTCGAGGCGCAAACTAGCCTAGCTGCAGCCTCGAAATTGAAGTAGAAAACAGAAAATTTTTCAACCAAAAAAATTTGTGAGAAAAAGGGTGGTGTATAGCCCACAAAACTAGGCACCCACAATCCTGCGAAAACTTTTAATCACACATCTCGAGCTAGAAATTCCGTTTCTGTGTATTCGAGGCGCAAACTAGCCTAGCTGCAGCCTCGAAATTGAAGTAGAAAACAGAAAATTTTTCAACCAAAAAAATGTGTGAGAAAAAGGGTGGTGTATAGCCCACAAAACTAGGCACCCACAATCCTACGAAAACTTTTAATCACACATCTCGAGCAAGAAATTCCGTTTCTGTGTATTTGAGGCGCAAACTAGCCTAGCTGCAGCCTCGAAATTGAAGTAGAAAACAGAAAATTTTTCAACCGAAAAATGTGTGAGAAAAAGGGTGGTGTATAGCCCACAAAACTAGGCACCCACAATCCTGCGAAAACTTTTAATCACACATCTCGAGCTAGAAATTCCGTTTCTGTGTATTCGAGGCGCAAACTAGCCTAGCTGCAGCCTCGAAATTGAAGTAGAAAACAGAAAATTTTTCAACCAAAAAAATTTGTGAGAAAAAGGGTGGTGTATAGCCCACAAATCTAGACACCCACAATCCTGTGAAATCGTTAAATCACACATCTCGAGCTAGGTATTCTGTTTCAGCGTATTCAAGGCGCAAACTAGCTTAGCAGCAGCCTCGAAATTGAAGTAGGAAACAGAAAATTTTTCAACCAAAAAAATGTGTGAGAAAAAGGGTGGTGTATAGCCCACAAATCTAGACACCCACAATCCTGTGAAATCGTTAAATCACACATCTCGAGCTAGGTATTCTGTTTCAGCGTATTCAAGGCGCAAACTGGCTTAGCTACAGCCTCGAAATTGAAGTAGGAAACAGAAAATTTTTCAACCGAAAAATGTGTGAGAAAAAGGGTGGCGTATAGCCCACAAAACTAGGCACCCACAATCCTGCGAAAACTTTTAATCACACATCTCGAGCTAGAAATTCCGTTTCTGTGTATTCGAGGCGCAAACTAGCCTAGCTGCAGCCTCGAAATTGAAGTAGAAAACAGAAAATTTTTCAACCAAAAAAATGTGTGAGAAAAAGGGTGGCGTATAGCCCACAAAACTAGGCACCCACAATCCTGCGAAAACTTTTAATCACATATCTCGAGCTAGAAATTCCGTTTCTGTGTATTCGAGGCGCAAACTAGCCTAGCTGCAGCCTCGAAATTGAAGTAGGAAACAGAAAATTTTTCAACCAAAAAAATGTGTGAGAAAAAGGGTGGTGTATAGCCCACAAATCTAGACACCCACAATTCTGTGAAATCTTTAAATCACACATCTCGAGCTAGGTATTCTGTTTCTGTGTACTCGAGGCGCAAACTAGCTTAGCTGCATCCTCGAAATTAAAGTAGGAAACAGAAAATTTTTCAACCAAAAAAATGTGTGAGAAAAAGGGTGGTGTATAGCCCACAAATCTAGACACCCACAATTCTGTGAAATCTTTAAATCACACATCTCGAGCTAGGTATTCTGTTTCTGTGTATTCGAGGCGCAAACTAGCCTAGCTGCAGCCTCGAAATTGAAGTAGAAAACAGAAAATTTTTCAACCAAAAAAATGTGTGAGAAAAAGGGTGGCGTATAGCCCACAAAACTAGGCACCCACAATCCTGCGAAAACTTTTAATCACATATCTCGAGCTAGAAATTCCGTTTCTGTGTATTCGAGGCGCAAACTAGCCTAGCTGCAGCCTCGAAATTGAAGTAGAAAACAGAAAATTTTTCAACCAAAAAAATGTGTGAGAAAAAGGGTGGTGTATAGCCCACAAATCTAGACACCCACAATTCTGTGAAATCTTTAAATCACACATCTCGAGCTAGGTATTCTGTTTCAGCGTATTCTAGGCGCAAACTAGCTTAGCTGCAGCCTCGAAATTGAAGTAGGAAACAGAAAATTTTTCAACCAAAAAAATGTGTGAGAAAAAGGGTGGTGTATAGCCCACAAAACTAGGCACCCACAATCCTACGAAAACTTTTAATCACACATCTCGAGCAAGAAATTCCGTTTCTGTGTATTTGAGGCGCAAACTAGCCTAGCTGCAGCCTCGAAATTGAAGTAGAAAACAGAAAATTTTTCAACCAAAAAAATGTGTGAGAAAAAGGGTGGTGTATAGCCCACAAAACTAGGCACCCACAATCCTACGAAAACTTTTAATCACACATCTCGAGCAAGAAATTCCGTTTCTGTGTATTTGAGGCGCAAACTAGCCTAGCTGCAGCCTCGAAATTGAAGTAGAAAACAGAAAATTTTTCAACCGAAAAATGTGTGAGAAAAAGGGTGGTGTATAGCCCACAAAACTAGGCACCCACAATCCTGCGAAAACTTTTAATCACACATCTCGAGCTAGAAATTCCGTTTCTGTGTATTCGAGGCGCAAACTAGCCTAGCTGCAGCCTCGAAATTTAAGTAGAAAACAGAAAATTTTTCAACCAAATAAATGTGTGAGAAAAAGGGTGGTGTATAGCCCACAAAACTAGGCACCCACAATCCTGCGAAAACTTTTAATCACACATCTCGAGCTAGAAATTCCGTTTCTGTGTATTCGAGGCGCAAACTAGCCTAGCTGCAGCCTCGAAATTGAAGTAGGAAACAGAAAATTTTTCAGCCAAAAAAATTTGTGAGAAAAAGGGTGGTGTATAGCCCACAAATCTAGACACCCACAATCCTGTGAAATCGTTAAATCACACATCTCGAGCTAGGTATTCTGTTTCAGCGTATTCAAGGCGCAAACTAGCTTAGCAGCAGCCTCGAAATTGAAGTAGGAAACAGAAAATTTTTCAACCAAAAAAATGTGTGAGAAAAAGGGTGGTGTATAGCCCACAAATCTAGACACCCACAATCCTGTGAAATCGTTAAATCACACATCTCGAGCTAGGTATTCTGTTTCAGCGTATTCAAGGCGCAAACTGGCTTAGCTACAGCCTCGAAATTGAAGTAGGAAACAGAAAATTTTTCAACCGAAAAATGTGTGAGAAAAAGGGTGGCGTATAGCCCACAAAACTAGGCACCCACAATCCTGCGAAAACTTTTAATCACACATCTCGAGCTAGAAATTCCGTTTCTGTGTATTCGAGGCGCAAACTAGCCTAGCTGCAGCCTCGAAATTGAAGTAGAAAACAGAAAATTTTTCAACCAAAAAAATGTGTGAGAAAAAGGGTGGCGTATAGCCCACAAAACTAGGCACCCACAATCCTGCGAAAACTTTTAATCACATATCTCGAGCTAGAAATTCCGTTTCTGTGTATTCGAGGCGCAAACTAGCCTAGCTGCAGCCTCGAAATTGAAGTAGAAAACAGAAAATTTTTCAACCAAAAAAATTTGTGAGAAAAAGGGTGGTGTATAGCCCACAAAACTAGGCACCCACAATCCTGCGAAAACTTTTAATCACACATCTCGAGCTAGAAATTCCGTTTCTGTGTATTCGAGGCGCAAACTAGCCTAGCTGCAGCCTCGAAATTGAAGTAGGAAACAGAAAATTTTTCAACCAAAAAAATTTGTGAGAAAAAGGGTGGTGTATAGCCCACAAATCTAGACACCCACAATCCTGTGAAATCGTTAAATCACACATCTCGAGCTAGGTATTCTGTTTCAGCGTATTCAAGGCGCAAACTAGCTTAGCAGCAGCCTCGAAATTGAAGTAGGAAACAGAAAATTTTTCAACCAAAAAAATGTGTGAGAAAAAGGGTGGTGTATAGCCCACAAATCTAGACACCCACAATCCTGTGAAATCGTTAAATCACACATCTCGAGCTAGGTATTCTGTTTCAGCGTATTCAAGGCGCAAACTGGCTTAGCTACAGCCTCGAAATTGAAGTAGGAAACAGAAAATTTTTCAACCGAAAAATGTGTGAGAAAAAGGGTGGCGTATAGCCCACAAAACTAGGCACCCACAATCCTGCGAAAACTTTTAATCACACATCTCGAGCTAGAAATTCCGTTTCTGTGTATTCGAGGCGCAAACTAGCCTAGCTGCAGCCTCGAAATTGAAGTAGAAAACAGAAAATTTTTCAACCAAAAAAATGTGTGAGAAAAAGGGTGGCGTATAGCCCACAAAACTAGGCACCCACAATCCTGCGAAAACTTTTAATCACATATCTCGAGCTAGAAATTCCGTTTCTGTGTATTCGAGGCGCAAACTAGCCTAGCTGCAGCCTCGAAATTGAAGTAGGAAACAGAAAATTTTTCAACCAAAAAAATGTGTGAGAAAAAGGGTGGTGTATAGCCCACAAATCTAGACACCCACAATTCTGTGAAATCTTTAAATCACACATCTCGAGCTAGGTATTCTGTTTCTGTGTACTCGAGGCGCAAACTAGCTTAGCTGCATCCTCGAAATTAAAGTAGGAAACAGAAAATTTTTCAACCAAAAAAATGTGTGAGAAAAAGGGTGGTGTATAGCCCACAAATCTAGACACCCACAATTCTGTGAAATCTTTAAATCACACATCTCGAGCTAGGTATTCTGTTTCTGTGTATTCGAGGCGCAAACTAGCCTAGCTGCAGCCTCGAAATTGAAGTAGAAAACAGAAAATTTTTCAACCAAAAAAATGTGTGAGAAAAAGGGTGGCGTATAGCCCACAAAACTAGGCACCCACAATCCTGCGAAAACTTTTAATCACATATCTCGAGCTAGAAATTCCGTTTCTGTGTATTCGAGGCGCAAACTAGCCTAGCTGCAGCCTCGAAATTGAAGTAGAAAACAGAAAATTTTTCAACCAAAAAAATGTGTGAGAAAAAGGGTGGTGTATAGCCCACAAATCTAGACACCCACAATTCTGTGAAATCTTTAAATCACACATCTCGAGCTAGGTATTCTGTTTCAGCGTATTCTAGGCGCAAACTAGCTTAGCTGCAGCCTCGAAATTGAAGTAGGAAACAGAAAATTTTTCAACCAAAAAAATGTGTGAGAAAAAGGGTGGTGTATAGCCCACAAAACTAGGCACCCACAATCCTACGAAAACTTTTAATCACACATCTCGAGCAAGAAATTCCGTTTCTGTGTATTTGAGGCGCAAACTAGCCTAGCTGCAGCCTCGAAATTGAAGTAGAAAACAGAAAATTTTTCAACCAAAAAAATGTGTGAGAAAAAGGGTGGTGTATAGCCCACAAAACTAGGCACCCACAATCCTACGAAAACTTTTAATCACACATCTCGAGCAAGAAATTCCGTTTCTGTGTATTTGAGGCGCAAACTAGCCTAGCTGCAGCCTCGAAATTGAAGTAGAAAACAGAAAATTTTTCAACCGAAAAATGTGTGAGAAAAAGGGTGGTGTATAGCCCACAAAACTAGGCACCCACAATCCTGCGAAAACTTTTAATCACACATCTCGAGCTAGAAATTCCGTTTCTGTGTATTCGAGGCGCAAACTAGCCTAGCTGCAGCCTCGAAATTTAAGTAGAAAACAGAAAATTTTTCAACCAAATAAATGTGTGAGAAAAAGGGTGGTGTATAGCCCACAAAACTAGGCACCCACAATCCTGCGAAAACTTTTAATCACACATCTCGAGCTAGAAATTCCGTTTCTGTGTATTCGAGGCGCAAACTAGCCTAGCTGCAGCCTCGAAATTGAAGTAGAAAACAGAAAATTTTTCAATCGAAAAATGTGTGAGAAAAAGGGTGGCGTATAGCCCACAAAACTAGGCACCCACAATCCTGCGAAAACTTTTAATCACACATCTCGAGCTAGAAATTCCGTTTCTGTGTATTCGAGGCGCAAACTAGCCTAGCTGCAGCCTCGAAATTGAAGTAGAAAACAGAAAATTTTTCAACCAAAAAAATGTGTGAGAAAAAGGGTGGCGTATAGCCCACAAAACTAGGCACCCACAATCCTGCGAAAACTTTTAATCACATATCTCGAGCTAGAAATTCCGTTTCTGTGTATTCGAGGCGCAAACTAGCCTAGCTGCAGCCTCGAAATTGAAGTAGAAAACAGAAAATTTTTCAACCAAAAAAATGTGTGAGAAAAAGGGTGGTGTATAGCCCACAAATCTAGACACCCACAATTCTGTGAAATCTTTAAATCACACATCTCGAGCTAGGTATTCTGTTTCAGCGTATTCTAGGCGCAAACTAGCTTAGCTGCAGCCTCGAAATTGAAGTAGGAAACAGAAAATTTTTCAACCAAAAAAATGTGTGAGAAAAAGGGTGGTGTATAGCCCACAAAACTAGGCACCCACAATCCTACGAAAACTTTTAATCACACATCTCGAGCAAGAAATTCCGTTTCTGTGTATTTGAGGCGCAAACTAGCCTAGCTGCAGCCTCGAAATTGAAGTAGAAAACAGAAAATTTTTCAACCAAAAAAATGTGTGAGAAAAAGGGTGGTGTATAGCCCACAAAACTAGGCACCCACAATCCTACGAAAACTTTTAATCACACATCTCGAGCAAGAAATTCCGTTTCTGTGTATTTGAGGCGCAAACTAGCCTAGCTGCAGCCTCGAAATTGAAGTAGAAAACAGAAAATTTTTCAACCGAAAAATGTGTGAGAAAAAGGGTGGTGTATAGCCCACAAAACTAGGCACCCACAATCCTGCGAAAACTTTTAATCACACATCTCGAGCTAGAAATTCCGTTTCTGTGTATTCGAGGCGCAAACTAGCCTAGCTGCAGCCTCGAAATTGAAGTAGAAAACAGAAAATTTTTCAACCAAAAAAATTTGTGAGAAAAAGGGTGGTGTATAGCCCACAAAACTAGGCACCCACAATCCTGCGAAAACTTTTAATCACACATCTCGAGCTAGAAATTCCGTTTCTGTGTATTCGAGGCGCAAACTAGCCTAGCTGCAGCCTCGAAATTGAAGTAGGAAACAGAAAATTTTTCAACCAAAAAAATTTGTGAGAAAAAGGGTGGTGTATAGCCCACAAATCTAGACACCCACAATCCTGTGAAATCGTTAAATCACACATCTCGAGCTAGGTATTCTGTTTCAGCGTATTCAAGGCGCAAACTAGCTTAGCAGCAGCCTCGAAATTGAAGTAGGAAACAGAAAATTTTTCAACCAAAAAAATGTGTGAGAAAAAGGGTGGTGTATAGCCCACAAATCTAGACACCCACAATCCTGTGAAATCGTTAAATCACACATCTCGAGCTAGGTATTCTGTTTCAGCGTATTCAAGGCGCAAACTGGCTTAGCTACAGCCTCGAAATTGAAGTAGGAAACAGAAAATTTTTCAACCGAAAAATGTGTGAGAAAAAGGGTGGCGTATAGCCCACAAAACTAGGCACCCACAATCCTGCGAAAACTTTTAATCACACATCTCGAGCTAGAAATTCCGTTTCTGTGTATTCGAGGCGCAAACTAGCCTAGCTGCAGCCTCGAAATTGAAGTAGAAAACAGAAAATTTTTCAACCAAAAAAATGTGTGAGAAAAAGGGTGGCGTATAGCCCACAAAACTAGGCACCCACAATCCTGCGAAAACTTTTAATCACATATCTCGAGCTAGAAATTCCGTTTCTGTGTATTCGAGGCGCAAACTAGCCTAGCTGCAGCCTCGAAATTGAAGTAGGAAACAGAAAATTTTTCAACCAAAAAAATGTGTGAGAAAAAGGGTGGTGTATAGCCCACAAATCTAGACACCCACAATTCTGTGAAATCTTTAAATCACACATCTCGAGCTAGGTATTCTGTTTCTGTGTACTCGAGGCGCAAACTAGCTTAGCTGCATCCTCGAAATTAAAGTAGGAAACAGAAAATTTTTCAACCAAAAAAATGTGTGAGAAAAAGGGTGGTGTATAGCCCACAAATCTAGACACCCACAATTCTGTGAAATCTTTAAATCACACATCTCGAGCTAGGTATTCTGTTTCTGTGTATTCGAGGCGCAAACTAGCCTAGCTGCAGCCTCGAAATTGAAGTAGAAAACAGAAAATTTTTCAACCAAAAAAATGTGTGAGAAAAAGGGTGGCGTATAGCCCACAAAACTAGGCACCCACAATCCTGCGAAAACTTTTAATCACATATCTCGAGCTAGAAATTCCGTTTCTGTGTATTCGAGGCGCAAACTAGCCTAGCTGCAGCCTCGAAATTGAAGTAGAAAACAGAAAATTTTTCAACCAAAAAAATGTGTGAGAAAAAGGGTGGTGTATAGCCCACAAATCTAGACACCCACAATTCTGTGAAATCTTTAAATCACACATCTCGAGCTAGGTATTCTGTTTCAGCGTATTCTAGGCGCAAACTAGCTTAGCTGCAGCCTCGAAATTGAAGTAGGAAACAGAAAATTTTTCAACCAAAAAAATGTGTGAGAAAAAGGGTGGTGTATAGCCCACAAAACTAGGCACCCACAATCCTACGAAAACTTTTAATCACACATCTCGAGCAAGAAATTCCGTTTCTGTGTATTTGAGGCGCAAACTAGCCTAGCTGCAGCCTCGAAATTGAAGTAGAAAACAGAAAATTTTTCAACCAAAAAAATGTGTGAGAAAAAGGGTGGTGTATAGCCCACAAAACTAGGCACCCACAATCCTACGAAAACTTTTAATCACACATCTCGAGCAAGAAATTCCGTTTCTGTGTATTTGAGGCGCAAACTAGCCTAGCTGCAGCCTCGAAATTGAAGTAGAAAACAGAAAATTTTTCAACCGAAAAATGTGTGAGAAAAAGGGTGGTGTATAGCCCACAAAACTAGGCACCCACAATCCTGCGAAAACTTTTAATCACACATCTCGAGCTAGAAATTCCGTTTCTGTGTATTCGAGGCGCAAACTAGCCTAGCTGCAGCCTCGAAATTTAAGTAGAAAACAGAAAATTTTTCAACCAAATAAATGTGTGAGAAAAAGGGTGGTGTATAGCCCACAAAACTAGGCACCCACAATCCTGCGAAAACTTTTAATCACACATCTCGAGCTAGAAATTCCGTTTCTGTGTATTCGAGGCGCAAACTAGCCTAGCTGCAGCCTCGAAATTGAAGTAGGAAACAGAAAATTTTTCAACCAAAAAAATTTGTGAGAAAAAGGGTGGTGTATAGCCCACAAATCTAGACACCCACAATCCTGTGAAATCGTTAAATCACACATCTCGAGCTAGGTATTCTGTTTCAGCGTATTCAAGGCGCAAACTAGCTTAGCAGCAGCCTCGAAATTGAAGTAGGAAACAGAAAATTTTTCAACCAAAAAAATGTGTGAGAAAAAGGGTGGTGTATAGCCCACAAATCTAGACACCCACAATCCTGTGAAATCGTTAAATCACACATCTCGAGCTAGGTATTCTGTTTCAGCGTATTCAAGGCGCGAACTGGCTTAGCTACAGCCTCGAAATTGAAGTAGGAAACAGAAAATTTTTCAACCGAAAAATGTGTGAGAAAAAGGGTGGCGTATAGCCCACAAAACTAGGCACCCACAATCCTGCGAAAACTTTTAATCACACATCTCGAGCTAGAAATTCCGTTTCTGTGTATTCGAGGCGCAAACTAGCCTAGCTGCAGCCTCGAAATTGAAGTAGAAAACAGAAAATTTTTCAACCAAAAAAATGTGTGAGAAAAAGGGTGGCGTATAGCCCACAAAACTAGGCACCCACAATCCTGCGAAAACTTTTAATCACATATCTCGAGCTAGAAATTCCGTTTCTGTGTATTCGAGGCGCAAACTAGCCTAGCTGCAGCCTCGAAATTGAAGTAGAAAACAGAAAATTTTTCAACCAAAAAAATTTGTGAGAAAAAGGGTGGTGTATAGCCCACAAAACTAGGCACCCACAATCCTGCGAAAACTTTTAATCACACATCTCGAGCTAGAAATTCCGTTTCTGTGTATTCGAGGCGCAAACTAGCCTAGCTGCAGCCTCGAAATTGAAGTAGGAAACAGAAAATTTTTCAACCAAAAAAATTTGTGAGAAAAAGGGTGGTGTATAGCCCACAAATCTAGACACCCACAATCCTGTGAAATCGTTAAATCACACATCTCGAGCTAGGTATTCTGTTTCAGCGTATTCAAGGCGCAAACTAGCTTAGCAGCAGCCTCGAAATTGAAGTAGGAAACAGAAAATTTTTCAACCAAAAAAATGTGTGAGAAAAAGGGTGGTGTATAGCCCACAAATCTAGACACCCACAATCCTGTGAAATCGTTAAATCACACATCTCGAGCTAGGTATTCTGTTTCAGCGTATTCAAGGCGCAAACTGGCTTAGCTACAGCCTCGAAATTGAAGTAGGAAACAGAAAATTTTTCAACCGAAAAATGTGTGAGAAAAAGGGTGGCGTATAGCCCACAAAACTAGGCACCCACAATCCTGCGAAAACTTTTAATCACACATCTCGAGCTAGAAATTCCGTTTCTGTGTATTCGAGGCGCAAACTAGCCTAGCTGCAGCCTCGAAATTGAAGTAGAAAACAGAAAATTTTTCAACCAAAAAAATGTGTGAGAAAAAGGGTGGCGTATAGCCCACAAAACTAGGCACCCACAATCCTGCGAAAACTTTTAATCACATATCTCGAGCTAGAAATTCCGTTTCTGTGTATTCGAGGCGCAAACTAGCCTAGCTGCAGCCTCGAAATTGAAGTAGGAAACAGAAAATTTTTCAACCAAAAAAATGTGTGAGAAAAAGGGTGGTGTATAGCCCACAAATCTAGACACCCACAATTCTGTGAAATCTTTAAATCACACATCTCGAGCTAGGTATTCTGTTTCTGTGTACTCGAGGCGCAAACTAGCTTAGCTGCATCCTCGAAATTAAAGTAGGAAACAGAAAATTTTTCAACCAAAAAAATGTGTGAGAAAAAGGGTGGTGTATAGCCCACAAATCTAGACACCCACAATTCTGTGAAATCTTTAAATCACACATCTCGAGCTAGGTATTCTGTTTCTGTGTATTCGAGGCGCAAACTAGCCTAGCTGCAGCCTCGAAATTGAAGTAGAAAACAGAAAATTTTTCAACCAAAAAAATGTGTGAGAAAAAGGGTGGCGTATAGCCCACAAAACTAGGCACCCACAATCCTGCGAAAACTTTTAATCACATATCTCGAGCTAGAAATTCCGTTTCTGTGTATTCGAGGCGCAAACTAGCCTAGCTGCAGCCTCGAAATTGAAGTAGAAAACAGAAAATTTTTCAACCAAAAAAATGTGTGAGAAAAAGGGTGGTGTATAGCCCACAAATCTAGACACCCACAATTCTGTGAAATCTTTAAATCACACATCTCGAGCTAGGTATTCTGTTTCAGCGTATTCTAGGCGCAAACTAGCTTAGCTGCAGCCTCGAAATTGAAGTAGGAAACAGAAAATTTTTCAACCAAAAAAATGTGTGAGAAAAAGGGTGGTGTATAGCCCACAAAACTAGGCACCCACAATCCTACGAAAACTTTTAATCACACATCTCGAGCAAGAAATTCCGTTTCTGTGTATTTGAGGCGCAAACTAGCCTAGCTGCAGCCTCGAAATTGAAGTAGAAAACAGAAAATTTTTCAACCAAAAAAATGTGTGAGAAAAAGGGTGGTGTATAGCCCACAAAACTAGGCACCCACAATCCTACGAAAACTTTTAATCACACATCTCGAGCAAGAAATTCCGTTTCTGTGTATTTGAGGCGCAAACTAGCCTAGCTGCAGCCTCGAAATTGAAGTAGAAAACAGAAAATTTTTCAACCGAAAAATGTGTGAGAAAAAGGGTGGTGTATAGCCCACAAAACTAGGCACCCACAATCCTGCGAAAACTTTTAATCACACATCTCGAGCTAGAAATTCCGTTTCTGTGTATTCGAGGCGCAAACTAGCCTAGCTGCAGCCTCGAAATTTAAGTAGAAAACAGAAAATTTTTCAACCAAATAAATGTGTGAGAAAAAGGGTGGTGTATAGCCCACAAAACTAGGCACCCACAATCCTGCGAAAACTTTTAATCACACATCTCGAGCTAGAAATTCCGTTTCTGTGTATTCGAGGCGCAAACTAGCCTAGCTGCAGCCTCGAAATTGAAGTAGGAAACAGAAAATTTTTCAACCAAAAAAATTTGTGAGAAAAAGGGTGGTGTATAGCCCACAAATCTAGACACCCACAATCCTGTGAAATCGTTAAATCACACATCTCGAGCTAGGTATTCTGTTTCAGCGTATTCAAGGCGCAAACTAGCTTAGCAGCAGCCTCGAAATTGAAGTAGGAAACAGAAAATTTTTCAACCAAAAAAATGTGTGAGAAAAAGGGTGGTGTATAGCCCACAAATCTAGACACCCACAATCCTGTGAAATCGTTAAATCACACATCTCGAGCTAGGTATTCTGTTTCAGCGTATTCAAGGCGCAAACTGGCTTAGCTACAGCCTCGAAATTGAAGTAGGAAACAGAAAATTTTTCAACCGAAAAATGTGTGAGAAAAAGGGTGGCGTATAGCCCACAAAACTAGGCACCCACAATCCTGCGAAAACTTTTAATCACACATCTCGAGCTAGAAATTCCGTTTCTGTGTATTCGAGGCGCAAACTAGCCTAGCTGCAGCCTCGAAATTGAAGTAGAAAACAGAAAATTTTTCAACCAAAAAAATGTGTGAGAAAAAGGGTGGCGTATAGCCCACAAAACTAGGCACCCACAATCCTGCGAAAACTTTTAATCACATATCTCGAGCTAGAAATTCCGTTTCTGTGTATTCGAGGCGCAAACTAGCCTAGCTGCAGCCTCGAAATTGAAGTAGAAAACAGAAAATTTTTCAACCAAAAAAATGTGTGAGAAAAAGGGTGGTGTATAGCCCACAAATCTAGACACCCACAATTCTGTGAAATCTTTAAATCACACATCTCGAGCTAGGTATTCTGTTTCTGTGTACTCGAGGCGCAAACTAGCTTAGCTGCATCCTCGAAATTAAAGTAGGAAACAGAAAATTTTTCAACCAAAAAAATGTGGGAGAAAAAGGGTGGTGTATAGCCCACAAATCTAGACACCCACAATTCTGTGAAATCTTTTAATCACACATCTCGAGCTAGGTATTCTGTTTCAGCGTATTCAAGGCGCAAACTAGCTTAGCAGCAGCCTCGAAATTGAAGTAGGAAACAGAAAATTTTTCAACCGAAAAATGTGTGAGAAAAAGGGTGGCGTATAGCCCACAAAACTAGGCACCCACAATCCTGCGAAAACTTTTAATCACACATCTCGAGCTAGAAATTCCGTTTCTGTGTATTCGAGGCGCAAACTAGCCTAGCTGCAGCCTCGAAATTGAAGTAGAAAACAGAAAATTTTTCAACCAAAAAAATGTGTGAGAAAAAGGGTGGTGTATAGCCCACAAATCTAGACACCCACAATTCTGTGAAATCTTTAAATCACACATTTCGAGCTAGGTATTCTGTTTCTGTGTATTCGAGGCGCAAACTAGCCTAGCTGCAGCCTCGAAATTGAAGTAGAAAACAGAAAATTTTTCAACCAAAAAAATGTGTGAGAAAAAGGGTGGCGTATAGCCCACAAAACTAGGCACCCACAATCCTGCGAAAACTTTTAATCACATATCTCGAGCTAGAAATTCCGTTTCTGTGTATTCGAGGCGCAAACTAGCCTAGCTGCAGCCTCGAAATTGAAGTAGAAAACAGAAAATTTTTCAACCAAAAAAATGTGTGAGAAAAAGGGTGGTGTATAGCCCACAAATCTAGACACCCACAATTCTGTGAAATCTTTAAATCACACATCTCGAGCTAGGTATTCTGTTTCTGTGTACTCGAGGCGCAAACTAGCTTAGCTGCATCCTCGAAATTAAAGTAGGAAACAGAAAATTTTTCAACCAAAAAAATGTGGGAGAAAAAGGGTGGTGTATAGCCCACAAATCTAGACACCCACAATTCTGTGAAATCTTTTAATCACACATCTCGAGCTAGGTATTCTGTTTCAGCGTATTCAAGGCGCAAACTAGCTTAGCAGCAGCCTCGAAATTGAAGTAGGAAACAGAAAATTTTTCAACCGAAAAATGTGTGAGAAAAAGGGTGGCGTATAGCCCACAAAACTAGGCACCCACAATCCTGCGAAAACTTTTAATCACACATCTCGAGCTAGAAATTCCGTTTCTGTGTATTCGAGGCGCAAACTAGCCTAGCTGCAGCCTCGAAATTGAAGTAGAAAACAGAAAATTTTTCAACCAAAAAAATGTGTGAGAAAAAGGGTGGTGTATAGCCCACAAATCTAGACACCCACAATTCTGTGAAATCTTTAAATCACACATTTCGAGCTAGGTATTCTGTTTCTGTGTATTCGAGGCGCAAACTAGCCTAGCTGCAGCCTCGAAATTGAAGTAGAAAACAGAAAATTTTTCAACCAAAAAAATGTGTGAGAAAAAGGGTGGCGTATAGCCCACAAAACTAGGCACCCACAATCCTGCGAAAACTTTTAATCACATATCTCGAGCTAGAAATTCCGTTTCTGTGTATTCGAGGCGCAAACTAGCCTAGCTGCAGCCTCGAAATTGAAGTAGAAAACAGAAAATTTTTCAACCAAAAAAATGTGTGAGAAAAAGGGTGGTGTATAGCCCACAAATCTAGACACCCACAATTCTGTGAAATCTTTAAATCACACATCTCGAGCTAGGTATTCTGTTTCAGCGTATTCTAGGCGCAAACTAGCTTAGCTGCAGCCTCGAAATTGAAGTAGGAAACAGAAAATTTTTCAACCAAAAAAATGTGTGAGAAAAAGGGTGGTGTATAGCCCACAAAACTAGGCACCCACAATCCTACGAAAACTTTTAATCACACATCTCGAGCAAGAAATTCCGTTTCTGTGTATTTGAGGCGCAAACTAGCCTAGCTGCAGCCTCGAAATTGAAGTAGAAAACAGAAAATTTTTCAACCAAAAAAATGTGTGAGAAAAAGGGTGGTGTATAGCCCACAAAACTAGGCACCCACAATCCTACGAAAACTTTTAATCACACATCTCGAGCAAGAAATTCCGTTTCTGTGTATTTGAGGCGCAAACTAGCTTAGCTGCAGCCTCGAAATTGAAGTAGAAAACAGAAAATTTTTCAACCGAAAAATGTGTGAGAAAAAGGGTGGTGTATAGCCCACAAAACTAGGCACCCACAATCCTGCGAAAACTTTTAATCACACATCTCGAGCTAGAAATTCCGTTTCTGTGTATTCGAGGCGCAAACTAGCCTAGCTGCAGCCTCGAAATTGAAGTAGAAAACAGAAAATTTTTCAACCAAAAAAATGTGTGAGAAAAAGGGTGGTGTATAGCCCACAAAACTAGGCACCCACAATCCTGCGAAAACTTTTAATCACACATCTCGAGCTAGAAATTCCGTTTCTGTGTATTCGAGGCGCAAACTAGCCTAGCTGCAGCCTCGAAATTGAAGTAGGAAACAGAAAATTTTTCAACCAAAAAAATTTGTGAGAAAAAGGGTGGTGTATAGCCCACAAATCTAGACACCCACAATCCTGTGAAATCGTTAAATCACACATCTCGAGCTAGGTATTCTGTTTCAGCGTATTCAAGGCGCAAACTAGCTTAGCAGCAGCCTCGAAATTGAAGTAGGAAACAGAAAATTTTTCAACCAAAAAAATGTGTGAGAAAAAGGGTGGTGTATAGCCCACAAATCTAGACACCCACAATCCTGTGAAATCGTTAAATCACACATCTCGAGCTAGGTATTCTGTTTCAGCGTATTCAAGGCGCAAACTGGCTTAGCTACAGCCTCGAAATTGAAGTAGGAAACAGAAAATTTTTCAACCGAAAAATGTGTGAGAAAAAGGGTGGCGTATAGCCCACAAAACTAGGCACCCACAATCCTGCGAAAACTTTTAATCACACATCTCGAGCTAGAAATTCCGTTTCTGTGTATTCGAGGCGCAAACTAGCCTAGCTGCAGCCTCGAAATTGAAGTAGAAAACAGAAAATTTTTCAACCAAAAAAATGTGTGAGAAAAAGGGTGGCGTATAGCCCACAAAACTAGACACCCACAATTCTGTGAAATCTTTAAATCACACATCTCGAGCTAGGTATTCTGTTTCTGTGTACTCGAGGAGCAAACTAGCTTAGCTGCATCCTCGAAATTAAAGTAGGAAACAGAAAATTTTTCAACCAAAAAAATGTGGGAGAAAAAGGGTGGTGTATAGCCCACAAATCTAGACACCCACAATTCTGTGAAATCTTTAAATCACACATCTCGAGCTAGGTATTCTGTTTCAGCGTATTCAAGGCGCAAACTAGCTTAGCAGCAGCCTCGAAATTGAAGTAGGAAACAGAAAATTTTTCAACCGAAAAATGTGTGAGAAAAAGGGTGGCGTATAGCCCACAAAACTAGGCACCCACAATCCTGCGAAAACTTTTAATCACACATCTCGAGCTAGAAATTCCGTTTCTGTGTATTCGAGGCGCAAACTAGCCTAGCTGCAGCCTCGAAATTGAAGTAGAAAACAGAAAATTTTTCAACCAAAAAAATGTGTGAGAAAAAGGGTGGTGTATAGCCCACAAATCTAGACACCCACAATTCTGTGAAATCTTTAAATCACACATCTCGAGCTAGGTATTCTGTTTCAGCGTATTCAAGGCGCAAACTAGCTTAGCAGCAGCCTCGAAATTGAAGTAGGAAACAGAAAATTTTTCAACCGAAAAATGTGTGAGAAAAAGGGTGGCGTATAGCCCACAAAACTAGGCACCCACAATCCTGCGAAAACTTTTAATCACACATCTCGAGCTAGAAATTCCGTTTCTGTGTATTCGAGGCGCAAACTAGCCTAGCTGCAGCCTCGAAATTGAAGTAGAAAACAGAAAATTTTTCAACCAAAAAAATGTGTGAGAAAAAGGGTGGTGTATAGCCCACAAATCTAGACACCCACAATTCTGTGAAATCTTTAAATCACACATCTCGAGCTAGGTATTCTGTTTCTGTGTACTCGAGGCGCAAACTAGCTTAGCTGCAGCCTCGAAATTGAAGTAGGAAACAGAAAATTTTTCAACCAAAAAATGTGTGAGAAAAAGGGTGGTGTATAGCCCACAAATCTAGACACCCACATTTCTGTGAAAACTTTAAATCACACATCTCGAGCTAGGTATTCTGTTTCAGCATATTCAAGGCGCAAACTAGCTTAGCAGCAGCCTCGAAATTGAAGTAGGAAACAGAAAATTTTTCAACCAAAAAATGTGTGAGAAAAAGGGTGGCGTATAGCCCACAAAACTAGGCACCCACAATCCTGCGAAAACTTTTAATCACACATCTCGAGCTAGAAATTCCGTTTCTGTGTATTCGAGGCGCAAACTAGCCTAGCTGCAGCCTCGAAATTGAAGTAGAAAACAGAAAATTTTTCAACCAAAAAAATGTGTGAGAAAAAGGGTGGTGTATAGCCCACAAATCTAGGCACCCACAATCCTGTGAAATCTTTTAATCACACATCTCGAGCTAGAAATTCCGTTTCTGTGTATTCGAGGCGCAAACTAGCCTAGCTGCAGCCTCGAAATTGAAGTAGAAAACAGAAAATTTTTCAACCAAAAAAATGTGTGAGAAAAAGGGTGGTGAATAGCCCACAAATCTAGACACCCACAATCTTGTGAAATCTTTTAATCACACATCTCGAGCTAGGTATTCTGTTTCAGCGTATTCAAGGCGCAAACTAGCTTAGCAGCAGCCTCGAAATTGAAGTAGGAAACAGAAAATTTTTCAACCGAAAAATGTGTGAGAAAAAGGGTGGCGTATAGCCCACAAAACTAGGCACCCACAATCCTGCGAAAACTTTTAATCACACATCTCGAGCTAGAAATTCCGTTTCTGTGTATTCGAGGCGCAAACTAGCCTAGCTGCAGCCTCGAAATTGAAGTAGGAAACAGAAAATTTTTCAACCAAAAAAAATGTGTGAGAAAAAGGGTGGTGTATAGCCCACAAATCTAGACACCCACAATTCTGTGAAAACTTTAAATCACACATCTCGAGCTAGGTATTCTGTTTCTGTGTACTCGAGGCGCAAACTAGCTTAGCTGCAGCCTCGAAATTGAAGTAGGAAACAGAAAATTTTTCAACCAAAAAAATGTGTGAGAAAAAGGGTGGTGTATAGCCCACAAAACTAGGCACCCACAATCCTGTAAAATCTTTTAATCACACATCTCGAGATAGACATTCTGTTTCTGTGTATTCGAGGCGCAAACTAGCTTAGCAGCAGCCTCGAAATTGAAGTAAGAAACAGAAAATTTTTCAACCAAAAAATGTGTGAGAAAAAGGGTGGTGTATAGCCCACAAATCTAGACACCCACAATTCTGTGAAAACTTTAAATCACACATCTCGAGCTAGGTATTCTGTTTCTGTGTACTCGAGGCGCAAACTAGCTTAGCTGCAGCCTCGAAATTGAAGTAGGAAACAGAAAATTTTTCAACCAAAAAAATGTGTGAGAAAAAGGGTGGTGTATAGCCCACAAAACTAGGCACCCACAATCCTGTAAAATCTTTTAATCACACATCTCGAGATAGACATTCTGTTTCTGTGTATTCGAGGCGCAAACTAGCTTAGCTACAGCCTCGAAATTGAAGTAGGAAACAGAAAATTTTTCAACCAAAAAAATGTGTGAGAAAAAGGATGGTGTATAGCCCACAAATCTAGACACCCACAATCCTGTGAAATCGTTAAATCACACATCTCGAGCTAGGTATTCTGTTTCTGTGTATTCGAGGCGCAAACTAGCTTAGCTACAGCCTCGAAATTGAAGTAGGAAACAGAAAATTTTTCAACCAAAAAATGTGTGAGAAAAAGGGTGGTGTATAGCCCACAAATTTAGACACCCACAATTCTGTGAAATCTTTAAATCATACATCTCGAGTTAGGTATTCTGTTTCAGCGTATTCAAGGCGCAAACTAGCTTAGCAGAAGCCTCGAAATTGAAGTAAGAAACAGAAAATTTTTCAACTAAAAAATGTGTGAGAAAAAGGGTGGTGTATAGCCCACAAATCTAGACACCCACAATCCTGTGAAATCTTTTAATCACACATCTCGAGCTAGGTATTCTGTTTCTGTGTATTCGAGGCGCAAACTAGCTTAGCTGCAGCCTCGAAATTGAAGTAGGAAACAGAAAATGTTTCAACCAAAAGATGTGTTGTTTATTATCTCAATCTTAAATAGATTGAATTATAGTGTCTATATGCAACAATATCAGTACCATAGTATGTCTATAGTCCCAGCCACTACAATAATTTTTTAGCTACAAAAACAGAGTTTGAAAAACTTAATAGTCTGCTTAGACTTCTACAGTTTGAGCACAGATTCTCCTGGCTCGCATGGAATAATGGAATAGCAAGAATGAAAAAACATGGAAAATTCACAAAAAATATTGCGTATTCGCCACCGATATAGTCACATTCTTGCTATTCCTGGCTTGTACTAAGTCGATTCGGCAGAAAAAAAAATCAGGATATCCATTGCTCAACAGTAGCTGGGACTGTGCCCCATTCAACATTTTAGAGTAGCAGTGTAGCAATTAGAGATCCGTGTACTATGAGAGGTCAGTCATGATGTCCGGATTATCCCAATAACTGCCGTTCAGAATGACACCTTTAAAGGGGCGATAGCGATTGATCCTTTTCGACATGAAGTCCAAGATGCATACTACTGGAGCGATTTATTGAAGAACTTGATTTTAACTGGTAGATTCTAAAACGCATACATATGCCTTATTTCATATTGAATCAGCTCCTTTGTGAAAAAATGTATCTTAACAACGTTCCTTCGTAATAAGGAACAAACTCGCTGTTCTAATGCAATAAGGTAGCTCTCTAGGTAGCTTTTATGGTATTTTTTAAGAACAAAAAACAAATGCATAACCATACTTGCATAGGACACAGCATCGTAACGACAATTTTCCGAGGGATATCAATAAAAAAGCATGGCATTACATTTACATACAAATCTTTGCAAATATTTATAAAAAACGTATCCGGAACTGTAAGGCAAATAAAATACCAAAATGACGTAAGACTTTTCCACCACACTGTTTAAAAACGTGGTTTGCTAAATCCTCTAATTGAATCAGAATTTCGGAAATTTAAACAACCCACTCACGTCCCAGTACTCCGCTACTTACTTAGTAAATAAACCCATAAAAATTTTTAAGTAACCTGACGACGAAGATGTTGACGAAATGCCGTCAGTGTATCTCATACTCGCACTCGGTGTTACCGCTCGATTGTGCCACTACATGCACTTGTTACATGCCCTCTGGTTTTTTGTTTTTAATAAAACCACAGTTTGTTTATCAAGGATACCACGGCTAGGGTAATATTAAGGTTTTTATCTAAATGATAAAACAAAAAACTAGTGCAAGAGGTAATTCGAAGTGAATGACGCAATTTGAGTTATTTTTTTGGGTGAAATGCTATTTTTATTACGAAAATCTTTAGTGTAAAGCGAATCTGGGTCAAGTGTTCTTCGGTGGTGTTTTATCGCCTCTTTGGACGAAAATGTTTTACAACGTGGAATGTAATTTGAATTTTATATCTCTGCACGTCATCAGTGATAAGAGAAGTATTAGAAATTTGGATGAAATGTAATTTCGATGAATCTTTTTGTTAAGAATACAATTTTCGAATGATTCACCGCTTTACGACTATGATAATCGAAGTGGGCAATGACCTTTAAATCTACACACGTGTACATGAGCGTTGTTTTCTGACAATTAACAGACTGCCTGTAGCCAAGGCGGATGTGTCAACTGCAATAAAGAACAGTCTATAATGAGATGCATATTTACTAGAGTACCTGATACTGTAAACGTTAAGTTATTTGATTTTGTCATCAGCGACTGCTGAGGCGAACTTCTCCTCTTGAACTTGTGAGAAATAAACGACTGGTTGTATCGAAACAAAGCTTCCTGCAATACAATGTGGACATAAAGTTAACTTTTTGGTCCTTGAGGAGCATTTAGACACTAGGAAGGGACATTCACATTTGTGAATCCAACTAAGGGATGCACCTTAAGCCGACATCGACAGAATAATGGAGGAGTGCAGACAAGCAGAAGTGGTTTCTGAACATTTGTTATAAAGAATACTTCTACTTTGCGTGCTTCGATGGAGTTATTCTTTTTAGTTCCTGGTCACCTTATGAATTCCTTTGGGTTTCATAGAACTCAGTTTGGCTTCATTGGGAAGGGTTCTGAACGACTACCCAATACTACAACCGAACTTGACACTTCAACAGTGCCACTGATTCATCATTCATTTAGTAGACATTTTGGTGTAAATTCTAGGAGCCATCTTGTTTTTGAGATGTCAGAATTGACTATTTATACGTCCCATGTTCACTAATATAAGGCAACGTTCATCTCCCTGTGGTGTACACCGACACATCTTCTTTCTAATAGAAGTGTTACCGTGTTACCAAAGTGCTATTGGGAATGCAATTTACTGAGCAGTGAACTGGTCAGTTTCTGTAAAGTCCTGCTCATCGAATGAGTGCCAGCATTGTTGTATAGTGAAGGACCATGTATAGCAATGCCATGATAGAGAATTCCTTGGACTAGATCTTCCTTGCTATGGCACATAGTTTGCCTGAAACGCATATAGCTAAAACCTGATTGAATCCAAAGAAACCTAGGGATTAATGGTTCTGTCATAAATACAATTTTTGTTACAGATACGACAGGACAGTTTGGGGCTCTCTTACTGAATCTGTTCAAGTACTTCTTGGATTCATAAGGGGACTTAGCATTCTAGGGATTTCGAAAGGAGTTTACGCAGTTTGGGTGATTCCTTTGTACTGTCAACGTCTGTAGTTCACTTCAGAGATGACAGTTCCCAGATTTATTCATTCATTTATAAGTAATCAATCATGAGAAGTGTTAACAGCTTTCGTCAGACGAGACTCATCATATCTAGTTAGAAAAGTCTGTTCCAGACGTAGAATAGGCAAGTCCTACAGACACATCAGCATGTTCTTTTTTTTCTGAAAGTAATGGGAAGTCCTGAAGATATCTATCTACGGGAGGAAGTCATCGTAAAGATTCGAGCATAAGGACAGTAAAGTTATCTGAAAAACAGAAGACATCTCTTGCTATCAAGCCACGAAGGTCACATTTGGAGACAAATCTAAATACAATGATATAATGCATAACCGCTACCAATAATAGTTCAGAAACTGCCATATTGCACGATAGGTACATCTGCACTGAACAGGGATGGAAAGGAAAAGGCACTATGGGTCAAAAAACCAATCGTGCTTTAAGGTATCGACTACTAGGTGTTTAATGACATCCTAAACTGTGAATATTACATCATATGAACTGCAGACTCCATATATCAACTCTTTAATAATACTTTTGTTTATACTTCATTAATCACAAAACCTCGCGTATGCCTACCGGCACCAATAGCAACGAGAAAAAATCCCCCAGCTAATTAATGATAGTTCCAAAACCTAACTCATTTAGCACGTCGCCGTGCAGACCATTCCATGTGAGTAATCTTTTGCGATAATGGGTAGGTACACCTCCTCGTACAGCCCACTGACATCTAATCACGTTTCTTATCGCAATCTGGCAATATTGCTATCACTTGATCACACAAAAGATAACAATATAAACAACAATAACGTCCGATACATATAAATATTAATTTTTTTTTTTTTGAAAACCGTTGCCAAAAAATTTCAATAACAATATTCGGCGGTATATACGGTTCCGGTGCTTCCTGTAAGATACTATTGTATCTATAAAAATAAAACGTGATCATAGAGGAAATGGATATGATTCACGCCGCGATCGCTCAAAATTTTCAGATGAAATGCAAAATGTATGACAAGATACATTCATGCCGTTTAAACAGAAACACATAATCCATCTGGTATGTCTAATCATCTGTGTATCCGTTTGTGTTTTCTTTTTTTCAGCTCATTCGGTTCGATATTTCTGCGAAATTGCAAAGATCAACGAAAGGAAGGAACAGACAGAGAAAGAGAAAAAGAAAAATACTAAGAACAATAAACAAAATAAAAACATTTAAACATGTGGAGCTGGCTTATGGCTGTTTACACAGATTCTCTTGTGGGTTGGCGTAGGGAATTGGCAGCAATGGAAACAAAATATACAGTCCAACTGCAGCATGTTGCGGTATATGACCATATAGCATTAAATATAGAAGACGTGAAAAAAAGCAAAACTTAAATATATAGAAGTACACCCTACTACATAAAATACAATCATATTCTGGTATTGGTATGACCATGAGAAGGGCAGAATACCGGGACATAGGTAAGTAGGTTGACAAAACAAATGGAATTCCACAAGGATCGCTGCCTGGTCCTTCGCTAGATCATATTTTGTAGGAGTATTGAGAGCATACCTACTTCTAGGCTAGGCAGTGGTAGAACTGAAACTAAGTAAATGCAAAAGAATAGATGTTCTGATTAGCAAGAACGGTCAGCCACAATATTACAAAAACTACAAATATTTGGCCCAACAGGTCCATGGAACTCAGGACCTACCCTCTTGCAACCATTCGTGCTATGCGTGCTATGTTCTTTACACGAATGGAAGGGGCATTTAAGAATCTTTCTCATGATAGTTATACTCTCGGATGTACATATGTCAGACGCTCGCAAGAGGTTGAACATACTTTTAGGTGCTGTCTGTGGATCGATCCACGAATCTTTCGCTGCATGGTCAAACTATTTAACGGTGTTAGACTGAAAGGTCTGTCGGCTTCTGAAGCTTCCTTAAGCCAATCTCTCTGTTTAAGGATGAAGATTATATCTTTCAGTCAGTAGAAAACCTCTTCACTTGCAGTTTCTTGTTCACAGAGCAATGCCAGGAATGTCCCGTCTCAGCCGGGAGATTCAATTTTATAGTTGCTGAGTACTACCAGACTCAGTGAGTTGCAAGATAGAAAGAGATACTTATGTTCAGATTGTTGGACAGAGAACCTATCCTAAGCCCGATCCTGTTCTTGCTCCGTCCCAATGAAAGCAAATAGATTATGTGTTTTGTAGCCACAAATCCTCCTCCTAATCCATCCTTGAGATGAGAGATAGGAATTTAAAATTCTTGTCGAACAGAAGTTGTGATTGTTTAAGATTCTTGACACTACAAATACCCTTCAAACGATTCGCTGTATAAGTTGGCTTTTATCTAGTGTAGATTACCAAAGGCAACGAGGTAACATCTTAGCCATGCATTTAAAGAGTCTTATCCGGTGAAGCTAAGTCTATTCAAAAATGTACAAACTGGTAGTTTCCAATAAATCCGACTCCAGGTATTGTCTATTTCAAGGACATAAGGTAATCGCCAACCAAAATTGAAAACAAAGACGCATTTAATGCATCGCTTAACGCACTGCGCAATAGCTTCCTGCTCCGAACTTGACCTTAGTCAATTCGAATACATTTAGCGCGCCATACACTTCTAGACTCCGTTCTCTCTGCTGCAGACTATCGCATAAACGTGATTTATCCTATCTTGGAAGTCGTAAAACCAAAGCCCTGGTGGTGTACGCAGTTCGAGTTCGAATTCCACAATTTAGTAAATAAATTCACTACAGCTCACATACACTACTGCAACAGCAAACGAATGAGAAATGTATAAAAATCAAAAGTTGATTCATTTGACAACTGAAATTCGAAAACTCTTATCGCTAAATGAGTTCTTTATCGCATTCAACCGACAGAGGCAAATCAACGGAAAGTGTGAACTGTGTTAGTATGCCGCTAATGTTCCGCTAATGTATCTTTTTCTTCCATCGTCGGCATTTGTCAACACGCCTTGACAGACGTCTTTCCATTTCACACTACGTATCGCGAAACACAAAACTTTTGTATAATGCATGCATAGTTGGTAGTATGGTTCGTTTCTGTTATTATTGAATTCGACACACTAATAACAAATCATCGGCGCGGCATACATATTTGCACATCAATCGTTTTTCAACGAACCCAAAAAACAAACAGCCAACCCGACTCGAAACACGTCGACCAAAATTCATAGCAGAAAAACTAAATGCGAATCATTCTACACAGATACTCGCATGTATATACTTTCCTAAGTCAAATATTGTTAAGAGAAGAAGATTAGCTTTGTACCTTGGAATCAGGTTCTTCTTGTGTAGCAGTTTGTAGAGATAGTTTCCTTTGTTCCGCGACTGGATGAACTAGCGAATGACTTGATTTTCATAAAAGCAATCCTTCGGACTTAATCAATTTTTTACTCCGTTTTTGGGGATATTTTTTAGACAAAAAGCCACTAGCACTCGGAATCACGACGGAAAAAAAGTGTCAATACGACGATAAAGTTACGTTATTGTGGAGTGAACTCTCGCGGAAAAAAACGCTTCACTCTCCACCTACTCGAACTGACAATCGGGTATGAACTGCTGCTGCTGGTGCCTTTGTACTGACACCATCGCTACACTAATACGAAATAAAAACACAACCATACATAGTTAGGTATTGATATTAAAAAAAAATAACAAAAAACAACAACAAATTAACAACAAACCAAACCACCTGCTCGAGCCGGGAAGGCAAATTCATGGGCACGAAGTGTCGCTTTTTTTGTGCGCTTTTGACACGAAACGCTCGTTGACGGGTCGGGACGGAAGGCGGATTGGGCGGTAGTGGGCCTAGAGCGGAAGAATGAGTGAAATTTATTTGAGGAGGAGAGCATCGCGGTCACAACTCACAAGCACAACATCTTTGCAAGCCATTAGCGCTGAATTAAATGTGATATTCGATCGTAGGTACAGTGTGCAGTGTTGCTGAGGTGTGGTAATTTGAATAGGTAGTCTAGCACTATCTGCTGTTTACTAATAAATGCAGACAAAAAGTTTATAAAATATCAATTGAAAGAAGGATACGTAGAATGTACATACATTTGTGTATAGGTCTTCCCCCGTCCTTAGTTTGTATCCACAGACTCCCTGCTGTCTTTCGTATTCTATGTATTACCTTAAAAAACTCAATTTCTGGTCAGATACAGAATGTAGGTTCAGCTCTGAAGATGACGCATCATCTGAGCACATTCTTTGTGAATGCCCAGCTTGATATTGGTTAAGGTGGCGCATTTTCCATACGGAGACATGGTCTTAGGCAGAAATCAAAAACTCAGCGGCTACGGACGTACTTTCCTTCATTAGGGGGTGGTACGACTCAGTCTAGAGCACACCCTTAAGATATACAATTGATCTTTTGAGGTCGTACTGTCAGCCAGATGGGCAAGGATCTTCACAAAAAAAGCAACCAGGTTCTCGTAAAGGTGTGTGGAGGACTCACCACCCTGGGGAAAGAAAAAGACTGTCTAGGTCCTGATGACGGTTTGTTTGACGTTTCAAATCGACTATAACTGGCGACAACTTTGCACATATGCGCACATTCAACATGAAATGCCATTACACTCACAAAAATTGACTGTTTGACGTGGGTTTCATTCTGGAAGAGGCTTATACCACTAGTCACAGTTAATGGAGTTTTCTACCGGACCATGTTAACAGGATAAGTTGTTAGAGAATGTTTTAGAGAGTATAGTTATGGTGTCTCAATAAGATGTGGACATACTCCAAGCAACTGGTCAAATAATCAAGTTATTGGAGACAAAGTTCGGTGACGGCGTTGGAACTATGTGCATCTCTATATAGTCAAACTTACGTTGCACATACATACGTCTGCCATATCAATAAAATCATGAGTAGAAAAATTTGATAATTTTCATCTTCCAATGAAAAAATTTTGAGTTCGAAAACTCCACTCAAATGAATGTGGGTGTGGGGATTTGCATGTATCTTTCGCTGACTTCGTAAAATACTCTGCACGTGTGTGCATGTCGAAGTCCAAATGTATTTATCCAAATTTTATTATCCATATGTGTGTACCAATTAAATTCCTTAAATATGAGTTGTCGGTCATATGTGTGTTTGAGATCATCAACATCCATCTGTAGAACCACAGTCTCTGGGTGGAACAAACATATTTACACACTTTCTGGTTTTAATTAGTATTGCTAAGCTAATCGACAGACCGTATTAGTGCTGCTTTAATCAATCTATACCACTACGCACACTTCGGATACGATACGCATTTTAGTTCGAAACGAATATCCGATTCCAATGCCATTCGCTTGCACAGAGAAAATAAAATACAAATCGAAGGCAATTGCATCTTAAACAATCTAAAAGCTGATTCTATTCATGGCGCACTGTTGACTCAACTTCAGCTATTCTCGCTCTCGGACGAAAGGTCTGATGGTCCATTAATGAACTGCACCAGTCGGAGCTGCACCTCTCGTTTCCTGATTTTAATAAGTTTGTGAAATGTTCACGTATGTACATATGTATGTACACTCAATTAACACGGGTGAACTATGAAACTTTAATTGTGTTGTTCGGTTGGTTTGTTCAACAAAGTATAACGATGGGAGGAGAATAAGCAACAATTCGCACGTTCGTTGTTCTCGGTTTGTTTTTGCAAATTAACAACTTGGAGTTGTTGAATGATTTCCACCATATTGTGGCATTTAAACATTTTTAATTTCACTATTAGGGTTGAATCAACACAGTGCTGATAAACGTGAGTGTTGCATTTGAACTTTGGGATAGAAGTTTACGTCATGTGACTGACTGGTAGGAGTCAGATTTCGGAGGATTGGTTTGAGCATTGGGCTGTGATTAATAGATGACAGTTGGCTTACAACCTGTTTAAGGAGATGAAATGGATGCGAATCATCTCACGGACTTTAGACAGTCGGAAACACGAAAGGCAACGAAAGGTTGCTGAGTTATATTTGTTAAATTTCGCATACTTGACCCAAAAAGGTAAGGGAGAGGAGAAATGTGATGACATAGCATTCAGTATGTTGGTAGCTGACTGGTGGCGTATGTGTAACATATTTTATCAGATTTTTTTTCGATGAAGGGTGAAAATCAGTAAAGTATGCCTCACACGAGAATGAAGAAAATCTCGAGATCCAATGCTAATGCCTCAGTAAGAGAGATACGACATAATGCATGTACCCTGAGTCGAATAAAAATCTGATAAAATATGTTACGCATACGTCACCAGTCAGATACCAAAGTCTTTACTCGTGATCCTCTGCACACTATGGTTACTAAAAAATTGCCACCAGTATCTTTATCATAATATGTATGTAAGTCATTAACAATATACATAATTTAGTTTGATATACATCGATATACACGAAGGCTTTAACAAGAGTTCCTACAATCATAGGAAGAAGCAGTTATCGTGCTGAAAAGCAGAAGAACTAAATTATGTATATTGTTAATGACTTATACATAGGTATACTAATTTGATGTACACTAACGCGAGTGATTTGCTTCTACTGCGAATGGATGAAAACAACTGTTTAGTCCTTTCAACTTAAATGAGAAGTTTTCCATACAACACAGTTCAAAATATAACGTATTCGCCACAGTATTCGTTGAAATTGTCGAATATCTTTGGCAAAGTTATAAGTTTCGTTAATTCATCCCAGTTTTAAACCATTTGCACAGCGAATTTATCTTTCGCCGTAAAAGCTCACAGGAAATAAAGCTTCTTACAAGCGAAAGAATTTCTCTCTACAAATACAAATTCAGCATCACGGTTAAGCATCAAACCGTAAAGCACAAAGCGAAACTTTAGGAGTGTTTTCAGTGCTGCCAATCAGTGTTTTGAAATGTCTTTATAATGTCAGAATATTTTTGGTCCGAAATAGGTATATGAATCTAGATTTTCCAAACATCTGTGAATTAGGGACAAAATAATGACGCGAAAATGGACCTGAATTAAAATAGATGCAATTATCCTGTGGACTGGGTGACTCAGTATTGCTGAGTGTGAGTTTTGTTCTCAGACAATACCAAAGTCAAGTATGTAAAGAATCCTTGTTTGTGAGGCTAAAGGCTATAACAGATTCATAGCGAACGTATATTCACCACATCCTGTCCTTGCAAAAATTCACAAAAAAACTGAGCGTCCAAGGTATCATTGCTCTTTTGGCAGGGACTGCAGATCGTGCATTAAGATGCGAAACAAAATACCTTATTAGAGTGCGCCTGTGATTTTGTATAGTCATTCGAGAGTATGCACTTAGTCTCCCTGCATCCTGGATGTTGGACTGCACTCAATTCTTCTCGATTGTTTCCAGTCTTCGATACTATTGCAACAATCAATAGAATAGGATGAGTCTGACACTACCGGCCTCTTTATGGTGGGGCTACTGCACATACCTTCTCTTTTTTCTGCAAAGGAAGTCAGACTACTGTAGCGCGTGATATCTATAATTATTTTCTACTTGACTTTGCGTGACTACATGCCAGACGTGAGTCTTCGAAAACAGGATGTGAATACAAAATAGGAGGAACCTTCAACCCATCCCCTAGACTGAAATCCTCTTCGTCTTACATTTTCCTTTAAATAATGTAACCATCCTCCATCAGACATCCTCTGTAAAGTTTAACAACCACAAAACGCTGGTACTCTCTGCCTTCCCATAAATCACTTTCGACGTCCACTATTGTAAACTATAGTTCCTATCGTTCTGTATGTGGAAGATGTAATTAACTTTAACACCAGACCGCAATGTAATTGTCTGTGCCATGTGCACCAAAACATGATAACCAAATCCAACTCAGCTTACTGTCATTAATTAATTAAAGAAGAAACCCCAACTGAGATCACACATAAGCCAGCACAAATGGAAACCCTTCTTCCTAAAGGGACACAGAGAACTCGAAACTAAATTAAATAGGTCAACCACCGCTTCTACCCACTTAACCCTTTGCTAATGAACGATCCAAAGGACACCACTTTGGATTTCGAAAACAATTCCAAATCCACTGTTGGATGGGGTAGGCGGATATGGTGCAACAAACAATACATGGATGAACGATTATTTTAAAAATTCCCAAAAAAAAACAAACAAGGATGTCTCACTTGTAAGTTGTGAATCATTTGTTATCTGTCGCTGTGCAGAGGTCCTTTTGATTTTTATTTATGTACAAGTGTACGTAGGTATATTTTTTTAAAGGAATACACCCAGTGTGCGTATGAGATGTCTTTAAGTACAGTCTGTCGGGAAAGAATCTGCCAGGGCAGGTTTTTAGTTTCTAGGAATCTCGAGGTAAAATCGCAGATTTTATGAACTGAAAGTTACAAATTGTGGATTAAGACTACAAACTTGACACCAAGGCACCAATTAAGAGAATTTTTGAATATTTGAACCTTCGATTCAAAGGTCAAACAATCTCCCTTTTCAGGATCCTTGGTTTGCTAAACTGACAGAAATCTCTCTATTGGTCAGAAACCGTACTGAACGTCAATATATTTTGAAAAAGGTTTATGAGGCGATCTACGGGTGTACTTATCTACTTAGGTGGCGCTGCAGTTCATTGTGAACCTTGGCCTCAATCAAGAAGCCTCTTCAGTAAGCCCGGTAATTAGCTTACTGCCTCCAGTTGCGCCTCCAGTTGCGCATTCCAAGTCGGTTGAGGTGCCCTATCACTTGTGCGCGCCACGTAAGCGAGATCTTCGGAAGGCGGACTGATCTGGATGTATCCAACTGTTCAGAAAAATTCCCTGAGCCTACGCCTACATCAATCTTTGATCCATCTGTGAAGATAGAGATTACACGTTCGTTCAAAGTAAAGCTTTCACTATACAGACAGAAATAGGTATACCTGGCTGGACATCTAATAAAATGTGGTATCTGATGTGGACCCAGAAGAGCATACATTTTTCTCTAATAGTATTCGGGTGCCACCCTGAGGCAGACATCCCTACTTAATGGTTACCAAGGCCGATTGCCTAGGTTGACAAACTTTAGGTTTGTCGAACGAACCTACTTTTATCGAAATTCATAAAGTGATTCTTCAATTCTATGAATTTATCGAAGCTCCACCAAGGGTATTTTAAAGCAAAACGTGAAACGCATCTTTTCTGAGATTCCCAGAAATGAAGTCACAAGTCTTAGTGTAGGAGTCGTCATTAGATCAATCAAGTGTCACATTTCAAAGAAATTGAAACAGATGACAGTCTTGGAACTTTTTTTTTGCCATGAAGGTAGATCCACAACCATTCCTTGTAGTTATGAATAGCAGAGCAAACTTTCGCATCCGAACGTTATCGAACGAAAACTGAGATAACATTGTTAAAAGGAAAATGGTGTACGGCAGGCAATTAGTGAAACACTGCGATAAATTGCGAGATACAACACCAAGATACTATGAGATACTTCTACAATATAATACTTCTTGTTGACCATACCGTTGTATACATTCAACTTTTACCCTCTTATACCCAAATATAGAACTATTGTCATACAGAGTATAGGAAATATAAAGAAGAGTTTTTCCATTCATTCTCTCACTCAAGGCTGATGACACCAGAAAAATCCTTCAAAAGAACATAAAGTTTGTTTACACGTCCATTCATGCAAGTTATTGCTCCTCCAGCAAAGGAGTCCCACAAAGGATAAGCTCAAGAAAAAAAAAACATCGAATTGGACCACATTTGCACATCAATGCTTACTTTATTTGTATAAGCTACGTCAGATACAAAGTTAGATACATAAATACCACCCAAAGGAGTTCAACATTTCTGCCAACTTCAAGGTATTCTCATGTTTTCACATAAAATGGCATCTTTCCAATGGCCATCGTTACGTTCTGTTGAGAAATAAAAAACACACGAGGATAATGCGAGGAAAGAACGTGGTTTTGGTACACCACATTGTTGGAATCCGATGGTGCCGGGTCAGAGAACTTACCTACATAGTAGTGGTGGTTACAAACTCTGTAATTAGGGGGAGTCCCCTATCATGCAGATACATGTGACCTAGTTGGCAAAATCACTGTGAAAATGGTTATCTTTTCTTCTTCTAGTTTTTTTGCTGGATGCTAACCATTATAATTTGTGGGAGGTCTGTGGGAGGTTCATCGTATCCTTGGTACTTCTTTCAATAATTGAGGGTTCGGCAAATGACACTAACAGCGATAAATGTTTGGTTAAATGAGTGGTTTTTTGCAAAAAAAAAAAACACAGTAATACGCGTCTTTGCTAGGAACGTAGATGTAAGGTCCTTGTAGGAGAAGGGGGAATCAAGTACCCTCGATTTGTATGAGGATAACGTTAGTGGGGTTAAATGGGAATCAAAAGGACAAAAAGTGGAGGGTTAAGTGACGCGTTAAAAGGGGAGGAAGAACGTGATTCCGCAAAGATAGTGAGTAATAATCCTTGAAAGAACAATGAGTCAGGAATAAAGTGTTGAGTGTAGTTTACTTTTGTTAGAAGTCAACTGAGAAGTCAAAATTAGTATAATAACGAAAACTTATACACTAAGGAAAATATAAAAGCTAGAAGTCACCATCAAGACTTTAAAAAAATGTACTTTTTTGAACAATTTATATTTTCAAGTCATAACAAGAAGCCGATAGCTAAGATACCGACTTAGCTTAGATGAAAACATTAGATGATGAACTTACACATGATTTCTGATAAATTTCTTACGGTTACGTCAAAGGTCAGAAACATGGTCGTAGCATATTTTCTTGAATCCAGTTCACAAGAAAATGAAGAAAAACTCAGGATCCAATGCAAATGTGTCGAAAAAATTCTGAGAAAATTGGTTGCGCATACGCCACCGAGTCAGATGCGAAAGTCCTGAATGCTATGTCGCCACATATCTCCTCTTCCTTAGCCTTTTGGGTCAAATAATCGAAATTTAACACACAAAACTCAACAAAAAAATGCAAATTGGATGATCTACACGATGGGCTACAGAGATTCCCATTCTGCACGATGTGGGCAGAAATGGGGTATGCCTCACACGAAAATCAAGAAAAAATCGGGATTCAACGCAATGCTGATCTACATGACGGGCTACAGAGCTGCCCATAGTTAGAGAAAATAGGTTACACATACGCCACCGAGTCAGATATTAGACAATTTAGTTGATGTCCTTTAATAGGAATATTTAAATTCGTTCTTTTTTTAGCTATCTTACTACTTTTCTGGAATCTCTATTAGGCCTGATACCCATTAAATGTGAATGTTACACTATCCTCTCATCTCTGCAAGACTTTCTTTTCTTTTGTCCTGAAAATCGCTACCATGATTTGGAAGCCGAAAGGCTGGGTTCAAATTGAATTTTTCAGAGAATACACCACCATACTTTCCGTCTTAGAAACCCGGCTAACGAATGCCATTTATTAAATCCTTTGTAGAAAACTAGGAGCTTTAAGTTTGGGTAAAATAATTGTGCAATTTTCTGTGAAGAATTTATTGGTATAGGCAGTATGTACTCACAGACTTCTAAATCTACTCGAATTTAGTCAACTTTGTGGTTGTTAATATGCTCTCACAAAATCCATGCAAAGCTAGACAAAGGCCATCCCATTAAGTAGTGTATTTTAATAATGTAGTCATTCTGCTAAATACCAAATAAAAACAAAGAACCAGATTTACCCAGCTATCAGGGTGATACTATCTCCACATTAGCTAAGCAATGGCTGAGTGTGTCCTTTCAGACTTACCACATCTATAAAAATGTAAATATCTGCCCGCAACTGGGTCAAGTGACAAACAATTTTTAAGGACCTCCTACAATGGCTGTAAATATTTATAACTTAATGTCTCGCACATAAACGAAATGTTAATTAATCTTATTTTTTCAGATACAAAAACAAGTATATCCATCATTTGGCTTTAATTATTAATCTAATCAGTGCAAGCAACCAGATACCAACTTAAGAAGTCTGGCACTTGAGCATGACAATGAACATGATAGATACACTCCATTGTCGGTCCTCATAACATACAAATACTCGTATAACACCCAATCAATACTTTCATCAGCACCTACTCTCTGCCTGGCAATATTTCATTGCTAATAAAGGCCAATAAAGTCCTCCAATGCCATTGTATTTCCCTAATAGGTGCTGCATGGGCCTCTGTATATTAATGAACCAATCCAACCGGAGTGAGAGTCATAAATTTCATAAACAGTTGCATGGAATGAGCGGAAGATTCGTTCGTTATTGTCAGTTTGAAAGATGGGCGCTCATAGAAATTAGAAGACATGATTAATTATTGACAAAATGCGTGCGAATTTTACAAATTAAGCTGTCAAACAAAGTGTCTGTTGAAGAGGATGAAGATGTACATACTTCAGAATTTAATCCACAATACATACCGATTTAAAGTGATGTTCTTAGGGAATTTTGACCCTAGACTGTGTATCCTTTATTGTCATACAATATGCATTTTTTTTTTGTAACCTTTGTTGAAGGTTTACCCCTGAGGGATAAATTGAATAAATCGAATGGCGTGGAAATGATTTGAATACAAAACTGCACACATGTGGAGACAATTTGCGTATTCAAATTTTATCTGATCCTTGTCTCTGAAGTGTTTTTTTTCGTATTCATGGTCAATCAAATATTTATAAGTTTAAGGACATAGGAAGGTTTGTTTATTTGGTCGCCAGAAATGAAGATAGAGCATCAAATTAAGGATCTCTTTGTCAACCACTTCGTCTTAGAAGTGATGAGGGAACCGGATGATAGATGAGCATGATGCCGAATATATTCCATTAAATCTTTGTCATTTTAACTCCCTATTGCAATCGGTAGACGTAATCCTGGAAAAGACTATAAGTTCCTTTCCAATTTAGAGACACCCAGTAAGTTTTCTCGTCTATTTTTGGACTTTCAACAAATTTATCCAAATTTTTTTATCAAAGTTCGTTGGCGGTTGCGACATCTTTATGATTTTTATGAGAGTTTTATTGGCTTACACTTATTCGTCAATAATGCTACCAACACAGTCAGTCAGTGAAGATCACTACCGGAGTGGAAAATAATTTGGATTATGTCTGGACACATGCCACATGGTTGGCCAAACAATCGAGTTCTTCATGGTCGGAAGTACACAAAGAGTCAAAAAGGAACATTGTGGCACTAAATCCATTCTCTATTCTCTTCTGAATCAGAATAATCACTGGGTACTGTGCCATTGGAGTCGTGTTCCGTAAATGGATGGGAGAATGTTTCCTTTGATACTGCCATGCTTAGCAACAGTCTATCTATCGACTTCCACCCTGAGAAAAATAGACTCCTACTGTGCGATGGCCGAATTAGGGATTACGTAATATCTAGTCGAGAGAACGGAGATATACGGACAGTGTGACGTGGCTGGAGCTTGAATTAATCCGTTAATCTGAGAGCTCCTTGTGTACCAGAACAAGTCCACAGGTGGGAGATAAAGAATCTTATTCCTTCATATGTGTAACTCTTTGTACCAGTTCCTATCCACTAGACTAAAGGATAGATGATGATAGGTATGATAATAGCTTCGTATATAAAGATCATGATACGCTTTCAAAATCTGCATCTCCCAAAGGCTTCCTTACGAATATACAGATCATTCACTCCTTTCTTTATTCCCTTCTACAACTTAGAATGGCATAGAGATATCTCGACTCAGATGAGAGATCTAGTGTCGTGCCACCTAGCTTTGGTAGCATATATAAATATCCTTCTCTTCCTAATGAACGGAATAAGCCCGGTTTTCTGAGGATTCCCAAGCTTTATTCGAAGATTTTCAAAGAGACTATGTTCCGGACTTACAGTCTGTACAGCAAATTAACTCTTTCTAAAAATACACCTTTCATGTGACTGTAGACCTGAAACATTTTTATGTCAGGAGAGCCAACACAGCGATAAAATCAAACCCCTTACCCTCTTAGCAACATAACTTCCTCTAATTACGACCCAGTTAAACCCTGATTCGAGAGTATAATAAGATTAACTCAATCCATAAAGACTGTCTGGAAAATCTCACACATTTCATCTGAATGATTGGCAAATAGGAATGAAATCCTGTAGGTTTTTAAAAGGCCTCCACTGAACCAGTCGAATGTACCTATAATCCACATAAGGTGCTTTCAAGTGCTGCCATTTGCATTTTCCAAGACATCAATGCCATAAGCTGCCTTTAATTTAAGTTCTTCTCAACGAATAGAGGCGTACCTGCTCACTGTGAGTGTATACACGAGGTGTCTCACCATTCCCTCCGCCGTATCTCAAAACGAACGAACTTAATTCATTTCAATTGTAGATAATGCATTCCAGCAAAAAAAAAATCAACAACTCAAATGAAATCTCGTCAAAACAATTAAATGTTTCATACCCCACAGTGGATTCATGAAGGAATTCCTCACGTTAATGGCAGCCGTTAGAATTCACATAATTGCCGCCAACCATTAAATTCCGTTCTTTTATTATGTTCCATCAAAACATTTTTTATTGCATGTTTTATTGTATTTTACCGCCAAAAAAAATATCCCTCCCCACTCTAATAGACCCAGCTATGCGAAGGCGGCTTTAATGTTCGAAATACAGAAGGAGAACATTTTGGTTCCACCTTCTCAGCGCCATTTGATAATGTAATTAAATTGGAATGCAAAACGCTTGCCTATTAGCAATCAAAAGTAATTACTTTGAACAAGACTTCTGGGCTGGCAATAAATACACGGAAAATCGTTCAAAACATCAACATCAGACAGTGCTCTTGCGGCAAAGTATCTCTAGATTAGGTTCTTGACACAAGGCAGGCCACACCGTTCTCGCAAGTGAGTGCGAAGTGTTAATTGACCCAATTTGTTTCAGACATCATCATAACGTGTCAATTGTCATTTCTCTGCATCTGCAGCTACATAGATACATATACCATTGGATGGCACGAGCAGGCATACTCTGTGTCTATTGACGTAAAATAAATCATTTGCGGTGAGGTACAACAAGTCGTTAATGGTCTCGCAGACAATTGTCGACAGAATGTAAAGCTTTCCCTTCCTTGCGATAGTCTATGACGCATAGGGTACATGCGGTGAAATTGGAAAATAATGAAAATAGCAATGACCAAATATAAAGTTAAGATCCTGACGGACATCCTATCTGGCCATTGTTCTACCAACTATCACCTCAAGAAAATTGGCATTAGCCAAACGGACACGTGCCAACTATACCTGAAGGACACTGAAACCGCTAAACATATTCTATGTGAACGTCGCGCCATTACTCGCACGAGGCTCAGAAACAAAGGCTTTATCTCGTCTTCAGATATCACTTCCTCAGCTCAAACAATCTTACACAGTTTCTATCAGAATTTTTGGTACTGTGACCGACATCCATGCAAAGTCTTTTCATACAAAACCAGTATTCAGTCACATTGGTGCTGTCTGAAAATTAGCCTTGAATCTCTCGCTAGTCATTCAAGGCACTGACCCACGGAGCCTACTCTAGGACTATGTCCACATAAAAACATCGACGATGTGCATTCTTTAAATTTAATGAGAGTAGGAAGGTAGGTACATAATGTAGAGCTATAGCTCTGGAATATCATAAAAGAATAGGCATTCCAGTGGCCAGTATCTTAAGCAAAATTTTTTTACAAATTTTTAGCGCAACAGTTGTATGGGACCCATGGTCAAGCTTTTCATAGCCATTCGAGTTGTGCGAATGGAAGAGCCCTACACTTTCATGCCGTATCCAAAGGGAGTTTTGTTATTTGAGAAGATTCTTCATGACAGTTGTACTCTCGGATATATGTCAGTCATGGGACTGTGAAAAAAACTTCTAGGTGTTTTGGCTGGGATTCCAACCTCGAATCCCTTGCTCCGTAATCCAACGCACTAACCATTTGAGCCCACGCGTCTTAAGCATCATTTTAATCTGTAGTATGTGATGACTTAAGGACATCCTTACGGTAATACCACTCTGACTGAAATGGTTCCAATTTTGCTGACTTTTTTGACAAATTTCCTTCCCTTGGGTGTTGTAGCACATTTTAGCAATGAATGAGTTTCCTCTTTCCAGGTAGGGTAACTGAATAACTATGTAATGCATCAGCTTAAAGTCTCGACTCCGAATTACAATCATAAATCGCGACAAACTTTGTCAAACTTTTCCACGATTCCCTGACTTCCAACAATAGGGACAGAATTAATAATACAAAACCGTCTCGAGACATCCTCTGCCACAAACCACCTGTTTACATAAATTACTTAAAAAAAATTAGTCGTTTCGTTTCTCACAAATAAGAAGCAACCTCACCTTGTCTTCCCCTACACAAGTCAAGGTAAACTTCCTCAACAGCATGATGAAAATCGTTCACCCTCATAATGTCATTCAAAATGTTGTCGTATCCTACTTGATCCCCGAGTGATATGAAAATCCCCAGAGCCATTTCAAGTTTCCCACGCAACTTAAACTTGCAAATGTATTTAAGAACGACTTCTCCTCCCACGACAGTGCTTGGCGGTACGACTTTATGGTCAAGATACATTTGAATATTCTCGGTTTTCGCACAACAGGATAATGTTTCAAGGCAGAGGAGAGAACTTTATTTTTTTTGGTAATAATTTTTCAATGAAACTTTCGAATTTAATGCCACAGGGGGAAATAGAAAGAATAACTGAATCGACTTTTATTGGATCTTGTGGAATAAAATCATCAAAATAATTCGATTTGAGCCATCAAAAGAGTTTTGAGAAAGTTTTACTCGCAATGCAATTATTGCAACTGTTTGCATCTCTGGGAGTTTAATTAATTTAATTTTACTCGTTTTGTTCGATTTTGATTACGATACTAGTTTGGAATGGAATTGAAAAGATATTCAGGAAGTTTTAGTAGAGTGTTTTAATTAATAAAAGTTTGATTGGTTATTCTAAAGTTGGAGTGAATTTTGTTTGAATTGAAAGTGCAGACTTAACCTTCATTGCACTTCATTGTGAGTTCGAATGATTTACTTAAGATTTCAGATTCTGTCATTCGCAATCAGATGAAGATCTACAAAATATACTATAATGGGAGAAAACAAAATAATGGATTTTTATGCACTTTGTCTTGACTTTGTATCTCAGGTTCGAGTTTCCATAGATAGGTGATTGCATCTAGAGGAGTGCAGCCTACCTCGCAGCTTCTCAATAGATCCATTGCTTTCCCTAGATTAAGGTAGCTAAAAAAAAACGAAGAACAATCCTGCAGTCATTTAATGGAAGTAATAGCCCTCCTGAACTAAGTGAGTCGTTGGTTTGCCAGCTCGCTAAAGTCGTTAAAAGACAGTTTTCAAAGAGTTGTGCACTTATCTCATCCTGTTGAGGTTGTATCATTCGCAATGGAAAAGTGTTGAGTCTTCCTCTGCCTTCGTTTGTCTGATTTATTCTTCTTATTGATTCTCATTCTTCTTGGGTGATTGCTATCAGCTGTAATACTGTCACCACTGGGTGGTGGAAACAACTAACACATGCAGGCCTTCATAAATAAATGTCTACGAATCATCTTGAGCACTGTTTTGCCTTTTTTTGAAATCGATTCACCCAGGCAGGCTGAACTGTGGGAGCCCCTACCCAAACGTAGCACAGAATAGTGAAGGAGGATACAAACGCTTTGAGAATGAGTTAGAAGAAGCTCAAACGCGTGGTAGTACTTCAAAGAATATAATGCGCAGGCATTGAATACCCCACGAGAGGTGGAGTACTTTAGGTAAGAAGTTAAGAGTTCGGCTCCAAAAGAATTGATTATACCTAACCGATAGCATTAACTAATGAACGATTAGACTGATAGGTGAATCCACATTTACATCAAACTTTCAACTACTTACACATCGAAGTCGGGACTTCTGCTTAGACGGCAGATGTTCCGAAAAACTCAACGCAATGACTACCAGAAATATTCTATACTTATATGGTCACCTCCAGACAGACCACAAGGGCTCACCTAGTCCATGTTCAACTAGTGAACATATCTGTACCATAATTTAAAGTCGGGAATTCATTAGATTCTTAAAGAGTTGATTCTCCAGCAATGAGAGCACCCCTTCTCCAAAGAAAATGTAATGAATATAAGTACGTGGCTTGGACTCCAAAGAAAAGGGTCAGAAACTGCTTAGATCGGTTGTGCGTAGGGGCACATGTGTATTACTTAAGTTCTGCATACCCACATACTATTGGAATTCGCTATAAAGTACGAATCGTAGGATATATCCCTATCCTATGGAAATATTCCAACCTACTTAAGCTTTTGTTTCTCTTGTTATTTTGTACTTGCACGCCCAACAGAATCATCTCTAACTTCATACACGTAATACCCAATGATAATCCTGTGCGATGAACCGGAAATATCGGAAAGTCTGGCACAGGCATTGAAGAAATTTATATTCGAAGAACATTCGTAGCTACCAGACAGAAGTACAAGAGCTTATGTACTTGTATAGGAAATGTGACTCCTTTGTCATATAAAAGGATTCGATGAACGATTCCACGAAATGGGATCTTATGTAATTGATTATTCGTGTGAAGGATAACAAAAGGAGCTGAACGGATTTATGTATTTATTGTGAAAAATGAAGGCATGTCTTCGATTTCCATTCAATAAATTCCAGCTATTTATTCTGAAGCATATCTTTGCAGAGTAGTTGCAGAGGTAAGTATATATTCCCCACATACCTGGATTGCAGTCGCTTGACTTGAATGTCTTGAAAAAACAAAATCAATGAATCCTTTGAAGCTACAGTCTTCATAGTTAGAGCAACCGCAGAAGAAGTTGGCAAGGTTGTACCTAGAATTTAGCTGGTAACTAAGTGGCCTTTTGTGTCAGTGTCTCTGACTACGTAGTCTCCTGTGCAACACCAAAGCTCTCGTTACAACGTTAAGTAGTGGGTTTTATTTTTAGCATCCACAACATGAATAGTTTGGAGAAGCTTAGGGCCTGGCTCCCGTCCGCACATGTTAAACTAAATATTTGAGGTTTTTTCGTGGTAGATATGGGAGAGTAGATACAATTGCGTGCAGAAAAAATGTCATGGGAACTAGAAAGACGAATAGATACTTTTGCTTGCAATCCATCAAAGATTAGGATAAGAGCTACTAGCCTTTGAACACCGACGTTTAAACAACATACACACTTGCTCATCCAACTCATCAGGTAAGGAGGCTCTCCCAGCCTTCTAAAGAAATTAAACAAAGATGAGTACCAATCAGCAATACTGCTTTAGCAAAGTCTGAGGTGATTCTTGCCAAAGGAAGTCCAATCCCTAAAAGTAAAGTATCAGCGCTTTTCAAAATTTGGATGAAATTTCCATATCTTTCCATTATTTTCACCATTCACTGTAAAGTTTCTCCTACTGATGATAGCCTTGGATTATATTGTGCCTTTCCATGGAACGGGCGAAATGCTATCAAGGTAGGATCAGGATAAGGATCTTTTGACAATATTGCAAAAGTGACTTCTTCTTTGAAAAGTGTGTACATATTTAAATGATTTATCTGTTCAGCTCTAAGAAATCTTAAGCTCTCACAGCTAGCAAAATTCCCAGAAATTAGCAGGAAAAGACGTGATCGACTGATCTGTCTGCTTAGAAGGATTACATACAGCTTTCCAATCTTACTTTTGTCCTTTGCACCTGGCAGCTTTTACTCAGGTCATACCTATCAAGAAATGGGCATCCTTACTGAAGGGGTAAGTGCAATGGAATATATCTTTGAAAGCCCCTCCTAAATAATTTCAAGAAACATTTGCACAATTGAATACTCTAAGCTTGAATCTCTTGTCCACGACAATATTGTGTTGATTTCATAAGACGACCGACCGCAATAAATTCAATCATAGAGTACAAGACACCTCGTTCACTCCCTTCACTGGTGAAAAGTTTCTACGCCCGTTCTAGATGTTTTGATTTAATAAGCTTTAATCAACAGTCACTGTAGTAATTGATATGCACCATGCATATGGTATCGAATGTCCCCCAAGCGACTGTAGTTTCATGATAGGTAATGATATATGTATCTCCTTCGTGTACCTATCACTAAACATGAAATCATCACTACAAATGGATTACAATGTAATTGCATTCGTAGATTTATAGTGCGCACAAGTGACACTAATAGATTAATTACAAACACTTGGGAAATATCCACGTAATGTGTTTCTAATATAAATTACAGGCTTACAGCACTTGTTTAAAGTTCCCACAGGATCATAAAAAACACATCCTTTTAATGATATCCTAGAATTCAGTATGCGAAAGACTCCTTTTTCGCGATTTAATAAGTTTGTTTCGCACGTGAATTAGGCCAGACTTCCTACATCCAGCGAGGGTTCTGCATTGGAGCAGTCTACCCGACTGAATACTTTCATGTCAAATGTCATCCCGAAGCAATTACTTCCTGGACGGAGAACACAATGTGAAGAAAAATTCGAACCAAGTTCTCTTTTAATAAAATAATTAGTTAAGTACGTTCGATACCCATCCAAGATTTGTGGGGATACTTTTTTAGCTTCCCGACACTTCTTCGAAAGAAGAAGTGAATATTCCAGCTTTCAGTACACTACATCTGTGGTATGAATCTTTGAATCTATTACCTAGTATCGCTCTTGCTATCGACCCAATTGAATCCTCACTCGATTAGTGGAAAAGCCTAGCTGAAGATTGTGACCCTGTGGATTTTTCTTTCTCCAAAGAGGCATATTTTTGGCAAGTCTACTACTTAGGACGAGCTCGAGGCCAAAATTCGAGACGCTATTTTTGAAAGAACACCACATTGTAGCGGATTTTGCATTACGATCTTGGCCTACACCCTTAGCCTTTAATTTAAAGTTCTTAGTTCCAAACAAACTGCTTTTTAAGTCTATTATTTGCCATCATTATAAAATCCGTTCCCTTCTGCATCTTATTCTTTTCCTGGAATAGCATCCAAAAAGAATTAATCATTTATGTTCTCGGGCATTTTCGCAATTTATGGTTAAAAGAAAATCCAGAGAAGTCCGTGGTAATAGGGACTATATTTTAATCAGGAGACTAATCCCCGTAGGGAAAAGAAAAAGGACGAATAACGCGAAAGTTTATCTAATCCAGTAGACAATCGGGTGGATTGTGATGGAGGAATAGTATACCATTTCTCACATCGAATCGTGAATACTGCTCTGTGCCTGTGCCTTCGAACTATTTGGGAAATATATTTAAAGGAGGTTTTACTTTTATAATTTTATTGTGTTTCATGTTGTTTATGTAAGTCAGTTATAGATCGAATGTCCGAATGCTAGAACCCTCTAGACAGTTTTACAAGTACGCCTACTACTTATCGTTCACCTCCGATAGTCACAATAAGTCGAAGGTCTTTACCACAATTGGCTTACAAAACAAACAAACTGTGACTCAACAGTCAGTATTAACTATAGGTACTCGTAAGCACAATAGTACCTACTGTATCTGTAACCACCCAGCGACCAGTGCACAGTCGTTACCCTTCTCACATTTGGGTTTCCATCATTAGTAGTCAAAAGGAAAGGAATTATGTACATTAGAACCAAAAAAAAAAAGGATCAAATCAAAAGAAATATGCACACATACGCAGAGTAAACAACAAAGTACAAAACAACCGTGTAGAATTCCTTGGAAAAAAAAACAATCTTTCAAAGAAAAATCGTATAAGAAATTCCTTCACAATTTACCATCAGGACAAACGACTACACATGTCCTCGTATGTATGTATGCGAACGAAAATTTCGAAATGCACCCAACAACCCGGGGGCATTTAAGTTCACATGGCATGTGAAACAAATTGATTTTCTGGAAAACTACTTGCCACCCACACTGGAGGGTTGATTTAGTAACAGCTTGAGAGAAAATGGGTTCCAAAAAGGATAACAAAATAGAAGCATTCATGGTAGGAATACAGTCTGCGATAGTAAAGTACGGGTAGTAGTAGTTTACTGTTGACAATCCCATTCCAAATCGAGTAGGTTAATCTAAATTCATAGTTTGTAACATACTGAAGTTATACCCCAACACCATGCCTCCACGTTTCGTGTTCTTAGGAGAATCAGTACATACATACATACATTAGTTTACATATAAAGTAGTTGTCGTAAAATTCTGACGGATCAACTTGAGAATGCTGAGAAGTTTGTGGCACAAATTTTGAATTCCACACATAATTTGGGAAAAAAAACGATAAAGATCCTAAGCAGCTGTACTATTCATAATATCTAGGCGCTAGGTGGGCTATAAATTTAAGGATATTACCTTTACGACTGTTTTTTTTTTTCATCAAAACTAAAAAGAAAAAGTTAATACAATGGAACCAAGCGAAATATGTACATCTTTTTTAGGAATAATTTCACGAAAGGATTTGCACTCAAAACGAAATGAAATGTCAAAGAAGTTGGAATTTATAACTCATTTCAAACATTTTCATGTTTTATGATTGTCATGCTGCTATAGTGACAATAATGAACTGGCGAAGCGAGGATCACATCGTTCTCTGGCAATAATTGGATTCTATTCTATGTGGATTTCAAGAGTTAAGGCTGGAACTATAATAGTCGGAAGCAATCGGTAGTAAATGTCTTAATTTTTCGTTAAGTTTCCTTCAGTACTGTCAATTACATAGGCAGCCCATAATAGGCGTTTGACATTTCATTCGCAGCCATTTTTTTTTTCTGGTCACAGCAATCTGCAAATTTACTTGTCATAACCGACTATGAAGTAAAAAGCAAACAAATTATGCGGTTGAACTATGGCCAATGTGGATTGTGTTTTACTTTGACAATTCGCAAAAAGCATTCGCCTATTCACGAATTGTTAATTTCTTCGCTACAACCGATTAAAATTCAACTTTTTTTTACATCAATCGATGAATAAATTAAGTTCTGCTTTTTTGAAATAGTAAAATTGCCAAATGCGTGCTTATTAATGTGCTAAAAACGATTTGTTCGCAGTTCGCGCATTCGCAGTTTACTGAGCTGTGGATGGACCTTAAGGCAATTTGTCAGGCTCAGTAAAATTCATTCTAAAGGACCTACAAATCCGTCTCAATAGAGATGGATAAATGGAAGCTAGACAGCTAATACCTCGAAATTCTTGGAACTTTCAAAGAATACCAACTTCGTAGACTGCAGTGACTTTCACTAGGAATAAAATAGTTCCAATCATGCGACAGTATTTCCATCATTTCACGAAGGAAAAACTCTCCTTACTCCCCAACTAATCCCCGGGTATCAAAGTTGGAAGACATGGTAAGTCAATAGCTATCAATGATCTATAGTAGCTGCTTATTTTTCGACGATATTCTTTAACCCTACAGACGTGTTGAAATAGGTTCCATTTAGTAAATATTCGGAGAAGATTTTAGGCCTATTAGCCTTAACTCGTTAACTTTAAAATATTAAACAAATCGTCTAGAAGATCCACAGAAATTGTCCTCTATGAAAGCAATGTGGGTGTATCATCGAAAAAAACCTTACAACACGTGATGCAAATGGGATGTCTTATTTCTCGAATAGAATTTCTCGGCTAAGTGAGAGGATAGGTGCGTTTTGCATTACATTTCAAATCGTATACATATATCAATTAATTATGGAAAAATACACACTTTAACAAAGTTTGCTTGTCATTGAATTTTTCGTTGTCCTAGCGACGAAGCCCCTTTCTGCCTCTGTGCCAACTATTTTTGAAATAAATTGAAAGACAATACCAGTCACTTAGCAAGTGATTTGACACACCTTGACGTTTTTCTTTACGCCTTCAGAGTACCTCAGGAGAACTAATGCCAAATAGCTGTCATATCATTTATGAGAAAAAGTAATAAGAAATCTGGTTCACTACATTAACTTGTGCAGACATTTTCGTGGAGGACATTTGAATATTGTTGTGTATAAACAAAAATATATTTCGGCGCCTAAAACTTCGGATCAGGTACCTATAACTCAACACAAATTAAAACATTCAACCCTCCCGTACGTACTCCGAATCAGGAAATGCCTTTCTCTAAACATCACCTGTTGCCCAGTTCGACAACCCAATTTTAAACCACGTATGCATGCTGTGGTTAAATTTAGAAATTGCTGATTAATTACTGACCTTTTGGACTGGAAATTCAAAAGAACCAGACGCCGGACGAGTTGGACTGTTGGATATATCCGAAAATTAATACGACAATTTCTGCCACGCAATTAACTTGCTCTGATAGGAAAAAATTAACACAATCACTACGCCGCGCCGCACTAAGTTTCACTTTATTTAACGCACAAGAAATCAAAACAAACGAAACGACTGCCCGAGTGGACAACTAGACAAAGAAGGGTGGTGGCACCCAGCACCCGGCACCAAGCAACAAGGACGAAACCCTTGCTAACGGCAAACTCACAAATACCGTCTGCAACAGAGTAGTGATTAGTGACTTCAGAATCTACACTTCACACGTTTGATAGAAAAGCTCGTATAAAAGAACACGTAATGTACCGTACAGTAGAAAGACAAACCGCCCTATCTGTTCAAAGTTTACGGACAAACTGAGAAAGGGATGCATATTCCAGTACAGTAGTTGATGCTGCCGAGATAGAATAGAGCTACATTTCATCCCCCAAACAGGAAAGTGTAAAAGCTTCCTCAAATCAAAGAAAAAGCTTTCGGTAGCGCTTTATCCAATGACAGACAGACTCAAATGAACTTTAATGACACACGTGTGACATCTATAGTCGAACTGTTGATGCCACTGCCAGCTTAATTGAATGACAGATTGAAACGGGGCTGGAGTTGCGTCGTACTGAGTATTATTCACAGATATTAAGGAAGTACGAAGCTTTTGGTGGGTTGAGTGTGGGAGGCGTGGCCCATCCCTCTGAAATTATTCAAAGCTCATCCAAATGATGTTGAATAACATTGTTGGAAAGGGGGATGTATTGAATTCTGGTTGTTTATATGATTTAAGGTGAAATTTTGTCCTGTGTGGGCTCCTAGGCAGGTTTGTTAGGATTTGTTTCTTCTAATTTGTGACATAAAAGCGTACTTGACGTAACACTTAAAGCCCTAGTTGTTCTCCATTTGTGTTCCGTTTTCGGTCTTTAGACAGGCAACGCCCTGTCATATTTTGATTGTGACGAATTGTCTGTTACCAGCTATGATTTGCAACGGTTAGTAAGAACTGCTGTGGGGGGATGTGTGTCAATATTAGCTTTTGTATAACTCTAGCGATAACTTCGGCGCTGTTTATAAATGTTGAACCATTATAAACATAGTAGGGTCTCTCTTAAAGCATTTAAGTACCTCGCTGCTTTTGTTAAGTCTCATTCTGTTGAGTACATACGGACACATCAGTTCATTGAAAGCAGTGAGGACCACTCAGGTCCTTAGAATTTTTGCTGCAGAGCAAATTTACGCACTGTAGCAGAGGGTTCATTCCTCTAAAGGCTTATGCAAACTAAAAAAAAGTCAATTCTTACAACAATAATACTGCGACGAACAGAAACCTAAAGTTCAAATATGTAACTATCGCTAAGACCGTACAGTTGATTAAATATGTACACTCGATCCAAAAACCAAGCCCGAAAATTGATCTCAAGCTATTTATGGCTGAATAGCAAGATGGTGATATATTTAAACCCGCTTGCTGTTCGATGATTTTGCGTCTTTTAAGGGGATTTCCATACTATGTTGTCTTCAGTCCTATTTGAAGTCTTAGATCAAATATTTACCATCAACAAGATGTGTACGTGCAATTTTTCCCACAATTGAGTAAGCAGTTTTCTAAATATAGATACAAGCTAACAACCTTGCTAAGGGCGGTGATACGTGCGTAATCTGCGATAATAACTGCAAAGATGAAGTGTGGTTTCTGTGCATTTTCCAAAATCCTCGAATATCTCAAAAACATTCAAACTCACAGATACTGCCTGAGTTATCAAGGCTTAAAATTCTGATTAATAGCCAATCAGATATTAAATCCATTACCTGGCTCACTATATCTTCTAAACTACTGAGGGTATCGTACTCGTATTGACACATACACGACAAGTATTAGAAAAGCACTTGTGTCAAAATTGTGTTTGGGGAATAAGGATGAGAATTATATTAATATTTACAGGCAACAGATGATGCCTACACTTATGCTGTCAAAAGAACGAGTTCTTTCATTAACTGATGAATGCATGAATTTGTGGAGCATACTTATTACAAAATTTCATAAATTTCACAGGCAGGAATTCGAAACATCCCATTGCAAAATTTTAAACCGAGCCATATGAGTTTTAGCAATTAAACAGCACTTAGTGCTACTTAGGCTTTTTTAGGACCTCTTCTAACGATGATGGAAGGTTCAAGTACCTGCATACCATATCTTTTAAGTCTACAATCCAGAGGACAGTCTGCGTCGGGATCCTAGGATCAAACACCATTCCCATAGTGAATTTTTATTCATGTTCTTCATTAAACAGGACTAAGACTCCGTAAAGTTATATACCCAGTGCTGGAGTGAATGAAAAGAGTATGGGGAGAAGTAGGGAAAGGGAGGGAAAGGGAGTTAGGTATGGATGCGCTTTAAACTGATGGACAGTTTAACAACAGATTTCACTCGAGGAATTGTGTCGCCAGTCGCTGATCCTTCACCGTTTAATAAGCTCAAACTAGTTGCGGAAGAGTCTACTCAAACATGTGAGATTGCAGCGATGTCTGGAGGAATAAATACAAGTCTTTACAAACCTGTGCACTCAATTTTACTGCTAGCTAGCTTCCACTTTTCCGGAAAGATCTCTATTAATGGAATATTGAAATGACTCCTTAAAACATGAAGACGAATTCCACCTCGATATAAAGAGTTTCTCTTAAAAGATGAAACGTGTTTGTATCACAAGTCTCTCACTATAGAGCCTGTCTCACTGTCAGTGTTTACTCCAAGTTTGCTGAGGTCAATGTCATCGGTAAACACAAAAATCCTTCGGAGTCAGCTTGGTTTGGAGCTAGTTACCCCAAAAATGGGACAAATACCTAAAAAGTTGAAAAAAATGTTCCCCGCATTGCGTAAAAATGTCCAAAAATTGCAAAAAAAAAATTCCGAAAAACAGGGAAAACTAAAATATTGAAAATCTTCACAACCCAAAATTAGAAATGGCACTTATAAAATGAAAAAAAAAAAATAAAACATGAATAAAAAAACTTAAGAAGTCCATAAGTCTCATTTACAAAAACCATCTCCTAAATTTTCAAATTCAACTGTAACTACCGACATCGCATTTAAATTCACTCTGAATTCCTTATCCCACCATCTAGTACAATTCTCCTTATCACTACCCACTTTGACAGCTGAACAAGCAACAAAAAAAACAAGAGAAACATCAAAATAAATAAATATGGCGTTGGGTTCGATATCTGTGCCGCAGACGCGTGTTTAAAAATAGAGAAAACTCAACAAGCAAGTGTATTTTGCATTTTAAAATATAAATAAACATTCACACAACCATAATCTAATCTTAAAAACACGATGTTAAACACCTAGAACAAACGAATTTACTTGCAAAATTACCATCTTTGAAAACGCGAAGGACGAACAAAGGTGGCTGCCATTGCACCCATTTAGAAAAGATTAAGAAAAAACCCGGACCCTGCCGTAAGGATTGAAGAAAACAATTTACGAATATCATCTGAAGGTCCTTAGCGACTATCGAATGGTGTATGATATCATTGAGTGCATTGCTAACGAAGTACACTCTTGGAATAATGAGCAATCTCAGCAATAATGGTGGCCAAAATTCCGCAGCAGAGGGGAGCATGGAGCGAGGCAGGTGAGTTGATTGTGTAGTTACAAGTAGGTGGTTTCCTTGTCCCTTGTCCCAGCATATGTAGATTCAACGCTCCCTATTGATGTAAAACTGTACAAAAGTTTTGGTTAGTTACCCAGCTTATCCGTCATGAATTGGAAATCCACTTGAACAAGTTTTTGTGTCTTTAGCGATAGTAGATCAATTCGGTCCAATAATAGGTGGCCGTATCTAGGTTTATTGTTTAATTGATCAAAGTGCTGTCGTATCAAGGTTGATTTGTTTTGTCTGGAAAATGTTTACGGCGCACCGCTTCACAAAACAGAAAGCGGAAACTAGGTCATACATTGAAAAAATTAAACATTTCCATTCTTCGTCAATTGGAACTTTACCAGGCGGTGGTCATGGTATATAGTGCTTAAAGCTCAATGTACGAGATATTTCCACTTCCACTGATATTCAAGGCGCGGTATATTCTTGAAACTTGTTTCGTATCCTGCTGCTGGTCTCTTTACGAGATAGTTGTCCACTTTTAGCTTACTTCGGTACCACCCACGGACATTCCAGGAAATAACGTCCGACGCCCTCGGTATTGGTTGGTGTAGATTGACTCTCTGTGAGGATGCACGTATACCAGAGAAGGTCTATTGTACTGCGGTTGTGTAAGGTGGGTGGATCACTCTCTTGCTCTGTGAACCTTTGTATGGAAGAGTATGGTGCCAGTTCAAAAACGCTTCGAAATTCATTTTTTTTTTTTGTAATTTCTGTACAAATTTTATAGAATAAACCGTATTTATGTACAAAAATGTTCGCATTTCTATATTTCAGTTGCCTGCTCAGGTACGCCAGTCAAAATTCATTGGACGAGAGCTCTCAAAAGCACATCCAACGACCGAACGGCAAAGACAGAACAGTTGGATCCTATCACAATGATATGCACACCACTCGCTCATACGAGGCAATGAATGAGATGAGAAAGTAAGTTTGTAAGCTACATCCCGTATCCAAGGAAATCTAATCTCTTCCAATCAATAGACAAAACCTATTATGCGACGTTACACTAGTTGCGGATGAAATTGAAATTCCCGCTCATAAGATGGTACTAGCTTCCTGCAGTCCATATTTCTATGCAATGTTCACTGGATTCGAAGAGTCTCGCCAGGGACGTATTACCCTACAAGGTGTCGATCATCGTGCTTTAGAGCTGCTGATTGAATACGTATACACGTCAACTGTTGAAGTCAATGAGGAGAATGTCCAGGTGCTTTTGACTGCAGCAAACCTTCTCCAACTAACCGATGTACGCGAGGCTTGTTGTGATTACTTGCAAACACAGCTAGATGCCAGCAATTGTTTGGGAATAAGAGAATTCGCCGATATGCATGGCTGTGTGGATTTGGTGAACTATGCCGATACGTATATCGAACAACATTTTAAGTGAGTGTTCACGGACTTGTATGGGATTATGCATTCCAATAACGTGTTTCTGTTTTCAGCGAAGTAATTCAGTATGATGAGTTTTTGAATCTTCATCACGAACAAGTTATTAGCCTGATAAAAAACGATCGAATTTCGGTACCAAGTGAGGAGAAGGTCTATGAATGTGTCATATCATGGATTCGTTATGATCCAACGATGCGCGATAGATTTATTGCAAACCTAATGGAGCATGTCCGGCTGCCATTTCTCTCAAAGGAGTACATCACCCAACGCGTAGACAAAGAGGCTTTATTAGAGGGAAATTTAATTTGCAAGAATCTAATAATTGAAGCGTTGACATACCACTTGTTACCGAATGATACTAGAAGTGCTCGGACTATTCCAAGGAAACCGGTTGGATTGCCAAAGATTCTTTTGGTTATTGGTGGGCAGGCGCCCAAGGCCATACGGTCTGTTGAATGCTATGACTTACGCGAGGAAAAGTGGTATCAGGCTGCAGAAATGCCAAACAGGAGGTGTCGGTAAGATGGCACATCAGAATTGTAGGTTTTTGGAAACTCTTTAAACTTTTTCACTTATTTTCAGAGCTGGCCTCTCAGTACTAGGAGACAGGGTCTACGCTGTTGGTGGTTTTAATGGTTCACTACGCGTGCGCACAGTCGAGGTGTACGATCCAACTACAGATGCATGGTCTACCTGTAACAGCATGGAAGCCCGACGCTCTACGCTGGGAGTAGCAGTTTTGAATGGATGTATTTTCGCTGTTGGCGGCTTTGATGGAACCACAGGGCTCTGCAGTGCCGAAATGTACAATCCAAAAACACAAGAATGGCGATTTATTTCTTCTATGTCCACCCGACGCAGTTCGGTTGGTGTTGGTGTTGTTAATGGACTTTTGTATGCCGTAGGCGGATATGATGGATATTCTCGGCAATGCCTATCTAGCGTTGAACGCTATAATCCCGAGACAGACACTTGGAGTGGTATTTCTGAAATGAATGCTCGTCGCAGTGGTGCTGGCGTTGGAGTACTCAATAATATTCTCTACGCTGTTGGTGGTCATGATGGACCAATGGTTAGAAAATCAGTTGAAGCTTACGATCCAGAGTCGAACCAATGGCATCCAGTCGCTGATATGGCTTTTTGTCGACGTAACGCTGGGGTAGTGGCACATGATGGACTTTTATATGTCGTCGGAGGTGATGATGGAACCTCGAATTTAGCTTCAGTTGAAGTAAGTCTTAATTTGATTTAAACACTTTGGATTTACAATATTTTCGTTGGTTACAGGTTTACAGTCCAGACAGTGATAGTTGGAGAATTTTGCCAGCGTCCATGACCATTGGTCGCAGTTACGCTGGTGTGTGTATGATCGATAAGCCCATGTGAATGGAAGAGCAGGGTGCGGTGGCACGGTCAGTACAGCCAAGATAGGTAGTAGATATGTAAACTAAGAATACCAATTTTTTATTCAACAGTCAAGCAACAACAGCAAATGGTGATGATGAAAACAGCCAAGCCGAAGGTGCGGCCGAAGGCGCAGTTGGTTATTCTCGACCAACTGCTGAGGGTAATAACAACCATCCCCAACAACAACAACAAAATCATCCCCACTATGAAAACATCTATGAATCCATTGAGCAGTATGCAGTTGGTGATGCTGCTGCCAATAATCAACCAGCAGTAAATAATGTTGCTGCTGTTGCTGCTGTCGCTGGCGTTGCTATCGTCCCTGCTGAAGCGAATAATAATGAAAATTTGGAAGCTGTACCCAATAATAATATTCCTCCTCAACAACCACCACTACCACAACCACAACAACCCAATCAGCTTCAAGGTACACCACAAGCTCAAGCACAACAACCTAGTAACGCACAAGTTGCTGCTGCTGTCATAAATAACCTCAACCAGAGATCCAACAACATTACAACCAACAATGTCAACAATAATCTGAATATTGGTTATCGAAACGATCTATACGATCGCACAAATAATTCCCCTGCATACGATGTACCACGATCGGTGCGAAGCGGCCTGGGCATGCGGCGTAACTTGCAGCTAGATCTGCATGGTTTGAATCGGAATCGATGTGGAGTAGGAACCGGAGGAGTGGGAAGTACCTTCAAATCTGGATCAGCTCCACCGTTTTATGCCTGTCGCCAGAGGAGCTTTGACGACACCGAATCTCATCATTACTACAACATGAATTACAATCCGAGTTTACGTTATGAGAACATTTACGAGCAGATCAAGGATGAACCGATCTATCGCAATGTGAATGGTGGCTCTGCTCGTGTCTATGGAAGACTGAATGTTATTGGTCACGGAATCGGTCGAATTGAACGGCACTTGAGCTCTTCATGTGGCAATATCGATCATTACAATTTGGGCGGCCACTATGCCGTCCTGGGACATTCACATTTCGGAACGGTTGGACATATTCGTTTGAATACTGCTTCTGGGGTAAATGGCGCTCCAGCAGCTGCCGGAGGAGCACAACAAAAAGATAACAATGTCAAGAATAGTACATCATCATTTTTCAGTTGCTTGGGAGGAGAAAACTCGCAGAGTATGAATAATATTTACAGGGCGACAGGTGGTACAACCAATACTGGTAAAGAAAATATAAATACAATTCAGGCAGCGGGTACATCATCCTGCGCCCGTGCTTCCACCTCAGCTGCAGCTTCCGGTAGTGGAACTATAACCAGGCCAACAGGTTTGTATACAAGTTTACTGGTAGAACCTTTTTTTAACATATGTTTTACAGGTGCAATCCCAAAAATGAAGTGCGCATCCAAGCCTACTCCAAGTACATCAACTCAGGCGTCAACTACACAGCCCGCACCCCAGAATCCACCAACAAAAACTCCCTCAAGTCCCGAGCACTCGAGTACTTTAAACCGCATATCTAAATCATCTTTACAATGGCTGTTGGTTAACAAATGGCTACCACTATGGATTGGTCAGGGTCCAGATTGCAAAGTAATTGATTTCAATTTCATGTTCTCACGCAACTGCGATGGATGTGAGTATACAACAGATAATGCTGTTGTACCCGGACCGCAACCTCTTCCACAAGATATTGTCCGTTTCAACGGGCGCGCCGAGATGCATGCACGTCGAGATCCAAGTGGTCGGCCACTAAGAAGCACTCTCTCTCGCTTAAAGGAGTCTGAGTTAGCCGGTCGTAACCGAATCGAGGAGAACAATTACGAAAATGTGCATGTTCACTGGCAAAATGGCTTTGAATTTGGAAGATCTCGAGACAATCAAGGGGCACAAGTCGAACAACCATCTCGGCCAACTCTCACTCGTGCCAGGTCCGAGAGTCCCAATTTCAGCCAACGAATGAGAAAACAACGCAAAGATGCAAAATACTCGGATCCATTCAAAAACTACGAGCTGAACACTGAGAATAATACATTCAAACCACGACCAGCCGGAAGGGAGAGAAGCAATGGATCGTTTAGCTTAAGAGAAGACAACTCAACAGATGACGGACAGGGCGCCGCCTGTATGGAAACAGCTTCAGTTGATTCTGAAAGCATCGACTTAATCGGACCTGGCGCTCCTGTAGTACAAGAACCGCCAATTGCACAAGAAGATCAAACAGACTCCGATGGAATCGGAGAAGACTTCGAACCGCGGACTGAACAAAACCAAGACTAAAGCCGTGACACACCCATGTATTCATGCAACATGCCAATTTTTGTCGATAGACAACTTTAAATTTATTCGAACTTGTAGTAGTTTAGCAAACTCAAACAAAACCACTCGCAAGGATATTTTTTTTTTAGATGTAAAGTTCAAGCTAAACTCTGTAGCATTGCATTCGTAGATTTTTATCACACAAATGGCTAAATCAGTGAGACATATACATATACTTATATACCCTTAGTGTAGACTGCTTGTATTCGTTTCCATTAAGACAATTTTAAGGTTGTGTTTAAATCTTAACTGCTAATTCTATTTGCCCCTTTTTGATGTATTTATGATTGCTATATTATTATATTTGTATGTTTTCTTTTAAAGGATTTCGTTACATATTTTTAGCGAGACTCCTTTTATTCTGTAAATTTTTGTTCCAAAATGCTGTTTGCCGTAATGATAAATAAAGTATAGTTATATGAAAAAGTTGGTTTAACTTCTCTTTGCTGCATATGAGCTATAGGGTTAGGCTTGCAAATTGGAGATGGATCGCAAGGCTTCTTCGTTGAGCTGGTTGCGTGTTTAGACTAAGCGGCCATTGTGCCTAGACCTTACTACAAAGCAGAGTTTAAATATTATACAAAATGTGGCCATTAGATTGGCTTCGTAAGCAGCACAAAAAAAAAGGAAATAGTCAGCAATACTATGATTAGGCACTTGATTACATTGAAGCCCTAAATAGAATAGGAGTCGTACTAAATACGAGACTCTGTTTCAAGGAACAACCTCAAGTACGAAAGAACCGATCACCCGTACGAATCACAAATCAAGTAGTTCATCAATGGTACGAATCATTCCCAAACAGAGGTACCAAATCACAGTCAAAAACTACCCGGGTACGAGTAATAAGCGAGAGACGTTCTCTCGACCCTGTCGGCTCATTGAACTTACAAAATACATATTATTAAAAGAGAATATATTATTAAACTCCATCCCTATTAAAAAACAAAAAAAAAAACACATCTAATCCCATAACAACCAACCTGCTTTCGAAACAAGTACTACTTAAACATTCCATCTCCAATCGGCCAAAAAATCCCCATGGAAAAGTCCTTCAAATATCATTTTTATCAAATATTGACATAAGTTAATTGATACACACGCCAACAGGCTGTCCCACCCACATTATACAAAATTACGAACCAGAAGAACGAGCAGTTATATCGGTTATACGGATACATGTAGGTTTTCCATTTAAAACTCACCACGGTCAATATGGGAACAACTGAACTCTGGGTAACTTCCATCAAGCAGAATCCACCCTATGTCGATTTAAAATTGCCTACACATGACCATCGACCATTGAGTTGGCATGCGGATACGTTTGTTGGCCCAATCTATGCAAAAGCCCTTTCAAGGTATTCATTAGATAGAGGATGTGTTGTTGTTAAGAGTGTAAATTTAAATTGCAAAATGCTCTTTTCGCATGAAATGAGCTGTCCGGACAGCATGAGCAACATGACGTCATTATATTATCTATTATTATTTTATTATTGCCATTATTATATGGAAATGGTATGCTGTAGTTAAAAGAACTTTACAGTGCAAATAATGGTTTACCATTTAGCATGGAAAACGAAAGAGCAGTCACATGAATAGAAAAGTTATTAGTCTACCTTTGATATTTTGCAAAGTAAAAGCTGATATCGTTTCCCCTGGCAGCATGGATCCATTGGTTGTTGTCTCTTCGTTAGGTGGCCTGAGTGGACCTGGGCAGAAGAAATTACCCAATTTTCTCAAAGACTGTTCTAATAATTTGTTTGCTAGTTCTCAGCAATTGGACTTACTATGATATGTTCATATGTGGATAATATACATTATGCCATTATCAGATGCGAGACAGCCAGTTCCCAAAGGGCAAGTGAACTGATTGTGGTATGAACATGCAAAAAAATATTATTCGCCGCTTTGGCATTAAGTATACCAATTTGAAACACAGACAAAGCTTAAGTCAGATTGACTAGATCACTAAGATCTTCGAAGCAGTATTCGCCTAGAGTTTTTAGAGAGAAGCGGACTGTATCGCAAGTGGTTAGTGCGTTGGCCTACGGAGCAAGGGGTTCCAGGGTTCAATCACTAGAAAACACCGCAACTCTCTCAAGCGTCTGACAAACATCCGTGAGTACAGCTGTCACGAGCCATCTGACATCTCTGCCCTATCAGACACTTTTGTTTTCTTTTTTACTTTATCAATGGAATAGATACGGACCATTCGACCATATTGTCAAAGAAGTTATGGTCTACATTCTCTTTGGCTAGTTTGCTTACTTTGCTATTGTCTCGAATAGGGCTACGTCGCATCTGGCAACTATCACGTTATTGTCAACTTCGATCGTACTATTGGGCACGGACTCCAGAAATTGCCTTCGATGCGTCTGTCCATACTTCTATCGCAGACTTGTTTCAAATCTCTCCCTTAACCAAGCATTTTTGCTAGAAATCCTGCCCACTTTACGACACATCATGCTTAAGAAATTTATAACAATTTCATACTTTCTTTCCAAACGGATTGTGGTATAGTTTATACTTGGATTTTTATAATTCATAGTGCGTACTTTATTTTTAAAATGTCCATCCCTTTTGATCCGATTAGCTAAATCTCTCAAGGTCTGTTTGGTACAAGATTTTAAGCTAAGGTCACACCACCCCAAAGTGAACACACCACTGTTATCAGAAGAAGAAATTCATTTATTCAAATCTCTGGAAACCATCACCTTTAACTCAAAAACGCCCGTCTCTTACCGAGGTGTTTAAACAATTGGATGTGTTCATGGTCAACAGAATTCGCGTCGCGAGATGCAATGATTTTTCGTTATATTTATGTTTTGAATTGCTTGACCATGAACACAGCCTTCTTTGGATACTGGACGAAAAGGACATCTCAAGAATTGCATGGCCGAACAACTTGCAAGCCATCACCTCATTACAAGGAAATCTAGGCTAGGTTAGGCTTGGTTTTCTTGCAAACGACCTCTGTAGAAGGTAGTCCTGTAAATGCTTTTTGTACTCAGTCGGTAGTCGGGTAGTCGTTAAGGCTGCGGTTGTAAAGGAACTTGCCCTAAACCTATGACGGTGAAAAATGCAACCTATCAGACTTCCAATACAAGGAATGTATTTTTCAAAATAGAAAAGGCAGCAGGCTTAAACCAAAGAAAAGAAACCAATTGAATGTACATAAATCGATAAACAGCAAAATGTCTAATATATGCTAAATAGGAGTTGAATACAGTACATATTTAGACAAGCAAAAACCGAATCATCATGAAAATTTAATACCGTCTTCTTTCTATGCCGTGCACAGCATGAAGTGCGCATACCCACTATATCATCGTGTACATAAATTCATAATTCCAACCCTCGTCCTTACTACTCCATCATCCGTTTGTGTTGTTTCGAGTTGGAAAAAAAGTGGTATACACAACCCAGCCAAGAGGAGAGATCGAAAATAAAATATTTTAAATCGAAACCATAGCGGTGTTCTAGGCATGAACTCGACCTAAGACTTGAGAGCTCATAAAAAGGGAAACTCTCACTATGTAGCTGAACGAACCTGACTGTCCTGTGTAGATACATGCATATTTTATATTAAAGCCCATGTACATTCCATTGCTTTCGGACTACAAAAACACATTTACATGATTCGAAACATGGGAGAGAGAATTTTCGTTCCTGTGAAGGTCCTGCGTATAACATCCCCTGCACAAATATGTGAACTAGATGGATGGGTGGGATAGGTGGATGGGAAAACTTGAAACAAGAGGGGTTGATCAATATTTAGTTTATTACTGAATGTGTACATTTGCTCCAATAGGAAATGTGAGAGGGCGTGTCAGCAATTTTCATAATGGATACCAATAATCCTGTGCAAGGCTTTTTCCGAATAAAACAAGTTGCAGGTTTTAATTAATTACACTTTGGAGTGCGAGTACCTACAAACATATGTGCAGATGTGTTGAATGCATTTTAAGTTAATTTAGTTTTATTTTGCGGGATTATAGGTCGAAGAATTCGCTAAGAATTGAATGCAGTCGAGGAGTTTCGAGTATTCCACCATGAATGGAAAGTATTTGAGTTTCGACGAGTGCAGCAAATGTACAAAATTCTTGAAGTTGGATTGTTGAGAATTTTCAGAAGTATTTTGCTCTCTGTAAGAGTTTTCCTCTTGGTTTGAACTTTTTTCCATCTAGATTTAGAACTTACAACTTCCATTCATTATTAAAGGGCTAGCAGTGACTAATAGATTCAGTTGATACTTATAACTTTCAAAATTAAATTATTTATAGATAGATAACACAGTCACTAAAATTCGACTTTCAAAACTCAATGCATTGACTTTTTTTTTTTTTTTTAAATTCATTTTTGTTTATTAATTCATTAATACTTACATGCTAGACAAAATTGTTTAAAACTAGCTTAACTAACTTAACTATGTTATGACTAACTTACTGGCCCTATGCGGGCGCTCTAAGCTAAACTTAATGCTTAACCTATGTCTTTCGACGTATCCTAACTCAATGCATTGACTAGCTACATATGTATGTACAAGGCTTAAGACGATCCCTTGTTGAAAATACGCCTGCTTCAAACCACCAAAAAAAGGCAGAACTTCAGCTCAGGGCACAAATTTTCGTGGACTGAAGTGATCTATGTTTAGTTCCTTTGTGCACTTAAGGCCTTTCAATGACCATTCGTCATTCTCTACTTTCAGTCAACAAATTCTTATCAAAAGTATAGTCGAAGCGAAAAGGTTCAATACCTTCTTGACTTCGTGCGCTCATTATTGGTAATATTTACTACACCAAGTTACATGTGTGCCACCAGAGTATTATACTTGGCTTCCTTAAAACTTGTAGCTCACAACGGGTTTAGTGTTTTAATAGAAACTAAACAATAATAAACAATCTCATCAAACTGGTGTAAGACCTCACTTAGATTCCAGATAAACCAAGTTACTTTGGAAGTAAATTTGTTTTCTATTTTTAGAGATTCGACTTGACAGACATGTCCTTAATATCGACACAGGTCCTGCTACCAAATTCAATGCCAAAGAAACAGGACCTGTTAATCTGGAATCATAAAATCTCAATCTAGCATCGAATCCAAGATTGATTTTCATAGTTTGCATAGGGCAGCATATGCAAGACCGAGTTTATCTTATTCCAAACTTTTTAAACCAATAAGAACTGGACCCCGATAATAGCGAAAATGTAGACTTCGATGTGAGATGTGGCTGCAAATGGATTACGTAATGCGGTATCAGCTCTAAAGTATCATAAATTAGGTATAAGAAGAAAAATATACTTCAGGTCGGTGCAGTTCTCCCTCTTATTCCAAAAGTAAAATAAACGCGGGAATTTATTTATTTTATTGCTCTCAAGTTGCCAACCGTTCGAGCATGCTCCGTAGAACCTTAAGGCATTTGATCATTCTCTACCAAAAGTCTTTCGTTACAGACTGGGGAAACTGTGGCACTCACTACTTCCGAACTGTTTCGCTGACCGAAGATCTGCCGCCTAATCCGAGGAAAGACAAGACAATCACAAAGGAAATGACCCAAATTATCGTTGCTCTCTCGACAAGGACCACAGACAGTGGTCGCTCTAAGATACTTAGTAAAAGGAAAATGTCCCGCAAATCTTTTCTACTGAGAGCCAGAAATAATGCCATTGATATTTATCAAACATTCGGGACCATGAACTTAGTCTGCCCAGAAGCTGGAGAGCCATGACTAAGCTTGTGCATTTTAGATCAGTTGAGACAGTGCTCAGTTTAATTCAAATCTGTTTTCTGAACTAGTTCGGTTTTATAGTGCATTTAGTTTTGTTTAGTTTTGTTCTCAGCAAATTCGGTCTTCTCCGATTCGATCCTAAACTACACCTATCCACCGGCAATGAAGCCTCTGTTACGAAAAGAGCCAAGCGCATGTTTACGTCTTGAGATATCAACCTATAAACCTTGCTTAGCAATCTCAGAAGATATCTCATTTCAATCAACCCTGACAAGAGTCCAAAAATTCAGTTAGCGACCAAATTGAAAGAGTTCCTCCATTCTCGAAGTATTTTGAAGCCTGTTAAAGGCTTGAACAAGGGCCTAAGCGCAGTTTGATTGACACTAAAGATTCAGATACTCCACCTCCTCTACCTATTATTTATCATACATATATTCGGAAACCAACATACATAGATTTGACTTGAAAAACAGTAACATGTTTCCCAACGAGTAGTGAACATCCACGAAGAGTCCATTACAGCCCAGTCCTTGCTCAGACTTCCAAAGAAAGTCTGAACGAAACTTGGACGGCGACTTTTGTCGATTTAAAAACACCAATGTTGTTATTTTTAAAAACACACGAACTATCAATTCCAATTGCAAAGTGTCTGGTTCAAACTGCATTATCAATTCACGGTGATGGAATGAAGGCCCTTTTCCAAGAACACATTTTTTTAATAAAAAAACAAAGATTGGTTTTTATTTACATAAATATGCAAACAATTTTTTATAAGGTTACATGGTTGCGTGAATGGAGTACATCACGCTGAAGTTTCAAGAACATCCATTGCACACTTAATAGTAAATATGAAATTCTATCTTCCAATGGAGACATCTCTGAAATTTATTCTCAACACGCTATGCTCCACCTAAACTAATAAAAACAAAATTCATCAACTTTATATTGGCAAAACACGACAACCAGTTTTATCAATAAAATGAAACACCACCAGCCGTCATCCCATTCAAGGCGACTTACATAAATTGTTTATCTTAAAACAAATTTGCGAGTAATTAAAACTGCATAATACAATGACCTTCTACCTACGCAAACGTATTAATTACACATTACAAAGGACATCTCGGATTCACCATGTGCACTTAAGTCTCCGTTGAAGCACGTTTTAAAATACACCACTCAAATTTGACACGGATATTTGCATATCGCTTTGATGTCAAAAATGCATAATTCTAATTCTTAAGTAAACGTTAAAAGGGAACAATTTCAAAAGCCCTTTAAAATCCCACTGGATGTACCCATAGTAGGGTATGCTACGCCCACCATAAACGGCTGAGTTGTAAAAGAGTCAAAAGTCTGTATGGCGGCCGATACTTGCCATGTCACCCTTGCCGTCAAATTGTGACTGTGCGTCCGTGTTAGACAGTCGTGACATTTAAGGATATGACAACATATTTTTGTATTAAAAACCCCACAAAGAACAAGAGGATGTCACGCGGGTCTTGTAATATGAATAATAACGACAAAGTCCTTAAATAATGCCATAGATGATGCAAGATGCACGGCGACCAAACCAGGAAGTCAAGAAGCACTTGACAGTTAGCGCCCTTGATATCCCGCTGCCGTCGTCGTCGTTGCCATCATCATTAGAGCGTCGATTTAAAAGAAATATACTTATATATATTTTTTCTCGTTCGATTGAGATTCCAATCCATGGCTATTGTAATTGATCATCGTATCACTGGGCGTGGATGGTTTTTTTTTTTTTGTATTACACTGCTTTGCTTTTATTTCCTATCGATGTGAAGAGCACGGGAATAAATGGGAAAAAGGACATTTACTTTGACAAGCTCTCCTGCCAGCTATGGGATCCACTTGTATGTCATTTCATTTTGTTTGATGTTTACCGAAGACCGATCTTGATTATTATTATACGCACTTGGTGACAGGATTGTGGTGAGTACACATTTCATTGACATTAATGAAATTCTTTATGTATTTTTCTTCTTTGAATGTGAAGTGTCAATTAGCTTAATTAAAAGAGATTTATTCGTTCGTATGACTGGGTTTCATCATCTGGGATTACAATATGGGTAAGTATGTGTGCTGTTTAAATTATTATTTAAATTTAAAACAATTTGTATACATGCCTGTCATTTCGTTTGAAAATGTGTATAAAAACCACGCCTACATTTTTTAGCTGCATAATGACACTACTGCCGAAATTTAATTACTTAAATGAGTGGATTTGGTTTAACGACAGACTTACGTATGGTTATCTAGAAGAGCTATTCATTTGAGCCTGTTTACAGCAGGATGTCATATTACGGCAATCCAGATATTCAGATTTTGTAAATTTCATGGATTTTTTGACGTTTTGGAAATGTCAATCAGTCGACAAAAGGGGTGGAAACAAATTTAAAAACTCACAAAGTAAAAAATGAAAATACGAAAGTAAACAAATTTAATTTCTGTGAAAACCATTAATTTTGTTTTAAAAAGGATTTGCTGATGAAAGCCTATCTAATTTAATTGGTTCAGAAGCAAAAGTCATCAGACAGGAGTATCAATCTGAACACATTATTGTAAAAAAAAAATCCAATCCGACAGTCTTGTGAAAACAAGCTCTTTGAGTTACTTGCAGATAGGGAGTGAGCATGGTAGACACCAAGCAGATCAGACCTTGGTCCTTAAAAATACTTTTTTGCCAGGTTGACAGAATTGCGAAAGCAGCTTTAGGTTTTCGGTTCTGAAACACACAGCGTCGGATATTCGTTTGGGAATCGAACCTGTAAGCTTCTCTTTAGTAGTTCGATGTACTAACCACTGAGCCACGGTGATCCATGGTGTTCGACTAATGTTAACTTGAGGGTTGAGGTTGAAAAGAACCAGGGACTTTTGTTTTTGTCAAACGGGGGGCTCTTCCGGCACTGTCTCTTTTTCTGAAAACCTGTCTTATTCTTGGAAATCTCTACCAGCCTAGGCTCCGAAAATGTCGAAGTAACCCGAGTAAAGTGTCCTCCCTGGTCTGTTATTTATAATGCTGCAATTTTCTCTTATTTAACACTCGATCTTATAAGTTCTACAAGTAGGTCCAATTTTTATGATCAAAACACGACTTTATACTCTGGTGGATCCCCTGATATACCGGTATTCAAGTATACGAAATAACAGACAAATTAGCAAGAAAGGGTTCTGAGCAAAATTTGACAATGGCTCTCCTTCCCCTTTCATCCACGATGCCGAGATGCAAAGCACTCTTATCTCGTCATGTCTCCAGAAAAGCCTGTGTAATCCTTTTCCATGCTTATTACTGCGCACTAAATTGTATCCCTGCACCATATGTCCTAAGGCGCTACTACATTACAAACCATCCATTAAAATTGAAACAAAACAGTGGAACAAACTATTCAATTGGCCCAATTCATGATACATATCTAGGAGTCAAAAACTAGTAACAAGGACACACAAAACCCATAATACTTGTAATTTTAACCCACGCACACGAGTTGTATATTTAAAATTAATACGAAGAACCCTATTTATCACGAGATCCTTTCAATCTCTAATGAAGTTTAACGAATGAAAGCCCAAGAATAGATAATCTATTCCGGATGTTCTAATGTCGTTATATACAATTTCCAAGAATCCTCTTCATTGTTACTTTCGCCCCTGTGACCTGTTAGTACATCATTTTTTTTTTTATGTGTCTATTCGTAAATGAAAAGGATCCCAGAAATGGGCTTACGTAAGGTAGATGTATATTAATATCAAAAGAATTTCAAAATTCTTTTCACTCAGTCGATTAAAAGGAACTCAAATCAACTTGGTATCCTTCGTAGCGACAACATTACGAACAAGGATCACACTCATACTCTACACTTAATGGATGCATTCTAGTACGAGTCCTTTTTTGCTCTCATGCGAAGGTGGCACGTTGGATAGATATCAACAGTCGAAGCGTGCTTTTTTTTTTCTCCACAACAACAATGTACAATGTATCTGTATACTGTACACCGTATAACGTATTCATTCAACACATGAAGTGGAAATCCTGAAAATCCTGGCAAAATTCACATATGCGTAAGAGATTAACTCTAATACCTCAGCTTTCTATTCGTCTACACGTAAAGATGAGAATTTTTCGTGTCGAGTAGGGCATACATATAAGTAGTAAAAGAAGAGAGGCAAAAGTCCTTGCCCCGGACCCATTCATACACAGTTCGAGGCTCAGCATTATTTTATTGATGCTGATGCTGATGCTGGCTCTTGTTGTGCCCCCAGAGTGATGTCTCCATAGAAACGATATTTCTTTCGATTGTTCTCAGGTGTGAATAAGATGCAATAGACGTTTATTAGAAAGGCCATGCCTCGAATATTTGACGCCTTTCGAAATTGCTGAACTATAATAATTGATCCATGTTACGTTAACATGAATAATTTTCAATGTGCACGACGCCATCCTCGCATTTTGTTTTCATTTCGAATCTGGCTTGTATGTATGTACTTGGAAAATCCTCAATTGCTGTTATTCGCATTCAGGAGAGGACAGAGGAGACGAATATTGCATGTCATCCTTTTTATTTTGTGTATTTTATGGTTTTTGTTTTTGTTTTTGTATTGGAACGGTGTGGTGTGTCACCTGAATGCGATAAATGGTAACTGTGGCGTAAATTTTCGAGGCGCATGACTTACAGCATCGTTATCCTCTTTCCTGTGGGGACGAGTATGTGGAAAAAAAAGAAAATCCCTCTCCAAGAATTGCGGCTTCTGAATAGGTACAAGTGGAATTGTAGGATCTAGGTTTTTTTTCTCCTACGAGTAGTATCCTTTAATATTCAGAGAAGTTTCGTTTTTGTTTTTGAGATACTTTGGAAATTTATTCCAGTAGTTTCGAGTAAACACATACATAGGTACATCCTTGGGTGAATATCTATTGATTAGTGGCAGTTATTTGAATGCATGCATGCAAATCAAAGTGCTAAAGGTGATTATTCATAGATTGCATGAAAAAGGATGTAACGAAGACCATACCATTCCAATTCAGAAACAAATTATGGAGGGATGCAGCTCTTGTAAATGAAAAGGTTTAAATAATACAGATACTTCTGGTACATCTCTACTTTGTTCTTTCGATTTTTTTCTTATTTTGTAAGATGCAGTAAGTGGGCTTATGCAACCGTTATTGGAATTATTAATATACATACATATGTGAGTCTACACACAATATTTAATGTGATTGCTATTGACGCAAGCACAGGTAATATGCATAGATTCTCGAGAAATACTTGTAGGACAGTCCATTACAGGAAAGCTAGAAAAGTTGTCATGAATCGGGTACCGCAGGATTGGAATTATAATTCTAAAGATTTAATTTTCTAAAAACAACATTCAAACATAGAAGTGAAACTCTTGGATGAATCGGTGTAAATCTGGAACGAAACGTTGCACAGAGCTAAGAGCTCTCGAACTTTATAGATGCAGTGGAATGTAGAATAGAAGCGACTTAACCGACTTTCAAGGCATTTTTCCTTTTTAGCTCAGAGCAGAGCAAAGCAGAGCCCTTTTTTCGACAATTCACAACTAAAAGAAGAAAAACGCCTTTAGTCAGGAATCATGCTCGATTCCCAATGCAGCGTGCGAGGGAAACTAGATCGGGACGAGAAATCCCTGTCGTGGTAAAATCGTTAATTTTGACAATGAATTTGACACTTTTGACAGGGAGTTCACCATAATCATACATATGTATGTGTTAAACGAAAAAACCACACAAGCGAACACAATCTTTCTCTTTCTGGCTGTTTTACAAAGTCTCATCAGCCTGGTGTCACGGTAGACTCGTCTTGCTCTCATTCTGCATTGTGAATCAGGTATGAGGACATCATCATTTCAGCTTTTGTTCGATACGATGTTACAAAACGTCCACACAGTCGATCACATTTTAATACTCGATCCAAATCGATATCCATTCCTACTCATCGATTTCAAGCCAGCATGTGACACCGTCTATAGAAACGAGCTACACAAATCCATGTTCAAACTTTGACATGGCTCCCCAACTCGTCCGCTTATTCAGGATGGCGATAGAGAGCACTCGTTGCGTTATAAAGGTTGATAACAAACGCACCGAGACCTTTGATGTCAAAAAGTGGACCCAGACATTCTGTCAAATGACTTTTTCAACATTACTTGACAGGATTGTGTGAAACTCACACGGCAACATACGTGGCACAATCTTTCAAAAGTTTGTGCAACTACTAGCGTTTGCAGACGGCTGTCTGGATTTGACAGAATTTGGAAAAGTTGATCCAGTGATAAATGAAAGCAAAACTAAGTATATCCTGTCAAGAAGAAGACACAACATCGACGGGCAAAACGTCAAAATGAAGAGCTACAGCTTCGAGGGATTTTGTCAACCTCGTCTCTGCTGTAAATTCTGATAATGACATGTCAACAGAAATTATACAAAGAAAAAATCTTGCCAATCCCTGTTTTTTGAGTTTTAAGACTGTAGGAGCAGTAAAGTCTCATCCCGAACAATTAAGAAGATTCTGAATAGAACCTTCGCTTTATGGTTCTGATGTATGAAATCTAACTAAAACGGATGAGGACATCCTTGGCCATTTCTTTCGTTTGAGGAAGAGATTCAACGACGAACTAAACGAGTTGTGCAGCAACACTGATCTAGTCAAAAAAGTGGACATCAGTGGTCTAAGATGGCTAGGACATATAGAGGGGATGGACAGAGTCTTCGAATTTAACCTGTAGGGGCAACACAGTAGAGGACGACGTCGCCTTAGGGTTGAAGGGACGTCAATGGACTTGAAGTGCGAAACTAGAGACAGTTAGCTAAGAACCGGACTAACTGGAGAAGCTTGTTAGTCGAAACCCGGTTTCGTCACTTCAAAGGATTCTTTCTTTATTTGTCCTTTTTGCTTACCAGCGCATAGAGTGGATCTTTAAAAGATGAGTGTGTCAGCAACTGAAAAAGGAGGACATTTTAAATTCATTTCAACATAATGTGTAATTTTTTCAACACTATGTAGATACATTGGAGTTTCAAGAGACCGAAGTGGTTTCGAAAAACTTGGCCATTTATTACTATAGTCCTTGATAGTTCTTGTATGTAATGGAACAATCCATTGGAAATTCGTACTAAGTTCTCTTGGATGGATGATGTTAAAACAGGATGAGAGCTTGTATTACATTTTCCATTTCATTCCCTTAAAAATAAATAATCCTTCTTCAAACATTCATACGAATCCATCCACTCACGTATTTTCACCTGATCTCAAAATCGAGGGCGAAAGGTGTAAATAATCCCCTCGTTGGCTGTTCAGCTAAAACATCCCTACGCATAAATCACGCCATAATATTATTCACTTACAGGTGTATAAGGTCTCACGCAAAGGGCGCGAAGGTCGTGATACTCCTTAATTTGTCTTTTCTGCTCGAATGACAGATAAGTCCGTTTCAGCCAGACCGCGCTGTCACTGAGTATAAAAATCACCCATCCGAATGTGGGTAATCGGACAGTGAATCAAGTGCCACCCCTATAACAAATTTAACCAAACAACAAGCATTGTCAACATGTAATGACAGGATTTTAACCAGCAGTGGGGGTTGATTTCGAACCCTTGCCATCACCATCATCGAAACGATTGTCTTGAAATTGTTGAAGGCGTTCAACCAAGAGCTGAGATTCCTTTATTATTCGCACTGCGGAACCTTATGTGATGATGACATGAAAGGTTGGAATTTTAATTCGAAATCACTTGTGTTCGGGTATGGTATAAACCTCTTCGGGTGAGGAAGTTGTTACGTTTGATAGGGACTTAAGTAGATAGTAAATTAAGTCCTCGTTAAATTTGCCGAAGGTGACCACTTGAGCGTATGGTGAAAATGTTTCCAAAAACTTTATCGTGATGGTCGTATGTAAATGTGTGTTGTGGTGTGCCTTGCTGAGCAAGCGAGGTCGTAATTGTTTGGAATTCACTAGCACGCATTGAATGATCTCCTTACACGTGCTAGCACCATAATTCAATTACCATGAAGTTGGTTTCGAAAATAAATCGTAAAAAGAGGATAAGGGATGAAAACTGACGGATTTTTTAGAAGGTAATCGTATGGTTTATTCGGAGATAGTCTTATACCAATAAACCATAGATATATATACATGCAACTCGCAGTTCCTTCCCATAGAATCCTTCTATCTTTAAGTGACAATTTATTCTACACTCCCTGAACATTTCAAGAATATGAACTTTCAAATTAAGACGCTAGCACATCCGTAGAAATTGGAAAAAAAATTCAGAGTTTAACCGGAACGCCCACATTTTGGGGGCGTTTTAAAAAAAACCTTGTTTTACTAAAATTATCACAAAAAGCTAACTTAGACTCCCTGCCTTTTGTCCTCAAGTCCCTCCCAACTGCTCTAACATCTACACCAGGTACATACATACATATGTACATACAGAGGCTGCCGATAGAAAGTACAAGACTTATTCGGATGGTCGTGCCCAAACTGCCAGCACCGTGCCTCAGTCCGAAGGGCATACACTATATTTCAGGCAAAAACTACTTATTAATCGAGAATCCAATAAGTAAGTAAATGCTCTGGGTTCCAACACACGGCGGTCAGGACCACGTTGTGAATATTCATGCTATGTACCTCTGCTCCTATAAACACTATTAAGTGTTACCAGAACATAGCGCTTTATTTGATGCACTACAACTTAAGCTCGACCTAGACGAAAACCACACTACATGTCAGGACTAGAACCAGTTTATCAAGATAATACGTACACTGATGCGATGCCTCTATTGACTTAAGGGTTTCCACTTAAAGAAAAAAGAGATTTATGGTTACGATATCATGACATCTGTTCTTACTATGAGTTCAAATTACTTTAGTCCCCAGATTAGGGTATCCTGCTCTTGAGAATGGTTCCGCTAGACATTTACTTACGTTTTGAAGGAGCTAAGAACAGAAGAAACTTACGACCGAAGTAACTTTTTGATACTTTGCTTGGTGATATATTATCCATTTGTGTGAATACCGAGCACCATTCCTATTTATGTGGGATAGGAGGAAAGCAGACCTTACACTTGAAGTCTAAGTCTGAATATGGATCTTAATCAACAAATTTCTCCACTTAGCCCAGTTATTAGCAAACTGACCTTCATACCTATAATCTAGGCGTTGTCATAAGAAAAATTTACAAATACCTCTCTTTCGCGAATAGCTTAATCAATATTGTTCTGAATCGCCTTTGGATTGTTCGCATAGCATCCATCTGTAAAGGCATCCTATAAAAACACTCAGATCACACGTCAAAAGAACATATGAGTCAAGACGAAACCATTTATAAATCTTGTCAAAGCGAGAGACTTAGTCTCAAAAATATATAGCCATGTCCAACTTTCATTAGTTTCTTCTTAGCATTTTTGAAATGCATTCTAATTTCATTAAAAAATAATTAGATCTGGGAACCTCTCGACTTATTTGTTTGATAGAGATTCATAGAAGACCTTGATCAAGAAGGGAAGCTTTTGTTTTTGTATAACATATTCAGAAAATATCAGAATTTTATAATTTTTCATTGATAGAAAATTGTTTCTCCACTTAAAGGTACATATGTAATACTCCTGTTTGTGAATATATTTCCAGGGTCTTTTTTAAGCTCGCATGCTATTTCATAAAAATAAATGTAAACAGGCCTTTTATCGGAAGTTCATCGTAATGAAGTTCACTTTACCTTGAATCTGCTGGCAAATCCTACTGTCTCTGGTATGAAAAAGGTTGGAATTTCCAACGAATGGTATCTTGAAAAAGTAGCTGGAGAAAAGTATCAAATTCGCATTACATTGTCATTCTTATTTTTAATTTTGTTTAAGGAATTTATAAGTTTTTTTATTGAAATCAAAAGAGCAGGGCCATATTGTATATGTATATGGTTACTTCTGACATTTATAACTTTTAAATATCATAACGAGAGTATAATTAGTTCTTGGTTTAGTATGAGAAGCTGTGAAAGAAAGGAACTTACGATCATAACGTGTTAAGTCATGGTCAGGCGATTATCAGGTCTGCAAATATGCTGCACATCAGGTGAGAATGACATTTCAACCTGCAACGTCAAAGTGGCAGTTGACACCTTTGTTAGACTAATTATGTTTACACAAGACTGAAGAACTGGATTGGTCTGAAGATTTTCGTGGTTTTCCTCTTTGACGTTTTGGTTCTTGGTGTCAATGGAATTGTCACTAACAAATTCTTTTTACAACAAATAAAATTGTTTACTTTGGTATTCTTTTGTTTGAGAATGCAATCCTAACCTAAGCCGTTCAGCTTCGTCCTTTGTAAAAATAGAAAATAAAATAGCATTTAATTTTTTTATGAGAATAATATTTTATTCATGTACGCTTAACATCTAATCAATAGATATATATATATATAACTATACAATTTGACCGGTGTATACATATAAATTTTTTTTTTGTTTTTTTGTTTTATTTATTTCTAAATTCATTTCCTTCGTTCCGTTACACATAATATTAACACACAATGTTCTAACATATATTCTTCGGCTATCAATTACAATTTATACATTTTGTTTTATTTATATCTGTTGTTTCAAAGAACAATCTACTTTTATGTTTATAAATATGAAATCCCGTCTGGTTTTTATGTTTACTAACTACTTTTAGTACATCAATGCATTATAACTTGTCTAGTTGAGGAAACAAAAACGAAAAACAAGTTAATAGAACCATCTTAGGGGGGTGGGTGGTGTGTGTTTGTGTATCTTTTTACAATTATTGCACATGTTTAATTAATTTTAAATCACATCATTTATATTCAAAGAGTGCAGTCACAATTAGTGGGTTCGATTGGATGGCGGGCAGGGAGTTGCTTTGTGATAGGGTTTCGGTGGATCACAAGAGTGCTGATCCCTAGTCTCAATCCCATGGCGCGAATGATCACATTTATGACATTTACATATCTAATTGAAACTGAAGCCTCGTTTGTCGCCGTTTGAGGTCAACGCTGGATTGTGGCTGTTCATGCTCATCGTTCGACATCAATCGATGAGAATGCTTTTGGTCGCTGATGCCAAGGTGTCCGCATAGTACCTGTGTCAAAAGACTTTCGCGATAAATGGCACCTGGTCCATTCTCTGGGCGCTGGTGCTGCCGTTGGCGCTGTTAGCACTGCTGGCGGCCAAATGGATGAAGGAGCTGGAGTATTCGGCTGCTCGGAGGGGGGAGATTCCCGAGTGGTGTAGGCTGGACACGGCTGTGGCGTGCCAAGCGCTGGCTGCCGCTGCTGCGGCGCTACTATGGTCGCCTAATGGTGGTGGGGTTGTTACGTTAATAGGTGGGGAGCCAGCATCTGACGAACGACCAACGGATGCCGGTGAGTGTATTTGAGTGGAATGGTGACTGTGGTGGGCATGGCTATGACTATGGTGATGGCGACCACCGCTGCCACCGGCTGATCCTGATCCAACTTCGTGCAACTTTCGCATGTGCTTCTTCAAGTCAAAGTTGCGACAGAATCCTTTGGCGCAGATCTTGCAAGTGTACGGCTTCTTGTCGTTGTGGGTGTGCATGTGAAACGTTAAATTATAGACCTGGTGAAATGCCTTGTTGCAGATGTTGCACTTGTACGCCTTTTCGCCACTGTGGGTGAGCTTGTGGTTCTTGTAGTTGCCCTTCTGGTGAAAACCCTTGCCGCAGTACTCGCAGACGAATGGTTTGTAGCCAGCATGGATCCGGGTGTGGGTGTTCAGAGTCGATGAGCGATTGAACGCCTTTCCACAGGTTTGACACTTGTGCGGTTTCTCGGCGGTGTGGATTATTTTATGACGGCACAAAGTCGATGCCTGTCGGAAGCCCTTGCCGCAGATTTTACAAACAAAAGGTCGAGCACCGGTATGAACCGGCATATGGCGGGTGAGATTGTAATGTGCATTGAAGACTTTGCCACATTCCAAACAGGAGAAGGTTTTTTGTTTGTTCGACGCTGACGTCCCGCCAGGGCTGGGGGACTCCATCGATGGTGACAGCGATCTGGTGGACGATGCTTTTGAATTATCTCCTCCTGGTGACTTTCCGCCTGAAGGTGGACTCGAATGAATAATTTTTTCCTGCTGATGTTGGCTCGAATGCTGACTGTGAGCCTGTTGATGGTGATGGTGCACTGAATGTGCATGATGACTAGAGCTTAGATTTCTTCTCAGACTCTGACTGTGCAAACTCAGAGATGCAGTGAAACTGCTTAAATGCAATGTACTTGGCGATGCAGCTGTCGAGGCTAGCAGAGCCGTCGCGCTTTGCTGTTGCGTTAGGGCCGCATATTGAGCGGCAGCGGCAGCACACATCAGCTGACCAGGATAATAAAGCAAAGGATATTGCGTCAACAATTCCTGATGTCGTGTGTTGACAAACTGTTGAACTGCTGAACTTGTCGTTGGTACGTATTTTTTAAACGCAGAATCATAATTCACAACATCTCCGTCGGTGTCTGACGAGGAATTGGTTCGTTCCTCTACTTGGTGAGTGGCGACGCTGGATCGGACATTGGCCAGTGGCAAAGGACTGGAACTTCGCTCGGAATGTGTCTTCTCGTCGGGCTCCATAATTTTTGCGATGGAAAACTTCAACGGACATGTTCGTTGATTTACTGGCCTTAGGGACTCCATTAGCGTTTCGGAATTGATTGTGGCTGCTCGCTGACTGGCGGCTGATTCCATTGTTGGACTTTTCGATGGTGGCATCATGGCTATAACACCGGATGGACTACACGGTTGCATTCCACGGGGGCTCTGCAAGTAAATAAAAAAAAAGGCTCTGGTTAGTTTGAGAAATATTTGTAAGTTTGATTGAATACAATCATCGCTATCCCAGAACCATGCCTACTGTGCATATCAATACAAAAAATTATACTCCACATGTACTTGAATCATTACCAACTGTTCCTCTATTGACAAGCAAAGAAAAAGAGTTTTCAAAACACTCTCAATGGGTATCGCAAACCTTTGATATTCAACTAGATATCCTGCTGGAATATTTCCACAATTTTTCCATAGAATTACAAACCCACTCGACTGTAATTAATTAACCACAGCGCAAAGCTCAGTGATCTTTTTGATCACCATCCCGTATCACAATGACATACGCCCTGCCATGCGGTCAACGCCCATTTCAATCAAAACCATGTCAAACAACCTTCAATGAACATATTTCCCAGAAAAAAATCCTCACTGCATGTCATTACAGATTTCCCCAAATGAAAACGATTCCTTTCTTATCCTCACGCTCGATTCCCGGTCACAAATCCTTTTCTTTTTTTGTCTTTTTTTTTTTTTTGTGCCTGTCAATTGTTTTATGCAAACCATAACCAAAACCAAAGTTTTCTTGCTTTTATGTTTGAAAATCATAATTCACACTTAATTCCGCGAACCCCTCTGGTGGGTCGATGGGTTTTCATTTTTTAATTCGACCAGATTGGTACGGCCCACTGAATGACATGCAGCGAACGTGTACCCATATTGTCGAATCTTGAAGTAATAACAAGTAATTGGACGTTTTGATAGCGGTTCGTTGAGTAATTACAATAAACATTAAAATTATCATGCTCGCAGGCATATGTATGACGGTACATGCATGGAAAGGAAATAAAAATATAATCGTCCTGTGAACGATTTATTTGTAAAGAGTTGTGCATGTTTGTGTTTTCCTTGGGGAGACTCGTGGTGTTTTTATACGCGCCATATGCGCTATGAATCACGTATCCTTATTTAAAATGGTCCTTTGGGATAATTTTAAATGTCTTACGTTCTACTTGCGCCAAGGAGTAAATATTTATTTATGTTTTTTTTACCTTCGAAGTACTTAAGCCTTTCAGGTTCAATGAGATGCAATATTTTCACTTGGTTTGAGTTTAGAATCGGTTCGACTTATCGTATTCTTTTAATTAAGTTAGTTTTCCGGTTGAGCAGTTTTTTTTTAACTTAAAAGGTGGGACTTTTACTCAAAAGAAAGGGGTTTTCAACAAATGAAATGGTTTTTTTTTTGTAAATTTATGTACATTTCATTAAACGGTAACGTTTTTTTCTAGTTAATCCAGTAAGATCCTGTTCTTCCACTTCAGAGCGAACATTCCTTATTTAATAATTTAACAATCATGCTATTGACTTCTATTGTCACTTATGCACAAGTGCCATTTTTTACACAACTTTAAATCCTTCAACCCAACTAGACAGTATGTATGAACGCATGCCAAATCTGATCCTGACATGAAACAAACGAAAATCACGGGTTTCATGCCATAAGTTACCCTTGATCACACTTTTGAAACAATTATTCTGTGCATTCGAAATCAGGACATGTGTCACATAGTTAAACTAGAGTTTAGGAAAACTTTGACACCTTAAAGTGGATCCAAATAATTGACTTAATCAGTAAGTAAACCTTCAAAATGATCCTTCCTGAATGTCCTAGATATGTCATAAAGTTTCATAGAACTATCCTACTGTCAAGGCAAAATCCAAATGATTTTCTAAAGTTACGAAATGGACCAGTTGAAGGGGCGGCTATATTTAATTTTCAATAAAAGATAGAAAACAATACTATTGCAGCAGAACCTAACTGACGAAAATATGGTCAATATACTCTTGCCAATGAACCCAGCACGTCAGTATATCTTTCGAAACATACAAGGACTCTTCGTCAAATTCTCATTAATGTCATAGGAGGTATTAAAGCCTTAAGCCTAGTATCATGTTCACGCTAAGTTTTAGCTCCCGGCGCTAGATTTAAGATAGCGCTTCTAATCAAAATGACATTTACTGACATCTGCCAATAACATAGTCGCACCTTTTTTGGGTCCCATCTATTCCCTGCATTAAAAATTGATCTGCAATGTGTAGACAGGAGACTTGGGTAGCTAGAATTTAGTGCAAGCAGGATACTAGGCTTACAGGAAAAATAGTTTTCTGGTAGATGAAAATGCGGCTGAAACAGGATCAATTAAGTATATATCCAGCAAAAAGGTTCATCTAATCATTCTGTAGGCAATAACTGTTCGATGAACTTGATTTTGAAGCCAGTCTCGAAGACGATAGTCAGGGTATTTAGAGTAGGTACTCTCTATTTATTGTAAAATAAACCTTTGAGCTATTCTACTCAGTTTAAGAAAGCAAATATTTTGGAAAAACAATTGGTTTTGTAAAGAAAGAAAAGCCATTACATCAAAAACGGAATTTAGCTGGTATACTCCTACATTTGGATATCCTTTTACAAAAATCAGAAAGAGTGCATCCAAGCAGCGCTTCAATGAAGGAAATTTGCTGTATATAGGTAGTTACTGGTCTTGATCAATCGCCAATATTAAAACATGCAGCGGAACGTAAGAATTTCTGTAACTAATATTGGTAGATTACCAACCCATAGAATCCTTAAAGATTTGCAAAAAAAAAAATAACCCAGGAATCACCAAAATCATATTATCTTGTGATGGGAAGTCCAACCCAATGTTGTAAACTGCTGGTTGATTCTCTAGATTAACAAAGAGAGTTTCACTGTTTTCCTGGGACATATTGTAACAGCAGGAGCAAGATGGTTAAGGCTGAACATTTTTCAAATTTTAAGTTCAATACCGTCGTGCAAAATCTACCTTCAACATTTCTCGGCCTCTTTCAAGAACACCTCTAATTCATACAACAGCTCTTCTTCAAAATAAACATAATTCTGGAACACTACAGCTTCCGAGTTTTCGAAAGTTTGGTAAGAAAACACAGTATGTATTGTTTGTTTCAGTATGTATTTTAAATATCGGAAGCCTTAACGAATGTTACAGGAATTTACGATATGTACTTTATTGATGTCATAAACGGTTGTAATTTGTTGTTTTATTGAAAACTCTAGACTAAATGCATTTAAATTAAAGCTTACAACTCAATACTATACTTACAACTCAAAACTATAATAAATAGCCTATTAGTATTTAAGAATATCTGAGTTAGTAAAGTATACACATCTGTGACAAAAGAACACAAAATTCATTTGAATATTATTTTCAGACGGTTTACGAGTGAAACTACGTTTCAAAAAAAAAACAAACTTAACAACTTCAAACTTTGATAAACGATCTGTCTGAATACATTGAATACTTATCTAAAATTTATTTGAAGAGATTAAAATCAGGTCAGTTCTTATATAGCAAGGATTTTCAAGAAATGATTCCCTTGACCAAAAATGGTTGACTGCTAAGATGACTTTCTATTTCTATTTTGAAATTTCTATAAAATTCAAGACTACAGACTCGAAAGACTCGATGGTCTCACACTGCCACTTGTACTTTTTGTGAATCAAATTATGGACTTGAAACCTTCTCACAACGATTTTAAAATGAGTGTTAACGTTATATAACAAATCAAAACGCCCAACACTACAAGTTTAAGGCCAATTTGAAAACTCGTGTACTTTTTGCTCTTGAAAAAGTCCGAGGCGCTAAAATTTTAAAACCCCCTACACCGAAAAAGGCACTGGACATCAAAGTCTGTATTTACTATAAAAATTCCACCCGCTTCAGATGCAAATACCCCCTTACATGCTACCGAGGTTTGAAACAGCACACTGTAGTATAATTTCAACAAATATTCTTAAAACGGAAGGCTAATACGTTTTAAAAACCACTTAAACATATAATTTAGTTAAAAACAAATAAATACTTAGATACGTACAAAGTAAACCATATTTCAAATTGCCGAACTGGTGCAAATCCAATATTCGTTTCCTTTCACCGATTTAGTTTATATTTTTCAGAATATCACTTTTTTTTCAAAACTTCGTCTCTTTTAGTTAATTTTATGCACAAATTTAAAATTTCACTGATTATCCTCGAAACGAAAACAAATACAAATACAACAAAAAAAAATCTAATAATTCACACGAAAAATTGCAAACCGTTCATTCGTAGTTTACTCGAACAGATCCCGATGCGAAATGATTTGAAATCGGTGATGTATCCTTACAAAATATGCCAAACACCATCGCATTCTCCTTGTAGGGTCGTAAACATTGTCGGGGTATTAAAAACAACCCTCGTGTAGCGCAGTCTATTTGCCCAGGAGCGCTCTCACTGCACGGGGAAGGAGAAGAGCTCTTCACTGTTGTTGTTGTTTTTTTTTTAATGTCCTTTTAAGGATTCATGAAACGTCATTTCAAGGGAGAGCCACAAAGCAACCTGAGCAAAGCAATGGCACACAAAATGTCGAATTTCTGTAGTTGTGAGTTTAGTACCCGCCCCTAATATTTATGTACACACTTTATTAAGGGTGCATAATGTGGTAGGTTTATTTTAAGGGATGAAACACCGCACTTGAAGGAATTCGCCTGGCATGAGAGAAAATTTCATATTCATGATGAGTGAGAATGATGATGATCATCATCCTGGTGATGATGATGACGATGATTTGGATGATAGCGAGGACACAACGAAAAGACTGCCTCTCGTATATTATGTGTTATGTACTTAGCAATATAAAGGACCTGGGCAAAGTTTTGTCCTTTTTTCGCTTTGGTCTTCTTCTCGTTGAAAAACACAACAACAACACACTGACTTCGAGTGGCGTGGGTGGAAGAATTTTGGACGGGCGCGCATTATCCAATACGAAGTTCGTCCTTTTGCTAAAGGACTTTCATTAGTTCAGTTCTATTTACTTTTATATTTACTAAGGTATTTCTGGGGGAGTGTTGCGGAACGGAAATCGCTCTTTCTCTGCCTGGGAGATTTTTTTTTTTTTCAATTTTTTGCAGGTTTGTACATTTTGGTTGGGCGCGCTGAGAGAATGACCTAATTGAAGAAACATGTAAAAGGCTAGATAGGTACCTTTTATAGCGACCACTGTGCTTTGGCAATGGCTTAGTTTTTTTTTTTAAATAGTTCTACTCTGTGAATAAATGATTTATTAAACAACATTTTGGTTTGCTTTTGCTTCTTTAAATATTTCATTAACAGTTGCAGATTGAACTGAAATACATAGTAGCTACTATGTGTTGCTCAGGAAAACAGGTTTATTCTAAGAGTAATCGACCATCATTTTACGAAAATAATATTTGAGATAATTTTTGTTTAATTTTTCGCTTAAATCACGAAGCTTAATACCTTAAAGACCTCAAAATATTTGCTTAAGATCTAAATATTCATATATGTATGTATTAAAAAGGATATATTTATATCCACGTCTTGGATGTAAAACTTGCGTACATCGGTCTGGAAGTAAAATGTTGTCCTTCTTTCCATTTACTGAGAGCGTTTTGATATTATTCCTGAATCCAGGGCCCTCGTCACATAACTTTTAAGACGAACCTCGCGGTCGTCTAAAACTCTAAACGACAACAACGAACGCCGTTCTGTGTAGTTTGTTGCATCGGTACTGTTTGACAGATTTTGACGTTTCCGGAAGCAGTAGTTGATTCGTCAAAAAGATATCACCTACACGATACATATTTTCGATGTTAAGTGAAGCAAGCCTACTTTTAGAAAATTGCTGTCGTAGGTGACGAGGGGCCATGGGTTTTGTCTAATGAAATCCAGCGGTTTTTAATTCAAGCACCTTGAAAAAGTCCCACTTTTTTGCGAATATATTTTAGTACAAATGCTTCGATTTGATGATTTAGCTTAATTTTTCGAAGGTCCTCCGTAGGACTTCGCGAAGAATTGACTGCCAAAAGTCTTCATTCTTCCAGATTCTCATTATGAGCACCAATGGAGACAGTCCATGTGTCACAGTGACTATGCTTAACCAGAGAAATAATTCTGTTATAGGTCGACTATATGCTTCTAGCCTAATAGGATTTTCCAGTTGGGAAAATATCTATGCTCTATCTACCGCCCCAACAGTTGCCTGACAGTCGATGAATTCAGTAACAACTTGTAGCAAAGAGGCTTAAAAGATAGTATAGTCCTTATTAATTCTAAAAGACTGGTCGGTCAACCGATGAGATTTGGCAATAAAACCAAACTGCAGGACGGACATCCATTTTTGAACAGATTACTATCGATTTAGTCAATCTTGAAACTCCCTCATCGTTCTAAAACAAATAAAAGCCCATAAGTTGATGGTGCTGTTTTTTGGTACGAACTCCTGCAGTAGAGATTCAGCGAAATAAGATTAAGCATGGTGTCGTTATTAAAGATTCTTTGATTCCATTTTCTGCCTATAGCACACATTAGGCCTGACAATACTCTCTAAAAAGTTATGGAGAAGCTATCCAAAGTTTAACAAAAAATCAGTCAATCGAGTTCGATGATGAACTATGTACATACATACATATGAAATCGAAGGATTCATCTTATAATGGATTTACCTTTTTGTTTAAAGTAGAGTACCAACCACCAGTCCATGGGTTTCGCGGTTCCAATACCCGAATCACGAAAAATTTTATGGTTTTATGGCTCTTGACTTTTGACATCTGTTCATTTTATTACCCATTAATTCAGCACGTGGGCACGGATTGATGATGTGTACTCTACTTGAGTACGGTTTGGCCTTAATTTTGGTAACCATTCTTTGTAATTTAATTTGATTTTATGTTCGGGCTTAAGAAAATGAATTTCTACAGGATGGGTAAACCATTTATTTGGGGCAAAATAAATCTAATTATTTAAAGCAGCCCGCATTTCAAACATATCAAATTTTTACGCCTATATTACAATTTGTTTTTCGTCCTTATGAATTTGGTCACAAAACTGTCGAAAGGATGGTGACGGAGTCCAAGCCAAACCATAAAAAAGAACATCGGAACAATAAAATTAGAAAAATTTTACATGGTCATCCATCAAGCGGTGTCATTTTAAAATTCGTGACATTGTTGATTTTACCAACATTCAGTTATCCTTTTGATAACTTTAAGGCATATGAAAAAGGAGATTTTTAAAATATGTATTAACACACACGCATAGCATGATGAAATAGTGTAAATTCACTATAAACGCACAAACCCGTTTCGTAGATTTCCTACTCCTTTTAGTAACCATCAAGCGCATTCTCGTACAACCATAGTATATCTGAACATCTCGGATATGTTTTATTAATTTATTTGTATTTAAGGAACTATTTTCATAGTTAAAGCAGTTTGAATACATACATATGTATAACCATTCTACCATAAACAGTAATTGTTTTAATTGATAGGCCTTCAGGCCAATGAAGGCGTTTGTCCCTTTTATACTGAAACAATAAAATAATAAATAAATAAATAAAATTCTTCTTTTATTATACATAGATTTCTAGACAAAATTATTAACATGAGACAGGCAGGCAGCGTCAAATTTGGGTTGCACTCATTAAATTAGGGTTTCTAAGAAATGATATTTTTTTCCGAAATCAATTACGTAATTAGTTAAAGTGTTGTTAAATGCATTATATCCCAAAAATTTAATTTTCATGTGCTTATTAGTTATGTATGCTTTTTCCAATTTAATTGGATGAGGGACTTATCTATATTTTGCAAAGTTTTGAAATAAAATATAAGTTTCTGAGATTTGCTGATTCACATCAAAGAATCTTGGAATTGAAAAATATTTAAAATCGAAAAATTCGAGCTAACAATCTACAATCTGCGCAACATTTGAATGTGTTCAGGCTTACCAACAGTAAAATAAAACCTTGCAAGCAAAGAAAGCGATCAAACTCAACCAGTCTATCGTACATCAGAAATCAGAACTCAATGTTATTGGCATTCGGCTTTAGGAGAAAGCCGATGGTTGGTTGGTTTGGACTGTCCCTCGGTAAGGATACACGTAGACTAGAGAAAGTCCATTGTATTGTCGTTGTGTAATGCGGGTGGATCACCATCTTACTCTGGGAACCATCCACTCCTTTGCATGAAGGCTAATCTCAGCCGTACAGACGGTGCTCAGATCGTTGAGATCGTTGAAATGGTTTTCACCTAGTGATGACTACATGACTTTTAGATGACAATATCCCATGCTGATACTTCATTAACCGCCAGCCAATTGTGACTAATGGCATTGATGTTGGCTTGAAAAACCCTGCAATAGTGCAATGGTGGATGCCAAAGTCCTCTGAGAAAACTCCGTCCTCAGTTTTGGACGCGCTCGTAAAACTTGACAGCTATTCCGTGGCACAGGATCTCACGTTGAGATGTGGGATATGACGATGCATCCCTAGTATGCTAGCATGTTCAGTGGGTTGCTCCTTCCATTATTTAAAACTTCTTGGCCTGATTGCTAAAGAGGCAGCCAGTTTTTTTTTTTCAATAATGCACTTCATAATGGGAGCTATTAATATCAGCATCAACTACATCAGTACCAAAGATCTCCAACCTGTTCCGAACAAAATTAAGACAATTTTAGTGCAAATGATTCAAAGTCCAACTACCACTTGGTCCTTGCTGAGATCGCGAGAAGACCTAAAGGTGCAAAAAATCAGTTTTTGAATCTTGGTTAGCAATCCATTTGATCTGACTTCCAGACAAGAGCTGGATTCGTAGCTAAAGGTGTTTTCAAGGACATAATAATATTGTATTTCAATAAAACACAGAATTGCTAAAAATGATTTTTTGATGAAATTCAGTATTGCCTTCAAATGATCAAAAGGAGCCTTCAAATGATCAAAAAGAGCTCAACTCTTGAGTTAGTTTCAACTTTTCAGGTTGTAGGCCAAGATTTTTGCGCAAAATTAGCCACAATATGGACTGATAGATTCCCAATTTCTGTGTACGGTGTGGAATGATTTGGCTAATTTTGAACTGAAGCCTCTGACGGCCGCGATATTTTCGGTACTCGAATTTTGTTCACTATAGCATGCACAGTCAATCTGGTGGGACGATTATTACTACCGAAAACTATGTATAGTAAGCGCGCTTAAAGTTGTGACCACTGACTCAGAATTTCGATAGAAGCCAAACGTTGCTCATTCATTACCTTCCCCATAAATAAAAATGTAAACCTTGACTGATATTTTGACGTTAAGAGATTGTGAAAAAGTTTAAGAATGCATTTGAAATAAAGTACAAAATTGTTATGTCCCTATCGAAAAACCGATTGAAAAACCGAGAGGAGCGTTTGCTATACATACTCCTTTAAGGAGAAATATGACAATTATCTAATCCTGACCTTCCGATCAATATCAGAGTAGTTGTTCATAGATATCTGATAGCTCCGTTTGGGGTACTATAGTTCGCTTATACCGGATAGAAGCATATGGAGTACCACATATGGAGGAGGTTATAAGGAGGCCTACCATGGTAGAATATCACTTCAAAACAACAGAAGACATCAGATTGTTCAATGTTTATCCTATTCCTATTCCAATTTGCAGTTCGAACATAACTTAAATGAAAGATTTGTTTCCAAAATCAAAGTATCTATCCTACGATTGGGGATGAAAGCTCAGTTTACGTTTCATTACGAATAAATTAAATATTTATTTTTCGTTCAGTAAAGCTAGGTATACTCTAAGCCAATAAAAAAATTATACATTTGCCACCTCAGTTCGTGTGGCCAGACATACCGACCCACAATCTTAAGCCCTAAGCGGATTTCACCCACATCTCATATACGACTACATTTATTCACATTTAGCATGCATCTGTAGGATGGGACCATTCAAGCAGATTATCCTAATTATCCTAGTTACACAATTTCCAGGCGAGATTACATCGCATTCGAAATTTTACCTTCTGTGGGTGTAGACACAACAATCAACTCCAGCGGTCAATGGGAAACCAATTCGTAATATGCATCTGCCTTTGCCAAATAGATTTTCGGTTTTGCAATATCCGATTTGTAACCGGAACAATTGTAATGTTTTTGCGATCCTTTCATTTTCTTCCCATGTTGTCCCGGCCACATAGAATATAATCCTTAAATCAGGACATTAAACGATGATTATTTTCCCTAAAGATGGACATTCAACGAATGTTACCAATGCTCTCAGATACACATCTCAACAACAAAAGTTCATTCAAGAGTAAACAACATGATTTCGCTTTGTCCCTGACCGCTCCAGAGCGATGTTCAAAAACGAACAGAACCGAAAGTTCAAAAGGTTTAGAGGATTACCGCTTACCGACACAGATTAAGAGATGTTCTAGGTCGATGGACCTACTACACATGTGTGTGGCTGTACCAACATAATACAATAATAGTGATATACATGCGTAAGTAGATAATTTCCTTTTCTTATAAGGACTTTACCGAATCGAGATTCCTTTTTTTTGTGATTTTTTTTCCGATCTGCTTGCCGAGCATAAACAGATTAACCGCCTAGCGACTTACTCCCAGACCCTTAATCCCTGCAAATTGTTTCATTAAAAGGTTAAGGCTAACTAACACTCAAATGCTCTCTTGTCCTTGTGTAGCAGGCTGTGCAAGGATCTCAGGTAGATACTATGCGTGTCATGTCAATCAGTGAATGAACTGAAAACAGTATACTCGTACGAGTAGTTGCAAAGGAAGCACGAAACACAATGCAGAGGTACTACACACTACAAGTACTTGGAAAGGATGTTGTAGGAGCTGAATATTATTTCGGCTAGGATCAGAGGCCAAAATAATTGAGGTATTGCCATAATTTAGTAAATAAGCTGGGAAATTACTGCCTGCCACTGTCTGAGTGTTGATGCACTCGTACGGTAGCGCTCTACTTGTAGCTCTTTGTTCTGGATTCGGTACCTAAAACAGTTTCAGGGATGGCCGGCATCCCTTTGGCCTATGGGCGGTGCATTGAAAGTGAATGTTTTGACAAATTTGTGTTGTTTGGATTATAGTTTGGTCAGTTAATAGAGAAATTAGCAATTATTCACTTCAGGAATAGAAATAGAAATGAATTAGGCGAACGTAGCCTCTGTTTTGTGGGATTTTTTACCATCTGTCGGGAGGTTTGTGAACGATTAGGACTCGGCAAATTCGCTAATTGTGTTGATTTCGAGGATATCAGTAAAAACTGACGTAATTTTTTGAAAATCTGTGGTTCTTTACTCTGAGAAATAATTGATGTAATTTTCGGTGAGGTTTTAAAGGATATTAAACTCTGTGTGTTTGAGATCTGTATTTCGGGTTAAATGGCATTTACGGGAGCGTTGTACCCAATATTCGATGCTAGTCCTTAAAGTCCTAAGAATTTTATTCTCAAATGTTTGTCAGACGCTCACGAGAGGTGGGGCCGTGAACAAACTTTTAGGTGTTTTAGCTGGGACTCAAACCTGTTTCAAGACTACTACATCTAGAAAAACTTGTAACCAAATCTATTTATTAGCCTAATCGCTACAGCTAATATTTAAAAGTCTCACAGATAATCTACAAAGAAGAAAATTTGCACCCCCAGGTTGTGCTTATTTAAGCCAGTTGTGGCTCCCATATGTTGTATGTACGACCTCACATTTTACTAGTAATGGCAAACAATGGTGTATTCAATTCCATTTCGAAGTTCTATGGATATCTCGATAAAGAAAACACCGTCAAATGTTGTTCGACGTGTGAACGGTTCTAAGGTTAAAACCTTGCATCACCCCTTAAGCTAGAAGAAGGGATTAAGGCCCGTAGAGACACTTGTGTCATCTCAAGAAGTTTACGGCCTACTTGTGATAGGAGTAGAAAAAACTACGACAAACGGAAGAAGATATACATACATATGACCTGGATGTGAAGAAGTCAGGTCTTAAATTTCTAAGGTCACACTAGAAGAATTATTTAGCAGACGAATCGATGACATTTTGATTAAGTCCCGTATCTCCTTGCGGGTCCTAAGGCATCGACAATGCCTACGCGCATGCCTGAGGAAGCGGGTTTCATTGCATCGCGTGGTTAGCTATGGACCTGTCACCCTTTCCGAGAGTATGTCCAATCCACTGCCACTTTCGCGTTGTATTGTTGTGCCTATAGGTTCATGGCCCGTTCTCTGATAGAGTTGTTCGTTAGAGATACGGTTTGGCCAGAAAATTCTAAAGATATATCGTATGCACCTATTGACGAACGTTTGCAGATTCCTCGTGATTGTGGCGGTCACCCTCCAGGTACCACATCCATATAGCAGCACGGTTTCAACTTTGCAACTGAACAGTCGTAGCTTGGTGGCTAAGCTGATCGCATTGCTACTCCAAACTGTGAATAGCATCCCAAACGCAGATTTAACTTTGCCTATTCGGCTGGCTACATCCAGCTCCTACATCGGTTGAGACAATACTCCCAAGGTATTGGAAACTCTCTACTCTGTCAACTGTTTGTCCAGCAATGCATACATGAGTTGATGAGTTCGATGACATTTTGAACTTCACCAAATCTAATGGATGGCTTGGTAGATCATTGGAACCATACTTGTAGAGCTAGGGTTAACCATTGGTCAAGGGTATTGACCTGAGTGCGGCGTTGTGGATTCTTTCACTTGTGTACCCAGGTTAAAATCCTGTGTAACACTGTGCTTTCAAGTTTTGTACTATTTCTTAATACTTCCTGCCTATGTAGGTGCCCACGTTCACAGGACACCATTGAAATACATCCAATTGGGTAATAAAGTTCCCCCAATGTCACCTTCTGCATGACAAATGATGCCATAAATTCACAAAAACCATCAAATATTCCTTTACCGTCAAATAATATTAAGATCCACACACATTATATCTTAACAACCACTTATGCCACACCCAAAACAAACAAACTACTTCCACCACCCTCCATCAATAACAAGACATCACGAAAAGTTATTAACTTTCAATAACTGCCTCGGTCGTCATCGTCATCGTTGACGGCAACGGAAATGAGAAATATCCCAAGGAGCCACCATAAACAGGAAAAATCGGAAACACGATAATTTACTACCGCCCCCAAATAAACAACAAGGACGATCAGCACAAGTCGTGTGTCCTGGACGTCGTTCAATTTGTCGCAATTAATTACATAGGTATCTTCCAGTGACGTTGGTCAATTTTAACTTTGTGGCCAAACGACACGATACGATACGACACGCCAAACCCTTTTCCCTTAATTGTGCAGCTCGGGATATACATCTGCCTAACCAATTTCCTGAATTTGTCCTTCCCACTTCGGGGGCAACCAGGGTACCATGCAATAATCTAACCCCTAGTCCGAGTTAATAATTTTCTCATCATCACAACCAAGAGGGGTGAGCAGAGTATGCATCCCCCAGTCAACCACCACGTCGCCGATTAACAGATCTCACTTATGTTAGTCGATTTCCTCCGGAAAAGATAAAAATAGAAAAGTATGACAGCTCGGTTCATAAGAAGCCAATTATGAGGAAAAATCCCATTCAGCTTGCGGAAACCTTCAATTTGGGTACTTCCTACGCGCCCACCCACCACATTGTGTTGCCTCCATCTCGGCGCAGCCACCCCTGTGCGTGAAGCCTTAATCACAGTTCACACTTGCGGGTGATGATGTTTTCTCTCTGCTACGCACTTTAACCCCCGTCGTCGTCGTCGTCCTTACACATAGACTGACACTGACTGTTCATCCCCCTGGTTGTGAGGACGATGATCGTTTTGTTCGATTGAATTGAATCGTCGTCGACATTCAGATTTTGCAGAATCCTTCGTGGGTACGGTCTCAGCATTCAGTTGTGCAAATCGACCGCAGAACGTACAAATGTCACAAACAACCCGATTAAGGACATGAGAACAATAAATCTCACCAACTTGCTCGGATTGTTGTCGTGTGATGGCAGTTTGTGTGAGACGCCTGTTTGGGTGGGAACGCATGGGGTGGTGGCGGTGGTGGCTGCAGCAGTAGCATCTGTGTAGAAGCAGCCAAAATCTTGCCTGTCATAAGCGATTCGGATTAAAATGATTGGGATGTGCTGTTGAGTGCGCAGCACTTGGGGGATTTTCACTCGAGTAGTTATTGGGCTGGTGTTATTCCTGACAAATCCTTTTTCCTGTTCACTTTAAAATACACACACCTACCTCTTAAAACTTTAACTGGAACTGGCAGATTTTGAAGTGATAATTATAATGATGATGTTAAACGTCGATTTGGGATGCGGATGCGGATGCCGAGTATAAGAGGTTAGGTGTTTTTTTTCTTCTCTTTTTTGGTCTCGGGTTGACAGGAGAAATTTAATTGTCAAAAAGGATTAGAAAATGCGAACGTATGCTGTGGAAAATTAAATTTAAGAGGCTTAAATGTAATTTTGTGCTATTGGCTGGTGGGAACAGTGGTTAAGGTTTAAGGGAAGATTTTTTTTCCTGTGTTTTGTGAAAGTGGTAGATGTTAAGGAAAACTTGTTATTCGTTGTTAACTTTACCCCTTCTAACCGGAAGATCGGTGTACGCCCAAAGGTGGAGCACTATCACCGCAATTGTGGTTCGTGATATCGAGGAGTTCAGTGTTATAGCTTATGCGGGAAGCCTATCAGGAAAGTACATCCTTACAGTTAGAGACCTGACGAAGTCTGCTCTAAACAGACTCGTAAAATTAACAGACAGTGTTGCTCTCGGAGCTAATCCATTCAAGACTGAACTAGTACTGTTCACATGACAGGTACCGTGTACAAAGCTCAAGGGTATCGAACAATTGTAAATACACAGCGTGAACTTCGTCACGAGGTCGCTCGTCATCATGGCTTCAGTGTGCAGGCAATTCGTCGCATCGTGAAGAAGTTTGAGCGTGAGTACACTATTTTGGACCTTAAGTCACCAATCAGACAGAGATTGGTGTGAAATGAAGAAAACATAGCCGCCGTAGCGGCCAGTATAGGAGAAGACCCAGAAATGCCGATTCGGCGCCGATCAGTTGAATTTTGCATCGCAAGAGAGTCAACCTGGCTTGAATTTGGGCTTACATCCATATAAGGTTGTGCTGACCCAATAAATGAACCCGGACTATAAACAACGCCGTGAGTTCCCTGATTGGGAGCTGAAAATGTTAGCCGGAGATCTGAATTTTGGCCATCATCTTCTCCAACGAGGGCAATTTTTGGCTCAGCGGCTATGTCAACAACCAGAATTGACATTTTTGGAGCGATGTACAATCCAGGTACAGAGGGATATAAACCGACCTCCTAGGGATAGAGCTCGAGAACATCGATATATCGGAGCTGTAGTTCCAACAAGACGGCGCTACTTGCCATACAAGCGAAGCTCCGCTCGAAGTTGTGAAGGAGACATTTAGCGACTGGGTCATCTCATGGTGAGCGTTCATCAATTCGCCTCCGCGCTATTACTATATGTAACTCAATTGTTTTCTCTCGATACTTTTTACAAGACATAGAAACGTCATTTTTGAAGACGCTTAAAGAGCTAATAGTGCAGACGTCTAGCATGGTTTCATCCACCCATGGCACCCATGGCTCATGACAGACATCCTACCAAAACATCACTTATATGTTCTAAACTGCTAGCTTCCGATTCGGCGGTCTTGTTATTCTTTAGATTTCTGATACCTGAGTCAACCTATTTTATGCCTAGGGGGAGGCGGTTGTACTCCAGACTGGGAATATCAAATAGTGTGAATTTATTTCTAACATTTCTGATGAAACTCAAGCCCCACTTAATTCAAACCAAATGTCACATATCACACAAGAACTCGACGAGTGCCACAACAATTGTTCCTTCTAAATGATCTTTTGTGCGTTATACACATGACATTTGATATCAAAGTTGTTTCTTAAAATTATATAGATGCCAATTGGAAGTCGTGTGCAGCCGGCTCACTAGAAACAGAAAAGACTAAGGGACACGAGCCAAACATTCCATTCGAGCTATTGTTCACCAGCTACCCATTCAATTGTCCTGACACTCAACTCAATGATGTTGATATTTGTACGAACTCAGCACTGATTCATCAGATGTGGCAAGGTAAGGTAATACCCACCATTCGTAGGACGACAACCAGGACCTACACTCGATTTAAATTATAATTAACCGGAAATTGAACACGCGCCACAAATACACTTCTAGATGCCATTTTCAAGGACAATGAGAGCAAAAAAAAAAACAAACCTTAGACACTAAAAATGAAAAATAAAAAGGTAGCGCGATGTGCGAATTGAGAAAGAGAAAGAGAAAGACGAACAAAATTACACAGCAATGCTTCCGGTTAATTGAAACCTTCAATGTCAGTCAGCTCGCCTACTTGTGTTACGCTGAGTCCTTGCGAAGGAGCAGCAGCAGCAGTAGTAGTAAAAGAAACACATTGCGTTGAACGCGCTTTGTTTCGCGCAATGTGCATACGTGTACGGTTTCCCTTCATCTTTCGCCAAGAAGCAAGTACCACAAGAAAATAGGATCAAATCTCAACACGCCCATAAGGATATGATGTGTGTGGTGCGCTACTCTATAATAATTGTCCTCCTCTAAGTCGTCCCAGTTGAAAAACATCTTAACGCAGCACATGCCATTTCTGTTCCATTATTCGCCCCGACAGGAGTTGAACCGGTCCTTGGTACACATTTCCATTGTAGCACGTAAATTTTTCCTTCGGGCATTGCTCCTGGTCTGTGTCCCTTAAGAGGTGTTTCATACGTCGGCGATTCCAGCAGCTGGAACTTTGCAGCGCCAGCGCAAACTTAAGAGAGTGCACATTGCTTCCTGTTGCAAGGAATTAGATAAACCGGATATTTACTTGCAATTAAATGTTTGAAGAGGAATGTTAGCGTTGGTCACAAAGGTTGCGGTACGTGCCGGAGGTGTAACCCTCTTGGCTGATCGGGAACCGTGACATATGCAACAAATTTTGTTAGGATTTGCCATTATGCTTGTATTGTTAAGAAATGGAGGCAGGACACTTGGAAATTATTCTAAGAAGCGGTCTTTAAGAATCTTTGACAGATGTACACGTGATGACAGAGGGTGAAGGATGCAGGACAAGCTTTATGCGTAATCGTTGTAACAGGAGCAAGAAAGCTGATTCTTCGAAGTATGCAACATGTAAAGCGAATGGACACCAATGCTCTAGCCCGCAGAGTCTTCGAATCAAACCAGGAGGCACAACGCAGTAGAGGAAGACCTCGCCTAGGTGGCACGCACAAGTAGAAGAGGACCTCAACCGACTCGCATTGTGCAACTGGAGGCTATTAGCTAAGGACCGGGCTAACTGGAGAGGCTTGTTGGTTGAGGCCCAGGCTTACCCCGAACTGTAGCGCCACCTAAGTAAGTAAGTAAGTAAGTAAGTAAGACAACCCCAGTGAAAGGGGTCAGCTGATTTTTTTTTGTCTCTGCTCATGATCCCTGCAGATTTTGTGACACTTATAAAATATAGAGACAGCCCTGCTTTAAAGCAGACATATCTGCTTTCTCGTCATAACTCCCAGAAGGCTGTAGGATCTTTTTAGACGTAGATCACAGGATACTAATAGACAGGTCAGATTTTTGTATGCCGAAAGCTGAACTGCAACCTTCCTATTACTTTTGATGCTCCCTCAGTCGTGGTTTCCCTTTTTTTCGTCTTCTAACCATAAATAGAAAAAAAGTCCCCCCCCCATCACATTCTCATACATATCATGCATCATAAGTACCAGCGACAAACTGCGTGTCAAAACGATTTACCGCCATTTAACTCCTGACAACTCCACTTGTTGAAATTCATATCATAATTCGATGATCACGGTGGTTATGAATTTCGTTCAACACATCATCATAACGCCAGCAGACAAGCCAACAAACCAGTAACGCAACACCGACTTACTCACGAATTCATCGCACCCCCCAGCCGGCTAATGTTCGACTTCCGTTGACGGCAAGCTAGCTCGTTAATTTCCCGCATTTTACGAAACTTCATGTTTTGATTAATGCAATAAGCAACTGGCAACAACACAAATTAGACTAATTGCAGTTGGTCACGTGAGGCAACCCCTCTGGCAACTTAGCCAAGTGTAGTGAGTTGTTATTTCTCACCCCCGGCCGACTGACCCGGTGTGCACTTGTGGCACCCAGAGTAGCCGTAGTCGTATTTTATAAATCGAACCAAACACGTCCACGGAATGGAAAGATCCTTCGAGATTGCATACAATGGCTACCACTTGAGTGGAAAAAGGACCAAAGAAAGGAATAACATGGTTCGCAAACGAGGGTGGATTCACACTCGAAAGTGACACTCTGCTCTGAGCCACAGATCAGATAGTCAGATACCCAAAGCTACCCACTTAACATGATTCCGTACACACAGCACAGCACAGCACGACCCCCGAACTATTTGCCTAAGCGTAAGTGTACACAATAGCTCTCCGCAGACCGGGGGTGCTTCGCCTGGGGGGTAGTTTTCTTGAGCTCTCGCAAAGAAATTGATATGTCACGATTTGGCATTCGGTATCTGAAATTAAGATCTGTTTATTTAGCATGCAGCGATAGCACGGCAACGAGGAATTAGCGCTGCTGTGGGGGCGAAGGTGACGAGGGGTAGTTTTGAGTTCCTCATTTGGTTAATGGCTTTGCGGGGCGAAAGTGTTGCATTAAATCTTTGGCTTTATTGTTTTGGACACTTTGTCTCTCTTATTTGCTCTCGCTCTCTCAATGGGCTGCTCTCGATGAAAGGGAATATTCAGCAGATTGTCAGCATAGATATGCGAAACTTTTTCATTCTTTTCGTTTCGTTTAAAAAGATAAACCAAACCGTTGACACAAAGAGCGCCAACTTGGGTGATGACGACGATGATAATGTAGATGCTGCGGGTAAGAACTGGTCGGATCGATGGATTAAGTGGTTAATGTATGTGTGAGCTTGGATGGTGTAATTTTGAATAAGTGCTAACACCATTATCCTCATTATCCCGTAAGAGCCAGAGAGGGTTAACTTGGACGTTGTATGTGTTGAGTGTTTCCTTCTTTTGTAGCAGAAAAAACTGTCATGAGATAATTGAACTGTCAAAGTCGCATGTGTAAGCTGACAATGGGATGACACTTGTCCCTTTGGCGCAGAGGATAGCGCGTTGGACTTCTAATCCAAAGGTCGCGGGTTCGATCCCCGCAAGGGATGTCTTACATTCATTTTACCTTTTTTGTTAGTTTTTGTAAGAAAAGATTTCATGGCTTTTGTAAAACCTACTGTCCCGTCGGGAGCTAAATTGTTGTAAGATTGGGGATCCTTAAATTAACGAACTTCTAGTCGACGAACAGACACAAATCGAATATCAATTTTGAGAAATGAAACAAATGCCCATTGGCTAGCTCATGCGATTTTCGTTTTTTTGTTTGTTAAATTTCGCCTCATTGACCCAAAAAGCTAAGGGAGAGGAGACATGGGTCGACATAGCATTGCATTGTATCCCGATTTTTTCTTGATTCTCGTGTGAGGCATACCCCTCTTCTTCCCACATCCTGCAGAATGGAGATCTCTGTAGCTCATCGTGTGATCATGCGATTTTCGTTTTTTTCTTAAGTTTCGTTTGTTACATTTCGACTATTTGACCCAAAAAGCTAAGGGAGAGGAGACATGGGTCGACATAGCATTGCATTGAATCCCGATTTTTTCTTGATTCTCGTGTGAGGTATACCCCACTTCTTCCCACATCCTGCAAAATGGGAATCTCTGTAGCTCATCGTGTGATCATGCGATTTTCGTTTTTTTCTTAAGTTTTGTTTGTTAAATTTCGCCTCATTGAGCCAAAAAGCTAAGGGAGAGGAGATATGGGTCGACATAGCATTGCATTGTATCCCGATTTTTTCTTGATTCTCGTGTGAGGCATACCCCTCTTCTTCCCACATCCTGCAGAATGGAGATCTCTGTAGCTCATCGTGTGATCATGCGATTTTCGTTTTTTTCTTAAGTTTCGTTTGTTACATTTCGACTATTTGACCCAAAAAGCTAAGGGAGAGGAGATATGGGTCGACATAGCATTGCATTGAATCCCGATTCTTTTCTCGATTCTCGTGTGGAGCATACCCCACTTCTTTCCACATCCTGCAAAATGGGAATATCTCTAGCTCATCGGGTGATCATGCGATTTTCGTTTTTTTCTTAAGTTTCGTTTGTTACATTTCGACTATTTGACCCAAAAAGCTAAGGGAGAGGAGATATGGGTCGACATAGCATTGTATTGAATCCCGATTTTTTCTTGATTCTCGTGTGAGGCATACCCCACTTCTTTCCACATCCTGCAGAATGGGAATCTCTGTAGCTCATCGTGTGATCATGCGATTTTCGTTTTTTTCTTAAGTTTCGTTTGTTACATTTCGACTATTTGACCCAAAAAGCTAAGGGAGAGGAGATATGGGTCGACATAGCATTGCATTGAATCCCGATTCTTTTCTCGATTCTCGTGTGGAGCATACCCCACTTCTTCCCACATCCTGCAAAATGGGAATATCTCTAGCTCATCGGGTGATCATGCGATTTTCGTTTTTTTCTTAAGTTTCGTTTGTTACATTTCGACTATTTGACCCAAAAAGCTAAGGGAGAGGAGATATGGGTCGAGATAGCATTGTATTGAATCCCGATTTTTTCTTGATTCTCGTGTGAGGTATACCCCACTTCTTTCCACATCCTGCAGAATGGGAATCTCTGTAGCTCATCGTGTGATCATGCGATTTTCGTTTTTTTCTTAAGTTTCGTTTGTTACATTTCGACTATTTGACCCAAAAAGCTAAGGGAGAGGAGATATGGGTCGACATAGCATTGCATTGAATCCCGATTCTTTTCTCGATTCTCGTGTGGAGCATACCCCACTTCTTTCCACATCCTGCAAAATGGGAATATCTCTAGCTCATCGGGTGATCATGCGATTTTCGTTTTTTTCTTAAGTTTCGTTTGTTACATTTCGACTATTTGACCCAAAAAGCTAAGGGAGAGGAGATATGGGTCGACATAGCATTGTATTGAATCCCGATTTTTTCTTGATTCTCGTGTGAGGCATACCCCACTTCTTTCCACATCCTGCAGAATGGGAATCTCTGTAGCTCATCGTGTGATCATGCGATTTTCGTTTTTTTCTTAAGTTTCGTTTGTTACATTTCGACTATTTGACCCAAAAAGCTAAGGGAGAGGAGATATGGGTCGACATAGCATTGCATTGAATCCCGATTCTTTTCTCGATTCTCGTGTGGAGCATACCCCACTTCTTCCCACATCCTGCAAAATGGGAATATCTCTAGCTCATCGGGTGATCATGCGATTTTCGTTTTTTTCTTAAGTTTCGTTTGTTACATTTCGACTATTTGACCCAAAAAGCTAAGGGAGAGGAGATATGGGTCGAGATAGCATTGTATTGAATCCCGATTTTTTCTTGATTCTCGTGTGAGGTATACCCCACTTCTTTCCACATCCTGCAGAATGGGAATCTCTGTAGCTCATCGTGTGATCATGCGATTTTCGTTTTTTTCTTAAGTTTCGTTTGTTACATTTCGACTATTTGACCCAAAAAGCTAAGGGAGAGGAGATATGGGTCGACATAGCATTGCATTGAATCCCGATTCTTTTCTCGATTCTCGTGTGGAGCATACCCCACTTCTTCCCACATCCTGCAAAATGGGAATATCTCTAGCTCATCGGGTGATCATGCGATTTTCGTTTTTTTCTTAAGTTTCGTTTGTTACATTTCGACTATTTGACCCAAAAAGCTAAGGGAGAGGAGATATGGGTCGACATAGCATTGTATTGAATCCCGATTTTTTCTTGATTCTCGTGTGAGGTATACCCCACTTCTTTCCACATCCTGCAAAATGGGAATCTCTGTAGCTCATCGTGTGATCATGCGATTTTCGTTTTTGTGTTAAGTTTTGTTTGTTAAATTTCGCCTCATTGACCCAAAAAGCTAAGGGAGAGGAGATATGGGTCGACATAGCATTGCATTGAATCCCGATTTTTCTCGATTTTCGTGTGGGACATACCCCACTTCTTCCCACATCCTGCCTGCAGAATGGGAATCTCTGTAGCTCGTCGTGTAGATCATGCGATTCAGTGCAAATTTTATTCATTTCATCTTACAAACCCAGGTTAGGAAACCTTGCTTCAAAATGATGCCAATGGTTGCGAATAGCAATAATTCGTTGAGACTTACAATGCGGTAGAGTGCAGAGATCAAACAAATGAAATACAAGTCAATATTCGAAATCCCTGCAATGTTCGAACTCTAAAATTCTCATGTAACTCAAAACCATGCAAAATCGACGCCTATAATTATTTTAATACAAAAGCCAACCCCCAACTGTTAACGTCCATTTGGCAAAAAAAAAGAGCAGACACTCAAAAGGATTACACATGTTTCCCATAGAGCACCTAGTGAGTCCTGCATACGTAGAATAAAAGAAAAAAACAGCTCTAGTGGACCATTTTAACAGCTTCGCTCTTTTCTAAGTTCACCTCTTATTTCATTAGACACACGGGGTGAATCTCATCAAGCCCTTGACTACCCGGATGGCAGCGAAGAGTACTTCTTTATTCTACGACTAGTAGTCGTCCTATGAATACGCACGCAATGTGCAAGGGGGAGGGTCAAATCGGCTACAATATCTAGGTCGTTCGTTGTTTTTTTCATTTTTAAAAATCCATGGAATGCATTCTCACCCCTGGCTGTTTGGCAGGAAACCCTCCAGACTCGCTACATTGTGCATATGTGTGTGTATTTTCCTTTTTGTCTAATAAATGCTCTGTTTATTATTACCAAACTTGAAGTTTGTAATACTCGAGAGCCATTTTTTGTTGCTCAAGTACCCGGACCGCAGCGTTTGTTTCTAACTGGAGAGGGGAGGAAAATTGCCGGTAATTGCAGTTAGTGCTAAACAAATCACACATCTGCCGTATTACTGGCTCTGGATGTGTGTATGTTGCTCTGTGATTGCCAGAGTGTCTGGCCATTTTGGGGTAATCCGGTCGCAAGACTTTCTAGGGGTTCTTCGCGTGATGCGTACAGAGCTCGTTCATGCTGCGCAAATTGGTGCTGGCTATGTACTTTTATATTTTTTTTGTTCAAAACTATTTATTTGTGATCTGAGGAACGGATAAGCAGACGTCTGTTCTGCAGTAATGCAGTGATTGTGTGAGGGTTGCTTGGGAGGAGTGCGGTTCACGTTTTTTTCTGGAACACTGCTGGTCTTTTTTATGGCGCGGATTTAAGGGAACATACGTTTTTTGATATAATTTCGTTTCATCGGGTGATATCAGTTTATCAGTTTTTTTTGTTTTGTTTCTGGTAGCCGAACTCAATTTTAAGACGGTGCTGCTATGTACATACATTTACTTGCGGATAGAGGGGGAATGCTGGTGGTTCAATTCGGATTAATTTGTTCATGTGGGAATAGGTATGTGCTTTTGGACTATATGGCTGGCTTTATGTGCGGGTTGGCTGGTCTTCTTTGATTTCAAACATATTTGGGTGCGAATTTGCATTTTGAAATAGGGGCGGGTCGCGCGTGGCCATGTGTAAGCGATAGCGTGTTCAGCGAAGTGTACAATTGCAGCTATTAGGTTATGTGTTCCTGCTAAATGGGGCTAAATGCACAATAGAGCTACTTGGAGTCGTTCGGAGATTTAGAATGTTATACAGGCAGGAATCTTTAACAAGTTGTATATGAATCTTGAACCTGTCTCATATTGATTTCTAGCTCTAGACCACGATTGTCTGCATTTTTGTTTAAAAAGTATAAAAAAAAGAAAAAAGGATAAGGCTCACACGAAATCTTCTGTCGCCCTCTTAGTTTTTTTCTAACTCGTCACGGCGCTTTTTACATTCCTTCCACCGATTTAGCGATTTATTGACTTTTGTCAATAGCGATTTTGACTACACCATCTCTATATTACCACACTTGGTGTGCCGCACACATTTACTAGTTCAAATCCCCAGTTCTCTCTTCGGTCGCTCGAGCTTGACATAAGGCTGAAACTGAAAACTTTTTAACTTTTCCTTCCGACTTTACTGGACTAAATAAGAACGCTAAATAAAAAAGTTGCTTGCAAAACCTCATACCTGATCTGGTACATTTCAACATAAAAATTCAAATCCGTGGGTTAAAACGAATTCGAAATTTGAAGTTGTTTTAAAATTTGATAAGTTCTTACTTTCAGAAATTTGAACAACTTCTCCGATTGGGGTCTGGAAAAGTTTTTAAAAAATCCTGAATTTTGGGTTATTGGACAGTAAAAAGTCACAAGTCTTTCAAAAAACTTCACTGCATCCACAAGAAGTAACCGTGAGGTGTGCATTTAATGCCGGCGGCGGTGTTTTTCGATCGTATTTTTTCGTCGATGAAAATGTTCACAATGTTAAGTTCAATGGAGTTCGTTATGTTCGGGGCATGTTGGTAGACTATTTTTAGCCAGAATTAGATGGACTCGATGTCAGTGATATGTGATTCCAATAAGATGGTGCCACATGCCACACAGTGATCAAACAATTGATCTATTGATGATCTGTTCGAATGGCCGTTGGATTTCATGGGATTTTATGGGTTTGCATTAGGTTTTTGGTTTACGCCAAAATACCACAAACGTTAGAGAAGGTCAGGAACGCGAAATTGTCACCGTTTCCGTTGGAATATGTGGAAGATTGTGAAAATCGGCTCTAAAAAATCGATCGCTCGCGATGGTCATATGAACGAGATCGAATTTCATTTCATAAATTTAACTTCAGCCCTATATCTAAAACTCTTTATTAAAAACCTTTTACATACAATGTGGGGCAAAAGTTATCACCCCATTGGACGGCAAATGTCAATTCTACTTTGACATTTGTGAAGTAAACAGATACAAAATACATGTCAACAATACATGAATCGCTATACTCCTAAAGGAACGTGAAATAATTCAGCAGAACCGAAGTTTTTCATTCGATAAAAAAAAATCCAGCCAAGAAGTATCGGATGACTACTATTGTGTCACCTTGTACATATGCAACCAAATGTGGGTTATGTTAAGGTTTCAGAAAGTCTAGTTCAGACTTCTGTTGCAACATAGGAACATGACTTTGGAACTTTATTGTAAACAGTGAAATGCATGTTAATATGCAAACATTTGGAGACATAAGCAGACGCGATTTGGTAACTTTTAATCCATTATTCAGCAAGGTCCTCTTGTAAGCAAGCATGCTATTACGGGGACGAGAACTTGCCTAAATGATTGATTAATTTATCGACTCTCTCGACTCTAAGGATCATTCTCCGTATTTCCTCAGAACAACGGACCATGTTTTTTTACAAGAGTAGTATATTTTAGTAGAATTTTGCTTACTATAAACAGACAAAAAATTTACCAAACATTTTTCATTTACCCTTCGCTCTTGTCAATCCTATTTGCCCACGTTTCTCAAGAAAAATGTCAACTTTCTGCAAGTTGACATTTCATTAATTAAGACACGGCATGAACTTCAAATCAAATTACTTTCACTAGCCTTACTCGTAATGCGTGAGTGCAGTCACAATTCACAATTCAAACTCATTCGTGCGCAAAGGTAAGGACACCAACAATCTAAGTGAAAATCGCTGCTTCCTTTCATTTATATTGATTTACCCCTGAAAGTAATTTACAAGGACCAATGCCAAACAAAGAAAAGAACAAACCACCAACAGCTAAGGACTCCAAATAAGAATGTACACCTCACCGTCAACATTTTCAATCCTCCGCCGTCATCGTCGTCGTCGTCACAGTAAATTTTATGCGCCCGTGTCAACATCCGCTAAACGCGCGCTCTCATACCTTATGCTAGTCAAAATGTCAAATATTGCAGCTATAGGTTTGTGTGTGTTTTAAAAGGACTACAATGACGCGGTAAACATTTCACTCAAACCATTTAAAGAATTCGAATTCGAGAATCAGGGGACTGAGATCTTTGAAACCATTTGAGAAACACTACACAAGCACATGACATAAACTTGTGTGGACATGCATACACACAGGGTTGCATGGCATACCCTTTGGATAGTCACTTCCTTTTCACGTTGCAGTTCCTATTGGTTTTCGAATCCTCAACACTGCCAACTCTACTGTGTTCTGAAAGCTAGTATTTGCACAAATTAACTGAAGCGTACACTTGATCTTTTTCCGTGTTACCATATACCGGGCAGGAAAAAAAAGGAAAAGGATTTTCAATATACAAACACCAATTGTACTCGTAGCAGGAAATTTGTTTCATTTTGCGGTGTATTTCGTGCGCCAGTAAATCTGGAAGTGTACACAGCATCCTGGGATGACACAGTGGGTTCAATCAATCATTAGTTTGTTAAAAATGCTGAAACTGTCAGAAAAACATATCACTTTAATACACAAATCAAGACCAAACTCAAGTGTAACATCAATGACGGTAATGATTTCGTACAAACATTTGGCAGCATTTGTGTAATATGTCTGCACCACAGGAACCGTGTTACAGACACTTGTGTTCGTAAGAAACGTATAATCGGCAATGGAGAACGCGGGTAGGCCACACGCAAGTTCAGGTTAGCAATATAAGCGGATCCTCACTGCTCACAATCACAGTATGACCTGGGACCCAAACAAGAGTTGAAAAGTCCTTTTAGATACATTCGCTGACCATTACTTTCATGCTTATATATGTATCTCTGTAGTCGGCCTAAATCTTAACCAACAACCCAATGATCAGCTGGTGCTCTCCAAGCTGTTTGAGATCTGATTCTCCTTATTGCTTAATTGTTAGCTTCATCTGAGATGAGCACGAGGAGGAGAAAAATCTATGAGTCGTAGATTGGGTCTGAGTTGCAAAATCAGTTTTTTTGTTTGTTTTTTTTTTTTTTTTAAATTTGTAGTGAACCTCAAATCGCCTTCTTCCAATAAACCTGCTCATTTCCTATCCATTACCGCTACATCATGATCTTGTGATAGAAAATTCATTCGTCCACTGCAGAACCAAGCAGGTCCCACTGTTTTTATTTCCAAACTAAATATCCTATTAGCATTCGAGCATGATTTCTGTGAATGTTTAGCTAAGACACTTAAAATCCTAATAAACGTCCACCCTTCTTCATCACATGACACTACAAACAAGGTCCTTTTTTATTCCGAAATATTCCAATTCCTTTCTTGTATGCATTCACTGGAACTGCACGGGTAGTGGGTATTGTATTTCAATTGTAGATTCAATCTACAAGTGTAAATATTGATTCAAATGTATGTTTTGTCCTTTTTCTAAATAAAAAAAAACCAAAATACATGCAAACCAGTTGTTAGTCAGAAGCTGCTGACATTCATTCATAAAAAGCGCGCAGGACGAAGTGCTACAGACCAGCAGTGTCTCAGATTCAAATGCGAACCAATCCGATGATCAACCGCGCCGTGTGTGTTGAACTAGTTAAATGATTTGTTAACGCATTCAATGATATGATATGATGATGGTTTGATGATGATTATGGTCGACAAGGCCGACGGCTTATTTGCCGAGATGATGAGATACTCGCAAATGCAAACAAGCCAAGGATCAAATGAGAGTGAGAGTTACTACGTGTTTGCAGGACCACAATCGCACTACCACCCCTAATGTGGGGATTTAGTCTTTTCTATTTTTTTATTTGCCGCTCTGTTGATTTTCGTGTGCGCTATCTAAATTTGTATTTATTTTATTATTTAAAGATGGCTGGAGATATTTTTGAAATAATCGCGTCCTTTGCGCTCGATTTGTCATAGGGCATGTAATTTATTGTTTACTATGTGTGTACTGAGCTCATCTCAATGGTTAGAGGGTGTTTTAGAGCGAAAGATTTCAAAGATCAAATAGACAGCACAGCTGCGTGAGAGCAAATGCTTTTTCCGAAAAAGAAAGTCAAAGTAAATACGTTTGATGGCGTTGAATTGAAGCCGGCAGCGGGAGGTGTGGACATAATTTGTCGACAAGTTATTACATCTCGTGAAATTCAATTTCTGTGAGTAAATAAATTTTAATGAGTTGAAGACTTTTCCAAGAGTGATTACTGCAAGTCGATGGTTTAGGGCGAATTGATGTTTTTTTTTTTTTTTATTTGAGTTACCAACGTACGTAACGATACTTTTCCACTGAAGCTACAGGAATGCAATTAAATATTGACATCATCGTTGCGAACTATGTTGTAGATATAGCAGGAAGCTGGTAGTTTCTTGGAATTTACATATAACTATCATCTCAAGTTACAGTAGAACGTCGGAGACTCCCTGTGAACGGTATTGAACGATTGGGTGGACTTTCTCGATAGGTTTCTTAGACTAATGATATACTCGTAAGATATATGTATGACCACCTGAATTTCGTCTTATCAACCAACTATGTGAACAGGTGCACGATTAAGATTCTACTTTCAAATTGTAGGAAGGGCAAGAGCATTACTTTTTTTAGGTCCGCCATAGTCCGAGGTAGACTTGGGCCTTCACCGCAAGCCTCTTCAGACACCTCGATCTTTACCCAGCTGTTCACCCGTTTCGCAACCCAGTTGGTGGAGGTTCCTTTTTTACTTGAGCATGCCACCAAGTTGAAAAAAAAAAATCTAATCTACATGAGTATTTTCTTCTCCACTCTCCGTCTATGCATTCTGGACTAAGTCCATACCTCTGTGCCGTAGAGCAGAATTGGAATAAACCGAGTCACTTTAGTTGTTTGAAAGAGAGGGCAGTGCTACATAAGTGTTATCTTAGCCCAAAGAAGCATCGATTGTCAAGCGTTAATCTTCGTTTGATTTCAGGGCTGGTATCATAGTCTGAGAGAATTGTCAACTGAAAACTCCGCAGAAAAGACCGAGGAAATGTTAGGTTGATAGAAACCTTCAGTATATTGATGTTTTAGTCGGATGTTGGTCGAGTTTTTCTTATGTTTGTTTGGAATTTTGATACCAAGTCCCATGTCAAACAACGACATCGGAGTCGATCGATTTCTACCTGTCACTCGTGCAAGATAGAGACATTACATTTTTGTAATAATATGTCTGTTCGCACTCCCTTAAAAAAAACATCGAATTTTCACGAAAATCCACAAAATCCTGTTCGAAAGTAAAAGTTTCGTAGTTTTTCGTAGGAGTAAGTCCTCACCAGAGAGTAAAACATGTCGATGTTTTCATAAATTAAAGCCCGGTTGACTCCACAAAAAACCAAGTGAATTGACATCCTCATGTTCACACAGGATCTACGAATTGGATTTTTTTTTGGCATTTATAGGTACTTATGGACTGGCGCCAAAAGAAATTAGTTAGGTTTTAACAACAAATTCTTTCTACAAAAAATTAATATTTTTCACAGCAAAGAAATTGGTTAACTCTCGTGTTTCTATTGTTTACTTCGTGAATTGCTCAGTTTTTAATACATATGTATGTATATTCAACCTTTGTCGAGTGACTGTTGACGATTCCAAACGTAAAAACAAATCCAGGAAATATCCGAAAATCTGGATTGCCGGAAGATCTCCAGTCTGACAATCCAGTATGAACAGGCTCTTACAGCGATCCGGTCTGTTAGATTTTTTGGAAAATCGTGGATTTTTTTGTTGACTTTTGGAAATGTCAATCACTGTCACTACAAATGGGTGAACATGAATTAAAAACTAAGAAATTCACGAACAATTTGTTGTAAAAAGAATTTGTTGCTGAAAAATGAACCAATTTCATTGACGCCAAAAAGACTATCAATCTGAACACGTAAATGTCAAAAAAAATCCATCAGTCCATCAGTCACGGTCATAAAATTCGAAACAAAAGTGAAAACAAAATTTCTGATCAACAAGCACAGAAGGTATAAACAAAAATCTAAATTACCGAAAAGTAGGTACCTACTTGATAAATAGATACAAGTGCAGGGATGTTATCTGTGAACAGCTCTCTGTAGCAAAGTGTCAAATTTTAGGAATACCGTGCTGAAGAAATAGGTCAGCAAATTTTGACTGTCCTCACGAAAATGCTATTAATTTGCAAAATTGCTTGAACTGAATCTAACCTATTTCTTGCAGTCATCATCTAATCGAAAAATATATATACTTATATCCCACCCAAAAACTAAGAGGGTGGAGAACAATAAGCGAGCTAACATTATCCAAACCTAAATATTGTGCAATTCCAAAATGAAAACAAATAAAACACATTTTTAAGTGTTCTACAAAATCCCAAACACTTAGGGAGACAGAATAAAGGAAAAACAGTGTTGTTTTTTTTTTTTTTTGTTCAACCTAAATAAGTCCTTGTCGTGGTGTGCCGAGATGAAGCGAGAAACAATACAAAATAAAAAGCACCAGCCTTCTCTTCCCAGCTTCCCAGCGAAGGGAGCTGAAATCGTAGATTTTAAAATGCCGGAGAAACGAATGAAAAATTCTGTATTCATGTGTACAAGTATATCCTGAAAGAAAAAAACACTTAGGTTTGCATTTTCCTCGCTTCTCACTTCAGGCATTAAAATGACTATACGTATGCCTAGAATTATTGTCCTGATGGGTTACCTTAACCGTGTATTGTGTCACCGCGCTGTTTGTCTTCCTATCTCTCAGTGGCTGCTGTGGGGGTTTTTATTTATTTTATTTCTCGCCGGTTGGTGGTTTTTCATTCCTACGATTGGTGCCTGGTGGGATGGCACGAACCAAACACACAAAAAAAAACGATGACTATTACAAGCACAGCAGTAAGGACTTGTATAAGGAGAACATGCATTTAATGTGCAATGCAAGGCAACCGGTGTGCGTCAAGAACTATGGTGATCCAAAAGACACTATACAAATAAAGTGTGAGATGTCCCGTCCCGACATAAGGACGAGAAAAATCTGCCTTTTCAAACAGGGTGCCGCTCTATAAACTATACGTACGTATACCAGAAGTGCACACGTTTTCGCTTGAATGGGTTTGTTTTAGGGCTCGTACGTGTTGCCATGGTTATGCGTGTGCAATGGCTCTTTTGGCCGCACTGTTTTACCAAAATCTCCGTCCCTTAGGGGACGCCTTGGGCGGTGGGTAAGTAGAACAAAACAATGCATAGAGGGTGGAAGAAAACCATGTGTTCTTGGACAGGGCTTTGTGTTTGACTAATCATTATAAAAACTAAGCACTCCGATTGCGAATGACTGGGAATTTTGGTGTGAGACAAAAATGTTGTTCTTATTTTTTTATTTCTGGATTACCAAGGTTTTCAACTTGTTAGCGTGTTGAAGCTGAACTTTGTTTACCCGAGCCTTAAGCAATGTTCTATGGTTTATGTCAGGGGGAAAGTTTCAAATTCTTGTCTTAAAAGTAGTCACCTTTACCTACATATTTTAAATATTAGAACCACATTCCCGATGATATATGCACATACATAGATATACATGAGCCAATTTCAATTAAAGAACTAAAAATTCTCTCCAAAGTCAGTAGCAACTGGTTGTAGCTGAAATGGGTGAACATTGTGAGTCGTACGTATGAAACTTGCCTCTAATCCAAGCACGTTATTTACCAACTCCTATTGGATTCCAATCTATTTGGGTTATAGTAAAAGTGGAGCCAGCATAAAAGAGAGAATAATATGTGGCATATTCATAAGAATGTTGAGGACTATGTCGATGTCTTGAAGAAACGAAAGTGACGGAGGAGCCCTTACTGAGCAACGGCAGCTCCCATCGAAGGTCTGAAGGTTGTGCGTGAAGAAACTTTCCCAAACTAAGTCATTGAATGCTTTACTACATCACTAGCCTTGTTTCTTTAAACGAATATCCGGCGACAGCAGGTGTCGAATGTAATTTATTTGGTCGTCCAATGGAAATTTTGATACTTTGGAACAGTCACGCCCACTTTTGAAAACATTTACATTTGCAATATTTTTTATATGAAACGCATTATTCGCGGAGATCTTTCAGAGTCTGTACAGTCTGTAATTTAAAAAAAAAAAAAAACAATCTTTCGGTGGCTTATCCCGGTGAAGACCAGATCCACTAAAGGAGTAATATGATAAACCATAGTTCGGAGTATAAATACCTCACTGTTACTGAGCAGAATACACTGAACTTAACATACAAACTGACATGCAAACGTCATCACCCGATCGGAAGATGCTATAATTTTTGCAAATGCCGGCAAATGTCAATTGTACTTTGACATTTGTCAAATAAACAGATGCAAAATACACGTCACCAAAACATAAATTATCATACTCCTAAAAAACGCGGCATAATTGTGTAGAACTAAAGTTTTTCAATCATAAAAAAATTACAGCGTATAAACAATTACGTACTCGCATTTTAGTGAACCAAAAGGTTTGTTAAGAAAACACCACAAAGATGGTAAAAATATTCATGGGTAACAAATTTTCATACAGGCTACCACACTTTATTAGGAACTAGAAGTTGGAGAGTACGGTATTCTGAGACTCATATATATTTTATAAGAATACGTTAGGAACAAAGAAATAGTTAAAGCCCGTCGGGCAGTACCGAAGTATATTTTTATCGTAACGTTCCTAAAGTAGCTGTGCAAAAACGAACATTGAAAGCTGAACTTGATACCAGGTCTTTGAAAGAAACACTCTTCTAGGGAGTTTCGACTATCACCCCGCTATTAAGCACTACACATATTCATAATGAGGGATAAGAAATTCGAAAACAGCAACTTTTTTAGCATGTACGCTTAAACGTATAGCTTAACTGACTCAAAAATGAACCTAACATCGCATTCAAGAACCGGGAACACCAAATAAGTACAAATCGGGTCAGATGAAAACATGGAAATATCTCGATTTTCTTCTAGTCTATCAGGTACTCAAAAGATAACTTTCGAAAAGGCAACTGGTAGATAAAATTGATTTTGAAAGACCTCTCAGTAGAGATACACTTTATACAAACACATCCCAACCGTTATCGATTTGTGCACTGAATTTACCAAAATGATGTAATTTTTGTAAAGTACTCTGAATTTTCGTCACATTTTTGACTTGTAGTACAGATTTCCAAGTCGAAGTTTCGAAATTTGAAATTGTGGACCAACCACTGCCAAAACCAAACCAGTAACAGAGATCGGGAATAATTGGCCACTTTAGTTTAAAAGTTTAAACAAATTACAATCTTAAAAAACCCACATCCGCTAAAAAGTACAAATTTGGCCATAAAGTACAATTAATTGTATGTACATGGCTTATTTCTTGCTAACCACAGTTTGCCGTTGGAAATAAAAAAAACAAAAGAACTACATATTGCCGTCGGCAAACACACGTTTAAACTTACATATCATCAGGAAAATTCAAAAATCCATTAGATCAGCATTATCTCCTTATACCATAGACATGTATATACGTATATTTATTTTGTATCTTTCACTCTAAAAGTAAACCTCACTAGTTTTGTATTTTGTAATCACTACAAACCAATTCCACGTAACACACAAATCTTTAATTTGCAATTAATTACCCAAAATCCGTCGGATATTTTTGAAAATTCCTTAATTTTTAGCACGCGGCAAAGTTTATTTCCACGGATTCACAATAAAACATCAAATTATCCTGTGGGTAACTTTTGCAATTGAATTTGAAATTGTAACCACACCACTACTATAAACGGTGAGCGCAGAGGAAACCGTATTATAGTATCTGTGTGTGCCTGTGGGATGGATTCGGTGTGAATTTTTATCTCGCACACATTTGTAGCGCGAATGAAAAAATCCCTACATGTGGGTATGTTCAACCACCCCAAGTTGCGAATTGGCGTTCGTATTGTATTTGAATCGTCGTCAACCCCTATTCATTCGTATAGCTTGTGATCTCGCTTGGAAGTGTATGTGTTTGTGTACTCCACAGTTTTGTTAGTGGTGTGCGTTTAGAGAATGCAATATTAGCAGCCATTGCTGTACATATGTACACATGGCAGCAACAGTCTATTCATATCTAATTGGGAAAGGACACTACCGGCTGAGTTTTTTTTTTCTTTTTGTTGCAGGGAGGGAGCCTCCAATTTCTTGTGCATACAATGAACTTCAGTTGACCAGGGTCGTGTGTAGACTTCACGGCTTCTACAAATGGCATATACTGCACATCCAAATGTACTTCATGAATATTGAATCTGATTTTCTAATTTGCTGAGCAATTTGTTGTTGATGTTTGCTGGCGATGAATTGTCGCGGGGCTTCATGTCGCGTAATTTCTTTTTTTTATTTCATTTTAAAGTGAGCAAAAGCGTGAAGAGTTTTTTTTATTGGCCAAGATAGAAGAATGAAATGAGATATCATTGTTTTATTTTGGTTTTTCTATTCCTTTTCTTATTTGTTAGCCTTATCTCCTTTGTCGGCGAATAGAATGTGGATCTGGATAGTTGTCCTTATAGCAACACCATCAATGATGTAGGATACTGTGTTCACTCTGAGGAATCTGATTATAAGTATTATATGTAGGTTGATCGGTGTATTCTTATCAAAAGGAACATATTTACATATATTAATAGTATTTCCACCAAAAATGGCATATTAGCCGTGTCAGTCAAAGTTGCCAAAACAAGACAACTTTTAGCTACGTTAACCATGTATAAAAGTATTGATTTTTATGCCTTTTGTAAAAGCTATCTTTTGACTTTTGACTTAAAGAGCTGAAAGGAGCTTAAAAAGGAGCACTTTTTATACGTCAACTGCAAATGTGACAAACAACAAAAACTGACGTGTCTGACAGATTTCATAAATTAGTGCAAAGATATTTGCTGCACTAAAATGCGTAGGATGGGGAAATTTCCTACTTTCTCGTGAGCGATCTCTTTTACGAAAAACTACGAAACTTTTTGGAAATTTCTTACTCGCATTCCACACAATGTAGGACAATCCACATTTCCTCGACCAAAACATTCGCGAAAGTTTAACCCTCAAATGCGTTTGCATTGTGCTTCTTGGTCAGAATTCGCAGAGTACTGCGACTAGAAGAAAATTGGCTGTCAATGAAATGTCAAAATTTGCAAATATTCGCTCATTCACAGGTCGCTGAGCTGTGAATGGACCCTAAGAGTCCCTACGCGAATAGCAGCCATATGGGTGTATACACAGTGAAATATTCAGATAACCTTCCGAAAAAAATTTTGGAAAATTTAGATTATTTAGATAATCCTACTTGAAACGTTGCACAGGCGCACTGAACTAAATAAGACCAGTCTCTTGTGCAATTTTTATCTATTGTCCACAGTATGGAGGTGTTTTATGCAGAAACTGTGCGATGGTTGAAAACTTTCTATGGTAGAGAGACTAATTTTTCGAACAATTTATTTGCCAAATACTCAATTTCTGAGATAGAATCAAGGATTCTCAAAAATGAGAATAGGAATCAAGATTTTGAGACTGTGAGACTGTGAGCTTAGTACAGTTCTACCTTGATATATCTCAACGCATTTAGGAGGAGCTACACGTTTTTCGTTTGAAGAATGTCATAAACACTCCTATTGGTCTTTTCATAGCCAGTAGAACCAAGATCAAGTTATAGTGCTATATAGTTGTAGTAGGTTCAAATTGGGCTAACGACATGAAGGTTGTGAGTATTGTAAAGTACGATGCTCAGAGTACAAGTACTAAGCTATTAGATGTGGATGTAGTCAAAAAACCCAAAATACGGAAGACCGAACCTCTGTTTTAAGGACCAAGCTTTCGCGGATACCAGAGCTCTTGGTCTGGACAACTGGAAGCAACGTGCCCAGGATCGAAGGGAATGGAAGGCTGCCGTGTCTCAGGCAGAGACGTAAGTAAGTACTCTGTACTTACCTCTTTGAAATTCCAAAATTTCTTGATTCTGTTTGTTGAATTACTTTACAAAAATCAACCCTACAAACATTGGATCCATAACCCACAGATCCATTAGATCAACTTCTCTACACCCACTACCAAGTCGTAATCGTCCTCATCATAATAATAATTTCACAGAATTCCCTTTGAACCACTTTGAGCAGACTACACCATTAGAGTGGGGTATCATCCCCTTTGTGGCCCCTGTATACGATCTTCAGAATCTTCTTTACAGTTACACGAGTAGGTACACATACATACAAGTACATATGAGTGTATGTATATGCAAAGTACACGCGCGCGGTTTCATTATGATTTACTGTGCACTTTTTGAGCACCTGCCACAATTCGGTGTCAATATGACTCTCGTCCTTCTCCTTAATCAAATGTTCACCTACTCCCCCTCACAGTACGGCAAGTGGTGTCTTCTCCTCTGAACGTCCCTAAAAGGTTGACAATTTAATGTGCTCCACGCCCGTGGCCCTACCTCCTCCCGCCACATCGCTGACAATTTGCAGCACAAAGCAGAAAAGAACAAACACCAGAAACTCTGTAAAGCAGAAGGAGGGAATGCATCGCATCACCTTAAAAGGATAATAAATGTTTACATTAAAGTATTTCCCAAATGAATATGAAATACCTGGTACCTATACTCACAAACACACACATACATACGTAAGGGTACTAACTCCCAGGACATCTAGCATCCCTTTGAATCGCTGCTGCTGCTGCTGTAAGAATAGTAATGCAAGTTCATTGGCAACGTATAGGCGTGTCAATGAGGGGTAGCGTTGTGATGTGGGTGCGGTGCATGCGCTCTGTTAATTGACAAGCATAAATCGTGTTCAAAATGGAGGCGTGGCCATGCCCACTACATAGTTAAATGGGGAACAAACTCATACACACACGACAGTCTTAGGTGCCTCTCATGCTGGAGGCGCTAGTGTGGTAGGGTGTGTCGGTCGCACACCGCACCATCTGCCCGGGTTTCGCTTTTGAATTTCGCTGCCCGATGATGACGATGATGATGATGATGATAACTGACTGTGGAGCCACCGCTCGCTGCTGGTTGCAGGCACATGGTGGTGTCATTTCGGCAACAGGGGTTACCGACAAAATGGCAACATTTTGTTTGCTCGGCGAGCTCTTGTGAATTGTGATGAATTGTAAACATTACAGGAGTAGGTAGAATTTGCTTCTTTTTTTGTGTGCTTTCGCCTGTTTGGCGGTGAGCATATCTGAGTGATGTTGTAGTACATAAAAGCAGTGCTAGATGCTGTGCACAAAGACGGACAAGCTGGGATAAAAGGGACTTTAAGTTAGGCACTCAATTTTGTGTTGGTATTCTGGAAAAAAAATGATAAAGCAAACTCTTTGTTATTTATGTCAAAGAGTTATCTTTAACTCAGGCGGGAGGATTTTGATATTTTTGGTTCACTAAGCCTTTTGTATGATTCTGTGGAAATGTCAACTAAATTGTATCTTCGACCTTCGACATAGAATTGAAGTTTTCATATTTGCGTCAATTGTCAATGTCTATCGTCGAAGGTCAAAAGAGTGCATTAAAGTGGGCACATTTGGATTTGAAATAGACCTTCTACATCACGAATGTTAAAGAAATTTCTTTGGACACCAGAACCTCCTTACTGTTGCTGCGAATTTAACAAGATAGACCTTATGAGCTGCATATACGAGTAGGATTCGCAATCATACTCGATTTTGAAGGAGAGATCCATGTTCATATGTATATGGTTCAATTACATACTTAAGGTTGAGTCTTCATACGTAACAACATAGGTGACAATGAAAAAAAAAACAGTAAAGCTTATAATAAAGACCCATCCTGTCATATATGTAGTCATGTGGTACACAGTATGAAGAAAGCCTGTATTGCCATCATGGTTGCTCCCCGCACCCTTTCCATTCTTCGGTAATGGTTTTCCCAAGATGTGCATACATAGGCAGATAGAAAGGATTGTCAAAGAGAGGTAGTTTCTTTGGTATGGAAGAGATTTACAGCAGAATTTCTAGCTGCACTCAAACCTACTTTAGATTCGATACGACAGGAATATCAATGACTGAGACTGACAGTCTTTTCAAATCTTATCAGATTATGTTACATGTCTCACTACATAGTCCAATATAGAGTGTCGCCCTCAAATCTCCAATGTGCATGACTAAGAGAATTATTCTTGAAAGAATTAATACAAGTCTGACCTAAGATGGTCCAACTTAAGGCCCTTGTGGTGTTTTCTTGAAAACGAATAGGGATACTCTGTCCCCATTGACTTCAGAGGAAGAACGCAATGAGATTATAATTATCAACTACATATGTATGTCTCTATGGCAATGAACTATACAAGTCTCAGAAGATATTGGACACATATTTTGAAAGTGCATAGGCATTGCCCAGAGTAGATTAAAACATCATAATACCATCTATTCAAACTATGTAGAGATACTAAGTGCATGGCTAAAATGGTTTAGGTTGCCAACCTACTCTAACCACATAACCATACCCTCCCTATGAGGTAACCCAACCTACATACATATGTATGTATATGTATAACAACAAACCTTTCAGCGAAACTAGAGCTCTTTTTGGAAGTGACGCATGTTAGGCATTGGACAGGATCTACATGATTTCTCAAGTGTTTGCGCGACCAGGATTCGTCCAGCAGTTTGATACACTAAACCCAAAACTACGGTCATTCAGATGTCGCCTGCCTCTATTTTTGTCAAATATAGTGCATTCACATTGAGATGAGTTCACAAATTAATATAATACTGCTGCCTGTTAAAAAGTGGCTCTAACCCATAGACCTGTTGCTCAAAAAAATAGAACTCAGTTTTTTTAAGGACTAAGTGCACAGTTTTTAGTATGAAGTAATAAACGTTTAAGTGTGAAGTAATTGCTCGACAGGATTGCTCTTGTGACATTTCCTTTTTTATCTCGGGAATAAGGTAGTCGAAAGGATGAACAGAAGTACTTCGAAGTTTCTGGGCTTATCTCTGATATTCTTTTCAAAATTGGCATTAGAAACAATTTCAGGGTGCAGAACCTAGATTTAACTTTGTTTTACTGTGAGGGCTGGACTTTCTCGCTCCATGTTTTTCTTTTCACTTTCATTTACGGTCCTTTCTAAAAGCACATGACTTTTTTTGGACGTTTCTGAAAATGCTCCATCTGAACTTTATAAATTACTAATAAGAACACGTCATAATCGTCTTCCGTCTTGTCCTTGCAATATCACTTTAACCGAAAGTACAAGGTTCCCATAGATAAAGGAACTATAAATTGACTTTCAGATCTCTTAAAAAGAAGACGCCTTTGTTTGCCCCCCAACCAATGAAGCAAACCCTCACCTTTAACTCGTTTCAAACTATCTAACTCCAAACATGAAATTGGTGTTCTACAACAAAAAAAATAATTCTTATAATGAGCCGAGTCCTGGCCAATAACTATAGGAAAGCAAAACACATATTGCACACTGATTCGAAATAGCGGCAGCAGTATGAGAATTGCACCGCCAGGTTCGATTTTGATTATTCAAATTTAAACCATATTGATTCACAGGTTAATAAATTTATCCCCTGTGAGTGATTTCTATTCCAAATAAGCCCTTCATCAAATAAACATAAGTATGTATGAAATCAAACAAATAAATTCATTCTCTGTGATTATGAAAAATTTTAATATCAGTTACAATTCTGAAGTGGTTTCCTTCCGGTTGAAAAAATATTCGCAATAAAATATATTTTAATTCGGAGTTCATACACAGGTAAGTAGATCCAGATACTACTTGACGTAACGTTGAAGAACCCGAAAAAAATTTAATAAAATAAACCTTGGAATAAATTCACCCTGAAAAAACGAATGGGGTTCACGCAGAAAATGCCTGCATATGTATGTACATATATGTATCTGTTGATTTGGCTTTTGAATTGAATTGCGAAAATTGTAAGCTTCTAAATATGCCTATAGTACCTGTATACATACATATGTGTGTTTCCAGAAATATGTAGATCTCCACGTGGTTGAATAGGTAAACATAGAAGTGATGCGCTCATGCAGCGTGGTGTTAAATTAGCGGATTCTAATACTAAAGGAATAATTCGTCGTCTTTGGATCATTCGACGTGGTGGTATCCGAATTATTCGCGATACTAATGGTTAAAGCTTCAATGTTATTCTATGTATACTGTTAAATAGATTTAGAAAATATTTACCTCGAAATCTAAGAGGCCTGGGTCTACTTCGTTCGCTAATACAATAATGTGCACGACTGGGACCTACGTACGTATGAGGTCTACCTACCTTGAGGTGAAATTCAAATCTTGCTCTTCTCACACATGGGGTGGATGTGTATATTTGATGGAATTTTGACCAAAACATCGTACTGATGCTTTTTAGGAGCTTTCACAAATGTTGGTTTTTGTAAAAAAAAAAAAACCAATTCAAAACGTGGACGGGACTTCAGGTTAATTTAAGACCTACATATTTATTTAGGTTCAACAATTTTTCTCGAATATTTTGAATAAAATTAAATTTGAAACTGGCAGTGGCAGTTCTAAAACTTGGTACGCCATTACTTTGAGTTTGTCTTATAATCATCCTACTGTAGTGCGCAAAAGTGTAGTGCACGCACAAAAAAAAATCGTAAGAGACAGGAAATGGTGGTTGTTGCCGAGCGCAGTTGCATTCGAAAACGAAAAAGAGAAATGCAAGAGTGATCGCCAAACTGTGAAGTGGTTGGTGCACAAAGTTAAAGTGACCTGTAGAACAGTGCACAGTTGAACCGTTTAGTGGTTGGTGCACAAAGGTAAAGTGCACATTGCAGTAGAACAGTGAATAGTAGCACAGTGTGGTGGTTGGTGCACAAAGTTAAAGTGCACATTGCAGTAGAACACTAAAAGTAGAACAGTGTAGTGGTTGGTGCACAAACTTGAAGTGCACTGTAGAACAGTGTAGTGTTTCCGGTGTTGTGGTTGGTGGACACATTAAATACATTAAAGTTGGTACGACAACCAGAAGTGAGTGGAAATGTCGAGCATATCCGGTGTCTGAAACAAGTATTAACTAAGCGAAAGTGTGGGCCCTGGGATATTTTATTCAGTGAATTTTGCGGGTTTGTGTATTTGCCGTTTAAAAAGTGGGCAAATCTCGTAGCTTTCGTGTTCATTTACATTTTTTGGTTTTACTTCTCTCTGAGTCAGTCTTTGCTATTTTCTATTCAAAGTTTTACTCTGAGTTAATAACTGAATCCTGGAACTGGATCATTCATCATACTGCATCATGCCTAGGTCCCGCCAATGAGCTCATGCCCGTCTGGTAGTCTGGCATGCTCGGTATTAGGCTAATTACGTAGCGAAATGAATTATTCTAGAAACGCCTTCTTAAAAAAAAACATTACTTCCGGGTTCTATTGTTGGTAGTTGATGTGTTTCATCTTTTTTCTTTCATTGTTCTTCTCGGATGACTGTGACATCTACTTTAAAAGTATGAGCATTGAAGCATATGGGATCCCAAGGGAAGCCTCAGAATCAAGTGGCATCTCGACGGACAACTCCGTCCTACCTCCCATTAGCCTCCTTTAATCCACGATTTTTTGCATAGCCTCACCTATGAGCATAGAAATAATTTTTAAAATTATTCGTTATTTCACCGGATGTTAACTCAAAAAAATTTCCATAAACTTCTCACACCTTCAAATATAGATGTCAACACATTCGATTTGTACTAGAGCAATTGTACTAGAAAGGACACGTAGTATCTACTGTCAAACGAAATGACAACATTTTTCTCCGATAAAATATTTTGATTATTTTTTTCTAAGTTCAATACGGTGCAAGAGGTGGTTAATTATTTCTCCATTTTTATCAATTAAAAACACACTCAAACATAGAAAGACATACGAAATTCATAAAAAATGGCTGACCTTGGTGGGTGGTATAAAAATATGCCAAGATTCACAAAAATATGGTTATCGGCCACAGTTGGAATTAGTGTCCTAGCTCGTTTCGGTATCCTGCCACCAGAGTATCTAATCCTGCATCAGGACTTTTTAAAAAGGTTCCAGGTAATTTCATCCAAAGTGCTTTCATTACGAAAAGGATTTACCGTTTTATATTTTTGCGTTGCACATAGATATGGCGATTGCTAACTGCTCTGTTTTACTATCCGTTGTCGCCCAACACGGGATTTCATTTTATGCTGAATTGCTATTTCCTGTATAACTATTCAATGCGACTAGAAACTGATCATTTTAAAACGAGCCCAGCTGACTACTTTTTCCTGTTAATATTCCAATGGATCTGTTGTGCCATCAGCGGGTTGATATTCAATCTGTACATACTCATGGATCCGATGGTCTTGGCTGTTTTGTATGTTTGGTGTCAGCTGAATAAAGAGGCAATTGTGAACTTTTGGTTTGGCACGAGATTCAAAGCAATGTACTTGCCATGGGTATTATTGGCAGTCAACTTGATTCTATCGTCTGGGTAAGATTGTATTTGCTTATGTTTTCGATTGTTTTTTATTTTTTGTACCTTACAGTGGATTCGATTCGCTTTTGGGTATTCTCATCGGCCATTTGTACTTCTTTCTGAAGTTTCAGTATCCACAGGAACTCGGAGGGCACTCGTTTTTGGAAACACCTAGCTTCTTGTAAGTATTGTGCGTAATGGGTAATGTATGACGTGGTTAAAATGTTCGTAGGGGACACAAAGCCATTCATGTATTTTATATTCGCAAAAGCCATGTCCGAAGGGCAAGTATTTATAATTTTCCAATTTTCCTTTGGGAGTCCAAAAACGAAAGGTTTAAATTGTTATTCGAACCTTGAGCTTGCAATGAAGTCTTCGAGCTTTGATTTTCACTCCATCAGTTGCTTTTCTCTTGGCTAGAGCCGAACAACACCATCAATTGATCTTAAATTTTCCTTTCTGTAATGGGCTCACTCTTTGCAATTAAAACAAAGTGGAAACAAGTTTCATAATTATTTTTACTTTACAGGAAATCTTATTTCCCCGATGTGTCCGGTGGAGTCCATGGCTTCGGCATTCCACCAGTAAATCAACGACCAACAGAAAGAAATCCCCCAGCAGCACCAAATCGGTTATTTGGAAATGCATGGGGCCGAGGGAACGCTTTGGGACGAAATTAGAAAATCACATTCAGGAGGACATAATTCTTGTTTTTTTTTTTCTTTTTCATCGAAAAGCCTATTGTTCTTAGACTAATTAAATAATGAACTACTCATCATATTTTCTATAAGTCGTATTTTTGTAATATGTCGGTGTGTAAATAATAAACAAAACAATTAACGTTAAAAATTTGTAAGAAAAAAAATATAGAAAGCCAAAAATGTGTTTCATTTTATGTCACAAAGAAGAGCAACTCCTCTTAGAATCCAGTGTTCTGGCGCTTTATTGGATTGTAGCCATAATGGTGTGATATAATTCAAGTCAGTTCGGTTCATTTTCTTGTAAACAGGACACTAAAGTGATGCGAAAACTATTGAATAAACAAGTGGCTCATGGAATAGAAAATGATTACCGTATATAATTTTGGATTTTTTGGTGCAACCGAATTTATTGCGTACATATGCACAACAGGCATAAGCACGTATAGTACTTTATTTGTTGCTTCAATTAGTTTTGCGGTTTTACGATCCCAGCCAGCGCCATCTACGTACAAGCCATGTACGAATACACCCTCTTTTGGTGGTTTCTTGCATTCTTCCATACTGAGCCTTAATACATCGTTGTGCATGCTTACTTGATCTAGCGCCCAGCCATGGTGAGCCCTGGCTACTTCTTGTTTCATTGCGGTTAGAAAACCCTGAGGGTTAAAGAAACCCGACATCCAGAAAACGACGGGTCGGGCCTTAAAAAGAAGAGTGTTATTCATTTAGGTTTTATCATCGTCTAGTGTATTTCATGTAACATAATAGGTGAATTCAATTGACTTTGTGAGTTGGTCATGATATCTCGAGACATGACATAAGTATGTATATATTGGATATTTGATAGGAAAGAAGGATGTCTAATGAAATACTAGATCTAAAAGAAGAGAGGAGGAAAAATAAAGCAAATGAAAGCAGATACAACGAAATACAAAGAGGGATAAGAAATAAGAATAGAGAGCAAAGAATAGGCACTTACAAGAATAATGCGAAGAATTATAGACACAGGAAAGAAATCACGACAGCTTTAACGTACATATGTACATAAAAAGATATGGGAAATTTCTGGTACTGGAAGAAGACAGCAATTTGGTGTATTAAAAGATAAGGAAGGCAAAATCTTAATGAGAGCGCCAGACAAACTAAAAAGATGGAAAGAATACATCGAAGAGCTTTTTATGGAGGAAAGACACCTACCAGAACCTTTTCAGGGATCTGAGGGACCGGAAATAATGAAAGAAGATGCGATAAAAGTACGAAAAAAGTCCAAAAATAAAAAAGCAGCAGGTCGACACAGATTACCGAATGAAATCTGAAGCTTATCGACGAGGAGAGTATTCCGGTACTAGTAAACCTATTCAACGGGATCTATAGGCATGGCAAGATCCTGATTGGTTACAAACAATCTTTCTAACACTTCCGAAGAGTAAGGCCATACAATGCTGTGACTACAGAACAATTAGCCTAATGAACCATGCGTCCTTAAAATAATACACAAGAGAATATATAGTAAACTTGAATATGATGTAAGCTCCTTTCAATTTGGATTTAGAAATGGCTTTGGTACCTGCAAGGCACTGTTTGCTTTCAACGTACTAGTACAACGAATTTTGGAAATGAAAATGTTTATTTATGCTTCGTAGATTACGAAAAAGACTTTGATAGAAATCCTTGAAAGTAAGAGTATTGATATGAACGACAGCAGAGTGATTTATATGAAATCTATATTGGGGTCAGAAGGCGAAGGTATTAGAAGAAGAATAATAAACACCACCAAAACCAAGTTCATGGAAACAACAAATACCGAATCTGGAGCTAAAAACAAACAACAAAATCATCGAAAGAGTCAGCAAATTCAAGTATTTGGGATCAATAATTGAAAGTAACGCCAAACCTAGTAAGAAAATAGAGTGCAGAATAGAGCAAGCGAAAGCGGTCTTGAGTAAAATGAAAAAAGAGAAGACGACTTTAAAATCAAGGCAAGAATAGTAAAATGCTTTCTTTGGTCCGTACTGCCATACGGAGTAGGAACCTAGATATTAAAGAGAGCAATGATAAGAAAAAATAGAAGCTTTTGAAATGTGGATTAACAAAGAATACTTCGCACTTCCTGGGTGGACAGAATATCTAACAAAGATTTGTTGCGACGAATGGGCAGGAAAAGAGAAGTAATTTATTTAATTAAAAAAAGGAGAATAGATTACCTAGGACACGTCTAATGTAATGCAAAACACAGATTCCTTCAACTGATTCTGCACGGAAAGACAGAAAAAAAAAGAAAGGTGGGAGGACAAAGCTTTCATGGATATCTAACCTCCAGGGCTGGAATACAAGTTGCTTTTTGAAACTGGAATGGGATGAACAAAATTAATTTTTTTCCAAAGACCAGTATGCGAATGGTTTGAGACGACAAGGAAGATCGAACCTCGGTTCTCAAGGACCAAGCTACATATCGTGGATGCCAGAGCGCTTGATCTAGACGACTGGAAGCACCGTGCCCGGGATCGAACTCTACCGTGTCTCAGACAGAGAGTCTTCACGGGTCGAGTGCCTGTTAAGTAAGTAAGTATTGGTATTAAATTAATAACATTGATCTAAACCCAAGCGTATTGTATTATACGACACTCAGGCACTTCCTTGCTATTCCTGCATCTTAAAACAAATTGTTTTACTTACCCCAAAGCACCAATCCCGAAACTGATTATTACGTTCCAATAATTCGGTAAACCAGAATCCCAACGTAGAAGACAACCAACTGCCACGCTTCCAAACGCTTGGTACTTTAGCATTGAATATGTTATCCAGTGCGTCACGCAATTGTTCACTCATAATAATTGTTCCTTCAATGGCTAGCAATAGATCTTTCAGTGTTATTCGTACAAGGACTATTATCTAGAAAACCAAACTTATAATTTAATGCTTAACCTAATGTCCGTTAAAACCTTTTGCATTCTATCAATTTCTTGTCTTAGGAAGATGTTCATCGAGCTTGTGGCTCCCATCATTTTCAGTCGTTCCTTGACCTCGAAAACATCATAGGGCAACGGCATCTTATTCAGCATTTCTCTAGTTTGTTTGGCCACCTTATCCTCACGGGTTTCTCCACCACTACCAGATGATTCTAAAATGGCGGAACAATACTTAAAACTGAGATCTTACATAAAAAGTTTAGGAAGAATGCCTTACCTTTTGGCTGAATTGAAATTATTGTATCCAGAATTGATTTGGTGGCATTTGTTTGGAAAGTTATATCGGCATTCGAGTGGAATCCATAGACTTGAGGAGGATCCACTGGTTTCATTGTATCGATTGCCTCCAAATATTCTTCTTTTGTCTTATAGGTAAATATCTTGTAGCCCTTAAAGAACGCAAAAGTGTCCAAAAAAAGTTCGTCGCTGAACCATACTCTGGCGAAGGTGTTCAACAGACGCTTATCGTAGTCATCTGTTACTCTGCCACCATATTGTACTTCGCCTAGCATATAGCGCAGTGTACTCCAACTTATTCCCCTCACTGGATCCAAGTCATCCAGATGATTCTGGACAAACATACAGCTGGCATACCAATCGGCAAAGTTAAACTCATAAGGAATATTCCAACCGAGTGGACCGTACTTTCGACGCTCCTGAACCACGGAGTGCATAAAGCTTATGGCAAACACCAGCGGGTGGTAGAATACTGACTGGCTGTAGTCCAAAAAGTCTTGAGATAGATTTCCATAGGTACGCTGTAGACCAGCACGAATTCCAGCTGGTGGCTCATTAGTAAACTTAAGGGATAACTGCAGTAAGGTAATGGGAAAAGAGTCATGCGGTTCTGTTGTGATCCACACACGGAAGCTATCGTGGAAACCAGTTGCTTCCTTTTCCAAATCCAGCAAAAGTAAAGTAAGCTCATTCATGTAATCCAGCCCCAAGTGGCAATTCTGTAGTAACACCCAATTGCCATTTTCCAAGCATGTAGATATCAATTTTCTCGCGTGAATCTCTTGTCCTTGTCCCATCGAGATGGAAAAACATTTAACTTCGTTCTTTTTTGCCAGGGCTTCAATGTTTGGCGACGGATCCGAGCCCATAGATAGAAAACATACAATCGGTGTTATTGGCCTACTTTCCTCGAGTAGTTCGTCAAAGTTCAGAATAATGGGCTCAGCAAAACGTTGCCCCAAAGAATTGCCAATATACTTTCGACTTTGTGCTATTGTTCGATCTGGACACCATGATCGAATTAAGAGTAGTTTTCTAAAGGGATCCAAATTATTGAATCCATCGGGAATGGTCTCAATCTCGGGATTATCTTTTTTAAACCAGTTTTGCCAACCCCGTTCGTTGCTAGTGACTCTGTCCAGAATATTCGCGAACTGGCTTAATTTCGACAATTGTACCAGATTCAACCACATTTCATCAGTTACCCATCGAAACGGATTTGTGGGACAGTCATTGAGATTCAAAGCAGCACCTCCTTTAATGAAATTCTGAAACTCATCATAGGAAACAATGTCCAGCTGTCGGTCAATATTTAGAGCAATTAGTAGCACAAATAAATACTTATGGTCTTCGTACAGCCCTCTAGATTTATATCTGTAGATTTCAAAAGTCAGATACTTGATTATTCGTCGAATTCGCTGCTGTGTGACATGAGTCTTTGGTGATAGCGCCATCGAGGCGTCAAATCTGTCCAAAAACTGCACTAAGGAAGTCTGGTACATTACATTCACCATGGCCATGGTACAAACCAGAAAGTAAAGCACACTGCCCCGAGTTGCAACTGGACGGTACTCTTCACGAGCGATATTGATTTTTGCTTCCGTTATTCGTGCAATCTCGAGTTTTTCCTTCACTTCAATAGCGGTATTCTTAGACGTGTTCAATACTTCAATGACACTGACATCATCCAACAGACTCCCCTCTATTGTCGAGAGCTTATGTAGGAGGTTTGCCTCCAATTCTTTCATTTTTTTCATATTTCCTGTAACCGTTTCTACCAAACTTGTACGCTCCTCTTCAAGCTCTTTCCGTTCGAAGAGTATGACACGACCCAAAAGCTGGTCCTCTAACCCTTTCATTGTCACCGTGAAGTCAATAATAGAAGTTCGTGCAGCCACTTCAGGTGTATAGGCGGGATTTGGGAGCTTTGTCGTGATATACAATCGGAACTGGTCGTTGTAATCTATTTCCTTATCGCCGAGTTTAATTTTATAAGTTGTGCCGACTTTGAGCAAATTTCTGTCCAGAACATTGTCCAAACAAGGATCTAATTCCTCGCCAACATCTTCTATTATTACCGGCATTCCCATTGATACAGCGTCTTCGATGTGATTACGAAAATATTTGTGATTCAATGAAGTTACAATTAGAGAAAACTCCTTTTCCTTTTGTTTGATCCAGAATTTTCCTTGTGACTGGGGATCAATTAGCAATGGAAATCGAGCAGCCTTCGTGGCAATAATACCATTCTGTATGGACAAATCATCTGATGGCAAGCCCTGCATGTTCCATTCACCAATCTGAGTTCGATCGGTAAGACTGTCAATGATGTTAATATTAGCCGATAATGGTATCTGCCTATCAACTAGCTCCTTGTACCATTGATTCTGCAAGTCGCTTCTGAATTCCTGATTAAAAGGCCCAGTGTAGGACAGAAAAGCTGTTAAATATATTATATCGCCAACTAAACGGTCCGTTTCACTTTTAAATTGTGCTATTTGCTCAGTCCAGCGTATTTTTTCACCGGCTAAACCACCTATCAATGCAGTTGCAGCATCCATCTTGTCCTGGCACTTCTTAGCTTCGGCTAAAACAGCATTCTTTTTCTCTTGTGCTTCATCGAACTTAATCTGTACCAGCACCAATTCTGCTTCAGCCGCAGCTAACATATCTTGAGCTTCTTGCAAATCGGCAGAAGCTTTACGATGTTTAGCCTCTTGAATGGCCAAGTTAGCCTTCAGCGGCAACACTTCTTTGTTCACCTCATAGTACTTGGCCATAGCCATGGTCCAAGATAGCAGACCAGCTACATTACCACAAGCCGCTTTCGCTGCCTCAAACGTATACAAACTGTAGATAAAAAAAAACACATTTTGTATAGATACATATATGTATGTACCTATACACATCTTACCTGTATTCAAAATATGGAACCAGCAAATCCACCATTTCTGCGTTGATGATATCGGTTGGATACTCAACAATTTTTCGGAGGAACGCAGTATCGGCCATTACCTTAAGAGACTCTTCCCAAGATGACACTAGAAACCGTTTTTCTGGATCTGGGGACACAAGTTTGATGCGTTTTCGGAACAAAAGACAGACAGCGTCCATAATTAAAGTAATTAAATATGGCGGTTTTCCTAATTTTCGAACCGTTGCAATATCTGCCGCTTTAATGGTCTAAACACAAAAGATATGTGTGAAACTTAAGATTTACCCCAAACAAAAAAATACCTTTAGAGCCGCTTCTGCTTCCTCCAATGCAGGTCTCGCCTTTTCTAGTTTCGCCTCGGCCACTTCTTTATCCGCTGAAATCGCTACTACCAATGTTTCTGCTTGAATTTTTTTCTCCGCTACTTGAGCTTTTATTATTTCTGCTGCTGCAGTTGATCTAGCCACTGTCTCCAGAACCACTTCTGCTTCCTGAGTAGCAACTACAATAACTTTATTCATTTCAATCAATTCCAGCTTGAGGATTTCAACCGAGCTTCCAGCTTCGTCTAGCTTATATAAACCGGATGACATTCTCTCCGACATGACAATAATGTTTACACGTTTATCTTTGTAGAGTTTTTTGTAACTTTCCAAAAACGAGATCAACGACTTTGGAGTAACAAATGTAGCTCGTCTAAATCTTTCATAGTACGCGAGGCAAATTTCCGATACGGTCTCGTGTATTGTGCTCATAATTTGAATTACTTGCTCTTTTACTGCCTCACTGCAGACTATATCGAATTCTTCCAAATAATGTCGAGATACAGCGACACGAGCGTCTTCTGGCCACTTTTGGAACCAATCAATAACGCAACCGGATATCAAGCCCGGGAACTTAAGTGATCGGCCACGGAACTTTTCTCCAATCTAATTTTTTTATGGAAAGAGAATATTAACTTCGAATGACAACTATTGCATAATTTAAATAAATACCGGGGAAAAGCATAAAGCTATGTGTAAGTTGTATCTTGCTCTGGATATAAAGAAATCATAAAGATTGTCTTGTGTTGGTGGTCTTTTTGGTTGGATCTTCTTCATAATGGGTATCATTTCATTGTAAATTTCATCTGTAAAAGTTGATATCGTTAAAAACTTGAAATGAACCGCTTCCATACAAATCAATGGAACTAATGCCACTTTAAGTCGCATGAACCAAATTTGTCAGTAGGTCTGCTCGCGTTCTCTCCCAAAGCAACGAATTTTCACCAAAATCGACGAAAAGTCACCAAATTCTGTTCGAGTACGCGAAAGTTTCGTAGTTAATCGTGGATGAGAACGCTCAAGGGAGAGTGAAACAATTCAGCAAGAGCCTTCTTAATTTATTTGTAAATATGCCAAGCGAATATTTGCAACGGTTCTCAGACATTCTATACGATTTATTTTACAGTCAATGTTGAGATCTTCTGTAGACTGCAAAATGACAATTTAGAGCCACCAGACCACCGCTGTCAAGCAGAATACCAAATCCTTCGCCGATGTACCAAAACGATGAAGCGATACCATGTCGTTCGACAACAACCTGACCTCGCTACTATTAGTTGTTTTTTCGGAAAGTATTGATTTGGTTTTAAGCTAGAAAGTACACTATCGATCAGTTTTTCAACTTCGATATGCACCATTTTTTCATTATCGATCCTAGTAGTTCTGATGGAAAAAATCCACCCACATTGACACTCTTACCTAACTCATCCTTGGCAAACAAATTGGCAATCTCTCCCGAGCTTAAAACATTGTTAATGTACTCTAGAAAAGATTCATCCTTGATTTCATTGTCCGTAAATATGAATGTGATTCCCTGTCCCTGCAGTCCAGCAGTTCTATATAAATACTTTAAATCTTCTACCAAATTGGTTGCATTATAAGCACGAGTCAACGTAATTTGGAAGAACTTATAACCCGCCATAAATGATGCCAATCTTGTCAAACTTTGTTTACCCGAGCCTCCAACACCTACCATAAGGGCGTTGCCTCTGTAAAGAATTATATGTACATTATTATTAAATAAGTTTTTAGTTTTTACGATCCGTTTACATACCTTGGCGTTCGAAGTATTCTTGAGGTAATCATTAAATGTACCAATGCATCCATAAAGAACACCATATCCATGTAAAATCCTCGAATCTGATCGTTAAACTGGTTTGTGTAAAAATTTACCTTATTCATAACAAATTCGACACTGAAAACAAGTATATTTAATAAGTTCCAAAATAACACTAACTAGTCTTTTGATACCTAGGTATTTCCTCATAAATCTTAGGGGGTTCCAATGACACATCCTCATCATCTTCACCAGCTTCAGGAGGATCTCGTAAGAAATCTACAAAGTAAGTATCACCCTCTGGAAATTGTTCAAAATATTCGCCCAAGTGTGCTCTTGCATCTTTCATTATGCGGTCACGGAACCATACTTTATCTTTTTCAACAGTAAAACGATCGGCAATAACACGAGTGCACTCATGCTTCCAAAGCTAAATGGCCCAGATACATACATATATTAAAAACGTTCCTTAATACATATTCAGAAAATGCCAACTTACTTTAAGAACAGTCTCAACACAAGTGCATTCTTCGCCAGCAATTTTTAAAATTCCTTCCCATATCCTGGACAAATCACGCAAATTGAAAACGTAGTGGAAATTAGCCGGAGTCGGCAACATCTTTCCCTTGATATTTTGCCAAAAGATTCGTGTCAATGGCACAAGCAGCGGAATAACATTCACCACCTCTTCTTTGAATCTGGCCAGACAAAAGTATCCCTGACCGATGTTGTTGAAAATTTGATCCATAGAATTGGTACTAGGCAATGTGCAGTTGAATATTGAAAAGTTTCGTTTGAGACGATTTGGAATATCGTTTCGACCACCACCAGGGTGAATCATAGCGCCAAGTAGTTGTATATCAAGAATGGTAGAAAAGTCACCTATGTACCAAAGAAATAAAAAAGACAGACGCAAATTTGAATTTATTTGAAAAAAAAAAAAAAACAAATTAAACCGATTATTATAACAGCTACTAAGAAATTAAGGCGATAAATAGAATAATTATATTATCTACCTCTCTGCATTCTAGTTAGTCTACAGAGATCAGGCTGGATTATGTATACTGATAACGATTCATATGTGCTCTCTGCGAATATCACCCATGAGCCATGTAATGAAACCTAATTTGAACTGGAGCTGGCGTTTTAGAACTTAATACCAAGGACACACTACATTTAAATTAAAGGCCAAATATTTAAACTAGTTTGTTTTCATACCATTTAAGCGGCCACATCAAATGTATGTTGCAGTTCGAAGAGATTCATATCAAAAACAAAAATAACGACTTTTACGACTTGTATGTAGTTCCTTACCAGGCTTCTCAAGTGAGTAAAATCCCTTTTGCTCGATCATTTGACGAACAATTTCATTAGTTATCTGATCACCCCATTCATTGATGACTGGCATATTTATGTCATCGATAAAAATGGTCATAGATCTTTGTCCCGGAGGTCCATAGCTGGTTCCAACTCGCTTTTCTACATAAGATTCAATAATTCTCTAAAAAACAAAAAACAGAAAACATGCAACGTTATAAGTTTGTTACTTTTCTTTCCCAAATTGTATCTGTTTCTCATACCTGATACATATTTGGTGTGGTGGCTGACGAAAAATTAAAAGATTTCGACAAATGCAATTCTGCGTCATATGTAGCCATGTATCCTTTGATCATAACAGTTTTCGCTGTGCCCTGTTCACCAATTAGCAAAACCTGCTTTTTCTGTTTGGCCATATTGTGCATTAGAAACGCTGTCCGCACATTATCCACATTAGGGACCAAAATTGAAGAAAACTCTGGAATACTATCTTCAGGATAAATAAACTCTTCGATTCTAGTACTCCAATGTTGCCAATTGCCACTTTCATCCACAAAGTATTCAAAGATAGTTTCATTTGGTAGCTTCTTAGGCCAACCTATAAACATTTTATTGGTAACAACTTCAACATTATTGATATCTTATCCAATGAACTCACGTAATTTAGAAGGATGCTTCAAAATATATTCTTCCAATTTTTCTCTTTCAGCGATTTCAAGCACAGCCCCAATGGTCCACATAAGAGCAAAGAGAAATGTTCTTTCCAAATATCTCTCATTACGTTTACCTTCATCTTCAAGCAATCCATCCAAAATTTCTAACATTTGTTTTATATAAATCGCTTCAAGGATCTTCATTTTAGCGAACAGTTTTGTTTGCAAAAACGTATGTACATCATCGTAAATTGACTCGAAACAATTTCGAAATACATCTTGTTCCTGAACGTTACGTTTACGGACCCAAGCTATAAAGAAAAGACTAGTTAACTTGTTATCGATATCGATGCATCATTTGATTACCTTCCATATAAACATTCCATTTAAGAACTGATGAACTCATAAATACCATACCCATACGACTTACAGTGGCGGGAGAGGCATTATCTAAATTATCTGGCTCAAATGTTAACTTGGAATTCTCAGCCATTTTGATTCGATCACCATTGGCTAAGGTCAAGGTTTTGTTATCATCTAAGACGGAATTCAGATTTTCAATCCAAACGGCATCAACCGGACCATCGAGTACAATCCAAACGAATTCAGATTTTTTGATCTTTAGCGCTCGTCGCCAGAGTGTAGAAAATATACCATCCGTCCAATCATTAGTAGCTACATCCAAGCGACCAAACATCTGCGGAGCGGTGATTGCCTTCAAAAAATAAGTAAAAATCAAGATTAATCTGTGTAAATATACGAGCCCACACCAGTTTAGTTCAACTTCCTGGCAATCCAGGTCGAAATTTAATAACACTTATAAATGTACCTATATATCACCGATAGTCAAAGTGTTATAGAAACTGATTGGAACATTCGCAACTCAAACGCAACAAGTAGAACCTTTTGCTTTGACTTTTTATAATTTACTCACTTTTGGATTCATTCTCATTTCCCTATGGGGAGCACCCATATCTGTAAAACATTTTAGTAGCGCAACGGTACAACTAGTCTTTCCGGATCCAGTAGGTCCCATCATCATAAGACCATGACGCACCAATGACGTCTCATACAGTTGTACAACTTTTAAATTCCACTCCGGATTATTAACGTAACCCAACTCTTCTGCACATTTAGAAATCGATTTCTGTAACTCCTTGTATACAGCCGTAGTCAATTTTATTCCTGGGAACATATCGTCAATTAGAGACAAAAATAGACCTTCATCCTCATCAATAAGTTTCGACACATTCATGTCTCGTAAAACTCTCATAACGATTGTCTCTTCAGTATCCAAAGGATTTGCCCTTTTCTGCGATCCCAAGGTCCGCAGCACAGATAGAATATTCCTTAAGCCAAAATCATAATGGACCTGTTTGGAAAGCTGTTCTTCACACAACTTGTACAAAGTATAAAATTTTCGTGATAGAACTATGTTATCTTTAAAACCACAACTGGCAAGTTTGACTCGAATAATAATCTGTCGATCAGGTACCATCATCGCTACTGTACGGAACATAATTTTTAAATTCTCGGGCAATTCCTGTCTACCAGCGTAGCCAGGATTCATGGTAATAAACAGACCAAATTCTGGATTAAGCGAAACTAAATCACCATCGCTGAATATGAAACTGGTTCGTTTCTCCTTTCGGGCTGTCAATACGATACTAAAAAAAGAAACAAAGTCAATGAATTAGAGTTCATTTTCGTCCTTGATGAGTTATACTATATCTGCTGTGCAGCTACTGATAGCACGGGTAACTCAATTCGATTGAACTCATCAAAGCAGCCCCAAGATCCTGATTGAGCGAGCCCTTTGTAAATTCTTCCCAAGCCTCTGAAGTCCATTTGATCGGAGCAATTAAATACCACAACCAGTTTACCCAAGGCTCGACCCATATCTTTAGTGGTTTCAGTTTTACCCGTTCCAGCAGGACCAGCAGGCGCACCACCCATAGACATACCTGGAAGAAATCATTTTTCTTATAGAGTGCTTATTAAAGACCAAACCTAGATGGAGTAACTTACCAATGGCTTGTGCCAAGGTAATATAACATCTATCAGTTAGGGGTGTAATGGCCAATCTTTCAGTTACACCCAAGTATTCGTTTTGATATATAAAGTCCACATCGGTGATTCCAACAATGCAATCGTCAGTTTCCTCGTTGTAGTAGAATCGTGCTTGCTTTTGCCATTCAAAATCTGCGGTAGTCTTGATACGCATTGTGCATAGATCGTCAAAGATATCCCTAAATAAGAGAGTAACCCAAGTTACAGATTAAATATCAATGGATCTGACAAAGATAGAACTAGGTGCCTTATCTACTTACCGCTGATGAACATGAATAGTGACCATAGTCTCAAATCGAATTCGATCCAACTTCGTTAAATCCTTAACCGTTAAGTCAATGAAATGATTTAATAAAGTTAAAAATCTCGTGTTGGTTTTTTTCATAATCATCTTGTCCGCCCGACACTTTCTTAGTGCATACTCCGCATCTTTGGTCCACAGAAGTTGAACGCCCAATAGCCCAGCTTGACCGCAATACGCTGGAAATTCTTCAATGAAATTAAACTCTGGATCGCGTAAGCTTACGGCCATTCCAGCTAATATAGTTCTTAACGAGTCTTGCATTTCTTTCAGTAGTTTTCCCAACCACAATTCAACACCACCACTGCATTGTACAGCATTCTCCAACATAACCTAGAATAAGTACATTAGGTAGGCTGAAAGGTTAAAAGTACAACACAAATATCAAACCTTCTCGTTATTCGATGAATTTAATGCAATAATGATATCGGTCGTCCTTTCTTGGAAATCAACCTAATCAAACACTCATTAAAAATATTTTGTTTTAATGTTTCATAATATGTCTTACAAAGGCAACCGCATCAAAAATGCTAAGCAAATGTGGCTGAATCGTAGTCGGATCAGAAGCTTGACCAAGAATCTCAAGCAAGACTGGATCAGACACGAAGAAGAAACGTGGAAATACCAATCTTTTCGATTCCAGATAACCTACACGAAATTCATAATTTAAACTCGTTATACTTTAAATTAGTTTTCGACGTGTGTATACCTGTTAAAGACTTCTGGCAAGTCTCGAGTTGCTCTAAAAGAAAAGTTAACATTGTTCCCAGAGATTCATCTCCTGTACAACATTCTACAGCATTGGGAACCTCTCGCACTCTGAACATAATTTTCACATAATTCTTATCTATGTTGGTAAATCTCTTCGCCTCTTGTGGCAGCTGTTTGGAGATGTCACCTCCCACGAAAACAGCTTCAAGATAAATCCACAAGTTCTGTACAATTAGCCACTTTTCTAGAATCTCTCCAGTGTTGCACAGTTTTGCAAGCCACAGCATAATATCCTTTTTGAACGGAGCATTATACCGATTTGAAGCAAGTGAGTTCATAATCATCAAGCTGTCTTCCAGTGCAGCTATAATATCTAGAGTCTCTCCGCCCTTAAGTACCAAGTCACCACGGGTCTTAAATGGACCCAACTGAATATTAACCGTTGACCAATCAGTCATAACCTGTTTGAGTTTAGCTTCAATGTCCAGTTCTTTGCTGGCACCTACACAAATATCCTCGACATCGTCCTTATGCGCAAGAATTGGAGCCTCTAAGAGTTTGCCCAGTGTAAATTTTGGACTAGTGACATCAAAATCACTCTTTAGTAAAACGTTAAGTCGAGCCCAATGACGGTCTTTCATCGCTTTATTTGTCATCAACTCGACGAGTGGGCAAGTTTCATTGAAGTCATCGATTTTTGTTTTCAGATCAATAAATGCAGGCCATGATTGCATACCCTTTGGTAACTTGCGGCATCTGTTGGAAAAGGAAACATACATATGCACAAATTGACAAAATACAACATCAGGAAACGAGAGTTTCGAATATTAACAGATCATCGACTGAAGTACGCTGTGCCTAATTTGGTAACTTTCACCTGAATCGTTGATTAGGAAACGTAAACTTTAGGAATGAATGTTGAACTGCTCCGGCAGATAACTGATGATTAATGCTTGACTTTCGGTAGAGATAGTAATGTGCCTGATAGATACAGCATTACATTTCAACTAGAAAAGGTTAAACTATTTGGTATGCCACCCCATTTTCGTTTTTAAGGTCGTCTGTGTAAAAGGAAAACAGAGTCATGCCTAGTCTTGACACTCGTCCGTTTATCCTAATTGTCGATGGAAAAAAAGATTGATGGTCCTCCAGATTCGGCAATGATCCCACCAAGACGTTTGATGTCAAAAAATGTCATATTTGAAAGAATTATACGAAACTTACAAACCATCACCGAAGACGTTGGTCAGTCGAAGCGGGCAATGGGAACCAATGTAAGTAAAATTTTAGATAAAAGGAATGCGATAAAAACTAGCGTAATTATTGACTCATACCTGACTTGGAAATCGAGAAGTTCTGTTATAATTTTTTCCATATCTACATCGTTCCATGCCATTTCGTAGTAGTCCTGTATTGACTTCAATACTACAATGTATAGCGAGTACAACCGATTGAGATAATTGAATTCTCTCTTGCGTTGATTTAAAAGTGGATAATCGGTAATAGGAAGACCAAATAGCTTTTCACCACTACTATACATCTCGTATTTCCGACATAACTCGTCAAATCTAGTCTGGAAGACGAATACTCGATCGCTAGCCTCTTTGGCTGAAATGCCTTCAACCATTGGTCCTTTGCTGTCAAAGTCTTCATTGAATTCATCAAATTCTTTGACAAATTGTTTAATTCCATCCTCAAGTTCCCTCATGAGAGGTTGTTCCATTTGAGCAATACGAGTTGAAACTTTCTTTGACTAAAGGATAAAGGATTTTAAAATACATATCACGTGTTTTACTTAACATTACAACTTACATTATCCATCATATTATTAAAAGCCAATTGAAGACTGTCAACTTTATCGTAATCTTCTTGTGGAATGAATATGTTATATGTCGAGAACAAAAGGTATGTGTCTGTTATTAGACCAAGATCCATGTCCATTCTGTAAGAAAATTGTGTCAAATAAAATTGGTTCTTGATCCCTACCATAGTACTCCTTCTTACTGAATGGAAATTTCACGAATTTTTTCCAAGCATTGCATAGCCATTCGTACATCATCGAGATCTTTGATCGGTTTATTGAGAATAAATTCCATTTCCTTTATAAAGTCAATCATTTCATTTAATTTTATTTTATATTGCGCGCTGAGAAGTTGTCCCAGTGAAACTTTCCACTTTTTGGATTCCTCGACTAGTTTTACAATTACACTTTCTGGAAGGTAACAAACAACTAAAACCACCAAGCCCCCTTAAAGGTACGCGTCTTACCCATCCTGATTTCGATGGCGCCAATTACTGTTATGGGTTTCATTTCCTCCAAATTGTAGGTAATATCATCATAATACACAAACTTGTCTCGTATATCAACTGTTAAAGGATTTGTACGAACAAAGGATTGAATAATATCATCCCGTTTGTCGTCCCAAAGATATTTGTGTTTTTCGTAAACTTTCTTTTGAAATCAAAAAAACATAAAACAATACAAAATGTTTTGCACCAAAAGTATTCTTATCAAGTTACTTACAACTAGATGTTCATTAATCTCCTGTTTGTAGATATACAGTCCAGTGGCTAGATTTTGAACAGCTCGGATAATATCCTTATGTTCGACAATATATTTGAAAAAAGTCCTCTCATGACGATTCTCATCTGTGAAAAAATAACAAAAGGAAGCATTGGAAATGTTTCTCACATATTCTAACGTACCAACTGTAACTCGTCGAAGTCTTCTTTCATAAGTCTTAGCTTGTCTTCCCCAATTTGTAACAAAATAATTGATTTCGGTACAAATTTGAATTGCGGTATGGAAATTAGTTTGCATAACTTCCAAATTTGGGTCAATATAGCACCCGCTATCAAAGTTGATGTCCATATCAGTGTAAAGAATCGGTTTATGATCTTGAGTTTTCCAATTCGATCTGAATACAAATCTTAGGTTACAAGGAAAAAAAATATATGTATTTCTATTTACTTAAGGATATAATATTTTATGAAATCCAATGACCGTTTCGAACACTGTACCAAAGCCAGAATCATCTTCATATTATAGTATGAGAATAAATCCATACAATCATTGCGTAGATGACTAAGTTCGTATCTCAAATTTTCATAGTTTCGAAGTTGGAGTCCTTTTAGGACGTCATCGGGCACAATATAAATAGCTCGATAAATCTTGTTGAATTGTATCCAATCGTATTTGTCTATGGGCATATTCCCCTCACTCCGCCAATTGCTATCGTTGATTTTGTCAGGAGGTAATTGATAAACGCGACGACCTTTTGAATCGAATGGTGGAAAGTTCAGCAAGTCGACGAACATATTTATCATGTCAATTACAGCTCTTTCCATACACACGGACTTACGTTCTAGAATTTTTTCTAAAAAAAAAAAAAAAAACAAATGGCAAACATTAGACAAACATTAATGGATCTAATTTATGGAAGCAAGCTAATCGTCAGTGAAAACTGAAACGACTAATAGACAAGCGGGACACAACTGTATAGATAGATTTTATTTGAGCAGTTGACGTCTGGCCACTGACCACTCAAACACGTTCTAAGAGTTCCTTCCCAAACATGTGAATTGTATTTAAGTTACAGGTTAAACCGAAAAACCGTTCACAACTCAACAGCATTCCGAAGTACCTAGTGTCACGTTACGAAGCTTCAATATCCATTCCATTGATTTTAAGTTTGATCACACAAGTATCTCGCGTTATACATATTATGTCGATAGCAAACAACACTGTATTTTCGACAAGCTCATCTCATCTCAGTTTTCCGCACCTCAGTGGGTGATTGTATCAAAATCAGAGTTTAACTCGGTAACCGTTCTAAACCATAAAGTCGTTAAAGCAAAAGCGGTGACCACAGAAGGTACTGTAATCAGCAAGGAAAATATATAGAGGAGAGAAAATCAATAATAAATATTGAAAACATATTGGAGAAAGGACGGACCCCGGAGGACCACAAACTTTAATTGAGAATAGGCAGGAAGTATAATCCAACTGATTGATTGATTACTTAAAAAAATCGCAATCAAGATGAGAAGACCCTTCTTACACTTTCTTATCGGATTCAGTGCTTTTCGGATTATTGTGAACAAAACATGTACTTTTCAATTAGACAGAAATTTTAATTCTATTAACGAAAGATCAAAAAGATTTACTACCTCTACGACATCACCTCACTTGTGACTTGGTGAAATTTCATATGCACCTCTTCCATTTGTCTAATGTAACTTTATACAAATCTTTCGAAAGAATCGGACTACGGTATATCCTATTAAAATATTAGTATCCCATTGTTAGGTGATTTAAAACTGCAATGTCAAAACTAACCCTTTCAAATCAAAAATATACCTTTGAAGGACAATATATTCTAAGTCTTCTTTGGCCACTATCTCCAAACTTACAGACAGTACGTATTATATGATCTTCATTCAAACTTATACGGTGCTATTTAAGGGTTAGAAAAACGTTTACATAATCTTACCAAGTTCTTGTCGCAGTTTATTACTTTCTTCCAGATACTTATCAGACGAAACCGGCTCATCCGGCACATAGACATATCTCATTTTTGTAAGGCTCTCCATCTCTTTTGTAATCCGGATTGCTTCAACATTTAAAACTGCTTCATAGAATGCCACTACTTCGTCCACTTTCTGGTGAATAAACAAAACATTTACATTTGTTAACATTTTCGTACAAACGTATATTAAAAGCAAACCTGTTGGACGGCATTTGCAAACTCCTCGGAATTTTCCGATATCCATGTTATTTTTGTTAAACCTGGATTAAGTTGTAATAGCACCTCTCTTAGTCTAAATCGCATGATATTGATGAAAATTGGTGTAAGTGACTTTCGTAGTTCGTCAAATTTCTTCACCGAATCTTGTAACATTATTGCTGGACCAATCATTCGATCCTTACAATATGTCACAACAGATGCAATATTTGGTACTTCTGTAAAGTTTTGTATAAAATAAGAGCTAAATTGACTCCATATGTACTTCAAAATTTACCAATATTCAGTTTCCACATGGCTTCGGTTTCCTTGACTAATCGAAAAATTGATTCGTGAAAATTTACACGATACTTTGCCACCTCTTTTTGTCGTGTTAAAACTGTTGCATTTAAATGGCATCGGACTTCTTCGGCGTAATCAAACCAGGCTTTGTGATGAGTCATCTCATAGTGACAGATTATTCCTTCCATATAGTTGTAGTACTGTACGGTACGCTGTGATTTTTTATGGCCAAGGACACATGGTCTTTCTCTAAGGACCTTAATACCGAAAAAATTACATTTGATTGAAGCTGCTATCTCTAGTATGTTACTATGCTATTTTCACCTTCATTGGTTCATCTATTTTCTTGAAAAGATCTCGAATCCATCTAATACGACCAGCAACTGGTGGAGCATTTCTTGGTATTGGTGGATTTCCTCTTTCCAAATTATATCTTCGAAATATACATCAGAAAAATTCATCAGAGTCTGAAGTTAAACCGTCAAACAAGCTACTCCAATTCAAAATATGAGCCATTGAGATATAATACCGAACAAGTTCATCAACATGTGGAGGATAGACTGAGCTTTAGCAGACTCGATTTTGAAGTGAAACTAATTGATCGTTAAGAAAACTTCCAGTCAAGTATGGTACACGGATGCTTTAAAGTAAAGAACAGATCTGAATCTGTAATCTTTTGCAAAGTGTTTGTCACTAAACTCTCGGTTAGCCCAGAAAAATAATACGACTTCTTGGAATACCGAAACTGCAAGCTCATATTACAGTAAATCTGGGCTTACGTGACAAAATTGACAATGAAATGGACAAAACAAAATACAAATATTTGCCCCAACATGTCCGTATGGTAAACAGTAACTTCTTGAATTTTGTTAAATTTTTCAAATGAATGGAATTTTATATTCTTCAGTGTCTATTATACTGCTTTATACAAAAATATTCAGGCATCCAAAATACCTCCAAAATAAAAGAATACCGTCGGAGTTTATTTAAAAAAAAAATCTGGTCTAGTCAAAAAAATATGTACCTGCTGATTAACGATACACGTTAGCTATGACGCACATAACCTTATTCAACAGAGTTACCAAAAAACTTTGTGAAACCTTTTTCTCACACATTTTTTGGTGGACAAATTTTCTGTTTCCTATTTCCATTTTGAGGCTGCAGCTTAGCTACTTTGCGCCTCGAATACAGAGAAACAGAATATCTAGCTCGAGATGTGTGATTTAAAGATTTCACAAGATTGTGGGTGTCTAGTTTTGTGGGCTATACACCAACCTTTTTCTCACACATTTTTTGGTTGAAAAATTTTCTGTTTCCTATTTCCATTTCGAAGCTTCTTTCCGCCTCGAATACAAGGAAAAAGAATATCTGGAACGAGATGTGTGATTAAAAGATTTCACAAGATTGTGGGTGTCTAGTTTTGTGGGCACTGTCAAACACGCATACACTCACTAGCCAGTGATGATGACTCATTGAACAAAAAAACAACTCTGTCCATCATCATCCTTCCACACTATAAATGATAACAGAAGGTGGACACAGCACGCAGAAACTAAATGATAAAAAAAAAAAAAAAAAAAAAAAAAAAAAACAATTTTCTCACACATTTTTTGGTTGAAAAATTTTCTGTTTCCGATTTCCATTTCGAGGCTGCAGCTTAGTTACTTTGCGCCTCGAATATACAGAAACAGAATATCTGGCTAGAGATGTGTGATTTAAAGATTTCACAAGATTGTGGGTGTCTAGTTTTGTGGGCTATACACCCCCCTTTTTCTCACACATTTTTTGGTTGAAAAATTTTCTGTTTCCTATTTCCATTTCGAAGCTGCAGCCTAGCTTCTTTGCGCCTCGAATACAAAGAAACAGAATATATAGCTCGAGATGTGTGATTTAAAGATTTCACAAGATTGTGGGTGTCTAGTTTTGTGGGCTATACACCACCTTTTTTCTCACACATTTTTTGGTTGAAAAATTTTCTGTCTCCTATTTCCATTTCGAGGCTGCAGCTAAGCTACTGTGCGCCTCGAATATACAGAAACGGAATACCTGGCTCGAGATGTGTGATTTAAAGATTTCACCAGGTGGTGGGTGTCTAGTTTTGTGGGCTATACACTGCCCTTTTTCTCACACATATTTTGGTTCAAAAATTTTCTGTCTCCTATTTCCATTTCGAGGCTGCAGCTAAGCTACTGTGCGCCTCGAATATACAGAAACAGAATACCTGGCTCGAGATGTGTGATTTAAAGATTTCACAAGGTGGTGGGTGTCTAGTTTTGTGGGCAATACACCACCCTTTTTCTCACACATATTTTGGTTGAAAAATTTTCTGTCTCCTATTTCCATTTCGAGGCTGCAGCTAAGCTACTGTGCGCCTCGAATATACAGAAACAGAATATCTGGCTAGAGAAGTGTGATTTAAAGAGTTCACAAGATTGTGGGTGTCTAGTTTTGTGGGCTATACACCACCCTTTTTCGCACACATTTTTTGGTTGAAAAATTTTCTGTTTCCTATTTCCATTTCGAAGCTGCAAGTTAGCTTCTTTCCGCCTCGAATACAGAGAAACAGAATATCTTGCTCGAGATGTGTGATTTAAGGATTTCACAAGATTGTGGGTGTCTAGTTTTGTGGGCTATACACCACCCTTTTTCTCACACATTTTTTGGTTGAAAAATTTTCTGTTTCCAATTTCAATTTCGAGGCTGCAGCTTAGCTACTGTGCGCCTCGAATATACAGAAACAGAATACCTGGCTCGAGATGTGTGATTTAAAGATTTCACCAGGTGGTGGGTGTCTAGTTTTGTGGGCTATACACCACCCTTTTTCTCACACATTTTTTGGTTGAAAAATTTTCTGTTTCCTATTTCCATTTCGAAGCTGCAAGTTAGCTTCTTTCCGCCTCGAATACAGAGAAACAGAATATCTTGCTCGAGATGTGTGATTTAAGGATTTCACAAGATTGTGGGTGTCTAGTTTTGGCGGCTATACACCACCCTTTTTCTCACACATTTTTTGGTTGAAAAATTTTCTGTTTCCAATTTCAATTTCGAGGCTGCAGCTTAGCTACTTTACGCCTCGAATACAGAGAAACAGAATGTCTGGCTTGAGATGTGTGATTTAAAGATTTCACAAGATTGTGGGTGTCTAGTTTTGTGGGCTATACACCACCCTTTTTCTCACACATTTTTTGGTTGAAAAATTTTCTGTTTCCAATTTCAATTTCGAGGCTGCAGCTTAGCTACTGTGCGCCTCGAATATACAGAAACAGAATACCTGGCTCGAGATGTGTGATTTAAAGATTTCACAAGGTGGTGGGTGTCTAGTTTTGGCGGCTATACACCACCCTTTTTCTCACACATTTTTTGGTTGAAAAATTTTCTGTTTCCAATTTCAATTTCGAGGCTGCAGCTTAGCTACTTTACGCCTCGAATACAGAGAAACAGAATATCTGGCTAGAGATGTGTGATTTAAAGATTTCACAAGATTGTGGGTGTCTAGTTTTGTGGGCTATACACCACCCTTTTTCTCACACATATTTTGGTTGAAAAATTTTCTGTCTCCTATTTCCATTTCGAGGCTGCAGCTAAGCTACTGTGCGCCTCGAATATACAGAAACAGAATACCTGGCTCGAGATGTGTGATTTAAAGATTTCACAAGGTGGTGGGTGTCTAGTTTTGTGGGCTATACACCACCCTTTTTCTCACACATATTTTGGTTGAAAAATTTTCTGTCTCCTATTTCCATTTCGAGGCTGCAGCTAAGCTACTGTGCGCCTCGAATATACAGAAACAGAATATCTGGCTTGAGATGTGTGATTTAAAGATTTCACAAGGTGGTGGGTGTCTAGTTTTGTGGGCTATACACCACTCTTTTTCTCACACATTTTTTGGTTGAAAAATTTTCTGTTTCCAATTTCAATTTCGAGGCTGCAGCTTAGCTACTGTGCGCCTCGAATATACAGAAACAGAATACCTGGCTCGAGATGTGTGATTTAAAGATTTCACAAGGTGGTGGGTGTCTAGTTTTGTGGGCTATACACCACTCTTTTTCTCACACATTTTTTGGTTGAAAAATTTTCTGTTTCCAATTTCAATTTCGAGGCTGCAGCTTAGCTACTGTGCGCCTCGAATATACAGAAACAGAATACCTGGCTCGAGATGTGTGATTTAAAGATTTCACCAGGTGGTGGGTGTCTAGTTTTGTGGGCTATACACCACCCTTTTTCTCACACATTTTTTGGTTGAAAAATTTTCTGTTTCCTATTTCCATTTCGAAGCTGCAAGTTAGCTTCTTTCCGCCTCGAATACAGAGAAACAGAATATCTTGCTCGAGATGTGTGATTTAAGGATTTCACAAGATTGTGGGTGTCTAGTTTTGTGGGCTATACACCACCCTTTTTCTCACACATATTTTGGTTGAAAAAATTTCTGTCTCCTATTTCCATTTCGAGGCTGCAGCTAAGCTACTGTGCGCCTCGAATATACAGAAACAGAATACCTGGCTCGAGATGTGTGATTTAAAGATTTCACAAGGTGGTGGGTGTCTAGTTTTGTGGGCTATACACCACCCTTTTTCTCACACATTTTTTGGTTGAAAAATTTTCTGTCTCCTATTTCCATTTCGAGGCTGCAGCTAAGCTACTGTGCGCCTCGAATATACAGAAACAGAATACCTGGCTCGAGATGTGTGATTTAAAGATTTCACAAGGTGGTGGGTGTCTAGTTTTGTGGGCTATACACCACCCTTTTTCTCACACATTTTTTGGTTGAAAAATTTTCTGTTTCCTATTTCCATTTCGAAGCTGCAAGTTAGCTTCTTTCCGCCTCGAATACAGAGAAACAGAATATCTTGCTCGAGATGTGTGATTTAAGGATTTCACAAGATTGTGGGTGTCTAGTTTTGTGGGCTATACACCACCCTTTTTCTCACACATTTTTTGGTTGAAAAATTTTCTGTTTCCTATTTCCATTTCGAAGCTGCAAGTTAGCTTCTTTCCGCCTCGAATACAGAGAAACAGAATATCTTGCTCGAGATGTGTGATTTAAGGATTTCACAAGATTGTGGGTGTCGAGTTTTGTGGGCTATACACCACATTTTTTCTCACACATATTTTGGTTGAAAAATTTTCTGTTTCCAATTTCAATTTCGAGGCTGCAGCTTAGCTACTGTGCGCCTCGAATATACAGAAACAGAATACCTGGCTCGAGATGTGTGATTTAAAGATTTCACCAGGTGGTGGGTGTCTAGTTTTGTGGGCTATACACCACCCTTTTTCTCACACATTTTTTGGTTGAAAAATTTTCTGTTTCCTATTTCCATTTCGAAGCTGCAAGTTAGCTTCTTTCCGCCTCGAATACAGAGAAACAGAATATCTTGCTCGAGATGTGTGATTTAAGGATTTCACAAGATTGTGGGTGTCTAGTTTTGTGGGCTATACACCACCCTTTTTCTCACACATATTTTGGTTGAAAAAATTTCTGTCTCCTATTTCCATTTGGAGGCTGCAGCTAAACTACTGTGCGCCTCGAATATACAGAAACAGAATACCTGGCTCGAGATGTGTGATTTAAAGATTTCACAAGGTGGTGGGTGTCTAGTTTTGTGGGCTATACACCACTCTTTTTCTCACACATTTTTTGGTTGAAAAATTTTCTGTTTCCAATTTCAATTTCGAGGCTGCAGCTTAGCTACTGTGCGCCTCGAATATACAGAAACAGAATACCTGGCTCGAGATGTGTGATTTAAAGATTTCACAAGGTGGTGGGTGTCTAGTTTTGTGGGCTATACACCACCCTTTTTCTCACACATTTTTTGGTTGAAAAATTTTCTGTCTCCTATTTCCATTTCGAGGCTGCAGCTAAGCTACTGTGCGCCTCGAATATACAGAAACAGAATACCTGGCTCGAGATGTGTGATTTAAAGATTTCACAAGGTGGTGGGTGTCTAGTTTTGTGGGCTATACACCACATTTTTTCTCACACATTTTTTGGTTGAAAAATTTTCTGTTTCCAATTTCAATTTCGAGGCTGCAGCTTAGCTACTGTGCGCCTCGAATATACAGAAACAGAATACCTGGCTCGAGATGTGTGATTTAAAGATTTCACAAGGTGGTGGGTGTCTAGTTTTGTGGGCTATACACCACCCTTTTTCTCACACATATTTTGGTTGAAAAATTTTCTGTCTCCTATTTCCATTTCGAGGCTGCAGCTAAGCTACTGTGCGCCTCGAATATACAGAAACAGAATACCTGGCTCGAGATGTGTGATTTAAAGATTTCACAAGGTGGTGGGTGTCTAGTTTTGTGGGCAATACACCACCCTTTTTCTCACACATATTTTGGTTGAAAAATTTTCTGTCTCCTATTTCCATTTCGAGGCTGCAGCTAAGCTACTGTGCGCCTCGAATATACAGAAACAGAATACCTGGCTCGAGATGTGTGATTTAAAGATTTCACAAGGTGGTGGGTGTCTAGTTTTGTGGGCTATACACCACATTTTATCTCACACATTTTTTGGTTGAAAAATTTTCTGTTTCCAATTTCAATTTCGAGGCTGCAGCTAAGCTACTGTGCGCCTCGAATATACAGAAACAGAATACCTGGCTCGAGATGTGTGATTTAAAGATTTCACAACGTGGTGGGTGTCTAGTTTTGTGGGCTATACACCGACCTTTTTCTCACACATATTTTGGTTGAAAAATTTTCTGTCTCCTATTTCCATTTCGAGGCTGCAGCTAAGCTACTGTGCGCCTCGAATATACAGAAACAGAATATCTGGCTAGAGATGTGTGATTTAAAGAGTTCACAAGATTGTGGGTGTCTAGTTTTGTGGGCTATACACTGCCCTTTTTATCACACATTTTTTGGTTGAAAAAATTTCTGTTTCCTATTTCCATATCGAGGCTGCAGCCTAGCTACTTTACGCCTCGAATACAGAGAAACAGAATATCTAGTTCGAGATGTGTGATTTAAAGATTTCACAAGGTGGTGGGTGTCTAGTTTTGTAGGCTATACACCACCCTTTTTCTCACACATATTTTGGTTGAAAAATTTTCTGTCTCCTATTTCCATTTCGAGGCTGCAGCTAAGCTACTGTGCGCCTCGAATATACAGAAACAGAATACCTGGCTCGAGATGTGTGATTTAAAGATTTCACAAGGTGGTGGGTGTCTAGTTTTGTGGGCTATACACCACCCTTTTTCTCACACATATTTTGGTTGAAAAATTTTCTGTCTCCTATTTCCATTTCGAGGCTGCAGCTAAGCTACTGTGCGCCTCGAATATACAGAAACAGAATATCTGGCTAGAGATGTGTGATTTAAAGATTTGACAAGATTGTGGGTGTCTAGTTTTGTGGGCTATACACTGCCCTTTTTCTCACACATATTTTGGTTGAAAAATTTTCTGTCTCCTATTTCCATTTCGAGGCTGCAGCTAAGCTACTGTGCGCCTCGAATATACAGAAACAGAATACCTGGCTCGAGATGTGTGATTTAAAGATTTCACAAGGTGGTGGGTGTCTAGTTTTGTGGGCTATACACCACCCTTTTTCTCACACATATTTTGGTTGAAAAATTTTCTGTTTCCAATTTCAATTTCGAGGCTGCAGCTTAGCTACTGTGCGCCTCGAATATACAGAAACAGAATACCTGGCTCGAGATGTGTGATTTAAAGATTTCACCAGGTGGTGGGTGTCTAGTTTTGTGGGCTATACACCACCCTTTTTCTCACACATATTTTGGTTGAAAAATTTTCTGTTTCCAATTTCAATTTCGAGGCTGCAGCTTAGCTACTGTGCACCTCGAATATACAGAAACGGAATACCTGGCTCGAGATGTGTGATTTAAAGATTTCACAAGATTGTGGGTGTCTAGTTTTGTGGGCTATACACCACCCTTTTTCGCACACATTTTTTGGTTGAAAAATTTTCTGTTTCCTATTTCCATTTCGAAGCTGCAAGTTAGCTTCTTTCCACCTCGAATACAGAGAAACAGAATATCTTGCTCGAGATGTGTGATTTAAGGATTTCACAAGATTGTGGGTGTCTAGTTTTGTGGGCTATACACCACCCTTTTTCTCACACATATTTTGGTTGAAAAATTTTCTGTTTCCAATTTCAATTTCGAGGCTGCAGCTTAGCTACTTTACGCCTCGAATACAGAGGAACAGAATGTCTGGCTTGAGATGTGTGATTTAAAGATTTCACAAGGTGGTGGGTGTCTAGTTTTGTGGGCTATACACTGCCCTTTTTCTCACACATATTTTGGTTGAAAAATTTTCTGTCTCCTATTTCCATTTCGAGGCTGCAGCTAAGCTACTGTGCGCCTCGAATATACAGAAACAGAATACCTGGCTCGAGATGTGTGATTTAAAGATTTCACAAGGTGGTGGGTGTCTAGTTTTGTGGGCTATACACCACCCTTTTTCTCACACATATTTTGGTTGAAAAATTTTCTGTCTCCTATTTCCATTTGGAGGCTGCAGCTAAGCTACTGTGCGCCTCGAATATACAGAAACAGAATACCTGGCTCGAGATGTGTGATTTAAAGATTTCACAAGATTGTGGGTGTCTAGTTTTGTGGGCTATACACTGCCCTTTTTCTCACACATTTTTTGGTTAAAAAAATTTCTGTTTCCGATTTCCATTTCGAGGCTGCAGCTTAGTTACTTTGCGCCTCGAATATACAGAAACAGAATATCTGGCTCGAGATGTGTGATTTAAAGATTTCACCAGGTGGTGGGTGTCTAGTTTTGTGGGCTATACACCACCCTTTTTCTCACACATTTTTTGGTTGAAATATTTTCTGTTTCCTATTTCCATTTCGAGGCTGCAAGTTAGCTTCTTTCCGCCTCGAATACAGAGAAACAGAATATCTGGAACGAGATGTGTGATTTAAAGATTTCACAAGATTGTGGATGTCTAGTTTTGTGGGCTATACACTGCCCTTTTTCTCACACATTTTTTGGTTGAAATATTTTCTGTTTCCTATTTCCATTTCGAGGCTGCAAGTTAGCTTCTTTCCGCCTCGAATACAGAGAAACAGAATACCTGGCTCTAGATGTGTGATTTAAAGATTTCACAAGGTGGGTGGGTGTCTAGTTTTGTGGGCTATACACCACCCTTTTTCTCACACATTTTTTGGTTGAAAAATTTTCTGTTTCCAATTTCAATTTCGAGGCTGCAGCTTAGCTACTGTGCACCTCGAATATACAGAAACGGAATACCTGGCTCGAGATGTGTGATTTAAAGATTTCACAAGGTGGTGGGTGTCTAGTTTTGTGGGCTATACACCACCCTTTTTCTCACACATTTTTTGGTTGAAAAATTTTCTGTCTCCTATTTCCATTTCGAGGCTGCAGCTAAGCTACTGTGCGCCTCGAATATACAGAAACAGAATATCTGGCTAGAGATGTGTGATTTAAAGAGTTCACAAGATTGTGGGTGTCTAGTTTTGTGGGCTATACACCACCCTTTTTCGCACACATTTTTTGGTTGAAAAATTTTCTGTTTCCTATTTCCATTTCGAAGCTGCAAGTTAGCTTCTTTCCGCCTCGAATACAGAGAAACAGAATATCTTGCTCGAGATGTGTGATTTAAGGATTTCACAAGATTGTGGGTGTCTAGTTTTGTGGGCTATACACCACCCTTTTTCTCACACATATTTTGGTTGAAAAATTTTCTGTCTCCTATTTCCATTTCGAGGCTGCAGCTAAGCTACTGTGCGCCTCGAATATACAGAAACAGAATATCTGGCTAGAGATGTGTGATTTAAAGATTTCACAAGATTGTGGGTGTCTAGTTTTGTGGGCTATACACTGCCCTTTTTCTCACACATTTTTTGGTTGAAAAAATTTCTGTTTCCTATTTCCATATCGAGGCTGCAGCCTAGCTACTTTACGCCTCGAATACAGAGAAACAGAATATCTAGTTCGAGATGTGTGATTTAAAGATTTCACAAGATTGTGGGTGTCTAGTTTTGTGGGCTATACACCACCCTTTTTCTCACACATACATATTTTGGTTGAAAAATTTTCTGTCTCCTATTTCCATTTGGAGGCTGCAGCTAAGCTACTGTGCGCCTCGAATATACAGAAACAGAATACCTGGCTCGAGATGTGTGATTTAAAGATTTCACAAGATTGTGGGTGTCTAGTTTTGTGGGCTATACACTGCCCTTTTTCTCACACATTTTTTGGTTAAAAAAATTTCTGTTTCCGATTTCCATTTCGAGGCTGCAGCTTAGTTACTTTGCGCCTCGAATATACAGAAACAGAATATCTGGCTCGAGATGTGTGATTTAAAGATTTCACCAGGTGGTGGGTGTCTAGTTTTGTGGGCTATACACCACCCTTTTTCTCACACATTTTTTGGTTGAAATATTTTCTGTTTCCTATTTCCATTTCGAGGCTGCAAGTTAGCTTCTTTCCGCCTCGAATACAGAGAAACAGAATATCTGGAACGAGATGTGTGATTTAAAGATTTCACAAGATTGTGGATGTCTAGTTTTGTGGGCTATACACTGCCCTTTTTCTCACACATTTTTTGGTTGAAAAATTTTCTGTTTCCTATTTCCATTTCGAAGCTGCAGCCTAGCTTCTTTGCGCCTCGAATACAAAGAAACAGAATATCTAGCTCGAGATGTGTGATTTAAAGATTTCACAAGATTGTGGGTGTCTAGTTTTGTGGGCTATACACCACCTTTTTTCTCACACATTTTTTGGTTGAAAAATTTTCTGTCTCCTATTTCCATTTCGAGGCTGCAGCTAAGCTACTGTGCGCCTCGAATATACAGAAACGGAATACCTGGCTCGAGATGTGTGATTTAAAGATTTCACCAGGTGGTGGGTGTCTAGTTTTGTGGGCTATACACTGCCCTTTTTCTCACACATATTTTGGTTGAAAAATTTTCTGTCTCCTATTTCCATTTCGAGGCTGCAGCTAAGCTACTGTGCGCCTCGAATATACAGAAACAGAATACCTGGCTCGAGATGTGTGATTTAAAGATTTCACAAGGTGGTGGGTGTCTAGTTTTGTGGGCAATACACCACCCTTTTTCTCACACATATTTTGGTTGAAAAATTTTCTGTCTCCTATTTCCATTTCGAGGCTGCAGCTAAGCTACTGTGCGCCTCGAATATACAGAAACAGAATATCTGGCTAGAGATGTGTGATTTAAAGAGTTCACAAGATTGTGGGTGTCTAGTTTTGTGGGCTATACACCACCCTTTTTCGCACACATTTTTTGGTTGAAAAATTTTCTGTTTCCTATTTCCATTTCGAAGCTGCAAGTTAGCTTCTTTCCGCCTCGAATACAGAGAAACAGAATATCTTGCTCGAGATGTGTGATTTAAGGATTTCACAAGATTGTGGGTGTCTAGTTTTGTGGGCTATACACCACCCTTTTTCGCACACATTTTTTGGTTGAAAAATTTTCTGTTTCCTATTTCCATTTCGAAGCTGCAAGTTAGCTTCTTTCCGCCTCGAATACAGAGAAACAGAATATCTTGCTCGAGATGTGTGATTTAAGGATTTCACAAGATTGTGGGTGTCTAGTTTTGTGGGCTATACACCACCCTTTTTCTCACACATATTTTGGTTGAAAAATTTTCTGTTTCCAATTTCAATTTCGAGGCTGCAGCTTAGCTACTTTACGCCTCGAATACAGAGGAACAGAATGTCTGGCTTGAGATGTGTGATTTAAAGATTTCACAAGGTGGTGGGTGTCTAGTTTTGTGGGCTATACACCACCCTTTTTCTCACACATTTTTTGGTTGAAAAATTTTCTGTTTCCAATTTCAATTTCGAGGCTGCAGCTTAGCTACTGTGCGCCTCGAATATACAGAAACAAAATATCTGGCTAGAGATGTGTGATTTAAAGATTTCACAAGATTGTGGGTGTCTAGTTTTGTGGGCTATACACTGCCCTTTTTCTCACACATTTTTTGGTTGAAAAAATTTCTGTTTCCTATTTCCATATCGAGGCTGCAGCCTAGCTACTTTACGCCTCGAATACAGAGAAACAGAATATCTAGTTCGAGATGTGTGATTTAAAGATTTCACAAGATTGTGGGTGTCTAGTTTTGTGGGCTATACACCACCCTTTTTCTCACACATATTTTGGTTGAAAAATTTTCTGTCTCCTATTTCCATTTGGAGGCTGCAGCTAAGCTACTGTGCGCCTCGAATATACAGAAACAGAATACCTGGCTCGAGATGTGTGATTTAAAGATTTCACAAGATTGTGGGTGTCTAGTTTTGTGGGCTATACACCACCCTTTTTCTCACACATTTTTTGGTTGAAATATTTTCTGTTTCCTATTTCCATTTCGAGGCTGCAGCTAAGCTACTGTGCGCCTCGAATATACAGAAACAGAATATCTGGCTAGAGATGTGTGATTTAAAGATTTCACAAGATTGTGGGTGTCTAGTTTTGTGGGCTATACACTGCCCTTTTTCTCACACATTTTTTGGTTGAAAAAATTTCTGTTTCCTATTTCCATATCGAGGCTGCAGCCTAGCTACTTTACGCCTCGAATACAGAGAAACAGAATATCTAGTTCGAGATGTGTGATTTAAAGATTTCACAAGATTGTGGGTGTCTAGTTTTGTGGGCTATACACCACCCTTTTTCTCACACATATTTTGGTTGAAAAATTTTCTGTCTCCTATTTCCATTTGGAGGCTGCAGCTAAGCTACTGTGCGCCTCGAATATACAGAAACAGAATACCTGGCTCGAGATGTGTGATTTAAAGATTTCACAAGATTGTGGGTGTCTAGTTTTGTGGGCTATACACTGCCCTTTTTCTCACACATTTTTTGGTTAAAAAAATTTCTGTTTCCGATTTCCATTTCGAGGCTGCAGCTTAGTTACTTTGCGCCTCGAATATACAGAAACAGAATATCTGGCTCGAGATGTGTGATTTAAAGATTTCACCAGGTGGTGGGTGTCTAGTTTTGTGGGCTATACACCACCCTTTTTCTCACACATTTTTTGGTTGAAATATTTTCTGTTTCCTATTTCCATTTCGAGGCTGCAAGTTAGCTTCTTTCCGCCTCGAATACAGAGAAACAGAATATCTGGAACGAGATGTGTGATTTAAAGATTTCACAAGATTGTGGATGTCTAGTTTTGTGGGCTATACACTGCCCTTTTTCTCACACATTTTTTGGTTAAAAAAATTTCTGTTTCCTATTTCCATATCGAGGCTGCAGCCTAGCTACTTTACGCCTCGAATACAGAGAAACAGAATATCTAGTTCGAGATGTGTGATTTAAAGATTTCACAAGATTGTGGGTGTCTAGTTTTGTGGGCTATACACCACCCTTTTTCTCACACATTTTTTGGTTAAAAAAATTTCTGTTTCCTATTTCCATATCGAGGCTGCAGCCTAGCTACTTTACGCCTCGAATACAGAGAAACAGAATATCTAGTTCGAGATGTGTGATTTAAAGATTTCACAAGATTGTGGGTGTCTAGTTTTGTGGGCTATACACCACCCTTTTTCTCACACATATATTGGTTGAAAAATTTTCTGTTTCCGATTTCCATTTCGAGGCTGCAGCTTAGCTACTGTGCGCCTCGAATATACAGAAACAGAATACCTGGCTCGAGATGTGTGATTTAAAGATTTCACAAGGTGGGTGGGTGTCTAGTTTTGTGGGCTATACACCACCCTTTTTCTCACACATTTTTTGGTTGAAAAATTTTCTGTTTCCAATTTCAATTTCGAGGCTGCAGCTTAGCTACTGTGCGCCTCGAATATACAGAAACAGAATACCTGGCTCGAGATGTGTGATTTAAAGATTTCACCAGGTGGTGGGTGTCTAGTTTTGTGGGCTATACACCACCCTTTTTCTCACACATTTTTTGGTTGAAAAATTGTCTGTTTCCTATTTCCATTTCGAAGCTGCAAGTTAGCTTCTTTCCGCCTCGAATACAGAGAAACAGAATATCTTGCTCGAGATGTGTGATTTAAGGATTTCACAAGATTGTGGGTGTCTAGTTTTGTGGGCTATACACCACCCTTTTTCTCACACATATATTGGTTGAAAAATTTTCTGTTTCCGACTTCCATTTCGAGGCTGCAGCTTAGCTACTGTGCGCCTCGAATATACAGAAACAGAATACCTGGCTCGAGATGTGTGATTTAAAGATTTCACAAGATTGTGGGTGTCTAGTTTTGTGGGCTATACACTGCCCTTTTTCTCACACATTTTTTGGTTAAAAAAATTTCTGTTTCCGATTTCCATTTCGAGGCTGCAGCTTAGTTACTTTGCGCCTCGAATATACAGAAACAGAATATCTGGCTAGAGATGTGTGATTTAAAGATTTCACAAGGTGGTGGGTATCTAGTTTTGTGGGCTATACACCACCCTTTTTCTCACACATTTTTTGGTTGAAAAATTTTCTGTTTCCAATTTCAATTTCGAGGCTGCAGCTTAGCTACTGTGCGCCTCGAATATACAGAAACAGAATACCTGGCTCGAGATGTGTGATTTAAAGATTTCACAAGATTGTGGGTGTCTAGTTTTGTGGGCTATACACTGCCCTTTTTCTCACACATTTTTTGGTTAAAAAAATTTCTGTTTCCGATTTCCATTTCGAGGCTGCAGCTTAGTTACTTTGCGCCTCGAATATACAGAAACAGAATATCTGGCTAGAGATGTGTGATTTAAAGATTTCACAAGGTGGTGGGTGTCTAGTTTTGTGGGCTATACACCACCCTTTTTCTCACACATTTTTTGGTTGAAAAATTTTCTGTTTCCAATTTCAATTTCGAGGCTGCAGCTTAGCTACTGTGCGCCTCGAATATACAGAAACAGAATACCTGGCTCGAGATGTGTGATTTAAAGATTTCACCAGGTGGTGGGTGTCTAGTTTTGTGGGCTATACACCACCCTTTTTCTCACACATTTTTTGGTTGAAATATTTTCTGTTTCCTATTTCCATTTCGAGGCTGCAAGTTAGCTTCTTTCCGCCTCGAATACAGAGAAACAGAATATCTGGAACGAGATGTGTGATTTAAAGATTTCACAAGATTGTGGGTGTCTAGTTTTGTGGGCTATACACTGCCCTTTTTCTCACACATTTTTTGGTTAAAAAAATTTCTGTTTCCGATTTCCATTTCGAGGCTGCAGCTTAGCTACTTTACGCCTCGAATACAGAGAAACAGAATGTCTGGCTTGAGATGTGTGATTTAAAGATTTCACAAGGTGGTGGGTGTCTAGTTTTGTGGGCTATACACCACCCTTTTTCTCAAACATTTTTTGGTTGAAAAATTTTCTGTCTCCTATTTCCATTTCGAGGCTGCAGCTAAGCTACTGTGCGCCGCGAATATACAGAAACAGAATATCTGGCTAGAGATGTGTGATTTAAAGATTTCACAAGATTGTGGGTGTCTAGTTTTGTGGGCTATACACCACCCTTTTTCTCACACATTTTTTGGTTAAAAAAATTTCTGTTTCCGATTTCCATTTCGAGGCTGCAGCTTAGTTACTTTGCGCCTCGAATATACAGAAACAGAATATCTGCCTAGAGATGTGTGATTTAAAGATTTCACAAGGTGGTGGGTGTCTAGTTTTGTGGGCTATACACCACCCTTTTTCTCACACATTTTTTGGTTGAAAAATTTTCTGTTTCCAATTTCAATTTCGAGGCTGCAGCTTAGCTACTGTGCGCCTCGAATATACAGAAACAGAATACCTGGCTCGAGATGTGTGATTTAAAGATTTCACCAGGTGGTGGGTGTCTAGTTTTGTGGGCTACACACCACCCTTTTTCTCACACATTTTTTGGTTGAAATATTTTCTGTTTCCTATTTCCATTTCGAGGCTGCAAGTTAGCTTCTTTCCGCCTCGAATACAGAGAAACAGAATATCTAGTTCGAGATGTGTGATTTAAAGATTTCACAAGATTGTGGGTGTCTAGTTTTGTGGGCTATACACCACCCTTTTTCTCACACATATATTGGTTGAAAAATTTTCTGTTTCCGATTTCCATTTCGAGGCTGCAGCTTAGCTACTGTGCGCCTCGAATATACAGAAACAGAATACCTGGCTCGAGATGTGTGATTTAAAGATTTCACAAGGTGGTGGGTGTCTAGTTTTGTGGGCTATACACCACCCTTTTTCTCACACATTTTTTGGTTGAAAAATTTTCTGTTTCCAATTTCAATTTCGAGGCTGCAGCTTAGCTACTGTGCGCCTCGAATATACAGAAACAGAATACCTGGCTCGAGATGTGTGATTTAAAGATTTCACCAGGTGGTGGGTGTCTAGTTTTGTGGGCTATACACCACCCATTTTCTCACACATTTTTTGGTTGAAAAATTTTCTGTTTCCTATTTCCATTTCGAAGCTGCAAGTTAGCTTCTTTCCGCCTCGAATACAGAGAAACAGAATATCTAGTTCGAGATGTGTGATTTAAAGATTTCACAAGATTGTGGGTGTCTAGTTTTGTAAGCTATACACCACCCTTTTTCTCACACATTTTTTGGTTGAAAAATTTTCTGTTTCCAATTTCAATTTCGAGGCTGCAGCTTAGCTACTGTGCGCCTCGAATATACAGAAACAGAATACCTGGCTCGAGATGTGTGATTTAAAGATTTCACCAGGTGGTGGGTGTCTAGTTTTGTGGGCTACACACCACCCTTTTTCTCACACATTTTTTGGTTGAAATATTTTCTGTTTCCTATTTCCATTTCGAGGCTGCAAGTTAGCTACTTTACGCCTCGAATACAGAGAAACAGAATGTCTGGCTTGAGATGTGTGATTTAAAGATTTCACAAGGTGGTGGGTGTCTAGTTTTGTGGGCTATACACCACCCTTTTTCTCAAACATTTTTTGGTTGAAAAATTTTCTGTTTCCAATTTCAATTTCGAGGCTGCAGCTTAGCTACTGTGCGCCTCGAATATACAGAAACAGAATATCTGGCTAGAGATGTGTGATTTAAAGATTTCACAAGATTGTGGGTGTCTAGTTTTGTGGGCTATACACCACCCTTTTTCTCACACATTTTTTGGTTGAAATATTTTCTGTTTCCTATTTCCATTTCGAGGCTGCAAGTTAGCTTCTTTCCGCCTCGAATACAGAGAAACAGAATATCTGGAACGAGATGTGTGATTTAAAGATTTCACAAGATTGTGGGTGTCTAGTTTTGTAAGCTATACACCACCCTTTTTCTCACACATTTTTTGGTTGAAAAATTTTCTGTTTCCAATTTCAATTTCGAGGCTGCAGCTTAGCTACTGTGCGCCTCGAATATACAGAAACAGAATACCTGGCTCGAGATGTGTGATTTAAAGATTTCACCAGGTGGTGGGTGTCTAGTTTTGTGGGCTATACACCACCCTTTTTCTCACACATTTTTTGGTTGAAAAAATTTCTGTTTCCTATTTCCATATCGAGGCTGCAGCCTAGCTACTTTACGCCTCGAATACAGAGAAACAGAATATCTAGTTCGAGATGTGTGATTTAAAGATTTCACAAGATTGTGGGTGTCTAGTTTTGTGGGCTATACACCACCCTTTTTCTCACACATATATTGGTTGAAAAATTTTCTGTTTCCGATTTCCATTTCGAGGCTGCAGCTTAGCTACTGTGCGCCTCGAATATACAGAAACAGAATACCTGGCTCGAGATGTGTGATTTAAAGATTTCACAAGGTGGGTGGGTGTCTAGTTTTGTGGGCTATACACCACCCTTTTTCTCACACATATTTTGGTTGAAAAATTTTCTGTCTCCTATTTCCATTTCGAGGCTGCAGCTAAGCTACTGTGCGCCTCGAATATACAGAAACAGAATACCTGGCTCGAGATGTGTGATTTAAAGATTTCACAAGGTGGGTGGGTGTCTAGTTTTGTGGGCTATACACCACCCTTTTTCTCACACATTTTTTGGTTGAAAAATTTTCTGTTTCCAATTTCAATTTCGAGGCTGCAGCTTAGCTACTGTGCGCCTCGAATATACAGAAACAGAATACCTGGCTCGAGATGTGTGATTTAAAGATTTCACCAGGTGGTGGGTGTCTAGTTTTGTGGGCTATACACCATCCTTTTTCTCACACATTTTTTGGTTGAAATATTTTCTGTTTCCTATTTCCATTTCGAGGCTGCAGCCTAGCTACTTTACGCCTCGAATACAGAGAAACAGAATATCTAGTTCGAGATGTGTGATTTAAAGATTTCACCAGGTGGTGGGTGTCTAGTTTTGTGGGCTATACACCACCCTTTTTCTCACACATTTTTTGGTTGAAATATTTTCTGTTTCCTATTTCCATTTCGAGGCTGCAAGTTAGCTTCTTTCCGCCTCGAATACAGAGAAACAGAATATCTGGAACGAGATGTGTGATTTAAAGATATCACAAGATTGTGGGTGTCTAGTTTTGTGGGCTATACACTGCCCTTTTTCTCACACATTTTTTGGTTAAAAAAATTTCTGTTTCCTATTTCCATATCGAGGCTGCAGCCTAGCTACTTTACGCCTCGAATACAGAGAAACAGAATATCTAGTTCGAGATGTGTGATTTAAAGATTTCACAAGATTGTGGGTGTCTAGTTTTGTGGGCTATACACCACCCTTTTTCTCACACATATATTGGTTGAAAAATTTTCTGTTTCCGATTTCCATTTCGAGGCTGCAGCTTAGCTACTGTGCGCCTCGAATATACAGAAACAGAATACCTGGCTCGAGATGTGTGATTTAAAGATTTCACAAGGTGGGTGGGTGTCTAGTTTTGTGGGCTATACACCACCCTTTTTCTCACACATTTTTTGGTTGAAAAATTTTCTGTTTCCAATTTCAATTTCGAGGCTGCAGCTTAGCTACTGTGCGCCTCGAATATACAGAAACAGAATACCTGACTCGAGATGTGTGATTTAAAGATTTCACCAGGTGGTGGGTGTCTAGTTTTGTGGGCTATACACCACCCTTTTTCTCACACATTTTTTGGTTGAAAAATTGTCTGTTTCCTATTTCCATTTCGAAGCTGCAAGTTAGCTTCTTTCCGCCTCGAATACAGAGAAACAGAATATCTTGCTCGAGATGTGTGATTTAAGGATTTCACACGATTGTGGGTGTCTAGTTTTGGCGGCTATACACCACCCTTTTTCTCACACATTTTTTGGTTGAAAAATTTTCTGTTTCCAATTTCAATTTCGAGGCTGCAGCTTAGCTACTTTACGCCTCGAATACAGAGAAACAGAATGTCTGGCTTGAGATGTGTGATTTAAAGATTTCACAAGGTGGTGGGTGTCTAGTTTTGTGGGCTATACACCACCCTTTTCTCACACATTTTTTGGTTGAAAAAATTTCTGTTTCCTATTTCCATATCGAGGCTGCAGCCTAGCTACTTTACGCCTCGAATACAGAGAAACAGAATATCTAGTTCGAGATGTGTGATTTAAAGATTTCACAAGATTGTGGGTGTCTAGTTTTGTAAGCTATACACCACCCTTTTTCTCACACATATTTTGGTTGAAAAATTTTCTGTCTCCTATTTCCATTTCGAGGCTGCAGCTAAGCTACTGTGCGCCTCGAATATACAGAAACAGAATACCTGGCTCGAGATGTGTGATTTAAAGATTTCACAAGGTGGTGGGTGTCTAGTTTTGTGGGCTATACACCACCCTTTTTCTCACACATATTTTGGTTGAAAAATTTTCTGTCTCCTATTTCCATTTCGAGGCTGCAGCTAAGCTACTGTGCGCCTCGAATATACAGAAACAGAATATCTGGCTTGAGATGTGTGATTTAAAGATTTCACAAGGTGGTGGGTGTCTAGATTTGTGGGCTATACACCACTCTTTTTCTCACACATTTTTTGGTTGAAAAATTTTCTGTTTCCAATTTCAATTTCGAGGCTGCAGCTTAGCTACTGTGCGCCTCGAATATACAGAAACAGAATACCTGGCTCGAGATGTGTGATTTAAAGATTTCACAAGGTGGTGGGTGTCTAGTTTTGTGGGCTATACACCACCCTTTTTCTCACACATTTTTTGGTTGAAAAATTTTCTGTCTCCTATTTCCATTTCGAGGCTGCAGCTAAGCTACTGTGCGCCTCGAATATACAGAAACAGAATACCTGGCTCGAGATGTGTGATTTAAAGATTTCACAAGGTGGTGGGTGTCTAGTTTTGTGGGCTATACACCACCCTTTTTCTCACACATATTTTGGTTGAAAAATTTTCTGTCTCCTATTTCCATTTCGAGGCTGCAGCTAAGCTACTGTGCGCCTCGAATATACAGAAACAGAATACCTGGCTCGAGATGTGTGATTTAAAGATTTCACAAGGTGGTGGGTGTCTAGTTTTGTGGGCTATACACCACCCTTTTTCTCACACATATTTTGGTTGAAAAATTTTCTGTCTCCTATTTCCATTTCGAGGCTGCAGCTAAGCTACTGTGCGCCTCGAATATACAGAAACAGAATATCTGGCTAGAGATGTGTGATTTAAAGATTTCACAAGATTGTGGGTGTCTAGTTTTGTGGGCTATACACCACCCTTTTTCTCACACATATTTTGGTTGAAAAATTTTCTGTCTCCTATTTCCATTTCGAGGCTGCAGCTAAGCTACTGTGCGCCTCGAATATACAGAAACAGAATACCTGGCTCGAGATGTGTGATTTAAAGATTTCACAAGGTGGTGGGTGTCTAGTTTTGTGGGCTATACACCACCCTTTTTCTCACACATATTTTGGTTGAAAAATTTTCTGTCTCCTATTTCCATTTCGAGGCTGCAGCTAAGCTACTGTGCGCCTCGAATATACAGAAACAGAATACCTGGCTCGAGATGTGTGATTTAAAGATTTCACAAGGTGGTGGGTGTCTAGTTTTGTAGGCTATACACCACCCTTTTTCTCACACATATTTTGGTTGAAAAATTTTCTGTCTCCTATTTCCATTTCGAGGCTGCAGCTAAGCTACTGTGCGCCTCGAATATACAGAAACAGAATACCTGGCTCGAGATGTGTGATTTAAAGATTTCACAAGGTGGTGGGTGTCTAGTTTTGTGGGCTATACACCACCCTTTTTCTCACACATATTTTGGTTGAAAAATTTTCTGTCTCCTATTTCCATTTCGAGGCTGCAGCTAAGCTACTGTGCGCCTCGAATATACAGAAACAGAATATCTGGCTAGAGATGTGTGATTTAAAGATTTCACAAGATTGTGGGTGTCTAGTTTTGTGGGTTATACACCACCCTTTTTCTCACACATATTTTGGTTGAAAAATTTTCTGTTTCCAATTTCAATTTCGAGGCTGCAGCTTAGCTACTGTGCGCCTCGAATATACAGAAACAGAATACCTGGCTCGAGATGTGTGATTTAAAGATTTCACCAGGTGGTGGGTGTCTAGTTTTGTGGGCTATACACCACCCTTTTTCTCACACATTTTTTGGTTGAAAAATTTTCTGTTTCCTATTTCCATTTCGAAGCTGCAAGTTAGCTTCTTTCCGCCTCGAATACAGAGAAACAGAATATCTTGCTCGAGATGTGTGATTTAAGGATTTCACAAGATTGTGGGTGTCTAGTTTTGGCGGCTATACACTGCCCTTTTTCTCACACATTTTTTGGTTAAAAAAATTTCTGTTTCCTATTTCCATATCGAGGCTGCAGCCTAGCTACTTTACGCCTCGAATACAGAGAAACAGAATATCTAGTTCGAGATGTGTGATTTAAAGATTTCACAAGATTGTGGGTGTCTAGTTTTGTGGGCTATACACCACCCTTTTTCTCACACATATATTGGTTGAAAAATTTTCTGTTTCCGATTTCCATTTCGAGGCTGCAGCTTAGCTACTGTGCGCCTCGAATATACAGAAACAGAATACCTGGCTCGAGATGTGTGATTTAAAGATTTCACAAGGTGGTGGGTGTCTAGTTTTGTGGGCTATACACCACCCTTTTTCTCACACATTTTTTGGTTGAAAAATTTTCTGTTTCCAATTTCAATTTCGAGGCTGCAGCTTAGCTACTTTACGCCTCGAATACAGAGAAACAGAATGTCTGGCTTGAGATGTGTGATTTAAAGATTTCACAAGGTGGTGGGTGTCTAGTTTTGTGGGCTATACACCACCCTTTTTCTCAAACATTTTTTGGTTGAAAAATTTTCTGTTTCCAATTTCAATTTCGAGGCTGCAGCTTAGCTACTGTGCGCCTCGAATATACAGAAACAGAATATCTGGCTAGAGATGTGTGATTTAAAGATTTCACAAGATTGTGGGTGTCTAGTTTTGTGGGCTATACACCACCCTTTTTCTCACACATATTTTGGTTGAAAAATTTTCTGTCTCCTATTTCCATTTCGAGGCTGCAGCTAAGCTACTGTGCGCCGCGAATATACAGAAACAGAATATCTGGCTAGAGATGTGTGATTTAAAGATTTCACAAGATTGTGGGTGTCTAGTTTTGTGGGCTATACACCACCCTTTTTCTCACACATTTTTTGGTTAAAAAAATTTCTGTTTCCGATTTCCATTTCGAGGCTGCAGCTTAGTTACTTTGCGCCTCGAATATACAGAAACAGAATATCTGCCTAGAGATGTGTGATTTAAAGATTTCACAAGGTGGTGGGTGTCTAGTTTTGTGGGCTATACACCACCCTTTTTCTCACACATTTTTTGGTTGAAAAATTTTCTGTTTCCAATTTCAATTTCGAGGCTGCAGCTTAGCTACTGTGCGCCTCGAATATACAGAAACAGAATACCTGGCTCGAGATGTGTGATTTAAAGATTTCACCAGGTGGTGGGTGTCTAGTTTTGTGGGCTACACACCACCCTTTTTCTCACACATTTATTGGTTGAAATATTTTCTGTTTCCTATTTCCATTTCGAGGCTGCAAGTTAGCTTCTTTCCGCCTCGAATACAGAGAAACAGAATATCTAGTTCGAGATGTGTGATTTAAAGATTTCACAAGATTGTGGGTGTCTAGTTTTGTGGGCTATACACCACCCTTTTTCTCACACATATATTGGTTGAAAAATTTTCTGTTTCCGATTTCCATTTCGAGGCTGCAGCTTAGCTACTGTGCGCCTCGAATATACAGAAACAGAATACCTGGCTCGAGATGTGTGATTTAAAGATTTCACAAGGTGGTGGGTGTCTAGTTTTGTGGGCTATACACCACCCTTTTTCTCACACATTTTTTGGTTGAAAAATTTTCTGTTTCCAATTTCAATTTCGAGGCTGCAGCTTAGCTACTGTGCGCCTCGAATATACAGAAACAGAATACCTGGCTCGAGATGTGTGATTTAAAGATTTCACCAGGTGGTGGGTGTCTAGTTTTGTGGGCTATACACCACCCATTTTCTCACACATTTTTTGGTTGAAAAATTTTCTGTTTCCTATTTCCATTTCGAAGCTGCAAGTTAGCTTCTTTCCGCCTCGAATACAGAGAAACAGAATATCTAGTTCGAGATGTGTGATTTAAAGATTTCACAAGATTGTGGGTGTCTAGTTTTGTAAGCTATACACCACCCTTTTTCTCACACATTTTTTGGTTGAAAAATTTTCTGTTTCCAATTTCAATTTCGAGGCTGCAGCTTAGCTACTGTGCGCCTCGAATATACAGAAACAGAATACCTGGCTCGAGATGTGTGATTTAAAGATTTCACCAGGTGGTGGGTGTCTAGTTTTGTGGGCTATACACCACCCTTTTTCTCACACATTTTTTGGTTGAAAAAATTTCTGTTTCCTATTTCCATATCGAGGCTGCAGCCTAGCTACTTTACGCCTCGAATACAGAGAAACAGAATATCTAGTTCGAGATGTGTGATTTAAAGATTTCACAAGATTGTGGGTGTCTAGTTTTGTAAGCTATACACCACCCTTTTTCTCACACATATTTTGGTTGAAAAATTTTCTGTCTCCTATTTCCATTTCGAGGCTGCAGCTAAGCTACTGTGCGCCTCGAATATACAGAAACAGAATACCTGGCTCGAGATGTGTGATTTAAAGATTTCACAAGGTGGTGGGTGTCTAGTTTTGTGGGCTATACACCACCCTTTTTCTCACACATTTTTTGGTTGAAAAATTTTCTGTCTCCTATTTCCATTTCGAGGCTGCAGCTAAGCTACTGTGCGCCTCGAATATACAGAAACAGAATACCTGGCTCGAGATGTGTGATTTAAAGATTTCACAAGGTGGGTGGTGTCTAGTTTTGTGGGCTATACACCACCCTTTTTCTCACACATTTTTTGGTTGAAAAATTTTCTGTTTCCTATTTCCATTTCGAAGCTGCAAGTTAGCTTCTTTCCGCCTCGAATACAGAGAAACAGAATATCTTGCTCGAGATGTGTGATTTAAGGATTTCACAAGGTGGTGGGTGTCTAGTTTTGTGGGCTATACACCACCCTTTTTCTCACACATTTTTTGGTTGAAAAATTTTCTGTCTCCTATTTCCATTTCGAGGCTGCAGCTAAGCTACTGTGCGCCTCGAATATACAGAAACAGAATACCTGGCTCGAGATGTGTGATTTAAAGATTTCACAAGGTGGTGGGTGTCTAGTTTTGTGGGCTATACACCACCCTTTTTCTCACACATTTTTTGGTTGAAAAATTTTCTGTCTCCTATTTCCATTTCGAGGCTGCAGCTAAGCTACTGTGCGCCTCGAATATACAGAAACAGAATACCTGGCTCGAGATGTGTGATTTAAAGATTTCACAAGGTGGTGGGTGTCTAGTTTTGTGGGCTATACACCACCCTTTTTCTCACACATTTTTTGGTTGAAAAATTTTCTGTCTCCTATTTCCATTTCGAGGCTGCAGCTAAGCTACTGTGCGCCTCGAATATACAGAAACAGAATATCTGGCTAGAGATGTGTGATTTAAAGATTTCACAAGATTGTGGGTGTCTAGTTTTGTGGGTTATACACCACCCTTTTTCTCACCCATATTTTGGTTGAAAAATTTTCTGTCTCCTATTTCCATTTCGAGGCTGCAGCTAAGCTACTGTGCGCCTCGAATATACAGAAACAGAATACCTGGCTCGAGATGTGTGATTTAAAGATTTCACAAGGTGGTGGGTGTCTAGTTTTGTGGGCTATACACCACCCTTTTTCTCACACATTTTTTGGTTGAAAAATTTTCTGTTTCCAATTTCAATTTCGAGGCTGCAGCTTAGCTACTGTGCGCCTCGAATATACAGAAACAGAATACCTGGCTCGAGATGTGTGATTTAAAGATTTCACCAGGTGGTGGGTGTCTAGTTTTGTGGGCTATACACCACCCTTTTTCTCACACATTTTTTGGTTGAAAAATTTTCTGTTTCCTATTTCCATTTCGAAGCTGCAAGTTAGCTTCTTTCCGCCTCGAATACAGAGAAACAGAATATCTTGCTCGAGATGTGTGATTTAAGGATTTCACAAGATTGTGGGTGTCTAGTTTTGGCGGCTATACACTGCCCTTTTTCTCACACATTTTTTGGTTAAAAAAATTTCTGTTTCCTATTTCCATATCGAGGCTGCAGCCTAGCTACTTTACGCCTCGAATACAGAGAAACAGAATATCTAGTTCGAGATGTGTGATTTAAAGATTTCACAAGGTGGTGGGTGTCTAGTTTTGTGGGCTATACACCACCCTTTTTCTCACACATTTTTTGGTTGAAAAATTTTCTGTTTCCGATTTCCATTTCGAGGCTGCAGCTTAGCTACTGTGCGCCTCGAATATACAGAAACAGAATACCTGGCTCGAGATGTGTGATTTAAAGATTTCACAAGGTGGTGGGTGTCTAGTTTTGTGGGCTATACACCACCCTTTTTCTCACACATTTTTTGGTTGAAAAATTTTCTGTTTCCAATTTCAATTTCGAGGCTGCAGCTTAGCTACTTTACGCCTCGAATACAGAGAAACAGAATGTCTGGCTTGAGATGTGTGATTTAAAGATTTCACAAGGTGGTGGGTGTCTAGTTTTGTGGGCTATACACCACCCTTTTTCTCAAACATTTTTTGGTTGAAAAATTTTCTGTTTCCAATTTCAATTTCGAGGCTGCAGCTTAGCTACTGTGCGCCTCGAATATACAGAAACAGAATATCTGGCTAGAGATGTGTGATTTAAAGATTTCACAAGATTGTGGGTGTCTAGTTTTGTGGGCTATACACCACCCTTTTTCTCACACATATTTTGGTTGAAAAATTTTCTGTCTCCTATTTCCATTTCGAGGCTGCAGCTAAGCTACTGTGCGCCGCGAATATACAGAAACAGAATATCTGGCTAGAGATGTGTGATTTAAAGATTTCACAAGATTGTGGGTGTCTAGTTTTGTGGGCTATACACCACCCTTTTTCTCACACATTTTTTGGTTAAAAAAATTTCTGTTTCCGATTTCCATTTCGAGGCTGCAGCTTAGTTACTTTGCGCCTCGAATATACAGAAACAGAATATCTGCCTAGAGATGTGTGATTTAAAGATTTCACAAGGTGGTGGGTGTCTAGTTTTGTGGGCTATACACCACCCTTTTTCTCACACATTTTTTGGTTGAAAAATTTTCTGTTTCCAATTTCAATTTCGAGGCTGCAGCTTAGCTACTGTGCGCCTCGAATATACAGAAACAGAATACCTGGCTCGAGATGTGTGATTTAAAGATTTCACCAGGTGGTGGGTGTCTAGTTTTGTGGGCTACACACCACCCTTTTTCTCACACATTTTTTGGTTGAAATATTTTCTGTTTCCTATTTCCATTTCGAGGCTGCAAGTTAGCTTCTTTCCGCCTCGAATACAGAGAAACAGAATATCTAGTTCGAGATGTGTGATTTAAAGATTTCACAAGATTGTGGGTGTCTAGTTTTGTGGGCTATACACCACCCTTTTTCTCACACATATATTGGTTGAAAAATTTTCTGTTTCCGATTTCCATTTCGAGGCTGCAGCTTAGCTACTGTGCGCCTCGAATATACAGAAACAGAATACCTGGCTCGAGATGTGTGATTTAAAGATTTCACAAGGTGGTGGGTGTCTAGTTTTGTGGGCTATACACCACCCTTTTTCTCACACATTTTTTGGTTGAAAAATTTTCTGTTTCCAATTTCAATTTCGAGGCTGCAGCTTAGCTACTGTGCGCCTCGAATATACAGAAACAGAATACCTGGCTCGAGATGTGTGATTTAAAGATTTCACCAGGTGGTGGGTGTCTAGTTTTGTGGGCTATACACCACCCATTTTCTCACACATTTTTTGGTTGAAAAATTTTCTGTTTCCTATTTCCATTTCGAAGCTGCAAGTTAGCTTCTTTCCGCCTCGAATACAGAGAAACAGAATATCTAGTTCGAGATGTGTGATTTAAAGATTTCACAAGATTGTGGGTGTCTAGTTTTGTAAGCTATACACCACCCTTTTTCTCACACATTTTTTGGTTGAAAAATTTTCTGTTTCCAATTTCAATTTCGAGGCTGCAGCTTAGCTACTGTGCGCCTCGAATATACAGAAACAGAATACCTGGCTCGAGATGTGTGATTTAAAGATTTCACCAGGTGGTGGGTGTCTAGTTTTGTGGGCTATACACCACCCTTTTTCTCACACATTTTTTGGTTGAAAAAATTTCTGTTTCCTATTTCCATATCGAGGCTGCAGCCTAGCTACTTTACGCCTCGAATACAGAGAAACAGAATATCTAGTTCGAGATGTGTGATTTAAAGATTTCACAAGATTGTGGGTGTCTAGTTTTGTAAGCTATACACCACCCTTTTTCTCACACATATTTTGGTTGAAAAATTTTCTGTCTCCTATTTCCATTTCGAGGCTGCAGCTAAGCTACTGTGCGCCTCGAATATACAGAAACAGAATACCTGGCTCGAGATGTGTGATTTAAAGATTTCACAAGGTGGTGGGTGTCTAGTTTTGTGGGCTATACACCACCCTTTTTCTCACACATTTTTTGGTTGAAAAATTTTCTGTCTCCTATTTCCATTTCGAGGCTGCAGCTAAGCTACTGTGCGCCTCGAATATACAGAAACAGAATACCTGGCTCGAGATGTGTGATTTAAAGATTTCACAAGGTGGGTGGTGTCTAGTTTTGTGGGCTATACACCACCCTTTTTCTCACACATTTTTTGGTTGAAAAATTTTCTGTTTCCTATTTCCATTTCGAAGCTGCAAGTTAGCTTCTTTCCGCCTCGAATACAGAGAAACAGAATATCTTGCTCGAGATGTGTGATTTAAGGATTTCACAAGGTGGTGGGTGTCTAGTTTTGTGGGCTATACACCACCCTTTTTCTCACACATTTTTTGGTTGAAAAATTTTCTGTCTCCTATTTCCATTTCGAGGCTGCAGCTAAGCTACTGTGCACCTCGAATATACAGAAACAGAATACCTGGCTCGAGATGTGTGATTTAAAGATTTCACAAGGTGGTGGGTGTCTAGTTTTGTGGGCTATACACCACCCTTTTTCTCACACATTTTTTGGTTGAAAAATTTTCTGTCTCCTATTTCCATTTCGAGGCTGCAGCTAAGCTACTGTGCGCCTCGAATATACAGAAACAGAATACCTGGCTCGAGATGTGTGATTTAAAGATTTCACAAGGTGGGTGGTGTCTAGTTTTGTGGGCTATACACCACCCTTTTTCTCACACATATTTTGGTTGAAAAATTTTCTGTCTCCTATTTCCATTTCGAGGCTGCAGCTAAGCTACTGTGCGCCTCGAATATACAGAAACAGAATACCTGGCTCGAGATGTGTGATTTAAAGATTTCACAAGGTGGTGGGTGTCTAGTTTTGTGGGCAATACACCACCCTTTTTCTCACACATATTTTGGTTGAAAAATTTTCTGTCTCCTATTTCCATTTCGAGGCTGCAGCTAAGCTACTGTGCGCCTCGAATATACAGAAACAGAATATCTGGCTAGAGATGTGTGATTTAAAGAGTTCACAAGATTGTGGGTGTCTAGTTTTGTGGGCTATACACTGCCCTTTTTCTCACACATTGTTTGGTTGAAAAAATTTCTGTTTCCTATTTCCATATCGAGGCTGCAGCCTAGCTACTTTACGCCTCGAATACAGAGAAACAGAATATCTAGTTCGAGATGTGTGATTTAAAGATTTCACAAGATTGTGGGTGTCTAGTTTTGTGGGCTATACACCACCCTTTTTCTCACACATTTTTGGTTGAAAAATTTTCTGTTTCCAATTTCAATTTCGAGGCTGCAGCTTAGCTACTGTGCGCCTCGAATATACAGAAACAGAATACCTGGCTCGAGATGTGTGATTTAAAGATTTCACAAGGTGGTGGGTGTCTAGTTTTGTGGGCTATACACCACCCTTTTTCTCACACATTTTTTGGTTGAAAAATTTTCTGTTTCCTATTTCCATTTGGAGGCTGCAGCTTAGCTACTTTGCGCCTCGAATATACAGAAACAGAATACCTGGCTCGAGATGTGTGATTTAAAGATTTCACAAGATTGTGGGTGTCTAGTTTTGTGGGCTATACACCACCCTTTTTCTCACACATTTTTTGGTTGAAAAATTTTCTGTCTCCTATTTCCATTTGGAGGCTGCAGCTTAGCTACTTTGCGCCTCGAATATACAGAAACAGAATACCTGGCTCGAGATGTGTGATTTAAAGATTTCACAAGGTGGTGGGTGTCTAGTTTTGTGGGCTATACACCACCCTTTTTCTCACACATTTTTTGGTTGAAAAATTTTCTGTTTCCTATTTCCATTTGGAGGCTGCAGCTTAGCTACTTTGCGCCTCGAATATACAGAAACAGAATACCTGGCTCGAGATGTGTGATTTAAAGATTTCACAAGATTGTGGGTGTCTAGTTTTGTGGGCTATACACCACCCTTTTTCTCACACATTTTTTGGTTGAAAAATTTTCTGTCTCCTATTTCCATTTGGAGGCTGCAGCTTAGCTACTTTGCGCCTCGAATATACAGAAACAGAATACCTGGCTCGAGATGTGTGATTTAAAGATTTCACAAGGTGGGTGGTGTCTAGTTTTGTGGGCTATACACCACCCTTTTTCTCACACATATTTTGGTTGAAAAATTTTCTGTCTCCTATTTCCATTTCGAGGCTGCAGCTAAGCTACTGTGCGCCTCGAATATACAGAAACAGAATACCTGGCTCGAGATGTGTGATTTAAAGATTTCACAAGGTGGTGGGTGTCTAGTTTTGTGGGCAATACACCACCCTTTTTCTCACACATATTTTGGTTGAAAAATTTTCTGTCTCCTATTTCCATTTCGAGGCTGCAGCTAAGCTACTGTGCGCCTCGAATATACAGAAACAGAATACCTGGCTCGAGATGTGTGATTTAAAGATTTCACAAGGTGGTGGGTGTCCAGTTTTGTGGGCTATACACCACCCTTTTTCTCACACATTTTTTGGTTGAAAAATTTTCTGTCTCCTATTTCCATTTCGAGGCTGCAGCTAAGCTACTGTGCGCCTCGAATATACAGAAACAGAATACCTGGCTCGAGATGTGTGATTTAAAGATTTCACAAGGTGGGTGGTGTCTAGTTTTGTGGGCTATACACCACCCTTTTTCTCACACATATTTTGGTTGAAAAATTTTCTGTCTCCTATTTCCATTTCGAGGCTGCAGCTAAGCTACTGTGCGCCTCGAATATACAGAAACAGAATACCTGGCTCGAGATGTGTGATTTAAAGATTTCACAAGGTGGTGGGTGTCTAGTTTTGTGGGCAATACACCACCCTTTTTCTCACACATATTTTGGTTGAAAAATTTTCTGTCTCCTATTTCCATTTCGAGGCTGCAGCTAAGCTACTGTGCGCCTCGAATATACAGAAACAGAATATCTGGCTAGAGATGTGTGATTTAAAGAGTTCACAAGATTGTGGGTGTCTAGTTTTGTGGGCTATACACTGCCCTTTTTCTCACACATTGTTTGGTTGAAAAAATTTCTGTTTCCTATTTCCATATCGAGGCTGCAGCCTAGCTACTTTACGCCTCGAATACAGAGAAACAGAATATCTAGTTCGAGATGTGTGATTTAAAGATTTCACAAGATTGTGGGTGTCTAGTTTTGTGGGCTATACACCACCCTTTTTCTCACACATTTTTTGGTTGAAAAATTTTCTGTTTCCAATTTCAATTTCGAGGCTGCAGCTTAGCTACTGTGCGCCTCGAATATACAGAAACAGAATACCTGGCTCGAGATGTGTGATTTAAAGATTTCACAAGATTGTGGGTGTCTAGTTTTGTGGGCTATACACCACCCTTTTTCTCACACATTTTTGGTTGAAAAATTTTCTGTTTCCAATTTCAATTTCGAGGCTGCAGCTTAGCTACTGTGCGCCTCGAATATACAGAAACAGAATACCTGGCTCGAGATGTGTGATTTAAAGATTTCACAAGGTGGTGGGTGTCTAGTTTTGTGGGCTATACACCACCCTTTTTCTCACACATTTTTTGGTTGAAAAATTTTCTGTTTCCTATTTCCATTTGGAGGCTGCAGCTTAGCTACTTTGCGCCTCGAATATACAGAAACAGAATACCTGGCTCGAGATGTGTGATTTAAAGATTTCACAAGATTGTGGGTGTCTAGTTTTGTGGGCTATACACCACCCTTTTTCTCACACATTTTTTGGTTGAAAAATTTTCTGTCTCCTATTTCCATTTGGAGGCTGCAGCTTAGCTACTTTGCGCCTCGAATATACAGAAACAGAATACCTGGCTCGAGATGTGTGATTTAAAGATTTCACAAGGTGGGTGGTGTCTAGTTTTGTGGGCTATACACCACCCTTTTTCTCACACATATTTTGGTTGAAAAATTTTCTGTCTCCTATTTCCATTTCGAGGCTGCAGCTAAGCTACTGTGCGCCTCGAATATACAGAAACAGAATACCTGGCTCGAGATGTGTGATTTAAAGATTTCACAAGGTGGTGGGTGTCTAGTTTTGTGGGCAATACACCACCCTTTTTCTCACACATATTTTGGTTGAAAAATTTTCTGTTTCCAATTTCAATTTCGAGGCTGCAGCTTAGCTACTGTGCGCCTCGAATATACAGAAACAGAATACCTGGCTCGAGATGTGTGATTTAAAGATTTCACCAGGTGGTGGGTGTCTAGTTTTGTGGGCTATACACCACCCTTTTTCTCACACATTTTTTGGTTGAAAAAATTTCTGTTTCCTATTTCCATATCGAGGCTGCAGCCTAGCTACTTTACGCCTCGAATACAGAGAAACAGAATATCTAGTTCGAGATGTGTGATTTAAAGATTTCACAAGATTGTGGGTGTCTAGTTTTGTAAGCTATACACCACCCTTTTTCTCACACATATTTTGGTTGAAAAATTTTCTGTCTCCTATTTCCATTTCGAGGCTGCAGCTAAGCTACTGTGCGCCTCGAATATACAGAAACAGAATACCTGGCTCGAGATGTGTGATTTAAAGATTTCACAAGGTGGTGGGTGTCTAGTTTTGTGGGCTATACACCACCCTTTTTCTCACACATTTTTTGGTTGAAAAATTTTCTGTCTCCTATTTCCATTTCGAGGCTGCAGCTAAGCTACTGTGCGCCTCGAATATACAGAAACAGAATACCTGGCTCGAGATGTGTGATTTAAAGATTTCACAAGGTGGGTGGTGTCTAGTTTTGTGGGCTATACACCACCCTTTTTCTCACACATTTTTTGGTTGAAAAATTTTCTGTTTCCTATTTCCATTTCGAAGCTGCAAGTTAGCTTCTTTCCGCCTCGAATACAGAGAAACAGAATATCTTGCTCGAGATGTGTGATTTAAGGATTTCACAAGGTGGTGGGTGTCTAGTTTTGTGGGCTATACACCACCCTTTTTCTCACACATTTTTTGGTTGAAAAATTTTCTGTCTCCTATTTCCATTTCGAGGCTGCAGCTAAGCTACTGTGCGCCTCGAATATACAGAAACAGAATACCTGGCTCGAGATGTGTGATTTAAAGATTTCACAAGGTGGTGGGTGTCTAGTTTTGTGGGCTATACACCACCCTTTTTCTCACACATTTTTTGGTTGAAAAATTTTCTGTCTCCTATTTCCATTTCGAGGCTGCAGCTAAGCTACTGTGCGCCTCGAATATACAGAAACAGAATACCTGGCTCGAGATGTGTGATTTAAAGATTTCACAAGGTGGGTGGTGTCTAGTTTTGTGGGCTATACACCACCCTTTTTCTCACACATATTTTGGTTGAAAAATTTTCTGTCTCCTATTTCCATTTCGAGGCTGCAGCTAAGCTACTGTGCGCCTCGAATATACAGAAACAGAATACCTGGCTCGAGATGTGTGATTTAAAGATTTCACAAGGTGGTGGGTGTCTAGTTTTGTGGGCAATACACCACCCTTTTTCTCACACATATTTTGGTTGAAAAATTTTCTGTCTCCTATTTCCATTTCGAGGCTGCAGCTAAGCTACTGTGCGCCTCGAATATACAGAAACAGAATATCTGGCTAGAGATGTGTGATTTAAAGAGTTCACAAGATTGTGGGTGTCTAGTTTTGTGGGCTATACACTGCCCTTTTTCTCACACATTGTTTGGTTGAAAAAATTTCTGTTTCCTATTTCCATATCGAGGCTGCAGCCTAGCTACTTTACGCCTCGAATACAGAGAAACAGAATATCTAGTTCGAGATGTGTGATTTAAAGATTTCACAAGATTGTGGGTGTCTAGTTTTGTGGGCTATACACCACCCTTTTTCTCACACATTTTTTGGTTGAAAAATTTTCTGTTTCCAATTTCAATTTCGAGGCTGCAGCTTAGCTACTGTGCGCCTCGAATATACAGAAACAGAATACCTGGCTCGAGATGTGTGATTTAAAGATTTCACAAGATTGTGGGTGTCTAGTTTTGTGGGCTATACACCACCCTTTTTCTCACACATTTTTGGTTGAAAAATTTTCTGTTTCCAATTTCAATTTCGAGGCTGCAGCTTAGCTACTGTGCGCCTCGAATATACAGAAACAGAATACCTGGCTCGAGATGTGTGATTTAAAGATTTCACAAGGTGGTGGGTGTCTAGTTTTGTGGGCTATACACCACCCTTTTTCTCACACATTTTTTGGTTGAAAAATTTTCTGTTTCCTATTTCCATTTGGAGGCTGCAGCTTAGCTACTTTGCGCCTCGAATATACAGAAACAGAATACCTGGCTCGAGATGTGTGATTTAAAGATTTCACAAGATTGTGGGTGTCTAGTTTTGTGGGCTATACACCACCCTTTTTCTCACACATTTTTTGGTTGAAAAATTTTCTGTCTCCTATTTCCATTTGGAGGCTGCAGCTTAGCTACTTTGCGCCTCGAATATACAGAAACAGAATACCTGGCTCGAGATGTGTGATTTAAAGATTTCACAAGGTGGTGGGTGTCTAGTTTTGTGGGCTATACACCACCCTTTTTCTCACACATTTTTTGGTTGAAAAATTTTCTGTTTCCTATTTCCATTTGGAGGCTGCAGCTTAGCTACTTTGCGCCTCGAATATACAGAAACAGAATACCTGGCTCGAGATGTGTGATTTAAAGATTTCACAAGATTGTGGGTGTCTAGTTTTGTGGGCTATACACCACCCTTTTTCTCACACATTTTTTGGTTGAAAAATTTTCTGTCTCCTATTTCCATTTGGAGGCTGCAGCTTAGCTACTTTGCGCCTCGAATATACAGAAACAGAATACCTGGCTCGAGATGTGTGATTTAAAGATTTCACAAGGTGGGTGGTGTCTAGTTTTGTGGGCTATACACCACCCTTTTTCTCACACATATTTTGGTTGAAAAATTTTCTGTCTCCTATTTCCATTTCGAGGCTGCAGCTAAGCTACTGTGCGCCTCGAATATACAGAAACAGAATACCTGGCTCGAGATGTGTGATTTAAAGATTTCACAAGGTGGTGGGTGTCTAGTTTTGTGGGCAATACACCACCCTTTTTCTCACACATATTTTGGTTGAAAAATTTTCTGTCTCCTATTTCCATTTCGAGGCTGCAGCTAAGCTACTGTGCGCCTCGAATATACAGAAACAGAATACCTGGCTCGAGATGTGTGATTTAAAGATTTCACAAGGTGGTGGGTGTCCAGTTTTGTGGGCTATACACCACCCTTTTTCTCACACATTTTTTGGTTGAAAAATTTTCTGTCTCCTATTTCCATTTCGAGGCTGCAGCTAAGCTACTGTGCGCCTCGAATATACAGAAACAGAATACCTGGCTCGAGATGTGTGATTTAAAGATTTCACAAGGTGGGTGGTGTCTAGTTTTGTGGGCTATACACCACCCTTTTTCTCACACATATTTTGGTTGAAAAATTTTCTGTCTCCTATTTCCATTTCGAGGCTGCAGCTAAGCTACTGTGCGCCTCGAATATACAGAAACAGAATACCTGGCTCGAGATGTGTGATTTAAAGATTTCACAAGGTGGTGGGTGTCTAGTTTTGTGGGCAATACACCACCCTTTTTCTCACACATATTTTGGTTGAAAAATTTTCTGTCTCCTATTTCCATTTCGAGGCTGCAGCTAAGCTACTGTGCGCCTCGAATATACAGAAACAGAATATCTGGCTAGAGATGTGTGATTTAAAGAGTTCACAAGATTGTGGGTGTCTAGTTTTGTGGGCTATACACCACCCTTTTTCTCACACATTTTTGGTTGAAAAATTTTCTGTTTCCAATTTCAATTTCGAGGCTGCAGCTTAGCTACTGTGCGCCTCGAATATACAGAAACAGAATACCTGGCTCGAGATGTGTGATTTAAAGATTTCACAAGATTGTGGGTGTCTAGTTTTGTGGGCTATACACCACCCTTTTTCTCACACATTTTTGGTTGAAAAATTTTCTGTTTCCAATTTCAATTTCGAGGCTGCAGCTTAGCTACTGTGCGCCTCGAATATACAGAAACAGAATACCTGGCTCGAGATGTGTGATTTAAAGATTTCACAAGGTGGTGGGTGTCTAGTTTTGTGAGCTATACACCACCCTTTTTCTCACACATATTTTGGTTGAAAAATTTTCTGTTTCCAATTTCAATTTCGAGGCTGCAGCTTAGCTACTGTGCGCCTCGAATATACAGAAACAGAATACCTGGCTCGAGATGTGTGATTTAAAGATTTCACAAGATTGTGGGTGTCTAGTTTTGTGGGCTATACACCACCCTTTTTCTCACACATTTTTGGTTGAAAAATTTTCTGTTTCCAATTTCAATTTCGAGGCTGCAGCTTAGCTACTGTGCGCCTCGAATATACAGAAACAGAATACCTGGCTCGAGATGTGTGATTTAAAGATTTCACAAGGTGGTGGGTGTCTAGTTTTGTGGGCTATACACCACCCTTTTTCTCACACATTTTTTGGTTGAAAAATTTTCTGTTTCCTATTTCCATTTGGAGGCTGCAGCTTAGCTACTTTGCGCCTCGAATATACAGAAACAGAATACCTGGCTCGAGATGTGTGATTTAAAGATTTCACAAGATTGTGGGTGTCTAGTTTTGTGGGCTATACACCACCCTTTTTCTCACACATTTTTTGGTTGAAAAATTTTCTGTCTCCTATTTCCATTTGGAGGCTGCAGCTTAGCTACTTTGCGCCTCGAATATACAGAAACAGAATACCTGGCTCGAGATGTGTGATTTAAAGATTTCACAAGGTGGTGGGTGTCTAGTTTTGTGAGCTATACACCACCCTTTTTCTCACACATATTTTGGTTGAAAAATTTTCTGTTTCCTATTTCCATTTCAGAGTATGATCTTTCCAAAATTACCATTTAACACATGTCCAAATAACGGCCTGTATCAGGGTGACTTGTACATTAACAAAATTAAGATAAAAATATAGAATTTGGTAAACTATGATGCGTAAACTTAACAAAGATTTATGTACTTACACATCTTTAAGAACAAGCATTTCCTTTTCCAACATTTCAGATACCTCCAAATATCTACGGTCCAAGCACAAGCAATCCAAGTTAAGCCTTTCAAATCTCTTGAGTATTAAAATTAACGATTCCGTTGTTGGACAATCGGCAACTTGTACCTTCACAAATTGTTGCATTTGCACCTCGGCTGATTCAATTGTTTTAATAAATATATCATAATCCTTATCGAATGCCTCGATACGATAGTCTAAAGGATCATAAGATTTTCCACTAATTGTTTCTCTTGCCGCTTTTATTTGCGCTGTAAACTTTTCCATTCCACTTATGCATATTTTATCTAAAACGTCATAGGTGAGTTCTGTATTAAATATATCGGTTATCTGAAATAAAATAACATTACAAAAGATCCTTGATTTACTTTTCACTGAGATAAATAAAAACCTTTTTTAAGCGTTCTAGAAATTTTTCCATATTTGTGAATATATAGACAGAGGACATCACCCATGGTTTCTCATTGTTTTCCTTCATATCTTCAACGGTTTCAAAATATAGGTTCCTGTAAAAATTCATCACCTCCCGGCATTTTTCAATTTTGTCTATAAGTGTTTTAGCTGGGATTTTCCACAATTTTAGGCGGTTGTTATCGGTGATGAATTTTTTACTTATTATTGTTAACTGATTGGTTATTTTCACAAAAAGGCCAGTTATGTTACTGGATGTATTGAAGAAATGAGCTGTTTTGCAGACGTTTCGAATTGCAACCATTAATCCTGGTAGACTGCTCATAATGACATCAGGACTTGATCTGAAATTTTACAAATACCTGTAAGTTGGATGGTGTGACAAGCAGGATATGCTAACTAGGCATACAAAGCACAAACGAGGATAGCTGCTGCCTCAATACGTGTGAAAAGAATAGTTTCTTTGTTGTTTGTATACTAAGCACAAACGACGTTAGGTCCTGCATCGGTATGTGCACGAAACCAACCAATCATTACCAGACGTAAACAGGAGGTAAAAACAAGGAAAAGTTTTTATCAAGGTCTTCTCACAAAAGAACGAAATTGAACTAGTGCTAGCTGATTTTAAAGATAAATTAACATGACTTAACTTAATTAAACCTAATTTTTGTTAGTTTAACCGGATCCGAGGGTCTACTTTCTTATTTTTTACTTAAACTAACAAAAATTGTAGATCAAACTTAAACTTGAAAGAACTACGGAGAAGAGTAAGAAGAGAACTACATAAGAGTGTCTCGCAGAGTAATTTTAAGCCATGCGCAGCATTCTGGTCAGTGGATCGTTATAGTTGGAACAACTAAATTGTTACTGAAACACATAAGAAAAAGTAAATAAAAAATACTTACCTATACAAGGGATCCCAGAATTTTTGAAGGGATGCTATATATCTGACATTATCCTTAGCCTCGTTTAATGCCAATGTAACTAGATTATCGATTTCGGCCCATTTCTAAATAGACAGCTTTAAGAACACTACCTTTAGGCTACCATAATTCATATACTCACATTCAGTAATTTGGAAGATCTGGACAGAACTAAACACGCTTTATGATTATTGAAGGGTCTCGATGAGACAAATTCAATAATCGACGTATATCGGGTTAACAATCTCCTCCAATTTACCAAAATTTGAAGAGGACCAGCATCGCTTGAGTCACGTTGAATCTGTTGACCTTCAACCAAAACACCCTGAATCTGTTTCAGCCACTGAGCAAAGTAACGCTGCACAAGATAAACTCTAGGAATATCCTTTGCACTCGCCTCGATTTGATGCTTTGCAAGAAGGAATCCCTTAAATAGGTTATGTGAAACATCGAATACCACTCGACTTTGTACAGTCTGATCTGATGAGCTAATAAATTTATTATACATATCCAAACCGTGAAAGAATTTTTTCCTTTGTTCTTCTTCGCAGAGACCAAATTCTGTGACCGCTTCCAGGGAAGGTGTTAAAATCCGCTGCATTAAATCTTTAACAACAGACAGCGACATATCCTTCTCATCAGTGAAAAGTGCAAACATTCCAATATCCTCTGAGATTGAACGAGTTTCTACGTTTTTTTTGTTACTGTTTCGAAAGGCCACAACCCAGCGGCCATCCATTACAACTTGATCACTTTTATAGCAAACCACACGGTTGACTTTTGTATGTTTTAGCTTATCGACATAACGTCCTGATGCCGGTGGATATCCTTCCATCGGGGCGTTAGAAAAAAGGCAAGAGAAATTTCCTTTTTCCTTGAAAAGTCCATTGAGATAATCTGTAAAGGCATCCTCATCGGCAATGCCTGCAACGGCATCATCTGTTTTAACTCCAACAAAATCAGCCACAATTTCAAGGACATAGCGATGATTTGCTCCTAAGCTGCTAATCCTTTGTTGTCGTAAATCTTTAAAAGCTTGAGCTTTCTTGCGTTCAGTTTCTTCTTTTTCCTTATCGGCTACACTCCCTCGTCGCGTCGAGAGCTTTTGTATTTTATGGGAAACCCCAAAAAGTTTCGTAAGTTTATTTACATTTCTATCTGGATCCATTAAGGAGTTAACGTAGTGTTATGAGTTTTCAGTAGAAAAAATAAAAAAAAATGAGCTAATAATATATTTTTTTTTCCTAAGCTTACTATTTCGCCGAGAGAAAAAAAAATATCAAAGCAGAGAAGTAGTATTCCTTTTAATGAAGGAGAAGGGTGTATATACACATTAAAAAGAAATAATTTTTTATAATGAAGGAGAAGGGTATACTATACACTTGAAATAGATTTTTCGGAACTTTGTAACAGTGTTTCCTATCCTCTCACTAGCTTAAGTACTCATGAGGAGAAAAGGAGTACATACACAGCCTTTTGGAAAGTAGTGCTAAATGGTGTAAAGTTTGTTTAAAAAATGTATTTAAGTAGATTGGAATGATTTGCATTAATGCATTGGGAAGTAGAACAAATGAAGCGACTATTGACCAAACACTATCGTGGTTTAAATATCTAAATGAGAGTGGACTTTCGAGTCCATAGGAGCAGATGTCAGACCATATTTTTTCAACGATTTTTTACCTATCTGTCCCTGATGATCATAACATTGGAGGGAAAATCTTTTAAAAGTCTATGCTGCTACTAGCGTAGTTCCTATCTCGAACTAAGGAGATTCGGTATAAGACCCTGGTCATACCAGTCCTCTTTTATGGCACCGAAGCCTGGACTCTATCTTAAGCGGATGAAAATATCCTTGGCCGCTTCGAGAGAAAAATCCTGCGTGAGATGGTTTGCGTTGATGGATTTTGGAGGGGGGGATTCAACGACGATATATACGAGCTATACAGCGACATCCACCTAGTCAAGACATTTCGCATCAGTCATTTAAAAAGGCTAGGACATGTAGAGTGGATGGATACAATATCCCCGGCTCGCAGAATACCTCGCCTTGAATACTTGTGTGCCCGCCTAGAGAGATTTGTTAGTGAAAACCAGATTCACTCCGAACTGTAGCCCCAAATAAGTAGGTAAATCCCTGATAATTGTGACTTTATTCAGTTTAATGGCTTTATCATTTCAATAATACCCGATGATTGTTTTATCGCTTAGGTTGAAGCCAGAGGTTGGTGTTATGCCTGACTTGGTACCGAGGTGTGTCCATCTTCCAAGAATTGATTTGTTTCGAATGTAGTACACTCTTTGCAAACGTTTTTTTTTAGAAAGCGTTAATAAGACACTATGCTTCCTATTCTTTGAATTTTTAGTTCTCTGAGTACGCGACTTTACTTGGTTTTAAGTCAGGCCTAACTTTTTCGCCTGATCTAGGATTTTGAGTGGGGTATTAAGTGAGTCTCAAGTGCAAGTGCATTTTTCCCCACTTTTAGAAAATTGACAGCTGTGAATGTCGATGCAAGAACGATTGGAACAGACCTTATGTTCCAGCACAGTATGTTGACACAATCACTTCTACCTGCAGATGACAGCGGTTCGATGAATTCCCAAGTCTTGTAAGTCGTATTTAGGTAATATGCCAGTGTGTAAATAATAAACCAAACCAACCAATTTACGTTAAAATTTGTAATGAAAAAAATATATAAAGCCAAATGTTTTTCATTTTATGTCACAAAGAAGAGCAACTCCTCTTAGAATCCAGTGCTCTGGGGGTTTATTCGATGGTAGCCATAATGGTGTGATGTAATTCAAGTCGGTCCGGTTCATTTTCTTGTAAACAGGACACTAAAGGGTTGCGAAAACTATTGAATGAACAAGTGGCTTATGGAAAAGGAAGTGATTACCGTGTATAATTTTGAATTTTTTGGTGCAACCGAGTTTATAGCGTAAATATGCACAACAGGCATCAGGAGGTATAATACTTTATTTGTTGCCTCAATTAATTTTGAGGTTTTACGATCCCACCCAGCGCCATCTACGTACAATCCATGTACGAATACACCCTCTTTTGGTGGTTTTTTGCATTCTTCCAAACTGAGCCTCAATACATCGTTATGCATGGTTACTTGATCTAGCGCCCAGCCGTGGTGAGCTCTGGCTACTTCTTGCTTCATTGCGGTTAGAAAACCCTGAGGATTGAAAAATCCAGACATCCAAAAAACCACCGGACGGGCCTACAAAAAAAAAACTTTTTATAGATTGTATGATAAGACTGATTCATTAAATTGATAACAAAACAGCGGACACGACGAATCGTCATGGCAATGACTACTAATGACATATTTGCTTACAGTGACAAAAATTGAAAGGTTACCTAAGGGTAAACTAGATACTTAACTGGATCCTACTAAGAAAGCAATCTTCCTATAAGATATGTCTGCATTTGAATGGAAAGCTTTTTAAAATGCAAATCAAGACGAGCAAATTAGCAGACACTCTATCTTAGAGTTATAAGACTGCGCAGTTTATACCTACCCCGAAGCACCAATCATGAAACTGGTTATTACGTTCCAATAATTCGGTAAACCAGAATCCCAACGTTGAAGACAACCAACTGCCGCGTTGCCAAACGCTGGGTACTTTAGCATTGAATATGTTATCAAGTGCGTCCCGCAATTGTTCACTCATAATAATGGTTCCTTCAACGGCTAGCAGCAGATCCTGGAGCGTTACTTTCACCAGAACTATTATCTAGAAAAACAAAACTTATAATTTAATGTATAACTAACTTCAATGTATGTTCTAACGTTTTGCATTCTATCAATTTCCTGCCTTAAGAAGATGTTCATAGAGCTTGTGGCTCCCATCATTTTCAGTCGTTCCTTGACCTCGAAAATATCATAGGGCGCTGGCATCTTACTCAGCATTTCTCTAGTTTGTTTGGCCACCTTATCCTCACGGGTTTCTCCACCACTACCAGATGATTCTAAAATAGAAGAACAGTACTTAAAACTTAAGTCCTACCAAATAAAATTAGAAAACCTTACCTTTTGGCTGAATTGATGTGATTGTATCCAAAATTGATTTGGTGGTATTTGTCTGGAAAGTTATATCGGCATTCGAGTGGAATCCATAGACTTGAGGAGGATCCACTGGTTTCATTGTATCGATTGCCTCCAAATATTCTTCTTTTGTCTTATAGGTAAATATCTTGTAGCCCTTAAAGAACGCAAAAGTGTCCAAAAAAAGTTCATCACTGAACCATACTCTGGCGAAGGTGTTCAATAGACGCTTATCGTAGTCATCAGTTACTCTGCCACCATATTGTACTTCGCCTAGCATATAGCGCAGTGTACTCCAACTTATACCCCTCACTGGATCCAAGTCATCCAGATGATTTTGGACAAACATACAGCTGGCATACCAATCGGCAAAGTTAAACTCATAAGGAATATTCCAGCCGAGTGGACCGTATTTTCGACGCTCCTGAACCACGGAGTGCATAAAGCTTATGGCAAACACCAGCGGGTGGTAGAATACGGACTGGCTATAGTCCAAAAAGTCTTGAGATAGATTTCCGTAGGTACGCTGTAGACCAGCACGGATTCCAGCTGGTGGCTCATTAGTAAATTTAAGGGATAACTGCAGTAAAGTGATGGGAAAAGAGTCATGCGGTTCCGTCGTGATCCACACTCGGAAACTTTCATTGAAACCAGTTCCTTCCTTTTCCAATTCCAGCAAAAGTACAGTAAGCTCGTGCATGTAATCTAGCCCCAAGTGGCAATTCTGTAGTAACACCCAATTGCCATTTTCCAAGCATGTAGATATCAATTTTCTCGCGTGAATCTCTTGTCCTTGTCCCATCGAGATGGAAAAACATTTAACTTCGTTCTTTTTTGCCAGGGCTTCAATGTTTGGCGACGGATCCGAGCCCATAGATAGAAAACATACAATCGGTGTTATTGGCCTACTTTCCTCGAGTAGTTCGTCAAAGTTCAAAATAATGGGTTCGGCAAAACGTTGCCCCAAAGAACTAGCAATATACTTTCGACTTTGTGCTATTGTTCGATCTGTACACCATGATCGAATCAGAAGTAGTTTTCTAAAGGCATCCAAGTTATTGAATCCGTCGGGTATGGTCTCATTCTCGGGATTATCTTTCTTAAACCAGTTTTGCCAACCCCGTTCGTTGTTTGTGACTCTTTCTATAACATTCGCAAACTGGCTTAATTTCGACAATTGTACCAGATTCAACCACATTTCATCAGTTACCCAGCGAAACGGGTTCGGAGGACAGTCATTGAGATTCAATGCAGCACCTCCTTTAATAAAATTCTGAAACTCGTCATACGAAATATTGTCCAGCTGCCGGTCAATATTAAGAGCAATTAGTAGCACAAATAAATACTTATGGTCTTCGTACAGCCCTCTAGATTTATATCTGTAGATTTCAAAAGTCAGATACTTGATTATTCGTCGAATTCGCTGCTGTGTGACATGAGTCTTTGGTGATAGCGCCATCGAGGCGTCAAATCTGTCCAAAAACTGCACTAAGGAAGTCTGGTACATTACATTCACCATGGCCATGGTACAAACCAGAAAGTAAAGCACACTGCCCCGAGTTGCAACTGGACGGTACTCTTCACGAGCGATATTGATTTTTGCTTCCGTTATTCGTGCAATCTCGAGTTTTTCCTTCACTTCAATAGCGGTATTCTTAGACGTGTTCAATACTTCAATGACACTGACATCATCCAACAGACTCCCCTCTATTGTCGAGAGCTTATGTAGGAGGTTTGCCTCCAATTCTTTCATTTTTTTCATATTTCCTGTAACCGTTTCTACCAAACTTGTACGCTCCTCTTCAAGCTCTTTCCGTTCGAAGAGTATGACACGACCCAAAAGCTGGTCCTCTAACCCTTTCATTGTCACCGTGAAGTCAATAATAGAAGTTCGTGCAGCCACTTCAGGTGTATAGGCGGGATTTGGGAGCTTTGTCGTGATATACAATCGGAACTGGTCGTTGTAATCGATTTCCTTATCGCCGAGTTTTATTTTATAAGTTGTGCCGACTTTGAGTAAATTTCTGTCGAGAACATTGTCCAAACAAGGATCTAATTCCTCACCAACATCTTCTATCATAACTGGCATACCCATCGACACAGCGTCTTCGATGTGATTTCGAAAATATTTGTGATTCAATGAAGTTACGATCATTGAAAACTCCTTTTCCTTTTGTTTGATCCAGAATTTTCCTTGTGACTGGGGATCAATTAGCAATGGAAATCGAGCAGCCTTCGTGGCAATAATACCATTCTGTATTGACAAATCATCTGATGGCAAGCCCTGCATGTTCCATTCACCAATCTGAGTTCGATCGGTAAGACTGTCAATGATGTTAATATTAGCCGATAATGGTATCTGCCTATCAACTAGCTCCTTGTACCATTGATTCTGCAAGTCGCTTCTGAATTCCTGATTAAAAGGCCCAGTGTAGGACAGAAAAGCTGTTAAAAATACTACATCACCGACTAAACGGTCCGTTTCGCTTTTAAACTGTGCTATTTGCTCAGTCCAGCGTATTTTTTCACCGGCTAAACCGCCTATCAAAGCAGTTGCAGCATCCATCTTGTCTTGGCATTTTTGAGCTTCGGCTAGAACCGCGTTCTTTTTTTCTTGAGCGTCATCGAATTTTTTCTGTACCTGCACCAATTCTGCTTCGGCTGCAGCCAACATATCTTGAGCTTCTTGCAAATCAGCAGAAGCTTTACGATGTTTAGCCTCTTGAATGGCCAAGTTAGCCTTCAGGGGCAACACTTCTTTGTTCACTTCGTAGTACTTGGCCATAGCCATGGTCCATGATAGCAGACCAGCTACATTACCACAAGCCGCTTTCGCTGCCTCAAACGTATACAAACTGTAGATAAAAAAAAAACACATTTTGTATAGATACATATATGTATGTACCTACAAGTATGTATACACATGTTACCTGTATTCAAAATATGGAACCAGCAAATCCACCATTTCTGCGTTGATGATATCGGTTGGATACTCAACAATCTTTCGGAGGAACGCAGTATCGGCCATTACCTTAAGAGACTCTTCCCAAGATGACACTAGAAACCGTTTTTCTGGATCTGGGGCCACAAGTTTGATGCGTTTTCGGAACAAAAGACAGACAGCGTCCATAATTAAAGTAATTAAATATGGCGGTTTTCCTAATTTTCGAACCGTTGCAATATCTGCCGCTTTAATGGTCTAAACACAGAGGATATGTATGAAACTTAAGATTTACCCCAAACAAAAAAATGCATACCTTTAGAGCCGCTTCTGCTTCCTCCAATGCAGGTCTTGCCTTTTCTAGTTTCGCCTCGGCCACTTCTTTGTCCGCTGAAATCGCTACTACCAAAGTTTCTGCTTGAATTTTTTTCTCCGCTACTTGAGCTTTTATTATTTCTGCTGCTGCAGTTGACCTAGCCACTGTCTCCAGGACCACTTCTGCTTCCTGAGTAGCAATAACAATAACCTTATTCATTTCAATCAATTCCAGCTTGAGAATTTCCACCGAGCTTCCAGCTTCGTCTAGCTTATATAAACCGGATGACATTCTCTCCGACATGACAATAATGTTTACACGTTTATCTTTGTAGAGTTTTTTGTAACTTTCCAAAAACGAGATCAACGACTTTGGAGTAACAAATGTAGCTCGTCTAAATCTTTCATAGTACGCGAGGCAAATTTCCGATACGGTCTCGTGTATTGTGCTCATAATTTGAATTACTTGCTCTTTTACTGCCCCACTGCAGACTATATCGAATTCTTCCAAATAATGTCGAGATACAGCGACACGAGCGTCTTCTGGCCACTTTTGGAACCAATCAATCACGCAACCGGATATCAAGCCCGGGAACTTAAGTGATCGGCCACGGAACTTTTCTCCAATCTAATTTTTTTATGGAAAGAGAATATTAACTTCGAATGACAACTATTGCATAATTTAAATAAATACCGGGGAAAAGCATAAAGCTATGTGTAAGTTGTATCTTGCTCTGGATATAAAGAAATCATAAAGATTGTCTTGTGTTGGTGGTCTTTTTGGATGGATCTTCTTCATAATGGGTATCATTTCGGTGTAGATTTCATCTGTAAAAGTTTTATGGTTAAATATAACGCTATGGCATTTATTTAAACTCGAACATAAGCAAATTCGACTTCACACGGTAGAAGTATACTATCATAATCGATAGAGCAGCTTTTACGGAAATAGTGTCAAACATGACCACGCCGGCAAAATAGATTTTGCCTAGGGTGGATGTGAATCGCTCTAAGACGTTGATCCTTCTTAGCAGACTATATATCACCACCATAGTAGGCGTTATCACTACACATTGTCTAATAGGGAAGTCAAACGATTTTTACAGAAGTTGCAGAGATGAAGGGAAAGAGGAATCTATTCCTCACCTTCTCTGCACCTAGTCTGCTCTACCTCACAAACGAAAACTTCACTTAGGAGCCTTTTTCTTCAATGATCTTGGTGATCATGCTAACATCGCCATTAAGAACCTAATTGGTTTCTCCTGTAGGTATGGAAGATCATATGATACAGGTGATATCACAACGGTTATTTGTCTAAGTGTGGTGGCGGTAATCTGCAGTTAGTATAGTTAATGGTAGCCAAAACTTTTAAAAGTGAGGATAGCAAATCAACGCTACAGGACCTGACACTTTATTACCCAAGTTATTTAAAGAAATTTCAAATGACTTGCTAGAGAGCATTTAATATTCCTTCATTTCTGAGATCAGACAAGAGAAATACAATTTCAGCACCGTTTCACTGTTGGATAAATAGGAGACCCTCTCAATCGCATGCCGTTGTAAAGACAACCATATCCTCAAAGGCGTATACATCTTATCAGCCATATTTTCTAAACGGCTATAACCCTTCGTCCGGCAGCGTGATGCTCCCATTCCAGTGTGGTTTTAGACCATGAAAGTCCACAATAGATCCCAGGTCAGGTCTGGTAAGCCATATACCTAGATATACCTATGCATGTAGATAGTTCTTACCTAACTCATCCTTGGCAAACAAATTGGCAATCTCTCCCGAGCTTAACACATTGTTAATGTACTCTAGAAAAGATTCGTCCTTGATTTCATTGTCCGTAAATATGAACGTGATTCCCTGTCCCTCCAGTCCAGCAGTTCTATATAAATACTTTAAATCTTCTACCAAATTGGTTGCATTATAAGCACGAGTCAACGTAATTTGGAAGAACTTATAACCCGCCATAAATGATGCTAATCTTGTCAAACTTTGTTTACCCGAGCCTCCAACACCTACCATAAGGGCGTTGCCTCTGTAAAGAATTATATGTACATTATTATTAAATAAGTTTTTAGTTTTTACGATCCGTTTACATACCTTGGCGTTCGAAGTATTCTTGAGGTAATCATTAAATGTACCAACGCATCCATAAAGAACACCATATCCATGTAAAATCCTCGAATCTGATCGTTAAACTGGGCTGTGTAGAAATTTACCTTTTTCATAACAAATTCGACACTGAAAAATAGGCATATTTAATAAGTTCCGAAATAACATTAACCAATCTCCTGATACCTTGGCATTTCCTCATAGATCTTAGGGGGCTCCAATGAGACATCTTCATCATCTTCACCAATCTCGGGGGGTTCTCGTAAGAAATCTACAAAGTAGGTATCACCCTCTGGAAATTGTTCAAAATAGTCGCCCAAGTGTTCTTTTGCATCTTTCATTATGCGTTCACGGAACCATACTTTATCTTTTTCAACAGTAAAGCGATCGGCAATAACACGAGTGCACTCATGCTTCCAAAGCTAAATGAGCCAGATACATACATACATATGTATATTAAAACATTTCTGTGATATATATTCAAAAAATGCAAACTTACTTTAAGAACAGTCTCCACACAACTGCATTCTTCCCTGGCAATTTTCAAAATTCCTTCCCATATCCTGGACAAATCACGCAAATTGAAAACGTAGTGGAAATTAGCCGGAGTCGGCAACATCTTTCCCTTGATATTTTGCCAAAAGATTCGTGTCAATGGGACAAGCAACGGAATAACATTCACAACTTCTTCATCGAATCTGGCCAGACAAAAGTATCCCTGACTGATGTTATTGAAAATTTGATCCATAGAATTGTTGCTAGGCAAGGTGCAGTTGAATATTGAAAAGTTTCGTTTGAGACGATTTGGAATGTCGTTTCGACCACCACCAGGATGAATCATAGCACCAAGTAGTTGTATATCAAGAATGGTAGAAAAGTCACCTAAGTAGGAAATAGAAAAAATTATGAAGTGCTGTTTTATTTGTATAGGTATACAAAGAACAATAAACAGCTGCCTCCGCCTTCACCCTTGTCCAACCTGTTCATCCAAAACTAGATTCGCACAATAATGCCAAAATCTGAAGGTACTGCGATCAAACTTCGAAATATTTGGCCCGACAGGTCTGTGGGACCCAAGGCCTAGGTTTTCGCACTCATTCGTGTTGTCCGTGTTATAACGAATGGAATCGTCCTACAGTTTAATGGCGTGCCCGAAGGGGAATTTGAGATTTAAGACGCTTTCTCATCCCAGTTATACTCTCGAATGTTTGTCACATGCTCGAGAGAGATGGTACCTTGAAAAAACTTTTTAGTTGTTGTGTAGGGATTGAATCTGGAACCCCTTGCTCTATACATGAGCCACTGTGCCCTCAGATATGCAATTCTATCGGGTAATGATGAAAGGAAGTCACAACCAGCTAAGGCTGCATTCAAGTTCTTTTGGTTGGTATTTAAACAGTTATGTGAAAAAAATGTTGGAGTTCGAGGAGATATCTCAAAAACCATTTACCGCGTACTAATAAGACGACTACATATACAAACATATATAGGTGTATTGTACGAACATACATTATGTAGTTCCTTACCAGGTTTTTCAAGTGAGTAAAATCCCTTTTGCTCGATCATTTGACGAACAATTTCATTAGTTATCTGATCACCCCATTCATTGATGACTGGCATATTTATGTCATCGATAAAAATGGTCATAGATCTTTGTCCCGGAGGTCCATAACTGGTTCCAACTCGCTTTTCTACATAGGATTCAATAATCCTCTGAAAACAAAAAAAAAGATAAATATTAGTTTTCTTTCTCAAATTCCATATGTTTCTCATACCTGATACATATTTGGTGTGGTGGCTGACGAAAAATTAAAAGATTTCGACAAATGCACTTCTGCGTCATATGTAGCCATGTATCCCTTGATCATAACAGTTTTCGCTGTGCCCTGTTCACCAATTAGCAAAACCTGTTTTTTCTGTTTGGCCATATTGTGTATTAGAAAAGCTGTCCGCACATTGTCCACATTAGGAACTAGAATTGAAGAAAACTCTGGAATACTATCTTCAGGATAAATAAACTCTTCGATTCTTGTACTCCAATGTTGCCAATTGCCACTTTCATCCACAAAGTATTCAAAGATAGTTTCATTTGGTAGTTTTTTAGGCCATCCTTTTAAATAATCAATATGTAAGCATTTCTTCATTACTGATAACTTATTGTCTTACGTAATTTCGAATGATGCTTTGTAATAAACTCTTCCATTTTTTCTCTCTCAGGGATTTCAAGCACAGCCCCAAGTGTCCACATAAGAGCAAAGAGGAATGTCCTCTCCAAATATCTCTCAGTACGTTTACCTTCATCTTCGAGCAGTCCGTCCATTATTTCTAACATTTGTTTTATATAAATCGCTTCAAGGATCCTCATTTTAGCGAACAGTTTTGTCTGCAAAAACGTATGTAAATCATCGTAAATTAATTCGAAACAATTTCGAAATATGTCTTGCTCATGAAGGTTACGTTTCCGAACCCAAGCTGTAAAGAAAACACAAGTTAAATTGATTAAGTCGATATTGAGGCAATAATATGTATCATTACCTTCCATATAAACACTCCATTTGAGAACTGATGAACTCATAAATACCATACCCATACGACTTACAGTAGCAGGGGAGGCATTATCTAAATTATCTGGCTCAAATGTTAACTTGGAATTCTCAGCCATTTTGATTCGATCACCATTGGCTAAGGTCAAGGTTTTGTTATCATCTAAGACGGAATTCAGATTTTCAATCCAAACGGCATCAACCGGACCATCGAGTACAATCCAAACGAATTCAGATTTTTTGATCTTTAGCGCTCGTCGCCAGAGTGTAGAAAATATACCATCCGTCCAATCATTAGTAGCAACATCCAAGCGACCAAACATCTGTGGTGCCGTAATTGCCTTCGAAGAAAAGACAAGATTAAGCTGTGTTTAAACCATTTTAGTTCAACTTTATTAAAGTTGTAGAAAAGAAGAGTATAGAATCAAACTCTAAAAAAATCTCAATGACACAACATTGGTGGACATACCACCGATAGTCCACCTATTATGTAGGTAAGTACCTATAAAATATATTGTACACATTTGTCATTCCCTTTGCAATTAGAACTATTACTACGCTTTTAAGGAGAAAGGTACACGAACAGCATTTCATGAATTTTGGTAGATTTTTGTGAAAACTCGTAGTTTGTAAGCGTACACGAATAGACCTAATATCATTGAAAAAGTTATTACAAACCAAAGGCTTTGCATTCAACGAGTACAACCATATGGGTTCTCATAATGCATCCAAGCCGTACTAGTCAAGAACTTCGGCCCTACTCACCTTTGGATTCATTCTCATTTCTCTATGGGGAGCACCCATATCTGTAAAACATCTCAGTAACGTAAGTGTACAACTTGTTTTTCCCGATCCAGTAGGTCCCATCATCATAAGACCATGACGCACCAATGACGTCTCATACAGTTGTACAACTTTTAAATTCCATTCCGGATTATTAACGTAACCCAACTCCTCAGCACATTTAGCAATCGATTTCTGTAACTCCTTGTATACAGCCGTAGTCAATTTTATTCCTGGGAACATATCGTCAATTAGAGACAAAAATAGACCTTCATCCTCATCAATAAGTTTCGACACATTCATGTCTCGTAAAACTCTCATAACGATTGTCTCTTCAGTATCCAAAGGATTTGCCCTTTTCTGCGATCCCAAGGTCCGCAGCACAGATAAAATATTCCTTAAGCCAAAATCATAATGGACCTGTTTGGAAAGTTGTTCTTCACACAACTTGTACAAAGTATAAAATTTTCGTGATAGAACTATGTTATCTTTAAAACCACAACTGGCAAGTTTGACTCGAATAATAATCTGTCGATCAGGTACCATCATCGCTACTGTACGGAACATAATTTTCAAATTCTCGGGCAATTCCTGTCTACCAGCGTAGCCAGGATTCATGGTAATAAACAGACCAAATTCTGGATTAAGTGTAACTAAATCACCATCGCTGAATATGAAACTTGTTCGCTTTTCCTTTCGGGCTGTCAATACGATACTAAAAAAAACAAAACCAATGAATTAGGGATCATTATCGTCCTTGATGAGTTATACTATATCTGCTGTGCAGCTACTGATAGCACGGGTAACTCAATTCGATTGAACTCATCAAAGCAGCCCCAAGATCCTGATTGAGCGAGCCCTTTGTAAATTCTTCCCAAACCTCTGAAGTCCATTTGATCGGAGCAATTAAATACCACAACCAGTTTACCCAAGGCTCGACCCATGTCTTTAGTGGTTTCAGTTTTACCCGTTCCAGCAGGACCAGCAGGCGCACCACCCATAGACATACCTGGAAGAAATCATTTTTCTTATAGAGTGCTTATTTAAGACCAAACCTAGATGGAGTAACTTACCAATGGCTTGTGCCAAGGTAATATAACATCTATCAGTTAGGGGTGTAATGGCCAATCTTTCAGTTACACCCAAGTATTCGTTTTGATATATAAAGTCCACATCGGTGATTCCAACAATGCAATCGTCAGTTTCCTCGTTGTAGTAGAATCGTGCTTGCTTTTGCCATTCAAAATCTGCGGTAGTCTTGATACGCATTGTGCATAGATCGTCAAAGATATCCCTAAATAAGAGAGTAACCCAAGTTACAGATTAAATATCAATGGATCTGACAAAGATAGAACTAGGTGCCTTATCTACATACTTACCGCTGATGAACATGAATAGTGACCATAGTCTCAAATCGAATTCGATCCAACTTCGTTAAATCCTTAACCGTTAAGTCAATGAAATGATTTAATAAAGTTAAAAATCTCGTATTGGTTTTTTTCATAATTATCTTGTCCGAGCGACACTTTCTTAGTGCATACTCCGCATCTTTGGTCCACAGAAGTTGAACGCCCAACAGCCCAGCTTGACCGCAATAAGTTGGAAATTCTTCAACAAAATTAAACTCTGGATCACGTAAGCTTACGGCCATTCCAGCTAATATAGTTCTTAGCGAGTCTTGCATTTCTTTCAGTAGTTTTCCCAGCCACAATTCAACACCACCACTGCATTGCACAGGGTTCTCCAACATGACCTAGAATAAGTACATTAGGTAGGCTGAAAGTTTAAAAGTACAACACAAATATCAAACCTTCTCGTTATTCGATGAATTTAATGCAATAATGATATCGGTCGTCCTTTCTTGGAAATCAACCTAATCAAACACTCATTAAAAATATTTTGTTTTAATGTTTCATAATATGTCTTACAAAGGCAACCGCATCAAAAATGCTAAGCAAATGTGGCTGAATCGTAGTCGGATCAGAAGCTTGACCAAGAATTTCAAGCAAGACTGGATCAGACACGAAGAAGAAACGTGGAAATATCAATCTCTTCGATTCCAGATAACCTACACAAGACTAATATTATAAATCCCTTCTGCTTTAAATTAGTTCTTCGACATATACCTGTTAAAGACTTCTGGCAAGTCTCGAGTTGTTCCAATAGAAAAGTCAACATTGTTCCCAAGGTTTCATCTCCTGTACAACATTCTACAGCATTGGGAACCTCTCGCACTCTGAACATAATTTTCACATAATTCTTATCTATGTTGGTAAATCTCTTCGCCTCTTGTGGCAGCTGTTTGGAGATGTCACCTCCCACGAAAACAGCTTCAAGATAAATCCACAAGTTCTGTACAATTAGCCACTTTTCTAGAATCTCTCCAGTGTTGCACAATTTTGAAAGCCACAGCATAATATCCTTCTTGAACGGAGCATTATACCGATTTGAAGCAAGTGAGTTCATAATCATCAAGCTGTCTTCCAGTGCAGCTATAATATCTAGAGTCTCTCCGCCCTTAAGTACCAAGTCACCACGGGTCTTAAATGGACCCAACTGAATATTAACCGTTGCCCAATCAGTCATAACCTGTTTGAGTTTAGCTTCAATGTCCAGTTCCTTACAAGCTCCTACACAAATATCCTCGACATCGTCCTTATGTGCAAGAATTGGAGCCTCCAAAAGTTTGCCCAGTGTAAATTTTGGACTAGTGACATCATAATCAGTCTTTAATAGAGCGTTAAGTCGAATCCAATGACGTTCTTTCATCGCTTTATTGGTCATTAATTCGACAAGTGGACAAGTTTCGTTAAAGTCATCAATTTTTGTCTTCAAATCAATATATGCAGGCCATGATTGCATTCCTTTTGGTAACTTACGGCATCTGTTGAAAAGGAAAACATACAAAATGGAGGGATGCTCACCACGATTAAAAGTTTAAAGCATCAAGGAATGCTAGATTCAAAGATTAACAGATAGAGACGTAATCCAATCTAAGTTTTTTTGAATTTTTATTTGAACGAGGACAAGACATCTTTTATTTGACTTGGAAAACGGTACAGAGACCTGGGACTACTAAACTTTTGGTCTTTTAGACAAATTGTACTTCGAGACGAATTAATTATTTGTCGGTTTCGAGGTGTTGTTAAAATATCAATACAATCAAGGATTTTGTAAAACACCGCCGATTGTAGGAGTGCCTACTTAAAGTACCCAAAGATTGACACCTTCTTTGCCAACAAGACCCTTACTGTAGAGCCTGTTTAGATGAAGAAGAAAGGAATCAACGTTTGGGAATCAACGAAAACCACCAAAAGCTCTACAGCAGAAAATAGGGCATTAGTCGTCCAAGATTACTAGGACATATAGAGCCCTCCGATCCATAGGATCTTCAAATCTAACTGAGATGTACAATTCATGTATAGATTGTATAGAAAACAACCTAATTATAGGAACAAATTGACAAAAACGAGCGGGTGTAAGGAATGTCCATACCTGACTTGGAAATCCAGAAGTTCTGTTATAATTTTTTCCATGTCCACATCGCTCCATGGCATTTCGTAGTAATCCTGTATTGACTTCAATACAACGATGTACAAAGAGTACAATCGATTGAGATAATTAAATTCTCTCTTGCGCTGAGCTAATACTGGATAATCGGTAATAGGAAGACCAAACAGCTTTTCACCACTGCTGTACATCTCGAACTTCCGACATAACTCGTCAAATCTATTCTGGAAGATGAATACTCGATCGCTAGCCTCTTTGGCTGAAATTCCTTCAATCATTGGTCCTTTGCTGTCAAAGTCTTCATTGAAATCATCAAATTCTTTGACAAATTGCTTAATTCCATCCTCAAGTTCCCTCATGAGAGGTTGTTCCATTTCAGCTATACGAGTGGAGACTTTCTTTGCCTAAGACGCCAAAAGTATTGAAAATACACATCAAGTCTAGTTGATGTTACCTAGCTAACACTTACATTATCCATCATACTATTGAAGGCCAATTGCAAACAGTCAACCTTATCGTAATCGTCCTGTGGTATGTATATATTATATGTCGAGAACAGAAGGTATGTATCTGTTATTAGACCAAGATCCATGTCCATTCTGCAAGAAAATTGTATCAAATAAAATTGACTCTTGATCCCTACGATAGTACGCCATCTTACTGAATGGAAATTTCACGAATTTTTTCCAAGCATGTCATAGCCATTCGAACATCATCGAGATCCTTGATTGTCTTATTTAGAATAAATTGCATTTCCTTGATAAAGTCAATCATTTCATTTAATTTTATTTTATATTGCGCGCTGAGAAGTTGTCCCAGAGTGACTTTCCACTTTTTCGATTCATCGACTAGTCTTAGAATGACACTTTCTAAAACGTAACAAATATAAAATAACCCAAAGACCCCTTAAAAATGTGTATCTTACCCATTCTAACCTCGATGGCCCCCACCACCTTTACAGGTTCCATTTCTTCTAAACTGCTGGTAATATCATCGTAATACACAAACTTGTCTCGTATATCAACTGTTAAAGGATTTGTACGAACAAAGGATTGAATAATTTCATCCCGTTTGTCGTCCCAAAGATATTTGTGTTTTTCGTAAACTTTCTTTTGGATTCAAAAAAACATAAAACAATACAAAATGTTTTGCACCAAAAGTATTCTTATCAAGTTACTTACAACTAGATGTTCATTAATCTCCTGTTTGTAGATATACAGTCCAGTGGCTAGATTTTGAACAGCTCGGATAATATCCTTATGTTCGACAATATATTTGAAAAAAGTCCTCTCATGACGATTCTCATCTGTGAAAATATAACGAAAGGAAGAGTTTTTTTTAATTGTTTTCTTCAAATATTCTGGCCCGATATGAACATACCAACTGTAACTCGTTGAAGTCTTCTTTCATAGGTCTTAGCCTGTCGTCCCCAAGTTGAAACAAAATAATTGATTTCAGTACAAATTTGAATTGCAGCATGGAAATTAGTTTGCATAACTTCCAAATTTGGTTCAATATAACACCCAGTTTCAAAGTTGATATCCATATCAGTATAAAGAATCGGTTTATGACCCTGAGTTTTCCAATTCGATCTAAACATAAATCTTATGTTACAAAAAAAATATATATATATGTATTTCTATTTACTTAAGGATATAATATTTTACAAAATCCAGTGACCGTTTCGAACACTGCACCAGAGTGAGAATCATCTTCATATTAAAGTATGAAAATAAATCCATACAATCATTGCGTAGATGACTAAGTTCGTATCTTAAATTTTCATAGTTTCGAAGTTGGAGTCCTTTCAGGACGTCATCGGGGACAATGTAAATAGCTCGATAAATCTTGCCAAATTGTATCCAATCGTATTTGTCTATGGGCATATACCCCTCAGTCCGCCAATTGGTATCGTTAATTTTATCAGCGGGTAATTGATAAACCCGACGACCCTTTGAATCGATTGGTGGAAAGTTCAGCAAGTCGACGAACATGTTTATCATGTCAATTACAGCTCTTTCCATACACACGGACTTACGTTCTAGTATTTTTTCTAAAAAAAAAAAAAAAAAAGACGAAAAAGCATATGGCAAACATTTGACAAACATATTTTTTTTAAATTATATTGCTTGGGAAAGGATAACAGCCAAAGTTTATCTATTTGTCAAATAATAATCTACTCATAGTATTAGAAACAAAAGATTCGATTAAGTTATACACAAAATCCAACCCAAGAATAGTTGTCTAGTGTCTTAGTGCCTCCAGTTTTTCTGCATGCGGACTAGCCTCCGACCAAGAGATTCGGCTCCAAGTTCTTCTTGAGTGAGTTGAGTTCTTTTATCAATTATTATCAATGTTGGGCATAAGCTTTGCTTTATACTAGAGATTTTAATGTACTCTTCTTACACATGTGTCTTAATACATAACTTTCAAAAGCGTTGAACAACGTTATCTTCCAAGTTTTTAAAATCACTTTTTTTTCGGTTTAAAAACTACCTTTTTCATCTAAAGCCATATTATTCTTTGGGACCAGATAGTCTTGCTTCAATAACCCAAAAAACAAATCCAATCACAAATCCAAAGTGTTTGTGCCGGGTATTCCCTCTAGAAAAAGGGAGTATACAACACCAATATTCAAAAACGATGAAATAAGTGTATCGATCATTTATAGACCTATCTCAAAACTCTCTTACCTCCCATAACCATGAATGATCTAAAAATTTGCCTAAAAGATAAGTGTCACGAATATGTTAGGTTTCTTGTAAAAATATTCATATGTCGCATGGATAAATCTTAGCCTTTATATCCTAACAATGTGTAAATTGTAAGATACATTACCTCAACCTTCATGAACTAGATTCGACCTATGTACATCAAAACTTTAACATAATCTTACCAAGTTCTTGTCGCAATTTATTACTTTCGTCCAGATACTTATCAGACGAAACCGGCTCATCCGGCACATAGACATATCTCATTTTTGTAAGGCTCTCCATCTCTTTTGTAATCCGGATTGCTTCAACATTTAAAACTGATTCATAGAAGGACACTACTTCGTCTACTTTCTGGTAAGTAAACAAAACCATTACATTAGTTGCCAGTTTATATACATATGTATATATGTAAAACAAACCTGTTGGACGCCACGAGCAAACTCCTCGGAATTCTCTGATATCCATGTTATTTTTGTTAAACCCGGATTAAGTTGTATCAGAACCTCTCTAAGTCTAAATCTCATGATATTAATGTAAATTGGTGTAAGTGACTTTCGTAGTTCGTCAAATTTCTTCACCGAATCTTGTAACATTATTGCTGGACTAAATATTCGATCCTTACAATATGAAACCACAGCTGCAATATTTGGTACTTCTGTAAAGAGTTTTGTATAAGATAACAGCAACATATTTATTTTGAAAAAAAAAAAAATTCACCAATTTTCCTTTTCCACATGGCTTCGGTTTCCTTGACTAATCGAAAAATTGATTCGTGAATGTTAACGCGATACTTTGCCACCTCTTTTTGTCGGGTTAAAACTGCTGCATTTAAATGGCATCGGACTTCTTCGGCGTAATCAAACCAGGCCTTGTGATGTGTCATTTCGTAGTGAATGATTATTCCCTCCATATAGTTGTAGTATTGCACTGTACGCTGTGATCTCTTATGACCAAGGACACATGGTCTTTCTCTTAGGACCTTAATATCGATAAAATTACGTAAAATAGATTAAAGTTACTATAGTGCTATGCCTTCATGTATAGGTATTACCTTCATAGGCTCATCGATTTTCTTGAAAATGTCTCGAATCCATAAAATGCGACCAGCTACTGGTGTAGCGTTTCTTGGTATTGGCGGACTTCCTCTATCCAAATTATATCTTTTCAAATAGATGATAGATTAATTTATCAGAATCTGAGGTTATAAAGCCTTACATACATACATATATTGGAATACGTTTTTATATAATCAACCGGATGCCGGTGCCGTATCTTAAATAGGCAACCTAGTTTAATTAGCTAATTAGCACATACTCTTTTGATCAACTGATAACTCTTATACTAAGCAATTAATTTTGACTCTACTTTCCAGCGAAACGAAGTGGTCACTAGAAAAAAGCTAAGCCATACCTAGTAGTCCGTCTACTTCAGAATTAAGAATCCATCTGACTCTGGAATCATTTAGAACTAAACCCTCGTTCAGTATAAAGAAATAATGTGTCTTCTTGTTTTAGGTACCAAACTGCACTGAAATCATTTAATTTGTAAATGGATCCCTAGTTACATGACTACATGGACAACAAAATTGTTGACAAAAAAATACAAATATGTAATTGGTGCAACAGATCCCTACGCATTTTGTGTGTTTCATATATTCTTCATAGGAATGGGGAAGACTATAACTTTAATTCGGATTCCGATAGCAATCTATATCTGTAATTGTTTTCATGATCTCAGTAATCAAGGAAATAAACTAATATCACTTTCTGTTGAGGTCAGTCTGGTGTTAGTAATGTGAACTGCTTAGGAGAGGCATTCGAAGTTCGATTTCCAGAGAATAGGAGACCTACATACGCTGATTTTACTCTCAAGGTAAGAAGTGAAATTTATTGATTGAAAGATGAACATCTGACTCCTTAGTTATTTGTTTAATGTTAGTACCAGCAAATGACAAGACTAATGATCTATTAGGACTGATTTTAGACACCCTCCTTAGCGTTGATTGTGAAGCACCTAGCCACTGAACCATAGTAATGGCAATGAAATGTTCCACAGATTTTGTACTCTGCGATTGTTGAGCGCCTAACTTTTCTGAAAGCACACGTCCAGAACTTTTTCAAATAACTATGATCACTCCAGCATCATCTGCTTTGTCTTTAATAAAGGTTCAAGAGGTATCTAACGTACGTCCAAATACCATCTTGAATTAGACTATCCTTACATTAGCAAAAGAAAGATAAAACAAATAGAATTGAGTAAACTTTACTTACACATCCTTTAAATTAAGCATTTCCTTTTCCAGCATTTCAGATACCTCCAAATATCTTCGATCCAAACACAAGCAATCCAAGTTAAGCTTCTCAAATCTTCTGAGAATTAAAATTAACGATTCCGTTGTTGGACACCCGACAACTTGTGCCTTCACAAATTGTTGCATTTGTACCTCAGCAATTTCAATGGATTGAACAAATATTTTGTAATCCTTGTCGAATGCATCGATACGATAGTCTAAAGGATCATAAGATTTTGCACTAATTGTTTCTCTTGCTGTTTTTATTTGTGCTGTAAATTTTTCCATTCCACTGATGCATATTTTATCTAAGATCGCATAGGTAAGTTCTGTATTGCATATAGTGGTTATCTGAAATAAAATAACATTACAAAAGGTCCTTAATTCCCTTTGCACTGAGAAAAATAAAAAAAACCTTTTTTAGGCGTTCTAGAAATTTTTCCATATTTGTGAATATATAGACAGGGGATATAACCCATGGTTTCTCATTGTTTTCTTTCATTTCTTCGACGCTTTCAAAGTATATGTTCCTGTAGAAATTCATGACCTCCCGGCATTTATCAATTTTGTCAATAAGTGTCTTAGCCGGAATATTCCACATTCTTAAGTGATTGTTATCGGTGATGAACTTTTTACTTATTATTGTTAACTGATTGGTTATTTTCGCAAAAAGGCCAGTTATGTTACTGGATGTATTGAAGAAATGAGCTGTTTTGCTGACGTTTCGAATTGCAACCATTAATCCTGGAAGACTGCTTATAATGACGTCAGGACTGGCTCTGATATTAAAGAGAAAGTAAAAGAAAACGTTTACTAAAACAACGAAGCTGTTAAATTATATAAAAAAAAAACGAAATGGTGACCAGAAACTCCCAAAAATTTTTTGTTATTTCTTAGATCTATGAAGCTACTTTCAAACTTGTTTGGGACTGCCTAAAACTAACCAAGACCTTCATCACGTACGACAACACTTTTGTACACCTGAATCTTTTTGAGAGGTTTTTACTTAGAAATTGGACAATCTGTGAATTTTGGTGTAGAAAATACGGGAATAGACCTACTATCGATGCAAGAAACTCCAGACAACAGCGTAGGTTGCTATCGTTTAGACGAGGATCGTCTTAAAAGTTACGTAATGAGAGCCCTGGGCGAATGAGAAGTGCCCGGTACTTAAGCGGTACGACTCAGATACATGGACAGAATGTCAAGCGAGTTTTGGAGTGGTTCTTAGCTCCAAAGTCGTCTGCCACACGATCATGCCATACATATGTATGTATATAAAGCCTCTCTGTGGAAGATACATAGAGTCAGCTCGAACGCCCTTTTGTCACAAAGAATTCTCTTGTCGAGGACGAGTGAGCTTTAATCATTTAAGAGCTTTACATCATTTGTAAAAAATATCAGCCAAAGATTCGCCAGTAAATTTTAGGCTTAAGACTTGTACAAAGCCACATAGTAAAAGTAAACCATTTCTTACCTATACAGAGGATCCCAGAATTTTTGAAGGGATGCTATATATCTGACATTATCCTTAGCCTCGTTTAATGCCAACGTAACTAGATTATCGACTTCGGCCCATTTCTAAAAAATAAAAATTAAAACAAATCAGCACCTTGCGGTTATCATAAACCATTCCCTCACCTTTAGTAACTTAGAGGATCTAGACAGAACTAAACAAGCTTTATGATTAAGAAACGCTCTCGATGAGACAAATTCAATAATCGCAGTGTATCGGGTTAACAATTTCCTCCAATTTACCAAAATTTGCAGTGGGCCAGCATCGCTTGAGTCACGTTGAATCTGTTGACCTTCAACCAAAATGCCCTGAATCTGTTTTAGCCACTGAGCAAAGTAACGCTGTACAAGATAAACTCTAGGAATATCCTTTGCACTCGCCTCGATTTGATGCTTTGCAAGAAGGAATCCCTTAAATAGGTTATGTGAAACATCGAATACCACTCGACTTCGTACAGTTTCATCTGATGAGCTGATAAATTTATTATACATTTCCAAACCATGAAAGAACTTTTTCTTTTGTTCTTCTTCGCAGAGACCAAAATCGGTGACCGCTTCCAAGGAAGGTGTTATAATGCGCTGCATTAAATCTTTAACAACAGACAGCGACATATCCTTCTCATCAGTGAAAAGTGTAAACATTGCAACGTCCTCTGAGATTGAACGATTTTCTATGTTTTTCTTGTTACTATTTCGATAGGCGACAACCCAACGGCCATCCATTACAACTTGACCGCTTCTATAGCAAACCACACGGTTGACTTTAGTATGTTTCAGCTTTTCGACGTAACGGCCTGATGCCGGTGGATATCCTTCCATTAAGGCATTCGAAAAAAGGCAAGAGAAATTTCCTTTTTCTCGGAAAAGTCCATTGAGATAATCTGTAAAAGCCTCTTCATCGGCAATGCCTGCAATTGCCTCATCTGTTTTAATTCCAAGAAAATCAGCCACAATTTCAATGACATAGCGATGATTCGATCCTAATGTGCTAATCCTTTGCATTCGCGCATCTTTAAAAGCTTGAGCTTTCTTGCGCTCAGTTTCCTCCTTTTCCTTATCGGCTACACTTCCTCGGCGCGCCGAGAGCTTCTGTATTTTATGGGAAACCCCAAAAAGTTTCGTAAGTTTATTTACATTTCTATCTGGATCCATTAGGGAGTTAACATGTTGTGACACGTCCTCACTACAAAAAAAATAAAAAACAAATGAGCTAATAAAAATATTTTTTTCCTAAGCTTACTAGCTATTTCGCCGTGAAAATTTTTTTTTAAAATAGGGGAGCACCTCCCTCCCCTAGATTTTAATTTAATGAAAGAGAAGACAGTTGGTACACATTGAAATGAAATATTTTGGAGAAGAGTATGTACGTCTAAATAAAATTAAGTCAAACAATCTTGCTCTCTTAAATATTTTGAAACTTCAAATAGACTTTTGCGAACAGTGTGTCCTACTTTTCCTATCTTTGTCACCTTTTTGCTAGCTGAAGTGCTTATAAAGAGAAAAAGGGGTGCTTATGTACATACTCCACTTTTCAGAAAATAGTGCTAAATTTTTTAAGATTTATTTTTAAAATGTAGTTTTTAAGGCCAAGGTGCTCAAATTCCTTCGTCATTCCTGAATATGTAAGCCAACTCGGCGATGGACCAATCAAATTCACCCAAAAAACTTTAAGATGAGGATCACAAGACATAACATGTAACACAAGCTTTGTATCGAATTGACAGTAAGTTACATATAAGGTCTGTTCGCGTACTTTCTGCACCAAAATTCGTAGATTATGAAATCTCAAGGAGTGGGGGCAAAATTCTCTCAGAAGGTGGTAAAATCATAAAAAAGTACTCGAACATTATTTTGTGAATTTTCGTAGATTTTCGTGAAAACTCGTTTTTTTGGGAGAGTACGCCGCCCTTAAGTTAGTGATGCCGCAACTTCTTATGCCAACGGGAATGATTAAGGTCTAATAAATCTAGAACCTCTCGTTTTGTTCGGAATGTGGCCTGCTCAATTCAGGGAACAGGCAAAGCATTACCATTAACACTAACTTATTGACATGGCACTACAGTTTGAGGTCAACCAAAACTAGTTTCTTCAGTTAGCACGGTCTGTAACTAACGGCCTACAGTTGCGCACCCCAAGTCGTTTGACATCCTCTTCCACTTGTACGCGCCAACTTAGCAGATCTTTCTCTACTGTTCTGTCCAATTCTATGTTCTGTGTCTTCTTCTTAAGAGCATGTACTTGGTTTTTCTCTCATTTACCACTAAACACATTTTTACACCTTCTGTTTCAATACTAAGGAAGCGACCAACAACATCGGCATTCGCTAGTAGGTGCAGAATTTTGAAAGATTGTTCCTCCGGTCTTGACTTTTAATCCCATAATAGCGCGTCCCCTTGTCTAAGTCCTTTTGGGCATCAAAAGGCTAGATGGATTCGTTACCGACCTTCATGGATATATCCAACTACTGCCACTAAAAATGCATTTTTGTTTTTAAAATTTATTTTAAATTCAATGTACACGCATTTCAACAATAAATGTTTTCCTACAGCTTAAATGTTAAAGAGTGTTGTTATATATTAAAAACCTAACATAACTTTGCACTGCACTTCTACTGAGATGGATACTTCATTGATAATGTGTTTTTTTTTTTTATACAGTGTTACTCCCATACTCCAGCGGCACAATAAGACAGTAAATTTACATCATTCTGTGTTGTAGATGTCCTATCAACAAAATTATATCTATTATTCTTCGAATTAACGGAAAATGAAAACTTTTTACATGCTTATTCCACGACACATAAAATTGAAAACCTATAGGTTATAGAATAAACGAGTCTTTGACTAAGCAACAATTTAAGTATGTATGTAAATAAATTTATTAAATAAATTAAATTTTACCAGAAGAAGTAGAAGAAAGAGAAAAAGACTCAACGGAAATAAATCAAAAAGAAAAAATTAAAGAATCTTAATCCATAGAAGAGAATAAAATAATTTGTTTTATCCTTTGAAATAATTCAAATAATTATCTATACTAAGTGCATACTTAAAAATATTTTAACTCTTAAAATTTTAAACATGTGAGAGTGGGTTTCCCGTTTGACAAATTTTTTTGTTTTGTTTCTGTTTGTTTTTTTATTTTGTTTGTAGCACCTCTCCGCTGTACGCCTATACACTATAATCTCTCTGTAAGAATATACAAAAAAAAAATAATATTAAATTGTATCGAAGAAGTTCTTCTTTGCCACCAATTATAAATTGTTCTCTTTAAATTGAATTTAATTCATGTAAATTACAACAACCATCCGTTTCAAGACTCCTTTGCAAAGCCATTTGCGAGTTTTTTTTTTTTGTTTTTTGTTATTCCCTTTAGTGCTCATCTTGCGAACCGGAAATATTTTGTTGAGTTGTAGATGAGATCTCTTCTACGGAAACCATACAGTCGTTTGGAGATTGGGACTTGCTTTCACCTGAGTCCAAGGATTCTGTTGTCATATTGGTCGATTGTTTGATGAGAACAATGTTGCTGTTGCATTCCATGGTTTCCTTTCGGTCATTTGATGTTGAGTCGATTTTTTCTTCATAGCCATCTTGGTCGTCTTCAACGTATTCTATGGCAATATTGTCGTCCATATCGTCGTTTGCAGATTCTGTTTGCATGCAAAGAAATAAGAATTAAACGGAATGATAGGGAGATGGAAATGCGTTGACGATTAGTACACTGTTTGTCAAGTGATTGAACAAATACACATTATATGCAAATTAACGTTCAATAAAAAAAAATTTGATTATGAAATGCTTACCGTATGATTCGTCGTATTGTATGACATCGCCTTCGCTCTTCATCTGTTCATCCCCAACTTCAATTGTTTCCTCCTCATCGTCGTCATTGTGAAGGTGATGATGGTGATGCTCCAGTTGTTGACTCTCGTCATGTGACTGTTGTTGTTCCCTTTTGCTAGCTGCCATATCGCCACCAACCGTATCACAACCATCATCCAGTTCTTCTTCAGTTTCCTCTTGTTCCTCTATAACATCGTCATCAGCAAAATGTTCATCAGAACTTCCCTCTTCGCCACAACTACCCACCAGCATACTTTCAACGTTGCTGTGAGTTTTTTGTGCATTTAATGCTCGGGCTTTATTCGCTTCCTGATCTAGTTCCATTTCCCAGTCGGTTACGCCAATCACCATTGGAACATTCTCGCCACTTGCGTCGCTGACGGCAACCACATCAGTATCCATTTCTCCACCACTGCTACTTTTTGCTGATGTCTCAACGTAACACGTCTCAGGGGCCAGTCGAGATTGTAATACTGTCGATGATCCCGTCGCAGTTACTGTTCCTCTTGCAGGCGAAGGAGAACAATTGTCTTCAATTGTAGACAGATCGATTGTTTCAGTGGGTTTTATAGATTGTGTGTCTATGCTGTCCACATCCACAATTATGGGAGTAGTAATGATATCAACAGGGGTGTCTTCGGTTATCATGTTGTTCCTGGTGTTAAAGCCTTGCATGTCTTTCGATAGAATTGTTTGTGGTGAGCTTTGAACAGCGCCGATTACAAAGACATTGCTCTTGGCAGCGTTCCCAGTGCCAATTGGAGTGTCTTGGGCCATTGACGTTGGAAGGACTGTTGTAAACTTATTACCCTTCACAATGGGTAAACCTTTCACTGAGGGTGTAGAGGACATGGGCATAAATATCATATTGGGTTTTGTTATTGCTATTGGCTTTGAGCCTACACTTCCTGCGGTTGTTGTATTGGGAGCCTGGATTATCTGTACTTTTTGTATCGCTATGCGACCTGGTGTTGGATTGGCATTCACTATATGACCTGAACCCTTTTGTGTCGTCACAATTGTGTTTACCTTTGCCATTTGTTTCCCTGAGCTGTCTGCTGACTGGATGAACATTTTACCGTTGGGCGATGAAAATATTTTTACACTTTTTCGATTGTGGATCGGTCCACCGCCCGGTACACCTTTCAGATGCAAATGAGGAGACATTTTCAAACTGGCCACGGTGGGAGGACTGATGATCTGTTGATTGGTGATTTGAATCTTCGGTTTCATCGGCATACTGCTCTTAATGATGTTTGGTTTGCGGAAGACTGTAGTTGTCGTCGATGAACTGGGGTGTGTGATGTTTTTCATATGAACAGGATTGCCATTACTCGATTCTAGTTTGCTGCCTGAGGAGAGCATCAGCGGAAGTAGTTTTGTTGTCAAAACTTTACCATGCTCCGGTTCAAATTTACTGCTAATGTTAATGATTGCTGGTGGTGTGTGTGGCACATACGGTGGTGTACTGGTGTCAATGACATTAAATACTTGAGGTTGACTGCTAACTGGCGCCGAACAAACAATGTCCGAGTTTTTGAGTGTTTTAACGCTGGTGATCTTCGCTTTTGATGCTAATGAGAGTGCGGTAGGGACTATTGCTGTCATTGGTTTTACTTTTGACGTGATCACTTGTTGTTTCTCTAATAAATGTGAAGGTAACGTAGAAGCGCTTGACACTAGCATTGGGGTGCGTTCTTCGACAATATATTTTTGAACTGGTGTAGAGAGTTTCTCAGTCTTGCATTCAGGGACCTTTTCTTGGTGTTGTTGTGGTTGTTGTTGTTGCTGTTGCATGGGTTGACTCGCAATCATATTCAGTTTGGAAAGATTCTTTGATATGTCTTTCTTCGATGTCGCAATTTGTGGGGTTGTTACGTTTGCTGTTGTTGTATTTTCGTTTGATTCAATAGCAGTATCTTGACTTGATGGTGGTGCTGCTGTTGGTGGTGGTGGTGGTGGTAAAACTGGTTCAACATTTGCGTTTGAAGCAGTTGTAACTGTGCCTGTCGAAGTGCCCGATGATTGAGAGCTGGCACTGTTTGGTTTATTCGAGTCTGCCGAATCTCCACTGGTCAGTCGTTTTTTAGCAGCTGCTGTTGGACGCTTCACTGGCGAGTTGGTGACCTTTTTCGCCAAAGCATTTCTTTGCCTTGATTGTGTTTTACTGTGATTGTGATACAGCTTACGTATTTGAGTTGCCGGACTAAGGGGGGATTCATTGGCAGTGGCACTGGGAGAAATTTCAGACATTATTCGCTTCTTGGACGCGGTAAGCGTATCTGAGGGGAGGTTTCTTTTTAGGTTTTTCCGAATCTCTGGAATTTCTGGTTGAAGCTGAAAAAATTAAAAAAAAAACACAGACATATGTACATATGTTATTGAATTCGCTCTAAGAGGTAGCTAACTTCGCAAATCAAATGTATTGGACCAACAATGGGGTAATTTTTTTTAGTTAGACCCGGTATTGATCTGAATACGTAGGGGTCTGTTGTGTCAAGGGCAAGCAGGTTCGTATCACATTGAATTGCAAAGCGAAGTTTGCCTTAAAGTTATTGGCGAATGAATAATTTGCTTGATTTGGTGGCACTAGACTTAGCCATCCAGAAGGACGCAGTAAAAGGAATGTGGAAACTATATCAGAGCAAGTCTAAGACGATGAAACTGACTTAGATTTTGCACCATATCGGAGTCATCAAATCAGCCTTTTAATCGTTTTCCGCCAAGAAAGTACGTATACCACAACTAGTGAACCTAAAACTTGGGCCGTGAACAATGGGTCACAATTTTCCTGACTAGAATTTGTTTGCATGCTCAAAGTAAAACACTAGATAACTGATAAACGTATTTATTCATTTATAAAAGTCTAGATTGTCCCCTGGAATAGTACAAAAACCAACAAAATAATCTTTATTCTCTTCTCGAAACAATAAGATGAACAGGAACTGCGAGAACTCTCTATAGTTGCCTAACTTAATTGACTATATGTACGAATTGTATGTTTTTGAATATTGGTCTTACTTTGCCAAGAAAAATTTATTGAATCAACTCTCATGTGGTGACCATCTATCATCACCAACCGAAAGGGACTAATAAAAGTACTGAATGAATTCTTCCCAGTTTTTAGCTTAATTAGTCTTGGTTCTGGCAGTGTACAGCTATTGCAAGAACGAAATTAAAAGTACTATATAGCCCTGTTTCCCCAACAGGGGTTAATCTACAGTCTACCGCTCTGCAACTGAAGACTTGGAATAAACTAGTTTCTATCTCTCCGCTCTCATCTATTTCATGCAACAATATCATGAAATTTATTTTTGTTAGAATAACTCCAACCCGAGAACTTCACAAAATAAGGATACCACAACCAAAACCAAGCGCCTAGATAAAATGCTCGAACATTATTTCTGTTCGCGTACTCTCCCAAAAGGGAATTGTAACGAACTTCTACGGAAAATCATGAAATCCTGTTCGACTACGCAAAAGTTTCAAAACATTTTATTTTTTTACAAATCGACAGATCTGCTCCAGAATTGCTACAACTCGGATTCTTTGAAGTAAAACTTAAGAAAGAAACAATCAAAGGAAATCGTCAAACATTTATAGAAATTTTTAATCGCCATGTCGAGTCAAAACTGAGCTTTTGTAGGAATCTGGTCGAAAGTTTGAATCGAATATGAGTTATCAAACTGACAGTTGACATGTTCTTTTATTTCCAGTAATTCGACAAAAAAATAAAAAATTTTGGCGCGACAGATCTATGGGACCCAGGGCCTAGTTTCTGACAACCATTCATGTTATGCGTGGTATATGTATTCTTTGCACGAATGGAAGGGCCTACTATTTATTATTTGCGAACCTCTTTCGTGATAGTTGGACTCTCAAATGTTTATCAGACGCTTGTGAGAGATGGGGTCGTTAAAAAACTTTTTAGTGTTTTGGCTGGGATTTGAACTTTGAAGTCCAACGCACTAGCCACTTCAGCCAAGGCGCCCAGTAATGCGACTTCCTACAAGAAATTCCATTCCTCTTACAACTACATTTCGAATATTTTTCAAATCGCTAGAAAAATGCCAAGCAAAATGGCAGAAAAACAAAACATGTATCCAAGGCCACTCCTCAATAGATTTCCATGTCAAACTTTTAGATTTTGCGATCTAGCCTTTAATTAACTCAGAAATACATATGTGTATTTGTCCTCCTTGCCGACATTGTGTCGCACAATAATTAATAAAAACCCTTTAATCGGAATTCAACAGGCGTAAACTTATTCCAGTTAAAGAAGAAAAACAAACAATCTTATGAGGAACTAGATCCCTAGAACTAGCTTGCAAAGAATTTAACCACACTATTTCTCCGATCACTTTTAAAACAGAACCAACTCAAGGTCACCCGAGATATTTGCTTCTACAAAACATAACTTTGAAAGGTTTTCATTACATTTTGGACACAAATTTAAGTAGGAAATACATTTCCACGTTTGCAAACTAAACTGCATACCTAGATATGTACATATATAAATAGTATATACAAATTGATAGGTACTTACTGGATCTGATGTTACAACTGGTACCGATTCACTGGTACGCTCAGTTGACGCTGAAAATTCCTGTTGCTGCTGTTGCACATTTCCCGTGTCTGTGGGATATGGCAATTTACTATTTTCATTTGTTATCTCGGCAGCCACATTATTAGCAATTATGGATAATGCCGTCTGTGGTGGTACACGCGGCAACAGAGGATATGTACGACGACCCTCTCTGCTCCATTCTTGCCAGGTATTGGGACCAGAAATTCTTTAAAGAAAATTGGGGGAAAAAAAGAAAAAAAACAAAAAACCATTTACGTAAGTCCATCATTCATCAAGGCGTCCATCAAATGTATAGTTACGCTTCTGCAATGGTGGAGAGCTGCTCATCGTTAGCCACTCTACGAGCTTCGGCTCGATGTCGCTCCTGTGATATATGAAATATGCTTCGCAATTCTTCGAGTAGCTTTGCCTTGGTATCACTTAGACCACCCTGTGCGCGGAATACACTTATCACATTAGAATAGGACTCCAATTCTGAAATGAATTCAAAATAACTTTGCTTAGAGGACCAACGCTCGGGAAGCGCGAACTTTTTCACTCGTTTACCCAATCTTCTCAATATGCCACGGCACTCGTCCCGTGTCAATTGTAACGCGGATGGCCACATATTATGAATGATTCTCTTTACTGGCGATTAGATGGACTTGCACTTAATTAATTCGATTTTATGTTGAAATATTTGAAAATAAATTTGCAAACGCAACACCGCACAAAAATCCTCAAGCAGCAGCCATTAATGTTTATTTGTCAAAAAAGTTCACTATAGAAATATTGTTCGTTAAATATTGTGACGGTGTGTTCAAAAGGTGTTGCAAAATTTAACGAACGTTCAGAAATGACACGAGTGAGTTGGTTTTCCTAAGCGCTTTGAATTTCAATTGGTGTTAAGTCTAATAAGAAACTTTGGCCATTTTAAATTAGTCTGAGTGTTTAATTGAAAAAGAATAAAAGATTTAATGACGCGTTCCTATGCATTATTCTTAGAAGAAAGTCACATCCCGCAAATAGAGCAGGAATACAGTTTTCCAAAAGTCAGTGCAACTGTTTGTTTATACAGCACGTTGACAGTTCCGATTAATGTGTTATGTAGCATCGATCTAAAATATTCGCTGTAGTTGTCAAAGTTATTGCGGTCTATTTCTTCATACTATGAGAGGAGCCAATCAAAGTAAACATATAGATAGACATACAAACATACATATGTATGTAACTTCGTGGTAGTTAACGATTTTGTCGAACAAAACGATGCTATCGATACGTAACTCTTGCTAGCACATAGTACTAACAGTACTCTGCTCTCAATTGTTTTCCAACTAAAGTGCCTTGAGTGATTTTAGGTTACATCTAGATAGAAGGTCAGTGGAAAAAGAAAAGATTGACATATAACATGAATAAAAAGTCATATTTACCTAGCTCCGGCATGCAGAGCGGATTTGCAACATCGTCGGATAGTCTCCGAGTAACACACTGTACTATGGCGCAGTAGATGACGAGTAAGTGGAAAATGACATCAACCAACTTGCCTTTGGAAGATGGTGACAACTAACTAGCAATCACGCTGACGTGAAGGGCTTCCTTACTGTTTGTTTTTTAAGCCTTAAAAGATCTTAATACCATAAAAACACATCCACCAATACCCTATGTTCAATTAGCACTTTATCATTTTTTCACTCCCACTCCCAACTGTCAACGTGACACCACCCTTGACAGCCCATCTAGGTAACTGCGACGACAGCTGAAAGTTTCCACCAAAAATTTCAACTTTGTTGTCAAAATAAAATAATGTTAAGCAGAGAAGAGTGTTAACAAAAAACCGGCTAAAACAAATTTCGCTCTGACCCCTTTTCAAATAAAATGTTTCGTTCGGCCAAAAGCAAATTCGATGTCGGCGAATTAACGCGAAAAATCAAACGAACCATTGATGGCAGCATTTCCTATCGCAAACTATTCATTTTGCTTCTGTGTTTAGCTATTTTCTTCTACGTAGTGCCACCTGTCTTTCGTTACCTGTTCAAAAGTAAACCACAGACAAAAGGTTATACATACATCCCGTCTATTGGCTAAAGGCATAGTCTTATCGCAAAAATTTTGCCATTACAGATCCCCTCGTACGATGTATGGACGACCGATTGACACCATTCATTCTCCAAAGCTTGGAATACAATGCGAATATTCGTCACGTACCTTCCCTACCTGAGGAGAATAACTTCATTCCATACATCGGCAATGGATACTTTGGTGTAGAAGTATCAAATGATGCCTCGGTGAGGATAAAATCAGGACGTTCCATGCAGTTACCAGTGCAATTTCATCCGATTATATCACTATCCCAGGCGAATGGAATGTTTCGAGAGGCTACCGTGGTGGAATACCAAAGCGGAATTGTTCACAGGTATACATTACATAAAGCATATCCTGGTTTTACTAACTTCATTTTTTCTTTTTAGATTTCAATGTTTTCAAGATTACTTCGGTTCATATGAGTACTATGCTCATAGAACATTCCCAGAAATTCTAGTCCAAGAGATAAAAATTACAAACACACGCAATCAAATATTTGATGTAGATTTAGTACTTCCAAGATCGTATTTCCCGTCATCCGTTTCGCGAGAAGTCAACATAAAGTAAGGCAATCGGTTCTACCCTATCAGGCATTGAACATTTTTTTTTTCACTTTTTTAGGTCTGCACGTGACGCCTCACTAATTGAATACGAAGTTGTCAGCGGCGCGATAAACCTTAAAAGCAATGATAAGAACACCAACAACATAATTGTTGTCTCGATAGTGCATAAAAAAATTTCTCGAACACTAACGTTAAAGAAACGTGGGGTCACTAAATTAGACCTACTGATGGCTATACATTATACAAAGCCAGTTGCCAGTAGTAAATTCACTGAGGTGAGGGAGGAGAATGAAAAATTAGCAATTGCATCGATTACGATGGCTTCGCAAAAGGTTGAAGCTGGTGCTGATTCAATTGTTGCGTATAATGAATTCCGAAAACAGCATATTCGGGTCTGGAATGATTTATGGTCGACTGGTTTCTCTATTAGTACATCGAAAGCTGAGAGTAGCATAAATGGTGATCGGATTAATGCGACCATATATGCTGTGCTCTCTCAAGTGCGGAGCTATGAACTTGAGGAGATTGTATCGCAACAACGGAAACAGGATATAGCTAAGGCGTTATCTTACGCAGAAGGTTGTTATGACAGTTATCATACTTTACAGGTAAGTTTCGCCACGAATTGCAATATTTGTGTAACGTATTGATGTACTTACTACTAAAATCTTGTCTTAAATCTTAGGTCTCAGGCACTTCGTTTCTGCTTATACAGCTGTATAGAGACCTCATCTACTTCTCGGTGGATGGTCTATTCTGTTGTCTTTGCATAGCAAGCTATTACCTTTTTAAAGTGTGTAACTGATCCACTGCCATGTTCTCGGTAAAAGGTGGTTCACAAAGGTTACTGAGTGTTCATTCTCTGATTTTTGTGAGTACTCCATCCACACCATGGTCTCATCATTGAAGCAACAATTTTAACTTGATGGTTCCATATTTTGGACAATATTTCGAAGGCAATTCGGTTCTTTTTCCATTCTTTCGTCGTCTGAAAGTCGACAGAAAACTCTATTCTCTCTGAGTCCGTTGTCTAGCAATGTCACTTTGACCGAGAACATTGCATATATGGCAGCGTTAGTTTCCTTAACCTTCGGCCTATAATTCAGAGGCAACGCGACACTGTATTACTCGAAAAGATTTTATTTTATTTAAAATACGTACTGGTTTTCTACTAAAGGACCATCGTTTTGTATTTAAGTGTAACTTGTTATATGAATATGGTTGCAGGCGGAGAATCTCTGGTTAAACATGAATAGCATCGACGACTTGAACAGTCTAGTTTCCTCATGGATGTTAACTTTAGAAAAACAGGTAAAGTCCTAAACAAATTTGCCCCTGTTTACCATCTTAACCCGTACGATATCTGTAGGGCTGTCATAATCTTATCAAGGCCGGTGCTAGTGGTGTTATTCAAGCTATGGTTTTGAGTTTTGGCAGCTTTCGCTTTAGCAATCAGCATTTGGAGTTTAATATTCATCCGAAATTCTTGCACCGTGATTTTAACTTTAGACGTTTGAATTATGGAAATAAAACTCATGTAAATGTGACCGTCACTGTGACAGAGGACAATAAGGCTGTCATAAATATAGCCCTAGACAGATCGGATAGAAGTTACTATGCCTGTGATGCTGGCTGTTTGGACGAACCAGTATTGCTTGGGTATGTCAAGAGTCGTTTTTTCTTTCGATGCATTTATTTGAATTTTTGTTCGATCTCCAGTCAAAGTAGAAAGCAATTTCCAGTGAAATTAACCGAACCGATAACTGCAATTCTGTATATAACAGCCGATAAACAGCATATGGAAGAATTGCATAAAGCAATTCACGTAAAGGAAGTGGCAGAGGGTAAGTTATTTCTATGTTTCTATAAGGAGTTCTCTATTTTCATATACATATACTTCTTTTCAGCTCCCGCCCATGAGCATCATGTCATTGCGCTGCATAAGCACGGCCATCATTTGGGTGGTCTTCCAACACTATTCTGGGTATCAATATGTGCAATAATAGTAGTTTTTCATATATTCCTATGTAAGCTTATTATAAAGGAATATTGCGAGCCATCAGATAAACTACGATATCGATATAATAAACCGTGATTTTAGGTGATTAATGTTCTTTGTAAATTTTTAGTTTTAAAATAATTAAATGTGAGTAATTATGTTAGAAAATGATGATGACTTTAAGGAAAGGGTTTCGAAATTCCTAAATAAAGAGAAAAATACGAATTATTTCATGAACTAGAAAAATGTTTCTCTTTATTTGGAAGACGGATTGGGGTGGATGGTTTTCAAGGCTTGGAACTAAGTGATATAAATAGGATCCTCGAAGGGCATGGTGACAATCTATCAGTCCAAAAGTGATAGACGTGGAGAGAAGTACGAATCGGGTGAAGATAAATCAGATTCAGAAGTTAGAGATTTAAGAAGTTACATAATAAATGTTTGACTGAACATTACACCGCATATTCTCTAGCTTTACGTCGTAAGGCTTTAAACTTGATGATTTAATTGTGGATCTCAGCTGGCCTAATGTTGGCCAAATCTTTAGTTAAAAAATTTAAAATTCTTTATCGTCCCAACTATGCAAACAAACAGTTCTCCACGTTGAATACTTTCTACAGAACAGATACGGAACGGCTGAACTTTAAAATGACAGGTAACCAGCTGTTTGACTGTGATAACCGCACAACAAATCTACCCATGCGACTTTGTTCATTTTTAACTTTTAAATTTTATTTGTTTCATTAAAGAGTACAGTGAAAGTTTTATTAATATGAGTTTCAACAGAATTATAGCAAGTACTCGTTTACAAATCCACCCACTTCATCTCAAGTTTAATACACGTAATGTATGCAAAATCGCGATCACACTGGACCAGGATCTCGCCGACAAATTAGAGAAAAATGAGCTGAAACACCGTCACCACCCAGGTATCATTAAAACTGGCAGCTTGACTGTTCCACGACACATAAGTGCGGCAATACTCCGAGCTATTGGTGATTTTCCAATAAAAACATTAGTTCGAGATGGAAAAGTTCTGAATCAATACATCAGCTCCCGGCATCCGCCAACTGAGTCGAAGGAGCTCCAACAAAAGATTTATGATATCTCACTTGAATTGGACACAAAATTCCCGATGCCAAACGAGTCAGAGCTGACTGAAGAAGAACTCGAAAAGAGAAAATACGCTCGACAACAGAAACTTAAAAAAATACTTAAGGAACGTACCTTTGCATGGAAACCAATCACATACGGAACATATGAGGCATTAGTATATGCTATTGGAAGAAGTGCACGAGAATATGCCATATTGACAAGTATTTTCAAAGAAATACAAAATCGGCATCCAGACTTTAAGCCGCGTAGTTTCTTTGATTTCGGTTCCGGCGTTGGGACTGCCATGTGGGCAGCCAGTAATCTTTGGAAGGACTCGATCTTTGAATACCTCAATGTAGATTCGTCGAGGGAAATGAATGACCTATCGGATTTAATTATGAGAGATGGCAATGAAAATCAACAGCCAACGTTGAGAAATGTTTTCTATCGACAATTTTTACCTAGTATCGATGTAAGTAAGTTAGTTCTCTGGCTACAGCAAGTACTATATCTACTACTTTTTATTTCAGACTAAATACGACCTGGTAGTGTCAGCATTTTCGCTATTCGAATTGCCCAGTGCTAAAGACCGAAAGGAGGTTATACTCAATCTGTGGAAGAAATGCAGTAACTACCTGATTGTCATCGAAGACGGCAGTAGAAAAGCATCCGAACTGGTCAACGAAGTTCGCTCTAATTTGTTGACACTGAAGGATAAGGACCTAATTGGACACGTTTTTGCTCCGGTATGTACATAGTAATGCTTAGTAACGAATATTTTATTTGACAACAATCGTTAGTGTCCACATGATTTACGCTGCCCGCGACTTGCATCTGAAACTGATAATACTCCGTGCAATTTTGAAATATCGCATGAACCACTTGGATTGGGAGAGAAAAACACAGGAAATCGATCGGCACGTTACAGTTATGTGGTATTAAAAAAAGGCTTAAGAACGGATGCCAGCGATAGTTGGCCTCGCATCGTCAGACCCACATTAGTTCGTTCAAAGCACACAGTTTGCCGAATGTGCACATCGCGTGGAACTTTACAAGAAATTGTTTTTACCCAATCGAAACATGGAAGGTATGGTCTCATCTCAACGTGTATTTTCAAATTGTATTCATATATCAATTGATTTATTCCAGGGATGTATACAGATGTGCTAGATCTAGCGAATGGGGCGATAGACTGCCGATTGAAATTGGAGATGAATGGGAGAACGAAAGTAGAAGGAAAAAGCCAAAGAAAACCGAAACTACAAAGGCAGAGATTGAGGTGTAGATAGTAATGGTGTATTCGCTGAATAAGTTAATTTGTAAATAAAGTTTAGTATAAAGTTATGTTAACAAAACACGAATGGCTAACTAGTGTAACATTTAGAAGATTCCTATTGATGTATGTAAAAGAAAACACTTTGTTGACGATATAAGTAAAGTCAAAGACTACTGAGTTGAAGGGACATCAGAGAAACTCTTCCAGCATAAGATGTTCAGCTATTATAGTACATCTAATCCTTGACCAACGGCAAAATACACATGTCATCCTGATACACATAACAAATGACGAACATTTTGAGAACACGCTGAAGCAATGAATTTCTGTGTATCTGTGTGTAAAAGCAGCGTACGTACAATATATTACTGTAGACCAGGTATTTGCCTTGCCGCTGTAAGGTCGATGAACTCAAGTAATTACTGAAGTACAAGTTTAAGTTCTTTAAATTTTCCGTTTAGTATGTGTAATTGCTCTTCCTTTCCTGACCATAACCACATTTGTTGGCTGTATGGATCAGTTTTCTACAGAGCTTATACAGCAAATAGAAAACTGAAAGTACAGGCCTATTGCAAAACATCAAAAATTCAATACTTACTCGACTTATTCTCCATCAAATTCAGATCACATCATCTTGCGCTGGAACATTCAATGCATAATCAAAAGACAAACTTTTATTTGGAAAAATATTTCAGTTTTAATCGAGTAAATGCACTAGATAAAGTTTTTGATAAATTATTTAGAGGACAGATATAACAAGATCAAGCAACCTATTTACTTCGTAACAGCATGCATAGAAGAAGCCAAGTATTTTACATTTTTGCTAGTTACACCAGCCATCGAAATGCGACCATCCTTGGTTAAGTAAATGCTAAATTCCTTCGTTATACGTTCAACATTTTCGGGCGACATTCCAGTGAAACAGAACATACCAATTTGATTGGTAATGTGATCCCAAGAGCGAGATGATCCCAATTTAATAAGATTATCCTTTAGACTTGCACGTACACTGATAATGCGATCAGCCATACGCTTTACGTCTTCTAACCATATAGCACGTAACTCATCGTCATTAAGAATTTCAGCCACAATTCGTGAACCATGTATTGGTGGATTCGAATACATGGGACGAATAACAATTTTGAGTTGTGATAGAACACGCTTAGCTTCATCGTCATCTGCGCAGACAACAGAGAAAGCGCCTGCACGTTCTCCATATAGGCCCATATTTTTGGCAAAGCTCTGAGCTAAACAAAATGGAATACCTTTTGATTCGAACAATCGGACGGTTGCGGCATCTTTATCAACATCGCCACTTGCAAAGCCCTGATATGCCATATCGAGAAACGGAAATAATTTTTTCTCTTTAACGGCCTCGCAAATTTCTTTCCATTGCTCGCGATTTGGATCAACACCGGTCGGATTGTGAGCACATGCGTGGAAGAGTATTATCGATTTTTCTGGCATTTCCTAAAATAATTCAATTTAGTGAGATTGTTAAGGGTTGACCAACAAAAAAAATAATAAAACTTACACAAATGTCTTCCATCAGCGCATCAAAGTCTAGCCCACAACTCTTAGGTTCGTAGTAGCGGTATTTTTTAACCTTAATACCACAGTGTTCGAAAATTGGTATGTGATTTCCCCAGGTTGGCGTTGGAACATAAACGGTACGTTTTCCAGGAAAGAATTTACTTAAGAAAGCTGCGCCAATTCGAAGGGCGCCAGTGCCACTTATTGCCTGTAATACAAGAATATTATATAGAACGGAAGTCGCTTATAACGACGGTGAAGGGACCGTGAAAATACGGACGTTATAACCGGCGGTCGTTATATTCGACGGTAGAATGGCTTAAAATATGATTAAACCAAACAAAATAAAGGAAAGTAGACGTTAGAAACCTTAAACTCTAAGAACAACACCATAAAGCTGATGGACAACATTTTTGCGAGATTTTTATATGGAAACTTAGTCGCATTAAGTCCTCGGTCGAATAGGGCCTCAATTTTGAACTACGTTCCCGGGTATGAAATCACTTCATCAACCGGAAGGATGGTTTTGTAGATATCTACTGCAATTTATTAATACGCAGTTTACTAATACTTAGTAGAAGGTCCCAAAGAAACGATGACACGAACGACATACCATTTGTTTGGATGAGAAAACTATCTACCTGAACTGTAGCATTGCGATTTTCCTGCAAGGCGCACGATTCTTGTCCCAGGGCTAATTCGATGGCACAACCCCAAAATTCTGGTGCACCTCCGATGGGTGAATACTCATGGTCCATGCATTTCTCTAGTATACGCTCTTCCGCCTGCAAAAACCAATTCAATTTGTTTTTTATTACATTTTCTACATATTAACCATCGTTTAATTTGTTTTACCGTACGAACACTTGGCAAAACATACGGTTTGCCATTATCATCACGGTAGGCACCAACACCAACGTTGACTTTCTTCGGATTTTTATCGCGTTTAAATGCTTCTGTTACACCCAATATAGCATCGGGTGGACCAAGTTTAACATCGCCCCACCATGAGCTGCAAAACGTAAACAGAACATTATTAATCTAAAAATCTAGTTTTTAGCAATATGATTGATTAGGTTAGCACTAAACCGTATCTAGAATAATTGTTTTTAAGTTCAAATAAAATCGAGATTTTCTGTGGTTTTTTTTTTATGATAAGATAAAACCAAAGAGAATAATTGAATGCAACTATGAAACGCTTAAGGTTTGGTTCAAAGTTCGTGCAAATCATAGGTAATCCAATCATTAAAGCAATCGAAAAAATACTATGCAGTTAAAACAAGTTTTCAAATCATGTGCGGTTCACGTGATATGGAACACTAGACCATGAAATAAATACATGGGCAAGAAAATAGAACTATCTGCACATCGTTATTTGCATGTGAATAGCTGGGGGTAGTAAATTTAAGATAAGCAAGTGAACACGAAAGTCAGCCAGAGTTGATGCTTTATTGAAAAAAACACAAACACTAAATAATTTCATCACGACTTCACCTCTTGCGAACACAATTGTCATCAGCTTAGTTTCTAAATTAAACTATATGCTCTTAGTTCAATATTGATAAAGTAAACATTAAACTGGTCTGTTTGGGTGGCCGAAAGATTGTTGATGTTGTCCTGCGCTGAGTGAGCAACTTTTATTTAAATCGCTTACTAAGCATATTTAAATCGTTCAACACTTCTTAAGCCCTAATCAAAAGAAAACATACATGTGTTTGTACATACATATATATAATATTGGAGGTAAAATTAGTTCAATTTTATGGATATGTATCGATTTCGATCAGAATTCCAATAGTAAAAAACGAATTCTGAGGAAGTAGGTAACATATTACTACAATCGAAAAGCAGAAAAGAAAACATTGAAAGGAAGACGGGACGATTGTGCTCTACGACACTAGTACCATACGGATCATATACTACCACCTCTGAGAAATGATATAAATAGCAACAAACATGCCCTCAACTGTATCACGTTTTCTTCTTTCCCTCCTTGAATATTCGAAGACCAAATATTCGAGGAACAATTTTTGATTCCAATGATTTTAGAAACCTTGAAACCAAAGCGGAGTAACACGTTATTTAACGCAACTGGGGACATTTTGCAGAGACTAGCGGTTCACTCTAGGCATAAGCGGATGTAAACACGAAAATAGGTTCGCGAAAAATGCCACCAAGATTGCCATGGCAAACAGGTATATTATTGGGATTAAAGAGTTTTTAAAATGAGAAATACTTGAACATTCCATTTCAAACAAAAATATCTACACAAACTATCGCAAAATGAAATTCAATTGCCAGCTGTTTGAAAATATGTACTTCTACAACTTCACCGACAACCCCAAGCACGAATATCTCCCCTAAATCGCCATATTTCCTATCCATACGTCACTTGACAACTTCAGATACTTTAAGCCAATCAGAGCACTTCAATAACAAGGTAACATGAAACCACAATGTGCAAATTTGTTTTTTTTTTTTTTGCAACACTTCACAGATCACCCTGTCATGTGCTCGATATGTGTGTATATATACACACACGTCAGCAACATTTTTGTTGATCGATTAACGAAAACATATTTTTGTTGTTGGCTTAAGCATCGGATGCATCATGCACCGGAAAATGGAATTAGTTGTCCATGAATGACCTTGTAATGACACTGAACTGATTGGCATCATATATGTACCTTTGTAGAATTTTACTTACCGATTCCGTACGGAGGTGACATTAATGGCATTCGATAAAATTCTGCTTGCAGGCGAAAATGTTGCATTTAATCTACAGCAAATGTTTGCCATTATATGTATAAACTGACACCCAACTATACGTCACGTAAATAGATAAAAATATTCGAATTTGTTATTGACAAACTGTGATAATTTTTGCAAATCAACCACGCTTTGCCGCAGGAAATGAAAGACTGCAAAATAAAGTTAGATTTTTGGCTAAAGTTTTCAATAGTATTCAATTTTAATTCAGCTTTTGTGTCAGAACTTTATAGGTGTGTTTACTTGATATAATTAGAGAGAAAAAAATAATGACATTGTTATGACTAATGCTTACATCACTATTGCCAATAGTTTATTGCAAGAAATATGTCATGCAACTGAAATTGTCTATGGAGACCCTTCTAATTTGGTTAGTTAGTTCAAGCAAATGTAGTTCAAAAACGATGGCTTCTCGTTTTGGAGAATTCGGGATAGCTTGTCGAAGCTGGGGACTGTGATTCGAAATTCTGTTTGCTGGAGCATTATTGCTTATTCGCTCAATGTGGCCGAGCCAGTAATTTCAAGCTTTTAGGGAAATGTCTTTATTATATGGAAATAGTATTGCATGACCATAAGGCGGGAGGTTTTCCCTAATTTCTGTGGAAAAACACAAAGTCCAAATAAAATGGGACATTTAGTAAGGAAACTTGACACCTGATACGATAATTGGAAAATGCTTGCTTGTGTGGTCGTTGGAAAGCGAATTCACATTCGAGGGCTATGGTTATTCATTTTACAATGAAATTCTTCGTGATATTCGTGTTTCTTATTCATTATTGTAAAGCGCATATCATATTGTCTCTGTATCATATTTTCTGATAAAACTTGACTGTACCAAGGTAGGTATTAGATTTAGTCCGTTTCTTCTTTTTCTGCTTAGCCTCTGCTAATCATAATAACCATAATCTCTGTATTCATAATAACCACAACAAGCTGGGCCCTGGGTTCCAGGAAACTCTGCAGCCAAATATTTGTTTTTTTATATTTATAAGAAAGCAAGTGTTTTCTTGTATCCTCAGGCACTTATATTGTAGAGGTTGTGATTTTCAGTTGCTTTCAGAAGTCAGGACTTGCTCGAACGGGCGCCAGACTTCTTAACAGCATGTGTCTCTATTTAATTTAGGGGTACTTCGTCAAGTAACCACAAAATAAGCAAACAAACCTATTCATACGATTTTTCTCCGGCAGACTGCGCCACATATTGTTAACTGTTGTCAAAAATTTATTTGAAAGTGCCTTTAAAACAATCCTAAAATTTTTATTTATTTAATTTAATTTTATTTATTGCTAAAATGCATATTGTTTCAACTGGTCGATCAACAATTTTATCCGATTATCCAGATCTAGAAACCAAATACACGTATCAACATGCAAACAATGAAAAGACTGATTTTCAATTCTTTAGTCAAAAGCGACTGCTTCTAGAGGTAAACGAGAAATCAGGCTTAGAATTCCTTAGGATTAAGGATTCCGTCAATCAGGGTAGGTTTCTGAAAATGTTAATGTATGATGAGTCCGTCTTCTATAGTTTTTCTTTGATTTCAGGACTTGATATTTCACGAATCCGAAAAATAAAGATAGACAATTTAGTTTGCATAGCTTGTCCAAAGCAGGGTAATGAAGAGGTTGCTCTGGGATTATCAAATGGTCAGATAAAGCTATTAAACTACAAAGACACGGAGTTTGCTCACAAATTTCCTGCAGGTAAATGAAGTTAAAGCTTATTCTATAGTTAATAGGGAAAGGGATTGTTGTCAGGCTAAACCATGTCACGTGAAGCTCAATCCCGGTGCCAGTCTGATTGATTTCCAAAAAGGAGATTTCTTGTCTGTTTACGAATTAATACTCCAAGCCGACACTTGATACATTCCTCTTAAGACAACGGCGACATGTCAGGGTACTGTCTCTCATCCTAGAAATCCCATGTGGTGTGGATTTCTTTCCTAGACAGTGGGCTTAAAATGTCCTTTTCCGAGATTCCAACACTGATTTTTTTGTGGATATCGGTTATTTGATTCAGAGTTGCCTTACTTTGACTTCAGTTCTAAAAGTGTAGACTGTAGCCAAGGAACTAGACAGTCTTCCAAACTAATGTGTTAAACCTTGTTTCTCTTAGATAATTCTCGCAACAGTGTCATCTGCTTGGATTACAACGCATCCGATGAGTATATATCCTCTGTTTATGAAAACGGCTTAATCAATGTCTACGGAACAAAGACAAAGACTAAACTACAAGCTATTAATCTGGATAACAAGTATGGTTACAAATGCTATTTGCCGATAAAACTTACTCATACTTTATATTCTACTTGCAGTTCTACGCTTGCCCGTTTCCATCCCACTAAACGTTTTCATCTCTCCATTGCCTCCTATAAGGGATCTGTTTATATCTACGACATTCAGACAAAAAGGAAAGTTTTCAGTTCTCTAGAGTGCCACGAAGCTCCATGTAAAGATCTTTGTATGTCACCAGCACTGCCTGATGTCTTGCTCAGCGTTGGGTACGATTGTATAATTAATCTCTTCGATACGCGTAAAAAAAACCAGCCACAACAAATTCGTTATTGCCATCCTCTGTCTACGGTTGCGCTATCCGAATGTGGAAATTATTTTTGTGTTGGGAATTTAAAAGGTGAACTGATTTCCTACGACATGCGTAATACTAAGAATTACATAGCAGCAAAGAAGGTGCATGACTGCGCCGTGACCAGAATTGCTTTTGTTCCGTTTGAGGGTGAAAACTGTGCCAGTTTTACCAGCACAGGAAATCAGACCCATGCTGACACACATTGTGATACTCGGAAATCTCTGGCAAATGCAGACTTTATGAATAAGAATCGCCGAGATTCATTTTGTGATTTTCTGGACTTTCAGGCGTGCCGGGGTAATGAGAGAGTGTCTACTAGGTTTGCAACCCGCCGCGATAGCTTCGACTGGGATGCTCTCAATAGAAAGACCGCACATGAAGATTTTCGGGGTAGTTCAGTGGCCAACTCAAATCAACCGAACAGTTCATCAGAAAGCCACAATCCAAGTAGCAGTGTAGAAAATTTGTCATCCTCTGGCAAAGAAAATCTACCCAGTCCTTCACGAATCGAGGGTCTTCCGTTACCCATATTGCATCGCCGGGGAGACGACATCAGTGCATTACGCGATCGCAGCAATACAGATCAAAAACTAAATAAAATCCAAGAGGAAAATGAATTGGACATCCTTTCACCGGATGATGTCCCAGCTGAGAGAGATACTGGCATTATGAATATCTCTCACAAGGATCTCGATGGAGGGTGTTTCCTCAAGCTACCAGCCGATCAGAAGAGTACTCCGAATAACTTGAAACGAGTCTCGGCTGAAGGTTGTAACAAGTTAATACATTCCAAACCACCAAACTTGGATCTGGTGCAGGAGCTTAAAAATCTCCGCACCGAGATGGATGAACGCTTTTCTCAAATAGAGTCTGAGATTAAATTCAATGCGGAACGCAACATGTGGCATATTTTGACACAAAACTCAAACCTGTGGAACAAACAGATGGATTCCACCGAAGAGATAAGGACTTCGTTAGGTATCCTATTGCAAACAGATCCATTTGTCAATGAATACTTGCGTATGAAAGAGGAGAATGAGGTGCTCAAGAGTAAGTTGCAGGAATTGGGTCAATAGATGCAGTTCAAGCGAAGAGTGGTAAGGACAAACAAACTTACGTTTTATTCAAATAAAATTCAATTTTCGATTGTAATAACGTACTACTGGTATATTTTATTGAATAGTTAAGTGAGAACTAAGGTTTGTGCGTCTTTCTTTGGCACAAACTACTCACAGAACTCTTCGTTTTAGGAATGTTTCGTAATAGTCCTCTACATCAGCTCATGGGACAAGACGATACTCGGAAGTCCCATTAAAACACCAAATTGAAAAAAGGACAGAATTAAAAAAAAAACAAGAACTTTATTTCTTTGCAAAGTTTGCATTCATGGCAGCCGAAGTTCTCTGTATATTGTTTACATTTGACCTTATTCTAGATTCTACCGAGTTTTGCGTTGATATAGCCTTCCGTAATTGCGTGTTTATGAATTCTTTATCGAAATCGCGTGCTTTGTTTTGCTCCTCCTCCTGCTTGTATCCATCGCGATAGTTTTGCACATACCGGGTTCGCTCCTTATCTCGCCATTCGGCATTTTGCATCATATCTTTGAGTCGTTGTTCTTTTTCCTCCTCTGTAAGACGCTCTTTTTGTGCTGGTTTCTTGTTTGTTTCTTCACGATTTCTCCGAACGGACGATTGTTGATACCTCGATGTGTCAGGTGATTTTGAACGACGATATCCATTGTCTCGTCGTTGCGGTGAACGAGATCTGGATCGCCGGCGACCGCCGTTGTTTGAAGGATAATTTCTATATCTATTGGTTGGATTCCAGTCACGTCTTGTTGATGGAGGATATCTATCTCTGTTTGTTTGTTGGTCTCTGCGATTGACTGGGGAACGACTTCTGTCGCGGACACTGCGTTGTATTCTTTTTTTTCTATCATCGCTCCCGCTTTCGGTATCGCTGGCGCCACTACTGTTGTTTCTTGAACTTTTCTTGGATTTTCCCTTTTTCCTCTTAGATTGAGCGGCTTTGTCCAACTCCTTCGATATTGTCTCATACTTTGCGTCTAGTAGCTTGCTCAAGTCTAATCCTGCCAACTGTTTGCTGTCTTTATCCAGACTACCTTTAAGTTTTTTATACTGCTTCTGGAGCATCTCATCGAGGTCCTTGTCACTATCGTTACTCTCGTCCGAATCTGATCCTCGATGTTTTTTCTTGGATTTCTTACTCTTCTTGCTCTTCTTCGAGTGACCAGATGACTTTGACTTGTTTCTATTTGTTTTCTCGGTCTTTAGAATCCTGTGCAGTTCTTTTAGCTTTACGGGGTTCTCTAGGATTTTACGTCTGGATTCCATTTCCTTCTGTTTTATCATCATGAGGGGGTCCTCCAATATTTTTCTCTGCAAATCTACTTGCTCTGTTGATGTAGCATTACGATAAGCTCTTATGGAGAAGGGAATACATTCATGTTCAACGTGATTAACAGGCACTTTAACACCCACCAGATCTCTATCCTTCTGGCTTTCCTCGGCTGCTAGTGTTTCAAAGGCTTTGTCGATCGGCCTGCCTAGGAGATAATCTTCTCTGTTTAACAGTTCTGTGCTGCCTGGAATTAATAGGAGATTGATTATTGTGGAATAAGTATAACAATCTGACTGCAGACTTACTTTTATACATCCACTCCAGCTTTTTGTCATCATTTTTGGCGAGTACTCCAGATGCTTGGCCGATTTTCACCAGTTCTTCTCGATTCTTTTCCTCCAAAATTTCCTTACGCAAATCGCTCATTTTTCGATCTTCGGCGTTCTTGGCTTGTTCTGCTTTCCAGACCTTTTCCTGATTTTTCATCGTATGAGGATGCCATGATTTCTTTAAGTTCTGTAATCATAGACAATATTGAAATAAAAGAAATTATGGTCATTTAAATAATACTTACCAAATCTCCTCCGCCCATTTTTTAATTAAAATAATTATACTAGAATTGCTCCAAAATAACTAAAATATAAACACAAGTTCACGGAATATATATAATATTTACTCTGCACGAGTAATTAGTTGTCGCTGTCAAATTGTGACATTTGGTAATTACCACAAATGCTTGGTGATTACTGTTCCTGAAAGCATAAAGGTGGACCCACATTTTCGGAGAAGGTTAGTACAATAATTCTTCGCGTAAAAACAGAGAATTTTTATTAATTTCTACGAAATTTATTATTTGAAGACTGGTTTGAGGAAATTGTTTTCTTATATTTGCCAGAAATCCTGGGATCCTAGACCCCAATACATTGTACTCACTTTCCCTGTCGGAAACCATTTGTTCTAAATTTCATATCATTACTTACTTTTACGACCAGCATTTCTCTCATTCCGTCTCGAATCGAGCTTATCGAAGATCCTCTTTCTTGGAGCACTCAATGTGATGACTGTAGTTGGCGTTTCAGTTTCAGTTCGCCTCCTAAATAAATTTTAAAATTGTCATCATTTTCAACATTCGATTTGTGTTTTTGTTTATTGACTTTATCTTTTGCATTTTGTTTGAACAACATTGACAAATGTGTAACAATGATAACTAAATAGTAGTAACTTTAATCTTAAATTTCCGAATTAAATGTCTTATTCGTTTCCGCGAAGAGAGCTAGTTTATGCATCGGTTAAAGCCGCGACACCGGGCAATGTCTTGCCTTCCAGCAATTCCAGAGATGCACCACCGCCAGTAGAAACATGAGAAACCTGTGATTCAGTGCCCCACTTGGCGCAGCAGGAGGCTGTATCGCCTCCTCCAATAATGGAAACAGTACCGGCCTTTGTAGCGGCGACAACAGCATCCATAACAGCCTTAGTTCCATTAGCAAAGTTGGGGAACTCGAACACGCCGGGTGGTCTAAAAATAAAGTGAGTATGAATGGCATTGGATCACAGGCGGCAGACATTAATTTACCCATTCCAGACAATGATCTTGGCCCGACTAATAGGAGCAGCGAATGCCTCGCGGGTCTTTGGTCCAACATCCAAACCCATGCTTCCGTCTGGGACGCCCGATTCAACGGTAGCCTCACTGGTCTTTGCATCTTCGGCGAATTTATCACCACAAACGAAATCCACAGGCAAATGCAACTGGACATTGTTCTTCTTTGCCTTTTCAACGAGACTCTGAACAATCTTTGAACCTTCCTCGTCAAAGAGTGAGTTACCAATTTTCATATTATTCAGAACCTTTAAGAAGGTGAAAGCCATGCCACCACCGATGATCATCTCGTTGACTTTGTCAAGCAAGTTCTCGATCAATTGGATTTTATCGGCAACTTTGGCACCTCCGAGGATGGCCAGGAATGGACGTGGTGGGTTATCGAGAGCTTGAGAGAAATACTTCAGTTCTTTGTTCAAGAGTAAACCGGCAGCGCGTTGACTGAAACCTTCACCCATCATCGAGCTGTGAGCACGATGGGCAGTACCGAATGCATCGTTGATGTAGACATCGGCTAACTTTTGTAGACTTTCGCGGAAGACCTTGACCTTGGCGGGATCGGCCTTGACTTTGGCTCCATTGGCGTCAACGCCCTTGCCCTCCTCCTCTACATAGAAACGTACATTCTCCAACAAGATTACTGAGCCCGATGGTGGGTCCTTGCATTTCTCTTCAACTTCAGCGCCGACACAGTCGTTCAGGAAGGTAACATCCTTACCAAGGAGTTTCTTCAATTCCTCAGCAACTGGAGCCAAAGTGTATTTCAAGTTCTTGTTGCCATCTGGACGGCCCAAGTGGGACGCAAGCACCTATTTCAACAGTACAATTGTTTGCCATCGAATTGCAAATATAATTTTATTTTATACATACCACGGACTTAGCACCCTTACCAAGGGCATACTTTACACTGTCCAAGGCAGCAACGATTCTCTGGTTACTAGTGATTTTGCCTTCCTTGATTGGGACGTTAAAGTCCACCCTATGGAGAAATTTAAATTTACTTTCCAGCACAGTGGATTTTTAACAGAATTCACCTCATGAAGACACGCTTTCCAGCGAGATCAAGACTTTCAATGCTCAACTTATTCAATGCCATTCTAAAACCAATAGTTACTCGTCGAACAGTGGACAAATTTGGAGGAAACACCAACTTCCAAAAGGAATTATTCGGAATCTGATGATTATACCCTCGGTTTTTCTCATGAATGTCAGTAGAAGGTCACATTTGAAACATCGCCACAGAGTCGTGATGAGGTTGTGGTAATCAATGATTAGAGGGGTTGCGTTCGGGAAGTAAATCATATTTCAAATATAACTGCAAATCTAACATTAACAAGTAATTTATACAGAAATGTGTACAAGCGTTTTCGACTTAAAATTCCAGAAAAAAATTTTTGTGCTATTCTCGATAACATTATCCGCTACAGGGGAAATAATCTGCTAAACACAGTCCCTCTTGCACACAACTGATTGGAATACATAATCGATTGGAATTCAATTGCAATTTCTATAGACTCCTGGAACATAGTAAAAGAAAAATCTATATACATCAGTAGGTTCAACTTGCGTATTATGAAAAGAATCACTTTCTCAGTCAACTTCCAAATACGAGTAGGGATATAAATTTGAACGAAATGTATATGTATTAAGAAATCTTATAAGAGTCGTCGGTTTTTCAGAAATAAAATGTTCTACAGCGTTCAACTATTGCTAATGTTATTACCGCTACTCTTCAGTTGTACAGATCGAAGGGTGTTTCAATATATTGGCTTTCCTTTCAACTCCAAAATGAGTTAATCTTAAAGTTAATATTTTAGTAGCTATGTTAGGCTTACAAATCATTCAGTGATTTTAAAGAAATCTGTAAGAATCCTCAGTTGAGTTTCTACTTTATTCATTCTTTGAAACTCATAGAGAATCATTGTGAGAACCAAGAGGATTGATTGTCGAATAGAGAATTTATGTTGAGTAATATAGACTTCTTATTCTGGTTCTCTAAAAACATAACTAAAAATACAAATATTTGACGCGACAGGTCAATGTTACCCAGTGCCTAGTTTTTCAGAATCATTTATGTATATTGTGCGTGTTATATGCTTTACACGAATGGAAGGGGACTACTGTTTATTGCAATATCGAATGGTAGTTTGTTGTTTTGAGAAGCTTTCTCAAAACTCTCTTGGATGTTTCATACGAGTTTGCGCAGAAGTTTGTACAATTTAATAGAATTCTCTTTCCGTCCCACACATGGAAAATTTGTTTACCTTTGCTCTACAGATATGGTCCACATAAGTGTGAACTAGCATATCATACACCAGTTGATTTTATGTTGTTCAAGATGTCATTAATCGGTCTGTGAAATATTTATTATAGATTATATAGGAAGTGTCGGGCAAGAACTTTAAATCTGAATGAATGAGACCTGGACAGTGACCGAGAAAGTGGGTTATAGTATCAGAGTGTAAGAGGGGATGTCACCGAATTATGGGTCTGTTTTGAAGTTGATTCCGGAACTCGTTTAGTTAATTCGTCAGCCTTCTCAATACCTGGTATATAATCATGTCCACGGCGTCAGCAGACCGTAACCTTGCGGTATACTCTTAAACTCTCCGACAGTACTTCACGTTTGGATTTTATTTGATTCATTTGTTCCTTTTATCAATTAATTTATTTATATTTATATTATTTTTTCCTTATTTTTTAGACGCGACAGTGAGAAACTAAACTGAAACGGTACCTGAACGGTCTAAGTAACTCGATTTTTTTATCAAATAACAACTCCACTACATCTGATCTCACCTCAACCTGTATACTCGCCAAACAATGCTGATAATTGCAAATATTCAGATCATGAAAGAAATAACAGAATTACACTTGAGTTCGGCCTTGACACCAAATATTTTCATTTATCAGATAAGGGATATGTTAAAAAGAAAATTAAATAAAAATAAATAAAACAAACCAAACAAAACCTGTTTTAATTGTTGCATGTTTGTTTTTCAGAAAGGAGCAACAGATAACAAATGATAGGCAGTATCCATCCTATCCTATCCTATCCTATCCTATCCCACTTCCTTCCAAATGGTAAATAGAGGGCGATTGAGTTTCCCAAAGTCTAAATCATTCGATTTGCGTTCTTTTGCTTCTAATATTTTACTCAGTTTCGCCCGTTTAACCCAGAAACCTAAGAGAGAGGAGATATATTCGCAAATTCTAAGTTCTATTTATTTAAGATCATATTTTTCATGTTTATATGGACAAGTATGTCCTAAAATTGTGGTATCACAATGGATCTTATCTTGGTCTAGGTGTATCCTAACCTACATATGTATGTTCCAAAATAGCCAATGCACTGAATGGACTGAGTTCGTATGCAATATTTCGTATTCGACCCTGCAATTCTGTCATTATTTCGTTCACCAGTCGTTAAAAGAATAACATGTTCATTCATCCGAGTACAGTATTCAATTTCCAGCTTTTACACAGATTCTCTTAGAAGGTATGACGATATAAAAGGAATAAAATCGTAAACCCCTCCTTGAATCCAGAGGAGTAAAATATGTCTCCTTATCTCATATCTTCGAGCAATCTTTTATTTTTAAACGGCGCACGATACTTAATCAAACCGGTATTTAAGTATGTAAATTCAAAATTACTGCATAACAGGTTTATATTTCGAAAACAATCAATACTGCAGAATGCAATAAAATCTTATAAAATCTTCTCTTTTAAACAAAATACATTTGTTCTTGAAAGACTTGTTTTAAAACGATTTGCATGGCTAATGTTCTATATCTACGAGTAGATCTACTACACTCATATGAACCATCTTTCCATGTTATCATGTATTAATTATCTTAAAACCGTTGTGCTTATACACATAGACGACCTACGTATATATCCATTATTATTTAATTTAATAATTCCTCAACTGAGCTTCATGTCATTGTTCCGGAGATGAGACTTTATCAGTGGCAGTTGTAGGAATTATATATATTCCGTCCAACCGAAAGATTTGCTCTGCTTTATTATTATTTTTATTTTTTATCTTATGTGACGTACAAGTCGAGTTACGCCGATCATTTTCTGCTTTCAATTAGAACAGTAGTGATTAGTTCGGCGACAAGTGAGGTTTACCGCTTGAATTAAGTTCCGTGAAACGATATCATTCGGATTTAGTGCGATTAAAGATGACCGACGATAATCCGAGAGAAGAAATGCAAAGATCAATTTCCATGCCAGTTAAACCGCGTTACACTGAAGTAGAGGTTTTGACGCGATCGGAAGAAAAGGAAATACTTTATGCCGATGATCAATACAATAGTCACGATTCGGATACATTTTTTGGACAAGATAATAAGCTCAAGTCGTAAGTTTGTTTATTGAATGAATTAATAGTCCAATTCAGGCTTTGATAAAAATGATAACATATTCGCACAAAAAATGTTGTTTTTGTTTGTTTGTTTTGTAAGTTTTGTTCTCGGGACATGCACTTTGAGGAGACTTACACCCGCCATGTGAAGTCATACTATATATTCGTCACCTGCCTTAGTTGAAAAATAATAATACTTTTAAGAGTAAAATACACAAGAGTACACTAATTTTGGTATATAATGTAAAACACAGAAAAAATGATCATAAACTATCGAATTTGCCTAACTATTCCTAGAAAAACTACCTCAAACTTTGAGCTAAAATTCAACAATTGTACTTGTTCTGCAAAACTGGCAAAAATGTGTAGAAGTTATAAAAAAAATCATTCAATTTGGTGTTTGAATGAATTTAGATGTTTAAGTGGGGCTACGGCCTGGAATAAACCTGAGCTTCAACCAATAAGTATCTTTAACCAATTCGATCTGTATCCTTAGCAACTATAAAAGTGATTGTTAAATCATAAGCAACGTGTCTTATTGAGCTGGAATTCAAGTTATTCGTCTACCAACAAATCTATAAAGCGTTGCAAAAAAACTAGATTAAACAAGATTATTCTGTTTTACGATGAATGTACATATCTGCATAAATATTTTGGATTAACAGACAATTAGAAGAGAATTACTACTTCAGACTATGTGTTTTGGTTCAGTCTCAGCATTGTTAGGCCTTGTAGTTCTTTCCCTACATTTCTTTTAGCTTTGGCGGAAACTTCTTGTTCTCCATTAATCATATTGAAGTTTTGAATTGGCTCACCCTCTGCATAGGTCTGAGCCATTGAAACCCATTGGGCTTACCGTCGGAACTTCCCAAATATTAGTAGGAGTATTAGGAGTATTGTAATTAGAAACTGTATGAGACTCTTTGTAAAGTTTGGAGGGACGAACACATGCCAGCATATTGGAATCCCGACGCTTTATGCCCTATTTAAAAAGAACCAGCATACACATAGCTTGAGATAGTCTTTTACCGAAATCTTCTACTCTACCTACATACATACATAATGTACTCCGTCTTTGATTCCAAACTCTTTATAAAAAACCCAACTTGGTTTTGGTTTTGGAAAACATGTACTTTGTGATGTCATTGCCTACATCTTTATTTCGGTGCATTGTTCAATTCTACTAGCTCAGCATATTTATCGCAAATAATCTTGTAGATATACATTGAATCTTGTATCTTGTAGAATTATATGCATACATCTTCACTCGACAGATCTAATGTATCAAAAGGATGTATGTAGTTAGCCTAAGAGATATACCCTCCCGAAGGAGACATAATCCCCGGGAATATTTATAGATAGAATCGTGCTGATTATCATAGACAGGATGTATTTTCTAACTTGTTGCTAGAGAGACCCGCAACTTTTATGTACATGCAATCTGTATTCTTATATCAATACATTTTAATATATTTTTTTTTAAAAGTTCATTAACATGTACAAGCTCTTTTTGCAATTTCCAGTGATCGTTGGATTGGCAGTACTATAGAACTAAACATCGACAACCGAAAAAATGGTAGTTATACTAAACAAATAAGTAAATACAGTGAAAATATATTGATTATTTCAGATTTAGACTTCGATAGACACCGAAAACGTACTTGCAGAGTAGTTGAGAAAAATGGAAATGAAAATGTTCAATTTCGTAAGATTCCCGAAAAGTCTTGGCGATACTGTAAGGATTTCGTAACAACTTTAGTAAGTATTCCCCCATAAATCATTACCTCAGCAGATAAATATGTTATCTATGTACTTAATATAAGCGAGTTCTATTGAATGGCTTGTTTGGTAAGAACATTTACTTCATGCTACAAGCCATGATCAAATTTAGGATGCGATTTGACCAGAAAATTCTAAGGATCGTGCTGATTTAGCATTTGATTCTGTTGTCTATATCAAGTTGTGGAACACATTTGTTCGAGTAACTAATAAAATGTAATCTTGGTGCCTCGTCTTGTGAACCTCGCTTAAGCTTCTTAGGATTTCGTATGTCATGGACATTTATGGGAAAATAAAACAACCATACGATCTATAACTTCAATAAATTAGGTCCTTGACTTTACAAAATCTTAGTTTATTAATTTTTTTTTGCAGATTGAACAGGAATGGAAGTACACTTTAAGCCTGTTCGTTGGCAGTTTCTTTACAAGTTGGTTTGTATTTGCACTTCTTTGGTATACAGTAGCCTACGCTCATGGAGATTTGTTATTTGACGAAGAAACTGGAGAACGTTTAGGAGAGGGTAAAGATCCATGTGTTATTGGTGCTTCTACATTTGTAGGCATGCTACTGCATAGTATTGAAACACAAACCACTGTTGGATTTGGTGAAAGGTACCCAAGTGAAGAATGTCCCGAGGGGATGTTTCTCTTTATCCTTCAAATTATTGTATCAATTGGTATCGAAGGCGCAATGGTGAGCATAATTTATGCCAAGACAGCTCGACCAACACGTCAACTATCTAAAATGAGATTTAGTGACAAAGCAGTTGTAAGTTGAGTCGATATTCCTCTATAAGGCATTGATAAAGATAAAGACTTACTTTAAGGTGTGCTACCGAGATGGAAAACTGTGCCTAATGTTTAGAGTTTGTGATCCCAGGCAGCAACAAGTCATCGGAACAAAAGTTCGTGTTTATGTCCTCATAGATAGAGCGTGAGTATACATACTTATATGAGTACATACATGATATGAATCTGTATTTTTAATATTAGGACCTCTGAAGGAGAACTTCTTAAGACCCATACGGAGCTGAAAATTGATTGTAATGGAAATGCGCTAATTATGTGGCCTGAAACTATCTGCCACATAATTGACAAGGATAGTCCATTCAGCAATTATACTACCGCAAAGGATTTTAATGCTGGTTCGTTCGAAATATTCGTATCGATTGTAGGAAGCTCTCCAGGAACTGGTCAGATGACTGAAGAACGCAGTTCATATCTCTCGAAGGAGGTTTTCTGGGGACAACGCTTTGTAAACATTATCAATTATGATCCTCGAAATGATCGTTATTTTGTTGATTATGGCAATTTCAATACAACCCTATCGGTATGGATATTTATACAAATTTACTTTTATTGAAATTTTAACATTATAATTTCTCCTGTAGGTTGACATGGACAACAAATCTATTGAAGATGTTAAGGAGAATTAAAGTGATTAAGAATTAAGGAAAACAGCTGTTTTTATTAAACAATAATTTACTATTTAAACTTGTTATTAAATAAATTGATTTATTGTTGTCATGGTGGGAAACGTTATGGTCAATATTTGTATTTAAAAGATGTAAAGGGATAGTTTTTACAAAACCGAACCCTAAATATACGAAGTCAGATACAGGCTTTCTATGAGTCCCTTTCCCAGACACAACTCTATGTGTCATATGCGTCGCTGAGCTCAAAGACCCTAAAGTAAGCGATGCAGGTAGAGATGGACGCACTTTGTTTATTTTTTGTTTTCAAAACGAAAGTTGTTTTATTATTAGTTAATAAAACTCCGACATATGAGTAACTTTTGTTTGGTTTTTGTCAGTCAAAAGGCTTTATTTATTTTCATGGAGACACTTTTATGAAGATTTCCTTTGAGATAACTGTAGTAAACAGTAGTCATTTGAATTAACTTATGTATACTTATCTAAGCCACAGATGAAGGAAGTTGTAAATCTTTAATCCTATTCAAATCAAGTGTAGAAATGTGACTAGATAATAATCAAGTTGTTTATTTTGTTTATATCTGCTAAATGAACATGTGTCTGCCAAGTATTCACTATTTACTTAGCATCGTTTTGTGTTTAGTAAATCTCGTATTTCCTTGCTCTGCTTGGCTTCTTTCGCGCCGTTTTAATGTTACGTCGTTTATAGCCGTTTTTGAAAGTCAGGATTGAGACAGGGTATACTCCCTTCATGACGTCTGTTCCTGGTTGTAAGTACTGCTTTTTCATAACCACTCAGAAAGGGACATAAATCTCAAGAGATCCTCCAACTCCATAAAGAATCAACTGTAGAGTCTCCTATTGAAGAGGACTAAATGTGCACACAGGAGAAGGTTTATAGATTTAATCTTCTCCTCATATTTGGGGCTTCGGTACTAGTAGTTGCTAGGTATACCCAGACGCTCAGCAAAAATACCAATTCCCCAGATAGTTGTAATGAGGCCAAGTGTTAACCTGAGAAAGTATTTTGTAAACTATTGAAGTCGACTCCAAGCCGTTGCACATTTATCAAAATAGAACTAGCAACCATTCGCTTTCCGGATGACCACTTTGTCCATAAACACTTTAATTTTGTAGCGTAAGCTATGTATATCTACTCTTTCCAAATAGCCACACCCTGTTACTCATCAGGAATATCTCACTACGCTAGATTTAATTTCTGCAGGGTCTAGCTCGTTAATGGCTGGAGTGTTCTCCTAACTACAGTAACTACCTACAACTTGGTTTCCGTAAATAGCTTCTGCACTCGTAGGATGCCTGTGATGTCGACCGAAATACACCTCCGTGGCAACATCTATTTTGGACATCAGTGTAGTTTGGCAGCTCTTTTTCGTTCGTTAGTCTGTCAAGTTTACCATGAATTCTGATAGTGATAAGCACCCGGCTTGTTAAGATTTTGAATACCTCACTAGGATGGACAGTTCGTTTTAGAAACTAATTACCCATCCCCTCGGCTTCACTTTAAAGCTACAACTTGTTTTGTAAAAAAAAGAACATTGGGTTTGATTAAGCAATTGCTTCTTTTTCCCAATACTGATTCATGAATACTGCTCACGAACTCTTTGACGTCACCATGACAAATAATCGTTCCTACATGGCATGTCTTTCAAACTCACCAGTTTAATATCTGGCAACAAAGTTAAGAAACTGAAAAATAAACAAAACAACATATGGAATTCCACAGTAGTTTGGCAGCATTCCTTAACTTTGTTCGGCCATGTTTTGCTAAGTCGTGTCACCTTTTTTCGTGGACGTCAAAACTCGAAAATAAGAATTCTTTTTCTTCATATTTCAGTAAATAAATGCAAAAATTTCCACATTCATCTTATATATTTGCTGTAATATTTAATTGTTTAAACGTTAAAATCGCATAAGCCCGGAAACAATGAATCGTACCGATGGCCTAGTGCGAAGGGTGAAGGCTCGTGATACCTCCGCAGAAGGTGTCAATGCCAATACAATAGACGATAATCAGGACACCCTAGACAATAACAAGGACCAAGAGGACAACATTGACGACGGTGACTCTAAAGAAACACGTTTAACACTTATGGAAGAGGTCCTGCTATTGGGTCTTAAAGATAAAGAGGTATACAAAAATGCCCGGAAGCAATACCGACGCTTCTTTCTCTTGTTTCTTTTTCGTTTTACGTTGATATTTCAGTTTTTTTTCTTTTTATTTGTTTCTTCGTTTCTTCTCTTAATAATTTGATGACGCTGTAAATGTTAGTTATATTCTTCCATTCCCGTTGGAGAAAATTAATTGTTAATTACGATAAAGTGTGATTAATTAGTGACGTTATTTTCGCTTTTCCTAAAAGGTTATAGTGATATCTATCTACTGTTTCCTGTTATCGCATAAATTTCATGTTACATGTTTTTGTCGTTTGTGTTTCTCTTGGAAAACATTCTATATTTATCAATGAACAGGAAAGCGAATGTTTTCATTTAAATAACGATGCCTATATAAGTTTGTATGGTAGATAAGGGAATAAATCGTTGCTTAGAGAATGTCCGCTATGTACGGCTTGTAGGTGCAATGGACTTGTTCAAAGATTGCATTGAATATTCCTTATTAGTCACACCTTTAGAAAAAAGTGTTTCTTATTGGAAAACGATAGGGTGCATGAAAACGACTAACGACTCGTGAAATAAACAATTCTGTTTATAACTACATAAGTTCATATGTACAGACTATCTGTAAACATTTGTAAAAAATTAGAAAATTTTGTGTTTTGACGTACATAGATTCGGCATATGTACATATATCTTCCAAAGTCCCAGAATTTTGCTGACTTCATTTCCCCTTATTTCCGTGACTCTTTATTGGACTAATGGCAAGGTTTTCGTGTAGGTAGAGGAGGGGTTTCAACTCATTGGCTCTATTGTGCGATAGAGGGTGAGTTCTCTATTATTTGTCGAGTCCTCTCTAGGGCGGGAAAGCTCTAAAGAAACTGAGTTAACGATTCCTTTTCGCGATTATTCCTGCAAAAAAGGTGGTACACAATTCTTGGGTGCATGGTTTGCTAAAGGCCAATGACATTTACATACTTGTTCCTACAACTCTTGAAATATCTGACCTTGATTTGTAAAAAAATCCTGTGCTGAAAAGCATTAAATCTGTCCATATACATACGTAGTAGATGGCAACATCCAGGTCTTTAATTGCTCTTCCATTTTTTCAGTCTCCTCTGATTGGGGAAAAAGCTAAAGCTAAATTTAAATTGAGAGTTTTCTCTCTGACTGATTAAACATCCCTTGTTTCTACGTTTTTGTTGAAAGGACCATTGCAATATCTTCAGCGGAACCTATGAAGTCAGTAAGTTAGTCAGTCTTCAACAGCTGGACAATAAAAATCAACTTTAACTATATGAACTAAACATTATTGGAAATATGAGACACATCTTGTACAATCGTTGACATCAATCAATGATCAATGAGTATCATGATAGAGATCACTCATGATGACATGAAATCTCGGTACCCATAAATCTGTGTTTCTATAAACCACAATCCCGACACAACATGATCGAATTTTGGATAAGTAACTCCACTTATTCCCTGACTTCATTGATCATGTGATTCATAAAGAAGAGGGCAGATTGCGTCAGAAATTCAATTCTAAAATACATAAATCTCGACGTGGGCATGAATGTTTATCGCTCAACACGTTCGGTTTTTTATTTGTTGATAAACGCGGAACGTGCACAATTCCAATGGCCATTTTAACAGCTCCCGAGTCTCTATAAAATTTGCTGCACCGGTTATGAAAGCCGAATTAAGACATGTTGGATTTTCCCTTCTATCAAAATTGCTTTCACTTCTATGACGGCTAGAATTGTCCAAGCAAAAACATGCGTTCTAATCATGCTCTATACATTGGGTACGTGGATGATGGTGCAACATGGATTCGTCTTTACCTATTGCGAAAGCATCTTAATCGTCTAGCTCGAAATTCATTGAGTCTGAGCCTTGTCTGTTAGACGCGACTTAGGTGCTATTCATGTACATAGACTACCAGCAAATTCCACAGACCGAAATGATGCTATTGAAAAGCAGAAAACGAATAAGAGTAGTCCTCCCATCAGTTTTATCAGTTAAATTGTAATAACATCGCTATCCTTTCAACAGGAGGGTAAGCAGAATATTTCACCATAACGCATAGTAAAAATAAATTCTTAAAGTATTACCTTTTCTGAATCAACTATTATCTATTTTCTAATAAAAATATTTATTAAAGGGTTACACATCATTTTGGAACGATTGCATATCTAGTGGCCTTCGAGGATGTATCTTAATTGAATTGGGTATCCGTGGACGTGTGATGATGGAGAAAGCTGGCATGCGTCGAAGGGGACTGTGTTCAAGGTTTGTTATCATTTTTATACAATCCATGACGAAAAGAATTCTCCAAGATATACAATTCTCAGAAAACTTATACTTAAGTCCGATACACAAACGGGAGATGTCCTTTTGGACGAAGCTTTAAAGCATATTAAAGAAACAGATCCACCAGAGACTGTTCAAAGTTGGATTGAATATTTAAGTGGTAAGTTAAGCCCCACCAATTTCAATCTCAACATATGCTCTTATTCCAAATGGTTATTTCGTAGGCGAAACATGGAATCCACTTAAACTTCGATACCAATTGAAAAATGTCCGCGAAAGACTCGCTAAGAATTTAGTTGAAAAAGGTGTCCTTACAACAGAAAAACAAAACTTTCTTCTATTCGATATGACAACACATCCACTTAGCGATAACGTTATCAAATGTCGACTCGTTAAAAAGGTAAATGAATCATTTCTACTTTCAATCGTAATTACTTACATATGTTTGTATTTATCTCTCTTCACAAACAGATACAAGATGCCGTGCTATCGAAATGGATAAATGACCCACAGCGAATGGATAAACGTATGTTGGCGCTAATATTTCTGGCTCACGCTAGTGATGTGCTAGAAAACGCGTTCGGTCCACTTAATGACGACGATTATGAAGTGGCTATGAAACGAGTGAGAGAACTATTGGATCTGGATTTCGAAGCGGAAGCGGCTAAACCGAACGCTAATGAAATTATTTGGGCTGTCTTTATGGCATTTACGAAATAAATACAGCCGCCGCCAGTTTTCTTTATATACTATATTATGTTTTAATTATTTTTATCATAATTATTTTTAATAAATAAGATATTTTATTCTCTATTTTTTTTCCATAATACAAATCAACAAACAAACTGTTGAACCATAATAAAGTAAAAAAAAGAGAAAAAAGAAAATTAATATAAATTTTAAGACAAATCTTGGTTGGGATTTATAAATAACAAAAAAAAAAAACAAAACAAATTATTAAATAAAATAAACATTTGTATAGTTAAATATAATAATTGCGAAATAGTGAATACAAACATATATATATATATAAAAACGAAACTAAACCACAGCAGAGCTTTCTTTTGTAAAGACGTATTTCAGATATATAAGCAGATACATTCTCTATTTTTATTGTTTCTGAACATTCAAATCAATTCTTCTCCCCGCGCACTGAGAAATTGGAATAATATTCTTCAAAAAAAAAGGATCAGTTTTGTGATTATTTGAAAATATAAAAAGAAAAAAAGGTAAACAAAAAATTTATGTATACATTAAATTTAAGTTACGCATGAAAGTACATATATATATACATGAAAGTACATACGTATTACCCATGATTAAATAAAACAAAACTATTATTCATAATATTTGAATTTATTTGAAAATTATGTCTTTTTTCAGCTTTTATTCTATTAAGCTGTTTAACTTGCATGGAAATTCTGCGACACGAGTTGTTCACTTTTTGTTCCTTTAGAGTTTTTCATCAGCTCCACCACAAAGTGGGATTGGCTCTATTGTCGTCACTTACCCTCGATCTTCACATTTAATGAAGCTTACTCACTCAAAGAATTCTAATGAATTTCATTTGAAGCGAAATGGTCAGTTTAATGGTGCACATGTATACTGATCATTTTAATTAAGGCTGTAGCAAGCGAGTAATACATGAAATCAAAAGAAAAAAGGTTAAGACCAATTTTTTTTTTGTTTTGTTACCCACGATCACTTTTTGAGGGTGTTTTCTTAAAAAAAAAATAATTTTAATGATATTTTGCATGTAACATCAGCACACGTTGGAAGTTATCGTAGTAATTCAATGAATAAGTGCAATATGGCCACGACCGCCTGATGAGTGTTGAAGGAAGGAATATAGAGTATCGCGCGATCCGCTTTAAGCGAATTGTAGCTTTTTTTTATGTTTTTTTGAACAGTGAACTGCATTGTATACTTATACGTATTGGCATGTAAAGGAGTCTTTCAGTAATAATGAAAAAATGGTCCTTAACCATTTAGTAATGATATTCACCTGGTGGGATTAATGAAACTTTTTTTTCCTTTTAAAATTGTGTGTTCTAATCGTACACTTTCTTTATAAGTAAATATAAGAATATTGTGTACTTTACTCAAGCGAAACACAAGCTGAAGTATTAGCTAGGAAAGGGTGAGCTTGCGCTGAAGGATAAATGTAAATTTATAGTAATTTTTCTATTATTACAGGTTTGTTAAGTAATTACATTCCTAATCATAATTTTCAACAGCTTAAATCATTTAGAAACTCAACACAAGAAGTCATTTTGCCAATAAATATTAATGTGGCCTTTAAAACAAAAAGGTAGAGCTCGACCTATTTCTAAAAAGTTGCCGCCCACTTGGAGATAAACAAAACACATTTTGAGGAAAGGGTGCTGTGTACTTATCTACAGCTAACAGAGTCTCCAAAAAATGTTGATTCAATTAGTATAACCTTCAAAAGAGAAGAATATGAACATCAAGGACGCTGGAGATTCCATATACGACAAGTGTAGCTACATATCTATATGCATTTATAAATACATACATATATGTGTCTCATCGCGTATTCTCGCTGCCTTAAAAAATTAACTTCGTTGATATAGAAGGACCTGTTAACAATATTGAGACTCTATCCGTACTCGACAATTTTTCGTAATTTCCATAGAAGTGACTTGACCACGACCTCTGCATACGTTCTAAAGTGTTGTTGAAATTTGCAAAAATAAAAGCCGAATCGAGGTTCGCCTCAAACAACAAACCATAACATAGTAATAAAAACAACCTCATCATCAAGTTGCAGTTGTTCTAGCACCCATCGACTTATAAACTCCGACATTGTTTGGAAATATAGCCGAATAGGTGATTTCATCAACAAGGAGGTAGAAAGAAAGCAAGACGATATGAATCCAGCATAATGGGGAGGTTGATAATTATCTGTACTTTGAAATCATTTCGAGAGAAACCCCACTCTTAATAAGGTCTTTCACTGCAGAAGTTTTAACAAGCTGCTTTACAGACATTTTTTATTGATTTTGTCATCGAAAAATCCAAATCGACGATATGCTATGTGTACGTCTCATACTTAGAAGCATATGTGCATATTCGGATCAAACTCATATTGTATTGTAGTGTAGTGGACCCGTTTAAGGGTATTTCAAGTGCCTTTAGAATGGAAAAGGCTTTTGGTTACGATAAGACTACTTCCTGTGCGAGATTTAAAGAAACAAATAAAATCTAGATGTCTTTGACCAACAATTTCACCTATTTGTTAAGCAACGAGCAATCTCTAGAATTTACTTACATTTGTTTGTAATTTACTTACTGTTTGTATACCTACATTTGTACTTCTAGATGATTCTAATCTCCACCAATTCAAGGGTATAATCAAGAGTTATCCGCTAGCATCTGAAGGCCCTATACCAGGTTCATAAACTCTGCGTAGTTCTCAGCATTTAGAGTTGTTACAGCCTGTTCCTTTTAGGTCATAATCGACTGTGGGGTGACAGATTTAAGACTTTTTCTCACCCAGCCGGAAATATACTTTGTATACGTTCTAAGAGCACACTCTTAACCTAAAGATCAGAGCTCAGAATATGTGGAAGGACCTCATATATTCAATCTGACTTACATAAGGCAAAGTATCGTAGTGAAAACGCTCCTCCTCAATACATCATTTATTGCCACCCACAAACAGAGGCGTGGCACCCTTTGACTAGGCACCGAGAGCTGACCATGACGAAGTGAGAATAACAAGCAGTAAGCTCAAGCTAATAGCTAGTTGTACCCCTCACTGCGGAGACGATTAAGAGATCGTTTTTCTACTTCCAAGCAGTGGTGTGCTATAAACGATTTACATATTTACATTTACCTCTTCTTGAGGAAATCCAACAGTAGAAGGAGGACGACGAGCGAAGTACAGGCTGAGCCTCTGCACGTTCAGAAAAAGTGGTCGTGTCAATGGCCGGATATAAAATTTCTTTCCTATAGCCCAAAACGGAGGGACATGGCTCAATTAATTAATAAAGAGTCTATCTCGAAACTCAGGATACATTCTGCAGATCATCATTGTGAAGCGCATTGAATACGGATTACCACTTCAAGTGCTATTGACAGTTTTAACAGGGATTATATTTGGTTCTCTTATAGGTATTTTCAGCATCCAAAGCGAAGGTGATGGACGATGAGCTTCGGGCTATTTTGAAGCGGATGTTCTGCACATCTTGGCCTTGTTTCGGGTGGCAAACATGTAGAGAAAAGCGGGCATTATTTATATTATTTATCAGCGTCGGAATGTAGGTATCAGCACTGCAAAGACTGCACTCGACCAAGCAAAGACTACACTCGGAATGTTTAAGAAAAATACATATTTATAACGAATAAATCCAACTATGAACGTTGAACCTGTTCAGATATGTGTTGGGGACAGCACAGCATAAGTTTGATACTTATCTCTACTATCGCAATTGCTAGCAAATTATGAAAATAGTTGGCTAGTCCATTTGCAGTTTGATCACATTTAAGCCAAAGAAAGGGTAGGCTACATTCCTTCGCGATGCATAGCAAAAGTTGGAAGAAGTTGGAAGGAAAGATAGTGATAGATTCTAGTAAGTTCAAATAGAAACATTGTTTAAATACAAATATCTTTTCATTTATTTCTTCCATCTTATTCGATTAAAACTAAATAATCTTAATTAATCAACATTTATCTTAAACAACAAAATTAAAACCTTAACATATTTATATTTATTTGCACAAAATAATTTTGTTTGTTTTAAATGAAAATACGAATTAATTCGTTACATTAATTGGAATATACATATTGTGTATCTGTATAATATATACGTGCATATGTATGCATAATGTAAATTATCACTTTAAATGTAAAAAAAAATCCACTGGTTTAGTTGAGAAGATTGCACTAAATTTATTTTAATAATTATTTACAAATTCTTATTAGTTGTAGGATATTTACAAATATTTACAAAATGTCTTTCAATGCGATTAAATTCCTAAAGAGCTTAAATCCTAATATATAATTTATTATTTTTATTGTTATAGCAATATTATAATTTTTGTACTAAGTTGAGTTACATGACGTAGAGTAATTTGGCAGTGAATTTGGCGTGTTGACCTAAGACGCTTACTTGTAAGATAATGTAAACTATGTATATTACAGAAAAACGAAGACATAAATACCACAGAAAGGAAGGTTTTTCAAATTTTGCGTTAATGTTTGTCGAAGAATTTTGTATTTTTATTTTGGATACGAAAAAACATATCGTAGGTAACTGCATAGAAATAATGTTTTACGATTGAGGAAAAATGTCTGTACTGTACAGATCGTCCTTAAATAGATTTGTTGGTAAGTTAATCACAAGAGCAACGTCTGCACTGTAGAGGTCGTCCTTAAATAGATTTGTTGGTAAGTAGTTGGTAGAGAGTAGCAAACAAGGAGATACAATAAGTACATATTTCTTTGTGTTTAAGTGAGTTCATTGAATATGGTTTTATTCTATCTCATACTAATTGAATATAACGATGGATGCATACCTTAAATACATGTAAATAAAAGGGAGAGCGTACATTAACTTTTTGGGTCGGTTATAAAAATTCTAGACATTGCTATTACAACGTAGAATTGTACTGAATAAGACATACCAGACGGATCCTTTATGCAAATTAAAAAGAGAATCGTACACAAAACAGAACCTTGGGGAACGCCAGGATTTGCAGAATTTCATTACGTTTTATCTATCGTCGATGAGGAACATATAGGCGAAATTTTGGATATTAAAAGTTGTAAGGGATACGATTTTCCTTAAAATAGTTAAAAATAGTTGTCCATGTAGAAGAATCAGCACGGCTTGATGTTCAAAAATAGAAAACTGTAAATAGAATACTGGGCAACTGCACACTCAGTTTTAAGTATCGAATGTAATCAGGGAGAAAAAAACAAAAACCTTAGAAACTTTCTTTTGGTATTGAGAAGATGTCCTTATGGTCACAAAAAGAAACATTAGATCCGAAGCCCCGAGGCAGCAATTTGTAGAGATACTAAGAGTAATTCAGTATGCGGAACTGTCACGCCCAATTTTTCATAACTTTACAATTTTGCATGAAATCGAAAAAAATTTTGTAGATCAAATATTCAGATATTCCGATTCTCTATAATTCATCATCACGCCTACTTTTTTCATAAGAAACCGAAGTCGATTTCAGTTTACAGGTTACGTCCTCAAACGTTCGAAGTTACTGCAGCAATTTGATTAAAAATTAGGAAGGCCAGGGTATTATACAATCTGTTTCAGATGAATTATCGTGAAGTAGTAAGGCCGTATTTCGGACTGGAATTAATTCAGTTACTTTAATTTAAGCCACAGTATGTGCAGTAGAAACTTGACAAAAAAAAGTTACTTAAGTGGCAGAATTAGGTAGTCAGAAAATGTTGGGTCAGTTACACCATATCATGATTACAATTATAAAACTCGTTGTACAACTAAAATATTAGAGCGATGGTATGATGATCCAAAAATCGAATGAGCTAGTCGCAATAAATGACTTAAAGAGGTTTGAAACTTATCGTCAACGTTTACAAAGTTTTGGTCATCAAGTTTGCATTCTACGTGCTTTCGGAAATTTAACAAAGAAACTTTTATTACATCTGAGTAAAGTCTAAGTCTAGATTTAAGAGAAAATAAATTTCCGACTAACCGACCTCTTTAGCGGAAGTTAACCTTAATGCAACACCAAAGTGATCAGGAAATATATAGGTAAGGACAAAAGAGTTTAAAAATGTCATCATTTATAGATTTATAGATACATACCCAAATCCCAAGGTACACGTAAACGGGATCATCCATTATAGCAGCTTCTACTCGCTTTTCTAAATATAAGAGTGACTTTGATGTGCTGGCTAGAAATAGATCGACTGAAAAAGGATTCTATTCGATTTTAGACGACAACCATGTAGAGTGTGAGTACTTTGTGAATATTGCTTTATTTATTATGTCTCGATTAGAAATATTTTTTGTAGTGATAATAATTTCTCTAAAATAAATGGTACAGTAGAATTCGAGTTTGAATATTGCACTCGATCGAACAATGTACATTTGTATGTATCGTATAAGGCAGTAAAAGCCTACTGGAAAAAGTTTTTCTATTAGATGTCTTCAAACAGCCTTATGTACATTTTTGTGCAGTCGAGATCGAGACCCAATGTTTAAGAAATGTTCACATGAAACGATTGGTTTCGAGACTATTAGTCTGGTTCGCACCTGAAAAGTACTCGAGTGTACCACTTTTTCAGTGTTTACATTATAGTCACTTTGAATATGTAATGAAAAACTAAGTAATTCTCAAGACCGACTTCTTATAGTGAAAACCGATTTGAATATAAACCTTGAATACACGTGCTTGAGAAAATAATTGATTTGTTGCGGCAACAATCTCGCAAAAAGGCAACAGGCTAGCAAAATCGTTCGATTTTACGTCAGCAACTCGAGGCCAAGATTCAATGTTTGGCTTGTGAACTTTATGAAACTTTACATTTAAAATTCAAACGGATCAAATGAATTTTAATATTGACTACTGAGAGATCGGTCGAGCTTGAGACTCTTCAAACATTCATTCAGTCTTCTTACTTTCATGATTCTTTTACTTTTGCATCCAGTTCCCACTATCAATTAAAGTTTATATGTATAATTAGAGTTCTATAAACCATATGTCTATGATCTTGTAAAGACTATATATTTTCAATCATTTTTCTTATTGTTTTACAATAAAAGTAGGTATTGTGTTTAAGTGAAGAATCTTATATAAATACGTATGTATGTACACATATTAAATTAACTTAAAATGTAATTAAGTCTCTTAATAAGTGCATTATTGCGCAGTTATGTAAAAATTAAATGGTAGTGCAAACAAATTTAAAATACCAAATTTTATTAAATTAAAAAGTAATAAATAATAATAAAAATAAGTTTTAATTTAAAAATTCGTTTTAACAGTCCTTGCAAAGCATGCCTATAGAATAATATAATATGCTTGAGACGTATGAAATAGTTGGCTACTACCACTTAGTGTACTATTTTCGAATATTTTTATGTTATCTATTTAATTAATGTAAATGAAGTAAAGTAAAGAATAAAGAAGTTTGCTCATGACAAGTGTACTCTCGGATGTTTGTCAAATGCTCGCGACATGAAAGAAATTTTAGGTGTTATCTAGGGATTGAACCTGGCACCGCTTGCTCCGTAGTCCATCGGAGCCACTTGAGCCGCGGCGTTCACAATCATATACTACTAGCAATATTATTACTCAAAACAATTTGAAATGAATTTACATATAAAAAGAATAGATTGTACAAACAGACATGATATTAATTATGTCTATAACTCATACTTTTAGAAGGTAAATCCCAGTTTCAATCTGTTTGAAAAGTAGCACCAAATGTTAGTCTTAATTGAGAAGAAAAAATCTCCAAATAACCAGGGATGATTAGTTTAAACAGCGTCAAGAGGAAAACATTTTTTGGACATGCCTTAATGTAGAAAAAAAAATTATTTGGCTAGCTTCTCTCAACCATTCGAGTTTGAGTGCCAAGGAAACTGCCTTGCATTGCTCAAAAAATCTGTTTACGTAGCAGGCACAAACCTTAAATAGTAAAAGAATACGATTCTCAGTGAATGACTTTTAAAACCAAATATAGTATCTATGAAATCCTTAACACGATACCAGCAAAACAACAGGTAAAATGAAAACGACGACCAAAATGAAACAAAATGGGGATTGAATTATATAGATGGCCTTGGTAAAAATAGTTACCAGAAGATCTTGTTACTTCGCTACGGCTATTATGACCAGCCATTGGAAATCAAAGAGAATTTAAAAAGTCAGTCTAGGCCCACTATATGAAAAAGAATATCGAGAGAAGGGGAAAAAATGATCTCTGTGATGCTATGAAGGGAATAATATTAGAATATCATTCAATATGTATGTACAAGTCTTGACGTAAACCAAGGAATCCAATTTGGTATATACTCACCATATTTTCATCGTTCTTAAAGTTGCCCTTGAAAATGTTGAAACCAATCTAATACGATTTCTTGATCTTTTTAAAAGGATGATCACGATGAACTTTTGTATATGGATTATACACTGACAAAATACGAATTAATCGTATAAATCGTTTGAAATTGGTGGAGAACGTGAAATTATTGAACACCGATACTCTATAGTAATCGGTTTTTGATTCAATTCCGGGCTTTGACTTAGTATAGGAGGCTTATTTACTTGAGAAAAAACTTGAAACTACTTTGTGTTTAAACTGGAATTACATAGCGATCTAGATGAAGAGGGTTGTTGGTTTAATAGGCGTATTTCTAACAAAACTGGAAGTCGGGTATGATGGGGTATATAGTGGAATCTGTATGAGATAAACTTAAGTTGACCCAAAAGGGGGAAAGGGTCTGTAAAAGTGCGTTGATAAAATTGAGTTAACGTGTGTAGAAGGGTAAGATTTAAAAATCTTGTAGGGAATACTGTTCAACTTATGCTGAATAGATTTGGAAGGATGATTTGAATAAGGAATGGGATGTAAACAAAATTGAGTTTCACAGGTCGGGCCATCTGGAGACTGAAGAAACACAAAGTCAATAAAAAATTAAGGAACACATTGATTTCTGATCCATAAATGCTGGGTTGTGGAAATTCAAATACATATAAAGAGAGGAAAAATCGAGATAAAGTATCTCTTCGATTAGGTTGGCTATTAAAGTTAATGTGTGTATGAGGGATATGTAAATTGTTTACTTTTATTTAGATCCACAATATAGATATTCTATTGTATTGACGACTTTCACAAGGTGCGTCAAAATTCGTACGATAGTGAAATGTGTGGGAAAGGCTCGTTGAGGTAGAGGAATCATTTATGGTTTTTGTGTGTTCTCGATGTTGAGTTCTTGTACGCAACCACGACTGAATACGAAGAATGAAGAATCGGCCCGATTTGTCGAACCGTATAAACGCCGGCATTGATAAAGGGTTTGCGGATAAGAATGAATAGTGAAGTGAATATGAAGGGAAATTGTATATTTTGTATGTTGGTTTTATTATTTTGTACTTTTGGGTGAACATCTATGATTTTTCCTTTGTTTTCTTCTTTTTATCGCAATTTTTTTACAACAATAGATAAGTTGCGCAAACCCGTCACTCATAGTTATCAAGTCGAACAAGAATTTAAGGGTGAATTGAGAAATTACAATGCAGAACATCGCCACAGAGCGTGAAAGCGAATGAATTGGGTTAGAAAAAGAGAACAGTTATTGGAAAAGAGATAAAATAATGATCGTTCTGTGCCTTTTGGTCAAATATTAGTTTGTTATTTGCACATTTGCACAGGCATGAGTCAGTCAGGTTGACGAAGATTGGAAAACGCAAGGAGTGGGACAGATTGGAGGTTGAAATAACATAGAATAAATTGGTCAGATGTTAAGTCTTCCGTTCCGGAGAATATAAATGGTCTTTCGAAATCTGAATCTCTATAAAGCTTAAGTGTCTCTCAAAAGAAAGTTTGAATATTGTTCTAACCGGTCAAAAATATCACACTAATCCAAAGCAATAATGAGAAGCGGTCTAAATAGCTCTAAAATAAGAAGACATGTACATGCATTCAAAAATACTGCTTTTCTAAACAACAAAACTGATCGTTAAGAGAAGAAAAACATTGGTGCTGCTACAGACCAAACATAGACCATACCGGTACGAGTAGAAAATGAAATAGTTTAATAGAAGGTTTGGTTGAAATTAAAGTTCCCTAACATGTATATTGTTGAGATTTTTAGTGCTGTTGCAATTTGTCTTTGTTAAGATTCAAACGTTGATTGGTTTACCTACACAGTGGCTAAATCTTTTTTTAATGACAATTATTTCTTATCTGGTAATTAATTAAACTGTTTCAAAGCAAGTTATTTATTTCATTTAAGTGCTTACATTGCATTTCTATTTTTAAAATATTTTTTCTTATTCTTTCTTCAAGTTTTGAATCGCATTGAAAACCTTAAAGTCTCTTTACTTTACGTCGCCGTCAAGTGGTATAATACATTTTAATTTAAATATACGTAATTCTGAGAAAACGATATAGTAAAGTGATTTTTAAATGATCAAATTCTTTCGATTACATAAATTTTCCATAATATTTTATCAATAACAATTTGACATTGATGTTTTGTTTGAACTGAAATAAAATTATGTTAAAGTTAAATTGAACTCTTAAAACTAATTTCTGCGGCACGCAAACACAAACTACATGTCCATGTGGATTAGGAGTCGTTCATTGCCAAGGATTGGCTCGAAATTTACCCCGAAATACGTTACCGCGTCCGACTGGTCCTCCGCCGGGTACACCTCCTCGACCGCGCGCTTTAAAGAAAGGATTACCACGTGGAGGTCTTGGTGAACCCCGAAAATGATTCTGAGATGGATGGGGTGCGAAATTTCGTGGCGGTTGCTGAAATGGACTGCGCTGAAATCTCGGAAATTGCTGATGATGTTGAAATTCTGTAGGATGGCGAAATCCACCCGGTGGTGGCGGTAGTTGTTGATGATTCTCGGGTGGGCCGGGCATTCGGAAAGGCATACGAGGTTGCTGTTTCCAGGGATTTACTGGTGGTCGCAGCATATTGTTATTATGGATGCCAATCTCAGCGATATCACGGGTGGGAAGTTCTTCAAAGTTTGCAGGAAAACGATTACCTTGTGGTAATTGTTGATTTTCCCATGCTTTGTTGTTATTGTTAGGAGGTGTGTCCAGCAATGGTGGCCTATTGTTAGCTACGGGGATTAAATTATCACGATAGGGAGGTGGTTTCACAAGTGGATTCGTATTTTGTATATTTTCTTCTGTGCTTTGTGGAACATATTCTTCATCAGCGTCTTGTTGATTATCGTATTCTTCCACGTTTTGTTGTTGCTGACTATTCTCTTCTGATTCGCGTTCATGCTCTTGGTCATGCTTCTCGATTTCTTCAGATGCTACTTCTAATGAAATTAAAATGATTTTATAATAAAATTATTGTTATAAGTTATTGTAGGATTAAGCTGCAAGTATACAAAATATTAGAATAAAACCTTCTGACTGTTCGCTACAAGTCCGTGCTACTCTAACATGATTCTGTTTCAAATCGGCTTACATAACTAATAAATTTTAAATATTTTTTAACATTTCCAATCAGATGATATTTAAATTGCTTTTTTCATTGATGCAGTGCAAACAATTATACTCGTAAATCATATGCACATAAAGGTTCATTGATTTTTAGACAATTCAGTTCAACAATGTTTGGCGGAACCCAGAGTATGTGCATAATCACTTAATTATTTTAATGTATGCCATCAAAGTCAACTAGTAAATCAAATCGTTTCAAACGTGTCATCAAATATACATTCCCATCCAACCTAGGATGCTTTTAAAATGAATTATGTTCGAGAACTACTCATGGTATCACCTTGTTCTTTTTTGTGGGAACGCAAACGTTTGTTGAGTTCACTTGTAGCCTTAAAGTATAGCCTCAAAGTCAGTGAAAGAAATTCAAGCATGAAATTGTAGGCGATATACTCAAAAGACTGTACGTTGGCCGTTTGAGATGACTACGACATAAAGAATGAATCATTACCATTACCACTAAATTCTTGTTTAAAAAATGTCCTTACAATCTATTTAGGAGTTACAAAGGAGTAAAGAAGGACGCACAAGTAAAAGGGAACTTCATTCAACTTGAGTAAAGGACGAGGCTAATTGAAGAAATGTATTGGATGACCGCAGTTCCTACCCTAAAATGAAGGGTAAAAACTGTAAAGTTTTTCTCCAGTTTACCTGACTTCGTTAGTTGTTCGGTCACGAAGTATGTTTGTAAGAATGGAATAAATTATTATTCTTATTACGTTTGAGTTCGGCAATAAAACCATCTGTATTCGAGGCTTGAGATGGTTATATCGAGGAAAGTTTTCTCCACCAGGATTCAAGTTCAGTGTTGTACATTTAATTTACATTCAATTCTGAGTACAAATGTTCTTCATCAGCCACGCGTTTCCCTAGCGATAGTTGCCATTATTTCCCACCATCAAATTCGAATTTACAAAATGCAGGGAAAGAAGATTGGTTGGTTATGTTAAAGCGCTCGTAAATCACCATCGAGTTATTGACAAACTTGCTCATCACTATCCGATTGCGTTACACTCCTCTTCTTAAAGGAGAAGGAATATAATGATACTTGATATGTAAAGGATAAACTGGCGACTATCGACGTCAGAGGCACCCTCTACTTTTTAAGAAGTTCCGCATATTACTCAGTGATTGATTCACAGTATCAAAATGGACCTCCCATGGTCTTAGGGTGACACCATTCTATACTAAACCAAATTCTAAATACGTCCTATTGCGCATTTTTCTCTCAATTTTCGTGTATGCATTGCATCAAAGCTATGGCAATTATTTGTGGAAAATATAAATAATCTTCTCAAGAAGAAAAAAGCCTTCAAACCTCTAAAGATATCTTCAAGATCCTCATCTGACATATCCATGTCGATACTTTCAACCATATCGCTTGGATCATATCCATCCTCATTTTTTGCCGGCTCTGGAACTGACAAGAAATTATAAAAGCAATCCGATTTTTTTATCATTTTGTGTTATCTTACCTGATGTATCAGTTTCGGGTTGACTTTCCTGTGAACTGCTTTCCGAGTCCGGAACCTTATTATGGAAAAAAATGACAAGTTCAGGAAATAGTTTTAATTAATTTGAATGCAATTATTACTTGTGGAGGAAACGACAGTAATCCTGTTAGCATTGGGGGTGGTTTCAAAGGCGGATGTGGTGCTGGTGTAATTTGATTTTTGCTCTCACTTTTAGGTGGAGGTAACGTGCGATAATCAATATCTCCAGTCTCTGACTGTGGCTGTGGCTGGTTTACTATGAGTTTCACAGGCAATGGGGTTCGAAAATCCTGAGATAAAACCGAAACATCATTTAAAGGTAAACAAATGTTTGTTTAATTTAGTACCTTATCTTTGGGTGCCACCCAAGTCTTATTCGTCCTCTTATATTTCTCATCATTTTCTCTCGCTGTTGGTGAACCTGTCAGCGATATTAGATTCCTGTGGTCAATATCTAATTGACGAGGTTTGTCTGGTAACAGAAAAAATAAACATATTAAACACAAATGGGACACTAGAAAAGACTATCATTACTCGAGTTTAAATTCGAAACTATTGGTGGTACTATTGGTGGAACAGGTAAATGCAACTGACGATGATCAACATCTTGCATAGGCACCATGTCGCTGTCGTGTTCGTCATAGTCTCCAACGCTATCATCAAGGATACTCTCACGATCAAAGTGCCTCGGGGAAATTGGTGTATCAGTGCAATGATTAAAAGGATTCGATGTGTCCAAGGAGGTCCATGACATATCCAAATCCCAAGTCGAGTTGAATTCATCATTTTGAAGATTACCACCGCCGCCACTTAGAGATGGTGGCATTGGCGGTGGCATCAGTGGCATACTAGCATCGTAGCTATTATTTGAAGAATTCGAAATATAACTTGAATCGCTGGCATAGTTAGGCACCATGGGATTGTAACGATTTGACGAATGTCCGCCATACGGTAGCGACGAGGATGTGTAGTTTGATGCTGCTGGTCTTGCTAATGATGCATATTCCGGCTGACCCGATGGCATGGGCAGGGTTATACTGCTGGCGGAATAAGGATTAATAGAGCCCATTGGATTTAAGGGTTCTGGTTTATAGAAATCTGCGCCATTGAAACTGTCATTAAGTCCGTCGGGGTCAGATCTACTCGCAATAACTTCGATTGGCTGACCTAGAAAATAATAAAAACAATTTGTTATTGGTAGGCTTAGTGTGATGATAAAAACTAGAGGCAAGGATGAATCGAACGCACTTAATTCCTCAACATTTTTTTCGAGATAAAGTGTATTTATTTAGACTGATCGACACGAGATATCAAGATGTAGACGTTTAGAAACGAATGTTCTGCCCTACTCCGTGTCGTCTAAGTAAGCGTACGTTTTGTCCTGCTACAGAAAATCTACTAGAAACATTTAGTAATCAAGTAAGGAAACGAACGCTCCTTCTAATTCGACCCATATTAGGCACTTTACTGTGGAAAACATATCTGGCTGTAAGTCTTAGACGTTTCTTGAAATGAAAGCCACAACCCGGATGGTACATATTTCTCCGAACATCTCGGCACGTCGTTCTACCAATATACAATACTTACTTGCAGATAAAGCATTATTTTTCTTTGGACTCTCGTCTCGCTTGAAATCATTAATGTCAAATGGTAGTTTGCCGTCCAAATAACTCGTGTACCCATTGAAAGCACTTTTGAAGATATTCTACAACAAAATAAAACAATGTTAGTTGAAAAGAATACAGTCAATGCGAGCAAAATTAATTACCATCGATGCGTTCTGCTCATCAGGCAAATTTATATCTGAATCAGGCTCTGGTGAAGGCGCATTTATGTCAGGCGATGGCAGGGGACTAGGTAAGTTAGGTGTTATTTCATCCAGTCTTTTTTTAACCTGTTTTATTCGACTTCCAAAGTTCTTATATGCCTAAAATAAAATAATGAATATTAGTTTCAAAATTTATACATACATAATTACATTTTCCAACTTACACTAACCACCACCTTAACTTCTCCCCTTTGGCTGGCGTAGAAAGTTATCGCCGTTTCTAAGCTGGCTAGCACAGCTTTTCGACTTCGTATTTCGGCTAGTAAATGTTTTCTGTGGGTCTCTACGTTCGTAACATATCTGTCGAGTTCTTTCTCAACATCGTCTGAATGGCTTTTATCTAAATACATAAACTTACATTTATACGTACATACATACATACATTGTACTACAATTTGTTTACCTTTTAGCAATGTCTTAATGTTTTCAATATCACAATTAGGTGCCTTGGGCATATTTTTGAAACTTTTGTCTGTTGTCGCTGATAGCCCAACACAATCTCGTATATTTGAGATCAGTAAGGAGTTCTGTTAAAAAGAAATAAACTTTATGTGAACTCGAACAGTATTTAATTTAATTTTGTTTTTACTTGAAATTCATCAGAAGTCGTTTCTGCACTATTATTAGCCTGAGATTTTTTAGAAGGATTCATACTTAGTAGGCCGCCAAGGTCACTAAGGTATTCTTCACTGTAGATGCCTCTTTGTTCCCATATTTTAAATATTCGAAAAATCTTATTTCGAACTTTATCATCTCTGTAATTGGAAAAAAAATATTCAGTAAGTTAACTAATAGAAAATATTCTTCTTATAAATGTTAAATCCCTCAGTTTAACTCCAACTCAAGTTTAAGCCAAAACCATAATCGATTCCAGTTCATACCGAGGAAGAACCTACAGATATTATGTTATGATTTATCAGTCGGTCGAAACTGAGTGTTCTAGTGAAGTGTTTTTTATCTCGATAGGTCTCATCCGATGCTATCCACCTAAAGGCTTTCGGGCTCTTAGTCTCATCTTCGTATTGGAAAGGTATTGGAAACATATATCGGTCTTTATATCAGAAATACTGCCTTAATTGACCCCTAAATGACCATCAATTCGCATCTTGTTGGTACAATGAAAAAATCTCGATCAAAAAAGAAAACATACTCTGTGCCATGGTCGGCAGCTGATTTATTTCTGCGGCGGTGAATGGATTTGGCCACCTATATAACATCAAAAACACTAACTTAGTTGCTATCCTACCAACAATATGCGTCTAACACTTTATGCCAAGAAAAATCAATTTCTATTTCCTTCAATCGTTATTTCGAGTCGCAGAAGCTCTACATTTTAAAATCATGGACAATATGCGGAGCCAATAGAGCACATGGCAATTTTTATACCGAAAAGCTAGCTCCCCACATAGGAAGCAATCATCTCCTTTCATATCATCCACTCAGGATGGAATTTATGTACAACTACACGCGGTTTTATCACAAATAAGATAATTGGCTGAATGAATTTATTCAGTAATAGACAGTAATCAAAGCCAACATTTTGAAAGACTGCACTTTCATCGATAAAAAAAAATTTTAAAAAGAGATATAAGAAAAATAGTCGTCATTCACTTAGGCGTATGCGTAATTTTTGCCAAATTTTGTCTTGAGTCGAGTAATGAAACTGGGTGTTCTGTTCTGGTGTTGCACACTATTTACTTATCGAGGTCCAAAATGCTCATCACCGCATTTATCGCTCGGAGTTCTACAAAGCAAAAAGAATTAAAAACTGCACCAAAACCTGAGTCTAGTTCGACTATCTGTTGCAGGTCAACTACTTTGGCGCGACCACGTTGGTAGAAAGGATAACACCGCTAGATGTAAATTTCAGTGTATGTACATAGAGATCAGATTCTTTTCGAGGTACTATGCCTTCCAAAAATATTCAAGAAAAACTGACTTTAGAAGTTTTTTTTTGTTTTTTTTTTTAGAAACTGACCTATAGAGGAAGAATATTCTTCTCAACTGCTTCAAACTTTGACAGAGAATGTACCTCTGTTCGACGAATGATATGTCTCGCAAGATTTACTGCAGATGGTACTTTTCTGCCTCAGTTTTGCGCTTAGTGAGAGTTTTGAACATTAAAATGATGCTTCTGTCGTTTCTAACCAATTTGTAGAGACTTCCTAATTACTGGACTCAGGGCTGATGGTATTGGACTAAAATGCCTTTTTCATGGCAGTTCTACCATGTTTGTCAGATGCTCACGAGAGGTGGGACCGCGTTCAGATAAACGAAACAATTGAATGTTTGCTGGGAAAATTTGAGTAATGCATTTATAACGCCCCCGTCCCAACAAGACAAAGAAACGCAAGAAGTGTAGAGAATATTATGGTTTTAGCCGTATATTGTGATCCTTTAACTAGGAATAGCGATAGAGGGATTTGGCTATATTAGTGGATATTAAAATTCATCGACATACTAACATAGCATCACGAATAGAAGGTGCATAGCATATTTTTAAATGGGAAACAATCAAGCCTCGGGGTGGATTTGGAGATGCTGATCTAAATTACTAATTGTCAGCTACGACCTAACCAGTATGAATTGTAATAAACTTATGCATACATATGTACATACATAGATAAATATCTAGAGTAGTCAGGTTTCAATCAATACCAATAACAAATCAAAACTGATAAAGAGACGCAAAGAGAAACTTCAATCCCTAAGTTCGAATCTCAGCATTACACTCAGTTGGATACCAGGACGTATGAGATTCCATGGTAATAAAATGGTCGACGAACTATAAACCGGCCAATCGGCTCTAATGCTCCTTAATCTTCTTATGTCCAAAATTACATCGGACTTCACAACTCGTATTGCAACGCAGTCTCACCTCAAAAAAAGAAACTAGAGAACTTCTATTACTAAACAGATCACAGCTGACACTCCTTATATTCATGTAGATACATATGTAAACTCACAGGGCACAGAGGAATGAGAATTAGCAACACAGAACTGTTTATGTGGTTCAAATTCCACTGACACGAGTAAAACTGCGGACGTAAAGATCTACATAGTACACAAAAAAAAAGTGGGGAAACTTGAACATTTACGATGCACATATTTCCATTGTGAGCATATGTGTATGTAGAGAGAGAGAGGACCCTCCTCTTACCCACAAACTAACCACACATCGTTAATCGGTCTCACATCTACACATGTCTCAAAATTGAGACCAATACAACAAACCCCTAATGAGGCTCATATGTGTACATTTCTTTACTCAAATTTGAAACACGTTTATTTTCTTTCTTCTGATTACTCCCTGCGGATACAGGGAAATAGCGAATTCCTAAGATCCGATCTGTGGAAATGTAGAAAATGATTCCTAAAGAAGGCATAGTTCCTGGAACTGCACACACACATCTCGAAAACTTTTTTACTCAACATATCTTTTATGAATACGAGTGGAGGACTTTGTTGTTCGTGTATTCAACCACTTGTCGTGTGTTTACGTTTTAATCTGGTCTCGTGTGTTAGTTGTGCATATCTCGAATGATCATTCGATTATACGAATGCGCATGTTCCGAATTCGAGGCACTAGATCAAATATTTCTAATTGGTCGAGAGATCCAGTTACATATGAGAGAAAAATGAGACATTTTTTGAAGACCGGATTCGCAAAATGTCGAAAACAGCTGATGGGTTAGTATTTGATTTATTGGTTGACTATGCAGGGAGGAAAAATTATCAAATGTTCAATGGGTAAATGGGTCTTATTTTGTTTTACCTTAAAATACAAGTCTTTGGTCTTAAATCGAACGGAAATTATTTGAAAAAATAAGAAACCTTGTTTTTCTTCAGATTTGAATTACTGTCACAGCTCTACTCGGATAACACCACTGCCTATAGAAGCAATGAAGAGGCATTTGACATCCAATTGAAAAAGCCATTAGGAATCTTGTCAGATAAATGAGCCACCCTGACAAAAACCCTTAATTAAAATAAGTGTAAGCAATACCACACATTCAGAACACATGCAGAAACGGAGAACAAAATCTTATTCGAAGAAAACGGAAGATGCTGTAGTAGTGCTGATTTTGGAAAATGTTACCATATGTGTCAATCGTAAAATGATTTCTCACATCAATATCTTCCTACCCTCCAAACGTACAACCGTCGTCGGAAAGCAACATTTCGTTTTGCAAATTTTGCAGTCGTCCGTTGTGACAAGAAATATCATAAAGTGCATGTAAATGACAGATCGCACAGAACATTGTGATTTGGGCAGCATTCATCTTCTCCTAACGTTAACTGTGTGTTTTTGGCCAGAGAATTTCACCACTACCAAAGTTTTACAATAGAGATAGTCGTTAAAAAAAAACTCTTCGGCACTCAACACTTTTCTAAAGGACAGGACCTGTGAAATGGTTCGGTCAAAACGATGGACGACCATACTCATTTTCTTTAGACAACACATATGATTCCGCGACATTAAGGAGGATTAATAGAAAGTTTATTCGTGAAAGGACATTACTGTAAAAAAAATTATGCGATATAACGATTATACATAGTTCTTTCTCTCTTAGCGACTGTCGTTTGCTAATTATTTTCGCGATTTGAACTCAAACGATTGAGACTAAGAGATGTATGTACATAGTGATCACAAAAATGAGTTAGGAAGACAAACAAATAGCAAGATCCTTCAGTGAACAACTAAAACGCCTCCGAGACCAACAGACTTATTTGTCTAATTTCAGGAAAAAGCATATTAGACCCCTTTGGTTTGACGGAGAATGAATGAGAAGATATAATAACAAACCGGGATTCCAGGTTATTAACATGATTTGAGTCTAATCAGACGCTGCAGTGATGTCCTTCATTTCTAAAAAACTACATGATTTTGCGACAACCAATGCCGTAATATAAAGTGACCCAAACCCAAAAAAAAGGATGCACTTACCGAACCATAGTTGTAGCTCTCTGTAAAGCTGTCGCCCAGCTTTCCACAAATTCATAACGTTTCCGCTTGCTATATTGTATCACGTCATTGGCCAGGTAAAACAACACCAGTCGATGTTCCACTCTCACTAGAATGCATGAAACACAATCTTATAAATTTCAACATTTCTACAAAACATAACAACCAATGCAAATACCTTTCTTAAAAACATTCAACCAACTCGCTACGATTTTCTTGTGATGCGCCCGCTGTTGTAGACACCAAGAGGACATTTGTTGTATCCCTTCTTGTGTATCCTTGAGGTTCTCCAACTTAGACTCAAACTGATCCATATCAAAGTCCTTCTTCATACTTGTCATGTTTTTCTTTTTCACCCTTTATCTTAAATTACTTATTAAGTTGACACTTTCCACGGACGAGGTATGCGGCTTCGAGCGCAATTACCCACGCGAAACGCACTTCTTCACACCGAAAGCGTTTTATGTGTTTAAACAATAAGACATTCAAGTGGTATCACATGAATATATGTATTTATAGTTTGCAATAGTAGCTTACTAACCGATTGTAATATTTTGTTTAACGCGGCAAATCTAATGTTGACATCTTTAGACCGTTTGCGGGACAGAACCCACACGCGTTATAACTTTCTTTAGAAGCATTCCACTAACCGAAAAATAAACAAATCATATTGGTAACTAAGTGTAAAAGAGCGGCGACGGAATTTAGTATTAGTTTGTAGAATTAATTTGTGGTTTTATGTGCAATACTTGTAGGAAACTATGCAGCCTTCTCTTTACCGAAAATAATTGCACGCCATGTTTTTTTTTTTTTTTTGTAACTTCACTTCTAAATATACATAGTGCTGGCGGTTGTATTGGAAACTTAGATTTTGACATCAGGTTTGAGAATGTGATAGAACTACAGCGCCAGTTATTCAACCAGTGGGGAAATATAAAACTGAGAGGTATGAACCGTTAATTTTGAAAAAAATGTTTAGGGATGCTGTTAATTAAGTTATTCGAGAAATCGATAAGGAATCAACTGCAACTGAAGGTCGAGGGACAGTCCGAGGGAAACATTGCAATAACCGAGGGAAGGTAAAGCGAACGCTATAAACCTGGAGAGAAAAACAAGGTAAAGGCTTAGTGTTAAACGTTAATAGTGGAATGGACACTAATGATGTCGATCGCATTATCAAAGACTCCTATCTCTCCATCTATGCCAATGAGATGAAAATCTTCATATCTTCTACCACCGATTCTTGCTTTCTCCAAGAAGACCTGAAAATTTTTTATCTGGTATCAGAAAAATCATCTCAAACTTAACACTAGCAAAGGTCAATTCATCACATACTCCCTTAAACGCCTTCCACCACTCCACAGGGATTACTTTCTTTGCAACGATCCTGTCCCTTCAGTCTCATCGTTGTGCGGCTTAGGTGTTATCTGTAAAACGTTGTTCTGAGGAATTTTCAGACCCCTACGTTACAAAATCTGTCTTGAATGCTCCGTTTGGCAAACAATATGGAAAACTCGTTTGACTTTCACTGCAGCAGAACCACCCTTCGGACCAACCTTCAGTATCGCTCCAATTCTGCCTAGTCACTGTCACACATCTCACAAGTGTCAGAAATATTTTTGCACTTTACATTTTATAATTTTTTTGCTGAATTCTGCCAATATGAACGGAATGCTGTCATTTTCATAACACACTTGAATACACCCATTTCGGCGCTGTCGGCTCTGTGTCTGTTGTTGGTCTTGTTATGTCAGTTTTTAACTTAAGACACAACACGTGGATTTGAAAACAGTGCTGATTTTTTTGAGAAAACTAATTTTAACATGGATTCAGACAGTGATTCTAGCTTTGATGAAGAGCCACAGCCAAGCACCAAAAAAACCATCAAAGATACTACACAGGTTGAACCTAAGACCGATTCAAATGTCGAGGAAAGTGGAGCGGAATCAGCTGAAGAAGACATGGATGGCGATGATGACGAGGACGACGAAAATGAAGTCCGCATACCGGTCATAAACCCTTGCAGTTTAATGCGAAATAAAGAAAAACGAAGTGCTTTATACAAAAAACTTCAACAAGAAAAGAAAAAGAAGCAAAAGGCGGCACGTAGAAAACGTAGAAAGGAAGGAATACCCGCAAACCCTGGCCACACAATTGAAAGTCTACGAGAGGCGGATCAAACTGCAGTCACAAACATAGAAGATTCCGACAATGAGGAGTTGCGTAAGGAGCTTGAAACAGATGATTTTAGTGCATACTTCGAAGGAACGTACGAACCGAAAATTCTCATCACCTTCGCTGATAATCCTGTAACATTGACCAGAAAATTCGGCCTAGAATTGTCGAGAATATTTGTCAACGCTCTGGTTAAGATTCGTAACAAATCTTCAGTTAAAAAAATCGTACAGAGTGCTATACGTGAGGATTTCACTGATGTGGTAGTCATCAATGAGGATCGAAGAAAACCCAATGGCTTGCTGGTCATACATCTGCCTAATGGACCGACGGCACACTTCAAATTAAGCAACGTTAAGATAACAGAACACCTTCGTCGTGACCATAAGGAGATTACAAGGCACCGACCTGAAGTGATTCTGACCAATTTTACAACACGTTTAGGTCTGACCGTGGGCAGAATGTTGGGAGCTTTGTTTCATCATGATCCCGAATTCAAGGGTCGTCGTGCTGCGACTTTTCACAATCAGCGTGATTACATTTTCTTTAGACATCATCGATATGAATTCACAAAGCAGGGAAAAAAGGCAAAGCTACGCGAACTGGGACCGAGATTCACGCTAAAACTGCGTTCCCTACAAGAGGGAACCTTCGACAGCAAGACGGGAGACTATGCCTGGATTATATCAAACAAGCGACATGCAATGGAATCAAGGAGAAGATTCTTCTTGTAATATACAAAGTTTTACTTCCGAATACAATAAAAGTAGTATATTTTATTTTGATAATATTGTGCGTTTCATTCTTCTAAAACCTAAATAGGTATTCGGGGAACTTTCAATGTTTACTGAAATTTTTTGTCACTCCTTCAGCTGTTCTACTAGATCATGGAGTTCCTCTTACGTTTAAATTGTACAAAGGTATGTTGCTCTTGGTTCGCCGAACTGTTGTTCTGCGAAAAACAAACCAACAACTTATCGAGAGGTTAGGTTAAGAGGAGTTAATGCAAAACCTCTCCACATTTCAGTTTATTGTAGACAAAGGGCGCTTTTACCGCTATTTTTTTGTGAAAATATCCAGAGGGCCCGATCATGGTTTCAAGGGCAGCAGTGGGAGTAGTTCTAATTGCGCTAGTAGTCCCTATACACGCCCGTCGTTGGACTCTTGTAGGGATGTACAATTTAAGAATTGGTCTGACTTTGGCAGTGTACATCCAGTGGATGGTGGCAGGTTTGGGGCCTCCATTTCCTGCCTTCTATTATATTGTGGATCCAATTCAACTTGCGATCCTGTATGCACCCAAATTATCTGATATTTGTAGTGGTATTTCATTCGCTCTTTTAATTGTAGATTTGATGACATCAAAATTGGATGTCCAGCAGTTCATTGTTCGATCGAAGATGTGATCTTAGTTTAAAACCACTTACATATCCTAGAAATTAATTATTTGCGGCAATTTCGCAACAGTTACAGCTGGTTACAGCCTTTGTTGCCATTGTAACCGTGTTGTTCCGCTTAGGGTGTTGTTCGGATGAGTTTTTTTATAATTGCCTTAAAGTGGTTACCTTATATAATGCGGCCAAGGTCGTCTCCATACACTGCGCACGTACATACACGTGCAACACGTCTCATTCACTACTTTTACAATGTCATCTATAGCAAAATAAATTGGCGTTACCAATTATTTTGTTTGGCTATAAGGCCTGTAATGTTAGTCATTGCTTACGTAATTGTAGTTTTAGAATGAATCATCAGCTACACATAGGATGTGCAGCGTCCTTTGATGTGGATTTCTCTATTCTATTCTGTTTCCAGTTACCTAAACCAAGGGTATTGGCACCGCAATCGTACTACATAAAGGAGGGTGGGGTGACTCTGCCGTCTCAAATCTGGAGAGTTTAGCGCCAAAGTTAAAACTTATTCTGACCATCCACTGTAATCCAAATCAAAGCAACAAATACCAACTGTTCGCCATTGCCTTTCATTACAAACAAAGTTATATACTTTCAAATATCTTTATCATTTTATTGTGTTTGCTCTATTCATCAATCACCAGTGTTTAATAAAAATTTAAACTAAAACATTACAATTTCCACGGGGATAAAATTAATCATTTTAACATATAAAAAATTACATCCTCCTTTTAAGTGCTTTTAATACTACATCATGGGACATTGAGGATTGGCAGCAGCGGCAGGATCTAATGCTGACATATCTGCCAGCTCACCCACAATTTCCTCTGGTGGCTGACCGAATTCCTGAAGTTTTCGCATATCTTCCATGACGAGCTTGTAATTTTCTCGTTTTTCTTTGGGTGTTTCGTCGGGTTTTTGTGATTCCAAACGATTGCAAATCACTTTATAAAGATCTAGCTGCTTTTCGTATCTAATAAAAATAAAACGATTTATCTTAGAAATTAATTCCTTTCCTTAGGTATGTAACTTACCTTTCCTTGTCACTGGGAGAAATTTTATCACCATTTTCTTCCAAGTATTTTGGGTATTTTTCGAGCAAATCCTTAATTCCCGGCAATAAGATTTCAGCCGAGAGCAAACTTTGCATCATACCCTCCATGAATGGCAGGAATGGGTTCTCATCGCCCTCAGCACCCTGTTATCAATTTAAGAATTCAATTAATAGGCTGGAAGGCATAATATTAATAGGAAGATTGAATTTTAAACAGAAACTTGTATCCGTTAGCGTTTACTTCTACTAGAAGAACAATGCAGGGTAGATTAATTTCCAGAGTCGGATGTGGTTCACAGATTTAAAGTTTTTTTTTAAAATTATAACGCGTCGCGCGTATCTCAGTTGGCCATCAATCGCAGAGGAATTGCTTAAAATTTCTCCTTCTCCTTTCTCGCTTCTCGACCAATTAGTAATCGTCACCAAGCAGAGTCTGTAAACCTATCATGAGTCCTGTCATCTACTCATAGCGAGTGTTTTATTTGCCGTAGTCATGGCATTGGCGGTTTTTGAAGTTTGCAAATAAACTGAATGACTGCGCCTTCGATCCATGGCATCTGCTAGGGTATTAAATTTTTCCTTCTAAGTTCTTCAATAATTTCGAGTTGGTTCTCGGGTTTTTCTCATGTCATTAGAACAGCTTAATCGGGGAGCACAGTTACTGCTGTTGCCTTGCATTTCCGGTGCCGAGAAGTAGTCCTTGAGTGTAGCAAATATCATTCGTTCTAGATCTAAATGTACTTAGCTTGATTTTCTATCAAGATACGCTGACGTTTTTTCGCACGTGGCTTCAAAACAAAACCAACATCAACATCACTTCATCGTGACATCAACGATTAAGCTTTATAATTGCCTTATTAGTTACTAGATACCATCTAGATAGTGTTCGGTGATTATGACTTATTCTTCTTCTTAAAGTTCCTCTCCGCTGCGCAGGCTGGAGATCATCGTTTGTAATGTGTATTTATTTGTGACTCGTCTTATTTCTTTTTGATTATGACTAAAACTCATAAAAACAAACAATCACAACACAAAAACATACCTCTTCCATACCGAGTCCCGAAAATAATTTGGCCACGTCTGCCTCTGAAATTCCTCCTTCTAACGAATCCGATGCCTCATTTAAACCCTTTTGAGTAAACAACCTTGATTACTTCTCACAATAACATTTCAATTCCGATTAGTTCAACCTTCAGCGCATCCGATATACTATCCGAGTACTTCTTAACTTCTTCATCGCTCGCCGTACTCTCACCTTGAACTGCGATTGCTGTTGCTTCAGCCATTTTTTTGAAACCGGCCATAATCTGTTCAGTCAATTGCTCTTCACCTCCATCTGTTTGACCAACAAGTGCGTTCATTCGTTCGCTAAACAATTTCGCTTGTTCCCTACAAAAAAAAAACAAAAAAACAATAAAGATGCAAATATGGTTTCAATGATTATAGGGTCAAAATTATCACTCATTAAGCGCGACAAAAATATGAATATAGACAAGACAAAAGTGATTACATGAAAAACGCATTTTGGTCGTCAGTGTCAGCGACTGTAGTATCTGCTTTTGATGATTGTGCGGTCTGTTCTGATTTTTCAAAGTCTTTTAACGCATCTATAATGTTACATAATGAAATTTATGTTTAATTTAGATTCCAAGGGTTGCTTACCATCCAAAAGTTCATTGAGATCGTTGTCGTTTTTAGCAACATTGTCTTTCTTGTCGTTTGCAGACATGTTACTTAAATTTATTGATATTGTTGTGTAGAAGGTAATTGAAAAGAAATTTGAAAGAATTGGGATTGAACCTAGTCTATACAATTTGGTTAACACCGATCGCAGACAGCCAACAGTAATCGTGTGACACGAACGACAGAAAATCCGTCATTTAGATTTCAGGTTCGTGTGACAGTTCGATGATAATTTTGACAATCAGAAATAAGTGTACTTCTAGTTGGGATTTTAAACTATGATTCTTGCAGTTTTGGTTGAGTTCAGTGAAATCATGATTTCGGAGTACAAAGCACGAGAACAAGTATAAGCAGATGATGAACCTTGTGGAAAATGCGCCACCTCAACCAATGCAGAGCTGGGCATTCAATGAGAATGTGCTCAGATGATTCGTCATCATCTTTCGAGCAGAACTTACATTCTAAGCCTGGGCACAGATTGAGTTTGTTCAGGCCTGTGGCCTGTTAGAAAGCGTACCCTTTCCCTAAGCTAAGAATTTCCTTGTAGGAATAAAGCTTTTGGACTGTCGTAATACCTGAACATTTTTCCAATGGGTTAGACGAAGTTTTTGTTCCTACACGTACATATTTAAGTCAGTTGTATCACAATTGTCGTGCATCGTAACAGTATTTAACTCATGTAGAGTATCGAGAGTTTGGTATTGTGTCCAAAGCCACCAGCACCCACTCCAGAGTCCCTTTTCCATCCGTCATTAAACCAGATCAGACCTATAGGGTTCAGTGCCGGAAAACCATTAGACCAGTCGCCACGATCTAATATTTTTATCTCAAATGACCTACCGAAACAGTATTCCCTGTATAATGTCGGGGATAGTGCAGAACATGTCTCTTTGTGGGATTGAGTAAAGAATTTTGAGGTGTCCCACATGGTCACTTGGCTTATACTTGTATTCTAGTTGATAGCGCATCTAGCAGCCGTCTTCTAATCTAATGAAGATTTGTAGAGGCACGAACCGTAAATATAACAAATTTTCACATATTTCTCATTTTATTCAAAACAAAATCTATTCATCACTGAACTTAAAAATTTCGGAAAATATATGTCAAAAGACTGTTATGACAATTCGTTAAGTTATAGCAGATTTACGTGGCACATAATGACAGATCAATTTCGTTCATTCGACACTCGACACTTTCGAACAGAACAAGTTGGAATATAATTCTTGGCTGCAAAATAGTGTCTCTGACGTGGATATCTTCGATAAATGAAAATTGCCCAAAACAGCATCGAAGCCCTGGCAAAATCTATCCAAAACTTCAAATCTCCCTGAAGGACTTATCGTTGGAAACCACTAAAATTGGTTTATATTATCCACGTTAGCGGAAATCAATCGTTTCGGTGGCCAATTTGTGTGACAACATCATCGATAAGACGTGTTAGCCACCGTGTAACGAGTGGTGAAAGTATTGATAATACTCTGTGATTTTATGTGTTATTCAATTTAATAGTGAAGCAAATAAATAAAAACATGAATCCTTCAGCATATGGGCAGAATTACCCACCCCAAGGGTGGCCACAACCACAGCAGCAGCAGCAGCAACAACAACAGCCACCTCAAGTTGGTGGTCCACCAACATCAATGCCACCACAGTCCCAGGGAATGTTGAATGGCAACTATCAACAGCAGGTAAGTTGCACATTACTTTATATATATGCTGAAGTGGTCAACAAGTTACGCGTTTCAGTTGGTAAACTCGATAAGTGGGATGTCGGTGAACCCCATGAAGGCTTATCCCACCGCTGGTGGGAATATGCCCCCACCGCCAATGGGTAATGGGCCAAGTGCTGGTGATGTTTCACTTGGTAGGAATAACAACATAGTACCGAATAATAATTCGGTGGGTTTAATGGGTTATCCGAATGGACCGATGCCACCAACATCCATTTCTCAAAGTGCTGGTGCACCTCCTCCACCGCAAGGACTACCACAAACGTCACAAGGGGGTCCATCTCAAAATTCAATGCTTCCACCAGGATCGCAGCAGCAGGGAAATCTTCCGCCTTTGCAACAACAGCAAGTAATCCCTCAATATCCAGGATTAATGAAACCTGGACCACCGGCCGATCCATCGAAACCAGTTGAAAACGCCTTTCCTCCAACGAATCATTCCGCTCAACAGGGGCCGGCTCAGATGACTGTTAACAGTGCTAATATACCAGGGATGCCACATATGCCTCCACCAAAAACTGTAAGTATGCACTAACTATAGAATACTGCCTTAACTCAACGATGACGTATGACTTTCGCTTTTTCGCTTTTGTTGCTGAACAGGTCTCTCTATCTACCGCAAATCTTTATTTTCACTCTCTCTCTTCACCTCACTAGAAGATGCATCGGTACATCGTTTCAATGAGAATTCTAATTAGGTCGTGTTCCGGTTTTGTTTTGTGTGGGTTCGTTCACTTTAGCCCTTACAGCAACCCATTGCTATTTAGTTCGCCTGTTATCAATACCCTACGCATGGTGGTATCTTGATTTGAATTCAGGAAATCAACAAAATGCCTCCGTGAAACCGAGATCGAAAGCACTTTAATAAATCCCCAATAGGACCAGACTAACATTTTTGAACCAACCGGTCAAAGTTTTCCAGCTCACACGCAGAAACACATCCACACCCACTTCGCTTTTGAAAGCGGTCAGCATCTATATAAGAAAATAAAAAAAGCCCAACACAGTAGCAAAGTTTTATACAAACAAATCGTCTTCATTTATTTATTAGTGCTTCCGATAAGCTACTGATAAGCCCATTGCTGTATAATTAAATTCGAAGTTTCGCAAGAGACATACATACCCAACAGTGAATATCGATAACCATTTCTTGCAGCCACAATCAACTATGTATGCATGCATATGTTCAAACCGGTAAGAGATTAGATCTGCAGGTACACTTGCTGTAGACTCAATGTATACTGTGAACTGTGTGCTCACACAATAATGTTTATTTAATTGATTTCCGAAAATGTTGATGTTACTCAGCATTTTTCAGACTTTTATTTGATTTAGAAGATCTGCGAAGCAAAATAATTTGGTTGAGAGAATGTTTTTTTTTAAATCTAGTATCAGATTGTCACACCAACAACCACGCGAGAGCAATATGAACGTTGCTGTTTAAATGAAACCAACTTCCTTTTGACATATTCCTCGGAATCTTTGCATTTTTTGAAAATTTATTTAAACTTCTGTACAGAACAGAACAACGCAAATGAGAAGTGGGAGAATCAATTAGAACAAAACAGTGCATTTAAAGTATTCTTCACATCACCTGTTCTTTACAAGTGCTATCGTCATCAATTTGTAATATTTTTTCTTTAATTTATCACACAATTAGAGCAAAGCAATTGCAAACATGCATAAATAAATAAATTTAAGACCACAAGCAATCGTAAGCAATTTTAGGCGTGAAATTCTAGTTCTGAACAGAGCCCGAGGTGTGAAAACAACGTTTGTGCTTCTTTTTTCGCTCTAAGGACGATCAAAACGCTCTATCAGCTCGATATGAAATCACTTAGCATCTCAAGTTAAACTCCAGTAGTTAAAGGGCGTATTTTTTAGTTATTTCACTGCTTCACAGGACCAAAAGCAAGAATTTTCGATCAATTTGCCAATCGTATGGGAGTTTACTTCTCAATCAATCGTTTTTCATGAAGAGTTCGCTCTGAGCATGCTCTGTTCAGAGGGTACTCGACATGTACAGGCTTTGTTCGTCTTGTGTGCTTCATGTGTGGTGTCTGCTCTTAAGGGTTGTTCGCTTTTGCTTATCCCAATTTCTATTTGCAATCAACCACCACATATTTATTCTTTCTCACTCACCATCTTTTCGATCGTCTATTGCTTAACATAACCATTTTCAAACGTTTGCGTTTCAAATGAACGTACAAGCTTTGGTTTATACTTTGTTTCATTTAATAGTCATCACCATTTATGCCACCACAGGCGGGAGAACCACCAAAACCACAAGACATGCAGCAAAAGCCTCCAGTAGCTTCTCAATTTCCACCTCAACCGCAAATGCAGCAAAAGTATCCAACTCAAGCAATGCCCCCATCATCGCAACCAGGTCCAATGTATCCACCACAACAAAATCCAATACAGCGGCAGCAACAACCACCACTACCACAACAGCAGCAACAACAGCAACAACAACCAATGCAATTTGGACAGATGCCACCGAGGCCAGGTCAACAAATGCCTCCACAACCTGGACAAATGCAAATGCCCCCACAACCTGGACAAATGCAAATGCCTCCACAGCCTGGACAAATGCAAATGCCTCCGCAACCTGGTCCATTACCACCTCAGCCAGGTCAAATGCAAATTCCACCTCAACCAGGTCAGCTACCACCTCAACCAGGACAGCTACCACCTCAACTTGGGCAAATGCCTCCTCAACCTGGCCAAATGCCATTTCAACAAGGATCTGGACCAATGCAGTATCAACCAGGCCCAATGCCTCCACAACCGGGACAAATACCATCATACCCCTCGCAGCCGGGCGCGATGCCCATGCAGCCTGGCCAGCAAATGCCTGGAAGAGGCTTTAATGTAATTCAATGAACCTAGTTTCTCTATAAATCATTACGGGAAATGTTCTTGTTTTCTTTAGCAACCGCCTGGCATGTACAATCAACAATATCAACAGCAACCAGCTGCAATGCAACGTCGTTTGGATCCCGATCAGATGCCAAATCCCATTCAAGTTATATATGAAAATCAGAGAAATGCTGGTGGTGCATTTGTGACCAATCAACCTGGTTTGCTACCGCCATTGGTCACTACGAAATTCGTCGTCCAGGATCAGGGCAATTCAAGTCCACGTTTTGTTAGGTAAATGTAATCTCAAACCAATAAAATTTTTCATTTAAATCACACGTTCCTTCTAGATCTTCGTTATACTGCGTTCCATCGACATCAGATTTGTTAAAAACAACAGCTTTGCCATTCTCATTAATCGTTTCACCATATGCAAAGACCGTTGAAGGAGAATACGATGCTCCTATTGTTGATTTTGGTGAATTGGGACCGATTCGATGCAATCGTTGCAAAGCATACATGTCGCCAAACATGCAGTTCATTGATGCTGGCCGTCGATTCCACTGTTTGATGTGCAAAGTATCGACAGAAGGTGAGTTAATTAAAAAAAACCCCTTGGATAGGATTCTGTAGCTAAGTTCACGAACTGAAAACACATTTTTTTTATGTTTTTCAGTTCCTACTGAATACTTCCAACATCTCGATCATACCGGGCAGCGAGTAGATAAATATGAAAGACCTGAGTTAGTTCTGGGAACATATGAATTCGTTGCCACAAAGGATTATTGTCGGGTAAGTGATTCTTATTTTCCTTTGTTGTTATGCTTTTTTTTTCATTTATAAGTGTTTCATTTCAGAATAATATTCCGCCAGAAATTCCAGCATTTGTTTTCGTTATTGATGTTTCTTATAATAATATTAAATCCGGACTGGTTCATCTCCTTTGTCAAGAAATTAAAAGAATCCTAAGGCATCTTCCTGTGGATCAAGGTCAAGAGAAATCAAAAATGCGTGTTGGATTCATTACGTACAACAGCACTGTTCATTTCTATAACATCAAGAGCAACTTGGCTCAACCACAAATGATGGTTGTTGGCGATATTAATGATATGTTCATGCCGTTGTTGGATGGTTTCCTTGTTGATCCAGAAGAATCTGAAGCAGTAATTGACGCACTAATGGAACAAATACCAAAAATGTTTGTCGACACAAAGGAAACTGAAACTATTTTACTTCCAGCTATTCAGGCTGGTCTAGAGGCACTTAAAGCATCAAATTGTGCTGGCAAATTACTTGTATTCAATTCGTCTCTTCCAATTTGTGAAGCACCTGGAAAACTTCGAAATCGTGATGATCGTAAACTCTTAGGTACAGAGAAGGAGAAAACGATACTCACACCACAGACGACTGCATATAATACATTGGGTCAGGAATGCGTACAAGTTGGATGCTCAGTCGATTTGTTTCTGTTTAATAATTCTTACATTGATATCGCTACAATTGGACAAGTATCACGTTTAACAGGTGGAGAGGTATATAAATACACGTATTTCCAGGTAAGATGATCGCTTAATCGCTTCACTGCAAAGATTCAATAAAATTATTTTCCAGGCTGAGCTTGACGGAAATCGCCTCATAGAGGACTTGATAAAGAATGTTTCGCGTCCGATTGCTTTTGATTCAGTGATGCGTGTAAGAACTTCGGCTGGCATTCGTGCAACCGACTTTTATGGTCATTATTTCATGTCCAACACGACTGATGTTGAATTGGCAAGCATTGGTGAGCAACATTTTATTTAAAATGCAAAAGAATTGATTAATTGGTTTTGTTTTATGATTAGATTCCAGCAAAGCAATTGCAATCGAAGTCAAGCACGACGATAAATTGCCCCCAGAGGAGAATATCTATCTACAGATCGCTCTTTTGTACACATCCTGCGGCGGTCAACGGAGACTGCGAGTCTTGAATTTAGCCCTCAGAGTAACTACAACAATAGCTGACGTCTTCAAGAGTTGTGACTTAGATACAATAATATTATTCTTCGCCAAACAATCTATGTTTAAGCTGATGGAGCTCACACCTAAGGCCGTTAAAGATACTCTAATACATCGATCCGCCCAGATTTTGGCCTGTTATCGAAAACATTGTACATCGCCAACATCGGCGGGACAATTAATTTTGCCAGAGTGCCTAAAACTACTACCACTCTATGTTTCGTGTTTAATTAAAAACGATGCAATTTCTGGAGGCTCAGACATGACAACCGACGATCGCTCATATGTTATTCAATTCGTACTATCGATGGATTTGCAAATGTCTGTGACCTTCTTCTATCCAAGATTCATTCCAATTCATAATGTAGAACCTGATGAGAACGATTTGCCGCTACCAATGCGGGTTACCCATGAAAAGATGTCTGAAGATGGCGCTTACATATTAGAGAATGGAATCTATTTGTTCTTATGGTTGGGTCAGTCCCTGCCACAATCATTCATACAGCCACTATTCAGTGTTCAATGCACACAACAAGTGAATTCAGAACGTTTCGCTATTGTCGGTGATAATCCGCTAGCGAAGCGTGTACAACAAATCATTGATACAATAATGCACGAACGAACGCGATACATGAGGGTAAGGGATTATATTTATAAAATTTCTGAAATTTTGCAAGTATTTTATAAATTTTACTTTTAGGTGACATGCGTGCGACAAAACGACAAACTTGAGAGTGTATTCCGGCATTTCCTTATCGAAGATCGTGGCACAGACGGTTCAGCGAGTTATGTCGATTTCTTATGTCACATGCATAAGGAAATCAAAGACTTGCTCAGTTAGCCTTATACTACTAGGAATAGTTTTAGCCAACATCGTTTGAATTCCGAAGTTGAAGTGCCCGCAATGTGTCGAAGCTACTCACAGAATAGGGCGAGGCAACAGCGCTTTCGCAAAGGATATGGTAAATTGTTTTAGGTTGATATTCAAATTTATTATTATGAAAAATGAGAAGAAAAAATATACACACACATACATATATGATATAATTTTAATGAGTTGAAGATAAACTAACGAGATGGCGGACATGTAAGAATCGAAACGAATTAAACAATTTATGTAATTATAAAATGCAAGAAACAAATATACATAAATATAATTATTATTACATACATACATTATATCTGAAGCGTGTTTTCTTTTGTATTTAGTTTGGAACAACAGGTGAATGGATTTAAGTAAACAATTTTGGGCAGCAAATATCCATAACATAACAGTGAGAAAACTCCTTAAAACACCAAAATCATTAACATATAATTGAGCAGGGTGTAATTCGGGAAGAGGGAAGAAAAAGCATTCTGGCACGGAACACTCAGAACTAAAGTTTACTCCAGAAGAATTACTTAAGATCTATAGTTTTACTAGTCCGTGCTTTCAAAAAACATGATGGAGTGTGTAGAAGTAAATAAAATGAGATCTACTGTGCTACCTTCTAGAGTACACACTATCACTCCATGCCTACTCCAAGTAAACCGATTTCACAAGTGAGTAGCCACAAAACTATGAATTTGTGTATCCAAACCGCGACTCCTTAATCTATTTTGACCAAAAATTTGATTAATCCCCACTTTACGATAAACTGAGAAGAACCAAACTGTAAAGATGTCAATAAAAATAAATTGCCTACAAATGGTACAAATGAACATAAGTATGTTAATAAATTTAACATACAAAGGAACTTACTTACTTAGGTTTACAGTTTGGGTTTAACCTGGGCCTCAACCAACAAGGCTCTCCAGTTATCCCGGTCCTTAGCTAACTGCCTCCAGCCGATTAAGGTCCCTTTCTACTTGTGCGTGCCACCTAAGGCAAGGTCTTCCTCTACTGCGTTGTTCCTCGGGGTTTAATTCGAAGATGCTGCGAGCCGGAGCATTCGCTCTACATGTCCTATCTATCTCAAACGACTGATTCGTATTTTTAGGTTGATGTCACGGTACAGCTCCTCCTCCGAAGCAAGTCAACGCAAACGGGACCGTAAATTTTACGAAGAATCTTTTTCTCTTTCGGAGCGACTGAGGATCTCTTCATTCGCTTTAGACTGAGTCCACGCTTCAAAGGAACTTAAGTAAAAAAAAAAAAAACAAAAAAACGGGCGCGTTCCGGGTTTTAGGCCTACTTTTTGAAGTAAGGCCCAACAAATGGGAAACTGACTCAAAAGGTAGGTGACATTTCATGTGTCACACCTCGCATCCTCATTTCTAGTTTTGACCTTGGATAAAGTGTGGACTGTGCTTGTCAAAGGCTTTTTTGGAAAAAATAAACGATAATGAAAGCGAGGTCTCTTTATTTTTTCCAGAAATGTATGAAAACACTTCTCATATTGATCACCTATTCGTATCCTCTGATTGTATCAAGTCGTAGACCACTTCATTGCAATTTATTTATTCAAATTATAAAGCATAAGCGACCAATATGTACATAAAATACTAACCGATGAGCTGATTCTTCACATTTCAAAAACTGACTTAAAATGTAGGGAGAATTTTCTTGCCTTTGAATCCAATCCACTACCTTAAACTTTTGAGTCAAATTTGAATCTTTCCACCAATCAGAAACATTTGACTACCTAGTGCCGAAATTCGGAACGCGCCCACTGACACTGATTAACCACGAATGTTACAAACTATCAAACTTAATATACCGTAAGGATAGTATGTATATAAAGAAGACAACCATGTCATTTATAGATATAACTAAAAGATTTTGTTGCAGAAGTCTATGGGATCTAGTTGTTCACTTTTGTGCATTCTGTTAAGTCTCCAAATATTAAGATAACAACTGGCAACCCCTGACGAAATGTTCAAGCTCCGAATGCTATACAAGTCAAGGTACACAGCATCCGGAGTTCACCGTGCAGAGTTGAGAGTCGGAGCTGGTAGATAGTGCATAATGTATTGATGCTATAACAAACTCCGTCGAATAATCGTTAACAAACACCATCTACCTAAGCATATCCATTGCACTCTAAACAATGATAACATTTGTAACTCCTTTTGGATGAAAACAATAAACATTTCTGAATGAGCTGTGATAGCACGTTCTTGTTACATTTACAAGTCAGTTTAAGAAGTGTTACGATAGATAAGAAAACTCATAAATGTCATAGATAAGTGTCAACAGTTTCTTACTGTATTTTATGAGATGTTCATTGAGATTTGTCCCATGTCAGGTATACAGTATCATCATCAAGTCAAACAGGGTAATCTACCTACTCTACCTACGATTAAGAGATTCTGTATTGAGCGCTACCACACTACCGAGAAATTTTATAGATAGGATGCCAGTATTTATTGCAATTAAGGATGGGGTAAATGGTAATAAATTTAGTTAATGGAGTAATTAGATCAAGCCGTTGTTGACCAAATATTGTCACCGGATCTCGTGGTACTTCAGAAACGTGCTAAAATATAGAGATCATTTGACGCGGTGTGGCGGCGGTCTACCTATTTAATTTGTACTGACTTTCGGAAGAGTGTTTGAGAGGATTTCTAGGAATCCCGAAGAGTAATAGAGGTGAGGTTGTTATAAAGTAAAAACACTTATGTAGGTAGGACTGGCACTTTTATTTATCTGACGTATTTCAGAGAAGGTATGCAGATGCAGTAGAAATAAAGGATTGCTATAAATTTGGTTGGTTATGGCATATTTGTAATTACTGGGCCAGCGAACTATAGACCCAGTAATCTCAGACTTGATTGGATTTGTTTAAGACGTCACACATCAACTTAGAACTGCACTGTCCTTTAAAGGTACTATCGCAATGAGGGGTTTTATATCCTTTACTGTGGATAGCTACTGATCGTGAAAGAAATTTCAAAGAAACTAGAACACAGTTGGGTCTATTTGGTTTCATTTGAGGACTACCACCGACTATTATGATTTGCCTTCAATACCCCAGACTGTGATGAGATAGCGATTGTTCAATCAGTTAGAAGGATATCCTACGCCTAACTCTTTTTTTACCCACAAAACTATCCTCACAAAAGATTGAACAATCGCCATCAAATCAGAGTCCTAGATAATACTAATAACTAACGACGGTTCCATGGCACACCTAATTGGCGAATGAATTACCAAAGATTTGACAATAGTCGTCAATTTTGTTTTACCTTACTTACCTAAGAAAAATGGGACTAAGAACATAATGACCTCTGCACATACTGTCGCAATACAGACATAGCGATTCATAGCAATTCAGCCCTCACTTCCTATGCGAATTCCTTAACAGTGGCACAGGGAGACTTGTCATAAATGCCAACATGAATAACTATCGTGAGTTGCTTCCCGAAAATAGCAGTCATAAACGAACTCACTTTCCCCACGACAGAGATTCATACGCAATTACTATTTTTTGAGTTCGTCTTCGCAAAGGAAATGATGCCTTCTTAAAGTCCTACCTAGCAATTCATTCTGAAGAATGGTGAATCACATCTATTGATAATAAGGTTCAGATTTCATTTCAAAATATCGAAAGTCCCGTGTCTGCCCTTTGGATAGAAATGGTCAACAATGCACTGCATCGCCCACACACAAAAATACATTTTGTACAAAAACTTTGTGCACTCTCGAGTCTTAAGGTATTCGTATTCCATAATTACTATTGTGGCTGGCAAATGTAATATATTTATGCAGCTGTCACTTTGCAGCAACACGCAATTTTGCATTCAAATAATACATTATCCCCATGCCAGTACTTAATGACAACTCTTCTTGTCGAGGCATCTACATACATATGCAAGCCCTTGCAACAATGGTCCATTGTTTGTAAACTATGTACATATGTAAAAAAAACACACCACGCAAACTGGGAATACTTTCAGTTTTATTGTTGTCGGTGTTCACCTACCTAATTATTATTTTATTGCAATGCAGAAATCCAAACATACCCAAGTGTCCTTTAGTCCCTAACAAGTGATCGGAACCTGCCTCAGGAGTAGTTATTCCCACGTGCAAGGTTTACCGATCAAATTTGGCATTTTTCGTTCTGCTTTCATTTAAACCGCAGCAGTGGCATACTGTGCATGCAGTTGGACGTACCAGTATTCGGTTTGGTCACCACAAGTTATTAATTATGAATTTTTAAGTAGTGTGGTATCTGCACTTCTTATGTGCTGCATCGAAAATTACAAATTCCACAAGCATCGGAATGAAAAATTAGGGCAATCTTCAAGATTGTATCTACATGAACTTACATATGTGTATATGGGGCACAGGACAATCTCTTCAAAGCACTGACCACATTGTGGGTTTTGTTTACTTTTGCTTAAGTATCTTTGTCCTTACAAATTGAAATTGAACGTTAATGTTTGGTAATTGTTCAAGGAGCCGAAAAGGGCCGGAATACCTCTAGGAAATCGGCTTCCTGTGTAATTTTTTACGAATTAGCTAAACCTTATTAGACACGTAACATATTTTATTTGTGCCTTTTTCTTTTACAGCATTTCCTGAATTTCTTCTGAGATATATTGACGCCCATAAATCATTTTACTTTTTTCGAATATAAGTATTTAGATCCGATGTTTTGTTTTTACCGAATAACGCCTACCTGTTACGCCTTGGTATTTTTGTTTGCGATAGACTTAGACCACCTCCGCCTACGATTTAAATAAAAAGAAATACATGAATAGGATATTGGCCAAGGACGTATTTTTCAAACCTGCAGGAAGTAGTCAATCTATGGCGGTTGGTATGTACATTAGTATTTTGTAACGAAGGTAATTTTTTTCACAAATTGCGTCACGGAAAAATACTTACTTATTGTACATAATTCGATGCAAAAGGAGAGAAGACTACCAGCCCATTAAGAATATTGAATATCACAATCCTTCAAACGGCAAGACATCATATCAAGAACTCCAAGTTCGGGCTGCAAGCCTCTCCTCTCCCTTGGCGTTTTGGGTCAAACGGAGGAAATTGAACAAAAAACTTGACAAAAAACGTTAAGAGGATGACTTAGACTTTAGTGTGCTCAGTTGCCGGCTGTCTAGCATTTGGGAAGAAGTTGGGTGCGTAAAGGTCAAGAGTGAAAAAAATCACTTGATCCTCTTCAAATGCAATATCGTCACATATCTCCTCTCCCTTGGCGTTTTGGGCCAAACGGAGGAAATTGAACAAAAAACTTGACCAAAAAACGTTAAGAGGATGACTTAGACTTTGGTGTGCTCAGTTGCCGGCTGTCTAGCATTTAGGAAGAAGTTGGGTGCGTAAAGGTCAAGAGTGAAAAAAATCACTTGAACCTCTTCAAATGCAATATCGTCACATATCTCCCTCACTTGGCGTTTTGGGTCAAACGGAGGAAATTGAACAAAAAACTTGACCAAAAAACGTTAAGAGGATGACTTAGACTTTGGTGTGCTCAGTTGCCGGTTGTCTAGCATTTGGGAAGAAGTTGGGTGCGTAAAGGTCAAGAGTGAAAAAAATCACTTGAACCTCTTCAAATGCAATATCGTCACATATCTCCTCTCCCTTGGCGTTTTGGGTCAAACGGAGGAAATTGAACAAAAAACTTGACAAAAAACGTCAAGAGGATGACTTAGACTTTGGTGTGCTCAGTTGCCGGCTGTCTAGCATTTGGGAAGAAGTTGGGTGCGTAAAGGTCAAGAGTGAAAAAAATCACTTGAACCTCTTCAAATGCAATATCGTCACATATCTCCTCTCCCTTGGCGTTTTGGGTCAAACGGAGGAAATTGAACAAAAAACTTGACCAAAAAACGTCAAGAGGATGACTTAGACTTTGGTGTGCTCAGTTGCCGGCTGTCTAGCATTTGGGAAGAAGTTGGGTGTATGAAGGTCAAGAGTGAAAAAAATCACTTCACCCTCTTCAAATGCAATATCGTCACATATCTCCTCTCCCTTGGCGTTTTGGGTCAAACGGAGGATATTGAACAAAAAACTTGACCAAAAAACGTTAAGAGGATGACTTAGACTTTGGTGTGCTCAGTTGCCGGCTGTCTAGCATTTGGGAAGAAGTTGGGTGCGTAAAGGTCAAGAGTGAAAAAAATCACTTGAACCTCTTCAAATGCAATATCGTCACATATCTCCTCTCCCTTGGCGTTTTGGGTCAAACGGAGGAAATTGAACAAAAAACTTGACCAAAAAACGTTAAGAGGATGACTTAGACTTTGGTGTGCTCAGTTGCCGGCTGTCTAGCATTTGGGAAGAAGTTGGGTGCGTAAAGGTCAAGAGTGAAAAAAATCACTTGAACCTCTTCAAATGCAATATCGTCACATATCTCCTCTCCCTTGGCGTTTTGGGTCAAACGGAGGATATTGAACAAAAAACTTGACCAAAAAACGTTAAGAGGATGACTTAGACTTTGGTGTGCTCAGTTGCCGGCTGTCTAGCATTTGGGAAGAAGTTCGGTGCGTAAAGGTCAAGAGTGAAAAAAATCACTTGAACCTCTTCAAATGCAATATCGTCACATATCTCCTCTCCCTTGGCGTTTTGGGTCAAACGGAGGAAATTGAACAAAAAACTTGACCAAAAAACGTTAAGAGGATGACTTAGACTTTGGTGTGCTCAGTTGCCGGCTGTCTAGCATTTGGGAAGAAGTTGGGTGCGTAAAGGTCAAGAGTGAAAAAAATCACTTGAACCTCTTCAAATGCAATATCGTGACATATCTCCTCTCCCTTGGCGTTTTGGGTCAAACGGAGGAAATTGAACAAAAAACTTGACCAAAAAACGTTAAGAGGATGACTTAGACTTTGGTGTGCTCAGTTGCCGGCTGTCTAGCATTTGGGAAGAAGTTGGGTGCGTAAAGGTCAAGAGTGAAAAAAATCATTTGATCCTCTTCAAATGCAATATCGTCACATATCTCCTCTCCCTTGGCGTTTTGGGTCAAACGGAGGAAATTGAACAAAAAACTTGACCAAAAAACGTTAAGAGGATGACTTAGACTTTGGTGTGCTCAGTTGCCGGCTGTCTAGCATTTGGGAAGAAGTTGGGTGCGTAAAGGTCAAGATTGAAAAAAATCACTTGAACCTCTTCAAATGCAATATCGTCACATATCTCCTCTCCCTTGGCGTTTTGGGTCAAACGGAGGATATTGAACAAAAAACTTGACCAAAAAACGTTAAGAGGATGACTTAGACTTTGGTGTGCTCAGTTGCCGGCTGTCTAGCATTTGGGAAGAAGTTGGGTGCGTAAAGGTCAAGAGTGAAAAAAATCACTTCACCCTCTTCAAATGCAATATCGTCACATATCTCCTCTCCCTTGGCGTTTTGGGTCAAACGGAGGATATTGAACAAAAAACTTGACCAAAAAACGTTAAGAGGATGACTTAGACTTTGGTGTGCTCAGTTGCCGGCTGTCTAGCATTTGGGAAGAAGTTGGGTGCGTAAAGGTCAAGAGTGAAAAAAATCACTTGAACCTCTTCAAATGCAATATCGTCACATATCTCCTCTCCCTTGGCGTTTTCTGTCAAACGGAGGAAATTGAACAAAAAACTTGACCAAAAAACGTTAAGAGGATGACTTAGACTTTGGTGTGCTCAGTTGCCGGCTGTCTAGCATTTGGGAAGAAGTTGGGTGCGTAAAGGTCAAGAGTGAAAAAAATCACTTGATCCTCTTCAAATGCAATATCGTCACATATCTCCTCTCCCTTGGCGTTTTGGGTCAAACGGAGGAAAGTGAACAAAAAACTTGACCAAAAAACGTTAAGAGGATGACCTAGACTTTGGTGTGCTCAGTTGCCGGCTGTCTAGCATTTGGGAAGAAGTTGGGTGCGTAAAGGTCAAGAGTGAAAAAAATCACTTGAACCTCTTCAAATGCAATATCGTCACATATCTCCTCTCCCTTGGCGTTTTGGGTCAAACGGAGGAAATTGAACAAAAAACTTGACCAAAAAACGTTAAGAGGATGACCTAGACTTTGGTGTGCTCAGTTGCCGGCTGTCTAGCATTTGGGAAGAAGTTGGGTGCGTAAAGGTCAAGAGTGAAAAAAATCACTTGAACCTCTTCAAATGCAATATCGTCACATATCTCCTCTCCCTTGGCGTTTTGGGTCAAACGGAGGAAATTGAACAAAAAACTTGACCAAAAAACGTTAAGAGGATGACCTAGACTTTGGTGTGCTCAGTTGCCGGCTGTCTAGCATTTGGGAAGAAGTTGGGTGCGTAAAGGTCAAGAGTGAAAAAAATCACTTGATCCTCTTCAAATGCAATATCGTCACATATCTCCTCTCCCTTGGCGTTTTGGGTCAAACGGAGGAAATTGAACAAAAAACTTGACCAAAAAACGTTAAGAGGATGACCTAGACTTTGGTGTGCTCAGTTGCCGGCTGTCTAGCATTTGGGAAGAAGTTGGGTGCGTAAAGGTCAAGAGTGAAAAAAATCACTTGAACCTCTTCAAATGCAATATCGTCACATATCTCCTCTCCCTTGGCGTTTTGGGTCAAACGGAGGAAATTGAACAAAAAACTTGACTAAAAAACGTTAAGAGGATGACCTAGACTTTGGTGTGCTCAGTTGCCGGCTGTCTAGCATTTGGGAAGAAGTTGGGTGCGTAAAGGTCAAGAGTGAAAAAAATCACTTGATCCTCTTCAAATGCAATATCGTCACATATCTCCTCTCCCTTGGCGTTTTGGGTCAAAGGGAGGAAATTGAACAAAAAACTTGACCAAAAAACGTTAAGAGGATGACCTAGACTTTGGTGTGCTCAGTTGCCGGCTGTCTAGCATTTGGGAAGAAGTTGGGTGCGTAAAGGTCAAGAGTGAAAAAAATCACTTGAACCTCTTCAAATGCAATATCGTCACATATCTCCTCTCCCTTGGCGTTTTGGGTCAAACGGAGGAAATTGAACAAAAAACTTGACAAAAAACGTTAAGAGGATGACTTAGACTTTAGTGTGCTCAGTTGCCGGCTGTCTAGCATTTGGGAAGAAGTTGGGTGCGTAAAGGTCAAGAGTGAAAAAAATCACTTGATCCTCTTCAAATGCAATATCGCCACATATCTCCCTCACTTGGCGTTTTGGGTCAAACTGAGGAAATTGAACAAAAAACTTGACCAAAAAACGTTAAGAGGATGACTTAGACTTTGGTGTGCTCAGTTGCCGGCTGTCTAGCATTTGGGAAGAAGTTGGGTGCGTAAAGGTCAAGAGTGAAAAAAATCACTTGATCCTCTTCAAATGCAATATCGTCACATATCTCCTCTCCCTTGGCGTTTTGGGTCAAACGGAGGAAATTGAACAAAAAACTTGACCAAAAAACGTTAAGAGGATGACCTAGACTTTGGTGTGCTCAGTTGCCGGCTGTCTAGCATTTGGGAAGAAGTTGGGTGCGTAAAGGTCAAGAGTGAAAAAAATCACTTGATCCTCTTCAAATGCAATATCGTCACATATCTCCTCTCCCTTGGCGTTTTGGGTCAAACGGAGTAAATTGAACAAAAAACTTGACCAAAAAACGTTAAGAGGATGACCTAGACTTTGGTGTGCTCAGTTGCCGGCTGTCTAGCATTTGGGAAGAAGTTGGGTGCGTAAAGGTCAAGAGTGAAAAAAATCACTTGAACCTCTTCAAATGCAATATCGTCACATATCTCCTCTCCCTTGGCGTTTTGGGTCAAACGGAGGAAATTGAACAAAAAACTTGACAAAAAACGTTAAGAGGATGACTTAGACTTTAGTGTGCTCAGTTGCCGGCTGTCTAGCATTTGGGAAGAAGTTGGGTGCGTAAAGGTCAAGAGTGAAAAAAATCACTTGATCCTCTTCAAATGCAATATCGCCACATATCTCCCTCACTTGGCGTTTTGGGTCAAACGGAGGAAATTGAACAAAAAACTTGACCAAAAAACGTTAAGAGGATGACTTAGACTTTGGTGTGCTCAGTTGCCGGCTGTCTAGCATTTGGGAAGAAGTTGGGTGCGTAAAGGTCAAGAGTGAAAAAAATCACTTGATCCTCTTCAAATGCAATATCGTCACATATCTCCTCTCCCTTGGCGTTTTGGGTCAAACGGAGGAAATTGAACAAAAAACTTGACCAAAAAACGTTAAGAGGATGAACTAGACTTTGGTGTGCTCAGTTGCCGGCTGTCTAGCATTTGGGAAGAAGTTGGGTGCGTAAAGGTCAAGAGTGAAAAAAATCACTTGAACCTCTTCAAATGCAATATCGTCACATATCTCCTCTCCCTTGGCGTTTTGGGTCAAACGGAGGAAATTGAACAAAAAACTTGACAAAAAACGTTAAGAGGATGACTTAGACTTTAGTGTGCTCAGTTGCCGGCTGTCTAGCATTTGGGAAGAAGTTGGGTGCGTAAAGGTCAAGAGTGAAAAAAATCACTTGATCCTCTTCAAATGCAATATCGCCACATATCTCCCTCACTTGGCGTTTTGGGTCAAACGGAGGAAATTGAACAAAGTTTAAATCATCCATTTTGTCTTTTTTAGCTAAGGATTGTTTGTTAAATTTCGTCAGTTTGACCCAAAACGCTAAGAGAGAGAATATATGAGACGATATTTTATTTGAAGTGCATTTTCATTCTTGACCTCTGTAATCTAATAAACGCCAGCATAGGCTGGGTATTACCGATCCATGTAAGGATATTTCGAGAACACATATTCTTCTTAGTGTTTTGCTGGAGGAAGTGAATAGAGTTATACCCCATCTGGTGTACCAAGAGATGAACAGCGAATCTAGATTTCTGTATAGCTCTCATTTTCCTTCTCCCAGGTTTAAAATGTTCTGGAATATCAGGCAACATAGTAAATGTAAATAATTATACGCACAACAATACCACTAAATATGATAATCAAGCATTAAACACTTCTTTGGCACTATTGTTCGCTAAAGTACGAAAATGACTTGAATTTCACATTTAATACGCTAAAGGACATAAACAATAGATAATAACTCTAAGAAAGAAGAGATATTGTAAGCAAACTTCCTTTTGTTACATGACTTTACAATAGTTCTTTTGCCCCAATGCCAATTAAGCGCCATCGCCTTTAGACCAATATATCGATCTATAATCCAGTCTATTCTTTACCATTTAATCCTGGCAAACAATTGTCCAACTACAAAAGAAAACCGAATAATGATCCTGTCATGAACTTTTCACACTGCACAAAGGACACCTTCAAGTGTCAGAGTAGTGTTGTTCACCTAAACTAGCATCCTTCGAAATATTTAGATTTCCCGCCTCTTACACTGCGATTGGCTGTGTACATTGTATCTATTTTGACAAGGAGTATTTTTCAAAATCAGCGTTTTCCCTCAGGTACGTGATATCACACGGATGTGCGACTAATCCTCAACTACGCAATGCGGTTTCCTTTCAGATTGAATTTTGACAGCATCGAGGGTGTAACAGTGTTTAGGAAGCCTATAATTATCTTGTCCCATGTGTTGTGCGCAAAGAATTTTTCACAGAAATATTCAAAAAGGTCGGCGTTTTTGTTTTTTGCAATAACCAGCAGAAAAAGATATTGCAGTCGCGTGGCAATTGTTAGTCTATTTCACAAGTGTTACAGACCGTGTGAAATGCACCATCATTTGTATGTTTTAGTCATGGTTGTTGCTTGGTAAGTGATACGGTTTTGGAGAAATATCAAAAGCGGTAAAATGAAACATATGCACATAGGCATGGTATATGAGTACATGTTTGTAATTCTTACAATCAATACCTTTAACTTGGAAATTCTTAAACAAATGGTAAGGTTGAGGTGAACTTAAAGGTTCAAAGCTTAAAGAATAAAGAGTACTTACAGAGCTTAAAGAGTAAAGAGTACTTTCACTGAAAGTCGCTTATAACGTCAGGGCAGGGACCGAGGAAATAGGGTCGTTATAACCGGCGGTCGTTATATCCGACGACGTCATAGCTGACGCAATAATAGCCAAAAATATAATGAAATCAACCAAAGAAAGGAAAGTGGACCTTATAATCGAGGTGCTAGCTAGCTACAAACGTGGCGCTAAAGTCCGGGATGAACCAGGCCTCAACCAACAACCCTCTCCTAAGCCAACTCGATTGCCTTGAGTTTCACACAGCAAGTTTGTTGCTTAGGTTAAGGAGGTGACTGAAAAACCATGAGGATGGACCAGTCACAATCGGATCTTAACGGATGCATTGTATTAGTTTTTGCTTAGTCTTACTTAGTTGGTCTTAGTCTTAATCGAAGAATCGGGGAATATCTTTATTGATCATCTGCTCCACATGAGCCACCCATGAGTCGTATTCAATTTTTGAAGATTGGGTCCAATATTCCTCTAAAGGTGTTGGCTTCTTAGCGTTGACTAAGGACTTGACGTAGTCCGATCGCATGTAGTATAATTGATGAACGTTCGCCGTAAGATGACTCAGTCGCCAAATTTCTTCTTCACAATTTCGAGGGATGCGTCGCTTGTATGGCATGTTCATAAATTTAGATTACGTTTTTAGTTCTGGGTCAGTACCGATATCAAACTACTTTCTTCGCATTATATACATTATATACCTACGTCTATTGGTGTCAAATATATTTAGAAAGCATTGTACTAGATAATTTTTATTTTCACTTCAAAATAATGAGAATATTCTGCGCTTAACCCATTCCTTGAAGGAAAACGAAAGTTTTCCCAAAATATTACAAAAACCGCAACTATACCTCAATCGTCTTTTCAAAAAAAAAAAACTGCTGAGAATGCAATGCAAAACAAAGAGCGTAGCAAAGCACAAAGGTAACAAGATATAAAAAAAAGAAGAAAAACATAATTAAACGGTTCGACCGCAAGAGCCCATTTATGATGAACTCTGGTTAAGAGAAACACTACCCATCCTTTTACCTTGAAGCCAATAAGAAGCAAAGAAGAAAAATAATGCAGGTCAGAAATAAAGGACCGTATTCCTCGATACGGGCACAACCGAATAAATACGCCCAAGGATGTTGGAGGATCGCCAGTCAACATCGATCGATTGCAGTGAAAACAACATTTAATATCATTTAAAAATGATGTCCGGATATAGTGAACAATATTACGTGAATCCTTCCCAACGATGTGGAGATTACGAAATTTACCATTTCGACTACAGTGACAGTCTATCGGATACGAACATGTCCGATGTGTGTTTTGAAGTGAGTCCCGACTATCAGTACGAGACTTTGGATGTTTACCATCCATCATCGGTTCCAAAGCATTGGACAATCGAACAGCAGAGTCTCAAAACAAAATCTAAAAGAGATTTGTATCGCAATTCGAATCCAAGTTGCAGTGTAGAAGTGTTAAAGAAACGTCGTTTGGCGGCAAATGCTAGGGAACGACGTCGAATGAACAGTTTAAATGATGCTTTCGATAAGCTGCGAGATGTAGTACCGTCCTTGGGAAACGATAGGAAATTATCAAAGTTTGAAACTTTACAAATGGCCCAAACTTACATTGGGGATTTGATGACGCTGCTGCGAAGGGACTATTGACAGAGTTAAACTATAGAATTTGTACATAAAGTTAGTTGTATTTATAAATAATTGTAAGAAATAATTTAAAGACTGTTATATGTTATAAAATCTTAATTTATTGTTTAATAAAAATTAAATATGAGCTTAAAATTTTTTTTTTAAATAAAAGACTTAAGGTGGCTGCATTCTTTGCCCAGAATCGAGTCTTATTTTCAAGATCTCCATTACCAAAGTATAAATTGGGCAGCTCTTGCCCATAGAATGTGTCCTTATTCCTTGAGAGAGAGTCAGTATAAGGCATGTCTATTGGCAGACGATAATTGAGGTGGAACGACCTGGGGAAGAAGTCCCCAGGGAGACTTCCTCGTTTAGAACTTGGAGTTCCATTTCCTGAACTGGTTCAAGGTGGGGGATATCTTTACAAGTTTTTTTGTATTTTTTTAAAATTTGTATGACAGGATACAGGGCTGGTGAGTCTTTGATTTTTATACCTTGGAGAGGTATTTGTTGGAACTCATCAAACACATCATTATTATTGCATTTTTCATCCAAAGCTCAGAACACTGATGTGGAACAAGTTCAGAGTACTAATGTGCTCAAGTGAGGATTTCAGTTTAGTTCTCGATCAATGGTGATAGGTATATTTTTCTGAGAGAGGAATTTGAGCAGATAATTTGGGTGAGAGATGGGTGCTAATTAAAGGAGTTCTGTTTCAAAGGATAGTCTAAGCTTGGTGCTATTCTGTGGAGTCCAACCGGTTATCGATGTCGAGAAAGCTTTCGACAGCATGAGGCATCATTAAATTTGGTGTATTTTATGCAAGAGACATATCTCGTTTCTCTTCGTGTAGGTACAAACACAATGGTTTTGAAATGAAAAGCGATTTGTGCACTTTATTTCGCATTTTTATTTGAAATCCATGATATTTATTCTACATGCAGCCAAGACATAGCTAATAAGGTAACTTCCTTTCAACAGGTTGATTGGTACCAGGTCACGACCATTACAAATTGTATTCAATAACTGCTCGTCGAGGCAGTTGATAATTTTCTTTATTTAAATAGTTATCTCAATTCAATTGTGGATATTGATCTTGATGTTGTAGTACCTGGAAAATCACCGTCATTCTAAGTAGCTTAGTAATGATATGTGCATTATCTTAAGGATTGTTCGTACTTACAACATCTCGAATGATTAACTTTGGTCGAGGGTGAGACAGGAACCGTTAGACACTACGTACTAGCCAAGAAAGTAGCTAGGTGGCACATTACCGCACGAATACAATCAATGCAAAAATATGGAAAGGAATCCATAAACTTAAGCAGGCAGATGAGTAAAAAATAAATACTTGGCGCAACAGGTCGATGGGACCCAAGGCCTAGCTTCTCACAACTATTCGTGTTGTGCGTGTTATATTCTTTACACGAATGGAAGGGGCCTACTGTTTAATGCCGTGTCCGAATGGCAATTTGTTATTTGAGAAGCTTTCTCGAGACAGCTGTACTCTCGGATGTTTGTCAGACGCTCGCGAGAGGTGGGGCCGTGAAAAACTTTTTAGGTGTTCCCCGACTGGGATTCGATCTCGAACCCCTTGCTCCATAGTCCAACGCACTAACCACTGAGCCACGACGCAGATGAGTAACTCTCACTGAATAAATGTTATGTGAGATTGCGAAAATAGACGCTGGTTTTGTCTGTGAATTCTAGAATAGTTGCTCAGTTTCTGAACACTATTATGCCCGGTTCACTCAACGTATATCGATAACTTGTATCCATTCGGCTGTAAATACTAAGTGCAGTTGATTAAAAAGTTTACAACTTGTTTACCAGTACTAAGCAGCACTGAAAAAAGGCTGAAAAGTATGAATCAGCTGAAATACTGACATTTACGCGTCCACCTTTAAATTTGCATGAAAAAAATAGATAAATTAAAGAAATGGAATTCATCAGGGAAAAGAAACAAAACTCTCACAACAAAATAAATGTATTTATTTCTTTTTCATCGATAATTACAAGCATTCTCCTTTGACAGACTCAGACATACTCTTAAGCAAATATTTTCTCTTCCCTTCGTTTTTTCGTCACCACTGTACCCGGCTTGTGTTGGGCATCGGGATGATTCATCAATTCCGGTGGGCATGTAGACACTGGACTAGCCGTTACGCATTGTTTTAGATCATAGAACAGTTGACTGTCATCTTTGGTAACAAAACTAATAGCCATACCGTTTTTGCCAGCACGACCAGTACGACCAATACGATGGGTATAATCTTCGATCGACTTTGCCATATCGTAATTGATAACCAATGATACGTCTTTAATATCGATACCTCGACCGGCGACATCTGTAGCCACTAACATATCCTTAGCACCACTCTTAAGAGCAGCCAAGGCGTACTCTCTTTGTTCTTGACCTTTACCGCCGTGCAATGTACAAGAATTATAACCAAGTTTCTCAAGACCTTTAGCCAAGACATCAGCTCCTTTCTTTTGATTGACGAAAATAATAACAGGTGGCTCGATGCCTCTCGATAGGATTTCCATGAGTTTCTTGCGTTTGTCATTCTCGCCCATCATGTAAACTATTTGCTCTGTACGCTCTGTTGGTTTGCCTATCGATCCAATGTAGACCGTAGCTGGTCGTCGTAGATAGGATCGTGCTAAACGTTCCACCGCCGCTGGCATTGTCGCTGTAAACATCACAGTCTGACGATACTTCTTCTTTGAATAGAAATTCTCCATTAATTTGCTTGCATCCTCGGCTTCTTCAGAGTCCGGCTTTAAATTCGTCACTGGCATGTATTCAAGAATTTTCTGAACATCCGGTTCGAAACCCATGTCTATCATTCTGTCAGCTTCATCGAGTACAATGTACGTACACTGATTGAGTACAAGATAGCGATTTTCCAAAACATCGATAAGACGACCCGGGGTGGCAATTACTATTTCGCAACCTAAACGCAAACGGAATCCCTGCTCTTCTCTCGACAAACCACCGACTACAACAACAGTACGAATGCCCAGAGGCTGGCCAAACTTGATAGTTTCTTCTTCGATTTGTTGTGCCAATTCACGTGTTGGAGCCATAATGATAGCGTATGGACCTTGATCAACATCTTCCAGACGTTCAATCTTTGGTAGCGATTGAATCCATGACAATAGTGGAATAAGGAAAGCCAAGGTTTTACCAGAACCTGTCTCGGCAACACCAATGATATCGCGATTCTGCAGTCCGATTGGAATTGCTTGTCGTTGAATGGGTGTGGGTTCTTTGTAGCCAACGGTGTCGATAATTTCGATGATTTCCTTCGGGAACCCGGATTCCTTCCAATTACGAATAGGGTTCGGTATCTTTCCACCCTTAATAGTGATGTTATAGTCCTCCCGGAAAATACGCCAATCTCGTTCGGTCATTTCGTCGTGATCTTTCTCTGACCAATGACGATCATCCCATTTTTGTTTGTCTTCCTTCCGTTTGACTTTCTTCAAACGTACCTTCTCCTGTTCTTTTTCAGCTTCGGTACGCCGTTTTTCCAACAAATCACCATAAAATTTACTTTGTGTCCGCTTTTGTTCCTTGATATCTATGCCTGAAAAAATAAAGAAAGGATTTTATAGAAATAATTTCGTTTAAATCATAAATGGTTTGGTTCTAGCCATCACTACAGAAAAACTCACCGGCCACGTTACCACGTCCAAAAAATTGAACATGGTGTCTCTCCTTGTACAAATTATTGTAATCAATGGACGTATCCTCACCGGCGTCCCAGTCGAAAACGAACTTACGATCATTCAACCTTCGAACCCTTCTTTTCTTTTTGATAATTCCCAAGTATCGCTCACGGATGGCCTCGAGTTCTTTTTCCTTGTCCTTCTGACTAAGATCATCAACGCGTTTGATTTCCTTATCTCGGTCATCCTTGTGTCTGTCACGATCACGTCCTCTTTCGTACTCACGTTCGCGTGCATCACGAACATCGCGCCTATCTTCACGATCCTTTTCTCTCTCTTTTTCCTTATCGGGCTTAATTAACATCCCTGCCTCAGCAGCGGCTGCAAATCGACTGGCTGCATGACCAGCCCTCATTGCAGCAACTTCTTCTTGGCGACGTTTCAATGCTTCTGCGGCCCTTTGTTCTTTTGTCAAGAAAACTGGCTTGCTCCTAGCCTCTTCCTCTTTTTTCTTTTTTTCCAATATCTCCTCCAATGATAATGGTTCGATTTTCTTCGATTTGGAACCATCCTCGTCTTTGACATCAGGTTTTACCTCCACCTTAGGTTTCTTTTCATCGACGTTTTCCTTCCTTACAGGATCAATTCTTGTTCTATCTCTGAATTTGTCTGATGGATCACCCATGCGATTACGTTCACGAGACTTGGATCTAGACCGCATTGAACGCATCATATTCCGGTCCGGCCGGTCCTTTGAACGAGAACGCGATCTACGGCGGCGCTCCTTCTCCCTATCGCGGCCACGATCCCGGTCTCTTTCACGTTCTCGTTCTTTTTCGTATCTCTCCCTTGAACGGGAACGTCGCTTTTTATCACCAGCCATTGGTTTTAATCAATGAATTAACTAGTTAAAACTATTCTGAGACCTAATTTATTTGTTTAAAATTACAATTATTGTTAAAAGCTAGGGTAAACACAAATTCGATGTAATAACCAAAAACGTATATAAGTGTCAAGCAGTCTGGCTGTCAAAAATTCACAAACTTCAACACTTAAGACTTGTTCGATCTGTATGATGATGAAGTGAAATGAAAGTACGAATTTTACTCTATCCGAACACCTCTACTTCTGTATCTACTCTTTTTAAATATGTACTTTAAGAAATATATATCATAAGTTGTAACCGTAAGATATTGTAAGATATTTTTGAAACAAAATTGGAATAAAAAATAATATTTACTGCTGTTCTTTTGCATGCAAGGTTATTTTGTGAATCAAATCATATCTAGACGGAATACAGTCACTTTGATCATTTTTATATGCAACAGTGAAAGTAGCAACGCCATCCTTTTATAAAGCTAAATGTGACAGCTGTCAGCTGTTGTCAAATTCAAGAAGTAAGCAAATGTGTTCTTAACATCGCTTGCATTGTTTTGTATTAAATAATGTGCGGCAAAAGTTATTACTGCGATTATTGTGAGTGTTTTATGAAAAATGATATTAATGTACGCAAAAGCCACAATAATGGAATGAGCCATAATGTAGCCAAGGCTAATTATTTACAAGCTTACAAGGGTATGATACTTACACAGGATTGCATGGTTGTACTTTTTAATTACCCACTTTAATTTCCAGATCCCCAACAAATTCTTACAGAAGAAAAGAAAAAAATTCGATGTAAACGTTTTTTGAATCAGGAACTATGCCAGTTTGGCTTTTTCTGTCGCTATAGCCATTACTCTCCAGAGGAATTAGCTTATTTGGAATTGCTAGGTATGTATGAATTGGTTAACAAGATAAATGCTTCTATTAACATTTTAACAGTCAATACAGATAAGTGCTTCACGGAGGACAGAAAGGGAAATAGTGCTCCGAAATTGCCGTGGAAGTATCCAAACGGTAGACAGGAATTACCGGCGTTAACACCTTCCATGCAGATAATAGATTTTGACAAAATAACCGAATCCTGCTTTCATAACCAGTGGGGTTAATGGAAAAGATCACAGAAACGTAGAAAAAATAAAAAATAAACAGTTTATTTATATACAATTAAGGCTATTTCTGAAAAATCGTTGATAGTTTCTCCAAGTTCCCTGTTATATTGGCATTATTTCCATAATCAGCATAGTATGTTTTTGCATCTAGTCCAGATAGATTTTTTATAGTTGGATTACACTTGTGAGCCATCAGCAAGTAGATTATATGTTCTGCAAAGAGATAAAGTTTGTTTAAAGTCATTTAAGGAAAAGAAATGCGCAACGAAAAGAATGAATACACTATAAGCCTTAATATGGTATTTGAGAGAAGATTTTACATTTCATTTTCTATGGGTCTCTACAAAGACGCCGCAAGCGCTGGTTCTTCATATTCTTCCCCTGGATTTATTCATATTTGTTTTGTCACGAACGGAGTTCCCAGACTAAGAGAATGCAACCCTGTGGAAGCATGTTCAATAAAGAAGAGCTGTTCCGAGTGGCAAACAGCCCGGAAAATAAGAAGGCATCCGGACCAGATGGCCGACCAACGAAAATCCTGAAAACTATGGTTCAAACATATTCTCAGCTACTACTGAATATACGAGTATACAACAGCTCTCTAAAAGACGGAATTTTTCACAAGAGCTGGAATACTCAACGGTTGGAGTTTGTCAGCAAATGGAAAGGAGATCTGGAATCTACATCAATCAACTTATCATTGAGTGCAGGAACACAGCAAGGAAACTATAGCAATGCACAGCACAAACGAAAGACAACACGGAATCAAGAAATGCTCCTCCACGCAGTAATCATCGAGGACGTGATTAAAACATTCCAAGGTGCTCAACAGAGCAATCACTACTCGAGAAAGCTTGTAGCAACTTTAAACATGAAGAATGCCTTTAACTGTGCTGGGTACGGGGTTACGCAATATCTTCTATGAATAGTAGGCGAGTTTCACAAATGAATCTCGCAGCAATACTACTCCAGCAGGAGTAGCGCAAAGTTCAATACTGGGACCTGACTTGCAGAACGTCTCCGACCATGAAATCTTTGCCATGTAGATGCCCGAAGGTATCATTCTGGTAGAGTACCCAAACGACAAGCGCGGTGAACACTGCAAGATGGACAACAACGCAGGGGACCACTCAAACAAGTTATGAGATGGGTTACCTTACCTAGATGACAAATAATGACTGAGTCTAGCAAAGAAGCCCCGTTTGCATGTTCAGCAAGTTCAAGCCTTGCTCGTAAGGAAGAAGATTTTATCTGTCGGACCACTCAAGTCTTCGCAGAGACAAATTAATAAACCTCCGCCGGATACACTCAATTCGAAACGAGTGTGTATCGTGATAGGTAGACCAGACCTGGCTGGTGTATTCTAAAATGGGTCCTACAATGGTTAAATATAAGAATTTCGCCATGTAAGGATTTGAGAATTCCTTGGACCAGCGTTTTACAAAACCTAGCGCAGAATTTGCTCTTCTAGTAACGCTATCAATATGGCTAGTAGGTATTAGGATCTGTCGGGAGACGGTTCCGGGAATAAGTAATAGCTTGGCATTTGCATAGGAGTCAGTAGATGTGAAGATGTATAAGAAAACGTTCATATCGTCCCCAAAAATTGATAGATGGGAATATTTAATAATGCAATCAACATCGTTAATTGAAAAAAAAAACAAAAATAGTAGAGCCCTTCCATTCGTGTAATGCCGTATCCGAAAGGCAGATTGTTATTTGAGAAGCTTTCTCAGGACAGTTGTACTCTGGTTAGTACATATCCTTTATGATATAGTGGTGGAGTAATATAAAAAGTAACGTATGTGCAGAAAAATAATAAATAAAATTTAATTAATAAATATTTGCTTACCAAGGTTCATTTCCATTGCAAAGTACAACACCGTGCATCCCCGTTTCATATCTGTTGCATTCAATATTTTCTTCTTTAATTCGTGCTGTTCGCTGCTCTCGTCCAAACTCTCGCAAAGTGTACAGTAGTGCTTAAGGAATTTCTTTTGATCAGGGCACGGTTCATCTGGACGAGGTAAACTTCTTAGTTTTAATCTTTCATCGATAACATTTAGAAGCTTTTCAACCATCAAATATTTATTTTCTTTTACAGCCAAATGCAAAGCTGTTAGCCCATCATTATTTTGTTGCAAAAGAATATTTAAATCCACTTTATTTAAAAGTGTTTCGAATAACTGAAGTAAAGTTTTTTGGTGTTGGCTATCGTCATACGTTAGATGAATTACCGCCAAATGAATAACAGAGTTGCAGTCATCATCGATTTGATTTACCATATCAACCTCGTTCAGCAATTCATTAATTATACATTTAAAGCAGTTTTCTTTAATAGCCAGTTGAATTATATTCTGTAAAGTCAAAAAAAAAAAAAAAAAAAAAACGATTAGGTTTGGAGAAACTTTAGTAAGATCAACTGTCTCTTTAACGATGCAATAAAGTCATGCCGGAGGTAGGAAACGTTTGTAGTTTGTGGTTATTATAAGTTACGAGATTATGTGTTGTGTAAAAACCAACAAAAGTTAAAGTCCACTGCACTTACATCACAATCTTCTGTTTGAAGATCCAACAAGTTTACTTTACGAAACTTCCACACATAAATTTGTCTCTTCAGTCTAGGTAGTTCATTTTTTATGATTGCTTCGTGAATAGGTCTGAAAGACAAAACATTTAAATACAATAAGGGCAACAGAAATCTATGTATTATACTAACAATAATCCTAATGTATTGTAATTGCCGCTAGTAAGGTATTCAATTTTCATCTGATTCTGAATATTTTCAGTTGATCTTACATCTTCACTAGAAATATTCAGATTTATGCTCAAAGAAGGCTCATCAAAGTCATCAAAGAATGCCGTAATTGCTTTATCATCTGAATTAGCTCTTGACACCTTAGTCGGTTGTTCGTGTTCAATACCTGCCTGTTAAATGTGATGAACATAAAATAAAAAAATAACTTCCAATTGCCTTAATTGTTAATACTTTACCTTACGTGGTATTTTATCTTGTTTCAATACGGGAATAGTATCAGAATGTTGGGCAGTTTTAACTACTTTGGGACAATTTCTTTTCCTCTTTCTGCGTCTTTTCTCAAAGCTAACTTCCTTTGAGCTCATTTCGATATTTGTTTCAAGGATTTCCGGTTGATTTGTATTTTCGACTTTTTCCGTTTGGGTTGCAGCGTCCATATTTCGTCCAAGTTTCGATTTGCAGATGGAACACTGTACTTTGCCGTTCACCGCGTCTAAAACACGAGTTCGTACATCTTCGTCAGGAATATTGAGAAGAGCGGCAAAAAAACCTCGATATTCGGGTAAAAACCGTTTACGGCGTGAAAAAGTATTTGATAAACCAATCATGTTTAATGTTGAATTTATTTGACTAGTCTATTTTAGTGCAGATGTTTAAATAACCTTTGTTGGGTTTTCCCCATGTTTCAATAATTCTGATAAGCATAATGACATCGAGTGTGTAAGCCAGATAAGGTGATATGACAGGCACTGGGTGTCACGCGACGTCATTGCGATCGATTGCCTCTAAGTCGAGAGGTAGATTAGCTGTATTATAGAGCGCAGAATGTAAGTTAGCTGAAATTATGACAAATGTATTGTCATTGTCATGAAAGAATTTCCAGCAAATCATTTTATTAAAATGTCAAATCGTTTGCTCTGGTTGATTTAACTGCAAAGTCTTTCAGCCCAAATTAGTTTACTCTTCGGATGATCACTCCTGTTTCACTTCAGTTTGAGCAACGAAGTTTCACGAAAATCTAAAAAAATTCACGAAATCAAAATCGAAAAAAAATCGAAAAATCGAAATTGAAATAAAAAGTTTCGTAGTTTTTCGTAAAAGAGAGTGCTCTTGCGTGCTCTCGCGAGTAAGAAATTTTCACATTCTAGGAATTTTAGTGCAGGAAATTTCTTTGCACTGATTTATGAAATCTGTCAAATCTGTCAGATACCTGTAGGAAATTTTGTGTTGTTTGCGTATTTAGTGCTTACACTAAAAGTGGGTAAATTTCGCAACTTTCGCGTTCGTTTACTTTTTTGTAATTTCACCTATGTATGTATATCTGAGAGAATTTTTGAAATTTTACAATCTACGAATTTTGGTTCAGAAAGTACACGAAAAGAACTATTCTAAATATAAATCAACCATCTAAAACTCCAGAGAGGATAGGATTGCTCTTTCCATTGTATATGATTTCTTAATGTAATCCTCGTTGTTGCAACAGGCTTGTAATCAGTTACTAAAGGATCACGGGGACTAACAAATTTATTATATTTTTCATTAACTCTTCACATTTAACTAAATTCTTCATTTTGAAGGTAAACTTTGGAAGTGGATGTGTATATACTTATTTACTTAACTGGCTCCCGACCCGAGGAGAGAATTCACAGCTCTCTTTCCCGGGCACTTTGCCTCCAGTTGTCCAGACCACCTTATAAAGGAGGTTCGGTCTTCTTTGTCGTTTTGAACTTGGGAGCTATGATTAGATGATCCTCTTTGGTAGAGCATTAATGTATATCTGCTCGCAAGTGTATCTATCAAAATAAATCTGCTTTTACTCATTCACGTCTGCCAATCGACCAAATACGAAGAAAGTTAACTAGTTAGCCATAGCTACGGAAGTGAAATCCGAACGAACCCATTGCGAATATGTACACAGAGTTTGACCCACAAAACCAACGACCACCCTCCTAAATTTATATAAAATTTTGTTTTACCTTCCTTAGGAATCAAAATATGAGTCCATGATGCCTTGCTCAGCATTTCGCAAATTAAATGTAACCATGTTACGTACAAACGCCTAGGCAGACTATTGTGGCGGCTACTGTACCATGAGGTACAAATTACCTGTCACTTCTGATCTCTTCTTGGAAGCTATCCTTGTTTTGACAGCAACGTACTCTAGTAAACAAAGTTCGCAAACAATTCTTTAATATATTTCAAATATTCTACGATACAGATGGATTCAGATTCACCAACAAAGTGTTCATATTGCTCGGAGCTGATTGAAAACGATGACTTTCTCAATTGCACAGTGTGCCGTTCGAATGTCCATATAAAGTGCCTAAAACGCCCCGGAACGCCAGGAGATCTTCTAGGCGATGTATTTTTCATATTTACGTGTGTGGACTGCTCCACAGGTGAAGGAAATCGGGAACAGTTTGCACGACAAAAACTTCCGTGGTATGTCGAAATTTCTCTCAGACGACTAGAATTCATCTTAACATTTCCATTAGGTTAATGGTCATCACTTTAGCAATCTATAATCTGTCCATAAAGTCAAATGGTCTCAGTCATCATGGTTACTTTCATTGGCGGACGCACATTGTGAGTTTCATCGACAAACACTGGGAGCACCTATTTGAACCAAATACGTGAGTCAATTTCGCTTTATTCGTATCTAGCTCGTAAGTAAGTACGTAAATGGACTTTTTTTTGCAGAAAGCGCCGAAAGAACTGGATTGGTTCCGTTTCGGGAGCTCTATCCCACAACAGTCCGGATTTTTTTGTTTCTGGTCAGGAAATGTTTCAAGAAACGGGATGGTGGAAGTTGACCTATAACCAGACCCCGAAATTTTACTTCAAACTCTGTAAGTCTCCTGGAAATCGAATGAATCATTATCTTAAATACTTTCGTTTCTAGATGAACAAGTTTCTCAAAAACGCCAGCAACTTAGAAACGATAAGCGTAGTGCAGATGACAATAACTACTCAAGTGATTTCTCGAATTCAGCGAATGATGATGTAAAACGTCGTCGAGTGGACTCCGATGAGGAGGAAGCATGCAGCAGAACCTTGTATGTTTTGTGCTTAAATTTGAGTTTTTCTATTAAAATATGTTTCATTCTAGACCCTACATGGGCAGGAAACCAAAACCAAAACCAAACAAACAATTTAAAGTCGAGGAAGATGTGAGCTCTAAGCTGTTGAATTCGGTTCAGTCGAGTTTGATGGATTTTCTGGCTGAGAATTTTTCTTCAGACGGTTTAATGTTTAACGACATACAATCGGATAACTTATCAAAAAACGATTTACTACCGCTAATTGGGACAACGGATAGTTCTAGCTTCTTCGACATAAGTCCGACAAAAACTGATGATGCGAAATTGAGCAGTTTTGCGGAGAGTTTCGATCAAGATGACTTACCCGACGAAAGGTAATTTATAGTTTAGCTCTGCTCACGAAATCATTAACAAATGTGTATACGTTTTAGCCCCTCAAAAACGCCGGAATATATCAGTGATGAACTATTCCAACCTCGGATTATTCAAGTAACAAACTACCAACAGATGGATGCAACTGATTCAACCTCACAAGACACAACTATCAAAGAAGAGCCTGTGAGTGAATCCGAAAATACATCCGATGAAGTTGAAGACGACTATGAAGCGCCAATTGAAGTGTGCGCAAAGAGTTTATTTACAAAAGTGCCAAAACGAGAACTACCTTGGCTGACAGAGAATCAGGAAAACGACGAAAGCCTAGAAAATGAAACGCTTTTCTTGAATGGAAGGTAATTTCCTGTAAACAAACAAAAAATGTTTTATTTAATGTCTTCTGCTAGGTTGATACCAATGAGTGAGTACGAAGAGAAGGAGCTGCATAACAAACTTCGTAATATCCTAAGTCTAGAGCAGGAATGCAAACTAGAAGTTCCAGCCTATGTGAGGCGCTTCTATCGAAAGTTAGTAGTGCGTGAGTTGAGAAGAACCTACTCGAAACCGATTTTCAATTTAGATGCACAAAGTCAAAGCCAAGAGGAATATGAGGCAACAACTAAAGTTCAAATATTGGATCGATATCAGGTAAAAATTTAATCGCATTGCCTTTTCTTACAATTATTCTGTATGCCACTCTATTTCTAGCTGATTTCGACTTCCAGTCGGAGTGCTTCGACTTCATTCCACGCCAAAATTGCGGGCTCATTTCAGTATGAAGTTTTCGAGTCTCCCTATACATCAAGGATCCTACATCCGTTCATTTATCGGAACACAAAATGTTTCCCGCCATGGCTGAAACTTATGTGTGAGCTTCAACACAGTGTTAATGGAAATACCCCCACACGATCTACGCTGGATTTTTGTTACGTCCGCCCAAATCATATTGCTGCCGTGAATGCATTGTTGCAGTCAGTTTTTTGGCCTGGAATCGACAGTATGTTCATTTAATTCTCTCCAACAATCAATGCTAAAATGTTTATTTTCTTCATAGTGTCGGAGTGCCTTAGTTATCCGGACTTTAGTGTTGTTGCCTTGTATAAGAAGCTCGTTGTTGGATGTGCATTTCTGGTCCCCGATGTTGGCTTCAATGAGGCTTACATTTCATTTATGGCTGTACGGCCTGGTTGGCAACGAAGTGGTATCGCTAGTTTTATGCTTTATCACTTAATTCAGACCTGCATGAGCAAGGATATAACTTTACATGTGTCGGCAACTAATCCAGCTGTCTGTCTTTATCAGAAATTCGGGTTTAAAATCGAGGAAGTGATATTAGGTTTCTATGAAAAGTATTTGCCTATCGATTCTAAACATAGTCGTCACGCATTCTTTTTGCGCTTAATGCGGTGAGTGGTGGGTGCTTTTTTTAATGTACTAGACTGAGAAGTAGAACTGAGTTTTACGAAAGAAAAAAACTATTTATAGAAAATTAGTAAGTAAGGAATACAAATAAAAAAATGCTACTTTCAAGTTTTGTTTTTACTTGGTTTTTGGACTTCGCAACTAAGTTGCTTGGATGGTGAAGCGGTGTTGAAAAACTACTGCTACATATTGAAACTGAAACAAACTTTTATAAACGATGAGTTACGCCTATATTTACTGCTTCCAACCCATCTTCCCATACCGCACCTTTAGAAAAATCGTCGAATTGTCAAATTAGAGGGTTACCTACATTCTCTCTCTCTATCTACCTAGTCCTGCCATTAAATGTATATCGGCTACTTCGCGACGATATTCCAGTAACTGAAGGTTTATTTGCCGTCTCCCAGACTTCAGACGTCGTTAGCATGAAAGTTATCGCGAGACGAGTACATAAGCTCACTGTTGCTAGCAGATTTCTAATTGACTGCCTGGGTCCTCCAAAATTTGGCATTATCCTGGACAGCTACTGCCCGGAAGTCCTTTTCACCTACGTATGTACATCAAGTGCTCTTTGAAGTTGAGCCTGTGATTCAATAGCATTCCCAGGAATCTAATGTGTGGGCTCGACTCGATGGTATGCCCGTTAACCTGTATAGTGAGGTGTTCTTCTACACTGTTTCTGACATGTAGTCTGTCAATTCCAGGTTTGATGTCTGTAGCCATAGCCAGGAAGATTTTCTTTTGAAGATGTTTAATACCAGTTTTAGAAAATCGATGAAAGTTAGGATATTGATCGTTGGTCGTTCACACTGAAACCAATTCTGAATCGAACTCGTTCCCCTAGTTGGTCAAGTGTTTTCCCAGTCGTTTATCTTCTTGCAAAAGTTTGTATGTGCATGGAATGACAATAACGATTTTTATTTCATTGCATCACAAGTAGTACATTGATTCCATAATGAAATAAAATTTATAATACATTTATTTATGTTGTCATGTAAATTAGAAAAAAAAAATAAACAACAAACAAATAGTAATAATAATAAGAGAATTAAGTCAACTTATTTTGTTAGGTCAGCCTATAATATAAACTTGTATAGTAAACAACAATGAATGCTCATCCTTCTTTCCTTATTTTCTGCTGACGTAATACTTTGCACAATGATATTTTTGATCATATTTTTGTTCATTTTAAAGTTGCAATAACTTCTACGCGGAGAGCACACATTAGGCAAATAGTGCACAATGCAAAATTTTAACTAATTTTTGCTAAAAAAAAAACTGATATGGTGACAAATGTTCTACAACGATCTGTTTGTTTTTTCTTAAATACATCACTTTGTTTAAGGAAAAAACGAATAATAAATAAATTTTCTAATAAAAAAAAAAATATTACATAACATTAATAAATTGTTAAAAAAAAAATGTTATATAGCGCTGAATGTATATTAAAAGTGATTCGTCCTAAAGCTATGGATATCTTCTTAAGAGTAAATTGTCTTTAGAGTGTAGTTGAAGTGACGGTGCTGATGCCGTGCACTAGAATAGTTGGTGGAAGCTCAGCTGTCAGTTCGGAGAGTAGTTCCATATACCGTTCACTTCGCTCTTCCCAGTGAGGTGCATCTGTATTGGGGGGTGCTGCGAGGTAAATAAATGATACAGCTGTCTGGTCTGATCGTTCGCGGATTATTTGATTTGCTCTAAAAAATGTTTGTTTGGTTGGAAGTAGGGGCAAAATTAAGATCAAGTAGTTACCTTTGCATGTACAACTTCGAACGGTTCAAGTTCTCTTCGGTAATGGGTTCGCTGTCATACTCGGCGCAGTTGGTAAACTGTTTGAGGATGGATGCATGACGGATAAAGTCAGTATTTCTGCTCCATTCACTTATCTGTAAAGGAAAATTGCATTCATTTATTATTTTTTGTGACACGAATTGGATTAAGGGTTTTTTTTAGGATCTGACGCAGTATCAGTTAGAGACCAAACTTGGGTGTTTTATTTCTGGCAATCATCGTCCCAACTAAATTTTTTTTTATCGACTAACAGTCACGGAGCGCTTGGGGAGCCTCGACATTTAGATAGGCATTCTTGGAAGTAGCAACATTTTGACTTACCTCTAGAATATCAGCCACAATTCGGAGATTTTTCAACGATTGCTCCAGTTTCATTTTTGGAAACACATCCATTTGAGGAATTTGAGTATCAAATGTGCTGCAATACAAAAAAATTTGTCAATGTATGCCATTGTAAAGCATATACCTTTGCACAATACCTTATACTTGAGGGAGTTCCATTAGCTTCGCACAGGAAAACGCGAAGAGTCAAGCGTTTCCACTTTGGTAACATGTTTATGATACAAGCAAGCTGCATCATAAACAGCGAAACTACGTCAAATGGATTCTCACTCTTCGGATCAAATACGTTTATCGGCCAGACGTCTATGTACTTAATATGGTTGCTCCTGGGTATAAACAAAAACACTTATTACTTGAAAATCATGCTAAATAACTCAATTCTCTTCTTACTTTGAAATGAAATTCTTATCCATTTGATGGAAATGCCGGCACAAGCAAATATTTTTCTTCATTTTCAAAGTATCACAGATGATTGCCACGTAATCCTGAGTAGTAATATGCTTCTCTTGGCCGTTTGCCCGTATGGGGAATGCCTCGTATTCACCTTCATTGAAATCGTTTGTTTTGTATGACGAATTTTCTCTGCAATATTGAATGAAAAATTAGTTGAACATGCTTGTAAGTATTATATTAGGAAACCTACACTTGGAAGAAATCCTTTGGCATTTGTGAATCATAGAATCCCATGATTATGGTGTTCGGTTTCATGGCTCCAATGCCAGACAGACGAATCAAATGTTGAACTCCTTCTCTGATCGAATTAGCCAAGGTTACTTCAGCAAAAGCTTTGACCTACAAATAAATTATGTTTTATTTAATGTCTTCTGCTAGGTTGATACCAATGAGTGAGTACGAAGAGAAGGAGCTGCATAACAAACTTCGTAATATCCTAAGTCTAGAGCAGGAATGCAAACTAGAAGTTCCAGCCTATGTGAGGCGCTTCTATCGAAAGTTAGTAGTGCGTGAGTTGAGAAGAACCTACTCGAAACCGATTTTCAATTTAGATGCACAAAGTCAAAGCCAAGAGGAATATGAGGCAACAACTAAAGTTCAAATATTGGATCGATATCAGGTAAAAATTTAATCGCATTGCCTTTTCTTACAATTATTCTGTATGCCACTCTATTTCTAGCTGATTTCGACTTCCAGTCGGAGTGCTTCGACTTCATTCCACGCCAAAATTGCGGGCTCATTTCAGTATGAAGTTTTCGAGTCTCCCTATACATCAAGGATCCTACATCCGTTCATTTATCGGAACACAAAATGTTTCCCGCCATGGCTGAAACTTATGTGTGAGCTTCAACACAGTGTTAATGGAAATACCCCCACACGATCTACGCTGGATTTTTGTTACGTCCGCCCAAATCATATTGCTGCCGTGAATGCATTGTTGCAGTCAGTTTTTTGGCCTGGAATCGACAGTATGTTCATTTAATTCTCTCCAACAATCAATGCTAAAATGTTTATTTTCTTCATAGTGTCGGAGTGCCTTAGTTATCCGGACTTTAGTGTTGTTGCCTTGTATAAGAAGCTCGTTGTTGGATGTGCATTTCTGGTCCCCGATGTTGGCTTCAATGAGGCTTACATTTCATTTATGGCTGTACGGCCTGGTTGGCAACGAAGTGGTATCGCTAGTTTTATGCTTTATCACTTAATTCAGACCTGCATGAGCAAGGATATAACTTTACATGTGTCGGCAACTAATCCAGCTGTCTGTCTTTATCAGAAATTCGGGTTTAAAATCGAGGAAGTGATATTAGGTTTCTATGAAAAGTATTTGCCTATCGATTCTAAACATAGTCGTCACGCATTCTTTTTGCGCTTAATGCGGTGAGTGGTGGGTGCTTTTTTTAATGTACTAGACTGAGAAGTAGAACTGAGTTTTACGAAAGAAAAAAACTATTTATAGAAAATTAGTAAGTAAGGAATACAAATAAAAAAATGCTACTTTCAAGTTTTGTTTTTACTTGGTTTTTGGACTTCGCAACTAAGTTGCTTGGATGGTGAAGCGGTGTTGAAAAACTACTGCTACATATTGAAACTGAAACAAACTTTTATAAACGATGAGTTACGCCTATATTTACTGCTTCCAACCCATCTTCCCATACCGCACCTTTAGAAAAATCGTCGAATTGTCAAATTAGAGGGTTACCTACATTCTCTCTCTCTATCTACCTAGTCCTGCCATTAAATGTATATCGGCTACTTCGCGACGATATTCCAGTAACTGAAGGTTTATTTGCCGTCTCCCAGACTTCAGACGTCGTTAGCATGAAAGTTATCGCGAGACGAGTACATAAGCTCACTGTTGCTAGCAGATTTCTAATTGACTGCCTGGGTCCTCCAAAATTTGGCATTATCCTGGACAGCTACTGCCCGGAAGTCCTTTTCACCTACGTATGTACATCAAGTGCTCTTTGAAGTTGAGCCTGTGATTCAATAGCATTCCCAGGAATCTAATGTGTGGGCTCGACTCGATGGTATGCCCGTTAACCTGTATAGTGAGGTGTTCTTCTACACTGTTTCTGACATGTAGTCTGTCAATTCCAGGTTTGATGTCTGTAGCCATAGCCAGGAAGATTTTCTTTTGAAGATGTTTAATACCAGTTTTAGAAAATCGATGAAAGTTAGGATATTGATCGTTGGTCGTTCACACTGAAACCAATTCTGAATCGAACTCGTTCCCCTAGTTGGTCAAGTGTTTTCCCAGTCGTTTATCTTCTTGCAAAAGTTTGTATGTGCATGGAATGACAATAACGATTTTTATTTCATTGCATCACAAGTAGTACATTGATTCCATAATGAAATAAAATTTATAATACATTTATTTATGTTGTCATGTAAATTAGAAAAAAAAAATAAACAACAAACAAATAGTAATAATAATAAGAGAATTAAGTCAACTTATTTTGTTAGGTCAGCCTATAATATAAACTTGTATAGTAAACAACAATGAATGCTCATCCTTCTTTCCTTATTTTCTGCTGACGTAATACTTTGCACAATGATATTTTTGATCATATTTTTGTTCATTTTAAAGTTGCAATAACTTCTACGCGGAGAGCACACATTAGGCAAATAGTGCACAATGCAAAATTTTAACTAATTTTTGCTAAAAAAAAAACTGATATGGTGACAAATGTTCTACAACGATCTGTTTGTTTTTTCTTAAATACATCACTTTGTTTAAGGAAAAAACGAATAATAAATAAATTTTCTAATAAAAAAAAAAATATTACATAACATTAATAAATTGTTAAAAAAAAAATGTTATATAGCGCTGAATGTATATTAAAAGTGATTCGTCCTAAAGCTATGGATATCTTCTTAAGAGTAAATTGTCTTTAGAGTGTAGTTGAAGTGACGGTGCTGATGCCGTGCACTAGAATAGTTGGTGGAAGCTCAGCTGTCAGTTCGGAGAGTAGTTCCATATACCGTTCACTTCGCTCTTCCCAGTGAGGTGCATCTGTATTGGGGGGTGCTGCGAGGTAAATAAATGATACAGCTGTCTGGTCTGATCGTTCGCGGATTATTTGATTTGCTCTAAAAAATGTTTGTTTGGTTAGAAGTAGGGGCAAAATTAAGATCAAGTAGTTACCTTTGCATGTACAACTTCGAACGGTTCAAGTTCTCTTCGGTAATGGGTTCGCTGTCATACTCGGCGCAGTTGGTAAACTGTTTGAGGATGGATGCATGACGGATAAAGTCAGTATTTCTGCTCCATTCACTTATCTGTAAAGGAAAATTGCATTCATTTATTATTTTTTGTGACACGAATTGGATTAAGGGTTTTTTTTAGGATCTGACGCAGTATCAGTTAGAGACCAAACTTGGGTGTTTTATTTCTGGCAATCATCGTCCCAACTAAATTTTTTTTTATCGACTAACAGTCACGGAGCGCTTGGGGAGCCTCGACATTTAGATAGGCATTCTTGGAAGTAGCAACATTTTGACTTACCTCTAGAATATCAGCCACAATTCGGAGATTTTTCAACGATTGCTCCAGTTTCATTTTTGGAAACACATCCATTTGAGGAATTTGAGTATCAAATGTGCTGCAATACAAAAAAATTTGTCAATGTATGCCATTGTAAAGCATATACCTTTGCACAATACCTTATACTTGAGGGAGTTCCATTAGCTTCGCACAGGAAAACGCGAAGAGTCAAGCGTTTCCACTTTGGTAACATGTTTATGATACAAGCAAGCTGCATCATAAACAGCGAAACTACGTCAAATGGATTCTCACTCTTCGGATCAAATACGTTTATCGGCCAGACGTCTATGTACTTAATATGGTTGCTCCTGGGTATAAACAAAAACACTTATTACTTGAAAATCATGCTAAATAACTCAATTCTCTTCTTACTTTGAAATGAAATTCTTATCCATTTGATGGAAATGCCGGCACAAGCAAATATTTTTCTTCATTTTCAAAGTATCACAGATGATTGCCACGTAATCCTGAGTAGTAATATGCTTCTCTTGGCCGTTTGCCCGTATGGGGAATGCCTCGTATTCACCTTCATTGAAATCGTTTGTTTTGTATGACGAATTTTCTCTGCAATATTGAATGAAAAATTAGTTGAACATGCTTGTAAGTATTATATTAGGAAACCTACACTTGGAAGAAATCCTTTGGCATTTGTGAATCATAGAATCCCATGATTATGGTGTTCGGTTTCATGGCTCCAATGCCAGACAGACGAATCAAATGTTGAACTCCTTCTCTGATCGAATTAGCCAAGGTTACTTCAGCAAAAGCTTTGACCTACAAATAAATTATATGAAGTTGTATGCCCTGGTTAAGGAAATCTGAAATTACCTTCATGTGATCTAGCAATGATAGCCACAATTTATTTTCCTCAATTGTTGGATCAGTTATTGCGGTGCAATCTCCTACCTTGACGTGACCAATCACATAGAGACCTCCCTTCTTCATGTCATTGACAAAATCAATAAGCGGACAACATGAACGTGGACTTGAGACCAAGAGTAACATTTGTGGTCGCCAAAACTTTACGTGCTCCTTACGTGGATCCAGCATTAGCAGGTATTTCCTTACTTGATGGAACATTAGTGCTTGCGATATCGATCCCCACTGTGTACCTTGCGATGCTGGTGAGAATATATGCAGTGCGATTACCAAAATCAAGCACAAGATGATGCTGGATGATGCGTAGATTGGATTTATAACGAACATCATGATCAACGTTCCCAGTAGACCAATCAAGCAAGTATGCCAGGTGAAATACTTGAAGAGCGGACGGAAATTCGGTGCACCGGTCAGCTCAATACCCAAGCAAGCCAGATTTGTTGCCAAATATGACAACATGAATAGCACAGAGTTAATTTGAGCGATGGTATTCAACGATCCAATCAGAAGAATCGCCTCGACCAATGTCCAGCTGGTGAGTACAGCAACAACTGGATTGCCTTTCCATGTTCCACGAACGACAAAATTAAGAACTGGCCCGAAAACTTGATCCTTCGCCAGAGCTTCTAAAATGCGACTGGAACCGATCTGATTGCTTAGACCGGTTGAAAATGTCGCCGTTAAAATACCGATGGCGGTGAATGGTGGCCACAAATTAATTGGCATCAGAAATAGATAATTGTTGCGCAGCAGTTCATTAGGGGTGGTTGCTGCCATCAAGAGAGAGAGGATAATGTAACAGACGAAAGTGAAGGCCACAGCAGACAGTGTTCCAACGGGTATACTACGCGAGGGGCTCTTCAATTCGCCAGACATATTAGCTCCAGCCATGATGCCAGTAACACCGGCAAATAATACACCAAATGTGACTGCAAAGTTGACAATTTTTCCACTAGATGTATAATCTGGTCCATAATGCTCGTCTAAATTACCCTTTAAGGTTTCTATAGACAAGCCGGTGTAGTTCAAAATTTTCGTGGTATTTGGTAGTAAATGGTTTTCACCGGGAATTGGAACCTGAAAGAAAGTTTTAGTTTTACAAAAGTTATACAGCTGTTGTACGCACATTAAATGTGTATTTCATGTGTGCTGAGAGTCAGATATAAACATCATAAATGATATGTCGCCACATATCTCCTCTGCCTTAGCCTTTTGGGTCAAATAAGTGAAATTTAACAAACAAAACTCAACACAAAAAAAAACCAAAATGTGATCATCTACACGATAGGCTACTGAATTGCGCCCTGTGTAGCATGAGGCACGCAGTATGCCTCGATGACAATGATTAAGAGAAGCTGTGTCCTGCAGATTATACATCTGGAGAGTTTTTTAAACCACCAACCAGTGCAGAATTTTTTGTTCTCAAAGGAGATTCGATTCATTAAATCGTCAAAGGCTTCATTCTTCAGATTACATTAACAAAATCGAATAAAAAACAGTTCGGAAATGACCTCATAGTTCGTAAACGCAATGTCTATGTCTATATATGAATTATTACTGATATAATTATCTATCGGCAAACAGAGCACCATTCGCATTAATATGAATCAAAATTTTATCAGCATTCATAAGTAATTGTCTACTCCTTTCCCTAACGAGCTTTCTCTGTCTACGCGCTTATACCAATATCTGGAGAAGATAACAAAAGTGAAAAATGTACACAAGAACTGAAATTAAATACCTATCAATCGGCTACTAATTCTATGCGAATTTTGGAAGAATTTGTCATTATTTGCCTTTGCCCAAAGCCGATAAGGAGTTTAAAATATTCTATACGCACGGTGGTTACACATAATGTGATAGTTAAACACAAATGTACTCACCTCAATCGCACCCTTGGTTAGAAAACTTATATATGTTGAGAACAAACAAACTGTCACAGTGGCCAGAATCATGACGGATGTTTTGGCAAACAAAGCGGCTCCAATTAGGCACACAAGTAGCATACTGGTGTTGATTATAGTGCAATAGAAAAATCTCCACCATTGTCCATCGTTTAGTAGTCCTTCTTTGGAAAAGTAACCTTCTGGTCCGAAGTTTTCCATTATACCTTCAGTACAACCAGATATAGCCATTGCACAGCCGACAACATTGGCCATAAAGAACAGCGTACCAATAGAACCACCAAATTCTAGGCCCAGTGTGCGGCTTATCATAACTAAAAGAGAAAAGGTTCTAAGAAAAAAAAAAACATATGCACGTTTGTAAAGTTACTTACAGTATACACCGCCTCCTTCGACGGCTCCATTTGTTGAAATTGCACAAACTGATGCAACCGTAAACAGCAGAATCAAATAAGCAATAACAAATTGCAGAAGGGTGACATAGAGCCCTGCATTGCCAACAATAAAACCTGAAAGAAAGAAGTTAGTTCGAAATGAGAGAGGTTAAGATCTTGAACCAACCGGAGTTTGTTTAAAGAGAAAACTCGACATTTCTTGCAGATTTTTACTTACAAACCTTACACAACAATAGGCTGATCTACAGCTTAACACCCGTAGGGTGATACAGAACCTATATGACGTTCTGCAGACAATTCGTCGCACCGTGAAAAAGTTTGAGCGTCAGTAAGCCACCAAGCAGACAGAGATTGGTGCGAAATGGAAAAAATAGACCCAGAAATATCGATTCGGCGCCGATCAGCTGAACTGGGCATCGCCAGAGTCAGCTCGGATTATTTTACGGTTGGATGTGGGCCTACATCCGTATAGGACTGTGCTGACGCAAGAATTGAAGCCGCAAGAATTGAGCCATAGACAACGTCGTGAGTTCGTTAATTGTGCGTTGGAAATGTTGGCCGATTCATCAAAAATTGGACCAACGCTTGAAACACTCCCAGGGAAGCCGAAGCCTCCATTTGAATGAGGTGCCACTCCACACATAATGGCATGAATATACCTTCAAAATAAAGCCAGAATCAGTTCTATATCTCACACTGTTGTTGTTTTATTTAATTTTTCTTTTCTATCCTTCTTATCTGGTCACCCTATACAACAACATCAAGTCTAGTTTCTCACAACCATGAGAATCGAGGGGGACCTACAGTTCGTTCCGGGAAAAGGAATTTGAAAATCTTTCATCGTTCATTTTCAAGTGGATTTACACACGTACACACATGCATTCACAGATAAAAGCATTATAATGTCAATAACGTGATGTTATGGATACAAAATAGAAATATTCACTACAGCCATCGCTACAACGAGAATGACATAATTGTCCAAAAGCAGAAACACCATCATTCTTCACACATTTCACATAAATATACAAATCAGTGGCCACATTTCACTTAGGATTCTAAATACTACATATGCCAAGCGATTGTTCTGTATGCACCACCAACGGAGTGTATAATTGTTCATTAACTGTAATGGAATTTACGATATATCTTGTTACGTAGAGTTAGTTTCTTTTTTAATGACAAAACGGTAATCAAATTTAACTTCAAGATTTAACTGCAACCGTGAAGCAAAATAGATTATCTTCCCGTGAAGCAAAACATACTGGTTTCACTTACCCACACGAATAAAGACCAATGCACTGAACATAGATAGCGCTACAGGTGAGAAAACCCCCGCAAATGTACCCAGCGTCCGTCCGCTTCTCTCCGGATCGGTCATTCCAAATTCCACATACCCATCTCCAGATTGCGGGGTGGCCGGTCGACGAATCGGAACATTCGTGGCTCCAGTACCAAATAGAGATCCAAAAGTTTGAAACATACTCGTACGTACCGAAGCTATCGGGGATGTTTCATTATCGCCCCCACCATCACTACTCACACTACGCCCATCCATCTGTTAATGAGATATGTATGTCAGCGTTAGAATCTAATGGGAACACAAAAAACACAAAAGCTGGGTAAAGTAGATGATTACCTTTTTGAGGAGAGGAACAGCAGCAATATGTTTTAAAACGCCCACTAAGCAAATGGAAAAACAAAGAACGTCATTAGAATCGGAAGTTGCTACTGAAAGAATGAACTGCGGGCAGAGTTGAACTTGCGTTTTCGTTCTACTTACGTCGGCGAATATTTATGAACTTGCAGTGCTGTTCTCTTTAAGCAAAACTTATTTCAAAATGTGATTAGTTTATTTTTTTTTAGAGAAATACTCGACGACGAGAAATAAAACAAATATGAATCATCTGGGCTGTCACTTGTTAAGCTGTCATCAATCAAACAAAAAACTGAGAGTTGTGCACCGATTGTTTGGGTGTGTTCAAAGATTATGCTCTCTAATCGAAAAATTTGCAGGTAGGTCGATTGGCGTTAAGGTACTTGCTATAGCATGGTATTGCACATTGACTGGGTCTTTAAATAATTAAATGTATGATTCACTTCCTTAGTGACGGTTGGAGTTGGTGTGGTGTAACAACTGCCGTTGTGTAAGTTTTACTCTGGGAACCATCCACTCTTTTGTGTGAAGGAGCTAATCTTAGCCGTACAGGCTGTGCTCAGATCTTTCAAAATTTATTTAACGAGAGTAGTCTTCCTGATGTTGGCAAGTGGAGGACATATGCATAGCAGGTGACTAATGGTATTTTTTTCCTCTTCATCCCTAAAGCTTCTGCAGAAGTCATTGTAGAGGATGCCCGGTCTTGGAGCATGTCTTCCTAAAGCAGAGTGACCAGTTAGGGTATTAATTATGTTGGAGAAAGTTCCTCTCTTGTGTTTTAAGAGACAAATGGTGCTGTTTTGGTTTAAGATTCGTCAGAGCAGCCTAGCGGTGTTCAATTGGTCAAGCTGATGTCTTACCACTTCGGCCTCTTCTAGCCAGTGCATGAATTCCTCGGTAAATGCGTTTTTTTCCTTCAATTCCTTCCTTCGATTCCTTCAATTAAAATTGCGAATTTCTGGAATAAGAAAAATGAAGAGTTTCGATATTGACACATTCGCATTCAAATAAATTCATCGCAATATGAGTTACTGATGTCCATTGAACGAGTTCACTTTTCCCAGATTAAATTTTATGGCAAGTGCCTGAACGCTACTGGAACGAGTTCCCAATAGCAGAGCACCTTCCATTTGTCAATCAAAAAAATTTTCGAATCGTGCCGACGGAAAATTTTCATGACGCGTTGTTCCAAATGTGAAAAGTTGTATTGATTTTCCTTCTATCCGTACGACGGTGTATAGAGTTTAAATAAAAATTAAAATTTATTTCCATTTATTATTAATTTAGAACTACAGAAAAGAGAGATATTACATTAAAAATAAGCAATAAACAGCCTTAAACTGCATTCCAACTTTAACAAGTTTATGGAAATGGATCGAAGTACGTTCGCCATCTTTGTTTTACAAGAAAAGAAAAATTTATTCAAAATTGAAACTACCCTCGAAGAAGTTAATATTAAATAAAATAATTTGAATTTATTTAGGATCCAGGAGCATTGATTCACCTCGTCGCCATAGAGGCCGAAGGGATCACAGACGCTACAGCAGATCACGTTCGAGATCAAGGTAAGCGCAGGGGGTCTAATTAAATTTGCATAATTCGTCTTGAAAGGGGTTGTAGAGTTGACAAAAAAAAAATGAAAAGAACCATAAGGAAGGTGTAAATTACTTTACTTTTATGTAATCATTTAGAAATCGCAGCAGAGAACATGAACGCAGGCGTAGAAGTCGTTCGCCACGTTCACGTAGCCGAGAGCGTTATTGCCGACGCAGCCCGGAACAGGACTTGTATCGGGAGTTGATATATGAAGACTATCATCAGGACGATAGGCCGATGCACCATGGTGGTGCTGGTATTGGTCGCATTGAGCGAATTGATGTAAATGATGCTCGGTATATGGAGGAGATATTCCAGGAGGAGCAGAGGTATGAAGAACAAAGAGAGAAGGAGTTTCGCGGACATCGCAATGGTGATGATAATGAAAGGAATCTCGATGAAAGGCATAGGGGACGTGATTATGATCGTGAACGTGACAGAGGGGGTGACCGAGATAGACGGTAAGAGAAGTAGTTTATGTCTAGGCTTTGATTGTAAATGGATTTGTTTTTCTGTTCTAGTGATCACAGACATCGTCACTCGAAGCGATACCATTCGTCGGAAAGAGATGATAACAGCGATGGGTATGATGGCGAAGGAATGTCTCATGATTATGACTATCAGAACCAGTCTCCGAATAACACAATCATTGTGCGGGGACTAGCACAGCATATTACCGAGGCAGATGTGAGTATTACACGTATTTTTTCTTGTATTTGCATCATTTGCAGTATTTTTGTGTCAATATTGTTCGATGGACTGGGTAATCCTCTCGACTTAGAAATTGTTAGTTGAACTGCTTGTCGTATTTCCCTTAGTCAACTTTAGATTGTGCATTAAATACGATTTTTAACCAGCGATTTATGTTCAAAGGATGGTGCTTGATGCCTGTACGAGTTCGGTACACATCTCCAGACATTGGAAGGTGGGAAGCGTGTTTCCGAACAGAACAGGTTCAAAAGCAACCACCAAACCTTGTGAGACAAACAATTCAAAAATTTTCCCGAACTGCTGCCCAACAAAGGGAATTTGCCACGAAGCACACTGAAACGAATCGGACACTGGGTGCTTCTGGGATTTGGATTTCCTTTCTTCGGATTCGCTGGGAGTGCTATAAGCGGTCGGTCCAATATGTACATACATATGTATGTATGTTGTTCGGCTTTAATTCTTGAGTCAGCACAATCTTATACACATTTAGGCCCAAATCCAAGCGCGAAATATGTAAGCCGCATTGACTTTCTAGCCCAATTCAGCTGATCGTTTCGCTCTCACTGAAAGGTCAAAAAATCTCGCCATAGGGTTAGCTTTCTCCTCAAATGCAAAGGTGTTTTTTTTTTATGCGCTTTAGGGTTCAAATCCTCATATAAAACCTATTCCGATGCGTTCCATTGGCATTGGCATTCTATTTCAGCAGCTGCCCCGATGGCTATTCTCAAAATGTTCCACACGGTAGGACCCATAAATGATTTTATATCTTCTGTCAAGTTCTAGCTGGCCGAGAACACTACTCCTGTAAAACTATAAAACAAAATTATGTACATTGCGATGTATACTTTGTGCACATTAAACCAACGCCATGGCTCATGTGGTTAGTCCTTAGACAACACCTAAACGTTTTTTTCACGGCCTCACCTCTCGAGAACGTCTGACAAACATCCGAAATGTTATGAAAAAGCTTTCCAAATTTAAAATTGCTCTTAAACAGTATGTTTCTTCCATTCGTGTACAGAATATAACATGCATGCTTGTGAGAAACTGGGCCCTGGATCCCATGGATCAGTTGCGCCAAATATTTGTATTTTATCTTTTACTTTACTTCGCTCTATGCCTTGAAATTCAGCTGCTTAAGTCAGTTATAATAATGTAATCATGTTTCCTTACAATTTCAGATAAGCAGCGACCTTATGCAGTGCGGCTTGTGCGCCATTTCAATTCGACTTATACGCAAAAGAAAAACAGGTAGGCATCAACAGACTTATTATAAATATAAGTTTAAATCCCAATTAAATATCCCATCCCCCCAAATTTAGTCCTTGAAAATGAAATGCATTCAATCGAAAACTCAAATCTTATCGAATGTACGTAAGTATGCCCGTCTGCCCGAATGTGCAATAGCAATTCTGTGTGTCAACCGTATGCAAATGCCAGCCAAAGCCTTCTTAACTGCGCATTGCATACAGCAATGTAATTGCAAATCGCTCACGAACGCATTTCCATTGCGATCACAGTATTGCACCAGGCAACTATACGCGCCATTTATACCTTTTTTGTTGTATTTTTTCTCTTAATTGAAGAAATCTGTTTCTCTCTTGCAATAAACGTAACAAAAAAACAGTGAAAAGTGCCATAAAAAAAAAACCACAAATCAAACAAAAAAAAATCAACCAAAATCAACCCTTTTTGTTTTAAATAAAATTTACAAAAATTTTGTGTTTGCTTCTATCTAAAATTTAGGTGCATCTCGAGGTTTTGCTTTCGTCGAGTTTAGTACCGTTGAAGAAGCCGTACGCTGGATGGATATGAAGCAGGTATCACTTGAATCTGGTGCAGTTGTAAAAGATATTATTTTCTTTATTTGTTCATAAATATTATTTGCTTTTATTAATATACTACATAATGATAAATATTTAAATGAGAAAAAAAAACAAAATAAGAGAACTTTAGTACACAATTTAACGAACAAAATCAGGGATTTTAAAGTAAATTTAATTAAATTTAAAACCTATCGATTGGAATTTCACTTTATTTTGAATTTGAAGAAGTTTTAAACAAGAATTTTTTGCAACAAATTAAACAAAAGTCATTGTACAATCAATTAAATGAGAGAACACTATGTAAATGTATTTGAAAAGCAACTGCTAAACCAGATTATTTGAAAAAAAGCTGTATATTATATGAAATATCAACAATGCTTGTTGAACGAGCTGCTTTAAACCTATATTTGGAATGATACAATGAGAATAGAATCAGTATTTAACGGCGGTGACTGTGTAGTCAGGAAACTTTTCATAGATCGATTATTGACATTGTGTTTTTTCCATGTTATTCTAGGGCATATTGATGCTGCAGGATCATCATCGGGCGGTCATCCATTACAGCTACTCGAAGGAGCCACTGAGTAAAGACAAAACCGTATCGGATTGGTATTGTGCAAAGGTATGTATATTCGTTTGTTACTTATTTACTTTGTGGGCATGGGGAAGAGGTAGTCAAACACCTTTTGATTCTTTTGATGAAACCAATGTGTATATAAATATGTTTCAAAATGGGTCTTTAGTGTTATTTCTCCAATACGAAATGTGTAGATGTATTATAAAAATCTAGGAGACTGGTAGCACCAATAGACGGATAGGCCACGATCGTTTGATTTGGTTAAAGTGGCTGCCGATACGTTACAATTACTTGGGATGGCTAGAAAGGCTCCTCTGGTTTAGATAGCATAAACTTCACCGAAATCGAGGCGGCAACGTCTTATGTTAAATACCTTACCACGAAGTAAGGGTGGCCAATCATCCATGGCACCAGTTTGATCAATGCAACACCGCTAGGCAGCTCTGGCCGACTTTTAACGAAAACAGGAGCATCGGACTCCTAAAACACAAGAGAGGAACCTTCTTCGCGATAGTTAACACCCTAACTGGCCTCTGTGTAGAAAGACATGCCCAAAGATGCTGGGTATCCCCGACAACGAAGGAAAAGAGAAGAAGATCTTAGCAAGGACATTGTTTTCCATCTGCATCTTGGCCTTGGGTATAGAGTTAGTCGATAATACTTCTACGCGAGTGAAGGTATATTTCTGTCAGTAGGGTTTAGTTAGTACTCCGAATCTTGACTAGGAAGACCTGCTTGACAGGATTTTCATTCTATTTATACATGTTTGCCACAATTGTCTGCCTTTGTAGATGTGATTGATTGCGAGGCGTAAGATAGTTTTACCACAAACTAATTACTATTGTTTTCTTTTATTAATTTTCAGTGTGGCGTTTTCAACTTTAAAAGACGTGACAAATGCTTCAAATGCTGCGCATCCCGTGAAGAAAGCGAAAAGGGTGGCGAGGGCAGCGATGAAGTTAGCAACATCCTAACGAAAAGTATAAAAACGCTAGTAACATTTAGCATCTCTATATACATTTTCAAAAAATAAATATAAAACAAATTTTTTCTACCTGGGCAACTCTCACAATTGAATTGTTGTTCAAACTCTTCCCATCATCCATCGGTTGTGTTTCTTTGCGAAATGAAGAAATCATGCTACGCAATTTGGACGTGCTAACAAATGAGGAGGGTGTTCTCACCGTAATGCAAGAAGTCGTTCCAAATCTGGTGTCGAAAATCGCTAAAATTCTTGTCTGTCGAGATCCATTAACGCAGACATCACGCGGCATTTGTTATCTAAATTTTGATAATTTGGTCGATTCGATGAATACACATAATGCGCTGAATGGCCTAGAGCCCCCGTTAACGATAGACAACCGGGAGGGTATGATTCATTAGCTTTGGCTTTATACAAGAAACTTATATCTAATATTGTGTTTTTCTTTAGTTTTGATATCGTACTGTGTGGACTCGGAAAATCGTCAATTATCTCGTAATACAAGCAATTCCAAGTCCTCCAATGAAGCAATGTCAAATGCAAACAATAGCAATCAGAATACTTATCAATATACAATTGCCGATGTGCCACGTTTGGCTGAGTACAGTGCCTCGTTGTATGCCTCAACGCCAGCGGAACAGGAACATTACCTCAAGTACTATACGCAGTATTATATGACTGAGATATCGAAAGGACAGTTCGGTAATCTACCCTCGGTGAATCAGTTGGGCGAGTCTGCCAATTCAGGAGCAGCGGTGGCGTTGTCTGCTATTCAGCGAAAGCAAAACAAGATGAAAAGTATAGAGACAACTGCGACACAAGCAGCCGCAGCCGCCGCACTAGCAGCAGCTGCAACCAAAGCTGCTATAGCTGCAGCAACTGTTGTTCCGCCCAAAGGGAACGATGGCAAGCAATATCGTAAGTTTAGTTGGACACGAGTGCCAGTTAATATGTTAATTTTTCTTTGTTTCTTTCAGCAACACCAGACATATCTTTGTATCAGTACGATGATACCTCAGGATATTACTATGATCCCACAACAGGGCTTTACTATGATGCGCATTCACAGTACTACTATAACAATGAAACCGGCGCTTACCTATACTGGGATCAGCGAAAGAGCACCTATGTGTTAGCTACAGCAGCAGCAGCTGCAGCAGCTGTACAAAATGCCTTAGAAGACACAGCAGCAGCATCTATTGCCAAACCAGACACAGATGACTCAAAGAAGGAGAGCAAACGAGATAAGCCCGACAAAGTTAAGGTGGCAAAGAAAATAGTCAAAGACATGGAGAAATGGGCCAAACAGTTGAACCAAAAGAAGGATATGTCCTATGTCGCCACTCCCCAGCCAATTATTCCACACAAATCGGATGAGCCGATAGGAAAACCATTAGGTAGTGGCTATGCCGATGTGGGTTTTTCAATTTTGGAAAAGAAAGATCGTGGCAAAATCGCGGATTATGTTAGCCCGAACATAAGTAAATTAGTGCCTTCGTATGCTTCTGATTCGGACGAACATGAGGAAAATCCGCAACAGCCACAGGTAGAGAGCGAGAAGGACTATGTTGATTTCCAAAAATTGACCTGTCTCCTCTGCAAAAGAGCCTTCCAATCGCTGGATATTCTAAGCAAGCATTTAAAAATGTCTAATTTACACAAAGAAAATCTTCAGAAGTACAACTTATCGAGAGGCATATCGGATTCAGATGGACAGGGCTCCTCATTGTCGTAAGTTATACTTGATACTTCACGTAATTTGTGTGAACATATTTATTTCTTTTGTAGATATCGTGATAGAGCCAAGGAGCGCCGTCTAAAATATGGCGAAAGCGACCCGCCACCACCTAATCGCAGTAAAGAGCGGTTTGAAAATGAACTAAAGCACATGACGTCTACTTCCAAGCCACGGCATACACCTGCTATGCCCATCGGAGAGAATAACGTGGGCAATCGTCTGTTACAGAAGATGGGTTGGTCTGAAGGCCAAGGTCTTGGCCGAAAAAATCAAGGACGAACAAATATTATAGAGGTAAGTTTATCAAAGGAATTGTCTCAAGGAATTTTTTTAACACATATCTTCTTGACTAGGCTGATGCGCGCTCATCTACGGCTGGCTTAGGTACCAAATCTGGAACATTCGCACCCGGTGATGATTACAAATCATACATAAAACGTATGATGAAATCGCGGTACGAACAGGCTGAGATCAAGTAAACAGAATGAGAGTAGTTACTAACGTAAGTTAGTGACATAATGAGTTTGTTGTGCCTGCGTTGTTATAATTTTACTTTCCCACATATACAAGACTTGTGAATACGTTAATTATAATCTGTAATTTTATTGATATTTTTAAATAAATGCTCCGAGTATAATAATTTGAAATTTTTTTTTGCTCTTAGTGGAGTTTCTACCTCCAATTTCTTCCAAATGACAACATTGTTCATAAAGTCGATCTTGATTTGCTCGGTTTTTTGTTCTCTCCATTTGTAGGAATTTACAATATTATCTGAAAAGTGCAAACATTGTCTGTCACAGATGTTCCATAAAATTCTTTTCAGATCTACTTTGCCTAAAAGGCTCTATTTGATAGCACTTCCACGTGAATAGCTTAGGAAGCACATTCGTCCTTCAAATCCGCAAAATCAGAAGCTGAATCCTTCTAAAGCGCTAGGCGTTAAACATTTCTCGAGCTTTTCTGCGAAAAAGGTTTGTTCTATCTCGCACTGTAGTCTAAATTTAGACTTGGTAGGAAAATATATACCTTACATCTCCTGCAATTCTAAAATCATGTCCATGCTAAGCCTCCTTGCTTGACTCGTGGTGAAAAATCTGCATTGCACACAGAATCCGAGTTTCAAAGCCTGACGAGACTTTCTAATACAAGACGAGAAATAGAGTTAAGTACGATTGAAGTTATGGAGAACATTTCTAACAATGATTCAGGCAAATCAGATAATATCCTCATCAAAGGCCTTGTTTGCGTTGAGAGATACAAATTATCCTCCTACAAAGATTATTGAAACAAATCTTTCTTCTAGACGTTCTGGACACATACCACATGAAAAGACTAAAACTTAACGGAAGAAGAGATACGTAATGGGGATGTGAAGATGGGGAAGTCAATGAGAATACAATCCACTTTTTCTGTCACTGCCCAAGTCTTATTCACCTAAGAAATCATTTTCTCGGGCGACACTTTTTCCTTGATCTCGAAGAATTATCCAGAAGACAAATCACTGATTATTTGAACTTCATCAAATCTACTAATTTGATAGTTCATAGGGAACACATTTGTAAGACTAAGGTTAACCGAGGCAAGGGACATCTCTCCTCTCCTGTATAACAATTGGTCTGTATTGACCTGAGTGAGGCGATGTGAATTCTTCTACTCGCCTGCGCACGACCAAACCTAACCTAAGCTCGGTCTGTATATCTGTATATCTAAGCACGGTTTATGTAATAGCGATATTCTTGTCGAGTACCAATGTTAAATTCAGTTGTTCTGCAGCTTTAAGCACTGGCAGCACTTCCATTTGGAGCGCCTTGATAGACACTGACTGGTACAGTAAACATTAGCTTTAGATGCATCTGTATCCCTTTGGCGAACATTATTTTGTATGGCGTTATAAGATCCAGTAAATAATAGCTGTTATCTGTTATCTGCACTTGATTAGGCTATCAACCCACTGAGACTTGCATATGCAAATTCCAATTCAGTTTGCTATCTAGAATTACATACATATTTGGTAAGAGAACTCATAAATACAATAAGTATGTCCAGTACCTACTACAATGCATCAGATACATTACATGTTTATTATCCACCAATGGGTAGATACTATCTATTCAATATTCTGTGCGCCTCTATTCGATGTAACCCATACTAATCATAAATTACATAGTTAAAGCAAATAATAATTTATCTAAACAAAACCAATCATCCCGAAGTATACTTTCGGGCATACAAAGGTAAAAAAAAGCTGTATCTACAGACACCATCAGAATTCTCTCAAAGTGACTAAACTCCAATGATATTACGTCCGCAAGACTCAGAGTGTATTCAAGCACACAACGACACCATTGCGTACTGCACAGCCATATGGATTTGCTTTTTGTAACTTTATTTTTAAATGAACCTCAAAAATTAAATTCCCATCATTCAGTTCAAACAGTTCAACTTGAGGAGCTGTAGAGTTGATATCGGGCTCCGCGAAACGCTTAACTGGTCACTGGTTGCTCGATCGTTACGGCCGCTTCTGGGGTAATGCCATTAGTTAGACTTAGAGATCACTTTTAATCGCATCGAAGTATTTCCAACACATTCTCTAGAAAAAAAATCCAAATTGTACATCTGTATCCATAATCCTTCTATTCGTTGACGAATCTCTTTTTGAATAAAAGTATCTGAAAAAATAATATATTTTTGTTTTTTGAGTGGGCCGCCGCGCCATACGAAGTGGACTTGCTATAATATTATTATTTTTTTTATTTATTAATTTTTATCTCTGCCTGTCCATTTATTCACCTTCGAGATGTAGTACAGAAAAGTAAAGAAAAAAAAAAAAAAACGAACGAAACACCTAAGATTTTTATTTTATTTTTGTTTTGTGCTTTTGTTGTATTTTTAAATTATGACACATATATTCAGTTGTAGTGGCGGTAACTAAATCGAATAATGTGTTGGTGTATCTCGGACGGTTTGGTCTTGCGTTTTGTTGATTGCTAATACGGAAAATTTCGAATCTGTTCGGTGCTCTTTCATTCAAAATTCGGTAATACGTTCGATTCGTCGTCGTCGGTTCTTTTTCGTTTGTCGTCGTCTTCTTCCGCAGATTATTATCCAGATCTACAAAGTCGATAACCGAAATACAAAAAAAGTAACCAAAAAAAAAAACAGATACAAGTGATAACACTCGTGTGATCGATCGAAGAATTGACGTGAACAATACAAAGTGTGTCGTCGAACCCCTTTATGAACATTTAAAGAAAAAGTCGAGAAATTTTTTTTTGTGAATTTTTGAGACCCTGAATTGTACATCTGAGTGCCTTGACTTTTTTTTTTTCGTTCGCTGAAATCTGCGGACAAATCGATCGGATTGTAGACGGTGATCGTGTTCGAATGTGTTCGTTTATTTACAGTGCCATTTAAATATTTTTGTCCCTTTTTTTTTGTTGTATTGCTAATAATAATTATTAAATAAATAAATTTATAGTGATTTTCTTTGCCGTTCGCCGATCGTTTGACATCATTATCGGCCTTGCATACCCGATTGCGTACAACACCTCCTGTTCTTTCCAAAAAAAGAGAACTTACGACGAGAGGCACATATTTCTTTGTGGGATTTGTGTTCATATTTGGATATTCTTCACTCCGGGAGAAGAGAGAGAAATATATATATAAAATAACGAAAATTCTGTGGAAAAACCAAAACAGAAAAGCTTAAGGTTTGTGGAAGATCATTTTTATTTTTATTCCCATCTTAATTCAAACAGACTTAGAGACCCACGTGTGTGTGTGTGGATCTGTGAGAAATGTAATGAAAATAAAAATACGTATTGAAACTCTCTGGTTTTTCTTTTTTTATTCTCTCTCTCTCTTGGTATATTCTACACAACTACAAGAAAAAAAAAACAAATCGAAAGAAAAAAGTGTATCTAGGAGGTTATATGAAGAGAAAATAACAGATAATATGCCGGATGGTGTGGATTTGTTGAATTATTAGATGCACATTTGAATAAGAATAGAAAAATGCTTTTGATTTCATTTGGAGTTGGATAAAAGTTTATTTAAGTTATTCAAGACCAAGCATTTCCTTGAGCAGGTGATTGCAAATATGTGACACCTGTTCAAAATAAAACACATGAAAGTGGAAGGTTTACTTAGAATAGATACAAATACTCCTCGAAGCCTTCTTTATAACACTCCTTTCATAGACCACTGGTTGCGTCCATTTTACGAGAAAATATAAAGATGTTTACTCAGACCTTTGTACTCTCATGGAGCAAAGTAATTCCTCGCCGACTGCCTATCTCATTGTCTGCTTAGGGCGGCCCATTCATCTGTCCGGTATACTTCACAATAGAACTGTCTTCATGTCATTAGGTCTGACAAATCCATTGGCACTTTCTCTCGTATTTTGACGTCTTTGGTATTTGGCCAGATGTCGCTCGATCAGTCGTTCAATATACGATTCGGTCAGTAGATTCTTAAGGTTGAAGAGATCTTCTTATGATGATTTGGAGCTTGAGATAGTATTGATAATTTTTTATGCTTGATGGGAACGGTTTTTGTCCTGAAAACATCGCTTCTTCATATTTTTAACAGTATACCGAACTAAGCCTATGCTTTGCGAGTTCTACTGTCCATATCCAGTTCGGTACTATCATTCTATCTACAACACTTACATTCATAGATACCGAAAGGCTGGTACGTCCTACTTTGTTCAGCTTTGTTATGCACCATCTGGTCTAGGTCCATTATTCTGTGTAATATGTAGCATGCTAAACGTCATTAGTCTAGTCAAGAGGTTTGACATTTACCGCCATCATAGGAAGCCTTATAGTAGAAAGACTTAAGTATTTGGTATACCTCTCCTGCGCAAGGGTTACCAAATAGCATGTTGATTCAAGCTATCGAAGGCTTTGTCGAAATTGTTTTTCGAAGGCAGTTTTATCTGGCGATCTGCATTGAGTGCATTTTAGGTATTAGTTTAGGCATATGCCGAGGAACCTTGCAGCTGCCATATTGCATCAGGTTTCCCTTCACATTCCTCCTCGCATTCCGCCGAAATCTAATGGTGATAGGTGAGTCCTGTAATCCGCAAATATAAATGCATTTGCATGTGTCCAAGTTGATACATTTGCTCTTAAGAGGCATTGACCTTATGAGACATTGAAATCGGTTCAAGAAGCATTACGACTTCAAAAGGATCCCTTCGACTTTCCGCAGAATTAGTTAGGGAGGTGGTTTTGCCTGTTAGCTGAAATCAAGTTCAGGGATGAAGCTTATATGTACATAGGCATATGTTTGAGCTGAGGAGACGGTGACACTAAAAGGCGAAGTAACGCTCTTATAGGAGTGTTTGAACCTGGCCCAACCCTGGTCAGTATCCTCGAGTCATGTTCCGAATGTGTTCTATTGACTAATATCGATTTTCTTGACCAAATTGGTAGTTCGTCAAGAGTCGCAGTACGACTGAATGTTTGGGGACCAATAAGCGGAGACTGGACTGCAATCCAACAAATTTTTCGGGAGGTTCATTCCCTTTAGGTTTTTGCGACCCATGTTAGTGTCATCTTATTATATACCTGCAGGCAGCTTGAGGACTTAAAGCTAAATGACAACAAAGGCGCAATAAAGATTGAATTTTTTTTTTGGCTTAGGGTGACCTTTGACACTTTTCTTGCGAATCATAAGTTTTGATTCCATTAATGGCAATTCCAAGTAATAGATATAAACGTTTCCAATTTATGGTAATAAAGACTGTTTAATCAGAGATATCGGTTTATTGGAATCTCTATATTTTTGTTTTGCATGTGTCATTCAAACGTTGATTCAGCTGTTCCAGCCAAATTCCTTGAATAAAATGTTGATGCTGATTCATGCACCAAAATAAATCATGCAGAGGTACCACCTACACAGGTCATTTATTGGAGTAAACCCCCAGTTACGTTATATTTCTTTGGCTTATCATCAGTATCTTCGATAAATACTTTACGGGAAAAGTAATTTTGAATTATTTTCAATGGGTAACGTGTAAAGTTTGCTTGACCTATTATTCACAATTATTATTCACAAATTATCCAAATTTTTATCAAAATTTACCTTATGTCCGCAGTGTTTCGATTTGAATCGCGAAATCATTCTGAGGAATGGGGATCATTTCTGGTCAATGACCTTGTTTAAAAGTAAAATTGCCACATTTGGGAAAGTCAACAATGCAGGATGGAGGAGACATTGGCCCGAACCTCACCTTCATTGACGCAGAAAACACAGTCACAGTCTGGAATAAACTGTAAGATGATGATTTGAAGCATGTGGCATCCAAACACTTCCAACTTTTCCAGAACTGTCATATTGTGTTTTCTGCTGATCTCAGTACTGCTATCGTTTTAGTGATTGCAATCCGGCTTCCTCTAAGTTAGTTGGTCTCGGACGTGGGAAAAGTCCAATAAAATAAACTTCTTCCACCAATATCTCTAATTGGGATTATATCTGCTTAAGAAGAAGTTGTCTTACCAGCTGAAGATTGTAAATTTTGGTAATAGTTAGCCTTGCATTCCTTATGAGCCAAATGGTGTCTTTACTGAAAATTCAGTCAACAGATGACTTTATTCTTGACGAGGAATTCAAGAGAGAAAGAGAGTGAGAGGAGAGGGTCGCTCATATTTTTGAGCTTAAATGTGCAAAGGATTGCATGCTGACTATCTTACTATGCCTTATCTTTTCCTGAATGTAATTTGAGATATAAAATAGACGTAAAGATCCACGATCGTATTTAAAGTTCAAAATATACATGCATCTTATCTTTTAAGACCCTGTTCAGTTGGAGCAGAAAGGTGACATGTTATGGCAATCCGAATCACTGTCCTTTGAAAAATTCACGACGAAATACGAAACTAAATCAATAAACTTGCTGTGAAAAGCATTAGTTTTGTTGTAAACAGAATTTGTTGTTGAATGTCAAACTGACATTTCATTGGCGCTAACATCTAATAAGTCATAGAAAGTATGTGGAAGAGTTCAGAAACTTCGTGTCGAAAACGTCAAAAATAGACCGTCAATCTTGTGTAAACAGGTCTAAGAGTAAGGAAAGGAACCGAGCATACATATGTATGTTCTGTACGCCACTCACTTTCAAGTTGGAAACAAGATTATGTGCACATTCCGGATATAGACAAAAGACATCTGACACAAGACACAGATCATTTTTTGTATCTCATTGTCAGTTACTCGTGTATTTCCAAGATGTAGGTACCTACAATCATAAATTATTCAATCCCTCACTCATGTCAATTTTAAAGTAATGCAGAATTGTCGCTCTACAACAAATAACCAAATAATCACGCACTCAGGAAGAAATAAAATAAAAACCTTCTTAACTTAAAGCCCTTCATTGTCCGCCATGCGTCGCCCAAATAAAGCCCGAACTCATCACTGACATCAACCGGAATACATCAATTGAATTTTTAACCAGTAAAAAAGTATGTACTTGGTTTTACTAGTGCGTATACTTGCTGCCAAGTCATAAAAAGTCAGTTTGCTTTATTAGCGCAATGAAATTTTACAATCGCGTAAGAACACCATATGTAGAAGTGGCATCTAAAATTTTCTCCATACATAAACTTGATATTAAATGTTTCGCACACTTGGCAATTATCGTCGACCAGATACTTTTCCGTGTTTTCATTGAGAGGGTGACAGAAGTCGAATACAAGAATTATGTATCTGATAATGAGTCTGAGTATCCGTGACTCTTGATGACGACATTTACAAAAAAAAATTCACAATAATTTATTCAATACACATAAACGTGTTTGAGGTTTTTTTTTTGTTTTTTTTTTTGCATCTTTTCAGCATCTTTGAACTTCCGATCGTTGGCGGCTTGTATTACTCATCTGAAGGTGTACAGTATACTTTTGGAATTGAGAATGTTGTTTCTTTTGAATACCTACTCTGGCCAAGGTGATTGTGTGTCGGTGAAGCTAATCATATTCTCTTCCTTCGATCGGTCTATAGATAGCCATGGCTGTGAAATTGTTTTACCTCGAATCGGGGTCAAAAATTAAACTCTCAGTTGCATCAACAGCGGCACACCTTAAAATAGGAAAATTGTAATGAGCACTGGTTCAGTGGGATATGTTTATTTTCCAGAATTTATTTTCATCAAATAAACACACATTCCGAGATTGTTCTCGGAAGAAATGTGCGAGTTTGGATTTATAAAAAAATAGAAAGAATCAAATAAATTAGACTTGAATTTTTCAACAAAACAAAAAAGTGATTATAGTCATTCTCTTTCGTCGGGCTATAATATTTAAAAATAAATATTTTCGATAATGGCTGAGTAAATAAAGAGAATATAAAACATGTGGATAATTGACGGATGATTAGTTTGTTGAGGATTGAACCGTGACCATCGTAGACGATTATGATCGGTGATGTAGCTTGTAATGTATGTAGATACATCTATACAAATGTTGTTTACTTAAAGAAAAAAAAAAAAAAAATCGGGGTTGTCGACCTAAAGCCCATTGTAGACGTAGACTAGTGTGAAAATAATTGAGCTTCGAGAATGTGACAGTGGTCACTCATTTTTCATTCGTAGTAGTTTCTGTAAATTAGTATCATATTTGTGGAACCATGAGTGCATACATATGTATCTTAGTGAAATACGAGATGCCGGAAATATGACTGAGGAATTTTTTCGATCAACAGTCACACATTTGACTGAAATATCCGAACCTCATGTCAATTCTTGAACTGACCCACAGTTTCAAGTCAAGAGAATTTGTTAAATGACTATTTAATGGGCCAATGACAGATGTCATTCTCGAAATAATATTGGTAAATCCACCTTCTAAGGATAGTATAGTTCAACCATACTGAGGGTAATTTCATGACGAACCCGAAAAGTTCTACTTTAACACGTTCAATAAAATGTGTCCATTGGTGGTATTTTTGGTGCACTGAATATGTCAAAGCCAATTCCCTGATTCAGATGTAAACCCCTCTAAAGTTTCTTTTGAAAGTAGGGACAGAAAACCAAGATGAGCAGATGGCAAGATCTCTACTCACAATACTCACCAAAAGCGTCGCAGATAGCGGTGGCTATTAAAGCCACCACACCAACAAACAACAATTTGTCTGCTAAGAAACAGCAAGAATGTCGCTTATTTCTAGCAAACGTTCGATAGTATACGTTTAATCTGCTTTCTGAAGAGAGGAGCTGTACACAATTGTGTTCGTAAAAGAACGAATTAGCAAAGACGCGGGAACTCTCATGTGGCATGGGAATCAAACTTGTCTAACTGTCACATTTTTGTGACGTGAACGAAAACTTAACCAACCGAAGCTTAAGGTTATTATAGTCACACAAGACAAATCCTTTGTATTCGCACTGTTTCGGAAGTGGTCGTATGAAACCATTCTATTATATATCAGTCTTAAGTTTACAGGTCCTTGAGTCAAGTAGCCACTGACAACTGAGACTTAAATTATGTAAAAAGAGTCTTTTTTAGACTCGTAGTGTTCTTTTCCAACCTAGTGTGGTACAAGGGCAATCATTGAGTTAAAGTATCATTCTATGATTTTCTGATTTTGTCACGTCATTGCCCAAGCTTCATTGATATATAAAGGTTGTACAGGACTTCCACCTGTTATTAGCTGTCATTTCGATTTTACGTACGTTACAGGTTGAAGGCTTAATCCATTAAATTTCTATATAAGCTGCAAACAAGGAACCTTCAGTTCTTCGCGAAAGCCTCGAGCTACCTTGGACTGGGTTTTAATATAAAAAACTGCTCCTGTCAATAACAATAGTGATATAAGGTGTGTTCAATGAATTTTAGAATAGAATAGAACCGTTTCGTGACAAACATCTGACCAGTTAGAACAGTCAAATGAAGTTGTCAAAACAAATATTTTGAAATAATGAAAACGAATTAAATATAAAATACTCTTTCGGTAATACCCGTTATCAATTAAAATAAATAAAAACTTATCTGAAATAAATTTACTACAAGACTTAACAAATTAAGGACAGTAAGACAATGACAGTTTTCTTGAATCTGTTCTAACTGAAAACCAAGTCAAAATCCTCTTCTAAACTATTCTAGAACAACTTCATTGAACAGGAATCAGATCAGTTCAAAATAGAAAATTCCTCATTGATCACCAAAAGTTGTAATTTTCTGTTCAGAACATTTCAGAACAACTTCACTGAACACAACTATAATCTTTTTTTAATTGAATTGATCAAATTTATTGTTAATAACCGTAGTAGAAAAGTGAAACCTGACTGCTTAGCTTGCCCCAATGTTGGTCAAATTTAATGTTTTCTATTATTTGAACATAATTAGCACATCAGCAGATACAACATATATATAAAATTCTTTATTACAAAAGTTACTCCCAGCATTCCTGTGGTTGACTAATAAGTTTTTTAAATATGTATTAAAGTGGAAGTTACAAATTAATAATCAAACAAATCGATTAGTATCTACCTGCAAAATATACGATGTACATACATCTGCATGCATGTATGTATGTATCTAGGCAACTATTTGAAATTCAATGACCGGATGATAGGCTACTTTGTTTCATTGAGCTATTATTTGAGTGTGTCATCTTTAAATTGTATAATCACCGTGATGATCCAACTCGAAGTTAGATTTTAGATATAACACTTTACTATAGCTACTGAAGAGAAACTAAACTTAACGAAGATAGATGTAACAATAAAAAGTTTAGTAAAATACTCGTATTGGGTAATGACGCGATGTTAGATGTCAAACTGACAGCTGAGCGATTTAACGTCAAAACTAGAGTACAAAACATGAGATTCTCTTTCTTTTAACATTTAGTTGATAATTACATGCTTGTATTGAATTGTTACTCAATAAACATTGACAACGAGACAAAATACTGCACCTTCCTCAAAAGTAATATTTTGGGCCATCTCTAGGTACGACTATAAGGATATTCTATGCAGTTGATAGACTGGTCTCGGTTTCTTTTGATCAAATCAAATCAAAAATAAATACAAAAGGAACAAATTTAGATCAATTAACTTCATAATCAGTGCCAAAAATAAACACTTATATTCCCCCTTACAACCTTAAAATGTAAATTAAAAATATAATTTAAATTTCTATTTCTATTTTTGTTCTCAATTTCGCCCATGTAATGTGTGCAACACATGTGGTTTGCCGATTTAAATTTGCACACAATAAAACATTTATAAACAAATACGTATTAAAGGCAAAAAAAAAATATATAAATAAAACAGACACTGTCGGTTCCCATAAATACTTGCCATAATAACCCGGCACGAATGGAATTTGAAAAACAAAAAAATAAAACAAAAGTGAATGTCATTAGTCCCAATGGAATTGGCAACGCGTTACGCATTCGCAGAAACCAATTCAATTGCAATTCTTTTCATTACTTAGGAATTCTGTGATTCCCCTTAAAATATTACCAATCAATTATTGATTTAACGAAACACGATTTTCACATAGTATTAGCAGTGTCCACACTGAACACACTCACTACACCGTTGTATACGAAACGATTTGATTTGTGCCGAAAATGGCGCTTCTCTCAATGTTAGTCGTCAATTAAAGCAATTTTTCAATCTAAGCGCTATGTGCGGCGCGCAGTGTGACAAAATGTTTGATTAGGTTGACCAGATGGATGGATTTTTGCTTTTTAATTTTTTTAAAAACCTAATGTCAATAAAGTGATATATTGGACAGGGTGTACCCAAAGCCAGTCAGACATTACATTTTATGTTATTTTACTTAGTGGAGGTCATATCTACAGTGTGTATCTAAATACATATATTTACAACTTTTATTGGCCGGCATCATGGTTAATTGGACTAAGTGCGCGTGTTGTTTGAAATTTGAAATTGGCGAGGCTCAGTGCCGGATATTGACTTCCCTTGTACTTACCAAAAGTTCAAAAAGTCTTTTAATTTTTTTACAAATTTGTACAAACCTGTGAGTGGATGATCGCACTGAACGAGAAATAGAGGTCCCAAAAGACATAGATTTTGGATTACAACAAGAAAGGTTGTAGCGGATCCACTAAGAAGCTACCACCCGTAAGAATGTTAAATGCCAGACGCGATCTAACAACACGTTTGTGGCAAGGACTCCTGAATGCCCAAATCCCCAAATGCTGAAGTCAGTATATGGACTGTATATTTCTTTATGCATTTGGTTATATTTTTATTTTCTTGAGAATTGACTGAATACAAGTGTAACTGTCAGTTATGAAGGACTATTCTTTCCGGTTCCGTTGGCTGTTTGCCGTCTAGAAAGGCCGCAACCTTTATTAACTTTTCTCTTATACTTCGCACTTCAATTTCTCACAAAAAAATACGTCTTTTTTAGCGCTACTAGTCCATGGAATCCAGGACCTAGCTTCTCGCAACCATTCGTGTTGTGCGTGTTATATTGTTTACACGAATGAAAGAAGTCTACTGCGTAATACCGCATCCGAAGGGCAAAATTTCTTATTGGAAAAGCTTTCTCATGACAGTTGTACTTTCGAATGTTTGTCAGACGTTCGCTAGAGGTGGAGATTTGAAAAAATTTTCTTAGGCGTTTTGTAGGGATTGATTCTGGAACCCCTTGCTCCGTAGTCTAACGTACTAACCAGGAACCACACCTTTCGTATATGAATTGAATACTTAACTGGTTTCGACCTTATTATATGAAATATCGAAATCCTAGCCGAATACTAGATCACTCTAATTGCAAGTCAGAGATGGCATTGCTTATAGATTTTCCAACGTTAAAGATCGAGACAAAAACCTAATAAGACTCTATCGAACTTTTGTCGTTTCGACCAAAAATTTGATCGTGTGTTCAATCCTGTTGGCATTGACTGGTCTTGGAGAGGACGAACAAATTGTGTGTAGCATAGGTAAATGCTGCTAGACATAATTTAAAATAATTGCTACATTGACACACACCTACTATATTGACCATGAAAAATCTGTGAACAAATTTCACACACTTTTCTGCGGCAAGGTAATACACGAGTAAGTACATACGTAAGACCACAAAATTAAGGTGATTTTGCTCCTTACACTGTGACATTGTATGTCAATTGAGAAAATCGTTTTGAAAATGAAATTATTTTTAGAAAAAATGAAAAACAAAAAAAAAGAAAAAAAAAATTTCTTGGCAGTGTTGAATATTCATGACGAAAAAATAAAAATAAAAATAAAATAAAACTGAATAGACATTGCAGTTAATGGGGCTATATAATAAATACTACCTTGACGTCAGCATTTAGGAAAATTATTCATTGTCGCTTAGTGTCTGCGTGCCCGGCAATGAAATGATCTGTAGACGTACATATTTGGCTTAAATGAAAGCCTAACATAGTGGTTGGTTAAGTTAAGATGAATATGAGTCTCATTGCAAGGAATTTATTCGCCATTAGTTTAATAGCTAATCATGCATTTGGTCACAGCAATTTGGTTTTCTATATACTAATGCATGCTTGTAAGGTCTTTTCTTAAGCCGACCTAAGTGACCTTCTGGCTTCTTGTACAAACGTATCTAAAACAATCTAAGCGGTCCCTACAGTGGTAGTAGTACTTTCGGATACAGTGTACCACTCGTACTAAGTAGACAATTTTTCATATTCATACTTCAAAATTTCTGATTCACTTTAGTTTTGACTCGCAAGATTCAAAGGAGTTGGGTATTTCGTTTTCATAAAACGAAATTTTCCAAATCTTAGTTTGTCTGTATCAAAAGGTGTTTTGAATCGAATTTCCTGAGCAGTGAAATAAATTGCACTGAAAAAACGAACTAGTTCAGCAAACAAATTTGAACTAAACTGAGCGATCTCTGAACTAAACTAAAATGCACAGACCTATTTCAAATGTACTTAAATGTATTTAACCGAAACAGATGGGGACAGAATCCTACTGGTAATGACATTTTCGAACCATTTTAAGGAACTGCTCCTATGGAGATAAATAATGGAATAATCTCATTGAGGAGGTGCCATACCAGGTTTTCTATATTTCAAAGTTAAGCTGATCACATATTTCATTGCATTAGCTTCTGCTTCAATAGACTCCCAGTTTTTGGTTTGGAATTCAGTATATAACCAGGCGCGGCTATCAAGCGGAAGCTTCCTTGGCCAACCTTCAATGTTGATCCTGAGTTGATTCTCATTTGAAGTTATCAGGGTACTCTCCGCTCCCTCTCACTAATTCTGAGTTTATTTGTGATTCTGCAAACATTTTTGCTATCCCAATTACTAGCTGCTTCCTCTGCATGCCACGTCAATTCATGCGATATTGAGCCTCAAGTTCTGCTCTCTCTACTGCCGAGGAGTTTATTGGACACCCACTAAGCTAGGTTGGTTGTTGATGTGCCTTGAAGAAGGAAATCCTGGGGTTTGTCGGACCTCCACTAAGTTCAAAAATGTGTCTAACGTATTCGCCCGCTGTGAAAGAACTTAGCCTCCTACATGAGACTTTTAAAGAGTTAAGGTGAATAGTTAGATATAGCATCAGTTCTTTTCGGGTTTTGTGATAATGCATTCGTTTTACAATCACAATTACAAACAGACCCACATTCCCTAGCCAGGAGAAAACAAAATTGGCTGAACTTGTGAAGGAAATTGGCAAAAAGAAAAAGTGTCTGGATACCAGTGCTCCGTGAGGGCATCAACTATCTTTCTTAGGGTTGTCCGATTCACAGAAATAAGTCCCCTGGTTTTCCTTCAATCCAGCTGTGGCCAGATATTTTTGAAAGAGGAACTTAAGTAAATAGTTGGTCTACGTGAAATGTAATTGAAATTGTGTTTTGTTCTTCCCTAATGGAAGGAGCTCAAAAATTATACACTCTACAAAGAACTGCTAGCACTCACAATTGCTCACAATGTAAATAATTTAAGAGTAACCGTTTTTAAGTGGAAAACTGCCACAAATTCAAATGCAGCCTGCTATCTCCATTTGATAAGATTTCAATATTTGGGGATTCACCAATCAATATACTTATGAGTGCACATGTTATGTGAAATGTTACCAACGAGCAATGTTAGCAAGTTTTGTTCATTAGTTGAAACGATTCGTCAGTCCGTTTTAACATCGACATCGGGTCACATCTACAGGCTTCGGTTCTAGCTTTGGAATATTGTTTTTAATCTTTGGTAAGACTTTCGAACTTATTCGTATGTCACATGGAGGAATCTGTCATCATCTGATTAAATGATTGGGAATGTCATACGAAGAGATGGAATCTCTGCCATATGTGTCTAGAATGTGTAGCTTCATTGTTTTCGAAACCATCATGTTCCGGTGACGTGTGATTTGTTTCAAAAAGCTGAGAAAGTACTTACTGTTTGCTAGAAACTTTGCAACTTTTTACAGTTGAGTGGAAAGATGATCTTTTCACAAGCTTCTACACGAGGGTTTGTTCTAAATATTTATTTCATCTTCTTAATCACTGTATCGTCTTCGACGGGGGCGTCAGTAGAATTAAGGAAACCCTTTTACAGACAGTCTCTAGAGTCTTTCACATCCTCTCTAAACAACTACCCTGAACTGTCGCCTGTCAATATGGCTAAACAATTAAATATTTACCTAATTTAGCTGGTGGAACACAGAGGCATTCCAAGAAATATAGATGGACAGACGGTACTATGTGCCTACTAGACAGATTTGGCGCAAGCTGGAACAAAAACACTACAACTGTGTGAAATAGGTAATGCCATGATAGTTGGTGTGATTACGGGCCACTGTATCATCCGCAGGAGAAAATTGTACTTTAGCTCCTTTACGAGTCAAGTTCTCTCTGCTTCGTCCTTGCAATTCCTGTAGAAATCATTTCAAACGAGGCCCAGCCTCTTAGCAAATTGGTCTATAAGATAATGCCCTCTAAGAACATCGATTGCAAAGCAAAGCTTTATCACAACCAACTCGGGATTATGTTTCTAATCCAACTTAGGTCTGTCTTTCAAGGTTTTCCTCGTCTTATTGACGACGAAGATAAAAGCGTTTTCGATTCAGAGTGATTTGAGGAATCTATGCAATCTCCTGCATCTTTAAATGCAGTCTTCAGTCTGTGATTCTTCTATTCAAGGTTCCAGGTGATTTCGCAGAACTATGACCATGTACAGATGTGTTTCGAAAAAGAGCTTCAAGTTGTTTAAATATACAGTATAACGCATCTATTAGTCATCATCGGCATAAGGTTGCCATCAAGTATTGGCCATGAACTAGTATTTATTTCCCAATTATAAGGAAGACCATTTGGATCTTTTCAAAAACAAAGACATTGAACGTCAGTCTCAACTCACACTATGCGTGGTCGAAGGAAAATTCATACGACAATGTCGCATGTCGCTGATATTGCTACCAGATGTGGAACTGGCTGTGGGGCTAGAATTATTTTTTGCCGCTTTGCAAGCACTCCTATGACCTCATAGTCTCGACATTGCTGTGGTTAAACGTTCATTAATGCCTTACAAGCTCATGTAAATTAGACACAGCCTAAATGAGTGTCGGGAGCAATGATGTCACACACCTTCTTGACCCAATTAAGACAAAAAACAAAACCAGAATTCGAAAATAATTCGACACGTTGCCAACATTCGTAAAATCATTTGATCTAGTTGGTGTAGATATTTCTTCTTTTTTTTCATTTTTTCTGCTTTAAAATCAAAGCGAAAAAAATCGCAAAATCCAATCCGAATTTTCATTGAGCATAGTATCTCGTGAAATCTAATTTTGAACTTGTGCGTGGGTGGAAGATTCATAGATATTTTTTGATGAGAATCACTCTAAAAATATGCCACAGTTTCCAAATTGAATCCATGCGAATGTGTTAGTATGCCAAAAAAGCGACACATAAGAAACAAACATATGTAGGTATATATCAAGAGCGAGAGAGAGTGCCAAGGGTGAGACAGAAAAAAAAAATAAATGTATCTGTCCGGTTGGACGGATTTCCATGAAATTTTTGCGTGTGGAATTGTTACATTTTGAACAATCTTTGTAATCCTTTCTGCGGTTCTTTCGTTTCAGACTTATTCCTTCCTAGTAAAGATGCCATTTATTTATTGGATTAGTTAATCCTGCTCGACTTTTGCAACACTACGGACACAGTAAGTGTGGACATCTGTGGGGAGAGGGTTAAATTGTTTCAGTTTTTGACTTTTGTTTCAGTTACAGGGGCGAGAAAATTAGAAAAAGAAAGAAAAAAAAAAAAAAACATGGGCAAGGATTATTACAGAACATTGGGCATTCCCAAAACAGCCACCGATGAGGAAATCAAAAAGGCTTACAGAAAGCTAGCGTTACGCTATCATCCGGATAAGAATAAGGCCGCAAATGCCGAGGAGAAATTCAAAGAAGTCGCAGAAGCGTATGAGGTGCTGTCGGATAAGAGTAAACGAGAACTTTACGATAAATATGGTGAAGATGGTCTCAAGAGCGGTGGTAAGTCGGATGGTGGTGTTGTTGTGAGAGAACAGCTAGTTAAGAATTTTAGGTTTTCCAGGTGCACGAAATGGAGGAAAGAATAGCACTGGATTTACATATCAATTCCATGGTGATCCGCGGGCGACATTTGCCCAATTCTTCGGTTCCAGCAATCCATTCGCATCGTTCTTTGATATGGGTGATAATTTATTCGATAAGAATGTATTTGATTTGGATACAGATCACGACTTCTTTGGATCACCGTTCAGCGGACTGGGATCACGGCATGGACTTGGTGGCGCTTTTAGGTGAGTATAGGTTAGGTTATGTTCAATATAAGACTGCAAGCAGTCTTAGTCCATTATGAGCTGGAATGTAGAACCCTTTAGAAGTTTGATATGAGCCTACTTCAAGGCACCAAGGTTATCTATTAAGTCTCTCTCTGTAGGTACGCCGATGAGTTGAATTTTGAATCGCCCAACGCGTATTTTCTTAAAACATTTTCTCGGTAAAAGGTTATCGAATTCAATGATTCAATCAGCGTTCCAGAGTTCGAAGTTCAATTCACAGAAAAGGCTAAATTTCGTCCCGATGGGAGTATCCCTGTCCGCAGTGAATAGGATGGAAATCAAATTTTGGATAATAGTTCATTTCTCTTCCACACAGACGGCTCGAAGAGGACTCTTCTCTGAGAGTAGCATTCTTATGGTCTTGTTCAGGCTGAAACGTAAAGCAATATGCCAGTGACAATCAAGGAGCAATCAAATCGCTGAAATCATGCTCTTTTACTTCAGGAGCCACTGCCGAACTGACGGTACTACTTGTAAGGATTTTGCCTAGAAACCTGAAAGTCACAAAAGTTGGAAACTATCAGTAGGATCAACCACCAGACAAATTGGCTAATGCTGGATCAGATTAGTCTTCTGTCATTAGTCTTCTCGACAAAAACCTAAACATTTCTTTCACAGCCCCACCTCTTGCAAACGTCTGACAAAAAATTCACCTTTAGATGCGGTATTAACCAGTAGGCCCCTTCCATTCTTGTAAAAAAATTGGAGTTCCAATCGTGAACATCTTTTGATCGTTTGCCTTGCGTCTTACACTTTTAAGAAGATTTTCTTGACTCCATCAGGGTGGTCTAGATTAGTTCGGTAATTGGACGCATAGATAGGTGGTCCTGTTATTATTCTCTCAATTGTATAGGTGACTTAAACTTAAACCCTATCTCCATCGTTATCAAGACTTAGGGAGCCAAGAGCTCTGTAAAAGTTCTGTCAAAAGGTTAGTGGCATTTGTCAAGAAGGCGAGCAAAAGCCTTTAAGTGTATTTCTATAATATTTAAGGAACTTCCCATGTCTCGCAGATAGCCATCAATAAGCATAGACTGTCGTATTAAGCAGTGTATCGGAATAGGTTTTTTTTAAAACAACCTTTGCTTTGAGCATAGCTTAAGCTGGAGCTTAAAAGTTCACCACTTGTAGGTAGTACAATCATACAAAAGGGTCCACATGGTCTGAAGTCCTACCATACAAGAAATTACCCGGATTGTTGGCAATCTTCAAAAAGCTACTCATCGGTGCATATTTCACAAGTTAGACCGTAATGCCAGACTGACAAACAGATAGTCAATCCGAATCACAATTCCATTTTAATTATATTTTAAATTAAAATTTAAAATTTTGTTTATATTTTAGATCGCACTCTTTTAACGTTCACACACCATTTAAAAAAGAAAAACAACAAGATCCACCTGTCGAACATGATCTTTATGTAACATTAGAAGAAATCTACCATGGCTGTGTTAAGAAAATGAAAATTTCAAGACGAGTCGTCCAACCGGATGGCACGTCACGAAAGGAAGATAAATATGTTAGCATATCGATTAAGCCTGGATGGAAGTCGGGAACAAAGGTCACATTTCAAAAGGAAGGCGATCAGACGCATGGTAAAATTCCAGCCGATATTGTATTCATTATCAGGGATAAGCCACACGCGTTATTCAAGAGAGAGGGCAGTGATTTAAGATATACTGCGCGATTGACGCTTAAACAAGTAAGTAAGCATATTTCGTTTTATTTTTTTTACTAAAATTTCGTATCAAACGTTTTGAAGGAAGAAATTCTCTTCATAAGAAGAGAAACGTTTACTTGTCATCTCTTTCAATAGATAAAGTTCAAAACCTATTTTTTTAAAAGACTAAATGTCGAGTAGACAGATTGCTTTTGGCAAAAATTGGGAGCAGTTACATCTAGAATTATCTTCTAGGCCAACCGTACCACTCAATTTCGTGAATAAAGGTCATACAGACTTCGGGCTTACATGGACCACAAGCTTTAAGAGACTCAATCTCTTACTTTTTCGAGTGGTGACAAGGTTTTAGTGAATACAGTGTTTGCCTGTGATCTGAACTGTGCAGCTAGATGAAAGGTATAACAGAAGTCAATAAAAATTTATTTTTCTCTATTCCTGGCTTAATTTCTACTCCAAAGTCTTACTAAGCTCTCGGTAGGGCATTATCTTCTCTGACCTAATACAATACTGAATTGATTTTTCAATTTTGAACCTAAAGCTGGCTGAAGATCATTTGCAGATCCGGAATCCGTTTAACCAATAAGTCTAGGGTCCATTCATAGTTGATTCAAAGTTTTTCAGTCTTTCCCCTAAATTCTCATTTGGAAGGCGCGTCATTTGAGAGTCCTCTTTGACATATCAATGTGGAGCCAATCTCCTCTAACCGAGTTGCTAAACGCCTCCTAGTTTGTCTAGTTGGTCCCACATACCCAACCATTCGATGAGGAAATGCACAAAACATTGCCACAAATATTCTACGCTCATGATGAGTACCTACAGCGATCCATGGTTTGTCCATATGGTTACTTCACAAATGTCAAACTCGTGATGACATAAGAAGCCATTTTCTAAAATGAAAGCTTTTTCCAAGACCTTTTTCCGAGAGCTAAGAGCTTTCTTAGTCGACCCGATTTTCTGCCATTCTGTACCATCAAGTTCTATAGCATAGTTTATTCGATTAAAAGGTATCAGTTGGCTAGGACATACCGATTTTAGTATTTTTCTAAGCTCTACCATTTTACTTTTACTCTGTTACATGGTGCAACACATTGAGTTTCATGCAATTTGCTTTGATTTAAGGAATGACCCATTCTCGATTGGACAGTCGTTGACAAGGCATTGCCTCATGTCAGTCATGTCAGTCACAAAAAACAAAACGAAAAAAACTCCTTTTCCCACACCAATTCGGCGCCAATTGGAGTGTCACAGCAAAATCAAATCCTATTCCAGCATCTTTGAAAGTATCTCAAACATTGATTTACTCCATAACCTAATGCCAGTTGTAATTTCGCTGTTAGTTAATAATAACTTAAAAATCACTTCTCCATCTTAAGCGAATCACATTAATCCAAACAAATCCAAGTCCAAATCCAAATCCGAACAAATAATTCATATTTTCCAAATCGGGCCACAACAGCAGCCATATGGAATGCTCCTCCAAAGCGCTAACAAATCTTCGCCACAACTAACAACTGCTGACACTTCCAATTAAATTTTCCAAAAATATACGCACTATCTCAGTCCCCGTTACCTTTCCACACAGGTGTGATATATGTCACATTTAATTCGTTTGTCCGTCTGTCTGTGCTCCTTAACCAGTAATTGCATCTATACAACCATCCACACCTCCTTAATTGCACACACATAACTGAAGGAATAGAAAAAAAAAACAAAAAGAAAAAAAAATGTGAAAACCTAAAAGAATGCATTTTCTCACGATGCACTCTCCACGTATAGATACTAAGATACTTAATTAGAAGCAATGCCCCAAACATATTTCAAATCTTTTCTCACCTGGCCAACAACTCAGTACGGACCAGTACGACAGCAGCACCGGCGGCGGCCCCATCGGACCAAAATTGAATTTTAATATGCTTCGCGTTTTTATCGCATATTAACAGGCAATATGGCCACGGCAGTAAAAATTATTAACAAAATAGAATACAACAAGCCTGAGTTTCATGGTCCACACCATGGACCATGTCTAGATAGATAAATGAATATGGAACTTATGGCCACAATTGTTTATGGCGTGTACCAGCGAAATGTTTTTTTATATTTTTTTTTTATCAGCCGATTCCGGCAAAAATCAATAATTTTTTTATGCTCTTCGATTTTATTTAATTTTGTTTTTATTTTATTTTATTACGAAAGTGTATGGTGTGTATAAGTACGTTTACACGAATTCGAATGGTAGGCTGGCTGAGTTCTGTTGTCGTAGACTCCCATGTGTGCCAGACCACAAATGAAGGTTTTGATCATATGGAATGATGACTTAATACGTCTGACCAAAAATGGTAAAACGACACAATTTGGTAGCAGCAGCATACGTAAGCTGTATCTATACCAAACGGCGGCGGATACAGAGATACATTTGTATGTATCCACTGTGGTGTCCACTTTTCCATGTCCATGATGTTGGTTGGTGTGTATCGATGTGGAATTCGATGCAATACCAAAAGTCGTTCAGCTGAATGTTGGCTGTGCTCGCAGTGGAACGTTAAAAAAAAAAAAAAAGCGAAAACCCATTTGATTGTGAATGAGATTTATGGGCGAAGCTGGTAGTAAGCAATTTGAATTGTTCGGTATTTACCTTTTTATTAATTTTTCATAAAATTCTCGGATTATTTATGAGAAGCAGTGAAACTCGCTTTTTGTTGCGATGCCTATAAATGTGGAAATCTGTGAGACATATGTTGAGTGGTTGCAGTTTATCCAAGTATATCTTCTTCGTCAATGGAATTCATGCGAGTACTGGATCATCTGGAACAATCGTGTATTGTTTTCAGTTGGAAAAATTATTCGACTTTTAGTGGAAGGTGCACTCTACTTATAGTATCATCCAACAGATCTCAGATCTATTAGTCTATCTTGAGACTGCAGGTATCACCTTTTTCATCGACAGCCAGGCAGTAATAAAAGTAGTAAAATTACTGGTACTGATCTAAAGTCCATGTTTGTGAAGTGCTGTTGTGAAGAGCTTAAGGTTCTTGGAACGCAGAATAGGGTTGCCCTCTGCTGGGTCCTTGGATACGAAAATATACCAAGAAATGAGGTTCTCTTCACTACGGAATAATTGCCCTAATCGATCCCCCCTTACTAATAATGGTATAAACTTATTTTCTGGTATGAAGCAAGATTCTTCGGTCTTATCTTCGTTAGGAAGTTGAGCTGGAAATTTAACATTAAAGAAGGACCCAAAAAGACTTCTGTTGCACTTTTCTCTTGCAGGAGACACTAACTCATTGCAAAGCCATTTAAGCAAAGCCCAACGGTCATCTTGTTTGTGCATAAGTTCGACGTCCCTCTACGGCACTGGACAATTTTGGCAGGCAAATGGTTGCTAGTTCAACTGCTCCTTTCAAGGCAATATTTCAGTGGTCCAGTAAAGATTTTGGACACAATTCCCTTCTGAAAAATTTCGAAATAGAATAGTATTTTCCAAGTTAAGCTTTGACAAAAACATCCGGGTAACTATCCCTTCTAGGACATTCTGGGACTAAGAAATATTCCTAGACATCTCCATCTCCATCAGTCTTCTTAATAATTGCAGCGAGTTCCAGGTTCTATGGCAATTAAAGAGTTTCTATCTTGGCTTAGGAAAGACGTGATATCCACTCAGATATCTTCATCTTTTCAGATAGCCAAGGAGCTATTAAATCCTAGAAATCCTCCTCTAATAATTCTAAAGTTGCTCTACTCTGCCGTTCGTTTATTTTCGGTCGTTTTTTCTTTCTATTACACCACTCCACCCACTCAAGAGCATCTACAACTCCGAGGTCCGAACCTACGATTCTATGTTTATACAAGAGCACTTTCGAAAACGTAAAAAAAAGTCATATACTTTTGCAATTTACCGTCAATCCATGGCTCAAATCAATCGCTCATCATGTTTACAACTGTCATTTTGTGCAGCTGACTTATGTCGGGTCAAGGATGCTTTTTTGACATGCAGTTGGCTGCTCTAATGGATGGCAAATGCCACGTAACTGACGTTTAAAAGCATCTGACTCAAAGCAAAATGCGTTATCGAATACCGTGCGAATACTCGGACAACTTGCGTTTTTGAAAATGCTGCAAAAGCAATACAGATGACGTTTCTAAAAGTGCCTCAACTATTATAGAAATATACATATCAGCATTCATATCAGTCATTTTAATGATGACAATAAATAATGTTTTATTTTTACTCTTTTTTTTTACCAGGCACTCTGCGGTGTGGTATTTCAAGTTCCTACCATGTCTGGTGACAAGCTGCGAATCAGTACTATGCAGGAAATCATCAAACCCAACACGGTGAAACGAATCCAAGGCTATGGTTTACCATTTCCCAAGGATACCTCCCGGAAAGGTGACTTGCTCGTTGCGTTCGATATTCAATTCCCCGAGAAATTGACTGCAGCACAAAAGGAACTCCTGAGAGACATGTTATGATGAGGTACAACGTTCTATCCGCCCGCTCCCCCCAACGATTGCACAAATATAAATAAATTTTTTGTATCTTATAAAAAAAAAAAACAAAAACAAAACATCACAGTCGTTCGTTCGTTGTCATTCTTGTTCTCATCCATCGTAATAAGATACTCAAGTACGAATTATGTAAAAAATATATACATATATACATACGCATACACATTTATGTATATGTATATATATTTAAACATTTTTGTCCCCTCCTCAAGCTCAAATTAATATCGTTCTCTTAATTTTCAAAGATAAAAGAAAAATCAATGTGTTTCTCTATTATTCTGTTTCGTCATTAAATTTAAGTATCTTGATTAGTTTAAATAAATAAAAAAGAAAATCATCGTTTTTAATTTCTTTTCTATTTAATATTTAGTTGTCATTTTGTCCAAGCGAAATTGTTAAACCTTAAATATTTAATTTGTTTCCTTTAATTAATTAATTCTCGCAGAGCAGCGGCATTAAATTATTATAATGTAATAATGTGAAGAAAACTACGATAAATATATTTATTTTTTTTTATTGAATTTAAATGGAATGACAAATAAATTGTTACATACTAATTGTTGGTACTTAAAAAAAAAAACAACTGCATTCGTGTATAAATAAACATAAAAAAAATATTTTTAATAACTCATTTGCGACTGATAAGTGGAAACAAACAGAACAAAAAAAAAAAAAAAAATCTATAAACTGATCGTGTTTTAATTATTTTTTTTTATGGGCTATTTGACTTCTTGTATACTTAGCCTGCATGAGATTAACTATTTTAATAAATAAAAAGTAAAGTCTAAAAAGAACACACAGAACATTCGTATGAAACTTTATAGTGTTTTCTTATTTCACAAATTAGTGCTTAGATCTGTTTCCTTTTTAAAAAGTGTTTTGTAGAGATACATCTTCGTCTAGATTAAGCTTCTCTTAGAATTGTGCCTTAGAGTATATCTTCTCTGGGGAATTTGCAAATGAGAAGTGGATTTACTATTGAACCTTTCACCGCTTCAGAAGGGGCATTTTCGCCAAACGTCATCTGGATCAAATTGCTTTTGCAGGATTTTCGAAAACGCAATTCGAAATCAACGCATTCGAAATCATCATTGGAGTAGTATTACATTGGAACAGTGTTCGAAAAGCAGTCAAAAAATCATATGGTTGAGCTGACATGACCGACAGTGGCAAACATGATGATCAATTGATTTGGGTCGTGACTAGATTTGATGGTGACTTAATTTTTTAGACGTTTGCGAGAAAGCCCACGGCTCCAGAAGGTCGCTAAACGCGCTACCGAGTTTTTGCAGGTCTCTTAGTCAAATCTGCGTCTTATTAGGAAATCTGTTTATTTTTATGTAGGCTGACGCACGCTTGCAAACTTCACGACCGGGAATTTTTAGTAAAAAGTAGGTTATGGCATGTTTTCCAAATACCTATCGCAGCTGGGCAACGAGATGCGCTATGAGCAAAATGGGCAACATCGCCTGATGGAGTGTTGAATTTAAGGTTCAATTCTAGGACAATTCCACACAATCAATACAATTCCATCCCGAATTGTCGATATAAGCTAGAACCTGGATCCTATATGGACCAAATGTGGAACAATAGGACAGCACTATCTTTAATTTTCCACCGAAAAATGTATGAAGAAAGGGGTTACCTAGAGCCCACCGCGCCAGGAACTGTCTTCTTTAATCTGCTTTCTCGTGGCCCAAATCAAGTTATATGTTCTGTTTTTGTGCTTCATCAGCACAAACGAGCCTAGCTGGCACTTCGCTATGTCTGGGAAAAATAAAAAAACTTTGCACCGAAAAATGTATGCAAAAATTGGTTACGCATACGCCCCCCAATCAGATGCAGACATCTTAAATCTTCACAGGAAATTGGAATTGGCATTTGAAATGTAGGAAATTTTGCTGATCAAAGTTATTCTCTAACCCAATAGTTTTCTTGATGATAGTGAAGCTCGTTAACTTGGGCAGAATTAATTGAAACTCGATTCTGTTTAGGACTAAGATTCAGATTATGAAATTTCAAGGAGTGAGAGTATGAAATTTCTCTCAGAGAGAGGCAAAATCATCAAAAAGTAAACGAACACGAAAGTTACGAAATTTATCCACTTTTTAAACGTCAAATGCAAATGTAGACAAATATACAAACAGTAAAAAAGTTCGTACAAGTATCTGACAGATTTCATAAATTAGTGAAATGTCTTGCACCAATTTTGCGTACTCGAACAGGGGGTCGGGGAATTTTCGTAGATTTTCGTAAAAATTCGTTGCTGTGTGAGAGTACGCGAACAGACCTAACGTTTGACCGTGAACAATCATCTACTGATCGTCTGAAAATTTCTGATCTGACTACGTTGTAAGAAAAAGTATTATCAGACCATTTGGGACAAAATCTAACAACTGTGTGAATTGACAATTTACCTTTGTTATATGTGTATCTTCTCATTGTCAGCAACAATTGTCAGCTCATTGGTAGACCTGACAATCTCGTCAAATCTGACAATTGTCTGAACATGACTTATGAGTCAGTTATTGAACAGCAAACTCAACTTTAGCACCTAGAAGCGTGCTATGAAGTAATGTAAGAACTAAAAGAACAACTTTTCACTGCATGCAACGGGGCAGATTTTCTGATTAGTTCGTCGATGCTAGAGCATACTAGAGGCATAAGCATGGCTCATTTGTACACACATCGAGGTGCTTGTGTTTAGTCTCAAGGTCTTTGGTTATGCTTAAGCAAGCTAAACCTTCTAATTCGACCGCGTCTGTGGAAACATACAATCATTACCGTCTCATTCCGTCGAAGGTATCGATTGATTCCTGATTCCAGATACTTCTGCTTTAATTTCTGTCTGAACTGAGACTGATACTGTTGGATGTTTGTGCATTTCTTAAGGTGCTTGCAAGGGAGGGGGTCACTGGATTCAAAATTGACTAATAAACTTATGGTGGTCAATAGAAATCACATTTTACCCGCTCTTGGCAGTTTCTGCAGCTATACCCTGCATGTATTATCAAACCAACGCACTAACTTAAGATTTCCTAGTTAATCCAATCCATAGTTTGGATATTCTTTATGTCCTTTTAACAGCAGCTGACTTCCATCTCATCCTGCAGATCACCGGAACTAAACTGAGTGTTTTTTTTTTAATTCAAAATCAACATCACTGTTAAGGACATCTGATACCGCATCATTTTTACCTATCACTTGCTTTCCTTCAGAAACATCTCTAAAGGATCAGTCCCATCCTTAAAGGTGATTAATTCGAAGCTAAATTGTGTCGTTTCTCATGTGATGCTCTCTATCAAATCGCTCGGCATTAACCCCTTTTTATCCCATTCACTCCATTAGTCTGAATCAAGTCAATGATTCCCAATACCGAATCCTTCGCTCCCTCACACAGGTCCGGTGCCAACAGACGAAGCAACAATCTCTTCACAAACAAAATCACTGGCACACAACAACGTCAAGAATTGACAACGATGAGAGGGATATTGATTTGTGGGGTTGGCAAGGACCGTCGCCGCGTCATTCATCGCCGCCTGCTCTAAGAAAAGGTGAATGTATCCCATTAATAAAATTAAACACGTGTCAAAAAGCTTCTGCTCCAGCATCGATATCAGTCAGGCCTCAATCGCCCCGTTGCAGTGCGGTCCTTTTGGCCGTTTTTCCTATTGTTGTATTCAAATAAGCTGAACGATTTATCTTTACGCCGACATTAAATCCTACTATGATTCGACATCCTCTCGCCCGTTTCCACCCCCCAAGACCAATTCCATCCCAATTGTTTGGCTAAGGATTTCACTGTAGCTTGCAAGGAGGGGAATCAAAATAGAAATCAACAGCCGCCTTAGATACGGATAGAGAAGCAAATACCTACCTTCAGGGTGGACTCCGCCATATTTGTGGCAATCGTTTTAAAATCCAAACAAGGGTTACAATCCGACTTTAATCGAAGGCACGGGTGTGTTGGAAGGAATTTTCAGGACTTTTTACCTCAGCTCCTGTTTTTTTTTCTTGGCATTCTTTTAGGCGACGATACATTCCGTAGGATTGGCAACGATTTTAAGGTGGCACAGCGTATCGACGACGCGACGTCTCCTTATCTTAATGGGACAAACATATGGTACGTGATGTTAATTTAAATAAGTCCTTGTGCGCCGCTAACCCAAAAAAAAAAAACAACATATGTACGAGGGGCGGGGGATTTACGACCAACAAGTTGAAAATTCAATTCACATTTCAGTTTGCGATTTTTTTTTTAAGGAGCGAACGAACGGTGGCGGGAGAGGCGATGACATTGGGGATGTAAAGGATCAGAAGAGCTGTACACTTATCCATTTATCTGGCATAGATTGGAAAATCAGTTTTGCAGCTTTCATCTTGGTTGGTGGGGCTGTTGTTGCCTTTGCCTTTCACTGACTGTGTACACGTACACTGTGTGTAGACTCGTTTCTCATGTTGTCGGCTTTGTTGTTTGGCGAACCCTTCGTTAGGTGATTGGATTAAGTCGTCGTCGTCGTCCTTGTTGTCGTTGTCGTCAAAGTTCTGCTGGGATTGGGAGTAGTTTTTGACCTCTTTGGAAAATAATTTGTCGAATGGATTCGACGAGAAGAGACAGATTTTGGTGTAAGATCTCTTTGTGGCGATAAATATCGAGAAAGTTTCCTTTTTCGTTTGTCCGTTTTCAAGAGGCGGTCTTGTAGTCCTGTGGATGTTCGCCAATTAGCATAATGTTATGGATGAGTTTCTTTTGGAATCAGTTTCGAATATCCTTCAACAGATATATACATAAATACATAATACAGCCGTCATTATCTGGAGGAGAACAATCGTGTTTACTTTGTAAAAGAGAGAAACCGGGATAAGATCCTTTGAAAATGGGTGGTATCCGTGATTAAATTAATTAAGACTTATAATTCGTTCAATTTGTGAGGATTATTTGAATTAGTTCTCTGGAAATCTGTAGGATTACGTGGATTCTTAGAATTTTTCTTTTCACATCAAAGAGTAATACTATCTACCTATCGTCAATAGTTACATAGAAGCTAATAATTTCAGCGTTTTAGACGTTACCTGTTGGAACAATTAAGCTGGATATGTAAAGGGTGACTAGATTTTTCTCAGCAGCTGTCAAAGTTACCAATCACATCTAGCTTTCAAAATATTCAGTAAGGTTTGCCATTCCACAATGCATCATCGTTTCACACTTGCCAAACGTGCGAAAATATTATCGAAATTTTGGCTCAGTTGTAAATACGCAACCTGACTTTCCTGGTGATACCGTACGTCAACATGGCTTCAGTTTACAGACAATTCGTCGCTTGAGCGGAGTACACCCTTTTTGATCTTAAGCCACCAACTAGACAACGCCTACTTTTGGGCAACTTTTCACCGCCCCGTCCTTAAATAAGCTTCAAATCAATTTGCCTTATACGCGTCATATGCATATTTAGAAATACATTTTTTTTTAAACAAAGTTAACATTTAATTCTTACTCAGTATAAACAAAAAAAATAATTACTAATTAAAAAAAAAAGATTTTTCGAAAAGCTGTAGAACTTTGTTTTTGGATTTTTTTTTTTTAAATTAATTCAAAAACAATGGAAAAATCTCGTCAATAATAATATCACTTCAAAAGTAATCTCAACAATTTTTCAAGGATAAATAAAAACAAAAAAAAAAACTGTTAATGAAAACTTATAGCATGGACGAACTCAGATTCTTAGATGCAGCATTGAAAAACTGCAAGTACTTGGAAAAATCAATAAGCGGTTCAATTAAACTAGTTCGTCGGCTCAATATTCGCTACAACACCGATTGGCTAATGGAGAATTACAAAAGTTATTTAGCAGGAATATTTGCACAGTACCGTTGCCGTAGTTATGATATAATTTTACAAAGGAAGTTCAATGAGAAGAAACTGATCAATAGTGGACGAAGTTCTCTAGAGGTTTGCGGTAATAATCGAAGAATCAATTACAAGTTATTAAAAATTAAACGAAACATGGAAGCGGTGCTGTATCAAATTCAACGGACTATTAAAATAAGTAATAGGCAGCTGAATTTCGCGCATGTAACTTTTGGTGAGAAGATGAGAATTTGTTGTCATTGATGTTTTGTACTGAAGACTCTGAGTTTGTTTGTTTTTTTTTTTAATAAAGGTGTCATGCAGTTTTTATAATTTGTTTTGTTTTTGTGTTTGTTTTGGGGTTTTAATGGACGCCATGCCAATTAGCCAAACCTATATCGGCAACGAATGCAAAAACACTTGAGTTTGACAGATCGTACACCACATACCAAGAAAAAGTTGTGGGGTTTTGTCACTTTTATCCTCTCTTTTACGATTTTTTGTAAAAGGGAACGGGGTTGGACAAGGATTCGTATGAATTCTTACAATTTGTTACGATTTTTCAAGTAAGGGAACAGACCTAGTGATTTTAGTCGAATTTGACATAAAACAGATCTGAAAAATTGACATATCTATGACAGATCGATCAAAAACTAAAAGTGTCCAATCCTCCAAAGCAGAAATAAGCGTCCGATGATGCTTGGTCGAACACTTGTGAACTAAATATGTTCCAATAAGGGTAGTTTTGCTTGTTGACATAGCCGTTGTGCCAAAAATGTGCATCGTCCGAAAAGATGATTTTTTGGCCAACATCCGGATATCCGGCCAGCATTTCCAGCATCCAATTGGCGAACTCACGGTGTTGTTAATGGTCATCTTGCTTAAATTTTTGCGTCAGTGAGCCCAAATCCAACCCCAAAAATTGGCCGGGTTGACTCTCTGGCAAGGTACAATTCAGCTAATCGGTGCCGAATTGACATTTCTGGGACTTCTGGGCTATGTTTTCTTCATTTAAAACGAATCTCTGTCTGGTTAATGGATTAAGGTTCAAAAGAGTGTACCCACGCTCAAATCTTTCAACGGTGCGACGAATTGCCTGCACTCTGAAGCCATGATGGTGACCAACCTCATGACGAAATTCATGTTGCGTAATTACAACTAAGCGTTTTGATATTTTTTAAAGAATTTCCGCATGTTCGGCAAGCGTGAAACGATGCATGGTGGAATGGCAAACCATTGACAGCTGGATGTCCATTGGTAACTTTGACAGCTGCTGAAACATAACAATTGGAAAAAGTATCATTTCTATCTGGTCACCCTATACCTTAAATCATATTATTTGAAGAGTGAATCACATAGAAAAAGATGAACTCTTCGAAACACGACTGAAAGAAACCAAAATCTGCTATAAGTACAGAGTTGTAAATTTTGATTAAGGGTCTGCCTAGCAACTAGCAAGCTTTTGTTTACACCGACCGCAGGATTATTACACTCGAGTTTCATTAGCAAACAATAATAAACTTAATTTCCAACAACGACTCGATTCGAATCATTTAATTTGGTTCACTCCCTGCAATGGATGCAAATTGATGCTAAACCAGGCAATACCCCGAAGAAGTTAAACTTTTTCGCTTCGCTAGTAAACAAATGAAATCCCAAAGGATAATAAATGAGAAAATCTAAACAGCTAAAAAAAAAGGACAACACGAAATACCGTTCTACATAAACAGTTCGCCAAGTTGAAAACTTCTAAATGAAATGCGCGAGTTTCTTCGCGGAATTAATTCCCTTTCCTGTGTATAATTAGTACAAGAGGTTAATTAGTTTTTCTCTTTTGTGTAAGTGGCGCTTTTTTTCGCTCCTTGAGCGTTCAACTGGTTTGGTGCTTTCTTTTTCGTTCCTGTTTTTCACAATTCAAATACAGCAGCAGCTTTGGTCCTTTTTCATTAGGACGAAACCGAAACAACTTACTTGGAGCAAGGGAATGAGCCCGGGAAACGCTTCCGAATGGAAAATGATAATAATGCCCCTCGTAGCATCATCAATGGGGTATCACAGGCATGCTATACGTAGAAGAGTGGTAGCAGCAGTAACGAATAACCCCTTTTGTGCGTTTTCTAAGCCCGTATTGTTGGCTTAATGGGCGCTACAATGTGGGTGGGGGGCGGGCTGCTGGCAAAATGGTGGGAATATGTTTTTACGTTAGAACGATTAAAATGGTAAAGGAAACACCGAAGATGGGACGGGTGTTGCGGTACGGATAGATTGTCCTGAATTTGCATAAAATAAATAAATTAAGGATTCCAGACATGCGGTGTTTTCATTTTATTGCCGGCAAGGGCAAGCGAGCATTTTGTGTAGTATAGTGGTTTATGGGCGGTCTGATGAGATTATGTCTGGTTATTGGGTAGAGGAGAGATGTATAATATTGCGTGGTATTGCCGACGGCTATAAGTACATATTATGGCCTCGGTTAATTTTGTTGTGTTTTCTTGTTTTGTTTTTGACTTTTTATTCCCATATTGTGTTTAGTACACATTTCGTGTTATGGTATGGAAGGAAAGTGTCAGAAATTATATTTTTTATTTTTACTATACGTACGAAGTGTTTGCTGTAATTTCATTTTAGGGCAGAGGATGTTATACACTATAAGTGGGAACAGTTAAGCTTAAATGGAAACTGCAACTGCCTATTAGATTCATACTAAGAGGAAGGAGTAATATTGCCTCTAAGCCTATGAACTATAGTCTCAGTTAGTTATCGCAAACATTTTGGTACAATTGGTAGAAAGTAGAAGACATTCAGTAGAGGAAATCCTCGCTCTAAGTGGCGAGTACAAGTGGAAGTGGAGTATAACATTTATACACACTTTATAGCCACAGATAGTGCTAACTGGAAAGACTTGTTGGTTAAGGCCCTGGTTCACTTCAGACTGTAGACCAAGTCCAACCTAAAAAAAATTACCTACTTACTTAGGTGGCGATAAAGTTCGGGGTGAATCTGGACCTCTGTTCGCTCGGTTGTTAGCTAACTGCCTAACGTGCCACCTAAGGCGAGGTCTTCCTCTTCTGCATTGTCCCTCCAGGTTGGTTCCGAAGACTCAGCTCAGATCCACATGTCCTAGCAATCTTAAACGACCAATGAGTAATTTATGGACAAGGTCGATGTCGGCGTACAACTCTTATAGTTGTCGTTGAATAACCTCCTCCAAAAATCGGTCAACGCAAACGGGACCCAACATTTTACGAAGAATCTTTCTCTCGAAGTCGCCAAGGGTATATTTGGCTTTAGATAGAGTCTAGGCTTCTGCATAAAGTTAGGTTAAGTTAAGCTTGTTTTCGCATGTCACAGTCTTCTGGAAAGCTAATCGGTGTTCTTTATGGAGCAACATTTCAGGAAATCAGTGTGATGTCTCATGAATTCACCCTCTAGTCGGAAAAATCTCGGTTCATACCTCTATTCGGTAGACTAATTAACGTCAATCATTTTTCATTTTCCATCGATTCAACGGTATGCGGAAGTTCATTCCGTATACAGAAAACCGCTGTGTATCACAGCATGAGGTGAATCTGTTTCGAATTATAGCAAGGTGTCGTTCGACAGCACCTATAAATGAAACATACCCATAATCTTAAACAAAAAATAAATATCCAAACTTTATTAATAACCGAAATCATTTTCTAATATAAGAGATCCCAGGGCTGGGTCGGCTGGTGGTTGTGTAGTCACCGTTTCTGCGTCATCGGATGCTCCCTCGTCCTTGCCTTCACAACCTGTTTGCCTGGTTTTCATGAGGAACGCTTTGTTTAGCTTATTCTCATCGATAACAGCTTCGGCCTTTTCAATTACAGATTCTGGAGGATTCTGCTCACGTGTTAGCACCCACAATACCTCTACGGAATAAATGCATACAGTCATGTGATTAAATAAATTAAAAACGCATTCGGCTAGAGCTACGTGAATCTAGTTTATAATTGATAGATCGGCACTTACTCGCGTTAGCCAGGTTCAGTAGCGGCATGCATGAGTAAACAACAGCGTACGATGTGTAATCAGTTCCCAAGACCTCGTAGTTGACTTTCGTTGAATTCGCTTCAAATAGTGAGATACAATCAAGTTATGGAGGAATTTTCGGAAATCAACATTTATTGATTTACCAGTTCTCGTATTCGGGAAAGCAACTGACAGTCGTCCAGAGCCAATAACCTTGGCCGATCCGGTCACGTTCGACGGTCTGCCGGTGCTGTAATCAGTAAATGTCAGGGATGTGGGTGGTGTTTTTTATTTCTCCTCTACGCACAGACAGATATACTTACAAACGATTGATGGCAGCGTTCACAACAGAGATGGTGTCATCGCTGGTCATGTTGTAAGTCGCGTACATGCACTTCCTACCGACTTCGAACACAAATGGATACTTCTCGTACTCGTACCAAACTCCCATGTACTGGAAAACGAAAGAACCTTAGTAATCCAATCTAAAGTAAGTAACGTACTTACATCGGCGAGTTTGAAATCTTCTTGGACTTTCACTTGAGGGCACCTTCCGGGAAATGGCACTTGGCCATGCACGAGGTGCACCACGAACAGCAATAATATTCCAACACTGTGGTGACATATAGTAGACAAATTAGACTTTTTTTTTCTGGTATGTAATACAATTAACCTTACCAAACTTGTTTCATTTTAAATTCGAATTTATAGGTACACTGTGAACAGATTTGAGACTATCGCTAGTTGGAGCAACTGTGAGTGCTCGCGTCTATCTTCCAAACAACTGATTGCTTTCCCGGCGAGCGTCTTCAGTTATATGTACGAGTACATAGGTTTCTCAATCAGTAGAATATACTAGAGCACATTATAATTACGAAAAGGGAATGTGATTCCATAAAAGTTATCAGACGTTGAGTAGTTCTGTGGTTGGTGTTGCAATGACTAATCAGGTATTCGAGATATGAAAACTGGAACACGATGCACTTGCAACGTTGAGTCAGGTAATTTAATGTTGCGAAACCTAAACACGTTGGTGAGGTGTAAAACTACGGAAAGGGTAGCATCTAGATGGGACTATGACACAATATGTCATTATACCACAAGACAAGAATGTCACATGTATAGACTACCTACCGAGCCTTGGGAGCCTTGACTGAAAATTCCGCTCCCATCCAGAAGAATATCGTTTTCATGTAAGTCCAGCGCTAAATCATTGAAGTTAAGTCGGCTCTGACAGACGTTCAGCACCAGTAAGGACAGTTTAGGTGTTGTCTGGGGACTGAATCTAGAACCAATAATATATATTTTAAATGGAATATGACAGCAGACGATATACGAAAAAACCATGGTTCCATAATTGGGCCAGTTACAAAGTAGAATCCTGCTTTCTTCGCGCAGAATGACGATGAAGAACGCGTGCTGCTATATCAAGGTCAGAACCAACCTTCTTAACCCTTGATACTCGAAAAGAAGTTAAGACAAGGTTATGCAGTCTTTATGCGAAGTTCCAAAGCGAACACGTATGTTACACAACATGATATGAACAGAATGTCACAGTTGACATGTACTTGTAACTGTGAGATATCCAAACGTAGGAAAATTCAAAATGGTTGTCTCGACTAATTTGTACTGTCATCACAGTTCGGGCATTTTTTTTCTTACCTCTTTCATTGGCTGTCAACTGCGAGTGGTTAATGGTTTTGGTTTCATTCGGATACGTCAAATAGACAGCGCCTTGGATTCGGCATCTACGCCTATGCACATCACAACTGATGTGTAGATGTCAAATCACAAATTTGTAAATCTATGCGCTCTTTCAAATACATAAGTTTTTGGATGACATTTGCAGATCAGATTGAAATACTTTGTGAACATGAACGTAATGCATTCAAAGTGATACCAAGTTTTGCATTCCCAAACTGACCCTTTATTGACACCAAAACCTGACCCTGACCGTTTTTTGTTTTTTAAAGTTCAAACTCCCCCCAAGCAGAGTCACTCCGCCCTTTTACTAAAATTATTACTTGTGGCAAAGGTATAAACGGTGGAAATGTCAAACATGTCCCACTAATTAAGGTTAATCATGTACAGGGTTTAACCTAATTTAGTTTCACCGCAGTTAATGAGGGATCGTATCGATTGGCATTCAATTAACGCAGGAGCTCCCGATATCCTCAGTTCGCTCACCATGTACACTCACCTGCCCCTACATACATACTCATATGTGTTTATTCATTACATGTGCTTTACTTTTTTCGGTAAACTTCGTAATTTTTCATTAAGCAGGATTTTTAATGAGCTGCGGAATTTTTCTTCTTTCCGCTGTTTTCCATGTCGCTATGGCATTAAAATTGCAATTTTTTTACTTTTTTTTTTACCCAACAATATTGTTGCCTTTAATCAGTGAAAAACGCTGCTGGGGTTACTGGGGATTTTCTTCTGCCAGAGGGTGGATGACGAAAAATCAGGTCATGGCGGGTGAAATTCATTATTACCTGACACAGGTGTATGACGGTAAAAAAAAAACTGGCATATTCAACATGAATATGATACCATGGGGACTTATAATATAGCTGAGTATATTTATTACATCATGAGTCAAAATTTAAAAAAAAATGAAAAACAGTAGAATGTGTGTAATTTTCTGGAGAAGTTTTCACTACCACTTGGTCGTAATTACTGGGAGAGAATAAACTGAAGGTGCTTAGCTTTAAAGGCTATAAAAAATCCATTTATTTTGGCAGAATGACTTACAACGTCATAAATTCTTTGCAGAGAGCGTTATTCTCTACCGGGAAACGATCCAATTGACATCGGCAGCATAAGTGTCATGAAACGTATGGCTTTCATCTAATAGAGTGAACAGCATATAGGACAGAACAGAGTTCTTTCATTCTAGGTACAGTCATCTTCCCAATGTCACTATGTATCTGTCTGTCGAACTAGTTTTTAATTCGAGCAAAAGGCACTGAAAGGTGGACAAAACCTTGAAAAACTATCAATTTTTACACGAAAGGGGAACGGATTCGGTGCCAGAGTCTTTGTAGAGAATCAGTCTTTCATTTTTCCTTAGACTTTGCCGAAGTCGCTAGTTTTCGAAAATTCGGTTACTGGCTGTCAAGTTTTGTATGACAAGCCTACTGTTTAACGCCATATACGGACAATCTTCATGTTGTACTCAGTCATACTTTCGGAAGTTTGTCAGATGCACACGAGAGGTGGTGCCGTGAAAGAACATTTGGGATTATCTGCTGATCTAAGCTCGTACCCCTCGCTAGGTTGTTCAACGCACTAACAACTTGACCCACGACGTCCTCCACCTACCTGAGATGGTGAAAACTTCCCAGAAGGTTATTGTCACTGCAGGGATCTGCTATGTGATCCAGAAAAGATAGAAAATCATAGAGTCACTCATTTCGCATCTGTGGAAAGTACTGACTTAACTTGGTTTTCTTCACAATTTTTTTCCCTCTCAGTTTTTTCTCTAGAAGTTGGATGGAAGATAGCATGGGTTGGCTGCTCTCTTGTTAATGTGTATTGGCCTCCTCCATTCTTTGATCTAAATTATGGGGAACCGTAGTTACTCTTTAGCTTCTGGAATTGTATTAGATTGTATCAGTCCTTTTAGCTATTAGATCATACCTTATATTCATAAGGTCATACTTCATTCCACAGAAGTTCTTCGAAGTTTTTTCGAATCTCTTAAGTATCAGGAGCTTGCAACTAATATTTTCAAATGTCTATAGAGGTTACGACACTTTCTTCCCAAACCCACCATCTCCGCCTTCCACTTCTCAAACTTCGTTACCTAGAAGGTGATGAAGGAAAGTGATTCTTGAGTTCTCTCCTAGAACTGAAGTTAGTTTTGTCCGAAACACTCCACTTCTAATACCAGCATTACAAAACTATTTTGGAAGGTGGAAGGTCCGTGTTGTTTTTAAAGAACACTGAAACCTCTTGTGTTATCCGATGAAAGGAACTTCGTCACTAAAAAAGATATTCTGGCTGAAATCGATGGCAGCTTCTTACCAAGGAGGTAATGAAATGCTTCCTCTGTAAGTGGTTAGGTCAAGTCTGTGAAATGCTATCTTCTTACAAATGATGAGGAATTGAATTGAAAGTTGTCCTTCAAACCTTATTGATTGATTTCTGTTTCGTCTCATCCATTAGAAAAAGATTTCCCTTATTCTCAGGATAATAACATTTTTTCGAGCGTTTTATGATTAAGCTTAGTGCTCAAACGACATGGTTCCTCGTTTCTTGAAAATCAAGGATATAACCCTCTCCCCTCTATTTTCCAAATTAAAAACATAGAGTCCCACTCTATACATTTAAGTTAAATTACCACACGGTTAGTTACCAGTAACCACAATCCCTTCGTGGATCAAAGGAAATTAAGTTATTTACCAAATAAGTTTCCGGAATTCAATTTTCGTTAAGAAATTACATTTTCCTAAGCACATTTCTTTTCCGAGCCTCTGCAAAGGACCATAATGCACACAGACGCATAAATTGTATTCCCTTATTGATTATTATTATTCGAATCTTCGAAGAAACACCCTCGGGATGCTGTTGCCAAAGTTCCCTTTCGCTTTCAAACCAAAACCAATGAGAAAGGTGGCCACGAAACATGCCAATAAAACAGCAGTATCTTGTATCCTGTAAACGCAATAATTTTGTTAAGAAACATGCATAAATTTCTTACCCGAGCACCGCAAGTGTAACAAGGGCGCTCATCGTACCGTACACATCGTGCGTCCTGTAAGGATACAGGATACTGCAAGGAAACGAACTTTCGAAAATGTTTTCCTTTATTAGGAAAACCTCCGAGACAATGCTTGGTTAGACAACGAGCCTTTCGTCCTGTTTCTGTTACTGCTGCTGCTGCTGTTGTTGTTGTTATTATTGTTTACTTTCATCATCTGCTACTTTCCTTTTGCATACATTTTCCATATGCCAAAGGAAAAAAAATATACACAAACACACATACACTCAGCGCATAGCACAACAAGTAGTGTAGGTACAATACCGGAAAATTACGAACGTCTTGAGTTTTATTTCATGGTTCATTGAAATTCAGCCCAAACCGCCCCTGCTCCTTATCCGCACGCACATTAAGCTAGGACAACGGTTCTGCTCGATATGCGGCGAAGGTTTTTTTTTCTTTTTGACGGTGCGGGCCGTGTTCAATTGAAGGAGTGGTGGGGCGTAGAAGGACCCTTGAAGGATGGCAGGAAACGAGCGCAAATAACAAAACGACAACCGGATACTGATCCGTTTTATGAATTGTGCAATTCCATATACTCGTAGTCCTGTATGTGTACTTCAGGACTAAATATGCAAAAAACAAAAAAAAAAAAAAAAACGGGACAAACAAAATACAACCATAAGCGTATGGAAAGGAAATAAAAGTAAAACAAAAAAGGACATCGGTTGATTGTGGAAATTTCCTTTATTTTGTTTGTCTGTTGTGCTGGGTGTTTGGTAGTGAAGCGTAATTTTTTTTTCTTCCTTTTTGTTTCGCTCCCCATTTGGCCAGCACTACCTTACCGTTTCCCTTTTAGATATTTCGCCTGTCTCCTTGTTGATTTTCTTAATTTAAAAGATGTGGGTTTGCTTACAGCATTCGATTCACATAAATTCGTGTCCCGCAGGGCTGTCTTGTCTAGAGTTGAAGGACATTCCGCACAACATGCGAATAGAGAGTGAAAAATAGAAAGACCTTCGGGGCGTTGTGTGTAGTTGGAAGGATGTGTGCGCGTTTTGCTTGCATTTTGGTTCAGGAAAATACATTCGAATTGAAATTGTCAACAATTGATAAACATTGGGATTGTGTTTGCTGGTATTTAGTTAGACGAGGAATTTTGTGTGCTAACGCTTGCAGGCAGAAGGGACTTTTGTTGCAAGGAAATGTGCGGAAATTCTTTGATGAGATTATGTCATGGAGCCTTGAGGGGTATTTGGAACGACAACGTTTGACTACAAAAAAGAAAAAAATGTGGAGGAGAAGGTTCAGAGCTGCACAGTGTAAGGTTGAGAGGCTTAAAAAAATCATACAAGCGATTGCTCCAGGCTGCCTAAGAGATGACCTACTAACCCAAGGTTGAAATAGATTGGAAGAGCTTGGAAGAGGGGTACTGATCGTCTGAAAGAGATGAAATACAGCTCTAAAAGTACTAAAAAATTCGTGAAATAATTGAGAATTTTAGACAAGTGGCAGCATGCAGAGGTCGAAAAAAACAATCAAACTGAAGAAAGTTCGAAGTTGAACTGTTAGCTTCCGTCGAAATCCTTGAATAGTAATTTGGAATTCCCCTCACAGTTTCCCCAATCGATCCTGTTCGACTGATACAAGTATTCTTGCTGAGTTGGGTTTTTGTACCTCAAACTGCCAAAGGGTTTCCCTCTTCAAGTTCCTGTAAATTTTTGTCAAAAATTGTTTCCTGTAATTCCTCACAACATATTGAATTTCACAATAACCTGCACGTTTAAGGCTTTGGGTGTGAAGTGTGTAAATAAAGGTTCCTCTAATATAGATAACCAGGCAAGCAGCTACGTACGTACCTCCACTGAAGGAAATAGATAACAAATTCCTGAATTTAACACGTGTCCCATGCTGCTATCGAAATTCCATAGCACCTGCTGGTTCTGATTTACTGTCAAAATAGCTCATAACACTGCTCTAATGTCGAAGGTATTAAATGTACTAGACATTCCTTCACCAGGACGAAAAATAAAAATCCCAACCCAACCCAACCATCCTATTTAAATTAACGTAATCGCATCTCCAGTCTACAGGTCCCCGAACTATGTATTTAGCATTCGACGACGACACTAAGGAATGCGAAAAATGACAAAGTAAGCCCACATCCCTACACTTACCCCATCAAGTGTCGCCGGAGATATTATGAATATGGGATAAATGAAATTCCACCGCTCACACACGAAATTCCTCCTCAATATAATTAATAAGAGATAGTATCCACATTAATGGGAGGGAAGCGAGGAAAAAAAAAACCCCAACCTCACCACCGAAACTACACCGAAGCACAAGAACTTCCCAAACACGTTCTGAAGGGAGAAATTAAATTAAAACTCAATCTTGTGTGTAATTATTACTTTCAGGAGAGATTTATTTTCCTTTTCGTCCTGTTTCTGTTACTCGAACAGCACGCAGGACCTTCTTCCTTCTTAGCAGTCAAGCCCATCCCATCCCATCCGACAGCCCCAAAACGACCTGAAGCGAACTGAACTTAACCATCTGACACATGCAATCGCATCCCCACATCCTTGAAGCTGGTTCTCCTGCATGTTTAGGGATTTGAGATCTAAAGTCCCATATGGTATTTCAGGATGTAATGATAGCAATCTGTATGGGTTTATTATACAAGGAGGAGTTCGGTATACAGCAAAGCACATGGATGCTGATGATTGTCTTGTTGTTGGTCCTGTCGTTTTCCTAAACACAACATAAGGCTAAGTAAAAAGTTCGATCGGATAAAATAACAAAAGTGATATGCTCTAGCTCCTTCCAACTTGACATTGGGAAGAAAAAACCATGAAAGAAAAACAAGACCATAACAGACAGCAAAAAAAAAAAAAAAAAGAAAGAAAGAAGAAAACATTGGGAAACAACAGACCATCTTCGGGGCTTGGAATGTGTAACTATTAATCGACATAATACCAAGATACACAGAGTCTATGACCAGACAGAATTATTGTTCTTGGCGAAAAGTAGTTTCAAGGATGAGGAGGAGGAGGAATAAAAAATGATTAATGGTCTACCCCCAGATGGTCTCCAGATGATGGTAAATCTCTTTGTGTTCCTCGACTACTTGTACAACTATTTCTACGACTTCTGCACTCAGTCTCAATAGTTTCGGAATGTAATCAATATTTGGGTAAACGAATCATTGACACTGGGGAGGGGGATTATCGACCCCTACAAGTCGTCGTCCTGTACGATATTTAGTAAATTGTGTTGCGCGATAAATATTGTCAGCTTTCGTATGTCAACGTGGATTATGTGTCTCTGTGTAAACGATACAACATCTTGAATTGGATTGGAGTCATATAAATTACAGTGAACAGGCCCTGTTCCATTGGGCTTTGTTAAAGCTGGAGAGAAATGCCCCTGGGAATGTGTATACATACAGTCATGACAGAGCCATTCATGGCCGTTTTCAAAATTCAGCGAAAATAATTTGTGTTTTGGATAATTGTTCGTTGAATGTTGCACAGACTTTTGACAGATTGTGGTTCTGACATCGGGTTGTGGGTTTCGCACAAACGGTGAAAGAATGATGCTAAGGATATGTCAAGACAGCAGGTTATCGGTGATAGTTAAGTTCTTTAAGCCCTTGGGGACATAGGGCATCAACAACGCCTGCGCGCCACCTTGTTTGGAGTTCTGCGACGCATTTGAGGTGCCTCCAACTCTTTCCCAGAGAACTTGATTTATCTTCGGCGTACCTAGGGCGTCTTGCAGTTCTTCTTGCTTGAGTTAGCGGATTCCATTGTCTTCGTGCCTTAGGGTATGTCCGATCCACGGTCACCTTCTCCTCTGTATAGTTATGTCTCGTTCTCCCATAGAACTGGTCATTCGAGATACGATTGGGGACAAATATCCTCAAGGTGATTCTTAGACATCTAATTACTACAGACTTGCAAAAGCATTCCGAACGCAGGTTAAGCGTAATCGATTCTGTTGCGGCCATCCAGTTCGATGCTAACGCGCTAAGCTAAGACCATACTTACTTCTTTGTGTTTATTTTGACTCCCACTTTGTGTTCTTCAGCTTCTATACTCTGGCCCATCAGATGTGAAAGTAGACAAAGATCGTCAGCGTAGTTCAGGTTTTGTCAAAGATGTCATGGTCCAACGAGATTCGTCAATGCTCCATGGAATACATCACTGATAGGCACTAAGAATATTAGTGGCGACAGTATGCAATCCTGCGGTAGGCCATTTTGGACTTCAAAATCCTCAGATTTCTTACAATTGTGTAAAACGTGACATAGGTATACCATTCTCGTATGTAGCCTTGATACTAGCTATTGATAACACCCGGCCATAAGGTCGATTTTCCATTTCGAGACTGCAGCTAAGCTAGTTTGCGCCTCGAATACACAGAAACAGAATAAATAGCTCGAGATGTGTGATTTAAAGATTTCACAAGATTGTGGGTATCTAGTTTTGTGGGCTATACACCACCCCTTTTCCACACATTTTTTGGTTGAAAAATATTCTGTTTCCTTTTTCCATTTCGAGGCTGCAGCTAAGCTAGTTTGCTCCTCGAATACGCATAAACAGAATATCTAGCTCGGGATGTGTGATTTAAAGATCTCACAAGATTGGTGGTGTCTAGTTTTGTGGGCTATACACCACCCCTTTTCCACACATTTTTTGGTTGAAAAATATTCTGTTTCCTTTTTCCATTTCGAGGCTGGAGCTACGCTAGTTTGCGCCTCGAATACACAGAAACAGAATATCTAGCTCGGGATGTGTGATTTAAAGATCTCACAAGATTGTGGGTGTCTAGTTTTGTGGGCTATAGCCCACCCTTTTTCTCACACATTTTTTGGTTGAAAAATTATTTGTTTCCTATTTCCATTTCGAGGCTGCAACTAAGCTAGCTTGCGCCTCGAATACACAGAAACTGAATATCTGGCTCAAGATGTGTTATTTAAAGATCTCACAACATTGGCGGTGTCTAGTTTTGTGGGCTATACACCACCCCTTTTCCACACATTTTTTGGTTGAAAAATATTCTGTTTCCTTTTTCCATTTCGAGGCTGCAGCTAAGCTGGTTTGCGCCTCGAATACACAGAAACAGAATATATAGCTCGAGATGTGTGATTTAAAGATTTCACAAGATTGTGGGTGTCTAGTTTTGTGGGCTATACACCACCCTTTTTCTCACACATTTTTTGGTTGAAAAATATTCTGTTTCCTTTTTCCATTTCGAGGCTGCAGCTAAGCTAGTTTGCTCCTCGAATACGCATAAACAGAATATCTAGCTCGGGATGTGTGATTTAAAGATCTCACAAGATTGTGGGTGTCTAGTTTTGTGGGCTATACACCACCCCTTTTCCACACATTTTTTGGTTGAAAAATATTCTGTTTCCTTTTTCCATTTCGAGGCTGCAGCTAAGCTAGTTTGCTCCTCGAATACGCATAAACAGAATATCTAGCTCGGGATGTGTGATTTAAAGATCTCACAAAATTGTGGGTATCTAGTTTTGTGGGCTATACACCACCCTTTTTCTCACACATTTTTTGGTTGAAAAATTATTTGTTTCCTATTTCCATTTCGAGGCTGCAACTAAGCTAGCTTGCGCCTCGAATACACAGAAACTGAATATCTGGCTCAAGATGTGTTATTTAAAGATCTCACAAGATTGGCGGTGTCTAGTTTTGTGGGCTATACACCACCCCTTTTCCACACATTTTTTGGTTGAAAAATATTCTGTTTCCTTTTTCCATTTCGAGGCTGCAGCTAAGCTGGTTTGCGCCTCGAATACACAGAAACAGAATATATAGCTCGAGATGTGTGATTTAAAGATTTCACAAGATTGTGGGTGTCTAGTTTTGTGGGCTATACACCACCCTTTTTCTCACACATTTTTTGGTTGAAAAATATTCTGTTTCCTTTTTCCATTTCGAGGCTGCAGCTAAGCTAATTTGCTCCTCGAATACACAGAAACAGAATATATAGCTCGAGATGTGTGATTTAAAGATTTCACAAGATTGTGGGTATCTAGTTTTGTGGGCTATACACCACCCCTTTTCCACACATTTTTTGGTTGAAAAATATTCTGTTTCCTTTTTCCATTTCGAGGCTGCAGCTAAGCTAGTTTGCTCCTCGAATACGCATAAACAGAATATCTAGCTCGGGATGTGTGATTTAAAGATCTCACAAAATTGTGGGTATCTAGTTTTGTGGGCTATACACCACCCTTTTTCTCACACATTTTTTGGTTGAAAAATATTCTGTTTCCTTTTTCCATTTCGAGGCTGCAGCTAAGCTGGTTTGCGCCTCGAATTCACAGAAACAGAATATATAGCTCGAGATGTGTGATTTAAAGATTTCACAAGATTGTGGGTATCTCGTTTTGTGGGCTACACACCACCCCTTTTCCACACATTTTTTGGTTGAAAAATATTCTGTTTCCTTTTTCCATTTCGAGGCTGCAGCTAAGCTAATTTGCTCCTCGAATACACAGAAACAGAATATATAGCTCGAGATGTGTGATTTAAAGATTTCACAAGATTGTGGGTGTCTAGTTTTGTGGGCTATAACCACCCTTTTTCTCACACATTTTTTGGTTGAAAAATTTTCTGTTTCCTATTTCCATTTCGGGGCTGCAACTAAGCTAGCTTGCGCCTCGAATACACAGAAACAGAATATGTAGCTCGGAATGTGTGATTTAAAGATTTCACAAGATTGTGGGTGTCTAGTTTTGTGGGCTATACACCACCCCTTTTCCACACATTTTTTGGTTGAAAAATATTCTGTTTCCTTTTTCCATTTCGAGGCTGCAGCTAAGCTGGTTTGCGCCTCGAATACACAGAAACAGAATATATAGCTCGAGATGTGTGATTTAAAGATTTCACAAGATTGTGGGTGTCTAGTTTTGTGGGCTATACACCACCCCTTTTCCACACATTTTTTGGTTGAAAAATATTCTGTTTCCTTTTTCCATTTCGAGGCTGCAGCTAAGCTGGTTTGCGCCTCGAATACACAGAAACAGAATATATAGCTCGAGATGTGTGATTTAAAGATTTCACAAGATTGTGGGTGTCTAGTTTTGTGGGCTATACACCACCCCTTTTCCACACATTTTTTGGTTGAAAAATATTCTGTTTCCTTTTTCCATTTCGAGGCTGGAGCTACGCTAGTTTGCGCCTCGAATACACAGAAACAGAATATCTAGCTCGGGATGTGTGATTTAAAGATTTCACAAGATTGTGGGTGTCTAGTTTTGTGGGCTATACACCACCCTTTTTCCACACATATTTTGGTTGAAAAATTTTCTGTTGCCTATTTGCTTTTCGAGGCTGGAGCTACGCTAGTTTGCTCCTCGAATACACAGAAACAGAATATCTAGCTCGGGATGTGTGATTTAAAGATTTCACAAGATTGTGGGTGTCTAGTTTTGTGGGCTATATATACACCACCCTTTTTCTCACACATTTTTTGGTTGAAAAATTTTTTGTCTCCTATTTCCATTTCGAGGCTGCAGCTAAGCTGGTTTGCGCCTCGAATACACAGAAACAGAATATGTAGCTCGGAATGTGTGATTTAAAGATTTCACAAGATTGTGGGTGTCTAGTTTTGTGGGCTATACACCACCCTTTTTCTCACACATTTTTTGGTTGAAAAATTATTTGTTTCCTATTTCCATTTCGAGGCTGGAGCTACGCTAGTTTGCGCCTCGAATACACAGAAACAGAATATCTAGCTCGGGATGTGTGATTTAAAGATTTCACAAGACTGTGGGTGTCTAGTTTTGTGGGCTATACACCACCCTTTTTCCACACATTTTTTGGTTGAAAAATTTTCTGTTTCCTATTTGCTTTTCGAGGCTGGAGCTACGCTAGTTTGCGCCTCGAATACACAGAAACAGAATATCTAGCTCGGGATGTGTGATTTAAAAATCTCACAAGATTGGCGGTGTCTAGTTTTGTGGGCTATACACCACCCTTCTTCTCACACATTTTTGGTTGAAAAATTTTCTGTTTCCTATTTGCTTTTCGAGGCTGGAGCTACGCTAGTTTGCGCCTCGAATACACAGAAACAGAATATCTAGCTCGGGATGTGTGATTTAAAGATCTCACAAGATTGGCGGTGTCTAGTTTTGTGGGCTATACACCACCCCTTTTCCACACATTTTTTGGTTGAAAAATATTCTGTTTCCTTTTTCCATTTCGAGGCTGCAGCTAAGCTAATTTGCTCCTCGAATACACAGAAACAGAATATATAGCTCGAGATGTGTGATTTAAAGATTTCACAAGATTGTGGGTGTCTAGTTTTGTGGGCTATACACCACCCTTTTTCTCACATATTTTTTGGTTGAAAAATTTTTTGTCTCCTATTTCCATTTCGAGGCTGCAGCTAAGCTGGTTTGCGCCTCGAATACACAGAAACAGAATATATAGCTCGAGATGTGTGATTTAAAGATCGCACAAGATTGTGGGTGTCTAGTTTTGTGGGCTATACACCACCCTTTTTCTCACACATTTTCTGGTTGAAAATTATTCTGTTTCCTTTTTCCATTTCGAGGCTGCAGCTAAGCTAGTTTGCTCCTCGAATACACAGAAACAGAATATATAGCTCGAGATGTGTGATTTAAAGATTTCACAAGATTGTGGGTGTCTAGTTTTGTGGGCTATACACCACCCTTTTTCTCACACATTTTTTGGTTGAAAATTCGAGGCGAATATTTCCATTTCGAGGCTGCAGCTAAGCTGGTTTGCGCCTCGAATACACAGAAACAGAATATGTAGCTCGAGATGTGTGATTTAAAGATTTCACAAGATTGTGGGTGTCTAGTTTTGTGGGCTATACACCACCCTTTTTCCACACATATTTTGGTTGAAAAATTTTCTGTTGCCTATTTGCTTTTCGAGGCTGGAGCTACGCTAGTTTGCTCCTCGAATACACAGAAACAGAATATCTAGCTCGGGATGTGTGATTTAAAGATTTCACAAGATTGTGGGTGTCTAGTTTTGTGGGCTATACACCACCCTTTTTCTCACACATTTTTTGGTTGAGAAATTTTTTGTCTCCTATTTCCATTTCGAGGCTGCAGCTAAGCTGGTTTGCGCCTCGAATACACAGAAACAGAATATGTAGCTCGGAATGTGTGATTTAAAGATTTCACAAGATTGTGGGTGTCTAGTTTTGTGGGCTATACACCACCCTTTTTCTCACACAATTTTTGGTTGAAAAATTTTTTGTCTCCTATTTCCATTTCGAGGCTGCAAATAAGCTAGCTTGCGCCTCGAATACACAGAAACAGAATATATAGCTCGAGATGTGTGATTTAAAGATTTCACAAGATTGTGGGTGTCTAGTTTTGTGGGCTATACACACCCCTTTTTCTCACACATTTTTTGGTTGAAAATTATTCTGTTTCCTTTTTCCATTTCGAGGCTGCAGCTAAGCTAATTTGCTCCTCGAATACACAGAAACAGAATATATAGCTCGAGATGTGTGATTTAAAGATTTCACAAGATTGTGGGTGTCTAGTTTTGTGGGCTATACACCACCCTTTTTCCACACATATTTTGGTTGAAAAATTTTCTGTTGCCTATTTGCTTTTCGAGGCTGGAGCTACGCTAGTTTGCTCCTCGAATACACAGAAACAGAATATCTAGCTCGGGATGTGTGATTTAAAGATTTCACAAGATTGTGGGTGTCTAGTTTTGTGGGCTATACACCACCCTTTTTCTCACACATTTTTTGGTTGAAAAATTTTTTGTCTCCTATTTCCATTTCGAGGCTGCAGCTAAGCTGGTTTGCGCCTCGAATACACAGAAACAGAATATATAGCTCGAGATGTGTGATTTAAAGATTTCACAAGATTGTGGGTATCTCGTTTTGTGGGCTACACACCACCCCTTTTCTCACACATTTTTTGGTTGAAAATTATTCTGCTTCCTTTTTCCATTTCGAGGCTGCAGCTAAGCTGGTTTGCGCCTCGAATTCACAGAAACAGAATATATAGCTCGAGATGTGTGATTTAAAGATTTCACAAGATTGTGGGTATCTCGTTTTGTGGGCTACACACCACCCCTTTTCCACACATTTTTTGGTTGAAAAATATTCTGTTTCCTTTTTCCATTTCGAGGCTGCAGCTAAGCTAATTTGCTCCTCGAATACACAGAAACAGAATATATAGCTCGAGATGTGTGATTTAAAGATTTCACAAGATTGTGGGTGTCTAGTTTTGTGGGCTATACACCACCCTTTTTCCACACATATTTTGGTTGAAAAATTTTCTGTTGCCTATTTGCTTTTCGAGGCTGGAGCTACGCTAGTTTGCTCCTCGAATACACAGAAACAGAATATCTAGCTCGGGATGTGTGATTTAAAGATTTCACAAGATTGTGGGTGTCTAGTTTTGTGGGCTATACACCACCCTTTTTCTCACACAATTTTTGGTTGAAAAATTTTTTGTCTCCTATTTCCATTTCGAGGCTGCAGCTAAGCTGGTTTGCGCCTCGAATACACAGAAACAGAATATGTAGCTCGGAATGTGTGAATTGAAGATTTCACAAGATTGTGGGTGTCTAGTTTTGTGGGCTATACACCACCCTTTTTCTCACACATTTTTTGGTTGAAAATTATTCTGTTTCCTTTTTCCATTTCGAGGCTGCAGCTAAGCTGGTTTGCGCCTCGAATTCACAGAAACAGAATATATAGCTCGAGATGTGTGATTTAAAGATTTCACAAGATTGTGGGTGTCTAGTTTTGTGGGCTATACACCACCCTTTTTCTCACACATTTTTTGGTTGAAAAATTATTTGTTTCCTATTTCCATTTCGAGGCTGCAACTAAGCTAGCTTGCGCCTCGAATACACAGAAACTGAATATCTGGCTCAAGATGTGTTATTTAAAGATCTCACAACATTGGCGGTGTCTAGTTTTGTGGGCTATACACCACCCCTTTTCCACACATTTTTTGGTTGAAAAATATTCTGTTTCCTTTTTCCATTTCGAGGCTGCAGCTAAGCTGGTTTGCGCCTCGAATACACAGAAACAGAATATATAGCTCGAGATGTGTGATTTAAAGATTTCACAAGATTGTGGGTGTCTAGTTTTGTGGGCTATACACCACCCTTTTTCTCACACATTTTTTGGTTGAAAAATATTCTGTTTCCTTTTTCCATTTCGAGGCTGCAGCTAAGCTAGTTTGCTCCTCGAATACGCATAAACAGAATATCTAGCTCGGGATGTGTGATTTAAAGATCTCACAAGATTGTGGGTGTCTAGTTTTGTGGGCTATACACCACCCTTTTTCTCACACATTTTTTGGTTGAAAAATATTCTGTTTCCTTTTTCCATTTCGAGGCTGCAGCTAAGCTAGTTTGCTCCTCGAATACGCATAAACAGAATATCTAGCTCGGGATGTGTGATTTAAAGATCTCACAAGATTGGTGGTGTCTAGTTTTGTGGGCTATACACCACCCCTTTTCCACACATTTTTTGGTTGAAAAATATTCTGTTTCCTTTTTCCATTTCGAGGTTGCAGCTAAGCTGGTTTGCGCCTCGAATACACAGAAACAGAATATATAGCTCGAGATGTGTGATTTAAAGATTTCACAAGATTGTGGGTATCTAGTTTTGTGGGCTATACACCACCCCTTTTCCACACATTTTTTGGTTGAAAAATATTCTGTTTCCTTTTTCCATTTCGAGGCTGCAGCTAAGCTAGTTTGCTCCTCGAATACGCATAAACAGAATATCTAGCTCGGGATGTGTGATTTAAAGATTTCACAAGATTGTGGGTGTCTAGTTTTGTGGGCTATACACCACCCTTTTTCTCACACATTTTTTGGTTGAAAATTATTCTGTTTCCTTTTTCCATTTCAAGGCTGCAGCTAAGCTGGTTTGCGCCTCGAATTCACAGAAACAGAATATATAGCTCGAGATGTGTGATTTAAAGATTTCACAAGATTGTGGGTATCTCGTTTTGTGGGCTACACACCACCCCTTTTCCACACATTTTTTGGTTGAAAAATATTCTGTTTCCTTTTTCCATTTCGAGGCTGCAGCTAAGCTAATTTGCTCCTCGAATACACAGAAACAGAATATATAGCTCGAGATGTGTGATTTAAAGATTTCACAAGATTGTGGGTGTCTAGTTTTGTGGGCTATACACCACCCTTTTTCCACACATATTTTGGTTGAAAAATTTTCTGTTGCCTATTTGCTTTTCGAGGCTGGAGCTACGCTAGTTTGCTCCTCGAATACGCATAAACAGAATATCTAGCTCGGGATGTGTGATTTAAAGATTTCACAAGATTGTGGGTGTCTAGTTTTGTGGGCTATACACCACCCTTTTTCTCACACATTTTTTGGTTGAAAATTATTCTGTTTCCTTTTTCCATTTCAAGGCTGCAGCTAAGCTGGTTTGCGCCTCGAATTCACAGAAACAGAATATATAGCTCGAGATGTGTGATTTGAAGATTTCACAAGATTGTGGGTGTCTAGTTTTGTGGGCTATACACCACCCTTTTTCTCACACATTTTTTGGTTGAAAATTATTCTGTTTCCTTTTTCCATTTCGAGGCTGCAGCTAAGCTGGTTTGCGCCTCGAATTCACAGAAACAGAATATATAGCTCGAGATGTGTGATTTAAAGATTTCACAAGATTGTGGGTGTCTAGTTTTGTGGGCTATACACCACCCTTTTTCTCACACATTTTTTGGTTGAAAAATTATTTGTTTCCTATTTCCATTTCGAGGCTGCAACTAAGCTAGCTTGCGCCTCGAATACACAGAAACTGAATATCTGGCTCAAGATGTGTTATTTAAAGATCTCACAACATTGGCGGTGTCTAGTTTTGTGGGCTATACACCACCCCTTTTCCACACATTTTTTGGTTGAAAAATATTCTGTTTCCTTTTTCCATTTCGAGGCTGCAGCTAAGCTGGTTTGCGCCTCGAATACACAGAAACAGAATATATAGCTCGAGATGTGTGATTTAAAGATTTCACAAGATTGTGGGTGTCTAGTTTTGTGGGCTATACACCACCCTTTTTCTCACACATTTTTTGGTTGAAAAATATTCTGTTTCCTTTTTCCATTTCGAGGCTGCAGCTAAGCTAGTTTGCTCCTCGAATACGCATAAACAGAATATCTAGCTCGGGATGTGTGATTTAAAGATCTCACAAGATTGTGGGTGTCTAGTTTTGTGGGCTATACACCACCCTTTTTCTCACACATTTTTTGGTTGAAAAATATTCTGTTTCCTTTTTCCATTTCGAGGCTGCAGCTAAGCTAGTTTGCTCCTCGAATACGCATAAACAGAATATCTAGCTCGGGATGTGTGATTTAAAGATCTCACAAGATTGGTGGTGTCTAGTTTTGTGGGCTATACACCACCCCTTTTCCACACATTTTTTGGTTGAAAAATATTCTGTTTCCTTTTTCCATTTCGAGGTTGCAGCTAAGCTGGTTTGCGCCTCGAATACACAGAAACAGAATATATAGCTCGAGATGTGTGATTTAAAGATTTCACAAGATTGTGGGTATCTAGTTTTGTGGGCTATACACCACCCCTTTTCCACACATTTTTTGGTTGAAAAATATTCTGTTTCCTTTTTCCATTTCGAGGCTGCAGCTAAGCTAGTTTGCTCCTCGAATACGCATAAACAGAATATCTAGCTCGGGATGTGTGATTTAAAGATTTCACAAGATTGTGGGTGTCTAGTTTTGTGGGCTATACACCACCCTTTTTCTCACACATTTTTTGGTTGAAAATTATTCTGTTTCCTTTTTCCATTTCAAGGCTGCAGCTAAGCTGGTTTGCGCCTCGAATTCACAGAAACAGAATATATAGCTCGAGATGTGTGATTTAAAGATTTCACAAGATTGTGGGTATCTCGTTTTGTGGGCTACACACCACCCCTTTTCCACACATTTTTTGGTTGAAAAATATTCTGTTTCCTTTTTCCATTTCGAGGCTGCAGCTAAGCTAATTTGCTCCTCGAATACACAGAAACAGAATATATAGCTCGAGATGTGTGATTTAAAGATTTCACAAGATTGTGGGTGTCTAGTTTTGTGGGCTATACACCACCCTTTTTCCACACATATTTTGGTTGAAAAATTTTCTGTTGCCTATTTGCTTTTCGAGGCTGGAGCTACGCTAGTTTGCTCCTCGAATACGCATAAACAGAATATCTAGCTCGGGATGTGTGATTTAAAGATTTCACAAGATTGTGGGTGTCTAGTTTTGTGGGCTATACACCACCCTTTTTCTCACACATTTTTTGGTTGAAAATTATTCTGTTTCCTTTTTCCATTTCAAGGCTGCAGCTAAGCTGGTTTGCGCCTCGAATTCACAGAAACAGAATATATAGCTCGAGATGTGTGATTTAAAGATCTCACAACATTGGCGGTGTCTAGTTTTGTGGGCTATACACCACCCCTTTTCCACACATTTTTTGGTTGAAAAATATTCTGTTTCCTTTTTCCATTTCGAGGCTGCAGCTAAGCTGGTTTGCGCCTCGAATACACAGAAACAGAATATATAGCTCGAGATGTGTGATTTAAAGATTTCACAAGATTGTGGGTGTCTAGTTTTGTGGGCTATACACCACCCTTTTTCTCACACATTTTTTGGTTGAAAAATATTCTGTTTCCTTTTTCCATTTCGAGGCTGCAGCTAAGCTAGTTTGCTCCTCGAATACGCATAAACAGAATATCTAGCTCGGGATGTGTGATTTAAAGATCTCACAAGATTGTGGGTGTCTAGTTTTGTGGGCTATACACCACCCTTTTTCTCACACATTTTTTGGTTGAAAAATATTCTGTTTCCTTTTTCCATTTCGAGGCTGCAGCTAAGCTAGTTTGCTCCTCGAATACGCATAAACAGAATATCTAGCTCGGGATGTGTGATTTAAAGATCTCACAAGATTGGTGGTGTCTAGTTTTGTGGGCTATACACCACCCCTTTTCCACACATTTTTTGGTTGAAAAATATTCTGTTTCCTTTTTCCATTTCGAGGTTGCAGCTAAGCTGGTTTGCGCCTCGAATACACAGAAACAGAATATATAGCTCGAGATGTGTGATTTAAAGATTTCACAAGATTGTGGGTATCTAGTTTTGTGGGCTATACACCACCCCTTTTCCACACATTTTTTGGTTGAAAAATATTCTGTTTCCTTTTTCCATTTCGAGGCTGCAGCTAAGCTAGTTTGCTCCTCGAATACGCATAAACAGAATATCTAGCTCGGGATGTGTGATTTAAAGATTTCACAAGATTGTGGGTGTCTAGTTTTGTGGGCTATACACCACCCTTTTTCTCACACATTTTTTGGTTGAAAATTATTCTGTTTCCTTTTTCCATTTCAAGGCTGCAGCTAAGCTGGTTTGCGCCTCGAATTCACAGAAACAGAATATATAGCTCGAGATGTGTGATTTAAAGATTTCACAAGATTGTGGGTATCTCGTTTTGTGGGCTACACACCACCCCTTTTCCACACATTTTTTGGTTGAAAAATATTCTGTTTCCTTTTTCCATTTCGAGGCTGCAGCTAAGCTAATTTGCTCCTCGAATACACAGAAACAGAATATATAGCTCGAGATGTGTGATTTAAAGATTTCACAAGATTGTGGGTGTCTAGTTTTGTGGGCTATACACCACCCTTTTTCCACACATATTTTGGTTGAAAAATTTTCTGTTGCCTATTTGCTTTTCGAGGCTGGAGCTACGCTAGTTTGCTCCTCGAATACGCATAAACAGAATATCTAGCTCGGGATGTGTGATTTAAAGATTTCACAAGATTGTGGGTGTCTAGTTTTGTGGGCTATACACCACCCTTTTTCTCACACATTTTTTGGTTGAAAATTATTCTGTTTCCTTTTTCCATTTCAAGGCTGCAGCTAAGCTGGTTTGCGCCTCGAATTCACAGAAACAGAATATATAGCTCGAGATGTGTGATTTGAAGATTTCACAAGATTGTGGGTGTCTAGTTTTGTGGGCTATACACCACCCTTTTTCTCACACATTTTTTGGTTGAAAATTATTCTGTTTCCTTTTTCCATTTCGAGGCTGCAGCTAAGCTGGTTTGCGCCTCGAATTCACAGAAACAGAATATATAGCTCGAGATGTGTGATTTAAAGATTTCACAAGATTGTGGGTGTCTAGTTTTGTGGGCTATACACCACCCTTTTTCTCACACATTTTTTGGTTGAAAAATTATTTGTTTCCTATTTCCATTTCGAGGCTGCAACTAAGCTAGCTTGCGCCTCGAATACACAGAAACTGAATATCTGGCTCAAGATGTGTTATTTAAAGATCTCACAACATTGGCGGTGTCTAGTTTTGTGGGCTATACACCACCCCTTTTCCACACATTTTTTGGTTGAAAAATATTCTGTTTCCTTTTTCCATTTCGAGGCTGCAGCTAAGCTGGTTTGCGCCTCGAATACACAGAAACAGAATATATAGCTCGAGATGTGTGATTTAAAGATTTCACAAGATTGTGGGTGTCTAGTTTTGTGGGCTATACACCACCCTTTTTCTCACACATTTTTTGGTTGAAAAATATTCTGTTTCCTTTTTCCATTTCGAGGCTGCAGCTAAGCTAGTTTGCTCCTCGAATACGCATAAACAGAATATCTAGCTCGGGATGTGTGATTTAAAGATCTCACAAGATTGTGGGTGTCTAGTTTTGTGGGCTATACACCACCCTTTTTCTCACACATTTTTTGGTTGAAAAATATTCTGTTTCCTTTTTCCATTTCGAGGCTGCAGCTAAGCTAGTTTGCTCCTCGAATACGCATAAACAGAATATCTAGCTCGGGATGTGTGATTTAAAGATCTCACAAGATTGGTGGTGTCTAGTTTTGTGGGCTATACACCACCCCTTTTCCACACATTTTTTGGTTGAAAAATATTCTGTTTCCTTTTTCCATTTCGAGGTTGCAGCTAAGCTGGTTTGCGCCTCGAATACACAGAAACAGAATATATAGCTCGAGATGTGTGATTTAAAGATTTCACAAGATTGTGGGTATCTAGTTTTGTGGGCTATACACCACCCCTTTTCCACACATTTTTTGGTTGAAAAATATTCTGTTTCCTTTTTCCATTTCGAGGCTGCAGCTAAGCTAGTTTGCTCCTCGAATACGCATAAACAGAATATCTAGCTCGGGATGTGTGATTTAAAGATTTCACAAGATTGTGGGTGTCTAGTTTTGTGGGCTATACACCACCCTTTTTCTCACACATTTTTTGGTTGAAAATTATTCTGTTTCCTTTTTCCATTTCAAGGCTGCAGCTAAGCTGGTTTGCGCCTCGAATTCACAGAAACAGAATATATAGCTCGAGATGTGTGATTTAAAGATTTCACAAGATTGTGGGTATCTCGTTTTGTGGGCTACACACCACCCCTTTTCCACACATTTTTTGGTTGAAAAATATTCTGTTTCCTTTTTCCATTTCGAGGCTGCAGCTAAGCTAATTTGCTCCTCGAATACACAGAAACAGAATATATAGCTCGAGATGTGTGATTTAAAGATTTCACAAGATTGTGGGTGTCTAGTTTTGTGGGCTATACACCACCCTTTTTCCACACATATTTTGGTTGAAAAATTTTCTGTTGCCTATTTGCTTTTCGAGGCTGGAGCTACGCTAGTTTGCTCCTCGAATACGCATAAACAGAATATCTAGCTCGGGATGTGTGATTTAAAGATTTCACAAGATTGTGGGTGTCTAGTTTTGTGGGCTATACACCACCCTTTTTCTCACACATTTTTTGGTTGAAAATTATTCTGTTTCCTTTTTCCATTTCAAGGCTGCAGCTAAGCTGGTTTGCGCCTCGAATTCACAGAAACAGAATATATAGCTCGAGATGTGTGATTTGAAGATTTCACAAGATTGTGGGTGTCTAGTTTTGTGGGCTATACACCACCCTTTTTCTCACACATTTTTTGGTTGAAAATTATTCTGTTTCCTTTTTCCATTTCGAGGCTGCAGCTAAGCTGGTTTGCGCCTCGAATTCACAGAAACAGAATATATAGCTCGAGATGTGTGATTTAAAGATTTCACAAGATTGTGGGTGTCTAGTTTTGTGGGCTATACACCACCCTTTTTCTCACACATTTTTTGGTTGAAAAATTATTTGTTTCCTATTTCCATTTCGAGGCTGCAACTAAGCTAGCTTGCGCCTCGAATACACAGAAACTGAATATCTGGCTCAAGATGTGTTATTTAAAGATCTCACAACATTGGCGGTGTCTAGTTTTGTGGGCTATACACCACCCCTTTTCCACACATTTTTTGGTTGAAAAATATTCTGTTTCCTTTTTCCATTTCGAGGCTGCAGCTAAGCTGGTTTGCGCCTCGAATACACAGAAACAGAATATATAGCTCGAGATGTGTGATTTAAAGATTTCACAAGATTGTGGGTGTCTAGTTTTGTGGGCTATACACCACCCTTTTTCTCACACATTTTTTGGTTGAAAAATATTCTGTTTCCTTTTTCCATTTCGAGGCTGCAGCTAAGCTAGTTTGCTCCTCGAATACGCATAAACAGAATATCTAGCTCGGGATGTGTGATTTAAAGATCTCACAAGATTGGTGGTGTCTAGTTTTGTGGGCTATACACCACCCCTTTTCCACACATTTTTTGGTTGAAAAATATTCTGTTTCCTTTTTCCATTTCGAGGTTGCAGCTAAGCTGGTTTGCGCCTCGAATACACAGAAACAGAATATATAGCTCGAGATGTGTGATTTAAAGATTTCACAAGATTGTGGGTATCTAGTTTTGTGGGCTATACACCACCCCTTTTCCACACATTTTTTGGTTGAAAAATATTCTGTTTCCTTTTTCCATTTCGAGGCTGCAGCTAAGCTAGTTTGCTCCTCGAATACGCATAAACAGAATATCTAGCTCGGGATGTGTGATTTAAAGATTTCACAAGATTGTGGGTGTCTAGTTTTGTGGGCTATACACCACCCTTTTTCTCACACATTTTTTGGTTGAAAATTATTCTGTTTCCTTTTTCCATTTCAAGGCTGCAGCTAAGCTGGTTTGCGCCTCGAATTCACAGAAACAGAATATATAGCTCGAGATGTGTGATTTAAAGATTTCACAAGATTGTGGGTATCTCGTTTTGTGGGCTACACACCACCCCTTTTCCACACATTTTTTGGTTGAAAAATATTCTGTTTCCTTTTTCCATTTCGAGGCTGCAGCTAAGCTAATTTGCTCCTCGAATACACAGAAACAGAATATATAGCTCGAGATGTGTGATTTAAAGATTTCACAAGATTGTGGGTGTCTAGTTTTGTGGGCTATACACCACCCTTTTTCCACACATATTTTGGTTGAAAAATTTTCTGTTGCCTATTTGCTTTTCGAGGCTGGAGCTACGCTAGTTTGCTCCTCGAATACACAGAAACAGAATATCTAGCTCGGGATGTGTGATTTAAAGATTTCACAAGATTGTGGGTGTCTAGTTTTGTGGGCTATACACCACCCTTTTTCTCACACATTTTCTGGTTGAAAATTATTCTGTTTCCTTTTTCCATTTCGAGGCTGCAGCTAAGCTAGTTTGCTCCTCGAATACACAGAAACAGAATATATAGCTCGAGATGTGTGATTTAAAGATTTCACAAGATTGTGGGTGTCTAGTTTTGTGGGCTATACACCACCCTTTTTCTCACACATTTTTTGGTTGAAAATTATTCTGTTTCCTTTTTCCATTTCGAGGCTGCAGCTAAGCTGGTTTGCGCCTCGAATTCACAGAAACAGAATATATTGCTCGAGATGTGTGATTTAAAGATTTCACAAGATTGTGGGTATCTCGTTTTTTGGGCTACACACCACCCCTTTTCCACACATTTTTTGGTTGAAAAATATTCTGTTTCCTTTTTCCATTTCGAGGCTGGAGCTACGCTAGTTTGCGCCTCGAATACACAGAAACAGAATATCTAGCTCGGGATGTGTGATTTAAAGATTTCACAAGATTGTGGGTGTCTAGTTTTGTGGGCTATACACCACCCTTTTTCCACACATATTTTGGTTGAAAAATTTTCTGTTGCCTATTTGCTTTTCGAGGCTGGAGCTACGCTAGTTTGCTCCTCGAATACACAGAAACAGAATATCTAGCTCGGGATGTGTGATTTAAAGATTTCACAAGATTGTGGGTGTCTAGTTTTGTGGGCTATATATACACCACCCTTTTTCTCACACATTTTTTGGTTGAAAAATTTTTTGTCTCCTATTTCCATTTCGAGGCTGCAGCTAAGCTGGTTTGCGCCTCGAATACACAGAAACAGAATATGTAGCTCGGAATGTGTGATTTAAAGATTTCACAAGATTGTGGGTGTCTAGTTTTGTGGGCTATACACCACCCTTTTTCTCACACATTTTTTGGTTGAAAAATTTTTTGTCTCCTATTTCCATTTCGAGGCTGCAGCTAAGCTAGTTTGCGCCTCGAATACACAGAAACAGAATATATAGCTCGAGATGTGTGATTTAAAGATTTCACAAGATTGTGGGTGTCTAGTTTTGTGGGCTATACACCACCCTTTTTCTCACACATTTTTTGGTTGAAAAATTTTTTGTCTCCTATTTCCATTTCGAGGCTGCAGCTAAGCTAGTTTGCGCCTCGAATACACAGAAACAGAATATATAGCTCGAGATGTGTGATTTAAAGATTTCACAAGATTGTGGGTGTCTAGTTTTGTGGGCTATACACCACCCTTTTTCTCACACATTTTTTGGTTGAAAAATATTCTGTTTCCTTTTTCCATTTCGAGGCTGCAGCTAAGCTGGTTTGCGCCTCGTATTCACAGAAACAGAATATATAGCTCGAGATGTGTGATTTAAAGATTTCACAAGATTGTGGGTGTCTAGTTTTGTGGGCTATACACCACCCTTTTTCTCACACATTTTTTGGTTGAAAAATATTCTGTTTCCTTTTTCCATTTCGAGGCTGCAGCTAAGCTGGTTTGCGCCTCGTATTCACAGAAACAGAATATATAGCTCGAGATGTGTGATTTAAAGATTTCACAAGATTGTGGGTGTCTAGTTTTGTGGGCTATACACCACCCTTTTTCTCACACATTTTTTGGTTGAAAAATTTTTTGTCTCCTATTTCCATTTCGAGGCTGCAGCTAAGCTAGTTTGCGCCTCGAATACACAGAAACAGAATATATAGCTCGAGATGTGTGATTTAAAGATTTCACAAGATTGTGGGTGTCTAGTTTTGTGGGCTATACACCACCCTTTTTCTCACACATTTTTTGGTTGAAAAATTTTTTGTCTCCTATTTCCATTTCGAGGCTGCAGCTAAGCTAGTTTGCGCCTCGAATACACAGAAACAGAATATATAGCTCGAGATGTGTGATTTAAAGATTTCACAAGATTGTGGGTGTCTAGTTTTGTGGGCTATACACCACCCTTTTTCTCACACATTTTTTGGTTGAAAAATATTCTGTTTCCTTTTTCCATTTCGAGGCTGCAGCTAAGCTGGTTTGCGCCTCGTATTCACAGAAACAGAATATATAGCTCGAGATGTGTGATTTAAAGATTTCACAAGATTGTGGGTGTCTAGTTTTGTGGGCTATACACCACCCTTTTTCCACACATATTTTGGTTGAAAAATGTTCTGTTACCTATTTGCTTTTCGAGGCTGGAGCTACGCTAGTTTGCGCCTCGAATACAGAGAAACAGAATATGTAGCTCGAGATGTGTGATTTAAAGATTTCACAAGACTGTGGGTGTCTAGTGGGGCTATACACCACCACCCTTTTTCTCACACATTTTTTGGTTGAAAAATTATTTGTTTCCTATTTCCATTTCGAGGCTGGAGCTACGCTAGTTTGCGCCTCGAATACACAGACACAGAATATCTAGCTCGGGATGTGTGATTTAAAGATTTCACAAGACTGTGGGTGTCTAGTTTTGTGGGCTATACACCACCCTTTTTCTCACACATTTTTTGGTTGAAAAATATTCTGTTTCCTTTTTCCATTTCGAGGCTGCAGCTAAGCTGGTTTGCGCCTCGTATTCACAGAAACAGAATATATAGCTCGAGATGTGTGATTTAAAGATTTCACAAGATTGTGGGTGTCTAGTTTTGTGGGCTATACACCACCCTTTTTCCACACATATTTTGGTTGAAAAATGTTCTGTTACCTATTTCCATTTGGAGTCCCATCTGTGTCTTAGAATGTGTGGCATCCTTTTTGCATTTTATGTAGACGATTGGATTCTTATAGCAACCATGCTCAAGGGAGTCTTAAATACCTTTCCTTTAAGACAGAAAGAAAACCAGATTTATAGTTCTGAAACTGTTAGCTTTTTTGGAGCTGAATGGTCTCTAATCTTTCTTCAGAAAGTAGGAATGTACATGATGTACAATGGTGGCCCGCACTATGCATCTAAAATGGACTTTGTGTTGTAATGAAAGGACATTGCATCTTACGCGAAGCTCTGGAAGACTTTAGGTGTGCATGAGAGCTTGGCAATTGGTCGGTAATCAGAGAGCTGGCATGATATCTATTGCATGATTCTTTTAAAAACAGTACATGCAACTTAGAAAAACCGCTTTACCAATCTAATGCGTACTCCTTGGCAAAGAAAAACAATTAAAGTGTCATACAAATTTGCCCTTCTTAGATGTAATATGATAAAAACAAATCCATTGGTCACAACAAATCCTCAAATACCGCGATTAGCCCCTGACTATCTCTTAAAGAGCAACAGGAGACCCTTTCAACCATAAGCCAATTAATAAGGAAAAACCCTCCACAGACAATGCTCCCGAATAGACCAAACATCTCCTCTTTCGCTACTTAACACTAAGATTACACTAAGCTAAATAAGACATCGCCAACGAAAAGGACCACGAAGAACAAAAAAAAAAAAGAAAAGAAGGAGCACGCGAAGAAGAAATATGCCGCTCAATTAATCTTTGTAACTCTCGCCATCCTTCGTAATCTGCAGTACCGGGTGCTTAATTATCAAAACGAACGCACACAAGGATGCCCCATATCCTTGCTAAGCCCGAAGAACATGCATTTAATTTCACACACCATAATGCCCGAGTATCTTCTACTCTCTCGGAATGTAGAACTCCCCATCCCGTCACGGCCGCACAACACCCTCGCATTCAGCCAGCTTCGCCAACAGTTTAACGCAGACACATTACGCTGGCGAATTGTAATAATGAAAATCCCAACTGGATGTGAATTTGAAAAATACTTTAGCCCAGGATTTAACCGCGCGCTGTACTTGTATTCCGTCGACGGCGGCGCCATGAAATGAGCCACATTTTAAATTGAGTGGGTTGGGATTATTGCAGCCATTTGGCTCCCATTCTATGCGGCATTATCCTTCGAAAACGGTTTTCTATCCCCTCTTTTCTATGCTCTGTATTGCAAGGACGACTAAGGTGGTGGTGAGACTGGAGGCGTTGCCATTCAAGGGCGGGGGCTTATTTACGCAATGCGATGATTTGGGGGTTGAGCTTGTGCTGTTTAAGCCATCTGCTCCTTATGGTCGGTGTAAGGAAGTCGTCGTCGTCGTCTTCGTAGTCGGTGGCGGCTGGAGATGAACAGAGGATATAACATCGATATATTATAATGTTTTGCGTGTCCTGTGTGTAAATGCGTTTTAAGTACCCAATTTCGCCTTCGTGCCTCGATCCTAATGCCCGGAGTGATTGCGAAAAACTTTTTTTCCTTCGCCTAATTCCGTTTATTCTTTGTGTCTTGTTGTGTCCTTCGTCCTGTATATATCGTTATCTAATCGAATATCTTAAAAATGATTGTTGTATAGAAGTCTACACACACAAGGGACCCGAACCATGTAGGCAAGGACTAAGAATCGAATGAAATATGTTTGCCCTGGTTTGGTCCCCAAATCTAAGGATAATCGACCTAATAAAATATCTTCTGAGTTTTTTATGTTCTCCACCTCAACCAGAGCTGAACTGTTGAAATGGAAAGTCGTGTGTTTGCTGATTTGCTTGCTCAAGACCCCGAGCACATCATTTGTATCGCATACACAGTAGCAGCGGCAGCAGCAGCCTGTCTGCGCCTTTTTTAATGGCCACGAATCGGTGGCATCTTTTATCATAAATAGATTTTTGCCCTCTGCGGGGAAATATGATTTTGGGGGAAATTTATTGCTGTGAAATATTTCTCTCAGCAAGATGTCGCAGAGCCTTAAAGTCAATAAACAAAATAAATTGCTGTAACACAAGTGTCATTCAAGGACGATTTTACCCTTTTACCCACCCAGCTTTGGTTTCTCAATTGTTTTTTGTTCCTTTTCCTTTTCCTTTGCCTTATTTTTTATTTTTATTCTTTTCAATGTAGAGCCAACATTAAAATGGCCATAAATTTCGGGGTTTACTGGTCCTAAATCATTTAACATAATAAACGTACATGCTACAGTGATGTGTACGAAGTTTTGTCGCGTATGTACTCGTAAGAGGCGTTTTAGATTGATGGATGTTTTAGGTTATGTCGAGAGAGTGCTTTGGTGAAAATAAATAAAACGAAACGATATGACATTCGGTCACGTTTTGTCGAGTGCCAGGATGTGGGTAGCAGAATTGGTAAAAACGAGATTTGTTGTTTTATTAATTTGTGTGTCTGAAGTGAAGTGAGTTATCGCAATCGCACCTACATATGTACGTATTGTAACCAGAAGTCATGTGATTTACGCTTTTTAGGGTGGACTATGAAAAAAAGGATTCATGCAAGGGATATAAACGTACGTCTATAGGACAATGGGCGTAGGCTTATGGTCTACTCCTGCTGGTCAGCAGCAGTTTAGCTGTGAGATGCATTCAAACATAAAGCAGGACAGAGGTTTCTACGATCATGCGAGACATCCTAGTACATCGCATGTACGAACCTATCCGACAAATCCGTGTGAAACTTCTAAGACCGATTATCAAAAAGAATTTGGTTTTTGAGAAGATAAATGGCGACATAGCATTTGCAGTGAATCTCGAGTTTTTCTTCAATCTCGTATGAGGCATACCTTACTGCCTGGAACATCTTACACTATGAGAAGCTCAGTAGCCCATCGTGTAGATCATCCGATTTGCGTTTTTTGTTGAGTTTTGTTTGTTAAATTTGGCTTATTTAACCCAAAAAGCTAAGGGTGAGGCGATATACATAGTATTTAGAATGTTCGTGTCTGACTCGGTGGCGTATGCGTAACCTATTTTCTCAGAATTTTCAGACTCAAAATATTTTTAAGTTCGTTTGTGCTTATGTTCCACCGAAACAGAGAATCTGACTCGAATTGTGCTTCAAGAGGCTAGATTCAGGATGTTCGTGTGCCTTGCACATGAATGAAGAAAATTCGGGATCAAATGCAAATGCGTCGAAAGCACAAATGAACTTAACTGCTGCTTAACTGTGAAAAAATCGAAAAAAAATTTTAGTCGAAAAAGTCTGAGAAAACGGGTTACAGACGAATGCTTTAACGTCTCACCCTTAGTTTTGTGGACGATATTAGCGTTGTTAACTACAAGGCAATCCCACCATTTATTTTAACATTCAGCTATACCTTGGTGAGAGTAGCTTTTAACTCGAAATTACCTTGGAGTTGACAAAATATTGCCTTGGACCTATAACCATGTCAAAGACTATACATTCTACGTAACGTATCGAACAAACACGTTGCTATGCCTTTGTTTCCAAGGATTTGTTTGATATTCCTAGCAATGCCGCAGAAGTAACTATCCTATTCACGGCTTAGTGCAAGTTTGTACCTGCAGGCAGTACCTAATCACTACACCTAACTATGAACGATATAAATCCCTTTAAACGGCCGATGAACGCACTGCAAAAGCAGTGGTATCGTGTACTAATTGCCCGTAAAGTTGGCACTGTAGCCCAGCAACTTAAGCCGCGCAACAGAAACCAATCCTAGTAAGTGAAACCCCAGTGAAAATGTCTTGTTTCCGTTTCCCATTGACATTCAACATCTGTAACACAAACAATTCCATTAATTTGTTGTTCTTCTTTTGTTTAGTCAAAGCGTTTGCTACCACAGATACAAGAATGCCTTTCGCATCTATAACCAACAATTCAATAATGAAATCGAAAAACTGGAAGCCATGCAGCCAAGGGCCATCGACGCTATGCGATTGCACAGGTAAGGACCACGACGAGTAGAGTGGCTCAGACGCTCTACCGTTGGCTATTCATTAACATTCTCATTGCATTAGAATAACCACTTCTGCCACCACCTTCAATTAACTTAGGAGTTTCGCCATCACAACCCTTTGGCTGCCACTACACTCCAGAAGGGAGATCAACCTGACGTTGGAGCAACTGGAAAAGGTTTTGAGTGTCAAAGAGAGACGCAGACTGGAGCAAATCCTCGCCCGGACAACAAAGAGAATTTAAATTACTCGAGGACTACCCGGAATGCCATTGTATACACCGGGAATCCGTAGCGTGATATTATACTTTTAGTTGTACGTGGCCAGAATGAAGAATGTAGGTTGCTAGGTTGTCGTTGAGGATACTTGCATGTATATGTAGTTTTTTTTTCCTTTCGCTGTGCGCTTCCTTTTATTGTTGTTGGCATCCTTTTATATTTCATTTGTTGAAAGCGAAATTGTTGGTTATGGCTCTTTGAGAACAATGTGAAGAGGGCCATACATTGTACACAAGATGAACATGTGGTGCCTTAATCAAGAAACGCGTTCAGTTGTTTGTATGGACGCCCGACATACATTCTTCTGACTTGGTCCTTTCTAGTCGTAGGTGTGCTCGCACTCGTGTACAGAGAGAGGTGATTTCACTCGGGTGTCACTTACAAATCCTGGGCATAATTAAAATTCTTGGCTCTTTTAGTTGTGAAATCTCAGAAGGTCCTTCACAAACAGTCTGCACTGGCACTGGTAACACAGATTAATAGGGAAAGTGTTACAAAAGTCAGGGACTCTGTTTTTTCTTTGTAAGGGGGATTGTTAGCCGTTAGTCGCTTTGGCTCATTTAATTTGTACGAAGTTATGAAAGAGAAATAAAATAAGTGCACTGCGTGTAGTTTGTTTCATTGTTGGTTGGAAGTCTCACAGAATGGGTCTGAGGGGAAGGCCATATTCCTCGACATAGACTTGGTAACGGGAAACCAGTGCCTAAAATACAAATTCACAATAAAACGGAGAGGTACTGTCAATGAAGCTGAGTGGTTTTCGAAGTCACCAAATCTGTAAACAACTTGAGAGCGACCTTTACAGGCTACACTTCCTTTAATCCGGACGGTTGTCGGAAGCATTCTTCAGATGGAATTCAAACCAGAACATAAATTGGCAGAGTCAGAGCCTTGACCTCTATCAGGAAGTTTTCAAGAAGAGATGATGGCTGAGTGGTTTAAGTTGTGTTGATGATTCAGCCGCAGAATTTTGGTTTAGGCTAAAAGGCCTGCGTGCACTCTAATAAGCCCCAGACACACTAGAATTTCCCTGACTTTTTCGGTAAGTAGTTTTAATTTTGACCTATAACGCCAAAAGAAAAGATTTATGTAACAACTGAAGACCGCTGATTGCATTTAATTCGGAAGCTTGTAACGAAAATTCTACTGCAAATATTCACGAACTCTCCCACTCATGCACGAGACGACTCCTACCCGACAGATACAGTCACTTAAAAGGGTATTTGCTTTACACGTTGGCATTTAAATGAACGAAATCCATATCGTATGAATACTATAAACTGTCTCCCATTTTCGTTACATAAACTTTTCTAAAAACCTTACGACGTACCGGACTCATACTCTGTCAAACAGTTTTTCTACTACCAACTTAAAAAGTCATCCAAACTATGCCTTTACTCAGAATAGTAAATTTAATTGTCTTTGGTTGGATACTTGACACAATGGACCATAAATGGTATGAATGACCACGCCCACTTCAAAGAGGTACCTGAGCTATATTGATCGTTGTATGCAAACTTATATTCAGACTTTGATATGAAACGTTCTCAGGAGTCAGTTGATCTTACACACAAGAATGCAAGAAGACATGTCTTTACATTCCGTTCGGTAAGATCGGACCTAGAACAGACCCTTGCGGAACTCCATCGAATTTTCGAAATTATTGATTTCATCACCGATATCGTATAGTAGGACCATATTTTCGAAAAATCCGTCTCTAGCATATGGTTCCGATTCGCTGAGCTAAACATTTTGAAAATCTTATGTCACAACTGACAGTTTCTACTGTTAAGTGTGATTTCTGACAGCACTTGCGTATTATTTGAAATTCTGTGTTAACCCACCTCTCGCCACATATAAGTTTATATATCCTTCGCTGAATTTAAGTATTAATAACACTTAACAGTCCATTTCCGCATAAAGCCTAGTACAGTTGTTAAAATGAAATTTCAAACAAATTAACCAGCGATTAGAGCGGGATTTACACGCGCCAGCTTAATTTAATTACACTTCACATTATTTTCGTTTTATACGTCAAATATTTTACATCTTCGCATCAAAAGTCGATCACATAACATTTACTCGACATCATCGAGTCGTTTACCAGGATTCATTCGAAAAAAACAGAAAAATAAAATTAACTGTCGCAGTACGATAAAAATCCAATTTGCACCGAAATTAAAAACAATAACAATTCTTTGGCAAATTGACTCTGCCGCTGTCATTGTCATTCTCCTTCCGACTGATTGGCTCCTGGCTCCTTCCACAAACCAGCCACACTCCACACTCTCCCTCTCACATGGCGATGGCACAATCAAATCGCATCGCAATCGACGGTATTTCATTTAAAACTACACCAGGATACGTGAGCCTTTTTTGTTTTTTTTTTTTTGTTGAAGCCTCGTATCCAGCAAATTATACATCAATGTTGAGATTTATAAAACATGTTTGTTTGTTATTGAAAAGATAAAATCTCGAATCAGAAAATCGAATAATGTTAACATGCACAGGATGGGGTGGGCACACTGCCGATGCTAGGGTGGTGTAGTGACACTGGGGTTGATTTTGGAATTCGATGTGTGCATAAAATTGACAACACTCAGGACGACGACGACGACGACGTCGATGTAAATTATTCGGTTTGGGGATTTTTTGGAATCCGTCCAAATACCAATACTTTTATGTGTGTGTCTGTGGTTCATTGTTGTAAATCCATCGTGGATGCCAGTCGAATCGGTTGTCGGTATTCAATGGCATTGCGAGTGCAGAGCTTGTATCTAGAATGCCACAGACGTTGATTTCCATTACCGCGCGCACCAGCAAAGCCCAGAAGCGTCCGCCATGTGAATGCTGTGTGCACTTGCAACTAACAGATGTGTGCGAGTGCGTTGCCAGGACGAAGGAAGTCGACGACGACAATCGTTGGAACACAACTGATCGCAGGGCTATACACCACACATCCATTTAACTTTGACAGAAAGCTAAGCGTGCAGAAAAACGAAGAACTCTCCTTGTTCGCTCGGGGGTGGGTGGGTCATGCTTATAGGAAATATTTTACCAATGTGCGATTTTTTTTTCTTCCTCCTGTCGGTATCTTCTCTGAGGTTGCTGAAATTCCATGACATGCGAATGGGACATACAACCCTCGTGGCACTCGTGGCCCTCTCGTGAAACATTTTATACATCGGTACTTGGTACTTGGGCTTCCTGTGCAAATGCATCGTTGAGATACATTAAGCGTAAATAGGAAAATAAACCGAAGGGCGGAACTAATTTGGGATGACTTGAAATAGGCGTATACCAATGGAAATTCGTAAAACCAGAAAACACCGCTATATCGGGGAATGAGTATTGGGAAAACTTAAGAGCACACATACACTGTGTGTTACGAAGCAGACACTATAAATAGCGCATCAAAGAGACTCCCCCATCTACCTCATTGGAAGGTCCTTGCTCGTTGGCTTGTTACAACGACAATGGCGACCCTCTGATTTATGTCAATTGCTTCAGTTGTTGTTGTGCCAAAGGATGTTCCGCCAAAGTACCTGAATAAATGGTTTAAGTGGAAAGGTATTTTGCTTTTTGGTTTTCGGAAGAAAATGGAGTGAGACCAGTGGGAGTGTCGAGTTTAGCGAAGTCATTGCTTTCGCAAATAAACTTAGAAGCTCTCTATCATAGTATTTCTACAAAGGAGTGTATTATTGAGACTTAAGCGGTCACACAGGAGCGAATTGCATCACTCTCTACTGTTTAATGCCGTGTCCACAGGGCAATTTGAGATTTGAGAAGATGTCTCATGATAGTTATACTCTCGGATGTTTGTCAGACGCTAGCGAGAAATGTAAAAAACTTTTTAGGTGTTGCTTGGGAATCGGTCCACGAACCTCTCGCTCCACAGTACAATTCACTAACAACTTGAGTCATGGCGCCCACTGATTCTCAAAAAAGGACAAAGAAAATGGCTTGTACCTTCGTCAAAAACGAGTGCTGCCATCTGTTATTACTCTCGAAAGTGTTTGACATTTAACGTGTAGCTGACTGGTTCTATGTTTAGAGGCCATCTAGGTCATTGTAGTTTGTTAGACCTCTTGTTGCCTGATATGGCTTCCTAGTTACCAAGTCAAAGTAGGCTAACACTCTTATCTGGAATGGAAACGGAGAAAACTATCGAGTGGTGTCAAGTCGCATGATCGCTGCGAGCAACTGATGAACGGTCGCCGTGAGATGACCCGGTCGTCACAATTCTCTTTCACGACTTCGAGCGTTGCGTCATTTGTATGGCATGCAGCGTCGCGCCGTCTTGCTGACACCAAAGTTCAGATACATAGATGTCATCCAGCTCGGCCTACAGAAATTCGGTTAACATACTGTATCCAAGCAATTCTGCTTGTTCACATAGCCGCTGAGCCACAACTGGGCCTTGCCCAAAAATATGATTTTTTGGCCGAAAATAAGAATATTCGGGCAACATTTCTAGCACCCAGCTAGCGAACTCACGGCATTGTCTATAGTCGTTCGGATTCAATTCTTGCATTAACACAGTCTTGTATGAAAGTAGGCCCAAATCCAATCGCAAATAAGTATGGTTGACTCTCTGACGATGCCCAATTCTCCTGATCGGCATTGAATCGACATTTTTGGGTCTTTTTCGATACTGTTCATTACGGCGGCTAAGTTTCCTTCATTTCGTACTAATCTCTGTCTGGTTGGTGGCTTAATGTCCAAAAGAGTGTACTCTGCTTAATGAAGCCATAATGACAACCGAACTCACGACGAAATTCACGTTTCGTATTTACAACTGAGCTGGAATCTCGATAATATTTTTGGAAAATTTTCATACGTTCGGCAAGCATGAAACGATGCATGACATAATTGCAAATCGTAGTAAATATTCTGACAGCTAGATCTCGTTAGTAGCTTTGACAGCTGCTGGAACAAGGCAATTAGGAAAAGTATCATTGCTATCTGGTTACCCTTTTCATGATCATAAGGGTATTGGGTTTTTATGGTCTGGACGTCTGAAAGATTTAAAAAATTCAAGCTCTATGGGGAAAAAGTAGGCGTTTACTCCAACTTAGACTCCTTAATGTAGGCAAAAATTGGTCTATAGTTCAGTAGCAGTGTAGTTTCTATAAATCATTTCAACTTAGAAGGACGTGGTGAAGGAGCTTGCAGGCATTCTAGCTACTTGAGAAAAATATGTATATTTTTCCGTAAGAAATGAATCCAAAAGTAGCAGTTAAAAAATAGTTTTAAGGCCTACCATAAATGTAGATCATTATTTTGAGTAGTTTGGCCCTTTCTTATGTTATTTTATTTAGAAGAAGGTGTTTAGGCTCTCCAAATTTATGCACTCATCTTATCCCTACCCAATCTTTACTGCCTCGTAGTAAAACGAAATTAGCCATTTCCGTAGACTTAAGCACCACCACACCGATTCATGGCGCTATAACCTGCCACTCCTTCCCTGGCATAAACTTGCAAAAATCTACAATACACGCCGACTAAGCCGAAAATGCAAATTTTATATTCAACTTGTTAATCGATGGACCAGCACTGGATACGATTTGATTGCTGCAAAACAGTGAAAAGCTCTTTGCTCGCCATCATTTATTTAGCGAATATTCCATATTTTATGAGAGGGTGTTCTGCGCTACTTACCCCACAGCTCTCGACCTATCTAGTCCTCAAGTTTATTACCATACTAGGGGTGGATGGAGAAACCCTTCGATAGAGTGCAGGAGAAGGGGTACTTTGGCATTTTATTTTGCACTTCATAAATTGAAAGTTTCTTGCCAAACAATGAGACATCGATGTGACTGGTAAGATGGCTCATTGCCTGGTCTAGAGTGCAGAGTGGGTGGGAGGACAATGTCGGTCGTTCGGAGCCCTTTCATGTAGCTTGTCATTGTGATGCTATTGATTTCGTATTATAAACTACTGCTACTGCATTGAGGTAGAGAAAATGGAAAGTCTGTACATCTTGGTAGAATATTAATTTTCAAAGAAACAAACGAGGTACGGTAGAGCTTATCGTTTTAAAGGACATCAGTGGAAGGAGTGAAAATGGGGTTCACTCATTGACACTATTGGTGGCTTTTTATTAGTTATTAATTAAGCTTTTCAATATTTTTGACATAATCCTATTGAAACTTAATCGGTTCGGTTTTAGGTATGAAGGTACGAGTATCTGGAAGGTAAGTGAGGTGCCATTATGTCGGATGTTGGTGTTAACTTGGTTGAATGGACCATTATCTCTATGTGTACAGTAGTAGTAGTTTAGAGCAGCAGTTCGATTTTGTTTCAAATTACTCATCCTTATGACGAAAAGTAAGAAAACTTTGTGAGGACTCGGTCGGTAGAAAATTAAGTGCTAGAAACAGCTGTCGCCTTTCAACAGCTTTTTCAATAATTGCGTCGTTGATGGTACACTTAAATGTGACGCGACGATGGAAGGCATACTAGAAAACTGATGATGTATGACACATTTATACACCTCCTGCTATCTACTATCACCTTGTTCAAAGAGTCTGCCCTTAAGGACCCTCATAGGGGCGTTAACCGTCTTAGGAAGGGACCTGTCCATGGCAGACCCCCGCCTTGCTAATTCATCCGCTCACTCATTTCCTTAATAGTGCTGGGCCTCAGAACCCAAAAGAGAAAAATTCTGAACAGACAACACCAACTTCTTCATGTGCATACGAGGATCCTTTAACGACAGTATGTACCTGGAACTATTCAATCTCTTTTGGTCTTGCCATTCCAAATTGTAGGTAGTGAAATGGCTAATATCCTTCAATTGATGACTCAATCTGAATGGTACCCTCATGGTTCAAAAGTTCTCAAAGGAGTAGGAGTCGAGATTTTTGCCCACAAGTTGGCACAATAGTGCAATTTTTCAAGCTTGGCTTAAACAATTTATCAGACAGCCGTTTCAAAGTTCTAGTATCCTTTGACTTTTAGTCCAATCTGGAACTGTCTTGGTAATGAAGCTAATGGACCTGCCAGATCCGATATTCAGTGTCGATTTATTAGCCTAGAAGCTTGCTGTGGATGAGTGGTCTGCATCCTCAAGACTTGTCATATAATAGAATTGGGGACTCAGTGCAGTGGAAATAAGTGAAGACCATCATAGCTGCAGCTTACGAGCACCAGGCAGCTGGCTTACTGGACAATTGAATGATAATTCTAAATACCACTATGTACGGGGAACACCGCCTTAAATCGGTTATCCTTTGCAAACCTCAAAACGGATCTAATTATTTCTCCGCATATTTTCATCAAAGTGCGGCCAAAGTCGTGGCTTTTTTTCTTCTCCTTAACGACAACACTCCATCACACCGACAAAGAGCCAAGTTTTAATAACTCAGTCGTGTTGCCTCTTTGAATCTGTGTCACGCACTCGGCGAAACATGCCAGTACCACTTAAGACATATCAATCGTTAACGCTCCAATAATTTTATGCGATCTAAATAAATCCTATCATAACCAAGTCTCTGCAAACTTCAATCCACTCGCGAGGCACATTCCAGAAAGTCCTGACACGGTGAATATGTCAGAAAAAGCCAAACGCTGTTGTTCCTTTTTTTTTGCGGAAATTTCCCAACAAAAACCATCGATGGCTGATGACGCTGATGGCGATGACGGCTTTTAAGGCTCCCAGTTACCATGGTGTCGTTCAAAATAGCTCTTTATACCATTGACACGGATTTAACTCGAAGCGGCAGAAAACTTCTCCCGTTCGCTTGCGTTGAAATTTCATATCCTTGGAGATTTTAAAGTGCACCCTCATCCCACACGGCGGCGCCATCACCTCCAGAGGCAGAGAATTAATTCAACTTTGACAAGGGTATGATTGGAGCGCACAATCCAGTGCCACCACCACCCTTACCGGTATGCCATCAGGTACGGACTATCTGCTACCCTCCTCAAGTGCTACCAAACAAAACGAAAAAACCTCCCAAATGAGGTAAATTAATGTCAGGATTAATATTCGAATTTATGACACAGCTCTGGCCGGGGTTAACTATTCAAAATCAATTAATTCCGTGGCTCTACCCCCAAGGAGTGGGTGGGTGACGGTTAGAAGGCAGTCATAATCCCGCAATCGATGACGTGCCAAGTGGGCTGGCGTTGACCAGTCCTCCTCCGGGCTAAAGTGTTGTTCGTAACTAATTAAAGAGTTCAAAATAAAAACAGATTGCTATCATTATCATGTTGGACATGATAGGCAATTGGTTAGTTTCGTGTAGACATGGTACGCCGTGCGCACCCAGGCCGGCCAGAGGGGGTCGGTCGAATGGTAATTACTCCTGCACGCACAATGGCGTCCGGTGTCGAAAATGAAATGTACAATTTCTGACACATAATCAATTTGAATTATTTATTGTGTCGTGCTGTATCCGGGGGATTATCTTGTTAACGCATGTTCTTGAACTTTCATTGCAAAATTATGTTATTAAAATATGAATTAATCGTGTTTTATGTCCTGTTTTTGTGTTTTTTTTTTTTTGGGGAAGATGGAGCCTTGCAAGGATATTGTGGAAATTTATGGCATGGCGTGGTGAAGCACCGGGCAATATATTTTGAATGTAAATTGTTTTACTCGTAGATAATAAATTATTAGACAGTGCGAAGGGGAATATCCACCTGCTAGTGGGTGTGTGAGGCAGAAACTAGCTCAAGGTGTGAGAGACTGACTTCCGATATCCGGCGGTTTTCTCTATGGCAGGACGTCCTCTTCACTTATCGTTTGTGCGGAATATAGAATGCAAATATAAGGTCTCTTGGTTGGAGTGAAAATCGGAAGAGTCCTTGATAACCCGTTCCAAAACTTGAGTAGACATGTTTTCGAAACGCCAATTCAGTACAATATCAGGAAAAAATTGGGATCCAACGAGAATACTTTTTGGGTCAAATAAGCGAAATTCAACAAACAAAACTTAACAAAAAAACGCAAATTGCATGACCTACACGATGGGCTACTCAGTTTCCCATTCTGTAGGATATGACAGGACGTGGGGAATGCCTCACACCATCATATCAAAGCAAAGCGGCGAAGTAGTGATGCTGTACATTGAAAACAGTCGTTCATTTGTGGATATCGTCGACAATATCGTGGCCAACAAGGACGGTCTGACAACACTATTCGTCGTTTGGTGTCGAATTTTGTTGAGCACGGGACAGTGGGAGATCGTCGATATGCCGTTCAATTGTGTTAAAGAATATTACCGACGTCGCTTGGAATACGGCCAAACAATCGCTTGACTAGTTGACACTGTACCTAACTTTTGGAAGTAAATTTTGATGACCGACGAGGCCCATTCCGCACTCTCTGGCGCCTTGATAAGTGCATTTAGGGAACGGAGAATCCACATAAGATCCATGAAACATCATTGTGACTGTTTGCGCCAAAAGCATCAACGGGTCATTTTTCTTTAGAGAAAGCGAAACAGTCGATGAAAATGCATATCGGTGGATGCTGGCTCAAATGCTTGGACAGTAACTGGTTTCAACAACACGAGACAATTGACGAGATGAAGGTAGACAATCGTGGCGGAATCATCACTAAGCCGCCGGAGGAGCTCAAAAAGATGATGAAAAACGCAGCAAAAAGGGCACATTTTGCTTTGGTCATTTTGGCAGAAATCCTTCTAACAATAATAAAAAAACCTCACCTAACTTCACGTATAGCCGTATAACCATATACATAGTTAGCGGTTCACTTGGCAAAACCCTTTGCAGTATAATCTCAAACCGACTTCGTTTCCATCTAAGCTCTTCCAAGTTCAGAGTCCTCACCGAACTCTGGGTAATCAGCTATAACGCGAAAATTTTCCACTTTACGAGTTTGATTCCCCTCCTCTGACTCGCTTAGACAAACTTTCGTTCTTAAACGAATCCACTTAAGGGCAAGCTGCATAATTAAGAAGTATGCACGCACTACAGCCCCGCCAGACATAAACCTTTTAAAACAGAGAACACATTAGTGAATCCATTTTGTTAAGTCGACTCGTACACCCAGTAGTCACATCAAATAACTTTCCCCATAGCCTGATCCCAATTACTCACAAACATAAACAACATTATTTAATTAGCGCAAGTCCTACCCCGCCGAATTGGCCTTTTCATCTTTGACTGACTCTCACAAGTCACATAACTTCAAATGGAGTTGCATCTGTAATTGAAAAGTTTTCCACTTTCCAGCTCCTGATACCAGAATATTAGTCCCCTGGCCGAACAAACGGCAAGTAATAAACTTTTTGAAGTTTGGCCCAAAAAAAAAAAAAAAGAAAAAAAAATTAAATGCTCTCTGTCCGAACGTCAACTGGCTAGCACGCGGGTAGCAATCACTTCACATCCTTCTGCTTGAAATGACGCAGAACTCATCACCATTAAATTTGACCCGAAAAAAAGAAGGAACCAGAAAACGAGATCCTGGCCAATGAGTGACAAAAAAAAACAAAAACGAAAAAGACGACCAAGAAGGACCGTTCTCCTATTTTTAATATGTTTTCCCATTTCCTCGATTTTCCTTTGGTTTGGTTTTTATTTTTTTTTTTTTATAATTTCTCATCCCAGGTCCTGTTGTGGAGGACGACACCGCCTGGGTGTGAGAAGGGAAAGACAAACAGATTCCTATTTTTTTGTCCTGCCTGTGCAGCAGCAACAGTAGCAGAGTCGTTCCCGATGGAATTATGTGAACCTTGGCGTGGAGGATTCGCCGGCGCAGCTCCCAACGCAATAATTTCGTCCCAAAGCATAAAGAGATGAAAACTTTCAAGTGAACAATTTTTCCCCAGTGACATATTGCAACGCCACCGCCACCGCCACCGTTGTGTATACGAAAAAGCACTCAGCGTATGCTTATGCTTACCCGGCCCGGTTCAGGGTTCTGGGGTTCCTGGCAATTGCAGTTCCGGGGGAAACTTTACAATTCTGTACTCACTTAGTCGAACGTCGACGTAGATTTGCCAAGATATTGAAATTTATGGACAGAGTCGGAAGGATAAATTCCGTGGAAACAAAGTATCTTTCGGGTTGCACACTGCACACCCTCTCCGGTTCATTACTACACGTATGGGGGTTGGCATAAGTTTTTCGGTCTCCAGACGGAGGGGGTTTTCGGTTTTGATATTTTGTTCCAAGTCATTTGGAGATTTACGGATTTACCATTGCGCGCAGCGACACAATCCTTTCACAAGCGGGAAGGGATTCCTCCCTTTGCTTATCGATAGAGAAAAGCGAAATGATGTGGCATTATCCAGTTTGGCGGAAGCAGGCATCATCATCATCATCATCGGCACATTGGATGGTTGTCGACGTAAGTCCTTTTTCGTGTCACGAAATCGGCTGTTATTTCTCATTTTGAATCGTTTCTGTCATCGCGCTTGTGCTGGAATTGTCCCATTTGTCAGAAGCTGGCACGCTGGAGGGTATGTGCCTCGGATTTGGGCAAAACGATAGACCTTTTCCGATTGTCGTGTCGGTTTTGGGAGTTATAGTTTTTGGATTGAATGGCTTGATGCTGTCGTTGAGAGTGTGCACTCGAATTGGAATGGAATTCAAATTCTGTGGAATATTTTACTTTGAGTGATTTACGGTGTTGGGATGACAAAAGGTGGAACTTTCGATTGAAGGGAATTTCGTGAGGACAATGAAAAGGACTGCTGGCGATATTTATTGCGACCAGACGGAAGTATCTGCTGGTCGGAAAGGAATGCTATTTGTCTGAGACTGTAAGTTGATGGTGGTTTTGTTTTCGTATTGGTGAGAGGGGATGTGTTGAACGACATGAGTTGGGGAAGGCCATCTTCCTAAAGTTCCAACTTTCTTCCCAATATTGACGTGGTGATGTTTTATAATTTGTGTAGATACCCCTACCCATAGGGAAACTAGGTCGTTCTTGACCGTAGGAGTGCATCCTCAATGGATTCATTGTGGTATCCGCTGTTCGATACCTAAAATAGAGGGAGCAAGAATTGGGCAGATTAGTCTATGGGGAGAGCGACCCTCGTCAACCAGTCCGTTATCGTGTTGAATTTTAGGTTGGTTTTAGGTGAGATGTTAGCTGGTTCGCTGAGATGATCAAAATATAATTTTCCGATCGTCTAGCTCTGTTGATATTGGGGCATTCGCAAAGGAAGTGTGTTGCGCCTTCTTCTACGTCTTTAGTCCCATTCTTCTAAGATAGGCCTTCATTAGGTCGAGGCCCGTGAGAAGGGTCAGCTGTGGACAACTGAGTGATAACAAAAAGCCCTTTGGACACGGCAATCAAAATTAGGCCTCTTCCATTCGCGTAAACATAATACGCACAACACGAATGGTTGTGAAAAGCTAGCCCATGAGTCCCATAGACATGTTGGGCCTTAAACAACACTGCGACATCATTGTAGGGTCCTGGTCCTATGAACGGAGATCTTGAGCCAGCCTTAGCTAGTTAATCTGCAGCTTCGTTGTCCAGAATTACTTGATGATAGCTGAGGCTTTATTGACGTTAATGAAGTCCATTTCTGACTGAATGGCTCACTCATGTCACTTGATTCCTCTTCTTCTGATTAGGCTCACTTCGTGGCTGGTGCGACAGTAAAAATGGTGGCTACAAGCAACACTTCAAGAAGAGCTTAGACATCAACCTACTGTTCTCGAACAAGGATTAGCTCAAAGGATAAAGAGACCATTTTGCAATAGTGCCTACCATCTTCGATGCAGGATTGCGTGACGTAAGCCGAGGTATTCCTCTATTGTGTTGTCCCTCCGGGTTGGATTGAAAGACCCTGCCGATCATTATTGACAATGCTTCACTTGGTTCTATTACTTAAGTAAGACAACTATCGAAACTTAGTTCGAGATGGCAACTAAATGGACATCCAAAAGAGAGGTATCGGGGAAAAATTCAAAGATGTTGGAGTTCGTATGATAAGGAAGAGTCATGATTTGTACAATGGTTAGGTGTTAGCAAACTTCTAGCTCCGAAGTGTAATACAACAGTGCTGGATACTCTCGATATTGCTGTTCTAAATAGCCATCAACGATGGACTTCCGTAAGGACCTTGAGGAAACTATGAAACAAAGTGAACAATGATATCCTAGCTTAAACATCTTGATGAGGGGATGTTAGGACTAAGTCAAAAACTCTCCTTTCATGAATATCACTCGTTCAAAGGTGGTGTTGACGAAAGTTCTGTGAATCACTTGAAATGTGGACTTCCACTAGCTAAAAACAGAAGCAATGTCTATGTCTATTATGAAAGGCTTATCGGCAGAATCTAGCTAGAAATCTCGAAGTAATCGCTTTTTGCTGCAAGACGCTTCCGAAAACAATGAGGACCAATAGAGGAGAAGATGCAACCGCGAAATCTGTGAACTGTCCAGTGATGAAGATGGAAACTGACGTGATTGGTGGCTTGGTCAGAGTCAGACCAGAAATGTTCAATTTCCACTTTAAACCGCATATGCCAGACAGCATTTTCGGACTAATGTGCCTGAGGTCAGCAAGGATAAAAGTAACAATATAATGGCGCATTAAATAAACCATCTTATTGCCAATAACCTCCACACCAGTGCATCAGTTCAAACCCTTCAAATGTCAAATCAAACCCGTCCATTACCATTTAGCTGCCTACACGAAAATAGTGCAATTATTAATTAAACCCAAGTGGCATCGTACTCAGCTGACAGGCTCCATCACTGTCCATTCCCCGAAAAACCAATCCAGAATGCATTCTCACATCTGCCATAACAGTCAGTTCCGCTCTACATAAAGGACATTTCTGGTCTACCAATTCCTTCACAGAAAGAACGCATATCAGGCATTTTAAAACGTTCCGCTTTGTCAGTTTGACATACTTCCCCCAACCCGAAGCCGACCACATCATCACGAAACACCACGACCGCCACCAGGATCAACTAGACCGAGTGCCTACTTTAAAAGTGTCAATCTGCAGTCCACAAGTGGTGTTTGTGCATTAGTTTCGCTCCAGTTGGATTGCATTGTATCCAAATGCCTACATACACAGATGGATTATGTGGCTTTCGAAGAAAACAACATACATTTCGAAACATCCGTTTCAGACATCATCAGTGCTGGAATCGATGTGTTCCGAGACTTTAAAGACAATCCTTGAAACAAATCCCTTCAGTGTTGTAAAGACGTTTTCTTCTCCGCCACCAGCTTATGATTCAGTTCATGCTTTGGTTTAATTTATCTTTCGGCCAAAGTCGGTAATGAATGTGGGCAAGTTTTAACTTTTTGATTTATCTTTCATTGTGGTCTTCTTTTAACTTTTTTCCATTATTCTCTGTGTGCCCCATGGATGGACAAACTTGACTTTTTTCGCATGGTTTCATCCTTACGTACAGGGAGGGCTAAAGCCTCCCTTTCGGTATATGTGTGACCAGATACATTTCCTAGATTAAATGGAACACCGGAATGAGTAAAGACGAAACCGAAAGCAAAACACGAAAAAAAAACGAAAACTTTTCCAACTTCGTGTGTGTGGGCAGTAGGAAACAAAAGAAACTACAACAAAAGATCGGAAATCATATAAAATCAGTGAGACAAAGGGATTACATCCGTATGCCACAAAAACGAGATGAGAGTGTGGTGGCACAGAGAATATGGGGAAACGTAACAAGAAAACCAGAAAAAAAAACTTTAATTATCCTTAACTTTCACTGTGTGGCAGCACACACATAGCAGATTGTGATATCATCCCTGCTCGACCACACACACTGATCACATATCCAAGGAGTCTAAGGACAGACGACACATAAGTACCTACTTGGTCCGAAAAGGGATTCTTCCTCTTACGTTTGAATGATAAATTGCGGGCAATAAAACTTATGACTTTATGTCCACGTAGCTTACCCACCTTGAGGTTTGCCCTACGCTCATCCTTGCCACCGCACTTTTCTTCTCAAAGACTTATCAGAGAGGATTATTCTCTTCTCTCGTCTGCTATGGTGGGGGAATATATTCATTTTGGTTTCTGGTATGCGTGGGTGGTTGCATACACACGGGAGGACAAAGTAAGAGAAGGATTTCTTTCCCGACCGTCGATGGGAGTTGGAGGAATGAAATGTCATGCAGGAAGAATGGCTGAAACGCAACTATTGTCCGAACTTTTCAGGGAACGATAAAGCTAACTTCTACTTTTGCTTCTTCGTTTTAGCTGATAGGAGAGTTTCACTCGTTTGGTTCTTTCATTGGACCAGCTTGTTGGAGAGTAAAATTTGTGTCTGGGAAACTCATTTAATTTCTCAAAAAAAAAAAGAAAAAGAAAAGAAAACTTTAAGGACGGATAAACCCGGGGAATGAGAATGGAAAGTTGTTCCACAAGTTCTTGGCTTCTTACAACAAGGGGAGACTTAGCTTCCATTTTCTGTGGCCGAATCTCTCTTGCCTTGATCTCGTGATGAACTCGGTGTTGGGTGGAAAAGTTTAAATTTTCCAACCACTCGTTATGGTTGGTTTAATAAGATTTTGGTCAAGGATATTTGAATATGCTGGTCGGTGTGTAGCATTGCCCTACTGGATTAAAATTCGTGAGACAAATGCGTTAGAAGGTTTGCTGGATAGTTTTTCTTTTTAGTTCCAGTACGTGACTAAGTTTGGGTTAGGTATTGAGTGTTTTAGGCATCAGAGATGGACTATTGGTTTTGATTTCATAGTCAATTACATTAGCATGATGACACTGACTTTTCACCTGGCTCTGATATGATACAGAGTTCTCCTCTAAAATGCATCAGGTTTGGTCCAGCGCGGTCAGTTAGAGACTTAAGAATCTCCAGGGCAATAAATCAATCGGTTTACAAGAGGCTGAGAACTGCAACTGCTGAGGTAGAAATGGGATAGGAAACCATCATAATAGGACTACTAAAAGATGTCGACAAGCAAGAGTTCTCGAACCACTAATGTGAAACCTAGTAGCAGATATGTTGCTTGATGTAGTTATCATAGAAAGTTGAAAACAGAAATGATGTCCGTCCGTAGGATTTAGAATAAGCCTAAAGTAAATCACAGAAAACATATCTGGAACATGTGTACTCAAGAATTTTATAAATAATTAGAGTCAACCCAACATTATAACAAAAAGACATATAGGAACGTCTCTGTTAAAATCGCCGATCAAGGAAACAGGTAGACCAACTAAGCAGGCAGTCAAGTTTGTACAAACGATAGTAACACTGCCAACGAACATTCTGCCAGACTTGGTGACAACAGATCAAGAGACAATCATATAGCAGGTCTTGGCAGAGATGGTTTGGATTAAATGGCTCTGACAGCAGATATCGTTTTAAACACTCCCTGGGTGTCGATGGAAAAGGTTATAATTAGCTTCTTGTGGTATTGTCTTCATCTCAGCCTCACAGTTCTCTGTTGTCACTGCTACGTAGGACCTCTGGTTGAAAAATGCTACTGTAGGGAGTCTGACTAATTTATACATGATGTGTGTTTCAGAAGTCTTAAAGGCAATATGTATATCCATTTGCTTGCTGAGAGAGAATTTACAGAAAATCTGGAATGTTGCTGTGGAAGACGTTCCCAGTGAGTTGGTTCTATCAAATTTCAGACAAATTCTTTCGAAACCAGAGAAGAAATTACTACTGCACGATGTCCTTGTCGCCTAACATAGCTGCTTTCAAAGCAACTGGCTAAGATGGAATATTTTCAGACAACTTCGTTCAAATATTCGAAAGTGAATATAACTGAAATGGTTCAGTTCCCAAGGACCTGTTGCGGCAAATATTTGCAGTTTTGTATATCTCTTCGCTTTGGAGAGCAGAGAAGACATACGTATTTATGATGGATATTCTAATTATCGGGTCTAGACCACAGTCAGTAGTTACCCATTAAGTGGGAGTGACTATAGTTTTCCAGGCATCAATACCAAAAGATTTAGCTTTGTTAATTCCGAATAAATAAAACCAAAATATACCAAATGTACAAAAATCTTGTTTCTCTCTAGTTTAAGAGATATCAAGGGGGCTGCCTTTTCAGATCTTGGCGCGTCGGAAACCTTAGTCTTGTCATTAGGTAGAGTTTTATGTCCTTTACTGCAGTCCTTAGCAATAGGCAATATTTTATCCATTTATGCATTAGATTCAAGCTTATGACTTGGACATTCCAACACTATAGACAGAATCAATCTTCCGAATTCTTGTACAAGGATGGTTTCCTTATCCCTACTCTACTGCTGCTAACATGTCCTTAGACAGAACGTAAATATACACCAATTGGCATTAAATCTTAAAGATCTCTCTATTAGATAAAGATCTAATAGAACAAATCCTTGCACTTAACCTCAGGCACCCTCAAGATACAACCATTTAATCATCAAGAAAATTAAGTGAAAACACACTTTGAGATGAATTCCTTTACCGATACACTACGACCATCCTTTTATCTAAATACTTCAATATACCAAGCGTCCTGCTTCGGACACATTTACGCATTAATCAATTGCAATAGGCAGCAGGCAGGTTCAGGCCCAAACAAAAAGATATGTATGTCCTTGTGGGCAAAATGATTTGTAGGCTTGACCCAACTTATCATTGATTAAATTACAATGGAGACAAACAAGATGTCCTGCTTTGTTTGCTCTCTATCCCATCCCATTCCATCCCATCTTCTACGTGTAGAGTTCAGCAACCCGCCTCAAGGCACTACCGTCCGAGCCGCCTCCGGAAATCTCGTAAAAGTCACAGAGAATTGAATTAAAATTTAAAACTTAAATGAATGAAAGGACACAACGACGACGAACGGCAGGAATAAGACGACCGACAGAGCACAGCACCAGCAGCAGACCATGAATAGAATATATAGTAAGTCCTGTGTATGGAGGGATGTTGTTCACGCTTTGTGTTTATTGCTTTCTCTTTTTTTGGAACGGGAGCGAGGGGTGTATTCCAAAAGAATACACGGTCTTTTGCTATGAATTCCTTAAATGAATCTCGTTTCCAGCTTTGCCAGTTGGCACTGATCTGGGGATGGTCGACGGGTCACTCAAAAGACTTGTGCTTGCTTGTGTTCCTATTCTTCTTTTATTACTTCAATAAGGAGATGGCCTGTTGAAAATTTCATTTTGCTAAAATAAGGGCAGCCGGCGAGGTGGTGGTAATGGTGGTGGTACTCAGTTCGGTCTAGCATGAAATGAAGGGTCGTCGTTGAACAAGTGTCTATTTTACAGTGTACCCAGCAAGTGTGGGACTAAGCAGAATTTTTTTTTTATAAATCTCAACTTGGGTAGATGGCATTGGTATGGGACAAACCCACTTTAACTGTAGCAGACGTATGGTTTACCTACTCGTTAGACCCCATACCGTCTTGTGACTCGAAATTAAGTTATTCTGAAGTAAGCTTCAAAACTTGAAAAAATCTTAGATCTCTAAAACTCGATACCAGAGCTTTGGATATGGACGAATAATGAACCCTGGGTATGACCAGTTTCTGGAGCATATATACCTTTCCTCACTCAATCAGGGAAGTCAGTCAAAATGCTTGTAATCTGCCATGAGCTTCGGGATGCAAGGATCTGAATAACTTTACAACTCATTTACTCCCAAGTTTAATAGAAGAGGAAAAAGCACACAACCTTGTGGTGTGCCTTTTTAGACGTTTTGACTAATAATGGATGTCACTAATTGACGCATTTGGTTTCGTTTTGACGTTGTGAAAAGGAGATTCAATAGTATTCATAAGCCAGAGGACTGTTTGACAAGCTTCCTCATGCAGTCATACTCTCGGATGTTCGTCAGACAGACACGGTGTGGCCTTGAAAGAACTTTTAGGTTTTTTGGATGGGATATGAACCTCGAGCCCCCTGCTCCGTAGGCTAACGCAATATAAACTTGAATCACGGCGCCTGATAGAATGTTTTGTTTTTTTGTAAATTTTTATTTACTTAGGGCTAACAGATCCTTCGCGTTCTATGACTATTTGTTGTGTCTAGAGGATTTTGATATATTTGTCAAAACAAAGATTGGAACCAGTTGACCACTGTGGTTTGGGGTCTAGTGTTTCCTTTAGGCTCTTGTCCTTTTTCTCTAAACGAATTGTTCTGGGTTTTTTGGATTTCTTTTGTGATTGTCATCGTCCTTCTATTGTGATCTACTTTGATTGGGAAAGCACCCACTGGGCTTTCCTTGAGAACATTTAAATTCGAGGATATTCCACAATTTCTACGAGTTTTAAAGTATCTACCACGCCTACTTTCCAACTTGTTCTTGAAGATATAAGGCGTGGTAGATACTCCAAAGCTCGGAAGGGATATGGAACATCCAATCGCTGAGACACACACAGCGTACGGTTTGTTTCTTGTTCACGACACTATTGAATGATTGGTATGGATCCTTTTCTTCGTATCGTCCTTCGATCCCTTCATTGGATATTTTATGTGTGAATTCCAACAAAAACTGCAAGCAGCAGATGATTGCCTCTTGATGAACGGGAAACAACAAGGATAAAATTCCTTAACATGCGTCGTACGACGTAGCACTCAAGTATCCCCGGCCGAAGAGCCATTCCTCTGTTGTTTGTTCCCCAATTCGCAATTACCGTTAAAATTTAGTATTCCTTGGTAGTCTAATTTCTTGGATTACTTTCGAACAAAAGAAAAGAACACAGCAAGAGAAAAGAAAAGAAACAAAAAAAAAAAGAAAAAAAAAGGAAAAATTTCCAAGTAAACCCTTGTCGAAGGACGAAGACGAAGACGACGACGAAAAACAGATTTCCCTCAAACTTTTCACATTTTTCGGGGGAAGTTGCTCTTTTCTGAACAAAACACACCACACCACCCAGCCCCCTAATCATTCAGACAGTGCGTACGACTTGGGCAGACTTTAGCTCCCATTCGATTGAAGGGTTGGGATTTGAAGTATCGCTCCTTACCTTCGTTTCTCTTACATCCTCGTCGTGTCGGTTGTGTCGGTCGGGTCGGGTCGGTTGATGGCATCCCCGCGTTGCCCCCATACCGCCGCCATCGTCAACGATGTCGAAGTTCAAGTGAGCGAGGTTATTTATTATCGAAGAGGGGTTGAATTTATTGATATATCTCTCAAAACAAAGATTGGAACCAGCTGCTTTCTAATGATAAGACTGCCGTTCGGTTATTCGGTCCGCATTTGGGAATTCCATTACATAAAAGCTTTTTGCATGAATAAATTTTAAATTCGATTCGAATCGAAGTTTTTTCCTTTTCCTATCTTTTGTGTTATTCCTTTGTACTTTGACAATCTTACAATGCAGGTCATTATGCTGGATGAAGGTGATAAGGGTGGCGAGGGTGGTGCGGGTGGTGGTCCCATGGTATAGTGAGGGGGTTCCTGTGACACGGTAAACAAATGAAAAACAGATAACCAAACAAAGAATGGGGGAATATTGAATTTCTTCCTTTTTTTTTGGCGGAACACACTTTTGTCCTATTAAATATGAATGTCAGACGAAGTGGGTCGCCGTCGTCATCGGAAAGTAATGTCAGATAGACGCATCACGGCAGCTGTAAAAAAAAATATGAAACTGCTGGTTAAGCTTATGCGACAAAGGGAATTTTAACGTTTAGATAGCGTTTGTCGTAAAATATCTGGAAACGACAGTTTTGAAATGATTTTTCAAAAAGCATCCTTCTTTGTTGCGCACTAATGATGCGAAGACAGTTTCTCCATTTGGCTTCTTGGCCAAGAAATATGACTCACCGATGAGTTTGGGTTTGTTTTCAAAATGTTCATGTTTGTGGAAATCGTGAATTTCGAAACCAATACAGAATAGGGGGAGACATCTGTGAAAGGGCAAGTCGCTTTGAGGAATTCGTCGAATCGTGTGAAAGCAAAAAATACCCAACACTGGTTCTGGGTGATTTCAGAAATGAAATGTGTGGTGACGCTTCAAAAGGAATAGGGGATGGCGAACGTCAAAGATTCACCTTGTTTGTGATATATTTCCTTTGGTAGCCCTACACTGTAGTTTCAAAAACGAGTCAAAATTTGAGCCATCCTTTGCTTATTATGGTAGCAGCATTAACTTAACCGAAAAGTCTTTGTCACTAATTAGTTGCATTTTTTAAAGATTAGAACTGAAACGATTTCAAAATCCGATTTAGATAAGGCACATAAAACAATAGTTTGAAGAAGAGGACATTTGTGAATCCAACGCTGACCATATCGTTTTCAAAAGTTCGCCGCCTGATGCTAAGAAAGGAAGGAAGTGTTCCTCGCAGCAGTGTTTATATATAGGGAATCGAGATTTGGTGTTTTGAAACTCGGCTTTTTATGCATATCTGGTTGAAAAGAACTGTCAAAGTTCAACAGCTACTATAGGTACATATCCCTGATAATTTCAAAATCATTTCTTTCTGATTGAGGATTTACAGGAGGAGTTGCAGGAGTTGCAGGTACAAAAAAAATGTCTAGTCGTACGAATTGCGCCACTTATGCACAAGCAGGCTGATCGTTGGTTTTTGCTCAGATGAATTCGATTTAAGGGTTTATCTAAGACAGTTTACCAGACAAACACCCTGTAGGTAAGTATAGGTTTTATGACCAAGATGTAGAGCTAGCAAGTTGTAAAAGGTCGCAAGCCCCATGCTTTTTTGCAAAAGAAAAGTGGAATAGTAGCCCTTTTGACTCTTTCCGTAATATAAGGTTTCCAGCTCAGCTTGGCGTATACGTAACCCATTTAGTGATGCATTTTCAGATAAATTTTTTTTTGATTTTTCCACACACAGCGAGGCAGCAGCTCATCTCGTTTGTGCTTGGGATGCACGGAAACAGAATATCTGGCCCCAATCCTGTCATGAAAGCAAACTTGCAGAATGTTAGTATCTGGCTCGGTGGCGTATGCGTAACTCTTTTACTGGTGCATTTTTCAGATCAAAATTTTTTTTTGATTTTTTCACGCACAGCGAGACAGCAGCTCAAATCCTGATCATTTCCATCCACAAAACGCATGGATTTATCAAAACCAGATGAAAGTATTTTGAAAAACTTCGAGCAAAACAAATTATGCGTCCCGATTTAAGGTCCTATTCATTACAGTGAGAGTGTATGTGTTAGACAAATTCAATTCAGTGTACGCAACGTAAGAGATCTGACTAAGGATAGTTGTGGCCGCAGAGGCTTGATGTTTAGGGCCTTGATTTGGAGGACCAAATCGATATATTCAAAGCATTAGTCGATAGAGATCGCAAAGACAACGCTGTGGCATGCAGATTTCTTGAAACTTACCGTGAATGCGGAATGTATTAGAAGAGGACTTAGGCTCTATTTAGAAAGATGTCTTAAACCGTTCCTCCAAAAGACAAACCATGTCCTCCAGAACTCTCCAAGATCTGAGGTATCGTGTATCATCTGTACCATGCATATTCTATCCAGTCTAAGAGAAATAGGCCTGACTAGTACCATTCGGACGTAAAAACTAAAAAAAACGTCCAGTAATCTGTCTTAGTTGGCAGTCATTTCTGAACTGAAGTCCTTCATGTAGGTCCTACTAAAGTCGCATTTAATCTTATGAACACACTTCTGACCCATTTCTCCTTAGCCAAGACGTAAATACATTTTACATCGCCTTTCGCCCAAATTACCCACGTACGTGACCTCGAATACTTTCACTCGCAAGAGCAACCCTTTTTCCGTACTCAAACAGTCGACTTCAAGGAAAGCAAATTATAAATAAACCTCGGGTCCTTTCGTTATGCTCAAAACAAAAAAAAAAAAAAAGGATATTCAAACTCAAAAGACTGCACACCGAGAAAAAATAAATAAAAACACTAACAGCGAGAAGAAAGGAAAAACTTTTCACATTTTCTTCCTCTATAATGAATGAAAATGAATTAAATTTTCCTTCTCTCCTAGTTGCTGGATTTTTCATGCCCAAATATCCATCTCTCGCTGCATGTTATCCTTTCACCAACCGGGGCAAAGCAAACTAAATCTCCAGTACACAACTCAAAGAGTACTCGGGAAATTAAATTCCACCAGAGATGGAGGACTTCAACGAATAAAAAAAAAAATATTTAATGCAGAGGCAGAGTAGGAAAAAAAAAAATGAAAAAATCACCAAAAAGGAGATAAACGAAAAAAATTTTCCACACGGACGAATTTAATGAAATAGGATTATAATGTCTGGAATTACAAACATTCCATTCCGATCTAATGTAATAACTATAAATTCAGGGACCGTCTAACCCCAGGACGGCAGGACTAGCCGCCCGACGGATGAAGTATTTTCCATAAAAGTGAAATCAATGCCTACTACGGACCACGACCTTGGAGTGGGTCGAGCTGGAGTACCACCGGCTTTGGCTGGAGTATCCTTTTTTTTTTTTGTAACCTCTTTGTACGCATCGTGCTGCCATCATCGCTGCCGACATCGAAAATATCCTGCTGAGTTCTTAATCCCGCGCGATAAGCAAACGGATGAATTTTAATTATGAGTCTTAAGTCAAAGTTGACGGGATAAAGGATTTATGCTGGGAACTCCTCTGGGTTGTGCTTGAATGGATTTATTTCTAAAAGAAGATAAATTCCCATTCGGTTCGGTTGGGCGGGGGACATTTTTAATTATATTGAGTTATTATCACATGATATCCTGAAGTTTGTGTTATGTTATCAGCTCTGGCATTCGGAAATATAATTGAATTAAACTTGTACTTTTTGCCGATGTCAACCGACGGGGGTTTATGAGTAGAGGGATTAAGATATTAATTAGGTTGTTTGTCGTACGCTGTTTGTGAGTTCAAATTGAATTTCATTATTTTATTGTGAGTGAATTATCTATCTGAGTGAAACTCGCTGTCAATAGAATTGACATTTTGAAAAAAAGTCGACTTACTGAAGTCAAATTGCTTTAATCCTGATTGTTCTTCGATGTCAGGGCAGTGTGTTTTGTCCTTTGCTAGGGAGATACATTCTCCTAATCAACTGATATTTAGAGTGGAGCTACATAATTATCTATCTATCTGCCCTCAGACTCCTCAAAAGGATAGTTGCATTTATGCATGGACTCCGTGCTCTGCTACTGGTCTTGATATCAAATCTGATGAAGCAGTTGCAACTACTTCTGCACTTAAGTTGGTTTTTCGCTTCTATTTGATGTCCATCAGCTCTGGATTTGGTGTCACCTCAAACTGTGCGCAATAACATAGGTCAGCTAAAGATCTAAAAAGTCGACCGCATTAGTGAATGTAATTTCTTCATTAGTTACAGCTAAGGTCAGGACTGAAACAAAATGTTGTGTTCTAACCTTCAGTCGAGTGAAGAAGTGCCAACCATTTTTATTATCAAACCATCCTTGACAGCTCAAATGGGCTCTTTCCGACGATGTCTGGCTTCAACTTTCTGTGACTAATAGAAGATGTGATCTGAACTTCAAACAAGTGAAGTACAAATGGCAGCTAATCGAAGCTCATCCAGAGAGAGAAAGAGATAATGAAAATGCATATTCCCAATAAAAGCAGACTACTAAACAAGACAAAATCCAGAAAATACCTCGAATGACAAAACTCTAGAAATAATATCAATTTTAGAAACAGTAGTATCAATACTTTATATGAAAAACTATGTAAGAATACCACGAATGACATACTGGCATCACTTTCTATGCTTACAAGTCATTCGGTCCAAATAGGACTTTTGATATCTGATCGGCGGGGCAGGTACATTAAGTCTATTATTCAGTCGAACACCCATATATGAGTCCATGAATATGGGTCCAATATTTTTGGTAAAATAATCAAGAAAAATTACATCGCCGATCACTCCGCTGTCGCTCCGCTTTGCTCTTCCTTAAAGATAGTGAAGAGTCCCATCCCATGGATTCTGTATTTAGGCTCACTGACCTTGGGAATTTTCGGATTTATAATTTGTTAAAACTGGTGAAAAACAATGTGTTACACCTGTTTGACAACCATGTGCAGCGCCATTTTGGAGAAGTTGACATAAACGGAAACTCACACTGACTAACTTCACACTGTTGGAAATACAGGGTAGCTAACTTCACTAATCAGATATAGTGTTTTCACACAAATCGAATTGAAGAGATGGTTGGACAGTACGGTGGTAATATACGAGGTCTTTTCAATACGACTAAAGCCAGCTCATTTTATCCTCTCAGAAAACTAAAATTATATCCGGATTACGCAGCAGGATTAAAAGCCAAAGCCACATTTTGAAAAATGACTTCACCTTCCACTTCACACAGCAGTCAAACACGCTAACGACCATGCTGTGCCCATTCAAAATTTATTAGATCTGTTCAAAGATTTATTTAAGAATCAGATCAATCAATTGATAATCCAATAATTCGCATGCCTCCCGCATCGTATAATATTAATTCCTTTCAATAAATTCGAAAAATCAACAGAAAATCTCAGCTGTTTAATTTCCTCCAATTGTTGTCATTTCCATTCTTCATGCCGGCAGTTCGACATTAATCTGTGAAAATTTCAGATCCCATTGCTAAGGATTCGCAAATATTTTCATTGAAAACTCACCCCCAACCACCCAACCACCCAACCACCCAAAAAAACACATCCAGGCCACCCATCCACCCATCCACTCAGCCAACCATCAACCCCAAGTGATAAGTTGCTGCTGACTTCCCTCGTTATACTTAAGAGTCCATAATATCTTTGGCAAACTTTTCCTCCTCCATTCATTCATTCATTCTTTCGTTCGTTCGTTGGTGTTTTTTTCTTCCATTTTTACCATTTCCGGTTATTTTTCCTCCAAAGTTAACCATCGAGAAGGATATGTTAGCTTAAGTTGTTCTCTGAAGCGACCATACATATACATACTGTAATATTGTCTGCAACTTTGGCCACATGCCTCCCGGCAATCCAATAAACCTGTAACCTCTCTGTGGCCCCGACCAGGGATGTTTCCATGAACCAAAAAAAATAACTAATTTCCACAAATTTCCTCACTGTAATCCTGTACCCAATTTACGAAGATGGGATCTACTTAGGAATACCCGAGGAAATGAAAATTCATAAACCTAACACACACCAGAAGAATCAACCTAAAAACTTTCTTCATCCCCCGAACGGAGAGCCCTACCTATCGTCTCTGTCGTCATTGTTGGACGCAGGTGGCATAGTACGTGGTAGGAAAAAGGGAAACACTGTTAAACCTTAAACCTCATAAAATGAAATAAATGCGTGCGATTATTTTTAGTAATTTATTTCTCAAGTGGTATTAACGGCCATGTTGACACATGAGGTTCCATCTCCCACCACTAGATGGGATAATAAATGATGACAAAGCGTGAACGACTTGTAAGCCGGAGCTTGTTAACAGGTAAACTAGGAAATATCATTACACTGCCATTGCACCAAACAAAAACAGAGGCAAAAACAAAAATAAATAATCGAATACTAAATTTACTGAAGGAAAACTGCATTCAAAATGTTCACTCCCTCGTTAACGGGGAATATTCAAAAGTTTAACTTGGAAAACCCGAGTAAAACTTTGCCACAGCATGACTTTGAAAACCAACAAACATTCTGCTCGGGCAACATTTACGTTTGGCAATAGTTTTGGCTAAGAAATTACGAAACGCGCGCCAGCCAACTTGATACTAGGACTTCTGGTCCTGGTCCTGTTCCTGGTCCTGGTACAGTGTACACCCACTCAGACTGAGATTACTATGCAAACGAGAAAAGTTTTGGGCACACAAACTATTTATGAAATAAAAGTCCGAATCAAGCGGCAGTCACGTATTCGGTGTACTTTATGCAATTAAGACGGAGTCGGGCGCATGAAGATGTTTTGTACTCGTATTTTCGGAAGGACGAAAAGAAACTTTTATCTTGGCAACCGCACTTGCTGGAATATGCACGGATGATTTGTTCACCATTCTGCTGGGTGAGTGTAGAAAAACTTTGCTTTCCCCCATTTTTTTGTGAACCTAAGTACTTCCTCTATGAATAGTGTATCTTAGTGGCGGACGGCTGAAAAGAAAACTAATTTTATCACCTAGTGCGAGGGTCCTTAGGAGAAGATTTCTATTCAGTTTGAAAAAGTTAGTATTTTAGATCGCCCCGATTGGGTAGTTAATTTTTTGGTTCATTTAATTTAATTTATGGCAGTTTTGCTAGCCTAGTTGGGTCGTATCCAGTTTTTCTTTTTAAAGATTTTCACAAGAATGAGGGAGTTTTTCTATTGAACTTTTCTGGAGTACTTGATACATTCTTCAAAAGCCAGATTAGCATATTCAGTTAGTTTAGTAGGCGAATGTAGTCCTAAGGAGGATTTGCAATAAGGCAGTGATAGCTTTCGTAGCTTTTCATCTTCTTCCTGCGAAACCATCTGCACTTAACATACAAGGTCCATTCCAAAGTGAATAGGACTTTTCGAAAATATGAAGATCAAAAAGATTTTTTGAGCAAAACCGATTTAGTTTATTCAAAATAGCCCTCTTCCGGCTCAATACATCAATTTGCATGATCTAAAAACTTTCGGAAAGAGCGTTTTAGATCGTGGACTATGATGTCCTTTAGAATGTTGGTAATACCTTTTCGCACTTTCCTTTATCACCAAATCCATTTTTACGAAAATGTAAAAGTCGCATGGTGCTAAATCAGACACAAGTGGAGTAGTTGTGAGTGACAATGCGAGAGTTGGCCCAACCCATTACCCATTTCGGCTGAATGCATTAACAGGTCTATTGAAGTTTTGAGGTGATCACGGAATTCGGTTGGCCAACACCGCGTTTACGACTCATGAACTCTGCCACGAGCGAAACAGTCATCAACATAAACTTTGTTTACCAATTGAGACATTTGAGAAAAAAAGCAGATTAGATTGTTGTAAGGTGAAAAGTCTGGTCTAGACTATCGTTATGAAGCCAATTACTGTAGCAGTATTCAATGAATATCAGTATACTGCATTTTAGCGTATGTCTCCAGTATTTCAATGATCCTTTCTACTGCACACACAAAGCAGAAGAAAAATTCTACATATGTACGAGTACCGTCCTTTCGATGATGATTGGGATCGGCTACTGATAGCCATCTTAAAGTAGACACCAGATTATCAGTTTTGGACAATCATTCTTAGGTCAGTTAGTGTTTGACGATTCAGACCAGATTACGCACTATCATTCCAAAACTCACAGTTTTTCTAAAATGTTCTTGTATTGCGAGTAACTTTATAGACAGATCCTTAGTCAGAACAAGCCATTCAATGAAGATGGAGATCAAGGAGAGATCATAGAAATTTTGAAAAGGTGAGTATCACCTTGGCAAAGAGGCGTGGTTCCTTTGACCTTTCTGATGTAGATACTGATGGATGTTCGCCTCCTTGCTGTGTATAGGTTTATTTAGATCATTCTATCACGCTGTAGATCAATATTTATCTTGAATGTTAATGTTAAACTGTTAAGAACTAATGCCCTGTGAACCTGCGCTTAGTTGATTGATACCGCACAAAACGATTAAAAACGTGAACAGTAGAAAAATCAGAAGAAGACCAATTTTGGAAATAGTTCCTTCAACATAATGGCTTCTGTCCTCGATGCTGTCATCTTGAAAACCAAATTAGTCCTTAAAAGACAAAGTTCGTACTAACCTCACCAAGAATCGGTAGACTCAACCTAAACGTTCTTTCGGTCAGCTATTTTCTGGAGACCACACAGCCGCACTAAAGGCGCCTGCAGGCACTTATCTTGTTCGAACAACATTACTTTAGAGGACATCCTATTCCGCGTCCTAACACAAACCAATTTCTAAACATCAGTGGCTTCAACAAATAGAAAAACTGGTCATAAAAAAAAAAATGCCACGACTACTTTCCCAGGAAAACTTCTCAAATTAAACTTTTATATCTTCGCCAAAACTTTTGCCTTCGCGCTTCCAAGCTACAAGGAGATCTGTGTGTCATTACTACATAGTAGCATGCCAAGGAGTAAACATTTAAACTTTCAATTGTCCCAGAAACAATCGCTCTTCATCCATTAATAAAATTACCCAAACGGGGCCGCCTTTAGCAATCTGGAACTTCTGTTCCAAAAACAATTTTCAATGTAATTTCCTAAATAAATTTTTAAAAATAGACTCAGCCATTTCTCATTGGACCAGCGACGACCGACGACCGACGACCGACGACCTCCTCCGGGAAAGTGCCCACATCGTCATCACTTAAGAGTTCCGCATCGAAAGCCAGTGTGACAGCAGTTCCCTCCAGAGGCCATCACAGAGACAAGAAACATCTGGCAATACAAATGGCCCCAAAAAATCCACTAAGAAATTAATAAGCCCTGAATGATTAACGATGATAACCGGCTAACATTATCATCATCAGCCGAATGTCCTTAGCCAGTTGGATGGCAGTTATACTGAATTTAGATCCAAAGGAAATCGTTTTTCGTCCTGCCTTGCTTCTCTGCCTCCTTAACAGTAAGAGGGAGGCAATCAATAATTTGACAGCTGTTATTTCCATTAAACATATTTCTTTTCGAGTTCCTTCGAAGGACGAACATCATCGTCTAAATCTTAAATCGATGTGTGCGTGTAGGGTAAGGGTGCACACGACTAACCCACTTATGGCAGAAGTGTGAACGCTGATGCCGCCAAGCATCATTCATCATACATACATGCGCCGGGGTAGTGCCTGAACCCATAATGGTGTTCACAGTTAACTATAAATTACCATCCATAAAAAGGATAATATGCCTCTCTCTCTCTGTCGGGTAGCCAGCTGGCGCAGGAGGTGCACGCTGAGAACACGCAACCAGGACGACGATAAAGTACAAAAAGCTAAAATAATTTGTGGGGCTATGCTTGTGCATTGGGGTCGACAACGTGGCCACTGCCACTCCTGAGGAGAGGCAACGTTTCGCAAAAGGACCTCTCTACACAGGCGTTTACCTTTTATATTTTCTTACGATCTTTGCGAAACCAGTGAAGGAGATTACAAGAACTTAAGCGAAAAGCTTCTGTCGCGAGGAGTGTATTCATGTCCTTCCTCTGTCCCAAGAGCAACTTGTCATCATGCCAGAGACTCTTAGAAGTTTTTACTCCACGAAAACACACAACAACAAGGTTTGGGTTTGAGGTATGTTTGGCCATCTGCTCGCTCGTTTCTTTGGAAGCAACAAGATGTTAAGCAAAGTGTATTCATAAATCTTAATTACACGTGTTTTTTGGTTAGGGCGAGCATATTTTATTGCCATCATCATTATTGTTGTTATGCATACCATGCTGTGGAGTTGTGCCTGTGTAAACAATTGCGCCTGTAGTTATGGGGTGGTGGTTGGAATGACAAGGGATGGAGTGAACACTCGTCCAATTTTTCAGAAATCTGAAAATTTGTCTGTTCTTAGGGTGAGTACTGTGTCGGTGGACTTAACTTATGTCCTCCCGTGTTTAACGCTGATACATACAAATGACTGGGAATTTGAATGTTAGGGGTGTTTTGCTGGCTGAAACGCTTATAATAAGGTGTCGCGCGTTTTTAATTAAAACGAGCACAAAAGGGTTGTTTTGTTGTTTTGCGAAGAACAAGAAGATCCAATAAGCTCTAATTGGAGAAACAATTAAGCCGGAACAATAATCAAGATTGAAAGGTAAAGTGCTGGTAGTTGGGTCTTGTACGCCAAAAGTTTGTTGTGCGTTCTCACTGTCTTATCTTGGATGGGATTCAATTATTGAGTTCTCGAAGGAGATGCGAGATTTAGCTCCTTTATCAACAAGGATCTATTTGCGAATTGTCCGCCCGAAAAGTCTTGTAAAAGTTCAAGTAAGGGCACCATTTTTTGCATTTTTATAAAACAATGATGTGACCATTCACTCCTAAGTTCCTGTAAAAGTTCCTGAAATCAGCCTTACATCGTCGGTTCAGTTACATACATACATGTGTCCCCGAATTGGAATTCCTCAATTAGTTTCGCAGATCTATTGTATTTGGGCAGAGGGGAACATTCGGAGCAAGTAGTCATGTCGATCCTTTTTGGGGACTAGTATCAAACACACAGACTCGGAAGTAGACTGACTGTGGAGACAAGACAAGCTTCGCGGATGGCGAGTCATTTTGTTTGCAAAACGCTGGTAGCGTCAGGAAATCTGTGAGATTTTGAAATTTTTAGGGATAGGTAGCACTTGGACTATTTGAGTTTGATTGAGCTATGCCCTGAAATGTGATTTATATGTAGAAGCAAGGGGTGAAAGGTGTATCAGAACTATTACACCGTCTAACAGGGTTGACCACAGAGCGCCTGTGGTGCATATGCATGCTGCTCTCCCTCACTTACACATAAGTCCTGTATCCCCTTGTGGGTCCTAGGGCCTCGACAATGGTCCTACTACCGTTGTGTATACCGGGTGAATTTCAGTTCCAGACCCCATTTTTTACCAAAGGTTCTGTTAAAAGCATAGAAGGCTATGAATGCTTTCGGTACTCCTTGGTCTATGTTCAGTTTTTAGTTTAGAATCTAGGATAACTTTTAGGCACTAAGGCCTGGACGATAGGGAGAGTAGCTGGTCATTTATTCGAAAAAGGCCAATTTACGCAGAACGTTTTCGACTAAAACATGGCATCGTACGCATACTCGGATTAAAGGCTATGAGTAGGTAGGCCGATACCTAGGCTTCGACATTTCGCCAGATTCCTGTGGTTGTCAGTCTTACAATTTCTATGGCCTACATGAATGGTCTGGCACCCAGCATAGGTGAATGTTGAACTGCTCAGTCTCCAGGTGCAAAGCACGAAAATACAAACCAAGAGCTATACACAAAATAGAAGAAGGTCACATCTGATTGACAGCTAAGATGGCAGTAACATTCAAAGGCGTTCCAAAAGGAACTACCTTTGGCACTTTTGCGGAGTAAGGAGCCTGAGTTTCTTTCTTTACGCGTTACAGGGTGTTGAGTTTTCAGTTTGATTTTCAAAAGTTTCAAAAAGGTGAACTTTATATTTCTTGGGAAGGAGAACATATTGGCGTTTACATTCATTTGCAATTGCATTTTGAGGCCCATCTTGTAAGACTTGCAAAAAGGGTAGCCCTGAGAGTATAGAGGTATTTTCCAAGGACGCCGGATAGCAATGTCATCTGCATAGGCAACCACTCTAGAATCAGTTCTTTCTATGTTCAATAGGAGCTCGTTGATCTCTAGATTTGACAGAAGAGAAGGCAGAACTAAAGAGTTTCTCAGTGCACAAGTTTTTTAGGCGTCCAACTTGGTACTGAAAATCGACTTTCTGGTGTGCAAATGCATCTATTGATGGCCGAAGATTAGATATTGTTAAAAGCCTCCTCAATCTCATACCAGTGACAAATTCAAGGACTTTATTGAAACTTAAGTCGACTTATGTAAGGCATTGATGGATATAAGGATTGTGGTACCGAATTTGTGAGAAATGTAAATGATTTCAGTCAGTGTCCCGCTCAGGAAAGCATCTACGAATTGTCATGGACAATTAATTCATACCAACTACTTACTTGGCTTTAATTTTCCACTAAATTGAATGAAATCCACATTCAAAGTGCGCCAAACTATTTCAAGGCGACGAGGATGTGCTGGCTCATGGGCATCGAGTGTTAAAAAACAAAACTACAAACTAAAATTCCTGCGAAACACACTTCGAAAAAGGTACAACCCTTCTTCGTCCTCGAGCCACATGCACATACCTTCACGTCGAGATTGTTTCACGTAAATTTACGACACTCCTAGCCACAACTATTCCACCGCCCCCCGCCCACAAGGAATTCTCCAAATTGAAATGCTATCCTCGCCAGTGATGGATTGCACATTTTTAATCCTTTGTAAATTATACCACTTAAATCTACGACATCACGCACTTTTCGTCCCCCCCCTCCACCAGCCCTCGATTCGGGTCGAAACGAAAAACGTGAACACATTTCGGCATCATTCGGGTGCTGGCGAACGCTGCCTTACCGTCATTAGACAGTCCGCACATTAATCAAATTTGCTTCCGACTAGAGTACAGTACAGAGCATCAACAACCCTCAAGCCTGCACATTCCAGAGTCAAATCACGTAAACATTATATACGATATTCCAATATAATCCATAAGCAATGGCCCAGAATTACGAAAGATTGTTCTACGAGCTGTGCGCTGTTCACACCACATGTGGAATGCTGTCAGTTGCAAGGGAAGCTTGTTGGCAGTTTTTCATGGCGAAAATACTTGACGAGACGGCACAATAGGTAATCTATCCAAAGTGGGAGTAAGGGATGAATTGTACACCCCACTCTTGGCATTACTGAAGGAATGCGAGATGACTAGAGAAGAGATGGTGGTGGCGAACACCCTGGCACAGGTAGCGGAACGCTGAAGCTCTTCGCAAATCCCGGATTTATAGCCACTTAAAGTTTTCCTTTTATTCTTTCGCTTTTCCGTCATCTATTGTTCGTTCTTTTTCGGTGTGTTTGCCAAATTAGAGGAAGGAATACACCTACGTTACGAGTATGGTGTGAAGGCAGTGTTTCCCTCCTCTCATCATGTGCTTTGGCTGAAATCTCGTTTGAATTATTGCCCCACACGGTTGCGAGGTCTGACGTCTTTCCTCTGTAAAAGGTGTCAAGAATTCCGAATTTGCTTCTTGTTGTTTTTTTTTCTCCTTGTTCTCCACATGGAATAGAGGATAAGAGGAGGAGGAGGGTGTGAGGCACTTGTACGTAGGAGGAAAGTAATAACAGAGACGTCGCTCACGTGAAAGCCATCAGCGTTGCAGGCGGTATCGTTTGGTTTTTACAGCACCAATGTTTCTCCCATCATCTTCATCAGTCATATGAGCCGTTCTTAGCGGAAGACTAGCCCCACCGGAGAGTGTAATAAATGCTGCAAAGTCTAGGATAGAACTCTCGTAAAGACCTCAGGAGGGCTGCCAAGTGAGCGGTATTTATTATGCCATTTGTTTGCCTATTGTGCTATATGTGAGTGTATTTCCTTCCTCGTTTATGGAAGCGGGAAGATAGTGCCCGCAGTAGGATTACAGCTGATGGTAGGAATCAGGGCTCTAAGGACAATTGGAATAACTTAACACAGTATTTGCGTAAAATGAAGGAGGGAAGTCCTTGAGTTATTAGACATACAGATGACTGCAACAGAATCCAAGCCAAATCGAGGAGCACTGACGAACTAAATTTCCGGAAAATCTCAAAAGATGAAGGTTGTGTCGAATCGACGTTTCAAAGACCAAGGTAAGTTGAGCAGGGGACCGTCGCTGACCGCATTAGCAGCCACACTTAGACTAGCTGAGGTCTACTCTGATACCAAGTAGATTTGAAACTTTGAAACCAGCGCAACCTTAATTTAGAGCGCTGGGGGTTAGAGATGTTGGCGTTAGACAATTCAAAGAAGTGTGGCCCTAAGGGCAATCTTTTTCGAGTGGAGAGATCTTGGGATGTATGAAGGAGTTAGAGAGTTGTTTATCGTCTTCTTCGTCAGTGTAGTGTCCCGTAATGACACCTACTATGAATGCTATCCTTTTGTGCCTGATGAAACAGTTGGAGCGTTTCTAATTCAGCTGGGGAAAGACCTAGAGAGGAAGCACATTCAGTGCCGTCGAAGATTGTTTGAATTCACAACGTTGAAGCCTTTAGAGTTGAGCCTTTAGGGGATGCGTGAATCAAAGTTTTAATCGATGCCTTCTGAGTATCTGGTTCGGTGGCGTATGCGTAATTTATTTTGGTGGGTCAAAGTCTTTTATGTTTTCTTCACACAAAGCAAGCCAGCAGTTAAGTCCGTTTCTGCTTAGGATCCAAAGAAACAGAGTATCTGACTTGAATTGTACCACGAGAGGGTAGATTCTGGAAGTGACTCGGTGGCGTATGCGTAACACATTTTCTCATACTTCCTATTAATTTGAAATAGGTACCTATGCAATTATTTTACAGCCTTCATTGTCCAGGCTTAGAAGCAGCTTACTGACTCCTAGGTTTCAAAGAAGAGGAGCTTAGAGATCAAGCATGCTTCATTATTTGCCCAACTTTTCTCATTGGCCAAATAAGTAATGCCACGACTGTTTATTATTCTTGTCGGTCCATGGTTGGTTTCCAAAATGTGGGGACACTCAGTGGGTCTAAAGCCCATGGCTGTTATGGAGTGCCTTAAGCTAGTTTGATAATGTCCAATACAATCTCTGTATATGTTTTGAATATCCAATTAAGTGTGCTAGATTCTTATGCGTTTCGGCTATAACTCCACACCAAAGTTAGTCCACCCCTGAGTAGTACGCTTTAAACAAATAAATAACCTTAACAACGATTCAGACACTCGGCTCTAATATAGGTATCCTACTACAGCTCTACTATTGACATTTCAGTCAGGTAAACTCCATTAAATCCAGATAAACGATATTTAGATTCCTAGAATGGCCCATATCCCCCCCTTGTGTCACTCCATAATCATGTTCCGATGCCAATGAAAATTTGATTGCAAAACAAACATAAAGCCCCATTTCCTCTTAAATACTGCAGCTTCACTCAAAAGAAAATTTAATTGCAAATCAAATAAAAACGAACAAAGGCAACAATGCCAACAAGACTTATGCAAATTAATACGCTCTCTTCCCGAGGACGACTTAATCGAATTCAAATGCAAATGTGTCTGCCGACATTTCACCCTCGTCCTAAACGCCAAACAGCAGCCGACAACAGTCAAACAATTTAAATCCTTACTTACATTCCCCAAAGGTCAATTAATGCATTCCACAGTTGAAATATAAGGGAAGAAGAAAAAAATGCCCCCAAAGCATTAACCGAAAAGGGGGAGCAAACACGGAAATAAACAAACACAAGACAACAAAACAAAAAGTAACAAGAAAGCGAAAAGAAAGAAACAAAAAAACTTCCCAAATTGTTTTTAATGTAAACGCACTCCCCGCTGGGGTTGCCAACCCTTAATCTTAATCATACCCCCCCCCCCGTACGAAGTGCACGCAAAAAACAAAAAAACGAAACAAAACAAACATACTTTCCCAGAAGTTAGTCGGGCACAAACGAAACGAAAGACAAAAAGGACGACACCCAGCAGGGTAACGAAATAAAATGTAAGCAACCCAACAGCCACCACCCCACCCCCGTCTGCCACACCATATAAAAACCAGATACAGTTAGAAAATATTTATGTAAACATATTCTGCCAAATTTACCAAACAAAATAAAAACCAAGCACGATACAATGAGCCAATGGATTTCGGTTCACCGGGCCTGAGTTAGGCAAAGAGGTAGGCATCGCCATCATCATCATCGCTGCGCCACTGGAGCTGGCGACGACCAACAACGTTGCACGGGGTGATTCCGAAGTGAAGCGCCGCCGCTTTCCAATGGATGACTGTTGATGGTTGATGGCACCGTAACACTGTAATCCTGGTCGCTTTATTGTAGCTATACTGCAGGATTTTGCGTCCCGTTGATGTTTTACTATTATTAAGGTGAAGATGTTTCATGAGCCATGAACCCGACCATGGGGTGGCTTATACAGTCATCTGGCAGCCAAGCGCTGCGCCGCGCCCTCCCATTGCCCTAATAATACTCCAAAGGTATGCTGTTACATTTTCGTTCAATAATATACCACCACCCCCCCGGAGGGTGGCGTGGATTATGGTGGGTGGTGGTGCTGATAGGCTGATGGTAATTTTATGAGTAAATGGCCCTTAAGACAAAAACTTTGAAACCGAAACCGAAGGCGAAGGCGAACACAAAGAAGACACACTGGGAACGGAAGCAGCAATATCCTTCAGAATCCAAGTCTGTGCTGTGCATAATGCATGAAGGAAATATGATAGCACAATACTACAATAAAAACAGAGCAAGTGGGGAGGCAGGACACAGTGCTTGCGCCAAGAGTGGCAAAGCTATCTCATTTGGCTGAAGGGGATGTTTGAGGTGAGGTTTGAGGGAATTAGCTTGAGATTTGCCCCCATGCAGTGGACACCCTTGGGCACATGTTTCTCACTTTCTACTGGACGAAGCAGGATTTCTGTCAAGTGGTATGGACACTGTAAGGAAAGAGTTGTTGACAAACGATTTTTAGAAAAAAAAAGAAAGAATATGTGAAACAAAAGGCTAAGGGAGAGGAGATATGTGGAGTCGCAGCATTCAGGAAGTTCGTATCTGATTTGGTGGCGTAAGCGTAACGTATTTTCTCCCAATAGAATGGAGAAAAATTCGGGATCCAATCCAAATGCTCTGTCTCCCTTGGCGTTTTGGCTCAAACGGACAAAATTGAACAAAAAACTTGACCGAAAAACGTAAAGACGATGCCTTAGGTTTTGGTGGGCTCAGTGCCGGCTGTCTGGCATTTGGGAAGGAGTTGGGTAGGCAGAGGTCAAGAATGAAAAAAATCACTTGATCCTTTTCAAATGAAATATCGCCACATATCTCCTCTCCGTTAGCCGTTTCGGTCAAAAAAGCGAAATTTAAGAAACAAAACTCAACAAAAAAACACAAATCGGATGATCTACACGATGGGCTATTGAGCTGCTTAGTGTAGGATGTGCCAGGCAATAAGATATGCCTCACACGAGAATGAAGAAAAACTCGGGATCCATTCCAATGCAAACGAACTTAGCTTCTGCCACAGCGTGTGAGGAAAACGATAATTTTTTAGACAATGAGTTACGCATACGCCACCGATTCATATCTCCTCTCTTATCTCTTATCCTCATATCTGAAGTGTTGGCCACCACAATCTGTCATCCAATCGAATCGAAATATGTAAGTCCTGGATATTCATTGAAACCACTGCTTACATCTTCCCCTCCTTAGAAGGTACCCCAATCCTCTTAATTAGGGACAACTGCTTTAATTCATTTAGTACTCATTGCTAATAGACCTCAGTTATAATTTTCCCAAAATTAACTTAACGACGGTTCTACCGAAAATCATCTGCAAGGACATTAAAAATATGCCAAAGGCCTTTTGAATGAAACATTAACTGCTTGATAGTCACTTCCTTCCTAAGTTGTTTAATTATATATTTTTTTTTTTGCTGTGTATCTTGTCTTGCTGCCCCAAACACCGAATGGCCATTATCAGGTCGTATTTATCTGTGAATTGCTTGCGCGTTCTCCACACCACATAAACCATGGCCAAAGCTCTAGGATGTCTGGGAAGACATTTTCAAATTGCACAATGCCAACGGAATGAATGGCCAAAATGTCGATTTAACTTTTTCTGGTCGACGTTCCAGGTACGGGTGTAATTTTACTTATTATGTGGCTAGGAAAATACAATAAAAAAAAGGACGAAAAGAAAAGAACTCGGTTGATATTATCGGAGTGGTGCTCTCCTTCAATACGGTACTATGCAGTTCTTCTTTGCCGCTATCCGGAGCAGAGTAATGAGATACTTTGGGATAATTTTCCACCACACACCAGCAATCTAGCAGAGTAACTTTCGATCTAGATAAGCGCAAGAAGGAGCAAAAGGGATTTATCCGCCTAGCAGCGCATGGGGGTGGATTGAAATCCCGAGTCAAATGGAAAATAACCTTAAGGTTAAGATTCCAAGGTAATTTGATTCAATTCCATTGATACCAAGAAATTCAAACTTGTCTTATCTGCGAGTATAAATTCACTTCAGTTGGCATTTTTCGTTGTTGGGCCTTGGGATTTGGTGCTACTTCTGATGGTGGTGGGTGGATTCCCTGTTTTTTTTTGTTTTTTTCATTTCCCTTGTGTCTATTGTTCTCTTTTGGTTTTTGTTTATTCTTTTGCATTAAAAGTCTATTAAAAATGTTTTCGATTTTAGATTAAAAGCTAATAAATAGAAAGTTTAAGGTGCTCCTGAGTGGATTGACTTGGGGAGAGATAATGGCTTGGGGTGTCGTCGGATGTTGGAGAATATAGACTGCGGGCTAGAGCAGGGATTAGCAAATTTATTTGACATTACATATTAGGAAGGCTTCCTTTGTCTTTTTTCTTGCGTAGACAGGGACATCTAGCTATGGAGAGATTCAAGTATTTTTTAAGGGAGATGGAGTTTCCTTCATGCGAAAGGTGACTTTTTTAACATCAACTTGAACGGATTATTCAATATTCACAAACCAAAATCACTTTCAAAAGTCTATACTACGTATTAGTTAATGAGTTCCTGAACATTGAGATAAGTTGCGATATTGCATTTGAAGAGGATCAAGTGATTTTTTCCACTCTTGACCTTTCCACACCCAACTTCTTGCCAAATGCCAGACAGCCGGCAACTGAGCACACCAAAGTCTAAGTCATCCTCTTAACGTTTTTTGGTCAAGTTTTTTGTTCAATTTCGTCCGTTTGACCCGAAACGCCAAGGGAGAGGAGATATGTTTCGATATTGCATTTGAAGAGGTTCAAGTGATTTTTTTCACTCTTGACCTTTACACGCCCAACTTCTTCCTAAATGCTAGACAGCCGGCAACTGAGCACACCAAAGTCTAAGTCATCCTCTTAACGTTTTTTGGTTAAGTTTTTTGTTCAATTTTCTCCGTTTGACCCAAGACGCCAAGGGAGAGGAGATATGTGACGATATTGCATTTGAAGAGAGTCAAGTGATTTTTTTCACTCTTGACCTCTCAACACCCAACTTCTTCCCAAGTGCTAGACAGCCGGCAACTGAGCACACCAAAGTCTAAGTCATCCTCTTTACGTTTTTTAGTCAAGTTTTTTGTTCAATTTCTTCCGTTTGAGCCAAAACGCCAAAGGGGATGAGATATTTAGCGATATTGCATTTGAAGAGGATCAAGAGCCTTTTTTCATTCTTGACTTCTGTCTACCCAACTTCTTCCCAAATGCCAGACAGCCGGCAACTGAGCACACCAAAGTCTAAGTCATCCTCTTAACGTTTTTTGGTCAAGTTTTTTGTTCAATTTCGTCCGTTTGACCCAAAACGCCAAGTGAGAGGAGATATGTAGCGATATTGTATCTGAAGAGGATCAAGTGACTTTTTTCGTTCTTGACCTCTGTCTACCCAACTTCTTCCCTCTCTACTGATAGCCATTTGCAGTAGACTTTCTGCCTTATATCTTCTAACTGTTGAAGGCGCGAAAATCTAGTTTGAGCTCGGTTAGGCTGTGGGGCTTCTTTGGTGAGATGGTTGCCATCCCAGATATCCATATCATCATACATCGATAGCTAAGCGTCGTCAGCACATTATCATTCCAAATTCGACGGAGTCTAATAGGTTTCGGTGTAAGTGGCTGTGTTACTGTTCATCCAACCCGTTCGATCCCAGATGATACCACGAGATAGTGGAAATATATCGGTAGGTAGGACTTTGTTAGTAACCTGCCCGCAACCTCTACAACAGCATATTCCAAATATCCGAAGGTACATTCTTTCTCAATGTTAATTAGACTGCGAGGAGTATTCCTAAGCGCAAACAGTGAACAGAATTTAATTAAAACCTCTTAAACCACAAACATTTCACGCGAATTCTAATCTCAAAAGCACGCGCACTCAAGTGAATGAAATAAATTAGACACATTTGAAACTTCGCAAACAAGAACTCTTTCAAAAACTGGAAACCATTTCAACCGGGTCATAATTCATCTTCTTCCCTGAATAATGTGGTTTTTCAACCCGTCCCCCACCCTGCCGGAAGAACATTAACCCGAAAACAAACCTCGCCTTCTTTGCTCCGAAAGTATCATTATACCTTTCGGTGTCTACATGCAAATGTGCTTCCTAATTTCATAAACATTCTCGTCCTTCCATACTTTGTCTCTCAAGGAAAACAATTTAATATGAAAATTTCCAGATCCGGGAACAAAAAAAGTAAACTTTGACTGTGTCGCGCCAGAAACTACACCGCGTCGTCACCGTCAGGATAACCAGCAATCGTGACCGGAAACTATCAGGGGAACAATCGGCTGCACCAGAAATGTAACGAATTCTAACATTGCAGCGTGTGTGTGTGTGTGAGGCAGAATAAGATTACCTCGTAAATGCTTTTGGAATGTACTACGGGTCCACAAAAACAAAAAGGACAAAGAAGACCTCTGTGCGAGCACAGTGGACATATTTAATTCCAAGTGGCATGGCAAAATGCCACTTTAGTTACCCGGACCACAAATTAGAGCAATAAAACGTTTCATAAAATTTCAAATCCCTTCTGCTGGTGTTCCGGTTTTTTTTTTCTTTTCTGTTCTTCTGATTGTTGTTCTCGGGATTTTGTCCTTGCACACACCATCCCACATAGAGAGAAAGAGAGAGAGGAAGATACATATAAATGACGACAGTATGCGACAACATTTAAACGACAAGTTGACTTTCATCGTTCGTTTCATCCTGACCCCATCATCACCACCATCCGCGTAGCCTTCACCAAGGGTCAACCATAAACAAAAGTGTCAGAAATATAAAAAGTCACCGACAACGACAACGACGAGGACGAGGATGACTACGACGTTGGAATAGAGAGGCAGCAAGGACGACACAGCAGACACCAGTGATGGAGGCGGTAGAGGGTTGAATTTTAATTCCCACATGTCCTCCTCCTCGTCCTTCACATTATCCTGGCTCAGTGAATCTCTAAATTTTGCGACTAAATACTTTAACTTTGTTAAGCAGGAGATGACACAATCTGTTTGCTCCGGAGAGACTGGCTAGGGCTACCAGCCATCCCCTCAACCAAGTTGTGTGTGCATTAAGCGAAGTCGCTCTACGTACTCAGTGTATCCTTTTCGTGTTGGAGAATGTCCGCTTTCGGTGGCGGACGACAAACTGGCAAAGGCGGCGGCACTGACGACGATGAGTGACATTAAGTGGAAGTGGCATATTTGAGAAATCATTTAAGAGCCCTGGAACGGGAGGGGGTTGCACAAGGCGGAGGGGTTAAATTTTCCCGCAGAGACAAAACAGAATTTTATGTTAATGTGATACACTTATCCCTTCACCCTTCGGTAATTTATTTTCTCGCTTCTTAGAGAGATGGTAAATGAGTAGTTGGCTTGGGGGTGCCACTGCTCGGTCGTGGAGCTCTCTAGGTAGTAGGTGGCTTTTGACGTTTAATATGTTACTTTAGCCATGTCAGGGGGTGGGCTGGATGGAACTACTTTGTTCCGGTTACTTTCGATGTTTGCTTAATTGGACACCACCGCTTTACATGTACATATACATGTAATTTATGGAACAGGGTGTGCTGGGGTTGATGGATGCCATAGTCGATTAAAGTGTTTTATTTTCTTTTTTTTTGGAACAGAGGCTACTGATTATTTTTGTGTGGTTAAGAGTCGGCAAATGCAACGCTTTTGTTAAGAAAAAATTGTGTCAATTGACATGTAAACAATCCAGGCAGGTAATTAAGCCTTAGAGGTACAAAGGAAACAGTAGAGGTACGCCAACCCAAGGCTTTAATACTTGCTAGTTCCAAAATAATAATCATAATGTGATGATTTTAGAGAACGTCCTTTACTAGGGTTTCCCTTGAAAAATGAATCTATTATGAATACAATTCTGTGTGTCCTGAAATTCCAGGAACGGACTTATTATGTTGCAACATACATATCTGCTTACAAGGCTCGTAGTATTAAAATCTTCCAGTGACTCCGATGGCCGTCCGTGGGTGAACCTTTCAACTCAAAAGCTTGCCATGTATGTTCTTTTAAGACACAGGCATCCGCCATACAACAAACCCCTTATCCATACTTAGAGCTTCAGAGGTTAAAACCCTACACAATAAATGTATACCCATTTATACCCATCCAGTTAAATAGCGCTGTCAGATCACTATCAATCAGGGCACAGGTAAATATATCCACACATTCCTTAGTTCAGTAGGCGTAAGTCTACAATTCAATTCTGGACTTGTGGCCTCCTCATCGGGATATAAGTTCACCTAAAAAAGTATGTGGCCCTATTGAGCATACTACCTGTGTACATAAAGTAAGTGCCTACAAAATTGTATGAGAATCATTAAGAAGGAAGCAGAGCATTCGATTATCATTCGACAAATTGTAGATCGAATGGAGTGAGTCAAAAATTCGTAAAACTATTCTGAACATATGTTCCACTGAATAATGGACTTATGTCCATGCGTCGTCGATCAAATTTTAAAAGTCCTTTTCGTAATGAACTGAAGGATTTGAATCCATTGGTATTGAATGAAATTGTCCGGGGCGAATTATTGACATTGTCTGCAAAATTAATAGTATTTGGAGAATTTCGTCATTCGAATTAATTTTTTTAGATTCTGTCGTATTTGAGATTTGTCTTCGAGATTTTTTTTTCGAAACTTAAGATTTCTATATGTTTTTTCGACATCGGGGTATATCCATGTACATATGCAAACTCTTAATCGGTGAATTGTCTATTCAGTTTCTTACTGACGATAGAAGCACGAAATCGATAAAATTGTATGACAGCTGATAGCTCACCAGGTCGGATCAGTAATGATCCGCTACTGTGTTTTTTAATAATGTAATATCTAAAAATTTGCAATTTCAGGTTATAATACCAACAGGAATGGTGTTGCCTTATTTGCTATTGGTAATGACTCGTCATCTTTTGCTTGAGAAAAGAATCCTTGCGTACATTGGGACTTTTATTTTCTTACACCAAACCTTCTGGACAAGAAAATTTTATTCTCAGTGGATGAATTAAGAAAATGGTTTAAGGTTAAGGGAGACTGGACTATCAGACATACAGTCTGGGGTATGACTATCGAGTAGTAGTTGGAATTCTCAGTTTTGATTTATTTTGTTTGTTTGGAACAGTCAAGTCGCCTTTTATTATATTGATATGAACATACTCACCTCATCGTTTGTTCAATAAGAGTACACATTCCTTTTCTGAGTATCCTTACAACCTAAAAACTGTGCACTCTAAAATGTACAAGATGTGCAATAAAGGATCTTTCAAAAGACACGCTTGGATTTTTTTTTAATAAAACACGTACATAAATACTTTGATTTTTTATAATTGGTGTTTTTATTTTTATAAAAATATGGATCCTAATAATTATGTGTTCAGGCTTTCATATGAATGTCAACATTTTCCAGGCCTCGAGCTTACCGCATTAATTTCATCGATTTCGGTTGTTTTTCAGATGTCCATTATTGTTGGCTTATACTATAAGACTTTACCTACTTTTTAAAAAAACTTCAAACGGTGGTCGGGGATTTTCGGAAACGTCGTATGATTTTCCAATGATCGTCAGTGCTTGTCACAAGCCAATCGGCCATCATGTTTCCAACTGTCAGTTTGAGCAGTAACTTATCCACATGTGCAGTTTGTTGGCTACTCTATTGTGTACGTCTTCGATCATTTGGAACACATGACTGTTCCAAAAATGCCTTTCTAAATACGTATGTAGGTGGTAATTTTTTGTCACCTTTATGTGAAGTTAATCAAGCTGGAAACTTGGACGGCAATTACTTAATGTTTTCATGGATTATGCGAATTGTTGCTCCATCCTGTTGAAAATAAAAATCGCTTGGGTTTATTTCTTCGGTTTTAGGCCACATAAAATGTTCAACCAGTTGTCCATAGCAGTCTCCCTTGACAGTAATAGCTCCTTCATTTGCATCTTCGAAGAAAAATTGGTCCAATGATTCCATCATCTCAAAAACCACACCGAACATTATATTTTTGTGGATGTTATGAGTTTTTTGAAATTATTCGAGGATTTTCTCCTGACCAGATGGGACTATATTCTGTTTGTTAAGGAATCCATCCAATGTGAAATGAGCTTCGTCTAGGTCTCCATGGTTAACATTATACATGTGTCTACTTCCCAAATGTCAAAGAAAACGTATGTAGAGTGACGTTAGGAAATAACTACTGACATCTAGACATGACTTATGAAAGACCCTTTGGTCCTGTAAAGATTTAAAATACCATCCTCTGTTCTTCTTCATGCGATACTCTAATACTTCAGCGTTTAACTTCATCAATAGATCTGAGTTTGTAATGGACTTGTTTCTAAGTGAAGTGGAATAAATAATTTGAATCCACACTGATATATCCTTTTCTAAAAAGAATTCGACGAAAAATACAATTTGGGGTAGAAGATATGTGTCTACACCCTTCGAAGTCAATTCTAAAAATGAGCTAGAAGTTCAGGACATGACTTGAAATACTTACTTTTTCTTGCTCTGACTGGAATGGAAATTCCAATTGCCTTCCATAATCGTCCAGAATCGTCGAACCTCATACGACAGGTATTAAATGAATACGCTCTCATCCGTTTTAAATTTAGAGATTTATTTTTTATTTCGATATGCTTTGGACGGTTATGTTAAACTTAAAAAGAAGATTTTAGTTTTATTTTTATTTTGTTTGTTTATTTTAAAATAAATAATACAAATTTACAAATGTGTACAAAGTTTTCTGTTCAATAATGTCCATAGTCTCAGAATTGATATTTGTGTTTAATCTTTTGTTTGAACAAATTAAATTGGGCACAGTAATTGGAAAAAGTCTAAGTAAATTGTTAGAATTTTTTTTTCTCTATTATTTTAGTGTAGCGCTGATGATAGTTTCTTATTTATTAATATATTCTATAGCTTTTTATATTACAATATTATATTTCATTTTTGTTTTTGTTTAAAATATTACAAATCACAATTCATCAGTAATGTGAATTAGTCATGTCCTAGGAGTTATAGGGTAAAAGATACTTTCTCCTTAGTCTAAGTAATTGCTTTGTTTCTATAGATTTTCTTTTGTTTTTTTCTCTTTGTTTTGCTGACTACATTATTTAAATATTTATATGTCCTTTTCGGTTGTTTTTTTAGTGTCGTTGCTGTACAAATACAAAATATATTATTTTTATAGCATTACGCTATAAATTGTCCAATCAGAAATCTTAAATCGCCAGATATCAATGAATCATGAACCAATGCATAAATTGTATTTACCGTCCTTCAATTTGGGAAGAAATACAAATCAGGTTTGCTTAGATTACCAAAGGATTATGGGGATATTTGGAAGGAATACAGATGTTTTTTTTTTTTGAATCATAAAACGGACGGTCATAGGAAGATACGAGGACGAGCACAACATCACAAGAGTGTCCTGTATGCCTGTGTGTAGAGTCTTTAATATTTTGTTCAAGTAGCCGTGTCCAAAAAAAAAAAAAAGAAAGAAAGGCATATGTGCACATGAACACATATACTTAAGAAAGGTCATAAAACGGGGTTTTACGATCATGCCTTTTCTGAAAATGTATGTACATACATGCAGTATACTTAGATTGACCCCCTTTGCAGATTGGCATAAGGGTTGGATACTGCTGACGCAATGTCCTTCCAAGCGATTCACTGGCACGGTTATATAGAATTCTGGGCCAACGACCAGTAAAGCAGGATGCTTTCTATGATAAGGGGACATAAGAAGGAGAAAAAAAGGATAACTATGCTGATTCAGATGAATTCTGTTCAGATGGGGATTTAAAAAGATCTACTCTGTCGATGGTGTACACTGTATAGTACCTGAACACAACGTGTTGTCATAGTTAGTGCTTGCGTGCGCTTTAAGTGTTTGTTTTCTGACCTTCATCATCTGGACGCTGGATACTTGGAGATGTAGTTACGACTAGGATAGCAGGGAGAATGATGTCCAGCAATTTGGCCTTAATCGAATTAAATTGATTCTTTTATTGCCCATTTAGACAAGAGCGAAGGGGAGCAAGCCAAGAAGGTGTCACATATGCTTTTGCTTTCTTCTTTTATTTGTTCATATCGAATGGGAATAGGGAATAGTATGTCCTGTGGATACAGTAAAAATGTGTCTTGATTAAATCGTGTAGAAAATGTAAATAGAAAGTGGTGCAACGGGGTTACACCGAAAGGACAATGCACAGCGACTGGGTATCTGCAAATGAAATGTAGTAGCTCAGTGAATTGTCCTTAAATATTCAGAAGGAAGGGAGGTCTTTCCTCAAATTAAGTGAACATATTAGGGTGAGAACTGTGAATCTTTATTAGAAATAATCGATCGGTTCAGTGGTGTCTTCGCCATAGGAGTTTTCAGGGACAAATTATTGCTATCGTGGATGAATTTTTCTTACTAAAAAGCTCCAGGTCTAGACTAAGTTCGACTGTACGTCTTACTGAATACTGGTCGATATTCTTACATTCTAAGTCGTAAGAGCTTATCTGCAATGACTTCTGCTGGACCTGTAGGGATAAATGGAACTATTCTGTTCCAAAGAATATTGCTTCACAAAGAGGCTTTTCTGAGCACATTTAACTCAACTAATCTTGGAATTGCTTGGTAGAGGTTATATGGGAGTGAAAACTGATAGAAATAGAAAACTGAGCCGAGAAATTCTAGCTCAGGAAAGTTGGTCCACATGTTATATTCTCTTTCGTCTCTGTTATTTCTTAGGGGCATATACAGCTTCAAGAACATTTCCACATGCGTTTTAAACATCTCAAACTTATTTAGAGCTGCTTAGTGTTACCTTGAACGGATCTGTTGCTGTCTGACTAGGAAAACAGAGTCAACTTTGCAATCTATCGTGACCCGTTTTCACACACTCGTAACTCTGGTTGTTGGCGATGTGATTTGGTCAGAACATACAAAGAATGCAGCATAGGTTGGGAACCGAATCACCTTCGAGATCATTTTGCAGAAGACATCCTTGAAGTACTCAACTTTAAGGCGTGGTTTTGACTTTCTGATTCTGTTGTCTACATTGAGTTTGACACCAACTTTTTCGACTTTCTGTGTAGCTATAGTTCATCACTGATCAAAACCGAAAAAAAAGATATCAAAGTGGGGATCCTTGTAGCATCCCACTTTGGACTTCAAAATCATTGTGCAAGACACTCTTAACGGGTAGCAGTTCGAAACTTCTACAAGGTAAGCATGAATGGGAGACTAACCTGGTATACGTCCAATAGAGCAATGAAAATTAGTTTAGTCCATACCCAGTCTCTAAGAACTTGGGCCGTAGAGAATACTTTAGGCATGAAAATTGGACGACACATCGGGAGAATATCGTTAGAACCCCATTTTTTACTGGCTTGAGAATATTCTATTAAAATTGATTTTGTCCTTGATCTTTAGTCCTTGTTCTGCAGCAAAAGCTATAAACCTATTTCCTGTTTGGTACGACTAGCCCACTATCTCAACCCGAAAATGAGTTGAGAGTGAGACGATACGTATATTCTCATCGTGAAACGCTAATTAAGACCTCGCAGATTGACTCTTTTAGGTGATAAGCTGAAGGAGGATTTTAGGCTCGAAGTTGAAAGAAATGACTTCCTTAGCTTAGATTCGATTTCTGAACAGTCCTGCACGACTGAATGCAACAGATTTTCAATTGAACATTACCCTTGTTCCAAATCCCTGTCCCAAAATCATTAACAATAAAAATTCTAACCTCAGCAGGAAAGTACAAAGAGATTTCCGTCCGAATCGTAGGTATGAAAGTACCTATTCAATTCCCTTCGTATTGATTGCTTAAATATCGTCTCAGCCGCTCCATTTGCTTTAAGATACCTTTGGCTTAGGAATACATACTAAAGGGTACTTAAGTTTTTATTATCCAACTTCAAGTGGAACTGACATTAATGTGTGGCAGAGAGAGCGTCCATAACGATTGCCGTCGTTCTTCAATAGGTTTATTGAGCCATTAGATTAAAACTGAAATGGATGGATTTTTATTTCTGAGGAAACAAAAAGGCTTTGGATTTTAAGGCTTTGTTGACGTACTTTGGCTTTATGTGCCATTACTAGCTATACACTGGTGAACAATTTAGTATTTTATTAAATTGAGCAGACGAAGACTTTAAAAGCTATTTTGCTTTTTAAGGACATTTAGGGCATTCTTTCGTTGTTGTCTTCAGATGGGTAGTAGGTAAACCATGTAAAGGTTCACAGCCCATAAATGGAAATTACCGAACTTGTTTGATTTTCTTCTTGTTAATCGACTGTGGGCTTGGTAAGATGAAAATTGGGTAGGGGAGGCACTGGTTTTAATGCCAAGTTATAGGAGTTTTCGACTGATGAGATTCATTGTGAATACCAGAGAAGGTAGATGAATAGCTTTTCAAAGAAGGCCTTCGTCTAATACGGAATACCTGAAGGTTGGAATTCAGAAAGAGACATAAATTGCCAATTTACTTCCCATTGATCAATGTGAAACCGGAAATCCGACTTTTAAAGAGAAATGTCAGAAACTGGCAAACAGATCTTCTGAAATTAAGCCTGGATTTAATTATTTTCAGATGGGATGATACTATACTTAATAATCTCACTCAAGTCCATCTTTCCCATATCTGCCACACATTTAGAGACACCTGGACCTGAAGACATCAAAGACAGGTACCTCGTTATAAGCTTTTATATGGATTTCTAGGGTTAAGGTAGAAATTGAGTAGTAGGTAGGTAGGATGACAGAAAAATAAGTGACTCTTGCATATTTACGAAGGATCTCACATTTCACATCGAAGATTTTCCTCCACAGATTTCCAGGTACATTGACCAACCTATAGTCAAAAATTTACGCCAAGTAAAGACGAAATTTTGCAACTCTAAGAATACCAAAGCTATGTTCAAACGTTTGTCAGGTCTACAAACCTTGTCAGGCCTACACATGTGCTGGCGATTCCAGCAAAATAGCTGACAATGACAAATCTATTTGCACCCCAAACTGTCAGTTCACAGGGTTGTTTGATTTTGTCCCAATTCTTGACAATTTATTGTCAGATGACTGGTCTGGTATTTGTCTGACAATTGTTTTGAGTATAAAATTGTCAAACAAAAATTGTTAGTTAATATTATTGTCAGATATTTGGGAAAAATTTTTCATTTGCAGAGCTGACAATATTTTCAGATCTGACAATTGTCTGAACACAGCTAAAGCCTGTACATCGGACAAATGGTATTACAAACTTGTAAAGGTCGATGCATCTCTACCAGATGTTGTTGAACTATGTTTGCCAACACCTCCTCAAGGGAATACAACAAGTACTAGCCTAGGTACGTTCATCTTTAAGAACGGTTCGAAATTCCCAACGTCATAAACTGCTCAGTAGATACTTCTTACCTTAAGCTAGCTGAAGAAATTGATTTGACATACCTAGGCTGAAAGTCGTTAAGTGCTTCAAAGGCCTAGAGTTCCTTTGGAAAATGTGACACAGACCTTTTGGATTCATTAAACATTAGAATGATGGTTTTTTTTTTGTAAACTTTGGATGAGATAAGTTTTGGATTGGAGGTTCTCGTATAGTATGCATTGGATCCATGAGTGTCAAACGTGGACAAACTTATCTCTGGTATCTTGCTCAATCGGTTTTCATTCGTTACGTTGCTTAAATTTCTAAATCTTAACTTACAGCCTCACTATTTGAACAAAGCGATTCTTGCGCGCATCTCTGTGTGTGTCTGAGTGTGTTTAGGTTAAGGTTTGCCTGTATCTAAATATAATTTATAGGTATTTACACAATATCACTCTTTCCAAAACTACTCAGATACTTCTGCGATCCGGAACTACAATTAATACTATTTATATTGGATTTACTACTACTTACTAATCTGCTACTCTCGTCGGCGGCGTCCATTGCAATCGGATTGCTGTCGCTGCTGTTGGTGGTGCTGGGACTGGCTGCCTTGTACTGATATGCGTCGCTACTCACTGCCGACCATGTACCATCCTTGGCCTTAACATACAAGTGCTGTTTCGCTGGCAGTTTACTGCCAAATTGATCGGCATAGTCGTTCAGAAGGAGATGATTACTACTGGAATTACTTGAGCAATAACTGTCGTCGTTACTGTGATGCTGCAGCGTTGTCGTTGCTGCTGCTGCTGCTGCTGCTGTTGCTGGTGTCCTGCTGCCTAGTAAGGGTGAATAACAGTTCTTGTAGCTGTTCGTAGTGGCACTAGGACCGACACCGACACCGACACCGTTACAGCCGGTATTTATGTTATTATCACTCTTGAAAAGTTTGGGATTACGATTGCGTTTCATTGTGGCACAACCGGGTGCTGGCTGTGGGTGGTGATTGCTGCCAACCGACAGCTCGCCACCGCCACTACCACCACCCAGGAGGCTGCTACTGGGGGAGAAAGTGTTGACCATTTGCTGTTGCAAGTGTTGCTGATTGCTGCCACCCTTAATGCCGTTCAGTAGTGAATGCTGCTGCTGTTGATGTGGTTGTTTCGATGGGGAGAACGACGAGTGTAGAAAGTTCGGCATGAATACGTTTGTTGTTGCAGTTGTTGTGGCCGATGCGGAGGCGGAGGCGGAGGCAGAGGATACTCCCAGCACTCCAGTTGTATACGATGGTGATGATGATGATGCCGCCGACGATGAAGAGGACGTCGACGGCGATGCCGTTGATGATGATGACGTAAGATTTAGGTTATTTATGAGATCCATTTTATTCTCGGTTATGTTCATTTTTGGTGTCCTGGAAATTAGGTTTGCTATTCCCGTTGCCTGCTTGTTGTTGTACTGTTGGCCGGGCTTAACCTTCCCCATAGATTGGGGGGACGATGACGACGATGATTGTTGTGCCAGTGTTGTAATTTTGTCCTGGCTCATGGGATAATTTGTTTCGTTGAAATTGCTAGCATCGAGACCATAGTAGGCGCTTGGTGGCGCCGAGTACATCCCAGTTGCACGATAGTCCCCGAGAATGTTATCCGTTGAACGGGTTATGGCGGTGTTGGCCTTTGTCGCTGTCGCGTACCGATTCTGATACAATTTGGCATTCGCGACCAAATTTGTTGTTGCGTATGCTCCACAGCTATCGTAGAGGGCGGCGGCTGCGGTCGTACTCCCAGACGGGGTTGAGTTCGGATTTTTAAATGTTGAACATGCAACTTCAGCGTAATCGGGCATATTTAGTGGAGTTAGTCTGTAATTTATTAGACAAGAAGACACGAGATGAGTACAGGAGGACAAAAAATAAACTCGAAAGCATTGTTCGAGTACTTGGTATATACTGTGGATGTCTGTTACATGGAGTTCATTATAAAAACGTTTTTTTTTTGAGGATGGAGAGGGTATTTTTGTACATCAGAATTTATGGTGATTTTTTTCGTCGCATGTTTTGGATTGTAAGGGGGCGTTTGGATTGTTTGGAGTTGTTAGGGCGAAACGAGAGTCAAAAAAGGGTGAAAAGTGGTATTTGAATGGAAAAGTATGTTTGCGCGGGCGGACAGCTTTATTCTTGGCAAGCTGTGTGGTGTTGAAGTCAATTGGACGTGATTGTTTAAATTTTAACAAACAAGCGGCTGCTGGCGATGGTAAAGTACGCAGTAACATTCGACAACTTTTGCATTTCGAATGCAAATCTTATTTGTTACCTATGTACATACATATTTTACATTCTTTACATAGAAAAGTTAGGCAGTGATTGAAAGAGAAGGAATACTGGAGCCTCTTATATGCAATGCAGGTCCAGTCGACTAAGCTTTGTTACATCTACATACTAGAAAAGATGCATTGGTTCTAACACTAACATATGAGAAAGAATCTCATGACTATTTAGTCGATCATTTTGACTCTGTGTTCAATAAATAAATTGTGGTTCTCACAGCGAATTAGCAAGTAAGCAGTTCAAGGAGGACCTGACAATGGTCGTTGTATATATTTACCGAAGTACAATATCTGGAAGTTTGGTATATTTACCAGGTCTGTAATAGACTATCGACAGATTGCCCATTTTTGAAATCTAAAATCTTTCGAGATAAACATTCCATATACGAAAATACATGTAGACGGCTGTAGCATATAGACCTATCAGAACAGGCACTCTTCAAAGGCAGGGGATACCTTACGATATCAGTAGCCATGGCATAGTTTTCATTTCCCCAACATTTCGTTACCTTCTACCATACGCCACTGTTAAGGATAAGGCAAAGTACATAGATAAATGGGTGCTTTGTAATGCCCTTGCTAGTCGATTTCGACTTGGACGTCTTAGACCTTTAAATGGATTTAGAATCGTTTAAATGGCTTGTGAATTTAAAAAGAACTCTGATTTAGTAGCGATGTTACTGATCTTCGTGAAGAAATGATTGTTAGTAGTCCTTAAGTCCTCATTGTCCTATAGGCTAAGGGAGGATAGTCGCACAGCAGATGGTAGACACATTCAGTTTGCCCTCTGCATCTATTGCAGCAGTTCTGAGTGAGATATTCTGAGATGCTCTGGAGCTATACCAATGACAAGTGTCCACAATCCGTGCTTATTCGTAACCAAACTTAACTAAAGAAAGAGTTCGATTCTTGTTCTAGCCTGGGTATAGGCTTTTAGTTATTGCATATGTTTCCAAGAGAGTTCTCTGACAGGACGGTTTCTATCGGATGCTTTGACGGACTTGATTGCATTGACGTCATTGTTGACGTCTCATCACTGGAATTGGAATTTAGTACGACATATTGGAAGAGCCAGCAAGAAAAGACCCCATCCCTTAAAACTATAGTGTAGGAGAGCCAATTACTGGGTAGTAGATCAAGTTAAGAGTGAAGGTTTTGATATAAAAATCTTAGAAAATGATTTGCCTGTGAAGAATTATTTTGGGGAACCTCCTGCGTAAAAAGAAAGGTACCCACGCCGTCTCCCAGCTTACAGATGTCAAAGACTTTCGGAATAGGAACAACACCCGGATGTGATTTAGGAGAGCCAAGGAGCTGCCAGCTGGATTTTAAGCCGGAACCCAGGATCTCCAAACAGTGAAGGAAAACTAGTCACCGAAGCGCAGGGAAAAGTAGATGTATCTAAGGAACGTTTCCAGTGTGATAGGGCAAGAAGAGAACCCCTACCCAATCAATGAAGAAGCCACTCTTCCTCTTAGTTTTGAGTGTGGGTGGATGAAACCATGCTCGATGACTGGACGCTCAGCGATCCTATGTCTTGTTAGAACTATTGAGGTATATCCCAACGTATAAAGTATTATGTGAACGCCTGAGACCTACTTTCAATACACTAATAGGCACGTATCAGTGCGACTTTCGGCCCTGTGAACACTTAACCTAGGAAACAGCTGGTGATTCGGTTTGCGAAAAAAATGGTTTCAAAACTCCTAACTCGAAAGATAAAATGCACATGCAGCCAATTGCTGGACGATCAATAGGAAAGTAAAGCAGATTTTGGGCATTTTTGAGAGAAAAATTCTCGTCAAATCCCTTCCCTTGCTAGACCATGGTCACCAACACAAATGAGTGGTCCTGTCGTTGTTGAGTAAAACATTCGCGACTCGACCATCAATATATGCCATTAATAAATAAGCGTTCATATTATTGAAGGTTTCCCTGCTTTATCGTCCCAAAGTAAATCCCTTATGCTGAGCTTCATTACGGATACAACTTTGTGAAGGCCGTACGGATATCTACTTAGAAAAACTAGGTATCCGGCCACAGCCAAGCATGTCGAGTTTAGTCCAAAGGCAGCGCATATGGGACTTTTCTGACATTGAAACATCGATATGTGAATAAACAGACCATGAATGCTTTGAAGTGTATTTACACCGGTTAGGGCATGATTGGCCGAAGCTATCGATCCAGAAACTATAACCAGATGGTGAAGTAAAAACCATATGCTAAGGTACCAGTGAAACTAAAATCTACGTTTATAGTAATAAAGGAGCCGAATCAAGGAAGTACTGCAGTGTAGTAACAGGATACAATCATGAGTGAGCTTGACGACAGTATCGCTCCAAAGACTCTTCTAAATAAATAGAACGAAAATGGTCACTAAAATACGTCGTCTTGAATCGTCCAGTAGCTGAGGATATTCATAAAAATTCAAGCAAAATTTTGTGAATTTCAGCTTCAAAACGAAGGCATTTCCAAACTTCAGGAGAAGGTTCCTGTATACACTTCAAGACATTCAGTGATCCCTGCAAAAAAAAAAAAAAAACATTTCACCTACTCAACGCGCATCTAAACCAAAGTTGCTCGTAGCCACTTTCCATAGTGAAAATAAGCTCATGTTGCCCAGCCCCCTTCCGACAAGTTTCACCTCATTCCAAAGAGCAAGCACTGCCAAAACTAAAATCATATTTTCCATCCGAATTTCCGAGTTAACCATAAATTATGCCCTGCAAAACTTAAACGTATTATAATATTATCTCCTCCGCCCCGAAACCGAACCCTATCATCCACCCCCGCCCCCAGTGCCGGAACATTTTTATGACTTTAATTTTGCCACACGATGTAAGCCATAAAATTTTACCAAGAGAGAGAAGAGAATAAAAAAAAACAAGCAACTCCAACAATAAACCTTGTGCTGTGTACCATCTGGCACTAATCGCAGCCACACAAAGAACCGAGAACAAGGCGCTTACCTACGCATTTTACTCAAAATGAATCCTCAGATACTTTTGTATATAGTATAGTACTCTGTCTCCCACTTAAGAACATCCTCATTATTCCACTTTATTACTGTGTCACACAGTATAGTTCATAGCACCGCTGCTGTCGCCCCAAGCCACTAAGCAGCCCCGCCACCCCACTGGCTTTTACCTGAGTTCGCATTTTAATTGAAAATTTTGACAGAAAACCTGTACCGGAGCAACAACAATTTATTTCATTTGCGGCTTACTACAAGCAGGCAACCCATCAGGCCCGACTAGGCAAAACGTGAGAAGTAACTTTTTTTTTTTTGAGTTCATGTCTGACGTGGATGTGTGGTGGCGGCGGTACAACGAGGGATGAATAGGCACTTTGACAACGGATGGATGTAATGAGTGGTGTACACACAACAAATGTCCTTAATGATAATTTTATTCCCGCTCTGCGGTGTGTGTTTGGGTGCCGATTTGAGCAGCAATTGTGATTTTGTTGTCATTTTGTTTTAATCACTGATGATTGCAAACTGAGCATACAGTGATTTCAAAAATAATCCATACGAGGGCGTATACGTGACATTTTTTTTTTTTTTCAAAAAAGGTTAATAAATGGTGGGACTTATTTGTGTACAAATGTCAAAAGTCAACAAAACCCGCACACTTTGCAATATGATGAAATGTCGAAAGTAAAGCTATACATATGTGAATGTATCTTGTCCTTTATCCAGAGATGTACTTGTACTACATAAAAATGTGAAAAGTGGAATCGCCTTCTCTCTTACCAAACCTGTCAATGGAGGTGTAATTGCTAAGCAAAAATTTCACCACTGCCAGGCCTTAGAAGGTGGGAGACAACGGACGGATTACTACCAGTTTCTGCATTTCTTTACCAGATGAACTCAGTAAGGTTTGCCTTTAACTTTGTGATCTGTCCGTGTTTCAACATTCTGACAAAAAGAGATGAGGGTTTCACCGACCTAGGCTTGAAAGCTCTCCGTTCAGACTTAGATATCAATCCATAGCCCAGAGATGTATGCTAACAAACTATTTTTCATATATTTCAGGATGGACAAAGCTGATTGTTATGGGAGGAAAGTCTTGATTAACAATGGTTGGTTAGTTGGTTTAGACCGGCCCTCGGTAAGGATGCACACAGACGAGAGAAGGTCCAATATACTGCCAAGGAAGTAATCTTAGCCGTGCAGGCGGTGCTCAGATCATTGAAATCATTGAATTGGTATTCAGTTAGTGTAGCCTTCCTGATATTGGCAAGTGCTGGGTATGTGCATAGAAGGTGAATGGTCACCTCATTCTTTTATTCTCTACAGCTTCTGCAGAAGACGTTGTAGGGGGTGCCCAGTCCTTGGGCATGCCTTCCTATAGCACAGTGGCCACTGAGTGTGCTAACTAGGAGACCGATGGTCCTGTTTTCGTTTAAGATTGACCAGAGCAGTCTAGTGGTGTTGCATTGGTAAAGCTGATGTTATCGATGATTGGACACCCTTACTGTATGGGCCTTGAAAAGGTTTTTAGGATAAGAGATTGTTTCTTCGAAGTCGGTGACGCTCATCCTATCTAAATAGCATTTAGCCAGCTTTTGGCTATATTTGCTAAAGGTGCTGTTTTCACTGACAGTACGCATGAGTCTTGTGCTATACCACTGTAAGACCAGGTTTTCTGAGATAACATTACCATTAAGGCCGAAATATAAACTTTTACGTAAATGAAGGTCTATACAGTCCAAACTCCATGGTAGAGGGGCCTTCGAGAGACTGATTGCTCCATAAAGAAAATATTCAGTCAGGAGACACTCAAAGTTCGGCCAAAGTTCCGGGCCATCCTACTCCAAACGCCTCTAAGAGGTTAAAACAAAACGTGACAGAGAAGGCCCCTCGACCCTCGTAGTGCTCGTTTCCATGAGAATATCGTTGCTGTGGCCGTCACTGGTCCTTGGTAATTAATAACAAGGAGTGCACAGAAGGCAGTGTTTTTTAAGTCTCTGAGATTCTGGCAAAAATTAAAGTCTGCACCAAACATTTACGAATATCTATCGATATAGCGATGTTCCTACTCCAACTCAAGGACACGCGAGTTGACAAGTCGTCTGGCTCTTCGTTTAGAAAAACAGAAATCCCCAACTCACATATCGATTATAAAAGCGTGCCTACCATAAAAGCTGTTAACCACGGTATTATTTATGTTCCCAGGAATAAAAGCAAAAAGGACCTACAAACATACCTTTCGTAATCCGGAAGAGGCAACGTCGGATGATGGTGCTGTGGTGCGTAATCAGAAATTGGATCTTTTGTTGTAGTAACAGTCGTTGCCTGTCGCCAAACTCCGCCAGTTGGATCAATCCAAACTCCATTCGCATTAAGCGGCAAAGTTGGAAATTTTCGTACCGTTCCGATTGCGTGATTCCCTGAAATTGAATTGCCACACAAAAAACCATACAAATAGAATACCAATGTTGTATTAATAGAGAGCAGAAAAAAAAGGAAACAAGAAACGGATAAAAGGATAACAAACTAAGCAATAAAATAAATGAAAAAAGAGTTATGTTGTGAGAACATACATAAACCCCAAACTACGCACCATGTAAGCTCCCCAACGACGTCTGCTTGATATACTGATAGCGTTTGAACAGAATCATGGCACCGAACAGGAACACAATAATCGCTATAATCGATCCAAGGAGCACTATGAACCACGTTTGGGTTAGAAAGTCATCGGCTATATCCCTGTTGATAGGATATCTGTGGGTGGTTGCGAGACCGGGGGTTAGACATCTCCCTTATGGCATAGAGAGGAGAAGCAATGCTTTTTACCTGGCTGTGTAACCGGTGTCCAACGATTGTGTCCTGGGATCCATTCGTAGAACTGATGGCTGGTTGAAAGGACCCACACCGATTTTGGTTGCGGCCGCAACACTAATGTAGTACGTAACACCAGATGTTAAATTGGCCAAAAGCAGCGATGGTGTTGCCGCATCGATTGTCATATTCTTGAATATCCTGGTGGTGTTGTGCGAGTCCAATCCTTGTACGATGATATTGTAGGCGGTAAGGATGCCTGTGAGATGGAAAATTTTCGAAAATGCAAAATGTGTCAATTAAGTTCTAGGTTCTGGGCTACGCACCATTTGCTGTACGATTCGATGGTGGCTGCCATTTTAGGAACACCGAAGTCCTATTGAATGAGATCGCTTCCATGCCCACGGGTGGCGAATCGGGAACTGGAAATTCAATTTTGAAAATTATTCGATTGTAAAATACAATGCAGATGGGCACTGCATGTGTGTGCGATTTGAGCATAACAAGATTTGAGTTGGTCCTGTATTGTTATTTAATTGGGTACTGGGTCGGAAACCCCGGTGGGGGGGGGGTAACACTATAAGCGTCTTAGGTGTGCACTGAGCGGTGAGGGATTTACAATTGATTTATTTACTTGGTTCCTGGTGGACAAAAGCATACTGGTCTGAATGACCAATGCTATAGACCTGAAGGTGACGGTGTTAGATGCTAGACGCAGTGGAAAACGAGAATAGATGGGGGATGTAATGGAGTGAATATTGATTTGAAAACCATGGTTGTTCTCGCAATCCAACTGTGTTCAACAGTGACTGACAGCTAGTAAGTCGCTGTACCTTAGTTACTTAGACTGCTCGCTTAGAGACAAATTGACAAACAGTTCAAAGCATGTTTGAGATCAAAGATAAGCTAAGAAACATTTAGAGTTTTGGATTGGGCTAAGTGACCATGTCCTTTCAGGCCGGGGAACGCCTGGTCGAGCCGAGTCCGGCTAGATTACTAAGATCTTCGAAGAAATATTCCCCTAGAGTTTTCCTTCTCAAAGTCGATAGGGCAGGATAGAGGCATAGAAAGTGTGTCATAGTTTCCTCGTATTTCTTGTCACTGCACCTGCTACCAGGCAATTCGTTAGGGCTTACCCATCATAGGAAGCATGTTATGCCAAGGACAGTAGTGCTACAATAGACAGTGTTAGATGAAACCTATGCATACTGGTTTGGATCTGTGTATATTGTGTATCCCAGACTCATTTAAAATTCCTTTAGATTCTCAAGGAGTTCTGAGAAGAATTGTCGTTTTATACTTGATGTCCCAGTCTTACCAAAGTAACCCACCTATCAGAGCACATCTTCAAGCCTAACAAAGAAACACTGTTCAGAACCTACAATGCTACCATAACATTCTAAATTCCATTAGTAAGCTTCACATCCCTTCTCAAAAATTAGTTTGGATTGTATACTGCAGGATAAACGTAAGGGGAAGGCTCCCTGGCGAGTTATATTTCGACGAGAATTCTTTGAGATATTGCATCTTCCTTAGAGTGTACCTGGATTAGTTTCGCTGAGTTCGAGAAGTTTCTCATAGCTTTCTGGATTTCTATCTCAGACTTGCTGAAATACGTAGGTGTATAACTATGAGTATATGAATGTCAGTAAGTGAGCAGCACCGGGAATCAAATGCTTCCACCTTGGACATCTGAAAAGTTTCGTGACAAGTGTTCACCAACTTTTTATAGTGAGTGGATCGGAAACTTTCTTCTGAACAGATTAGTTCCATTTGTATCCGTGGTATACCCTGAGATGTCTTGACTATGAAATTTGGTGAACCACAGGGTTCTATTCTTCCATCAACTCTGACGAGATTTATATAATGGCATCTAGCCTAGAGTGAACATGTAGTCAAGGACTGATCTGTTTGACAAGAGTGGAACAGTAGACCTTGTAAAGGGCATTTAAGAAAGCCTACAAAGGCTTGCCTTATCATTGGCACAATCAGTTGGTAAAAATACAACTTGAAAACATCTACTATTCCCAAAGGTCGTCGACAAGGACTCCTCTTCAATAACTTCGGATTCAGGCTTAAAGCCAGTTGTCTTTCTCATAAACTTTCCACGGATCCCTTTTCTTTTCCTTCTTTATCCTAAATTGGTATACTCTTTGTTGCGACCTCGAATGCTACTCAAGGCATTCGATTTAGAATTGTTCCTTCAGCACCATGTCACAAATTCTTTCTTGGTAGCCGGAGCCTATCATTGTAATACTATCCTAACTCTAACTCACCTATAGAAGAATATAAAGGGACCATATCCAGCTAGCATACTAGTCTAGTGAAACACTATAACCAACCCATCACCTGGTAACAACAAAAACCAAAACCACTTACCATCTTCCAAAGTGGTGGCATATTTGGCATTCGACGGTCTGCCCTCGATCGACTTGTAAAACGGTACAATGAAAAATTCATATTTCGTTGCCTTTTGTAGGGCACTAATGGTGCACGCCGACGCTCCACCACCATTCAGCACAGTAAGCATTTTGTAAGCACCATTCCACGAAGACACATCCCGCGAATAGATGTAGAAACCCTCGATGAACTTTCCGCTGTCGATGTCCCAAACCAGTCGTACACTAGTTGAGTCTGTCGCATTTGCCTCTAACAACTCCACAGCACTGTTTGCCGTCAGCAGGGCTTCCGCCTCACTTAAAATGATGTCTTTCTCTGCCCGAACCACTTGGCCAGCTGTAACAGTTTCTGAAATGGCACTGGGATGGGAGAAGCCCAATGCATTTTCCGCCCGCACTATGAACATATACGCTGCACCGGCATCCAGACCAGTGGCCGTGTAAATACTCTGCGTCAATCTGTTGGCAATTGGTATCCATGTCCGACTCTTGTTTGTCGAGGACATTTCCACAGAATAGCCCACCAGGGGGGAGGCACCGAACTTTTCACTCGGCATCCATGCGATTGTCACCGAGTCGTTAGTTGAGCTTACAACTTTTGGCTTTCCCGGTGCGGTGGGACATTTTGATGCTTCCGGAGCACGAAAGAATTTTATATTCGGATTTGTGGGCAATTCTATGCGTAGGTATCCGCTCCATGTTGATTTACCACTCGGACTGCTGACCACACAAGTGTACAAGCCCTGATCCTCTTTGCGGTCCAAGTCAGAGATGACCAGATCTCCCGATGCAGTGATGTTTATTTTATTTGAATTAATTACGGGTATTCCGTCTCGATACCAGGAGACTGTGGGGCTTGGTTGTCCTATTGACTTGCAACTGAGCACGGCTAAGGATTTCACCGGAAGGGTTTGATTGACGGGACCTGCAACGATAATGGGTGGCGGGTGGTCGTCTTGTGAGTCAATGCTGAGTTGGGCTCGTGCGCTGACTGCACCAGCTTCGTTGATTGCATTGCAAATCACTACCAGACTGGAATCGGAACGTTGGAATTTACTTATGGTGAGGGTAGTCCGACCATTCGCATCGATGGGGGATGATTCGAAACGGTTCAACTTGTTGCCCGGAAGGATGAGTGAACGATTGCCTCTGATGGACCAGAAGAGGGTGGGCGAGGGGTTGCCGGTCGCCTGGCAGTCCAATGATACATCGGTGTCCGCATCGACGGATTTCGAAGTGGGTCGAGCGGAAAACTTCGGTGGTGCTAGGTGTAAACATTTTATTTTGAGTTTCAAAGGAGGCTTGCTACGTGAAAATGCTTTACTTACAATGAACCGTCAGTGTGCCAACAGCTGATATGGAACCCACAACATTATCAGCTTCGCAGCTGTACTCGCCTTCGTCTTCTGGTGTAACTCGCTCCAGGCGAAGCGAGCGGTCTTCCAAGACATGTACGCGATCTAAAATACCGAATCCTGTTGTCAACATTCCGTTTGCGAGGACACGCTGAGCGTTAAAACTTACCCAACGGCATATTCCCTCCCGAGGCAGTACGTAACCACAGAACATCTGGCATGGGATCACCTCCAACACGACACGAAAACGTCACCGAAGAGCCCTCCATGACAACTTGGTTGTGGGGTCCACGGATAATGAATGGCTTAACTGTTTGGGGTGAACGAAAAGTGTATTTGCTTTCCTTTCGACTTTCCTGTCAGAACTTACCATGAACTTTTAAGATGGCAGCGACAGACTCTCGTATTCCCACCGGATTCTTGGCAACGCATTGATACTGACCCTCGTCACTCTGACGGGCATCCTGAATTGCTAAATTACCACCGTCAACAATGCGTATACGTTTGTTGCCGTCCAGGTCTAACTTTTGACCTCCTTTCTTCCAGGTAACGATTGGCTCAGGTATCCCACGGGGGGCTGCACATTCCAGGAGAGCGGTCTCTCCCTGTGCGATGCGGGTGTTCTGCGGTTCCAAACGGAATTCATCCCGAAGAACTGAAAAGATATTAGTTGTGAGTGCTTTCGTATGGGAATAGAAGTTTAAGGACGAATGGAATTTTTCGTCAGTGTGATAAAAGTTTGACAGTGGTTTCCAAAATCGCTACCGTTTTTGGAGAGGATGAAGGGTACTATGAACTTGTCCTTATGTCAGCAATATGATGCAAGGACGGTAGTTGGATTAGATTATTTGGGTGGAAAATATTAAATGAGTCGACCATAAGGACAATAAAAATCATAAGGAGAGGTTAAGAGGAAGAGCATCAGGAAGGGCTTCTCTAAATTTAAAATAGCACTTTACGTTAAAAGGCTCAGATTTGTTCATATCCCTTGAATTTTCGAAAGTAAGGACTGAAGTGCAGTTTGATACTATTTAGAGGAATTAAGGATCCGAAGCACATGGTGAGTCGATAATGGGATAGAACAGTTTCCACTCGAAGATTAGTCGAGTGTTACAACCAAGGAGAACTTTGATTAAAACAGGTAGACATAGAGAGTGCTCCACACGATGACAGGGCCTGTTGCCAAACATGAACGGAAGTTATAGAGAATAGGATCGACAACAAATCTCCGCACATCAGGCTGCCAGGAATGAGCCGAGTTCAAGTAGGTAAAACTGAAGTCGCTGTATCGTGACAACCAGAGATAAGAGCGTAATGGGCTTAGTAGATGGAAATCTCAAAGTTTTCCTGAGTATGCAGCTAAAGATGCCCATACTCCAAAAAATTTTTGAGAAAAAAAGTTACGTATACGCCACCGATCTAGGTATCCACCAGTCGCAATTCTCAAGTCAGATTGTCTATTTCTGTGCATCTTACGCACAAACCCGGTTATCTAACGCCTTTGTGCAAAGCAGGAGGAGGAGGAGAGACCAGAGAACAGAGATTCAGTTTGCCTGCGGGCTAAACGGAAGGGTGACTGTCTTCTTGAGAGAAATTTCAGCTATCCTTGCAGTTGTTAAGTGGATGGTTAATGAGAGATGGCTTAAATAAATCAAAGACATCTTTTTACGTTTTCCTTTTGCAAGGATGAGATGGGCTATCTTTCGATGGTATGAAAACTGGACATCATCCTTCGGTACCATTCTACTTTACCTTGTATGAAATATGGTTAGCTCATGAGGTTATCCAATAATTGTTATGGCATGCACCTTGTAATACCTCCAGTCTAAACTCCAATTACTAGTCCGTTCCATGCCAGCTATAAAGTGGCAAGATTTACTCAATTTTAAACCCATAACTCTCCATTACTTAATCTACGACCATTTATACAAATAAAGGAAAAAAAAAATAACCCCAACCATCTCCTTTAAAGCATTCATTCTAAAGACATCCGCAGTAAAACCATCTCTCTAAACCATCCTATTCAGTTCACACATTGCTGGCCATTTCTAAGCGTCCATGTGAAAGCTCCACACCTTGCCTTCATTCGGACTTGATTTATTTCTGTCTGTCAGAGATGGACGTTTCTGCATTCCTTTTTTTTTTCCTTCCTCCTCTCAGGGTAAATTGTGGATTGCTCTGGAATTCGCATAGTTCTAGGTACATACCGTCCGAACTACGACTAAGTTAACCAATGAAATGAATTCATAAATCATGGAGCAGGTAAAAGTGGACTGGAACACACAGTCGAAACCAAACCGCCAGTATCAAAAGAACAGGAAAATTAATAGTTTTTTTTTTTTTTCTTCTCTCCTTTTTTTTACATTTTCATCATCGTTATTACACTCACATACTAGGACACTGTTGTGTAAGCTATATTCATTCAGCGAGGAGCAGAGGAGAGAGAAAAACTTGTCCGTTAAAACAAAAGGATCCCCCGGGTAGCTACAGCTACAGAAAACTACCAAAGGCATAGGGGGTGTTAAAATGGAACAAGAACTTCAATTAAAAGCGGAATGTGATTGGACCGAACTGGACTTTCGAAAAGAGTATAACAGAGCGTAGTCCTTGCTTCGCAGAGCTTCCTCCATTCATTGCATATTAGAATTGATTTTGCTTTTTATTTCTGGGGAAAAAAAAAATTTAATCAGTGGTTTACGCCTTAAGCTTGGCAAGTCTGTAATTAATGAATGATTGAAGTTCAGTCATGCATTCAATGCTGCTCCGGAAGGACGTTTCAAATTATACTCTTTTAGTTTTTTTTTTTTAATTTTTTGACGATGAGAGAAATTTTAGTGATTTATTACAGACTGGGGTTTGTTAGTCTCGCTATTTAAATAATTTAGCAAACGAATCAGGGGTTTTTTTTCAAATAAAGAAGGAAGGACTACTGTGCTGTATGCAGTGAAGCACACGTTTCGAAACATTACAAAGGAACATAAGTAGGCCTGCAGTACGATTAGTACCATTACCTTGCGCTGGACTTGAATTGGTTTTCAATTTTTTTATTTCATGGTTTCCTAATAGGTTTGGTGTGGATCCATAGGGAATGAGAATGTCAAGGTTCTCATGGGAAACATTTCATGTTAACACAATCTACGGGTATTTGCTAAAAGCACGCAATAAGCAGACAATCACAGTCAAATTAGAGTAACGCACATCCCTAAAAAAAGTCGTTTGAATCTATACGGTCATAAGGCGACCTTTCCCAGCTCAAGGAACTGACGAAGTTTCGCCTGAGTATGTGACTATTTTCTGCTCTAAGCTTTTCAAAATGGACGTTTTCTACTACAAGAAAGCCTTTCAAAATATACCTGAAGCTTTAGGACGAAAGTCCTGAATGATATGTCGGGAGAGAACACACAATACCTCTCCCTTAGCTTTTTGGGTCAAATAAGTGAAATTTAACAAAGAAACACAAAACCGATGATCCACACGATGGACTACCATAGTTGGCCATAGTGTAGGATGTGCTAGGCAGTATGGCATGCCTTACACGAGAATGGAGAAAAACTCGATGTCCAATCCAATCACACGTTAACCTAACTTATGCGTCAACATGTGAAAAAGTCGAAATTGTTTTAAGAAAATGAGTTACACATACGCCACCGAGTCAGATACGAACTTCCTGAAGGATGCGTCCCCACATATCTCCTCTTCCTTAGTGTTTTGGGTCAAATGGACCAAACTGAACAAAAATATTAGCCATGTCTTGAGAGAATCCAGAGCTCGTTTCTAAACCTGAAAACATTTACAATAAATCCCTTAAAGATCCTAAAAAATACAAAGTTGTGTTGCCATCAATTAGTTTCTGGAAGAATAAGTTGATGAAATCCTCGCACTCCTTAAGCTGTTATAAATGGCCGAAACAAGGTTTGGAGGAACGACAAATTCACTGAATGCTTGTAGCTTGTAACAGAATCTCCCTAAGCTCAAATCATAACTGACGGAAATACTCTCGTTACGTCACATTGAAACAGTGAACCAAATCCATTCAAGCATTTGCAGTCAACACCTTAAATGAAGAACGAGACGCTGCCACTTCAAGCGCCCCATCTACCACTCAAAACATCAAGAAACAAGCCAAACGTCAATGAAAATCTTTTATTGCACAAGAACCCATTGTTTTCCCATTTCCGACCACCATTTCAGTACACACATCACTGCGCGCCGTTTGTCTTTTCGAGATTTTTGGTATCTTCACCGGAAACATCAAATCAATACGCTTCAATTGGCTTTCACTTTAAGGGTTGGGAACGAGGCCTAAATGCGAGAAAGCCGATTTCAATATCGAACGAGTCAAGCAATTTCCCTTCTTGTTTTTTTTTTTGTCGTTTTTTCGTTTTCGTTTTCTCGGTTGCGCTCCCTGCCAACGTCGTCGTACCAAACCAAATGAAATAACAACTTCACAGATACATAGTCCTTGAAGGGGGGCGCAAACACTCACGAAAAGGGTTTGCCAGTTTGCCGGTTTGCCGGTTTGCTCCCCTTCCCGCAGCGATATGAATGAATAAATTTAATAGGAATTTATATTACAACTTACCGGCAACTTGTAATGTAGCATTCCTGCTTCGTGACACTCCTAGCTCGTTCTTTGCCTCGCACCAGTATACGCCAGCATCACTTTCGCGACGAGAATTCACAACCTGCAATGAAGGACATGGAAATATTCAGAATTAAATATAGAAAGGGGTTGAGAGAGGAAATTGGAAAAAAAATGACATACTTTGGTTTTTTTTTCCCCAGATTTCATGAGAAAAAAAAAAAGGAGAATGGTAATGCCTCCTAAACGAGTGAGTTCCTGATTTGACTTTTGGCGTACCCTTGCAAGGCCCGAAGGCGTCATACTGTGCGAGCAATCAAACGTACGCGAGGAAATTTCGTAACAGTTGGAACGCCAATACGAATTCGGCTGGTTTGCTGCGTAAAGGTGGATTTTCATTATACGAGTGCTCTGGAATAACATTTGGAGTCCCGAAGGAAGCAGTCGGAAGCGATACGTACAAATCCAATTAGAGAGAAAGTGTAAAGGACTATCTATGGCTGAACGCAGCTTTAGTTTAAAGTTGCAGGATAAATGGGATGTGGTGTGTAATGAAGACATTTGAATACAGTTGATTGCTCTCAGGCTTGCAATCAGGGTATTTGATTCAAAGTCATCGAAGGATCGGGGAGCTATGCCACATTCGAAAGCAGCAGAGACGAAATTAAGTTTATACTGTTTGGTAACCAACTTCGCTATCTAAATCTAATTTCTAAATGAGGACTTAACCAAGTACTTGGTATTAACAAACAAAGGAGTATTGGTCCACCGCATAGGACAAAACGTCACTGGTGGCAACAGGAACTTCGCGGTAGTTAAGGATATGGAGCCGAGTGCTGGACGATAAGCAGGAAAGTAGAGGAGAGTGAGCACTTTTGAGAGAAAAATGTTTCTTTCGAATGAAGGAGAAGATATGACCGCAAACTCTATGAGCTGTACCAAGATGTGGATGTATTCCAAGACAAAATATTTCGACTACATTGGCAAGGCCATATCGAGGAAATGGAACGGACAACGATCCAGCTAAGAGGATCTTCGAATCACAGTCCCCAGGTTTAAGATTGAAAAGGAATACTAAGGATCAAGCTATCACGGATGCCAGGTCGATTGGTCTGTACAACTGGAGGCAGCCGGGCTGGAATCGAACAAAGTGGAAGGCCGCCGTGTCTTAGGCAGAGACTCTGCACGGGTAGGTAGACCTTTAAGTAGATAAGTAAGTAAGTAAGTAAACCTTCCGTGAAACGTAGGAACTGTAGAGTACATAGCTTCCGAAATATGCCATGCTCCGTTAGTCCATCTAAATATAATCCACAAACATTCAAAACCAATGAGCATCAGTATCTCACGTATTGCCATACTTTGTTTTCTTGCCGTATGTGTAGCATATCGAGATCATAAGGATAAAACTAAACACATTTTTGAGTACTTTAGTAGTAAGGCCCATAGTAGGTCCTGTAATGGACATTTATCTGACCAAAAACGAACAAAATTCCTTGAACAAAGGCCTTTCTAGGACTTAGGCAGCAGTTACGCTAATTTCTGCTTTAAATGCACAGAAATAGAACAGCTGGCTCGGAATGCGTGATTGGAGGATATAGTGAGATTGCGGGTATCCAAGTTCTGCGAGCTATACACCACCCTTTTTCTCACACATTTTTTGGTTGAAAAATTTTCTGTCTCCTATTTCCGTTTCGAGGCTGCAGCAAAGCTAGTTTGCGCCTCGAATACACAGAAACAGAATATCTAGCTCGGAATGTGTGATTAAGAGATTTCGCAAGACTGTGGGTGTCTAGTTTTGTGGGCTATAGCCCACCCTTTTTCTCACACATTTTTTGGTTGAAAAATTTTCTGTCTCCTATTTCCGTTTCGAGGCTGCAGCAAAGCTAGTCTGCGCCTCGAATGCACAGAAAGAGAATATCTAGCTCGAGATGTGTGATTTAAAGATTTCGCAAGATTTTGGGTGTCTAGTTTTGTGGGCTATAGCCCACCATTTTTCTCACACATTTTTTGGTTGAAAAATTTTCTGTCTCCTATTTCCGTTTCGAGGCTGCAGCAAAGCTAGTTTGCGCCTCGAATGCACAGAAAGAGAATATCTAGCTCGAGATGTGTGATTTAAAGATTTCGCAAGATTGTGGGTGTCTAGTTTTGTGGGCTATAGCCCACCATTTTTATCACACATTTTTTGGTTGAAAAATTTTCTGTCTCCTATTTCCGTTTCGAGGCTGCAGCAAAGCTAGTTTGCGGCTCGAATGCACAGAAACAGAATATCTAGCTCGAGATGTGTGATTTAAAGATTTCGCAAGATGGTGGGTGTCTAGTTTTGTGGGCTATAGCCCACCCTTTTTCTCACACATTTTTTGGTTGAAAAATTTTCTGTCTCCTATTTCCGTTTCGAGGCTGCAGCAAAGCTAGTTTGCGGCTCGAATGCACAGAAACAGAATATCTAGCTCGAGATGTGTGATTTAAAGATTTCGCAAGATTGTGGGTGTCTAGTTTTGTGGGCTATAGCCCACCCTTTTTCTCACACATTTTTTGGTTGAAAAATTTTCTGTCTCCTATTTCCGTTTCGAGGCTGCAGCAAAGCTAGTTTGCGCCTCGAATGCACAGAAAGAGAATATCTAGCTCGAGATGTGTGATTTAAAGATTTCGCAAGATTGTGGGTGTCTAGTTTTGTGGGCTATAGCCCACCCTTTTTCTCACACATTTTTTGGTTCAAAAATTTTCTGTCTCCTATTTCCGTTTCGAGGCTGCAGCAAAGCTAGTTTGCGCCTCGAATGCAAAGAAAGAGAATATCTAGCTCGAGATGAGTGATTTAAAGATTTCGCAAGATTGTGGGTGTCGAGTTTTGTGGGCTATAGCCCACCCTTTTTCTCACACATTTTTTGGTTGAAAAATTTTCTGTCTCCTATTTCCGTTTCGAGGCTGCAGCAAAGCTAGTTTGCGCCTCGAATGCACAGAAAGAGAATATCTAGCTCGAGATGTGTGATTTAAAGATTTCGCAAGATTGTGGGTGTCTAGTTTTGTGGGCTATAGCCCACCCTTTTTCTCACACATTTTTTGGTTGAAAAATTTTCTGTCTCCTATTTCCGTTTCGAGGCTGTAGCTAAGCTAGTTTGCTCCTCGAATACACAGAAACAGAATATCTAGCTCGGAATGTGTGATTAAGAGATTTCGCAAGACTGTGGGTGTCTAGTTTTGTGGGCTATAGCCCACCCTTTTTCTCACACATTTTTTGGTTGAAAAATATTCTGTTTCCTATTTCCATTTCGAAGATGCAACTAAGCTAGTTTGCTCCTCGAATACACAGAAACAGAATATCTAGCTCGGAATGTGTGATTTAAAGATTTCGCAAGATTGTGGGTGTCTAGTTTTGTGGGCTATAGCCCACCCTTTTTCTCACACATTTTTTGGTTGAAAAATTTTCTGTCTCCTATTTCCGTTTCGAGGCTGCAGCAAAGCTAGTTTGCGCCTCGAATGCACAGAAAGAGAATATCTAGCTCGAGATGTGTGATTTAAAGATTTCGCAAGATTGTGGGTGTCTAGTTTTGTGGGCTATAGCCCACCCTTTTTCTCACACATTTTTTGGTTGAAAAAGTTTCTGTCTCCTATTTCCGTTTCGAGGCTGTAGCTAAGCTAGTTTGCTCCTCGAATACACAGAAACAGAATATCTAGCTCGGAATGTGTGATTAAGAGATTTCGCAAGACTGTGGGTGTCTAGTTTTGTGGGCTTTAGCCCACCCTTTTTCTCACACATTTTTTGGTTGAAAAATTTTCTGTCTCCTATTTCCGTTTCGAGGCTGCAGCAAAGCTAGTTTGAGCCTCGAATGCACAGAAACAGAATATCTAGCTCGAGATGTGTGATTTAAAGATTTCGCAAAATTGTGGGTGTCTAGTTTTGTGGGCTATAGCCCACCCTTTTTCTCACACGTTTTTTGGTTGAAAAATTTTCTGTCTCCTATTTCCGTTTCGAGGCTGCAGCAAAGCTAGTTTGCGCCTCGAATGCACAGAAAGAGAATATCTAGCTCGAGATGTGTGATTTAAAGATTTCGCAAGATTGTGGGTGTCTAGTTTTGTGGGCTATAGCCCACCCTTTTTCTCACACATTTTTTGGTTGAAAAATTTTCTGTCTCCTATTTCCGTTTCGAGGCTGTAGCTAAGCTAGTTTGCTCCTCGAATACACAGAAACAGAATATCTAGCTCGGAATGTGTGATTAAGAGATTTCGCAAGACTGTGGGTGTCTAGTTTTGTGGGCTTTAGCCCACCCTTTTTCTCACACATTTTTTGGTTGAAAAATTTTCTGTCTCCTATTTCCGTTTCGAGGCTGCAGCAAAGCTAGTTTGAGCCTCGAATGTACAGAAAGAGAATATCTAGCTCGAGATGTGTGATTTAAAGATTTCGCAAGATTGTGGGTGTCTAGTTTTGTGGGCTTTAGCCCACCCCTTTTCTCACACATTTTTTGGTTGAAAAATTTTCTGTCTCCTATTTCCGTTTCGAGGCTGCAGCTAAGCTAGTTTGCTCCTCGAATACACAGAAACAGAATATCTAGCTCGGAATGTGTGATTAAGAGATTTCGCAAGACTGTGGGTGTCTAGTTTTGTGGGCTATAGCCCACCCTTTTTCTCACACATTTTTTGGTTGAAAAATATTCTGTTTCCTATTTCCATTTCGAAGATGCAACTAAGCTAGTTTGCTCCTCGAATACACAGAAACAGAATATCTAGCTCGGAATGTGTGATTTAAAGATTTCGCAAGATTGTGGGTGTCTAGTTTTGTGGGCTATAGCACACCCTTTTTCTCACACATTTTTTGGTTGAAAAATTTTCTGTCTCCTATTTCCGTTTCGAGGCTGCAGCAAAGCTAGTTTGCGCCTCGAATGCACAGAAAGAGAATATCTAGCTCGAGATGTGTGATTTAAAGATTTCGCAAGATTGTGGGTGTCTAGTTTTGTGGGCTATAGCCCACCCTTTTTCTCACACATTTTTTGGTTGAAAAATTTTCTGTCTCCTATTTCCGTTTCGAGGCTGCAGCAAAGCTAGTTTGCGCCTCGAATGCACAGAAAGAGAATATCTAGCTCGAGATGTGTGATTTAAAGATTTCGCAAGATTGTGGGTGTCTAGTTTTGTGGGCTATAGCCCACCCTTTTTCTCACACATTTTTTGGTTGAAAAATTTTCTGTCTCCTATTTCCGTTTCGAGGCTGCAGCAAAGCTAGTTTGCGCCTCGAATACACAGAAACAGAATATCTAGCTCGGAATGTGTGATTAAGAGATTTCGCAAGACTGTGGGTGTCTAGTTTTGTGGGCTATACACCACCCTTTTTCTCACACAATTTGTGGTTGACAAATTTTCTGTCTCCTATTTCCGTTTCGAGGCTGCAGCAAAGCTAGTTTGCGCCTCGAATGCACAGAAAGAGAATATCTAGCTCGAGATGTGTGATTTAAAGATTTCGCAAGATTTTGGGTGTCTAGTTTTGTGGGCTATAGCCCACCATTTTTCTCACACATTTTTTGGTTGAAAAATTTTCTGTCTCCTATTTCCGTTTCGAGGCTGCAGCAAAGCTAGTTTGAGCCTCGAATGCACAGAAAGAGAATATCTAGCTCGAGATGTGTGATTTAAAGATTTCGCAAGATTGTGGGTGTCTAGTTTTGTGGGCTATAGCCCACCCTTTTTCTCACACATTTTTTGGTTGAAAAATATTCTGTTTCCTATTTCCGTTTCGAGGCTGCAGCAAAGCTAGTTTGCGCCTCGAATACACAGAAACAGAATATCTAGCTCGGAATGTGTGATTAAGAGATTTCGCAAGACTGTGGGTGTCTAGTTTTGTGGGCTATACACCACCCTTTTTCTCACACAATTTGTGGTTGACAAATTTTCTGTCTCCTATTTCCGTTTCGAGGCTGCAGCAAAGCTAGTTTGCGCCTCGAATGCACAGAAAGAGAATATCTAGCTCGAGATGTGTGATTTAAAGATTTCGCAAGATTGTGGGTGTCTAGTTTTGTGGGCTATAGCCCACCCTTTTTCTCACACATTTTTTGGTTGAAAAATTTTCTGTCTCCTATTTCCGTTTCGAGGCTGCAGCAAAGCTAGTTTGCGGCTCGAATGCACAGAAACAGAATATCTAGCTCGAGATGTGTGATTTAAAGATTTCGCAAGATTGTGGGTGTCTAGTTTTGTGGGCTATAGCCCACCCTTTTTCTCACACATTTTTTGGTTGAAAAATTTTCTGTCTCCTATTTCCGTTTCGAGGCTGCAGCAAAGCTAGTTTGCGCCTCGAATGCACAGAAAGAGAATATCTAGCTCGAGATGTGTGATTTAAAGATTTCGCAAGATTGTGGGTGTCTAGTTTTGTGGGCTATAGCCCACCCTTTTTCTCACACATTTTTTGGTTGAAAAATTTTCTGTCTCCTATTTCCGTTTCGAGGCTGCAGCAAAGCTAGTTTGCGCCTCGAATGCAAAGAAAGAGAATATCTAGCTCGAGATGTGTGATTTAAAGATTTCGCAAGATTGTGGGTGTCGAGTTTTGTGGGCTATAGCCCACCCTTTTTCTCACACATTTTTTGGTTGAAAAATTTTCTGTCTCCTATTTCCGTTTCGAGGCTGCAGCAAAGCTAGTTTGCGCCTCGAATGCACAGAAAGAGAATATCTAGCTCGAGATGTGTGATTTAAAGATTTCGCAAGATTGTGGGTGTCTAGTTTTGTGGGCTATAGCCCACCCTTTTTCTCACACATTTTTTGGTTGAAAAATTTTCTGTCTCCTATTTCCGTTTCGAGGCTGTAGCTAAGCTAGTTTGCTCCTCGAATACACAGAAACAGAATATCTAGCTCGGAATGTGTGATTAAGAGATTTCGCAAGACTGTGGGTGTCTAGTTTTGTGGGCTATAGCCCACCCTTTTTCTCACACATTTTTTGGTTGAAAAATATTCTGTTTCCTATTTCCATTTCGAAGATGCAACTAAGCTAGTTTGCTCCTCGAATACACAGAAACAGAATATCTAGCTCGGAATGTGTGATTTAAAGATTTCGCAAGATTGTGGGTGTCTAGTTTTGTGGGCTATAGCCCACCCTTTTTCTCACACATTTTTTGGTTGAAAAATTTTCTGTCTCCTATTTCCGTTTCGAGGCTGCAGCAAAGCTAGTTTGCGCCTCGAATGCACAGAAAGAGAATATCTAGCTCGAGATGTGTGATTTAAAGATTTCGCAAGATTGTGGGTGTCTAGTTTTGTGGGCTATAGCCCACCCTTTTTCTCACACATTTTTTGGTTGAAAAAGTTTCTGTCTCCTATTTCCGTTTCGAGGCTGTAGCTAAGCTAGTTTGCTCCTCGAATACACAGAAACAGAATATCTAGCTCGGAATGTGTGATTAAGAGATTTCGCAAGACTGTGGGTGTCTAGTTTTGTGGGCTTTAGCCCACCCTTTTTCTCACACATTTTTTGGTTGAAAAATTTTCTGTCTCCTATTTCCGTTTCGAGGCTGCAGCAAAGCTAGTTTGAGCCTCGAATGCACAGAAAGAGAATATCTAGCTCGAGATGTGTGATTTAAAGATTTCGCAAGATTGTGGGTGTCTAGTTTTGTGGGCTTTAGCCCACCCCTTTTCTCACACATTTTTTGGTTGAAAAATTTTCTGTCTCCTATTTCCGTTTCGAGGCTGCAGCTAAGCTAGTTTGCTCCTCGAATACACAGAAACAGAATATCTAGCTCGGAATGTGTGATTAAGAGATTTCGCAAGACTGTGGGTGTCTAGTTTTGTGGGCTATAGCCCACCCTTTTTCTCACACATTTTTTGGTTGAAAAATATTCTGTTTCCTATTTCCATTTCGAAGATGCAACTAAGCTAGTTTGCTCCTCGAATACACAGAAACAGAATATCTAGCTCGGAATGTGTGATTTAAAGATTTCGCAAGATTGTGGGTGTCTAGTTTTGTGGGCTATAGCACACCCTTTTTCTCACACATTTTTTGGTTGAAAAATTTTCTGTCTCCTATTTCCGTTTCGAGGCTGCAGCAAAGCTAGTTTGCGGCTCGAATGCACAGAAACAGAATATCTAGCTCGAGATGTGTGATTTAAAGATTTCGCAAGATTGTGGGTGTCTAGTTTTGTGGGCTATAGCCCACCCTTTTTCTCACACATTTTTTGGTTGAAAAATTTTCTGTCTCCTATTTCCGTTTCGAGGCTGCAGCAAAGCTAGTTTGCGCCTCGAATGCACAGAAAGAGAATATCTAGCTCGAGATGTGTGATTTAAAGATTTCGCAAGATTGTGGGTGTCTAGTTTTGTGGGCTATAGCCCACCCTTTTTCTCACACATTTTTTGGTTGAAAAATTTTCTGTCTCCTATTTCCGTTTCGAGGCTGCAGCAAAGCTAGTTTGCGCCTCGAATGCAAAGAAAGAGAATATCTAGCTCGAGATGTGTGATTTAAAGATTTCGCAAGATTGTGGGTGTCGAGTTTTGTGGGCTATAGCCCACCCTTTTTCTCACACATTTTTTGGTTGAAAAATTTTCTGTCTCCTATTTCCGTTTCGAGGCTGCAGCAAAGCTAGTTTGCGCCTCGAATGCACAGAAAGAGAATATCTAGCTCGAGATGTGTGATTTAAAGATTTCGCAAGATTGTGGGTGTCTAGTTTTGTGGGCTATAGCCCACCCTTTTTCTCACACATTTTTTGGTTGAAAAATTTTCTGTCTCCTATTTCCGTTTCGAGGCTGTAGCTAAGCTAGTTTGCTCCTCGAATACACAGAAACAGAATATCTAGCTCGGAATGTGTGATTAAGAGATTTCGCAAGACTGTGGGTGTCTAGTTTTGTGGGCTATAGCCCACCCTTTTTCTCACACATTTTTTGGTTGAAAAATATTCTGTTTCCTATTTCCATTTCGAAGATGCAACTAAGCTAGTTTGCTCCTCGAATACACAGAAACAGAATATCTAGCTCGGAATGTGTGATTTAAAGATTTCGCAAGATTGTGGGTGTCTAGTTTTGTGGGCTATAGCCCACCCTTTTTCTCACACATTTTTTGGTTGAAAAATTTTCTGTCTCCTATTTCCGTTTCGAGGCTGCAGCAAAGCTAGTTTGCGCCTCGAATGCACAGAAAGAGAATATCTAGCTCGAGATGTGTGATTTAAAGATTTCGCAAGATTGTGGGTGTCTAGTTTTGTGGGCTATAGCCCACCCTTTTTCTCACACATTTTTTGGTTGAAAAAGTTTCTGTCTCCTATTTCCGTTTCGAGGCTGTAGCTAAGCTAGTTTGCTCCTCGAATACACAGAAACAGAATATCTAGCTCGGAATGTGTGATTAAGAGATTTCGCAAGACTGTGGGTGTCTAGTTTTGTGGGCTTTAGCCCACCCTTTTTCTCACACATTTTTTGGTTGAAAAATTTTCTGTCTCCTATTTCCGTTTCGAGGCTGCAGCAAAGCTAGTTTGAGCCTCGAATGCACAGAAAGAGAATATCTAGCTCGAGATGTGTGATTTAAAGATTTCGCAAGATTGTGGGTGTCTAGTTTTGTGGGCTTTAGCCCACCCCTTTTCTCACACATTTTTTGGTTGAAAAATTTTCTGTCTCCTATTTCCGTTTCGAGGCTGCAGCTAAGCTAGTTTGCTCCTCGAATACACAGAAACAGAATATCTAGCTCGGAATGTGTGATTAAGAGATTTCGCAAGACTGTGGGTGTCTAGTTTTGTGGGCTATAGCCCACCCTTTTTCTCACACATTTTTTGGTTGAAAAATATTCTGTTTCCTATTTCCATTTCGAAGATGCAACTAAGCTAGTTTGCTCCTCGAATACACAGAAACAGAATATCTAGCTCGGAATGTGTGATTTAAAGATTTCGCAAGATTGTGGGTGTCTAGTTTTGTGGGCTATAGCACACCCTTTTTCTCACACATTTTTTGGTTGAAAAATTTTCTGTCTCCTATTTCCGTTTCGAGGCTGCAGCAAAGCTAGTTTGCGCCTCGAATGCACAGAAAGAGAATATCTAGCTCGAGATGTGTGATTTAAAGATTTCGCAAGATTGTGGGTGTCTAGTTTTGTGGGCTATAGCCCACCCTTTTTCTCACACATTTTTTGGTTGAAAAATTTTCTGTCTCCTATTTCCGTTTCGAGGCTGCAGCAAAGCTAGTTTGCGCCTCGAATGCACAGAAAGAGAATATCTAGCTCGAGATGTGTGATTTAAAGATTTCGCAAGATTGTGGGTGTCTAGTTTTGTGGGCTATAGCCCACCCTTTTTCTCACACATTTTTTGGTTGAAAAATTTTCTGTCTCCTATTTCCGTTTCGAGGCTGCAGCAAAGCTAGTTTGCGCCTCGAATACACAGAAACAGAATATCTAGCTCGGAATGTGTGATTAAGAGATTTCGCAAGACTGTGGGTGTCTAGTTTTGTGGGCTATACACCACCCTTTTTCTCACACAATTTGTGGTTGACAAATTTTCTGTCTCCTATTTCCGTTTCGAGGCTGCAGCAAAGCTAGTTTGCGCCTCGAATGCACAGAAAGAGAATATCTAGCTCGAGATGTGTGATTTAAAGATTTCGCAAGATTTTGGGTGTCTAGTTTTGTGGGCTAAAGCCCACCATTTTTCTCACACATTTTTTGGTTGAAAAATTTTCTGTCTCCTATTTCCGTTTCGAGGCTGCAGCAAAGCTAGTTTGAGCCTCGAATGCACAGAAAGAGAATATCTAGCTCGAGATGTGTGATTTAAAGATTTCGCAAGATTGTGGGTGTCTAGTTTTGTGGGCTATAGCCCACCCTTTTTCTCACACATTTTTTGGTTGAAAAATATTCTGTTTCCTATTTCCGTTTCGAGGCTGCAGCAAAGCTAGTTTGCGCCTCGAATACACAGAAACAGAATATCTAGCTCGGAATGTGTGATTAAGAGATTTCGCAAGACTGTGGGTGTCTAGTTTTGTGGGCTATACACCACCCTTTTTCTCACACAATTTGTGGTTGACAAATTTTCTGTCTCCTATTTCCGTTTCGAGGCTGCAGCAAAGCTAGTTTGCGCCTCGAATGCACAGAAAGAGAATATCTAGCTCGAGATGTGTGATTTAAAGATTTCGCAAGATTTTGGGTGTCTAGTTTTGTGGGCTATAGCCCACCCTTTTTCTCACACATTTTTTGGTTGAAAAATTTTCTGTCTCCTATTTCCGTTTCGAGGCTGCAGCAAAGCTAGTCTGCGCCTCGAATGCACAGAAAGAGAATATCTAGCTCGAGATGTGTGATTTAAAGATTTCGCAAGATTTTGGGTGTCTAGTTTTGTGGGCTATAGCCCACCCTTTTTCTCACACATTTTTTGGTTGAAAAATTTTCTGTCTCCTATTTCCGTTTCGAGGCTGCAGCAAAGCTAGTCTGCGCCTCGAATGCACAGAAAGAGAATATCTAGCTCGAGATGTGTGATTTAAAGATTTCGCAAGATTTTGGGTGTCTAGTTTTGTGGGCTATAGCCCACCCTTTTTCTCACACATTTTTTGGTTGAAAAATTTTCTGTCTCCTATTTCCGTTTCGAGGCTGCAGCAAAGCTAGTTTGCGGCTCGAATGCACAGAAACAGAATATCTAGCTCGAGATGTGTGATTTAAAGATTTCGCAAGATGGTGGGTGTCTAGTTTTGTGGGCTATAGCCCACCCTTTTTCTCACACATTTTTTGGTTGAAAAATTTTCTGTCTCCTATTTCCGTTTCGAGGCTGCAGCAAAGCTAGTTTGCGCCTCGAATGCACAGAAAGAGAATATCTAGCTCGAGATGTGTGATTTAAAGATTTCGCAAGATTGTGGGTGTCTAGTTTTGTGGGCTATAGCCCACCCTTTTTCTCACACATTTTTTGGTTGAAAAATTTTCTGTCTCCTATTTCCGTTTCGAGGCTGCAGCAAAGCTAGTTTGCGGCTCGAATGCACAGAAACAGAATATCTAGCTCGAGATGTGTGATTTAAAGATTTCGCAAGATTGTGGGTGTCTAGTTTTGTGGGCTATAGCCCACCCTTTTTCTCACACATTTTTTGGTTGAAAAATTTTCTGTCTCCTATTTCCGTTTCGAGGCTGCAGCAAAGCTAGTTTGCGCCTCGAATGCACAGAAAGAGAATATCTAGCTCGAGATGTGTGATTTAAAGATTTCGCAAGATTGTGGGTGTCTAGTTTTGTGGGCTATAGCCCACCCTTTTTCTCACACATTTTTTGGTTGAAAAATTTTCTGTCTCCTATTTCCGTTTCGAGGCTGCAGCAAAGCTAGTTTGCGCCTCGAATGCACAGAAAGAGAATATCTAGCTCGAGATGTGTGATTTAAAGATTTCGCAAGATTGTGGGTGTCGAGTTTTGTGGGCTATAGCCCACCCTTTTTCTCACACATTTTTTGGTTGAAAAATTTTCTGTCTCCTATTTCCGTTTCGAGGCTGCAGCAAAGCTAGTTTGCGCCTCGAATGCACAGAAAGAGAATATCTAGCTCGAGATGTGTGATTTAAAGATTTCGCAAGATTGTGGGTGTCTAGTTTTGTGGGCTATAGCCCACCCTTTTTCTCATACATTTTTTGGTTGAAAAATTTTCTGTCTCCTATTTCCGTTTCGAGGCTGTAGCTAAGCTAGTTTGCTCCTCGAATACACAGAAACAGAATATCTAGCTCGGAATGTGTGATTAAGAGATTTCGCAAGACTGTGGGTGTCTAGTTTTGTGGGCTATAGCCCACCCTTTTTCTCACACATTTTTTGGTTGAAAAATATTCTGTTTCCTATTTCCATTTCGAAGATGCAACTAAGCTAGTTTGCTCCTCGAATACACAGAAACAGAATATCTAGCTCGGAATGTGTGATTTAAAGATTTCGCAAGATTGTGGGTGTCTAGTTTTGTGGGCTATAGCCCACCCTTTTTCTCACACATTTTTTGGTTGAAAAATTTTCTGTCTCCTATTTCCGTTTCGAGGCTGCAGCAAAGCTAGTTTGCGCCTCGAATGCACAGAAAGAGAATATCTAGCTCGAGATGTGTGATTTAAAGATTTCGCAAGATTGTGGGTGTCTAGTTTTGTGGGCTATAGCCCACCCTTTTTCTCACACATTTTTTGGTTGAAAAATTTTCTGTCTCCTATTTCCGTTTCGAGGCTGTAGCTAAGCTAGTTTGCTCCTCGAATACACAGAAACAGAATATCTAGCTCGGAATGTGTGATTAAGAGATTTCGCAAGACTGTGGGTGTCTAGTTTTGTGGGCTTTAGCCCACCCTTTTTCTCACACATTTTTTGGTTGAAAAATTTTCTGTCTCCTATTTCCATTTCGAGGCTGCAGCAAAGCTAGTTTGAGCCTCGAATGTACAGAAAGAGAATATCTAGCTCGAGATGTGTGATTTAAAGATTTCGCAAGATTGTGGGTGTCTAGTTTTGTGGGCTTTAGCCCACCCCTTTTCTCACACATTTTTTGGTTGAAAAATTTTCTGTCTCCTATTTCCGTTTCGAGGCTGCAGCTAAGCTAGTTTGCTCCTCGAATACACAGAAACAGAATATCTAGCTCGGAATGTGTGATTAAGAGATTTCGCAAGACTGTGGGTGTCTAGTTTTGTGGGCTATAGCCCACCCTTTTTCTCACACATTTTTTGGTTGAAAAATATTCTGTTTCCTATTTCCATTTCGAAGATGCAACTAAGCTAGTTTGCTCCTCGAATACACAGAAACAGAATATCTAGCTCGGAATGTGTGATTTAAAGATTTCGCAAGATTGTGGGTGTCTAGTTTTGTGGGCTATAGCCCACCCTTTTTCTCACACATTTTTTGGTTGAAAAATTTTCTGTCTCCTATTTCCGTTTCGAGGCTGCAGCAAAGCTAGTTTGCGCCTCGAATGCACAGAAAGAGAATATCTAGCTCGAGATGTGTGATTTAAAGATTTCGCAAGATTGTGGGTGTCTAGTTTTGTGGGCTATAGCCCACCCTTTTTCTCACACATTTTTTGGTTGAAAAATTTTCTGTCTCCTATTTCCGTTTCGAGGCTGTAGCTAAGCTAGTTTGCTCCTCGAATACACAGAAACAGAATATCTAGCTCGGAATGTGTGATTAAGAGATTTCGCAAGACTGTGGGTGTCTAGTTTTGTGGGCTTTAGCCCACCCTTTTTCTCACACATTTTTTGGTTGAAAAATTTTCTGTCTCCTATTTCCGTTTCGAGGCTGCAGCAAAGCTAGTTTGAGCCTCGAATGCACAGAAAGAGAATATCTAGCTCGAGATGTGTGACTAAGAGATTTCGCAAGACTGTGGGTGTCTAGTTTTGTGGGCTTTAGCCCACCCTTTTTCTCACACATTTTTTGGTTGAAAAATTTTCTGTCTCCTATTTCCATTTCGAGGCTGCAGCAAAGCTAGTTTGAGCCTCGAATGTACAGAAAGAGAATATCTAGCTCGAGATGTGTGATTTAAAGATTTCGCAAGATTGTGGGTGTCTAGTTTTGTGGGCTTTAGCCCACCCCTTTTCTCACACATTTTTTGGTTGAAAAATTTTCTGTCTCCTATTTCCGTTTCGAGGCTGCAGCTAAGCTAGTTTGCTCCTCGAATACACAGAAACAGAATATCTAGCTCGGAATGTGTGATTAAGAGATTTCGCAAGACTGTGGGTGTCTAGTTTTGTGGGCTATAGCCCACCCTTTTTCTCACACATTTTTTGGTTGAAAAATATTCTGTTTCCTATTTCCATTTCGAAGATGCAACTAAGCTAGTTTGCTCCTCGAATACACAGAAACAGAATATCTAGCTCGGAATGTGTGATTTAAAGATTTCGCAAGATTGTGGGTGTCTAGTTTTGTGGGCTATAGCCCACCCTTTTTCTCACACATTTTTTGGTTGAAAAATTTTCTGTCTCCTATTTCCGTTTCGAGGCTGCAGCAAAGCTAGTTTGCGCCTCGAATGCACAGAAAGAGAATATCTAGCTCGAGATGTGTGATTTAAAGATTTCGCAAGATTGTGGGTGTCTAGTTTTGTGGGCTATAGCCCACCCTTTTTCTCACACATTTTTTGGTTGAAAAATTTTCTGTCTCCTATTTCCGTTTCGAGGCTGTAGCTAAGCTAGTTTGCTCCTCGAATACACAGAAACAGAATATCTAGCTCGGAATGTGTGATTAAGAGATTTCGCAAGACTGTGGGTGTCTAGTTTTGTGGGCTTTAGCCCACCCTTTTTCTCACACATTTTTTGGTTGAAAAATTTTCTGTCTCCTATTTCCGTTTCGAGGCTGCAGCAAAGCTAGTTTGAGCCTCGAATGCACAGAAAGAGAATATCTAGCTCGAGATGTGTGATTTAAAGATTTCGCAAAATTGTGGGTGTCTAGTTTTGTGGGCTATAGCCCACCCTTTTTCTCACACGTTTTTTGGTTGAAAAATTTTCTGTCTCCTATTTCCGTTTCGAGGCTGCAGCAAAGCTAGTTTGCGCCTCGAATGTACAGAAAGAGAATATCTAGCTCGAGATGTGTGATTTAAAGATTTCGCAAGATTGTGGGTGTCTAGTTTTGTGGGCTTTAGCCCACCCCTTTTCTCACACATTTTTTGGTTGAAAAATTTTCTGTCTCCTATTTCCGTTTCGAGGCTGCAGCTAAGCTAGTTTGCTCCTCGAATACACAGAAACAGAATATCTAGCTCGGAATGTGTGATTAAGAGATTTCGCAAGACTGTGGGTGTCTAGTTTTGTGGGCTATAGCCCACCCTTTTTCTCACACATTTTTTGGTTGAAAAATATTCTGTTTCCTATTTCCATTTCGAAGATGCAACTAAGCTAGTTTGCTCCTCGAATACACAGAAACAGAATATCTAGCTCGGAATGTGTGATTTAAAGATTTCGCAAGATTGTGGGTGTCTAGTTTTGTGGGCTATAGCCCACCCTTTTTCTCACACATTTTTTGGTTGAAAAATTTTCTGTCTCCTATTTCCGTTTCGAGGCTGCAGCAAAGCTAGTTTGCGCCTCGAATGCACAGAAAGAGAATATCTAGCTCGAGATGTGTGATTTAAAGATTTCGCAAGATTGTGGGTGTCTAGTTTTGTGGGCTATAGCCCACCCTTTTTCTCACACATTTTTTGGTTGAAAAATTTTCTGTCTCCTATTTCCGTTTCGAGGCTGCAGCAAAGCTAGTTTGCGCCTCGAATACACAGAAACAGAATATGTAGCTCGGAATGTGTGATTAAGAGATTTCGCAAGACTGTGGGTGTCTAGTTTTGTGGGCTATAGCCCACCCTCTTTCTCACACATTGTTTGGTTGAAAAATTTTCTGTCTCCTATTTCCGTTTCGAGGCTGCAGCAAAGCTAGTTTGCGCCTCGAATGCACAGAAAGAGAATATCTAGCTCGAGATGTGTGATTTAAAGATTTCGCAAGATTGTGGGTGTCGAGTTTTGTGGGCTATAGCCCACCCTTTTTCTCACACATTTTTTGGTTGAAACATTTTCTGTCTCCTTTTTCCGTTTCGAAGCTGCAGCTAAGCTAGTTTGCTCCTCGAATACACAGAAACAGAATATCTAGCTCGGAATGTGTGATTTAAAGATTTCGCAAGATTGTGGGTGTCTAGTTTTGTGGGCTATAGCCCACCCTTTTTCTCACACATTTTTTGGTTGAAACATTTTCTGTCTCCTATTTCCGTTTCGAGGCTGCAGCTAAGCTAGTTTGCGCCTCGAATGCACAGAAAGAGAATATCTAGCTCGAGATGTGTGATTTAAAGATTTCGCAAGATTGTGGGTGTCTAGTTTTATGGGCTATAGCCCACCCTTTTTCTCACACATTTTTTGGCTGAAAAATTTTCTGTTTCCTATTCCCGTTTCGAGGCTGCAGCTTAGCTAGTTTGCGCCTCGAATATACAGAAACAGAATATATAGCTCTAGATGTGTGATTATAAGATTTAACAAGATTGTGGCTGTCTAGTTTTGTGGGCTATAGCCCACCCTTTTTCTCACACATTTTTTGGCTGAAAAATTTTCTGTTTCCTATTTCCATTTCGAGGCTGCAGCTAAGCTAGTTTGCGCCTCGAATACACAGAAACAGAATATCTAGCTCGAGATGTGTGATTTAAAGATTTCGCAAGATTTTGGGTGTCTAGTTTTGTGGGCTATAGCCCACCATTTTTCTCACACATTTTTTGGTTGAAAAATTTTCTGTCTCCTATTTCCGTTTCGAGGCTGCAGCAAAGCTAGTTTGCGCCTCGAATGCACAGAAAGAGAATATCTAGCTCGAGATGTGTGATTTAAAGATTTCGCAAGATTGTGGGTGTCTAGTTTTGTGGGCTATAGCCATCCCTTTTTCTCACACATTTTTTGGTTGAAAAATTTTCTGTCTCCTATTTCCGTTTCGAGGCTGCAGCTAAGCTTGTTTGCTCCTCGAATACACAGAAATAGAATATCTAGCTCTGAATGTGTGATTTAAAGATTTCGCAAGATTGTGGGTGTCTAGTTTTGTGGGCTATACACTGCCCTTTTTCTCACACATTTTTTGGTTGAATAATTGTCTTTTCCCTATCTGCATGTCGAGGCAGCAGCTAAGCTAGTTTGTGCTTTAAACGCACAGAAGCAGAACACCTGGATACGGTAGGTAAGCTTTCTTAAATTCTTGCACGAGTTGAGTTTTGATCCTTCGTAAAATAAGCCAAACAAACTGCTGAGAATGTCCTCGATTCATCGATTCGATTTTCTTCACTTATGACTGGATATGGTCTACTTGGTCGCGTATTGTCTAATAATGAAAACTGGGCTTCAAACTTTTCGATGGTACACCGATTGATCTAAGTACACAAAAAACATTCCTCGTAGAACGCTAATTTTCGTAATACAATTGTAGATGCTCTTCCGACCTAAGTTTTTCTGTGAAGAAATGTGAAACAATATTGAGCAAAAATACCATGACAGGTTAACACGATTCAAAATACTCATAGACAAAAAAGGAATGAATCGCCCTTTACCCTTTGTATCACCCAATATTAGAACAATCTACTTCATTTTCTTCATTTCAAAGGAGTTCCCAGGGAGCCACAAAGTGCCATCTGATAGTCAAAAGTTTGCATTTTCACTAAAGATCTGTGAAGTGCCAGTGCTAGGTGTCAAAAGCGTTGGACTTCAAAGATCAATCTGAGAATTCCCTCATTTTCAATCTCCCACAACTCTATTACTCAGTTAACAAACAAAACATTTACCAGCTAACAAATTAAAGATAGCTTGCCTTTTTTCCATCCAGTAGAACCCACTGTATCCACTCCACAGTTGAAGAGAGCAGTCGTGCCTAATGCAATCTACAAGACCATAAATTTACCAACCAACCAACCACCCCCCAACCACTCGTAGGTATAGTATGTATCCTTTCTAGCATAAGGAAAACATAAAATACCGCATTCTGCGTACTTGGTACTATATTTACATCGAAAACATACATTTATAAATGAATGCCACTTAAGTTATGAAAATTCCTGGAAACGAACAAGCTTCGGGGGGTTGTTACTGTCGTCGGTGCTAGTGGGGGTTGCTTTTTGGGGATCCTTTTCTTTTTTGCTTCTTCTATCTTTCGAATGATATGTGCGAGGGGGTTATTTCCCTTTTTTTTCATTCTGTTTTTGTCTTACGTTATCTCCTGTTGAGGGCTTTCGTAATCTTGGTCTTGTTTTTTTTTGTTCCACCAATTTTCTATATCTACATCCGACTGTGCTGAATCGGCCTTGCTTGCTTAACCTCTTGGTGTATGAAGCAGTTGTGAATTTCGGAAATAAATGCCATTTTCATTCGTTTTGACTGTGTGTGCAGCCTTTTCGCTAAACAGGAAATGGAATAAACAATGTACGTACGTGTAGGTAGGGAAAGAACTTGGTCCTGCCGGTGCCCCTCTCCTACGCGCGCCGAAGAAGAAGCCGACATTACTTTAGTAGCACAGCATTAAGTAGGCATATTAAAGTATCTTATTATTATAAACACAAGCGGAGCACTGCCGGTGGAATATTAGATATCCGAGAGTCCTTAATGTTCCTGTTCATGTACTCATGGCATTTGAGCACATACTACACACACACACACATACGGGAGAATCAAACAAGAGATGGGTAATATCCGGCGCTCATTCTATCCGGCAGTAATGCGAACAGGGTGGCTTGCCGGGAGGATGGTTAATTTAAAATTTAATGTTGTAATTTTTGTGTCACACATGAGGTAATAATCACATGACACATTGTTATGTTGATTTTATGGATCTCCGGGTGCAGCACGAAACAAAGTGATGGCGTTTAAAATTTTAAATTAAAAAAAAGAAAGCGTGAACTCGTTTAAATGTTCCTTTCCTGCACATGATGGTGGATTGTGTAAATGTCCTTTTGATCTACTGATTTGCGAGCGAGACACTTAAAGTGCTTATTGTAATTATTTTTAATTTTTAATTTTTGGTTGAAAGGAGTTGTTTGTCTTTTGAGCGGGTTCCAGCGCTTTATGTTTTTTTAAAAGTAAAAGTAGGTCTTCGGTATGAGTCTAAACAAATGGCTACCAAGCTCGGCAAAATACAGAAAAATGGCTTGAGATCACTATAAACGTTTGACAAAGAGACTAAAAATTGATAAAATTTGGCTAGAATGAGTATACCTACATGAGAATACCTACATATCTTCTGCATGGGAAGTACTAAGCCAGGTATATACCTTAAATTATGCATTTGTCCAAAAAAAAAAATATATAGAAAAACCGCATCGTTTGATACTCTGTCCTCTTTCCTTTGAAGTCCTTATAAAGTAAGTGTGTCCATACGATATTTTTTGTCGAAATACAATCATGTCTTCGAATCTTTGTTGGTATTTCATACAAAATTTTATCAAATTCGGTTTTCTGATAAAAATGCTCGGCAAAAGTGGGCGTGACCTAAACTTATGCATGGATGAGGGTATAACAACACAAAAAATCAGACGCTATATAGTACATATGTCGACATGATGATAAATTCCCCAAGCTATCGTTAGTAGTTATTCTTTAAGAGAATTGGTGTTAATAAAGTGTCTAAGTTAGTCTTTGCCTGAAGCAAGGATAGTTACCCAACCCAAGGAAGGTACCTTATGTTATCCTTATTTCTATCAAATGGTGAAGTTTATATTTCAATAGCTATTGTCAAGTTGTACCTCCTACTATCCTTGAAAAGGTTGAGTCTTGTGTGGATTGGAAATCAATATAAATATAAGCCACTATCCTGCAGAGATAGTAATGAGACTGTACAGACAGAGTTGGGATCAACCGGCCTTTTGAGACTGATGCCATAAGCTCGACATTCGGACATTCGGAGAGTTCGGAAAAGAATTAAGTGTTAGTGAAAGGAGATTGCATTTTGGTCAATGATTTAATTCAGTTCGTCAACCATACTCCATGGATCTCTAGCAAAAAAAACTATTTGAAGGCAATTGCCTGGAGAAGTTGCACTTCGATACTTCTTTGGAAGCGAGGCCAAAGAGCATGAAGGCTTTTAAGGCTGAGTGACTTGACTTACACTCTGCGGATACGTGTCTGTTGGACTTTTTGGTATTAGGCGTTGGTAGCATTTTTATGGCCACTATAGCTAAAGCAATGGCAATAGCACAGAGCTAGCTGTGGAAAAGGATTTATTGATCCAACAGATAGGTCTTTAAGTTACGTACTTAGTCACGTGAGTGGAAGGGATCCACAGGGCTATACTCAGGTCAATTAAGACTTGTGGGTATCTGGCTCGGTGACTATCTAGGGCACCATCTATCTGTGACTAGTTTTAACTGATTTTTAATGCATCGTGCTTAGTTCCTGTATGAACATTTCAAATTAGTCTGTGTACTGTCGATACAATTTAACTGAAATTTTTATGATAAAATTGATTTTTTAAACATCCAACATACGAGTACATCACATGGAATAATCACGCCAAATTGACTACATTTATTGCCATAAAGCAAATGTTTTCAACAACCAATTGAGCAATTTGCATACTAATGACAGAGGGAGTGTCGTCGTTGTCGCAATTTAAAGCCCAATACCATCAAGAGAGCTTCAAATTCATTCAAATATATTTTAAATTTGTTTGCAATTTAAATGGGTTATTAACGTCCTTTCATGCAGATAACATTGAGCGATTTTCCAGTTGACCACCCTAACATAGAAAATAGATTTATTAGTATATCCTTTTTTTTTTCTGTTGTTGCTTTGCCATTGGGAAGGTTATTTATTGAGGTGTGAAATCGTAAACACAAGGATTAAACGATTTATTAATGCTAGCATTCATCCAAAGTACAACAGAGTATTGATTGAGTAGATATTGCTGTATAAGCACTAAGTAGTGGCTATTCTCCATATCTATGGCAAAATTTTAAAATACACATTTTTGGATGCACAAATGGGTTATTAGTGTTAATCCTTTAACTGTGTGTATTTCAGTAGGTGGATCTAAAATTTTTGTTATTAATTTTTAAACCCGTGATGCTGATTACATTTGAAGAAGGCTCGGGGAATGGTGGGTAAAGGTTAACATTGGAGTTGAATTAGGTAGACATTCAGTCTGATACTCTAGAGCTTAAGGTCCTTGTCATGCAATGGTTCAAGTGCAAGCGAAGTCAGGAATACCTTCGCTCATGAAGAAATAGATTCGGTAAAGAGTGCCACGTAGAAATACCATATAAAGAATCAAGCCTTGAAACAAGGTCCCAAAGACTCAAGAAAATTAATGCTTCGCATCCTCCCAGGTCTCCGCATCCTCTCAGCTCAAGACGGAAAACTAGGCAACGGACTACAAATAGGCTCTTTAAAATATTTAAGTAAACCTAGTCACCGAATGGTAGATGTATTTAAGAAGCATTACCAGTAGCTATTTAATGGGCTTCATGTAGAGAGAGTGATAATACAAGAGAGTCCACATTCAGTCCCTCCTCCCAGCTTTGAAGAGGGCTCAGCTATTAAGAAGCTGAAAAGCAATAAAGCCACAGGCTCTGACCTGGCCTATGAGATTACTTTTTCAAATATGGTGGTGATGTGTTGGTAGGATGATTGAACCAAATCCTCAACCAAGAATGAGTATATAAAGCCCTGCGCCATGACATTAGCTCTGTATGCTTCATCTCCAAGAAAGGCGGTCATATGTCTTGTAATGTCAGGCATATCGCTCTTAATGTTGCATACAAGATCCTGACCAATCTACTGTGACCACATGTGAAGTCTTTCTGCAACACACTATCAGATACCAACCAATATCGGTTTGTGGACTATATTGATTCAGCCACATTATTCAAATGAATCACAGTGCTTCTGTGAACCGAAAACCGGATATGGCAGAATTCATTATGTGACGGACTGGAAAACAGAATGCGTCTGACCAAAGGGGATAAAAAACGGTGTTCTATCACGATAAACCTCTTTACGACTCGAGGTCCTTGCAAGTGGGAAAGTAAGAAACTCGGAGAACCCTGAGGTAATCTAAGTAAAGATGATGTCATCGATGCCATAGGCGTATCTTGTGTAAGCAGATACTGTGTCATACTTTACCGATAGTTTTTGAGATAGTCATCCTGTTTGGCATTCATTTTGATGGAAGTCACGAGGTTTTCCGTGCGATTTCCCACAAGAAGTGATCTCTGATGTAAATGGTATTATGACTTTCGCCAGGTTTTTGTGGGGTTTGACTAAAAGGTTTATCCAGGGGAGAAGAAAAACTCCTTAAAATAAAGGAATGTGTAAAATTTGAATCTCCAGTAGTAGCTCTATCGGGATGTCCGCTGCTCCACGTCCAGGTCTGCAAATGACACATGATTGCATGATTAATTTCAGGCTTAAGCTGTCAATTTTTGGAAGTAAATGGCTGGACAGGCTTGTGATTTGAGATGCTGATTGGAAAAAGGAGTCTGTTCTCATTAGTTTTCGTAGTTTGAGTGGCTGCTAATAGAGATAATCATATCAAAGCAAATTTTGGCCAGTGGCAACGAATACTACCTATGATTGGCTAACAGAGTATCAAGAAGTTGAGGTTTCCGTGGTTCCAAATGAGCTACGATTTCTTAAAGCAGTTTTACCTTAAAAATTGTTGTCTTAGATGCTTGTTCAGGAACAATGTTTTTACCTTAAACACAGTAACAAGGTATGGAATCAAATACCTGCAAAAGGCAAGACTCATTTCCAAATGAATAATGTTTCCTGTACCTAGGACCGATTATCCAGACTGTCTGCTAAACCATCCGCCCACCATCATTAACCTCTTCCATAAGAGCCCTTACCTCAACAGAATCTATTGTGGCACGTTCACCGGTCTAACGAAAATGAATTTATTACACCGCTCGCTTTCCTAATGACTTAAAGCAAGGACGCTTGTTTCCTTTTAATTTAAAATAATCATAAATTTAGACATTCATTTCGTTTCCGTATAAATTTCCACCCCGAACGTGTATCCAAGTGTACAGAGGCTGTGTGCGCCGAACGACGACGTATCATTTGTTGGAGCACGTCCTGTTAATACTCCTAAATCACATGAAGGATACTTTTGGTATACAAACGAAGTTACCAAGTACAAAACTGTTTCCATGGACGTGTGTGTGCACAACTCTCTCTCTATCTACTTACAGCATAAAATATGGCAGTCTAGCAGGTCTGATTGTAACCAAAAAAAAGAAAAAAGGAGGAAAGACGACGAGAAAAAGATGAATGCGACTTCAAGGTCTACCGGGAGAACTTTGACTCCACGATCAAGGCAGCAATTTTCACCTTAGCTCCCTGCCATAAACATACATATTGGAACAGATACAGATATGGCAAAGGCAAGGCCAAGTGCAGTCAAGAGACTACCTATCTAGTCTGTGTATCTCTGTGGCTGAACAAAAACACACACAGAGAGCGAGCGAGAAAAAGAGAGACAAATCCGCTTCAGGCAATTGGAGAAGCACTCGAATGAAAATCGATAAAATGCCTGGTTAAGGGCACAAAAATTTAGTTTTATCATTTGCCAGATACATAGATACTGGGCTTGTGTACACAGTGAGCAGTGCCAGTCTACGCTATTTAAATGCTAAACCGACTGACTGCCTCCATTACTGTCTGCCTGCCAGTCAAACTGCACATTAACGTGCTACACTCCGAAATGTTGATATTTCTATCCCGAAAAACAAACGGAAACCGGAAAAGGGATGCTCTTTGCTTTTGTACGATGATGCCGATGATGCTTCAGGGGGTTGATGAATGAAAATGGATGAATATACGTTTGCTATTTGCTTTCGCGCGAGTCCATCTCTTCCCCTTTTTCTTTCTCTCTCTCCTCTCCTCTTTCCACAGAGCAAAGCACAGAGAATATTTAAGTTGCGTTTGTTTTGCTTTAATGAAGTCGTAATGCGCTTCACATGGTTGTTCTAGGGTAATTAGTTCCCTTCTTTTGCAATTCATTCCACACACCCGCACCATAGTCTCTTTTAAATGCAAATTCGTTCAAAAAAAAAACCGTCGTTTGTATCTATGAGTCATTCGCAGGATGTGCGAGAAGTTTTTTTTTTTTGCGTCTTCTTTGTCATGAAATAAAATAAATTGTAATACCATCCCGGAGATGTGTATAAAAAAAATCCTCCACTTACCTTGAGAAAAAATAGTCCTCCTGCCGGCAAAGTTATCCTATGTGAGCCTGGCAGAATTTTCAGTGGGACACCGTCCTTAAACCATTGAATTGTTGGCGTAGGTGATCCTTCGGCCTTGCAGTTGAGTGTGGCTGGCTCATGCCGTGGTACGGTCGTATCTATAGGATGTTCTGTAATCCTAGGTGGATGTGAACCTGCAACCAAATACAAGGGAAGAGCACCATTTTATAACGGATGAGAATAAAATAAAAGTGTTTTAATTGAAAATGTGTACGGAAAGGAAGAGAATACCTATACACACACACACTATAGGTATACAAATATACGGAGAGCGTCTAAGTGGAAAATGAAAATGAAGCCGACGGCACGGGGAAAAATTCGAAAGCGTTTTAACTTAATTTATTTACTTCAATTAATTTAAATGCATTTCATGTTGCAGGACGATAGTGATGATGAGTTTAGAAATATTTTAGGGATTCAAGTTAGTTTTTTTCTTCTATAGATACACAGAGTAGTACAGTGGGTGCATGTGTGGACGGTGGAATGGCTAAGGCAAACATTGAGTGAAATTGTTTGCTTTGATGATGGATTGTAGCTGGTTATTGGCTAATTCTGTTAAAGTGATTTAATGGAGTTTACTTTAATATTCCTGGTACTTTTTTTGAATTCGAAAAAAAGGATTTATTTGCACTGTAATGGATCATATTTGTTTAGAACCGAGTTATAGATTCAAATTACATTAGGTTTCGTGAATGCGAATATCTATTTTATTTAGATTGCAATGCACAAGTCAAAGTGCAATATATTCTAGTACCAACTCTACACCTGCATATATGGTAAATATTTCATGGAATTGTTGACCTTTATAAAAGAGCTTTGGTTGGCGATAGACGTAGTTCCTAGATTCAAGTCCCAATCGAGAAGGCAAACATGTACTTAGAGAAAATATTGAAAAAAAACCTTATGATCCTTTTCTTTGCATTCTTTGTCATGCAAATATCTAGAAATATCAGCATCAATTTTGTTCCCTGAAACCTATGTATCTTCCATGGTACTTGAGCTAGCCCCGAGAAATGGCTTGGCTTGGAGTCAGTGCCAGTGTCTTCTCAGAGGACTAAGGCATTCAATTCTCCCGAAATCAATGCCATTTGTGAAGCAGTTGGTGGTTAATTACTCCATTAAGCATCGCATATTGTCATATAGATCGACAGTCAAGCGCCCATCAAATCTCTCGCATCCAGCATTCCGAGATCTGCAGTGAAAGGCTATCTGGTACTAGGTGACTGTGACATACCGGGGAATTGTGAAGCTGAAGCATTGTACAGCTCCTCTAGTTTAGATAGAATAAGCGTCACCGACATCGAGATGCGTCTTATGCGACGTCTTATGCTAACGCAGTAAGGGGTGATCATCAAATCATTGGCATCATCTTGACCAATGCAAGACCGCTAGACTGCTCTCGTCAACCTTATACGAAAACAGGACTATCGGACTCCTAAATCACAAGATAGGAACCTTTTTTAGTGTAATTAACACCGCAACCGGATACTGTGCTATAGGACGACATGCGGTGGTATTTAGAAATGCCGCATAGAATACTTTGACTTTTAAAAACAAATATTCATTGGTTTGGGTAGGTGTGTATTGCAGCATTTATCAGGCGCAATTTCAGTCAGAATCTAACGCCATTTTAGTTTCTTTTCTGAATCTATGTGATTCTGTGGGTAGTTATGAGTCTTAGGCGGAATCGAGATGGACCTCGATTAAACCCGGAGATTTTGGAGTTGAATTTGCAAACAATTTCAGCGCATTAAACTTGACTATCTAATATATTCTTAAAGCCTTGGAATAGATTCAGTAGATAGTCTTTATTTATATCCTAACATGCATACTTGTACTACGAAGACAGCTTTCCACAAACTAGCCGAATAGTTGACGAAATTATTTGCACACTGGCCACGTTCTATGTATTTACAGTACTGTCTGTGCTTACACTAGATCTAGATCCAAAAGTGCTAACTCCACTCCCACTCTCCCCTTTTATGCTGATATCACGAAAGTGCGTCACTAGCTGTAGAGAACAAAATTAAACTGATGGTCTTTACCACAAAAGGTAAGCCTAGTACGATGAGTAAAAAAAGGAATTAAACTTTAGGTAAGTACAGTAAACTTTGACTAAAGAGAGTCTTACTAATATACGCCAGGTAAGTGGGTTCCATTGGTAATTTAAAAAACACCTCCCTTTGTCCTACCATCCCTTATCCCACCACTTTTTATAACCTTAACTCAGAAGCAAGAAAGGATTTTGCCTTTAAATGACTCTTTGCTGAACATGGTAAGGGGACTTTTGGTCCTATCTGTAGTAGAAATATTTCATATTGCGTTTACTTTTCAAACTGTAGTCTATGTCATAGAATTATGTGCTTAAAGTGTTTGTCTTAAACCTTCAAAGAGTAAACATTAAGATTTTGGCTAGTAGTTAAGTGATCTTGGGCATTTGGGATTGTTTGAACAACTTAACTTAGTTAGATTCTTACAAAACTGAATCCTTGAAAACAGGGACGAACATTTGAATCGACGGTAACTAAAATTTGGTGCACTAGGTCCATGGGATCAGGACGTAGCTTCTCACAACTACTTGTTTACACAAATGGAAGAGGCCTACAGTTTAAGAAGCTTTCTCATGATAGATTTACTCTCGGATGTTTATCAGAGTCTTGGGAGTGGTGGGGCCGTGAAAAAGTTTTTAGGTGTTGTCTGAGGATCCATTCACGAACCTCTCACCCCGTAGTTCAACGAACTAACTACTTGAGCCGCGGTGATGGTAGTAGTAGTTTTGATAGAGACTACTTATTGAATTATTTATTCGGGACTCTAGTTAGCATGGAAACTATTATGGCAGGGACATATTGTTGAACCAAATATTACTCAACTTGAACCAAAGGAAGTGCTTACTTGTACAGTGATATGCAAAGAAAAGGTGGATTAGATCAAAGGGTAAATGGAAGGACAGAAGTACTCTCTACCTTACAGAATAGACGTTAGTCGTTAGTCAATTCCACTACTAAATGATAGTTTGGAACTTGAACCTTCGATCCAGACAACAAATAAGTATTAAATAATATATTACGTATACGTCACCGAATTCGGTAGATACATTCGGCTTTAAAATTAAGTGGACTGCTGAAAAATTAAATAAACTCAAACACAGTTGCTTTCAAAAACATATTTTATTTACCTAATGCTAATAAGGTTTCAAAATATTTTTAATAGAAACTGTGCTAAAGTTTGATATATATTAGGATGTACTCAAAGGTATTCGTATTAGCTCTTACTCCTTGTGTAGGAAAAACAAAAATGTTACGTATACGCCACCAAACTATGTACTTTTAGTATGCGTGTGTGAAAGGACCAAATTTGCTAATGGTCTTTTCCATATTCCGGGAATTTAAATTTAAACCAAGATAGCACAGACAATATCGTTCTCAGCGAAAACTGCACTTGCCAAGGTCCCGGCACCAATGGCTCTGATAGTGGGATTATCTAGTAGATCCTCTTCGGGGATAAAGGCTCCTACTCCAGATAGCCCTTTTCTCTAGTTTATACTATTGTGTTTTTTTTTACATTCAGAAGGACAACGAAATGAAAGAGCCTTTGAGCTCCTACTTCATTGCAGCATGCTTTTAACCAGAACACACTAAACAAGATGATCATTTCGCGTACCGCCTATTTCTCTAATTGGTTTAAGGCCATTCAATTTTTAAAAAAATAAAAGGTTACTGTTTCCCTTCACTTAAAATGTTCTCGTTATGTTGACTTCATTACATTAAGCCGCAAATGTCCTTTTTTTTTGTATACATGCCACTTAATTTAGATAAGCTTCATCGGATTCCCACCCAAGAAAACAATAAAAAAAAGGACAAAACCAAAGCAAAAGCAATTCCATTTCATTCACCCAGCAAACAGAGTCCACATCCAACAGAGTTCCTCTTAAAAAACCCATTATCATCTATTGACATCTGTCAGTTTGCAATTAAGTAAGTGAAAATACTATAGAATAGGCATATACGTATTTCATTAAATTTAATTGAAATTTAGCCCCGAAACCTCGACACTCAGGCAAACAAATACAGAACACAGAACACAGAAAACAGAAAACAGAAAACAGAAAACAGAACAGAAACATAAACAAACATCAAAGCGTCGTAGTCGAACAAAGTTTAAGTATTATAGAACAGAACCTACACACAGGCACACTGGCAGTAAACAACAATCTGTCAGAGATACAAGTTATCTCATTTATCTGTCGCCTCAGATTCCGGATACCCTAATAAAATTTTCCCATCAAAGCTTTTGACTTTAATTAAGGTCGGGAAAACAGTCCCACAACAGAGAGCCTCGCCTTCTGCTCTTACTACGGGAAACAAACACAGGCCCGTGCCACCAGAACCAACCCTATTCGTACTCAACTTGTCAAATTGGTTTCCTTCAATATTCATCTCTATCTGGGTGTGTGTGTGTGCGGGTATGCGAAGCGATAAAATCATAAACTTTCATTTCGGGATCAATAGTCAGTCATAGGACGACTCTCTGGTGCATCATCCCCCATCCAACCCCCAGTCCGGGGTTTAATTAAATTAATTCGACGTTTTGCCTCACCGCCCCACCACGAGTAAAGTGTTTTTCTCAACCTTATTTCTGTAAATTAAAACCTACGACCGAGTCTACGGGCTCGAGGATAGTTTATGATGGCATTGAGACTGCTGCCGCAGCAGCCTCCCGGATTCCTTGTTTTCAAGGACTCTCCTTGCGTGTATCATATCATTATGATTTCCCCAGATGCCGGAAGAAGAAGCAGAAGTTTTGTCTGTACATTCGCCTGATTTTGCTGTGCTTGAGTGTTGGAAAGAACGATCCCAAGCCGTCGTCGCCGCCGCCGCCGCTGCCGTTGCCATTGCCAATGCCATTGCCGCCTCCTCAAAGTGCGCCCGTCGCGGAAATGTTTCTAATTAAAAACTTTTTATTTGCATAGAACTTGTATGGGCGGCTGCTCTAAATGTGAGAATTGGATTGGATTCACCGCTGGCGGAGGAGGATGGAACAGTTTTACTTGGTTTTTTTGTTTATCAAGAATTTATCACCCATATCTGGAGGAGAGCGTTTCGCGTGCTAGATATTGCCTCCAGCTGGGCCCAAGCCCTGCCCTCCGTCCGCAAAAGACTTAGACGATGCGATGGAACGTTAAACATTGTTCTGCGGTTAGGCTGATTATTTATTGGTAACAGTGAAAAGCTTAATGTTTTTTGCGGTGTATTCTCAATCAAATTTATTGCCAGTTTTTGAAAGAGCAACCCAGGACGAAGTTTATTCCGGAAATGAATGGCTTTTGCGTGTGACATTATGATGGTGGCACGCTCTCGATGGGGTTGATGCGTGTTGGGAAATGTGTTGCAACATTTTATGTTAATGAAGCTCTTTTGTAAATGTATACCCATACAGTCAAAGGAATATTAAATGGGTTAATTCAGGCTGCGTTTGGGGAATTTCCTGTTCGTCATACAAAATTTATATCCTTTTTTGTTGATTGTTATTTAGAAATCTCTGTTTACTGAAAATCCGACCTTAACCTGCTGTGTTTGTCACACTAAAGGTATAGGATTCATGCTCAGTAGAACCTTGCCATTTTAGAGTTTCATGGACACCATCCATTCAGCTGTCAGGAGAGAATGGTATTCGCTTTTAAATATGACGCAGATGCACACCACACAACGAGGAATACTCGCACTATGGCTGGCTGTATTCAAAGAAGTGACTCATTAAATTTTTATGAATTTGACGCACCTTTGGTATTCGAGTCATTTATGGACGTGACAACAGGATTATGGTTGGATTCAACTGCGTCATACCACCACACCACACAAAGATCCATGAATTATAATTGAAATTAAGGACGCAGCAGAAGCTTTGTGGGAGGTTTTATATAAGAGCTTAGGATTAACTTAATAAGGATACACCAACACATTTCCAAAATATGGTTTGGAGGAAAGTGTGCCAAATGAATGGAACCTCAGCATCGTTTGGCCGATCCACAAAGAAAAACACCCTCTAAACTGTGCCAACTATACAGGCATTAATCTCAACGTTAACCAATGAGCTAATTTGCCCCTATTAGTGCGGTTTTAGAACAGGTAAATCCACATCCTATCAAATATTCTCCAAAAACGACCTTGAAGTCCAAATCCACTATCCTCACCATCGATATAAAAGTCATGTATGACAGAATTTTTAGAAACAAGCTATACAGAGCTATGACTAGTTTTGCTATTACTGTTGAACTCATCAGACGACGATTGGGAACGCTCACTGGTTCATAAAAAATATCGGAAACAGTCTTACCAAAGCCATTGATGTAAAAAAATTATTCAGAAGCGGTGATTCTTGAGAAATTTGTGCGAAACTCACAAGCCAACACTTTAACCAATTATTTGCAAACGCTGATGACATTTGCATCATGCGCAAGACACATTGAGTTCTCCTTTATACATCGGTCATTGGTTTTCATTTATTGGAACAGAAGCGACTAAAATGGGTTTATCGCTGCACTATAGACTTTGACAACAACAACAGTTTGGAAATCAAAAAGGAGTAACACTTGACAGCTACATATTTCTTTGGCCTTAGAAGGCAATTGAGGACTAAGGAGACTCTATATAAAATCATCATCATCCCAATCCTACTCTACAGCATAAACGTTAACAAAGACGGATGAGAAAATATCCTTGCATTCAAAACAGCAAAGTCCTTCGGATGAACTTTGATCATGTTCGGGTTAACGTGTTTGGAGCAAGAGGTGTCTAGAAGATGGGCAATGACATCGATCCAGAAAACACAGAAAAGTTACTCATCTAATTTGGCTAGAGCATGTAGAGCGAACAGACGCCAACGCTTCGCCCAGACGTGAAAGAGGACCTCAACCAACTGGGAGTGCGCAACTGAAGGCAGTGGGTAGACTCCAAGCTACTTCAACCAAAAAATGTGTGAGAAAAAGGGTGGTGTATAGCCCACGGAACTAGACACCCACAATCGTGTGAAATCTTTTAATCACATGTCTCGATCTAGATATTCTGTGTCTATCTTTTCGAGGCACAAGCTAGCTTAGCTGCAGCTTCGAAATGGAAATAGGACACAGAAAATTTTTCAACCAAAAAATGTGTGAGAAAAAAGGTTGGCTATAGCCCACAAAACTAGACACCCACAATCTTGTGAAATCTTTTAATCACACATCTCGATCTAGATATTCTGTTTCTGTGAATTCGAGGCGCAAACTAGCTTAGCTGCTGCCTCGAAATGGAAATAGGACACAGAAAATTTTTCAACCAAAAAATGTGTGAGAAAAAAGGTGGGCTATAGCCCACAAAACTAGACACCCACAATCTTGTGAAATCTTTAAATCACACTTCTTGAGCTAGATATTCTGTTTCTGTGAATTCGAGGCGCAAACTAGCTTAGCTGCTGCCTCGAAACGGAAATAGGAGACAGAAGATTTTTCAACCAAAAAATGTGTGAGAAAAAGGGTGGGCTATAGCCCACAAAACCAGACACCCACAGTCTTGCGAAATCTTTAAATCACACATCTCGAGCTAGATATTCTGTTTCTGTGAATTCGAGACGCAAACTAGCTTAGTTGCAGCTTCGAAATGGAAATAGGACACAGAAAATTTTTCAACCAAAAAATGTGTGAGAAAAAAGGTTGGCTATAGCCCACAAAACTAGACACCCACAATCTTGTGAAATCTTTTAATCACACATCTCGATCTAGATATTCTGTTTCTGTGAATTCGAGGCGCAAACTAGCTTAGCTGCTGCCTCGAAATGGAAATAGGACACAGAAAATTTTTCAACCAAAAAATGTGTGAGAAAAAAGGTGGGCTATAGCCCACAAAACTAGACACCCACAATCTTGTGAAATCTTTAAATCACACTTCTTGAGCTAGATATTCTGTTTCTGTGAATTCGAGGCGCATACTAGCTTAGCTGCTGCCTCGAAACGGAAATAGGAGACAGAAAATTTTTCAACCAAAAAATGTGTGAGAAAAAGGGTGGGCTATAGCCCACAAAACCAGACACCCACAGTCTTGCGAAATCTTTAAATCACACATCTCGAGCTAGATATTCTGTTTCTGTGAATTCGAGGCGCAAACTAGCTTAGTTGCAGCCTCGAAATGGAAATAGGACACAGAAATTTTTTCAACCAAAAAATGTGTGAGAAAAAAGGTGGGCTACAGCCCACAAAACTAGACACCCACAATCTTGTGAAATCTTTAAATCACACTTCTCGAGCTAGATATTCTGTTTCTATCGTTTCGAGGCGCAAACTAGCTTAGCTGCAGCCTCGAAACCGAAATAGGACACAGAAAATTTTTCAACAAAAAAATGTGTGAGAAAAAAGGTGGGCTATAGCCCACAAAACTAGACACCCACAATCTTGTGAAATCTTTAAATCACACTTCTCGAGCTAGATATTCTGTTTCTATCGTTTCGAGGCGCAAACTATCTAAGCTGCAGCCTCGAAACCGAAATAGGACACAGAAAATTTTTCAACCAAAAAATGTGTGAGAAAAAAGGTGGGCTATAGCCCACAAAACTAGACACCCACAATCTTGTGAAATCTTTAAATCACACTTCTCGAGCTAGATATTCTGTTTCTGTGAATTCGAGGCGCAAACTAGCTTAGCTGCTGACTCGAAACGGAAATTGGAGACAGAAAATTGTTCAACCAAAAAATGTGTGAGAAAAAAGGTGGGCTATAGCCCACAAAACTAGACACCCACAATCTTGTGAAATCTTTAAATCACACTTCTCGAGCTAGATATTCTGTTTCTATCGTTTCGAGGCGCAAACTAGCTTAGCTGCAGCCTCGAAACCGAAATAGGACACAGAAAATTTTTCAACCAAAAAATGTGTGAGAAAAAAGGTGGGTATAGCCCACAAAACTAGACACCCACAATCTTGTGAAATCTTTAAATCACACTTCTCGAGCTAGATATTCTGTTTCTATCGTTTCGAGGCGCAAACTAGCTTAGCTGCAGCCTCGAAACCGAAATAGGACACAGAAAATTTTTCAACCAAAAAATGTGTGAGAAAAAAGGTGGGCTATAGCCCACAAAACTAGACACCCACAATCTTGTGAAATCTTTAAATCACACTTCTCGAGCTAGATATTCTGTTTCTGTGAATTCGAGGCGCAAACTAGCTTAGCTGCTGCCTCGAAACGGAAATTGGAGACAGAAAATTGTTCTACCAAAAAATGTGTGAGAAAAAAGGTGGGCTATAGCCCACAAAACTAGACACCCACAATCTTGTGAAATCTTTAAATCACACTTCTCGAGCTAGATATTCTGTTTCTGTGAATTCGAGGCGCAAACTAGCTAAGTTGCTGCCTCGAAACGGAAATTGGAGACAGAAAATTGTTCTACCAAAAAATGTGTGAGAAAAAAGGTGGGCTATAGCCCACAAAACTAGACACCCACAATCTTGTGAAATCTTTAAATCACACTTCTCGAGCTAGATATTCTGTTTCTGTGAATTCGAGGCGCAAACTAGCTTAGCTGCTGCCTCGAAACGGAAATTGGAGACAGAAAATTGTTCAACCAAAAAATGTGTGAGAAAAAAGGTGGGCTAAAGCCCACAAAACTAGACACCCACAATCTTGTGAAATCTTTAAATCACACTTCTCGAGCTAGATATTCTGTTTCTGTGAATTCGAGGCGCAAACTGGCTTAGCTGCAGCTTCGAAATGGAAATAGGACACAGAAAATTTTTCAACCAAAAAATGTGTGAGAATAAGGCCCACAAAACCAGACTCCCACAATCTTGTGAAATCTTTTAATCACACATCTCGATCTAGATATTCTGTTTCTATCGTTTCGAGGCGCAAACTAGCTTAGCTGCAGCCTCGAAACCGAAATAGGACACAGAAAATTTTTCAACCAAAAATTGTGTGAGAAAAAGGGTGGTGTATAGCCCACAAAACTAGACACTAACAGTCTTGCGAAATCTTTTAAATCACATATCTCGAGCTAGATATTCTCTTTCTGTGCATTCGAGGCGCAAACTAGCTTTGCTGCAGCCTCGAAGCGGAAATAGGACACAGAAAATTTTTCAACCAAATAATGTGTGAGAAAAAAGGTTGGCTATAGCCCACAAAACTAGACACCCACAATCTTGTGAAATCTTTAAATCACACTTCTCGAGCTAGATATTCTGTTTCTGTGAATTCGAGGCACAAACTGCCTTAGCTGCAGACTCGAAACGGAAATAGGAGACAGAAAATTTTTCAACCAAAAAATGTGTGAGAAAAATGGTGGGCTTACAGCCCATAAAACTAGACACCCACAATCTTGTGAAATCTTTAAATCACACTTCTCGAGCTAGATATTCTGTTTCTATCGTTTCGAGGCGCAAACTAGCTTAGCTGCAGCCTCGAAACCGAAATAGGACACAGAAAATTTTTCAACAAAAAAATGTGTGAGAAAAAAGGTGGGCTATAGCCCACAAAACTAGACACCCACAATCTTGTGAAATCTTTAAATCACACTTCTCGAGCTAGATATTCTGTTTCTATCGTTTCGAGGCGCAAACTAGCTTAGCTGCAGCCTCGAAACCGAAATAGGACACAGAAAATTTTTCAACCAAAAAATGTGTGAGAAAAAAGGTGGGCTATAGCCCACAAAACTAGACACCCACAATCTTGTGAAATCTTTAAATCACACTTCTCGAGCTAGATATTCTGTTTCTATCGTTTCGAGGCGCAAACTAGCTTAGCTGCAGCCTCGAAACCGAAATAGGACACAGAAAATTTTTCAACCAAAAAATGTGTGAGAAAAAAGGTGGGCTATAGCCCACAAAACTAGACACCAACAATCTTGTGAAATCTTTAAATCACACTTCTCGAGCTAGATATTCTGTTTCTGTGAATTCGAGGCGCAAACTAGCTTAGCTGCTGCCTCGAAACGGAAATTGGAGACAGAAAATTGTTCTACCAAAAAATGTGTGAGAAAAAAGGTGGGCTATAGCCCACAAAACTAGACACCCACAATCTTGTGAAATCTTTAAATCACACTTCTCGAGCTAGATATTCTGTTTCTGTGAATTCGAGGCGCAAACTAGCTTAGCTGCTGCCTCGAAACGGAAATTGGAGACAGAAAATTGTTCAACCAAAAAATGTGTGAGAAAAAAGGTGGGCTATAGCCCACAAAACTAGACACCCACAATCTTGTGAAATCTTTAAATCACACTTCTCGAGCTAGATATTCTGTTTCTATCGTTTCGAGGCGCAAACTAGCTTAGCTGCAGCCTCGAAACCGAAATAGGACACAGAAAATTTTTCAACCAAAAAATGTGTGAGAAAAAAGGTGGGCTATAGCCCACAAAACTAGACACCCACAATCTTGTGAAATCTTTAAATCACACTTCTCGAGCTAGATATTCTGTTTCTATCGTTTCGAGGCGCAAACTAGCTTAGCTGCAGCCTCGAAACCGAAATAGGACACAGAAAATTTTTCAACCAAAAAATGTGTGAGAAAAAAGGTGGGCTATAGCCCACAAAACTAGACACCCACAATCTTGTGAAATCTTTAAATCACACTTCTCGAGCTAGATATTCTGTTTCTATCGTTTCGAGGCGCAAACTAGCTTAGCTGCAGCCTCGAAACCGAAATAGGACACAGAAAATTTTTCAACCAAAAAATGTGTGAGAAAAAGGGTGGTGTATAGCCCACAAAACTAGACACCCACAATCTTGTGAAATCTTTAAATCACACTTCTCGAGCTAGATATTCTGTTTCTGCGAATTCGAGGCGCAAACTGGATTAGCTGCAGCTTCGAAATGGAAAAAGGACACAGAAAATTTTTCAACCAAAAAATGTGTGAGAAAAATGGTGGGCTTATAGCCCACAAAACTAGACACCCACAATCTTGTGAAATCTTTAAATCACACTTCTCGAGCTAGATATTCTGTTTCTGTGAATTCGAGGCACAAACTGCCTTAGCTGCAGACTCGAAACGGAAATAGGAGACAGAAAATTTTTCAACCAAAAAATGTGTGAGAAAAATGGTGGGCTTATAGCCCACAAAACTAGACACCCACAATCTTGTGAAATCTTTAAATCACACTTCTCGAGCTAGATATTCTGTTTCTGTGAATTCGAGGCACAAACTGCCTTAGCTGCAGACTCGAAACGGAAATAGGAGACAGAAAATTTTTCAACCAAAAAATGTGTGAGAAAAATGGTGGGCTTACAGCCCACAAAACTAGACACCCACAATCTTGTGAAATCTTTAAATCACACTTCTCGAGCTAGATATTCTGTTTCTATCGTTTCGAGGCGCAAACTAGCTTAGCTGCAGCCTCGAAACCGAAATAGGACACAGAAAATTTTTCAACAAAAAAATGTGTGAGAAAAAAGGTGGGCTATAGCCCACAAAACTAGACACCCACAATCTTGTGAAATCTTTAAATCACACTTCTCGAGCTAGATATTCTGTTTCTATCGTTTCGAGGCGCAAACTAGCTTAGCTGCAGCCTCGAAACCGAAATAGGACACAGAAAATTTTTCAACCAAAAAATGTGTGAGAAAAAGGGTGGTGTATAGCCCACAAAACTAGACACCCACAATCTTGTGAAATCTTTAAATCACACTTCTCGAGCTAGATATTCTGTTTCTGCGAATTCGAGGCGCAAACTGGCTTAGCTGCAGCTTCGAAATGGAAAAAGGACACAGAAAATTTTTCAACCAAAAAATGTGTGAGAAAAATGGTGGGCTTATAGCCCACAAAACTAGACACCCACAATCTTGTGAAATCTTTAAATCACACTTCTCGAGCTAGATATTCTGTTTCTGTGAATTCGAGGCACAAACTGCCTTAGCTGCAGACTCGAAACGGAAATAGGAGACAGAAAATTTTTCAACCAAAAAATGTGTGAGAAAAATGGTGGGCTTATAGCCCACAAAACTAGACACCCACAATCTTGTGAAATCTTTAAATCACACTTCTCGAGCTAGATATTCTGTTTCTGTGAATTCGAGGCACAAACTGCCTTAGCTGCAGACTCGAAACGGAAATAGGAGACAGAAAATTTTTCAACCAAAAAATGTGTGAGAAAAATGGTGGGCTTACAGCCCACAAAACTAGACACCCACAATCTTGTGAAATCTTTAAATCACACTTCTCGAGCTAGATATTCTGTTTCTATCGTTTCGAGGCGCAAACTAGCTTAGCTGCAGCCTCGAAACCGAAATAGGACACAGAAAATTTTTCAACAAAAAAATGTGTGAGAAAAAAGGTGGGCTATAGCCCACAAAACTAGACACCCACAATCTTGTGAAATCTTTAAATCACACTTCTCGAGCTAGATATTCTGTTTCTATCGTTTCGAGGCGCAAACTAGCTTAGCTGCAGCCTCGAAACCGAAATAGGACACAGAAAATTTTTCAACCAAAAATTGTGTGAGAAAAAGGGTGGTGTATAGCCCACAAAACTAGACACCCACAATCTTGTGAAATCTTTAAATCACACTTCTCGAGCTAGATATTCTGTTTCTATCGTTTCGAGGCGCAAACTAGCTTAGCTGCAGCCTTGAAACCGGAATAGGACACAGAAAATTTTTCAACCAAAAAATGTGTGAGAAAAAAGGTGGGCTATAGCCCACAAAACTAGACACCCACAATCTTGTGAAATCTTTAAATCACACTTCTCGAGCTAGATATTCTGTTTCTGTGAATTCGAGGCGCAAACTAGCTTAGCTGCTGCCTCGAAACGGAAATTGGAGACAGAAAATTGTTCAACCAAAAAATGTGTGAGAAAAAAGGTGGGCTATAGCCCACAAGACTAGACACCCACAATCTTGCGAAATCTTTTAAATCACATATCTCGAGCTAGATATTCTCTTTCTGTGCATTCGAGGCGCAAACTAGCTTTGCTGCAGCCTCGAAGCGGAAATAGGACACAGAAAATTTTTCAACCAAAAAATGTGTGAGAAAAATGGTGGGCTTACAGCCCACAAAACTAGACACCCACAATCTTGTGAAATCTTTAAATCACACTTCTCGAGCTAGATATTCTGTTTCTATCGTTTCGAGGCGCAAACTAGCTTAGCTGCAGCCTCGAAACCGAAATAGGACACAGAAAATTTTTCAACAAAAAAATGTGTGAGAAAAAAGGTGGGCTATAGCCCACAAAACTAGACACCCACAATCTTGTGAAATCTTTAAATCACACTTCTCGAGCTAGATATTCTGTTTCTATCGTTTCGAGGCGCAAACTAGCTTAGCTGCAGCCTTGAAACCGAAATAGGACACAGAAAATTTTTCAACCAAAAAATGTGTGAGAAAAAAGGTGGGCTATAGCCCACAAAACTAGACACCCACAATCTTGTGAAATCTTTAAATCACACTTCTCGAGCTAGATATTCTGTTTCTGTGAATTCGAGGCGCAAACTAGCTTAGCTGCAGCCTCGAAACGGAAATTGGAGACAGAAAATTGTTCAACCAAAAAATGTGTGAGAAAAAAGGTGGGCTATAGCCCACAAAACTAGACACCCACAATCTTGTGAAATCTTTAAATCACACTTCTCGAGCTAGATATTCTGTTTCTGTGAATTCGAGGCGCGATTTAGCTTAGCTGCAGCCTCGAAACGGAAATTGGAGACAGAAAATTGTTCAACCAAAAAATGTGTGAGAAAAAAGGTGGGCTATAGCCCACAAAACTAGACACCCACAATCTTGTGAAATCTTTAAATCACACATTTCGAGCTACATATTCTGTTTCTGTGTATTGGAGGCGCAAACCAGCTTAGCTGCAGCCTCGAAATGGAAATAGGAGACAAAATATTTTTCAACCAAAAAAAATGTGGGAAAAAGGGTGGTGTATAGCCCACAAAACTAGACACCCACAATCTTGTGAAATCTTTAAATCACACATTCCGAGCTACATATTCTGTTTCTGTGAATTCGAGGCGCAAACTGGCTTAGCTGCAGACTCGAAACGGAAATAGGAGACAGAAAATTTTTCAACCAAATAATGTGTGAGAAAAAAGGTGGGCTATAGCCCACAAAACTAGACACCCACAATCTTGTGAAATCTTTTAATCACACATCTCGAGCTAGATATTTTGTTTCTGCGTATTCGAGGCACAAACTAGCTAAGCTGCTAACAATATCTTGTATGTTATAGAAAGGTTTGAGAAAGTTTATAATCGAAACGTGATAAGTATTGCGAGCAAACCGTTTATTCGAACATATTTATTGACTCCGCTTTACCTTTGCCTCTTATCTGGTTTAATGCATTGTTTTGAATCCTGTCTATAAGGCCTAAATGAAAGGAGGAAAAGTACTTTCTACTCCACAGAATAGGGGCTGTAACTAAAAACTGAGTCAATCGTCCTATTAAATGGAAGTTAGACCCTTGATTTCCCGACGGTATATGTACAAGTATTAAGTATGTAGATGCACTCGGCTTCAAATTTGAGTGGATGGTTGAAAAACTCAACAAACTGTAACACATATTACGTACAAAAAAGGTTACGTATACGCCATCGAATTAAGTACTTATAATAAAGGGTTAAAGGACAAAATTTGCTAATGATCTTTTCCGATGGCTCTGATGCTGATAGTGGGATTTTCTAGTACTTGATTCAGTTTTCACCTGAATCAGGTTCTTGGTGAGAAACCTTAGGACAAGGCGCCAGATCTGTATACCGATGATAGTTACCATCTTTGGGGATGCGAGTACTGTCGTGATTGTAACCAGTCATATTACTTTAAATACGCCAAACTAAATAGTAAGAATCTACAGGTGGAGCTAACAAACCCACTCTTCGGTTGATTGGATGCAAACCATACAATACTGCGTATGCAATAAGGTACATCAAACCATCCTGGTGTACCACACATAAAACAATGGTAATCTGAATAGGTTGAGGTTGAGACATTGCAGGGCTCAGTCCTCAAAGCAATGCTAGAAACTTGCCTTTACCTGAAAAACGGATTAAAATGGTTTTCAAAACCAGGAGCAAAGGGATATGTAAATATATCAATATGAGCCTAAAACACACGGTAATGAGGTATCAATTCAGAAACTGAAAGAGTTGGGTGGTCAGCACTAATCAAATGAATACACTTAATTCAGATTCAAAAGGAGAAGCTCAACAACTTGTCTTAATAAAGCCACTGATAGCCACTTTGGAACGCAACCCTACATTAGCATACGATCTCTAGAATTGTACATACTCAGGGGAGTTTTTTTTTTATAAACGCATCATTTACGTGTGCGGAGGGCTTAGTGTATTTCCAAACAGGCTTTGAACAAGAAACCTTTCTGGTGGCGGCAATAACAACATATGACATGGAAACCAAAAAAAAGAAGAAGAGTAGTGGTCAAGTCAAATCAGATCACCATTCTAAATTTGAATAAAAAAAATGAAGCTGTGATCCTTACAAATACATTCAAACATATTTCTACAACAATCTTTCTACCCAGATACGTGAATGCCACATAGTCAGAAGTTAAGCTCCACAAAGCACATGTAGCATGGGGAACTTGGCAAACAATTGCACTACAGTTTCTTCAGCTAAAATGCGTCTGGTACTGAACAAGGAAGGTCTAAAATTCAGTACTAAAACGCGTATTTCCATGTTTTGTATTGTATTAGCCTCTGCGACGTTCAATAGAGCACAATCCTCATAGAAGTTCAAAAAGAAGACTCAAATGTACACATTTCCAAACTAGTTCCGACATGTCAAATGTCCCCCAAAAGAACTTTAAAATCACTATGTCCTTATTTGGTTCGAAAACTCTTTGAAATGTATTCAACAATTCGTGATTCGAATGTTTACATTTACAATAGAAAAGCATCCTTTTCCTGTGCACAAGGATTTCTATAAAAGCAAAACATTCAACTGCACCCATTAAAAAGGTTATGCTTATCGATCAATGAACAAACATGTCAGAGCCAACCTCCAACAACCGAACCCTAGGGAAGAGCATGAAATAAAAACGTCACCTAACAAAATAACAAACCAAGCGAACTGTCAACCCTTGCCCCACCCTCCCATTCGCAGCAAACAGCAAACAATACCCAAATTGAAGCATGACCCGCAACAGAAAAACATACAGGTTCCTGTGGTTGCAAAAGAAGTTTACTACAACTACACCACGACATCATGTTCTCGATGATGACGGTTGCATAAAATACACCGGAGGACGAAAAGGGCTAAATGGCATACAAAAAGGTACAGAGGACGACGCCAAACTAGGTGTGTCCTGATGGAAAAGGGCCAAAAAGGACAAACGAACAAAAAAGACAAAAAGACAAAACGAAAAAAAAAAACGAACTGAAAACAACAGAAAAACAAACCCAATTGCACCCTTGAAATGTTACCTCGAACCAATTTTCACCCTTGTTTGTTCCTCCTCCAAGTAAACACCTCCACCCCGACCTGACAACCGACCACATTGACAGGAACACGAAAGTGTATGTCGTTTTCTGCCAATAATATCGCTTCCGGTCGCAATCATTCGTCTCGTCCAGCATGTTACTCACATGTCCTTTTGCCGCGTTCACATTCTCGCCTGAATACCTCAGCAAGGACATACCTCAGGAATTTACATCCAAATGCAAATTTAGATGTTCCGCAATTGTTGGCGAACCGCCATCATGTTGTGGACGTTAAACGTTTTCATCGAACGTCATTTCCTTGCCCCAGTCCCGTAGCGTCTTATCGGAGCCAAAGGACCTTGGTCGGCTACGATGGAAGAACTGAAATTAAGGTGACAAAGCCATCGGGGTCTACAATACATACACAACCGTGGAGTGTAAATTATGCCTTAACATCCGATGGGTTTTGTTGTCCCGTTTTTTTCCCTCCTTCCTCTTCTTCTCCTTCGCCATTGTGTGCATTATAATAGCACACCACTGTTTCGCGACTTTTTTTTTTGAAGAATAAATTGGACCGGTAGTTGAACAATTTGCATTACAAAAGGCACAACTTTGCGTGCATAAACATCGTAGAGAGTGAAACCTTTTCACAACTTAGCACAAGGCAGGGCTAACACACACAGAATAAAAAAAAAAAAAAAAAGAGGTAAAAGGCTCTTTCTCACCCACACCCACAGCCTGTGTAAGCCGAGACAATGGGTTTTAAATACGGTGTGCCGCCATTTGGGCTGAGGTTGCTGCCGGTTGTAGTGCGGCCTGAATGTTCATTTTGAAAAGGCGTTCTATGTATCTTCCGCTTTTTTATTCCTTGCTGTAGGGGTACTATGTGTGTGTGTGTGTGCGAGAGTTTATTGAAGGAACTGCATGGGTTTATTAATAGTTTCGCTGGAATGAGGAACTCTTCCTGTCAATTGTTGAATAATTTAGCGAAAGTAAATTATACATTTTCAAGCTGCTGCCGGGGCAAGTTTGTTCTTTACGGTTTTTTTTTTTTTTTTTTTGTGAACGAGGCCCATTGTGGGTCGCAATTTTGCAAATTGCTTCGCTTATTCTGTTTCTGGCTCTGGGAGCCAAGCAGAGAAAGAAACTAATTATGAAGAGAAATTATGTATGTTTCACTGGGCAGAGACTTTGTATAGAAATGCAAATTTTGGCGGCCGCGCTAGGCAAATTTCTGCAGAATGAAAGAATTTATTAATCAGAAATTGAAGGCAATCGCCCTTACTCACTCACATTCAGTCGAATTCGGCGTTTTCAAGTGATTTAAAGTATTACGAGTCCATGGAATCGCTGTTTACTCAATCCTACTTGACGATAGTCAATCCGTCAAGGATTCCTTTGATACATAGTACTACTAAAGGGATCTTCAATGAAATGTTAATGTCAAAACGTAAGGGTTACATAAGAGCTTCAGTTCAATGTGAGATCAACCAGACAATTCACAGTCTCTCGGTTGAAATTTTGGCCAACTTTGAGTGAAGACCTTGGCCTAAACCCTTACAGGATCAAGAATTTCTAACAAAAAGTCCTTCACTGAAGTATGATTGGGCCAATCTTTGTGTCAATGAAAATGATCGCCATATGTAGTTCCAAAAAGTTTAATTTCCCCCATTTGACCCAAAAAGGGAGAGGAGATACGTGGAGACGTGGCATTCAAAAATTTCGTATCTGATACGGTGGCTTATGCTTTTTTTTTAAATTTTCAATTTTTTCACATTGATGCAGAAGTTCTAAGTTCTTTTGCATTGCGTTGGATCCCGAGTTTTCCTCCATTCTAGTGTGAGGCATACCTTACGTCCTGGCACATTCTACACTATGGGCAGCTGTGCAGCCTACACAAAGCCTACATCCAATTTGCGTTTTTCTGTTGAGATTCGTTTGTCAAATTTCATTTATTTGACCCGAAAAGGTAAGTGAGAGGAGTAATGTGGAGATGAAGCATTTAGGACGTTCGTATCTGACTCGGTGGCGTATGCGTAACTTATTTTCTCAGAAAAAAATCGTTTTTTTTTCACACAGCGAGGAAGCAGTTAAATTCGTTTTCATTGCAGAGGATCCCGAGTTTTTCTTCATTCTCGTGTGAGCCATACTTTACTGCCTGACACTTGCTACACTATGGGGAGGTCAGTAGCCCAGTAGATCATCCGATTTGTTTGGTAAATTTCGCTTATTTGACCCAAAAAGCTTAGGTAGAGAGGATATTTGTCGAAAAACCATTTGGATTGGATCTCGAGGTTTTCTCCATACCTTACTCCCTGGCGCATGCTACACTATGGCCAGGTCAGTAGCCCATCGTGTAGATAATCCGATTTGCATTTTTTTTGTTGAATTTTATTTGTTAAGTTTCGTCCATTTGGCCCAAAAGCAGCAGAGAAAGGAGATATCCCCCTAAAACTTAGAGCAATGTTCACTTTAGTGGAAATGACACAAATATAGTGGCACCTCAGATGCAATTGACAGTACTTCACTGAAGACTCTATATTTCCGAAGTATGGAAGAAAATACGTTCTTTTTACTTTGGACAACCCCTTGCATGAGGTCTTATATTAGTTATTGTCGCCATTGGGAAATTTGAACAAAGCCTCACAGTGTTGTATGAATGTACGTTCAAATGGAAATATTCGAACCAAAACATTTGAAGTTCAGATGTATTTCATTCACAGTCTATGTCTGAATTTTAAACAGACATTAACTTTGTTCTAAATTTTTCATTCAGCACTTTACGTCTATCCATTCTATGGCTAAACTTTATGAAATTCGTAATATTTAACATTTCATGTTACAGTGGAGCAATTTAAAATGCAAATCTGAATTTCCCTGACAAGTTATTAGTCGTCAAAAGTTCCCTGTCGATACGGTGGCGGCGGCGGCGGGTTGAATGAAAAATAAGAGCTGTACGACATGGAACAAAACTGTCCATAAAAACTTTAACTGCATATAGGTGCCATAAAGTGCCAACCATAATTCCTTATTCATTCATACATATGTACATACATTTGGTTGATAAGAACCGGAACCGGGTATAGGAATGTACATTGGTCAGTTCGTACTTGATTGCCACTTCCACATGCATAATCATGTCCGAAACTTATCAAAAGCTACACATGTACTCTCCAACGTCCAATGAAATTTTTGATAAGACGAAATAATTAATTGCGAAATTAGCCATACGATAAACGGGAACATTTTCCTCTGAAACATGAGAGTTAATTATATCCTCAAAGCCCATTCACAAACAAACACGAAATGATTTAATTATTTCGGTCGACACATACGTTCGTTGGCTGTGTATGTACACATGGGGGCATGCATGAAACAGCTTAACCTTCTACACCACTGCGTTGGCAAAAGGCAAAGCGGCGATTCATTAAGGATTCATTAGACTTGCACAAAGTTAATAATATTATTCTTTGTGCTTAGGTTCCGCGATTTAAAATTAAGGACTCCCTTGGGGGCGGCAAAACGCGCAAAATGTGAACTGTTTTACCCGCTCCCTGTCATACCTTCATACCTACTGTGGGAGTACGAAAAAAGTTTTCCTTTTTTCAGCCGGAAAAAGAAGGAACTTGGCACTTGGAACAATTGAAAATTTTCCATTTTGTGTACTATATACCGAAAGGAAAAAGTTTTTCGAAAATTTCGTTGGCTTGAGGATAAAGTTGCCAGATTCATGTGAGGACTACATGCTCATACGCAAAACTCTGGACATTCCATGGAACTTATGAACATAACTTAACAAGGATTCGTTTCATACTTAATTGAACGTGTGTTTCGAATTTGGGGGTACAATACCGGCATAGGTACTGAAGTTTCTTTCGCATTCTTCTCTGATTACAATTATTAAAAACTTTTGCAAGGATATACTATACATATCGTATGGTATACAACGGTATATGCAATTGTGTTGGAAACTAGGTATTGACGGAGTCAAAAGAGGAAAGGTGTAATGAAATGCTTGCAGGTTTAAATTTTACTAAATTCGTAGAGCTGTAGCTTCCATAGTTGTTGACTTGTCGTCAGAGATCAGCAGCTTGACATGGCCACATAAGGAATAATCAACCTTCGTGGCCAAGTGACAAATGCTGTCGATGAGCAGCAAATTTGACCGCAAATGTACCATGTTGCCACTCCACATTCATATGTCATTCAGTATGATATTGGGCAAATGTTCAAGCCCAAACTTCATTCGCATTTAAAAAAACGTTCCTATAACACCTATAACACCTATAAACCTTTGCCCAATCGAATTAGGACCTGGAATCAAGTAGTGGAATCAAATCTTAAATTATTGTCGTTTACTTGGTGACTGAATGAAGAAAGTCTTGTTTTCTACTCACGTCGTTGAATCGATAAGTTTCGGTAACCTCTACCCCGATTTTGTCTTCAAAATGTAGAGTTGTAGGCCTTGTTGATGCCTGGATATCAAATAGATTGAGATGAGCACGAATCTTAGCAACATTAAGTGGAATTGTACATTGGTCACAAAAAAAGTGGGCAAAATGTCTCGCTGTAGTGTGTTTGAAATACCATCTTGTCTCTATTTAAAAAGTTGAACACCCACAATACATTAAATAAACAAAACTGCAAGGATTTTCTTCGATCAGGACTGATATAGAGAAATGTGTCTCAAATCAATCCTTTGAAACAAAAATGTTAATATTTATATACGCTTCTGGCCATGTAATTTACCTAAAACCCTTTATGGTATAAACTGAAACTGTGACCTTAAAAAAATCTACATTCTGTCTGGAGGTGCCGTGGCATTTAAAAATACATATGACCTTATAATCAAATGCCTTGACGTCATGGCACAATTTTAGGACATAGACATGACTAGACACTTAATTCTGTGTAGGTTTTCGGAATTTAGTTACCAAACATCGTTCGAGGACTTGGAAGTCAAGTTCTGCTGATCAGGAGCTCTCTAGCTCATATGGGCTTAGTGGCACGCTTATTTAGTCTTAATTCTGGTTTAGTCTTTTGACTAAGATGAATCAGGGATAGTGAATCAGTCTTCTTTCTGTCACTTCTAGAATCTCACTAAAATTTATGGAGAGTCTTCTTTTTTTGGAAAATTTTTAAGTAACGATCCTTTTAGACGAAGGACTGGTCGCACTATGATTTCCAATCTGCAGATAGACTAGAAAGTTGTCACTGACTACAAACTAAAGAAGTGTAGAGCAGACTCTCTTTTGGGAGAAGTTTTCAACTGCAGTCACAGACGCTGACAATCCTCCTGAAGAGGACATCATTTTTCGACTTTTCAGTTTGAAACTTATCCCATAGGTTCCGCGAAACCTTTATGTCTATATCATCGATGACTGTTATTACATTCGATCGGGTAATATCGAAATTGCGGTCAATGCCTAAGAATCCAAATATGACTGAGAACATCTTCTGTAGACTTGTTTTTTCTGTGGATTGGACGGTGGACTTATCTGGATACATGTGCAAAGGATTTCAAGAAGAAATCTCTTTCTCTGGCGAAGTTAAGTCATCACAATACACGAGAAGTCCCTGTCATAATTCCTGGTCACCGTACCATTGGTATTCATGCAAAGAATCTCGGTGTACGAGTATTGCACAACGGCTTACAGAAGTTCTGGGGGGTGAGCAAGAAATTAAATCTGTCTGACACTGCAGTGACTGCCTGTCCAAACCACAGGATGAAACAATGAAACAAGACAATTGTCTTGTCCTAGTCTATAATATGAGTTTTATTGAGTCTTTACATAGTTTCATGGACGAATGCTAAGTTAGGCAGGTCACTTCCCGAAATACATAGGTTGTATCCCCAGTCCGCTCTAGATAAAGTACTCTCCCATGGCAGTGTTAGAAATGAAACAGCTCCCCTCGTGGATTTCAAAAACTTTAAAAGAGCCCACCATCCATTAAACCTTGCAAAATAGATTCTGTGATCAGTTGTGTTCGAGGACATGAACGAGTGGATACCCCTGAGGAAAGGTTTTAAGTGTACCGCTACCATAGTGTAGGTTCTGTAAGCCATACAATTTGAGTAAATCATGTTAAAAGCCTTGATTTTCTTGCTATAATCGATTAAATTTTCGTATTATTTTCTCCATATATGTCATGTGTTTCAGCTCACAAAGCCACAGAAAACATTACAAGGTTCCCCACTGGAGACCAAAAACATTGAACGGCTGAATGGGGATCGGTCCAAAGCCAATAGCTTAAATACCAGAGAGTCAATTGTCTGCTCTAACATGGAATTGGTTATTTGGGTGCCATATCTGGAAAACGTCCATCAAAGTCACAAGAAAAGATTCAACTTTTTTTAAGAGTAGCCTACAGTTATACTTATAAAACAGGCAAAGTGGCAAGGATTGGTTACACCCTACTCAAGGACGAACATTTTAGAGTCGCTATGATATGACGTGGAATTTTCGAATGCTACAAGAGCCAGTACAGGGATGTCCTCAAATGACGTGGTTCAAAACTATCTAAAAACAAATTTCGATCACGAATGGAAGCAAGAACTTACGATGATATCGAGTAGTGGTCATTACCATCATGTATACAATTTGTTCCCCATTTTTCATATAGTTATCTAACTATATTCCCTCATCCGTTCAGTCCCAAAAAATGACTTTGAAATAAATTGCCTCTCTTAGTACTTTCCTGCAGAAGGTTTGAAGGCTCATTTATTTTTGATTTATTTTTTCTTCCTATTGACACTGTTTACATAAAAGTAAAGTTTTGACCCTAAAATTTACTACGAGTACGATCTGCTCAAGTCATGTGGTCATGTCGCAAATACTGAACTGCTCAGTCAACATTGGATTTTCAAATAATATTCCAGTTTATGTCCATTTGAACAAAAATGCCACCCAGTTTGAGATTGGAATTGCAGTACACATACCTACTTGTAAGCAAATATCAAGGAAATATCAGGACCCATCCAGTATTGACCTGACCATATCAGAGGAACCACTGTAAGCCCTCAACGTGGGATTGGACTAAGGTACAACACAAACTATAACCAGAACACATAAATAAATAGGAAATAGTGGGACTTTATTCAGTAATCCTATTTCGAACAGGATATACGTATCTAAATCAAAGAAGGGGTTGCAAACCATTTCCTTCTTATTAGGAAAACTAATTAATCTCAATGAATCCACAACTAAGATCGCTGCGAACAAAATAACCTCCGGGACCACCACTCTCTATTGCTTGCCTGAAGCACCAGTTAACTAAATTATATGTCGACGTTTACGAAAATCGCCTCCGGAATTGGCCATCCCACGTACAGGACAACACGCATTGTGTGCTGACGATGATATTGTAAGTTATTTTTACGATTGATAAAAATCATAATTAGAAGGGTGGCAAATATTCACTTAGTCCTGCTGACCCATAGCATAGGAATCACTCCGGTGATGGTGTCCGGAAAAATCCGCACCATCATCCCTTCGTTGGCCATCGGCATTACACCACACTAGAGATCGCATTAAATGGAATCAGGATTACGTCGTATAATCAACAGCAGCAGCGCTCCGGCTATCTCTCACAAATTGAATGAACAGCACGCAAAGCAGGGAGCTCGTTCCTGACGGTCAACCCGGCCAAATGATAAAATGTATGCGCTGCTACACACATGTACAGAGAGAGAGAGTCCTTCGAACAATACACTTTGCGTATGTGGACCACTCTGCGTTTGACTGTGTACTCGTACTCGTACATATGGGATGTCCCAACAATGACCCGATAGGTACTTACTGACATTTTGATGAACGATAAGCTATCATAGTGGCCATATACAGTGTTTTTGAGAAGGCTCTCTGCCTGCGTGTGTATATGTGCCTTGTTTTTGCCGTCCGGTACGAACAAATCTTCTGTTCGTGACAACTCGGGTACAGGCTAAATTGAAATTTCGTCATTTAGTCGGACTGCGTCCCTTTGATGGCGACATCGGTCAGTATGGTGGCGGTGGTGGTGCTGGGTTCGGATTGAGTGTGTGCAAATTGCTTGAATAGACAGATGCGGGAGCCATAATGGGACAGATAACCACCACCCCCAGGATGCCATCCCTTTTCAGAACCAACCCACAGACGTTGTTTTTTTTTTGTTTGACACTTTTCTATATGGATGAGGATTTCGGTGAGTGCTAGGACATTTTGATTTAGTTCGTCTGCATTCATGCACCATGTCCATGAAGTTGAAAAGTCCTTAAGTGTGTGTATCGTTGTGCTTAGGCTTGAGTGTAGATATATGTCCGTTTTGCATTCACATGTAATGCCATTTACAACGAATCGTGGCGATATGTCCTCCCAGTGGATTTCATTTACCTTTTTACGGGGTGGATAATTGATGAATGCGTCCTTGATGGGCACATTAGAGATGGGCTTTTATTTACGGTCGCTTTGTGACATTTAAATCGGCGAACATATTGAGGGACATTTGATTCGTGTCGCCGTTGATTTCTGGCAGAGGAGGTTTTGATTAATTTGAGTGCAATTAATTTGAGGGTAATTTTCGCGTGCTGGCATTGTTTTGCGATAGTTGAGTGTTCCCGTGTAATTAAGTAGTAGGAGCATTGACGGGCATTGTTCGCATTTAGCCTGAAGGGGGTATGCTAATGAATAAAATTTCAATTTGATTGATGTTTCCACTGGTTTGATAGATACTCCTATACATGCCCTAATAATAGTGTGTAGATTTGTTTGTAGGTATACCCCAGCTAGGAGGTGAATGATTGAAGTGAAGTTCCTAGTTTACAAAATGTTAACCAACCGGGGTTAAGCGGGAAAAGTGATTGATTTCCAGAACTTGAGTTCAAGTAGCACTTCTATACTTAGAGAAACATGCGTACTTTTGGTCAGAAGTGAATATGTGGTATCTCCTGTCCATCCTAGCGCTTATGGAAGAATATTGTGGTAGTCTGAGAGGTCGGAAACCATTGGTATTCATTAATAAATTGAAGAAGAATTCCCTTGAAAGGTTACTATCCAGAAATTAGACAATTATGCGAGTTCAAGAAAGACTTGATTGGCAACAGGAACTACCTATAGGTTTGAGCCCACTACAACAACCTATAAGGATCTTAGCAAACTTGCTTCATCACTAGGCTCAGCAACAAAAAGAATAGAAGCAACGAATCGGCAATGTATAGACTGATGAAGGAACTGGATCGGGAGTGTTTGGGTCTAGAACCAAATACTATGAATCCAAGGCCAAAAGCACTAGCATTTTCCAGGCTGAAGTCCATCTAACTATCGGCAAATGTGTTCAAATCAGTCTTGATAGAAACCATACTAACTGTGTGGGAATGCCTGCAGAAGCTCAACGAACTGAGTAAGAGGAACAGAATGACCCTCTATTGCATATCTGGCCATCTGGGAATAAAGGGATGAAATGGCTGAATCTCTAGCAAGAAGAAGAACTTCAGAAACCTTTGTAGAGCTATTCTGCGGAACGGAGGATTATAGCCTACAAGAGATACAAGCTCAGGAATCTAGCAGACCAAGTATCTGGAACAACGCGCAGACACGAATTAGAGAGAATAAGTGGATTTCGCACTAATTTTGTGGAACTATCCCAGGTAGATACTCAACCTATCACATTGAGTTCTCATAGGAGAGGTTTTGATGTTAGGTTATTAGTTCATTGAGGGTTAGGTATCTTAGGTCCTGCAAGTCGATCTATAGAGTTCCACAAAGCTTTACTCTCGAACTTCTGGAAACCACCAGCTAGTTTGCTAGTCCTTATAGATACTTTTGTCGGTTTTTCTTAGAGTTGTGATAAAGGTAAATTATTTCGCATGACATGGTTCCTTTTAGACTCTTATACATTGTCATACGAGGCTGTGAGCTCCTCCTGGGCATTGTCTGCAGGTAACATCTTCAAGAAAATCAGTCATCCATAAATGGAATCTTAAACTGCTGCGTCCTGTGACCACTTTATTAACTTTATCAGTGTTTTTTCTTCACTCCACTCCGTGTTTGAACCTATACATTGGGTAATACAATTGGTCCAAAAGAACTTAGCTCCGATGAGGTTGAGGTTTTCTCCTCTTTTCATCACATGATACTGTGGATATATATTTAGGTGCAGTGCAGGGTCTACATCGATTTGTTACTCTTCTATGCCTAGCCTTCGATAGGAGGTCATATTTAGACTTTCCAAGTAAATAGGAATCTACTCCAGCTCTACAATTTTCCATAAAACTTTTCAGTAACCTCAAGACGTTTTAGCCCATCTTTTACTGCACGACCATGACTACAACAATAATCGCTTTAAATTGAATAATAATCTCAACAAAATGGTAGCTGTTAGGCAAATAAGTTATTTTGTGGCAAAAACTTTCGGTTAAGGACGATACGATGTACCACAAGTTGTACACTGTACACTGTCGCTACTATTCTTAATAAATTTGACTATAGGAAGTAATGTAATCTCAATCTAACCATCTAAGCACCTCGACTGTCGAGATGAGGCTCACATGTGTCCACGCAATACACATCTATCGTTAGTTCTTATATTAAACCATTTATTGAGGTCCTTACCGACGTTAACTCGATCATGAGGGTACCTGGGCATAATTGTAGCTCAGCAGTGCATAAAAAAGTTTCCAATTGCATGAATCTTCTAAGAATCTTCTGACGTTATATGTTAGCCAACTCGTGTATACTGTCAGCCAGAACTATTTGCTCTGTCATAACAGATCTTGGACATGCTGGGCAAACATCCTTGCATCCGTGACTCTGTCCACTATTTAGCTCATTTCTTCCTCATCTGATGACGTATTATGAAGAAGAGAGGTCTCTCTCAAAGGACAGATCAAATCTTTACCAATGACTCCTATCAGCCACACTATTTATCAATAAAATCCTTCCAAAGCTTACATTCTGTAATGACTCAGTTAACAACTATCATACCATCCATTGCCGGCTTGTTTGTTTCCTATGCCAACTGATTGATCTACTACATCAATCTTTACATCAATAATTCAGGCTTTTACTAAAGACATCGTTTGGTCGAGTCATAAATTCAAATTCCCACGAACATGTATGGAAATACGACTCGGCCGAGTTGTAAGGTCAATATAGGTACGAGTGCGAGTTAGTTCGAAACGCAAAACCTGTCCATAGCTCACCCCAGGTGCACATGCAAATATCCAGTTTCCTTATATTGGGTCATTTTACATTACATATACATTGTCTCAGGCAATAATGGTAATTATGTTTGCCCAGTCCTTTACTGCTGGGTAGTGTATGGTTTATTCCATTACAGTGAACTATTAACCCATTTTATATGAATGGTTTCGTGTTTTTGATAGAAAATACACCACAACTGGGGATTAAATACATTATGTCTCGAGAGTATTTAGATTTAATGCTGCAGTGGTGGGTAGTTGGAGGGGGGTGTTATATCACACCCCTTAGTATGTATGTATCTACAATTAATTCATTACAAATGGCCAAAACTAGGAAAAGCACTAAGAAACGATATCGGAAGGATGTCAGGTCTAAGGAGAGGATTGGAAGAATGTTCTGTAATGCGACACCTCTGAGTACCTTTTAACGTACCTACTCGTATAGAACCCGAAAGAAATGAAAGCAAAAAGTGGAAGTTTCAGGTCTAGAGTTCAAATTCTAATAATTTTTCCCAGAAGGACGAAACTGCAGACACTATGGAGGATAGAGAGTCGATGCTGTGAAAGGTAAATTTTAAATTATCCTCGAAACTTCCACGTTTGGCGTAGTTATGCGATTAGGTTAACCACCAAGCTACGACTGTTCCGTTCCAACATTGAATCCATGCTGCTAAAGGAATGTGGTACCTGGAGGGTGACCTGACAATATCCAATGCTGATGCTGAATTGCTTGACAGGTTTGACAGCTCGACGAATGGCAGTGACTTCGGTTAGAAAAATGCTGGAATAGTTTGCAAAGTTAAAGCAGATATCCAGGTCTTTTGAGAAGACTCCGACACCAATTCCCATTATATCCATTCAGTTCTGATTGGTCTTGAGAATTTATAGCCTATATTGAAGGTGGGCGGTGAGTTGTAGTGCATGACGATGGTTGGATAGTATTCTGGCTTATCCAGTGTAATGTTCCTTCTTGCTTCTTCAATTGTTTGGAGCTTCTCAGGCTTATCGCTGAGCGGGCAGTCAATTATTTGCTGACGTAGCTCATTAGGAGTCCAGTAGGATTCCAGTGCACCAGCAGTACTTAGACAACCAACTCGGGTAGTTCTTGTCTTTGGGACAATATCCTGATTAGTCCACCGTCAACTAAATTGACCTCATTGACTCCTACCTCTAGTTGGTGGTAGCAACCATTCAATATAGACGAACAGAGTTAACATTTTTGTCCACTCGCATGAGGCTGACCTAAACTTCAATAAAGCTGTTGGAGCTGGTGGAGCTGATGGTCTGACTACCGAGCAGAACAGACCTCAATCAATTTGTGATCCAAAACTAGGGGGAACTGGCTAATAATCGAGCTGACTGAAGATGATTGTTCGTCGAGGTCCAGTTCCACCCTGGACTGTAGCTTCAACTACCAAATCATAATCAGTTTTATCACAGATACCTAGAAAATGCCGACTAGGGATGGCAGTTGCGACGCTTGTGGTCGATTGACTTCTGGAATTCCATTTCGCAATCCAGCTATAAACCAAACCTCACTCCTCACTCACTGTAACAAAAAGTTTTCCACATCAACTATCGTTTAAAAAGTCGTTAATTCTGATCCGCAACAAGAGTTCTCCAGACTTGACAAGGACATGGTAGGCTTATCAAAACATCAAAGTCCTAGTATGCGCGGTGAGGCTAGTAAACCTGGTATTAATAGGTACTTCTGCAGTAACTGGCTATCCCATTTCACCACATATTTCTCAATTACCACCAGACAACATGGTTGGCAATTTGAGCCCACTTTTAATTGTCCTCCAGCACATGACCGAAGCCAAAATTTTCGGTAATAAACGAATCTAGTCAAGATGTTTGCCTTACAGGAACGACCATAAAGCTCCTTCTATTTATAACGTTTTGCCAAGCTAGCTACCCACTATTGACCTCGTTACCACATACCCATTAAGGGAATTGCACGTATAAAATGCATCGTCGTCCACATAGACTCCCCCATTTGGCCTCTTTTCCAAATTGCAAACGTTTGCAGTATCCTTGCACACTGGACTGTCCCCCATTCGCCCATACATACCTACACAAAACGATGACCCACAAAAAAAAGGGTCCTCTATCTAAATAGCATCATTACATAAAACGGAAGATTCATTTCCAACCAGGACACGCCACAGCAACGGTGAATAAGTGCAAAGGGAGTAAAATAAAATCGAGCAAACTTATCGCATGGCAACATTTTCTATTCATCAGGATCAAATGGTAAAACAGGAAAAAGGAGATACGAGTACGAGTACCAACAGAAAAAAAAAGTCAATTTCATTTGTCAGCTAGGATTTGGTAAAGGAATCAACGTCAGACTGTGGTTCACCATACACAGATGGATGCAAAGTTCGTTAAGACGAGAAATCTTTCTTCTCGTTATCATAAATTTGAAGGAGCGCTGACAAAAACTAGACATAGAAAAACTGCAACATCAAGGATACCATCAAGCAGAAGAAGGAAAAAAAAAATCTGAACGGAAAAAAATGAATAAATTCCAACTTCCTCGGCATTGTTCATGCGTCGCCAACCTTATTCTTTGTATTTGCATTTCATAAATATTAAATTCCACTAGGATACACTCAAATACAGGACGGGGAGGGGGGACGAAACGAATCTCTCTGGCATAGGCCCAGACATCGCCAATCCACATTGGCAGCCAACCAAAGACAATCCGCAAAACTGCAGAGTTTTTTTCTCATTTTTTTTTTTCTACACCGCCGAAGCATTTAAGGACGAGTTTAAGTACAAATTTTTCCAATTCTCAGCGAAAGGACATCTCGCCGTCTCGTCAAGTGGAAAACACTTTCAAAAAAATAAATAAATTGAAAAACAAAAGAATCTTAAAGACGAACAAAAACACAAATAAAAAGGACGAAACAACAAGAGCTTCAATCCACACCAGGTTATGGTATGCATTATAGTCATCAGCATGGCACCAACATCCTTGCCCGAAGAGCAAAAGGATTCCTCTTGTTTCCCCACTCAAAGATAGTTGATGCAGGTGGAGTGTTTAACACCCAAACACACGACATGGAATTGTCGTTAGCGTCACAGCCATGCATCCTTCTCCAGGAGCTAGAAATTGTAAAATGAATGCACACACGAGAAGAGTGAAGGACCTCTTTCGCCTTCTGTATGCAGATGCAGAGAATATACAAAAATATTTCCAATGTTTGCCTAATTTGTCTACTTTTCAGACTCTTACCAATTAATTGCTGTGATGAAAAGTTCAAAAAGTTTCTCCCCTTCCGTTCGTCCTGTCATCTGCCGATGCTGCTGTCGAGTTCCCTCTTCGAATTGATTAAGACTGTAACGACATTCCAATGAAGCTTCGTTCGGTGTATAGGTCTCTTCTGCATACACACGTAGTACACGTAGGAATAAACGAAAGACACTTAAGGGATCAGTTGGAAGACTACCAGAGCTTGCACAGAAGGATGCATGACAAACATCGAGAGAGTGAGAGAGAGAGAGAGGCGGAAAATAAAAAATCCTTTGCTGCAGGAGCCTAGCACCGCTTTGAATTATAACACTGACATTGTACTGTTGCCGATGGAGATTATCAGGTACGGGTGGGAGAACAGTGGCAAATGTATGTATATGTAGATCCTTGCGAACGCAATTGCATTGCTTTTTAGAATTCAAACCAATTTGGCAGGATATCAAGAGGATTAACGCTAATGACATTTCGAGTTCTTGTCGATTTGTGGATGTGGTAACGAGGTATAATGGAATAACAAAAGGATTTCAATCGATAAATAATACTTCTTGGGGGGTTCAATTAGAGTGTGGAAGTGATTGAGGTTTAGAAATGCAGATTAAGGACCATGTAGGAGGTGTGTGACATTGAATATGTGTGGGAGTGGGTTATTCGTTGTGTAATGTTTCATATTACGTGTGGGTTTCCATATTAAATCGATCCTTTCGAAAGAGTGCTAACCGTGTCAGTTGTTCGGGGTCATGATCATGTCTCTTAAGCTATAATGAAGAGGACTTGTGAAGATCCTTGGAATTTAATTAAGTAGTTGAGACACTTCCAGGGAATTTTCGCTGCAGAACCTGCATTGTTGAATTTGTAGTGTGGCATGGCCAGTTGAACCCAGTAAGCGTCTAAAACTTTGTCCCATCGACTGTTTCAAATTCTTTGAAGAAAAATGGCCCAATGATGGTTTTGCCGCAAACACCGGACCAAACAGTCACGTTTAGGTTAAGCAATGGGGTTTTAGGAATCTGGTGTAGATTCTCCGTTCGCCAAATGTGGCAATTTCGCTTGAGGTGCCAGAGAATGCGAAATGGGCTTCGCCGGTCATCAAAATTTGCTTCAAAAACAGGTTCAGTGTCAACCGTTCGAGCGACTCTTTAGCCATATTCCAAGAGACGTGAACCGTCTGTTGCCAATATTCTTTGACTTAATTGTACTTCATAGGGAAGCGAATGGAAGTCATCCTTCAAAATGCACTAAGCGCAGTGGCAACACGAGACATGTGGGTTCTTGGCAACACTTTCTCATACCGCTTCAACCAGTTCATTAGAATAGTGTTGTCAGACGTTGCTTGTTGGCCACAATAAGCACGTTCAGTTAAAACAACTGAACGACTGTTTTCAATCTACAGCGTCGCTATTTTGGAGTATTACTTCTGTATAAAGCGATTCATGGTCTAAATTGTACTGAATTGACATTTTAAACTCTTGTTCACTCAAGTAGTTGTGTAGTCAGGTATCGAAATTTCTAAATCTATCGGAGTTTTTCAGATCAACTATATTTATAAAAACTGGGAAATACCAACGCTAATCAAGTCAAATTAAGTTCGACACCTCTTCATCGACTTTATGTTTCACCCAAGAGGATCTTCGATTCCCAGCCCCCAGATTCGATGCAGGCTGCTAGGTCTGGAAAATTGAAAGCAACGTGCTTGGAACTGTCGAAGAAGGCGTCTCCATCTCAGACAAAGACTATACACGGGTGGGAAGCTCACTAAGTAAGCAAAATGAATCGTAGAACTTCTCCAGTATGGAGTCATGCAGCAAGTCTTGATTCGTGACTTGAGCATAGTAACAATGACAATAAGGCAGTACTGGGACTATTCTAGAGTTACAGTGAAAGTTGGAGAAAGACTGGATATCAATCTTTCACGTATGAATATTGGCAGTGGATAAGGATTTGAGTAGAGGCTTTAAACTCGACAGGACTTCAAATGAGGCAGTTACAGCAGAAGTTTGACTACACTTAGATACGATCGTTGAATATTGGATGCAGATTCAGAAAACATGGTACATAATAGAATGGCTAGATGGCTAAAGATGGCTAGGAAGTTGGAGGTTACTCTTCACCTCAAAAATATTACAAGAAAACTTACTTACCACAGCGCTCAGAGCTGAAAATCTTTCTAGATGTGACAGAGTTTTTTGGAAACTAAGCAGAAATAAGTTGGAATCTATAACTAATACCGTCCTGTCGTTCAGAAAGCTTCTTATCAGGGTATTAGTGCAAGACCAACGATACGACAAAAAGGTTTTTAAAATGACTCCTCTGTTGTCCCAATTTTTGTGAACTTAGTCCAATGAAGCGTGGTACCAATTGACAATGGAGTGCAATGGATTCAGAGCTACTACATCACTCGAAATCGGGATGAATGTATGGAACTCTGATTTGACCGAAACAAAACGAAGTATAAAATTCGAAACCGAAAATTCTGATTTCAATTACATTACCAAGAAAGGATACTTGGAAATCTTGTTGTTGTTGTTGAACAATCAATATCGGACAACATCACTGATATGCGGACTCCAGTCGGTGAAGCCAGCTTCTTCAATCGAAAAGTCGGAATAGTACATAAGCATGCAGAAGATTGTGAACAGATTTTGTAGTCCTGTCGATGTTGATCATGCCTGCTGTCTTAGCAGAGCAATTGACGATCTAACATCAAATGACTTTTGGAGCAATATTGACACACACAAGGACTATTTGTACTGAACACACAAAACAGTCAGCCATTCTAGTTACTTGAACAGCAATGCTTATGCTATTTCTCAACTCAAAGAAAGTTATTTTGATAAATCGTGTATCAGCCTTGATCTGCAAATAAATGTCCTTCAACATAATTGTACCTTTTCCAAGAAAATAGTCCAGCTCCCCATTCAGGAAAGGACAAAAATAAATATTAAAGTAACAAACTTAATCCTTAAGGTACCAGCGCCAGACCTTCTGAATCATTTATCACACAACATTGTGCTACAGGACACTTGTTCAACCCGAACCTAGCCATTAGTGCGTTAATAAAACACAATAACATCAGTGAACATCAATTTATTTATTTCCAAAGAAAAATATGGCTTATAAGGGATATGCCACAATGAAGAAGCAGGTTCTTTCTTTTGCGACAGAAAAAAGGTACCCTTTTGCATACTACACTCGCTTCTTTTCTGCTGAATGCTTTTAAGGCTTATAAATGTTGTATACAATACGTTCTGATTATCATCGTCATGTTCAGCGGTTTTCTTGGAATGTTCCCTTGCAGAAGGTAGCAAATCATTTAGTCAATTACTGGTCTGCGATTTGGTTGTTTTTTTTTTGGGTATGTTTGGGTATTTATAGAACTAACAACCCACGATGAGTGCGCTTAATAAAGTTTTAATTCAATTTAACATGAAATCCTTTCTGAGTCCTAAAAGGGTATATAGTAGGGGATTTAGGGACGTTTTTGTGTCTTTCGTTGTTAGGTCATCAAAAATAATGGGAGCAACCAAATGGGATTTAGTCTCAGGACATGCTTTCGATGACATATACCTGAATGCTTAGAGCACAAGATATGGCTATATTGTTACGTGTAAGTGGGGAACCCATTACGTTTTAAACCATTTGAACGGAAATGCTGGAAAAGATTGATTCAAGCAATCCTTTGAAACTGGGAATCCAATTCCTTTCCGGGCGACGTTGCATCAGTCATCAAGGCTGCGACGAATATAATTCAAGACAATCACTGCGGTCCTGGGCTGGGTAGTAAGACAGAGGCTAGTCTGCAAGCAGTAATGGAGATAGAGACAGTATATAATAGAATAACATAGAATAACTGACTATGATTGAGCCACGAGTGGGTAGATTCAGGCATAATTACCGGTTTCGGTGGCGTATGCGTAACCAATTTTTCATAGATTTTCCGGTCCAAAATTTTTCTATTTCTCGCATTCATAGCGAGGCCGTAGCTCAGCCAGTTTGTGCCTGTGACGCAGAGAAATAAAATTCCTGACTCACATTGAGCCACGAGAAGGTAGATTTAGGATGTCAATATCGAGTTCGGTGGCGTATGTGTGACAATTTTTTGTATGTTTTGGACTGATTTTCCAAAGCTGAGAGTGTATAGTCTAAATGAGAGGACATATGAGATTCAAGCAGCCAAGGAACTTCCAGAAATTGTAGAAACAGAAAGTAGTACAACCTTAAGCAAACCCCAGCTACATATTCTAGGAGACATATTACTGAGTCATTGTGGGCTTAGAGGTGAACTTGAGGACTATTGGCATAGAATTCAAGAGAGTATGCATATATTGCATGCAAAAGACAAAAAGGAGTTGACCGTATCAAAGAAGACAAGAAACCATCCGCAACCAACAGAACGTCGTATCATATCTGATAGGAACGCAAGGAGACAGAGTTTCACTTTTAAAGACAACTGGTACTCTCCCACTCTTGAAATCCTGTCAGAAAGATTAGTCCTTCAATTCCAGTCGTTGCCATAGTTGAGAGTCTGTGTTGGTGGCACCTTTCCTGTTTTGTGACGTAAAAGGCTTGGAGTTCAATATGTTCGATTGGAGAGTGATATTTTCCAAACTTACCGAATCAACAGCTTATGCACAAGAGTAACCATAGTACATGCTGTAATCCTAGTAAAAACAGAGCTGTTGTTCTGTAAAATTTTGCACGAATTTTTGTGTCAGATTATCGCTTAAATATTCATTGTGCAGGTAAGCGGATCTGCATTCAATTAATGCATCTATCCATTATTAATAGACCTCATGCTTTTTTTTGGTTCACTGTTGCCGCATTTATTCCTATTAAGGCCACAGATATTCCATTAATTATTCTCATAATTTGTATCTGTGCCATGTGTAGTTCATATGTAAACCAAAGTAATACAATTTTCATAGGAAACATGACCACTTCCGCAAAATAAGTACAAAAATCTAATAAAAACCAATTCAAGGAAAAAAAAACAGCATTAACGACCGACAAAAACCCATAACTCACCAGCAGGGCTAATTATCCTGTGCATATCGAAAAGCGATAGCACCCCCTATTTCCCCATTAAAAAGGACATATCAACACTATCAGCACAAATGTTCATTAAAATTTAATTATTAGTATGTATTACGCTGTTGCGACTGAAATTTTCGAATTAAAATATCAAAAAATCATCATCCTCCTGATTACAGTCAGCCATGCCCCCCGCCCCCTCCCATCCACGACCAATGACACATTGGATAAACAAACACAACAACTACCAACGCCCGCCAGTAATGAGTATCGAAATTCAATTGTCATAGCCAGCGGGTAAGTTTTGTTATCTCTACAATTCAATTGAAACTGCCAGGACATTCGTACACGAACATACATAATTCAGTGGGGTTGAGGGCGCTACAACGACATATACTCAAACAAATGGCAAAATCAACAAGCGATACACCCACAGGACGACGAAATGTTAAAGCAAAACCCATTGTATGGAGCGGAGCGATGGATGGAAAAATTGGAAAGGACGAAACCCTACCACCTACCACCTACCACCACCACCTACAGACGACTACAGTATAAATATGTCATTCATTTTTATCTTTCAGTCTGGCAATTATTTTATTTATTTCATTTTCCTGTATACGCGCCATGCTATCCTTCATCGGTCCCAATTGGATTGGCGTTTCCTCATTTATAATGTTTATGTCAAGAAAAAAAAAAAAAAAAAAACTATGATATCTACTCTGGCTAACGAGTTTACCTTGCACACTTGACCATCTAAGTAGTAATATCAGTAAAATGCATAGACATTTTCCATTCAAGGCAAAGGATAATGATGTTTGCATCATCATCGTGCCGGACATTCCGCAAAGTCTCCACGTCTGACTTCGTTTAGTTGTATTCCATAGCTCACAATGCTGATGATGAGGACGATGACGCTACAGCAGAGTACGGAATGTAAATTAAGAATCCACAACGCATTCCTGCGGAAGGACGAACTATTTCAAATTTTTTTTTTTCTATTCTACTTTCCACTAGCCGTTCACTTTAGCACAAATCGACACTACACTATATTCGCACGACCTAGGACTAGGTGGTCCTTTACTATGCAAGGATATTGCAATTTATCGTGCCTTCCCGTACATTGTTGACCGGCTTTTTGTTTCAATTACATACATACAAATCGAAAGCAGTACTATGCACATAAATTGAAAAATTTTATTCGAATTAATTGCTTCGCTTAACGCACTTCATTCACTCACTGTAGCCTAAGTATGGCATGACACGCGAAAGGCATGTTCCATCAGAAATTTCACTTGATAACGTACTACAGGAGTGTAATCCTTTTCAGGAACATTGAGGTTATACATTTGGGGATTGAAATCCTCCCCTTCTGTATTGAAAGAGAATCTCAAAGCAAAGAAACAAAAAAAATCGCAAAAGGGAATTTTCCGCGCCGCAAGTATGCACTCCCTAATCGTATGAAACACAAAGCTCTACTAACGGATGGTCGGGAAAAACCGGGCGAATTGCCTGCCAAAATGTGAAAAGAGCGAACGTTTTCCTCGATACATCCCCCTCTGGCCTGTGGGGGTGGCAATGAACCACAAATTCTCTACCATTGGGGGTGCGTGCGAGTGAGTATTGGTGAGATTTTTCGCTACCAAATGCATGGCGATATCCCGGCTTTGTACAGGGACCATCGGTGTTGTAATACTATAGTGCTCTGTGGGAGAAATCGACCTGTAAACAGCCCCCATTATTATTCGCAGTTACAACATCGCAGAGATGGTACTTTCGGAGTACGTAGCGTTCGTATTAAATTTTGTCAGTGTGGTTGGGTTCTTCGATTTCAAGGTATCAAGTACGACTGGCCCAAGCGACATGATTAGGACTGTCGAAGGGTCTTACTATTCAACGTCTGTCTAGTATTCATAGAGAACCTTCTGTATTCTGGCTTTTAGGGCAACATCGTGTAGGCAAGCGTGCCACAATTTATATCCTTTTGGACACCGTATGCTACCATGAAGTCGTTACCGATCAGTCTGCATATTGAGAACTCAATGTTCATCTCTAGAATTGCCTTGCAATCGATAAAAGATGGTAAACTGCGACTTGAAAACTTGAGATTTTTTCAAAATTTTCTGAAGTGTGTAAACTTGCAACATCGTAGGGATTTCTGTCGAAAAATCGTGATGGGGGTAAGTTGTTGGCAAGTGGTCTTAGGACTTTACAAAATTTGGCATCTAGGTATCTTCTACGCTATGCCGAGGACTCAAACGCGTCTGATACCTGATTGGAGGAAGGATGATTGATGCTGTTGCGTGATCTCTATTAAGGACATGTTTAGCCTTGGCTATCTAGATAGGTATAAAAAGAATCAATTAGACATAGCTTGGCACCCAGCGTATGCAAGTAAATCTTGGATAGTTTCGCCTTCTGAAAGAGAAGCAATCATGTGCAATTTAGTAAATGTTTCGGAATATTGTAAGGATCCAAATGCCGAGTTGAATCTTACCCTAGGACGCACAAAACAAGGAATAGAAATGTACACAAGGCGATGTTCTACACCTTTGAGCTTGTTTTCGAAGTTTCTTATGGAATCTAAATTACCAGGACGATCCTTTCTTTTGTACAGTGCCTAGGACACCCAGAATATTGAAAGGTTTTCACAACTCGGTTTGGAGACTAATAAGTAAGAGAAGAAAGCTTAGTATGACTGCTTCAAATTTCTTCCATTTCAGCACTTTCAAGTCATTCTTTTGCAGCGCATAAGTTGGAGATGATGGATTTTAAGTTTTGTTTATGGAATCCTTGGATTGAATGAAAACTTTGAACGAAACATGTAGTAGGGGAAAACTCGTTCTAAATAGAATTGTTCTCCGAGCGATATTCAAGACCCAAGATATGCCCAAAAGTTATGTAGAGATAATGAAAAATATGAACTAGGATAAGTAGATATCGCTGCATGATACTTGGAGAGTCGCATCTTCCTTTTTCACTTTTGTTATTCGTAAGCCAGGGATGAGCGACCAACTGCGATAGTAGTACTACTTGCCTAGAGGAAGCTCTTGAGACTTTTTTTCGGAGTGAATTTCCCATTTTTTAGCATTAGTCCGTAGCACTGTCTTATGTAACATTCCCTGAAATATTCTAAGATAGCTAGATTGCTAAAAGGTCCCCTGGTATAGTCTTGATTGTATGAGTTCTTCACACTTCATAATTGGGCCTACATCTATGTCTTGAGAGCTTAAGTTGACTTTATGACGAAGTTTCACTTAGATTTGAACTTTTATGGGTATGGCTGTGGAATAGTTTAAATGAAATTCTATTTCCTAATCTATGCTGAAGAGAGCTCAATTGTTTTCCTAGAAAGAGTTGGGATTGGACACAAATGTATTCCCAAAACTCTATATTCCCCCCTCTGAGCTAAATTTAGTCCAAGATAAGACTAGCTAATCTCATCGAATTCGATTCTCTTTTCAATACCCGCGGATTCCAGTTTACTTAAAACTGCCCTCTCTATATAATATATAGAAAAATATCACTTCTAGTGGAAGCCATTGTTGCTCAAGTGATTAGTGCGTTGGACTATGGAACGAGAGGTTCGTGGATCGACTCCCAGACATCATCTAAAATTTCTTTCACGGCTCTACCTCTGGCGAGCGTTTGACAAACATCCTAGAGTACCACTGTCATGAACATCTTCTTAAATCTGAAATTTCCCCTCCGATATGGCACAGTATCAGCATAGTGAGAAGCTAGGCCCTGGGTTCCATGGATCCTAGTCCTTATCCATTCACATGAGCTTTGTAAGAATTCTATACTTAGCACGAATGTACGGAAGTAAAACTAGCATACCCTAGGCCTTAACAGGAGTGGACCTACACTAATTCTCATGCTGGTTTCACTTTTGGATAATTGACAGCCGTAAGGACTAAGACTACGTTTGCTGTATCATTTAAACCTTGAGACTCCCACTGATGTAGAAGACTTACTCTCTAAATGGTTTGGTCTTAAAGACTTGAGGAATAGTTAAAAAAAAAGCCACAACAATCTATTCGTAGACAAGTCAGTAAGAATTTCCTCATTTGATTCAGAGTGGCATCACTGCTACAACCCCTAATGAAGAGAGAGAGAGCGTGCAGCACTCACAACGAAAACAAGTTGAAAAATTCCGATAGTTATGTTGAGTCTGCGCCTTACCATCGGATGGTTCTCTGTTTTGTGGTGAATTGTTAGGAAATACCATCTCAGATGCATTTTCGCCAAAAACAACAGACGAGAGGATTCGCCCGGTATACAAACATTCCTCAGGGTTGATTGCACGCTCGCCTGGTCCTGGGTACACATCGGTATATCGTCTGCCTTCATCCGACCGGAACTTCTCACTTGTGATGTACAGTATACGGACGGGGTGCTCTGGAATCTCTCCAGTGCACACCTAAGCTAAGTGCACCCTCCCTGGGCCCGCAGACGGACGAGCTCGAATTTCTTTACTACGAAGGTCTTGTGTCTTGTGCGGCTGGAGCGGAGCGTACAAGTTCTTTTCCCTGCTGACAGCATTTCACTTTTTCGCATTTTGAAAAGTGAAAATGTGAGCTAAAAGCTAAGCACTGCCAGACCGTGCCGTGCATTGTGCACCCCTCACATACCCAAATGCATACACACGCGCACACACACGCTCGTATCATGTTACTTCGTCGCGTTAGTGGTGTATGTCGGCGTTCTATCTTTCGCATTCTTAAAGACGTGTCATGGGATAATGTATGTGTTTCCTTTTTTGCGTTCGGTGAAATTATATGGAATACGCCACAGTTGGCCGATGATAAATTGGATTCGTGGGCAGAGAGAGAGAGAGTATGGCTAGGCGGGTGGTTGGCGTTGGACCTCGGGGGTAGCTTCGCTCGGTCTGACCTGATGATAATTGGTGGGGTGAGAGTCTCTGGTTAAGTCTTACCCCAATTTCATTAAGGACATCCGTTAAATTATGCAGGGTGGCCCAATGTATTTGTGTGTGTGTGTGTGTGCATGTGGTGTAGTGGGGGTGATTTCTAATGGCAAAACGGATGTCGGCGGTGGTAGTAATGGAGTCGGTGCAGATGGCAGAAGGATAAGTGTGCAATGCAGTTGATGTGGTTTTGAGTTGTTGGTGTTTTTCAGATGACGCTGCAGACATGCAGGTTGGGGGTGGTGTATCGTAAAGTAATGGAATTTTTGCGAACGATTTCACCTTATGGATGGTTGGTTGGTCACAATTTGTGAGGGTAGCTGCCAGCTTTTCAAATGATGCCTCTATATACTTGCTTATCACAATCAGGGTGTAAATTATTCAGTATAACTATGGGTATGGGTTTATGCCAGCAGTTAGATAGTATCCTCGTTATTTGCTTTCTTAATTCTAATGTACGTGGAGGTGAGGCACTTAGCGTAAACAAAGTCACCAAAGATTAAGCATTTGTTGTAAACTAATATCCGCTATCGCGATAGAATGCCACATTGTCCTGAAATAACCTCTAATTAATTAGATAATTGGGATACGTGCTTCGTTCACTGAGCTACTTATCTAGGAATGTATGCATGTGGGTGGTAAAATTAAATTAAAGTGAGTGTGCAAGGGAAATGAAAACAATTTGGTTATTTTGGTAACCTTTGTGCACGTATCCACACACATGTACATTCATTCGTATGTGGGTGCCATCATTAAGTCGAGAAAGTCAGTTTCTTGTTAACTTTCAAGGCGTTTTCTGCTTGACCTTAAGGATGTGTGTTTTGTTTCGCTCTGTTGCATCAAAAACTTTTCAAAATTTATTGAAGGGGGAGCACTGTTTTAATGGAATTCACTTTTTGTTTTAATGGCCAACCCACTTGAATATTTAGTCCGCCACAGTGTGAAGACTGAGTAAGGACTCAAGGACTCTTAGAATGTTTACTCCTAATTTCAAAGCGGATTTCTCTTTCATCTACTAGATTTGAAAGATGATCTGTTGAAGCAGATTCTTATGTACATTCACCTCTTCAAATCGTCTGTATCTGACCCCATTAATGCTACCTCGGATGTTCCTCAAGGTAACCACTTTGGACGGATGATCTGATGATTTGAAAGTCCTCAGGTAAATATCTTCCTCTCATGGCTCTTGCCTACTGCAGGACGACCTTGACAATATGGTGTCCAAAAAGTTTTCTGAAGCTCAACATCATCAAATGGTAAGTTACCACAAACTTCCGTAAATCTCTCATTCCAGCTTGTCCCATCGGACTCCTCATTGAGTGACTTGTGATAGCGAACTCAATTTGTGCCCACATTGACATCATCAGCAAGAACCAGGAATTTTCAAACCTTAGGACTATCCTCGAGTACGCCAGTCTTGTATAGTCTCCTCAATACGAAACCCGTCTTCATTGGGTCGATAGTTACAGCTTACCCTCCTGAGACTGATCAACCTACAGTCGCCTAAAAAAAGTCGGGAAGCTGCTTCTATCTTAAATCTCATCGCAGTCATGAAGTCTGATTTGCCCTCTATTGATGGATTTCCATCCAAATTCTTTGCTCAGAGCCTGGCGAGAAAATATCTTAACGTCCATGGTCTCACAATGAACTACCAAAGGCTTACGATGCCTAGAGGTAGGATTTTGAAAATTAATTGAATATCATATGCAACTTGGACGGACATACATATGTACATTGTCGACCATACGTCATCACAATTTCTTACGCATGTAGGTTCAAATTAAACCGCCAAATAAGCTGGGTTGAATCTCTGCCTATGTTCAATTCAGTTGATCGGCACCTTTCTGGGCTTTCTTCCATACTGTCCGCTCCGACGGCTTGTTTTTCATTTTGTGTCAAATCTTTATCTAGTTGGTGGCCTAAGGTTCAATGGAGTGTACTCTCGCTCAAACATTTCCACTGTGCGACGAAGTGCATGCACACTCAAGCCATGATGACGATCAACCTCACGACGAAATTTCGATATTTTTAGTAATAATGGCAAACTTTACTGAAAATTTTGACAGCTAGGTGCCAGTGATAACTTTGACAGCTGCTGAAACAGAATAATTGGAAAAAGTATCACTGCTATCTGGTCACCCTTTATGCATTTCATAATGCAACACCAACAAGGCATACAGTCAGTCAAGTTCGAAATTCATCGATTTTAACTCGATTTTAGGACTTGGACTGGACATCTCTGTCACCTGTTTGTTTGCAATTTTGCTCTATAAAATCGCTTTAATGCAATAAGTGAAACCGAAGGACCATCGGCTGAATACAGACACTATGAAGCTGGTAAGTGAGCCTGTGTGATAGCCTTACATCCTTAAGGACAGAATATTAGATGCTATTATTCCTTTGACATTGAATATTCCTTCATATTGATACAAATTTCCTTTCTGATAATATCCACAGTCACATCGAAAATCTCAATCTTAGATAAGTTCTCGCGCATTCTAAATACTTTCCATAATAAAGGCACCCTTTACACGACAGCAAAGAAAGTTAATTGTTACAAACAATTACACAGAAAACATCTATAAAATCATTTCCACAAGAAACATGTTGAACATTTATTGCTTACAGCCACCATTTCCCACTCAATAATAGACCATTGCCGCGCCCTCAGGCATTTCAGCTACGAATTTACTCCGCAGAATGGCTCCTTCAGCGAAATAGCAAAGTTTTTAAACGCCATTTCGATTTGCGTAGAGAAATTTCCCTCCTCACACCATTCACCATCCACCATCGTCGTCGTCGTAGTCGCTTCCTGTTTTCCAAATAAAACTCTTAATTATTTTCCGTCCATAAAATTTAACACTTCAATAAAAAATCGAAGCGGCTAGAGCGATGGGCGGCGATTGAGAAAAGGGGTGGAATTCTAGATGAAATTGTAATCTCCCCCTCACCCCAGTCTAAAGGATTATTATTATATTTCGAGAGATTCCAACAAATAAGTGCAGGACACCCCTTAACGCAGGTTATTGTAAAATCGTCTGTTTTGCGTTTTCAAAAATATAAAAGTCTTAAAGCTTCGAGTGCGTTAGAAATGCGTGGGATTCCCCTGACGTACGTCAATTTCATTAGGAATAGTGCACGTGTCGTTACTCGACTTAAAGTGCGTCGAACCTTGATCACAATACGGGGCGCTCCGCGTTATACATGCCATTTTCCACATCATTTTAAATAATATTTTATTCATGAGTGAAATCTTTAGAGGCTCTTATGTAACGACTTACGCCAGTCACTCATCTCAGTTTGGAATTTGGTTGTACATTAGCCCTGGGGGTATGTCGGGCCGCAGGGGTTTTCTCCGATTGTGACAGAGTTGTATTTTTGTGGCTGTTTTGGGGGGTAGTTAGAGGTAGTTAAAGGATACCAGCAATTCGGAATCCATAACCCTCTTTGAGGTACGCAAAACTCTGTTTACGTCAGATTAATTCAATGGAAGGTGAATCTAAGTGGGGTAGAGTCCAACCATGCACGTGGTTCTTCAATTGGGGGAGTTGAGCTGGGAAGCGGATAAATCCAGTGACTCATCTGTTTTGATATTTGTGTGTAAGCAATTAGGCGACGCATGCCAATGTCCTGCACTGTATGTGTGAGGAATCTTTTGAGTGTAATTTATTCCGAAAGTCATCTGGAGACAGAGCATGACCATATTTTCACTTCGAATTCCTTTCACCATTCGTAAGATATTTCGAACTGATGTCATGCGAATGCTCGACTCTACTCCTTTAAGTAGGATTTAACTAAAAGATTTTAGTCATCCCTTTCTAGTTTCCAAAGAAAATCGATTCAATGCCAAACTGGCAATTATTATTCAAAATCATCGTATTTGCACTCAAAATCTTACCTGAAAACTTCATACTTAAGGACATCACAACATCACCGGTGACCTCGTTAAAGTTTTTTTCTTTATGGAAAGTCCTTCACTGTTAGCTGATGGCGTAGCAAAAGCGATGTAGAAATTTTTACAGAATGCAAAATTTTTGCAAGGAAAATGTTTCCTGCGACATTATTCATGATGACAATGTCATTCTCGTAGTTTTATGTGCATCATTTGTTCAGGTCCTTATTTGTGCGAACTTGGCGTTTTCTTTTGCAGTTGGAAGGAGCAAGGTGCAAGTTTAACGACTCAGCCTTAGTTTGGTTTATTTTTATTGTTTCTTATTTGCATAGTAAATGATGGGTTAAGTACATAGACTATATGCCTTCATAATTGTAAGGAATTGCATATCCTCACGCATAGTATTCGTCGAAAGGGGTATGGGTAAAGGATGGCAAAAAAAATCCCAATTAACAAATTATGATAAAAAAAAAACACGAAAGCAAAAATTAGCGTGACATGAACTTTTAATAAAAAGTAAATTCAGCATATTTAAACCCCTAAGGTGTTTGGATTTCATTTGGCTGCCATATGGTGGAAAAAATTGTTTTGTGGCAGACAGGATGCATGGTGTTCACATTTGTTATTATAATTTCGGAGAAAAACAAGAAATAGAGTGTCAAACTGGTATCCGGGCGGTTTAGAATCCCTCGGATAGGTAGGACCAATCAACTTTTCAAATAGAAAAAATGGCTCTACCTCTAGTTGGTTTTAAACAAGCAAACATATCATGTGTTGGGTAAATTCAATTGTAGCAGATTCGTGATAACAATTTTTTTTGTATTTGTTTTTACGAATTTAAAATGAACTTAACTAAGACACAGCTGAATTCAAAAATTGTAGGAGGACTGTGTCATGAAGCATGATAAAGATATTCGTGAAATAGGGACCGAAAGTATCGAACATGTATTGAAAAATTTGGGTTGACAGGATGGGCTTCTGCCAAGCAAGTTGAGGCAGTCATTCATATAAAATAATATTCAATAATTAATCGAAAATTTGCACCGAAAAATGTATGAAAACATGGGTCACCCCGACCCCACCGAATCAGATGCTGACTTCCTGAATCTAACATCTCGTGGCTCGGTTCGCGGGGGATAATTTGCTTCCGAGCATCGTTTGCACAAACGGGCTTAGCTATTACCTCGCTGAGTGTGAGAATTATGCAATATTTTTGCACCGAAAAATGTATGAAAAATGGGTCACCCAGACCCTACCAATTCAGATGCTGACATCCCGAATCTAACATCTCGTGGCTCGGTTCGCGGCGGATAATCTGCTTCCGAGCATCGTTTGCACAAACGAGCTTAGCTATTACCTCGCTGAGTGTGAGAATTATGCAATATTTTTGCACCGAAAAATGTATGAAAACATGGGTCACCCCGACCCCACCGAATCAGATTCTGACATCCCGAATCTAACATCTTGTGGCTCGGTTCGCGGCGGATAATCTGCTTCCGAGCATCGTTTGCACAAACGAGCTTAGCTATTACCTCGCTGAGTGTGAGAATTATGCAATATTCTTGCACCGAAAAATTTATGAAAAATGGGTCACCCAGACCCCACCAATTCAGATGCTGACATCCCGAATCTAACATCTCGTGGCTCGATTCAAGGCAGATAATCTGCTTCCGAGCATCGTTTGCACAAACGAGCTTAGCTATTACCTCGCTGAGTGTGAGAATTATGCAATATTCTTGCACCGAAAAATTTATGAAAAATGGGTCACCCAGACCCCACCAATTCAGATGCTGACATCCCGAATATAACATCTCGTGGCTCGATTCAAGGCAGATAATCTGCTTCCGAGCATCGTTTGCACAAACGGGCTTAGCTATTACCTCGCTGAGTGTGAGAATTATGCAATATTTTTGCACCGAAAAATGTATGAAAAATGGGTCACCCAGACCCTACCAATTCAGATGCTGACATCCCGAATCTAACATCTCGTGGCTCGGTTCGCGGCGGATAATCTGCTTCCGAGCATCGTTTGCACAAACGAGCTTAGCTATTACCTCGCTGAGTGTGAGAATTATGCAATATTTTTGCACCGAAAAATGTATGAAAACATGGGTCACCCAGACCCTACCAATTCAGATGCTGACATCCCGAATCTAACATCTCGCGGCGGATAATCTGCTTCCGAGCATCGTTTGCACAAACGAGCTTAGCTATTACCTCGCTGAGTGTGAGAATTATGCAATATTTTTGCACCGAAAAATGTATGAAAACATGGGTCACCCCGACCCCACCGAATCAGATGCTGACATCCCGAATCTAACATCTCGTGGCTCGGCTCATCTTTGCAGCACAAATTTTGCTGAACACCAGCTTTAGTCTTAATGCTTACGATGCACCATCGTGTCATTCATTTTGTCAACTAGATAGATGTAACATCTACCAAGTAAAAGTTGACTAATTATTCTAACTCGACTTCAGGAGACCAATTACGTTTCCAGAGTCCTTCAAACGTAATGCTATTGACGGTATTCTGCTCATTTTTCAAAATATGAACGCTGATCTGATACCGTGGAAAGTTTGATTCAATTTTAACTACCTTATCGCGGAAACATCTCCCCGGCAATTCTAACACGCATCGATGTACATTCTGCAAACATTACCTGTGGGCCAGAATCGGAAGTCAAATTAAAAAAGTTTTAATTTGTATTCAATCGAGTTTGCTCTTCACATCAATATCACGGTGTCACAACTTGTTGACGAACGTCACCGCTTATTCGCCCTGTGCTCAACGTGCCCCAGAATTTTCGGTGAATATTATTTTCCGCATAATTAAATTTAAATGTTTATCTTCGACCGACAGATTTATTTATATCTTGACTTTCGACAAAAAACCAAAAAAAAAAAACCAAACTTCACGCCAACAACGATACAATTTGACAGGAATAATGGATGCTTGGATTTGGCCTGCCTATAACCGTCATTCCCTATCACTTGGGCGCTTGAGTGCGGTCTTGTTTGCAGTAAAAGTTTGTGCACGAGAATATCCGTTTGAATGCTCCACTCTCCTCTGTTTGAAAGCTATGCATCCACGGCTGTAATACGTGGAATCCTTGGAAGCAGCTGAAACAGGGAAAAAAAACGAATCAGAAAGAACACACACGAGCATGCATGAAATTTAGGTTATGTGTTCTCTATATAATATCAGTCTGACATGTGTCAAAACATAGAAAAGATAATTTATCAAAATGTATGAAGGCATGAAGCGCCTTCCGAAGGCAGACAAGCTGAACACACAAACAATGGCGCTTGTAATGGACAGCATCCCTAGGATGTGGCTAAAGCGGTAACTGGTGGTTTCGCCTACTGGAATAAATTCGTAGTGTTTTTGTTTTTTTTTATTTGGTGTGATTGCGGAAGTGGCAGTGGGGGTGGTAGAAGCTGAGCTATTAATAGAGGGGTTTCGCCTGTTTGTTTGCACTTGGACAGATCAAAACTAAGGGATATGAATGAGATTTCCTAGCCATGGTATGGGCGAAGACACGAACAAATGGAAAACAAAATGAATCTAGGTCACTGGTTGAATGTTTTGAAAGTACTTATGTTTTTAATTTTTTTTTTTATTGCAAACAGTGAAGAGGATTATCCAGAGTTGGAATAAACATACATATACTGAACGAAATGAATTCAATTTTCTAAAAGTTCTTCAGATGCAATTAGTTTAGAGATTCATAGATAGGCCAAGTTTTGAAGTATGCTAATATTGCACGAGTAAAAAAAATGCATACCCTGGAGATGTACTGCATACAAGTTGAGTTCTGAGGATATGGGCCTGATGTTTTCAGAATCGGTCTTCGACTGAGGAGCACTTACATGAACAAAATTTTAATTGGAACAGTTTATATACTGGTTTCCTTCCTTATTAGGGCTTAGGGTCTCCAACTGTCCTAGTGTCAAAAGCGTGAAAATATTGCAACATCAGGTAGGTAGTTGACCTGGACAATGGCAAAGAAATTGAGGTGTGCCTTCGAGTAGCTCTTCATGTCTTCAGTTGGAGCATCTGCATATATACCATATAGTCGACGTCAACTTAAAGCTTCTTCCCAGGTTATGCCCAGTTAGTGGACCTAGGAATTAGCTCACGGCAAACCATGATGTCACACTTCTTTGGGTTCTAGGATACAGAGGCATTCAAGGGATCGAACTGGCGGAGGAATTAAGTTCCAAAGAGATTCGAACAGGACCTGACAATGGTCGTTTACTGAATTTTAGAGCTAGGGCCACTCTTGTTACAGACAATATAGTGAAAACCTTCATGAGACTAGCTAACGAGTACACTCCCATGTGGACGTAAAGTAACTACGTACATCCTCGCCCTGCATCACCATTAATCCTCAAGAATTAGCTGTGCCACTGTTTGGTTTTAAAATTGGTTGAATTGACTATGGCTTGCCATCAGGCTGTGTCTCACAATTGTTCTATACTTCCAAAGTGTTTTTATGTGAGGTTGAACTCGTAGAAGGTAGAATCAGTAAGCCATTGTAGGTAAATCAGTATATATTCATTGCCATTGCTAGTAGGCATTAGACTCAAGAAGTCAAAGCCCCCGAGAATGTGGCGATGTGGCATAATTATCTAATATCTATGCATCTCCAACTTACATAGCCCATAGGTAAGCGCTCTAACCTATTTCTAGAACCTGGCAATCTTTGGTCGCTTTAGGATTAGGAGTGTAGAGTATAGTGTCGTTCAAGATCAATTAAAGCCTTAGTTCATGCCGAGGGCACTTTTCCTGAACCAACCCATTATCGTAATTGTAGGGTGGTTTTAAGTGGCATGTGCTAAGGTTTTCGATACTTTTCCAAGGATTATGTATCTGGTCCTGGTGAGGCTGGGTATTCAGAGAAGAAATTTGTTGTATCTTCTTCTAGCTCCTCGTCGCTACAGCCTTTAAATAGACCTGTGATGCTGAATCCCATTTTCTAAAGTGGGCCGCCATTGAGCTGTAGCCTGAGAGGATACCTATGAGAGTCAGGGTCGGTCCATTTAGTGATAGGATTTCTCTGGCCCTTTTTTTCTGTGCGTGAGCCCTACCTTGCGTTGGGCATTTGGCAAAGTTCGAAGTGATTTTGGACATGAGGAGACTGATGGAGTAGGTCGTAGTAGGTCGGTAGTAGGTCGTTTAGTTCCGAGCATTTTCTAGCTCCTTCATCGGCCATTTCCAGCTTCCAGCTGGGTATCCCTTGAGCTTCTCTTTACTCATATTGACCAGTTTAGAATTAGTGTGTATGTGTATGTTTTATTAGCCGGACATATTCCTCAGCTATCTGTTTCGGACCCACCTGTGAAGACAGATATGGAGACCTTTTGCCCAGCTGTCTCTAGAGAGAAATTTAGATTCGAAGCTGATTGATCAGACTTAAGTGCTATGTCTGTTGGGAGAGACAAAATATCGGTCAACCATAGGTAAGTAAATACATTCTCTCATCGCTATTTATATCCTTTCGCGACAGTCTTCACCCATTCCTTGTATTTAGTGATCGAATTTTTGTTAAATGAAGCAAAGTTTTCTGATGACTTACTGCCTTGGTATTACTGTTGTACATTGGAAAAACATTGTTATATCTCAAACCAATGGAGTGACAATGCTCGGTATCTGATATGCCTATGAAATAGTAACTAACAGATACTTAAATAAATCATGAAACTTTGTATTCATACGCCGTAAGGACACGTTTAGGCATGAATACGATGCATCACCCGGCCTGACTCGTCGCTTGACTTAAGCACTCATCAGATTTGCAAAGCCCGGCATACCCCTGAACCATCTGTATGAATGATGGAGTTATGTAAGCTCCTGCATCCTTCAATAGCCGACATGAGGTCAATCCATGTTCAACATTCGTCTACTGACTTATAAATGCCACCTCTCTCCCTTTAATACTTAACTTGGTGTACAAATCTTAAATGTTCCCATCAATAACGTAAGGCTACAATGCACAATCTAATGCTAATACCGAATGTAAACAACAATCGGGCACCTCAGCCAAGGCACAGTGTCCTTATTTGCACAAAAGTTCATAATTGATGACTACAAAGATGAGAACACCATCAGTGCACAGCTATGTACTCGTATACCTATCGAAGGTCCTTGTTCTATCACATTCTCACAACTACCTCTGCATATATGTAGCTAGAGCTATCCAATCGATATGTATGCTTTGTTTCTATAGGACAAAACAAATACCGAGGGTGCAAGTTGGCCATTATCCGCCATCAGGTCTGCCACTCCATCAGACGCTCCCCCCCACCATACACCATCCACATACATCCACATTAACAATATTGTCAGATGATTAATGTTGCACATTAATTCGCTTTCGCAACCGATGATGGGGAGGGCGACTGCGTTCAGAGATCGAAGGATGTGTCGTTGCAGCTATTTTTGTCCGAATGTCGGCTGGCCGCAGACGACATATGAATATGTTCCACTCAATGCAAACACAGAGACAGAGCTGGCCGCTGCTGGACACCACCACCGCACACAGTGATCTGATTGATGGGTTATTGATAGATTTAATTATTGGACACAAATATCTCGGATGAAGTTATTCAGGTGGTTGTATGCATTAAATCTGTTTAAACATCGTCTCTCTCTCGTACCCAGGTGGGACTGATAGGAGTGCAAATTAATTATGAAGGGCGCACAACTGGAGTCCTTCGGTGCGAGAATGTGTTTTGCGTACACGCACAGTTCCGTGTACATGTAGCCCATATTTGGAATTGGGGGGGAGGGGGAGGAGTTTAAGGATACATGAATGAGAATTAGGAGAGTCTGTGAATAATTCATTGGCAGATAATGCGGAGCATAGGTTTAGGGACTAGGTAAGTTGTCACTTTGCTGTATTTGTGGTCTATATGATGGCCTTAGTTGGGTCTTCATTTTGGTGGCGGTGTTCTGTGTTGTAGTTGTCAGAATTTAGGAGAGATTTTCCGTTGTGATTAATTATCTGGTAATGGAAACTGTGTGTTTACTAAATTTCGTGTGTTTGATGTCTTAATGGTGTGGCTGGCTCAAATAATATTTTCTTAAAGCGATTGTGTACCATGAGAAGGCCTCTTTAAAGGTGGGAGAGTATACCCGCATGTTAGGTACCCTGTCTGTAGGTATAGACAGACTACATGTGGTTTAGGTGGCACAAGTAGATGGAGATTGCAGTGATTTTCGATTGTCTGGAGGCAGTCAGCTAATGACACTGTAACTGGAAAATTGTATGATTTGGCTCAAGTCGTTGCGATTGGACCCCTTTATGTGCAAATCTCATTTTGGCTCTTGTGGAACACAGTAATTCTAGAAGGACATGACTATATTTAGAAAAGGAAGTGTTATTCCCACTAGTATGGATTTAGAGTACTTCTACACCTTAGGCATAGTGGAACCAGAACCATTTACCTCCCAGACTGAAGAATCCAGAATCAAGAAATATGGACCCACATAAATCTGAGCCATTTACAAAAAAAAAAAATCAGTCAATGGGTTACGCATACGCCACCGAGCCAGATACCCACTTTCTGAAGGTGTCACTTTCTCGTGATACTATTTGACTCAGATATTCTGTGTCTGTGCATCCTAAGCACAATCGAGCTGAACTGCTGCCTCACTGTGTGCGAAAAAAATAAAAAAAAATTTTGAGGTGAAAAGTGGATCTGTAAATGGGTTACTCATACGCCACCGAGCCTGATACCCACCATAGTCCTTTATCATATCACACTTTTGGATTGCAAAGTTACCATAAGACAAATATACTCAATGACCCACAGAGTTGCTAATTTGAGTATTTAAAGACGTAAAACTGTCTGCGGTAAGCCCAAAAATTTGGTTCACTGATGTAATGCTTCAAAGGATAAGTGAAGTCCCTTACTTGTGTATGTAAATGGACGACTATTGATGCAAACAACTGGACAAAGATAAAAAAAACTGGAAATGTCATATAGTGTCATAGAATGCTTATTGTGGAACATATCTCCAGAAACTTACATGTAACTGATACTTGCTTTTGTTATATACGTAATCCTTGCTTTCTCTCATCATGCCGATACCTCCCCTGAGTTATTAGAGAGATATTTGCATGTCTATACACAGAGATACTGGACTGTTTCAGGCTAATTCCTGTCAAAAGAAGAAGACTCTGCGACTTTCACCACAATCTCACAGCTTCGTAAGACGTCCGTCTGAAAGCGATTCTATTTAGATACACTAAACGCAGTCCTGACGGCTATGTATACTTTGTTTTTTAGATTCTAAAGGATCTAATTATCCAATTTTTGAAAATTCTTGAGTACCTCCCAACAATTAGAAACAGAACCTACTACTATAGCCTGTAAGCCTTTCTCTCAAGTTTGTCTATACAATTTGCCTCTTCATCCGCAAAGATTCTACTAAAATTCTGATTCCTGCAGCTTTGAAGGATATCCTCACTGACAGAGTACTACTACCACATCAGATACCATAACAATGAGTTGGTTGCGAAACACCCCGAAGGGCTATAACATTTTGCATTCACTTAAGGATTTCTTCATATACATATCCTGAACATTATCCTGCCTATCGCAATACGTTTCCTCATAAAAATATCCTAATTATCCTCCTGTCCAAAGGAACGCCACATTAAGTTGATGTACTAAGTATCCCGTCACTTCACTACTTCGTGTATCCCAAGAATACAAAAAATATCTGAAGTACACTCCCCAGAGGGGTGGCAAGAACAAAACCGTAATTGTCTCGAATTAAAATTAATATAATCCGGATCCCATCAAAAAGTGGTTTGCGATTTGCCACAGTTCTCCTGTGTTTCCTTCACCCACCTTCCTCGCCGGGCCAGGACATAAAAATTCAGCTCATAACAACGCTTTTTGGCGAAAAGGCGCCATCAGTCGTTTTGTTTAAACTTTCATCCCGCAACTCTCACTTCCGCCAAGAGAGCCCTCCATTTCGTTTCAACTGAAATATCCTTCGCGACAAAGTACAAAGACAAAAAATACGCAGAGAGTGAAAAACAACAGAAAGGAAGCGAAAAAAAAGAAGAGAAAAATCGGTACTCAACCGCACCACGCGCCACCACCCTAATTTCCTTGATGGAAAAGTTTTTCATAATTAAATTACAACCGTCAGTGCCCCGGGAAAAAGGAGCGAGGCACCAAACCAAATAGAACCCAGTCCGCACACTGGATGGCTGGGCGCTGCCTGGTGGGGAGTTTACTCAGTCGGTACTCCTCTCGTTAAAGCAGTTGCCAACTGCTGAGCCAAGGACCGAATGCGGAGCTACGCAGGAGTTGTGCGACCCCGTTGATTCTGGTGAAAGTGCAACCAGTCAAGCAGCCATTGGAGCTTCGACTCGTACCAAGGAGGTGGGTGCCGGAATTGCTGCTCTAATGTTGCAGCATGTGAAACTTTTCACATTTAATTACTTCTTTGTCGTTAGCTCCTAGGGATGGATTTACTTTTGCTGACTTTCGGTCCTGGCGCTGTGGATGGAGTATGTGCGTTCACTTTTCTACTCCAGTCGCTAATTGATTAAGCACTGCTGGAAGTCGGGACTTACTCTGGTGAATGTCTTCATGGCGTTGGCTGTGCCTGTGAGTGAGCATTTATATCACATGTCGTCGATGTGCTTTTGCTTGGTATGAACGCGTATACGTGAGGCTCTGTTCGATGCGACAAGTCTAATTGATTTCGTCGAGAATGATATGTAGTTCTGCTGCATGTAACGTGTTTATTTGACGGGCGGTATTTTAGGGATAACAAGTTGCAACTTGCGTGTCTAGCCAGTTAATGAAAATTCTGAGCGAATCGAGGTTGACTGTGATATTTAATAGCGACTTGGAACAGGAACTTTAGATTGCAAGATTGACGCTTAAAATTGGATCATCTGACGGGTTAAAAACCCCCAAAACCGCAGCTGAAATATTTCACACTCTTCACTGTCGTCCCTTAAATCGAATACATTACGTTGCTTGACAAAGGGAAGGTGCCAAATTTTTTGCCCATCCTACTGTTTGGCCAGCTCTTAATATAGTCGTAGCATATGTATATGTCTCTCAGCGGTATACTACCACTCAATCCTTCTGGAGCATTGGTCATCTGGTGGCCTTAAATATGTATATTCGGGGTTAAAGCCCTTTTGGCCTCAGTGATCACGACGGCCACTCCTCGATCATCAATCTTTTAAATGCTAGATCAACCACACCCGGTTGAGATCAAGAGTTGATTTTAACCCTTCAAAACCAAAAGAGGAAAAGTTGTACCTTTTGGGTAATTTTCATTGTCGCTCCAGTCTTAATCGAGTTTCTGGAATTGTGGAATTTCAAGTCAATGGTCGTTTTAAACTGCCAAGATGAAAGAGCAGTCTAACATTGATCTTTGCTAGATGCTAAGCCATACAGACAATCTGGAAAGACTATGTCTAGCTACATGCAAACATCTACTACTAAACATCGATTTTACCGACGACAGACAGGCGCAGATGGAAAAGTTGTTCAAGACAAATCCGCCTTAGGCTGGATCAGACACGTAGTGCAGCTTGCCAAACGGCTGGACATCTTTTCAGACAACTTCAGACAACTAGTAGCAAGAATGAAAAGCTTGCACGTGTACGTCCGGCTCCAAGAGAAGACTCTTCCATTTAAGGAGCCTTTTCTTCACTAAAGATTCACGGCCTTCGTTCGGTTCATGAGAAGCTCCAGTAGGTTTTTAGTCTCTGGGTCACTCAAATGATATGTGCATCGCAAAGGACCTCTTCTGGTCTAAGTATGCCTGGATCGTGGTAATGCTAAGTTGGAGAACCATATCACGAACCTTGAAAATGACCGCACTCTTCGGAGAACTATGTATGATGTCGACAGTCTAGAAAGTTATGAAGGTGCTTAGAACTTGAACTTGCTAAAATCTGAAGAGGCCTTCAATAAGGCTGAATACTCTGCGTTCTGTCGATTTCGCTGGAGTTTTACAAGGACTTCAAACATCTCGACTATAATGATGAGAAAGTCTGGAGAATTAACTCCGCCAAAATGAGAGGAGTCTCGGCAACTGGGAAGATCTAGATGGACTCAATTAGGATGACACCTTGGCATAGTCGATATCTTAAGACACAAAAGTGGATACAAGACTTAAGTAAGACTGTGTAACTAGAGAACAAAAGTGAGGCACAGTGAGTGATACTGTGACAATCATAAGAAATAATAATATCAGTAGGACCGAGTGAGGAAGGAAGTGATGAAGAGAGTTGAAGGAAGTCCAAACGCATTCCGAAATTCCATGCTAGGTGGTTTGAAATCATCCATTGTCTCAATACCATTACTCCTGTTGACTTGTACACCTGAAATAGTCAGCCCCATGATGTCTCCTCATGCCCAGTCGCAGCCTGCACTTTCAATATATAGAAACTAATAAACCATGAGCAAAAGTTTACCTCGTCTCTCTGGTATCCTTTTTTTTCCCTACTATCGCTTGGAAATTTTCGAATTTCATTTTCAATTCCCTTTCCAGCTTCGTTCCTCAACAATGTAACTCACCTCAATCATTAGTTGTATCCCGGCACCATAGAAACCGAAATAAATATAAATTTCCTAACCATTCAGGGGTTAGTCTAGCCGTTTCCCATAAACCCATGCAGTGCCACTCTCCAAATCCTGGCCAAAGGTTGTAACGCTTAGCTATTGCTTTGATTTCGTCTAAATGAAAATTCAAAAAACCACTTCGATTGTAATCGACCATCAATGACTGCAAAGAGAATCGCTGAAGCACCCCGCCACCATCTCCATGGTCACCCTCATACATTACCAGATGTATCCTACCCTGACCAAAGGCAAAAGTTATGTTCATGGCACATGACCACAAGAGCCAAATCGAACGTATCGAGCGGTAATCGTTATTAGTAAAAATCTCGGCTTCCTTCCACAAGGACACCACCACCACTGCGTTGACCATGAGAAATCCTTGATAGCATGCAGTTAATTAGCTTAGTACAACTACCCCCTGCCAATTGGCATTCTCTTGGTTCATTTGGCTTCTCCGGTCCTGCTTTTACATTTATATGGCAAATATTAGTCCCGTCCCGACCCCATGCATTGCCATTTATTTTTAATGCCCATACACAGTGCCAGGATATTTTCGGGGAGGGTGGGAGTTTCGAAAGCCCGAATACAACCAGTGAGCCGAATTGGTTTTGCGTATTTTGTACTTTAACCCCCCCGTTTACGTATACCTTGTGCTGTCGAGACATTCAATTCCTTGGAAGGAAGTGTGAACTCTTGAAATGGAAGAAGTATTTTCAAATACCCCAGAGGATCATTTTGTGCCCAAGAATGTCCTGGAATTCCCAGTGCAATCGCTTGTGATTAATATTTAAAAAGGTGATTCCGGTTGGTGCACAGCAACACATAAAAGTTTTGACTTGTTTTGCTTTCTTATTTGCTCACGTTTGGCTGTTGCTCAATTGACAATCTGGACGCTTAGCCTGGCCTCGTGAATAGTGCATGCTGGCAGGATATGTAAGGATGTCGAGATTGCTTTCACTTTCCCTTTCATTGTTTTTTTTTTCTGAACTGAAAAAAACCATCGTGAGGGGATGAAATTGATTAGAACTGCATGAGTCATGGGGCTGCTGGCACAGTACCAGATGTCTGTTTGGGATGGGTAGCTATCCGTGGGTTCACTTCCAGTCTGATGGTTAAGTGGGGAAGTCGATCGTGATTAAACATCGGGGATGGTGATAATTGTGTAATGTGATGTCCTTTGGTGGACATTAGCCAGTGTTTGACCTGACACGTGGAGGCAATCAATCATGGGTTATGAAAGCAGACTGAATATAAATATGTGGCTTCGTCGATGGATGGTGTAATGATGTTTCAACCGAAGTTCATAAATGACTAGCGTGTAGGGTGAATGAAACGTTGCCCAAGTTGAAAGACTCTCCATTCTATTCAGAGCATTGGTATTCATGCCGGATGTAGTAGAAAGTATCATTGTCTACGATATTGGAAATAGATGGGCCCTAGAGGTTTAGAGGGTTCTACACCTCGGGCCTTAACCCTATACGAAATGAGTTTCGGTTGAACAGGCTTGAAAAAAGCCATAAATCGAAACTATCTGAGCATAGAACTTGACTGTGCTTATCTCCCTCTACAGAACTGGAATTCATCTAAATTTTGACAGTGACTTTATCTTTGAAGATCACTTGTAGAAGATAAATCAACTTCAAGTCAAGTCCAATGCTGGAATCTCCGTCTGCCGGATCTTCACGGAATCTGCGTCTATGCGGATATATCTTCTTTGGTCAAGAAGATTCGTTTCAAGGGTAAATTATAATGGCAAGTCAACTTGAGTTAAGAAAAACGTGATATCTTCTATAGATATCCGCACCTTTCGGACAGCCAAGCAGCTAGAAAAGCCTAGAAATCGATCTCTATGAATACTTAAGTAGATCTATACTCTCTATTGTTTCGTACGGAAATGGCTGCACCTCTGCTAGGTGACATAGTGACATTTCAGGAAATTGTTAGACAAGTAAACTCGCAAAAATAGGGACAACTTTACCCATTTTGCTGGCCCAAAGCATCCTAAATGTACCAAATACTACTTTCCAGCAAATCTTTGGTGGATAAGTGGATCTATAGGTTATCTCAACATGGCTAAGTGCGTCTCCTTGGTGCCTAGCACACCGATGTACTTCAAATAGTCAAGGATTGAAGGCATTAGAATCAAAGTGACCTGTCTACCAAAGACATTTTAAACCTTCATATGTACCAAAGAAGCAAGGAATAAACAACCTTCACAATTGCTTCGCAGTACCAAATGCTGACTGAATCAGGTATCTACTACTACTCCTTCGCACTTCACTAGCTACACAGTACGCCTAGACAGTAAGGTCCCCCTAGCTAGGCAATATCATTTGGACAACAGTATCAAGGGTTCGATTAAATCAGTTACCCACAGTAGGTACTTGTTAGGACTTTATACCTTTCCGGTCCACACGACAATTAGGGTTGCTTGAGTCAGTGCCCCTACTAGCCACTTCAGGTATAGGTTTCCTGGTTACTCAGCTAAATATGTCTTATAACAATGGACCTTCTCTTGGTATAAGTACAGTCTAACTCTCGCCAGGATAGCCGCCTTATAGGCATTAAATAAAATATCCAGTTCGTCAGTCGGCGTTTGAGTATGAAAATGATGTTTTGGCAAATAAACGCCCTAAGTTACATGTACTCCAACTAAGCCTGCCTTTAATGGACAACATCAGCAATCAAAAATACCAATTTTGGTATAAATTGACTCTATAGGTACCTAAAGGATTCCCAAAATAACACTTCGCCCAGAATGTATACATACGAAGAACATATCAAAATATTCAACTCCGTCAGGTTGACTGACACCAAATTTATGTGATAGCAATCTCGACAACACCTCCTCGAAAGCTCTTATTAAAGCCAAATCCTACAAGTCCCACAAGGAAAAATGAAATTGCTCACATTTTGACAATTGCAGCTCAATTCATTAACTGAAGTAAAGGAAACGACCTGAAAATATCCTTTTTCTCCCAAGGATCCACTTGTTATTATTCACACATGAAACAGCCATTTGTACGATACACCGCTACGACTGCCAGTCAGAAATAATCCAAAGACGGAGAGAGGAGGAAAAGGAAAAGGCAAAAACACATCCTACCTTCCAAATGCCCCAACATTAAATTTAAATTTGGTAATTTACTGTACATCTCGTGTATGAATACCACCCACCTTCTCCCATCGAGATATCCATCACTTAGTAAGGATATCTGTTTCCTTCCTGATATCATTACCCAATATCACACCAACACCAAAGAAGGAGGACCCAGCAAGAAGAAAAATTCTCCAGAACTTTGAAAAAACACCAAAGATTCATGAGAAGGATATTATAATCCCTGAGGGTGTGTACTCAAACTAAAAATATCACAACCAGTGAGCAGCACAGGACTGAAATTCATTCAAAGTCTCAACCTCCACGCCACGGAGCCTCGCAAAAAACACATATCCCAAAAATAAGACGAGAAAAAAAAAAAACCAAAAAAACACAAAGAAAACCGCAGGGAAAACAAAATCAAAGAAACTTGATCCAAGCTTTCCCGTGTTATTTGATTTTCGCTTCCTTGTCGTGTTCGGTCCTCCTTTTGGCTGATGGGTACACGGCGGTTTGGATGTATGCGTGCTTGTGGTGCTAGTGTTGAGCTTTTCCTTTTTATTTTTATTTTTTTTCCTTTTCTATTTCCCCCTCCGTATGTTTTTCCTTAACCAATTCTTTTCATTTGGGTTTCACTTTGGTTCTGTGAGAGTTCCGTTCCGTTCGGTATAAATTTCGTATCGTGTCGGTCGCTTTTCCGCCAGCCACGAACCCTACAAGTGGAGGATTCTAACAAAAAAAAACAGGACAACGTGGTCCATGACTTTGGGGTGCGAGAGTATCTCACCAAGTAAGTCCACATCGCACACAACACACATACAGTCTAAAATAAATTGTTAAAAGTCTCACGTAGATTGCGATAGTGTTTGTCGGATGAATTTTAAAAATCCCTTACTGCCCGGTCCTCACAGATTTTATGCACGGGATCAGCACCAGCATGTAGTGGGTACTCCTGGAGGGTGGAATCCTCCGCCATCGCCCGCCGGTTTTTCTGGATGATTCTTGTCCTTGCACATGCAGCGAGTAACTACCTCGATTTAGCATTTTTATTGGTTTGATTTTAAACAGAATAACAGTAGTTAACGACGATAGTGTAGAATAAAGTAACTAAGGAGTCAGTTTTCGTCAGTTTCATCAAACAGTTGGGTTAGCAAGAAAGGTTTTCGGCAAACCTTTTACTAGAAATCTCGATTGGTGTAAATTAGTTGGGAGTATCCTTCAGCTATTTTTGTTTCATTAGAAAAAGTCACCTGACACCTAATACTAATACCTCACATCATGGAATATTTACAGGGATACAGTGAGTTTAAAGACCTGGACAAGCTAAACCACGGTTTGGAGTCCGAACGAATCCAACTCAGCGATGTACTATAAATATTGATGCACATAGACCTCCATGGGCTTTGGAAGGGAAAAGGTCCAGCAACATCTTACATACTTGCAGGTAAGTTCGCTAGAGTTGGTGGTTAAACCTGGGCCTCCATTAACATGTACATCTACCTGTCCTGTACCTAAATCATTGCAATCCAATTCGATTTTCCCGAACAAAAACATTGGTTATACCGATGAAAAGAATAGCAACAGAAGGGTCACAAGAGCCTAAGTCGGTCTCATACTGAACTACGTAAGCTAGATTAGGTGATTATTCCTCACAGGAAAGTTCAATGGAAGGTGACTCTCATTCCTTGATCTTTCTGAAAAAATAAGATTGTGGTCGTAACTCCTTGACGGACCTTTTGACAATACTGGGTGTGATTCTATCTGCAGAGAAAATCAATCGATTTGACTTAGTAGCTCAGACTTCAACTATCTGGGCTATAACTTATGAACTATAAAAGGTTTACTGACTTAGATAAGGCTTTGTTCAAAGGTGAATTATCTTCGAAAAATAAAGTGTGTAGAGTGCTATTAGTGCCATATAGCCCATGGCATGACTTGAGGTCAATTCACATAAGTCACTAACAGGTGGTAATCAGTAGCCAGTAGGTGATCATGTAGATCTAATGGTCTTGCTACCCAACAGCAGGGATTCCGACTTTTAACCTCAACCGTTTTGTTTAACAAGACAAGCAGGACCCCCTGATTGATACAAAATTTCGTGTAAGACTTATGAAACCCTTTCACCTCATCATTCTCTATTGCTGGCTTGAAGACACCCTCTGTGTCAATTGCTTCAATTTGTTCAGTTTTTGCCTAAAAGTTATTGAATTGTGGGTCCTTATGGCAACTAGGCCATCTGACAATATGGCAATTGATGTGATTTTGGTCAAATTCGATCCTGATGCTTTTGCCCATGAAATCGGGGTCATAATATTCACTGTACATTGCCTATTGGAACGCCCATTTCTTAGAGGGGTTTTTATTAAAAAGGATATTTTGCATTCAATATCCATCAGGATAGCGATTTAGCTTTTCTTTTGTAGTTTGTTGCTGAGATTTGAATATCGAATATTTTGATGATATCGTCTCCAGGAATGACATGTAGTAGTAGTTTTGTGAGCTGCATTGAACTGCTTCCATGTTATGTACCTTTCTCTTGGTATTCATCCGTTCGCCATTTTTGGTATAGTCCTGCGATTCTCAAGCAAGAATTAAAATTAATAGGAATTCCATAGCTTCAATGAGGAAAGTAACTATAGGTATATAGGTAAGTAACCTGTGATAAATCACAAGTCTCACAGTGGCAATACATCTTCTTATCTAAGAATGGTCGGGCTACTTTTCCAGGATTTCCCTGCCAAGCTTCGGTAGAATAGTAGAGCTACCCGAGCTCTTACTTGGTTGTTTCTGCTTTGAAAAATATTTGCTTCAAATGAAATTACGTCTAAACATGATCTTAGATATTTATCTTCTTTGGTTCTTTTTGTAGTTTTCGTCAAATTTAGACTTAGTCCAACCATATTTAATCCATCTACTACAAGGATCCTCATCAGATTAAATATTATTCCTTCCTAAGAGCATTTTGATAATATTTTACCATGTTTGAGTCTTTACTGACCATGTTATCGAGTGTTCTTTCGATGTTCAAGAATTTGAGTTAAATCCATTGTTTGTAGGACATACAATGTTAAGCTAATCAGGCTATAGGGGCGTGGTAAACTTGCATCTTTCTTTAGTAATTCTGTCCCTTTTTTAGTAGGGCTTGCGTAATCCCATCCATCTACCTCTCTTGACACAACTCGGGTCAAACATTTCGTTTCTGTGCAACCTAGGTACAAACAAACTTAACTTCTGCCTCACTATGTGTAAAAAAAAATGAAAAAAAATTCAATCGAAAAAAAGTCTGAGAAAATAGGCTACGTATACGCCACCGAGTCAGATACGAACATCCTGGATGCTATGTCGCCACATATATCCTTTCCTTTAGCATTTTGGCTCAGATAAGCGAAATTTAACAAAAAAAACTCAACAAAAAAACGCAAATTGGATGATCTACCCGATGGGCTACTAAGCTGCCCATAGTGTAGCATGTGCCAGGCAATAAGGTATGCCTTAAACGAGAATGAAGAAGAACTGGTGGCGAATGCGCCACCGAAAAAGATACAAACTTCCTGAATCTGCCCTCTAAATATTCTGTTTCTGTCCATCTTACACATAAAGGAACCTACCCGCTGCCTTACTTGTGTCAAAGAACGAAAAAAAAATTGAGAAAATGGGTTACGCATACGCCACCGAATAGATTTTTGAATATATTTTTCCTGTTTTGTTGGTCAAAAAACTGAGTTTTTCAATTAAAGTTGAGCACTGTTTTCCTTAGATTTAGGGTAGCTATCATCCAGTATTATGATATTCCCTCCAATTCCAGCAGCAATTTGTACAGTCTAGCCGTAATCACATATATTCTGTCCAGGACCAACTTTGCTCCACATAGTGTAAATGTTTATTAGCAGATGCCTAGGTTTCGACCAGAAGCGTCTGCCGCCGGGGAAATTTAACGGTCCATGGAATCTGTAGTTTATTTGAGCTTCCCTTATATCCTTACGGAATAGTTAAGCAGCTGTTGAAGGAGATTTCCTTTTTTCTTACTTATGTCACGTTTCGGTCCACTTCCACCATTCCAAGCAAATAATAACCCCGCAAGTCGTGGTTTGGTGTCGAACTTCAGCTCTCATCAATAATATACCCGGGGAGGGGTCACACTACACTTAATTTGTATTTTTTTTTTGAGAAAAGACGGTCCAGCATAAAGATGGAACTCCCAATTCACATCGTAGCCAGTTAATTTCCCATCATTTGCATTAAATTACACGCATTAGCCTGGTTCCAACCCGCCATTTGTTAGTCTTAGTTCTACTGATGGTGTTTCTCTCTTTTTCGTTTTCTTTTTGGTTTTTCGTTTTTTTTTTTTTTTCTTTCTTAAACTCACCCTTGAGATGAGGGTGGGTGGGTCAACGCGGATGAATAGGATAGATGGTTGGGTAGATTGTCTGGAGCAGTGGAAAATTGGAATTGAAACTGTTGCCATTGAAAAGGATAATTACTTAAATTAATTGGTGGGGCAACATGAAATTAGACAACGATTTATGTGTCCTTTCTTTTTGGGATGGTTCTTGTGGTATCCTCTTGGGGTGGTGCCGGGATTTTTCTCTATACATATAGTATAAAGACCAAAGAAAAATACGGAAAATTTGTATTCAGGACACTTGGTGAAATTAGCTTTTGTTTATGGCGACAATGGGGGAAGTCCATTGCACAAAGGACAACTAATTATAAGTATTTTCGGATGCTGATGGCGTGGGCGGATCGTGCAAATGACCAATTGGAAATGAAATTATCATAAAGGGAGACACGTTACACTGGACAATTTGGAAAATTAATCAAAAACAGATTTCCTTTTCGGTGGAATTTTTGTCGTTTTTTGAATACTTGATTGTAATTTTAGCTTCGACGGATGATGGGATTGACAGATGTCTTGGGGTGTTGTATGCTAGATACACATTGCTTCCTTTTTATGGCCGCAGTTGGGGATGTTCATTTTCGTCGACGTTATAAGGGAGCTCGTCTTCTACCTTGGAGGACACGTAAACCAACGAAATGCTATTGTGGCTCTTTTCATAGGAGCTTCGTAGGTACTTCGATCTGGCGCAACTACTTGGTGTTAAACTCGGAATATGAAAAACAAGAATGTCGCGGATATCGATGTCACCAAATATACTGCACGCTGCTTTGATGGCAAAAGCCATGACTTACATTCACTTGCATAAAAGGACAAAGTAGGATACACGTTCGTATCTGCGGAAAAGCTGGAGATACCTATGTGCTGAACCAAACTGCGAAAGCAGTTCAGTCTACCAAGTGCTTTCAAAATTTCTTTTACGAAAGAAAATTGCACAAATACCACGATCCAACCAGGCATTCCTCGAAGAACTATGTTAAAGCAGTCAGGACGCACCCTTGAGAAGAGATTTCGAATCTTTTAATGAACTTCGAGATCTGACCGAGCTCGAAGAGGATACTTACATATGTTGCTTAGCATGGAGCAAGCATTTTTCATGATTAGTGTTACAACATCAAGGACAGGTTTAATAGATATGTTCGAGATGGTTCGATTTAGTTTTCCAGCAGTGATCTCCCAATCATGGCCTCAAGGTTGTGCAAGCTTGTGATTGAGTTTGAGATTGGTATGAACGTTGGAGGTTATTTTTTAGAGGCTTCCATATAGACAGTATAGACATTTAGTTTGAAACTGGGTATGAAATTTGGAACTACATATATATGTACCTAGAACTTCAATGGATACCTCGATTCCATGTTGTACTATGTCAGGGCAGAAAAGATGAGACGCTCTGAGTAGGAATTAATCTTTTAATAGAGTATGGTCAGACGATTCCTGGTGTATCTAATGGGAGGAGACACAATTTAAATGGAGCTTCTACGCAGATAGTTGGTGTATCTAAATCAATGTACCGAAACTCAGAGAAGTGTATGAGCAGACCAAAATTAAATCATTTTGCCAAAGTATGTACAGTGACGATAAAATATGCTCACTATTCTGTCAAGATCGGACACGACCTCACTGGGATCTCTGATGTCAGAAAAGGTCTTTAAAATTGTACTAGATCGATTTCTGGAAAAAATTACAACCCAACACCAAAGGGTACAATTTTTCAAAAGCTTTTGCAAAGTTTTTCAGGTATTGGGGTAAGTTTGGTTAGGTAAATGGGCGCCCTTGTTGAGAAAAAGAAAGATAATAGGACCCTTGAGCACCAAATTTCAGTCCTTGATGACTGAACTCAGCAGCTTGTTCAGCTCGATGTTTCTGAGAACTGCCCAGTTCTACAAGGAAGTAGCTCTCAAGAGTGTCTTTCATTTTGGTGGACAATTGCATAGCAAATGACGAATGGATTCTATTTCCTCCTTGTCTCTGCAGTTACCACAGAAGTCGTTATGTGGTAGTCCCAACCGTGGTGCATTATTTCCTATCACGCAGTGTCCGGTAATGACGCCAACCACTTGTCCAAACAAGCCGACAACTGAGTTTTATGAGATCTGAAGACTGACCATAGCGATTTGGCTGTAGTGCCAGTACTTATGTATTAGATACCATCGCATGTTAGTTTCCTCGTTGAATTCGATTTCCCCTTTCAAAGTTTTAAGCCATGTACTACCCTCGTGAAATGCCTTCGCGGTGCTTAGATGCCATAGTTAGTTCATCTGATTTTTCATTACCAGGGATATCCAAGAGACCTAGGTATATCCCAGTAGAGGGTCACCTTTCTGACTACTGAGATATCGTCCAGGCTTTTAAAACACATGTCTACAACATTGGAAATTTAAGGAACAAAACATTATTCAAGCCTCTTCCACGGAAAGGTCTGGACGAGTGAGTGCGCTGAACCTGATTTCCACTGACTTTTTTGGATAAATCGGGTGATATGTCAGTATTTTGGCACTCCATGTTCGTCATGAACTTGTCTTAAATGTCTGGCTCACTGCTATTGACCCTGAAATTAACATATTGTCAAGAAAAACGTCAACTGACGTAAACAAAACTGGCAATTGATTGTCAATCAGTCAATTTTTGAGGGTCTAATGGCTTTAGATTACTGACTTTCCGAAGTCTGCGACCATGGGTTAAATAGTATGAATGTATCGAGTTCAAACGTCGAACAAAATGCAGCTAACTTCAGGTGGAGCAAAGACACCCTACTAAGAAAGTGGTGTCCCAGTTGAATAGTTCTTTAGATATTGTCAGGCACGGCGTACTCATCAGTCATTCTAGTTTTGACTAAGATACAATCAAGTTTGGAAATTGCTTAAACGCAGCGATGTACTCGATCTAAATGCTGAATATGACTGTAAAACGTGATTGACATCGTTGTCATCGTCGTGTGCTCCAAACACGAGAGCCATCCACTCGATGTAGAGAATTTATTAAATCATTGTACAGATTCCTAAATTAAATTAAATTTACCTCACGCCTCAATTACAACTCATTTCAAATGATATTAATAATGCATTATGCAAATGCTGTGCAGCTCCTCTCATGCGGAACACTACCTTCGTCACTTTACGCATAATCACATCAAATCGAATCGTTCACTTTCCCTCTGCGCCAACCCGACCAGGCCGACTACATGCCGTCCATTAAAATCAATTAAACAAAGCCTGGGAACAGGCTTCATCGGGTGAGTCTATGCCCCAAATCCGATGGAAATTATCGTACAACGTACAAAAACGCCACTGCTGCCGCCGGTTCCCATCGTGTCGCCCATTAGTCATTCATATTTTCTGATATGGGATTCGCAATTGAAATATGACGAGCATGAGGAGTACATATATGTATGTGGAAAACATTCCAATTCGGACGCGAAATTGGATTCTCCCTAGGTGCGACGATGAATTTATTATCATCTCCATGCGAGTGTCGCAGTCTCACTTGGCGCACAATTGGATTCCTATATACTCGCAGTCGGACTTACTTGACAAGGTTATCGCCATCGCCATCGCCATACGACGATCGCTGATATGGCACGCTTGGGAATCGAATCGGGTCTATCAATGTCCAAATTGATATTAAATTTTCGAAAACTGGACCACTGAGTAACGAGTAGATTAACGCATACAATTTCAAAGAGCCCTAGACGCGTTTCACAAGTGTTGTTCGCATGTTTACTTCGATTTAATTAACGAAACGCATTCGGATTTTATGAAACATAAAACATATAGTTTGCTGGTAAATAGTATTCTAGGGATTTTGGCTGATTGACAAATTGACCGGGAAATAATTATTCGAAAATGCCAGGAAAAAAAAGCTCAAACAAATTGGCCGGCTGTAATGAGTTTCTGCATAAATAGACGCGCAGTATTTGCATTTTGCTTATTTATAGTTTTTGTGATGCGATATTGAAATTAAATAATTGCTCGAATCAAATATTGATAACATCGGTTAATTAAAATGTACGATATTCACCCTTGCAGCTCGTCCCTTTGTGATGGTTGGTAACGGCTGGAAAGGGGTAGTAAACCCGATAATGTGGCCATCAGCTGAAAGGTGGTATTTAATGAGATCTCAATCTGGTGGAGGGATACATGCATTTATTACAAAAATGTATCTCATTGTCGTCCTTAAAATACTGTAGGGCAGGGGAGGAGTTTGTAAACTCCAATGACTTTCGGAAATATAATGGCTACTTGTAAGGTTCAACGTAGTTTGTGTAACGTGAAAATCTCTCAAATTTCGAGACTGTTTTTGGTATGAATTCGAAGAGGCTGTCTTGCAGCATGTGTGGTTCCAACAAGACGATGTCACATGGACGACTTCAAGACCAACATCAGACCCTTTACTGTAAGGTTATCGCCTGATTTAAGGCAGAGGTTTCTGGAGAAGTAGAATGATGTTATACTTCATAAATTGAACTTAGCCTCTAGTAAAAGGAATTGGTGTGAGCTTCTTCCTTAGACAGAGAAGATCTTTTTTTTTATATTGTAAGGGAGGATGTCATCAAAGGCTTCCTGAAAAGTTACAACGTCAAGCATACCATTACCAACTGTCTCTGCAAAATCTTCTCGGATAGAGCTGAACTAGAAACTGTGGACTTCACGTGCGAACAACCGAATAAAACAGACCTGATACTCATTAGTAGAAAATACAATATACCGCATTTCGAAATTCCCTAACCAGATGGAATGAAGCTGTCCTTTTCAAGATACTTGATAAGAAATTAGACTTGAAACTCAACATACAGGGAAGTAGCCTTAAGGGTTGTAATGGTCTTTTCCTTTCCAAAAGAACAGGGTACAAATTAATTCTGAAACCAAAAATATCTTTAGATATGGGTCTCTTGTATGACGGAAAGTCTCGAAACAGAGGAATAAACGTGATACGTTGGTCAAGGTGTAAAGAACAGTCTGCGGTGCTCGGCAGTGCGTACGGCTACATTCGAGATTTTCTGCATCTTTAACCACATAAGCTGAAAACAAAACTACAGGAACATAGGTTTTGACTAACAAACATAAATAGGGCTGTTTAAGTCCAACAATGTGGAACAATCAGATAACATTCTCTGATCCTTCATTTCTATACACCATACGAAATAATATACCCGGAAATGGAGGATTGACAGAGAAGAGTCAAGAGTGAGGATACAGCCAAAGTACACTCCAAAGACATAAACTTGCAAGCGTCCCTGAGAGTTCCGGATACGTAGATTGTTTTCCAAGCAGAAATTCTAGTTTTCCTCAAAGATGCGGAATAACAAGAAATGAGATCAATATCATCTGACAAGAACTAGCCATCCACGTTACTAGTCAGGCAGAGCTTAAGGTGTTAGAATCCAGATCCATAAAATCAGAAAGAATCAGGAATCACTTGGTAATGCTCTGGGTATTATGAACGTCGAACCATGTCAGACTATGCTGGGTCCCTGAACAGGATTAAAACCACCAGTCTACATGGCTAAGAGGGCTTTTCTCGATAGGAGGACCATGGCTATGACTGTCCTTAAATGGTTCAACTTAGGGGTAGGGATTCTCTCTGATCATTGCCTTTTGAGGAGGCACGCATTGGGATTTAAATTATCAAATACGGATATATGCAGATTCTGCAGTGACATTCACATCTTGGAGGACATCACTCATGTCCTCTGGGAATTCCAAAGCATAGTTCGAGGCAGACTTAAACATCTTTGACAAGAAAGTCGGGTCCGCAGTTCAAGTCAGTGATATAGTAAAGTCTTGTACAGAGCGCAGTAGAACAGAATTGAAATATACCCAAAATTGTCCATTTTTTTATTTAAAAAAATAATACTTACCTTCTTCACGAAATAATAAAATTGTCTATCAATGTCTTTGATCCTGATCGGATGTACCAGAACGGAAAGCCGTCCCAGCTTTCGAGTTAGATACCAATAACCTAACTTCACACAGGATATGTTGTTCACAATTATCTGGTCTGAATAGGAATCAGCTCTACAGAAAAATAATCCTTACATTTCGATTCTAAAAAAAAATAGTTGCGGTCGTTTCTTTCGTCAAGCTTGTCCTTATAGGTTCGGAAGCAATGACCCCCTAGTTTGTGTAATCTGCGAAAAAGTCTCAAATGTAGTAGACTATGTCTTCAATTGTCCTTGCAAATTAGTCCTAAACAAAAAAAAACGGTTGCTGCATATACATAAGTTGAAGGACTATGGGATGCTACAGCTACAATATTTTAAGAATTTTTTAAATTTGATCTTGTCAGCATATCAAATCCAAATAGTTACTCCAGGCTAAGAAGCTGTGAATGTTGAAGCCCCACTGTGCAGTAGAGTAATGTCTCACTTCATAGACCATGTACAACTAGGACGAAACCTCAGTCATCTCTCTAGAAACACTGGTTTTTAAACTTTCAGTGATATCGACGAGTGGATCCTTGAACTTCCGTTCAATGTTCACATGAACTAATGACGCGTCTTCCTTTACGAGTGTGAAGATATAGACCTTCATCACGGTTATGTATCCTACATATGTGCGTTTAATACTTTCTTTTCTTAGAACAGCAAGTTGATATGTAGATGCGTAGTTTTGGCTCGATAGACACGACACATCCTTGCTATTTCTTTACCTTCTTCAATGTGGACTCCACACCCATTACTACGATCACTATTTGTCATTTATTTTTACATATATTTTTACAAAAATGATATTTTTATAAGCCGTCTCAGGATAGATCATGATTTCTCAGGACAATTGTCTTGATTCGTCTTCAGAAGAAATCGTTTCGATATTCTGTTGTCGTCCAACACCTTCAGTGCCTGTCCTATGACCGAGTCACTTGGCTTACGCTGACGAGTTAAAACCCAAACAACCTCTGAAAGTACAAACAAAAAATTTAATAAATGATTTCCAAACTACTTTCACTCGAAAATAGATACAGTATCTGACATATATTGATTGGCAAACTCGACGCAAGCCATCAGCGAACTCAAAGCAGTTTTTAATGATTACTAAGGCAAACAAGGAGCCCTACCTTAACACAGAGCGACATAGTTCTTCAAAGAAACAAAAACAACTCTTCGCGAACTCATTGGAAACGGTGTTGAACTGAATTCAAGCGCCTGAGTGTACTCAAAATGCATTTGCGAACTTGTTAGCGAAGATATAAAAAGCAAATATTCCCTCTCTGTGTTGAAAAGTTTTCGAAGAGGGTCTCCTTTGGTAAAGACAGTCAATGTCAGTGGAAACAAGTTTAAGAGGATTTTTTGTTTTCTTCTTTCCTTAATGCTCTGCACCACTTGGGTGTGTGTGTCCTTAAATGATGTAAAAGCAGTTCAGCGCAGTGGAATAGAGAGTCAAAGATGGTAGCGCTGTGTGACGATGAGTTATACATTTGTGATGAGTGATTAAAAGGAGACCTTCGGAATTTAAAAGTCCCCCCGGAATACAGGTTGAAGGATGTGCGGAAGATGCCACTGTTTTAATGCGATTGAAAAGGTGGGACACAACTATAAGTGGTGTTGCAATAATTGTTGTGGGAATTACGTAGTCGCTCCATAAAGGAGCTCTTTAATGTCGAGAATTGTCAGTGACAAGGCAACGCATTACCAAGGTATTTTCTAGATTCTTGCAAGGATTATTCTAAGTTCTTTAATGAAACAAAGAACTGAAGAACTACAGAAAGCTGAAAAGACTGACCACCCAGTGAATGGCCATTGTCGATTGAGCACAGAGCGATGATGCATATTCAATATAACCAATTGAGCCATCTAGACTATCAACTGAGTTTAGGCAACCAGAATCAGAAAAGTCCTGAGGTCGTTTGAATAGTATGCACCTAAAACTGGAGCTAGTCTCAGCACCCATGGAAGAGGGCGAGAAGCGGAGGAGTTCCCTCGATGGAATGCACAGTCCATACCAAGGCCAGATTAACGTTATTGAACTACTTCTACATAGGTAAGATCTTGAAAAACTGATGACGGGGAAGGAGCCCTTCATGGGCCAAGAGCAGCACATGAATCTCCTAAGAGGATGGACCCCTCTTTCGAAGCTGCACATGCATATTCGAACCCTAAAAAGGTCGTTTGCGAGAAAACAAGTAGAAGAGGCCCTAGACTACTATAATCCAGATATCATCGGAAACCAGGAAGTGCGGTGGGATGAACCTCCTTTACCCGAGGATAACAAACTACAATATTTGCTGCTGTGATTGTTACAGGAATCATACTCAGATTTAGCCAAGAAGCGAGCATCTTATGATAATCCCGATTAAGGATACATTCGCCACCGTAGGTCTTATATGTGTTCATACTCCCAATAATAAAGACTACGCCATAAAGGTGTCTTCTTTAAGCTAAGATCGGAAAGGAAGACACCTTTGGTAGGACAGTTGGTAAGGCTTACATAAATTTGTCTGTCAAAGGCTTAAGTCGATACCAAAATACCTCGGGAAGAGTCAGTTTTGTTAGGATTTATCCTTATTTCGCATTTGGAGGGCTAATGGAAGTAGAAGGAGAGCGTATTAGAGGTCTTCCCTAAGAGTGTCCGCGTGTTTAGCTGAAGGTACAATAGCGATGCCGCCCTTTGTCCTATGCTCTCTAAATCTATCAGTAGGCCAGAGATCATCAGATTCCAGTGCAGAGGAGACAAGGCCTGGAGGCGTGCTCCGATTGGCAAGCCTTCAAGTCAAAAGACGTCCCAGCTGCTTTTAAGCAATTCTGTGTGTATCTAGTCTACCTCAAACGTAAGAAAGGCCAACAAGGCATATTACTTAATACTCAGAGATCTTTCATTGACTGGCGCTAGCAGTACGCATATGAGGAAGTAGAGTTATAAATCAGTCCTTCCACTAGAATGGAAGATCACCTGTTAGGTTCGAGATCCCTCACTTCGACCTACGAGCCTTTGACTGGCTTAAGTGTAAAGACGAATTCAACTTCAGTTCATACGTTGGTAATGGATTCAGGCAAACCTATGTGATGGCCTTAGACACACTGTTTTCACATTCCTGAATAATACACTCAAGTCTTGTGAACTTGAAGAGTATGAAGCTCTATGTAGCTCATATGAACTCTTTTGAAGTTTCTGTAGTTAGGGACGTCGGTGTCATACCAGTTTTCAATTCAAAGGATAGTAGCAGACTATTTACTAAGTAAGTGTACCCATTGAGAGGTCTGTTGGCCATCGAGATGCATTCATTAGCTGGGTATCGGGTGGCTTTTGAGGTTTCTCTAATGTCATTACAAATTTCCTTCAGTGGCGTCACTCTTTCTCGTCCAAGAATCATATAAAGCCAGACATTTGTGTGATATCCTTTTCGAAATAAAGTACTGTATTCGAATCCAACCGCACTTCTGATGAAAGGTGTTACTAAACATTTCATGATTATTGAAATCCCGGACCCTAAAACAAATTTCCCATTTCCTGAGAAACTTTTACATTTGCCTCGAGTTTAAGGTTTCCCAACTTTCTTGCCGAACAATAAAACTTAGTTACACCGGAAATGTTCGTCCTGGAAAGACGCCGAAATGATACACCATCGTAAGGCGAACATGTCGAATTAAATTAAGAAAAATAAAACAATTTTTATTTTTGGTTCCACATTGATGTAGCTCAAGGAATATCTGTATACACGCATAGATTGCGAAACAATTTTTATTACAAAACGTGTCTGGAAACGTGCCTTGAACTTCTTAAGTACCAACCATAATGGAAGAAGCTCTCCTCTCGAAAAGAAAGCAAAAAAAAAAAAAGGAAGAAACCATCCAACATGACACAAGTATCCTGAATGTGTGTGACTACACTGAATAAAATTTCGACACGTGATTGTCACGCACAGAAAGGCGACATTTCAAAGTAAATTGCGTGGAAAATCTTCCCATAATGTTTGCAACAAGCAATCAATGTGACGCGGGTTTAATTTTAACATAAACCAGAATAAACAAGCCCGCAACGATGTGAGTACACACGATTTGTTTCGTGATTAGGAGGAGTATTCCTAATTGAATATGGCTCTCTGATGTTGGATTTAGGATGTTGGAGCTTTGCATGACAGTGGATTTTTATTTTATGGGGAATATATGCAGTGAACGTTTAGTAGGATACAGTGGACATTAGTCCTATACCAAACTTTTCAATCTTCTCCTACAGGAAACGTTGTGTTTTATAGAAATGTGGGTCTACTAAACGACGTGATATCTTAATATCCTTGCAACAACATTTCTATAAAACACAACGTTTCTCAAAGGAGAGGATGGGCTTCCCTCACTCAAGGGCTTACTGAGTATATGGTAGGATGCTGATGGAATAATCCGTTCTGAGGTATTGCCTCATAACCAGACTATCACCGCAGAAGTTTACTGTCAACAGCTGTATAGATTGAAGTTGAAACGGTCAATCGGAACGGGGTAATCAGAAGGGTGTTCTATTCATTCACACCCAGTAACAGCACCTCAGTTGGAAAAAAAATGGTACACCCGCCTTATTCTTCAGACTTAGCACCTTCAGATTTCCACTGGTTCTGAAGTCTGCAAAGGGTCCTGGAAAAATTTGGATCTCTGGATGATGTCCAAGAGGTTCTTGGAGTTGCCTGTGCGATGGGCAAAAGTGTTGTCTAATGAAGGACGAATGAAGGACGAAAGAATAATTTGCATTTGGTGCAAATTATTTAAAGAAGCTGACATTCAAAAATCGCGCAAGACTTTTGTTACAACCTGCTACATGAGGAGCTTGAGATCGCATCCTATATTGAGAGTCAGGGAGCGCTATAGAGGCTAAAGTTCTTTATCAAAAAATTTGAAATATTTAGGAATCGCTGTGTAAGGTCTAATATCAGCTACTAACTACGCAGAAGGTGTAACATTATGGTGGTTAGCTGAATACTACGATATAGACGATAGAGAAGAACTATAAGGCCAACACAGTTGGAGGCATAAAATAACGAATCTGTATGGGAAAGAGGATTATTCTTGACGGTACATGTCTAGAGGCTGTTATACATTTGATTCGTGAATACCAAGAAACAGACGGGAGTAAACTTTAAAACCTTGGAAAATATTCCGTTAATAACCTAGAAAATGTTGAGCCTTGGAACGAAATTACTGAGCGGGGTTCACACTGATTAAATTTTTCATAAAGTCGAGTGATTTGACAGGGTATTAAACCCAAAAAAATTTTAATTCAAATTTAGTATCCTCATTCCGATTTGACAAACAATTTGATCGGTGTAAACCTCGCTATCAAAATTCGGTAGGGATTGAAGGGATTCCATAGGGGATAACAATGTCTAGTGTCTTATAACAACCTCATACCCAACTCTACCAAAAGACCTGTTCTCCATCAATCTGAACATACGGATGTCAAAAAAATCCAGTCTGTCAATCCTGTATGAGTAAGGATTCAGGTCAGTCGATTGCCAGATCTATTCAATATTGTCAGTTCTGGCAACAAGCTGACAATAAGAAATTAGTTTGCAGCTTTAAATTGTGCTTTCACACCGTTGTTTGATTTTGTGACAAGTCAAAATGGCTGACAATTCTCTAATAATTCCTTTACTAGAAAATTTTCTGATCAAAATTGTCAGTTCACACAAAATTTGCAGATCCTTTGTCACACGTTGTCAGACTCATAGCATTTCACGGAAGTTTTTTTCTTTCGTGGTGTACTGAACTGAAAGGTCTGAAGAATTGGAAAATTTGAAATGTGATGGAACGTATACGTATTGGAAATCATACTGTATCCACTCACTCCCCCATCATCATTCGTTTCCGGTGAACAAACAAATCAAACTTGAAACGAAAATAGTCGCAGTACGCAGTATGTACAATGAATCCAAAATATATCACTAAAAACAACAAATAAGTCTTTCAACAAATTAATTGTCATTTGTCATAGGCTTCACACATCTGCAAATGTCCTACAAATGTCAGACGATTGACAGATACCTGGAAACTTGTTGTCAGATGGCGGTTTGGTAATTGTAATTATTGCAAAATTGTCAGACAAAAATTGGAAGTCATAAATGGGACAAATTTTTCATTTGTAGATTTGACAATATTTACAAATTTGACAATCGTTTGAACATATGCAGATTTATACACATTTCGTCAGATTGTGCAGCGAAAATGTAAGTAACTCCTAAGCTTTTAGTGATGTTGTAGGAGCACAGGATTCTTGAAGGAACTTATGGATGTCTTTCGAAATAAAACATGATATTTGTATGAAATGAAATCTCTGAATATTCACATACAAATATAGATTTACCAAACGTCATCTTTCCACAAACGTCAAGTTTCCATATGTAACTTGAGTATGTAAATACAAATAAAACAGACTACTATGGAGAGTAATAAAATATAAGTTTTCTTAGCTATTACGTACTAAAAGTCATAAACAAATCTCTTGAGTTGACGTACCTGCCGCCTTTCCCATTTAAAAGTTTCTTCGAAAAGATATGAATGTAAAACAGATGCTTTTCAAGATAAACACATTTCAAATTACCAGAAAAACAACACCTAAGCAAATAGCTCACTTTCTGAGTAAACAGAAGTTCAACTCAATTCATCTTATCGCATTTCCATTTCGATATAAATTTATCACAAAACACAAGAAATCTCTGGAGCTTCGAACTGAGTCATCTAATGACAAATACTTATAGTAGAAGCAATCTCAAATATTTACCTAATTACCCAGGAAACTGAGATTGGCGATACTCACTTGTGTTGAAGATGCTGTAGAAGTCCGTACAGGAGTACACGACAGCGTAGCTGGTATAATCAGTACCGAGAACCCAGTAATTAGATCCACCCACAAAGCCTGAAATTCAATGAATCACTAAATCGTACTCCCAGTCCACAGGGCATGGAATTCCATTACTCACTTGGCATCGACGGGAATCGTACGAGGAGCTTGGCAGGAGCTACCACTTCGGCCGTTCCAGAGATATCAGATCTTCGGTTGGTTCTTTAAAAAAAATGCATCTTAGTCCCATTTGCATGGATACACTATTGATGGTACTTACAGGGAATTAATGTTGAAATTATACACAGAGACAGTTCCATTCGGAAGGGATTCGTACACCGCATAGGTGCATTTCCCACCAGCCTCAAAGATGAACGGATACCGTTCATATTCATACCATTGTCCTAGGTACTGTATACGGATTTGTCCTTAGTTAGCACAACTAAATCAATTAAAATTACTTACGGCATTCAAATCAAAGTTATCCTGTACTTTAACGTTGGGTGGACATCTGCCAAAGCCCGGTACTTGGGCATAGGTGAGTGGGATCACCAGAAGTAAAAGATTCAAACTAAAAGTACACAGTCGCCTTTAATAGTAGTTTGGATAGATTCACTGCACTTACACTTTCAGCATTGCGCTAACGATCCAAGAACTAGAAACTAACTTCAACAAATGTCGGCATACACTGATAACGCCTCACTTGGCCGAAAGAACTTTGCAGCTAAACTGTGCAAGCCGCGAATATCAATCTCAACGCGTATGGGTATAAAGTCAGCGAGTACAAATCGCTAATGTTTTTACAAGTTTGGATTTATGACTGTCGGTGCTACCCATAGGTTGTTGTATCAACAGAATCACAGTGAAACGTTTCAGCACAATCACGAACTAGATAATAACAGCAAACAAATGCTTCTGCTAATGGAGCTCTAAGGTACGTCTGGATTTCAGTTGGTTCTTAAGAAATGGAAAAATGATCTTATGATGACATAATGACTTACTTTTTGCTCTAAATGTTGTTTTTATTTTGATATGACCATACCAGCGGTATGTATGGCCAGGCAACTGAAATCGATATCAAAGTAAGTATCTACGAGTATCTCCCCAAGGCTTTGAACCGGAAACGTCAAACTGAATACAAATAGATTTGGTATCACTGCTTTATGCGATGTTGATGGACGTACATGTCAAATCGCAAATTCATAAATCCGTGCGACGTCAAACAATTTAATGATCCTTTTTTTAATGACACATTGCATCTGAAGTCACAGTTTTACGAAAATGAACATTGTGTGTAAAAAGTGATACCAAATTCTATGTTTTAGAACATGCAAGGGTAAGGTAGGATCCTTTGAGCGGTTTCCGAATTGACAATCCTATATGAAAGTATCTGTCCCGATTCAATGAGTTATACCAACTTAATCGGACGGTTTTCCATTTTTAGACAGAAAAAAGGATCTTTTTAACAATATCTGAGAAAGAATTTGTGTACCATTAAGTGTCAAGTTTTAAATGATTGAACTTCTTCTCTTAGTTAATGGTTTGATGATTGTTCCAGTTGGGTAAAGATTCAGCTTTTAGGGTGGCTCCAGTCATTAATTTCGGCCATTTTGCTATAGTCCAGTTATTCTGGTTTCGTCTATACCTTATCCGATTGAGACTAAGTCATCCTGTATAGCCATGAATTAGAAATTCGAAACTGTTTAGGCCGAATATAATAGGCCATAGTAGAAGCTACAGTGGCCCCTTGAGAACAAACTTATGTAGTTCTTTTCAGAACTCGAAAATTGTCTATCTGATGGATTGAAAAAAATATTGGAAATCTGTGCTGTCAAGGGCTCTGGACATCTCCAAAAAGGTGGACAGATTTCTTTTCTTTATAAAGACATTTCAATAGTGCTTACATGAATTATATGTGATGCATGACTTAATGGTCATTTAGTAGTTTTATAAATCTATAATTATTGCTTAATTTTGTTGACAATTCCCTGAAAAGCCTTCCCAATCCTTAGACCCCTGCAAGACTGCCATCAAACTTTGGATAGGGCTACAGTCCAGAGTGGCGTTCTTCAGCTAATTCTTGTTTCGCACACAAAACTATTTGGGGTGTTGGAAGTGCCACTTGACGCAAGGGCTTATGTTTCAGCTTTTCTGATCAAGTCCATATTTCTGTACAGCCCGCTGTTGCATCTTCTTTTGCACTCATCGTCTTTTCGGGACCAAAAAAGTATTTTTTTCCCAAAGAAAACGGGCGCTTTCTCAACCTCTGAACCGTAGAGGAGGAGTAGAATGATCAGAACCTTGTATAAGCACACTTTCGTTGCTCAGAAAAGGTCTTTACTACTTAACACTGTCCTTAGCTCAAAGAATCAGCGATTGGTAACTGAATTTAGGATCCTAGGCAGACAAAATCCTTAACAATTTCACAATTATATCTGTTGATAGTTATGTTTGAAATTTCCGTGTTTTTCGTCCTTTTTTGTTGACATGTGTGTAACTGGCTCCAACATAAGAAGTTTCACATCTGAGCGTAGTACGATCAAATAATAGTGTAAATCCCACAAGTAACCACCTCAAACAGAGTCATAAAATGTCATGCCAGCCCCAACAAGTTTATCACTTCTATTGACTAATTACGCACGTAAGTATCGCTTATAACACCAGAGCGCACAAAAAACCAATCTGAGACCCTAATTGCAGGGGAACTGCCTGTTGTTTCATAAATTAAGGCTTTGAGCCATTTCGATTTACTAGATTAGTAAGCTTTACATTACATAACAATGTATCGGATTTAATTACACCTCTCATGCAGTCGGATAATTTGTTTACACCAACTGCTTGCATTGAACTTTGGTAGACTGCAGATCGGTGTCAGTTGGAGTGGGTCAATCCGTGCCATACCATTGCGTTTTATTCTTCGTGCAGACCAAAGAATTGTAGCACTCAGGGGGTAATGACTTTCAGTGGCTCCAGTTTATTGCTCAAGGTGATCCAACGAGTCACCTTCCAAGTGGTTGATCTGCACTTGGATAAGATCGTGGGATAAAAACTAACTCTTCGGGTTTACTTTGTTGGAATGGTTTTGACCTTAACCGTTGGAGAAGGTTAGGTGATAAATTGTGAGCAATGAAGACTTTTTCTACGAAAAGTTGTAAATGTTAATCCTTTTCTGAATCTGGCTATTCATTGGCTTTTAAATGCATTTCCTTGAAGAGCTTTAGTGTCATATGACATTGCTAGTCATTTTATATTCAGTTTTCGCTAATACAAATCTGCATGTTTTCTACATATATCCTACCAAGATCCTTTACATGATTTTACTTCTGATTTAGTAGCATCAGAGTCAGGGATAAACCAAAATTGTTTACTGAATAGCAGGTTAGAAGAACTGAAATGACGCACTAATAGGCCAAAAGACAGACCCCTATCGTCGACTTTCTTTTAGAACGTTTACTCTCTCATTTTTAGCTAGAAGCTACATATATATGTATCTCTGGTTGTAATGACATGATGATGATGGCATCAAGGAGTCTCTAATTGTCACTCACATACGAAGTACTTGTGTCAGAGAGATCAGTTTAGTCAGTCAGTCACATTGATAGTCAGGATTAAAGAGAAATCTTTTCAAATCATGTTAGGTACAGCCCTCGTGAACAGCTGCCATTCTAGTGGATAGAACCATCAATCTATGGAACCTTAATCTGCTCATTAGGTGGTTCATACTATCTATACCAGTTATAGCCAAGAAATCAGAATGACCAACGGTGGCGATAGAATTTAGATCACTTCAGGATATTGACTTGCAACTGATCACTTCACTGGGATCACTCAGTACGAAGTTATAAGCCATACTGAGGTTGTACTCCATAAAAGGAAAAAAAGGATCCGATCCCACGAATGTCATACTCGTCCTTCATCACAATTTCATTTCTTTGAAGGAAATGGAAAATGTTGTAGTACGTGGAGGAGTAGCACTTGGCATATACCCTCTTTACCACTATAACGATGTGAATAGGCTGGACAGATTCATTAAAGCTACACTAAGCCACCTGATAGAAATGAGTCAAAGCGGTGTTGATGGAACAGAAATAGTACTGTTTGCCTTCTGAAAATACCTAGGGGTACGGGGCTACATCTGAATCGGAAATACAATCGTCATCATCCATCAAAGTCAACACAAAATCGTAATCTCTCAACGGGGGGGAGATCATTGACTCACAATTCTTCTTCAATAGAGATTTCTATCGGACCATGGTGACTGACTATATTGGAAGGATGTCTTGGAGCGTATGCAGTGTCAACAACACGGTACCACATACCAAAAATGGATTCAGCGCATATACTCGTAGAGGACATTTGAAAGTTCATAATTATTACCATCGGTGACCCTCTACTGAAAACCAGGCCATAGGGAAATGAAGGGAAAGAATTTAGACCGACGAATTCTTATCAACACCAAGCTGGATTCCAATACCATTAAGAGGACGAGAATAGCTCTTACAAAGGTATGAACATCACCAAGGTATGAGTACTATGGAGAGTAGACTTCGAGGTCGCATTGCAATTGAACTTTTAATCCTATTGTCCCATCAGACGCCATCCAAAGATGCGTATTAGCTGAGTAAGTTTGTTGATACAAGATTAGTTGGTCTATGTAACCGCACCATCATGTTCTACCCTCCAGTCTTAAGTCTGTGTCTGTGGATCCTAAGCACGAACCAACAGATGGTAAAAACAGAAAATTTTTCAATCAAACAAAAAATTAAAAAAAAAAAGTTACGTATACGCCACCGAACACCAAACCATCTTCCTTCCACAACCTCCGGTAACACAACTCAAGCTACATATTCTGTTTCTGTGCATCTTGAGCGCAAACTAGCTTAGCTGCGGCCTCGCTATGGATATGGATGTCATTTCATATGGATCCTCCAAGCGTGTCCTTATTCTAAATAGTGCAGAGATTCATGATGATGGACTGACTGTAGGCACGTGATTTCGTGATTGTCTCAAGGTGGAGTCCTGCCTGGACAAGGATTTGCAAAACGTTCTATGCAATTCTAAGACTACTTTTACAGTACGAGTTCATATTCCGAGTATGAACACAGGTCAATGGTTCGAGACATTAGTAGTGACGATAGCTAAATGAATTCTATCTGGAGCCCCCTCAGTTTAGGACAGAACTGTGCCAAACTATCCCAGGACTCTAAGTTCCCAGTGAATAAGAGTAGCAACAACCCGCTCTCACTAGGTCACAGACTTCCATTCTTGCAATAAATCTTGTGAGGCCAATGAATAGCTCAGATAACTCAGACCTCTAGGACCTTATAACACCATATAACCAGGAGCTCATCAAGGACACCCTTAGGTGGAATATCATTTCTCCACTCAAACTGTGGGCCAACTCATCCACTCATCGACAGAAAGACATTTAAAACGAAACGTTGAACCGCTTAGAATCGATTCAAAGGAATCCGTTTAAAGTATTAAAAATAAATATACACACGCACTGTGCGAAATCAGAAAAATCAAGCCGCAACAACAGAAGAAGCAAAATATCCTTTCCGAACCGAAGAATCAATGATTGATTTTACCGAGGAACATTTAAACCACCACCAACAGAGCAGCCAACCAGCCAACTCGAACAGAATCGATCCAACAAACCGAGTGACGACGACGCTAAATCCGTATCTTAAAGCCTGCAATTCACCCCTGTCTGTGTGCTGCCTACTAACCTAATTTGAGTGTGGGCACCTAATCTAAATATCGACTGACGTCAACGACGACGACTGTTCCCGTTTTTCAGCCCATTTACTTGGCGCATAAATGGCAAATTAGATTCCAGAGTGAACGAGCACAAGGAATCGTTGAAAAATTCATGAGTACACCACTCTATAGCAGGGTTGGGATGGGATGGGATGGGGGCGGCGCAATAGCACAGGACCTGATCCTTGCACTTACCTACACAAAGTGGGTACTTACATCCGTGTAGATTGTACATTTTTTTCCGTGTTATGTTCTCAATGATAAGCTTATTAAAGTACCTTTGCCGTAACTCATACATTATGGAAGGATACTACAGGAAGAAGATTTCCTTCCTTTGCGTGCTTTCTCTTCTGTTGTTTCCTGCTGTTGTTTTGTTTTCTCTTCTCCCAGCGGTGCTGATGGTACTGTGCATCCGTCCCTTGGAGATGGAGAATTATTGTTGTCCTTAAAAAAAAATAAAAAAAAAAAACACTGGAGCTCACCCTCATGGCCCAGCATGCACTTCGATACGGTCCCATACGCGCGAAATTGCAAACGGCTCCCACTCACCAGGTGGATGGTTGGATGCTGCTGTGTTTTGTACACCCTACCCTGCATCTCACAGACATTCATCTGCTGACAGGAAGGGAACGGGTGAGTATTTGTCAAAGGCTGGGGTTGGTTGGTAGCTCCACCACCACCACTACCACCCAGCGACGCGGCGTTCCTCGCTGCTTTTTGTATCCTTTGCAAAATTAATGGTGAAAATATGTTGTTCGCAATGGCTTATATCATTTCTCCAGGATTTTCGTATCTAGTTACAGGACGAGACGGGGCGGAGCGGTGCGGCGGTGAGTGAAGCGTTAAAGCACACTACCAGTGCATATCTTGGCAGAGAGGTAATAACGTTGCGCTCGCGAAATAACGAAAATATTAGCTAACGTCAACGTGGGGAAACAGAAAAAAATTGGCAAAGAAAACCTGACGGGTTTTTGGCTGCACGGTATGTGGAATGAAAACTCTTGGCAACAAGAGGACTAGAGATACTCACAGAGACGGGGTTTTTCTTTTAAGGATAACATTGTTGTGTCGTTCGCGTATTTCCTGCTTCCTTATGTCGTTGAGATTTTTAGCGATGATATAAACGGGAAATGCATTTCCCTGGGGTTGATGTGCTGTGCGCTGTCATAAAGCACACAAGCGCATTGTTTGGCACACGAGAGGGCTACGCGAGGGTGCTGTTCTAATGTGATGCCATATGTTGTAACTAATAATCGCATTGTAGGACTCTGAAAGACTATTTAAGCATAATGCAGCTGAACATGGTGCTCTTAGCCACTGCAGCGGGTTAGGGAGTAAGACAGCCGCTGAGATTTATGACGAGGACCTGAACGGCGAATCAGAATCAGATATGCTGTAACCTACATTTGGGATTGCACGGGAAAGGTTGTTGCTGTATAGATAGTGGAGTTATGGAGTAGGTGCGGCGTTACTGACGGATGATCCTGATTAGATGTTGTGGAATGTAGCTCGAGCTTTGAGCATTGTAATCTCCATAGCCATCAGTAATGGGAGCAGTGCATGAAATGGGAGTTAGTTACATTCGAACCTGTGGAAGGATTTGGCAAACAGAGTGAGAACGATTTCTACATAGAGGCGTCGTTCCAAATGTGACTTGCTTTCATACCACTAGGCTGGGGGGGATTCAGCTTATTTGGGGTACTTTTATCTGAGCCTTGATTAGAGTTGTGAAGGCTTGGGAAAAATCATGACTCATCGAAATGACTGCCATAAGCTATTACGCAATTGATGCCACAATATGGTTCTGGCCCTAAAAACGCCATTGCTGATGTTAGCTATTTGAAGCAAAGGCTGCTGTTTATTATTCTTTGATAACCAGGCTTCAAGTTACATTTTTTTTTTACCACATGGGTCATAGTAAGTCCAGAGTGTAGTTTCGTCATTAGACCAGGCTACACAGTTCAATAAACCTACACAACAATTCATTCCATCTTAGAGCCGCCTGACTATAGTTAAAGGGACAGTGACAGTACAAAACGTATCTTTTGTTGAAATTGTGTCAAGTATTTCGATTTGGCCCAGAAGATTGCTTCATCTATGTAGCAACCGTGTTCTAAATGAAATTGACTGGAATACCATGAGGACAGTCAGAAACATAGCTAAGTAGGAGGACGATCATGATGTGCTGGAAACAAGGATACAAGAAGGTAAAGTATGTATGTTAGATGCGAGAGGCTTAAAGCCCATTTATACGCCGTAAGGCATGTCTCACCAGTAAGGGATGAAAAGTCGGAGATTAGGCTGAAACCATGGTGTGCATATCGCTCTAAAGGGGCAATGTGTGTTGTGACAGAAATGGTTCCTAGCTGATGAACAGAAATGACAGAAATGAGAAAAGCAGATGGATACACTGACTGAAATTGCACTTGATGGAGTTATAGGGCTTGGATGATTCCATGTTTACCTTCTAAAATGCGATGACAATTATGGCCTCTATTGTGTCCACTACTCACGGATAGGATGCATAATACCAAAGTTTGTTAAACTATCGAATTTCGGAGAAGAGAACTCGGGAGTCATTAAGTTACAGAAATATTTACAAATTGTTAGCCCAATAGGTCCATGGGACCCAGGGCCTAGCTTCTCACGATCTTTCGTGTTACTTAGGTGGTGTTACAGTTCGGGGTGAACCTGTGCCTAAGACTTTCGTGTTGTGCAAGTTAAATTCTTTACACGAATGGAAGGGGCCTACTGAAGGGTAATTTGTTATTTAGGAACTTTATGATAGCTCCATAGTTCAACGTACTAACCACTTAAGCTGGGCTGCTACCCTAGATAAACTTATTATTGGTGAAATTCTCCAAAGCCATGAGGCATTGGAAGCAGGTTTGGAGTGATAACAGGGAAAGAATATCTAAACATCCTCTTAAGGAGAAATTCTCAAACTGCTGTGCTAGCGAGAAAAGAGGTTATAAGAGGGGGGTGTATGGTCTCAGTTTCGTGTTTCAAAGACTCCCACTTCCCAAAGGAAATAAATGCAGAATAAAAGCTCGATGATGTTATCTAGATTTTTACCAGAAAAAGCGACGCTTAGAATGCTAAGTAGCGTTTATTTACGGTTAAAACTCAAAGCCATCAACTTAACCAGTCGTAGACTATCTACGTAGCTGAACTAGACAATCTGGCGTAAACTGGATCAGGAACGTTTCAAGTGTCTGAGTTGACAGAAAATAAGTCATTAGTATTGTAATAAGTGCCATTAGGGTGCACTGTATCCTGGACAAACACGGCTTTAGATTGCCGGTCAAGATGTAAGCCGGAGCTTATTGCAAAGGTCATACATAGTTATTCTATGATGATGTGACAGCCAGAAGTGCTAGAGATTCACCTTCCGGTTTTTCTAGCCTAACAATCTGCTAATAAAAAAAAAAGGTCAGTTAGTAAAACTTCGCCCACTAAAAACGATACTCTTTGAAAGTACGCAGAGAATTTGTCCGTACTGGTACTCGAAATCATCCTTCTTCTTGAGAACCCCACAGCTAGAGGTACGAAATCCAAATTTCAATAGTTTTTCAGCTCGAATGGGTAAAGTAATGAATGGTTTCGGAACTCAATAAAGCAGGCACCCACTGAGTTCCACTAGAGAAGGCGAACTTTCCCAAAGCCTGATACAAATATTTTACACAGTTCAACCGATATGGGGCCATACTGACTCAATTAACACACCAGCCACAGGTCTACAGTCTGTTTGGGATCCTCCAGTGAATGATCTAGACTCACGCGGCTGTCGGTAGGTAATCGTAGTATTGTCCAGTGCCTTCTCCTACGAAATAATGGATAAGGAATTGGTATTACTGACCAAAACGTGCTCTTCTTCGTTGATTATAAAGATCCTGACTGTAGAATGCAGACTTTTGTTTTTCTGTTTAAAACCCCATCATCTGTTAATTTTTTTAAGCGATACAGTCCAAGAGATTAATAGATCAGGATTTTGCTAAATCCTTTACGGAAACGTAAGGAGGAAAAGTGAGGAAAAGTAAATTTCTAATTCTAACGAACGTGCATCTTTTAAATTTCATAAATTTCTTGGCAGCGACATCTATTGCGGAGCACAAACCTCGTCGGTAATGCAGTACAATGCGCGTGGATGATGGCGAAATGTCAAACTCAGCTGTTCTAGTTCTCATAGTTCGTCGCCGATTCCGAGGTAAACAAACATTTACTCCTAAAAAACAAATGCAATCGAGATGATTTCCACTCCATCCAAAGCGGATACCAGTTTCTCAACTATAACTCCTGTAAGATGTAAGAAAACCGACTCCTCCTGCGAAGAAACCAAACAAAAATCACATTTTCTTTTCCAGTTCTCGACAGTCCCCGGCCGAAGGTGTGCGATGACCAATTGTTGACTGCCAAAGCACGCCTGGACGTGATAACTAAAACCCTAATTGATAATTTCACCAAGTGGCAAGCGGCACAAAAGCGTGGTCAATCTCTGTGCAATTCCATCGAAGCGATTAAGTCCAAGTGTTTGGAGAGTAGAGCATCAGGCGCGACACTTTTCCCAGAGGAACTCAAGCCATTTTGTGATAAATTAGCGATAATTCTGACTGTTTTCGAGGACATTCTTAGGAACACAGTAGAATCCTTAAGACAGCTCAGAGGTCTGGCGAAACTGACTGCAAACAGCACGGAACCCTTCTATCGAACGTGGTTAATGGATGATTTCGTGCAATTCACAGAGTCTGTCGTCGCACGATACCGAAGCGAGTGCGTGGTGAAGAAATACGTTACAGGTGACCCCGCATTGTGTTGATTGGTTGTTCGTGTTTGTAATGTTATTGATTTTTTTTTTTAGAGGAAATCGCCCACTGCGAGGAGCGGAGTGAACTGATTCGTATGTCCAGCTTGTGGGAGTATCCAATTCATGTGGACGATGGTGTCAAAGTTTTGTTTATGTTTTTAGCTGAAGAAGTTCGGGTGAAATAAATGGTTTCTGTACAAAAGTGGTTGTTTTTATTGATATTTTGAAATTGCCGGCGAGAGGACGTTTGAGGAGTTTGAAGTCAAATTCACCATGTGCTGCACATGACACTTCCAAATCCCATTCCTCCTTACTTTGGAGAGGAGGTGGAAGACAGTTTTCCTAAGGAAATCTCTTTTTTGGGAAAATTAGTTACGCATACGCCACCGAGTCAGATACGAACTTCCTGAATGCTACGTCTCCGCATACCTCCTCTCCTTTAGGGTCAAATATGAATAGTGGCAGTAGAATAATAGGCCTCATCCAATGCATCTCTTAACCCAGCCTAATCAGTTTCCTAAAGATTCGCACAGAAACTACTTAAGTGTCACATCTTAAGCGAGAACCGTCCCTAAGGAGTGGAAGCGACGAGTTTCCTTACATATACTTGCCTGACGAGTAGCCAAGTTGTTCCACGATTTCAACCCCATAGGACTGTTTATTGATTTGGTAACCAGAACTGGTCATACCTGTCTCAGACTTATGCTTAAGCCAGTTTTGAACGTCAAAAAAGTTTGAACAGCTTGAATTGAAGGAATTTGACTCTGGCCTTGGCTTTGTCTGTGTCCGAGTCAATTCGGAAACGAACCTCCTTCCTGTAAAGAGAATTACTCAGTGTTGAGGGGATTGACCAAAACCTCATTCCTATCATCGTTCATGTGTAGGACCACCGGCTTTTAAGAACAGATAGTCAAATACTTCAGAGGACACATAGCCCAACGCTGTTCACACTTACCACAACAAACCGATGGGCTTACCCGAGATCCCCTAATACTCTGGCTTACTTGTAACACTTATGTATGTCAACTCCTGGATGTAGATTTTTATTTATTTGTTCAAATACCCTTCTACACAGGAAGACAGCCAGACATACCTTGTTGTGACATCCAAGTGAGTACCTATCGGTTGCCATTCAATACACATCCAAATATCTACATTTTTCGTCCATCTGCCAACAGTTTTGAAACCTAATCCTCTCACATGGCTGCAGCTCCACAATCCCATGCAAATTATTAAGTTACTTAATTGCCACCCTCTCTGTGTATGTGTGAATACGTCAGAGTTTTCAGTCGCCTTCGGAAAATATCCTGGAATTCCAACAGAATTTATCTGCATGTAATAACATGCATTGCCTCTGGCCCAAAGAAAAGGACGATGGTATCCGTTTATCCGTTCACAGTACAGACGAATGTCAATAGCACGTTCTGCTGCTTCCAATGCAATTCAGTTAAGAAACACACTCTGTCCATATTCCATCACATTCAGAAGATATTTTGATTTCGAGTCAACACAACCACACAATACGAACAATGCCTCAAGGATATTTATGGACCGAATAAGTCCTTGTTTAGAATGAATTTATACCCATCACCGCAGCCAAACTCTTCTGTATGCATTTCAATAAGCCAGACCGAAAGGATGCGGTTTAATGAAACATAATTGCACGCGAACCCACTAATTTCGATAAGCCAATTAATCCTGACCTCTGATGTCCGGTTTAGGGGGGCGGCCAGGACTAAGAGTTCCCCTTTTCAATTCCCAGTAATCAATTTTGTTAGCTAACCCAGTCACACATCGTCCATCCATATTGTCACAGACATTTTCAATTACAGGCTTCGCCCAAAGGATAATGAAAAGCAAATCCCATTCGAGTTGACCAAAAATGAATAACATTTAATATTACTAATAACAGTTACACACACTCTAGTGAGGGATTAGCCACCGCAACAGCATTAAATGGCCGACTGAGTTTGGTACAAGTTACGTTGTGATATGTTGCACGCACATTTTGTCCATTGCTGGAATGATCCCTATTTTAGCCATCGACCCAACGACCATCTATTAATTAAGAACAGAAGGACCTCGGGTAATACGTTTTGTGATTTTCAAATTAAAGCTTCGATACGGTCATCTGCTCGGGCAATTACCTAAATCAACATTGAACCAGTGCTGAGATGAGTTTGTAACGAATTTCGTTACCCATAGGTATGGAAGGATAACATCCGGAGTCCAGTGTAATTGAAAAATAACATGGCCACGATGCCATGTCCTTATCAGTGACTAACGAATGTATCGCCGTGGCTGTTGGCGAATATTTTAGATAAACATTTTGTTTCAATTCATCAATGTTGGCTGAGCGCTTACAAGGTTTTCGGGGGCGTTCACAAAGTTCACAAAATTTCGTGTGTTTTTAGCCAGGATAACAGGGTGGTATGTAGAGGGTTTCTCGTTAGAGTATCTACGTGCCATATTGGAAGCGTCTGTACTATCAATGTTGGTCTTTAGGTCGTTTTAAGCCAGTGGCTTCTTGACGTAGACCATGGACTTTGATGCTTAAAAAAAAAAAAACCAAAATTCACAAGCATCAAACTCGACAAATGAGACCTCCAAGTGACTGGTCTATTTCTGGAGATAACGCGTTGATCCAACTTCTATGTTATGTGAATGTGTGGCATCATCTTGCTGGAACCACATATCTTCCCAGTCAACCCCTACCCATATATCCCAAGAATTGTTAGTCAATATGGCGGTGACTGTGGTGCCAGCGTCATTATAGACGACGTAAGGGCCAATCACCCCTTTAAGATGCGACTCGTACCAAACAGTCAATTGTTGTGGTTGTAATGGCATTTCGTGCATAGGATGGCACTGACAATGGGCTTCATTTGTGAGAATGAAAACGTACAACTTTGTACTCTTCGAAATTTAAAGCTTGTCCCCGTCACGAAGGGCTACAGATTCTTAAATGATAAATTGGCAAGAAAAGGATCATCACTTAAACTAAACAGACAGACGAGGAAAACAAAAGTCCCTCCTTCTAATTTTAGACAAACGATTGCGACCAAATCATTAGAAGCAACAAATGAGAGGTGGAGCGGGACCTACTCCTCCGACAGAATCTTACATGTGATCTTCGTCCTTTCTTGTAATTCTAATTGTTGGACATAACATAAAAGTGTCTCTGTCACTGGCCAGTACTCTGTCATCCATAGGTTTGTCATAGATTCTATAGTAGATTCATAGATCCTCTAGGGCACATGCATTGATCTAAGTGTGTCAGGTCAGGTCATTGGGAAAATGGGGCATCTTTAGTAAAAAAAAAAATCCTTGGAAGCATTTACGACGGTTGATAATCAACCAATCTGACAACAGGCTATACCTTATAGACGTCATCTATAACCTGGAGGTGACTAGAGAGCTCGTATCCCTTACATACTTAGCATGCAAGTTACCCTAGACCTTCGCTGGAATTATCAGATTTCTGAACCTACGAGAAAAATGGCGCTAGATGCCTCGGATGCCTAAAAATATATATAGTCCTGCAGACTTCCACGTTCAGGCGCGAGCTTTTGCAATGTATTTGAGTTCATTAGATCATGCTCAGAGTCAGCCATGTAAATTGATCAGTAACCCGTCAATTTGTAGCCAAATCCCTTCGCTGGAGCGTCTTCGAACGTTAAATGCTTATCGGTCCTGTAGCTGTATTTCCACCACAGTAGTTCGCAAGAAATCTATAGTTGTGGCCCACCTGTCCATCAGGCCATTTCGTGTCGCAAAAATATCTGGAATGGGAAAGAAAGGACAATTAGATCCAAGGGACTCATTTAAGGATGACATGATACCTTTACAGAAGGTAGAAGGAAACTTCTAAAGAAGCAATACAGACCGTGATATAATCGTTAGGGATTACATTTGTATATCAGGAGACAATTTTTCTTATTGTTTATGCGAAAGGATAACATTGGGGGAAAGTATTTACTAGGAAACGTGGCCATTAGATTTGACATATTCTTGAGTTTAAGTGCAGCTCACCAGCTAGTTCAATTCCCTTCATAAGGTTTCCGGAAGTCCGACTATCAACCCTCTACTCCCAACTTTTGAAAAAAAAAAATCCGATTATATGGAGTAAATTTCGCCACAAAATTCCTGATGCGTTACTCTGTATGTATGCAATGTTGATTCCAGAGTATGGGTCATAAATTATGCGTCTCATGGCTGAAGTGTCTATTAGCACCCTTATAACGGCAAGAATTTGGCATTACACAATGGTTAAATGAAATTCTCATATATCAAGTGTAACGAACCACACTAAACACTTCGTCATTCGTCGTTGTCGTCGTCGCAGTCGTTGTGCTCATCGTCGTAATCCTCGTCCTGACTGGTACGTTACGCCTTTAGGGAATGTTAATGACAGCGGTAGTTGGGGTTTATATTGTTGATGGTGTGATGTGTGTGGTTACATTGTTTCATTCACTATGCCCATATGGAATCCCTGTCAGTTAACCCAAAAGCGAAACAGGAGCATAAAGTGGAAAAATATTTGCAAGCATTTGGCATTTGGATAAATCCAAAAGGATATGCGAAAGGAAATTACATCGTTTTGCATAGCAGCGTATGCCACATACAAATAATCAACAAGATCCCGAAATAGTAGCCGCAGGAAGAATTCCTCCACACAGATAGGGAGGAGCAACGCACACACTTAGTTGATATATTACATTTTAGTTTCACCCAACTTCATCTTACTCAATGGGTGGTTGGTTGGTTGGCTCTCTGTGTTACATACGACAAGGATCTCGCTAATGCAATCTTCTCTTCTCTTATGAATGAACGCTGGCTGGCGCTGCACGAAGGCAGGATGGCAGAATGGGGATTTATTTACTAAATTGAGACATTTCCTTGGGTATGATACGGAGTACAGTGTCCTAAGAAAAATGTTTCGCTTACTACATGCCATGGCTCTGGGTAAACAAAAATCCTTTTCCAAACCGGAACGGAATGGAGACATTTTTCCTCGGGAAGAGATTAGATGTTTTGAAGTTGAAAATGATCATCCCTCCATGTAGGGACATTTCATTTAAAATGCATAATGCGCAGACCTAGATGGGAGACGGGCTAAAGGATGCCGTTGTACGCGCTCCAGTTCTAGAGATATTAGAGCTCGGTGGCCGCGGGAAATGAAATTGTTTTTCGCTGTTCCTTGTAACTTCTTCTTTAATTGGAGCTGAGTTATGGCTTTGTATGAACACAAAAAAAAAACTATATCCTTTTGCCGGTTAAAATATGAACATTATTTGTATTATGAGATTAATTTGAAAGCGCTTGACCTGGTACACTTCCTGGTCGTGCTACGAACCTCGTATCCTTTATCGGATTTCCATTTAGTGATAAATCTCTTTCAATACATCCTTCGTTTCGTTCTTTTCATGGCGTGTACTACACACACAAACACGTAGTCGAAATAAATGACGTTAACCATGTGCTACAACTACGAGCCATGAAGCCCCCTATTCATCCTTAGGGACCGGAGTTAGAGTTTGTGTTCAGTAGATGCTGCCCTTTTCTCAGATGGTCCATGAAAATGTAGGACGAAGGACACTCTATGCAGATAATTTATTAATGGAGAAATAAATGGCGTAGCGTAATAGGCCAAGAACTACGTTTAATTTAATAATGTTTCAAGGATAATTATAGGAAGCTGATAGAGGAGCGTGTAAACTTTGCAAGAAGGTTTCATCGATTATAAACGAGTTCATCTGGCAGAGTAAATACCTTGGACATTTAGCAATTTATTTTGATTCGTTGGGCTCGAGATATTTAAAGCGGCGTAGGTGTAATGTACTCCAAATGCGGGTTGAATTTAAGCCTTTCTTCATAGAGAAACAGTTCTTTAGTTCCTTTTGACATCATTAATCATGGAATACTGAATAAAAATATGTACGTGGAAACAGCACTTTATTATGGTACGGATAACTGGGTCAAAGCTACTGAAAATGTCACTTAAAAACCAGGAACATAGATTCTTCATCGTTCTGCATATCCACATCTAGAAAATTCAATTGTTCTAATCTATTTTGCTGAGCTTAGGCGGGTCTAATCATGAGAATGTCAACGATTTTGCGAAGAATACGATCGAGATTCACACAGCCAGATCTGGGGGAAAGAGAAACCTCAAACCCTCAAGCTTACTACGATTTGTAATCAAGCAAAGCGGTTGCACCTTAAGACCTCAATTTGATTAGGAAACATCGCGACACTGATGACCCAAACAATTCATTTGTTGTGCTACAAAATTAGGTATGTTTATTTGCAAAGTACTAGGCGCTCCTCATTTTGTCCTTTCGACTAATTTTCTAATGACAGCCAGTGTCAATTTGAACTTTCGTAAATCCTCTAATTTCCAAAGACACATTTTCTCAAATCATACAGCCAAAGAGTTTGATGAATGGAATCCACTTGCACGGTATTTGACAGCACCTTAGCCTGAAACAGGGCTGAAACCTGGTATACAACTTATACCGTCATTACATTTGGTTTTTTCTTTGGGACTATGTCAAGTCTATGGTTTATGCTAAGAACTCAGAGGCTTTAGACAAACTCAGGATCTGTATCAGGCACTAAATTCCAGACATATCCCCTGATTTAGAAAAAAAAGTCCTTAAAAATCAGATTTAACACATTCACTTGTTTCAGGAATTTCAGTGACTAAGGGATGTGGGCTCAGTATCATTCCGCAAAAAACAGAATTTCTCCTCTTCAAATTCCCTAGTTCAACCCTTCGAAACTACATGGATTTATCCTGACACTCTTCCATAAAGCAAGCTATTTTGGGTCTCATACTTGATAAGAAAGCTGGGAACACAATATCCCCGATATCTACGTTAAGATAGCCACTATAGCCCTGTCACAAACCAATACGAAAACATATTGCAAGGGTACAACCTATCTGGAGTAGATCGTGTAATGCACTAGTCTCGTTCTTATGTAAGTTTTGTAAGTGGGCGTGGTCGCGCTGGAGGTTTTTGATGAAAACACCCTCAAATACTGGACGTGGCTAGAAATGATGTATGGATGAATTGTAGGCAATTGAAATATATAAATATTTTGTTTTAATGAAATTTTTCGATTCCATACAAAATAGTGAAGTTATGGTAGTCGGCTTGGATCGATTTCCAAAAATTAACGTATTCGTAATTTACTAGTAGTATCCACCTTCGCAATCTACCTAAATGAAGTTTCGTAGTTCTGGCCAACATATGCCCACCTGCTGTGACTCCTCATCGAGGTGCCTCCGTCTGTTGTATCCTTAAAGATCCGATTTTCTTCCCTTCTGAGTCAATGTGTTTCATATCATCGTATGACAAGCAACGAAGTTGTTGTCATCTTGGAATCCCTTGGATATGTGGTTAGGACCAAAGATGCATTCAAGAATGTGTCCTTCTTTCTGTGATTTTGTGATAGCGATAGGAATACCCGTGAACAGCAACCAAACGAAGCACAAACAAAACGCGGATTTTGCTTACTTATTCGGTTGGCTATGTCCTATTTAGTCGCGTCCTCGGTCGAGACCATACTTGCAATGAATGTATTGGAAACAATTTACCGTCTTGTAATCCCCATCTTGAATTAGTTCTCGTCGACGACGCAGACGTCTTCAGAATTCTTTTCAATTTTCTGGCTGCATGAGATCTCCTTTCTTAGGAAGGACAAATGATGATGTTTCTTCAAGTCCTCTTTGTTCTTGAATACATAATCACAAGTATGTGTTGATCAATATTCTGAGCTGAGTTTGCAGTGGCAGTGCCTGCGTATCGCTCTAATTCATCACGTACCTATAGGTATCTCAGGCATTCCTCCCGAATGAACATTTATTTGCCCTTCTGCGTTCGAGTTTACCAACGACTACCGCTTTGTAATTGGATAATGAAAATGCAAGCGCACTTCAATTCGATCATCAAACGTCCATAATAGCACTCGTACCACAATCAATTCAAGCATCTGCTAGCAAACCCATAAGAAAGCTATAATTAATCAGCAAATCATCACGGAGCGCATCCACTCGAGCATCCCCTTCAACTGGCCTCACATTACGTGTACATTACCACCATCTTCCAAGCCCCGTCCAACATCGACTTCCGCCCGGACAGACGGACAATGTTCATCATTTATGCTCATTAATGTTTTGCAAGCCGATTAACATGCCAGCTCATCGGTACCGCTCTGTCAATGTTGCAAATCTTCCATTCCTCTGGCAGTACAACATAAAAAAGGACACATTTTTGTAAATCCTTTATCCACATGTTCGTTTCACCATTTCCGCTTTGCAGGGCCTCTCTCCTAACATAGGAGGAGGCACATTCGCATGATGATACATATCTACATTCATGGATGCAACAGGAAGGCCTTACAACATCAAATTGACAACCGACATTTGTGTATGTTGGCGAGACGGCCAAGAGGTCAGAAAATGGGTAGTGTAACACCATCCTGCAGCTCTGGCTTTTGAATTAAACGATGTTCGGATGCTCAACCGCTGACAGGCAACCAAATGGGGCTTTATTTGTACCCTGATGGGTGTGTTGTGTCCTGTCGTACGGATGTGTCGCCACACATATGGCTAACGTATTCCAGACATCGGATTGTTATTGATTGGATTTAGTGAATTTGCACTTTGAATACTGTGCATGTAGACCCTGTTCCAGGACGAACGCTGTATTTTATGTGGAGTGCCAGGATACTTCAAAACTTAATTTTAAGTATCACAAGGATTAGGAATGTAAAAGTTTTTTTTTTAACTCATTCACTGTTAAGAGTTCATTAGGCTTACCGTCCTTCATATAGCAACAGTCTTATAACTTTAGAAAGGTTTTAGAGTGTCCCAAACCTTTGGAATTACATCTGGGTTTCAACTGGGTCCACATTATTTTTATTTTTAGATCTTGGAGGAGGGCCAAGGTAGTCCTCATACTGAAAGCCGGTAAGACATCCCACGTATCCCCGAAAGACCTCCGTCCGATTAGTCTATACTACTTTCTTTTGAAAACAAGGATTTCACTATGGTGTCCTTCCTGGATATTGAAGGAGCCTTCAACAATGTCAAAACAGAAGGTACGTTGCCTTAAAAGCTGACAACAAGACTCATCTATCCTGAACTGGGGTGTTGTCTAACCAGAAGGTCGATGTACAGGGGTACCCTATTAGGCGGAGTACTGTTCACAAGAAGGTATAGAGTACCCTCAAGACTCAAGGGTATTGAACTGAAATTTGCAGATCACGCCCGATTTCTGGGGGTTATTCTCGACAAGAAACTCAGTTAGAAACTGATTATACAGGACCCCTGCTAGGAAGGCTCCGATTGAGTTCTATTCATATGATGTCTGTGGCCCGGATTGTCCACTAGAGATTAACACGGGACTCCTTAGACTTCCATACTTAATACTTAAACAAATTTCAAAGGCTATCCTGCATTTTCATAACGAGCGCCTTTAGAACCTCTCCTACAGTTCCACTAGAAACAATGCTCCAACGCCTTTGGGTTGATATCTTTGGGAGGCTGATGGCGGCTAAAGGAGCCGCTCTTAACGAAATCGATGCCAGGTTCAATCCCTGTGATGAGTTCCAGGCCACAGGGATATTCCACGCAATTTCAAAGCGGACGAGCTAGGTAAGAATGGTGCAGACTGTGCAAGGTCCCTGATAGTAAGGGGGAACCTTCAGCACCTATGAAACCGATGAATTTTAACAAGATGCCGCTGCCATTAGAACGGGAAATATCAGCATATGTCTCTCTTCCGAACAAAACATGCCAGAAGCCTTAGTGCTATCTTCAACGATTTATGTAGAAACTGTAGAGACGAGAAAGAGGGTGAAACCATGATACATCTCCTGTCCACCTACCGTGCTTTACCGGTTCTGAGAAGGAAATCCCTAGACGAGTACTACTCCAAAGACCTCAACGATCTAGCCAGACTAGACTTAAGCAGAATAAAGAGCTTCGTCACCAGCTCAAACTGGTTTAATGCCTAAATGGCGAAGCATACCTCTTCAGCATGGGTTCACACTGAAACCGGTTGGGCTGTCTCCTATACGAAAATGAAAGTCTTTATGTAGGACTTTGGTGCTGCTAATCCAGTTATTTCCCTTTGGTCTAAGTGCATCCCGGCAGAGTGGGGACAACCACCCTACCAAACTCAACCCAATTCATTGGAGATCATTTCATAAGGATTAACGACTGATTAGAATGTACCAGGACCCTAGGAGAAGAAAAGATTTTTTAGCCCTTGAGTTCTTGGTACTCAATCCATCCATTGTAAAGTTTCCTGAAGGCGTATCATCTCTCATATTGGGACAGTCTTATACCTATAGTCTAGAGTGTGGTACACCTTCGAAGATCCTTTTCTCAAGGAACCGTAAAAAAACTAACGACTGACAAGAATGCTCTTCTGAACTAGGGCACTAAGACTTTGTCTAATGTCTTTGTCCAGCTTCGCATTCTTTTGTTCCTTGCATAGGCTCTTCCAAATTGACTCCCTTCGTCCTTAAAGCACTGCAGAGCATGATTAAATAATTAAACCATGTTGCACTTTTCAATTTGATCCCAAACACATAAATCACTTCAAACCATGCACGGTAACCTCAACAAATTCATTTTTTCATCTACAGTCGCGTTATTAGATTTACAGGACACGCAATTAATTTATTGCATTCAAAAAATGGATAAAATTTCGCTCCAATTAAAAGCAACCACAATTTGGTTTTTTTTGCTTTTATTTCTGGAAAACGCGTTAAATCACAAACTAATTGCATTAATTCATTCCAGCTCCTCTGTCGCGCAGGATGTGAATGGTCAGAGTTTAAGTGCCACCACTACTCTTGCGTGGTTGCATCCTGGTCCTACTCTGGAAACATGCTTTCGTATGCAGGTGTATCCGTATTGGGGTTTTTTTTTTTGCAGGGAACTTTGCGCAACAAGGTTGCGGGAAATAGTACTACAGCCACCGCCGACGGTGGTGGCCACTTATTAGGCCCTGGCGCCCAACAAAACCCAGGATAACAACGGAAAACAAACCTCAAAACGCTTTTAAAAGTTAATGATCATGCTCGTCACACCGGGACACGACTAGTCTCCAGGACCTTTTATCAACTTGAACGAGAGTGCACAGCGAACAGAAATAAATTTAATTACTTAGGGCATAAATATGTACTTTTTTTTTTGTTGTCCAGCGAAGCCCAGTAAGGCAGGCTCTGGACAGGACAAAACAAAAAAAAAAAACAAACCATTGCAGCCTCTGGTGCATCTTATTTATTTTTGTATTTAAACTCCCTTTAGGCTGCATTCACTGACCACTGCCACCACTGAAGTTGGTTGGATAGATGGATGGATGGAGTTTTTGTTTTTTTTTGGTTTTTGGTGTTGTTGTGTGCTGGCTGTGGTCCATTTTGTTTATATTTCCAGTGTTGTGTATTTACCTGTTTATTTATCTGCATTAATATGTCGCTGCCAAACCTCCTTCGGCTGTCGAAACACCAAATCCATGGCCAGGTTAGGATCTGGCTGGGAAGTAGTTCCCCGCGTGGGGCGCCAATTTGTCTGACTTAGTATGGGAAAGTTGTATTCCGTAAAATAGAAAATTTTCTTTGAAAATTTCAAGTAGAATATGTCCACTAAATGGTAGATATCTAAGGAATAGTCCTCCAATTATTCCTAGATGACGGACGATTCTCTGAAGTATATAGTGGTGGTGACCAGCAAAATATATAGTGGTGGAGAGCAAAGATATAGGGTGACCAGAAAGAAATGATACTTTTTTTAATAATTATGTTTCAGTAGGTGTTAAAGTACCTAATAGCATTTAGCTGTCAAAATATTTAGCAAAGTTTGCCATTTACCATGCATTACTTCGCGCTTGCTAAACGTGCGAAAATCATTCACAAATAATATAGAAACTCCGGGTCTGTTGTAAATACGCAACGAGAATTTCGTCGTGAGGTCTGTCGTCATCATGGTTTCAGTATGCAGGCAATTCGTCGCACAGTGGAAAAGTTTGAGCGTAAGTACACTTTTTTGGATCTTAAGCCACCAACCGGACAGAGATTGCTACGAAATGAAGGAAACATAGGCGCCGTAGCAGACACTATCAAAGAGGACCCAAAAATGTCGATTCGGCGCCGATCGGCTGAATTGGGCATCGCCAGAGATTCAACCGGGCTTATTTTGCGGTTGGATTTGGATCAACGAATTGTGGCCCATCTTCTCGGACGAGGCCTATTCGGGCTTAGCGGGTATGTCAACAATCAGAACTGCCATTATTCGACGCAATTCACAAGTGTTCAACCAAACATCAATGCATCCACAAAGATTGACTGGTTGGTGCCATTTATGGCATGGCGGCATCATCGGACCTTATTTCTTTCAAGCTAGAGAGGCTATAGGCCTATACGCCTTTACGGAGGAGAAATTGGGCTTTCAGTTGTAAATGAAACACTGGTCTTTTATCACTGGCGGCCACTGTCTGAAACTTGAACAGACAATAGCAGCTAACTTCCTACGGCACCAAGTCTTGCTAACTATGGAGTTGGGGCCTACTGTGTTTCAGCCAAAAGGTTATATCAATCAGATCTGCATTAGGTTTCGAAAAGGTTTAAGGACTCTAGAATACGTATCTATCTTCTCTGATAGTGAAGCAGTGCTTAAAGGATGAACTTACTAGGTAGGCTGTGACATAGTGAAGGTGTGAGGAAGGACAGAATGGATGACCTTGGCATGGGTATATGTACGTTTAGCCTGGTAGTTCGATGAAACCATATACTGGAGAGGGATTTCTCAGAAACTTCAATTTATCATTATGAGGGTGAAGGTGGTACGTACCAGGACTTGCACAATGGTAAGATGTTCAGTGACAATTTATTTCAATGAGCAGTGCAGCAAGAGTATCTCCATCCAGTCCTGACAATGAAAAGTAGCAGCACAAAATGGATATGACTCTTACCGTTGGTTAACGCTGACTACATCTTCTTCTTCCTCTCACCCAGAATTCTAATTGCCTGATGTCTAACTCCTAGATAAAGCACCATAGATGGGTGCATTTGGAGAATCTCTCGACAGTCACCTGGAGGCATTTTAAGTGGATCCAAGAGCTTCCCTTAAGCCCCCCATCAGCCAAGTACTTTCACTGCTCATTAAATTAAGATTCATCATAATTAAGATGGCAAGGCAATAAGGGCGCTTAAGTACTACCTCAACTCTTGGTTATTCCAGCCCTGTTCGCTCCCCAATACAAAAACCATGTCCACACCCCAATAGATACGAATGTTGGTAGAAGGTAGATTGACATATGAGCCTTAATTACAGGTACACGAAGCCGATGACTCCAGACCCGATGGGAAGTCCCCTTTGTAGTTTTTCGATGTGGGGACAATAAATTGTATAAATTTAAATTTGCAATCGAAACGGTCACCATATGACCTCCACAGCACCTCCTCCATTCTGTGCTGAAATACATTTGTGTGGCATTGTTTGTACAAAAAGTAAAAATAAAATTATCGAAAAGTCCCCAACCCCTGTGTGCCAAGGGGTGGTACACTACTCCAGTGGCAGTAGCAATGCACAAGCATCCAGTTTCCATCGAACAGGATGAGGTGCTGTTCTCATAATTGAATGAATGATGGAAGCATCGAAAAGCTTTGCTGTCCAGGTATGCAAAGTTAATCCTTTCGTTCGATTAATGGATGTGTAAACAACGAAAGATGGTTAGCCATCAGGCGGCCATTTCACTTATCCCCTTTGTAGCTTTTAGTGGACTCTATAGACACACCACCCGGTTCGATGGGTTTCACCAATGCGGCTTTTAACTCCTACCTTGGATTTTTTTTGTTAAGGTATTCGAACAATATTGTCTATTAAATCGGCATTCATACGTATGTATAGGTACGTACCCATACCAGATTTTAAGTAATGAAAAATGTCAAGGATAATAGATTAAAAAAAGAAATACGAACAAGATTTATCTCTTTCTAAACGGGACGACGGTTTTTAAATCGATTTTCTGCACACAATTCGAGGAAGTTTTTTCGAATCTTAATTATAGGATTTACATTCGTTTGATTGGATTGAATTTGGAGTTTTCATCGGTGGCGAGGAAGGACTTGAAACTGTCTGGGATTCTATAGAAGTGGTTGGCACTATGGTACCTCTGTATAAATTCAGTTATTTAGTCATTCAGTGAAGGTGGAAAAAACCAATTGAAAGGAGGATAGCCGCATTCAAATGAATTCTTTTTCTTTTCTGATTGTAGTGATTCATTGGCAGAGAAATGGAATTTTGTTTCTTTTGCAAATGAAGGGAGATAGTGCGGCGAATTAGGAAATTAGTTCAGTCATTCCAAGCAAGGAATCAAGGGGTGGTTTGAAGAGTAGTTCATAGAATCAAGACAACTTGGACAATATCACCCAAAAATGGGTCTCAAAAGGAATGAATTGAATCCCACAACAATCAATTCGAAGTGTAAAATGCTAAGAACTATGTAGAACTCCTATGATAGAAACCTCTTAAGAAGGACTACTTCATGCTGCTCACAAGGAATATTTCTCTTATATTTACAAACAGTCAAATGCAACAACTCACAGAAATTTCGGGGTAAACTGTTAAAGATATATGATGCCATACATAGGGCCTTATAACCTGGAATTTTAGCTCAGCACCACTGAGATGGACCTATAGAGCCAAGTTTAGCTCTCAAAGGTGATATCTTCATGTAAAATTATTAAAAGACTGACTAGAATGTGCAAAAAAGGAGCAATGAAAACCCAACCCACAAAAGTGGTAGAAAGTAAGGAGATCCTTTGAAATTGGTTCAAGTTCCAGCATCATGACCTCAAATTCTATTAAGCCTTTTGCAGCTACAAATATTTGAATACATGCCGGACGTACCAGGAGATCAGAGATAGTAACCACGTTAAAGTCTCTTAAGAAAAAGAAAGCAGAAAGAGAGCAGCGTCAAAATATCAGGAGCACGGGAAGCGCAGTAGCTAGGGAAGTATATGCTTGTCGCTAGCCGTACCCAAGAAAATAGGTAGCCCAGGTTTGGATCCATGAGGCGGGAGTGAAGTCTCACTTGGATCTCGACAGATCCATTGTGTTCTCTGTATAAAACAGAAAACCATTAATCGTTAATCTAAGATGGTTTTGAAAGCGTGATAGTTAGTTCATAGAGTTGGTTTGGTTTGGTGTCTGATTCAGAGGAAGTTCATGATATTTTCCTCCACCTTAATGGTGCCGCAGCCTATGCATAGGTCTGAGCTGTTGATTTCCATTCCTCCGAGGTGGGTCGGCGTTGGGTTGTGGTCGGTGAGGACATCGACGATTAAGTTACAGGAGCTCTCTAGTCGTTTTTTCGTTATATTGAGGTCAAATTACCCTCGAGACACAGCACGCGGAGGATGCGTTCCACCTAGCGTTGGCCATGTTGTGGAGGTCCATCAAGATCTTGGAGGAGAGGAGGCTAAAGGTCGCATGATTCTGAGGCGCTAGCTCATTGACCCTTTTTTTTCCTGGAAGCCCAAATGTCCCGGATCCAGCTTAGCGTAATGCCGTACCTAGAGTTCAGAGATTTGAGTTCCTCTTTACATTGCTTGACAAGTATTGAATTGGTTGTAATTTAACAGATCTCACTTATACCTACAAATAGACATCACTATCGAAAGCAAAACTATCTTATGATGCAAGATAGGTAGGTAGAAGCGGAGGCTGCATTATCCTCTATCGCTCGGATCCCTGATATTCGCCGAGTCATTTTCCTATATCTGCACAGACGCATAGAAAGCTGGATACTAAGAGCTGTTCTTTAGAAAACAGGACTCCGAGAACAAAACTTTCCAAATCTCTATTAAAATCTCCAGGAACAGGTTAAAAAAAATTTGAATATGGAAAGAGAAGCTAAAATAAAGCCCTTCAGAGCAAGCACCTCTAGTTATCTCATCGTTAGATTTTATGCAGAGAGTCGGAACCTAGAACGTATTACCTAGGTATGGCAAAGACTCTATTCTATTAGAGTAAGTAAAGGCCATATCTTTAGAACAAGGCTCATATCACCCCTATAGGTTCCACAATTGGTCTGTATTACCCTGAATGTGACGTATAGTATTAGATTGGTGACCTATTGTATTAGACTAAAGCAAGTACATCTGTCTCGGTATCTCAGGTGCCATGCGTACCTGCCCTACGGCAGCTATTGAAGCCATCGTTGGGCTCACGCCTCTACAAATCTTTATTAGGAAGACGGGTGCTAGATGCGCTATCAAGTTGCAACTAGAATACAAGTTTAAGGCAGGTGACCACGTGGGACACCTGAAAATTCTTGACTCAATCCCACAAAGAGACATGCTCTGCACTGTACCCGACGTTATGGTCAGTGAATACTGTTTCGGTAGGTTATTTGAGGTTAATATGTTAGACCGTGCAGACTGGTCTAATGGTGTTCCTACACTGGACCCTAGAGGTCTGATATGGTTCACAGATGGATCAAAGATGGACTCCGGAGTGGGTGCTGGTGTCTTTGGACCCAATACCAAAGTCACAATACCTATGGGAACGTGTCCCACGGTCTTCCAGGCTGAACTCCATGCCATTGAGATCTGCGCCAGAATAAACCTTAGTAAGAGAATCAAGGGCGCAAAAATTTACATCTTCTCAGATAGCCAGGCAGCTCTCAAAGCTCTGTCGTCCAACTTAATGGACTCCTTAACGGTTAAATGCTGTTACGATGCACTACAATCTCTTGCTAGACATAATAGTGTGGTACTCGGATGGGTTCCAGGTCATCAGGGGATTGCAGGCAACGAATCTGCAGATGAACTAGCTAGGGCTGGCTCAGGATCTGCGTTCATTGGACCTGAACCTTACTGTGGCGTCAATTGGGCTTATGCCACAGCGCTGATTAACGCATGGGAGCATAATCTTCGCCTAACCCACTGGGAAAATGTCCCAGGGTTACGACAATCCAAGAGGTTAATCAAGCCATATTCCTATAAGGAAATTCTAAACTTAGACAAAGAAAATATTAGGAAGCTGGTGAGCTTTCTAACAGGTCATTGCGGCCTGAGATATCACCTCAACAAACTCAATCTATGCCCAGACATAGAATGCAGGTTCTGCTCAGAAGATGACGAATCATCCGAGCACATTCTCTGTGAATGTCCAGCTCTGCATTGGTTGAGGTGGCGCATCTTCCGCAAGGTAACATGCTCGCCGGCAGATATTAAAACCTCTGCAACTAAGGACGTGCTTTCCTTCATCAGGGAGGTGGGACGTCTCTTAGAGTAAAAATACACCCTAAGATACAATAGATCTTTTAGGTCGCAGTATCAGCCATATGGGCTAGGGTCCTAATTTAATTTAATTTTAAAAAAAAAGCAAGTACATTCCATTAGTATGGAGGCAAGTGAATATGATGTTCATGCTAAAAATAAACCCAAAACAAAGCGCTCCACTAGTTAGTTTAGAAACTCAGAAGGAGAATCTCGCTCTAAAACCAATGTTCATCTTGTAGTTCATCTTTGTTCCATTTTTTTGTACTAGAATAAGAAATAAATCCGCCCATGAGCTTGTCCTATGTGGAGTTGATATGAGATGTGCAGTTGGCCTTAAATGTTTGTACAAATCTACAGATTTTTAGGTTACGTATAAGATTAGAGCTCTAATCGTAGTCTTATGGTTGGTAGCTCTGCAAAGCCCTTCCCACCAGACCCAATCGCAGTATCGTACAGTACCGATCTTTCTAGGTACCGATTGATATTGAGATTGACTAAATCTTACTTACGTTCCTCTAAGATCGTACAGATACCACCACGTAGTTCTGAGTTAATTAGTTGGCCTTTTATTTAGAATGTACAGTTGAAGACTCCTTTAATGTCCCAAAAAGCAGTAAGAACATTTTCCTGGTTCTAAAGGGTTTTCAAATGTTCTTATGATACTATTGAGTGGTGCTTCCACACTTTAATTTTTATATACTCACCGGAATAACTTTGGGACTCAGTTTCCTTTGAATGTCAAATAGCTTTTCAAAGAGTCTTAATCGTTTAATGGCTTTATTCTGAGGAATGCCTATGTAAGATAGTATACTGGACATTGCAGTAATCTCCTGCTATCATGTTTATTACCCAAAAGCAAATCAAAGCTAAGAACTTATGAGGAATGAAATACATCCATCCAGTCACCCATGCAGTTCCTTTAAGGTATATTGCATATTCTTTAGTTTATAAGTATGTTGAAGCAGATTCTCAGTAGAAGGAATCTCTTACCCACAGAAGCTCGAAAACAAAGTCTCAAGTTAATTAATTTGAACAAAACCACTCCCGACTGACGTAGGTAAGTATAGAATACAAACCAACAGACGATATTGAGTATCGAAGATACAAAGTTTAAATTTTCAACCCAATTACCATTAACTCTCAAGAAATTCCAAAAATTCCAACTTGAAGTTATTTTTTTCCTACCATTTTCGAAACCTACAAAACTGATTAGCATTATAGACGTCCTACCCCCTGCTCCAAGCAGGGGATGTATCCCATTAACAAGATGACTTGTGTTATTTTCGTTCTCTTTGTCAAAAAGAAGGAAAAACCAAATCATTTTGGTTTCGTCGAAAAGAATTCAAGACGCCAGCCACCTTTCCGTTAAAATGAAAAACCACACACATTCCTGGCAGACAGAATGCCTGGCTTAATTTATCATTTAGCGAAGAATGCCAACCAAAAAGGGGAGAACATTATACATTGGGGTTACCCCCAAGGACCTTAGATCACGTCTGCAATCTTTTCCGACTCCAAACAAAAATCTATAAGCATTATTTTTCAATCTATAAACCAGTCTACAAACAGATTACACCATGGAGCTACAAAGTTGCACAGGAGCACTGGTTTTTTTCAGACTTTCCAGTGCAAAACACACTAAACTCGGTGGAACCCCAAAAATTTGTGCGAATTGTGGAAAAAAAAAATCCAATTTACAAAATATTGAAATTTTCGCACGTTCGCACTTTAGTGGTAACCTTTCGCACCTGGGACACTGATGCTGTTATAATCCATTCTGGCACCACACCGGTACAGACAGTTACTAGTGTTTCCGGTAGCAGCACGTAGAAGGGACACAACTTGTCCGAACGTTGATTCGGAAAGAATTTTTTGGTTTCTTTTTTTCAGAATCGAAATAGAAAAATAATATAAAAGAAGGATGTATTAGTTTTTGTCGATTTTATTTTATTCTCCGAGAAAGACATAACTTCCCTCAGGAGTCGAAGGGGGATGCAACCCCGGATCTATAGCACGACATACAATTTCTCTTCGTCGATGGCATACACAGCGGACGCAGATGGTAAAAATATCATCATCCCACCCATACGATGTAGCCTTGCCATAAGGAGAAATCATGTTATGAGAAAGTCCTTAGTTCCTGACACCATCCTTCTCGATTTGCGAAACCAATAAATTCTGTTGTGGGTGGAGATGGGAGACATCGACTTCACCCTTCCGGGTTTCGTTGGAACTTTCTGTTCGAACAAATCATTTGGCATCAAGTCAAAGATAAATCAAAATGTGGTGTATCGGGAAATTAAATTTTAGGCACTCGGTGTGTCGCGAAAAGTTATAAGGGGCTTAGGATAGGTTCACAGTGTTCTAACACACTTACCAGCTTGGCGCACAAACTAAGTCGAGGTCCTGGAGAGATTCGAAGACTCTACACGCCTAGGCATCTCTCAACAAGAAAACTCAAATTGGATGACCTGCACGATGGGCTGCTGAACTGCCCATAGCATAGTCTTCAGGATTTTTGTATGGAACTCGGTGGCGTATGCGTAACCCATTTTTTAGACTTTTTTCGATTCAAATTTGTTTGCCTTTTCCTCGTTTTTGTGCTCAGATTGAACAGAAACAGAGTATTTGATTCGAATCGCCCTACGACAAGGTGGATTTAGGATTTTTATATCTCTCTCGGTGAGGCATTGGCATTCGATCCCGAGTTTTTCTTCATTCTCGTCTGAGGAAGACTTTACTGTCTGGCACATCCTAGACTATGGCCAGCTCAGTAGCCCATCGTGTGGATCATCCGATTTGCGTTTCTTTGTTGAGTTTTGTCTGTAAAATTTTTCTTATTTGACCCTAAAATCTAAGGGAAGGGGATATGTGGAGACTTAGCATATAGGAAGTTCGCATCTGAATCGGTGGCGTATGCGTAACCCTTTTTCTCAAAAATTGTTCGTTTTCTCCACACAGTGAGGCAGGAGTTAAGTTTGTTTGCATTGCATTGGATCTCGAGTTTTTCTTCAGTCTCCGCTGAGGCCTTAATTCCTGGCACATTCTACACAATGGGGAGCTCAGTAGCCCAACGTGCAGATCATCCGCTAATTTGACGCAAAAAGCTAAGTTCGTGACTAACTCCAAGGCGTATGCGTAACCCATTTTCTCAGAATTTTTTCGTTCGTTAACGCAAAGTGAGGAAACAGTTCAGTTCGTTTCTGCTTAGGTTGCACAGGAACGGAAGAGCTGACTCGAATCGTACCACGAGAGGGTAGGTTCAGGATGGTCGTAGCTCTCTTGGTGACGCATTTGCACTGCACTTAGATATGCGTACATGTCCACTGGACCGTTTTGTTTATTTTTGCAGAATCTTTTCTATCATTCAATTTCTCTCAGATCCTTGTGAAAGGAAGGCTTAGAAATTTCCGCATTTTAGGCTATAAGAACTCAAATATTCTAAAATAAAAATCCAAAGACACCTTTTCTACTACCTATTAAGTAAGAAGCCTAACTGCAATGGCACTCATCCCTTGTCATGTGAAGTTGAATAGGAAATTTTGCCACACATGTGGTCATATGTGGGCTTCCTAGGATCACCTTTAAGTGCCACTGAGGTAAATGACCACATCAGTCTGTGCATTCCTTATAAGACCCCTTCCCACATTTGTCACCACCCACAACTGTTTCTTGCCAGTAAGCCCCATCATCATTATAATAGAAACTTTGAAAAAAAAAAAAATAAATAAATCCGATCTTAACGAGTCCTCTGTATGTTTCGGTATCTTAACCCCCACCAATCGAACAACTTCAGCAACTTTCATTACCGACTCCACGGGGTTCGGGTTCGGTAGTAAAACTTATCACTTGGTAGCTATTGCTAGGAGATTAATACCCATGTGTGCATTCGACATAGGCACGTATGTGTATATCCTCATGAAGGTCTTCCCAAGCTCACACCCTAGCACCACCCGTTTGCAGGAGATTTGTTACTAGTGTGAGCAACCTGAGGAGTCTAAATGAGGGTGTTATGTATGCTGCAATCACCCAACCACCATCCATTCACCCATACGTGTGTGTAGTGAGAAATGTTCCCTCGGAGTGAAGGAAAGGGCCGTCTGTTAAGTTTTATGTGTACTTTTTGTGTAAATCATTTATAAAGAGATTATTTGCCACCCCTCGAAAAGTTCTCTGCGCCCATCCTTATCCTTGCTGCACGACATTGGCACCAGTTGTTGCCGATTTGATTTCTGACATATCACATCTCGTGGATTCGGAACAACCCTAGTACCCCGTTACAACGACACTGTGGGAGGATTTTTTTTTTTTGCTTTTCTTTTCTTTTCGTTTACAATTCTTGAGTCCTTGTAAACCTCCCGGCCATCAGAACCAGATGATGCAAAGAAGCATAGAAGTTCAGAAAAAAAAAATGAAAGAAAAGTAGTAGAAGAAGAACAAACAAGTATGTGACTCCAAAGGAAAATAAATTTTCGTTGCGATTGGCACTTCTCCCACTTTTTCTATTATTTATTACACTTTGGCAAATGAACGTGTTTGGATTTTTGCTAAATGAAATGAAATTCGCACAATTGCTTTCGTTTCGGACTTTTTTTTTCTTTTTTCTTCTACAAGTAGGGCTAGCTTTCAAGAACGCCTTTCATTCTTGCAAAAGAATTATTGCAGAAGGATACTGCAGATAGGTGGACTGAATCCTATTTGTGTTCTGTATAGGTTCATGATTTCCATCCTAATAAAAGGCTCATCTGAAATACCTTCCTTGGAGTAAATCTTAACCTTCACTACCAAGCTTCTCCAAACCAGTTGCGCACTCCAAGTCGAGGTCTTTTTCTACAGAGCTGATCCTTCGGATTCAATTCAAAAAATTTACGAGCCGGAGCATGTTAAATGACCAATTACCGGGTCGATGTCGCTGTATAGCTTGTCATTGAATCTTTTACTTCAAGACCTGTCAACGCAACGGGAGCGAAAATTTTATGAAGAATATCTTCTGGTGAAGGTTTTATATAGAATCTCATATTTTTTCGGGACGAGGCTCTACTACTCAAAAGTCTAAGAAACATCAATTGGGAAGAGTAACTCTTCGTTTAATTTGCGCTGAGATGTCAATGTCAGAATTTACAACAAAGTCGAGGTAGACAAAGTCTCTTAATACCTCGAAGTTATGGCTGTCGATTGTGACGTCTTGCACTTAACCCATTTTGGCAGCAATCAGTGTGTTGACAAATGGTTTCGGAGGCTCACAAACATTCACATTTTGTTTATGTTAAGAGGTCTGATCAGATCTCAGATCGTCTTAAACTTGTAGGTCTACTGTGTCTCATTGTTCAGCGGCATACTTTTTCCTCAACTTTTGGTATCCTTTCTCTACTTTAGATTGTCTCTCCTATCACTAATCCTGGACATCTTAGATCTGTGCCCATCTTTCGAGTCAATACCCACCGAACAAATTACGGATATCAGAACTGTCTGTTTCTTGGAAAAGTCCAATCCTTTCCCATCTTAAGTTGGTCTTGCCCAGAACTTCAGGCTACTAAGGGAAAAAGCTAAGAATCGTGTCCTTTTCCTCTCTCTCTCTGAATATTTCTATGTAAATAGAACTTCTGAAATGTATCTAGGTACGATTTATCCATGGCAGGTACATAGTGTGACTCCGCGGGACTAAAGGCAATGATAGTAGGTAAGACTCTCCATTTAGTTTGTTACTGAGGGTACTTGGGCTTTCATTGAACCAATTAAGGGGTTTCTTCCAAAAGAGATACTTTTTCTATCACAGGGACTACCCTACAATGAGGTAGAGTCCTCTCTTGAGAAGACTGTGTAGTGAACCTTCAACCAAAGCCAAGATAAAAAGTTTCCGTTTACATACATTGCGCTCCCATCTAGGAGGACAGGACTTCTGAACAATTCAATGTGCAGCGAGGGTGGTTTCGATGTATCCTTCTACAGTATCTATATTGTCATCTAATACTATACCTAATTGACATCAATCTTTCATTTTCTATCATCCGACCAACATCATAAATAAGTTTCCAGATTCCTCAATCCGTTCGTCCATTCATCCCGGTAGTCACTTCCGAAAGCAATTATTTTTCACATTATCCACCATAATCACTACGAGGCGACCATTAAAGTTCATTACAGCTCCCCCCCACAACACATCCGATATTAATCCTTGCAAAATGTAATTTAAGAAACAATACGCTTTCATACTCGTCGATACAAAGAGTTACACTGTTGCCCTCCATTCACACACTCGGTCCTGGTCGTCCTATTCCAAGGGATGCTGAGCAAAAAAAACAGGAGAACTATACTAAAACTTATTCTCAACTAAATGATATTTTCTGTTTTTTTTTTTTTTGCCTGAGATTTCACTACCCGACCACCATTAAGGGTGTGCAAGCCACTTCACGAACCTATCGGATAGTAAACGGAAAGAAAGGCATATGCGACGACTCGTGGTTGTTAACATGGTTTCAGAAATCCCACTGGAGACATAAAAGTTTTCTCGTTAGAAGAGCTAATTACCAGCGACTGACCACATCACCCCGACACCGAGTGTCCTTCCTTGCTCGCTCTCGTAACACCACGAACAATCATGTCCAACCGGCGCTAATGGATTGAAAGTGTTCACAGCGGTGAGGTAGCTAAGACCCGGCTTCAACAAAGGTGTTACCAGTATACGATTGGTCAATACCATCCCCCCCCCCCTCACCCCAACCCTTGCTCATTATGAGAGAACAAAAACAACAATAAGAAAACTTTTCAGGATATTTCTTTCCCCAAGTCTCGCACGTAGCACCCAAAAGTACCTCGCATCAGTGGTGCCTTTGAAATTTTTGAACTCGAAAGTCCTTATGGTGTGTAATTATAGGTTACAGACACACTATAGGGCCGGGGGCGTCTAACGACCATTTGCGGAATTATAATAAATTTTTCGGACCGTACTGGTGTTTGAATCTCATTTAGTGCGAAATTACTTTCTGGTCTAGGAGCGCCAGCACAGAAGGGTTGTTGTATAGTCCTGCGAAATACCTCTCAGTGTTGGTATGGTGCACTATTCAGGCCATTTGAGGTCGTAAATACATATTACGTTTCGGATGCCGCCGTTTATAAGTACAGAGAGAGTGCCATTGTTATTGTTTTGTTAATGCGGCCGTTATCGGTCCACTGCCACTGTGTATGTGGTGGTCTAACACCAAAACCATCGGAATGAGTATTCAAATTCACTCATTGTTTCGAGGGACATTGGCGTTGGCCAATTAATAATGCCAAACTGAAATGAATAGGCGCGATGCGTGAGTTGGTGGCAACACCAACTTTCGGTGCGGGTTTTAATTAGTATTAATTTCCATGGAAATTGTGGAGCGTATTTCCGGTGCAAATGAAAAAATGGCTCCGAAAATGTTGACAAATGGTTGAGGTGGATTAATGGCTTGAAGCTGATAATTGTAACAAATCGGTGAAAAATTGTTAATTCGCTTTTAGACAGAGCAATTAATATGCACTTTAAATGTTTTCTGATAAACGAGCTTCGAATTATTTTTGGACCGAAATTTATGATCGATTGTCAGAGTACAGAAATTAAACTCTATTAGGGCAGGACATCAAGTTACAATTTGTACTAATTTGGCATGTTTTACTGTCTTAATTTGACGTGGCTTGTCCCAAAAAAGAGACACCGAAGCTGTTGCTTTCAGTTACAACTTTGTCTCTATTAATCCTCCTTCATTAGGTTCTAGTGGCAGGAGCATTATTCTTCGTACTAGAGTCTTCAACAGATCTATTCGATTTTACAAGATTGTGGGTTATACACCACTCTTTTTCTCACACATTCTTTGGTTGAAAAATTTTCTGTTTCCTATTTCCGTTTCGAGGCTGCAGCTAAGCTAGTTTGCGCATCGTATACACAGAAACAGAATATCTAGCTCGAGATGTGTGGTTTAAAGATTTCGCAAGATTGTGGGTGTCTAGTTTTGTGGGCTATAGCCCACACTTTTTTTCACACATTTTTTGGTTGAAAAATTTTCTGTTTCCTATTTCCGTTTCGAGGCTGCAGCTAAGCTAGTTTGCGCATCGTATACACAAAAACAGAATATCTAGCTCGAGAAGTGTGAGTAAAAGATTTCACAAGATTGTGGATGTATAGTTTTGTATGCTATAGTTCACCCTTTTTCTCACACATTTTTTGGTTGAAAAATTTTCTGTTTCCTATTTCCGTTTCGAGGCTGCAGCTAAGCTAGTTTGCGCATCGTATACAGAGAAACAGAATATCTAGCTCGAGAAGTGTGAGTAACAGATTTCACAAGATTGTGGGTGTCTAGTTTTGTGGGCTATAGCCCACCCTTTTTCTCACACATTTTTTGGTTGAAAAATTTTCTGTTTCCTATTTCCGTTTCGAGGCTGCAGCTAAGCTAGTTTGCGCATCGTATACAGAGAAACAGAATATCTAGCTCGAGAAGTGTGAGTAACAGATTTCACAAGATTGTGGGTGTCTAGTTTTGTGGGCTATAGCCCACCCTTTTTCCCACACATTTTTTGGTTGAAAAATTTTCTGTTTCCTATTTCCGTTTCGAGGCTGCAGCTAAGCTAGTTTGCGCATCGTATACAGAGAAACAGAATATCTAGCTCGAGAAGTGTGAGTAACAGATTTCACAAGATTGTGGGTGTCTAGTTTTGTGGGCTATAGCCCACCCTTTTTCTCACACATTTTTTGGTTGAAAAATTTTCTGTTTCCTATTTCCGTTTCGAGGCTGCAGCTAAGCTAGTTTGCGCATCGTATACACAAAAACAGAATATCTAGCTCGAGAAGTGTGAGTAAAAGATTTCACAAGATTGTGGATGTATAGTTTTGTATGCTATAGTTCACCCTTTTTCTCACACATTTTTTGGTTGAAAAATTTTCTGTTTCCTATTTCCGTTTCGAGGCTGCAGCTAAGCTAGTTTGCGCATCGTATACAGAGAAACAGAATATCTAGCTCGAGAAGTGTGAGTAACAGATTTCACAAGATTGTGGGTGTCTAGTTTTGTGGGCTATAGCCCACCCTTTTTCTCACACATTTTTTGGTTGAAAAATTTTCTGTTTCCTATTTCCGTTTCGAGGCTGCAGCTAAGCTAGTTTGCGCATCGTATACAGAGAAACAGAATATCTAGCTCGAGAAGTGTGAGTAACAGATTTCACAAGATTGTGGGTGCCTAGTTTTGTGGGCTATAGCCCACCCTTTTTCCCACACATTTTTTGGTTGAAAAATTTTCTGTTTCCTATTTCCGTTTCGAGGCTGCAGCTAAGCTAGTTTGCGCATCGTATACAGAGAAACAGAATATCTAGCTCGAGAAGTGTGAGTAACAGATTTCACAAGATTGTGGGTGTCTAGTTTTGTGGGCTATAGCCCACCCTTTTTCTCACACATTTTTTGGTTGAAAAATTTTCTGTTTCCTATTTCCGTTTCGAGGCTGCAGCTTAGCTAGTTTGCGCATCGATACACAGAAACAGAATATCTAGCTCGAGAAGTGTGAGTAAAAGATTTAACAAGATTGTGGGTGTCTAGTTTTGTGGGCTATAGCCCACCCTTTTTCTCACACATTTTTTGGTTGAAAAATTTTCTGTTTCCTATTTCCGTTTCGAGGCTGCAGCTTAGCTAGTTTGCGCCTCGAATATACAGAAACAGAATATATAGCTCGAGATGTTTGATTATAAGATTTAACAAGATTGTGGGTGTCTAGTTTTGTGGGCTATAGCCCACCCTTTTTCTCACACATTTTTTGGTTGAAAAATTTTCTGTCTCCTATTTCCGTTTCGAGGCTGCAGCTAAGCTAGTTTGCGCATCGTATACACAGACACAGAATATCTAGGTCGAGAAGTGTGACTTAAAGATTTCGAAAGATTGTGGGTGTCTAGTTTTGTGGGCTATAGCCCACCCTTTTTCTCACACATTTTTTGGTTGAAAAATTTTCTGTTTCCTATATCCGTTTCGAGGCTTCAGCTTAGCTAGTTTGCGCCTCGAATATACAGAAACAGAATATATAGCTCGAGATGTGTGATTATAAGATTTAACAAGATTGTGGGTGTCTAGTTTTGTGGGCTATAGCCCACCCTTTTTCTCACAAATTTTTTGGTTGAAAAATTTTCTGTCTCCTATTTCCGTTTCGAGGCTGCAGCTAAGCTAGTTTGCGCATCGTATACACAGACACAGAATATCTAGGTCGAGAAGTGTGACTTAAAGATTTCGAAAGATTGTGGGTGTCTAGTTTTGTGGGCTATAGCCCACCCTTTTTCTCACAAATTTTTTGGTTGAAAAATTTTCTGTTTCCTATTTCCGTTTCGAGGCTGCAGCTTAGCTAGTTTGCGCATCGTATACACAGAAACAGAATATCTAGCTCGAGAAGTGTGAGTAAAAGATTTAACAAGATTGTGGGTGTCTAGTTTTGTGGGCTATAGCCCACCCTTTTTCTCACACATTTTTTGGTTGAAAAATTTTCTGTTTCCTATTTCCGTTTCGAGGCTGCAGCTTAGCTAGTTTGCGCCTCGAATATACAGAAACAGAATATATAGCTCGAGATGTTTGATTATAAGATTTAACAAGATTGTGGGTGTCTAGTTTTGTGGGCTATAGCCCACCCTTTTTCTCACACATTTTTTGGTTGAAAAATTTTCTGTTTCCTATTCCCGTTTCGAGGCTGCAGCTTAGCTAGTTTGCGCCTCGAATATACAGAAACAGAATATCTAGCTCGAGAAGTGTGATTTAAAGATTTCGCAAGATTGTGGCTGTCTAGTTTTGTGGGCTATAGCCCACCCTTTTTCTCACAAATTTTTTGGTTGAAAAATTTTCTGTCTCCTATTTCCGTTTCGAGGCTGCAGCTAAGCTAGTTTGCGCATCGTATACACAGACACAGAATATCTAGGTCGAGAAGTGTGACTTAAAGATTTCGAAAGATTGTGGGTGTCTAGTTTTGTGGGCTATAGCCCACCCTTTTTCTCACACATTTTTTATTTGAAAAATTTTCTGTTTCCTATTTCCGTTTCGAGGCTGCAGCTAAGCTAGTTTGCGCATCGTATACACAGACACAGAATATCTAGGTCGAGAAGTGTGACTTAAAGATTTCGAAAGATTGTGGGTGTCTAGTTTTGTGGGCTATAGCCCACCCTTTTTCTCACACATTTTTTGGTTGAAAAATTTTCTGTTTCCTATTTCCGTTTCGAGGCTGCAGCTAAGCTAGTTTGCGCATCATATACAGAGAAACAGAATATCTAGCTCGAGAAGTGTGAGTAAAAGATTTCACAAGATTGTGGGTGTCTAGTTTTGTGGGCTATAGCCCACCCTTTTTCTCACACATTTTTTGGCTGAAAAATTTTCTGTTTCCTATTCCCGTTTCGAGGCTGCAGCTTAGCTAGTTTGCGCCTCGAATATACAGAAACAGAATATCTAGCTCGAGAAGTGTGATTTAAAGATTTCGCAAGATTGTGGCTGTCTAGTTTTGTGGGCTATAGCCCACCCTTTTTCTCACAAATTTTTTGGTTGAAAAATTTTCTGTCTCTTATTTCCGTTTCGAGGCTGCAGCTAAGCTAGTTTGCGCATCGTATACACAGACACAGAATATCTAGGTCGAGAAGTGTGACTTAAAGATTTCGAAAGATTGTGGGTGTCTAGTTTTGTGGGCTATAGCCCACCCTTTTTCTCACACATTTTTTGGTTGAAAAATTTTCTGTTTCCTATATCCGTTTCGAGGCTGCAGCTTAGCTAGTTTGCGCCTCGAATATACAGAAACAGAATATATAGCTCGAGATGTGTGATTATAAGATTTAACAAGATTGTGGGTGTCTAGTTTTGTGGGCTATAGCCCACCCTTTTTCTCACAAATTTTTTGGTTGAAAAATTTTCTGTCTCTTATTTCCGTTTCGAGGCTGCAGCTAAGCTAGTTTGCGCATCGTATACACAGACACAGAATATCTAGGTCGAGAAGTGTGACTTAAAGATTTCGAAAGATTGTGGGTGTCTAGTTTTGTGGGCTATAGCCCACCCTTTTTCTCACACATTTTTTATTTGAAAAATTTTCTGTTTCCTATTTCCGTTTCGAGGCTGCAGCTAAGCTAGTTTGCGCATCGTATACACAGACACAGAATATCTAGGTCGAGAAGTGTGACTTAAAGATTTCGAAAGATTGTGGGTGTCTAGTTTTGTGGGCTATAGCCCACCCTTTTTCTCACACATTTTTTGGTTGAAAAATTTTCTGTTTCCTATTTCCGTTTCGAGGCTGCAGCTAAGCTAGTTTGCGCATCATATACAGAGAAACAGAATATCTAGCTCGAGATGTGTGTGTTAAAGATTTTGCAAGATTGTGGGTGTCTAGTTTTGTGGGCTATAGCCCACCCTTTTTCCCACACATTTTTTGGCTGAAAAGTTTTCTGTTTCCTATTTCCGTTTCGAGGCTGCAGCTAAGCTAGTTTGCGCCTCGAATACACAGAAACAGAATATCTAGCTCGAGATGTGCGATTTAAAGATTTCGCATGATTGTGGGTGTCTAGTTTTGTGGGCTATAGCCCACCCTTTTTCTCACACATTTTTTGGTTGAAAAATTTTCTGTTTCCTATTTCCGTTTCGAGGCTGCAGCTAAGCTAGTTTGCGCATCATATACAGAGAAACAGAATATCTAGCTCGAGAAGTGTGAGTAAAAGATTTCACAAGATTGTGGGTGTCTAGTTTTGTGGGCTATAGCCCACCCTTTTTCTCACACATTTTTTGGCTGAAAAATTTTCTGTTTCCTATTCCCGTTTCGAGGCTGCAGCTTAGCTAGTTTGCGCCTCGAATATACAGAAACAGAATATCTAGCTCGAGAAGTGTGATTTAAAGATTTCGCAAGATTGTGGCTGTCTAGTTTTGTGGGCTATAGCCCACCCTTTTTCTCACAAATTTTTTGGTTGAAAAATTTTCTGTCTCTTATTTCCGTTTCGAGGCTGCAGCTAAGCTAGTTTGCGCATCGTATACACAGACACAGAATATCTAGGTCGAGAAGTGTGACTTAAAGATTTCGAAAGATTGTGGGTGTCTAGTTTTGTGGGCTATAGCCCACCCTTTTTCTCACACATTTTTTGGTTGAAAAATTTTCTGTTTCCTATATCCGTTTCGAGGCTGCAGCTTAGCTAGTTTGCGCCTCGAATATACAGAAACAGAATATATAGCTCGAGATGTGTGATTATAAGATTTAACAAGATTGTGGGTGTCTAGTTTTGTGGGCTATAGCCCACCCTTTTTCTCACAAATTTTTTGGTTGAAAAATTTTCTGTCTCTTATTTCCGTTTCGAGGCTGCAGCTAAGCTAGTTTGCGCATCGTATACACAGACACAGAATATCTAGGTCGAGAAGTGTGACTTAAAGATTTCGAAAGATTGTGGGTGTCTAGTTTTGTGGGCTATAGCCCACCCTTTTTCTCACACATTTTTTATTTGAAAAATTTTCTGTTTCCTATTTCCGTTTCGAGGCTGCAGCTAAGCTAGTTTGCGCATCGTATACACAGACACAGAATATCTAGGTCGAGAAGTGTGACTTAAAGATTTCGAAAGATTGTGGGTGTCTAGTTTTGTGGGCTATAGCCCACCCTTTTTCTCACACATTTTTTGGTTGAAAAATTTTCTGTTTCCTATTTCCGTTTCGAGGCTGCAGCTAAGCTAGTTTGCGCATCATATACAGAGAAACAGAATATCTAGCTCGAGATGTGTGTGTTAAAGATTTTGCAAGATTGTGGGTGTCTAGTTTTGTGGGCTATAGCCCACCCTTTTTCCCACACATTTTTTGGCTGAAAAGTTTTCTGTTTCCTATTTCCGTTTCGAGGCTGCAGCTAAGCTAGTTTGCGCCTCGAATACACAGAAACAGAATATCTAGCTCGAGATGTGCGATTTAAAGATTTCGCATGATTGTGGGTGTCTAGTTTTGTGGGCTATAGCCCACCCTTTTTCTCACACATTTTTTGGTTCAAAAATTTTCTGTTTCCTATTTCCGTTTCGAGGCTGCAGCTAAGCTAGTTTGCGCCTCGAATTCACAGAAACAGGATATCTAGCTCGAGGTGTGTGTGTTAAAGATTTTGCAAGATTGTGGGTGTTTAGTTTTGTGGGCTATAGCCAACCCTTTTTCTCACACATTTTTTGGTTCAAAAATTTTCTGTTTCCTATTTCCGTTTCGAGGCTGCAGCTAAGCTAGTTTGCGCCTCGAATTCACAGAAACAGGATATCTAGCTCGAGATGTGTGTGTTAAAGATTTTGCAAGATTGTGGGTGTTTAGTTTTGTGGGCTATAGCCCACCCTTTTTCTCACACATTTTTTGGTTCAAAAATTTTCTGTTTCCTATTTCCGTTTCGAGGCTGCAGCTAAGCTAGTTTGCGCCTCGAATTCACAGAAACAGGATATCTAGCTCGAGATGTGTGATTTAAAGATTTCGAAAGATTGTGGGTGTCTAGTTTTGTGGGCTATACACCACCCTTTTTCTCACACATTTTTTGGTTGAAAAATTTTTTGTTTCCTATTTCCATTTCGAGGCTGCAGCTAAGCTAGTTTGCGCCTCGAATACACAGAAACAGAATATGTAGCTCGGAATGAGTGATTTAAAGATTTCACAAGATTGTGGGTGCCTCGATATGGAAATAGGAGACAGAAAATTTTTCAACCAAAAAATGTGTGAGAAAAAGGGTGGGCTATAGCCCACAAAACTAGACACCCACAATCTTGTGAAATCTTTAAATCACACATCCCGAGCTAGATATTCTGTTTCTGTGTATTCGAGGCGCAAACTAGCGTAGCTCCAGCCTCGAAAAGCAAATAGGTAACAGAAAATTTTTCAACCAAAATATGTGTGGAAAAAGGGTGGTGTATAGCCCACAAAACTAGACACCCACAATCTTGTGAAATCTTTAAATCACACATCTCGAGCTAGATATCCTGTTTCCGTGAATACGAGGCGCAAACTAGCTTAGCTGCAGCCTCGAAACGGAAATAGGAAACAGAAAATTTTTCAACCAAAAAATGTGTGAGAAAAAGGGTGGGCTATAGCCCACAAAACTAGACACCCACAAACTTGTGAAATCTTTAAATCACACATCTCGAGCTAGATATTCTGCTTCTGTGTATTCAAGGCGCAAACTAGCTAAGCTGCAGCCTCGAAATGGAAAAAGGAGACAGAAAATTTTTCAACCAAAATTTATGTGAGAAAAAGGGTGGGCTATAGCCCACTAAACTAGACACCCACAAACTTGTGAAATCTTTAAATCACACATCTCGAGCTAGATATTCTGCTTCTGTGTATTCAAGGCGCAAACTAGCTAAGCTGCAGCCTCGAAATGGAAAAAGGAGACAGAAAATTTTTCAACCAAAATTTATGTGAGAAAAAGGGTGGGCTATAGCCCACAAAACTAGACACCCACAAACTTGTGAAATCTTTAAATCACACATCTCGAGCTATATATTCTGTTTCTGTATATTCGAGGCGCAAACTAGCTAAGCTACAGCCTCGAAACGGAAATGGGAAACAGAAAATTTTTCAAACGAAAAATGTGTGAGAAAAAGGGTGGGCTATAGCCCACAAAACTAGACACCCACAAACTTGTGAAATCTTTAAATCACACATCTCGAGCTAGATATTCTGCTTCTGTGTATTCAAGGCGCAAACTAGCTAAGCTGCAGCCTCGAAATGGAAAAAGGAGACAGAAAATTTTTCAACCAAAATTTATGTGAGAAAAAGGGTGGGCTATAGCCCACAAAACTAGACACCCACAAACTTGTGAAATCTTTAAATCACACATCTCGAGCTATATATTCTGTTTCTGTATATTCGAGGCGCAAACTAGCTAAGCTACAGCCTCGAAACGGAAATGGGAAACAGAAAATTTTTCAAACGAAAAATGTGTGAGAAAAAGGGTGGGCTATAGCCCACAAAACTAGACACCCACAAACTTGTGAAATCTTTAAATCACACATCTCGAGCTATATATTCTGTTTCTGTATATTCGAGGCGCAAACTAGCTAAGCTACAGCCTCGAAACGGAAATGGGAAACAGAAAATTTTTCAAACGAAAAATGTGTGAGAAAAAGGGTGGGCTATAGCCCACAAAACTAGACACCCACAAACTTGTGAAATCTTTAAATCACACATCTCGAGCTAGATATTCTGCTTCTGTGTATTCAAGGCGCAAACTAGCTAAGCTGCAGCCTCGAAATGGAAAAAGGAGACAGAAAATTTTTCAACCAAAATTTATGTGAGAAAAAGGGTGGGCTATAGCCCACAAAACTAGACACCCACAAACTTGTGAAATCTTTAAATCACACATCTCGAGGTAGATATTCTGTGTCTGTGTATACGATGCGCATACTAGATTAGTTGCAGCCTCGAAATGGAAATAGGAAACAGAAAACTTTTCCGCCAAAAATTATGTGAGAAAAAGGGTGGGCTATAGCCCACAAAACTAGACACCCACAATCTTGCGAAATCTTTATATCACACATCTCGAGCTAGATATTCTGTTTCTGTGTATTCGAGGCGCAAACTAGCTTAGCTGCAGCCTTGAAGCGGAAATAGGAAACAGAAAATTTTTCAACCAAAAAATGTGTGAGAAAAAGGGTGGGCTATAGCCCACAAAACTGGACACCCAGAAACTTGTGAAATCTTTAAATCACACATCTCGAGCTAGATATCCTGTTTCTGTGTATTCGAGGCGCAAACTAGCTTAGCTGCAGCCTCGAAACGGAAACAGGAAACAGAAAATTTTTCAACCAAAAACTGTGTGAGAAAAAAGGTGGTGTATAGCCCACAAAACTAGACACCCACAGTCTTGTAAAATCTTTTGCTCACACTTCTCGAGCTAGTTACTCTGTTTCTGTGTATTCGAGGCGCAAACTAGCTTAGCTGCAGCCTCGAAATGGAAATAGGAAACAAAAAATTTTTCAGCCAAAAAATGTGTGAGAAAAAGGGTGGGCTATAGCCCACAAAACTAGACACCCACAATCTTGTTAAATCTTATAATCACACATCTCGAGCTATATATTCTGTTTCTGTGAATTCGAGGCGCAAACTAGCTAAGCTGCAGCCTCGAAACGGTAAAAGGAAACAGAAAATTTTTCAACCGAAAAATGTGTGAGAAAAAGGGTGGGCTTATAGCCCACAAAACTAGACACCCACAATCTTGCGAAATCTTTCGAAATCTTTAAATCACACTACTCGAGCTAGATATTCTGCTTCTGTGTATTCGAGGCGCAAACTAGCTTAGCTGCAGCCTCGAAACGGAAATAGGAAACAGAAAATTTTTCAACCAAAAAATGTGTGAGAAAAAGGGTGGGCTATAGCCCACAAAACTAGACACCCACAATCTTGCGAAATCTTTAAATCACACATCTCGAGCTAGATATTCTGTTTCTGTGTATTCGAGGCGCAAACTAGCTTAGCTGCAGCCTCGAAACGGAAATAGGAAACAGAAAATTTTTCAACCAAAAAATGTGTGAGAAAAAGGATGGGCCAAGCCCACAAAACTGGACACCCAGAAACTTGTGAAATCTTTAAATCACACATCTCGAGCTAGATATTCTGTTTCTGTGAATTCGAGGCGCAAACTAGCTTAGCTGCAGCCTCGAAACGGAAATAGGAAACAGAAAATTTTTCAACCAAAAAATGTGTGAGAAAAAGGGTGGGCTATAGCCCACAAAACTAGACACCCACAATCTTGCGAAATCTTTAAATCACACATCTCGAGCTAGATATTCTGTTTCTGTGAATTCGAGGCGCAAACCAGCTTAGCTGCAGCCTCGAAACGGAAATAGGAAACAGAAAATTTTTCAACCAAAAAATGTGTGAGAAAAAGGGTGGGCTATAGCCCACAAAACTAGACACCCACAATCTTGCGAAATCTTTAAATCACACATCTCGAGCTAGATATTCTGTTTCTGTGTATTCGAGGTGCAAACTAGCTTAGCTGCAGCCTCGAAACGGAAATAGGAAACAGAAAATTTTTCAACCAAAAAATGTGTGAGAAAAAGGATGGGCCAAGCCCACAAAACTACACACCCACAATCTTTCGAAATCTTTATATCACACATCTCGAGCTAGATATTCTGCTTCTGTGTATTCGAGGCGCAAACTAGCTTAGCTGCAGCCTCGAAGCGGAAATAGGAAACAGAAAATTTTTCAACCAAAAAATGTGTGAGAAAAAGGGTGGGCTATAGCCCACAAAACTAGACACCCATAATCTTGCAAAATCTTTAACACACACACCTCGAGCTAGATATCCTGTTTCTGTGAATACGAGGCGCAAACTAGCTTAGCTGCAGCCTCGAAACGGAAATAGGAAACAGAAAATTTTTCAACCAAAAAATGTGTGAGAAAAAGGGTGGGCTATAGCCCACAAAACTAGACACCCACAATCTTGCGAAATCTTTAAATCACACATCTCGAACTAGATATTCTGTGTCTGTGTATTCGAGGCGCAAACTAGCTTAGCTGCAGCCTCGAAACGGTAAAAGGAAACAGAAAATTTTTCAACCAAAAAATGTGTGAGAAAAAGGGTGGGCTATAGCCCACAAAACTAGACACCCACAGTCTTGTAAAATCTTTTGCTCACACTTCTCGAGCTAGTTACTCTGTTTCTGTGTATTCGAGGCGCAAACTAGCTTAGCTGCAGCCTCGAAACGGAAATAGGAAACAGAAAATTTTTCAACCAAAAAATGTGTGAGAAAAAGGGTGGGCTATAGCCCACAAAACTAGACACCCATAATCTTGCAAAATCTTTAACACACACACCTCGAGCTAGATATCCTGTTTCTGTGAATACGAGGCGCAAACTAGCTTAGCTGCAGCCTCGAAACGGAAATAGGAAACAGAAAATTTTTCAACCAAAAAATGTGTGAGAAAAAGGGTGGGCTATAGCCCACAAAACTAGACACCCACAATCTTGCGAAATCTTTAAATCACACATCTCGAGCTAGATATTCTGTTTCTGTGAATTCGAGGCGCAAACCAGCTTAGCTGCAGCCTCGAAACGGAAATAGGAAACAGAAAATTTTTCAACCAAAAAATGTGTGAGAAAAAGGGTGGGCTATAGCCCACAAAACTAGACACCCACAATCTTGCGAAATCTTTAAATCACACATCTCGAGCTAGATATTCTGTTTCTGTGTATTCGAGGTGCAAACTAGCTTAGCTGCAGCCTCGAAACGGAAATAGGAAACAGAAAATTTTTCAACCAAAAAATGTGTGAGAAAAAGGATGGGCCAAGCCCACAAAACTACACACCCACAATCTTTCGAAATCTTTAAATCACACATCTCGAGCTAGATATTCTGTTTCTGTGTAAACTAGACACCCACAATCTTGCAAAATCTTTAACACACACATCTCGAGCTAGATATCCTGTTTCTGTGTATTCGAGGCGCAAACTAGCTTAGCTGCAGCCTCGAAACGGAAATAGGAAACAGAAAATTTTTCAACCAGAAAATGTGTGAGAAAAAGGGTGGGCTATAGCCCACAAAACTAGACACCCACAATCTTGCGAAATCTTTAAATCACACATCTCGAGCTAGATATTCTGTTTCTGTGTATTTGAGGCGCAAACTAGCTTAGCTGCAGCCTCGAAACGGAAATAGGAAACAGAAAACTTTTCAGCCAAAAAATGTGTAAAAAAAAATGTGGTGTATAGCCCACAAAACTACACACCCACAGTCTTGTAAAATCTTTATATCACACATCTCGAGCTAGATATTCTGCTTCTGTGTATTCGAGGCGCAAACTAGCTTAGCTGCAGCCTCGACATGGAAATAGAAACAAAAAATTTTTCAACCAAAAAATGTGTGAGAAAAAGGGTGGGCAATAGCCCACAAAACTAGACACCCACAATCTTTCGAAATCTTTAAATCACACATCTCGAGCTAGATATTCTGTTTCTGTGTATTCGAGGCGCAAACTAGCTTAGCTGCAGCCTCGAAACGGAAATAGGAAACAGAAAAATTTTCAGCCAAAAAATGTGTGGGAAAAAGGGTGGGCTATAGCCCACAAAACTAGACACCCACAATCTTGCGAAATCTTTAAATCACACATCTCGAACTAGATATTCTGTGTCTGTGTATTCGAGGCGCAAACTAGCTTAGCTGCAGCCTCGAAACGGTAAAAGGAAACAGAAAATTTTTCAACCAAAAAATGTGTGAGAAAAAGGGTGGGCTATAGCCCACAAAACTAGACACCCACAGTCTTGTAAAATCTTTTGCTCACACTTCTCGAGCTAGTTACTCTGTTTCTGTGTATTCGAGGCGCAAACTAGCTTAGCTGCAGCCTCGAAACGGAAATAGGAAACAGAAAATTTTTCAACCAAAAAATGTGTGAGAAAAAGGGTGGGCTATAGCCCACAAAACTAGACACCCATAATCTTGCAAAATCTTTAACACACACACCTCGAGCTAGATATCCTGTTTCTGTGAATACGAGGCGCAAACTAGCTTAGCTGCAGCCTCGAAACGGAAATAGGAAACAGAAAATTTTTCAACCAAAAAATGTGTGAGAAAAAGGGTGGGCTATAGCCCACAAAACTAGACACCCACAATCTTTCGAAATCTTTAAATCACACATCTCGAGCTAGATATTCTGTTTCTGTGAATTCGAGGCGCAAACTAGCTTAGCTGCAGCCTCGAAACGGAAATAGGAAACAGAAAATTTTTGAACCAAAAAATGTGTGAGAAAAAGGGTGGGCTATAGCCCACAAAACTAGACACCCACAATCTTTCGAAATCTTTAAATCACACATCTCGAGCTAGATATTCTGTTTCTGTGTATTCGAGGCGCAAACTAGCTTAGCTGCAGCCCCGAAACGGAAATAGGAAACAGAAAACTTTTCAGCCAAAAAATGTGTGGGAAAAAGGGTGGGCTATAGCCCACAAAAACTAGACACCCACAATCTTTCGAAATCTTTAAATCACACATCTCGAGCTAGATATTCTGTTTCTGTGTATTCGAGGCGCAAACTAGCTTAGCTGCAGCCTCGAAACGGAAATAGGAAACAGAAAAATTTTCAGCCAAAAAATGTGTGGGAAAAAGGGTGGGCTATAGCCCACAAAAACTAGACACCCACAATCTTGCGAAATCTTTAAATCACACATCTCGAGCTAGATATTCTGTTTCTGTGTATTCGAGGCGCAAACTAGCTTAGCTGCAGCCCCGAAACGGAAATAGGAAACAGAAAACTTTTCAGCCAAAAAATGTGTGGGAAAAAGGGTGGGCTATAGCCCACAAAAACTAGACACCCACAATCTTTCGAAATCTTTAAATCACACATCTCGAGCTAGATATTCTGTGTCTGTGTATACGATGCGCAAACTAGCTTAGCTGCAGCCTCGAAACGGAAATAGGAAACAGAAAATTTTTGAACCAAAAATTGTATGAGAAAAAGGGTGGGCTATAGCCCACAAAACTAGACACCCATAATCTTGCAAAATCTTTAACACACACACCTCGAGCTAGATATCCTGTTTCTGTGAATACGAGGCGCAAACTATCTTAGCTGCAGCCTCGAAACGGAAATAGGAAACAGAAAATTTTTCAACCAAAAAATGTGTGAGAAAAAGGGTGGGCTATAGCCCACAAAACTAGACACCCACAATCTTTCGAAATCTTTAAATCACACATCTCGAGCTAGATATTCTGTTTCTGTGAATTCGAGGCGCAAACTAGCTTAGCTGCAGCCTCGAAACGGAAATAGGAAACAGAAAATTTTTGAACCAAAAAATGTGTGAGAAAAAGGGTGGGCTATAGCCCACAAAACTAGACACCCACAATCTTTCGAAATCTTTAAATCACACATCTCGAGCTAGATATTCTGTTTCTGTGTATTCGAGGCGCAAACTAGCTTAGCTGCAGCCTCGAAACGGAAATAGGAAACAGAAAAATTTTCAGCCAAAAAATGTGTGGGAAAAAGGGTGGGCTATAGCCCACAAAACTAGACACCCACAATCTTGCGAAATCTTTAAATCACACATCTCGAGCTAGATATTCTGTTTCTGTGTATTCAAGGCGCAAACTAGCTTAGCTGCAGCCTCGAAACGGAAATAGGAAACAGAAAACTTTTCAGCCAAAAAATGTGTGGGAAAAAGGGTGGGCTATAGCCCACAAAAACTAGACACCCACAATCTTTCGAAATCTTCAAATCACACATCTCGAGCTAGATATTCTGTGTCTGTGTATACGATGCGCAAACTAGCTTAGCTGCAGCCTCGAAACGGAAATAGGAAACAGAAAATTTTTGAACCAAAAATTGTATGAGAAAAAGGGTGGGCTATAGCCCACAAAACTAGACACCCATAATCTTGCAAAATCTTTAACACACACACCTCGAGCTAGATATCCTGTTTCCGTGAATACGAGGCGCAAACTAGCTTAGCTGCAGCCTCGAAACGGAAATAGGAAACAGAAAATTTTTCAACCAAAAAATGTGTGAGAAAAAGGGTGGGCTATAGCCCACAAAACTAGACACCCACAAACATGTGAAATCTTTAAATCACACATCTCGAGCTAGATATTCTGTTTCTGTGAATTCGAGGCGCAAACTAGCTTAGCTGCAGCCTCGAAACGGAAATAGGAAACAGAAAAATTTTCAGCCAAAAAATGTGTGGGAAAAAGGGTGGGCTATAGCCCACAAAAGCTAGACACCCACAATCTTTCGAAATCTTTAAATCACACATCTCGAGCTAGATATTCTGTTTCTGTGTATTCGAGGCGCAAACTAGCTTAGCTGCAGCCTCGAAACGGAAATAGGAAACAGAAAAATTTTCAGCCAAAAAATGTGTGGGAAAAAGGGTGGGCTATAGCCCACAAAACTAGACACCCACAATCTTGCGAAATCTTTAAATCACACATCTCGAGCTAGATATTCTGTTTCTGTGTATTCGAGGCGCAAACTAGCTTAGCTGCAGCCTCGAAACGGAAATAGGAAACAGAAAACTTTTGAGCCAAAAAATGTGTGGGAAAAAGGGTGGGCTATAGCCCACAAAACTAGACACCCACAATCTTTCGAAATCTTTAAATCACACATCTCGAGCTAGATATTCTGTTTCTGTGTATTCGAGGCGCAAACTAGCTTAGCTGCAGCCTCGAAACGGAAATAGGAAACAGAAAAATTTTCAGCCAAAAAATGTGTGGGAAAAAGGGTGGGCTATAGCCCACAAAACTAGACACCCACAATCTTGCGAAATCTTTAAATCACACATCTCGAGCTAGATATTCTGTTTCTGTGTATTCGAGGCGCAAACTAGCTTAGCTGCAGCCTCGAAACGGAAATAGGAAACAGAAAACTTTTCAGCCAAAAAATGTGTGGGAAAAAGGGTGGGCTATAGCCCACAAATCTAGACACCCACAATCTTGCGAAATCTTTAAATCACACATCTCGAGCTAGATATTCTGTGTCTGTGTATACGATGCGCAAACTAGCTTAGCTGCAGCCTCGAAGCGGAAATAGGAAACAGAAAATTTTTCAACCAAAAAATGTATGAGAAAAAGGGTGGGCTATAGCCCACAAAACTAGACACCCACAATCTTGCGAAATCTTTAAATCACACATCTCGAGCTAGATATTCTGTGTCTGTGTATACGATGCGCAAACTAGCTTAGCTGCAGCCTCGAAACGGAAATAGGAAACAGAAAATTTTTCAACCAAAAAATGTGTGAGAAAAAGGGTGGGCTATAGCCCACAAAACTAAACACCCACAATCTTGCAAAATCTTTAACACACACATCTCGAGCTAGATATCCTGTTTCTGTGAATTCGAGGCGCAAACTAGCTTAGCTGCAGCCTCGAAACGGAAATAGGAAACAGAAAATTTTTCAACCAAAAAATGTATGAGAAAAAGGGTGCGCTATAGCCCACAAAACTAGACACCCACAATCTTGCGAAATCTTTAAATCACACATCTCGAGCTATATATTCTGTTTCTGTGTATTCGAGGCGCAAACTAGCTTAGCTGCAGCCTCGAAACGGAAATAGGAAACAGAAAATTTTTCAACCAAAAAATGTGTGAGAAAAAGGGTGGGCTATAGCCCACAAAACTAAACACCCACAATCTTGCAAAATCTTTAACACACACATCTCGAGCTAGATATCCTGTTTCTGTGAATTCGAGGCGCAAACTAGCTTAGCTGCAGCCTCGAAACGGAAATAGGAAACAGAAAATTTTTCAACCAAAAAATGTGTGAGAAAAAGGGTGGGCTATAGCCCACAAAACTAGACACCCACAATCTTTCGAAATCTTTAAATCACACATCTCGAGCTAGATATCCTGTTTCTGTGAATTCGAGGCGCAAACTAGCTTAGCTGCAGCCTCGAAACGGAAATAGGAAACAGAAAATTTTTGAACCAAAAAATATGTGAGAAAAAGGGTGGGCTATAGCCCACAAAACTAAACACCCACAATCTTGCAAAATCTTTAACACACACATCTCGAGCTAGATATCCTGTTTCTGTGAATTCGAGGCGCAAACTAGCTTAGCTGCAGCCTCGAAACGGAAATAGGAAACAGAAAATTTTTGAACCAAAAAATGTGTGAGAAAAAGGGTGGGCTGCCCACAAAACTAGACACCCACAATCTTGCAAAATCTTTAACACACACATCTGGAGCTAGATATCCTGTTTCTGTGAATTCGAGGCGCAAACTAGCTTAGCTGCAGCCTCGAAACGGAAATAGGAAACAGAAAATTTTTCAACCAAAAAATGTGTGAGAAAAAGGGTGGGCTATAGCCCACAAAACTAGACACCCACAATCTTGCGAAATCTTTAAATCACACACCTCGAGCTAGATATCCTGTTTCTGTGAATTCGAGGCGCAAACTAGCTTAGCTGCAGCCTCGAAACGGAAATAGGAAACAGAAAACTTTTCAGCCAAAAAATGTATGAGAAAAAGGGTGGGCTATAGCCCACAAAACTAGACACCCACAATCTTGCGAAATCTTTAAATCACACATCTCGAGCTAGATATTCTGTGTCTGTGTATACGATGCGCAAACTAGCTTAGCTGCAGCCTCGAAACGGAAATAGGAAACAGAAAATTTTTGAACCAAAAAATGTATGAGAAAAAGGGTGGGCTATAGCCCACAAAACTAGACACCCACAATCTTACAAAATCTTTAACACACACACCTCGAGCTAGATATCCTGTTTCTGTGAATTCGAGGCGCAAACTAGCTTAGCTGCAGCCTCGAAACGGAAATAGGAAACAGAAAATTTTTGAACCAAAAAATGTGTGAGAAAAAGGGTGGACTTATAGCCCACAAAACTAGACACCCACAATCTTGCAAAATCTTTAACACACACATCTCGAGCTAGATATCCTGTTTCTGTGAATTCGAGGCGCAAACTAGCTTAGCTGCAGCCTCGAAACGGAAATAGGAAACAGAAAATTTTTCAACCAAAAAATGTGTGAGAAAAAGGGTGGGCTATAGCCCACAAAACTAGACACCCACAATCTTGCGAAATCTTTAAATCACACATCTCGAGCTATATATTCTGTTTCTGTGTATTCGAGGCGCAAACTAGCTTAGCTGCAGCCTCGAAACGGAAATAGGAAACAGAAAATTTTTGAACCAAAAAATGTGTGAGAAAAAGGGTGGGCTGCCCACAAAACTAGACACCCACAATCTTGCAAAATCTTTAACACACACATCTCGAGCTAGATATCCTGTTTCTGTGAATTCGAGGCGCAAACTAGCTTAGCTGCAGCCTCGAAACGGAAATAGGAAACAGAAAATTTTTCAACCAAAAAATGTGTGAGAAAAAGGGTGGGCTATAGCCCACAAAACTAAACACCCACAATCTTGCAAAATCTTTAACACACACATCTCGAGCTAGATATCCTGTTTCTGTGAATTCGAGGCGCAAACTAGCTTAGCTGCAGCCTCGAAACGGAAATAGGAAACAGAAAATTTTTGAACCAAAAAATGTGTGAGAAAAAGGGTGGGCTGCCCACAAAACTAGACACCCACAATCTTGCGAAATCTTTAAATCACACACCTCGAGCTAGATATCCTGTTTCTGTGAATTCGAGGCGCAAACTAGCTTAGCTGCAGCCTCGAAACGGAAATAGGAAACAGAAAATTTTTGAACCAAAAAATGTGTGAGAAAAAGGGTGGGCTGCCCACAAAACTAGACACCCACAATCTTGCAAAATCTTTAACACACACATCTCGAGCTAGATATCCTGTTTCTGTGAATTCGAGGCGCAAACTAGCTTAGCTGCAGCCTCGAAACGGAAATAGGAAACAGAAAATTTTTCAACCAAAAAATTTGTGAGAAAAAGGGTGGGCTATAGCCCACAAAACTAGACACCCACAATCTTTCGAAATCTTTAAATCACACATCTCGAGCTAGATATCCTGTTTCTGTGAATTCGAGGCGCAAACTAGCTTAGCTGCAGCCTCGAAACGGAAATAGGAAACAGAAAATTTTTGAACCAAAAAATGTGTGAGAAAAAGGGTGGGCTATAGCCCACAAAACTAAACACCCACAATCTTGCAAAATCTTTAACACACACATCTCGAGCTAGATATCCTGTTTCTGTGAATTCGAGGCGCAAACTAGCTTAGCTGCAGCCTCGAAACGGAAATAGGAAACAGAAAATTTTTCAACCAAAAAATGTGTGAGAAAAAGGGTGGGCTATAGCCCACAAAACTAGACACCCACAATCATGCGAAATCTTTAAATCGCACATCTCGAGCTAGATATTCTGTTTCTGTGAATTCGAGGCGCAAACTAGCTTAGCTGCAGCCTCGAAACGGAAATAGGAAACAGAAAATTTTTTAACCAAAAAATGTGTGAGAAAAAGGGTGGGCTATAGCCCACAAAACTAGACACCCACAATCTTGCAAAATCTTTAACACACACATCTCGAGCTAGTTACTCTGTTTCTGTGTATTCGAGGCGCAAACTAGCTTAGCTGCAGCCTCGAAACGGAAATAGGAAACAGAAAATTTTTGAACCAAAAAATGTGTGAGAAAAAGGGTGGGCTATAGCCCACAAAACTAGACACCCACAATCATGCGAAATCTTTAAATCGCACATCTCGAGCTAGATATTCTGTTTCTGTGAATTCGAGGCGCAAACTAGCTTAGCTGCAGCCTCGAAACGGAAATAGGAAACAGAAAATTTTTGAACCAAAAAATGTGTGAGAAAAAGGGTGGGCTTATAGCCCACAAAACTAGACACCCACAATCTTGCAAAATCTTTAACACACACATCTCGAGCTAGATATCCTGTTTCTGTGAATTCGAGGCGCAAACTAGCTTAGCTGCAGCCTCGAAACGGAAATAGGAAACAGAAAATTTTTCAACCAAAAAATGTGTGAGAAAAAGGGTGGGCTATAGCCCACAAAACTAGACACCCACAATCTTGCGAAATCTTTAAATCACACACCTCGAGCTAGATATCCTGTTTCTGTGAATTCGAGGCGCAAACTAGCTTAGCTGCAGCCTCGAAACGGAAATAGGAAACAGAAAATTTTTGAACCAAAAAATGTGTGAGAAAAAGGGTGGGCTATAGCCCACAAAACTAAACACCCACAATCTTGCGAAATCTTTAAATCACACACCTCGAGCTAGATATCCTGTTTCTGTGAATTCGAGGCGCAAACTAGCTTAGCTGCAGCCTCGAAACGGAAATAGGAAACAGAAAATTTTTGAACCAAAAAATGTGTGAGAAAAAGGGTGGGCTATAGCCCACAAAACTAGACACCCACAATCTTGCAAAATCTTTAACACACACATTTCGAGCTAGATATCCTGTTTCTGTGAATTCGAGGCGCAAACTAGCTTAGCTGCAGCCTCGAAACGGAAATAGGAAACAGAAAATTTTTGAACCAAAAAATGTGTGAGAAAAAGGGTGCGCTATAGCCCACAAAACTAGACACCCACAATCTTGCAAAATCTTTAACACACACATCTCGAGCTAGATATCCTGTTTCTGTGAATTCGAGGCGCAAACTAGCTTAGCTGCAGCCTCGAAACGGAAATAGGAAACAGAAAATTTTTGAACCAAAAAATGTGTGAGAAAAAGGGTGCGCTATAGCCCACAAAACTAGACACCCACAATCTTGCAAAATCTTTAACACACACATCTCGAGCTAGATATCCTGTTTCTGTGAATTCGAGGCGCAAACTAGCTTAGCTGCAGCCTCGAAACGGAAATAGGAAACAGAAAATTTTTTAACCAAAAAATGTGTGAGAAAAAGGGTGGGCTATAGCCCACAAAACTAGACACCCACAATCATGCGAAATCTTTAACACACACATCTCGAGCTAGTTACTCTGTTTCTGTGTATTCGAGGCGCAAACTAGCTTAGCTGCAGCCTCGAAACGGAAATAGGAAACAGAAAATTTTTTAACCAAAAAATGTGTGAGAAAAAGGGTGGGCTATAGCCCACAAAACTAGACACCCACAATCATGCGAAATCTTTAAATCGCACATCTCGAGCTAGATATTCTGTTTCTGTGAATTCGAGGCGCAAACTAGCTTAGCTGCAGCCTCGAAACGGAAATAGGAAACAGAAAATTTTTGAACCAAAAAATGTGTGAGAAAAAGGGTGGGCTATAGCCCACAAAACTAGACACCCACAATCTTGCAAAATCTTTAACACACACATCTCGAGCTAGTTACTCTGTTTCTGTGTATTCGAGGCGCAAACTAGCTTAGCTGCAGCCTCGAAACGGAAATAGGAAACAGAAAATTTTTGAACCAAAAAATGTGTGAGAAAAAGGGTGGGCTATAGCCCACAAAACTAGACACCCACAATCATGCGAAATCTTTAAATCGCACATCTCGAGCTAGATATTCTGTTTCTGTGAATTCGAGGCGCAAACTAGCTTAGCTGCAGCCTCGAAACGGAAATAGGAAACAGAAAATTTTTGAACCAAAAAATGTGTGAGAAAAAGGGTGGGCTATAGCCCACAAAACTAGACACCCACAATCATGCGAAATCTTTAAATCGCACATCTCGAGCTAGATATTCTGTTTCTGTGAATTCGAGGCGCAAACTAGCTTAGCTGCAGCCTCGAAACGGAAATAGGAAACAGAAAATTTTTCAACCAAAAAATGTGTGAGAAAAAGGGTGGGCTATAGCCCACAAAACTAGACACCCACAATCATGCGAAATCTTTAAATCGCACATCTCGAGCTAGATATTCTGTTTCTGTGAATTCGAGGCGCAAACTAGCTTAGCTGCAGCCTCGAAACGGAAATATTAAACAGAAAATTTTTGAACCAAAAAATGTGTGAGAAAAAGGGTGGGCTTATAGCCCACAAAACTAGACACCCACAATCTTGCGAAATCTTTAAATCACACACCTCGAGCTAGATATCCTGTTTCTGTGAATTCGAGGCGCAAACTAGCTTAGCTGCAGCCTCGAAACGGAAATAGGAAACAGAAAATTTTTGAACCAAAAAATGTGTGAGAAAAAGGGTGGGCTATAGCCCACAAAACTAGACACCCACAATCATGCGAAATCTTTAAATCGCACATCTCGAGCTAGATATTCTGTTTCTGTGAATTCGAGGCGCAAACTAGCTTAGCTGCAGCCTCGAAACGGAAATAGGAAACAGAAAATTTTTTAACCAAAAAATGTGTGAGAAAAAGGGTGGGCTATAGCCCACAAAACTAGACACCCACAATCTTGCAAAATCTTTAACACACACATCTCGAGCTAGATATCCTGTTTCTGTGAATTCGAGGCGCAAACTAGCTTAGCTGCAGCCTCGAAACGGAAATAGGAAACAGAAAATTTTTCAACCAAAAAATGTGTGAGAAGAAGGGTGGGCTATAGCCCACAAAACTAGATACCCACAAACTTGTGAAATCTTTAAATCACACATCTCGAGCTAGATATCCTGTTTCTGTGAATTCGAGGCGCAAACTAGCTTAGCTGCAGCCTCATTGATATATCATTTAGCCATATGGTTCGGAGCTCCATATGCAAAGGAAAAATGTCTTTAAATCTAAGAACACGGAGTCAAGTTGTCTTTGATTCAAGGACTCTGCCACGTAAGTTGCTCTTTGGCAACCTCACATGAATTTAGTCGGCATTTCGTACAAAAGTCTTATGCCTTCCAAGGATCTCGTAGTAATTAATATACCAATACGTTCCAGCAACAACTGTTTTGATCTCTGCGAAATCGGTTTGAAAATAGACTTCCCGTTTCAGAGGTCAATTTCTACCCTGCACCCTGCTTATCCTTTCTATCGATGCGGTAGTGTGCGATGGCTACTTTTCATTTCACTGATTCACATATCCATCTGCAATCACGCATCCAAATCAAAAGTCCTAAGTAATAAATTTAATCAAAATGCGAAAGAAATCCTCCAAAAAGGTCCAACAGTCAAGCTGCAGATGAATGAGCCTCCCCTCCCGTGACCTTCCTACACACAAATGCGTACAAAACTTATTACTTAAAGTCCAAGCCAAAACGTGGGGGTAAAACTGAAAAGTAAAAGTAAAAAAAAAAAAACGAAGAAAGAGAACCAAAAATAGAAAAGTCATTCAACATCCCCCAGGGCCAGGACAACGATGGCCCGAAACGAAATCACTGCAATGAATGTGCCCTTGCCGACCATCACTCACTGTGTTCTTCACAAAGCTCTTTCAATGCTTATTTAGCGAATTGCTAAGCCATGGAGGGCGGCGGGGGAGGATGAGGAGGCCAACCCTGAGTTTCCCATTGATTTTGGGGATTTTCAAGTGATTTTTCACTGACGACGATAATGATGATGATTTCCTTCTTTTGTACCAGAGAACATGGACTTTGACTTGCCTTTACTCCAAAAGATGTTCTGCTGTGATTCTCTGCCAGGACTGTTACCCCCGGAAAGGGGATGGTAATCTATACAGTTCAGTTTGAACTGATTTCAATCAAAAATTCCTGGTACAACGGCCTTCAGCATCGCAGAAGCACAAGTACAACGCTGTGGTAACACTTCAAAATAAAATAAAAAAAAAAAACCGAAAAGAAAAGAAAAGGAAAAGGAAAAACGCTCTTTTCCAAATTGGAACGTGTTTTCTATTTTCCCGGTTCCTCCTCGCACAGCGAAGGGAAAATCGAATCGAAATGAATTACTTACAATACGCGCCTGCAGGATTGAACGCTGTCGCCCGCGTCGTCGTCCAACAACAGTCGTTCCCGGCGCAAGTAGGGGGGTTGTTGTCGGTCAGAGCATAGTGTGTAAGGTGGCGGAAGGAAACTCTCTCTCGGTCTGACGTTTTGTCAGATCGCAGAACCGCCTGTGTAGCTGGAAAATAAATTAATTAGACTTGAGAGTTTGTTCCGCCTTTGTGCGATAATGAAAATCGCATTTTCATTATCATCATTCATTTCGCTTTTGTCGCTTTCCGTCGTCGTCCTCGTCGTCCTCGTTATACTTTAACGCTGCCGGCCGGAGAAAGAGAGAGAGAGGTCGTATCCTTGTTGCCTTATTATAACTATTTCAGGTTTTTGTCATGGGGTTTTTGTTGTGCCGGCAAATGGGAGCAAAAAGGTTATCTTACCTGGGTCTCTCGGGGTTGAAAGTCCTTGTAGATAACATTGGCTCTAACGATTGATGTGTGACGTCTGTGTGATTTTGGATGATGGATATGTGTGGCACAATTCCTTCTTCTACATTAATTACACATGTCTTGAGTTTATCTTTGGCTGAAGGATATAACACGGATAAAGCCACACCATGCCACAGGGAAACATAAGTTGATATATATTTTTTTTTTGTTCGTCTTTTTGTGGGGAATTTCTTGGAACACAGAACATCCTGCTTATCGGATTCGGAGTGGGGTGGGTGAGTTTGTATCTTGAACTCACACTACATTGATTTGGGGATTCTACGTCTTTCGTTTATTTTCCAGCCTTGGGCGAAACGGTGTCGTAATCGAATTGAAATCAAATTTAAATGAGGGGTTACCCGATTTTCTTCAGAATTTTTTGGATTTTTCTTCTTTTTTTTTTGGAAATGGAATTCAGTGATGACTCGGGAGAGGGGTGGCAGAGAATTATGATTCATGAAATATTTGAACAATGATTGTTTTCCGTTTCGTCTTGACTTGATTTATCACATTGAGTATTGAGTCTTCCGATGTTTGGAGCTTTAAGTGGTCTTCAAGTAGAAGCAGAGTGCTTACCCACATAATTTAAAAAGGAATTTTGAATTTGTCCGTACAGAGACGTTGAAGTCAGTGGAATAGCATCAGTTGTTCCTATTGGTGTATATCTATCCGACTAAGCAGCTGGAGGAGAAAAAATCTGGCAAGCATCAGGAGAATAACCGGAAATCTCCTTAATGTGGCCAAAGGGACTAAATTAGACACAGACTGGGATAAGTATGAAGCCAGAATGTGAAAATTCAAAAATGAGAAACAAACGGAAATCGGATGATTTGGACTTTAGTACACTCAGTTCCCAGCTATCTAGCATTTTGTAAGAAGTCGGGTGTTCAGAGGTCAAGACGAAAAAAAATCTCTTGGTCCTCTTCAAATGCAATATCCCCTCATATCTCCTCCCCCCTAGGGTTTTGGGTCAAATGGACGAAATTGAACAAAAAACTTGACCCAAAAACGTAAAGAGGAAGACTTAGACTTTGGTGTGCTCGTTTGCCGGCTGTCTAACATTTGGCAAGAAGTCGGGTGCACAGAGGTCAAGACGAAAAAAAAAATTTCTTGGTCCTCTTTGGGTCAGATGGACTCAATTGAACAAAAAATTTAACCAAAAGATCGAAATAGGATGATTTTGTGGTATTGGGAGACCTCGTCACATCGTGTAATTATGGAAATCCTTCTCATTTTCCAGAACCATTTCGATTCGGCAAAAAACGTTGATAATTGCTTTCCATGTACCAAAATATAACTCGCAACTTTTACCAGCTCCTGTCGACAGACATTACCATCTACCACTCAGCCCGGCTAATAATTGACTTGTTCCTATAAAAGTGTCATTCCAAATCCGATAAGTTCCACGGAGTACATACAAACTCGAGCAGGCATCAGACATCATTTCCCGGAAATGTTTATAAGGATTTCTTTAATTCATGTGACAAGCTATTTCTGCACAATACACAGACATGGCTCTGCGTCACAGGAACAAGAAGACAGAAACGAATTGTGTTTCCCTGAAAGTTTCTGACATCAACTCTCTCCGCATGTAATACGAATGTAACAGGTGGACAATGACACATAAATAATTTACATCCTTGCTTCCTTGAATACAATGTGACTTCTAATTTGTGTGCGTGGTAATAAACTAAAAAAAACTTACATTTCCAAAAGGTCAATCCAGACAGAGAGGAGGCAGTTGGCGGAATTTGTTTCCAGATAAAGTCGTACATATCCGCAGGACATTTTGCATAGAGGAAGGGAAGATTTTTTCAAGCACGCTAAGGATTTAATAAAATGGTAAACTCCCCATGTGTTACAATATATTAAAAATTTTTGAAGATTCTTATCCTCTCCATGGGGTTCCATTTTATGGCCAAATGAGATTAGACTCATAAATGATATTCCATTGTAGTCGTGCTGCCTACATGCAATTTCCACATGAGTACACTTTTTTTGTTCAAATTTGGAGGTATTGTGTCTTGCATGAGGGTGAATTCTTTGATTTTTTTTAAAGAACGAAAAAAAAAGGATCACAAGATGGAGTTGCATCCATTGTTAATGCAACGATTACCCTTATCTGGTTGTCATGATTGGGAATTTGTTTCCAATGTAGAGTCTCTCCAGGAACGTTCGTTTGAACTCTATTTTGCAGGGTCTTGGGTGTAGTTCGATGGAATTTGTCTCATACTTACTTCGTTTTTCGTACTGCTTGGCTGTGAGCACATTTGAGCAATTCACGACTTTTCTTATCAATTTTTTCGTTTCCGAAACGTTGTTCCCAGCCTCATATTCGAAGAAAAATGATGCCACCACTGCACAATCCGCACCAAACTGTCACTCTCTGTGGATGCATCGGCTTCTCGACATTAACTTGCGGGTTTTCCGAGCCCCAGAAAATGCGCCTCGTCAGAAAAGATGCTTTTTCGCCCAACATCGTCGTCCAATTCAAGGTGCTCTAAGGCCCAAACTGCGAAACGATGACGAAGCGGATGGTCGTGTGCCTTCAATTGGACCTTGTAAGCGAATAATCCGAGATTTTTGTTCAGAACTCTCCTCAGGCTAGTGCGTGAAATGTTGGGCTGTTGGGATCGATTGCGAGTTGACTTCCGGGAATTGAGTCTCTCACTCTCGGCAACAACCATATTCTCGTCTGTGCTGTCCACTAGCGCACCAGTCTCACAAACTTGCGTACAGCAGGGTGCTTCATTTCGGCCAAAAACTTCTTTTCAAATAATGCACTGTTTGGGCTACACAGCACTCACTTTGGAAATCATTTTTCAATATTTCCCAACGTTGTTCAAGCGTAAAACGACTCATTTCGTTCCACGGAGGTATGACACTGACTTTCTGTCCAGATTTCGATTGGGAAACAGCTGTCAGTGTCAAAATAACTTGCAATTTAAAAAGAAACCACTAGATGGCCCACCTTTTATATCAGAAAATTATTTATAGTCCACCCATTCCTAGGACTAAGCTCAAACATTTCCACTGACGCTTTAACTAGTCCTCTGATCTCATCTAGTCCTCAACTCAAACAATCCTCCTCAATTGAAAGTATCGTTCATGAACTTAATTTCAGCATCTTTAAAGAAATATAGCCCAAAGGATCTCTATTGGGCTGTGGAGCTGTCAAAATTTTACAAAAAATGTACAAAAATTGTTTCATCTACATTCCATGAAATGACCAGAGAGCAACTAGTTCAAATGTTGTTAGCAATTCTTGTTGGCCAAAAACAAAAAATCTGATTTAAAAAAAAACTATAGGGTCATCGATGGGATTAAGGAAAAATCTCTCGTAACCAACTGCACCGCTTTGATGATGATAAACGCATACGTGATGGACCCTTGCCATGGTCGTACATCAATCATGTGGTTGATTGATAACTCTAAATGCTGCGAATCCCATCGACATGAGCTCCTAGATAAAGGACACTCCACAAACAAATGGACACCGATTTTAAGCTTTCCCCTTAAGTGAATTGATTTTGTTGGAAAAGTCGCCCGAAGTGATTGTTGAAAGGTCATTAGGATTGACTTAACTGGACCAAGGGATCTTTAGTAATTGAATCTTAAGAATTTGTACCACTGATGTTGGATCCTCCATTTAAAGGACTACATTTTTTGAGGGCAGACGTTGGCACACCTATTATGCCAAACCAATGGGTGTTTCTAAGAAGCTTCAGCTAGAAATTCTGTGGAATAGCTATGAGCAGGTAATCTCCACATGCATGCAGTAAGTCAATTCCATTAAAACGAAGGACAATAGTCAGTTATCCATTAAATTTAATCGCCTCGAGGGGCATTCTATTCTCTTCCACGACTGTGGCAGGCTTCGAGGACACAAAATGTCCCCTTTCGAGTGAATTTCTGAAGAAAGAACAAAGCTCCAGTCCACAATTATAGCACGCATTCAAATGCCTGGAACACAATTGAGCGTTGGCCTTGTGCCGCCGGGTCTCTGCATGTCCTTAAAGCTTAAAGCGTTAATTATTCTGTTTTGTTCATTACAATGGCAATGAAATCCAATGGCATATACCATATGCAAAAAACTCTTCGTTTCTCGTTGGTTTTTTTTTTTTTACTTGTTTTGGAATGGTATGATGAATTAATCTCTGAGAAAAAGGATTTTTCATCATTTGCATCCTGTTCAGGATTGTGGATTCGGTCCGGTCTGCATCTCTGTGCTTTGTGCACAAAGGAGACGAAAAATGTGAGATAATTTGCGTTGGCAGTTTTCTTTTTTCTTCAGTTTGTTGTAATCTTTTCCATGTCTGGGACACAAAATGTCCTTTCATTCCGGGTGCGACGTTGAAAATTCACTTGTAGCCCCGTTGCTCCAGCTTTACATAGAAAAACTACCCAACTTTTTCTGTAAAGCTTTCCAAGGAACGTGTGTCCATGTGGAGAGTGAAAAAAAAAAAAACAGCAACCATACCAGAGTTGTTATCCTTGTAACATCTGGCGTTCAGGTCCATTGAAAGTGATTGAGAGAAGCAAATGAGCCGGGGACAATTGAATCCCTTTTTTTCTCATTCAGTAACTTGCCCTCTTCCTTCGAGGATTGTTCTCGTTTCACATTCGAAACGGTGCTGTGCGATTATATGCGCGCGTATACAAAGCAGTGTCGAAAGGATCTACTTGTAGCACCCCTCTGCTGTGTACAACACATGCTGACCTCTGATTCTTTTGTGAAATATTTCGGCCATATACTATATTTTTAGTTGTATTACATGTCCTCGGAGCTATGAAGAGATTTTACAATTGAATGTGTCTGTCTGTGCACCAGTTGAGTCGTCATGCTCTAATTATCCTTTGAGTTTTCTAATTTTTTTGAGGAGCTTATTAGCATGTTATGTATGTTGTGAGCAAAGGGAATGGGTCATCAGTTGACTTGTGCTGCCGGCTCGCATTTTTTTTAGGTTAGCACTCCATCATTTCGAACAGGAATAGGGATGAAACTGTTCGGTTGTGAACGTCAGTTTGGGTTATGAAGTTTTGAAAGGGAGTCGAAATTAATTTGAAAAGATTTCGGCTGCATGGGAGATTTATTGAACTCCATTTAGAGGGATTTGTGATAACTTGGTTTTTTAATTTTGTCATGAGAATTAATTGGTAAAGTTTGTGTGGCCCTAAGCTGGTCAACTTTTTAATCGGATTACGCCTTTTGGATATTTCTTCTGAAATGGTGATGATTCCATCGAATGTTAGTTACAAAGGCATAGTCCTTCACAGTACGGAGAGATTGAACCAGAACTGATAAGAGGAGCAAATCTCAGAGGGCTTTGCTTTAAAAAAAAAGCAGTAGTGGAGTCGTTTGCTCTGAGAAACCGTGATGAGTAGTTGGTCTTATGTTTGAGGATAGAGTATCTATGGAGGCATTGATACATCTACGACCTCTAGAGCTCTGGAGTAGTTCACCTTGCTAGGATAATAGAGAATCTATGACGGATTTGACACATCTACGAGCTACGTATGAAAATTAAAGGCTTAACCAACATAAATAAGGCTTCGTAGCAAAACATTAGCATCCTTATTCACAGCTTTAAGTACAAGAATGGAATTTATGTATTTAACGAAAGTTAAGCTTCAAATTATCAATTTTTTTTTTTTTGAATCAGTTTACTACTCCATAGACACGCCCACTTTTAAAAAAAAAAAGAAGGTAGTTCTTCATTATAATATGGTATTCGTCATATACATTTCTCTAAGCTTTGATCCTTTTTAAATGGATAAGTTGCCTTCAAGTTTAGGGATCGAAATATTTTTACTTAAAGAAAGAGTTGAGATTAAGATCCTTTACTGATCTACGATTGTGCTCCATTGAGTACTGTGTCCTGCAGATAAGAAGAAAACAAAGATTGTTAGATGGAGCAAACTCCTTCAAGAACTGGAAGGAAGCCTGATGCTAGTTTGCAACACGATGATGTAACAATCATTTGATAGATTTCTTCCAAACCTGCAGACGAATTATGGGCCTCGAAGTAACAATTCCTTGAAAAGGAACTTATTTCGTTGACGAACGTTCGGATTTTTCTCAATCTTTGAAGTGAAGGCTTTCCTGTACAATCTTCCACAATGCGTCTCACTTTTGCATATCGACTTCCTTATAAAATCACTAAGAGCCCTTCTGTACTTGGTGTAATGTGAGATTGGTGTAGTGGCATCGTGTATCATCTGCTGTTCCCTAAGAAACTTTGCTCTGAACTTTCAGAACACAATCACCGACAAGACTGAGGTCCAGCTAGAGGCTTCACAAAATGTTATTTCCTGATAACACAGTCCAGATGAAAAGTGGGGAGAACTTTAAAATGGACCAAAGATCGCCCTCCACCAGGAAGAGTATAACCATGTAAAGCATTTACCATGCCTACTCGTCTTTCAACTCTCGACGAAGCAGAAACCTGAACTTCCATTCGAAAACGATGTGCAGCCTGCACTGATGAGTTTAATTGCGTTATTCCGGCCAGCACAGGGTCAACAATGCGCTCCCAAATATTATCGAGAGCATACCCAATTTCCTAGCAAATAGACGAAACTTTTCCATTGTTTCAGACTTAATTCAAAATATCGATTTCCATGCAATGTAAATCAAACAAACTGCCCCCCCGATGATGCAAAGTAATCATCCGTTCAATGCTGACTTTCCCCCATCCAACTCCAGTAGGGGGAGACGAGGTGGGATGCACAAGCTCCAAACACACAACAGTAAACAAAACCCGGCATCCAGCAACTTAAATTCATTGAAAGCAATATCTCGATTGTCAAATCTGGGAATTCAGCTTCAATCATTTATCAACCGAGACAGCGTCATTTTGGGACTGGCTCTGGCTACACCAATCTTATGCCAACAGGCGCCTTTTGTTTTCCATCTCCACTGGGTCTGGCGAAGGCAAAAGTTATCCTTTCCTCACCTAACACACCAGGCGATGAGCCAGCCAGCCACCACTACCACCAGCACCACCCCCGCAAAATTGATTAATAATTGTCTGGGTGGTGTTCTGAATTATTTCGTGGAGATAAATCAGAGGCAAAGATTACGGAAATTAAAATCGACCAAATGCCAACGCGTGTGATTGAGTCGAAAGGATATCGTGTCGGTTTCGGTTTCGGTGTTACGGCAGGAGCGAATCCAGTCCAAAATGATTTACAACTCCATCGAGAGAACAAACACGAAATTAATCGCTAATAATTAAAATGATAATTAAGCCACGGTCCATTATCCTTTTGCGTTCGATGAAGCTATTCAATGAATGTCCTCATTATATGACGCTGACGATGTACTCACAGAATGGGGATAATTGTTACAGAGCGAGGAGTCGAAAAAGTTTAACAAATCATTAAAAATCCAATTACAGCTAATAACCGGCGTAATCATCTTGACGAACAAAAAAAAAAGAAAAAGGTCCCACAACTTTGCAGGCTCAACCGAAAAGACGATTAACTTCTTGGCGTCGTCTTCATCGAATCTATCATCGTTATTACCATCATCCTGCAAAGGACGACGACGAGGCAGGAAGACTTACTTTTCTTACCTTTCGTAGGCGGATGTATAGTCTCCCTTTTCTTTTTTGTGTCCTGTCTGTGTAATCCGCTTTTAGTTAATCATGTCATGTTATTAGTCACCCTCATCTTTGATTCTTTTAATTACATTGAATCCATCATACAGCTTTGTGGGCAAACGCACACCAATGAGAGAGAGAGAGAGAGAGAGGGAGAAGGAAAAAATAAAGCAGGACCCTTATTGTCCTTGTTGTAATAACTTGTTCATGCTCTGAATTAATTTTGGGCAGCAATTTTGGTGTTTCCAGGCAATAAAGGATGAAAGGCCAACACTGAATACACCAGCAAACTCTTCTCGTCCTTAGAGTACTGTTTGTGTAGTCGCAGGGCATTCCACTGGTTCATTCATTCATTCATCTTTATCCCTAAAACCATGTTTACGCGTATTTACGAGAAAAAAAAAATACGAATTTTTGTAAATCGTTGCCAAAAGTAATAACAAAAAGGATACACACAGGACGGCGGCGGCGACGGCTTAATACTTGGGATAGTGGTCGGTCGTCGTTGCTGGGGCATGGAATTCCAAAGAGGATTTCTACTCCATAACTGGTTCGTTGGGTGAAGGGCGAAGAGAACGACCCCCAAGATAAATTCATATCCACTTTTGGTTATGATACTTTATTGCCGTAATGAAAATCATCTTCAAAAAGTTGTCTTCCGCAAGGACTCTGCTCCTTCTCTCTCTCTCTATCTCTCTCGCTTCTAGGTGAATGGTTAAATGGGTGGTCTTTGTGAAAAGGTAAATGCTCTCCAAGTGGAAAGAATGATGTTGTAACAAACACAGTTGGAGGTGCGTATGAAGAGGTTGGCGAAGGAAACAAGAGTCCTTGATGTAATGGATGGATGTGGGGGGTGTTAACGCCTGCTATAGGTGAGTCTCTACATCTCCACAGATTATATTATACACATGGAGTTATGTTTCCCCATTTTTATTCGCTCAACTTATGATTACCTTGGTGTTGCGAGCAGAATTGTAAGTTTTGACAAGATTTATGTGGTTCGGCATTTGCGTTCGAGTTCATAATGTGAGTAATAATATTAATAATGGAGACCATTCCGTTCGTCTGGGTGCTGCTGATGGATGGAAATTTGTTGAAAAGTGTCTTTAAGGAGTTTTTATTCTTTTTTGAATAGAGTCTTTGAGACCGACCACATGCTGGTGGGTTATGTGGTGTGAAGTGGAACGTTTTTTTTTTTTTTTTGTATATTCCAACGCATGGCCTGGTTTGGAATTGAAAATAGGCACGCTGTGACAGTAATTTATAGAATCCTTTAGCAAGGAATTGGATTCGAAGTCGAAATAAAGGCTACATTGGAGAAATATGCGTGCGCTGGTGTAGAAAAATAAATCACAGATATATTTTTAGATTGAGATATATGTATGTATGTCCATAAATCTTGGTGGAAGTCTGTTAAATATTGAAAGCTCAAGGTGCACAGAAGAGTAGATGGGCGACACTCTATCAAGTTTAATCGGAACCTCGTACCCCTACCGTGGTAATAAAAGTTACTTGCAGCTAAGTGGCATATACTATTTCAGTTAAAGTCCTGAGCCACTTGACACTAGTCACACGTACACGAAGGATACATATGACTACAAATACCTGTGCTGTGACAAGTGAAGTATTTTTCAATAAGGACATAACAATTTTGTACTTAAATAAAACACAAAATAATTAACATTTCTGAGTCAAATTTATTCCAGGTGAAGTACATATATTGAGTTTAACTATAATTTGAGTCACCACTACGAGCATGTTTCCAGCGATCCATTCTTTGGAAGCAATTTTCCATCACTTTTCCACATGTATCGGTCAGAATGTTGGCAATTTCGCATTCGAATTTCCAAACGTTACTCGTTCAAGATCTTTATCAGGACAAAAACGCGCATTTTTATCAATATTCTGGTATCGACAAATCATAAAAACAGTTTCAGGTTTCATTTGTATTAAAAAACAAAATTGTTATGTCCTAATTGAAAACTTTTTTACTATGCATCTTGTTATACAAGATGCGTTCCATAGCATGCTGTGCTTTTTCAAAATAAGAAGTTTTGCAAAAACGTGTTATTTTATTCAAAATAGTCCCTTTCCGACTCAATACAGTGATTTCCTTGGTCTAGGAGCATGTAGAATTGTATGTATTTTAGATCGTCGGCCAGGATCCTTTTAGATGGCTTCTACTTCCACACAATGCTTCCTTTTCAGCGGAGAATGCATCAAATCAAGTGCGTCCTGTGAGTGAATGATAGTTAAAATTCGATTTTTTAAATATCCTGTTAACTTGGGACAGCATCTTGTATGCACATGAAATCAATCTTAAAACCACAGAACTATGACACCAAAGCGTCCTAGCTATCCCACTGGATGCCAGCTCAACGCATATTTGTCAACTCAAAAATAAATATAGAGACTTTAGAATAAATTGTTAGAAGTTTCTTTCTGTTGCTCGGGATAATGAATTTAGAGACTGAGTTCTTCGCTCTTCTTGCTGACTCGATCTTGAGAACAGGGACTCCAAAACTCTCTTGGTTGGATCTTTGTCGTCCTTTCACTTTATGTGCTCAAGTCAATGTTGGTCTTCTGAAGTACATACATCTCACAGAGTTACTGGTTGAATATATCATTACATTCTTCCTCCTCCCATGCGACCGAATATTCAAAGTAATTTACTTTCAACGAAGCCCTATAGAACCTGCTCTGACTTCCCGATTATCTTTCAGTGCTAGGCGCCATATAGTAAGACAGTAAGGCAGGATTAATACCCTACACAGTATCGGTATCGGTTAACTCCTTAACCACTTCAAAGTTGTAACTGTGGCATAGCTGGATCAATTTTTTTCAGAATCCTGCCTGAGAAACTGGGCCTCGTAGTATAGGAATAGGTACGTACATTCCAGATAGAAACTCTCAAGTCGAAGCTTATGTTCGTTCGGTGTCTGATCCGGGATCCCGGTCTATCATCGCAGACAATGCCATGGTATAAAAGTGCCAGAAAATGTCCTTGAAGGCAAGAACGGTATGAATGTATATTTAGCGGTCATAAAACTGGTTCTCAAATAACACAAATACCCTTTGGAGAGGACATTAAGCAAAAGAGCCCTTTCATTCCTTTAAAGAATATAACATGCACAACATGATCGGTTATAAGAAACTATGTATCTACAATGGGCACATCTGGTTTTGAATAAACCCTGTATAATGTGTCAGATTCATTTGTTACTGCCCATCTGATCGACATGTGATACAGAAGCAACCCCTATCCATATCTAACCCCCAAAGTGAAAACCATAGGCTTACCTGAAAGCTACATGAAAGGTCCTAGCCAATACATTTCCACTTCACAAATGTACAGTGCCCGTCCAACGATCCTTTCCAAACCATTAATTGGATAATTACTTTTCGAAATACGACTCCCCTACCCACCAATCTTTATTAAGTCACTTTCACGGTGACAGGAACACCACAGCTATCCCAAATAGCTGTTTCTGACATCGACGTACATATTTCGACAGCCCATTCCACACGGACATTTATCTCACTCGAGCACCCCAATTACTCTCATTGATTTTGACATAATTCGCACACACACTCACACGCATACATTTTAATCATCGCAACAGCAAATCCAACCCAAAATCCCCACCCCGCCCAGAGCTATCCTCGAATTCTAGCGTCATTACATCGCCGATGCCATAATTTATAGATAACCCAACTCTCCCCGAGATACAGCAGCAGAAATTGTTGAACAGATACCCAACCATTGAAAGACCCTTTGGTCCATAGGTGCTACCCGGGTTTAGCATATGTGCTATACGTGCTACATGTGCACCAACAAACATCCTTCAACATCCTCTGCGGATATCCCGACTATACAGTGAGATGACAAAAAAAAAAAAAAAGGATTCCCCGAAAAAATGCATCCATGTGGAAGGTGTTAAATCATCTGGAAATATTGCCTAATGGATAGTTAACACGATTTTTGCCTTAGAGCCAGGTCAGATCATCGTTGTGTCGGCGGCGTACACTGCTAGCAGACAAATTTTAAGTCCTTTCGGTCCTTTTTCATGCGAAATCCATTCAAAAATAGAAAAAGAAATATTTTCCAAATGGAGAGGAGTTGTAACTGAGATAAGCTACGCTATGGCCGCCAGGACGACCACTTGCATTTGCAATCTCCTTACTCCTTACAAAGGAAAAGGGAGAAGGTTGCCTTTAAGAAGGATTAGGGATGAAAAACCTTCGAAGAAGGGCACATATCAGAATCTTTATAAATCATAAATTGCCATGCTGTTGTTCGCTTATGCGCTTCGATAGTCCACAGTATCTCCACGAAGGGTCTGGTAGACACATTCGTTTTAAAGAGACATGACTCCGATAAGGACCTGGTCCCCCACATTATGGGCAAATCGATGACCTGTTGTTGTGTTAACAGTTGATGTTTGGCGTAAGTCGTCTCCAACTGAGAGGCCAGAACTTGACCTTTTTCGGGAGAGCTAATCAATCCATTAGTATTCATCGCGACGGTTGAAGGATCAAAACAATTTGCGTAGTAGTGGGTACATCAGGAGTCGGCCCTTAACCGCACATAACTTATTTAATTAAAGTTAACCCAGGGTCAGATAATCGATTTGGGGATGGAAATTAGTCTGGTTTGCGTATGGGTTGAAGGGGGTGGTCTTTGTAGACCTACATACGTACGTACATGAGTAAGTGGCAGATGGTGTGGTTGGGGACGAGTTGAAGGCATCACGTAATTTTGAAAAACCCGTTTACATAATTGGTCACACAAAAAAGCATAATGGCTTGTAAAATTGGCCGAGATAAGGCAGTCAGGGTTGCTAATTAAAACTGAGTGGCTTCTGTTGAAGAGAGCAAGTGGTTTCAACAATTGAAACAAGTCTCATGGGTTGGTTTCGTCCAAAATGAGTTTTTTTTCTAGAAAGGACCCAGTTTTGAATTTTTAATTTTGGCAAATAAGCTCCTAATGCTATTGTTGTTTTGGTGGCAGTAGACCCCATGCTTTGGAGTGGTTTTATATAAAGCATGCCAAGCCTGCAGTTTATCCTGCCTCCTTAGGAATTGCTCTGAGCTTAAATAATTGCTTTTATTGATACTACAGAGATGGACATCACTCTAAAAGCTATATACCTTTTCCAGCAAGGCTTGGTTTAGTATAGATTAAAACTTTCAATGCTTAACATGTTCAGTCATATGGCTCCTACCCATGTAGAAGCGTTTGAAATCAGTTGAGGGTTACTACTGGGTTAGCGATTCAACGAAAGATTGCAAACATTCTTTCAAACACCAAAGGATCTAAGTAATTGACTTGCTGTTTTCAACTGTTTAAACAGATTCTATAACGTGGATACTGATGTTTACTATCAGAAAAGATTGGAATATTCATCATGCCTCCAAAGAATTAAACAACTCAACTCTGCAAAATCCGTTACCGAATATGGTAAAAATATTCCAAAAGGACTCAACTTAGAATATTCGGTTGCTTTGAGGTGTTTTCTCTCTTGTTGAAGAAGGATATTCCTAATGTTTGTTTAATTTTATTTCCTCATGGAATAAGTTTATTCACCTCAGCAGGAAGAAGACGAAGAACAGCTCTTGCCAATCGCTGTTTCTTTGGGCTTGAGTAGCAGAACTCTATTCCGAAGAACTAAGGAGACTCTCTACAAGACCCGGATCATTCCAGGCCTGCTTTATGGCGCTGAAGCATGGACTCGGTCTAAAGCGGATGAAGAGATCCTCAGTCGATTCGAGAGAAAGATTCTTCGTCTAATTTTCGGAGAAGAAGATTCAACGACGAACTATACTGTATAGCGTCATCGACCTAGTCAGAGAAATGCACATCAGTTGTTTAAGATGGCTAGGACATGTAGAGCAAATGGACACCAATGCTCCGGCCCGTAGAGTCTTCGAATCAATCCCAGAGGGACAACGCAGTAGAGCAAGAGCTCGCCTTAGGTGGCGCGCACAAGTAGAAGGAGACCTCAACCGACTTGGAGTGCGCAGCTGGATGCAGTTAGCTAAGGACCGGGCTAACAGGAGAGGCTTGTTGGTTGAGGCCCAGGTTCAATCCGAACTGTAGCGCCACATAAATAAGTAAGGAATAAGTTTATGTCCATATTCCGGTCTTAATTTGGCTTTATTCGGGCATCTCTCTTATATCGACAAATTAAGACAAGTACTGAAGCCTCGATTGAGGTTTGTAAAAGTTTAAAAAAAAAATCAGGAATTTGTTGAAAATCATCTTCCTGAAGCTCATTTTTGGCTTTATGGCTTAGAAAAATATGCGTGCAAACTAACACGTGCTTCTTGAGACCCCTTTGCATCCACAAAGAGTGAGGAAGGTTGTTTAGAACGTGTTTGTCGTCGATGAAACTGATCGCCATGTTTCAGTCAATGAAGGTCGTTATCCTGCCATGTTGGGAGACTTTTTTTTGGCCAGAATTGGAAGGACTTAACATATACGATATGTGGTTCCAACTAGATGGTGCCATATACAACACTACTGGTCAAATAAATGATCTATTGAATGTGAACTTCGGTCATCGTGTATTCTAAAGAAATGGTTAGAAGGAGTTCAGGAACAATATCGAATGCGAAATTGCAAACGTCCCGGCTAATATGTGAAAGAAGAGTGGTGGAAAGTAGGCTATGTCCTTTTATTTCATACACATCCATTAATGGATTCTAGTCCAGTAGGGGAAGGATGGATGAGTTCTTACGAGTACCTCCGAAAACATCCTTCTCTATACTGAGTTGTCAGCGCCTGAGTTCTCTAAACACGACTTGATCTTTGCGACTTTTAAACACCTGCTATAGCGAACAACGCCATCTGTGTATAGGTATAGGGAATTCAGGTGAATCAAGTTAGAAGGAGACGTTCTACAGGTGATTTGCCAAGATGTGTATTTCATGACTTCATCTAGTGATCAAATGGCTTACAAAAGATGGAAACATTTTAGACTCCCTGAGCTACAGTGTTTCTAAGAAAATAGGAGAAGCCAAGAAGCGAGTGTGCACTTTGTGGAAACATATCCGAGAGCTTGGTGTTGGTCGGCAAAAGGCGGCAGGCCCTGAAAATATAAACCCTGACTTCGTAGAATTCTAAGTTCGCCAAAGTTCACAGTACTTTGCCTGACCTGATACTTTACCCTTGCACGTATTTTTAACACAATTATCATGATATGTTCTTCTCCTCTTTCCTGGAAGTTCCTAAGGTTATACCGAGAGTTAAGAAGCCTGCTACCCGTCTGTCATCACCTGAATTTCCACCTATTTCGAATCATTTATCCAAAGTGTTCTGTTTCATAAACAAATGACACTTTAAACTTTCGAACGTCCAACTGTCAGTTTCAAGGAAACCATAGTTGTATCTCTGCTATTTGAAAAGCAACTCATGATCTAAGAGGTGCGAGATGTCAAACCAAATAAAATAAAAAGAAAACCAATTTAAATTTATGTATTTGTTTGTGTTTTTTTTTTTTTTTATTTTTTAAGTCTATTTCGAAATATTTAACATTGTAAACAGCTTACAATTAATACAATAAACCAGCTTTGGTTTTCCATGCGATTAGAATTCTAATACATTTTCAATTCTTTATTATTATTATTTTTATAATTAATTAAGTAGAGTTACACAGTCGATCGGTAGTTTAGTAGCTACATACATACATATACTATAATACAATTACAAGTTCAACCTCCTGTAGTGGCTACATTCAATATAATTCAACGAATTTGCTCCTCGTCGTCCTTTTAAATCTTATTCACAATCAATAAACGGTTTTTTTTTTTTTATATTTAAATTCCTTACATAATAATATGGTATGTACATTAAAATTTTTAATTGAATATATCTATTAAATTTGCATTTGTGGTGAAAGTGTAATATCAGCCTAACTAGGATCTACATACATACATAATTTATTTGCAATGAGAGAGAGAGAGAGAGAGATTCACATCGGGACTCACTTAAGGATCATCATACTAGTATGCATGTACTTACATATATGGCAACACGACTATTTGGGGCTAAGTAGGAAAAACAAGCATTCAAGTGTACTCATGGCAGTCATCCCCCATCCGTCTACAAAAGTTGGCATCTCTCATCATCAGTCTTTGAACAGAAACAACAAAAAAAAAAAAAAAAATTACAATTTCTCCAAGGAAATCGAAGTCGTTTATCGCAAAGCAACAACCCCCCATCGGTAGATATCATTTGATAATAAATCATCCCCCAGCACGTTTATTCCATTCAAAGGGTGTGTTTGCTTTTACGATTTCCTCCAAGGACTGGTAGGTCACACGTTATCCACCTGAGCATTATAACTAATAAGACTCCGATCGCTAGACGGTGCATAAATCACATCGTTATCGTTTGCCGTCGAAACCGCCATGGCCGTCGCCGCTGCAGCCGCTGTCGCCTGTCGTCGTCTATTGTCACCCGCAGTTAGATTATCACCAAGACCACCCCCGATGTCATTGTTCTCAGAGCTTAAGGTGCTGCTACCTCCGATGCTGCTGCTCGCACCGCCAATGCTGCGGTTGTAGGAGCCCCGTGTCGGGTGGCCCCGCCAATTGAGGTAAGTATTATCCGGTGGATTGGTTTCGCCAACTTTTATATAAAGTTGCTCATCCTGTGCATGCAACAGTGAAGGTGATCCGCAACCACTATCGCAACCTGGTCCAACTCCGCCGCTGCTGCTGCCACCGCCACCGCCACCGCCACCGCCACCGCCACCACCGCCACCGAATCCTGAGTCGACCATTACCGTTGAATCGAAATCGAGGAGACTTTTGCTGGCTGAAGAAGCCATCGACACGGTCGTGGCATTCGCATTGGCATTCCCGGACCCATTCCCATGGCTATTATACTTCTGCTGGGACAGGGGCAGCATCATTCCTGACGCTGGTGCTGGCGATGGGGGTGGCAGCACCTCAACACGTTTCCCATTGTCACCGTTGTGGTGCAGGAAATTTTGTGGGTGTGATACTTTGAAGCGATTGTTGTTCCGTCTTATTGTTCCCATGGGGCTGCCCTGTTGCAGGGCTGCTGTTGGCGTTGGCATTGGTGTTGGCTGCATTCCAACGGTTCTTGGGTTAAACGTGAGGCAATTTGTCATATTGTTCAGCTTGTTCTCGGTTATGTGAATCTTTTCCTTCGGATAGTAATATTGTTCCGAGTACGTGGATCGGTTTGAACTGCCCCCACCCGGGTACATATCGTTGGCGGTTTGGTAGACGTTTGACGAATTCGAGTGTTGGTGGTGATGATTCCCGGCCGGATGATGGTAGCCAAATCGTTGATGCTGCATAGAGTTTGGGTAGCTCTGCTGTTGCTGGTGATAATTCTGGGGGTGAGCCGACTGGCTGTGGTATCCTGTCGAGCCGCTACTGTATTCGTTCGGGTATCGTGCCGTACCGACTATTGAGGAGGTGGCATACGGTGCCGGCGAGTGTTTGCCTGTCGTACTGCTGCCGTATTCGCTGGGGGCCTTTCCAAAGCTCGACACCTCAGCATAATCCGTCGGAATATTCGAATACTCCCCCACGTATCTGCAAAAAAAAGAGTGGAAACGACCCTTGATTAATAAATTGCCAGATTATCGGAGTGCGAAAATAATTTTCTATGGATTAAAAGCGATTTACGGAGCTGGTAGCATTTCCTATGGAACACGTTCTGTTTCGGCGAGATAGCAATGAAACACCGCTCAGTTCGTGTACACTGTATGCATGCGATGGTTTCCAATGAATATTTAATTGGAAAGCCTCCAGGGGAGGAAGGATTCGTACACCTATGACCACTATTCTTACTGGAGGAGGTATTTTTTTTATCGCAGCTAGTCGGACAATACGATAGGTAAGCCGCTTAAATTGTATTTCATTAATAAGTGTTAATGTATTGCTGCTGGTTTAATGAAACCAATAAATAAAGAGTTGGCTTGAGTTGTGTGCTTTAAAATTGTAACTGACAGTATGGAATAAATTTGAAAGAAAGGACATTAAAGTCCTGAGATTGGAGAGGGTTTAAGTAGACGCAGAACAGTATGAGGTGGGAATGATAACTAGCAAGCAAACATAACCAATCGGCTGGCTAAGTAACAGCATTAGAACATGACCGTTTGTCAATTTTCTTTGAACTCTAAGCGCCTAACATCCTTTCTAAATCGATTCGGAGAAAGGACCATACTTTTGTTTGAAAGTAAGAAAGTTCTATATGTTAGCCCAACTTTAGCAACCGAAAAGGACTAAGTTTCTGTCATTTTATACAGAGAAACCTATGGTTGCCAATGTAGATACAAAAATCAAAGCTACTATCGGAGCAAGAAGAGACAGTGGGGATGTCTGAGTGGTGATAACGGTTTTTATTTGCAAAGCCTGGCTTCAATCGAAATAGTAACTCCTCATCTTCTATTTCATATGTCCTGATAACTTATTTACTATCTCATACTGACGCATTTAGGTTCCAAAGACGAACTTATTACGTTCAGGCTTCCTATTAAATTCAAAGAGGTTGCTGATCAACAAATTATTCGGCCCTTTATATGTAGTATTTCATAACAACTAGAGAGAAGCTGAGAGCAGTCAACTCGTGGGACTACCACTAATCGGACGAAACCCCTATTTGATGTTCTAGTCCTAATGCTTCCGAAACCGTATCCATAAGGCAGGACTCAATGTTGCTGAATTAAACCCTAATACCGCGACCCTGTATCAAGGATTAAGTTTTCCTAACAGTCTCACTTAAAATGGATAGTCTTTAGTGGAAGAGTCTTCAAACACCACTGATGAACACAGCTGCTTGTGGAAGACAAGTTCTCTTAACCAATATAGTGCTGGACATTCCAATAAAGGGATTTACTTTGCTTTCCTAAGCTCAGCATTTCGTTGGGATTTTTTAAATACCGGGACCTAAAGTTGATGTAGCACTGTGGCAGTAGTCCAATTAACCCCACAGTGGCGTTCTGGTCACAAAACAGCGAAATTAGGTCTGAAGTGCATTACAAAACTCCAGACATAGTGTCATCGCATTTGCTCCTAACGTTCATGGAAACAAAGTTTCCGTAGACTTGTACTCTGTGACCAGTTTTTGTAAGTAGTTCTAGGAGCCAATGATCAAGGTCCAAGGCAGTACACCAGAGTGTATACCTCCTTATTGGCTCCACAATCGAATTATGTTCTTCTGCTTTTCAACAAGGTTCCTTATTCTTAAAAACACAGATCGTTGCAGCAATTGATTACTAGATTTGTAATATGAGGCTGTAAATGGCAGTCTTAGTAATTGACTTTCTAAAAGGTACTTCTCCTAACAGGGAATTACAATTTTGACAATAGTTCCAAAGAGTTCCACATCCTTCTTTAATTTCGTTATGCAGACCACCTAAATGTCTTTTAAGCTTGAGGGTACATAGTCTAGTGTAAGATGGGTCTAAAGATTCATATAATGGAAGGTTTCACCAGAGCTTGTTCCTAGTGGTTGACCACAGAGAAATATGGTCTCAGCTCCTGGCAATTAGAAGGGTCTAGTCCAGAGTTCATTTATATGGTTAGCAGTAAAAATTCTGGCAGATAGCCTATGGCTTCGGGTGGAGGGGTTGAGAATATTGCGTATCGACGGATCCAAGAAAATAGTCCAGGGAAGTGCCTGTCGAGTCAAGGAAGATTTCTGCAGTGAATTCCCCAATTGGTTTCTTTAAGGAACTGATTTTGAGCTAAAGCCTTTAAAAGGCCAACAAACGTCAAAAAATTTTCGATTTTTTCGCAAAAGGCTCTATCATATCCGTAATAAGGAACTGGAATCGGTTAAAACGTATCACACACATTGGTACATAATAACAAGTAAGTTATACTCTAAAAACTCCAAATCCTGATTAGTGTTTCAGAGGTTTTAAGTTCGATTTAATCTAAAGGAAAGGAATATTTTCAGGTCAGACTTCTGCATTAAGCTTAAAGAATCTGATATTCAATTTTCTAAAGAACCATCTGTCCATTAATCAAGAAATCCAACTCAAGGACGACATGTATCCCCTTTTCGTTTCGATCTGCTCTAACATTGTTCAACACTTGAAATTTGTCTCCGAAACATTTTTATGATATTCTCGACAGGATAGGAGTTCAAATCTACAATCTTTAGCCAGAAATGTAATTCTTAGAAACACAGTATCACACGCCTGCCGAGCAGTCCGTGAATGTCCTGAATTTGTACTCAAACTAGGCATCTTGATATGAGTTTCTTGATATTTCGACTAAACCTTGGGTGAGTGCTTTGAACATCGAAAACTTTTAGTTTGGTTTGTGTGCCTTGCAAAGAAGGATATAAAGACCATACTCGCTTTGGTTTCCTAGTTCTGCTTACTTCAGTCAGTCATTTCATTATAACTCTTCCAACGAAGGACATAGCTCCAACTAAAGGGTCTGCAAAACTGAAGGTACTGATGTAGTATTGTTCTTCTTCCACAACCCTAAGCGTCCTTGATAAATTACGTAAACTGTCAGTGTTCAGAAATAGGACTAAATAAACGTTATTTGGAATGTTTTGCCGAAAGCTTTAAACCAAAAAAAACACATTCATACATACCGGTGAATGCCATCTGAATGAGATAAAGGAAAATTCAATTTTAATTACTTTCTATTTGTATTGGTTCCCCTACTAACTACAGATGTACCTAGCCAACCTTGGGGGCGTAAATCCTGTAAATTTCAAAAGCACCAAGCAAGGAACAATACGTGCTGCGTAATTATACCCAATGGAACCCAGGGCAGCTCCTACCACCAGAATATTTATTTTCCCTACAAATACCTGGTGTTGTATACCACTCTGTATGGATGTATTGCCGCTTGTCATTGAGCTTAGAAAAACAAAAGCAAAAGTCCACAACAGCGAGCTGTAATTATTACGAACTCAAACAATTCCCGAACCTGACTACAATGCCTTGAGTAAAATTCGAAAATACATCACCAACTACAATATAATTAGGAGGCGCATAGCCAATAATCCCGCTCGAAGGATTTGAATAACAATAAAACCCTCATCACGTAGATATATCCTTAAAATATTTGCATACGCACATTTACGCTTACATACCTTTGATTCCTGTGCTGTTCGGATGGTAATGTTGTTGTAGTTAGACAAACGGGCGCATAGTCGGCAATTTGATCCTTTTGCATGTCCATTGTATCATTGGTTGAGGGACGCCACACCATACCACCAGCCGATGCATCCAACCAGAAGCCGTTGCCATTACGGGATAGACTCGGCATTTTAAGGACATCGTTCGGATGATGTGTGCCTGCAGGATGAGACCAGTGAACAAAAATGCCATAATTAATAACAAGAAGCAATGCACAAACAAAAAAAGTTCTGAAATTATTATTAAAAAAAAATAAAATATAGGTTGACATAGATGATGTCCTGAAATATCTTGCAGAGATGGAGACAGACACACAGAGAGGCTCATGCCAGTTTTCTTTCGAAATTTATGGCAAACAAAACCGCTCCTGATTTCGAATCATTTTTGCTTTTGCTTTATCCTTTTTTGGTTGGCTTTATTTTTTTAATTAAAAATTTGTCCGACTGTCAACTGGATGAAAATGTATAAACAACAGTGTCCTGTCTGTCCAGGGATACACACATATGTACGCCGTCGTCGTCGTCTACTCGATGCAAGTGGGGGGTAGTACCTACGTAGTATGAAAATGGAAATGAACCATCATCATCATTTAGTTGGCGCACCAGAGAGGCATATATCGCGCGTCAGCATGACAATGACGACGACGGGGGACACCGCACAAGGATAGCAGCACGAATGCGAGGCGCGATCAAACAGACAAAAGTGCAATTAAGCAAAGCGCCACTGATATATGGAAAACTTCAAAAAATGTATCTTCCTCCCTCAGAGAGTCCTTTTTGCTTCCTTCTCTTATTTGAACCAGCGCGGCTATGATGCGGCGGCGGCAGTAGTAGGGGTGGCTTTATTTAATTTTACACTGTGCTGGCGTTATCCTTCGCCATATGTGTGTTTGTAGTTATTAAAGGTATCCACGCGGGCTCAATAAGCATGGGAATGCCACGCGTGTGGTACACATTTTGTTTTTGCAGTTTTATCCTTCCAGTGTGAACATTTTTGTGTCCTGTGTTATGTGTATCCTTTTCAACTCACATCACCTGAATGCTGGTTGTGAAGCAGTGAAAAGGATGAAATAAAATACAGAACGAATGAAAAAAGGACGAATTAAGGTAGAAAACTGCACAAAACGGAAGCAGTTAGTATAAATATGTATGCACACACATGTACACTCAAAGTTGGGAAAGCGGACAGCAGTGCCAGCGGACAGGGTGAGTTGGAAACGCAAGGATAATTCTCACTCGTGGCACTGACATTTATTTTGGGGTTTTTTTTTTTCATTTTTTTTTTGTCGTTTCCTGTGGAGTTTTACATATTTGGGGTGAAAATTTCCAGGTGAATATGGGTATGTGGGGGCTTTACAATGAACGTAATTAATTTAATAAGAGAATTTTGTTTGATATCCCTTTTGAGTGAGAATGCAAGAGAGAGGAGGATGTGGTATTTGATTATGCATATTCCTGGGGGGAAAAGCGAGTTAATGAAATGGGCCCTAAAATTTTATGTGTGTTTACTCTGAGGTATGTACTGTATTTGCATTGAAATGTTTGAGTTTTGAACTTAAAATTTCACTATATTGAGCAATTAAACTGAAAGCATTGTCACTTGCGGGTACACAGTTGCATTCTTTCAGGATATGTACACTCTACATCTGTGATGTATAAGGGAAGTTCAACTATTGTCAGGAATCAGTGATTAAAGTAAGTATTGCCTTGAGATTTCCTTGCTACATGCAGTAGATGGTTAGGAACGCAGAACAAGTGTCAGCTAGTTGAACACTCAGTGGATATTTATAAATAGTGTGACTTAAACCTGAAGAAAACGAGGAATGACCACGCAATACATAGCACAGAAATGAGTTCTAAATATCCTTATACTTTCGCTTTAGAGAACAACTTATACTATTCTCCCTTGAGTTGGTTATTCGATTTCAAGCTGACATTGAAATAGAATACATCAGAAAGGATCAAGCATCTATAACCTTATTAGCCTCCCATTGAACACAGCTCTCGTCAGATCCAAACATTGCTGTGAAACATACTGCAAGAGCAGTAAATGCAAGGATATGAACTTGTGGACGAATTAGCTACACATGATTCGAACAGGACCTGGCAGTAGTTGTTAACTTTGTTCCAACTGCCTAAGGTCTCATTAAATCCAGCACTGCACACGAGAGAATTTTGTGTGAGAGATGGAGCCAACTCTTATCCTATGTCCAAGAAAACTCTGGACAGAGCACCACAAAACTGAAACCAGTCAAAGAATAGAACTTACCTAACACTCTTCACAGAAGATTAGGACTAAATACAGATAACATATGCAAAGGATATGACGAGACAGATACATAAGAGAGCAAACTTCCATGGATTCCAGGAGGACCACGAAAATAGTCCTCAAGGAATACCATTTCAGAAAGGTGAACCATGATATATAGGTATGTACCAGAAAAGCCATCATTTTGGAATAGTTCAGAGAATCTGCACAGCCAACACAAAGCCAATAAATAATGAGTCCTTCTTACTCGGATTTAGGTTTCTTTATGACAGTAGGTCCATTGATGAGCCGGATGCCAGTGGGAATGGAAAAGTCAAGAAGTCGTCGAGTCACCAACAAGTGGACACTGGCATTCTACATTTATGATTCCCAGACAGATGTCCATAAATGACCTAGGACTTACTGTGGTATCCTAAAGGTCATCGAGTCCTCAAATGATTGCAGTGTCTTTTAGGCTGAAGTCAGGACTTGGTTCGCTTCCTATCGTCGCTTTTAATAGGTTTTCAGTAGGGACATAACAATTTTGTATTTTAAGGGAAATGTACTCTTAACCTTTTCTCATGATCTGTCAATACCAAGACGTCAGTCAAGGTTTACATTTTTATTATTGTAAAGGTCAGGAACGAGCAACATTTTTAAATTATTAAAACTTTCTATCAAAATTCAATTCAATTTTCGGTAAAAATAATTGTCCAAGCAGACAGGTTGTTCGGGCTAGAATGGATAAATTCGAGTCAAGATATTCACTATTGAATGTTTCTGTGGCAGGAAGACAACACATTGGTCGATGTACCAGAAAAATGAGTTCAAAAAAATTCAGTTCAAAACCTCAAATCAGTCAAGAACTGAAGACTCTTGGTCACTTGAAGCGCCGTATCTTATCCAATGGAACTCTCCGAAAATTTAAAGAAAATCCAAAATTCATCATCTTCAGCTCAGTTTTGGCTCAATGATGTTGTCCATAAGCAACATATGCGTTATACACAAACAGTGACGGGGTGATTGGACCACATTTTTTCGTGAATGAAAATGATAGCCATGTTACGGCCAATGCAGTTCGCTATCGTGCCATGTTAAAAGACTATTTTTAACCAGAATGGAATGGACTTGAAATCAGTGATATGTGATTCCAACAAAATGGTGTCACATGCCACACAGCAAGTCAGTTGAAGGGGTAGCTGATGAGACTCCGGCGACACTAATGTATAGAAAGACGATACAAACTTCCTCAGGGAATACCCAAGTCTCAGTAGAATCAGACCTCAAACTAACTCACAAACGAATCACGAACGGATAACGTTTTTGAAAAAACTGCTATTAGAGCTGTATGCCCCGGATGACTGGAGTCCTTGGGTGAGCCCGAATAATGAGGAAAGTCACAAGGAAACTTGATTTTTACAGGGATATTCGACATTAAATATTCGGAAATTCCTTTAGAAACGAACATTTCTGTACCATCCTCTACATCAGATTAACACCCAAAGGGTAGGCATATTATGGGTCCTTGCCTAGCAAAAACTTCCAGACCACTGAAGAGCAAAACCTTCGAGGGTCAACTAGCTGCAATGATTTAATTTTCATCTGATTGCATTGATAAATGCCCATTAATACCTTTGCACACAAATTATTGCATGTAATAGTAAAATTAAAAAGGATCCCAAAAAAAAAAAATGTTCACATTTCACAGCCAATTTCACACACAAATGTATTCGGTGTTCATTTGACTGCACTCTGGTCAGTTCACAAAAAAACAGAGAAGGACCTCTCGTACACATATACATAAATATTCGTTACAGTCGAGCAATTAACCCTGATGGCGGCTACTCCACCCTATAGAATGTCTGACAAATGTTATATAGCTAACCTCGAATGGTATTCAGTGCAGATTGCTTCATCAGCATATGTTTCCTCTTGACAAATACCATGGCACCAAACGATAACATCATCACAGCCAAAATAGTTCCCAACAATATGATGAACCACGGCTGTGTAAGGACATCATCCACGTGCTCTTGATTGATGGAATATCTGCAAAAAAAAAAACACACAGAATATATCACTTTTGTTTGACTTTGACATAACATCGATAACGTTGAACCCAAAAGGATATAGAATGCAGGATTAAAAACTTTATTTATTTTTTTTTTTTTCGTTACGAACTCACCTTTGATTAATAAACGGGTCTAATCTCTTTGTAATCGGATCCAAGCGCAATGTTGCCGGCGAACAATAAGGACCAATGCCAGCTCTATTACCACCAGCCACGCTAACCGTGTACATAACTCCCTCTGTCAGATTTGCCAGGACAAGGGTTGGTGATCCAGCATCGATTGTTACATTCGTAAGGATACGAGACAAATTCATTTTCATGTCGACTCCACGCACAACCACATGATAGTTCAGGAGGATGCCTGCAATAACGATAACAAGAAAAAGTGAGTACACTTCCTTAAATAGGCCAATACTCGTCTATGCATACAAAAGGATACACACTCCCCAAGCGGGGGCACTAGATTAGTGAATAAACATTGAGTGCTTACCGTGATACGATTTGAGTGCTGGAGCCTTCCATTTCAAGAATACTGCTGACGAATTCAAAAGAACTGCCTCCATTCCGTATGGGGGTTCACTAGGAGCTAGAAAAAAACAAAAAAGGAAAAATTCATTCCATCAATTTGCCAGACATTTACGCGCATTTAAAACAGGACTCTAAATATATTCATCCATCGAGTCCTTAAAAAACAAAAAAAAAAAAAAACACACAGAAAACAAGAACGCAAACGAGTTCAACGCTTCTGATTGCTATCACCCGCCATCAAATCAACTCAACACAGGACGAGGGGTTTCTCTTTTTTGCCAGCTCGACGCGGCAAACCCAAAAAGGATGTCAATCAAAGGGATACTCGGAAATACAATTTCTACCACCGTACACCGTATGTGTGTGTGCGGTTGTTTGTTCATACATATTTATTTGATCGAATCAGGGATCATGTCGACGGGCAGGAAGCAAAAATTGGAAAATTGATTAATTTTTTGGCTTTTGTAAAACTGTACTGTACTGTGCACATAGGAGTATCGGATGTCGGCTGTGGGGGGAGTTTTTATTTCAGGGATATACGCTTACGTATGCATATGTGCGAAATTTTGTTTGTTCCGGGCGCGCACTCAATTTCGGCTGGGTAATGTAATATTTTCGAGATTTTAGATCTCCTTTTTATTGCATTGAAATTGACCAGGATATGTCTTTTGTTGGGTTAATTACTATTCGGAATGGGAAATTTGCCGATGAATGGATGGGTGAGGAGGTCCTTTAATGGCGATGCATCTGTTGATATTACCATATGAATTCGTAGTCCTCGGAGTCTTTTATAAATAATGATGAGCATCCTGTCAAAGTAGGTCTATCATGACAAAGTAGTCCACGCCTTGGTAGGTTCGTAGGAAAAGTATACCCAGACCGACATCCGGTAAGCTACCTGAAATTGTCGTGATTAGGTTTCAGTGTTTGATAGATCAGCTGTTGTAACCCGTTTGCGAAAAGGAACCATTATGCAAATTGAAAATTCCAGGGAGTGTACACCATGGTAGAAGTACATACGTGATTCGAATGATTCGTCGAGACAAAATGAATAAAAACTGAGTCCCTCAGTACTAGGCGAAAAAAGAACCATTAGCAAGCCTTATTCGCGATCCAACTGAGGTCCTCATATGCGTGCATCTTCAATGCTCCGATTCGGCTTCTTGTTTAGAGCGGTTTATTGTATCTGAAGTGCGTACCCAGAGACATTTCCTGAAACTATAAAGCTGACGAGCTCACCAGAAAGAGTAGAACTCTAAGAAATCTGCCATTTCTGATCGCACCATTCATTCCATGTAAATATCTACTAAATCTAGATACCTTCTGTAAGCCCAATGTTAAGACAGATCGACCATAAATGAAACTAGTCCCATCGGACTCCTAAACGCAAGAGAGAAACCCTCTCCAAGATAGTCAATACCCTAACCGATCACTGTGGTATAGGAAGACATGCTCAAAGACTGGGCATCCTCTGCAGACGCTGTATGGATGAAGAGGAAGATGAGCACATTAGTTACCTCCGATGTGCATGCCCTGCACTCGCCAACATCAGGAAGGCTACAGAAGGTGAACACCTATTCAATGATCTTAAAGATTTCAGCATCGGCTGGACAACTAAGATGAGCTCAGATGTAAGAAGGTGACCCACCTTACACGTCGGCAGGAGAATGGACCTTCTTTGGTCTCATTCTAAACCCACCAACCAGCCAAGACAGATCTCTGCTAAGCTTGATCAGACTTGTACTGGCGTGTGGATCATGGATCCTCTTCAAGATCCTGATGCATCAACCCGGCATATGCAACGATCATTACCCGGTTTGGCTTTAAAAGTCAACATAATGCCGATCGATGCAATCTGACTCACATTCACATGGTGTAAGACTCTATAGAGGAATAATGACTTTCCTTCCTCAGAACTAAACATTTAGGTCTTAGAAATCTCTCCGCCTTTACGAAATCCCAGCCAAGTATCAGTGTAGTCTGATGTCGAGCTACTAGTAGTCTAAGTGGGATGAACTATTAGATTTGTGCGGCTTTTTCATGGACCACTAAACGATCGTGGAAGAAGTAGGTTCCACAAAAATTGTGAACAAACTTTTATCGCCACGCCTACAGGCAATGGCTTTGCAACCTAACCCTACGGGCCTACGGGGAATAAAGTCAAAGGTGGAACCCCATGGTTACCTCTAAAATGCAAAGGCTTAGGAGAATTGCATCCTTTATGATTTTCAATACATAAAGATCCGCGTAATCTCGTGGCTGGCCCTGACTTGATCAAACTTTAGAACCCAATTCCAGAGCCTTACATTCTCCCGACATTTAAGAGAGAAATCTTCAGAAATCTGCCGGAATTTCGAGATTTTTCTTGACCTACTTCCTCAACTACATATGTGCAACATATCCCAAACCTGGTTGACTGGTAGCACTCAAGGCTTTGTTGAAGGCGAGGAAAGTGTGAGAGAAAACCAATCTTGATTTATGCAACTCGAAGCAACTTGCTGGTTAGGATCCGAGAGGATCATTAACTGAGTAAAGATCTATCCTTAAGAAGTCCATCATAAAACATGATGGAGCTCCGGTTGAAGCTATAGCTTGTTGAAAGTATAAGACCAACCAATACCTTTCAAAAACATTGGTTTATTGTCCACAGAACTGACGGCTAGCTCTGAAAAGAGTCTTGGTTAGGCTTCTTACACAATTATGTATGGAAGACAAGTTGGCAAACAACGTCTTGATGGTTTCACACCCTTTGTAGTTCAATTCACTGGAAACGCTCTGAGATAATCCACTTAACCAGCTGAAACTATACTGCCAGATCCCAATAGAAATTTGTATTTCAAAACCGAACTTTGGTCCAAAAACGTACTTCAAAATCGGGCCATCCTCTTCCCATTGAGTTATGGTACCGCATTAGTACTGCTCGGAGTCCTTTCCAGTAGAGTAGCTGACTAAGGTACAATTTTGACTCTCAACCCCTCTCATTCAGCGTGGTAGCTTGATATGGGTAAGTGATCTCCTGAACACAGTGACTTAGAGCACATGACAGTAGTTTAGGCCTGATGTGTGAAAAGCCTTACTTATATTAAAGTGTTCTACTCAGACTGATTCCAGACTCAAAACCCTGCAAACTTTGGTCTAATTATTGATTTTTAAATGAAATCTCTACACCAAGCCAAACCACCATGGAATAGTCGCAGACGATGTGTCTCCTATTCACGGCCATTAAACAACTCAATTTAAAACCGGATACCAGTTCACCAGAAAATGGTTTCACAATTTAATGACTTCCCTTGCACACATCAAGGACAGGAATCTCCCTTGCGGGATCATAATAATAGAACAAGACATCACCACCAACACTGCTGGAAAAAGCGTTAAGAATAATTAAGCGCACTTCCCATGATTTCCAGTTAAAACATACAGGAAACCACCCATAAGCATATCCACACACCAGCGCATCCTTAATTCCAAATGAACATACACACACATTCATCCGAGTGAAGAAGAAATTAAACAAATAAAACACACCATTGGGGAGTCCTATTTGAAAAAAAAAAAAACAACTCCAGAGAATCTTTTCCAAAACACCGCTTGTGTCTTTCGAAACAAAAAAACAAAAACCACCCGAAGTACGTGCGTGTGCTTAAAACAGCAGACATTGTTAACGAGACAGGTGTGTATGTATAGGAACTCTCGCTGACGATGCAAGGAAGCAAGGACTTTTGTATCCATCTTCCGTCATGTCTCTCCGTAGCCGCCGCCGTGCGCCGTATGTGCACAGAAAACCAAAAATAAACACTAAATCGACAAATAAACCACCGAACAAAGCGACAGACAGATAGATTCATTGACAGACTCAGCACAGGATGGTCTAGAGGTGATGTTTCAAAGTGAACGAAAAATACCAATGCCGGGTTGTGAAAATCCTCAGGGATTTCCTTCCTAGTTGGAAATGAAGTCAAAACAAAGCCCGCAGAATACATAGAACAAAAAAACAAGCTGCAATCATTCAGGGAACAACTCAGCTAGCTGGGTAGCTATTCTCTCGCATGTTGTTTGCTAAATGAACTCCATTTAAGGATGAAAACACCAAAAAGCACAGACTCACATACATACACCATGCATGCATACACCACCTTCTTCGTGTGACGGGGCGAGGACGGCAAGGACGAAGAACCGACTTCAATTTAAATAAAAGAATGCAATGAATGAAAACGAATGAAATGAATCAACAGAAGAGAAAGCAGGAAAAAAAAAAACAAAAACAACAATATAAGGAAAGACAAACAGCGCAAAAGGATAACTTACCATCCTCCAGAGTACGTGCGATCCTTGAATTGGATGGTTTCCCCTCGATAGACTTATAGAAGGGTACGATAAAAAATTCATACCGTGTGTACTTCATCAGACCGGTAACTGTGCATGTGGATGCTCCGCCACCGTTCAGTATCGTTAGCATTTTGTAAACGGTGCCAGCGTTGCTACTGCTGCTACCACCACCTACTTGCTGCTGGTGCTGCAATTGGTCCGGATATGCTGGAGTTGGCTCTGCCGCTGCCACCAATGCATTCGAGCGTGCTGTGACGGCCGTCGTTGAATCGGGTAATTGTCGTGCATAGATGTAGAATCCTTCGACGTACTTGCCATTGATTATCTGCAAAGGATACACATAGATTTTGTTCCATTTTTTTTTTTGCGAAAAGGATATCGGTTGGTACTAACCTGCCACGTTAATTTCATGCTTGTCGACTCTGAAGATGTCGCATTGATCAGTTCCACAACGTCGCCCGAAAGAAGGCTAGCCCGAGCCTCACTCACATCCAAACCGCTGTTGTAGCTCTTCTGTGGACATCGATGGAGGATGTTAAATATTTTTCATGCACATACAGTCCGGTTACTTACCATCCCAACAGCGACTGGTTCCGACAAGGCGCTCGGCAGCGATAGGCCATGCGAGTTCTCGGCACGTATTATGAAAAAATAATTGACACCGGCATTCAGGCCCACCTGAGTGAATGTGGCATTCTGGATACGTGCTCCTACGGCCAACCAGCCGTCTGTCTCATTTTTTCCAAACATCTCCACCACATATCCCTTCAGAGCGGATGCCCCAATCTTGTTACTCCTCGCCCATGAAATGGTCACTGTGTCTTCGGTTTTCTCCACCACCTGAGGCTTACCCGGCGGTCCCGGATACGTGGACAGCTCTGGCGCCCGGAAAAACTTAATATTCGGATTCGTGGGTGCCTCCAGCTTCAGATAGCCACTCCAGGAAGACTTGCCATTACGATTGCTCGCCACACAAGTGTACAATCCTTCATCTTCGCTCTTCTGCAACTCACTTATGGTCAGTGCTCCTGCCTCCGATATATTCCTTCGATCGTCCTCGCCACTCTCATCGACCGGAATTCCATCTCTGTACCAAGACACAATTGGCGCTGGGGTACCCACCGTCCTGCAGGGTAACGTGACAATCGATTTCACCGGCAACGTTTGATTCACCGGGCCCTGAGCGATTATCGGCGGTGGCAGCTCAAACTGTGTATCCACTGTCACAACGGTACGACTGCTCACACTGCCGACAGCGTTAAGTGCATTACAAACAACCACTTTGCCGGAATCCTCTCGAGCGAATCGAATAATTGACAAAACACTTCGTCCTTCAGGTGTGAGGGTGGCTTCCATGCGACCATCTCGATAGCCGGGAAACATCAGTGAGCTATTGCCTTCCACAGACCAATAAAGTGTTGGCTTAGGGTATCCGGTTGCCTGGCACTCGAACAGTACTTCATCTCCAATTTCCACAAGTTGATTTTTCGGACGAGTAATGAACTTTGGAGGAGCTTAATGGAAAACGGATGTCAGTCAGTTAAATATTTTATTGCTTTGATAGTGGTCGACAAACTTACCGTGCACCGTAAGGGTTCCAGTGGCCGTAATTGAACCGACAGCATTGTCTGCTTCGCAACTGTATTCGCCCATATCTTCGAGTGTGACGTCGTCTAATTTAAGGCTACGATCTTCTAGGATGTGTACACGTCCTAAGTAAATACAACGAAGTAAAAAAAAAAGTTAAGTTTAGAGATTTCCGTGGGCGAAAAGATAAACAAAAACAAAATTGTTTGTATCCTGTCGGTGGTCGGTAGGCGGTGGGCAGTGGGCGGTAGGTAAAGGATAATTGCAGAGTTGAGAACGGGACTGAGATGAGAAAAGTTTGGTGTGTAATTGCACACCACGACATTGAGTGTTGTAAGAGGAAGTTTTCCAACCAAAACCAAAGGCTTGGCAATTTAAATATTAAATGTTGGTCTTGGTTAACTCCTACTGCACCTACAGACATCTGTACTTATGTGGGAGTACTTCTAATCCTGTGTTGGGAGATAAAATTAATTAAGACAGGCAGGTAGCAGTGGCTTAAACAAGATCGATGGGTTGAATACACCACGAAAGTTTAAGGACTACCGCAGACTCCGAAGTATAGAGAACGTATTTTCAAATGGTATAGGTCCTTACTGAGGAACCACTTGTACCAGAACTTTGCCAAAAATCATTTTAAAATGAAGTCCTGGTAAAACCATATCCAGATCCCTTCTACAGTAACTACAAACTGGACCCTAATCAGGTAGGCTCTGCCTAGGTTAGTTCCTTTATTTCAGAAAAGGTTTGCATCAGCTCAGTGTAAGACAAGGAGTTCCGGACACGAGGATAAAAAAAAATGTTTCTTCGTCATCGAACAAATGCAGGACACTATAGTCTCTGGAGGAACATAGGTCTTTCTTCAGAGCTGTTTACCTATTCCAATAAAAGCTCAGAGGGTCTACGTAGGTCTGCGATTAGAAACCATGGGCAACTGGAAAAAGGCATATAAAAGGATCCACAATTCTACTGCAACCGACGGCAACTGTTATTCTTAAATAGTCTTGAGGGTGCATTATGAGGTTTTGCACGAAAAATCGGTTCAACTGAACAAGTCCGAAGAATCTCTTGATTCTGCTAGAGTTTGCTTTTGTACCCATATATCCTTCAAAAGCAAATCCCAAAGTGCCATCGATTTGGCGAGAGACTTGAATGGTACCTATCGTTTTAATAACCGCGTGTTCAAGGTCTATTGGGTTCAACTTTCACAATACCCTCGGACTAGCGCCAAAGATTTTTTTGAAGTGGACCCGAGTTTTCATTACCAAGTCTCACCAGTATCCGTGAATATTTGAAGTACTAAACAAGTGACGACCTAAAGCTTCCCATAAGTGATGACGACAAATACGCAATAACGAGCACATTATACTAATCCAGGCTTCAGGATCCAAGATATTGTTGGGATGTAACAGACAAAGCATACTCCTCCTTCAATTTCATACATAGTCATGTCACCAGCTTGGTAAGACCCAACAGAGCTACAAAGATGCAATGGCCAGGTTGCTTAGGAAACAAATTCGGCAGACAAGACTGCATTCAGACTAAGGGCCAAAGATCACGTCGTTATGCTAGATCAGTTGATGGACTGTCCAAATGGACACGGACTTCGTCATGCACTCAATGGAATCGAAGTTGTAATAGCAAAATTCCTAACCGAAAGGAGTGGAGTATAGGAACTGCCATCTATTGTGAGTCTTGAGATAGAAAGCACTCTTTCCTTGCCTTCCAATCAACACCGAAGTAGCAGCGACCAACAAGGTAAAACTCTACCAACAAACTGACTTGGACTCAGGGATCAGTGTGACTAGTCTACGATAAGAAGAAATCTGACAATCTTCCAGCCCCAAGGACATCTGAACAGCTGTTAAGCTAGATCCTGTGCTCATAAGCCCATAAACGAAGCTCCTCCTCGGAGCTATATAAAGTACGAGACACTGAGGGACACAAACTGTGATTTAAATGCCTATCAGGTAGACTTTACTTAGGAGTCGATAAAGAAGTCTAGTGATTCCGCATTTCGAGGAAGGGTGCATGACTCAATGTGCGACAGGAACTATGTATTTCTATCGCGAAAGGAGTGTCATAGAGCCACCTCTCGACGAAAAGAAAACATAGAACCTTCTTACAACTGGAACTATCAAAGGACACTGCCCCATCGGAGTTAAACTTGGTAAATAGAGGGTAGAGTCTAACGACTTATGCAGATGCAACTGCACTACTTTGCCACTGCCCCCATTTGCAAAGAACGGCGCTTAAGCATCCTAGGATCCAGGCTTTCTGCAAGCACGCCAGAGGTAGTTGTTTTCGAGATATGGGATATCGGATCCAAGCCAGCTACAAACACGAAAGGATTTTTGGTTTATTTATGCATTCTAGGTCTCACTACATTTTTTAAAAAGGTATTAACAGTGAACCTTTAGGTCTCTAAGTGCACATGGTGAGTCCTTCCACCACATACTCATTTTGATCGCAAAATGGGGCTTGCCTCTCTTCAAGACCCTTATCCGATACTGAGGAACACAATACATTCACAGAAATTGAAGTGAGTCCTGTCTCTCTGTGAAGCCACTGCAACCATCTAGGACCTTGAAACTTCCATCAAAATTAAATGTGTCTAGGTTTCTGTAACTTTTTTCCGTTTCCCACAACTACGGTGTATGCAGCATAACTCCATTTGATGGTAAACTAAAAAAAAAAAAAAAACACTTCCATTTCGGTCCGCGGACAGGAGACATAATCGCAAATAAACTTTACAAGACGGTGTAACAATGCTCTATTAAAACTTTCGCAAACTCTCAAGAACAATCAAACCGCTTAATTAGCACTCCTGCCACACAGTCAGCCAGCCAACGGGAAAGGATTGCCATCACTTCGGCTAAGTGTCGTTACCAGAAAGTGTTAGCTTTCAGGCCTTTTTTTCCTTTCCATGAATACTTAATAAATTCAAGAAAATTTTACCTTCAGTCAAAATCCCTAAAAACCGCTTTCAAGCCATTTAAAAAAAAAAAATCCTTACCAAACGCTCTGCAGGATTAATGTCGGCTGTCAATTAGCGGGATTAAATGCAAAATGCAACACGCAGACAGACAAGATAGAGGCATAAGCACAACACAGACGAATAAAAAAAAATCGAAAGAAAATAAAAAAAAGGACGTCTAATACAAGAAAGACGACGAAAACAAAACCTCACGCCATCCAACTTCACTAATTGACAATCTGATGAGGGTTCACCGACTTTCTCTCTCTCGTTTGCTGGCAAACAATAACAATTTCGTCCTTTCATTGGTATTATGTGTATACTTACGTAATGGCATATTGCCACCAGATGCAGTACGCCGCCACAGGACATCGGGCAAGGGATCACCACCGATGCGACATTGAAATATCACAGAGTTGCCAACCACAGCGGTTTGATTTTGTGGTCCTCGAATGAGGAATGGTTTAACTGCAATAGACAAAAGGAATCAAACGTCACAACTCATTCGAATAAAAAAAAACAAGGATTCAAACTCACCATGGACTTTTAGAAATGCAACCGCAGACTCTCGCGTACCAACAATATTCTTCACCACACATTGATACCGTCCGTCGTCCGATTGACGCGCATCCTGAATCGCTAGATTGCCACCATCCACGATGCGTATCCTTTTCGATGCGCTCAGATTCAGCGTCTGTCCGTTTTTACGCCACGTTATTGTGGGCTCGGGCGAACCACGCGGTGCACCGCACTCCATGATGGCGACGTCACCCTGTGCGACCCGGGTGTTTTGTGGTTCCAATCGGAACTCTTCCCGAAGGACTGCAATGATAGAGAATCGCGCATTGTACATTAGAAATGTATGTAAAGAATATTAGTAGCTATAGATACTCTGGCTTTACTTTGACGTATTTTATAGATAAAGTTCTATCTTGGGGAGGGACACGGGGGCGAAGGGATATAAAATGCAACATGATAAGGACTTCAATTTAATTCCGCATTGATTTCCAGCGAAGGGGATGATGCTAAGCTTCAGTTAAACAGCAATTACCGAGGATGACAATTTATTTCATCCTTATTGGCGAGTAATCCCACAGAATCCTATACTGTTTCCCCTTGGATGTATAGGTAGGTATGTATGTTTGTATTATAAAAAATAAATCCGGCGTAATTGGCCAGGTGCGCTCAAGAGAGCTACACTACACACTACACCACACATATATGCTGCAACTTTTTGATACGCGCACCACCCCACCACAAGGATACTCCCCACTAATACGGCATGCTTTATCGTCCTTTTTACGAATTATTAACGACCAAATTGGTTTCGTAATTTTTTGCTTCATTGCAAGAATTAAACCAATGCCTAGGGTGTATTTCACGTTCCACAGGTATTTCTGTGTATAAAAACGGATGCAATATTCAATTCAGATCGCTTCCCATTATCTTTCTTTTGGTTTCTTACTTTCTCTCTGCTCTTCAAGGAGCCGAGTCAGATAAATTAAATTCAATTACTTCTTGGCACCGGCTCTTGTATTCCATAGTATGGCATGTTAAAAAGCCAGGCTACAATCTTTCAAAGAGCCACACAGAGAGAAGGAACGACACAAATGATGATGTGGGTTTGATAAGGTCTATTGCTTTTCATCTGCAGACGGAGATTTTCCTTTTACGGTCCTTGGAGTGTGAGTAATTTCTTATTTCACTTTTTTTTTTTCTCTTCTTTTTTATACTCGTATTGGTAGAGATTTCTTAGGAACGATTGAAAAGGATCGCATACGGTATCGTGCACTTTCGAAAGGATGGGTAATTAGTGAAATCGATGAGCTATCAATAGGAAATTACCTCAGAAGCGATAAAAGCCGGCAGTGGATGGGAATTGTAGAAAATTGTACTTTTGTGCATGGAGCTTCAATTAATTGAATCATTTATGGTGGAAAGATCATGAGATGGAATTTATGGGAAAAAAAACTACCCATGAAGTATTTTATACAGATAGGTACGTCCTGAGACTTATAGAAATCTGATTTTTGTCGAGCCAACCTAGAAGTATACTCTCCTATTCATCTAACCCATCACGAGGTTTGAAACTTTGGTAGAGAATGTCACTTCTATTTCATGGACAGTGTCTGAACTAATTGGAAGGGGTATTGGTCATCTTCTTAACGTCCTCAAGCAGTCGTTAACCAAATTTTGGTTATTGATCGATTTAAGGAATGCAATCAAGAACATCGAGTTAGTAGTCATCGATTCTTCCAATTCTTAACACTTTCCTGGTAATTCAACTGCCATCTCATAGGCATGGACGAACTTCTGCATTCTGCACTCAAAAGACTGATAGACTGTACTTGAAAATTAATGTTTCCCTTGGGTATGGACTGATTTTTTGGACTGATTTGTGGTAGTAGTCCCATCGTCTGTTTGGATTGACGAAACTCTTAAGCCAAGGCAGTGTCGAGTCCACATCACCTTCGGTCTTTAAACCATCTTTAAGGCTTTCACTATCTGTAGCCTTTAATCGGAGGAACATGTGTAAGTAGGTTCTAAAAACTTGTGTTTTTTTAGCCCAGAAAGGAAGAGGCCTAAAAACCTTTAACATAAAGGCAAGCGAACTGACTGTGCTGACTGTGAAGACGTACCCTCTAGAGTTAAACCAGGCTCCTATGTTTTCTGTAGCACGACACCGAAGATGGGGAAATTTAACCCCAATTTACGATTTTTTTTTTGTTTTTCTGATAGGGATTGGCAATAGAATTTCTGAACAAAAAATTCGATTGAATCACATGAGTTGACTAATACGAATGAAGTGCCTGGGATACTACCAATAAGCAAGACCCAGGATTACCGCTTGTATGGAATTTCTTCGATTTCCGGAAGAGCTAAGGTGATACTTTAGTGATGAGGAACTTACAGCATCAGCCCGAAAAGATCAACTATCATGGTCCCCTCCACAAGTGTCGCAGAGACTAGTGGCTCCTAAGTCACTAAGATGCTTAGTTTAAAGATCACTAAAAAACGGACTGATTTCTTACAAAAATTCGAGAGGATTCTGTGGGCGCCGTGGTTCGAGTGAAGAGCAATGGGTTCCAGGTTCAATCCCTACTTGTATATGAGAATACAAGAAAGGTTCTCAAAAAACAAATTGCCTTTCAAAAACGACATTAAACTACACTGGTAGTGAGAAACTAGGCTCTGGGTCCCATAGACCGAGAAGATTTGTTTAGCCTACCAACATACTGAAGAATCGTTTCAATACCCCAATCCCCAAGATAGAACTAAAAAGCCTTGATTCAAGTTCAGATCCAGCGATTTCATCCTCTTTAAGCCCTGTTTAGCAATCTCATTGGAGACGTGATATCCATACAAAAAGATCAACCTTACGACTAAATTCAAAGAGTTCTTGCATGCTATTACTGTATACTATTTGGAAAAGGATTAGTGGATTGGTCAAAGCCTTGCAAGGTTAAGGATAATATACATACATCTCTGGCATAGTAAAGTCTAGTCTAGTAAAGTCTCGACAAAGACACCAGCACCTTTGACCAATTTTGGAGACATGAGTGAAGATTCGACTTGACTACTTTGTCCAGGCTTAGACCCTGGGTGAAAGTCCTGAATGCAAATGAAAGTCGGTCCTTACTTTAGCTCTGTCATCAAAAATTCGTACGGGCGATACCGGAAGTCGCTGACTATTGTCATGTCTACTTTGAGAGTTTAGCAGATGCCAATATTCTCAACTCGGAACAGCTGAACTGCACCCGATAAAGGGCGTTCTTTGAAAGTGAAAAGGTAGTCACATACTGACTTAAAGTCCACCTGTGTACCGCTTAGATTCAGAAGAGCTTTCTTGATGATAATCTGAGGTTTCGCGTTCAGGATTACATTTGTATAACATATTCTCTTTAAAATAATCACCAACACAAAACATGTGGCATTTGACAGATTGATATCCCTTCGAATAAGTAGGACAGTCTTATTGAAAAACAAGACACCCAGTGCACTTTTGGCTTACCTTGGCCCTATCCAATTTTTCCTTTCAGTTTGCATTCGTATTTACATGTAAAACTATGCACGTCAAGGGGCATTTTTGGAAATGTCAAGACGTCAAAAATCATATGCTTTTGCCAATTATTGTCAATGCTTAACACAACTCAACCGGCCATCATGTTTGCAACTGACATTTTGTGCAGCTGGCTTATGAAGGGTTGTGTGGTTTGTTGCCTGCTCTACTGCACGCCAAATGACACGCAAATGACGTTTATGAACATCTAACTCAAAGCAAACTGCCTTACCGATCACTGCTAATGCAGTTCTACTCCGATGGTGATTTCGAACACATGACTTTGGCAACTTTTCGAAAATCCTGCAGCGAAATTGGATGCAGATGACGTTTCCGAAAATGGCCAAGATTCTCTCTTACTAGTAGCATAACGCGGTTTTAAAAAGCCTAACCCTTTCACTTTCATTTCCTTTTAACTTTTCTTGCATTTGCACCACTGCAACGGGTGTAGTCTTAATAATCCAAATTAGATCCCTCATTAACCATACGATACGATGCTAATTACCACCTCCAGGCAACCTCTTTGACTCTTAAAAACTCATTAAAAGTACAACGATTTTATGTGAACAATTATTGTTAAATTAATAACAACTCGATACGATACGCTGTAAAGCCCCAAAAGCACCAACCCAACAGCCTCTACACCCTCATCTAAGTTTCCTGAATCTTTTTTAATTACAAATCCCCCTCGATACTCGTGAACATACAGCATCATCAGGCATCACCCCACTAGCGCTGTAACATCTGGACCTTGTATCACATTTCAAGAACAACAATAACAACAACTGCATCCTGGCTATAATCCCCTTTTAATGAAATTAAATTAATATAACAACACTTTAGCCCAAGACAGGGCCAAAGGAGCCAAAATATAATCGATCATGCACTTACATGCTACTTGAAGGGTTGCATTTCGGCTTCGCGCCACGCCGAACTCATTTTTCCCTTGACACCAATAGACGCCAGCATCGCTCTCCCTCCGGGAATGGATTACCTAGAAAGGATAAAAGGATACAAATTAAATGTGTGTGTGTGTGTGCAATTCATATTTATTAACGGAAAGTGCCAAGAAAAACCAGTCAAAATGGCGAGGACAGAGAAAACAAAAAAAAAAAATAAAAAATTAAGAACATGACACAGAAAACTGCTCGAAGCATCTAGATAGATGGTTTCGGGTCGGGAAGGCTAAGTGACTGAGTAAGTGAGTGAGCACCGTCCTCGGCGTCATCGTGCAGACAACGACGACGATGAAGACGACTACGACGGCATAGATGACTATGATGACGGAAAAAGTCCCTTGACTCCAATTAGATGACATACTGGCGACTTTCGTTTCAAGTGCATCCAGACAAACGCACTTCAAAGTATCTCAACCATCTGCTTATAGTTGCTCACGTATGAAATTAGAAGTCACAGTTCGGAGTGTTTTTTTTTTTTTGTTTTTCTATCTACCACTCCATGGGACTCTCTGAAGTGGGTCACAGTCGCGAAATGCATAAATATTCATTCGTTAGAAACGAGAGGAGATGAAATAAGATGCGCTCCTCCTCCTCTTCTCGGTGACAAGGAGGGGGCAACTGCAGTGGCCGCATTGCTCAAGAGTGCAATGCGTAAGCAATTGAAAAAAATGAAAAAGTACTTAGAGTAACTGTTTGCGAAGGGGCTTGAAGTTGTGGTAAGAAACACGGCGGAATGGTTGAATTGTATTTTTTTTTATATAGAATTGTATTAATCAGAAACTAACGGTGTGGAAAAGGGAGCTTTTGGAACTTAACGTGACGCGCAGCAGGAGAAGGGAGTCTGATGGAGAGTCCTTCTTGAAGGAACATTTGTCAGGACGATGAGAACTGACATGTTTAGTGAGACGAAACCTTATACCAGAAGTATGGCTGCGGTTGGAAGAGTCTTTACAAGATGTGACAAGTTGAGGAGATCAGGTTTATAAGTTCATTGGTTTCGGTGTCTTGAAATGGAAGTATGGACTGTTCTTGACTACTATTCCAGCAGAAAGGACATAAACTAGCATCACTGACATAATGAGAGACTCCGTGACGAAATCGCCAGAATATTGAAATTTTTTGACAACTGTTACTAGTAAAAGATACTTTCAGTGGAAGCAGACTGCCATTCAGACACTTCCTCGCACTTTTGTGGAAGAAGGGGTTGGAACCTTTCGATGATTTTGAAAAATCAAGTTGGCTTCACTGGTTTCTTGTGTCTTCCAGCGTCCAACATCGAAGTCATAAGGTAGACCTAACCTTCAGAGCAACAGGTCTGGAAAAAATTAAGCCTTTTCTGCCATGAAGTGAGAAAGTACCTTCTAAACATCATACAGTGACACATACGTTGGCTATTAAGTTTGGAAGCCTGGCGTATCTAATTCTATTGAATCACTAGGTATGGTAAGAAATGGTAGAACCAGCCAACGCTTCTTATGACCAGTCTGAAAGTCTGTAAGTATCAATTCGAGAAATAGCATCAAGTTTACAGAACTGCAAGAGTTGAACAACCTATTGAACTCAAAAGACCATGAAGAGACCTAGACACCATAGTGCCTCACTTTTATTGCAAAATGGAGGAAGGTTTGGTTGAAAGTAGCTGCCAGCTACCGCCAGCACACTTAGACCAGTAATAGGTGAATTATGGTATCATCTCGATCATGTGATCCTGCCGGTGGTCCATTCGATACACTAGTAGGTCATGTGGCGGCAGAGTAAGAAACCGATCCCACGCTGTGAGACAGCAGGACTGAAAGCAAATTTCAACACCCTATCGCTAGCGCATGGAGGAGGCTTGCGCTCAAGAGTGACTTGAGAATTAGCCAATCAACCAACTGGAACTCAAGTCTCGAAGGACATGCACAGATTCTAAAGAAACCTGTGGGTGAAGACAATTGAAAGTATTTAGGTTTAGTTTTGAGCGGCTGTCTTGTCCATTGTGATGCTATGGATCACACCTTTTGCCTACCCGGGACTAATGAGATCAGTTGTCAAAGAAAGGAGCTCCTATGTGAACTAAAATTTGATGGGGTAGAGCTGGGGAAGTGCATAAGGGATTGAGAGCGATTTCTTCTTCTTTCCTTTTTACAGTTTCTGCAAAAGTCATAGGAAAAAAAATCCAGTCTCTTGGCATGGTGTCCTACCAGACAGTGTCCAGTGAGAACATAGATACCGTGGCTGATCTGTAATCGTGTTAATGAAATCAACTCCGCACTACGTTTCAGATTTAGTCTAGGCCCGGTCTAGGTAAGTGTCCAGCTTTAGCAAGAGTTTACATAGGTATAGCGAGGGGCATACCCAGGCTCTGCTATTTCGGCAGGATCCTGTGTTTCATATCTGGCGAGCTAGTCTAGCTAGCTGTGGCCCGCTGCCTGGCATAAGTGAATGTTAATATAAAGAGACTTTTGAAGTAAAAGGACACGATTTCAGGGATGCCGACCAATGATCTCACAAAATACAAGTCTACATCTGTCTACAAAGATCGGGGGCGTCTCTTAGTATCTCAGTAGACTAGGTCGTGGTAGTGGCAAAGGTAGTCAGGATGGTACAAATAATGGCAATACCACAAAACGTTTACTGATAATTATGCGCCCATTAAAGCCATTCTTACCGCTGGAATCGTTTAAAATGAAGAGTTGATGATGGAAAAGAGGCCAACGAGGATACGCCTCACTTTCTTTGCCACTGCCCAAGCCCGTGTTACTTAATAAACAGAACAAAAGCGCTCCCTCTCCTCGCAGGATCAAAGCATTATAAAACTAGACAGGAATACGAGCAGGATTGAAATCAATAATAGGTCTGACGCCAGACCACGCTTGAGTTAATTAAATTAAAAAAAAAAAAAAAAAAAAAAAACCGCCTTTCAAAAGGCAATACTACCTACCTTTAGAAAAAACAATCCGCCAGCTGGTAATAAAATCCGATGTGATCCCGTCTCTACTTTTAATTCCTGTCCATCCTTATACCATTGTATCGATGGCATCGGATCACCCTCGGCCTTGCAATTCAGCGTAAGGGGATCATTTTTTGGCACTGTCACGTCCATTGGGTGTTCCACGATCCGAGGATTTTCGCCTGAAATGACAAAACAAAATATTACACAATGCCATGATAAGCACTTAAAAATATTCGATTCTTATCACCAACAGCAGCAGATGTATGCCAACAGTTTTCCAAAAAAAAAATCCATTAAACTCAAGAACCATCAATTAGTCGGTTGAGTGGCAAAGAAACAAAAAGGAAAAAAAAGGAAAAAGATCACAAAACAACAAACATAGAACAGAGAAATGCTCTCAATAAAATTTATTTCCTTTACCCCCATAATAAATGACGACGCAAGGACATTAACACTAAACAACAAAAAAAAAAGGAAATTGCATTGAGAAGCATAATTTTTAATGAATAATCGAACAGCAATGAATATTTATGACTGTTTACAACTAAAACTGACATAAATTTCGACCTTTTATTAGTTTTACAAGGACTGGCTCTTCTCCACAGTAATTTACTTAAAACCGTCTCGATTAATCTTTGTGTATAGAACACACCCGCACACATCTCGATCGTAATCCCTTTAGTATCCTTCAAAAAATACTCATAAACATCCGCTAAAGGCATTTTCATTTTACCAGTACCTACGCCAGCCCTGTGTTTACCGTGCGATTCGTCTTAAGGACATCCTCGATATACTCGTAGTAGTACTACAAGTAAAAAGGACGAGAAACGCGTATTTTTGCCGCATAATTGAATTTCAAGCGGCGAGTTTATTAATGGCAGATTTGTGGACAATGGAATGAGGGCTGGAGTCAAATTAAGTCCTGGCTTCTTCTTTGAATACACTACAAAAAAAAAAAAAAAAAAAGGACGAAAAAAAAAGTAAAAATGAACAGAGAATCCTGGTTAGAAGGTCGCAAACATCCGCCAGGAGAATTCATGATAATTGCTGTTGTCAATTTGCAATTTCTTCCGATAAATTCAATCTGACCTTAGTTCTTGTTCAATTAGATGTCCTTTCATTCCTTTATACCGTTATACCCGTGTGTATGTATGTATGTAGGTATTTCAAATATTTAAAATTCCACAAGGTATTTTCTCCATCGCCGTCGTCGTGCCTTTAATTTCACCTCGAATAGGTATACTCGTAGGTATCCTTGGGTTCTTGGTTGTTTTATTGAAATTTAAGTTTACCCACCTCCTGCCAGGTATGCAAATTTTCCTTGTCCTTATTTTAAGGATAAACGAGAGGCAAAAAAAGGAATATCTTCTACTTCTAGTTGTGTGTTTTTTTTTCTTTGGACGTTTTTGTCTATTTATTTTGGAATTGTCGGCAGAAGCCAGGAAGACAAGGTGATTGCTATAGTGAACCAAATCCCAGAACAAAAAGTAACTGGAATGCAAAATCTCCGAGAATTGCAATTATAAAATATATCTATGTATGTATGTGTAGGTAAATCCTGGATGGTTGTTCCAAGGGGCTTGTAGTGAATGAAACTCAAATTGGATGCTATTGTATTTTGTTCAGTGAGGCTAATGGAGAACACGACAAAACTAGAAAAGGGGATCTCTAATGGGTGAGGATAAGTTTACATAAAATTCGAATAATTCGGGTAATTTCCGGAAAAGGACTCGGTATTGTGGAGGTATACAATTCAAGGTTGCCTTCATTACATTTGCCAATGGAGGAGGGAACAACAATTTTGTGGAAAAGAAAGGGGAATCGGAATGCGCACCAGTTTGGGTTACTAATTTTTAGTTAAACTGTGCCAAAGGTATGCTAAGTTAGGGTATATAGGCCACACATGCCACACATAAGGGGTGAAATCAAAATGATTCTCGTGACCTCCGAGTTATGAGTTAAATTTTATTTTGTTAGACCAGAGGTTCAGCGAAGATTGTGAAGCTCATGTACACCGACGTGACTGAGAGAAGGAAAGAATGTATAAAAACATTCAAGGACATAGAGAAGCTGCCTGTGATGTCAAAAAAGGATGAAACTTGAAAAAATAGGGCGAAAATCTCAAGCCAATACCAGAGGCATAATCTTTCAAAATTTGTGCAACGACATTGATATTGTGAGCAGAACTCAGCAGGCGTTCACTAGTTTTGAAACGGAAGCTGGCACAATGGTATAAGCGGTGAACGAGGGCAAAACCTAGTATCTGCTGTAAGCAAGAAGGAACGCATAACATGGACGAATTGGACAGAACGTCACAGTCTAAAGCTATAACCTGGAGGTAGTAAGAGACTTTGTCTATCTTGGCTCTGCTATGAATGCTTTGGGCTAGAGCCCGTTCCCAAAGAACTAAGGAGACCTTGATCATTCCAGTCCAGTCAAGCGGATGAAGATCCCCTCAGTCGCTTCGAGGGGAAAATTCTTCTGAAAATGTTCGGTCCTTTTGCGTTGACGGATTTTGGAGGAGGAAGTTCAACGATGAACTATACATACATACGTGTTCAACCCAAAGTCGAATTGACACCAATGCTTTGGGCCGCAGAGTCTTCGAATCAAACCTAGAGGTACAACGCAGTAGAAGACGTTGGAAGACCTCGCCTTAGGTGGTGCGCACAAGTAGAAGGGAATCGACTTAGAGTTCGCAACTGATTGACTGCGAAGTGCATGTGGTTTCAACAGCATGGTGCCACATGCCACACAGCTTGCCAAACAGTCGAGTTATTAAAGTCAAAGTTCAGTGACCATGTCATCTTGAGAAATGAACCAGTCAACTACTTGGGGTTTTGCTAAATTCATGTTCTAAGTGAGACCAGTACGCCGCTAGTATATCCTCCCAAATTTTCGAGAAGAACTAAGGAAATTTTGAGCCAGTGCATTCCCATGTACTGTCACTTCCATGAAGGTCATTTGAATAATGTTGTGTTTCATGATTAAGGGTACCTTAACCGATATCTTCAACACAAGCTCTTCTATTTAAAAAAAAACAAAATCTGCCAGTCTTAATGGAAAACATCTTATTTATGTTTCCTCTTTTGGTGACTTAGTTTCTGCCATCATCACGACTAGCCAGCATTCCAAACCTTAGTGGTCCCCTTTACATATGCAAATACCACTGTCATCCTCTGATATGGTACTTTTCCGGAGAAACTTTGTTACTAAGCATGAATCAACTCTTGAATCATGAGAAGCATGAGTCTGATATTATATTCAGATGACCTTATCTATTCTCACTCACGACTTGCAGGAAAAATGGGATTCAAGAGCTGATGTGTTCGTGGGGAAATTATCTCACCAAAGACGGAGTATAGGAGTGACTGTATCTTTTCATCCTAAACATTACGTGTTTGTAAAAGTAGGTATATATCATATAAGGACATTACTGGTACTATGATTTGGAGCTACATAGATCCACATCTACGTTCACTAAACCCTTTTGTCCACTGTATTCCGAATCACTCTTTGAGTGGAAAACACACAGTTTGTTGACCACACTTTTCAATAAAAATTCCCTCACAACTCTGAAGTTTTAATCACCATCATCCTTTGTTCCAGTCGATGTTAAACGAACAGCTTGTAACTGACAGCTCACGTTTTTCCTTCTGTCAACGATATAGTCGTCATCAACGAAGGCCAGAATTGGAATAAACTCATAGAAAACTGTTCCCGAGGTATTTATATGAGAGTCACGTATGATGTTTTCTAAAACAATATTGAAGGAACCGCATGACAGCATATGCCCCCTCAAACTTTGTCAGTGGTAAAGGGTTTGGATATCTCTCTTTGGACTTTAATGGAGCAGTGGGAGTTTTACAGGGTCAACTTAGGACGCAGGAATATGTTCACACTTAAAGCAGTCAAATATACTAGATGGCTGAAGGTTTCAAGTGATTGGAGCTTGGCTAAACATAATTAAATAAATATTTGTTGGAATGTCCATCGAGAGCAGAGTACTGAAAATTCATGTGGAAGGGATATAAAGCCAAGTTTAAGTTTAACCTTATTTTTACTAGAAAAATGTAGTATTTCCGACTGCTAGAAGGTACAAACGTCCTATTCGATCTACATACGTTTGTATATCCCACAGATGAGTGACAGTATGTACTGCTGATCATATCCATGGAAAACCTAAACCAAACCATGGCTCAGGGGACATAATCCAGACTCTCATTGTCAAACAATTTACTGAGTTGGCTCCGAGTGATTTGATGGATGTCCTATCGATGTAGATTCAACTTTCAGTTTCCAATATTGGATTCATCAAGAGTCAGATGGCATACTATCTTCGACATGAAAAACCACTGTAATAGCTTTGCAGGACATCCATGCCAAGCCCATCATCAATTTTGAGTTACCTATCGAAAATTGCTTATGGCGATCCGGTGTTCCTTTAAAGGGTTTCGAAAAGTCAGAGCCCAAGTTCAATCTTATTTCCATTAACTTTAGATCCAAGGTTTAGGAAACGACATACATCGTGTTTCTCTGGTATAAGTCTTAAGGTCCAGCATATGAAAGGCTTCCATAGGACTATATGTAAGAATCAATCTGACGACCTACATATGTATGTAGGTATACCTCAACCGATTGGTTTAATCTGCCAGTTCTCTATCACATTGGAGGACATTATTTCCATGACTTAGAAGAACTGTTTGGCTTGTAAATGAGTTGCAAAAATTGGTAACTCCCTCATGGTGCTATGCCTTGTCATAGGTTTCCATAGGATCTATTGTAATCTAGGTGCGACAAGTACGAGATTTGTTATGTTAACCTATTACCGAACTAACTGACGCCGACTAAGTAGGCGCCGTGGCTCAAGTCGTCAGACTGTGCAACAAGGGGTTCCAGGTTCAATGCAAAGACAAACATCTAAAATTCTTTCACGGGCGCGTCTGACAAACATCCGAGAGTACAATTTTCACTGTTAGTTGGTTTAGAACATTTAGGTTAAGGAACCTCTTCAAACTTTACATGGATTTGGGAAGTGTCTTCTACTGCTTTGCCAAGCAGAGAGTATCCCTTATAATTCCCTCATGAGGGAGATATACCCACCACATACCGAAATCGTTGCATCCTTCCAACTTTCTTTTATCAGAATATGTGTAGTACCGGCAAGGTTTCATTGAAATATTGTTTGTAGACAGGAGTCTACTGGCGATATGAGGTAAGTCCGGACACTGGAAAAGTTAAACCGCAGGACCCTACAAAAGCTTTTGTTCCAATGATGGACAAAAACATAAGCTCTTTATACAGAATCTGCTTAATCAACTCAATTAAAAAAAAAAAAATCCCACATACGAGTATACGAATTTACTGCTCAAAAAAAAAGTAAATAATGAAGTAGATCCTTCCCTAAGCTGGGAACGAACCATAGCCGACCTAATTCTACGAAAGCACCTCTAAATTCGAGTTAATTGGTTGTACATACGTTGTTAAGGATAATTAGCATCGCCTCCCAGAGTATTCGCATCATTTGTTCTGTACCGAAGCACCCTCAAGAAATTTAAAGTCTCTACAAACTTTTCATCTATAGACATCAAGGATCATCATACTCGTGTATCCAAAAGATACAAGAATAGTTGCCTCAAATCTGGCGATGCGCTGTAAAATCCATACACTATGCATCCAGTTATTAGTTGCAAAACAATTTCTATTCTTCGCCATACACATACACAAAACAAAAGGTAGGCACTTGAGATACGGAGGAGTGGATGATGACGAAGTCTCTGCAACCCCCTTATAGATACAAACCTACGGCGGCGGGCGTAGTGATGCCAACAAAACACACGTCCAAGAGTCAACAATAAAACACTCAAACAATCGGAATGTGAACACAAGGATTGTCTGTGTGTGTCTGTATGTATGCCTACTACGTGTCTGAGAAGGTGTCCTATTCTAGCACTTTTGCATATTGCTTTGCATAAATAAATAAGCGCAATACTCTGGGAGTGCATAAAAGAAGAAAAAAAAAACACAAGAAACGAAAAAAAAAATCAGAAATGGTAGAAATTTCTGACACGGCCAGATGAAGATGACAACGTTTGCTTAGGGGTTTGCTACTTGCATGTGCAGAGACAAAAGGGTTCCTTTCAACTCCTTATCCAAGTGGTAGTGGCAGATAGGATACCAACCGAAGGATTGGATGAAGAAACGAATACAGAGGGTTGTTTGCACTTTCAGTGGAGATATCACCTCGAGTTTCTTCCATCTAATGCACTAAACATGCAGCCGTTACGAAGATGATGATGATGATGATGTTGATAACTTGAATAAGGAGATATGCTCTGCACAAGTGATCTACGGAACTTTTTTCCCATTTCTTTATTTTTTCTCTTTCCATTTACCAGGATGTTTGGTTGATTAAGGTTGAATGAAGTACAGATAGGTGAGGGAAGACCAAAAGGAAACCGAAGGAAGGCGATGGCAGGCAAATACAATTTTTTATTACGTGTGTGTACATTCCCACAGTAGGGACTCTAAAGTCATCCTTAGACGTGGTGACAGCACAGCTGGTGGTCTTCCGCAAAGATAATGAGAATATTTTATGTGATGATGTCCTTTGTGGAGAGCAGCAACAGCGACTATTTGAATTTCCTTTTGTCCCTTGTTGGGAGCACACACATACAGAAAATTTTTCGAATGAATGTCACGTTTCGTCATCATATTGCTACAGCCTGCAGCCTGATTCAAATAAATAGGTGTAAATAATCTCCAAAAAAAAAAATATAAAAATATCTCTCGCCGTCGCACAAAGCAAATATTGTGTTTAGAAGGACTCGCCGCACGCGCCCCCCAACCACTGTACACAAACTTCATTAGAGTCTAGCATATGACTTTGACTTAATTACAAGATGTTTCCATAAGCCACCACATTACCACCATCAGGCTCGGTATCCTTGTAGCCGTCACACCATCATCATCATCATCATCATCATCAGTGAACAGGAGAGAGAGTGAAAGAAAAACTGCCTCCGGGGCCTTAGAACGCAAACACAAGGTTCGTTTGTGCGAATTTCGTTTGGGGAAATTTCATTTGATTTGTCCTGAGGGCCATTCAAATATTTGTGCGTCGTTCGTTTTGCTCGCACTTCCTTTAGCTTCCACTGTGAAACCACCACTTTGGAACCGCACGCCTTTGCCAAGGAGCCTGTGCTTATATTTCCCTACTGAGTACACATATTAGCATAATTTACTTTAGTCTTAACCTTCCCTACGGCTACAATTATTCATAAGCGCAAAAATCAAAGAGGTCCTTTTTGCCGTATGGGTGGGTGTACACTGTACACTGTACACCCATATATCCTTTACTCTTCCTCTGTCTCGTGTGTTGTTTTTCTCTCTGAATACGGGGTGGGTGGACTATGCAAAATAACTTTCAACTTAAGCCAAGTTAACCAACAATACTATCTCTCCGGTTGCAAGGACACACTAAAAGCAACTGAGATCTGCACCAAATGCGACGATAACATATGTTTTTCTAGTCGTGCATACGAAACTCCTTTCAAGCGAACGCGCGGCTTGTGTGTATGTCGTCCTGGAGGAGAACAGGCCCGGAAAAGTAGCCCTTTAAAGCTGTTTACTCAGCTGAGTTAATTTTATTCCAGTTTCGTTACGATGTGGAGTTCTGAGTTACCCGTAAGTACATACATATGTAATTCTCTCTTTCTCCTTCACCATCCTGTGTTCAAGGATGAGTTTAATACCGTCTATGTGTGCCTGTGTGTATGTCTAAAATGCGCTTAAGTTGAGGAAAAAAAACGAAAGAAAAACTTTTTCTTTTTCTTGTCGCTACTTTTATGCACATGAAAGTATCTTTTAAGTTCAGGTTGATGCATTCGCATCGTAAAAGCAAAAAGATAGCATTTTAGAGATACAAAACTGAAGATAGAGACAGCGAGGTGCTGGAGAATAAACAAATATACATGGTGATGGGCTGAGGAAAATGTATTCAAAGTCTCTAAAGTTTTGCCTGACTGTTAAAGCCCTTAAGTAGCTGTCAATTTGAAAATCATCATTTAACGGAGAATAATGAAGATGGGAAGGGGTTAAGTGGCTTTTAATACTTCCTGTTAAATAGTTGCCTAGATAGATAGTGACAGAGCGGTGTCTGTATGGGTGCGTGTGCACTGCTCACGGTGTTTAAGTTATTAATAAGCTGATGGCTTTGTTGACAGAGAATTTTAAAGAAGCCACTTTCGGGTGGGCGATAAGAGATACCAACGAAAGGCGGTCTGGCGACGTAAGCTAATCGGATTTTCGAATTACCTTTACCAGTTTAAAATTTACGATGGCCTAACTTATGTTTATATTATGCTGATGGTTTGGTTAAAGGTTTGGGCATTCAGGGAGTTGACATGGTGTTGTTGACAATCGGTATAGAGCTCCCGATTTATGTTCCTCTTTTATATCCCAATTGGTTGGACTAGACCCACGCTAGGAGTTAGTCAGGATGGTGGGAACCAAATCTATTTAGTCTAGTAGCTGTACAAAGGGAATGAGACATGTATGAAAGAATCTTAGCTTTAGAAGACTTTGATGGATTCAGGTGGTTTGGTGGCAGACTGTCACTTCTTGTTGCCTTAACTCAACTTTGACTCGAACTCCTTGGTGACTACTCTCGAAACTCATTTATAGTGAAATGACGTAAACTCCAGAAGGCTAAAGGCTTGGCACTGTATGATTCCAGATAATCTGTTATAGATTTCACAGTCAGACATATACATACTTAATCATCTCATAAGGAATCATCCAAGAAGAGGTGTCATTTGTAATTTAACGCCTTAGTTGGACTCTTAACATTGAACTAATACTGAGATGACTTTTGATAAGTAAAAAGCAGGAGGTTATAAAATATGGGTCGATACATACTTTTGCAATGTATGACAGAAGGGGAAATTCAGTACAAACTCGGTAAAAATATCACGGAAACGTTTCGTAAACTTTGTACTGCTTTTGGCCGCCAAATGCCTTCTGACATATCTCTAGTAGATTAAGTCGGTAAATTTAAACTTCATGAACAAGATAATGATGTGAGGACGCCAAGTTGTGTTCGTCCGGCAAGGATCACTACCGAAGCTGAGAGTATAACTGAAAACCAAGGAGTGTTCATTTCGAAACGATCATAAGAATTGAGTCAACCCGCTACCACTTTGCATCGTATTTTGGACAAAAATCTTGGCCTAGATGCTAGTAAGTTCCAGTTGGTACAAGGGTTAAAACCAAGGAACCACGTTAACTTCTGTACTTTCGCTGATTGGGTGCTGGAAACGAATGAACAAGATCCGGATTTTTTTCACAAAACATGATGAGGCTCATTCTCAATTGGCTGAGTATTTAAACAAACAAAATTGTCAGATCTTGGGTTCCAAAAATTCATGAGAAGTAGTGGAGCAATCTCTCTTACCAAAACTAGTGCCAGTGGTGGGAATTTTGAGATGACAATGGCTCTATACCGCAACAAATGTCCTGGATGAATGCCTTCTCGAAAATTGACACTTTAATTGGTCACCGATATCGGGACATGCACATTTGACGTGACATGAAGTGACACCTCTTGTTGGATGACACTATATTTATGTATATTCTAAACGAATGCATTGAACATTAGTCCATGTTATGAGCACACGATTGACCAGTAAATCTAACGATCACAAATAATGGCTACACTCTCTCCAATCTACTCTAAAGGACACATTTCCTGCGGGAGTTTCATGAACACGAAAGGAGACCCGATGTCGCTAGAAGATCAACCGAAAAAAAACTCGGTTGGTAGTTAAGAACAGCTAAGGGCTTCTTTAAACGGAAAGGATTTGGAATAGGCTCTGTCTGACCTTTTCATTTTAGGTAGATACTATCTAAGTGGACAATGTCTCCATAGGTCGTCTCTATTTAGATCGACTAAAGTCTTAGCCTTCTACCGCTTGGATGTGATGAACTTTTTTGCTTGTCTCAGGCTTAGTTATTAACGTATCTCTCAACCTTTCATTGAGTGTTCTTAGACATCCGAGACATGGGACTCAGGAGTAGATGACAAGGGCCTATTATTACCAGACTGTCAGCCGCCATACTCTGTTTTGAAGGCAAGATTTTCAAGAAGCTTCAGACAGGTCTCAGGTCTCCTCAGTCTAGGAAGACGAGGATTTGTTAAGAGTCATGTTTGAGTCACGGTGAGGAGTGCTTGAAACCTTACTATTGAACCACAAGAGTTGAATTCACATGCTCTGTTGTCCAATAAAAAAATTTTTTAGCTATAAGGCTATTTTGTCTGCAGCTGAAAGAGCATATAGGGACATAAATCATTAAAGATGCTCCAGTCCATCAGGTTATCCTTTCTTAAAAATTGCTATTTTTCCAGACCGACATGAAGGAAAGACTCTTAGGAAGTCGAATGGACACTTAGCCTCGGTAGACGGACTTAAGGCTGTATTTCCGACTGAGGAAACGTCTGGTTTTTATTTCAGTTTTTCTAAAGCCTCCAGACTGCTGCTCAGTGGAGTGGTGCGTACCCCTAGGTAACATTCCACAGAAATTTGAAAATTCCTCTCACAAAACCCAATTTCCTCGTTCGCATCCGTTTAGAAACACTTTCGACTGATGCGTTTCCAGAGGCTTAGTTTTCACCGAGAAAAAATGCCAAAAAAGCCTCTGAATCCTTGACGAAGGAAATGTATTTCACGAACTTAATACCACCATGCATTGCCCCCTTCACTAGATGGTTCAGTTCACACAAGAACTCCTAAAGCGAAAAGCATAAACTGTGTTCGAGAAAAAAAAACCTTTCCCGAACCCAATGGGTGCGGATTTTCATCGCTGCACGCGACTTAAACCGCCCGGATTCAAAGTCTCTACCAGAGTATAACCATTTCCATTAGCAAGCATCCAAACTTAAGTCTTGTACCATACCATCATCGATGCAGCATTCGTTCACCTGTTTGTTGATCCAACAGGAGAACACTCACAAAAAATTCCAAGATCGATGGAGTATTTCAAAATTCACTTAGGACCAACGGATAGGTAGGACATTGTTTTTTTTTTTTTACCAACTCTCCCCCATTGGTACAAAGCACATGACTGATGTGACGACAAAAACACCGACGACGACTGCGACAGATGAAGTGCTGATGTTTGGTCTTCTGACGCCGCCAGTGGACTGCAGTGTTTACCAATCCCACGCCGAGCCAAAACACAACGAAAAAAAACTCAAAACAACAAAATATCTCCATCAAAAATTGAAAATTCGAATCAAAAAAAAAAGGTCCCTCCAAAAGCATCGGAGCTTCCTGTGAAAAATAAATAAAAGCAAACATCCAACACACCGACGAAAAGTGATTCAACATCCAAGGATGCTAGGTTTCCTCGTTTTTTTGTTTTTTTTTTGTTTTGTTCTCCTACAGTTCGATGTGATGAATGTGCGTGTATTTGGCCTGAGTCCTTTTTTCATTTTCTCATTCAGTTGTATCCTGGTGAATTTTTTTCTGCTTTTTTGCTCAACACAATTCCCATGATTAAAAGCAATCAGTCCTCCGGGACGATGGAGTCCTTTGGGAGAGACAAACTTCAGACGATACGGCTGGGTGTTTGTGTGCACCTGGTCTGCCACTTAGACTGCAATCTACACTCAACGAGAGAGATGACATCTTAAAGTATCTCGTACATCAAAACTCCTTTTCTTCATTTGTTTCACGTAAGTCCTTGAGAAACAACAGGGCTATATTATCCTTGAAATTGGTTTCAATTTCCCTTATGTACACATACATATGTAGGTATGTATAGGCCTCCGTTGTAGGAGGAATAAATCCCTAAAATGATTCCCATTAGCTTATCGCAGCTCATTCTTTGCATACTGCATGCGTACATCATTATCATCGCAAATCCTTGTACTGCCATGGCATACCCAAGAGACTACATAGCTATATCCTGTGGTGGGTTCTTCATCATTTACTGTTAAATGTTAAATATTTTATTAAGTGCTTATGAGATGTTCTGCTCCGATTTGTTTTGCCCCACTTTTTCGAGAGTAAGTTCTGCACAAAAAAAACCAAAAAAAAAAAGGACGAACAAATCTTCTTTTGATAACAAGATTGTTTTTTATGGGATTTTCTCATATTAGATACGATCAAATGGGATGAGAAGGGGGTTAAGATACATAGTACGGATGCTGCATACGTTCACGAGTCTAAACGCCGCTGTTTTTCTAAGTTAATTTGACTTTCAAACGAACTCACTCACTCACTCATTCGCCGCCACTCTCGTTCCTTTCTATGGTATATTCCAAAAAGGATGCAGTACGTGCTAGGATTAAATTGAAAATCTGCTTCTATTTCTCTTCTCTTTTCAGTTCTTTTTTTTTTCTTTTTTTTTTTTTAATGCATGTTGTTGTCTGTTGTACTGTTGGTGGTTGTTGGTTGTTGGTTGGTAGCAGGATGAGACGACGACGACGACGACGACGACGACGATGATGATGATGATGATGATGGAGATTTACCCAATTTAGTAAATGTAGGGCATCTGTGGGTGGTTATAGGGAGATTGGCGTTTGTTCCTTCTCCTCCACTCTAACCCCCAGCATGGGTTAAACTCAAACGAAAATGTATTTGAATAACTGCGTGAATGGATGCACAACACAACCACTAGGGGGTTTTTTGCATTCAGTTTCATTCAGTTTCATCAAAAAAAAAAATAAAAAAATCCTTGCTCTCACATCGTTTAAAGGACTTAAAATGGAATTTCGAGTTTTACTGTGAAAAATGGATTTTTCTTTTTGCATTATATTCTAAGTAAGTAGTTTATTTTTTTTTTCTGTTTTTCAAAGCATTTTTGATGGTTCTTGATGGAAAGAAAGGACTTAAGGCAGATTGAGTAAAAAAGGGGGGGAAAAAAATGTACAAAACGCAGCGCGACTTAAGCTGTCAGAAGTGTACTTTGTTAATTAGGATTGCCTTTAAAAATTCTCTAAAGAACGTCAAACTAATTTAAGTAGTGGCAGCAGGAAAGTTTGCTTTTATCAAAATGTGTTATTAAGTTTGTCTAGGAATTAAGGACTCTTTTTTTTTTTGAAGGGAAGTATCGTTATGAAAGTAAACGATGATTTGACGATGCTAGGTACGATGTACTTTGTTCATGAGGGACTCAGAGTGTGTTTGGCAATGGGAAACTTAATTTGCGGCTGAGCAACGAGGTCCTTGAGACTCTGATTTGTAGAAGGGATTGTGAGTAGTTGGAGATGTGTTCCTTTTCATCTTGTTCATGGAAAACCAAGTTTGGTTTAAGAGTGTATGTGAGTAAGTGACCATATAGCTGACACTGCGACTAGAAAAGAGCTATTGTATCACCAGGGTGTACTTTGTCTAAGAGGGGTAAAAAAAAAAATACTTGGGACAACAGGTCAACCATTCGTGTTGTGCGTGTTATACTTTTTACACGAATGGAAGGGGCCTACTGTTTAATGCCGTATCCGAAGGGCAGTTTATTATTTGAGAAGCTTTCTCAGAACAGTTGTGCTCTCGGATGTTTGTCAGACGTTCGCGAGAGGTGGGGCCGTGAAAAACTTTTAGGTGTTCCCGACTGGGATTCGAACCTCGAACCCATTGCTCCATAGTCCCACGCACTAACCACTGAGCCACGGCGCCCACCAGTCTAAGAGGGGTACCACCTCCCTAATGAAGAATAGTGTACGTCCTTAGCCGCAGATCTTCTATGTCTGATGACAAGCATATCTCCTTAAGCAATGTAATGCTGGGCACTCACCGAACCTACATTACGTATCTGAGCACAGATTAGGTTTGGTACCAAAGAACACAGTGAGCTCTGAGAAAGCCCGCCAGATTGCTAATACCATCCTTGTTTGGATTAAGAATAGATTATGATTAATCGTGGTCTAGATAAAGACAGTGTTTTCAATCAGTAATCATCGCGGCGATAGCGATGCCAAGTTAGCACAACAGTAGGGTTCATGTCCTATGAACGTAGATTCTGAGCCAACCCTAGCTAGTTCGCCTGCAAGAGCTAATTATGTCTGGCAAGAGATTGTAGTTGAACTGGACAACAGGACTTTAAATGCTGTGTGGCAATCTGCAAAGATGTTAATCCGAGAGTAGAACTCACAGATCTTACTGGCATGAAGTTCAGCCCAGAAAATCGTGGAACACATTTCTGTAAGCTTTGGTATTGAGTCGATACCAACTGTATGTTGGATGGATACTCTATGATGTATCTATACGTCTTTTTTGGGAGAAATTGAAATTGTTTAGTATGAAGCTACAAGCTGTAGACTCTAGAGATTATACAGAACAGATTCTTCTGTTGTCACCATATCACTGCGGCCACAGACGGGTCTATTGTTATCTTATCCACTCTCATGATACCGCAGTTCGAGCTAGCAGATACATATGTCTGCTAAGTATAATGTAGAATTTCGCTAAGTAACGATGACGTCCTCTGATTAGACAGTGACGCAATGTATGTTCTGCTGATTCTTGGTCTTCGTAACACATTCTGCAGATAGCGCCTGCCATAGTCTGAGCTATTCCCATTAACTTCACAGTCTCTAATGTGGAATCCTGTGACTGACTCGTGTCTCAGGCAGCGACTCTTCAGGGGCTGGAAGCCCATTAAGTAAAGATCTGCCTCTGAAACATAGTTCTATAGCACTGATTTTCGATTGGAACATGGACTGACAGTTCTCCTTGCTTGTGTAAATGAATGTCTTAGTGTTGACACCATATAATCCAGCTTAGAGTCCTTCATCTGTTTTCGATCCATCTGTGCACCAATTTTGACGGTCTGAGGACGTAATGTTGAAGTTTTAACTAAAGTAGTCCAAGTACCTAGTTCATCTGAGCGACAATGTCTAGGTGGACTAGCTTGGATTGGACCAGACATTAAGAGAAGAATGTAATGTTTTTGACGTCTGCCCAGATGGTAGTCAATTCGTTTTCCAAAGCACTTTGAAATTTTTCTTTGCCTTCCTTTTACTGAAAGTAAGTAACATTACCGCAAAGACAAATGCTGGGGTAAGTATCTACTGGCACCATGATGCGTTTAAAAGGATCAAACTATAATGTTTTCGATTCCAAAGAAGGCGGACTCTCTATTGGTGGTTCTTATACCTTTTACAACTCAGAACCTAACACACAATATCCGTCCTTTGTGGACATCTGACAAACCTAACCATCCAGTTTATCGATCGGTAATACTCATCATCAACTCTTTCTAAGTCACGTGAGTGAAAAAAAAAACACTTCAACTGGGGTTCTTCATAAATATTTATAATCCTAATACCATCGCCCAGTTAACTTCAATTGTCAGCACAATTTTCTTCAACTATCCCCAACGATGCCATCCCATCCCAAAAGCGCCAACATTTACCCACTTAATCTGCGTCCTTTCATGACCACTTGAAAAGAATGCAGCAATTCCATTATTGCATTACGAGTATCAAATTATGACAATTGTTGGCGCTTGCATGCCAATTCTTGGCAGAGTTGCGTTGCCCCTTTTATGCTCCCAGTGTGTATGTGTACATTGGACTAATCCGACAGTGATTTAGCCAAGTCCTGTCGAGGACGATTAATGTGTGTTGGTGCCAACACACTCTCCCCGTCGTCGTTCTTTTTTATGGTTACGTATGGGTGTATGGCTTGAATCCTTTCAGAATCATAAAAGAAAATTGAAAAAAAAAAAAAAATTGTAGTTTATGGCAGATCACTTTGTTGTGTTGCGACGACAACCAATGCATAGATACTATGGAGGAGGCGACTTGTCATCATAGTTGCACAAACATATTAGTCTGTCCGGTCCATGGCAGACTACTCGTAGTTGCGTGCCAACAATTTAAAAGGCCCAGACGACATACAAATACACGACAGGAAATTCGCAACCGTCTTGTGGGCTAAATTGGAGGCAAAATTGGGTATCTTTGCGAATTATCTAATCCTACGAGTATCTCCAATCAAACCGAAAATGACAAACACAATTTAGGTTGCTGCCGACTGGTGGCTTTTTCACAGTGCGTCCGATGGGGGCTAATGGTTTCACTACTTGAAATATGCCTTCGTTCACATCGTTCGACCGGCAGCGACAACGACGATGACACAGACATTTCACCAGTGATAAGGGACTGTGAATACTGCGGGAGACTAAGTACCCCCCTCTAGTGGTATCCCTCAATCAACCCCAATCTGCCAAATCAATTGAATTTGTTCTTTTTTTTTTTTTTTGGTTTTGGTTTTTCTCTGTTGTAGACCTTATTTTGTGTTGACAGATTCTTAAGGATTGGGGGCTCGTCGTCTTCTTGGTCTTTTCTGTTTTGGCCCTTTGTGAATTACCCTCCAATTCATTGATAACTGAAATGATTTCCTTCATGGAGTGATTTGAAGGAAATTAGTGCTTTTGTGGATGAATTGGGCCCTGGGATGCTGGTTGGCTTGTTTGTTTGTTTGCGGTGAAGACAACAACTGCCCCCCCCCCTGCTGGAGGCAAATAGCCTATAAATGGTCGGTAATTATGGTTCCTTAAATTCCCATTGTGTGGTTCGAGATACTGTGTATTGGCTAAGATTACTTGTTGTGTGTCAGCCACTGAAGGGGCGGTAATTGTGTGAATTTTCTTATCCCAACCGCATTGCTGGCTCTAAAAATGAAAAGAAATTCCCTTTCGGTGTATTAATCAAGCCGGAATGTGGCTCTCCACTCCAGTACCACTGAATAAACATGGGTGCGTATCTATTGATTTAGGAAAACACAACAAACCACAATAAATTGTTTTATCTTTTAATGTTTCGTGCAATATTCCCGATATCCATAAACAGATATACATTCTCCTTTTTATTATGCTTTATCTCGAGTGTTGTTGCGGTGGGTGGTGTAATACATAAATTAGCCACAATTTATCTGCGGACAATGTTAGTTTAGAACAACGAACCGAATGAAAGCGAAATTGTGTAAACAAATTGATGTGGCAACAAAGATACTGAGTCTGTGAAGGCCTCTGTGAATGGGGATATGGAGTAAGGCATGCGTTCTAGGAGACAGTTACTCTTAAATTTGTATAAAGAAAGGTAACTTGTTGTCCTATCTTAGTTGGCAAGACCGATAGTGTTTGATGTTAAGTCAAGTTTTTTCCTGAATTCGTTACAAAATTCGTGCAAGATTCCTCGGAGTTTGCTGAACTTTATCTTAAGCCGGTCTATTGCACCTATAGTTTCGTTCTGAAAAAAAAAGTCGTTTTATACAGGCTGCGCCATCTTTTATGTCGGTACGCGAATATTACATAACTTTTTAAAAGAGCAACCGATTTCCATAAATGAGGAATTTTTACCTAACTTGGTTTTTTACAATTTATTTGGTGTAGCCTTTGAATAGAACTTGAATCAAGTGGCCGCTTATATTGACAAAAGCAAAATGTGCCTTTCTTGCTGTGTTTTTCATCACTTTTTCGAGCATCTCGGGCGGTATAGCGATGATTTCGGCACGAACGTTCACCCTGAGCTCATCAATCTTGCTGGCGTATACTTTGCTTTTCAAATAACCCCACAAAAAGAAGTCTGGAGCGGTCACATCTGGAGATATGTCGTCATTTTTTGACAGCAGTATGGCATGGTGCACCGTCTTGTTGAAACCAGTAACTCAGTTCAGATCTTCTTCATTCTTCGTTGACCGATATCAATTCCTCAAAGTGGTTCTACCGACGCCAAAATGCTGATCATGGTGACGATACGACATATGTGGGTTCTCGGCAACACTCTCTCTTACCGCTTCCACCAGTTTATTGGAACGCCTTAGGCCCCAGAGACTTGTAGTGCCAAATATTTGTGCATCGATTGTATATAGGTACCAAGCCCAAAAGGCAAGATTAAACTGTTTTGAGAAATTCATGGGTTAAACCCTATGATTTTCACAGTAACTCCTTAGCATCCATTCGAAGCTAACTCTGTGAAATTGGCTATTAAACCGGGTAACACATTACAAGAACTACTTGTGCTGCTTGAGATAAATAAAGCACAGATAGATGCTTTGAATGATTGAAGCCAGCCATCGACTGCAAGAGTTGCTTGGTTAATGATAGCTTTGCCCATGCCACCATCTCTTACCAGACGCCATAGAGACTACGAGATCCACTAAGGACTATATGATCCTACTATAGATACCTTCAGGAGATTTAATCGTAGTAAGATGCTGGTGGGCGCCGTGGTTAGTGCTTTGGACTATGGAGCAAGCGGTTTGAGATCGAATCCCAGTCGGGGAACACTTAAAAAGTTTTTCACGACCCCACCTCTCGCGAGGATACCGTCAATAGGTGCTTACGTTATATCTTTAGGATTTTCTGGCCAAACCGTATCTCTAACGAACAACTCTATCAGAAAACGGGCCATGAACCTATAGAAACAACAATATGACGACGAAAGTGGCAGTGGATTGGACATACTCTCCGAAAGGGTGACAGGTCCATAGCTAACCACGCGATGCAATGGAACCCTCTTACTCAGGATGACAGGATACGCTGCGGTCCTAGAAGTACGTGGCGCAGAACCGTTGAGAAGGAAGCACGGCAACTGGGAAAGAGTTGGGGAGAACTGAAACACATTTCCAGATGACGCGTAGGCATTTTCGAGGCCCTAGGACCCACAAGGGGATGCAGGACTAAGTAAGTAGTAAAACCACTTGTAATGATATACAGAATTATGCGGATCACGTTCTTTCTAAAAACGATCATCTTTCCATAGATGTCCCATGTTGGAGCTTAGGAAGGTCAGAATTGTGGCATCTTCTGGTGCTGCTCTTACCCAAAAGGCTGAGCAGAACAGTCTGCACAGCGTATCTAAGGTATGATATCGATTGATAGTGGCAATATCTTTAAGGGTATCTTTATCTGTTCGGAATCAACTGTCTAAAAACGATAAATGCTTTCGAAACCATTGTCCATACAATGCGCACTACCAACCACATGGAAGCAAAAGCTGTCTCCTCACACTGAGACTTTCTTATACTTTGTTGGCAACATGGCATTCCTCATAAAACGGTCCAAATGCAAAATCTATTCGAAATAAATCTTAGGGGTGTCGAATTTCCAATACACACTATCGACACTTTCAAGTACCGCCAATGGCTTGTATCTGCAAATGATTTATCCTTCAACTGCCAGTGACTGCATTTATTCAACCAGTAAGGGGGCGAATCCTGCGAGGGGGATCAAAAGAAAGCATTAAACTCGACATTATTTCTCAAGAATAGACACCCCCCGTTAAAGTGTTTTCCTTCAGGAAATTACGAAACTGATGACAGAGGGCACGAATGAGCGACAATAACAAAACACGAAGGAAATGATTGAATCCATTTTAGCGTGAAATCAATCATTTTCACTAAGAACAACAGGGACTACGTCCTAGGGTGGATGTAGGTGAACTAAAATCCATTCCTCCTTTATCTATCGCAAAATAAACAAGACCCCCTCATCGTTGGAATCATAATTTTCTCAGAATACAAAATGCGATACAACGATTAATCCTCAAAGATCGATAAGCGCCCGACGGCATACAATAAGACAGACAGTCATACAAGTACAAGAGTACATACAACGAGTTCCTGTTGTGCATCCTGCAATTCTCCTCGATTCGAGGAAACGAAATTAAGACAAGAATGCCAAAGAAATTACAATATTTCCGCACTAACTCACACACTACCGCCCGGAATCGTTAAAGGAGGGTGACATGAAAACTAATACCCTTCGGTGCATGTGTGTGCATGTGTGGGTGGGGGTTTTCGGACAAACTGAAGGATAATATCGTTACACATGGTATGTGCGCTTCGCTGGATCAAAAATCGCATCATTCCGGGTGGAGAAGGAAACAGCCACCACCCCAACCCGCATTGTCGTTGATTTTATGTTGTTTCTGCATTTTTTTTTTTTTTTACTCAGTTAGTTTAACTTAGAATTCCACAGCCCCCCCGTGGCGATGTGACTACACCCCTACATCGCTTCGTTAGGATAATAGAATCTCACCTAAGTGTGTGGTGCATGATGCGATGCGCAGAGGAGATTCATCCAAATTCACTGACAGGATGAAAATTTCATTAATTCCATTTCCACTTGTGCCACATCCGTACCTTTTGCTGTACATTTAGCTGTCAGCAGTAAATTTTTCAACCCCCGCCCCAGGCGGATGCTCATAGTATGGTTGATTTCTCAAGAAGTATCTACACATCCGTAGAGAGAAAAAAATATCTTTTTCGGTAGCAAAAATGAACTTATCTTTGACTGTGACTTGGATGGTTTGAAATTTGATCATGACAGAGAGTACAGATAAACGTTCTGTTTATATTTCCTTCCTTCTGTCTTGTAATAACCGTATCTGACCTCTGGCATTGCATTCAGTACAGTGTACAGTGTACAGTGTACCATTCGAACTCTTGACCTTCTCCTCGGGTAGTCTGTGTAGCATCTTCTTGGAAATGTCCATGTTCGGTGTACATCTGCGGGCTGATATGGTGGAAAATTTTCTGGGTAAAATTCATAATTTTCATTTTATGAGATTTTGATTACAAAATTTTCACCCTTTTCCACTACTCCTTCCACTCTCTCTCTCTCTCTCTCTGTCTCTCTCTGTGTTGAAGATAACTTCAACTTCAACTGAATGGATTGTTTCCAGTGATAAACTTTGACTTTGGACGGGAAAATCTGTTGACTTATCATTTTTTCATTGATGACGGGTTTGAAATATTCTCTTCCTCTTCTCATTCATTTTTATGAAGTGCGGATGCATAAAATAAAATAGAACCTCTGTGTGTGCCTAAGCATTTGGTTGGTCAGATTAAAAACCAATTAAATTTGTGGGTAATTTGGTGTAAGTTCATGATAATCCCTAAGGTGGAGCTGCACCACATTTATTTGAGAGAGGATGCATGCTGTGAGGCTGCTGGATGCGGGTCTCTTAGGGGATGAATCATTAAAAATGGAAAGTCGTAAAGGAGGGAATTCGGAGAGTATTAAATATGTTATTTTTGGAAAGATAAACACGGTGATTTCTTGTGTTTTCGAATAGTATGGCTGTTCACTGGTAACCTGGATGGGTATTAATAGGACTAATCGAGTTTATGGATAGTTCTGAGAGCTTTTACCGCTGATTTGAGTATGTGATAAGCTGTTAGATACAGAGAGTAGATCTCAATAAGACCTTTGCTTCTGGCAAATGAATGCAGGACCATCATTCTTGTTATTACTATCAAACAAGATACTTAAGCAACACAATTCATGTTCGAAAAAGATGTTCGCATGATTAGGGATAGAGAAACGTACAAACCACTCAGGACTAGAGGAAGACCAAGCAGGAACGAGGACAACACACAACTCTAACCTAGGTATGAGTAAATCAACCTTCGACACTATCTAAGGTGACTTTTTGGCATTTAGTTCTCACTGGTAGGTAGCTCAGGCATCCTTGTGACTTTTTAGTGTTTTCCTCAAATATTGTGAAAGATATCCAAGGAACTGTACATGTTTTAAGAGGTATTTAGGTCTTACCATGATTTTCTCTCTTTCTCTTTAAGATACCCTCTGAGAGAAACCTTTTTTAATCCTTAATTTCAATGACAAGAGTAGCATTGGATTAGTATTAGACCAACCTGTGTAAAAGTAGCTAGAAGGCCACCTTTAGTACTCATTTACCTTCGAGTACTCTGAAGATACTATTGTATTGAACATTTTTTAACTGAGACAAGTTAGGTATAAAAGGACAGGAGGATATGTTTATTCATGACTGCTATTGAAGCCCAGATAGTTGGTCTGAAATTGTCTTCTTGTGTTGGCCTTATTTATCTAGTTTCGAGTAGTGTAAGTGAAAAATCTCTCGACAATGTGCATATAGTGCAGAAAGGGACAAAAGTGGAGGTATTGCTGCCGCGAAACTCTGGTTAAGATTTAGGTTGGTTTCCGAAATATGTCCATAGCTGGCATAGGATAGTTGTCTATGGTCATCAAGGATCCGTCTTACTCCAAAGACGAAATCATGGCCGGCTGCTTAGATTTTCTTCTCTGTTCATGTAGTCAGCCAAGCAGCTGGGCTCTGGGGCTCTGGGGTAATTAGATCTAAACCTATGAGTACCTCCAAGCTACTCCTGAACTATATATCCAAAGCCAATAAGGTGACCCTCTGCTGGGTACCAGGGACATAGATATCAAATAAAACGAAAAGGGTGATGAGCTTTCTTGAGAGGGTCGACGCTGCATGTATCTCAGAGACTTTTCCAATCTTAGTGCGCTCCTTTAAGCAAAAATTAAAAGATGAAGCCAGGGCACTATGGTCGGACCCAAACTAGAAGAGATCTGTTTCTCTGGTGAAGCTGAGTAACCGTAATATATGGGTCCTCTCTGGCATAACTACTGGACTCTACGTCATCGGTATTCATGCGGAGCATCTTGGTGTACTGGACAACTGCTATTCCAGAAATTGTAGGTAAGAGGAAAAAAGTGAATATGGTCGACACCCGCTGTGTGACTGTTTTGCCATGTCAGCCAGATGAATGAGTATTTGAGTGATTCTCTCACTTAGACCGGAGCCCATTGCGTTACTACCGGACTACCAGCACCGGAGACCTAAATTCATAGACTCTCCACATGAGATAGAAGTGATATGTTTCGAAGACGTTCGTTTCGCCGTTGAGGCATTAAAACAGGGATTTTATTTTGGTTAAGTCTAGCCTGGCTAGATCTTTAAGATATCTGAAGGAGTACTCGCCTAGGGCTTTCTTCTCAGAAGGAAATGAGATGTCTCATAGTTTCCTTCCTCCTCTTCCTCGTTTCTACAGCTTTAAGGAAAATCTTTGAAGGGGGACCAACCATTTTGGTATGTCTGTCCATCATAGAGTGCTCGGTGAGGGCGCCAATTATCTTTCTTAAGGTTGTCCTATTGAGAGTTTACTGCTTTTCCTAAAATCCAGCTCTAGCCGAATTTCTTTGGAAGAGACACATGTGCTGATATTGTTACACCATCTGTTTGACATTCTAATGACTGACTCCCATTTTCAGGGAGGCTTCGGTCTGCATCCTCCCTAGCTAGTTCGTCTGCTTTGCAATTGCCTGGAATATCCTAGTGGCCTGGAACCTAGCACAGGGATACATGGCACCTGACAGCAATCTCGTTAAGAGATTGCCGATTCCAAAGCTTTTGTCCCAACTTGACCATATTTCTAGAAAATAATAGGGCAGCTCTCTATCAAGTTAATCGGAAGCCAGATCACAACTTCAAGGACTTCTGCGAATTATGTTTGAAATACGGCCGTCGTGTGATGATGCATAAGTCTAGTCCACTGGAATATACCCCCGTACCAGTTCCAGACTCTGTCCTTGATCCATCTGTGTAGAGTTCTGTCGTCGATTCCAAGCACTTCTGCTGGGAATCTTGGTTTCATACTTGACCTTAAAGTCCAGGTATGGGACAATGTAGTCCGAATTACTAGGAATAGTGTCGTTGTCGGTTAGGATACCTGCGTAGCTCATATTTCTACGATCCAGTTGCAAGGACTTCCTAAGTCATACCCCTGCTTTAGCCACCATTAGACATAAGATTTGCTCATAAGTTTTCCGTGAATCGGGCTATTTGTCAATTCTATCTGGCAACGATATCAAGAGTCATTCCTTCAATTTGCACAGAAGGTAATCAGTCTCAAAAGTCCTGGGTTATTCCTTTCAATGTTTTTTTGTAGCATAAACATCATTTAAAGCCGCTTGCGTGCTAAGCTGGTGGGTACTACCCACGAAGTCTAGTCTAAAAAACAATTATCTCCGAATAGTTCCCATCGGCGCTGGGATGAAATTAATAAAACAGCCTAAAGGCAGGAACATATTTGTCCGAAGTTGACAACATGCTCCACCACAACCAGTGGACTGTACTTCTTTCATGCATTGTAGGGCTTCTTTAACCACAAACACAAGCGAATCGTTGAAACGGCAAAGGAATAATATTAATCACAGCGACAATCCCCCATCCCGCTGTCATACATCATCTCGGCTTACATATTAATTACTTAAACAAAACATTTAAAACCACCCATTGCTCATAAACAAGTTGATTAAATTGGCGAACAGCCATTCCACTGTGCAGATACTTTTTGTTCCTCCAGCCAAAAGCCCCACAGGAGTACGCTATACAACAATTGATGAAGACCTGACCGACCAACCGCCAATCGGCTGAAATCATTTTGACTTAATTGAATTGCGATCGCATGCAGGAGCAGGACCATCCACACACGTGTAGAGGTACTCGCAACTCCCGGGGTCCGCACTTAGTTCGCCAATAAAGGTGATTTATTTGGACATGATTATGATCTTAGTGCAGAGGGATCTGTGTGCACGCTGAGTGCTCCTGGTCGAGGTCTTTATATTCCAGCGCTCCACCTTGGTCAGTGGGGTTATCTATGGAAATGCATTTTCGTTAGTTCCGTTCGCATGAAGCTAGAATGGAATATTTAATGGTGTATCTACCGATCGAAAGAGTTCCACTCCTCTGACGGGCAACAACAAAATGAGTTTGAATATTAGATTTTTTTTGTTTACCAGAGCGGTTCCGGGACCGATGATGGAAATGTTTGGAAAAGATTCATCTTTCTTCGTCAGAGTGCTCGCATAGCACGGAGAGGAAAACAAGACAACGATGACTCTTTCGGAGACCACCTCTGCGCCAGTGATTGTTCTCTGTTCTCGTTTGTTCTCCAATAAACCAAACGAAGAACACAAAAAAAAAGACGAAAAGAAGATTCGATGATTGACGAGAGTAGGTGGGGGAACAAGGTGTACGAAGTGGAAGCCGTGGTGAGAGAAGTTTTGAGAATAAATAAATAAATGCCGCGAGTTGATATTCATATTTCTTTCAATTCCTCCTCTCGTCTTTTTTTTTTTTTTCAATTTTAACATTAATGAATCCGAGTCTATTGAGATGTCAATATTTGATTAAGTCCGACATTTTTCTCCTTTTATGCTGTACACGATATGAACTGATGTTTTTTTTTTTTTGAGTATCTTTCAGATGTTAAATTAATTGGTACGTTCTGAGTGAGGCATCCATGAAGCTCCCTCCTTGGAGATGATTGTTAATCAACTGCACAATGAGATGATATGTAAGTTTTTCAATCTTTTGTGTAATCAGTTCTTTTTTTTCGGTATAACACCGACAAGGAATTCGTTAGGGACCAAAGGTTGATGACTTTTGGCAGCTGACCTTAGGAATTGGTATCCTATGCGGGAAAATTTGAAGGGGAATCGCAATAGAGGGGCGCCTTGGGTTGGAGTGTTTGCTCGGAGATGAGGTGGCTGTTTCTATTACCAATTTACTCACAGTATGGACCAGTACCAGTCTGACAGACGCAGAGTTTGGGCCGATTTGGTCAGAAATTTGCAAACGTTTTTGAATCACGTCTATACAGTCCCACCAGATACTTAGTCTTGCCCTCTTTTGGAGCATCTATCAGCCGACTACGACTGTCAACATGAACAGGAAGCCTTTGCAAGTAGATTGGACAATACAGAGCGAGAATTGCAAGGCGAAAGGATCCATAGGACATTGTGGGAGGAGAAGTCTTCTTCGGCAGGGGAAAGCGAGATATTGCATCAGTTGACTGCCTGTACTGAACATCCAGAGCAACAATTGGACCAGCATTCTGATGATTAAACTTCCTTTCTTGAGTCTAGGAATAAAAAATTACATACTAAGGTCCCTATTCAATCAGCTAACACGTGCACACGTGAACGGCGCCAAACTATGATTACAACCATGGGATTGCTTTAAGATCTCGTTTTACAACTCTCTATGGGATTGGTCTTACGAAGAGCTTAAGATTTTTGGAACAAAGTACAAGGTTGCCCTCTACTGGGTTATAGACACGAAAATTCACCAGGTAATGAGAACGGCTAGGAACTGGTTAGAAAAAGTTCAGAATATACATCAGAAACCTCGGTGTTTATCCCGCCTAGCATACTGAAGCTAGAACCAGAGATAAGGAGCTGTAGAGAGACCAAAATTAGATGGTCCTTCCTAAACACTTCAGTGATAACAAGAAGTTTATGGCCTTCTTTTGACAAGAGCAGGACCGAGGGAATACCTTCCTACTCTGAATGGAGTAATCATAGGCATACCACTCTTCGGTACCGCAAAAAACTAAGACTAACAGAAGAAGACATATGTATGCCGGGCAGTTGAAGATGAGGAAGTCTATGAGGATACAACCCACTTTCTCTGTCAATGCCTCGGTCCAGCAGACCAATCGATGACATGTTAAACTTCATCAAATCTACTGAATGGTTTGGTAGTTCATAGTTTGGCAACATATTTGTAAGACTATGGCTAACCAATGGGCAAGTGACATCTCTCCCCCATGGGTATCACAATGGGTCTGTATTGACCTGATGTGAATTCTTCCAATCTCCTATTCACGAACCTAACCTCACATGACGGCAACCATCAGTTGCTTGAGTAGACTGCCACACGCACCAGTACTGCATCCATAGTCTGCCGTGAGGTGGTCATGCCTGCTTAACCACGAAAGGTTCCCCATGCACTGCTCTCAGACTTTGGCTGGACCTCTTTGGTTGTCATTACTTCGAAGGACCAGTTTGGTTTCGCTGTCAGAACACATAATGTGAGCCTTGGACTAGTGAGCATTTGAAGGACTGGTAGACTTTGTTCTCGTCTTTTTTGCACTCTCTGCCACCTCCCTTAAAATTTGTTTACATTCTCACCAATCCTACATTAAATCTTATGGTAGCATACACATCCCTTTTCGTTGGAGAAATTAGTTATTACGCGTGTATTCGCTGCGCTTTAACGAAATAGGACCTCCACCGTACCCACTCCATATACCTCGTCACGTAGTGATGGATGTATCCTTCAAATTAACATATAAACGAAGAAAATCGATCAATAACTTTCTACATTACAAGGACTTTATAATCCTACCAATATTCGTTACATGCATCGTTTCACGTTACCAGCCTGCGTCCATCCAACAATAGGACATCATCACTTGAAAAAAAAACTTCTTATAATTCAGAACACATATTCTTCTTTAGGTAACAAGAATTGTAGATAGACCTGATCAGGATAAAGTCTTCAGTGCCACGACCAAAAGAACGTACAGTCCTTCGCACAAGGGGCAATTTTGGGTCGTTTTCTCCCAAAAAATGCTTACAAGATGCACGCGACAACTTATCAGTCTTTTCCGGGATTTCCACGACATGGAGAGGATCAGTGAAATAAAGTGTCAAATGTATTCAAAATTGTGTACCGACTCCTCACCAGTTCTCTAGTTTGGGACAACCAGTCCATCCCTAACTTGAAGACCCAAAATCATTGGGTTTCCTGTCAGGATTGGCAGACCACTTACAACTCTTTGCCCATTTAAGTAGGTAATCTGTGGAGCAGACTATAACCTACCTCACATATCGTCAAATACAAAAATACCAAATTTTGGTACGACAACCCCATGGGGGACAAGGGAACGGTCCAACCCTGGTCATATCCCCAGAGCTAGTGAATATGAAATGTCCTTAAGGCAACATGGTGTGTAGTTAGAGTGCAGACACATTTTAAATTTAAATTAACTTCATAGACGATCCCCTCACATTATTTCCTTCTGTGAAGAGGTAGGTGATAATTAGTCCATAAAATTGTCAAAAAGCGTAGGACTTTATTATATTAATTAAAAAAAAAAAACCAAAAAAAGAAGACTCATTTCCTTGTCCTTACAAAGAACAATCTCATAACGCCTGCAGAAGAGATTAAAACACCATAAAGCAATTGCTATTTATCCTTCATCTTCCTGCAGGATGATGTGATATATCTGTCGACATTGTCGTCATCGTCATCAACATCCCCCCCCTTTGACTTAGTTACGTTCCCATTGTTCTTTTAACGGCGACAAAAATAAAATCTCAAAACAAAAGGATCCAAGCAACAATACACACATACATACAGACAAACACACATAAAAAAAAAAAGTAAAAGAAAATATCTGTGTGTAGCACAGCAACTAACAATGGACAAAAGGACGATTTATGTTTACAGTGCACATAAAATTGCACCCTGGTGTAGTTGTAGTTTTTTTCTATCTTCCGTTGCAATAGGATTTTCCACATAAATAAATGTAGGTAGGATGCAGTACCTATGTTGAAGGTATTGTACAGAGGTAGGCGGATGGAATAGTTACAGATACAATGTTTCATTACGCGATTATCCCTAGATTGGTTCCCGCTTCACTGCCTTTAGGTACCATCTCGTTACATTTCTTTTTTGTTTTTTTTTTTTGACTGAACTTTGTCAATTGCCTTTCGTCCTTTTTTGTGTATTTTTTTGTGCAGAATTTTCAGAATTTTTCGAGTTTCAGCTGCTGCGGGTACCACACAGTTGAGGAGATGTAATAAAATTCCCTCGGCGAAAACAATTCAAATAATTTTATTTTACACAACAATATTAAAGAAATGAACAGAAAAAAGAAATACATAAGGTGGCTGGAGACGAAGGCGACCAAAGAAAACTGGACAAAGCAAATGCTGCTAGGTATGTGCTTTATTGTTATTATTATTACTCTCATTACAATTTTCTTTTTCTTATTTTTTCACTCCCATTCTGTTTTCGTTTCCTTGGTTCTAAATGCTGTTTTTTTTTGTTGTCTTCTATTTAGTACCTACCGTATCTGGTGGACCACCCAGAAAGATTGTTTGAACAAACACATTTCCCTCCGAGGAATATGTACATACCTTCTTGCATTAACAGAGTCTACCCCGACTGGCCACAAGTACGTAAAATATACTTTTTCTTCTTAAACAACAGAAAAAAATAAAAACAATTTCTCTTTCTTGGCCGTCTACATTAAGGAATAATAATAATATGTATCCACAGAGCCACACATAGGAACAACCAAAGAAGGATGTTAGAAGGATGCGAGCCAAAATATAATTTATCATCGAGATACACAAACATCCAAGCCACACCACCATCCACCATTCAAATGGAGGTGGGAACAAAGAGATGAACAGCATAAAGGAGCAGCAGCACAAACACCAGCAGCTTTAGACCATGTATCCATGTATCACAGGAGATACATTTTTATATAGACACACATTATGTTAAAAAAAAAATAAGAAAAACGAGATAAAAACGATGTGTGGTGTCAGAGTATCTCAGTACTAAGTAATTATTTACAATGGAATGGAAATATTTTAAATTGAATTGCACGAAAGAATAGAGAGGCAGCGAGAGAATGAAAAACACATCCTTGCCTCCTTTTTCGGTACAAAAAAAAAAATACATACTATACTCGCGTATAACTTAATCAATTCGCTATGGACCAGCGCGTGTGAGCTTGAATATTATTTTAATCCCTAGGTTATGGATGCACTTCATTTGTGCTCGCAGATACACATACATATTCCTTCCTTTGCATTCTCAAGGTTTACCGCAGAAATTACTGCAACATGTGTGAATGGGAATTTCTGGGAAGCAGGAATAAGCAGGGGATTAGGTGTATCCGTTGTTGTTCATTGTGTTGATCTTAATTTAACTTAAACACAGAGATGGTTTTTGTTGAGATGAGTTTCTATACAGAATGTGGTTTGCAGATAAAGACGCGGCTTTAGATGGATTTTTTTCAAAATCAATTGTAGTTTCAGCGGTTGTGACGAGACTTCGGCGTAACACATTGTGAGGAAGGATGTGCAGCTGTGGCTTATCGTGACCACTATGATTCCTTTTAACCTCATGTTGTACAAAATGATTTTTTTTTAACCGTGAAACCTAGGCCATCTTCTGGTAATAGAGCCATCCCTGGTCAATCGCTCATTCCTATTTGAGGGAATGTTAAGGACAAAATCGTTTTCCTTGATGGGCAGCCAAGTAGTATCTATATCATACATGTGTCTGGTCAAAACTGGCCTTCGCACACGTTCAAGGTCAAATTTTGACAAAAAAAAGCTAGGTGATGGTTCTATTGGTCCTTGGCTTCAAAAGATTGCATTTTTGATGGATATTTATCGCCATCACTGTACCCTTTCATCGACCCTTTGCAAATTTTCAGAATCCTTCATCGTCGTATTAGCGTACCATTCACATGTCTGACGTATGTACATGAAGTCCAAGCCAGTGACAGAGACGTAGAAAGAGGTGATGTTATTCAAAAAATGCAGAGGATCTTGAAAATTTGAACTGTTTGTTCAGTTTTTCGAATTCACAGTTCAATCAATTAATTTCTGGGTTAAATGCTAATGAACTTCTAACTTTCTGTCTTGACAAAGTTTCTACTTCTCTGTTGGTGGTAAAGATACAGCTTCAGATTACTACTATCACTACACTATCATGTTACAGAAACCGATTACGAAAGTGGTATGGAAAATTTACTATATTGTCGCTTGCATTACAAGGAATTAATAGGTTAGAGAATGGGACACATCCTTATGGCGGAATCGTATTCAAAAGATATCCACTGATCAGCCAGAAACAAATACTTTTGAAATCGTGATACAAATCGCTTCAAAGTTTTGAGATTCAAAGCGAAAAGTAGTCAAGTAAAAGACGGTTTGAATGGACAGACCTCAAATAGGTAAGTTATACCTTTGATGAGCCAGAAATTTTTCGAAAGCAGAAAGTGAATACATAAACCGATACTTAAACCAGAAACCCCTAAGCATTCCCAATACACCAACCCATACGTCAACTATGGCGAATGACTTTGGATGACAGCGTGTTTTCGATTGCAGCTGATTCGTCTATCACAACACTGTGTATGCAGTCTTGTAACTTTTGATGTACTTTCCATGCCTTTGACATTAAATGAGGCACACAACTTGAAAAAATCCACTCAATTCCCTTTCATCGCTGTCAAGGTCGAACATCAGGATGCCAGTATAGTATAGTTCCTCATGAAGAAGGCCAATTTTGGCATGTGTCCCAATAAAAGGACACTAACTTCGGTAATGCGGTTGCTGCCTTGCGATATCGTTTTCACCGACTTTGGAAGATTTAGATACACAAACTGCAGAAAGTTGTAAAACTAAAGAAAAACTCAAACATGAACAAAAACCTGAGAGAGTTCCGTCAACCAACTGGAAGACTGGGTGCTCCAGAATCAACAGGCCTTGAGAAAAGCAAAAAGTTGCAGGATTCATTTATAGAAATTATTCCTAGACAACATAATTTACCGAAAGGCTTACGGCAAGCGAAAATGAGCTCTGTAGGCATCAAGATAGCTTACGATGAATGACAAGAAGGTGTTGCTAAACACACTAAGACAAACCTACAAGTGAAACCCACAATACCCTGCTTAGCTTGCCTTTGAAAAAGAATAGAAAAACGAACTAAAAATTGGAATCTTTTATGCGAAGGGTCCAAGTCTTAGGTCCCGAGTGATCTATCTGCCATTCCCATGAGCTCCAATAAGATGTGTACATGTCCCAAAAGTAATCTCAGTCTCAACCCTCCAGTCTAAGGAGGAGAAAGGTAAATGGATGAAACACATCCTGTATCTACCCATTAAGCTAGTACGTATGCATGGACATGGACACATTGGGCCAGATCTGTAAGAGGACTCCAACCAACAGTGACTTGTATTGACTGATCCACAGAATCGCATCCCATTGTTTTGTCACGGTTTTTGTTTGCCTTGCGACTATTCAACTCTATCCACTCCTTGCTGAAAGGAATTCCTGCAATTTATTGCCGTATTCCTTATTTCAGCCAAAGTGAATGCATTCACGCGTAAGCCATGAGGATGCAAATTAATGTCGCCTTTGTTGAAAAGTGCACACGCCACAAGGGATCCCCACTAATCCTGATTTATCTTCTGTTTTGATGGCCTATTATTCTGTCCATGGTCAACGACTCTAACTTTTTTTTAAATGGCATTCCATCTCGCCGACCGATATTGTTCTCCAACGCCAACACGAAAGAAAGAAAAGAAAAAAATTTAAATTTTCTGTCCTGCCTGGCCATGCATCGATCATCTTTTTTATTTCTGTCAATAAAACCAGCGGGACACATCGCGCTTCCAGTGTGAATTCCACAATTTTTTTTACGATCACCGATCTCCAGCGGATCGGTTCGAAAAATTGATATATGAGTTCTCAGAGCCATATGTGGTGCTGGTTTAATCCGAAAGGAAAGATCACTGCGCTGCACGATCACGCTGACCAAAATGGTCAGGCACTGCTGCTGCTGGGGGAATTAATTGATTTTTTCGGATTTGCATCGGAGAATGCGGGTCACCCGGGAACGCGCAGCGCCGGCCGTAAGAACTTAAACATTTTATTAGCCCGCCTAAAATGCGTGTGTGATAACAAGCGGAACGAAAAACTTCCTCCGCTGTGTAGTCGTATTCAATTAGTTTAAGAAAATTTGTTTCTCTTTTTTTTTTACCGAAAATAATTTATGAGATTAATATGTTTTGGTGGGCAGAGATACAAAAAAATGGTAAAAACTGCTTGACAAGGAAAACCGTCTGCGATGTCTGGGGCTGTGACGCACGACCTGTTTTCCCCAACGAACGCACAGTGGGCAAAAATTACGAGTATGTATGTAGGTAGGTATGCCGTCCAAGAACAACGACTCCTATTTCAGAAACATGAGCACTTGCAGTTCTAAGCTGTAATGATGACGACCACGATGCCAATGATGATAGGACGGACATGATGAACGGGACAAATGAACGCGAGGCGGCTTCACACGCGTACAGCATCCACGGTTTTGTTTTGCAAGGCTAATAAATCCAAATGAATGTCAACCTACGCGATTGCAACAAGTATCGAGGAGATAGGAAATCTCCACACGCTTGAGGTTAAAAGAATGCGTTCCTGTCGCCCATTTACGCTGTACACTGCTGTTGTTGTGTAATTCGATACGCGCGCGTATCTAAAGACACAGCAGAGCAACGCAAAACGACAGACAAACCAAAACCAGGCCATAAACTGTCTCAAGAGAAGGCAGCAGCAAATTAGTTAAGTGTAGGCAACCAGCATATACTGGAACAACATGCAACAAGGTACTCCTGGAGTTTGCTTTGTCAGCCTCCCCGCGCTCGGTATGGTGTGTGCCGGTTAAAGAGTGTGGGGTTCAAGTGACACTTAAGAAGAAAAAAAGAGAAGAAAACACAGAGTATTCCTTATCGAGGAAGTTATTTCAATTCGATGGAAGAAACGACAGGAAACCATTCTGGAAAAGATACACACAACCCAACAAGTATTGAATTTCTGGTCACAGAAACAACCAAAGGGGACTTACTCCTGGTGGTGCTGGTGCTGGTGGTGGTGGTGGTGTATCTTTTCTACAATTTCTTCTCCCTTTTTTCCCGAGTCAGAGTTCGAAGGTGGTTATTTGAGATGACACACACACACACACACACACACTACACAGGTATGTAGATACATAAGTTCCCGAAGAAGACCCTTTTTTCTGTTTTGAGGTGATTTATCTGCATGGTGCATTAGAAAACGTATTTTCTTTTCTCTAATTTTCTATGCCGTCAGAGGGAAGAACGCTAACAAACCAAGGTGCGACCCGTCAACCTAGACCGTTGAGACAGTGTAGGCTCTTAGAATACAAAAATTAAACCATGCATGTGTGTAGTATCTGATCATCTGCGTGCCTATGTGTAAGTACTAATTGCTCTGACAGTAATGATTTGTGACTGATGCCGAGGTGATGGAGGTGTTGCTTGAATTTTAGATACATTTAATAAAATGTAGCACGTTGTTGGGGTTTTTTTGTAGTTTTTTCTTGGAAAAACTATCCGGATACGTGGGCTGGGTGGACAATTTATAATGCAGGAGTGACTAAAATAGAATGAATGGGTTGGATGCATTGGAGAATCTTAATGATGACTTAATTATTTGTTATCATTTCGTGTGCAATGGGGGGAAAGGTCTGGCACGTAACCAGCACGTCAATCAGCGGTTAAGTGGTTCGCTCTAGTATAACGCATTGAATTTATAACTCTTTTTTATTAGAATCACCAAAGTGCGGGTGCTTTAAGCACGTTTTATAGGTAGGACTACGTGTATTCTAGATGGACTGTGACATAAATTTCTATCTATGGGTATGCACCGTATTTTTCAAACGCACACACGTTTAAACACCTAGTGTCCCACTTTATGTACCCAGAACAGCAGATGTCAATGTTGAACGCAATCCTGAATCTATCTCTCGGTAGAATATCGAAATTCACTTGATCCTAACTAGCCTAAGGGGAATAGTGATCCAACTGTTGGATGCACATGTACTACCTACCTACCTACCTAGCTAAAGGAGAGTATGTTACCCCTTTCGACTTGCTGACTCAGCCGTCCGTAGTAAATCAATAAATCAAAACGTTTGAGATACCTACGACTATATTTTAAATCATCAGTTATCTGTTGATTTCAATGAAGATCTGCACTAAGATAGTCTAAAAGAAATCGATGAGTCGAAGTTCCCTAAGATATCTGAACATCACCATCGATTATTTTATACGATTTGTCATATCCATGACATGACTCTTTGTTGATCTTAACTCATATGACAGGCAGATCGATATGATTCGATCTTTCATTTTTGACATCTACATGAGGAATAGACTGTAGGGTATGTCAGCAAAGAAGTCAAACTCCCCACAGCTATTCGAGAAAAATACCTCCTACAGAGGCATTACTTCATTGTAAGAGAAACACTTTCCTATCTCCTTGCTGAATTGTATGACATTCTCGGTACACTAGACTTCGATACACCATACGAAATAATATATCCGGAGAGCAAGGATTGACAGAAGAAAACAAAAGTTGTAGTACATACGGTTGGTTTCAAAACCGATGGAAAAACGGGCTCAGGTATATTACTCTAGAGACCTGAAAGGGTCATCAATAGTGCTGAGTTAGTACGGTCAAACTTAGGAGGGCATAGAGTATCTAAGGTTCTGTGGACTATGTTAGATAGTAAGAAATCTGGCGAAATTTTAAAACTTAGCAGAAGGGATCCTCTCTGGACATTGCCTTCAGAGGAGGCACGTCATGAGACTAGGATTATCAAATGCGGACACAATCAGACACTGCCCGTCTCGGAGAGCATCACATATCTAATGTGTAAATCCCAAGGTATAGCTCGGTGTAAACTTGAAGTATTTCTTTGACAATTTAGAGGAGGTTGGGTCTGCGGACCAAAATCAGTGAAATAGTTAAGTTTTGCAAAGATACCGAGTCCGATATATTGAGTTTAGTTTTGTCACCGAAATGGTTACTTACTATCTTACTAAGCCTTTTCTACTTATATACGCCATCCTCAAAATTTTCAGATTTACAGAGGTCGACTATATCAAATTTTTCTAAAAGATACATACGAATAGGTAGTTAGTACGTGCTTTAACCTGACAATGGTTTCACAGCAGACCACTTAACAATGGCAACCTCACAGGAGACTGAGAAGACTATGTATGTATCTCAAAAAATATGTCTAAGCTAAGATGTGGTTAAGGCTTTGTGCTAATCATCATGAAGAATACAACCCAAGAAGAGCACCTATAAAAGGCCGTGGCAATTGCAGGTTCCACTCAAACATTTGTCCCTCGAATTTCAAATGACTGAGGAACTTGCAAAGGGTTTAAGGTGGTCCCGTCTCCAATTAGGAGGAGAATCAGAAACTGAAATCTTGAAAAACTGAGTGACAGTCGATAGACTGACCTTCAAACCGAAGTACCTACTTAAATGTACTTTTCAGTCCTGCAATACCAGAGCCAAATCTCAAGGACTTTGAATGAATATCAGTAGGAATATGCCAAAAGGAATATAAGCTGTGAAGTAAACACGGAAACCATTGCATCTTATTGTAAATCCGTCCTGCGTTGGGCGCCATTTTCACTTTTATACCAAAAAATTGCATAAAAGTGACCCTATTCCGGATTTAAAAATGCCATCGTCTAATCCAGATTAAATCAAAAGATACATCTCTTCTTGTTAGATGTGAAACACTAGTCATATATTTGAAATCCCTAATCTCTTCGAAACCAAATTACTCCCTGAATAGCTCTTAAACTCAAACTCTCCGAAATCTGCATAACAAAGATTCTACTCATAGATACGTCAGTCGACCCATGTGCATTCTATCTAACTTTAATCATCTCTGCATAATCCCACGGAAGGTCCTTTTTCCCTCCAAAAACATAATGTGTTACGACAAATAAAACATCAATCGAAACAATTAAGACCGCTCGTGTAGGCCGCACTTGCTTGCATTTTGCCTTGAGGTTATCGTGTGCTCACCAAACACGAAAAATTTATGTAAAGTCAACGCCTTAGTGACTTAGCTAAAGCTGTCCCTTGGGTGAAATAACCCAACACGGACGTGTGCGCCCTAACACACCCCGTTAACTCTGCCAACCATACGCACTGTGAAAACAGAGATTTCAAACCACCATCATGCCATTCGTCAAGGATATGACGTGCGTCGAGGATACTTTAATGATGAAGTGGAAATTCTATCGCCAGGATGTGCATTTACGTAAAAAAAAAAAACAAAATAGAACATCCACCCCATGTTCGAGCTATTAGTCATCTCTACTAAACCGACACAACCCAATGTGTAACAAACTATAGATAACATGGTAAGGGGAGTCAAACAAATGACAATCCGTGCCGGTTTCTTCCCCTCGCCAAGGATGCACTTTCTATTTTTAACCACTTAAGCTCTGGTCGCATCTGCCACCACCATCACTCTCCATTCTCGCGACAAGAAATCACGTCACATCCAGTGAAAGTGAGATGTCATCACAGTGCAACGATTAATGTTTCCCTCGAGATGTGGGGCCGTTCTAGTCACTACATTAGCGGTATGGGGGAACACGATGCGTGTAAGTTACACACGCGACCAGTCAATCGAAACAGACAGGAGACGCCTAATCTCCTAAATTACTTTATGGTTGGCGCACCTAATTTTAAACCCATTGATGGAGTGTATGTTCTGATTTTCGTTTCTGGGAATTTATGTGAACATGCAGGGTACACCAGCCCTCCTTGCATGTCATTCAGTTAACAAGGCCTACTCAGGATGTGTAAACCTCAATTCGAATGGTGTAACAATGACACAACCTACAAGGTTGTCTAATAAACTTACCATGTATAGCTAAAGTCCGCTGGCATAGACTGCAGATTAATATCACCACAATTGTAAGACATCCTCTTGTCGGTTCCAGCAGCATGTTGAGATCAGATGCCGCTACTCAAGTGTGGTGTTATTGCCAGCACGATTACACACAATTACAATTGTGCCCTGTTGTTCGATATCTGTTAGATTAATCCAAATAAGTTTAGGGTATCCGTTCATAGATAGATAATGTTGCCTTCACTGGTTCACAGAGATTACTATTTTATTTTTTTTTATTTTTCAAAAACAAAATCATACACAAAATTGCACAAAAAAACTTCTCTTTTTTCAAGTATTTAACACTTCCATAACACTCTGATTTTCATATCGAAAAAAATACAGTGGAAGTATCTTCTATCGAAAAAAAACAAACAAAAAACCAATCGAAACTACGAGTAGTTTATTCAAAATGAAATTTCCATTGCGTATCTCGAAACACGCACGAAACGAACTCTATCCCTCAGCACGCAGAGAGCACAGCAAAACAAACAAAACAAAAAAATTCAAAAATTCGTAAACGAGAATGCCGCAGATACATCCGTTTTCAGATACAACCGAACCGACCGGCAAAAGAAATTCAACTGAAATACTAGAATGCAGCAAGTATCTGGACTGTGCTGCGCGATACCAAGAGTATCTGGATTGTTTTGTATTTCATTTATCGGTTTGTTCCTTACCACTGCATGCGGAACAATGGAATTCGAGGGCAAAAACAAAACCCGACACGAAGTGGAACTGTCATGGATTGAAACATTTCACACGGAACCGTTTCATTACCAACTGACGTTATTTCCATGCGCGAAATGCAATGAAATCGAAATACAACCCCATTCATGGAACGGTTGTGGAATAAATCTTTTCACATCACTGTGCAGGCTGTTCTCCTGGCCTTTCACATGCCAATTGTGGGGGCTGGAGTTACTCAAGGTCTCGTTTTAAAGACATTCATCTCTTTAGGATTCAACCAATATTGGCGTGTCGGTCTTTTTATAGGAATATTGCATTTTGATGATCCCAAAACTGCCGAGTGTTTGCACTGCTTAATTAAAATTTTTTTCTTTTTTGTTAGTTTGCTCCTTCACTGACCTAGACTGTGGGCTGAAAAATCGGATGCAATGGAAATCCACTTAGTTATGAGGGATGTCGGCAAAGTTTTTCAATTTGAATTCGAATTCGGCACAATGACTGGTTTTGAATGTGGAGAACCCAAGACTGGTTTCCTATTCGTAGGTATTATTCATCTCATTTTAATGTCAGTGTGGGGGAGAGAAAAAAAAACCAGAACTAGGACGGCCTTTGTCGATCTTCAGACTGAATGTGATGTTTTATGTTAATGGGTTCGTTATTCGGAATTTTCGTTTTGCCTTAATGTGGCTTGTGCCGCTGACGATATGCGGATGAGGGTTACTTTCAATAGGAATCGTTATTATTTTTTTTTTTTGCAATTTGAATACAAGCCATAATTATAGATACAGCTGCACGGGACCTCTACAATTTGGATGTGAACGTTCTTAGATACTCTATTGATACGGGGAGCTTCCATTAGCCTAATAATACACTTTTGAGATGTGATATAGAATAGAGGTGAAATGTAAGGTAACTTTGGTGAAAAATGCACAACGAATGGTGGCTAATGAGGCACGTATGAGTAGAACTGACATTAGACACCAATGGTACTTCAAGTACGAGTAGTGAATATGCATTTATTTATGAATTCATCTTAAACTGGATGTTGTAGAACTATTCATACAAAATGAAACAAAAAATAGGTTTCTCCCATACAGGACATTCGAAGAAAGGATCTACTCACTTACAATTTGGGTTTGGTTTGGTTGAAGTAGCTGCCAGTAAGTGACACCAAAACACATAGCCCAATAGAAGGTCCGTTGTGACACCGCGTAGATCGAAGGTAAAAGTTCCTCTCTATCTTTTCGAGATCTATACTGTACTGTACTATCTATGGCTATCGGAAAATCCTGGATTTCGTGAAGAACGAGGTTGAATATGCCCATGGATGGAATACAAAGAATGCTTGTTACCGAAGGGTATCAAGTAATGCATATCGAGGATGAAACACTTGGGAAAAAGAAGATTGGGTCCATGACGGATGGCAGAGCGGAGGCAGACATCTTTTCAGAACAACTAGAACTACCGTGATTAAGTAGTCCTGGGAAATATACCTCAGTCTGTCAAGCTGAGGCATGAAAGAAGGACAGATTTCGCATTAAAATTTGTTCCAATTTGTTATTTGAGAAACTTTTTCAGGACAGCTATACTCTCAAATGTTTGGGAAATGCTCGCGAGAGGTTGGGCCGAATTTTGGCTGGGATTCGAACCTTCAACCTCTTGCTCTGTATAAAGCACTAACCATTGAGCCACGGCGTCCACACATTACACGCATTAAATCAATGAGAGCTCATCTTGAAAAGAGCTGACACTGTTCTGGATGAGAGGTCACTTAGCGACTCCAAGCAATGAAAAGCTCCTACCTCGGAGTTCTCTGGTTCGGAACTGCAATTGGCAGAGGAATGGTAGAGCACTACAGCCCGATACTGCTGGTGAAACCGTGTACACTATAGCACTCACTCAAATGGCCGCCTTGGTATCGCTGGCAGTGCTTCTAGCAGTCGGTCCAAATTTTGATGACTATGTGCAATATGTGCGGCATTATTCCGGCAATAGCGTCTCGATTGTTGGCCTCAAGCTCGTCCAAAGTGGTTGCCTAGACTATGGACTTGACGTAGTCGAGTGGTGTCACGTCGCATGGTGGCGGCGACCAATTGATGAACGCTCGCCGAGAGATGACCAATCTCCAAATTTCTTGTTCACAACTTTGAGCGTTGCGTCGCATGTAGCGCCTTCTTGTTGGAACCACAGCTCGGATATATCCATGTTGTCGAGCTCTGGCCACAGAAAGTCGGACCATTGACAGTGACGGTGTCTTCTTCCTCATTTCGAAAAAAAAGGTCCGATGATGCCGCCATGCCATAAACCGCACCAAATAGTCAATATTTGTAGATCCATTGATGCTTGGTTAAACACTTGTGGATTGTGTTAGCTCCAATAATGGCAACTCTACGTGTTGACATACCCGCTGAGGCAAAAATGGACCTCGTCCGAGAAGATGATTTTTTGGTCAAAATTCGGATCTTCGGCCAACACTTGCGGCATCCAATCCTGGATGCCCTGCTTTAGTTCCTGCGTCAGCATAATCTTATATGGATCTTGACTTTATGCCGAAGCCCAATTCTGCTGATCGACATTTCTAGGTCTTCTTCAATACTGGCCAGTACGGCAGCTATCTTTTCATCATTTCGTAGCAATCTCTGTCTGGTTTGTGGCTTTAGGCCCCAAAGAGTGTACTCATGCTCAAACTTTTCCACGGTGCGACGAATTGCCTGCACACTGCAGCCATGATGACGATCGACCTAACGACGAAACTCATGTTGCGTATTTACAACTGAGTCCGAATTTTGATAAATTTTTTTAATAATTTCCGCATATTCGGCAAACTTGAAACGATGCACGGTAAAATGGCAGACTTTGCCAAATATTTTGACAGATAATTATCATTGGTGACTTCAACAGCTGTTGAATCGTAATAAAGAAAAAAAGTATCATTGCTATCTGGTCACTCTTTATGGCATTTGAGTGGCTATTGGGACAAATATTTCATACCTAAGCTACCCAACTTCTCAATGATGATTCACACTGTTTGGCAGTTTTAAGAAAATAAAGAAGTTGCACCAGAAGTCGTATCTGTCTACCATTGACTGTAAAAATTAAATTTTCAAAATTAACTAGTTTCTCTCCAAATAGAATGCCTCACGTAGACAAAAAAAAAATATAGGAATGGCTATAAATTTAACGGAACACTTAAAACGTCCTTCGCCGAAAGGAAGTCGATTCTTCTCCTTAACAATGTGCTGAGAGAATTTCTTTCTCCCTCCTTATAGCTACATATATGTATGTATGTATGTTTATGTATAGAAAAAAGGTATCCCTCAACTGAAAGACAAAAAAAATGTTACACGAAGCAAATATTTTATCGACAGGTGAGCTGGTGCGAAGGTGTCGATAAGAAATCGACGCAGGTAGCCCAATCCAACAGTAACATGACTACGAAGCATACGTTGTCCAGTTCGTTGGAAATTGACGCCTCCTGCTGGAAACAATATGACCAAAAATTTACATCCACGTACAATGCAACACGTATCCTTTGTACGGAGTAGACCCAAACTGTTTGAATTGAATATTAAGAATGCACCTAACCAAACCTAATCATGGTGGTGTGCACAGGTATATCCTGTATTTGTGTATAGTTTTGCCGCAATCGAAGGTAAATATTTAGTTGTGAGCAGTCTTACGCAAAAGACTGGGGAAGCTGTGATGGATGACACGGCTTGGATGCAAATTCCGAGAAAATTCACAGAACAGGATTGCACCTTGAACGTTTGTTTGTTTGTTTGTTTGTGCTACGTAAAAGGTTAAAGGATTTTGCTGTCGAACAGATGTGTAGGTATATTCCTTTTCCTGTCAGAAATCCTGGGTGTTGACTGGACTCAGCTCCTTGGTGATTTTGGACATGGAGGCTTCTTCAGTTTCAGTAGTTGGACTTGTCACGTCGCACGCGATACTATACGTCTCTCATCTCCATGTGATACAGGGACTCTGATCACTTCTCCAGATATCGTAGTAGCCTTTGCAGCACACTAATAGCCTCATATGGTGGATTACTGGCAGAGATCTGCTGAATGTCCTGCGAAAGATAGTCCCTTCACTATCATCGTCAGAGATATCTTACTCAATCGATGGCTAATCTGGTCATTTTTGTGTCGTTATGGGATCTGAAAACTGCAACATTCCAGTTGGAGAGTAGTTGTCATCTGATGTCCAAGAGACCACTTCTGCTGGTGGCAAACTATTGGACTGGAAGTTGCTTGCCTGTCGGAACAAGGTGTTTGCCTTACATAAGGCGATTGATACTACAGAAGTTTACAAACCTTTCCCATTGTTGCCATTCCGATTGACTAGTCTGTGTTCATCGACAGAAAGTCTGGTACCTTGAAGACTTCCTCTAGTACTGACGAATGCACCTTCTCGTGTAGGTCACGTATTGCACTCTGGGCCAGGATCCTGCCATCTATTACCATAAATCTGGTATCAGCTCGTATTGACAGCAATGCGACGCAATATTCTCTCCAGCTGGGGCAGATGGTTGTAACGCTTTAGGGACACATTCCTTTCACACGCATTCATCGCATCAGCATGTGACTTCCTCGACAATCTTTAACCTGATCGAGGTCTGTTTAGTGTTTCACCGACCATCTATCTTAAACTTTCTAAAGACTAGAGCTCGGTGTGATACTTTCACTCACAGTGTGTCCGTCCAAGTTTGCTAGAAAGGGAATAGAAGTCCCATGTAACATATTAAATCCCCAATCCATTGGCATTAGCAGGAGAACCGTGTCGCATTTGAATTAACAGCATGCAAGGACTGTAACCAAGCAGGTATGCATAAGAACAAAAGCAACTACCACAATCGACTATCCTCGTTAGCCATCATCCGTACTGGCCACAACCATCTCCGCCGTAGCCAAGAATTTTTCGCAAATCACTCCACGGTGACATTAACTGCAAATTGCTTTTCCATTTCATAAACGACCGCTCAATAAGCCCTAAAATGCCTGACAATAAACCAACAACATTGCACAATCAGGTGTCCAGGAAATTTTAGTAATAAAACGGTTAAAAGGAGTTACCGCCGCCGCCGCCGACCGCCTGACAAATGAGTGGGCATTGAGTGGGACCATAAAACCGACCGAGCCAAGGTCCGTAAACGCCGTTCAATAAAATGATAATAAGAAATAAATTTAATTCGACTTAATCGAACTGATATTCCCAGGCTTACGCTGTGGTGCTCCAAGGAGCCATTCGAACTTGTAGGCGTCTATTGTCGGCGGCTAAGTCATACGAATTTCCCACCTACACTCTGAGAAATCTTTCGTGGAATTTCGATCTTCTTATCGCACTCCGACGACGATGTCGGGACATGGTTTGCCCATGAAAGGAAATGAGTAGCAGTTGGCCGAAATGGAAATTACATCCATTTGTCCGCCTATTTCACGGCATCCTTTGCCACCACCACCACCACCACCACCACAAGGACTATTAAATCAATTACAGCTGCTTGTGATTGCGTGCAGCCTTCAATAGGCATTTCGTTCCGGATACTAGTAACTGCAGGATATGCCATTTGCATCCAAGAACAGAAAAAAAAAAAGGATTCCAAGGGCGATAATTGGAATTTTAACGCCTTCCACTCTCTGTGACTGTGTCTATGCCCGTGCAACCTTCTGCGCATTTGAAATCGGATCCAACTGCGCGGCCGAGGGCATTTAATTAGAAAATTTAAACGAGAACACTGAGCTACTCTTTACGACCGGACGGATTCTGAGAATGTGATGAGTGGACTTTGTCGGATTGTTTACCTTGGAATCGGCGCACAGTTTATGGCTATTCGAGGAGCTGTAGAAATTATTGCCAATATGGTAATAAAATTATTATATACGCGTGGTTTATGACCTACCAAAAGTCAGTCCCCCTTCCAGCCTCCACCCTGAACCGGCTTGAGTGGTTGAAATTAATAAAAGGTAACCGCATTGAGCGGAGTCTGATTTTATAGATTTTTAATTCGATGTCATTGGGTGCTCCGCACAAATTGGATTCTCGGCGAATTTTAATGGAAAACCCGTAAATTATGGTAAAAATCGAGGGCGCAGTTAAAATTATCAGGAAAAGTGTTACACGATGCCTTGTATGAAATTGAAGCTCGGCTAATGGTAGGGACGTCGAGTAAACTGATACACCTAGGCAGGGCTGGTGGGAATTTAGGTCAGAGTCCAACTTGGTTTTTAATTACCAACCAATCCACAGATGATTTTGTTTATCGCTTTATGTTTGTTCAAAATATACTTTGGAAGAAGATACGCTTGAAAGTGTTCTAAAAATGTCGAGGTTCCAATTACGATTACAAGAGTTGAGAGTGTGCCTGAAACCCCAGGCATGTCCAATTCCTAACTTTGCATAGCTTTGTGTTTAGTACGTTGGACTATGGACCAAAGGGTTCCAGGTTCAAATTTCGAAAATTTTCTTTCATAGTCCCACCTGCGAGCGTCCGACAAACATCCGAGAGTACAACTATCATGGATAAACTTCTCAAATAACAAAATGCTCTTTGGAAGCGGTATCAAAGAGTGGGCGCCGCGACTCAATGGTTAGTGCGTTGGACTATGGAGCAAGGGGTTCGAGAGGGGTCCCCAGTCGGGGAGCACCTAAAAAGTTTTTCACCGCCCCACTTTTGACAAACATCCGAGAGTACAACTGTCCTGAGAAAGCTTCTCAAATAACAAATTGCCCTTCGGACACGGCATTAAACAGTAGGCCCCTTACATTCATGTAAAGAATATAACACGCACAACACGATTGGTTGGGAGAAGGTAGGCCTTGGGTCCAATAGACCTGTCGGGTTAAATATTTATTTTTCTTAATGTTATCAGGGCCAAAACGCTTATAAGACCCACTTGGAACAAGGATTCAAGCCAGTAGAGCACGTACAATGCCCTTCTCTTGATGGGCGACCCTATATTTAAACCCTACAGGCAAACAAAGTTAAAACCAAACATAAGGGTTGACGGGTCTTTGATCGGCAACAGATATGAGCTCCTCAAACAGTTCTAAGCCATTATTTGATTAATGCTAGAGTTTTCAAGTGATATCTTAACAAGAATCCCAATGAGATCTACTTGCTTCGTGGGTGCTATAGGGCAGTCAAATGGTCCCTTTAAAACCACCCACATAGGTCTCCCAGGTCTTCGAATTGGTATTCACCGAGGCCCGTTTTCCTACATACGCCTGCATAGGCTTGAGCATTCGGAAAGAAAGTGAAATGTGTACTCTTCTGCATCCATGTCGCCAAAGTCTCGGCAGATATCATCAGTTTCTAAGTCATTGGACTACGGTGGCCGTAAAGAGTGTTATGTTGGTTCTGTTGAGGGCCGGGATCTGTTTAATTTTAGGGTTATCATATTTTTACAGAGTTTGTGTTTTTTTTGTCAAAACTCTTGTTTTATTTCTTTCTTGAGCTGTTCGTCCCATATAATGGGCTCAAGGAAGTATGGTCTCCAATCAGATAGATCCTTATTCAAATTTTGTTCCTTTACTACTCGACGCAGTATAAGACCAAGTCTGTCGTGTGTCAATAAAAAACCCAGCTTAAGCAGATTACTACCATAAAGATCGAAAAGCCTGCACTGTGGATGGCACCAGTAGTACATACCAGGACCTCAATCAAATTAAAAAAGGTCAAGTAGGTCTGTTTGTTTTAAAAAACCGGGTCACAGTCCCGTCTGGACTAGAGAATAGTCTGTTTTTTTTGCCATTTTTGTATCAACTGGACATGTAGTTCAAAAACAGACGAAAATCGATTCTCAGTCGGACGGACTATCCCCAGATCGACCGTAAGCTGACTATGAATCTCTGAAAGTATCTAACTTCTGGATTTGCTCGGTCAAAATGTTTTTTTTTTTTTCAAAACCGTGAAAAACTGATAACATTTCCGAACTCTGTCTGATGCACCCTCCCCGGAAACTGCCTTGTTATTGCAGATGTAGGTATTTTAAAATATATCTGCACCCCCTTCTGCCCCTGAAAAATATTACATACCACCACCACCACAGTAATTTATGGAATTTTAAGCGAAAGTAAATATTTGCTTATTTACTGTAAATCACCGCCATTATTAATAAATTCAATTTTTCTCCACAAATTAAGCCAGCCAGTCAGACAGCTTCCTCCGGCCGGCCGCGAACGGATACATAGATGCAATACCATCGAAAGTTTATTTTCCTCATAAAATTCAAATTTACTTCCACACTACCTGATTAAATTTTAATTTATTATTTTTGGTCTAAAATTTCCGGTAAATTTATCATAATTGGTGAAACAAAAAAAAATAAATAAATAAAACTGTAAATAGAGTTGTTTGACTTAAAAAATCAAACTTTGACGAGTAGTTCGGGGCACGTGGGCAGAACAATCCGATGACGCGGACTTCCATCTCGAGAAATGGGCGAGATCTGGTGAGCTATCCACCAACAAAGCGCGTGGCATCCACATAATGCCAGACTGACTAATGAGAATCACTTGGGCCAGTGTAGTCCAATTGACAGCCTGGCGAAAGAAGGAAAGAATCATCGAAATATCCACCTATCATCTGCAAGTATCTATGAGATACTGTTTTTTATTATTTTTATGTTTAAATTCGGTTTCCATTCGAGGCATGTGGGTGGATTTAGAGCTATCAGGCGGTTCCTCTTTTTTATTGTTGCTTTCTCACCAATAATTGAATCGAACGACTGTGATACGAGAATTGGTGAGTTTTATTGCTCGCTCTCGTCGTTGTGTGTTCGCCTTTGTTTGTTCGATTTAAGTAAATCCTTGATTTCTTCATTCAAATTCATTCATTTCACCTCAAATGCGTTGGGAAATAATAAAAAAACTAATAACAGATGTAAATATTTGATATCGTCGGTCGTCGGCACAGATAGAGTGTCTTTTTTTTTTAAAGAAAAAAAAGTTGTTTGTTTGTATTTTTTTTTGTATAGATGGAAAAATATGACGTAAAATACGAGTAATCCAAACATTGAGAGCAAATGAACTGAAATGGCTAAGCATAGTGGGTTTGCGTTGCGTCTAAGCGCCTCCAATGCATGGGTTTACTGCACACACAGGCACTTTTTGTGAGCAAATGCGGCGAACTGTTTGCCTAAGCGCTTACGTGGATACGAGTATTTATGATTTATTTCTATTTGTTTATTTATTCTCTTTTCAAATTGGTTTTTTTTTTTTTTAATTTTTCCTTTCACAACGTGGATTCAGCAAAATGCATTTATTTGCCGCAAGTGCAAGTGAAGGGATGCGAAAGGGGCACACTTATGAGGTTTATTTGAACGCTATTCGGTAGTAATTACTTTTGAAATATTTCCTGAATCAGTAATGAGAAAAAAATTTAAAAAAAAAAGCATATTTTTGGTTTATTGCATATAGTACCTTACGTAGTACCTTGTTTGGAGACCCTTGAGACGCCTGAGACGAGCTAGTGCTGTCCACTCTCACAGAAAAATTTAAATATTTATGAGAACATTACAATCTCAGGTAAAATAGTAATATTTTCTAAAAAAAAGGGGACAAATATAGGGTCATCCAACAAGAGGTGTACTTAGTTACTTATAGCCTGTATCCCCTTGCGGGTCCTAGGGCCTCGACAATGCCTACGCGCCATTGTGTGCGATTTTTGGAAATATGCCTCAGTTCTCCTCAACTCTTTCCCAGTTGCCGTGTTTAGTTTTTAACTGTTCTGCGCCACGTACCTACTCCTAGGACCGCCACGTATCCTGCTATCCTGAGTAAGCGATTCCATTGCATCGCGTGGTTAGCTATGGACCTGTCACCCTTTCGGAGAGTCTGCTCAATCCAGCCAGTCGTATGGTTGTGCCTTTAGGTTCATGGCCCGTTCTCTGATAAATTTGTTTGTTTGAGATACGGCTTGGCCAGAAAATTCTAAAGATACATACATATATCATAGGCACCTATTGACGAACGTTTGCAGCTTCCTCGTGAAAGTGGCGGTCACCCTCCAGGTACCACATCCATATAGCAGCACGGTTTCGGTTACTATTAGTGAAAACTTCTAATCATCTTAGGGTTAGCATTATACCTATAAGGTGCCTCTTAATCATTGTTCTTCAAAACAACGCCTCTAACCTGTGGATGATGCATGTCAAGATGTAAGGAAAGATCAATACGGGTAGATACTGGCATGACCCAAGAGCGTCAGTTCTACTCGCTACGTGTAGGGCTATCTTAGTCCGAGTAAAGGTCTTACATATCTTTCACAAACGGATTGCATACATTCTAGAGCAATATTTAAGAGATTTGCGGACATCGTCAATATTTTAATTGTAGAACAGTTGTCAATACACTTGTCGATACCTTTACCATGACTATGATTCGAATACTCCTTACTCTATAGAAAGAACTAAGCATACTGCAAAATGGGGCCCTAGATTCCTACTTCTTCTCTATGTCTGTGGGACTACATAATCCCATTCCATTTAATTTAAACAGACTTACATACACATGAATTTATTGGCATATACCTACATATAATCGATTCCACCAAAGAAAATCAGTAAAACCTAATTAATAAGTTCACCCCGCACTGATTGATTCCCTCCTATAGTCGTGCAAACTATCTCAAGTGTCTGTAAACACACTTTAAAATAATTGCACTCACGTCAGAAGCGCCACTCACATCGATTTTCCAATTCACAGTTCCAATGAATTTCAAAAAGGCACAGTACCCGAGTACACACTTCTTACTTTCGAATGCATTCCTCCATGTGCCAGCGATTGTGCACGATATCCTATTTATTCAACTTCTTCACTCGATGAGATATAGTACCTACGTGTGTACATGTATGGCTGTATGTAGGTACTATCCAACCACATGAAGCTTGTGTGCATAGTAAGGACACCATTCAGTTGTACTTAAACTTTATGGAAAGGAAGCTCATACCACTGTACCTACATAGATTCATCCAATCTTTCCAGTACATCTTCACAAATTGATGCAATCATTTTGAATGCACAACCATCCTTTTCCTGGATATTTCTCAGTAAAAAAGGGGGAAAAAAAACTAAATAAATAAAATAAGGATTTTTCATAACCTCAAACGTGTGTGTGTTTGCAGAAAAACATTCAGGATGTGGGAATAGATACAGACAGACCGCAGATTGCTAGATAGTAAAAAGATGACCAAAGAGAGTTCATTTACCAGACTTTGAAGGACAAGGACATTATATATGTATCTACGAGTATTTCTAGATACAATTTACATGTCACAGTGAGTCAGTGTCGAAAATTCGAAAACAAAACATTCATCTAACCATAACATTGGTAAAATAAGTCCAAGATAACGACGTACCGGAGAGTTTTTACAGGAATGGTAGCTATGAACAGGCATCCAGCAGAGTAGTACGACGAAATTCTTAGAATGCTTCCGGCTTCCATCCGAGTTAATGCAAAGATGCATCTGTGTCTTGATAATTGAAAATGTATTTCGTGCAGGAAAACAGGTAAAACTGCAAGACAATGAACCTGTTATCTATTCCGGCTGTTAAGCAGTGGGACATCTCAACCCAAAAGAGGGACGAATGTAGCGCAACGAATTTTGGTCGAAAGGAAGAATATTGTTCAGTGGCCAGCGCATCTAACTACTGAAAGTATAGTTTATGATTCGAGTTTTAGGGAAACCAGCAGCCTACGTCTTGTATTTCACCTCTGGAGACATGTTAGGGGCTTTCAATTAGGACCCGCACCTTTCTAGAGTTAGCTGCGTCTTGTCTCCGACTCTCTATCTTATTTCCATAAATGATCTCTTATTCGCTACTTCTAATCCAATACATGGCTTCGCTTACAAAAGTACCGTGAGCTTGTCATATTCATTCCTGGACTCACATCCCTGCTTTTCAGCCGTAGTACTGAAAAGGCATCGTTTGTGAAGCTCAGTAAATTCCAAATTTGACAGAGTAGGAGGAACAAACAACAGAGCGATAGAACTACATATAAGGAGACAGCAGAAGCTTACTGACTTTGACTATTGACTTACCTTGTGTTATTGCTTTTTTTTACAAAGAGTACTCCAGCGAAATAGCCAGTTGAACCCTCAAACCCATCTTCGGATGTACCGTCAAGCAAAGGGATTCTTTCCTAAACCGGGAAACTAAGCTATCTACTATCTACTAAGCTACTAAGCTATCAGAGTAGCAATAAACCTGTAAGCTCGCTTAAGAAGATTTGAGTCAACATACTCAGTTCATAATATGCCCATGGCGGCAAGACAAACAAAAAAGTTCAAGCATGCAAGTTAGGGTGCAAGTTAGGCCCCAAATTTGTCGATTCTGCATCAATTTTAGGAGCAGAACAACACTGAGACCATTTTGAATAGAATTTTCCAAATGGCCTGGACCTACGTACATCCCTACCACATCGCTTTCACTGAAGAACTCAAGTCGAACCGCCATGAGTTGTGACGGAACTTCAGTGATTGGGCGCTAAACATGACGATCTCAATTTTCTTCGCAAATCTTTCTCAACGATGAGGCACATTTCTGGCTAAATACCGTCCATTAAACCCAAAATTGTCACATTCGGTCACCACAGCAACTCGAAGCCATGTACGAAATCCCCTAAAACTTAAAAAAAATTGACTAATTCGCGCGGGATGGGCCTTGGGCCGTACTTTTTCTTCCGAGATGCTGCCAACACAGTCAATTCAGACCTTTATAGGACCTTCTTGACCATTTTTTAGATAAATTCGAAGAAGATGACTTCGACTTGAATTCGAGTTTCGATGACATCGTTAGAACCTGCGAATTGACCACCTCATTCGTGTATTTTTAAGACCCCGGATCGTGTTTTGAGGCTATATCCAGTCCATAGTTTGCGCTAATAAGCCGAAATTCCCCGCATATCTCTCGTGAATTATGCCTGAAAAATTGGAATCAGCACACATGAGCGTGTAAGCACTTCAGTAGAACATTTTAGAATAATTTTGTATTCCAAAACTAATGGCATGAATAGTGCTTTAAGTTGTCATACATTCTCTTTCGATGTCTGAAACACAAGCTGATTTATTCAAAAATCAAAATGCGATGCTCTTATTGAAAAACCATTCAAAAGTTTGTTGCAACGCGTCAGATACTATGACGGACTATCTACGACTGTCTCTACTCATACATACATATGTGTATCAGCTGAAAATATAAGAAAAGTTTTGAAAATTTTTTTGAATGGTTTGTAAACAGATGAACGATCCACTGCGCAGTTCTAATGTTTCTAATGTTCCTTGCAATCCACAAGGCACTCTCTCCCCGAATTAGAAATCTTTCACCTCCTCTCTCTCTCTCTGATTCGGGACAGATTTGCAATAGATTCTTGTCAAAATCTCAATAAAATTCCAGAATCCAGGCTAACAAAACCTCTGAGAAAATTACAAACCGGCAGGAGTCCTCAAATTGTTAAGATACGAGTACATGGATCCTAGTTCGCATTGTTATTTTCGGAAACATTGAAAATAATAGCAAATTGAAATTGCTTTATCCTTCGTCCAGATGTTACCAATTCTTTTGATCCAGTCTATGGGTGTTGGTGTGTTGTTCGTGTTCGTGTTCGTGTAGAGGAATCTCTTTTCACTTTTGACACTTTTTTTCCTTTAATTTTTTTTTCATTGAAACATCGTCGGTAGGTATACAATTACTGAAAAGGATCCTTTCAAAGATAATAAAATACGTGTTTGGGTAATTTCGACACGCTAAGCTGAATCGAATGTCAAAAGTACCTCGGCAGATAGAAAGGAAAACAAAAAAGTATCTTTTAAATCAATGATCAAAGGTCATAGTCGTCGCACCTCTGTGCCGTGGATGTGTGTTCATGGGATGTGCATGGGATGTGCTCGAAAGCGTTGCGATTGAACTCGAACAGAGATTATCCACGAGAATTTGAGTGGCTTCTGCAGAATCTTATTTCAGGGATTCTACACACACAAAGGGAGAACAAAAAAAAAACACTCCACCGGATTTACTGATGTTGAACAATAACTCATATCCTTGGCCATAAATACAAAATTTTATGCACACATTCGCATTGTTCTGTTCCCAGAAATACATAGAATTTCTTTGGTTTCTGTCTGTTTTTCTTCCTTTCTTTTTTTTTTGTCGTTTCTTGTGCGGTTTGTCCGTAACAAAATCAAACATTAATTATTAATTAGGACGGAAGGGAACCTACTGGTACAGTATACCCAATGACGGCGGCGGATTAGTGTCCTTTCTCAATGTTACATCCATACTGGTGTCCGTTCGGCGTTCATTCGTCCGTCCGACAGCGGAAATTGTTCAATGACCTATGCTTGATCCGATTATATAGGCGAAAGGAGGATATTCTCCTCATATGGGCTTAGGTCTGCAGGAACAGTATCACGCAGACAGAGGTTTTTTAATATTTTATGAACGAAAGCGAAAAGTTTTCATCCGAAAATACATAGGTACAGATACATACGTTTTTGTTAAGGATGGACGGCTCGGCTCGGTGACAATCGTGGTTAAAAGCTAAAACCGTCACTGATGTCTTCTTTCCTCTTTTTTGTTGGGAATAGGACATGTACATAGGTATGTATGTGTAGATACATAAATATTGTGTGACATGTGGACAAAGTTTGGGAACTTGTCATTTCATTACGCGTTCGATAAAGTGATGTAAACGAAAGTGGATGTTTTTTTTTTCGTCCTTAGGTCCTTTGTGGAGGTTTTGCAAAAGTATGTATGTAGGTGCTTTCTAGGAAGGAATTATCGTCAATAAGTAAACAAGTAGCTGTGGCAGCTTCTGGGAATATTTTCTATTTCGGTTTGATAGGATTTGTTAGACTAAAATGTCGACAAGTAACATGAGGTCAAACAAGGAGACAGAAGGTCTGTTCGAGGAATAATGGAAAACCGTCAAGTCTTTCCAGAAATTCACACATTTGTACCAAATCGGACTGAAAGGGCAAAGTCCATCTTTTACAGAACAGTTTTGAGTTATTCTTTATGATTGCCAGGATCCACATACATTTGTTGGAAATTTCGGCAGAAAAAGTGAAGTTTTTCTTTCGATTCACGGTAGCCACGCCCACTTATTTCATGAAATCATGGATGTTGGATCTCTTCAATTGATTGCCCTTCCTAACTACTCATATCCAGTGAGTCGTTGATGCCTAGAATAGGTAATCGAGATGGTAGAACTCACTTACCAGAGACTTGTCTTCAAATTCGAGGTTCCAATGGACTTGAACACTCAATGCCACTCAATACTAAGAACGCGATAAGCAGTAACACTGCATTAGAATATTACGAGGGAACTGGACTATTTTCAGTTTCTTCAGGCCAGGCAGATGCGTAAACAGTTGAAGAAGTCTACCTACTTACTTACTTATGTAACGGGCTCCCTACCAGTGAACAGTCTCTGCCCAAGACATGGCAGCCTTCCACTCTCTTCGATTCCGGACATGTTGCGTCCAGTTGTCTAGTTCAAGCGGTCTGGCATACACGATAACTTGGTCCTTAAAACGGAGGTTCGGTCTTCCTTATCATCTCGAACAGCACCCACAGTGATTCAAAAATCCTCTTTGCTGGAGCATTATTGTCCATTCGCTCGATGTGGACAAGCTAGTACAGTCGACGTATTTTGGATTTTGGTCTACATTCACATCTTGGTACAGCCCCTACAGTTTGCGATTACATGTTCTGCTCCATTCGCCCTGCTCGGATACGGGACTGAAAATTCGACGAAGAATTTTTCTCTCAAAATTGCTCAAAATCTGCTCTGCTTTCCTGCTTATCGTCCAGCACTCGGTTCTATATAGCAGAACTGGCAGGATTAATGTTTTGTAGACCATGCATTTCGTCTTCCGAGTAAGAAGTGTTGAACCCATTTGTTTAGCTAAACTGAAGTAGCAGAAGGTTTGCTAGAGTAAGTCCTCGTCAAATCTCGACTAGGGTGTCATTCGTGGAGTTGGTATTTACTCCCAGATTGCACTGTTCCCCCACAGGATGGATGAAATCTCACGCCCGGGCATCTCATTGTCGAAATCCAGTCCTATTTTGGAATAGTTCAGTGGAACAGTTCCGAAATTGCACATTGCACCTCGTATTTTCCAGCGTCATGCGGCACAGCTGGGTCAATTTTCCCAGGATCCCGAATTTAGGCATCGCCGTGTAGAGCTCAAGACGATGAATGCTGCCATATGAGGCTTTAAAGTCGATGAAGAGATGGTAATTGTCAATTTGAAATTCGTTGGTCTTTTCCAGGATTTGTCTTAGTGTGAAAATTTGGTCGATCGTCGATCTGGCGAACCGAAATCCACACTGATATGTGCCGCTTACAGATGTTCATATATTACGTAGGATATAACCATTAAGCAGGGCTATGCCTAGACAGTTCTTCCAAGCACATGATCTCCTTCCTTGAAGATGGGTGATATACTCTAGTCATCGGGAAGAAGTATACCACTTTTTTTACTAACAAATCTGTCATTGTATGTTAAGTAGATCCACGGCTAAAGGTCTAGCAACTTCTATCTTGGCCATATGGCCATTTGGCCATTTCACTATCTCTGGAGCTGTCAAAAAAGCATATTCTGGAAGAATACTTCTTTGAGATGCTTTAAGATTTTGTCGATTTGGATATCAATAAGATTTGGCTGCACAATGGATCTTCTCTGATCCAAAAGTTTCCTACCGTGAACCGAAGATAGCCACTTAACTCCTTGAGGCGAAGACGACACCATGTCCCTTATTGATATGCAGAAGTGGTCAAAGTTGAATGAGAAATCCTCCTAATATTACGATGCACTACACTATCGGCAGGCACGCCAATAGACTGGCCGTCATAGCTAATGGCTTCTTGGAAACTGTACTACGCCTCCCTTGTACGTGGCATGCTCTCTTCATAAATAGAAGATTGGACTCTGGTGCCTACTTCTTCGATAGGAGCTGCGATTTGACCCCTTTGAACTTTATTTCTGTGGGGAACTATGAAGGTCCGATTGAAGGAAACGATTGAAGTACTTAAGGCCAATATCATCATAGCAGTCAGCTCACATAGAGCCCCAAATCATCAACAAGGTCTTGGAAACTTGGAGTGACGGAATTCGCTACTACGAAGCCAGCCAAGGCAGCCACTTGAACGACGATGTATTCCATTATTAATGGGAATGTTTGCTGTTACTTACTTACTTACTTATTTGGCCCTCCCTGCACGATAGCCAGTACCTGTGCCTAGATGTGTAGATGATCTAAAAATGCGTTAGCAACTTCGATTCCTAAAAACAGATTCTACGGCAGGATGGTCTCTTTGCTTCCAACATGACCATCAGTCGTACACTGTATCATTCCATTTGTAGTTTCGTAAATCTCCACTTGAAGTCTGCGACCAGATTTCAGTCGAATGTTGGCAAATCTATCCGCTGACACGGCCCTTGAACAACTGGCGTACATCTAACAAACCGACACAAATTTTCCAACATTAATCCATTTCCCCCCGCGTGACTTTTTCCAAATTAACATACGGTCCTCCGATAATTTACTACAAGTTCACACACACTCGAACGAAATAGAAAAAGGTCGTAAATCCTGAGATCTTTTAAGAGGAAATCGGTTTCTTTTTTTTCCGAAACGACATCATCCGAACAAATATGTTAAAAACAAAATGAATCCATAAATCACAGCGCTGAAGAGGAGAAAAGCCAGCTCTCCCGCCGCTCTGTCATCCCGCAACCGAATTGCGAAATATTTCCACTTAATTCGGATGCGTGAACTCTGCTCCCGTTCACCATAAAGAAGCCAAAAAAATGTTCACTCGAAATGAAAAAAAAAAAACGAAACGAAACTAATGGGTATCTTAAAATTCCACACCACTTGACATGTAATGTGTCGCGTCCCCCAAATACTCGCATCCATCCCCCAGAGCGTCCAGCGGCGGCGGTGCCGTTGGCGGGATGGCGTTTATGAGCGCTCCTCCTCCGCCTTGTTCCAAAAAATAAAAAAAATAAACAAATAGAAGCCAAATGGTCTTCAAAAATCCACTGCTGCAACACTAATTAAGATTCGAATTTTATGGCTCCGTCAACAAATGACATTGTTAGTCAAGTTAATGGAATCGAAAGTCTTGTTCGTGATTCTTAGCCACTTAGGGGCAGCGGTTTAGGGTGTGTGTACACCTTTGTAGCTAAAATTTGTCATCGACAAGCGGCCCTTTGTCCTTTCGGTGCCTATACAGTGACATACCTCCTTAATAGCCTCCATTCCCCCATTGCAGGGAAGAATCTCTCCCTTTTTTTTTTTTTGGGGGGAGGAAGGAGTCAATAAAACCCAGAGTGGCGTGTAACTAGAGAGTGTTTGCTCAGCTTGTCATACCGCCCGAATGCACTGCATCGTGCGAACAATGGAATGCTCAGGGCTGCCATCGAATTGGTCCATTTAACTGGAACTGGAGGGTCACATTCCAAGCCATTGTTGTTCCTGTTACCTATCCACGAAGAGTGCGTTACGCACGAGGTACTGCCACAGACCTTGGAGTCGTCTAATTATAAGATGAGCAGTGGCACTCGCAGACGTACTCAGTGTTGCGCAAGATTGACAAAAACATAAAAGCACGTTCGTTGGCTTGACATCGGGAAGAGATATTGGGGTCCCTAACTTTTTATCGGTCACACCAAAAATAGAATCACTTAAGATTCCTGATTGGAGTCGTCGTCCATGTCGGTCCGCTGGCAATCCGTTGGTATGCGTTTGGTATAAAGACCCATTGAATGTGGGATTCGATCCGAAATGAGTTAAGATTAATTGTGGTGCCGTCTTTTGTTACATTATCGTATCGCATCTCGCAACGGACATAGTTCTCCGGAGTTATACAAACCATTTTTTTGTTCATATGGCCGGCAGAGTGGAGTCTGGATCCAGAGGACCGATATCTCATGAATTAACCTGCGCGTCGTGCAGCCGGATAGAGGTTAACATCTGGCTCTGAGACTCTCGGAATAATTGTGCTTCTTTAAAAGCTTATGTCGGTCGGTCTCGGTAGTGGGAACACTGTTGTGGGTGATCCAGCAATTTTTTTTTTTTTTTTGTTTTTCTTAAGCTATTGGATAATAGATACCGAAAGTGATTGATGATCTGTTGGATGAATGGAAGTCGAGCGTGAAACGAAGCCGCAAAGATGTAATCGGGCTAAGGTGATGTAATTATCGAATTAGTAAGGAAAACTAGCTACAGGCATTCACTAGAAGCTGAATAGAAACCCATTAAGATAGTTATCTTCCTTCTGGAACTGTGTAGGTGGCCGGAAAAAGAATGTGTCATTGGTTTCAGATATACATAGATGGAAACTTGTAAACCCTTAAACGCACAGACGACAGAATTCAAACACCTACTCTTGTAGGCACAAAGCAATGCCGACTTGTCTTAAGCACAGAGCCAACTATATATTAGACCTTTAGTAAACGGATATCTTAAGCAATAGACTTTAAAAATGTGTGTAGTGAGTCTGAGATGACTAGGAGTTGTAGAGCGAAACACCAGAGGCCTGACCCCTAGAGTCTTTGAATCAAACCCGAAGAGGCAATGCACTGGAGGAGGAAGATCTCATGCAGAACGGATCCACACAAGAAGAACTGATTCATAGTGTGGAACTAGAGGAAGTTAACTAAGAACCAAGGTAACTAGTTGAGCCCCAAATTCAACTCGAGCTACAGAGTCACCGAAGTAGATAAGTAAGTCCTTAGCAGTTGGAAGCTATACATTGTAGTCCATCGATGTAGCTACTGTAGCTGTAGCATATAGCCTCTTGCTTTAGGCTCTGGAAGCATTAAGCCCCTCAGTAGTATCATTTCTAAAGTGGATGGTCTAGAGACTCTAGAGAACCTCTTCGTGACCACATAAGTGACTGGGCTTAGGCAAGGGTGACTGTATCAAGATACAGACCTACTTAGATCAGAAAAGTTTCTATGTTCTATGTAGCTCGAGACCTATACCACAAATCGGAACTACTTATGACGATGAGGGCCTCTAGTTGTCGCGCTGTCTTTTCTGCGTGCTTATAGCACTAGCTGCTGGGGCTTACGGCTACGCGTTCGAAATGCATTTGAGTTTTTCTCCATTCTCTGTTCGTCACATGCTAGTCAAGTTTTTTGCTCATTTTCGGCCCTTTGACCCAAAATGCTAAAGGAAAGGAGATATGACTCGACATCTCATTTGAAACGCATTCCGAGTCTCTGACGGAAGACTATTTTTGGCTAAAATTGAATGAACTTGACATCAGTGATATGTGGTTCCAATAAGACAATGCCACATACCACAGAGCTGATCAAACAATTCATCTAAGCTAAGGGGAAGCTCGTTAATCGTGGAATCTCGGTCGAATACGAACATTCGATTTAACGCTGTTGAATTCCTTTGTATGAGGATACGTTAAATTCTTAGTTTTTGCCAACAAACCAACACCATTTGAAGAGTTCAGAAGCAATATCAAATCTGAAATCACCAACCTTCCAGCTGATGTGGGTTGAAAAGTGATATAAAATTAACTGCAAGGAAACGATCACTAAAAACCTGCTCGCGGTGTTCATATGAGGAAGATCGAATTTTATACTTAAATTTAGTATATGTACTATACATCGAATAAATTTTAGCTCAATTTCTCACTTGTTTTTGTATTTTATTTAAGTGCAAAATTGTTATGTCCTTATTGAAATGCCCTTCATTTCTAGTCCTCTGTGACCTTTCAATGATGCATACGAGCGAATGTTAGGCGGTTGTTTCGAATGACTAGCCTTTGTATCATGCATGTTGCAATGCTGAGATCAGAGATGGATGGATACTCTCTTTCCTATATCATAGGAAAGGAAGATACACTGATAGATCGGAGATACTCAGGTGTGCCGACAATTGGTTCAACCATAGTACACAGTTTGGGAATGTAGACCAGATTCAGACAACCCGAGATGATCCCTATAAAACAAGGAAGTACTATGTTTTCATATTCCTGACTGTCACTAGGAGAGGCCCCTGTGTCAGGTCTTGGGGTCTTAAAAGGTATGAAACTGCATGCCACTGTAGTCAGTGGGTGACTTCATAGTACAACGAAAGTCCTTCCAGTTTCAAGGACAGCAACAGGAAGACATCAGGTAAGTTACTGTCTAGTTGAAGTTCAATGTACTTCCTACAAGAGGTAGTTCACTAGTCATCTGATTGGATCTGGTAACTGGGTGTCCAGCGGTTACAGTAGCAACCAATCCCATCGCCGAACAGTCTTCTGGATCGGCGTTCCTCCTTCCTTGGTGCAGTTGTGTATATTTTGAAAAATGCTTCAAGGCGAATTGGCTATCTTATGAGTCGGGTGTCCGAAAGCAGTGAGTATCTACCAGAAGTCATGTACGTCTAAGGTCACCTCAAATGTTATCCAAAAACACATGAAGCACACTTTCGATATTCCCATAGTAGGACTCCCTTTCCATTCCACGTAAAGAATTTTTTTATTTGCCCAAGTCTCTCTGAGTGCCGCCCTTCGTTCTCACGGCGATGAAAGATACAAATACGTTCCGTCAACAAAGATGAATGCACTCATTAGCACCTCCGTTCCACAAGTGTAAATATGAATTTGCGATTCCGAATGAACTGCTAACTACTTAAACCAATAACCATCGCATACTAAAAAAAAATGTTTTTTTCGAAATACGCAGTACGCAGCCCACTCAAGCACACACGGCTGCATCAAGGAAGAACTTCAATCCTAGGCGCGCATTAGCACGTCCCTCGTGTACGACTACAGTACACGGTCCAAATGCATGATCTGTAATAGCAATTAACGTCGAGATTCTGTACCGCGCATAAGAATGGAGAACACTGTAGGTATTTGTAAATTCTTTCCTTGTTGGCTGTGCCTTCACCATTTTACTTTTTTTTATCCGAAAATAGCTGCATCGAGCCGACCGTATTAGAGGGTCGTTTAGATGGGCATCCGTCTTAAATTAGAGCATCGTTTAAGTGCACGGGCTGATTAATTAGTGCAGTGCAGTAGGATGGGAGAAAACGAAAACCTCGAGCCTCCGCATAGATCGTATGGAGATCTTGATGATTCAGTTTTATTTGTTTTTGTTTTACGCGATTTAAGTTTTAGTCACCTCTATTTTTGGGATTCGGCAGCGTTTTAAGTGGAAATGTCGGATGGGCCTTGTTATTTATAGCTTGTAGGTGAAAGTTCGCTGTTCAAAGTGTTTGAATCGAGCATTCTAATGCCCCCCGAGGTATGTGCGAACGTGGTCTTAATGTCAGAGGGATGCTAGAAAAAAGCAGAAAATCGCCAGCGGACAAGTATTATTTTGAGATGAAAATGAAATTTCATCAAACAAACGTTGAAACGTTTTTGATCGAGAGCTAGCCCTGGGGGAATTATTTTCGTCTGGGCAGGGGTAGGTGTTTCCAAAAATAGTGAAACAGTTTGAAGTTTGTGCTAATTTCTTAAAAAGGAACTCGAGGACAATATGTTACTTGGCAATGGGCATTCGCCCAAAATCCAAAAAGAAAGTCGAAATTCTCCCTGTCTATGGGATCTGTCCAATCCTTGGAGAAGTACACTGACAATTCTTCAATGAATATACAGATATGTATTGCTATTATGGTTTCTGACACCAATTTAACCATAACGAAGGACACACTGCCTAAAGTGCTCTGAGAGTTGCCCAACTGTAGCCATGGAGTTACTGTTGGAACCGACTTCATTGTATGTTCAATCAGGCAGAAAAAAGTGCATAGAGATGGACTCTCACTTCTGCTCCTTCCTTGAAATGATCCAGGAATTCAATTTTCGAAGGAATTTTCTTACAGAACTCATTAACAAGAAAGAGCAATGAATGGACAATCTGTAGACTTGGCTGGGTTGCTGCCCAAACAAATGGTACAAAAATGGAGCAAGAACTCATGATGGAACGGCTGCAGGAGCATCCGGGTGTAGACCTTAATAGTCCGAGTCCATGAAGAAAACCAGAAGAATCTGACAAGTTGAAATGTGTACCATGTATGATACTATACATGAGTCCATATCATTCTCGACAAAAAATACACTTGACTGCTTCCAAATTAAGTCTAAGCTTATGCCGGAATGCCTTTCCAAACTTAGCGATCTAGGTAACCCTCTGTTCGATGCCTTGACATGTGAGAACAGAGGATTATGAAACGGCAGACTTACTAGCATCAGACCCTCATAGTCCCTGAATCATTCTGTGGAATTGGAGATCACATCTTCCAAGAAGAATGCAGGGAACTAGAGATACAAAGCAGGATTAGAACCTGGAATCACGCTCCAGATATCAGCCAGGCTTAGAATAATCAGCGAAAATGTAAGCCAAAAAGATTCAAAGCATGTATCAATTAAACAAACCTAAGCCTACCCAAAACTAGAAAACAGCCCTCGGTGATTACCAATTCGAAGACCTGGGTGCCCGGTCAGTAGTCACCATTAATCATACTGAAACATGTAACAACCTCGGGATGGTTCAGGGAGACCGTTTAGTTATCCCAAAGCTACAGACTAACTTGTGTCATTGTTTTCAGAATACCCCGCGATACTGACGGGATAATGCAGACTTAAGGAAAAGCTAGGATCGTCGTAAAGAATTCATTCAGATCCCAGAGCATATGTTAGGACTCTGTAAGCCATTGTAAGCTTTAATTATGGAAAAAAAATCTTTCGAAAGACTCTGCTTTAGTCATTAGATTCCCAAGAATACTAGAGTCTTATGAGACTGTTGTCTCTTAACAATTTACAAGTTCCTCAAAAATAATTCCAAATGGAATCATACTACGAATGAAACTTTAAGGCAGGAACACATGTACCTCTTCAAGGCATTAGTAGGGGTCCCAACAGACCAAGAGGTCATTGTGCAATATGTCCCTTCTTTAAATCCTGAATAAAGGTTAAGAAGGATAGCGTGAAACTATCTCTCTGAGACACAGCAGCCTTCCACTCTCTCGGATCGCAGGCACGATGCTTCCAATTATCCAGGCCAAGGACTCGGCCATCCGCGATAGCTTGTTTCTTAAAACTGAGGTTTGATCTTCTTTTTCGTCTCGAACCTATTGATCTATTCTTCTCTCTACAAACACCTCAGGTACATACTCTCGTTAGAGTTTGTTTTAAAAGCTATGTTCCTTTACAAGGCCTCGACGGAGGATCCCTGTCCTAAAGCACTCTTCCTAATCTAGTTTTTCTTAAGAGTTTGAGGATGAGGATTGGCTTTAGTGACTATTCATTTTTTGTGAGTCAGTGACCCACAAGATCTCAGAACATGTTCCAGGATTTCACTAGACCCGTCTCAAAATCTGCAGAGGCCTTCTTCAAATATACCCAGTTTCCTTAGCTGCTCCCTGAGTTTGCAGTGCCCCGATAGGATACGCAGGTTTATCTTGCTTGTTGTGATACATGCCTCGAATCTTTTCCGGTTGTGTTACCCTAAACGTTTCTTGTCTTGTCTTACACCCCGAGCTTTGTTTCGAGTATTTGCCCTGCTTTCACTCTCTAGGATCCTGAGTGACCTACAAAGGTTTCTGATGCTCATCTTCTTGCTAGTGAGTCGGCTACTTCATTACCCTCTATTCCCACATGGGAAGGTGTCTATAAGAGGGTCACTCTGTTCCTCTTTCTCAGTTCATTAAGTTTCTGCAGGTATTCTCACACCAGTTTAGAGTCGATGGCATAGATTTCAGCTTGGAAGATACTGGTCCTTGTGCCCATGGATTCATAGTATTTATGCTTAGGTGGCGTGTTGATTTGATAGATCCTAGGAATTCAGAAACTGCTCTTTCGAAACATGGACCATTTTTGTCTTTTCTAGTTGGTTTCAGTTACTTCCTTGGCTGTTTTCGAATTCGAAGAGTCCCCTTCCACACCCAATGCCAGGAGATATGGTACTTACGGAGAAAATCACTATCATAATTGATGCGACCTGTCGCTGGAGACTACCATCTCATTAGGGAAAGACAGATAACTACGAGAACAGCCGTAAAGCTGGAAATTTATTACCACTATGGCCTTATCGACGCCTCTCTAAGAGGATACCCTGATTGTTTTGTTTCTCTTTCTTCTTTTTTGAAAGGCCATCACCCGATAAACGCGTCCAAAAAAATAATTCTTATTGGCAGTGTGATGCTTCCATTCATCTCGAGGGATGGGCCTGCCGAACACGACCGACGCACTGTCGGACAAAAGGTCTCCCAGATAAAATATGAGTGTGTTCTGTTTTTTTTTTTTTTTTCAACTCTCCAGATAAATCGAATGAATGAATGATGACATTCACTGGAGATTCCTTTTTTTCTGTCGATTTTCCCTTCTTTTTCCTTTTTACTCCTTTGTCACCCAGATTAGTCCCGGATTCCATGGTCCAAGCCGAATGAGGAGGTGGATCTCAATTCTCGTGTGACAATGGAAGTGTCAAAAAATTCCAAAAGTCTCAGGTAGATCTGGGCACCAGAATCACCAAGTTGTGTCGATAATCGTTATGGTTCAATGCGAGAGTCACAGAGCAGCAGGATGTCGATGTCGATAACCGATAGTATATTAGGGAGCACATGCAATTGAAAGGAATTAGAACCCTGAAGGACTATTAGCTGAAAGTACTCTTCATTTCGGTTCGAAGGAAAACGATTAAATTATCCCAGAGTCTTGTCACAGGACGGGTTGCTGGTTTTCCTTTACCTGAGCGCTGTGCTGTGGGAGCGAAGGAGAAGCGAACTGAAGGAGCTATTAAGGTGAATGCAAGCATGACTTAAGGTATCTGTCTACCTAACATAAACCACTTTTCAATGTTCAAGAGGAACGAGTGTCCTGAGAGCCAGCCTCGAAGAGAGAGCGATTTTATGAAGAGGAAATCTTGTAAGTTATGACGGCAATAATGGGAATTTTCGTAGCAAATGCTCCTTAATGTTTATACCGGGGGAGCGCACTTATGCCACCGAAAATGGAAGTATTTATGCTACTTTATTCCGGGCTGCTTGCACTGACTGGTTGGCCCCTGCTGTTGTCGGTACACGTTGATGGTGCACAGTGGGACCAAAGGAGAAGCAATCTTTATGATACTCGTAGGTGCTTCAATAAAAGGTGAAATGGAAGCTTAGATTGCTGAAGTAAAACTGGAGGTTTACGCAAGGACGTCAGTAGGTTGTGGTACTTTATGGAACAGCACCTGGCTAATGGGTGCAGGATTGAAATCCGAAAGTAATTGCTGGTAGCATATGATCCTGGATATGGGAGTCAGGTTCAATATTTTCGGTGTCATCTGTTTTTGACAATATTATGTCGATTGACAAATCTGGTACGTGGTAGCAAGAAAATTGTGAAAATTGATCTTCGAGTGACCTATAGTAAGCCTTCTAAGCCATGGGTTGAAAAATTTTCTGTTTCCTATTTCCATTTCGAGGCTGCAGCTAAGCTAGTTTGTGCCTCGAATATACGGAAACAGAATATCTAGCTCGAGAAGTGTGAGTAAAAGATTTTCCAAGATTGTGGGTGTCTAGTTTTGTGGGCTATACACCACACTTTTTCTCACACATTTCTTGGTTCAAAAATTTTCTGTTTCCTATTTCCATTTCGAGGCTGCAGCTAAGCTAGTTTGTGCCTCGAATACACAGAAACAGAGTATCTAGCTCGAGAAGTGTGAGTAAGAGATTTTCCAAGATTGTGGGTGTCTAGTTTTGTGGGCTATACACCACACTTTTTCTCACACATTTCTTGGTTCAAAAATTTTCTGTTTCCTATTTCCATTTCGAGGCTGCAGCTAAGCTAGTTTGTGCCTCGAATACACAGAAACAGAGTATCTAGCTCGAGAAGTGTGAGTAAGAGATTTTCCAAGATTGTGGGTGTCTAGTTTTGTGGGCTATACACCACACTTTTTCTCACACATTTCTTGGTTCAAAAATTTTCTGTTTCCTATTTCCATTTCGAGGCTGCAGCTAAGCTAGTTTGTGCCTCGAATTCACAGAAACAGAGTATCTAGCTCGAGAAGTGTGAGTAAAAGATTTTACAAGATTGTGGGTGTCTAGTTTTGTGGGCTATACACCACACTTTTTCTCACACATTTCTTGGTTCAAAAATTTTCTGTTTCCTATTTCCGTTTCGAGGCTGCAGCTAAGCTAGTTTGTGCCTCGAATTTACAGAAACAGAGTATCTAGCTCGAGAAGTGTGAGTAAAAGATTTAACAAGATTGTGGGTGTCTAGTTTTGTGGGCTATACACCACACTTTTTCTCACACATTTCTTGGTTCAAAAATTTTCTGTTTCCTATTTCCATTTCGAGGCTGCAGCTAAGCTAGTTTGTGCCTCGAATACACAGAAACAGAGTATCTAGCTCGAGAAGTGTGAGTAAGAGATTTTCCAAGATTGTGGGTGTCTAGTTTTGTGGGCTATACACCACACTTTTTCTCACACATTTCTTGGTTCAAAAATTTTCTGTTTCCTATTTCCGTTTCGAGGCTGCAGCTAAGCTAGTTTGTGCCTCGAATTTACAGAAACAGAGTATCTAGCTCGAGAAGTGTGAGTAAAAGATTTTACAAGATTGTGGGTGTCTAGTTTTGTGGGCTATACACCACACTTTTTCTCACACATTTCTTGGTTCAAAAATTTTCTGTTTCCTATTTCCATTTCGAGGCTGCAGCTAAGCTAGTTTGTGCCTCGAATACGCAGAAACAGAGTATCTAGCTCGAGAAGTGTGAGTAAAAGATTTTACAAGATTGTGGGTGTCTAGTTTTGTGGGCTATACACCACACTTTTTCTCACACATTTCTTGGTTCAAAAATTTTCTGTTTCCTATTTCCATTTCGAGGCTGCAGCTAAGCTAGTATGTGCCTCGAATACGCAGAAACAGAGTATCTAGCTCGAGAAGTGTGAGTAAAAGATTTTACAAGTTTGTGGGTGTCTAGTTTTGTGGGCTATACACCACACTTTTTCTCACACATTTCTTGGTTCAAAAATTTTCTGTTTCCTATTTCCATTTCGAGGCTGCAGCTAAGCTAGTTTGTGCCTCGAATACGCAGAAACAGAATATCTAGCTCGAAATGTGTGATTAGAAAAAATTGCAAGATTGTGGGTGTCTAGTTTTGTGGGCTATATACACATCACACTTTTTCTCACACAATTCTTGGTTCAAAAATGTTCTGTTTCCTATTTCCATTTCGAGGCTACAGCTAAGCTAGTTTGTGCCTTGAATTCACAGAAACAGAGTATCTGGCTCGAGAAGTGTGAGTAAAAGATTTTACAAGATTGTGGGTGTCTAGTTTTGTGGGCTATACACCACACTTTTTCTCACACATTTCTTGGTTCAAAAATTTTCTGTTTCCTATTTCCATTTCGAGGCTGCAGCTAAGCTAGTTTGTGCCTCGAATACGCAGAAACAGAGTATCTAGCTCGAGAAGTGTGAGTAAAAGATTTTACAAGATTGTGGGTGTCTAGTTTTGTGGGCTATACACCACACTTTTTCTCACACATTTCTTGGTTCAAAAATTTTCTGTTTCCTATTTCCATTTCGGGGCTGCAGCTAAGCTAGTTTGTGCCTCGAATACGCAGAAACAGAATATCTAGCTCGAGAAGTGTGAGTAAAAGATTTTACAAGATTGTGGGTGTCTAGTTTTGTGGGCTATACATCACACTTTTTCTCACACATTTCTTGGTTCAAAAATTTTCTGTTTCCTATTTCCATTTCGGGGCTGCAGCTAAGCTAGTTTGTGCCTCGAATACGCAGAAACAGAATATCTAGCTCGAGAAGTGTGAGTAAAAGATTTTACAAGATTGTGGGTGTCTAGTTTTGTGGGCTATACATCACACTTTTTCTCACACATTTCTTGGTTCAAAAATTTTCTGTTTCCTATTTCCATTTCGGGGCTACAGCTAAGCTAGTTTGTGCCTCGAATACGCAGAAACAGAGTATCTGGCTCGAAATGTGTGATTAGAAAAAATTGCAAGATTGTGGGTGTCTAGTTTTGTGGGCTATACATCACACTTTTTCTCACACATTTCTTGGTTCAAAAATTTTCTGTTTCCTATTTCCATTTCGGGGCTACAGCTAAGCTAGTTTGTGCCTCGAATACGCAGAAACAGAATATCTAGCTCGAGAAGTGTGAGTAAAAGATTTTACAAGATTGTGGGTGTCTAGTTTTGTGGGCTATACACCACACTTTTTCTCACACATTTCTTGGTTCAAAAATTTTCTGTTTCCTATTTCCATTTCGAGGCTGCAGCTAAGCTAGTTTGTGCCTCGAATACACAGAAACAGAGTATCTGGCTCGAAATGTGTGATTAGAAAAAATTGCAAGATTGTGGGTGTCTAGTTTTGTGGGCTATACACCACACTTTTTCTCACACATTTCTTGGTTCAAAAATTTTCTGTTTCCTATTTCCATTTCGAGGCTGCAGCTAAGCTAGTTTGTGCCTCGAATACGCAGAAACAGAATATCTAGCTCGAGAAGTGTGAGTAAAAGATTTTACAAGATTGTGGGTGTCTAGTTTTGTGGGCTATACACCACACTTTTTCTCACACATTTCTTGGCTCAAAAATTTTCTGTTTCCTACTTCCATTTCGGGGCTGCAGCTAAGCTAGTTTGCGCCTCGAAATCACAGAAACAGAGTATCTGGCTCGAAATGTGTGATTAGAAAAAATTGCAAGATTGTGGGTGTCTAGTTTTGTGGGCTATACACCACACTTTTTCTCACACATTTCTTGGCTCAAAAATTTTCTGTTTCCTATTTCCATTTCGAGGCTGCAGCTAAGCTAGTTTGTGCCTCGAATACGCAGAAACAGAATATCTGGCTCGAGAAGTGTGAGTAAAAGATTTTACAAGATTGTGGGTGTCTAGTTTTGTGGGCTATACATCACACTTTTTCTCACACATTTCTTGGTTCAAAAATTTTCTGTTTCCTATTTCCATTTCGGGGCTGCAGCTAAGCTAGTTTGTGCCTCGAATACGCAGAAACAGAATATCTAGCTCGAGAAGTGTGAGTAAAAGATTTTACAAGATTGTGGGTGTCTAGTTTTGTGGGCTATACATCACACTTTTTCTCACACATTTCTTGGTTCAAAAATTTTCTGTTTCCTATTTCCATTTCGGGGCTGCAGCTAAGCTAGTTTGTGCCTCGAATACAAAGAAACAGAATATCTAGCTCGAGAAGTGTGAGTAAAAGATTTTACAAGATTGTGGGTGTCTAGTTTTGTGGGCTATACACCACACTTTTTCTCACACATTTCTTGGTTCAAAAATTTTCTGTTTCCTATTTCCATTTCGGGGCTGCAGCTAAGCTAGTTTGTGCCTCGAATACGCAGAAACAGAATATCTTGCTCGAGAAGTGTGAGTAAAAGATTTTACAAGATTGTGGGTGTCTAGTTTTGTGGGCTATACATCACACTTTTTCTCACACATTTCTTGGTTCAAAAATTTTCTGTTTCCTATTTCCATTTCGGGGCTGCAGCTAAGCTAGTTTGCGCCTCGAAATCACAGAAACAGAGTATCTGGCTCGAAATGTGTGATAATAAAAAATTGCAAGATTGTGGGTGTCTAGTTTTGTGGGCTATACACCACACTTTTTTTCACACATTTCTTGGTTCAAAAATTTTCTGTTTCCTATTTCCACTTCGGGGCTGCAGCTAAGCTAGTTTGCGCCTCGAATTCACAGAAACAGAGTATCTGGCTCGAAATGTGTGATTAGAAAAAATTGCAAGATTGTGGGTGTCTAGTTTTGTGGGCTATACACCACACTTTTTCTCACACATTTCTTGGTTCAAAAATTTTCTGTTTCCTATTTCCATTTCGGGGCTACAGCTAAGCTAGTTTATGCCTCGAATACGCAGAAACAGAGTATCTGGCTCGAAATGTGTGATTAGAAAAAATTGCAAGATTGTGGGTGTCTAGTTTTGTGGGCTATACACCACACTTTTTCTCACACATTTCTTGGTTCAAAAATTTTCTGTTTCCTATTTCCATTTCGGGGCTACAGCTAAGCTAGTTTATGCCTCGAATACGCAGAAACAGAGTATCTGGCTCGAAATGTGTGATTAGAAAAAATTGCAAGATTGTGGGTGTCTAGTTTTGTGGGCTATACACCACACTTTTTCTCACACATTTCTTGGTTCAAAAATTTTCTGTTTCCTATTTCCATTTCGAGGCTGCAGCTAAGCTAGTTTGTGCCTCGAATACGCAGAAACAGAATATCTAGCTCGAAATGTGTGATTAGAAAAAATTGCAAGATTGTGGGTGTCTAGTTTTGTGGGCTATACACCACACTTTTTCTCACACATTTCTTGGCTCAAAAATTTTCTGTTTCCTACTTCCATTTCGGGGCTGCAGCTAAGCTAGTTTGCGCCTCGAAATCACAGAAACAGAGTATCTGGCTCGAAATGTGTGATAATAAAAAATTGCAAGATTGTGGGTGTCTAGTTTTGTGGGCTATACACCACACTTTTTCTCACACATTTCTTGGTTCAAAAATTTTCTGTTTCCTATTTCCATTTCGAGGCTGCAGCTAAGCTAGTTTGTGCCTCGAATACGCAGAAACAGAATATCTAGCTCGAAATGTGTGATTAGAAAAAATTGCAAGATTGTGGGTGTCTAGTTTTGTGGGCTATACACCACACTTTTTCTCACACATTTCTTGGCTCAAAAGTTTTCTGTTTCCTACTTCCATTTCGGGGCTGCAGCTAAGCTAGTTTGCGCCTCGAATACGCAGAAACAGAATATCTAGCTCGAGAAGTGTGAGTAAAAGATTTTACAAGATTGTGGGTGTCTAGTTTTGTGGGCTATACATCACACTTTTTCTCACACATTTCTTGGTTCAAAAATTTTCTGTTTCCTATTTCCATTTCGAGGCTGCAGCTAAGCTAGTTTGTGCCTCGAATACGCAGAAACAGAATATCTAGCTCGAGAAGTGTGAGTAAAAGATTTTACAAGATTGTGGGTGTCTAGTTTTGTGGGCTATACATCACACTTTTTCTCACACATTTCTTGGTTCAAAAATTTTCTGTTTCCTATTTCCATTTCGAGGCCTCGAGTTTGTGCCCCGAATACGCAGAAACAGAGTATCTGGCTCGAAATGTGTGATTAGAAAAAATTGCAAGATTGTGGGTGTCTAGTTTTGTGGGCTATACATCACACTTTTTCTCACACATTTCTTGGTTCAAAAATTTTCTGTTTCTTATTTCCATTTCGAGGCTGCAGCTAAGCTAGTTTGTGCCTCGAATACGCAGAAACAGAATATCTAGCTCGAGAAGTGTGAGTAAAAGATTTTACAAGATTGTGGGTGTCTAGTTTTGTGGGCTATACATCACACTTTTTCTCACACATTTCTTGGTTCAAAAATTTTCTGTTTCCTATTTCCATTTCGGGGCTGCAGCTAAGCTAGTTTGCGCCTCGAATTCACAGAAACAGAGTATCTGGCTCGAAATGTGTGATTAGAAAAAATTGCAAGATTGTGGGTGTCTAGTTTTGTGGGCTATACACCACACTTTTTCTCACACATTTCTTGGCTCAAAAATTTTCTGTTTCCTATTTCCATTTCGAGGCTGCAGCTAAGCTAGTTTGTGCCTCGAATACGCAGAAACAGAATATCTAGCTCGAGAAGTGTGATTGGAAAAAATTGCAAGATTGTGGGTGTCTAGTTTTGTGGGCTATACACCACACTTTTTCTCACACATTTCTTGGCTCAAAAATTTTCTGTTTCCTACTTCCATTTCGGGGCTGCAGCTAAGCTAGTTTGCGCCTCGAAATCACAGAAACAGAGTATCTGGCTCGAAATGTGTGATAATAAAAAATTGCAAGATTGTGGGTGTCTAGTTTTGTGGGCTATACACCACACTTTTTCTCACACATTTCTTGGTTCAAAAATTTTCTGTTTCCTATTTCCATTTCGAGGCTGCAGCTAAGCTAGTTTGTGCCTCGAATACGCAGAAACAGAATATCTAGCTCGAGAAGTGTGAGTAAAAGATTTTACAAGATTGTGGGTGTCTAGTTTTGTGGGCTATACACCACACTTTTTCTCACACATTTCTTGGTTCAAAAATTTTCTGTTTCCTATTTCCATTTCGAGGCTGCAGCTAAGCTAGTTTGTGCCTCGAATACGCAGAAACAGAGTATCTAGCTCGAGAAGTGTGAGTAAAAGATTTTACAAGATTGTGGGTGTCTAGTTTTGTGGGCTATACACCACACTTTTTCTCACACATTTCTTGGTTCAAAAATTTTCTGTTTCCTATTTCCATTTCGAGGCTGCAGCTAAGCTAGTATGTGCCTCGAATACGCAGAAACAGAGTATCTAGCTCGAGAAGTGTGAGTAAAAGATTTTACAAGTTTGTGGGTGTCTAGTTTTGTGGGCTATACACCACACTTTTTCTCACACATTTCTTGGTTCAAAAATTTTCTGTTTCCTATTTCCATTTCGAGGCTGCAGCTAAGCTAGTTTGTGCCTCGAATACGCAGAAACAGAATATCTAGCTCGAAATGTGTGATTAGAAAAAATTGCAAGATTGTGGGTGTCTAGTTTTGTGGGCTATACACCACACTTTTTCTCACACATTTCTTGGCTCAAAAGTTTTCTGTTTCCTACTTCCATTTCGGGGCTGCAGCTAAGCTAGTTTGCGCCTCGAATACGCAGAAACAGAATATCTAGCTCGAGAAGTGTGAGTAAAAGATTCTACAAGATTGTGGGTGTCTAGTTTTGTGGGCTATACACCACACTTTTTCTCACACATTTCTTGGTTCAAAAATTTTCTGTTTCCTATTTCCATTTCGGGGCTGCAGCTAAGCTAGTTTGCGCCTCGAATTCACAGAAACAGAGTATCTGGCTCGAAATGTGTGATTAGAAAAAATTGCAAGATTGTGGGTGTCTAGTTTTGTGGGCTATACACCACACTTTTTCTCACACATTTCTTGGTTCAAAAATTTTCTGTTTCCTATTTCCATTTCGGGGCTACAGCTAAGCTAGTTTATGCCTCGAATACGCAGAAACAGAGTATCTGGCTCGAAATGTGTGATAATAAAAAATTGCAAGATTGTGGGTGTCTAGTTTTGTGGGCTATACACCACACTTTTTCTCACACATTTCTTGGTTCAAAAATTTTCTGTTTCCTATTTCCATTTCGAGGCTGCAGCTAAGCTAGTTTGTGCCTCGAATACGCAGAAACAGAATATCTAGCTCGAAATGTGTGATTAGAAAAAATTGCAAGATTGTGGGTGTCTAGTTTTGTGGGCTATACACCACACTTTTTCTCACACATTTCTTGGCTCAAAAGTTTTCTGTTTCCTACTTCCATTTCGGGGCTGCAGCTAAGCTAGTTTGCGCCTCGAATACGCAGAAACAGAATATCTAGCTCGAGAAGTGTGAGTAAAAGATTCTACAAGATTGTGGGTGTCTAGTTTTGTGGGCTATACACCACACTTTTTCTCACACATTTTTTGGTTGAAAAATTTTCTGTTTCCTATTTCCATTTCGAGGCTGCAGCTAAGCTAGTTTGCGCCTCGAATTCACAGAAGCAGAGTATCTGGCTCGAGAAGTGTGAGTAGAAGATTTTACAAGATTGTGTGTGTCTAGTTTTGTGGGCTACAACACACTTTTTCTCACACATTTCTTGGTTGAAAAATTTTCTGTTTCCTATTTCCATTTCGAGGCTGCAGCTAAGCTAGTTTGTGCCTCGAATACACAGAAACAGAGTATCTAGCTCGAGAAGTGTGAGTAAGAGATTTTACAAGATTGTGGGTGTCTAGTTTTGTGGGCTATACACCACCTTTTTTCTCACACATTTCTTGGTTCAAAAATTTTCTGCTTCATAGTGTGTAGTTTACTTTAAAGGTTTTGTACGAAAGACACCACTGATCCAAAGTCTGTCTTTGAGAAGTCTATTACCCTTTGCATTGTCTATGCTTAATTTAATTAAATTCGAGAATATCTCAGAAAATTCTTACAAGTATTGTTTAAGATCAGACAACCCTCCAACATAGGCCTTCGTGCTATCAGTCCTTGCAAGTGCATGCTCTACGTACAAACGTATTTGAAAGACACATCCTTTGTAAATCAATACCTCGAACACCTTATCCAAAACAAAACGAAATGAAATGCAATACCATACTGAAGAAATATTAAATTTCAAAATTCCGAATATCAAAAGCAAATATGAATAGTTTCCACCAGAATACGACATTTGTTTGGCTCCACAGTGCAATTGGAACTCACCTACCGTGCCATTCGTACACTCATGTGCTCATAATTTATTTGCAGTTCAACAACAGCAGGCAACACAAGTAGTAGTAACAGCAGGTAAACTCAAAAGTCCTTCAACAACATATACATATATTTCGTCCATACATATGTATGTATATCAATCGGAACGGTCCTTCATGAATAAATCCAAGATTTTCCGCTATTGTGTCTGACCCTCAAGTATAAAATGAATACGAAATTTGTTGTTATATTCAAGTTGGACTAGTGGAGGAGGCGACTGCCTGAACGATTGTGTGCTCATGCTATGGCCAGGCCAGGCGACGCTCCTCCACCGGCACCGCCACCATCACCTGGACATTACACGAGAGGGAGGTAATGAATCAAAACCATTCGACGGACAACACACAAGGAGGACGCATTCGATCGTCCTATTAAGTACGAATTTATGTTCAATTCAATTCGAGGCAATGACATCAGTTTATGGTTTCAGACTATATGACACAACTAACGATCGGTTACATGTGGGAGTATTTATTTATCCAGCAGAACCAGAAGTGGTATTGAGTGTCGGTTTGATATTGCTTTTAATATTTCAATTTTCTCTTTGATTAGAAGGAGAAATGTCTCAACTTGTAGACTGGTTGTCTGAGGAGCATATTTGCAGAAAGTTGAAGATATTAGGTGGAAATTTAATCTTTTAAATCGAGTGCAGGGGAAGGATTCAATTGCACTTTATCCCCATGCAACAGAGAGATGAAAGAATGGATAGCTGTTGCTTACCAAAAAGATACATATATACGTTCAATGGATGCAACAGAATTAATGGCAAAATTTGGTAGAAGGTCTGTTCGAGGTCAAAGTCCTAGCAATCCTCGCACTCCTAGCACTCCTGACACTTCTAGCAGTCCTCGCACTTCCAGCAATCCTCGCACTACTAACACTTCTGGCACACCTGACACTTCTAGCAATCCTCGCACTTCTAGCAATCCTCGCACTCTTTCGTGTTTATTTGAAACACTTAATCCTGGCACTTAGTAAGTTTATGTCTGAAAGGGAGACGACAAACGAAACTAATTGTTACTGACAGGAACCTAAGGCACAGGATGAAGGAGTTTGCTTGATGATTTCTTTGAACTCGAAGTAAAAATCGCTTCACACTTAGTTTGAACCACAAACAGCAATGCCAATGGTTTTTAATGACCGCAAGGACTTCGAATACTTGCAGAAGTAGAGCTAAAGAAGCCATTAGAACCAAGTCTCCATGGGCCCAAGTATCAGTCGTACAATGTTCTAAGGCCTTTTCCCCTTTGGGATAGGTAGACGAATAGACAGGGCTGATGCCAAAAAAAAAAATGGACATCTTCACCTATTTTCGTAGTCATATAGGAGTCGGGTCGAAAATCCCATCACTAGAGCACTCAGACTGGTCCTTTAAACTAGCTAAATCCAAAAAATTACCCATTTTACTGGAATTTCTTCGACTTTCGGAGAAAGTCGGCAATGCACCTCAGAGGTGGACAGCTTACAGTACCAGCTCTCACTGAAAATCTTCTACTAATTCCGAGCAAAAACAGGACATATTGTGGCCCTCTTCACAAGCATCGCAGACAGAGGTGTCAGAAGAAAGTGTCCCAAAAGAACGCCAGTCGACACTCTTTTCCACGGGGACACACCAAAAATTCTCTTGATTTCTCACAAACATTAGAGTCTCTGCATCGTCAAGAGTTCTGTCTCACACAATTGTGTTCGTAGAAGACACAATAGTCAATGATGTCCCTGACCTTAGATGCCGATAGTGGGCTTGCTTAGGAATCTCACCGTAGATCTTAGTTCCCACTATCCCAGTGTGACGCAGAGAAGAGTCAAAGAGTTCAGCTTCTGAGTTGAGGACTGAACAGGATCTTAAGCCCAAGATAGCATAGATTTGCGCTTGAAAGATTGAGGCATGCTTGCCGAACGAGTAGTTAACTCTAGTGTTGTCGATCTCCACGAAGCCACCAGTACCCCTGGACTAGTTTTGGACCCATCCATAAAAATTTGACTTCAGTTCAGTCCAGGGTCAGAGTCTGGGTGAAATCAATCCTGAAAGTCGACCCTAATTCACATTCCTCTTTATTTACTCCACCAGGGCAACCTCTTTCGATGTGAATCTAAGAAAACATAGCTAGCTTCTACAGAAATCGTTAAAAGGAACACCCAACCTGCTAGCATGTATTCCTACCAAATAATGCCTCTTGAGGGTTCCAACTATGACTTGTAGCTTTCGTACAATGCAGTGAGATGAAAGACATATCAGAATTGGCGAAAACTGACTGATACTACGCCACGTATCAGTGGATATTGTCATATACATCGACAGTCAGACAGCCGCCAAGGGGATTCAAGGCACTGAAAGGAACTCCTACCGAGATAGTAAAACAGTAGACACTAACCATTTAGTGGGTACTCTGCCAGGGAATTGCAAGACTGACGATGCTAGATGACGCCCCACTGATTTGAATAGTAAAAGCCTCACAGACATTGATGTACCAACGTCTTATGAGTGAGGCCAACCATCGACCATTGTAACATAGCTAAGCTGCTTTGGTTGACTTTAAATAAAACTAGGTCTATCAGACTAGGAATCCGATCCGAGAATCCTCTCGAAGATAGTTCATACCATCATCCTACGCACGTGGCTTGCGTTCGACAAAATCAAGAAGACGATGCTAGAGAAATGCTTCTTCAATACTCTGAACGATCTCAACAACACCTACACTGCTAAGATAAGCTCTTTCATTCAAAGGAGTAAAGGTTTCCTAGAGTAAGAGGGTGATCCACCCAACTCATATATCAACAGAAAATGGACATTCTTCTGGTCTAAGTGCATCTTCATCTAGGACCGATACCCGCCTTCTGATACTCTGTCCACTGTTGGGGTGAAGCTCTTTCAAAAATTATGTTTTCCCCTGAATTCAAGTAGCCACTCGTCCTTCTCCCAGTTTTAGTCACATATTTCCTCCGTTTTTGTATTCCCTATGAACGAGTACAACCCATAAGCAACCCTCAAACTATCAAATCCGCACTTTTACCTCAATGCACTAGCTGCGATGGTAATCTGCTCTACATGACAGGACTACGCAAAACCTTAACTGAACGTGATACCCATCCTTAGGTACAACAATCTATATTCCCAGATTTACTTAACGATAAGACATTCGTTTCATTTCTTTTGCATTTGCCACCAGTAGGTACTCCGCTGCCGTAACAAAGTTATCTTCTTCCTTGAATTCCTCGGATAATGCTCATTGTTCGTGCACAGTCGTAATGTATCCCTTTGTAATGCGAACGCGAACTTTTCCCAAATGCGCTAATCCCCAGGATCAAAATGTGGCCATTCTCATATATCAAATATTTCTGTGCGACGACCACAAAAGTCGCTTCGCAAATATGTTCGCACTCATGTCTGCACGGGTATGGTGTATCTATAGGTATATGGATACGCGTTTAGCGTTTAGCACAGACACCACATAGAAGTCTTAATTTTAGGGGGAGAGCTCGCCCGTCCTTTGGCGTTTAACTATGCGCGACACATAAAACTGACATTGCAGATAAATTTCCCATTTGGCAGTGAGCACACAAGGAGAATTGGTCTGCCTTTCAGATCGTTTTGTTCAAAAAAAAAAAAACCGAAGATTTATTTGATAATTTTACATGGTTATTATTATTTATGGTACAAATGTGCGTTTAGAGATACGTTCAGGCATGGGAACGGAGATGGGGACTAAGACTTATGAGAAGTAGGCCACAGAATAAGCGGTCACAGTTGATTGGAAGGTATTTCAGTCACAAACCCATAGTGCTTCATACTCTGGAAATTCCAAACGAAAATGTCTGCTATCTTTTCGAAGGCTAGATTGTCCAATGTGGACATACCCTACAGGGACAACTATTTGACCTTTACTGGCGCCTAACTTCTTTACTTCCATTGCTCCCTAACCTAGACTAGGTCGATACTGCAGCTGGTATGCATTTTGTTGAAAGGAAATCTAAAGACAGACTCGTAGATACCATGAACCCTCAGGCCGGAGTAACCATAGTGCAACTATGCTCTTACTATCCCACTAGGCTAATAGGATTCTCCAACGATTCACCGAAAAGAAATAACCCTGATATCAGTAAGATTTATGGGAACTATGAACGGATTAATGGAATCAGTTTTGACCAAAGGGAAGGATTGGAAGGAAATATCTGTAGGACTGCGTTCTATTCAGCAGAGAGAGTTCCTATTTCTCGACTAAGGAGGAAGAGCTCACAATTTTTTAAGTTCCAAGTCATCTCGGAAGCAAATTTTTAACTAAAGCCTTTAAACGGCGACTTACGGATTTACCCCTGGACCTTCCAGAATAAACCCGAAACAAGCAGTGAATTGCTACAAAAGTTGAAGGCTGCACTAGTGTTCTCACAAAGGACATATGACTAGCTGCACTCAGCACCATTGTTGTAGATGCAAGAACACCCCAAGGTGGAGTAGACAAGATGATTATCTTCGCCTCAAGATGGGTTAAGGACATACGATATGATTGAAGGTCTAATAGAGACTTGGTAGCCCTTCAGTTCGACATATCCATATCCCTGGTCAAACCTAGCCGTGACTCAAGTAGTTAGTGCGTTGAACTGCAAGGCGAGATATCTGATCCAATACGACACCTAAAACACGACCCCATCTCTCCCGAGCATCTGACAGTATGAGTCTTAAATAATCCTTTGCCCTTCAGGCAAACCATAAAATTGCAGGCCCCTTGCATGCACGGCATGAATGTCCCGGAAACATGTTGCATCAAATACCTCTTGATTTCATACAAGACATCCCTCGTAATCTGTAAATCTAGTCTAAAGACATCTGAAGGAGTTGCAGAAACCTGAAAGAAACAGGATTGATCCTTCTTGTTGTCTATGCTTTACCACAAGATCCCCTTCAAGGTTTGGATTCTACTGGAATACTACTGGCGTATGAGTCAATCAAAAATGACTCTTTTAAGCTTCCAAGTAATGGGTCACAGGTTCTCCTAATCCAAACCACTGAAGGCAACCTTTTAATATATGCGACCACCGGAACCGTCTGTGTATCAGATTTGAAAGTTTTCTCACGTTTGTAGACCTTTAGTCCTCCATTTGAGGAGGGATCGATGCAAACCTTAAACTTTCTCCAAAACTGAAATCTCTGGACCGTGGAATCGGTCGTTTTGAATAGAGTTAGAAATATTCAAAAATCTGTACCGTCCTCGTAGTTAAGGTCCTAGATCTGATGTAGTCTGAGAATGCAGATGCGACTTCCAGGAAAACGTGTACTATGCGTGTCATATTTCTGGCAGATATATGGGCCGTGTTTGCCTGAGGGAGCATGGAAAGCTAAATTTCTATTGAACTTAAGTCCTTACGAGGATCTATCACCATAAGTCTGTAACATTCCATAGCCCTCAGTTCGAGAGGGATTGGAACTTACTGATGAAAATAATGTGTAGAGAGTACCTACTGGTAACGACATTGTCTTGACACTTTTAAGAAGAGAAAGGGTAGATAGCATTTGTGCTAAACGGTCCTTGTGCTAAAAGCCAAAATTGTATGGCTACACCAAAGAAAATATGGCTGAAGTACAAAACAACATCCCTGCTCCTAACCTAGTCCAGTGAACTACCTCGAGAATATTTTCAAATCTATAGTCTGGTAGTCAGAAGCAATGAAGCTTCTCTACAAAGAGCTGCTAGACTTTACCCCATGAAAATTTTGAAAAGCACTCCGCAAGCAAAACTGAATACGATGCTTCATTTCCTTTCTCTGAAAAGATTCTCAACAGAAGTTCTCAGACTGTTATATGCCATCCTATGAAGACAGAAAAGGTTTTTGCTCGTAGACTCAGCAAAAACTGCACTACCAGACATCTGCGGTTTATTTCAACCTAAAATCCTTGAAACTTTGGAGTCGAATCCTCTAAGGCGATAGTTGATACAGTCAAACTTGGTGATCATACTTTGTCAGCTCTCTGTAGAGTGGTGATTACTCTAGAGAGAGCATAAGGAATGGTTGTGATCGTCATTAATCAACTATAACCTTAGGGGATTCCACTCTAAGCTGTAACTACAAGTCTTCGTTGAAAGTCAAGCAGCCGCTATCAAAGGCAGCTAGGAAACATCATACTGATCACCACTAGACACCATTTCGTGAAAACCTTCTCATACATGGATATGTACAACCAGACAAAGAAAAGACACATCCTTTGGCAAGACTGAGACCGGTAATGAACTTCAGTGAAGTGAATACCGTCAGAATCCTATCGATTGGTAAGTTCTTCATTAAAGTTGACGACATAATAGAGAAAGGGGATAACTTGACCTAACTCTCGTGCATTTTGGTTAGAATTTAATAAAGCAAAACTAAAGACTCTTCTGGTGCTAAATCTATCCCCATAAGTGGAGCAATGATAGAACTCATGCTCCATAAGTGAAGGGTAAAGTCCAACAATTCACCCAGAAGCTATTGGAATGAGAAAAAGGTAGAGTTAGTCCAGCTTATGTTTTGTCACTGCCAAGCTTTGGAGGAATAATACCTACGCATGTAAGCCAGGGTTTTTGAAACCTCCACAGAGGTAACGGGCGATAGATATCAGATCCTGTCGGTGCCCTATATTTCAGTTTTTTTTTTCTCCTTTCCGAGAAAGGATGCAAAATTGACCATTAAGAGTCGGAATGCACGTGATGATCGCACACCCTTCCATAAGCTAACTTAACCTGACCTTCACGGTGATGGTACTGACCACGAGTTCAACAAAGTATCTTGCAACTGCTATCGACTTAGTCACTCGCATGTACTTATGTTAGTGCTTTGTTCGTCAATCGTATATTTACCGACATTCATACGAATTTTGAAAATAAACGTCCACGACACCTAAACGCTGATGATGAGTTCTAAGACTGCTTTGTATCTTCAGATTCCTCTCACCAAAAACCGCTTCTATTCCATGTACCCGTCACTATGGTAAACCACACAATTAGCCTCCACAGAAGCCGGCTTAAACCATTTACCATTGAACAACTCTGTATGTTCGTTCGTAGCATCAAACAATACCACAAATGTAAAGCCAATCATTAGGTACGGCATTTCCTCCAAATCCATCGAACAACTGATACCATCAGCTCCCTGTTTCGAGGAAACCCACAACAGTGTCATCTTCCAATTCCAGACAAATTCCTCGAACTTCTCGCTTATCGCGCCGGATTCATTCTCTATTCACCATGTGACACAATGATTAATTGCTTCCATTTCGAAATGCACACTCACCCTGATTTCCAAATTAAAAATCAATCGCAACTGCCATCCATCCGCACTGACTCATGCAGTAATCTTTCAGAAAAACAAAAGCCAAACAAAACCGCACTATCAGCAATAAATTGGATTCATCTCTTCTGATCCTAATGGTCCAGTGACAGGTTGGACATTTTGCCAATTTAGCAGTCATTATGCCGCCGACTCGCATATGGAGATCGGATGTCCTCGGAGCCGATACGGCTAATGAAGATCATTTTTCATTCGATAAGACGCCACTGTCCGGCGCAGTGACTAATTTCGAAATTATAAAGTCGAATCGACCTGTGTAGGGCCAGGGGCCGTAATGAGAAACGAAAATTTTGTGTAGAAAGGGATCAGTGATCCTGGTGATGATAGTGCGGTGGCAGCGGAGCGATTTTGCGCTACGCGACAAAACGTTCATTGGCAGACAATAAACACATGTAGCGCTGTCAAAGAACAGGCGTTCACCCCACTAATTATGTGCACAAACGATGCGGCAACCACAGGAGACTACTCTCGGATTCCTGCATCACACATACGTGGGGAATACGCTGGGAGATACTCGCGAATTGGACCGAAACAACTGAGAAGAACAGAATGAGGTGTGCACGCTGGAGAACTACAGTGAGTCAAATGTGTGAGAGTAAGTGAACTGTGTCCACTTCGCTATAAACTGTGGCAACAACATCATCTCAGAGGTCAAACGGGTAGAAAAGAATCACTAAGGTGTCTCTGTATAAGACCCCCGTAATCTCAGTGCTGATCTACGATCCAGAAGAACTATGGAAGCATGGATATCCTTGATCGTTTTGAATGGACCATTCTTCCGATCTCCATTGTGTCTACGAACTTTCGAAGAGGAGATCTAACAAGGAACTCCATGAGCTGTAGACATCGATCTGGTCAGAAACACATCAAAGGAATCCATCGTCTAAGGTGGGTAGGGCATCTAGAGTGAATGGATATCGCTCAAGCCCGAAAAGTGTTCGCGTCAAACACGAGAGGTTAACCCAGTAGAAGAAGGCCTTGACCAATAATTCAATACCTAAACCAACTTGGCATCTGGACAAAGACCATGATAAGTGGAAAGGATTGTCCACCCGAACTGTTTTAGTTTTAAGAATCTTTTATTCATGATGTTCGTCAGACACTCGTTAGAAGTGGTGCTGTAGAAAACTGTTATATATGAGACTAGAGACTTAGATCTTCAGTACAGTAGTCCGACGTACCTATCATGATACCTACAATAGCCTGGTGAAGTTCGCAAATATTTTGGAACGATTTGGCTAAGACCCTCCTCCAAAGGTAGAGAGAACGGAGTTGGATGTACTATGTATTTGTACAATTTGAGTCTGTTTCAAGTCGTGGAAAGCTGGAAAATAGACTGACTGGTCTAAAATTAAAGAAAGGACTGCTTTCTGCACTAAACTCCGAACTACACCATGTCTTGCCTAAACGGTAGCTTTCTTGAGTAAGCCAGGCTTTGCTATAGATACTTTACTTGGTTTACCTCTCCTTGATAGTTTCATCACGGCCAGTAGCATCAAAGCAATCATCCGCACTGGAGTTTTGAAGGCCTTGCGCGACACATATCCTACGATTCCAGTTCCAGGGATATGCCGTCTGATGCAATGACAGCGGAACTTCCGCTGCTTTGTGAATATTGAAATCGGCTTTTCCTGCGTTCAGGACTGACTTCGATCAGTCTCCAGGAACACACCATTAGATAAGTGGACCATGCCTCAGATCAGGCATCGGTGGTGATGCGGTGAGTGCTAATGTGAAGTATCCTCTCAGCTTTTTTCGAAGCCAAACGTATCCAAGTAAACTGGGTAATACTAGACCTTGCGTCCTGGTAGTACAATGGACCAGTGGCTTCTGAGTACTCCAGTGATACGATGTCTTATAATTTTTCTGAGAACTCAGTGATCTTTTCCTTTTAAGAATTGTCCACCAAACCTTGGTAAATGCACACTTTACTCCCGAAATGTTGATCACATGGTCATCACATGGTCCTGTAATGAAGGTGGTCAGTAACAAAGGGTTATACGTGACGAGATCTATGCCAAAAATGTCGACTCGGTTTCTGCCGACACAATGCCCTAAATATTTAGGAAAGTGTTACAAAAGCTGAAAAAAAACTTGCTCCCATGAAACCTTCACATCACTGTACCCAGACATCGTAGTATATAACCGATGAAGATCTTAAAGGAGATGCGCTTGGGAAAAAACACTGCCAGACGAAGTATCCAATTAAATATTTTATATTAGCCCGCTCCTCGTGTAAAACGCGTCCAAAAATAACCTCGATAGCTCGGCGGCCAAGATACTGCGCGTCGAGCTTGGCGATGAACCGACAAATCCATTCAGCGAGCGAGAAAACCAAAAGATACATTTAAAAAAAAAAAAAATTATATCCCAAAAGCATCTGCACGAGGACGGTGCTCAACAGCAGTTGAGATATATTTCCCACCATGCATCGCTGTATGTGTGTTGGCAAGATAAATGCGAAATAACTTTCGGAACACTTGAAATAATTAATTATGGCATTAAGTGCTAATTTCTCGACATCTCGACTATTAGTCTGGGCGGACAGCTGCTACGGGCCGGGCGCAGCGCAATACCGATTGTCGCCCATTACTCTGGGCACAATCAGTCCACCAATGCTTTCACCGCATTAGCTGGCATCGCACATACGAGTGTATCTGAAGGGCTAATGTTGTGCACATCCACACAGATGGAACTTGGCCACTTGGAGGCACAAATCATATTTCCCAGAGATGTGTCAGTTCTGTCGAATTGAATTTGTGGCCCCAGTGACATGCACACGACCGATGTCTGGAACATCAAAGGTGACTCTCGTACGCTTTTACTTGTTTTGTGTGTTTGTTCTGTGGAAATGGAGATGTTAATGAGCTTCTTCCCACCCTACCCACACATGGTTTTCGGAGAAAATTCCATATTTTTTGGGAACACACATGGCACGGGGAGTGTCTGTATGTTTGGTGTTTCCGGAGGAGAAGATGTTTTGTTTACTCTCGGTTAATTAATATTAATTCAGTACGGAATGAGGTTGTCAGAGCTGTTGAATGGCTTAAAAGATTAACTTTTCATGAGTTATTCTCGCTATTTGTGCGGTGCTGCGTTCTTTGGATATGAGATGCACGCCAACTGGTCGGGTGTCACTGCAAATGTCTTTATGAAACGTGATATGAAGGAGATTTATCTTAATGGAAGTCATTGTGTTGTCAGCAACTTCAGGATTGCAATTTGTTCTGTCTGCGAGTGAAGAATGAACGTTAATTGAAAATCACATACGTCTTACGATTATTTTTACTTTTTTTTTTTGTTGTCAGCTGCAAGGATGTGTTAAAATTTATATCTTTGTCAGGAAGAGGGGCTACATACAATTTTTAAATGGCTTTGACACTGACGCGATTGATTTACACGCAAGTTTTGTTTTGACTACGTGAGTGTAAAGCTGACGTTAAAGTCCAATAAACTGTAGGACGGAACGAATTTAGAATAAAACAGTTCGTAGGTCCTGAGGATCGGTTGGGTTTCGAACTACCTGACAGCACGTAGATGACAGTAAATGCAAAGATAATTGATTTTGAGATGCTTTTTCAGGGTTATTGTCAATTTAATCCTGGAACGTATTAAGACACATCTAGACCCTTCTGTGTTAAACACACTGAAACCTGAGATCTCAGCTCCACCATAGGTTGACAGATAGTGCACAGGACATGCCTTACGCTGAGGAGGCACTCCACACAAATTAGTACAAACTATGACGTTGAACAGTGTCAAGTTTTGAGATCCATAGCAGCGTATTCTATTACATTCTTTCGGAGAAAATCAGTGATCGGCAGGAATTCATCAGAGCCTTACACCATATTTCTCATACCTCGACTTTGCTTACGATTTTTCTTACGAGCGCACTGAATCTGATGGCAGATTCCTTGTTTTCGCTGGAACTTGCTAACATCTCACATAAGCCCTCCTGGACTAACTTGATTTTTGGATTTTGAGTTACAAATACCCACCCAAGTCTTAATAATTCTCCTTAAGTCAGAAATATTGTGTACTTCTCATGAGATCATAGACCATGTACCCTGGTGAGGGTTTCACACATCAGATGCACACCACAGATGGAAAAAATCTTTGATTGCTTCACTTCCTGAGATAGGAAAAGTCGTAAAAGTCTACATGACAATGCCAAATCTAAAATGTAACAGCTTATGACTTGGTAGGTTACATGTACCAACTCAAGCACCATATTCGTGAAAGGAGTCATTTTCATATGTTTCCAACTAAACATCTCTTACAGGATCCTGTGTGATGAAATGAACTTCTGAAACCATAATGTCAACGAATCGATTAAAGAGTTGAATACTTTGAGTAGAGATGAGCTATTCTACATGTCTAGTCTTGGGATGCCCGTAAAACTCATTCGACTATGGAGGAAGACAATGGAGAATGCCTGGTGCTCAGTCACGACCAGAAAAGACATAGAGACTGGAGGATTTAGAGAGGATAATGAGCTGTCATGTAGATTTTTTAATGCGATAGTGGAGAAAATAGTACGAAGTTCCCAGGTCAACACATCAGGCTCTAGCTTCAACTAGTCACCACAACTGCATGGTTACGCAGGCGACATTGTCGTCGTCATTAGGAGCGAGCAGTTATAGAAGCATTCGCTAATTAAAAGGAAAAGCGTCCACCCTTTGCAGAAAATTCAAAAATGGAATGAACATGCTTAAGAGGATGTCCGCATCTTTGCTGACATTTGCAGTTGAATGGTTGCTTCAACCAACTGGTCACAGCTAGCCAAGGATTAAACTGACCGAAGAGATTTGATAATCTAATCTGAATCTCTAGCGCCAGCGAAAGTAAAGGGAATATAAATTGGTTGGGAGCAGAAATTTGTTGTACAGAGCTCGTAGATACTTGGATTTGAACTCAAATTTTAAAAAAAATGCTACGAGTTCGTATATATTGCGGATAAAAGGTTTTCCAATAAGGACATAACAATTTTATACTAAAATAAAATCAAGAATAATTATTGTAAATCAGACTAAAATATAATCTAAGTAAAGCACATATCTTAAATTTAAGTAAAAAATACGATCAGTTTTATACGACTGCCATGAGCATGTTTCCAGCTATCGATTCTCTGAAGTCACTTTTCCAGTACTCTTCCACATAAATCAGGCTAAACGTTGGAACATTCGCATTCGATATTGTTTCTAAACTCCTCTAAAGCCGTTGGCTTATTGGCATAAACAATGGACTTAAAATTTATTCAGAAAAAGAAATCCAAAAGCATTACTTCGCATCAACGACTGAACATTTCTCGAGATTCCACAATTGCCGAACTTCCCCTTCCATAGATCAATTGTTCGATCAACTGTGTGGCATGTGGCATGATTTTGTTGGAGCCGCATATCTTTGATGTCAAGTCTATGCATTTTTTGGTCAAAAATAATCTTTTAACACGGCACGATAGCGAACTTCATTGATCGTAACATGGCTCGATTTTTTTATCAAATTCAGGATTTTTTTCAAACTTTAGCAGAGCCCAATCGTAGAAGTCTCGGTCAAGAGGCTTATATTCTTCAAGTCATTTGATCCTGAAAGGGTGTCGCCTAAGATATTTAGGCAAACTTCGCCGCCATGTGGACTTAGAAATTGTCAATTCCTGCGAACGCCGTGGAATCGACTGATTTGGGTCATTTTGCACTAATCACTCACGGTTGCTATATTTTTGGTACCTCGATCTGTCCGTTTTCTCACTGAGACAGAATCATTCAATAGTGAATGTGTTAACTCTAATTTGTCCAGTTTAGTACGCACAGCCTGTTTGATGGGACGATTATTACGACCGAAAATTGGAGTAAGCGCTCTTAAAGTTCCGAACACCATATCAGAATTTTGATAGAAAATGTCAATGATTTGCAAATGTTGCTCGTTCCTGGACTTCACAGCAATAAAAAGGTAAACCTTGACTGACGTTTTGGTATTAACAAATCAGAAAATAAGTTTTGGAATGCGTTTGTATTGAAGTGCAAAATTGTTATGTCCCTATTGAAAAAGACTTTTTTTTGTATCCTTTTACATCGATTGGTTCAACAGGAGATCTCCCACTGAAGCAAATGCCCCAACTATTGTGTGTTCATCACTAACTGATGATAATAATACTGAACCCACACCTTCTATAATTGTTTGTTTACCAAAAATACTTTCAGAAAAACATTCCATTAGCCATTGCAGATGTCTAATTAAACTGAAACGTGTATCTATTTGCGATAAAACATAACAAATCGCCCATTAAACATCATTCTGCACTCTACACGACGACTCGCTGTAAATCTCTAATCAAATTGTCACTTAATATCAACATGGTACGCGCTTAATAGTTAAATAATTGTCTCCCTCGACGGTCGACCATGCGATCCGCGATAACTTCCAGAACAAGGGCCCCATAAAATTCCAAAAAAACCTGGTGTCAGAGATCATTTAGCCGGAGATATGGAACACAGATAACCAGCGAAGCGTTAAGTAGATTTTTGTCTTCAAGACAGGCGCCTGCCTCTTCGAAATGTCAAAGTGACTTTGATGCCTAGGTGTTCAACCCATAAATTCTATCAAAACATCTCCCGCTTTTATCTGTCTTATCATATTTTCCTTAATTGCCTTTCTTCACTTTTCGTTCTGTTATCCTCTCTGCACACACTGTGCCTATGTGTGTGTGTGTGTTGGAAAGAAACGAAAGAAAGACCAAATAAACATGGGTGCTGTGTTGATAGGACGCATTAAAGCCTTTTAATCGTTTGTTCCAGCGGATTTCAAAGCGACATACACACTTGTAGGTTAGGTTAGGTAGGTAGGTACATATATGGGACTTGCTTCAGGCGACATGCATCCTGTGTCAAACAAAGATGGAGGTCTCTTCGGTTTGCCGAGTTTTCTTTTCATTTCTTTGTTGAACAAAGGCAACAACATGCTAATCTCTTGTGACAACATAAATAACGTCAGCCCTTTGATCCCGAAAGGAACGAAACGACGACGCATAAGGCAAAGGATAACATTAGATGAATCTGTATCGGGGAGAGCAGGGTCCTTTTTTTAGTTTTCAACTCCTCTACTGCGATGGATTTTTGGGTTTTTTTTTTTTTTGAAAATCAGTTGAGATTTGCAAATTATACGGAAAACCTAATCAAGGACAGTTGTCGAGGGGTTGCTCGCGATATATTGATTGCAACAGCTCGCATGCAAGGGTGTGCAGGCACAATGGTGGCAGTTGTTGAACTAATCCCTGGGTGTCGGTGCACAAATGTCAAAAAATGTATCATTACCCCGATAGTGGTGGGATTGTGTACATTTTCTCTTGATTACAATTACAATCAGCCCCTATGGAGGTAGTGCGCGTTGCTTTCTTTTATCCGAATTCCGAATATCCTGCGCGCGTGATTCATTGGTACGCACTGGGTATTGTTCCGACAGCCGCTGCTTACACCAAGGATAATATGTTTGCACAGGATGTTCTATTATTCGTTTGCGTGTAAATTAGGCGCAGAAGCAAACCGCTCTAGGGGTTGTAATGGTTTCCTTGGGCTGCCTTGCCATCCCCTTTTGTGTCGCCTGGTTTCATATTTTATAATTAGATACAGTTTGCAGCTACACTGAGGGAATTGAATTATTCGACGGACCTTTTCCAAATGTGTTTTCAAAACACAGCAATTCTTGTAGAGCTGTGAGGCTCTTGACACTCCATTAAGTCTGAATTTTAAGTGGCGAAATCGTTGACCCCTTTTTCTTCTCTCTTCTGCATGGAATGAGGAAAGGCGATGTAATCCTGGCTGATGAGAGTATGTGTGTTTTTTTTTTGTAGTTTTATTGTATCATCACACGCAGAGTCTTTTATGCACGTACATGTGTATAATAAACAACATTTTTGATTAATGATTCGAGGATGATCCGTGAGTGAGTGCATTCACGGGTTGTGTATCTGGAATGATTACGCGTCATGTTTCGTCTGTACTCAGCGAGAGGTTCAAGCCCTTTGTCTTTGGATTGTTTTTGTTTTATCGTTATCATGGATAATTTCTTGTCTTGTTTTGGAGGCCGGGCTGATACTGTAATTGATTTCATGGCTATTAGGTCAGCTGGATGCGTTTCAAGGATCATACGTACCGTGTTCCTGGACTGAAGTGAGGATAATTCGTTATATTTAGGTTAGTGTTGGAGAGGCACAAAGAATTCTAAAGATAGGCTGTTAATTATAGCAACATCTGGTAATGGGTTGAGGTGGTCGCGGTCTACATATGTACATCGACACCGACACCTAGTATAAAGATAGGAAAAGGTATCTGGACCGATTCTCAGTAGAGACTAGGTCGAATGTGATTAGAAACTGATGACCTCTGTCGAGGCTGTGGCGATACGAAGGCAGAAGACAGTGCATACCCTATGCAAAACCAAGTAAACGGCACTCGAGGAATACCACTTCGAGGACAAGGGCGAAGGAATGCCACTATTAACCATCCTGAAATTTTAGAAAACCTCGGGATGATGCAGAGGTCCGTGTAGCTGTCCTAAAACTACAAACCAATTTTTGTCTTTCTTTTCACGTAAACCTACGACAGGGGTTCACAATGAATGCTGTAGTGTCAGAGCTAGATGAGGACAAAATTGTTAAGATTATCGACAAGCAATCATCACCTAACAACTAAATCCTTTGGCCCATTTAAATCATCAGGAATGGACAACGCTTGGCCTTTGATACTGTAAGTAGTTTGGAATGAAACTACTACTCCAAGGGGTTACAGCAAAGGCTCACAAACTGGCAATAGCTGCCTGTCCTGAATGAGATTTTGGAAATTCCAGAAAGAATTGTGGTCAACGGAAGGGCCTATGGTAACCATGGTATCATCCTGGCATCAAGTACTCACATGGAACTTGTACATGACAAATTCAGTCTACATCAGGATCTTGCGATCAGTGAGAACGGTACACACAATAGGACTGTCAAAACCATGCTTAGCCTAACTTGGTGGATCGCTACATTGTAAGAAACTCAGTTGTGGACATCAACACTAAATGATTATGCCTCTGTCTTGGGGCGAATTAGACACATTTAAACTGAGCTACTTAGACGATAAAGAAGTTGAATGTGTCCCTCACTTCCTATGCACTTGTCCTATCCTGGTCAACAAGCAAATGGATAGTCATGGCACTCATATTTTCATGGACCTTGAGGACATACGCCAAGTCCTTGGATTCATTTGGGACACTGGTGAATCCATTATCATTAACTTTTGCCTACTCTAGCCTTCTCGAGTAACTAATAACTAATTGACTAGCTTTAGACGACAGAGGGTATGAATGACCATTTAGTGAAGGAAGTATGAGGTCAGATATTTCAATTCTGGCCATGAAGAGCATCAGGTCAGTTTTCCCCGAGTTGAAGCCAAAACCATGTTATTCATATACCCAACTTTTTAATCTTAAAAGGATTTTATTTCTGGCTCTGAACCTTAGTAGAGCTGATATGTCAATACCCTGAGATGTTCCCTTCCTGGCACATTCGGTTACATGGCTACTTTCGGAATTGATTCAGTGTGTACATCTAGGTCTAAAAAAGTATCTATGACATTTGGATTTATCTATTCTTTACACTACTCCACGATGAGCCATTTATATGGATCTTCCCTAGAGAAATGTGGAAAGGGGTATTTCTTCTATTGTACTATGTACTTGGTTATCTAGAAAGCGTTCGATAGTCTTCAATAAAAAGGGGAAGGAGGATTAGCCTGAAATCTTTGGCATTTTCATGACTCCTGGTACCTACCCCATTATGGATTGCAAACTACTTTTTCAAAGTGAGCTGCGACCAATGTTATAAGCCACCGATTGACCTATGTTCAGGACTGGCTTTTGTAAGAGTCTATCAGTGGAATTGAGTAAAATTTAATCGATGAGTCCAAACCCAGTGAAGGTTGTCAGTAAGACTCAAGCCTTATGGCTATATAGCAGACAGTAGATTACGGAGTCGAAGGCAGTTTGTACATGTCTGTAGCGATAGCCAGAATGCTCCCAAGGCCTCAACTCTTCAGTCACGAGAATGCATCAATGGCTTGACTATTCTGCATTTGATAGATGTTTCTACAACGAGTAGTTACATTAAATAGTAACCACTATCTCGCTGTTCTGGAGACACTTATTCCATGAAAACATGGTCATAACACAACAACAAAAAGTGTTTAAAAATTTCGTTGCCAAAGTTTAAGTCAACTTCTCCCGACATAATGCTTCCTACTAGTAGCATCGGTCCCCACTCCATGAGCTTACGACTATGACTTCCTTTTGAAATACGATCTGATCACATGACCAAAGGACATCCTTTTTAATGCCAATGATTAACCGTCCACAACATGTCCTCTCTACTACCCCCACACAAGACCAAGAGTTTGATTGAAGACACAAAGGGGAAAATTAATCAGCTTTCGAAGGAAATAAAAACGTAAAACGTTTGCCTTTGCCGCTTTCAAAACTCTTACTCTCCAGGAAGCACGGCCTCGTGTATACGTTGCTGGAAAACATCAATTATTTTGGAATCAAAACGGATAATCGAGCAAATCAGGAGATTTTGATATGTGGATCCAGTGCACGAAAAAGGGATTTCGATTTACCAACTGACCCTAACAGCAGAAGCAGATGTAAAACATCAATAACCCTCGAGAGTGACACATCTGAGAGGAGTCCGCAATGAACCGTTGATGCCCCCGAAAAAAAGATTTATTATACCCACTTCCATATGCGTCGCAACCAAACCTTGCTCCTGAACATCATCATCGTCATCATTGTCCCAAGGACAAGCAATCTCTCTCCCATCACCAAAGGGATAACAATAATAATCTGTCTCTGAATGGTCACTGTGTGTCGTCCTCGACAAGGATTCCAATTTAGATGCCCAGTCATACGCACTCTTACGCACAAAATGGGAATCAAGTGAACCTCAATTAGTGCGATTCCTCTGCGCGTTCTCCGTCAGCTCTGAGAATATGATTTTAAATTGCCCAACCTATTGCCCAACGATTGAGAGATACATTGTGGCCACTATCACTGCGCCGAGGGTTGCGATACCCTCATGGGAAAAATCCTCCCGGAGACCACAAAAGTGTTTGAATTGTGCAATAATCATCGCATGCGGTGGACAGATTTTGGTCGGCTTGTCCATTTACACTGAACCAGGACACTCAGTACGGGTATTCGCACAATCATGGGTTTCCACTGAAATCAATTTATTTTAGTCAAATTCCGCTTAATTGGTTCCATTGCTATCCTGCATCCAGGGTAGGGGCGACTCATTAATCACAACCAAACCAACAAAAAAAAACACTTCAAGGGTTTTTCAATATTTGCTTCAAAAAAAAAAAACCAAAAAAAGGCTTAAATACATTTTTGTTTGGCTTACACAAACACGTGCAAAAAAATATCCACTCTCATGCATGTGCATGCATTCGCAGGATAAATCCGTGAGAGCATTAAGTGTGTGTGCATTTAAATAGGAATTTGTGGTGCATTTTGTGTGAGCGGAATTTTGATTGAAAGGATTTTTTTTTCGGGAAAAAAAGTTAATTACAGATTAGTGGAAATATTTAAATCATCAGATTTTTATTTTCCATAATTAATAGTTTTTTCGGGCCGCGATTGCTGCGTGACTGCATATTCACAATTCTAATCGGCGATTTAATGTAATAGTTGATCGATGATGAATTCGCAGTAAATTAGTGGTCGGGGTGTGTAATTATTAATTATAAAATGATTACACTTCAGCAGTATCAGGGCAGACAAATCCGATTACAGTAGAGAGCATCTCGCCCCAATTCTGACAAAAATCACAGATTCCATTGGAGCCCATTCCATACTAGTGGGTCAGATCCACGAAAATTCTCACAAATCCCCTCTCCCTTTGCGTTTTGGGTCAAATGGGTTAAATTTAACACAAAACTTAACCGAAAAACCCAAATCGGAAGACTTAGACTTTGGTGCACTCAGTTACCCGCTGTCTAGCATTTGGCAGGAAGTTGGGTATGCAGAGGTCCAGATGGAAAAACATCACTTGATCCACTTCAAGTGCAATATCGGCACATATCTCCTCTCCCTTTGCGTTTTGGGGTCAAATGTTTTAAATTTAACAAAAGACTTAACCAAAAAACCCCAATCGGATGACTTAGACTTTGGTGTACTCAGTTGCCCGCTGTCCAGCATTTGGCAGGAAGTTGGGAATGCAGAGGTCCAGATGGAAAAACATCACTTGATCCACTTCAAGTGCAATATCGCCACATATCTCCTCTCCCTTTGCGTTTTGGGTCAAATGGGTTAAATTTAACACAAAACTTAACCGAAAAACCCAAATCGGAAGACTTAGACTTTGGTGTACTCAGTTACCCGCTGTCTAGCATTTGGCAGGAAGTTGGGTATGCAGAAGTCCAGATGGAAAAACATCACTTGATCCACTTCAAGTGCAATATCGGCACATATCTTCTCTCCCTTTGCGTTTTGGGGTCAAATGGGTTAAATTTAACAAAAGACTTAACCAAAAAACCCCAATCGGATGACTTAGACTTTGGTGCACTCAGTTGCACGCTGTCCAGCGTTTGGCAGGAAGTCGGGTATACAGAGGTCCAGATGAAAAAAAAATCACTTGATCCACTTCAAGTGCAATATCGGCACATATCTCCTCTCCCTTTGCGTTTTGGGTCAAATGGGTTAAATTTAACAAAAAACTTAACCAAAAAATCCCAATTCGGATGACTTAGACTTTGGTGTACTCAATTGCCCGCTGTCCAGCATTTGGCAAGAAGTTGGGTACGCAGAGGTCCAGTTGCAAAAGAAAATCACTTGATCCACTTCAAGTGCAATATCGGCACATATCTCCTCTCCCTTTGCGTTTTGGGTCAAATGGGTTAAATTTAACAAAAAACTTAACCAAAAAATCCCAATTCGGATGACTTAGACTTTGGTGTACTCAATTGCCCGCTGTCCAGCATTTGGCAAGAAGTTGGGTACGCAGAGGTCCAGTTGCAAAAGAAAATCACTTGATCCACTTCAAGTGCAATATCGGCACATATCTCCTCTCCCTTTGCGTTTTGGGTCAAATGGGTTAAATTTAACAAAAAACTTAACCAAAAAATCCCAATTCGGATGACTTAGACTTTGGTGTACTCAATTGCCCGCTGTCCAGCATTTGGCAAGAAGTTGGGTACGCAGAGGTCCAGTTGCAAAAGAAAATCACTTGATCCACTTCAAGTGCAATATCGGCACATATCTCCTCTCCCTTTGCGTTTTGGGTCAAATGGGTTAAATTTAACAAAAAACTTAACCAAAAAATCCCAATTCGGATGACTTAGACTTTGGTGTACTCAATTGCCCGCTGGCCAGCATTTGGCAGGAAGTTGGGAATGCAGAGGTCCAGATGAAAAAACATCACTTGATCCACTTCAAGTGCAATATCGCCACATATCTCCTCACACTTTGCGTTTTGGGTCAAATGGGTTAAATTTAACAAAAAACTTAACCGAAAAACCCCAATCGGATGACCTAGACTTTGGTGCACTCAGTTGCCCGCTGTCCAGCATTTGGCAGGAAGTCGGGTATACAGAGGTCCAGATGAAAAAAAAATTACTTGATCCACTTCAAGTGCAATATCGCCACATATCTCCTCTCCCTTCGCGTTTTGGGTCAAATGAGCGAAATTGGACAAAATCCGCCCTTTCTAAGTGCCTTCTTATTTTTCAAGAAGGAAATGCTAAAGAACCACCATTCGTCGACCTATTTAGGTCAAAGAGTTTATCTCTGCCCTCAAGTGCTCGGTACTCAACTGTGACTGGTTACTACCCTTCCTTTCATTTATCCTCAGCACTTAACACTTAACCCTCTATACAGTGTCACCTCTAAAGAACGAAACCATTATTAATGGCATACATTAGAGGTCCTCAAGATCACCCGCACCTAAAGGGCTTAAAAAACGCATTTCCCTGTTGGAAATGCCGGTTCTTCAAGTACGTCAACCATGTGGGTTCCAAGTATACATTGCATTCAGTTGACTTAGCCAAGCAGAAAACACATCTCTGCTCATCTGGATCATAGACAGATCTGGATCCCCCTCACTCACTCGGTCACTGAGCCGGATGATGCGTAAAAAATGCTTGCACTGATGCCTATGGATTCACATCAAAGGCCCATAAATCTCCCACCAAACGCATCTCTCGGCATCCAACTATAATATACGGCTTCCCATCTTGACGCGTTGTTCAACAACATTTACTCGCCTGACTAATGAAGTGATGACGTTAAGCGCCTCGCTCCGCCGCAGGGAGAATCGCATCTCCTCCTTGTCCTAATGGATGAATGATTTACCGATCATTGAAATTTTATTTTAATAACTGAATTAGACGAGGGAGGACGAAAGGAAATCACAACATGCAAGGAGTGCCATCAACATGTGTCAGCAGCTCACACACGAAGATAATCCGATCATCGGCATCATCTGATGCACGTTGTAACTTTGTAAGTGCACTGGCGCTCTGTGTGTCGCGTCCTTAAGTGGACGCCGACGACGACTAGGAGGATGCCTCGCCAGCATCAGCATCAGTTGTCATGTCAGCGAGACACTTGATCAGACTCGAAAAGGGGAAAACGAGGTCACCAAGCCTCCGCGCCTCCACAATGGAACGCACATTGACAGCTACGATATGGCCAATCGGTGCTCCGTGGATTTTTTTTTCGAAAATATTTTCAAAATAAAATCTCCAAAAAAACAAGCAAACAGTTGTGCGGTGTAAAGCGTGTTTGATTGATGACCGCCTGAGTGCTGTCATGGGAGGGGGAGTCCATGCAGATACTAATTAACAAAGTCAACCAAGCGCTTTATGGGTTCTTGCTGTTTGCGTTGGCGTTGGCGTTGCCGGCCCAGACGTTGGCTGTTGTTTTGCTGATGAATGAAAGGAATTTTTGGTTCGGGTTTTCTTTAGTTTTGAATGCTTCCCACTTGGTGTAGCCTCCAACAGAGCGGGACAGCAGCGGTCGTTGTCATCAATCAATAAAAAAAAAAAAATCTCACACTTAATTCGATGGCGCTGACAGGTTTTTAAATTATTCGCCATTTGTTGCGTTGACTTTATGTATGTTTTTGAAAAAAAAAAAAAACCATCTCTGACTTGCTGCCAAAATTGTTTTTATTGATTTACGGATGGCTAATGGCGCCAAGATGGAAAAGCTATATTTTAATTGAAATTAGTTTGGTAAAGGCTGCTAATTTCGGAGAAAAGTGATTAAAAAAATATTTAAATTAATTAAGTCCATCAATTAGGGGTGACTATTCGCCTTTGAAGTACGTTGTCCATCTGCCTACAGTGAGCAAACTATCTGAGTTGTTGTCTTGGTTAGAATACATCATGTTTACCTTATTTCAAGAAGTGATACCATTCCATAAGTTTTACATAGGTTCTCGCCAACACTAATCTGGCCTTGAACAGGTTAAGGATAGTTTGGGGCCCCTAGGCTCCAATGGCTAGTGCATTGGACTACGAAGCAAAGGATCCCAAGTTCAGTGTTTAGACAGGATCCAAAATATATTTCAAAGATCCTACCTCTCTCGAGCGTCTGACAAACATACGAGAGTACGAAAGTCATGAAAAAAGCTCAAAACTCTCAAATTGCCCTTCGGACACGGCATTAAGGGGTGGCCCCCTTCCATTCGTGTAATGAATATACATAGCTACTAGTGAACGCATCACTGACAGCCCGCTGTGTTCTACCAATAATGGCACAATATTCGGGATACGTTAGTAGTTGGAGACTTTTAAAAGATTATGGCTTCCATGCTGGCCCGTGAAATTCGCAAAATTCTTTCAAGTATGGTATTGAAGAAGTCACATGTTACCACTTCACCTTGTCTAACTCCTTTTTGACATCAATGGTATCGTGAGTTCGTTACCGACTTCGATGGAGTAACGAGCGATCTCCATCGTCATCCTGCATACGAGAACCATTATGGTAGGCATGCCAGCTGGCCATAGGTCTGAATATGTAGCTCGTATCTAGAGATGTGGCCTTAAAGTCAATGAACAGGAAGTGGGTATCGATTTGGACTTCTTTCGTTTTGTGGTGGACTGAAACCACAGATCAGATTATCTACGAAGGGTTTCAAGCTTTCACACATTAAGATGGACAAGATCTTGTATGCAATGTTCAAGACTCTAATACTTCTGTAATTGGCATAAGTCAGGAGTATCCTTTTCTGTGAATCGGGCAAACGATGCTGAGATTCTTTTTACCAGGCATACAATCATCTGACCGAATTCCAGAGACGAATTGATGTATGCTCTCGATTCACTTATCTCTAGCTGTTTTGAACAACTCTTGGTTGGATATTGCTATTCTTACGTCGCTGAAGAAAATAGAAGGAAATAAGGGCGCATTCGATAACACTGGCTACGGTTCAATAGCAAGGGCTATGGTAGCAGAGATATCAAGAACTCGACCAATGAGTTAATTAGGGCCATGTTTGAAAGTTGGATCATTACTCGCTCTTCTGGAGGACTATCCGTGTCTGTCCTTTCTTTCTTTCTCTGGTCACTTTCTAAATTCTAGCCGATCCACACAGATCAAGCCACATCGATACAACAGTGAAGGTGCAGCTAGAGTACAAGTATAAACCAGGTTACCATGTGGCTCACCTAAAAATTCTTGACTCAATTCCAAATACAGACATGTTCTGCACCATCCCTGACTATTTCAGTAGTTTTTTTGAGGTTGAAATATTAGATCATGCATAATGGTCTAATGGTGTTCCGGCACTGGAGCCCAGGGGTCTGGTCTGGTCTGATTCTCTGATCGGATCGAAAATAGACTTTGGACCTAGTGTCTTTGGACGCAATACCAAAGTCTCGATATCTGTGGGAATGTGTTCCACAGCTTTCCAGGCTAAACTCCTTCCCAGATCTGTGCCAGGTTAAGGCTTAGTAAAGGTATCAGGCATTGTAGTCCAATTAAGTGGACTTTATGTCAATTAAATGGTATAACGATGAACTACAATCTCTTGCTAGACACAACAGAATGGTTCTTAGATAGGTCCCAGATTATTAAGGGCTTTTTCAGACTCTATATTGCCTAAACCCCACTCTGGTCTCAGCTAGGCTACCGTCACAGCAATGATTAGTAATTATGAATACAAACCTCTTCTAGTTCACAGTGGTCCCGGGGTCAAGGCAATCTTAATGATTAATCAAGCCTTCTTCCTACAAGGACATTTTTAACAAAGATTAAAAAACTGATGAGCTTTGTAACAAGTCATTGTGCCCTGAAGTATCACCTCAACAAACTGTGCTCAGACATATGTAGATAGGTTCTGCTCCCAAGATAACAAATCATTCCAGCATATTCTCTGTGAATACATTAAGTTACATTGGTTGAGGGTAACTTGGTCTTAGCAGATATCAAAACCTCTGCGGCTAAGGACGTACTTGCCTTCATTAGAGAGTTAGTAGGCCTCCTTGGAGGTAACCTTTCACTCGAACGATTGCAGTACCTTCACAGATCTCTTTCACAAAAGAAAGCTATAATTCATTTCATCATCTAGTCTTAATCGAAAAATTGTTACACTATGACAAGTAGAAGATACAATTTTTGCTTATGACCAACCTTTCCTTCGAACCAACAAAACAGTCAGGTCAATGGCACTGACTTCATGCAGGATACGAATACGAGTAAAGTTCCTCCTGAAGGCGTGCTCTTTGAAGATGTTTTTCTTACAAATGAATGTCTAGTAACCCACAGAGTTGGCATGGCTTAATTTGGCCACAAGTTGGGTTTCTCCTAGCATGGCATCCCAACTAAATCAACCGCCTCTTCTTATGCACTCGATTCTCCACAAAAACCCTGGCGATATGTTCAAATTTTACACTCTCGCTCCCTTGAACACATGCCACCCACCCTTAGCTCCAAGTTCAACAAGGATCTTCCGAAAAACCAGCAGGAGCATAATTCATTAAGGAACATCATATGAGTCTATATCTCGAAATCCCACTCTTCTCCTTACGCCCACTCTCTCTCTCTGTCTCTCATATACAAACGTATTTGTCCTCGTTGCAATAACATTCTATTCAAATGGCAATCATGTCCTTCAGATTCCTGATCGTCTGTGAACTCCATGCAAAGGGTTTCATTTTTTTTTTCTTCCACAAAACACACTGAAATGCGGAAGCAAACAACAAGAGCAAAATATTAAACATGTATCTAGAACGTATAGACGGGTACCGATCTGGTATTTATGAGCAGTCTCTGTGTGGGTCCTTGTGTTTAAATATTTTCTTTTTTGTTTACATTTTAATATGACTCCCATTATAGAGTGTCTCAGCGCAGCGTCGTCATATTGTCGTCGGACTGCATCAAATAATTTCACTCTGCATATGTAAACATGGTCCGGAGTTCCAGCGGCAGCCGAACAGAGGCGGGCAGGGCAGCCTATAAAATGACGACAACGATTTGAAATTACGATACGACAATGTCGTGAGGAATATTACTCCTTCCAAAGCGAGAATATGTGAGTGGAGTACTCATCATACCGGCCAGCCAGTGTATCGGTTGCCGCGCAGCACCAAGGGGGTTGCAAGGCACTTAAGTGGATATACACTCAAGTGCCCCTTTGAGATGTGCTCTACCCCCATCCACAAAAAAAAAAAAAAAACAAGATACGTTCTTAAAATCTCTCGATTTAGATGAGATTTTCTCGTTCCTGTCGTCGATTAAAAAGTGTGATTAACGACATTTGCGAGGCCCATATGGCGTATCCTTTCGAGTGCACATAGACTCTCATGGTACTCACCCCTGTAAGAGAGTTGTGCAATTGTTATTAAATATTTCAATGATGTATCGTGGTAATTGTGAAGTTGTATCGGAAATTGCCCACTGCTCAGCCAGGGCTCTTTGTTCTGTCTGGCTAAAAGGCGAGTTCTTTGTCGTTGTTGTTGTTGTTGTTGGTATTGAAACAGCCGTTTATGAAATGCTTAGAAGTAGCGCAACCCCCATAGGGAGGACGACGACGACGACGACGACGACGGGGATGGTGCAACCCTATGAGTATATTGGTCCACGGTATGCATATGAATTTTTTTTTTTTTTTTTTTTCAAATTAATTTCAATTTTGTAAGACCGATGTTTACATTGTGAAGGGTTGCTCAAGTAGGTTGATGCAGAAGAGACGAACGCTTGTGCTAATATTTGAGTTTCGAACGCAACGAAAACACACTGCGCGACCAGACCGGGAGACACACGACAAACGATGACAATTTGCATAGAGGGTTCAGGCGCACTGAAATTTGGGGTTTGAGCCAAGTTGACTTTGGTGATGGTTACATTTTAATGTAGACATTGGCGTTATGGTTATGAAAGTTGATCTAGACCCGCTTTCAGGCGGAGTAAGGCGCACCAGTCGTGTGCTGTAGTAATTGAACTATTTCGAGCGACTTTGGAACCGACCACAGCCGCAAGTCGAAGCCAATTGTAAAAAAAGGCTTAATTTCTTCAAAAGATAATTTTGTAGGTTTCTTGCTCTTTCATACGTATGGCACTTGGCATAGTTAAAGAGGAGTCTTCCATCGCAAGAAAAGTCTCTGCTTGCAACATGGCAGCCTTTCTTTCCCTTTGATCCCGGAGACGGTGCTTCCATTTGTATAAATCAAGCTTGGTTTTCTTTGCCGACTCGAATCTTGGAGCTGTGATTCGAAGATCCTCTTTTCTGGGGCAGTACTATCCATTCGTTGGATGTAGCCGTGCCAGAGTTTACGGTTGCACTTCTCCGAAAATAGAATTCAAAATCGACTCAGCTTTCTTGCCTTTGTTCCAGCACCTGGTTCCATATAGTAGAACTCGCAGGTTCAATGTTTTGTAAAACATAAATCTCGACCTTCGAGTTAGAAGTTTGGAACCCATTCACCTTCACCTGAAGTCTATGTCGTTTGCTTACTCTAGCTGCTGAACAGATTTGGTGCAGAAAATCCGGTGCATTTTTGAAAAAGTTCGGAGGAATTTTGTCTGAATTTTACATTGCGCTGCATATTTTCCAGCCTCACGGGGCACAAATGGATCAATTTTGGATTCGGCCATCGCAATGTACAACATAATTCAGTAAATGGTATCATATGCGACTAGGTGGGGTGAGAATCTGGTCTATGGTCGATCAGCCGACTCGGAAACCGCGCTAGTAAGTCCCGATGAACGTATTACAGAAAGGCTTCAGTTTTTTACACAGTACATTGGATAGGATCTTCTTTGACAGCGATATGTCTTTGATAGTCCAGTCATCGAGCATGACACTATCAATATATCGTCACATTGGTAGAGTATCAGCGGCTTTCTATTTCTCAGTTGGGTCATCCTCTTCAAAACTAAAAAAGAACTCGGACTCACAACTAAGAACTCGAGCAATACAATACTGGACGCAGAAGTCCTCTTTCCGTTTAATAGCATTGGCAACCACACAATGTACATCTGGCTGGTAGTCTCTTTATTTGCAATTCAAAGTTTCTTCAAAGTTCCTCAGAACCTGTCTTCCTTCCCCAGATACTTCTTAATTTGTGTGATTCATGTCCCAGTTGAACAAATATCATCCTGAACCTTGATCCACTTGAGTACTTTTCAAAGTTTTCTAGTACTTCGTAAGATTTTGGACCGAAACAGTTCTAAACAACTTGAAAACTCAGATTTGTGTCCTCCTGTAGTCTTAGGCTATCTGCAACGTCTACGTACTCATATCATCGTGTTCGGTTTCTGACGATGTGTTTCACTTCATCTTTTTTCTCCTCAATGTCCAAGTCTCCTTTTTACCTATTCGGCGATACGTTATACCTACATTTTTTCCAAAACCTCGTTTTTAAATAGCTTTTCGATGAAGATTTTGGCCAGAACACCTTGTCATGTGTTTCTCAGACACCGATTGTAGTTTACTTGTGACACTGTATGTCCCTCCACAGGTACTGAAGACGTCTACCACCTCCGATTCCACAGACATAGCTTACCTCCAACCACGCCGTCAAGACAATAGGCTGAACGCATCGAATGTTGTCTGCATTATGTACCTTCTTGACCTGTCGTCCTGCAAAACTTGTACTCCTATACGTTGTGGACTCCAAAGTTATGGCGAGGTTAGTCCTCAGTCCTACCAAGTTTGCTTTTGACACCAAAACAGTGACTCTTTGATGGAAGCCCATGATTCCATGTGATGGCAGCCATATATTGTCATATTTAAGAAAGGTTGTGAGACTCCGTTGGATTTCGCCACTTGGGTCTTACACAGTCTAACAACATAATGGTCCTCAAGACACAGAACTAATGTCTGCTAGTTCATGGTTGAGAGCACTATTGGCTATTCTTTGCCTTGGTTTGAGATCTTGACAAGCATTCACAGTTCTCAACTTTCTGTAGTAATAGAAGGAGCCGGCCAGCACTTTCAAATCTCTGCTCGAAGAGCGCTAAGTCCTATCGCTTGGTATAGATCGATTGTATAATGCGTGGCGGGTTTTCATCTTTATGCGTCAGCGTGATTAAAATTCTGTAGATTTCAAGGCCAAGCAACTCTACTTGACTTTGAGGCTCTCCACCCACTCTTTCTCAGATGTTGGCATAACCCGTCCATTCTATTATCTGCATCTTCATTCAGTTCATGGATCTAAGTTCACTCCTACCATCAGGAGTGCCTCGAAATCCAAGTTGTTTCCACTCATCAATTTTTTTTTCAGAAATCAGCATTTCTTCTCCTCCGCTTTCAAGACCCAAAAATGGCTGCCTGTCTCGAAAAGATATTATGTTTTGGGAACTCAAGTTGACGCACAACATACTGTATTTTGGGTTTCCAGTATGGTCTATACCAGCTTAATTCAATATTCACCCTAAATCGTGTACGTCCTGGCTAGCAATGGCAAGGAAGGGTTCCAGTGGCCGAAAGAAGATCCTCACATTTTCACCCATCCCCTCAGGACTATCTGAGAGTACACCTCCTTCGAAACTCCTCCAGATTTTCCATTCATTTCTGCTCACATCATCTTAAATCGAAACATCGCCTCTAATCTCTGTGGAGCTTGCCTTGGCACTAACCATATTTATTTATTACCATTGTACACACAAATTCTGGCTCAGATTGTAAAAACAGAGATGTTCTTCCAAACTGCAATAAAACTCGGTAATATGACCTTTAAACCTACTTTCGTGCAGCGCTCATAAATCTGTTCGAAAACACTGTTGAGTTGGGAATAAATTTCCCTTTGGCGCCTTGTCCATGCCTACATGTTGAGATGAATTTTTACGACCAGCACCGGCCATAACACACTACTGGCAGTACTCTGCATTTCAGGGCCTCTATTGTCATTTAAAAAACATCTAAACAATCCGCGTTTCCGCGAAACTATCAAACGTAGAACATGTGCAACATGATGTGCATTCTTCAGTCAAATGGATATTATCTGTGCGCTAGCACATGCTGTAGACAATGAAGGGATTCTGTTCCACGTTTGTGCTGTTTGTAGTGACAGCCAAGTAAGTGTTGTAAATCAAGGAAGGGATTTGAATCTCATCATAGTGTCCTTTTATATTCTGTTTACAATTTGAATGGATTCATCCGTTTTGATGATATGATCTTAGAATCAGTAGTCACTCGTGTGTTTGTTTTGAGAGCACCACGACCTTATAGAGATCCTTTATGCTATCGCCTTAAGGATGGTGTGTAGATGTGCCTATTAGCTGAGGAGGTGACAACAAATGAAGGCGAGCTGAAGCCTTTATGGAAGTATTTAAGCCTAGCTCGAGCAATGGTGGGGCATTAACATACAAAATGTTCGGCAGTTTCAGAACAGAGACATGGTGGGCACGTGTCCGATTGACTTCGAGAGAGCAATGAGCAGAGAGGCAGTCCGTCAAGATCTACTCGAATCTCTTTTGCACTATGAGTTTCCTGCCATGTCCTGAGCCAGTTTAGGAAAGAAAGCTTTCGATTTGTTTCTGACTGACAGATAAGGCACAGACGAGTTAGGGACAATGTATGGAGATTGGACATCGGATCTGGCAAGTTTGTGAGCAGCCTCATTGATAGTGTTACCTATATGTCCTGGGACCAATGTAATTGCAATTCTATGGGCCACAGCTAGTTGTAAAGACAATTTCAAACCAACTTAGACTCATAGTCACAGAATCTGATAAAATATTTTCACTTGATCTTCGGAGGATTCGTCTGATACACTCTTTGGCACAGAAATCGATAGCGAAACTCTATGCTTGGAAGATAGAAGCATAGTATCCCAAGGACGCTGACAATTTGTTCAAAGTTTGGACCGAAAATGTCGACTACGACCCCACGTACACTGGATTAGCCTTTCTCTCCATACGGACTATTCGCGGGTTTTCATTGGAATAGTGATGATGAGGTAAGTTCACTGAATCACCTTTAGGGATAATGCTCATTTCTATCTGAAGACTCTACAGAATGCCCAGAAGTGCTTTATCCGCATTTTCAGTGACTCTGTCCAGATATGGTTGGCAATGTAGTCTAGAGTAACCTCGAGGTACATTGTTTCTTTGGAGAAAACCAACTAGTGCCTGGAGGTGTACGTTTACCCTCTTGAGTCCTTCTGATTTTCAAAATTTTACTACGATAAAAACATAATGTCTTGACTGACGTTTTGGTATTAACAGAACTTGAAAAGGGCTTAAGGGTCCGTTTGTGTTATGATATAAAATTGTTATGCCTCTATTGAAAAACTTTTTACAACTTGACTGGATTATTCTTGGCCCCTTACTACTGTGACTATGCAAGTCATCTGCATTGCCTTGGGTTAGATATCACATCTTCAGGAAGACTATCTACTACAATATACCATTTAAGCTTGGCAGAAGTGAACCTGTGGCTGAACGTGAAGCATACCTATCTGGTCAACGCCTTTCGCAGTAGTAGCAGTTCTGCTGCGTTGAAAGACGTATTTTCAAAGGCTCTGGAGGTCTCCAAAAAACTATTGGGAAGGAGTCCTCAATCATGACAAGAAGCTGGTGCAAGTCTGTTACTGTGGATTTACCAGATTGTTGTGCGAATTGATAGTCATTCATGGGGTGTTCCAAAAAGAACACCATGTAGTGTATCTGGTGTGAAGATCTATCCATAAACCTTAGGAAATCTGAGGTGAGACTGATACCCCTTGAAGTCTTTGAGTTTGAGCGAGATCTGCTGCCAGTTTCACGTTTACTATGTTGATAGCTGAAGCTGAATACAAGGATTAGGGATATAATTCATATTACGTCACCACTGGGTGCTTTGCAGGACTTCCCTCTAAAGACAGCCTGTCTGATGGAACCATAGGGAAAGACTCTTTTTGAAATGCTCCTTGTATGCATGTTTGGGGACTGATTCCTTGAGTAAACATATTGTGAAGATACTAATAGACTGGCTAACTCAAGTAAAGCAGTAGTAAGGTGTAAAAAAGTACCAATTCCCAGTTCAAATCTCAAAATCTTTAGATCAATGCCAAGTCCTATGTAAAAACATGGAAAATTGGATATTTGTCGATAGTTTGCCACGACACTATCGCTGTCAGTCTAATAGCTGTCAGCCAAGTTTATAGGTATTTTATACACAATCCGTAGAATGATATTAAAAAATATAATGTAGTTCCCCTCAAGTCAATAAAAACCAGTCAAAATTAGCTTAATTGCCCCAGAACTCAGTGGGAACTCATACTAACCCAACAAGCATCCAATTTCCATATTTAGGATGTTACTCGAATTTATTAAGCAATAAGACAACCACGAGTTTCCGTCGAATCTCCATCCAAATAAACATGCCAAGGAAAGGCAAAAAATAGTAATAAAAACTGCTTCCTGGCCACAATCAAAGGACCCCGACACCGAGCCATACCCCGACACAGATTCAAATAACAAATAGGAATAATATTTAAATCCGTCTGGTAGACCGCCAGCGTTTTGTATCCAAAACATTTCAAGTAGATCAATCATTTCTCGTGATTATGAGTTCGTGTTTTTGTTTACACTCCGTTCCTTTCGGTTTTTTTGGTGCTCCCGCGCCTCCAACAACCTCGTGGGATTCGTGTTTCTTCAGTTTTTTTTTTTTTTTTTTTGGCTTTCTTTGAAAACCACCCAACAAATTAAAATGTTTCATTAAACGAACAAGTGTAAATAAATTGGCTTGCCGCTGAGAGTCATCATCTTCCATCACTCGGTCTCGGGGCATGTGTATGGATGTATCTTAGAGGTAGAAGTAGCCTTTCAATTAGTTTGTATCTACCCTATCGTTTGTTGAAAACTCAATATTTGGATGCAATTAAAGGTTTATTATGCTTTCGGTAAAGAGATACATAGATACATAGATACACTGTACACGTAAATGTATGTAAACAAAGGCGACTTCGCTTTGATGTTGCCCACAGCGGAGCATCTTTCAGTGAATGTCGTCATAAAAAGAAACCAAAGATGTACGGATAGAAGGCGCACTTTAGATACATTCATCCCTGCCACGAGGAGTATTCTCTTTTCTTGGCTGTCTCACGCGTTTGTATCGCTTACACAAGTGATAAAAAGGATGCTAGTGGAGGGTACAGTGTGGGAGGCAAGTCAACCTCATCACGTTATCTGCTTAGTCAGTCACTACTTCTAGTCATTACATCATGTGGGCACTAAGCTGTAACCTTACTAGAGTCGATTTCTAGGATTATAGCTGTTCCTCATCCTACAGTTGGAAAGGTTACGGAGAGAGATACAAATGGATACTTTCTGCTGTTGGCACTACTTTAGTCCGAAATACTATTTCGAATCCAGTTCATTTCATAGATCTTTACTTTTCATTCTTTTCCTCCGAATGGATGCTCCCATTCCCATAACCATGATGCATGATCCTAGCATCATTCAATGACTATTCCAACCTGATTTCTAGTTACTTCTAGGAGCTATCTGGGTCTTCTATGGGAGACGATTGGCACTACTGCACTACTCTGGTGCTGTCTAGGTGGCAATTAGTGTGGTTATAGCTGTGTAACGCCACAGCATCATTTGAAGGGTTTATATCCCATCTCTTCTCTTCCACTTGTCCATATGGAGATGTTAGCATTGTCTATGATTTTCGTGAACTAAGAGTTCAGTTCGGAGAACTATATTGCTTTACCGAGCCAAGTGGGTTCCAGTAGTTTCTGTCGTCGTCTTGTAGGCTTGACATTTAGGCCAATTTTCTTGCATCAGTCAAGGGACTACCCTTCTATAGGAGATCCGAGATAGTTTCTTCGAATTTACCTCTAATTCCGATTCTGATGTTATCAGCATATCCTGAGACTGAGAATCTACTTGCTAAGTGCGTAAAACATTTCATTTCCTATGACGGACCACAGTAAAGAGCCTGTTAGAGTAGAAATGACTACCTATTCCTCTTCCGCTAGAACACAGAAATAAGATCCCTTACTTAGCAATGCTAGTACTTGAAGAAAACATAACTCTAGCTTTCCTCACGCTAATCCAGCTTAATGCATTTAGACTGAAGCTTCATAGTATGCGGAGATCACCAAAAAACTGTCCTTGGAATCTTTAGTATACATTGCATTCACCACCATTGAACATGATGATGAACGAAACAATTAGGAATAGTTTATATCCCATTTGGGACATTCTGGAAGGACGAGGTGTTTCTGGAAGACATATCGATTCCTTTTGTATCGACAGTTCAAATCGAACGACGATGTGTTCTCTCTGACAACCAAGATCACAGTCTCTCCTTTCGTTTTCCTAATCATTGCATCGTGTCCCAGGCAGCATGAATAGCGATTACAGAAGTCCTATCTTTGCTCAAGAAAGACGGGATATCCACTGAATATATTCTCATCTTTTCAGATAGCCAAGAAGCTATTAGATACTTGGAGTCTTCTCTTACATTTCGCAAGTTGCTCTAGACTGGCATTCGTTTCTCTTAGAGATGGCAGAGCACCTTTGTTAGGTGGAGGCACATGGGGATAGTTCTTGAAATTGTAGGCCTGATGAGAGATCAAAACTTAGATGTGTCTACCGACAAAACAGATTTGGCCTTAGATGAGCCTGTGGTCCAGCAGAATATCCTGGTATTCCATGTGTAGATTCATGTCGATTCTCTGCTCTGATGGTTCTTAGTCATTTAGTCTACTTCATTCAAGCTTATCGTTTTTAGTATGCCAGTGAACATTCATAGAACTGGACCCAACTCTTACCCTTGACGAACTCTTGCCATAATAGTGAAGGGTTTCGGGATTTGAAGAAGCTACATAGTTAGTATTTTCTGTAGGAAGTTCAGTATCTGCAGGCTATTGAATGCTCCAGCTATGCAACTTCAGCTAACTAAGTTAAGTGCGTTATTAGCATCGAGCTCTATATCGGTGCAGTATACCTTTCTCTTGGCCAATCATCTTTGTACTATCAATGTCGCACACTGTCTCTATTGTACTTGCCTCGGTAATACGATTGGTGTCAGATAGCTTGGAGTACAAGTGCCCTATAGAAGCATGTCTTGATTTCCGGCATCACTTTGTCCAATGCCCTTCAGATCGTCACTTGGAAATCCATCAATTACTGATGGCTTGTTGGTCCTTATAGCTGATGACCATATCACTAGAACTTCCGTGTCACTCCTTAGTTTTTTGTGACTACTTGGTAGTCATCCCCTCAAGGGTTGTGTTACAGTTCCAAGTTAATTTTTTCTTCTCAGCTTAAGAAGTTCCAAACCCTTCCTTTAGAATTGTGCTCGCAGTACCTAATAATCTTTTATATCTCTTCACCAGTTTATGCATAGACTATGCACTTCATAGTTCCACAAATAGGCAGATGACCTCCATGACGTAGACCAAAGGAAGTTCCTTGTAATATGTACCATACGTCTTTTTAACTTGGCTATCCAGACTTCCAAAAACCAACTGAAGCTTCCTATGGAGCAAAAGATCCTTATGGTATCTATGGACTTCAGTTTGAGATTATTGAAGAAAAGGTCCCTACATGAGGCAGTCTTCCTTGGAACCCGACCGGATAGGTTTAAAGGAGTTGATGAATGGTTCATGTCTCTTCGTTGGCTTTGCAAGTCCTGCAGCACATCTTCCGTTGATTCCTTGCACTTCGGGAGGGGATACAGTGCTAAGGCCGATCTTGATCTTCTGTCTGGACTTTGATCGATTGATGGTCATTGATGGTCAGTGAGCAAATGCTTGGCGCAGTTGTATCAAGTAGTCAGATACATACTATTGGCTTCATTTGGATCAGTTTTTAGACCTCAAAATCTGGCTTAGAGTTTCGAAGTATTATCAAGTTCTGACCGATTTCGCATACAATGTGATAAACGTTCTGGTAGTACTCTAGAAGACCTTCAGTAACCTATTAGAAATCGTCCAATTTCCTCCAAGGATAGCCGTAACTGTCTTTGAAAACAAACACACCGGCGAACTGGTCATTGACTCCAAAGTATCGCATCCCTTCAACCAATGAATGAGTACCTTCCTCTGTTGAACACACTGTCGTCATTTACTCGGTTGATTAGATAAAAGGAAATGGAAACCAATAGTTATCCTTCACCCATCATCCCCAGGGATGCTGTAGCTGCTCTAAAAACGTTCTCCTTTTTTTGAAAAATGTGAAAATGAAAAATTGCTGGCATCGGCAGGAGAATTCGACACGTTCAATCCCATCTGCACATAATGACAATGATAACAATCATCCTTCGATTTTTTTTGGAAATAGTGTCGGTCCAACAACAGGACGAACTATAATTACGATACTTGAGATATGTATGCAACCGAATGTCACGGTGTGCGCGCTGTCGCTGAGTGTCACCCCAATAAGAGTGCAAAAGAATTATGACAAAAAATCAGGACAAGGGGTGCTTATCCCGATCGATAGCAATGGCAACCCATTGTGCCCTTAGTCGCCGAGGGTAGTCCCAAACTATGATTAGTGTTGCATTCGGCGGGCACGTGCCACAGGAACGCAGATTATGCACCCGGCACTGGAGTATCCCTACGAAGTAAGTATGTGGGAGAGCGCCGGCGTTGCCTGGACGCTTTACGGGACACAGTTTAAAATCACAAATTAATCCCGATTCTATCCAGCGCGTAAATATTTACAATCCATAAGGGCTGGGGTGTTGGGTTCCATTCACACGACACTATTCAGGCGGCCTGGCTGTTTTCAATGGCCGGATCGAATTCCTATCGAATCGCTGCGTAATGATTTCATTCGATACTCCTGACGAAGCGCTAATAGCGAATATATAGTTTCGTCACTTATGCGAGGAGTCGTCTGGAATGGTGGTGGCATTGGCGTTGGCATTGGCATCGTTGTCACCCAGAGAATTACGACAATTTTACGTGTGTAAGCTGATTCGAGTACTTACGCTCGACTGTGTGGGGTGGACAGCGCTTGGATAGTGCGCATACAGCGGTCGCAATTGCCCGGATTTCCGAAGAATCTGAAGTGGAACATAAATTTCATACTTGATTCGTACAATTGTAATGGCGATTCGGAGAATTTGCGATTACCACGATGAAAGGATCAGGATCCAGTGTGAGCGAGGGTCAGGAAAACAGTGATTTGCTTTGCATGATAAGAATGAATATTTTAAAGCAAACAAATGTGCGTGTTTCAGAGAAGACAGCCCTCACGGAGAACTGCCCTCGTGTACTCGTTAAAAACTTCGTCAAAATGCTTGAGGAAAAGCGTACCAAGTGGTCAGTGACGAAGTTCGAAACCTTCGACGTCGTCCATAGCGCTTCTAGAAAACTTGGTGGCTGTACTTTTCCCATAACAACAGGAAGAACAAGCAGAGAGGGTAAATACGGCGAGGACGTTACCAATGCCCCTTGTCATCGAGGGGAGATGTCCTACTACAAGCATTGCCTTAAAATCAGAAGTCACTTGATGCCCACACATCTTCGCGAATATGCACAGTACTTACCCCAGAGAACGACTATTTTCCTAACTAGAAACAGCGACTCATCTACCTTCGTATAGGTCTCTATGCATGATGAACACCATGGAGAAATAGAGAACTGCATCTAGACACAGATTAGAGCTTGTAAGCTATGAGACTAGAGGCCTTGCCGATCTTCTGTATGATTTTTGGAAAAATACGCTCTATGGACGAAATCTTGTATGCAGCGTCATCTAAAAAGGACTAGAGAAAGACGGAAGTAAAGGGTACCGTGAACAATGCCTACTCCTTGACACCCACAATGAGATGAAGCAGTTATAACGTCACGGACGGTGTTCCTCTCCCCTCCGTACTAGGTCCGCTACTGTGGATGAATCTGATGTTGTCCTCAAACTTAGAAAATTTCGAAAACAATTGGCTTTACCAAGAACTTGAGGAATTGGAGCATAGCTGCCATGAAGCTATTGGGATGCTCCAGGACTTACTAATATGAACGCGCCTACAACTTAAAGAAGCAAAGGTAGAATAGTGATTGTCATCAGCAGGCAATCTGGTTGTAGTCTCCAAGCCAGACTGGAAGTACCTCGGCGTTACTATGGATGCAGGGCAAAGGCAAGGATTAGGTATGCAACACTACTCAGTGCTTGTAGTATGGAAGGTGTGTAGTAGTTGCTGGCATGGTCCGATTCAGATGTCCTTTCAAAAGAAGCAAAATAGAAGTACCATGCCAACAAGACATGAGTTGGACGATGAGTTGAAGTCACACTGTTGTACCATTAAGGACAGGTCGGAGAAAAGGGCAAATTTGCTTTTAAAAAAGGCAGATGGATGCAGAGATTGGTCCCCAATACAGAATCTTGGAATAATAAGTAGCATAAATGTGCTTCCAGAGACCGCATGACATCCACAAAAAGGAACAAGTGGTGTGAACTTCACGCCGGAGGTGTGATTGGACCTTATTTTTTCGTCGATGAAAATGATCGCCATGTTATCATCAATAGAGTCCGCTATCGTGTCATGTTGGAAGATAATTTTTGGCCAGAATTGTATGAACGTGACATCAGTAACATGTAGTTCCAATAATATGGTACCACATGCCACTCAGCTGGTCAAACAATTGATCTATTGAAAGGGAAGTTCGATAATCTCGAGAAATGGTCCCGGTCGAATGGCCAACTTGCTAATGTGATGCAACGCTGTTGAATTTATTTTAATGAAATCACGTTAAGTCGTTGGCTTATGTCAACAAGTTAACAACGTTTGAGGAGCTCAGGATGGATATCTAACGCGAAACAATCAGTCGGAACTGAAATGTGTTGTGGAAAATTAGCTCCAACTAATCTATCGCTGCAAACGTCCCCGAGGTGGTTATATCCACAAGATTCAATTCCATACTAAATATCTTATATATTTTGTATTTTATTTAAGTACAAAATTGTTATGTCCTTATTGAAAAACCCTTTATTAGGATAGGAAAGCTGTGCATAACATAGATTCTCTCTGCCATAAACCCCTAGTGCCACTGAAGTTTTCTACCAAAACTGGATGTGCTATGGAATATCTACATTTGTATTCCCACGATGGTATGTAGGTAGCGATATGGTTTCCTTTGGTTTTCTCCAGGATTTCTCAGGCCAAAAATCGCACTGATAATTCCCAATTAGTTCAGCAACATATTCTTTAAAGTGTTTCAGCATTAAATTGGACAGAATGTTGTAAGCCAAGTTCAGTAGACTAGTAGTTGTCAAAAAGGGGTGCTTTTACAACTCTTCGGATAGAAAGAAATGCCTGGTAATGATAGCCACTAAACGCAGGAGAGGTGTCCTTACAATTTTCTCGCAACAGGCAGCGGTAGATTTCATTTTTCCAACGTCAGACACAAAATTTACTACACATCTGTCAGTCCTGGAGGAGTTCCACTCCAGATTTTAGATTCGAGTGACTAACATACTCTAGAAAGTCCACAGAGGACACTAGAACAATCCGTGTTGAAGTAAAGACTGACTGCACTTAGCCACATTTAAGAAGTCGTCAGTAGCCTTCTAACTAAATATTCAAGCTTCGTCTCCTGAATATGGGAGGAAACCACTCTGAAACCAAGTTAAGTGCATGTAATTCGAAAAAACCCCCTCCTCTGCCACTAATAGTGCGATTAGTGAACAACAAGACCGCAACTCATTTCACCGTCTAATAGTTGCATCCACCGCAACCGCACCTCAAGTTTAATCCAAACAATACCACCCATGCATGACGGCATATCAGTGTTATCTCCATAGCCCACCTCCAACCACCTCCAAGCACCTCAATAAAATAGAAATTTTATTGAAATCACTCGCCTGGCGGGCGCACTCCTCCGGGTTATCAGTTCCCATTAAAAGACAAATTTAGGAGCTTAGGGCCCGATGTCTGCTGTTAGAGGCCAGAGAAGAGCTGATAACAACTTTCGTGAGAGCGTTTAAGCCCCCAATCGAAAGGGTCAACGCACACCGACAGATAGTAATCACTTTAAAAATAAACTCAACTACTTTATGGAGCGAATGGTCTTTAATTCAAGCGGCAGAGGAACTCACCCCTGCAATCCGTGGAGAAACAACAACATCCTGCTTCCTCCGGTGAAAAGTTTATGCACGCTTCAAGTCTATCGCTATTCCCTTGGGGTGTCCACAGCAGATGCACTGTGCATTCCTAATGCCATCTCAAATATCAGGAGAATTATAAATTCATTCAGGACTTTCTGCAGCCGGAATCCAAAAGTCGGCGACATTCAGCACAGTCCGTCATTTTGTTTGCCAACGTGAATGCTACGAGTACTTGGTACTTGGTACTCGTGCCCCACCCGGAACTGCTCGCTTTTGTATGAACTTAAGCTACTCTCCTGCCAGGCAGGCGAACGAATTTAATGGTAAAAATTTTATCACATCCTTGAAACAACTTGTGATGTAATTCTTCACATCCTGCTGAGCTGAATGGAGTGCGTCAGGATAAGATGCAGCCGGAGTGTGCGAACGATAGGCGAGTGCACACAAACCAAACGCAGACTCCAAATCCCGAATTATTGCCCGTAACGTGAAATTTAATGATTCTCCGAGCTGCTAATTCTGATAAGGACATCCACACACACTCACTCACACAGTGTTAATCTGGCTACGCAATTTTGTCCACAGCGATTATTCAGTGCAGGAGCACGTGTCATGCAGAATGCCCTTCGCATTTTTCATTCTTCCAACCCGAAAGGGGTTGTAGCCTGAAATCCCGTTCAAGGATAACAATTTGTCCTCCCCCATACTTGGCTTTGGTAACGTCCACGGACTAGTGTTCAAACTGTGCGAATAGAACTGAATAATGCATTAGTGGGCGGACATGGTGGGACACGGTGGTGGACGGGTTTTTGTCGGTGGGTGGGACTCATCCCCCGAAAAAGGACGAAAACCATTTACATTCACTGTAATTGTTTCACTTCTGATTTTCATTTTCGTTCCAAAATAAGGAATACAACTCGAGAGTACCTACAGGATATTGTACTCTGGCGAGGTACGCTTTAAATGCTTAGGATATGTTGGCCTGTTAAGCTCTTATTAGTTTCAGGAGCGAATGCAGCGCAAAAATAGAGTCAAGTCCTTTCTTTTTTGTTTTTTTTTTGGAATGTTTGCCATTTAGCAGTTTTAATTTAGATTAATACTGCCTGTGTCGGGTGCATGCAGAATACAACGGCGGGCACTCTTCAGTGAACAGGATTATGTGAAGTGCTTTCGTTTACCGGGGCACGGCTTGAATGAATGTAAAGAGGGGAACGAACACAGGACGTGTTTTATGGTTTGTAAAGGACTATGGAAGATTACTCACAGACAGGTGGAATGTTTAGGAGTTGTTGTGTTGGGCTGTGTAAATTCCATAATTGTGCCATTTAGTTGGGATTTTTCGTTTTGGACTTTTGAAGGAGGAGGTATGTATGAACTCTTGTTCACATTGACCAGAGCAACAGTGGGTTGTTGCCGGCGTTTTGCTCTCGTAAATCCAGCAAACGCTTATTTACCAGGTCGCGAGGGATAGTCATTTTGTCTGAATTATGGCAGAAGAGTTAGATCCAAACATCACTTGGAGTTGGTAGAAGGAGTGCCCCCATATACAAGGAAGCACTAGAATTTATAATGAATCCATTGTGAGTTCCTGTTAGATTTTGGATAGCTACACAGTCTCCCAAGATCTAAGTCACCCAGGTTTCCTTACATTGCACAGCCTCGGCAGAGGGCATTCGCTTGAGTGGCCCACCAAGAGCCTGAGGTCGACGATAATCTTCGTGAAAAGGGCTCTAAATTGGTTCTGTTAAGCCCTAGGATCTGTTTGACATTGTTATGGTTAATCCAGAGACCCGACAGAATGAGAAAGTTAGCTGATTCTTTATTAAATTTCACAAGAACTAGGAGCAGTACAAAAAATCGTCCAAATCGAGGCCTTATTCGGTCCCTTAAATGCTACTTTTTAATGAGAGGACTGTGAGTTCTTTGGGACATCGTTTTACCAGTTTGGATTTGGCAACTGTCGATGAGATGATTTTCATGGCGGCTTGGATGTATACCATGGATAGTTAATATCTCCGCTTTTAGCAACCCATTTCAGGTTCAGATGGGCTTATACTAGAGCCTAGTCCTTCCTTAGTTTCTGACCCATAGGTTCATGAAAATCGAGACATTATTCGAGTTGATGGCACTTTCGTTTAAATAGTTTCAACGGTTACCCTACAGCAGTAGGATCGTGATATATCATGTCTCTGTAGCTAAAGGTGGCTCTTCTCACAATAGTCTGGTGGCCCTCTTTCCAAGGTGGAAGCATACGTCAGTGCCATAGGTCTATGGTTTCAAAGGCTACACTCGACATTGTTCTGATGGCATACACATTTTAGAATCTTGGTCAGTGCTCTCAGGTATGTGATCCTATCTGGCCAGGCTTTAATGTTGGCTCATGGTGTCTATAGTACCAAGGTATTGGCCGTGATGAAGTCTGGCAATATGGTATCCATAATGAGAGCACCATGCGATGACTTAACAAGAATTTCTTTAAAATTAAGTTCAATAGTTCCTTGCTATCGAGAAGAATTGAAGGGTCTTGGCTCGCAACAAAATATTAATTCCTAATGGATTCCTAGTAGCTTGGACATACCCGGGAATGAAGCTACAAATTCACAAGAAAGAGTTTGGCAACTGACCACAGCCGAGCACTTCAATCAATCAAGTTTCCATTTCGCAATTTCAAAGAGTCAGCGAAGCATAAGATGCTATGGACAGGCAACAGCCACTCGCTTAATATTTCAAGGAAGCTCTGAGTAATCCCAAAAAAATTATTACAAAACGACCCAAAGTCACTGTCAGTCCGGGACTGTTCAGTGCACATCTCATCGCCTAAACCATGGTCCGGGTATTTTTACTTAAAAGTCACACAAGAACTATCTGATGATTCATAAAAAAAATATTCCGGGATTTGTAAGGACGTCACGATGGCTGGAGAAGAGAATACATAAACCGAATCAAACCTTAACTGAAATTAGGCAGCCTATTAGGTCCAGAAGACGATATCTGTTTTCAAAACGCTTGTATCCTAGACCCTGTGCCACTCATGTAATCGTTTACATATTCCAAGAAAGGAGACAATCTTCCACAATCTCGCTACCCAACGGACTCAACGGGAGATCCTGTATCACGAATCGCTGTCAATTTTTACGGATGGGTCCAAAACTGAGGACCGCGTCGGAGACGGAGTTTTCTCAGAGGACTTAGGCATCTGCCTCTCCTTCAACCTTCCACACTATTGCAAGGTTTTTTAAGCCGAAATCTACGCCTCTACAAGGAGGAAGAGGAGACCAACAGTCAGCTCCTATGCACATGCCTAGCACTTGCTAATATTAAAAAGGCTCAACGATCTCAATATTAGCTCCTTCATAAAAGGAGCCAATGGTTCCAAGAATAAGAGGGCAGCAAAATGGACCTTTTCTGGTCTAAGTGCATCCTTATCGAGGACCGGTTTAACAAACCAACCAATCAACCGATTCATGGTCATGTAGTCCCTGAAATCGCATCTCCCTGTGTAATCTTTGAATCTGTTGCAATCGATCCTTTTTCAATTTCTACCTTCATTGTCCTCTTGGCTTTCATGTCGCTGAAGATGTCAGCCTTACTGACTCCAATGTTTCCCTTCAAACGTGTATGCCAGTTTGAAATGAAAACAAGTGGCACAGAAACCTACTTCTGAATCTACGAAAAATACTCAATACTTCCCGGAAAGTCCTTTCCATTCAAAGAAACTTTTCCACCTCTTTCGATGGTTTTTTGTACGAAAAATGTCACAAGATATCTCATGCGAGCAGAGATGAGCCCGCTTCCGCTTTTGTTGCTCACAAAGGAGTTATCCCGAAGTAATTTGCATATTGCTTCCGCTATTGAACGATTCCACGAAACAAAGTGAGAAAGCCAAACTTTTCTACTCCATCGTCAACAGGCAGAAAAAGGATTCACAGTGGTGTGGAAAAAACTCAGTCAGTTCATCGCAGGATACTCTCCCTTTCATGGGTTTTTATGTTCGAGAACGACTGTCTCTACTTTGGTTTGAGATAAAAGTCAAAGGATTTCAAATGAGAACACAGCCGCACACACACTTCGTATTTATTTTTTGTGATATTTTACAACTTTCTAGCAACAGTGTACGTACATCTACAGAACAAATGTTTGCAATCCATCAACCACAAGGACTCGATGACGGTAGTCCTACCAGAGTCAAGGAAATGACATATGACAGATTGATTAAACTTTGTCTTGGCCTCGGAGACAAACTTCTGGAACTTTTCATCCATCATCATATGTTAGATACATCTCTCGAGAGAGTAACTATGCGTATCCATGTCCTTGTACCAATGTTAACTAAACATCAAAACAAACGAAGGAACTACCTCACAGGTGAAACTTCCGAATTGGTATAAACATCACGTGTGCTGGGTTAATCCAGGAAAATTTCTGGCCGGTGAAAGGAAACTTTCCATTTGACCCAAGTGAGGCTTCATCCCGTGGATTAGAGATCCTCTGGTCGTGTTACTGGCTTTGTTCCTTCGGTAAGTAGTGGAACATTAGTGGATAAGGAACCTGTTCATGGTTGTTGGTGGCATTAATTCTTCCAAAAAAAAAACGCCAAAAACTTTTCGTTTTATTGGAGGAAAAAAAAAACAAAGTTTTTCTCTCCCTTTCGGTGGACTGGGGTTGGGGTGGCCGCCTTATGAGAGTTTATACTTTGCTGGTCGTCCTTGTTGTTGTTTGTTCCTTTTTGGGATTTTAATCTTCAGTTCACGGTCCTTTTAAGGAGGAAAGTTTTATATGTGGTAAGTTTGCTCCATATGCTGACCATATCAGTCGACTTCACAGCCTTTTTGGAGATATGTTGCGAGGCGCTGTGAATTATTGGATAACTTTCAAGAGTCACATATGGTTTTTGTAATTTTATGTCTCGCAGAAGGCGCTGTAAAGTGGTCTAATGGTTTAAGAGGGACGCGTATCTGGTGGAAATAATTCGATGGAGCACTTGATATATAATATTGTACAACAGCTGGTATCAGGTTGAAGTAGAAAGGATGTGGTGAGGAATGTGCGCGGATGTAGGTCTTAGGCTACAGCTATCCAATGAATCCGTTCTGTACCTCAGTGTTGTAGAGGAATCTAAAGACAATTGTAGCAGTGGCTCAGAATTGACTGTGGGGCTTCCTGAACTGTCAGTTTGTTACAAATAGGCTGGCTTTCCTGATAGATCGTCCAGATCTCCGAAAGAGTATTCACCAAGGGTCATCTCCCTAGTTCTGCTTAGGATCGGCGGTTCGCATAGCATGTGAGTTGTCAGTATCGATAGAGCCTCTTTAGCGGATGTCTGTCAAGCGGTTTTACTATAACACCTATGACTACTGCTGACTGGGTTCTTCTAGCCTGAGACAAGACAGAGGATTTCCTGTTCAGAGGATTTCTTGCTAATTCATCCCCTATTTCAAAGCTTCATGAAAAGTTCTCGACCTGCTTCTGCGACTTCCGAGATTTCCACTAGAAACATACTCTCGTGGTTTGGAATACTTGAAATTTCGGGTTCAGACCTGTAGAGTAGTGGACTCCAGAGCGCATTCCTACATATTGGATGAGATTCTGTTGAGGTTCAATTCGACTCTATTCCCATCGGATCCTCTCGTGATGGGAAAATTCTTTCAAACTTTAGAGAAAAAGCAGTGAATGATGTTAGATAAACTGTGGTGCTGTGCCAGATGTCCAGCTGTTTCGAAATGTTTAATTGTTTTCATAGTTTTTTCCTTAAGATGCAGTCCTACTGAAATGAGCGCAACTATAGTTTCAAAGCCTTCAGCTGTTTTGGTTCTAATGGCGCTAGTAGTTCATATGCAAGCCAGCCTTTAGATCAGCAGACTAGACCCAGCAGACTAGGGATCCACAAGTTTGAATATGTATGACGTTGGGTGTACATGTTCAGTAGATGCTAAGAAGTTTAGACCTCAATTGGTTAACCAAAGATCTTACTGCATGTAGAGAGGGCTAGGTTCGTTCTTTAACCCTGTTGGCGTGTATTGTTTCCAGGACATCTTGCTGTCAAGTATCAGGTTTTTCATCATATTTGAGATTTAAATAGACGTACCATTGAGACTTAAGGTTCTCTGTTATGAAAGGGATCTCTGTCTGTAGAGGTTGAGGGTATTGAGGCCAGAAACTTACCCGGAACCTTTACGAGAACAAATCCCACTGAGTGTCAATTTCATTAAAACTTCACATCCCACCAGTATCCAAAGTAGAGTATAGGTAGATATGACCTTTGTAGAATTCCTCTAAAGCCGGTGGATGTACTTACCTGCCTGCCAGTTCTGAATTAATCTACCTCGTCTTGAGCATCCATTCACCTCTAGCTAGTCGGAGGGATTCAGAATTAATGTTGTGAAAGGTTCCTTCCATATCAGGAAGGTCAACTAGCAGAAATTATTAGTGGTACAGAGGTCTCAATCATTATGACCACTTCATGGAGGAATGTCCAGAGAGTAGGACCTTTAGAAATAAGCAGCTTTGAACTATCATGTGTAACAAACCGTCAAGAGCAGGGCAAAGGAGTCGACTGCCAGTTGATCATTTTCTCATTTACATTCTGGTTGCCCAAGAAATGACCTATATAACTGTTCTGTCTTCTGGACTTACTCAAGCGCTAGGTACTTAGATTTCGAAGCCTGTAAAGTGTGCTCCATTGAAACCCTTCCTTGAAACCATTGATTGTGGACACCTTTAGCAGCATCCTCCAAGGACTGTCTGCATATTTGGTGGACTTTGCGTGCATATTTCTCTCCAAGACACCATCCTTTCTTAGGAACGCCCTCTATTTCCCCGAACTGTCCTGCTACAGGAACGCAAGTAGATTTCAGTCCCATTGATTCAAATGTTCATCTTGTACATCACATCCATCCAAGTGACTCCACTATGCAAAGAAGACACTCTTAAAGCCATATTTCCTGCAGTCACTTAAACGATCCTTTTTCGGTGTAAGTAAGTTGGCAACCCTTTTGAAATAAATATCTGCTCCTTCCACACGACATACTCTTTCGGAATTATGCTTTCCTCTCGTCCTTAGTCTCATCCAATTGACCACATTTAATTGATTCAAATCATTAGGGAAACCAGTCAACCACAATCCGTCCAATTCTTCTAATTGTATTAAGTCCTCCAAAGATACTCTGTCCCCCTCCTCGTCAGGGCGCGTGCCCCCAGACTATAACCAAAGTTTTCCATTGATTTTGCCAATTAGTTAGCACCACACTTACTAGTCAATGGTCAGTCAGTTTGCATTCTCATGTCGGTTACCCTTACCCGAGGATTTTATTCGCACATCCTGCCGGCACTGTGTTGTTTGACTGCACCACAGCTTTGACTCGACAACTATGTACGAGTACGTGTGTCCGCCCCACTACTACCCAGTTGGTCATCAATATTTGAAGTGCACCACCGTTTCGAGGTGCAATCGAAAAGAAATTAATTGGAAAATTGCTCTAATTGATTTGCCTTTTCCAATTGGCAAAAACCTGAGTTAGCCGCTCGGTCATAGTGGTTTTGCGAAAATTTGATTGCAGAACGAGAGTCAAGTGCAGCGCTCTTCAACGTGCCAAGTGCCACTCTGCGATGGCCCTGAATGGGAAGCCTAATTAGCTTGAAAATTTGGTCAGTTATCCCTTTTTTTCGTCCGTAATTACCTACGACCCTTTTTAAGGGAACAAAGGTCCTTAAACATGTATGCTGCAGCGTGTGTGGATTGACTTCTCTCTCTGTGGCAGGAGGGGGATCGAAAATTTTTGATTTTTTGTGAAGGCAATCAAATCCATTCCTAACTACGTTTTGATCGAGAAATCTGAAGTGGCATGTGATGAAATTAAGGCCAAAACAATAGAGGGGTTCGTTCACTCGACAAAGGGAATAAATGTTTATGCAATACGCGAGTACTTGTCGGCATGTTGTAGCCATTCAAACGGCCTTCCTTCCGTTTGGCTCAGAGTCATAACATAACCCGAATACAATACCATTTCCTGTACTTATTTTTAAGTTGGTTTCCCCGTCGCAGCGCATTGACGGGGGGCTGTACTCGTGTAGAAGAGCCATTTCCTTGTATGGCGAACGGCGGCGGCGGCATATTGTAAGGCTAAACGTGCCACCACCATCATTGCCACCAAAATGTATAATTTCTTGTGATCAAGTGCAATCGAGACCTATGATTGCAGATGTTGTTCCATCGAGGTTTCGATAGTCGACGAGGGGGGAGCTCGTTTCAAACTCCGATCACGTTCCGGGCTAAGCCGAATTTTGTCACCAAATTTTCTCAGCCTTTAAGGAATACATACATATGTATGTAAGACGAAATTCGTGTGCCGGAGACACAGTGGTGTGTAACAAGAAAAATTCTGCTTTTTCGAGAGGAAAGGGAATTTCATTACAAGGATGTGGTGTCCTCATTCTGCGTGTGTTTTATGTGTTTTTCCTGTTTTACCTAAGACGGGATTGTGATGTAGAGTCATAAGACTACCTGCTCATGGGATTGCAAAGCCGGGGTGTACTAAGGCGCTGAGCCTTTTAATTGGACGTAAGTCGTGGTGCTGTTTGAAGAACAATGATAACTTCCACAGAAGCTATCACAAAGAAACTCCAAAAAGGGTACATTATTGAACGTAAAAACTGCTCGAATAGTTTTCCGGTATGGGACAGTCGAACTCTAGTCTGCTTCACTGACAAAATGAAAATAAGTCCTGGAGACCTAGTGTCGTAGGATCCCACACCCTAGCACTTACGCTGCTTACATACTTAGTTACTTCGCCAATTAGCCCAGGGAACTAGTTTCAGTTGTACACGCCAAGTAGGTTGATGTTCCCTTTTTCTTGTAGCTACCACCCAGGGCGAAGTCTGCCTTTACTGTGTTCTCCCTCTGAATTAGATTTGAAGACTCTGCGGGGCGGAGCATTTGTATTCATTCGGTCAATATGTCGACCATGCATAACTGATACACAATTTGTTAACCAGATCGATTTGTCGTTGACACTTCTTCTACGAAGCCCGTCAACACGGACGGGACTGGGATGGTCAAGGTCTTATATGTTTATAATCTCGTTAGTAGGGGGCTCCGTGAAAGGACTTTACTACTCAATTGTTCTCTTAACCTAAGGTGCCTAGAAAAACTATTTGCTCAGGCATTAAAATCTCTTGCTAGGCAGTGTAGAACCTAGTTAGGTCCTTGGTCTCCAAATTCAGATAAACTAGCTAGGACTGGGTCAAGACCCTAGATTCAAAAAACCTGATCCTCACTATGTCGTCAACTAGAATGTTGCCACAGCTCTGATTAATTAAGTCATACAATAGATTTTGTTGGTCGCAGTCAGTCAGTCATACAAGTAGAGATGACTTCCAAGGGTTATGGGACGTCTGGATCTTCTCTTCTTAATATAATGTTAGCAGACTATAGTGCCCTAAGGTTAAAGTAAGTCACTGGCAGTTCACTACTATGGTATGAAAGCTGCGTAGCATGCTTTTCCGATTGAGATCTTTATAGATACAGTACTCCCCTCAGATGAGAAAAAATCTTTAATTTAAAGCTTCTGTTGGAACTTTCTGAAGAAACCATGTGAAAGGTCAAATGGATAGAACTGGACTAACGAACTCAGCTGAAAACTCATAACTCAATCTTCTCAATCTCGGCTCAATATTTTTCCTTTTCACTAAAACTTTTTACTTCCATATATACCTTGCAAGATGCTATCTTAGTTGGACGGATGGATCAACTTGTCTAGCGAAAAAACCAATTTGGCCAATGCTGGATCTGAAACGCTCTAAAAATTTGATCTCTCTCAAAATACCACAGAGGAGGATTATAATAGGTCACTGCCTTATAGCTAAGCATGCCTAGGCTTCTTTGCAAATAATTTTTCAGAAGTCTCATGGACGAAGAAGAGTAGGAAACTATTTCCCATCATAATTGTTCCTATCCAGCTCTCTCTTGAATTAGGAAGCTACACGTAGGGGCATTCATCTTTAGTGACTTAAGTGATCTGAAAAATATTGACATAAACAGTCTCCCACGCTTCATTAGAAATTCGAGCAAACTACATCCTTTTCTTCCTCTTCATCACTGTTTAGGACTTTTGAAGACTTTAGTTCTAAGTGATAGTCCTATAAAAGAGTCCTATGTCGAGAGTATTAGCCAGGACAACAAAAGCATTTAAAATAATTTCCATCTGAGTACATAAAGTTAGCCCTAGAATCAGTTCTACAGCACCACTAAATGGTGCTCTACGAGCTGTTCATTGATATTTTTGGGGATCTGGTCAAAGACTGGTTTAAGACTTTTGTGGAACCCACGTAGCTGGCTCATGCTAGTGGGGCTGTCGCTAGTATCCTAATCCATGTCATCACGAGGTATCCTCTGGAAACATACCAGTAGGCTGAGTACTCCCTTCTCCGATTTCTGTCGATGAGATGAGGCTGTCTTCTTCGAAAAGTAAAGTTAAGTCATTTATCCCCTCGGGGGCATAGGTCTTCAACAACGCCAGCGCACCGCCTCGTTCGGAGCTTTATAACCTGTTCGAGCTGCTTCCAGCTCATTCCCAGAAAGCTCAATTCCTTGCTCATTGCTGCCTGCTTGAGTGAGCGGATTCCACGGCATGGTATACTTCGCAATGGAGCTGTCTATCGCCATAGGCTGTGTCCGATCCGCTGGCACTTTCTCCTGCTAGTTATGTCTAAGAAAGTAAAGCCCTTAGCGAATACATTGTCACAAAATTTATTGATCTAGCTAAACTCGAGGTAAGTAAGATCAAAATCCTTGTCTTTAGGTCAAGTTGGTGTCATGCCCTATTTTTCTTTGTGGTATCATAGCCAACTCAGGGTACTTCTAAAGCCAACCGTGTCTCATTTGACTCTATCATAGGTACTTACCCTTCCAGACATACTGTGAGCAGCACAAACCCATTCAAACACTCTTCGGTGGGACCATAATACCTTTCCGACTCCCACAAACATACTCGTAGGTCATTTGCCTTCAAAGGTGTTCGACAGCACAGGAGCAGAGCACCACCAACCACCACCGAAACCGCCATCATCAAATCCTAATCAGCATTCAACGAGCGCCTTTCCACAGTCTTACAGGAGGTAATAAGCAGGATGCATAAATTGAGAATAAATTTGTGGTAAACATGGCTTAAAGACGCTTTAATTTAGCCACTATTTTTGAATATTAATGAAACGGAAACTGCGGGTACACAACCACCACGAACCGAATAGGACAATCTGTCTATGCGTGCAGTAAAAATTTCAATTTCATGGCTAATTGTTTTCCAAGGCGATGCCATTAGCCAACCCACGGGGGAGCTACTCTTGGCTCAATTCTACACGTTGCCCACTGACCTGAGAACCGAACCAAGCGGGAGGCAGGGGCAGGGGCATGGTTTCACGACTTAATTTCGTTTTTGTGATTTGAATTTTGTTTCCTTTCGGTGTCACAGGATAACTTGCTGTATAATGGCATTGACGTGATTTCGAGAAGAAAGCAGATTGAACGTGTACCTAATGTGAGTCGTGGGAGGTGTGAGAGATTGAATCGTGTGCTACTTTGTTGAATTTCAATCTTTTTTCCAAAGCTTTTTGGGGATAGGGACTCTATTAAAGTTATTTATGTGTCCCGTGGGGTGCTATGGACAGAACGTTTTAAACGATCGAAACGAGGAATTCAAATGGTACATTAGGATAGAAATCCGATGGAGTTTTTCAAAATAAATTGGATTAACGTCGATGTGGTCCTTAAGTGGAAAATATATGTTTATTGGAAAACATTCTCCCCTACAGGAATGCCATACGAATAATGGCGAATGAGTTTACTCTAAACTTGAGATTGGACTGTAAATTACTACTAACGTCTGGTTCCCGAGGCCTTTGGGCTTCAAGAATGAATGATTATAGATCAGTTTTTGATAAGAGTTGCTATACTCTATATTCAGTTGGCTGGGTAGTTCCTTTAAAAATGACCTGCCAAAGGACCAGTGCAAGCAAATGGGACCCTTTCCCATCGCCCATCTCACTATCTTTCAACAAAAATGAACAATTCTGATGGCTGATTCAAAAATACATTAAAATTTGGTTTTTTTTCCTTACTTTTTGGTTTTTCAAGACGAAGGAACCAAAACACCTAACGAAAATAAAAACCCATGATGAATATTTAATGACAAGAGAAACTTTTTTTTATTACATCTCGACAGGTGTTTGCCAAGGAAGTAATGCTGACATTTTTACCTTCCATTACATGTCATATACCCACCAGAAATGTACGCATATTAAAATCCTATTAATGTAAACGCTACGTGGCTGGGGAAAGGAATATGGCTTTTATGTCATTTTAATATTTTGTTTGACAACGCTGACGTGCCTCGGATTGATGTACTGCCTACTGCTTGCATTTCAATTAACACTTTGGTGATACCCTTGTCAAATCGGTGGGATTTATGTATTTTATAAATCAACCGAAAATGAGTCGTTTATGGGGAAAATTTTGAAACGATGCCCAACGGAAGAAAGTGAAAATCGGTTTTAGACACATAAAGGGTCATCCAGCAAGAGGTGTCATTTTAAATGTCACTTCATTGTTGAAGTGTCAGCAGCCACCTATCATTGGAATGATTTCAAATGAGTAGATCGAAACATACTCACACAGGGTATTCAAATAGTGCAAATTCACTTCAAAAACCATGAAAATATCACGAAAACGTATTGTAAATTTCGAACTGCTTTTGGCCATGTTCAAGCGCCTTCGCCCGCAGCTGTGGACATTTGGACAGGCTAGTGCTGGGAATACTCCAACTCGTGTTCGTCTGAAAAGGTCAACCAAAAATATAGCCATTATAGCAGAGAGTTTGACTGAAAGTCCAGGTTGATTTCATTGATCATTTCCATCTGCAATACGCATTTTGCATAAAGATTTTGGCGTAAGTACTAGCAAGAGCCAGTTAGCTCAGAGATTGAAGCCCGCACACCATGCTTTATAATTTCACTGACTATATACTCGAAATCAATGAACAAGATCATGGCTTACACAAAATTATTCTGACTGACGGGACTTATTTCCTTTCGTCCAGGTGTGCGAAAAAACACAACTGTCGCATCTGGAGGTGTTTTCTCGAAATGATCGTGAGATTTAATAACATTTGACTTTTTATTTTTTTTTTGAAGACATGGTCAAAATAAAAGTCCACGCCAATACTCCATCAACGATTCCCGCACTAAAACTAAACATCAAAGCCGCGAAATACAGCCTCAATACAGCAACCATAGGAGAACATGACGAAAAATTTCATCAAAAAAGTGACTACTTGTAGTGAGAGTCGAGGCAGATATTATATTTCATTTTTAACCTCAGAGTTTGTACTTTAGATTCACATAAAAATATTTCCATTTTTTGTAAAAATATTTCCATTTTTTTCTTTATTTTGAAATAACACCTCTCGTTGGATGACCCTATATAACTAGGAATCTTGAAAGATGTAAAGTGAACGACTGAGTCGCACGTACTTGCTTCTAAACGCTATAAGTTCACAAGCGAATGAATATTGCAACTCAAGTCTTGCACTTCTTGCAAATCAGGCCTTATAAGTAGGCGTGGCACTCTGCATTTGGATGGAATGATATTGCTAGCTTTACTCTGATGCTGTCTAAGCGATTTCTTATTTTTTCTTCTTTTATTTCTGAAAACGCTCTTCGAAAGTAGGCGTGGCCATATTGTTTAAATTTGTAGTAAAAATTTTGATAAAAAGTTAAAAATTGGCATTTGTCATACATGTACAGATATTCATTTTAAGACCGTTCACACGTAATGCGATGCTTTTTTCTCCAAAATCTCAACATTTCATCAATCATTCAATCACATGCGAGGATTTATCGCAAGACTCCTTAGGGCAATGGCACCTGGTAGTACACGGTCTCCGCAGAAGTGAAAAGAGGGAACAATAAAATGAAAGGAAATTTGATGGAATGAGCGAATTGAAAAGGAATTTGGGTTCTCCGAGTCATAGCCAAGTTCTAGATCGGATAAGGACTGATCACCATGCGAATCACCTTGCGAATCGTCATTAACTAGGCCTCCTACTTTTTATTGACTTTGAAAAGACTTTCAAAAGTTTGAATAGAGATGCTATCTGCATAATAGGAGAGATATCCCGGAAAGATTTGTACCTATTACTAAGGTTACCTACGACAGGTGTATGTGCCACCTTTTCCACAATGGTTAGGTGTCACATGACTTTGAAAACCATAGTGGTTTCCTGGTAGTGATCACCGATGTACTTCGAGCTGCACTAACTGAAAGAAGAACAGGGATTGAGATGAACAATGAAATCTTAAATATTTGCCTACTTGCCCATAAAATAAAGGATCTCCACCAAATGACACGCAATGTGCAGGTCCAAGCAAACAAAGTAGGGTTCGTTGCATGTAAAGGAGGGAAAACTCAAGGATCTAAGTATTCCATCCCTACTTCTGGACAGTAGGTCAAGAAAATCGAAGACTTTCTGCGGTAAGGAGTCATTGCTTCGTATGGAATCTTATCAAAAGTCGAAAAAAGTTTTCAATGTTCTTAGCACAAAAACCAAACTGGAACTGTTCCGATCCAATGTGGGATCAGTACCTACTACGAGTACTATACGAGTGTACTAAGTTCTTGGAAGGAAGCCTACCAACATTATCACTTGAGGACTCCAAACCTTCGCGAACCTTCGTCTGTATAACATCTCAACGATTTGTTGGGCAAACTGCATTTGCAACAAACAGCTTCAAGAATGGTTCAAGAACCTATAGACGTCAGCATACAGTGGAAGTAGGAATAAATTGGTCAAACTTTAGGACGTGAAAACGGCAGTATTACAAAATATTCCATGCAATGTAATCCACTCACTCAGTCAGGCAGAAGATGGGGGCTGCCTAAGCAAATAAGTCAAGGAAAAGTCAAAGAAAAATAAAGACTTCTGGGAAAGAGCAGGAGTGAGTAGAGGCGCTTTACTTTGGCTGAGCTGGAGTGTTGACTAACTCCTGCGGTAAATAAGGGTATTCCGCAAGGCGGAGTGTTATGGTAGTGAATGTGATACTCTTAATCCTGGGTAATGAATGTTTCAGTACCATAGCCTATGCGGATGACAGTTAGAGACATGTTAGAGACCTGATGGATTTGCTAAAACTAAACTACACAGACAGACTGTGTTGGTCATCGAAGACTAGTATTGACTCAAAAGTTTCAAACTACAATTTGCAGAAAACGCTAGATATCCTCGGGTCATTCTCGACAAGAAACTCAGTTTGAAACTGGCCCAAACTGGGGTCTCAGGCCCCGGATAGTCCACGGGATATCCTATCTTATGTACGGAATTCTAGTCTGGTGGACGGCATTGGACAAGAAAAGCCTATCCTGCACAAACTATGCTCCATCAACTTTCCGTGGATAACTTTGGCAAGATACATGTCTGAAAAATACTAACCTAGGCTGCATGTTAAAATAATTCTCCTTCGTATATTGCTGGAGACGTTTTTCCAGTCTGAATAGAATGCTTTACCTTATAAAATAAAATTCAAAAATTATGGAAAGTGTCCTAAGCAATTCCTTTTCATTTAGGATATGAATAGCACATGGTACATTCTCTAAACTCTATTTTATTGGTTAAATAAAATTTAACAACAAACCATAAGAAAAGGCATACGAACCAACCAATCTATTGTCCGTCTAGGACAACTTTACGAAGCACATAAACCTCCGTTTAAACTGTCGTCCGTTTTCCATCTTACGAGCCCATAAAAAGCCTATGCTCTGTCTGTATATTATTTCTCCGCAAATAAAACAGAAAAGAAAATCGAAAAGAAATTCCACAGTGTCCCTTTCGTTTCACCAAATATGATATGAAAATCCTTGAAAACGATTCCCTGTCACCATCAATGGCTATATTCCTAACTCCGACCATTATCCGACAAACAACAACATACCGCCATCGCTCTTAACTAGGATACATTGAATTTGTGTACACAACTGAAGCATCCACCACTCGAGAATCCTCCCTCCGTCCAGGCGTTTTCAACCCCCCCATTCATCCACCGATAAAACCGCCATAAAGAGCTTCTTGATGTTTTCAAAACTCCATAAATGCCATATGCCACGACGGGATTTTATTTAAAAATTATGCGAAAGCCATGACGCTGGTATTCCACAGTTGACAGTCGGTATTCCATCTGATGGAGCGAACCCCATTCAAGTGAGGGTTCGTCCCTTATTGTATTGAATATGTATTTAACATTCACAACTGGTGGGGGAAGGACTCTCATAATGGTTGCTGTAGGCCTAGGTTGCACCTATCATCATTGATATTGAAATGTGGGCAATTCTCACGAACGACCATCCGGCCGACCGGCAAATGCAAAATCAAAATGTGACTCTTTGCAAAGAAAGATTTACCGTAAATGGCTACATCATGCCTCGCAACACTTACTCATTGTATAGAGCCGTCACATAGCCCCGTCCCAAGTGCTAGGTAACGACAGGAGGAACAAGAAACAATCTCCTATTATCCTCGAAGTCACGGTGTTTATATCAATCTGCCCATTTGCCTCAGTCTCAGCCTCACCTTGTGCAGTCGTCAGGGGCTTTAGTCACTCATCCCCATCCCTGGGGAGGACAATATTATCCCCAAGGTGGTGGCTGGTGGTACGAACTGAAAACTGTCAGAGGGAAATTCTGGTTCCACATCGGGGAGGCGATGGAGCAGACCGAAAAAATCCATTAGCGTGAAAAATAGATTTCCTTTTCAAAATCGATTTCGCCGAAATACCAAAAATAAAAATGTGTGCGCCGCCCGCCGCCGCCGCCGGGGCGAAGGAAGGATCCTTCATCGGAGTCGCAAAGTACTCGGGACCGCGTTCTTGTCGTGACCGATGTCAGAAAGTTTCGCTTTCTTTACAGTATCGTTCGGTGTTGTCCTGTTTCTGTTGCCAGTGGTTGTTGGATTGGATTTATTGTGTGCCACCGTTCAATTTCCATTTCAGGACCATTTCGGTTGATTTTTTTTTTTTCAAAACATCTATTGACGGTGGCACGTTATGCTGTGTTTTTTTTGTATTTTTTTAGCTTTAAACATTTTTTTTGTTTGAATTTTGTTGCTCATTTGATAAATTGTTGGGATAAAGTGTTTTTTTGTTTTGTTTGGCGAAGTGAGAAGCCTAGGTGAGGGCGCATAGCAGTATCCCCACGGGGAGACTTTTGATTGAATAAAGTTGTTAAGTTTACCTTTTCAATTGTATCAAAAGCCCCGGGGGGAGATTGAGAATAATTGCAATGCTCGCCTTTTTTGAATAAATGTCGACGAAAGTTTTTTGACATTTGAAAAGGAGCCAAGAAAAATGATTGGAATGGGAATTGATTTTGAAGAGGTTTTTCTTTTTGTTTTTTTTGTCGGAGATGGAGTGTTTTTTGTTTTTTTTTTTTTTGAAAAAATCTGTCAATGTTACATTTTACACTTAGGACTTTGTTTTGTGTTTTTTTTTTTTCTTAAGTCGATCAATTACAGTCAGGATTCTGGTGCGGTGTGACACATAGCTTAATTGACTTTCGGAGACCTTTGCCTATTGTGTGCTGTATGGAAATCCTTTGGAAAAGGGTTTCTATGGCGGAGGAATAAGTGCCAGTGAAAGGTTTGTCCATGACAAATTAATGGTGGCCCGATGCATAGGTTGGGGAAAAAGTTATTTGTCTGACGGATAACTCTGGATACCTTTTGAATTATTTACTTAAAAATGTATGGCAGAGGGGATCGAAAAAAAAGTACAAAATCTCAAGGTTTTAGTCTTAATAAAGTCCTTGGGTCGATGTAGATTCCAGTACAAATGGGTCAGCTTTGATACATATACAGGTCTCTACAAAGCGGTGCGTACAAGGCACTTAGAGAGTTTTTCAATAAGGACATAACAATTTGGTACTCAATTTGGTACACAAAATTAGTGAGATATCGGTCTGAAATTTATATTGTGTATAGTAAGTATAATAGATTTATGAAATTCGATTCGAAAGTTTGAGTTTACTTCCAGCAATCGATCATTTGAAGCCAATTTTAGACCACTCCTCCACATATATCGACAGTTGGCAATTTCGTGTTAGATATTGCTCCTGAGCTCTTCAAATGTTGTTAGCTTGTGCTATAAACTAATTAGCTTAATCCCATAAAAGAAAATTGATCAGAGCTAAATCGCATAAGTGAGGTCGAAGCCATTCGACCAAACCATCTCTCGAGATTTACACGATGACTGACCTTCCCCTTCACTAGATCAATTTTTTGACCAGTTATGTGCAATGTGGCACAATTTTGTTAGAACCATATATTATTGATGCCAAGTCCATCCAATTCGGCCAGAAATAGTCCTCCAACATGGCACAAAGCGAACTACATTGACCGAAATATGGCGGTCATTTTTATCGGTCGAAATCTACATGAAATCCGCACCATTCGGTCACTTTTTGGATCCAATGGAGTCTGTTGAAGCACATGTGGGTTTGTTGCTGTCCAATAATGTTTACTTATTGACGAAGCCTTTAAACTGTTTAAACAATGGAAGCAGCAACTCACGAGAAATATCAGTATACTATCACCGACCACCTGCCCACCCAATACAATTTCAATAGGAGCTACAGGATTTCGATGCCCAAGAGAACTAAATGGAATAAACGTGAGGTCCTGTACCACGAATCGCTGTTTATTTTTACAGACAGGTTCAAAACTGAAGACGAAGACGGTGGCGTAATCATCTCAGAGGACCTAGGCATTCATCTCTCCTTTAACCTCCCACATTATTGCAGGGTTTTTCAAGCCGAAATCAATGATATCCGTTTAGCAGTTGATTGCCTGACGTTTTATACTATATCAGGACCAAATATGTCATCTGTCAGCCAACCATCAAATCTCAAGGATCGAGCACTAAGAGATCTTAAGCAGTGAAAGACTGTCACAGAAATAGTTCGACAGTGCAACCTGACTCACTGGCTAAAAGAGGCTCCTTTGGTTTAGATAGCATAGACGTCATCGACATCGAGGCGCCAGCATCTTACGCTAACTATCTTATCAACGCCGACATGGTAAAGGTGGCTTATCATGAAAACGCCGACAGGCTGCTCTGGCCGACCTTATACCAAAACAGGACCATCGAACTTCTAAAATATGAGGAAGCAACGCTCACCAAGACAGTTAACACCCTAACTGGCCACAGTCCTATAGGAAACATGTTCAAAGACTGGGCATCCCCTAGAACGACTTCTGCAAAAGAGACGACGAAGAGGAAGAAAAAACCATCAGTCACCTCCTATGCACTTGCCCTGAACTTTCCAACATCAGGAAGGCTACACTGGGTGAATACATTTTCAACGATCTTAACCATATGAGTACCACCTGCAAGGCTAAGATTACCTCTTTCATACAAAGGAACGAATGATTCCCGGAGTAAGAGGGCGATCCACCCATCTTATACAACTACAGTACAACTGTACAATGGACCTTCTCTGATGTACGTGCATCCTCACCAAGGGTCGATCTAAACCAAGCCAACCAAACAAAGCCATTAAGCCAAACTGAGCTCCATCGCTGAAGATGATTTTCGTTAAAATTCAGGATTGTCTTCAAACTTTTGCAGGACCCAATCAGAGAAGTCTCAGCACTTCGAATGATCAAGTTCTTGAGTAGTTTGATCTTGAAAGGGGGTAGGTTTTATTACGCAAAATTCGCCACAGCGTGGACTGAGACATTTCTACGTCCTGTGAACGGCGTGAAATCTACTGATTTGGCTCCCTTTGCACTGAAGCACTTAGGGCTGCGATATTTTCGGAACTTCGATCGGTCCATTGTCTCATTGGCAACAGGAACATTCAATAGTGCGTATGTTGACTCGAATTTATCCACTATAGCACCCACAGTCTGTCTGGTGGGACGATTATTACGAACACAAGATGGAGCTAGCCCTCTTAAAAATGCGACTTCCAACTCAGAACTTCGGTACTAATTTTTAATGACTTTCAAACGTTTTTCATTCACGAACTTCAACGTGATAAAATTGTAAGACTTGTCTAATTTTTCAACATTAACAAATGATAAAATAAGTTCAACAAGGCTTTTTTTATTTAAGTACAAAACTGTTATGTCTCTAATGAAAAAAACTTGTGTATACCATTTTGGAGCGACGCTGTTGTTTTTCATAGCTTCTTCACTGTAAGCAGACCTTTATGGAGCACGGTAAGTCCTTTTAAACGCGTTAAGCACCACAAGAATACAATTTCGTTCACTTATTATAAATTTAAATTGCTTTTCAGGATCAGGGCTACAGAGTTCATTATCTAAAAACCTCTAGAATACATTGAAATTTCGACTAACACCTCATAGATAGACTCGGTCAGTCGAATCTCCCAGTTTATCTCCTCCACTTCAAACAGTATCTTATTAACAATTCTGTGAGAGCTTACTAGATTCCACATTTTATCACACTCTGTACAATATTAGCAAAATTAATACCTTCTCAATCTAATTATAATCATGATGAATAGCAGGCTTTGAGCACAGAAACCATCACCATTACTCACAAGGGAGTACCTCACCTATGGCACTAATCCTTCCGGTATTAAGCCATATAACAGAATTATTATTTTGCGAACAAAGATAATAGTCATGATACCCTTCAGTCCTGCATGCTGTGCGTAGATGAGTGTGAGCAAGGTTATCATCGTAAAGGATGTTATTGAATTTGAATTGAATGGAAGGCTAAAATCAGAAAATAATTCCTCTACCGGTTGGCGTTAGTCGTGATTGTTTTTGGGGACATGGAAGGCTCTGTGTATCGGCAGGAGCAACGAACGCCATACAGTGAACTTATCACATGCATGGGTGATGGATTCCTGATGAGTGGTCGGTGTCTCTTGGAGATAAGTTTAGATAGGTGGTACGCATTCTGTACGTAGAGCAGCAATTGTTGTGTGATGGAGTTGATCCTGTATTGCAACGAAAGGACTCTTTCTGATGTGAGCACACCATGGCGGATGGAAGATAATTTGTAAAGGAATCACGTGGAGCTATTCAAATTCCCTCTCTTGTGTGCTACCATCGGGAGGTAATGTAATTCCCAATGAGCGGAAGCGGTAGATGTATCTACTATACATTCAAGCACTTGGTCATGAGGGAAAGCGTAGTCCTCTGTTTATAGTGTGGATATCCTTAAGCCTTAAAATTTATAACCTACTAATGTATTATATGTGCATATGTGCCAAGAATCTGTCTTTTCGTAGGAACCGATCAATAGAAGTACCAATCTGCCTAAAAGTATACAACTTTAACTTATAATTGCCTAATTTAGGGGTGCTTTGTGGTTTCAAATTTCATAGATGGAGTCTGAATTTTTTTAGGAAAATCGCTGTCACTCCTTGGGACACAATTGCAATTGTCAATACTTGAGACGACTTGGAGTTAACACGATAAGTCGCTTGAACCTTAGTTTGAACCTAGTTTTTAACCAGTTCAGCCATAGAGAATAGGTGAAGTGAGTTCTTTTTATTTAAGCACGATCCTACCATTCTTTGCACGAGTGTTGTATCAAGGCAAATAAGTAGGACCGTAAGACTAGCGACCCAACAAGCCAAGGGTAAGGCTTTCACAGATCCCTTGTGGTGGTAAATTTTCTGGTAGTTGCTGTCATGAGACAAATTTGTCAAAGGCAAGCAACAAGTAAGAATGACACAATATAGCAACGATTTCCATCTACCTGATCAAAGCCGTATTAGAATAGGTCTATCCAAGCTTAAATCTGACAAGGCTGTGGAATCTGATAGCTTGAAGCCCGGTTTTTAGTCAAAACTCGTGGCGATGACTTGGTAAAGAGCAAACAATAATTTATTTCAAAAATTTTAATCAGATGGAGCTCTGCCTGATGAATAGAAATGAATGACACGAAGGGAGTGTGGATATTTTCAACATCGCATACAAGATCTTATAAGCCAATCTGATTGACCCTCATCAGTATGGCTTCAAACCAGGAAAGGCCACAATAGATCAAAATTTTCAAAGTTCGGCAGATCCTGGAGAAAACTCGAGAAGTCCAAAGGAATGCCCATCATCTCTTCACCGAGTAAGGTCCCATATGACAGCTTTTATAGAGACGACTCAAGCCTAGCTTGAACATCCCAGTCAAACTCACTCGCCTGTCTGGGATGAGAGTGGAGAATACTCGCTCTCCATCGATACCTTTGATGTCAAAAACAAGGCGATGAGCTATCATGTGACTTCTCCAAGATCATGCTTGAAATAAATGTCCGAAATTCATAAGCTTAGACTGTAGGTACAATCTTTCAACAGTCTATGCAGCTCTTAGCGTATCCCGACGATTTTAACGGAGTTTACGGAACTCAAATGGGTTTAGCACTAAAGAAGGGCCAAGCCAAGTATATGCTATTGACGAATTGAACAGACCGTGACAATAGACCGATATACCTTTGAGCCTTAGTAATAAGAGACTTTGCCTACCTTGGGCCTGCTATGAATTCAAACAGTAACATCTCAGCGAAAATTAAACGAAGGATGGCTCTTGCTAATCCCTGTAGTAAGGCCTTATCCCGAACAACTATGAAGACTCTGGGTCATCCCAGGCCTGAAACATGGACTTTTTCGAAAGCGTATCTCGGATATTTCGAAAGAAACATTCTTCGTAAGATATTGTGTCCCATTGACGTTGACAGACTTTGGAGGAACAGATTCAAAAACGAACTATACGAGCTCGGACAATTATCTGAGAGTAGAAGTGCCTTAAAGAGTATTTTCTCCTACAGATGTGGCTTAGACTCTATACCTTTCAAGTCCTGCAACACGACTGTAGTGTAGGTACCTATGTACGAGTAGTCATCGCCCTCAAAACAAATCCCTTTTCTTGGTGTGGAAAGCAAAGAAACCATGTCCCTACCCCTTAAGTCTCAAAACTATTAGAACGTTGGAAGATTTTATTGCAATTTTTCATATTCAAGGGATAAACCGAACTTTTTTTTTTTGAGAAATGACACAAGGACGGTTAAAGAAGGCAAATGGTCTGAAGGTTGGACAAAACTGTGAAATGTTTCAGAATCATCTGGAACCCTTCCTCACACCTAACACCTAACATCAATGTGCAAAGTGGGGCGAGTGAAATAAGGCCAACAAGAAAAAAAAGGAACTCGCCGGTGGGATGGATAGATTTATGAGGAGATAAAGCGTGTCAAATAATATGTTAGTACTCGAAAATGGATATTTAAACCCTCACCCGAAATCCACTTTTGGGGAATGGCTCCCTCACTCGTGGATCTGCGGGGGTTGCACAAACGATAATTTTATTTGCATAATGTGAGAAAAAATGCTGGAGCTCACTGCTGCTGCCGGGATAAACGACTGAGGGGCGGGACCGGAGACAGAGCATGGGAAGCTTAAAGGATATTATTGGTAAGAAATAACAATGATAAACGTTCGTCGCGTCGTCGTGCCGTGCTACCTTTATGTAAATCCCTTTTCTCGGGTATTATGAGGGAATGGATCTCGATCTCAACAAAAAAAAAGGTTCTCCTTCTTTTTTTCTTGATAATTCGAAAATGATGGAACGGTTTTATCACCTTAGAATAACAAATGAGGTAAAACCGTCTATTTTTGGGTGCCAAACATAAGAGGAACGTTTAGTTATTTAGCACTGCATATGTTGACACGTATGGCATGATGTCATTGCTGTGGTGGGGCTGGGTGAATTGGATTCATCCGGATGGGACAGTTCGTCGGCCTTCTGCGAAAGACAGAAGATTCCAAGACAGGTTGCGTGTGAGTGGATTCATTCCAAGTAGGAAATATCTCCTTCTGATAGTTGGGAAGGACTCAGTTCTTTCCCGAAGCATTTGACATCATTGAGATCTTTTTGGCTATCCTCGGATTGCCTGATGGTTCAAGTCAAGATTATATGTAAAGCTTAGGATTGCTTAGAGCTTAGGATTGCAACTCGTAGACAGCATCTATCCGATTGACTATAACCGGTTTGTGAGTCTCAACAAGAGAAATTTTCCCTTCAATCCCAGTGGTTTGGGTCAACATTTTTGTTTAGCAGTTGAGCTCAAGCCTGTCAGAGGAGTCCGGGCTAATAAATGTAAACTTGAGACAAGGTCTCTCAAGTTTGTCTGTACATTTATCACTAGAAGTACCTTTGTGGTTATGGTGGGAGGCTTAGGTGGGATGGTTAGGTACAGCCTCATTTTGACCACCGAATACATCTTCCCAAAAACTACAATTAAAACGAGACGAAGTTTACTTAAAAGCGCCTAAAATGTCCATAAGTCTGTTCATCTAAGTTGTTGAAATAGTTAGCTGCCAAGGATATTCTTCAGAGAGTGCGTCCAGAGGATGTTAAATAGAGTTTTCTTCGATATTACAGACCTCTTTTGTGAGGAAGTATAAGCTGATGAGGTGTCTGCCAATGGCCATGACATGAATTGGATTCGTATTGAGCTACCTTTCCAGTTTAATAAGGTTGTTGCAACGATTTTCTGAGGCACATAGTACTTACTTTACTTACTTTAGGGGACGCTACAGTGGGCCCCAACCAACAAGCCTATCCAGCTACCTACAGTTCCTTTCAACTTGAGTGAACCACTTTAAAATAGGTCGTTCGTCAATTCGGCGTACCTCCAGGTTGGATTTGTAGACTCTCCAGACCGGAGTAGTATTGCCATCTGTCCTACATGATCCAACTATCGTAGTCGCTGTATTTTAACTCTTCTCACTAAGTCGATGTCACTACATAACTCGTACAGTTCGTCATATAGTACTGCCGCCCACTTGCCTTTCGATCTCGTTGGGCATGCAATTCACTAGAATGTCTCCATATCCCAGCCGCCAAGCAGATACTCTACTTAGAGGGACTCCAAGTGTGCATCATGTTTTCCATCTGAAATATGTACAAGACGACGTGTGGGAAGACGAACAGAGATACTTACATTAAAACCCTTTTCCCGATTCCGTAGACCCGCTTTTAGAGAAACCACTGTTGGAATGTATCTCAGTACTTAGCTTATCCAGAAGCCAACCTATGCACCGAGCAAGATAGTTTCGGTCGACTAGTTTCGACATACATAATGCTTGCGAGTATTGACTTTAATCAGGTTTTCCAAGCGATTTTTTTGTCTGAGATCTTTGGGACTCACTTTCGAGCTTTAAACCTGCCTTTGATATGAAAACCAGATTTACTTTTGAACATAATTTGGGGATTTGAGCCAGGTTCAGTCAATTTCTAAGGTTACAGTCCAGAAAGGTAAGGATAAATCCAAAACTTTGTTGAAATTATACCATCCGGTCCTGGGGACTTAAAAGGTTTGAAGCGGTGTACTGGGGACGCCCACCAACTAGAACAGTGGTATTTCATTAGAAACATCAGATAGCTTGGTATTTTAGAAAAGATGGATGCACAGGTCATCAGTTTCTACTCGAATTCGACTACGGGGGCCGTCAAAAGGTTGTGGTTGATGACGATCGCCGCCGTGAAGAATGCTAAGCTGGGGCTGTTCAGTCCCAGTTTATCGCCATTTGTCCATTTTTCTGAAGACACAACAATATGAAAGTCCATTCCATCTCTAGTTGGCCAGTCTCACGAAGGTCCGCTCTGTGTTGTGTTTTTAACAAAAGCTACGGGCGGGAGAACACAGGTGTTGACAACTTTCAGGTCCTGTTCGGAACTCTTTCTTGCTAATTCGTCCACCAATTAGTTTCCTTAAATGCTGCCGTGTCCTGGTACCCAAGGAGGAGTTCTAAACAAACTCGGAAATTTAAATTTAAAGGCTTTTAGACATTTTAGAGCTCCCGACTAGTGCAATATTCATCCTGCTGTCAATCGTGTTCAATGTTTTGAGCCACTGATAGGTAGGATGCAAGAATCTAAGGAGTATCACAGTGTATGCAATTCAGAAAGGAACGGGAAGTTCACACTGCTGGGGAAGATGGCAGGGTGAAATCTTTGGGATCCTTACACTTATGTTCATCCAAAACCCTTATTCGGAAGACGCTGTCTGTGAACCAAGTGTGATCTACGCAAGTACTGCTTTTGTTGGCGGGCTGATGGCTATGTTTTCCCCTTTTTCTTTACGCATTCTACGATTCGCGTGGATTCACTTGGTCTTCCCTTGGAATAGCCCTTAGAAGACATGTAGAATGCCCTTCAACACCAAAAGCAGTTTAACAGACTATTTCTAAGAATAAACCTGAAACGCGGAAAGTGTCCTTTAACTGCTGTCTTGTTACTTGTCTTACTTAACTCTAAGGTCCTGCGACATATATTCCTTTGATTGGAGGGAAATCAACCGACCACATCCCCTGACCAATCGTTACCCCCTTAAACAATTTATGCACGCATAAACTTTCATGACTCTTTACCGCAGTTATGGCCTGTCGTTAACGTCCACACCTGTCACCGTTTTCGACCATTCCATAAACTCTCGAAACACAAATGCAGATTTCCATTTCCGTTCCCTGCTAATAGTTTGCAGACAAGCAAATGTCTTATAAATCCTTGCAATGATTTCCTCCAGCACTACACTTTCTTCGAATACCCATGGACATGGTCGACAATCCACCCTTGCCGCAGCAATCCGCGAAGGGAGGCTAAGCACTCCAAATCCACCATCGACATTGGAACTAACCATTTCGTCATTCTGCGCCACCTAGATTCCATTGTATGGAAAAAAGAAAAAATGCCACGAAATACAAATTTTACTAAAACAAGGCGAACCATCCTTGTCTAGACGCCACGGCGAACAGGTAATGTAGGCTCGTATGTCACCTCACATATGGACTATGAACGGAACGACATTGGTTGGCCCGTTAAATGGTGGCGTATAAATGGCGGAATCAAAGTGCAATTTCACCGGTCATAAATTTTCCGACGAATTTATCACCCTATTAGTTTTAACAGTGGTAACAATGAAGGTAAGTTGAGCCGGTTGGTGTCTACAGGGTGCTGGGTGTGGCTGTGAGTTAGGCGAAGAAAGCCAAGTGGACATAAATTATTTGTTGGCTAAGTGGTGTCAACGCTTATTGATCCGATTATTAATTGTTGCTTGAGTGAGCGACAATAAAGGATATTGCCCCTCAAAGTATCGATGTTTCAGAAGAATGAATCAAAAGAACTGATCCCACTGAGCTGATATGTCAAAATTTGACTCCAAATCCGCGAAATTTGCCCACAAAAAGGTACAACGAAGTTCCAAGCAAGACCTGAAGGTTCCGTGCTAGGAAGATCATGCTTAATCCTTACACCAATAAAGGAACCCAAAATTGATGAGAATATCTGACCCGAATCCTGTCCGGAGAGAGTACTTTCAGATTGTGGGCATCTGGCTCGGTGGCGTATGTGTAACCCTTTTACTGATGCATTTTTCGGCTCAAAATTTTTTTGTTTTTTTCATGCCACTGAGGCTGCAGCTCAGCTCGGTTGTGCTTGGGATTCACGGACACAGAATATCTGACTTGAATCGTGTCACGAGATAGTACTTTCAGATTGTGGGTATCTGGCTCGGTGTCGAATGCGTAACCCTTTTACTGATGCATTTTTCGGCTCAAAATTTTTTATTTTTTTTCATGCCACTGAGGCAGCAGCTCAGCTCGGTTGTGCTTGGGATTCACGGACACAGAATATCTGACTTGAATCGTGTCACGAGATAGTACTTTCAGATTGTGGGTATCTGGCTCGGTGTCGAATGCGTAACCCTTTTACTGATGCATTTTTCGGCTCAAAATTTTTTATTTTTTTTCATGCCACTGAGGCAGCAGCTCAGCTCGGTTGTGCTTGGGATTCACGGACACAGAATATCTGACTTGAATCGTGTCACGAGATAGTACTTTCAGATTGTGGGTATCTGGCTCGGTGTCGAATGCGTAACCCTTTTACTGATGCATTTTTCGGCTCAAAATTTTTTTGTTTTTTTTCATGCCACTGAGGCAGCAGCTCAGCTCGGCTGTGCTTGGGATTCACGGACACAGAATATCTGACTTGAATCGTGTCACGAGATAGTACTTTCAGATTGTGGGTATCTGGCTCGGTGTCGAATGCGTAACCCTTTTACTGATGCATTTTTCGGCTCAAAATTTTTTTGTTTTTTTTCATGCCACTGAGGCAGCAGCTCAGCTCGGCTGTGCTTGGGATTCACGGACACAGAATATCTGACTTGAATCGTGTCACGAGATAGTACTTTCAGATTGTGGGTATCTGGCTCGGTGTCGAATGCGTAACCCTTTTACTGATGCATTTTTCGGCTCAAAATTTTTTTGTTTTTTTTCATGCCACTGAGGCAGCAGCTCAGCTCGGTTGTGCTTGGGATTCACGGACACAGAATATCTGACTTGAATCGTGTCACGAGATAGTACTTGCAGATTGTGGGTATCTGGCTCGGTGTCGAATGCGTAACCCTTTTACTGAAGCATTTTTCGGCTCAAAATTTGTTATTTTTTTTCATGCTACTGACGCAGCAGCTCAACTCGGGTGTGTTTATGATGTACGGACACAGAATATCTGACTTGAATCGTGTCACGAGATAGTACTCGCAGATTGTGGGTATCTGGCTCGGTGTCGAATGCGTAACCCTTTTACTTAAGCATTTTTCGGCTCAAAATTTTTTTGTTTTTTTTCATGCCTCTGAGGCAGCAGCTCAGCTCGGGTGTACTTGGGATGCACGGACACAGAATATCTGACTTGAATCGTGTCACGAGATAGTACTTTAAGATTGTGGGTATCTGGCTCGGTGGCGTATGCGTAACCCTCTTACTGAAGCATTTTTCGGCAAAAAATTTTTTTTTTTTTCATGCTACTGAGGCAGCAGCTCAGCTCGGTTGTGCTTGGGATGCACGGATCTAAGTCGAATCGTGTCAGAAATGAATTGAGCTGCTTTTGGACGAATTACTAAATGTAAGCTATGTCGACTCTCCTAGCATTTTCAAAAAGTCTTTGACTGCAGGATATAGTTAAAATGTTGGTAATGTCTTAGATCTGCGAAAACGTGAGTGTGGTTTGAAGGCGTCATCGGTTCTCCTGCAACTCGTTTCGAAAGGAAGAGATTTCGATCAGAGAAGACTACATATTTCCTTTGAAATAGCCTCAGAAGGATCCACTCTATCGTAGCCATACACAAACAATTTGAAGAATAATCCCTGTTACGTCACACAAGATACACATTCAAATCATTCGCAATAGACTGTGTAAACTTCGTAAGACTTCGATAACTTAATTCCAGTTCACTCTAATGAACTCAATTACAATTGGAGTCCTTAACAGTTAAACGCCGCATAAGCAATTCCGTTTAGAAATAGGGTTGTAATCAATCAAGTTTCATAGTCCTCACGGGCAAACAGTGAAGAATACAATATTCCAAGGATTGCTGTTCATCCTTATACATTATGCATGAGGGTGTCTTGGCTGGCTCCCAGCGTTTGGTTTCTATATCGTATCATGACAGCTCCGGAATCATCGTCTACCATTTGCTTCGATTTTCCTTTCAAAGCGAATGTTAAAGTTGTGAATTTTCAAAATATGCGTACTTAATAGTGGGGGCCGTTTGGGAGCTGGGTGGAGAAGAAGTTATGTCCTCAAACTCGTACTCCGCACACAGGCATAACTCTTTATAAAGTAATTTTGTATCTGCTAGCATGTGGTGTAAATGTTGTGAGGCATTGTAAATATATCTCGATGAGAGGATAATGGCTTTTGAATTGTATTTAATCCGAAAGGGATCAGCTAGGACCCTTCGGGGGGGAGTTTGGTTATTAATTAAAAATGTAAATATTGTAGATTGACAACTGGTGTGCTGTGTCACAAAGCCGGAGACGGAAACTCAATAGCTGCGGGTTATTTTGCTAATCAGTCAAATGTAAGCAATGGAAGAAATTACACTACTTATGTACATATGTGTATATTGTTTGAGTACTTATTCTTTTTTCGTAGCCTTTGATACTACATGTAGTCCTGTAGGATGTTTTGACAGCTAAGCCGTATCATCCGACTGTGAAGCTTCAAAGGGTAAAACTTATCAGGAAGGTGCCTATTCTAGACTTTTATTCGAAATTAAGAAGACAAACACAAGTCATCCTTCAAAAGTTATCCCTGCTCCTGGTTACTACACTGTAACCCAGGGATGTCATTATGTAATGCTGAGCTATGTGTGTGGCATAGATTTGGGTCCTGTATGCCCTTGTCTTAGAGGCTTGACTGTCTGTATCTGTTCTGCAGCATGTGTGTCTCGATTGACCCAGTCTTTCTCCAGCCTAATTTATCCTGATTTTCGAAATGTAGGTATGTCCGATCCACTGCTCTTTGCTGTGACATATCTATCACATCCTGACTCGTTCTTTCAATGCGATTTGGCCAGAAGATCCGCAGCATTGGTCGCAGACACATGGATTCAGTTTTCTTGTGATAGTGATGGACATTTTCCATGTGCTGCGCCTGGGCTTAAGTATTTGATTGGAACAGCCATAGTGTAGTCCTTAAGCCAATTGCATTGCCTCTGCTTTCGACATCACAGCAAAGCTTACACCATCATCTCTGAAACTGCGATGTGCTCGGTAAAAACATAAATTTTTGTGAGTGATGAGCTCACGCTCGAGATTATAATCACTATTGTACCTTACTTCAGAAAGGCCTACGAAGGTCATAAGACGGAGACTGACTGAAAAGACCTGACAGCCAAATCGAATAGGCATATTCCGAGCTAAAATAAGAAACGTCACTATAACACAGTATTACTCCTCAATTAATCTTCAGAGAGAGGACGTTAAAGATAACTTCTATGATACAACAACGTGAGCGTCATCACCAATGCAGCCAGGAACAGACACGTCATTTTCGTGGAAGGGGACCTGAAACTCTAGACCTTTGTATCAACCACCAAAGGCTTAGATGCAAAAGAATAGAATAACATTGGCAATGTAGAAACAGAAGAAGAAAAGCGAGTATGAAGTGTTGCCAGTACTTTGGGAATATCATCTCCAAATACTAAAGTATTGGGATTATACTAACCCAAGGGCAGTAAAGTGAATCAAGACCGTGTTTGGATCCTAAGTTGGCCCGCTAAATAGTTGTAACATGTTTTACCAAGTCATTCCAAGGTTAAAATAAAGCCTTTCTTTGCGCATTCTTAAGCCGTGGAATAGTGTCAGAAGTAACTGGATAATAAATTCCGGTGGAAAGGCAGACGGATAAGATCAGCGGTAAGGCCCATGCTCATATGATATACAAGACCCTGACAGGAAAGTCTGTGATATGCAGGACGCACATCCTGTGATGAAAGCATTACGTGGAAGAAATGGAGAAAATACTCAATAAAGTACAAAAATTGGCATCCATATGCATAAGAAGACTGAAGCAAGAAGGACATGGCTAAATTCACCCATTCAGGTATTTCTGGAACTAAAGGAACACTTGTGACTCGATGTACTGAAGACTCCGACTTCCACCAATTCATAGAGATGGCACCATCAGAACATTGAATTTTAAAAAGAATTCACTGATAGAGCTCAGCAGAGAGATAGACTGGACTGAAGCGATGCCTCTACAACCTTTAGACAGACCAAAAGGAACAGCACCTGTGCAATAATGTCACAAAGTCAGATTGCCATCTAGGTTATCACTGGCCATGTGTAATTTAGTGTGGGAATACTTCCGGGAACTGAAAGAACTGGGCAGAGACAACACAGTGACCCCCTATTGGATACCAAGACATTCTGTGAAATAGGGATACAAACACAGATGGATGCAGATGGATGCAGGTTGCAGATATCTTTGCAAGTACCATCTTTCAGGTGTGGATACCTCGAATATACACTGCTTCTCATTCTTAGATTTCCTAGAAAGACTGGATTGGACAAGGTGTTCTTGTGCAGTTTTCCTGTCGAGGATAGGCAGGAGGGAACAAACCTCACCAAATACTTTTGGCCACTAGATCACAATGCTTCAATGCAACTTAGTAGAGCTATATCCTTGGAGTAAGTCCAGATCCTGATGGACAGATCCTGCTATTAACTATTGGATCCTGAATATGCTGTCTAACTTGCAGTTTTTCCACCTGCCTTACTAGATTTACAATTCTGTTTTTGTTCAAAGCCTTGAGTTATACTTTTAGATTCAAAAATGTCAAGCGGGACAGCCTTCTTCACTTTCCTTAGCTTAAATGCTTCTAGTAGTCGTCTTACGTCTGCCACTCTAAGTGTTTCAACTTCTTTTGGAATTTTTAAATTCCATTTCCATTAAAAACCAAATCTGTTCAACTAACTATTTACAGAAAGGAGCTGCTAGCTTAGCAGGATGAAACTCATGGACCCATCATAAACCATCCTGATGCTGCTGCAGCATAAGTATGTACTTCAGCACCATTAAAACGATTTTATTAATAAAAATACTGCAGGTATCTGTCCGGGGCTCCTTTTTTTCCTTTCACTGCTTACAAAACATTTAAGGAATGCTGCATATTAAAAATCAGTAAATATGGAAAAAAAAACAACATGTCTGAGTCTAAAAACACGCCAACGGAAGTATAGAAAAAAAAAGGAACACATTCAACAGATTTGCCCATCACATGCTAGCAACGTTCCAACAGTTGTATTCACTATTACTTGAGTCAACTACAAATCCGTGTTGCCTGACAGCCCAACAGGACAGAGTACGAAGGATGCTGATGATGAAGGATGCCTCGAATAGATATTCACTTTGAGGAATTTCAGAATTTTCAATTTTTAATTAAACTATGAACATAGTTCATCGCTGCACTATTTGTAAGGATCTCTCAATAGCAAGGCTTTGCATACAAAAAAAAAAAAAAAATGCTTAGCTTTTGTAGTTCATACACGAGTGTGTATGCACATATCCTTTCGAACTGCAATGTAGTAGTATTACCCTACTTTTTGTGCAGTAAATCTTCTGCGCATTTACTTTTTAGCGAGCGGAAATTAAAAACTAAAAATAAATAGTCTTGTGCAATCGTATTACACCTTCGGAATCATTTTTCCCCCATCGATTTATTGGTGGCACAAGGAGCGAGATATTGAAACGCCACCACCGAAGGACTTCGCCAGAAGGGATCTACTCCACCCACACAGCCGTTCCACATGTGTGTGTGTGTGTGTGTGCGGTGGAACTTCTGGCTCTCACTCCGATATTGATGGGCGTCGTGCCGAGAAGCGGAAATTGCTTATAAACGAAGGAAGCAATGTGTTTCCACACCACGTACTGGGTCAAATGTCGCAAAAAAAAATACAGAATTTGTATGTATCTACGCATAATTCAGGGAAAATTATTTTTTGGGCTCATATGTTACATTCGGATTGGATTTTTCCTTTTTTCTTTGGGCTCCGAGTTATGACGGCAAAGTAATGATATTAAAGTGACAAATTGGTTTTTTAATTGGGGACCAGGTGAGCGTTGTAGTGATTCATTACTTTTGGCAAAGTCCATGACAGACGTGTTAATTGGAAGCAATTTGAGCATTTTCTTCTATTTCCGTGTTCGATAGGAAAGTCATTGATTGGAAAATCGTTTCGATGTAAGATTAATAAGTTGTTGATTCCTAGTACACACGAGGACCTACGTGGGAATAGTGTGACACTCATGTCGGTTGGTTAAATTGTTGGATGATTTCATAGAATTTACACAGATTCTTGGAGTTCAACGCAGAACTGGATTCCTCATACGGAAAGGTGTCAACATATTCACTTATGGGACGCAATAGTCCATTCGCAGATGTCCGGAGAAGACAAAAATTCAAATCATCACATTTAGGTCATTACAGACCCATTGTGATACCCATAGGGGGGAGATGTCCCTGGTTAACCCTAGTCTAACAAATGTGTTCCCTATGAACTACCGAACCATTCAGTTGAATTGATGAAGTTCAAGATGACATTACCTGGTCTGCTGGGTAACTGTTTGAAATCACAGAAGAAGTGATAGGTGGACGGAGAATTATATCCTCTTTAGCTTCCTCATCTTCACATCTTCGACACTATGTCTTCTTCCATAAGCCTTAGATTTTTCATGAGGTAAAGTGATTACTCCCATCAGGGTAGAAATGGATTGCCCATCCTTTTGCTTCATTCTGGCTGTCCAGGTGTCTATGGAGCACCATCTACTATTAGCCTCTCTACGGGCCTTGACTCTTGCTTCTTGCTTCAATGCGCAAGGCAGGATGAACACAGATGTGTCCATAATTTCTGGTGCTGATTCTGAACCTATTCTAGCCAGTTCATCGGCCTTCGCATTACTTGGTATATTTTCGTGCCTAGATACCCAGCAAAGGGCAACGTTATCCTATGTTCCAAGAACCACAAACTCTTCATGACAGCACTTCACGAGCTTAGGAAGCTTATATCTATTTCTATCTAAATATTAAGGTTATTACTAGAAAAGTAGTTTTGACCAAGATGCAATATAGGTTGTGCAACAGAAGCCACAGTCTTATGGTTGTTCCTGTCTTATCTATAGAAAGGTACATGCATTTGTTTTTGGGATTTAAAGGAACAGTATCAGCAAACAATTTTAACCCAGAAGCCAGAACTCCTCAATATTGACGGCGAAGTGGGTTTTTGCTCTCCAAAATGTTCTGTCTAGAGACGCACTAACTTAGTTGTTAGCATTTAGGAAGTTTGTATCTGACTAGGTGTCGTATTCGTAACTCTTTTTCTGAAAAAAATTTTCGATTTTTTCACACAGGGAGGCAGAAGTTAAGATTGGATGTAAACGAGTTGATTATTTTTGTTTGAAGGACTTGAGCTTAACCATAACTCATGTGACTTGATGAAACCAGACCCTACTGAACTAGAACTGACAGGAATCGTCAAGATCTTATTCTTTTTTCCATCACCATGGCTTAGTGCTCGACATGGGTCATCATTATATTTGCTTTAGATACTTTATTTAGACGCACGCTTGTAGAGCCTTACGTGTCCTTGTGCAATTCTTCAATTAGTAGTGCTAGATCTTGATCATTAGACTGATACGATAGACTCACGCAAGGGTTGATTGTCTGCTATTAAGTGGGGTCTAGGGTACTACTTGTGTGCCTCTATAGAATTCCCTCTATGAGACAGAGACTATGCCTCATGTGATACCCCTCTTGATATGTTTAGCAAGCAAATGGCAACAAGGGCAGCTATTCGTCTCGAAGTTGCCCTATAGCGGCCAAGAAATGAAAGGTGGTCACGCTTCCAACCTGAGGAAGCCAACACCACCCAATGTCTAAATTTTTATAAGCACTTAGCCATTACCATCCCTTCCAGATCACTCTGAAGTGAAGATGGACTCTAAGAAGATGAGTCGATTCACTCCTCCACAGACGGCTCCAAAATCGAGGTCGGTTTTGTGGATGTCTTTCCGCCAACAGTCTTTATCTTAAGCTCCCCTTGTGTCCATCAAATTATGTTCCAATTGGAAACTATGCCGGTTAAGGAAGTTTTGTCTTGGTTTAGGGGAAACGTGATATCTGTTCGAGATACCTGTATCAATTCCTTGGAATCGACTTTTATTACTTCTTCAGCATGTCGATCGTACTTAACTGAGATGGCTAGCCCAGTGATACTCCAGGGAATCGAAAGATTCTGATGAACTCTCCAGAAAAGGAGCATACTAACTTATTTTGGAAGACAAAGGTACGTTTTACTCTGAGCTGAGTTTCTCCACATCAGCGTTCCTTTACTTACAGTCTTCTTCAACAATCAGGTGGGAACTGTGTCCTATTTTACATACTCGTCGTCCTTGCTTCTCAAGAACTCTTGAACACAAGAACTCTTATGTGAAATGGTCTGAATGGGTTAAAGTTTCAACTGACTTTGGCTCTTTTGTTGCAGGGATGCATGGGTATTCGAACCAAAATTGTGTTTCGATTGCTTGCTCCAAGGACGGTAAAGTGTTTTCTGAAATGTCTTACTATACCTTCCTGTATATCTGGACAGATAAATACTATCATTTCGACTGATGTAATTGGCCAGGATGCCTCTGCATCTATGAATAGATACTGACACCGCCTTGAACTTCCAATGGTAATGTAGCGCCATCATCTGTCGTACAACAGCACGTTTCCTTCTGGCTAACGTACAGCATGTAACCTGTGTCACATGCCAATATCTGACGTTCAGTCAATAGCAGCACAAATATAACTTCCATGTACAACATCGACATTTCCAGGAATCTCGCCTTACAAGCATGTCATTCAAACACCGTACGTACATGTCAAACGAAAAAAAAAACACTCTCTTCCATTGGCACATTATGTATGCCATGATGAAGCAAGTTTCTCATGTCATTTAACTATGTGAGATAACACTGTGCACTCTAGTGTTAAGACATTGACGACCTACCAAAACATACGAAAAAAAAGGACGAAAAACAAAAGCCCCAAGGCTGTATATCGTCGAAACTTTGCCCATAAAAAACCGAACTGAAATCATTATGCTTCCTGTATGTTTGCACAAGGACGTCCTTCTGTCGTTTCCTTCGTGATAGCATTTAGTTTTCTTATAAGAAGGACAACAAGGATATGTATCTCTCAGACAAGGTTATTTGGCCTTTGAGATACTTTTGCTGCATCTTTGAAAATTCATTTTCAAATTAATTCCAGTGACCTGCTAAACGTTAACAATGGGCGAATAGCCCTTCTGGCATTTTTTGTTCTTCTTTTCTCCTGAACTCCCCTCCTCTAGGCGACCTTTCTGACCTTTAAACAGTACATCACATCGTGTATCGCATTTTTTTTTTTGGCAAGCACAAGCACAAATTGTATCTAAAACAGTTCTGCGCAACATATGGCTTATAGAATGAGGCAAATATCCCTTAGGGACTGATAATCTCATTTGGGTGTAGTTGGCGAACTTTCCTCAGATGTTCTGAAGGAAGAAGCGTTCGCTTGTAGATAATTCACTTAGAGAGGAATAAATGGCGTTGCCTTGGGGATGACGGCGGCCTTTGTTTAATTTGATTGGGGGGTGGTGGAATATTAAATTTGGAGCTGCACGCAAAGTAGCCTAAGCTCTGGTGGTTTTGCAAGGATTATTTAAGGAAATGCTTTAGCTCAGACTATCGGGAAGTTCGTAGTGCAGGTCATCTCATGGCAGGGAGACTATACTTCTTGGAGAAGGACTTGGAAAAAAGTAAGGAAAAGAAGCTATGTAGTCCAGGAAATAGAGATGCAAAGAATTTCCCGTCATGGTTATGGAAAATACGAATTAAGAACGTAATACTGCTGGTTTGTGTATCTCAACAGAATTCTTTGAATCGTATACTTTCTACGGAGCTCCTCAGCCTTGAAGTTTCAGTAATATATCTCTGTGCCCTGGTACCCAACAGTGATGAGTGTTAAATTGCTTCTTAATCTCCGCGAGAGCCAAGCAATTGAAATACACTATTGGAATACAGAGCTCTATGAAGTGAAAGTGGATGACTCCGAGACTTGATTGTCACTTGAGTATCAGTGATATTCCTGACAGAAACTACATTACATTGCGACTAGGACAAGCTGAGACAAAACTGAGATTGGCCGTTCCAAAGGAGATGCGGCAACCTACGCTTCTTTCTGATTTAAGGTCATCTGTGTGGAAAGTTTAGGCTAGACACTTTGCCCAATGAAGCTCAATTGTGATAGTATGGATCGTACCAATCGACTACCCGCAGCCTTAATAAAGCAAAGGAGCCTCATGACACAATCTGTCTAAATTTTCAAAGAAGAGAACTTCTAGAAGAAGCAGAGTTGGACCCAACCGTCGTAGATGGAGAATGGTTTCTTTCTCCTCTACATCCCTACGGATTCTGCAGAAGTCATGTGAAAAGAACCTCAGCCTTTTGGCATGTAGCCCTAACAAACAGTGTCCAGTGAGAACACGAATAATGTGGCTGATCTGTCCTCGCTCCAACAGAATCAATTTGGCATTTCGTTTCAGATCGAGGCTAGACCAGGTGGATCTTGAAATGTCGCAAGTAGAGGGATTTTCCCATCTGTCAGTTCAACTAGTTCTGCTAGAGAGTTAACAAATAGCAAAGGCATACGCAGGCTCCACCATTCTATGGATAGTGCACTGTCTGGCGAGCTAGTCAGTCTTTAAATTTTTTTCAATTTTGGTGGAGCCTTGTGCTCCTTATAGGTGAATACTGAACTGCTCCAGAAGAGACAAGCGGCAGTTCAAAGAAGCCTTTGATGTAAATGGGAACGATTCTAGGGATTCGATTGCCTTTTGACTCACTCACATTTTAGTCAGAACAAGGCTTCCTTGAACGCTAAAATTTAGGCCCGAAAAAGACTGCAATGATTAGGGAGGAAAGAGAAGCTCAGGTTGAGCTTGTTACGGAAACACTCCAAATCACCAGCCTTGGAGCCTGTCGTGTAGAAGTGAACTGAACTGTCCTCAGGAGAGGTAGCAGTCACTACGAATGCTCGTATGGAAATGTCCTCTAGCTTATGTATAAAAGGCCAACCCACACTTGAAGACCCACATCCTATGCAGAAGGACACCATATTAAGGGAGTACTATCTTTTCTAGATGTGTCAGTATACAATTGACTACCAGATTCCAGGGAATAGGACCACCCTTGGGTAGGGATGTAGTATGGTACACTCCAGGCGATGTATCTACTTAAATTCACACTTCAAAGCTGGTCATTACTTGTTAGACTCTCCCAAGTGTCAGGGAAATCTGACAAGGATATACGTTCATGGTGCACTGGAGTGAAAGTAAGGCTGTCTAGACCGGATCAATAGGCTGGCATAGGTGAATATCAATTAGCCTTTCCAATACTTTGAGCAACAGACTTATAGCTCGGGGATCCGAAGTTCCCAATGCGACAAATTTTCCAACTTTTGACAGTTTTAGGTACAATAACGACGTCAACCATTGTCCATAGTTTTGGAATATAAAGCAGATTCGTTAGGTGCGAAGGACTTAAAGGTTTGAACCGCAGAATCTGTTCTGTAGTTGCTATACTCAGGAAGTCTATGTTCGGTGGGACTAAAGTGTTTAAAGCTTAAAGCACAGCAAACAGAACCTACCAGGTTAATTGGTATCCATACTACAGTGGACATCTGGATGCATCAAGATGCTGAGGAAGGTGGTTTCATTCTGCGATTTTAAACATAGTTGTGCATTGCAGATGGAACTCCATAAAGAAAGACACGATGCCTTGATCGGGACATGGTCTTTAAGTCTCACAGAAGATTTGACTAAGTCCAAGTACGAGAATAATACTCAACAAATCCCTTTTAGCCGCAGTCCACTCATTTATTCATAATAAGGCCATAGTTCGTGGCATCTTACCATCATCCCAAGTGGGAGGCCTAATTAAGTTAGTGTATTCCAAGAATACATCATCACTTCCTGCCCGAATTTGCCAAATCTCATTAATAATAATTTGACATTTCACACAAGTGTCAGTGCCACATAAGCAGTCACAGTCGTATGGCGTTTGGCCAGAACCCGCCCACGAGCGAGTGCTGCTCTGGAACTAAAATAAAAGAAACCCATCACCCGGCGTGTGATGTCAATTTGACATCAATAGGCTTTCCTGTTGAACACCATATAATGGATATGTGTTCTCCTATTTTTTGGGGATTTGCAATGACGTGCCAAAGGATATTCGAGCAAATGGAAACCACTCCACCGACCATATGGATGAAGGATGATCCAGAAAAATAATTTCGATTTTAATGTTCACATATTGTTTGTGGGGGGAGGGCTGCTGGAATCAGGCGGATCGGTCTATTGATATCAAAGTGGCATTGCCTGGACTGGGATGACATGTTAATCTGCTTGTAAAACATTAATGAGCCTGAATGATCATCAGTGCAATGGAGTCGATGTGTACTACAAGGACAATGACGACGAAGACGAGCAAAGGCAAAACGGAAGGCTGCCTGACCATAATGTTTGCGTTTTGTGTTCGTTCAATGTGAATTCATTTGGACGGATGATTGGTGGGATTGTGGGGTACTTCGATGATTTGCTGATTAATTATAATTTTCCGAATGATGTACCAGTGGATTACTGCAGAGAGTAGTGTTTATTTGGAAATTTAATGATCGAATTGAATTACATGTTTTAATGAGGTTGGATTAAAGGTTATCCGGAATTCACTTCATACGAGCGGAATTCAATAGATACAATCGAGTGTAGTAAGTACTTTAATGAACAGATTCGGTTTAAATTGGTACAAGAGGTGTCATTTTAAATTTTGAGCCGTTTTACACTTTACTATTGTTGCTATGATTTTTGAAAAGTAAAAACTAGGAGGTTATTAGATATTGATCAGTATATACTCGCACAATGAGTTGAAGTAGTGAAAATTCAGTACAAAAACAGCGAAAATATCGTAAAGCTCGTACTGCTTTTGGTCATCACCCACCACAGCTTAAGTGAATTTAATTGATAAGTTCGATCGTCTAGGGCAGGCTAGTGATGCTAGAATACTCCAACTCGTATTCGTATAGCAAGGACAGTTCAAAATATCGCCGCTATAGCTAAGAGTGTGACTGGAGACCAGAATGTGTCCATTTTGAGACTATGACAGGTAGACTATGTTGGGACTATCCGCATCGCACTTGTCATATCATTTGATACTTGGTAATGCATTTCGTTACAAACCTCAAAGTATATTCTTTAGAATGAAATACAAATATCCTCATGTTCTGTACAAATTTAGTATTTTCCTAGCAATTTGAAATGACACCTCTTATTGGATGAACCTATACATTGCTTCGATTATTTCCTTCGACGATGTTGTACGCATAGAGATATCGCAAAGAAAATAAGTTACTGATTCTTAAAAGAATGCATACCTCGGACAGTAAAATGCGAATCCTCACTGACCCTTAGTCAGCTTCCGAAGCCCATAGAGTTTATGCTGAGACCAAAGACAAAACCAACTGGACACCTTTTCTTTACTCAAATCCCAGTCATTGCCTCCAGAGGTCCGCCACAAGAAGGAATAGTCTTTCCATTGCTATGGATTCTAGTAATCAAATTAAGATAGTTTCCTTGCAGATGATGTAGTGCTTCAGGCAAAAGGAAAATTAGAGATACTTAACTGAACTTGGGGTTAATTCCCTATAAAGCTTGTAAAGGGTGGGCCATCTAGTGGTTTCTTTTTAAATCATAGGTTATTTTGACACTGACAGCTGTTTCCCACTCGAAATCTTGACAGAAAGTCAGTATCATACGTCCGCCGAACGAAATGAGTGGATTTAAGCTTGAAGATCGTTGGGAAATATTGAAAACTTATTAGACAACGATTTTGGACGAAAGATCTACTTTTCGGACGAAGCGCATTTTCATCTCTGCAGCTGTGTTACCAAACAAAATTGCCGCATCTGGGGCTCGGAAAACCCTCATATTATTCTCAAGAAGCCTATGCATCCACAGGGAGTGATAGTTTGGTGCGGATTGTAAAGTGGTGTCATCAACTTGTTTTTGGCCCACCCTGTATATCCGAATTTAAACGATAAGCTATTGAGGGAGCATTGCTTAGGATATCTGATAGTCTAAGGTACCTATCACACTAAGGCAACGATCGTGGTCGACACTTGCAACCGAATCTTCAGTATAAGGTGGGAACCAAGCCCTAGTATATTTCTGTGCAAAGTGCTACATATAGGCCTCCACATGGCAGGAGAGTCTGAAAAAAAATGGATTGAACTCCAACTTCGAAGGACATACACTAACATCACATATCCTAACGATCCTCATAAGCAAAAAAGAAAAGAGAGACCAAACGTCAATATATTTCGACTTGGAAGAACCATTTCCTACCATTTTTTCAAGTAGAGAAGACCGGGAAACCAAAAAACCCACAGAATCTATGTATGTATGTATCTACACATGTTCAAAGATGGATATATGTAGGAGCGGGCGCTAGTATATTCACCATGAACAGCTCGATCAAACTTCTGCACTGTCTTCCAAGCGAAGGACCTGGCAGTGGCGATGGGAACCAATGATGGGACAACCACTCAGTCTCCCAGCAGGCAGTTAGTTTTTTGGACGCAAGGATATAACCGGGAATAAGATAACTAACGAACTTTCATAAAAAAACTTCTGCAGTAGACCAAAGTCAAGTACTTTAATGGATCGGGCATTAGATCCTCATGAAAGCCAATAATAGATGGAAATCACTTACTTCCTTACGTGTACCTGGACCTCAACCAACAAGTTAGTTCGGTCCTTAGCTAACTGCCTCCACTTGCCCACTCCAAGTGGGTTAAAGTCACTTTCGTCTTGTGTGCACCACCTAAGGCAAGGTCTTTCTCGACTGTGTTGTCCTTTCGAGTTTGATTCGAGCTGGTCACAAGTAATATGTATATCAGGGAATGATACGAAAAGCCCAAAACAAACAACCTCGACAGAAAACACTGTCAATGTTGGTAGGTCACTCACAGGCCATAATCTTCTAAGGAACAGCAAAATAAAACTTTAACTCAACTATGACAAAAAATGCAGAGGATATGAACAGGCTCACGAGGATACGCCTCATACCCTATGTCAATTGAGGAACAGAACACTAGGAGGATACTATATCCATGACCTACAGGAACTATCTGATGTTTCACTTTATAAGTTTCTGAGGACATCACGAAAGTTGGAGACCCTTTTCACCAACGAGTAAGGAACTGGGATTAAACGTTGATCTTTCCTTATTAACCAACCCACCTACCTACCAACTTTACCTAAAATTAAATCGGTTTCTAGCCAATTTTTGTAAACTGTTTTCAAATAACAAAAAAATGGCAAAAGTGCAATGGCACTTGTCCCGAACCCACTCCAGTAATATAGACACTGCCACCACTTACAGTCATAAATATGGGACCAGCTATGGAGCGGATTTGTTTGGTTATTCCTTTGTTATCTATTCTCGCTGTGGCTAAACACAAAACCATTGCAATATAGATTTAAATGGACGTTTTGTTTGCGGTATTGGCAGTGGCCAATTAATAAGTCCAAACAAAAGTGCATAGATTGCCTGAGTCTGGACGCGCTCCATGCGTCCAGCCGCCCATGTGTGCGTCCTGATAATTTCATTGTGGTGATACCAAAAGGACACATTTGTTTTTAAATTAAAATTATCAGACACAAAATCGGCTTAAATTTATGCGAACCAATCCTCTGAGAGTTATGGCGACTTTTTTGCGAATACATTTACAATCGAAGCCGTATCTCTGAAATAGCATGGACCATCATCACCCTTTGGATCTTCAAGGATAGACAAAAAAAAGAAGTCAAGTAAACGTCTGTCTGTTAAGTTTATGTGGACTTTTAGTGGAAATTATTTATTAAGGGATTGCACTCCGCCCCCACCCAGGCATCATTATCCATAGCAGCACGATATTGGCACCAGTTGTTGTCGATTTCTTTCTTCTGGCAGCGCCGTCGACGACACTGTCACAGGATTTTCTTTTACCATTCAAGGACTACTAGTACGAGTACACGAGCAGCGTTACAACGTTGTTACCCCTGCCGGGCATCACTACCAGATGATGCTAGACTAGGAACGTAACAAAAGAAAGCGCAACGAAGGACGACAGATACTGAGTGAACTGTAAGAAGGAAAAAACTTAAGAAACAGAAACAAGTGTGAAACAAGAAAGAAGAACAAAAAAGAAATATGCGATTGGCACTTCTCCCAGTTTTCTATTATTTATCATAGTTTTGCCAAATGAACGTGTGTTCGGTTTTATGTGGAAAATGTTGACAGGATCTAGAAATGAAATTCGCCGATGAATGTTTGTTTGACGCCTTTTGTTCGTTTAAAGTTGGCGTTGTGTCCTTTTTGTTTTGTCGTACGAACGTCGTCGGTAAGTACTCATTTGGCAGGAAGTCATAGAGTTAGCTGCGTAAGACACAAGGATGATGTGTAGTTGTGAAGACTTTGTTATGGGGTTTCCTTGAGAAAATGCCCTGAGGAATGTACGCACGGATTTAAGAGCAACCTGAGTCCTTTTTAACTATCAGGTGTACCCAGGGACACCCTATTATTTATTTATACTTGCTGAGGAGTATTGTCAGTTTGAGCGCCTTACAGTCGGATGTGAAACGGCAGTATTTTCAAAGGAAGGGTAGTACAGAAAAATAACTAGTTATGTTGCTCATAAACGTGTCCTAGAGGAACCTAATGCCCCTCGATCTCGTGTAGGTTACTATAGTCATTACTATGGTGTTCAATACTTACCAACTGAAACAGAGGGCCAAAAGGAACGTCTCCTAAAGTTTCAAAATTCAAAAAATTGAGTTAAAAAATGCCTGCTTTTAACTTCTTAGAAATGGCATCTTAAAAGTTCGACCAGAAATGACCGAAAATCTCTGGTAACCTTTAAACCTGTGAGAGGAAGGATCCAGTCCACCAATGAAATTGCTACACAAACGAGATTCCAGGTAGAATGTACATCCACTGTTAATCACAATTCAGCTGACAAGAACTACAATCTGTGTTCTTCAATATACTTCCATGACAAGCCTTCTTCTCACCTGCATACTTTGTAAGGAAGGTGACATTGTACTCTATAAACTGCTCCTAGTATGATGTCAGTTGAGGTAACCTAAACTGAAGAGTCAAAATCCTAAAAAAAATGTCCTAGAGCTTCAGCATCGACTTGCTTGATTTGTGGATGAGTTGGATCATAGTAATAGAAACCACATTGCTAAAGGATAGGTGGTACCCACTAGGGCTGGTTGAATTCTGCTGCCCTTAAATGACAACAACTGTGTAGTCATGACCAATCCCAAGCATAAAGTTGGGTTAACAAGCTAACGAAGCGGAGGTAGTATCCATTTCGTTACGAGCTACAAAAAACTATTTCTCTGGAACCCAGGACCCAGCTTTTCCGAACCAATCAATTTGCTTTGGTTACTGAATCGCATTTTACTTTTGGATGCTTGTCAGGTGCTGGTTTTTGGTGTTCTTTAAAACTCATATTATGAACTCAGGGGTCGAGCGCACTAACTATGGGGCTACGACAAGCAATCAAGACGAATTTAAATAGTCAGCTTAGTTGAGGAAAATCTAATATTATCCAAAATCTAGAGCAACAGAGGATATCCTGAAAGTACCCTCTCGTAATACGATACGAGTCAGATATTCTGTTTCCGTGATTCCTAAGGACAAACAAGCTTAGCTGCTTCCTCTTTATGTATAAAAAAAAATAAAATGTTCAACCAAAAAATGTTACACATACGCCACCAAGCCAAGTACCCACATCCTGAAACTGCTTGAAAGTACCAGGGTCTAGGTCTAGATTAGACTATTACCAAGGTCATTGGTTGATCTAGCATGTTAGTAGAGCATGCTGAAACCCTGGCAAAACTGTTCAACCAATCACAAGGCACCCATGTATCACAAAGCGAGAAAATCGTTGGTCTACTCTGCACATTGGGCTTCTTCGGAGTGGCTTGAAGCTAAAGTTTGCAGTCAGAGTTTTCCATGTCTGGTCTAAGAAACATACGTAGGCGTCTTTATTTTGGAGATCTAAAATTCTTAGTCTCGTAATTATTCCTCACTGCCTTGCCTGATACAAACATTACGAACCGAGTACCAGACTCTTATCCTCACTTTCTCATGAACAAGAATTATAGTTGGCAACAGGAATTCTAGATAAATAGGGAGAAGGGTTATCTCCAGCGATATGATGTTGAACCAAGGAGAAGAGAACGGAAGTCCTTACATCTATCCTGCGCCATTTGCTAATCCCTAAATGACTTGCATTTAACCACATTTTTTTCGAGACTTTATCAAGGTTGCCAAAGAAGACTATTCTTCAAGTAACAATTTCGGGATCTATCGAGGTCAGAAACCCTTGTCGCCAGCTCATCAGTTCAGCCACTCTCTTCAATGGTGTATAGGCCGACTTCCAAATAAGACTGATCTTGAAGCGACCCCCTAATGGAGTAAGTTTCTCTTTGGGCTATATCCACAACTAAGTCAATACGCGGCCAGTGAATCTGCGAACCGATATGAGTCCAAGTGTTTCAGAGCACATTTTCCAGCACCTACCTCGCAGTCCAACTTTGAGTCATTTGCATGAATTTCTGTATCACTCTCGTCTATCACTTCACCTTGATCCCAGTCCAGGGTACATAGGAAACCTTTTGTAAAGTATTTCCTTTGTTCAGTTCTTTTATGTCGCAGTCTTTCCATCAAACCATCTTCGATCAAAGTCCCTATTTCATGCAGAGTGGTCTTCTCGGAACTGCCCAGTTCCCTATTACTTTTGATTCTATCAGTCTTCGAAGTTTGAACTTGAGCTGCTCCAGACCATCCCTTACACAGGGAACATCTCCACTGGTTAATCCGGGTTTATTCCTTTATTCAGCAGAACTGCGTAATATCCGGCGGAAATGGTGTTTGGAAGATGTTCTACCTTCTATTTTAATTCTGTAATTGTTGCTGAGGAGTTCAATCGCCTTGAGAATGGTGGGATGTTGAGAATGTTCCCAATTTGCGGGTCGGGCGTTCCTAAAGCATGAGGAATCAAGTGATTCTAATCGGTTGGTAGTTCGAGGAAGACCAACGTACGCCCTGTTTAGGAACAAACTAGACAAATACTGCTTACCCTCTACTCGGACTGGGTCCAACATTCCACAACACACGAAGAAACTTAGATCGTGGAGTAGTGGATAGTGGGATAGTATGGAAGAACATCTCCTTAGATTTGAGTAAGTAGTCTAAGGTGGATCCCTTCCTGGAGTTCAATGTTCTCATGGAGTGTACAGCTGTACACTCTGGAAGGAGACTATCTATCAGTTGGCACCTTGGAGTCCTGATTACCACGAGCAATAAGAATAAGTGAAGAACTCTGATTCATAACCCGTCCTTCGGTGGTAGATCCATTGTACAGGATAACCTATCTGCAAACACCGATTCCAAAAGTTCCTAATTGTATTGACACACATAATGTACTTCCTGTTTGTACATAGTTGCATCCTTTCATTCCGTACAATGGTGAATCGAAAGTGAATTACTTTTGCTGCTGCGAATCCGTTTCGGGGTTGGAATGATTTTCATTTCTTTCACAGAGGGTGGCTGCATAGACTGTAACAGAAAAATTGAGGAAAATAAATTAATTAGATTTGAGAGCTTGATCCGCCTTTATGTGATGATGAGAATCACATTTTCATTATCATCATTCATCCCGTCTTTGGCATTTCCATCGCCCCAGTGGGATGAGATATGATGCTGCGTTCCGCTACTATACAAAGGACAACCTTATTCGTGTTTCCCTCGCCGGCGCTGTTCTTTTGTCACTGCCTTTGAATGGTGTGCTTCAAGGAGCAACCGAAATACAAGGTTATGCTTATTTTACCTGGATTCAGTGGGACTGGAGTTACTCATAAGATAAATGGAATGATTGGCCTAACACGACTGATGTGTGACATCTGTGTGATATTGGATGATGGATATGCGTGGGCCACATTGTCAGCTTTTGCATTAATTACATATGTTTCTGGTTTTGTCTAGGATGGAGAGCAGCACGTACAGATTAGTTCATTTGTCTTCGTATCTTTCGCATCAGTCCGTGCAGAAAGAATAACCAAAGGACTTGGAAGGGGGACCACACCGGGTAAGGATAACTTCGGATTCCTTCGAAGGGGGGATGGACTGCGTTATAATAAAGAAATCGATTTGTTGGTTTGTTTTCCATTGTTGTTGACAAAAATTGGTCGAATTGAACTACTTTTAAGGATTCTATGGTCATGGAGACATGGAGATACTTTAGAGCAGCGGCATACCCCACAGATTGCCACATGCTAAAGATAGGGCAACTCAAAAACTAAGGAAAAGGAGATATAAGTCAACATCGCATTTGAAGTGCATCCCGAGTTTGTCTCCATTCTACCCCACAGAGTGCCACATACCATACTATGGGCAGCTCAGCAGCCTATCTGTAGATCATCCAATTTGCATTTTGTTGAGTTTTGTTTGCTAAGTTCCGCTTATTTGACCCAAAAACTAAGGAAAAGGAGATATGTGGCGACATAGAGTTCAGGATATATGTATCTGACGCGGTGGCGTATGCGTAACTAATTTTCTCAGACTTTTTTCGACTCAAAATTTGTGCGTTTTTCTCGTTTTTTTTGTGCTTAGCTGCCCAGAAACAGAGTACTTGATTCGAACTACCCCACGACGGGGTAGATTCAGGATTTTCATATCTCCCTCGGTGACGCATATGAAGTGCATCCCGAGTTTTTCTCAATTTTCTTCTCAGCTAAACCCCTTTGCATGAACTTGACGTCAATGACATGTGGTTCCAACAACATGGTGCCACATGCCACACAGCCAGTCAAAGAATTGATCTATTGAAGGGGAACCTCGATAATCGTGTAATCCCCGCCAAATTTTGGGTTTTACGTCAAGTCGTTGGTATATGCGAACAAGCCAACAGCCTTGAAGAATCTCAGGAACAATATCGAACTCGAAATTGACAACGTTAAGCCCAATATGTGTCGAAGAGTGGTGGGGAATAATCGATCGCTGGAAGCGTCCCAACGCTGCGCATGTATATGAAAATAAATTTAACTATAAGATGCGTTCTATACTTGAAATTTCATTCCGATATCTCAAAAATTCTGCACTTAATTGAAATCCAAAATTATTATGCTTTTATTGAAAACCCCTCTCAGAACGTTGTTGCATCCTCCTTTGAACGAAAACACGACTTTTCAGAACGCAACTAAACCAGAAACAAAGGCATACCATTGACCAAAATATCGCAGCTGCCTCAACCTCAACCAAATACACGAAACGAACAAAACATTCCGAACAAGAACTAACTTCATCCATCACAAAATGGACAGGTAAATAAAATCCTTCCCTAAGCTGCAGTTAATCTCGTCAGTGATACATAAACTTCATGCCACTGAACACTGAAGAGTTTTTGTTTGGAAAAATGCTTTCGCATTTGAAATATGTATCTCCGAGCAAAAACAAAAAAATTCCAAAACACCATACCTAGGACTAAAGTTATTTAAATTTGAACGTCTGCCTCCACTCCTCCACTGCCTCCACGTTACGAAGCTCACCAGTGGCACTATTTTTTTGTCCGTTTAAGCACCAAAGTTGGAATTTTCAGCAACAACAATATATTTGGATTAACAGCAGCGCTTAGCCGGAACCATTTGATGACTGGGTGCTCCATCGCGCCTTCAAATATTTGAAAATAGCGCAGAGGAGAGCTAACACTGTGCTCTGCCTGGGGGGCAAGTTCTATATTTTTTTATGGGTTCAGCGTTCACCATTTGAAAATAGAATTTAATTCTCTTGGTGTGGAATTAAAATAGACCTTCCCAGGATAACCAGGATAAGAAGAATAAAAGTCCATCAAATGAAACATTCGAGAAGGATTCAACCAGATCCTGTGCTGAGTTACATATTCACGAAAGGTATCCGACAGAGGGGATGTAGGGGCTTTGAACAGAGTGGTTTGGCATGGATACAGAAATGATTGGTTATTCTCGTAAATCAATCAGAGTGATTGATGCAAATGAATGTTTTGAAAGTCAGCGACATGGGCACACTAAGCCTTGAAAAAATGCATATCCTTACATACTAAGAAAAAAGTTTACAAACAAGCTCCTCGACTAGTCAGCATCACGTCTGCATTTTAGGCATACAGAGACAGACTGAATATAAAACCGAAGAATGCAGTCCCCAGCCGTCCACAATAGTACATTCCTAGACATAATTTGGTCATCAAACTTCGACATCAATAACTCGCATGTGGCACCGCCTTGTTGAAGCTACATTTGCTCCACGTCATCATTTTCCATTTTTGCTTACACAAAGTAATTTTTTGGGGCGTAATGTCATTTCGTAGATGGCTTACGAGTTATCTACATGTGAGTCAGGCTTGTCACCGGACAAGGTCACCTGAATTTACACGGCTACACTTAGACCTTTTCTAGCTTTTACATCGGTTGTTTGCTGGATGGGACTATCGCGAAGGTATCTGACTGAATGACTTCTGCACGAAATTCCAAAGATGCTTCGCTTGATTTACCGCCCTTTGACATTTTCATCATGGGCTGTACTATCAAAGTAATTTCGATATCATTCACAATAAAATTTCAATGACCTTGTGCGACACGTATCCTACTTCCCTGGTTCCATGGATATGTCGTCTGATTCAGAGACGCCAGAACTACGGCTACTGTTCAAATTAAAGGTCGACTTTCCCTGTGTTCAGGACTGGTTTCGTCCAGAGTCTGAGCCTGGACTGGGCTATAGTCGAATCTTCACGGATCTTCACATCCCGAGCCAGATACTCTCTTTCTGTGACTTCAAGGCGCTTAGCTGCAGCCTCGAAATGGAAATAGGAAACAGAAAATTTTTCAACCAAAAAATGTGTGAGAAAAAGTGTGGTGTATAGCCCATAAAACTAGACACCCACAATCCTGCGAAGTCTTTTAATCACACATCTCGAGCCAGATATTCTGTTTCTGTGTATTCGAGGCGCAATCTAGAATGGCTGCAGCTTCGAAGCGAAAAAAGGAAACAAAAAATTTGTCAGGCAAAAATGTGTGGCAAAAAGTGTTACGTATACGCCACCGTACAAGATACGCATTATTTTCTTCAACCCTACGATCACACATCTCGAGCCAGATATTCTGTTTCCGTGTATTCGAGGCGCAAACTAGCTCAAAAGGTCTCCTGTGACCTATTAAAACACTAAAGGTTCGAGAGGTCAGAGCAGAGGAAATACTCAAGTTCTGCAATAAGATCGGGGTGCGTACAAAAGGGTTTAAACTTTTCTGTAATCTTGTAGACTATTGCACTTCTTCAGTTGACTTTGTTGGCGTCTTACAAACTTAAAGGCAATCAGTTTTCCTCCGATTTATAGCTCGTTTTCCACTAACTTAAGACCAACTTGACTCTTGTCTGTTACTGACTTTCCAAAGTAACAGCAATGCGTAGTGACCCCATATTTAATAGATTTACTTGGATTCACCCTTAGCTGAGGTTTATTTGAAGTTCTGAACCGGACCACGTTGGCTGGCTATTTTTAGGATCACAGTTCACGTTTCTAGGATCAAAACCTTGAGTTGGGTTGGGTTACGTTCAGTGGCTGCGCCAGTTCAGGGGGAATACTTAAACCACAAGAAAAGTTAAATTTTCTTAAATAAGTATCTGTAAGCAAATTGGCTGGCAAATTTCAAAAATTAAACAAAAAAATGAACACTACACATCCTCTCAGTCACTATATAATATATCAAATGTATCCTGTGTAACTTTGGACAAAAGGACCTGCTCAGACGGTTGTGGGAGGAAGCTGACTACTGTTTAGAAACATTGCACGATTGTGTGACTATCATGAACGGACAGCAATCAAATAATATCGAATAACATTGTAAGGACCAACGTTGGAGAACTCCTGATTTTGTAGGTGCAGCTGCTGTGGACTGTTTTGTTTCCCACTACATATGGTTTGGCGACTAATGGACAATGGAGTCATCGTCCAGAATATCAGTACAAGAGTGTATCACTGTTGACATTCTAGGTCTGTAGTCTGATGTGTACTTTGTTTCAACTGGTTTTTTAAAATACTTTAAGGTACCAAATCATAAGGAGTTCGTATATATGTGAAGTTTTAGGAATGTAAGAATGTAAAACAAATTACCACTAAACGAGTAGTTGGAAGACTATAAATATCATCAGGAGAACTTGGAAGTCTTACAGCGGCAAGAATATGCGACAAGAAAAAATCCATCCTATTATGAACGATGACTTCAGGATCAACAAAGAGTACAAGAGCGGGTTACTCCAGGATCTATAAGGTTCATTACGAGCACAGTAGCAGGATTACAGAATGATGACTTTGAAAGAAGAAATCATCCACAAATTTGGGAAACTCACAACTAAGGAGGAACATCAGCAAGGATTGGATTATGAATAAGTGAAAGTCTTCTAAAAAAAGAAATTAGAAGTAGACTTGTGAATCTGTCGAATCAATCACCTTTGGTTGAAGACTACCAAAGGAACTGAGTAGCCATTTTTACTGAACTAGATAGTCTTTCTGTTCTGGGTTCTACAATTAGAATTGTAAAGCTGAAACAAGATTATATTGTATTTCCAAACATCTAAACGGATCAACATTTCCCCACATTATTCCAACAAAAGACTTCCGTTTAGAAACGTGAAATGTATTTTCCAAAATGAATTCATAACACGGGCTAGTTACTGCAAGGATACTCCTTACTTATATTGTATCCTTCAGGCTTGTAATACCATTTGATGAATTCAATGCAATTAAAGGAATCAACGATGGGGTGACTAATAACGTGGCATGATTTAGCAAAAGGTATTACACATCTCCAGGCAGGCATTAAGGGCAGGAAAATAAAGTCTCATGTTTCCTGCAATAGGTAATGAAAATGATAAATTCGATGATGGGTCCATGGGCTTAGTTGTCTTTGGGGTTTGATTTCCAAGTTATGTACATGTACATACACTTTAGGTATGTGAGATGGATAAGCAAGTTATCTGGTTTCACATAGTTTTTTAAACGTTTTAGTCCTTGTATAGGTACTTGTATTGTTAAAAGAACTTGTGCTGTACACAATTTCTAAGCTGAAAACTGCATCAGTAAATAGGTTACGCATACGCTACCGAGCCAGATACCCACATTCTCAAAGTATTCCCTCGTGACACGACTGGAGTCAGATATTCTGCTTCTGTGCATCTTAAGCACAGATGATGATTTGAACTACTGCCTCCGTGTATGTGAACTCAAGTATTTTGGAAGCATCAGTTCAGTTGCCATCTTTTGATCCAGATACTCAAAGCTCTTTCCATGATCTCTGTTAGGGAAATATATTTTCTTTTTGTTCCTCCTACCTTATGAGGAGCTCATTCCATTGATCTTCCTTTAAGGTATGGATGCTGGGATTTGTAGAGACTCGGTTTTATTGATACAAAATACTTATTTTTTAATTGTTCTCTTTTGTCCTTAAAAATTATAATTGCTTGAGTACATGCACGCCACCCAGTAAGTCCTGACTGAACCAAAGGCTGGAGAAAAGGAACCAAAAATCCTGCAGATATTCGCAGGTGAGAAACGAGAGTAGACAAAATAAGAATGTAATTCAAGAAGGATTATGGTCAGAATGAATTTATCGAAGGGAGTTACAAATTGACAGCAGCAATTACCGTAAATCCTGACTGTCTTTTTTCTTAACAAGTCCATCCAGGACTCATGCGCGTTTGCACCTCTCGCAATGTGTGTTTTCCTGTTCCGATTTTTATGCTCCCATTCGGTCTGGTTTCCACGAAACACCGGAAATTAATTTGACTCTATCGTTCCGCACATGCATTACGAGTCAACCATTAAGTTCTCTGTAAATTCAATTATCCGTCTCGAACAGTAATAAGGGTGGCCTAAGGGCCGCGATAAACAGCACAAAACATTCAAGGAACGCCTTTAAAATGTATATGGATTCTTAATTTTATCTCAAGGATATAACATCGAAATGAAAGTGATTATTTTGCATTAAAATGTTAATAGAGACGTTCTCGATTCATTGACTAGTGGAAGCGGCCATCTAAAGTGTCGATTTATGGGGTATTCAGTTGTAAAGAAGTTTGAATGTACAATTTGGTATTGATGGGTTTTCCGGTGCCAGCAAGAAATATTTAGGGAGAAGTCCTGGGCTGACTCAATCGTGGTTTGATGGTGATGATATTGGTTTTCAATAGATTTTATGAACAGCGATTACTTCTTCTGTTCCTAGTGTCCGTAGTGGTGTAAGCAATTGCTAGTTGGGAGACACTAACTGATCTAGACTGTGTAAAGCCATTTCAGGTGTTCATACATAAATTAGCAGCCAGGCATCCGCATTCACTTGTCTTTGCGTAAGAAGCTCGGTCTTACTTATTATGTCGAACGAGCGAGCTGTGACTTAAAGATCTCAAGCGTTGTTGTCCAATCGGTCGATCTGATGGAGTAAATATGTCATCTGAGCTTGACTTATTGGACATGCGTATCATGGAACAGGTTATACAGTATAGACTTCACATATGGAGCCAAGTATTTGATATAAAAGAAGCTCATCTTTCCTGCATTTGGTTCCTTAAAGTGTGTAGAACTTTCAGAATTAGACTCCAGTAGAACAAACATTTCGTCCTTCTAGTAAGAAGTTTTGACAATATTTGTTTTGTCAAACTGAAGTAACAAGTTTGAGACTTCATCGCATCGCCACTAGAGGGTCATTGATGGAGTTGATGTTGAGTCCAAGGTGGATTAAGTTCTTGACTGGCTCAGGCGGTCGGTCTTCTTGCTCCATCACTCTTTTGACATTAAGGCCATTCAGCAACAGTTGGTAACTAGGTTTCCTTCTGGCTTTGTAGTTAGCTTTTTTTGGTCCTCTTATGGCACTGTTGGATGCTGTTTTTACCTTGCGTAAGGAAGTTAATACGCTATCAGTGGAAGGTAATACACACTGACAAGTCTCTTGGTCTGTGGCTTTTCATAGCCTCTGCCTATTTCGGTAATACCAAGATAGGGCCTTTTTAGACATCATCTCACTGTATAGGCAGGCTCTGAATTGAGTTTCAATGATAAGATGTTCCTGGCGGTGCACCCATCTAAGAATAGAAATTTTGAAGCCTAATGCTGCTTACCATAGGCTTACTTACTGTTAGTCTGCTCTCGTTTGCTGAAGTCTGAATTTTTTCACTAACTCAGGAAGGATGTTCGATAATCTTGATATCACAACGGACTTTCTAGTTATCTAAGCTTCCTAAAGCCACTTACTGGGATCCACTTCAACCAAACCGAATCAAACAAACCAAATATGTTTTCTAGGTAAAAGGACTCCTCATTTGTCGGATCTTAATTTTTACCGGTAGGGATGCGAACGTGTGAATATTAGACTGACTTCGCCATCCTAAGAAGTATAATTTGTATGACGGTCACACTTTGATCTTTTGACCACACCCGAGCAAATCCACCGCATCTCCTGGATTTGACTCTTAATCCTAGGATTCAATGTTTCGTTTTGGCATCTGAGAGGATTTATTGTCGAAGGCCTGTGATTTTCCTAAGCGAGACTTACAAATGGTAAAGACCTAGCCCTAGTGATCTACCCTGGAAGACCAGCTTCTTTTTATACGTGGCCGGTACCAAGGGTATACTATGGGACGGACTGTAGATCTGTAGGTGCTGAGATTGGCCCCTCAAGTCCTTAGTCATTATGATATTTATTTTTGAGCCCTACTTAGCCCTGAAAATGTTTACTGTCTTAGCGGCTAGAGGTGGTATTCGTGATATAAAGTTGCAATATAGCTTAAGAGTGATACACCATCTGCAAAGAACATTTTTTAAATGTTTTGAAATGAAGGTTCTTATTTGAACACCTTTGAAGCATGTAGCCATATCCAGCTAGACATGAGTTAACTATGTAGAAGTCCAATCGAAATCAGTTCCAAAGGGAAGAAGGAGCACTTACCTTTACATGTACAATAATCGAATAAATTCATTGGTTTTCCAAATAAGCAATGGGGAGGTTGTAAACGATTCCATACACAAACCACCCAACTATTTGAGAGCCCATTAACATTTAAAGATGTCACATCTTCCGAGTCCGTGACTTAAAAGTCGGACTTCATCTGGCTTACATGACAAATAAAATATAGGCCAGCAGTTGAAAAGCTATAACAAGGGAAACAAATCATTTTTTGAAGTTTTCATATTTCAGTTTTCATATTTCGCTCTGTTTAATTGCAATTTTGTCAGTTTCATTGTGTTCCCAATCTGTCGGTCTGTCGTCATTGTCCTTCTGATGCGATACATGTACGTATAAGTATATGCATGGTCCCCCCTGGCTGTACTGATTCATGGAGACTTTCATTCTTGGTACTTTGATGTGATATATGGATGAAGTCCAGAAATGTATCCCGGTCTGCTGTGTTTTATTTATGTATAAGCTTTCATCCAGTTGACAGTTGAAAACTGTTTAATTAAAAATAACACAGGCAGCTTGAAGTAGGATAAATGGAACCAAAAACTGTTTCATTTGTTCTGGTCATTCGGGTTCTTGTGTCTTTAATTTGCAGAAAATGAACTGATAGCAGGATAATATTTTTTTATTTTCTTTCCTATTGGTGTAGTATTTCAGAATTGTGTGGCGCTGGTTTTAATGGGGAATCCTTGCAGGAAGGGAGTCATAAACATGGCAAGGATATCACACACTGTAACAATGCATTTTTTTTGTATCGTACGATTGTGGAAGTATCTATGATATGTACTTAGGTATCTGAAGCAGGGAAATGTAGTTTAGTAGGGTAGGGAGTCCGTGAGGTTTTCAAAACTGCTGGTTGTAGCTAAGAGAATAGGTGGTTTGTATATAAATAAGATGATCCGGAAGAGGTTTCATAATAAAGAAGCATTCCTGCCAGTTTTTCCATTAAATGTAAGGGATTTAACCATAACACTGTCAATCTAGTTCTTAGGAAAATTAACCAACAAAAATTACATGTGAATGCTAGGGACGACAGGTCTGTGGAGCCCAGGACCTAGTTTTGTACAACCATTTGTGTTGTACGTGTCATATTCTTGACACAAATGGAAGGGTGATTCCTTTTAATATCGTTTTCGATGGGCAATTTGTGATTTGAAAAGCTTTCTTATGACAATTGTACTCTTGGATGTTTGTCAGACGTTCGCAAGAACTGAAACCGTGAATTTTAGTTTTGGGTGCTGTCAATAGATTGAATCTAGAATAACGTGCTCTATACTAATTTCAGTAACAACTTGACCCACGGCCTAGGTACCGAGACTTTGGTGGTCTAGCTTCAGTTCAAGATTCAATCTCCGGTTTGTCGATAACCTGGACCAGATTTGTTGGGTCAATTTGATCAGTTTGCACAGAACAATAATATTTCAATCTTAAATGCTTTCCACGACAGTACCCCATGCACTATAATACAGGAAATAGTACAAGCTATATCCATTCCTACTATTCACAATGCTGCCGTAGTACCAAGACAGCAATTAAGGTGTCGTTGTCCTTTTAAGACTTATCGACCACCAAAATATGCGGTGGTACGAGATAGTGGGTTCACCTGTCATAACGTACGAATAGTGTATCATTTTGAAACCAAGACTGCCTTTCTTATCTTTACATTAAGAAATTTCAAGACTATTCTTGATTCAAAGATAGATTTCATTGTACTCAAAACCTCCTTTTAAATCCAATCTTTCCAATCTTAAAGGCCTGAAAGCAAAAAGCCTAAAAAGTCAAATATTTGGCAGATAAAGTCAATGGAATTCAAAGTCTAGCTTCTCTCTCTGACCCTGAAAAGGAGAAGTGAAATCGAACAAATCATTAAGACCACATATTTAAGTACTTTACTTATCTACTACTTACATATCTATACATTGTCTATAGCTTCGCCCTCTTTTTGGGGGCGTTTTTACTAAAAAAAAAAACGATTTTGATAATATTTTCCATATAACGTCCTCAAAGATTTGAAGTTATCGCAGTAATTCAATGCAAAAATTGAGTACCTAGGCCACGCCCACTTTGATAGGAAGAAGGATTCATTCTAAGCAGATTGTTGCTTTTCTATATTTCTTGAGATATTTCACAAAGACAAGACAATAGTTAAGATTTGGAAAACTCTCTTTTTATCTGTAGTTGGAATTGACTATTTCTCTAGTCGTACTTTAAACTTATTACAAAGTCCCAAATGTATCAGAAGACCATTTTATTTGGTACATACGTGTGTACTTTTGGTGATAAGCCATCGCCAAAGGGTTTAGCAATTATCCACTAACTATTGTTTCCCCTCCTCTTAACGGATACCAGTAAAACAATGCCTTGAAACAATGTCATTGAAATCCTAATTGGCAGAACCCTTGTTTCGACTAATATTACAAATTTATGAAAACAACACTTTAAATTTACTAAACCAATTAATGTAAATGGCTTTTGAAAATTACGTGATCTCATTGCGTTCATTACACTTTACAGTAAACTGGTAAAGATAGAGGGGCTTAATCAAGAAAACACCCCCTTTTCGGAAACAAATAGAAGCAATGGCCAACCCTAATTTCTATCCCCCAATCGATTAACTGACCCTGGGTTAAGTTTAATTAAATAAGTTATGTGCGGTTAAGGGACAGAGGCTACTAAATTACTACTGGTACGCTTTGTATGCAAATTGTGCACATCCTTCATCTGCTAACAGATTGATTAGTTTTCAAAGGGTTCATCACGATAGAATGAACACAAATTGTATATTTTCCATATTCCTTACTCACAATACGTACATATATGGATACATGTGGCATTATTGGAGTCTTCGTTTGGTCCATCGAGGTTGGCTTCGAAGGATGTGAACCAAACAATTTAGTGGACATCAACAATCAGATGTGTGTAGGAAGATCCTTTCTAAAGGAGATAGGTGTCATCTTTTTTATCGGGAATATTTCTTAGTCGTCATTCTGAAGCTAAACCGAATGTTATTGTCATCATGCAGTTCACCGATAAGTAAAACCACCATGCAATTCGCTTCCCGAACCATTGCAGTGCTTGCAATTAGAGCTTCCGTCCCTGAAACCGCGTTAAAAGAAACACCGTGGGAAGGTAACACTGTCTTCATTGATAGTCAGAATTGGCCAGAAAAAGCCGATACATCAATGTTCATAACGCTTTCCACACTGAGACTTGAAACTGAGGCAAATATCAGTTGCTCCCTCCTTGACACTTGCGTGCAAGCGCACTAGGGTTACCTCTTCACTATAGGTATCACAATGGGTCTCAATTACCCTGAGAGTGGCTTTGTGGATCTCTTCCACTGCCATACCTAAACTAATCAATTTCGTTCTCTACCGAAACGTTTTATTGGAAGTCATTCTTAATACATCCATAGGGCCCACACTATCCTTTAATCTTTGGAATTTTTTGGACCATACCGGAGTTTATGGCCTTTAGTCTTAACAGTGTCATTTTGAGCTATATAATTCCATTCTGAGCTTGTCCATGGTCTTCGAAAGATGGGAGCTTCAACAGAGTTTTTCTTTATGTTAAACTCAAGTATATGACTTCTTTTTGATTCTCATGATTCTGTCTCTCAGTGAAAGGAACTTTTGATGTGTTCTGATTGTATCTCCGTATTCTCTTTTGATTAGAATACCAATGTCGCTGGGTTATCCTTCGACCCATTATTGGTGAAAATATTTAACAGCTCATTTATTCATCGCAATGGACCATGATAACGGAGAGTAAACGACGACCTGCGGGCAACTTTTCGTGGGTGATTCTCCCACTATCCTGATCCTTAAGCATGCGATTTAATCAGTTTCATGTAGTACTGTAGGTTGAATGAAACTCTTGAAATCTTCTGCAATGTCAAGGAAGCAACCCTTAGCAATTTTTTTTTATCTCCGAGAGATTTGGCATTTGCTTGAGGTGATTACCTGAAGAGTGTGCATTATTGATCCTCCTCATTACAATGTACTGTATGTAGCGGCCCTCCCCGTGCTGGCAGGTTCATACCTAAACCAAAAGAAGGTTCATTGTGATTCAGGACTTATTGCAGATTTGTTGACCTGCGACCTGGTTTAGATATACATTTTGTACATTAGGTAGCCACGTTCCAAAGATTTAAGTTCCGCTCAACGATTTCTGTTACAACTGTATAAATGAAGAAAAATAAGAATCACCATTTCACCTACTCTGCAGCTACCTAGCATAATCCTCATCAAGAAAGCAGATTATGGGAGAATCCTTCTTCGATGAGCTTGTTGATTCAAATATCAGTAAAGTTTACAAATCCAAATGGTTCCAAGATTAACGAAATAGACCGGGTCATGTGAAAGCCGTGAAAGGATATTAGCCATCTAACCTAAAATGTAAACCCCAGACATAGTTTGATCTGAAGATGACAATGAAATGGTGGCCAAATATGTTAATCAGGAACGGGGCTGTAGTTCAGATACCTTTGGTGACAAGTGCTTGAAAGATTCTGCACTGAAAAAATTCTTCTAATTTCTTTTAGTTCTCCCTGCTTGATTCGTCTCTCCATTATCAACAGAGATGGAAGGGTTGATGGAGTTTGGAAGAAACGACTAGGACCTGTGGTATCTATAAAACGTTTATCTCATAAGTGCCATCCGATTTTGTCATTAAACCAATCTGGTAAACTGTTTTGATAAATCTCTCACAGAATCCTTGACAGAGCCGCTTAAATTTAGATGACAATCCATGCCTACTTCACATGTCATGCCGAACATCGAATTCCGACGCAAAAAACTACCGCATTTCACCAAATTGATATTAAATGATTGTTAGTTACACACAGGCACATAATATCTCATTTCATGTGATGTCCTTTTATAAGGACATAATGGAGAATCCTATTTTCAGATTAACTTCCATTTTTGTCGTATTTCTGGATTGATCCGCTTTCATGTAATATATTCATTGTTTCCCAGAGTTGCTTGTTAAATTGATACTCTGTGGGTGGAGGTAATGATTACCAGGACACACGGGCGTGTTCGTATATATTCAATCCCTACAATAACATCATTTTAAATAATAATAATTGTAATGAAATTGTGGCCGGAAATTAAATACTATTGTGCATAAAAAAAGGTTTCCCCCGTAAACACAAGGATGCTCCGAATGTGTACATATGTATATAATTACATGCCCTGTGCATCCTGTTTGCTCCCTCCATGTCCGTGTACATACAGAATTCAGTTTCATTGAGCTTAATGTCGACATTATTTTGTCCTGGAGGTTTTGATGGTCGATCGAGATACGAATATTTGCAGCATTGTTGTTATGATGGCAACCAATGAAAACGGAACCTAATTGAAATCGAATTTCACTTAGTGGCCACTTTGACTCGGTTCGGGACCAATGGTGATTCTGTTTCCAATTACTTTTAATACTTTGCATGAGTATCAGGTTCAGACTACCTATGTTCATTCTGTCGATGGCTATGATGTGTGAATTGAATTGGATTCTTAACGATGTGATGGCTTTAAACATGTCTGCATTATTTGATGACACAAATTCGATGAGTTGCATTTTTTAAAGGCATATGACGAGGTTTTAAAGGCAGTTGACATAACTTCCTGTATAAAATGTTGGTGAGGTTGAACCTACTATGCGCTGTTCGGCCCAAATGATTTTGTTCAGCTTTGCAATTGTTGTCCTCTAGTCCACATAGACTTCACTTTCTAAAAAAAATCCCAAAGAAAGCAATCTTTTAAATCGCATGGTCTCGGTGAGCAGCTTAATCGACCTGGAAACTGAAACAGGGCAATGTTTTCAAAACAGAATATAGAAATAGAAACAGAATATCTAGCTCGAGAAGTGTGATTAAAGGATTTCGCAGGATTTTGGGTGTCTAGTTTTGTGGGCTATACACCACACTTTTTCTCACACATTTTTTGGTTGAAAAATTTTCTGTTTCCTATTTGTTTTTCGGGGCTGCAGCTTCGCTAGTTTGCGCCTCGAATACACAGAAACAGAATATCTAGCTCGAGATGTGTGATTAAAGGATTTCGCAGGATTGTGGGTGTCTAGTTTTGTGGGCTATACACCACACTTCTTCTCACACATTTTTTGGTTCAAAAAATTTCTGTTTCCTATTTGCTTTTCAAGGCTTGAGCTACGCAAGATCGCGCCTATACACAGAAACAGAATATCTAGCTCGAGAAGTGTGATTAAAAGATTTCGCAGGATTTTGGGTGCCTAGTTTTGTGGGCTATACACCACACTTTTTCTCACACATTTTTTGGTTCAAAAAATTTCTGTTTCCTATTTGCTTTTCGAGGCTGTAGCTACGCTAGTTTGCGCCTCGAATACACAGAAACAGAATATCTAGCTCGAGAAGAGTGATTACAAGATTTCACGAGATTGTGGGTGTCTAGTTTTGTGGGCTATACACCACACTTTTTCTCACACATTTTTTGGTTCAAAAAATTTCTGTTTCCTATTTGCTTTTCGAGGCTTGAGCTACGCTAATTTGCGCCTCGAATACACAGAAACAGAATATCTAGCTCGAGAAGTGTGATTAAAAGATTTCGCAGGATTGTGGGTGTCTAGTTTTGTGGGCTATACACCACACTTTTTCTCACACATTTTTTGGTTCAAAAAATTTCTGTTTCCTATTTGCTTTTCGAGGCTGTAGCTACGCTAGTTTGCGCCTCGAATACACAGAAACAGAATATCTAGCTCGAGAAGAGTGATTACAAGATTTCACGAGATTGTGGGTGTCTAGTTTTGTGGGCTATACACCACACTTTTTCTCACACATTTTTTGGTTCAAAAAATTTCTGTTTCCTATTTGCTTTTCGAGGCTTGAGCTTCGCTAGTTTGCGCCTCGAATACACAGAAACAGAATATCTAGCTCGAGAAGTGTGATTAAAAGATTTCGCAGGATTTTGGGTGCCTAATTTTGTGGGCTATACAATGCAGTTTTTCTCACACATTTTTTGGTTGAAAAATTTTCTGTTTCCTATTTGCTTTTCGAGGCTTGAGCTACGCTAATTTGCGCCTCGAATACACAGAATCAGAATATCTAGCTCGAGAAGAGTGATTACAAGATTTCACGAGATTGTGGGTGTCTAGTTTTGTGGGCTATACACCACACTTTTTCTCACACATTTTTTGGTTGAAAAATTTTCTGTTTCCTATTTGCTTTTCGAGGCTTGAGCTACGCTAGTTTGCGCCTCGAATACACAGAAACAGAATATCTAGCTCGAGAAGAGTGATTACAAGATTTCACGAGATTGTGGGTGTCTAATTTTGTGGGCTATACACCGCAGTTTTTCTCACACATTTTTTGGTTGAAAAATTTTCTGTTTCCTATTTGTTTTTCGGGGCTGCAGCTTCGCTAGTTTGCGCCTCGAATACACAGAAACAGAATATCTAGCTCGAGATGTGTGATTAAAGGATTTCGCAGGATTGTGGGTGTCTAGTTTTGTGGGCTATACACCACACTTCTTCTCACACATTTTTTGGTTCAAAAAATTTCTGTTTCCTATTTGCTTTTCAAGGCTTGAGCTACGCAAGATCGCGCCTATACACAGAAACAGAATATCTAGCTCGAGAAGTGTGATTAAAAGATTTCGCAGGATTTTGGGTGCCTAGTTTTGTGGGCTATACACCACACTTTTTCTCACACATTTTTTGGTTCAAAAAATTTCTGTTTCCTATTTGCTTTTCGAGGCTGTAGCTACGCTAGTTTGCGCCTCGAATACACAGAAACAGAATATCTAGCTCGAGAAGAGTGATTACAAGATTTCACGAGATTGTGGGTGTCTAGTTTTGTGGGCTATACACCACACTTTTTCTCACACATTTTTTGGTTCAAAAAATTTCTGTTTCCTATTTGCTTTTCGAGGCTTGAGCTACGCTAATTTGCGCCTCGAATACACAGAAACAGAATATCTAGCTCGAGAAGTGTGATTAAAAGATTTCGCAGGATTGTGGGTGTCTAGTTTTGTGGGCTATACACCACACTTTTTCTCACACATTTTTTGGTTGAAAAAATTTCTGTTTCCTATTTGCTTTTCGAGGCTTGAGCTACGCTAGTTTGCGCCTCGAATACACAGAAACACCATATCTAGCTCGAGAAGAGTGATTAAAAGATTTCGCAGGATTTTGGGTTCCTAGTTTGGTGGGCTACACACCGCACTTTTTCTCACACATTTTTTGGTTGAAAAAATTTCTGTTTCCTATTTGCTTTTCGAGGCTTGAGCTACGCTAGTTTGCGCCTCGAATACACAGAATCAGAATATCTAGCTCGAGATGTGTGATTAGAAAATATTGCAGGATTGTGGGTGTCTAGTTTTGTGGGCTATACACCACACTTTTTCTCACACATTTTTTGGTTGAAAAAATTTCTGTTTCCTATTTGCTTTTCGAGGCTGTAGCTACGCTAGTTTGCGCCTCGAATACACAGAAACAGAATATCTAGCTCGAGAAAAGTGATTACAAGATTTCACGAGATTGTGGGTGTCTAGTTTTGTGGGCTATACACCACACTTTTTCTCACACATTTTTTGGTTCCAAAAATTTCTGTTTCCTATTTGCTTTTCGAGGCTTGAGCTACGCTAATTTGCGCCTCGAATACACAGAAACAGAATATCTAGCTCGAGAAGTGTGATTAAAAGATTTCGCAGGATTGTGGGTGTCTAGTTTTGTGGGCTATACACCACACTTTTTCTCACACATTTTTTGGTTGAAAAAATTTCTGTTTCCTATTTGCTTTTCGAGGCTTGAGCTACGCTAGTTTGCGCCTCGAATACACAGAATCAGAATACCTAGCTCGAGATGTGTGATTAGAAAATATCGCAGGATTGTGGGTGTCTAGTTTTGTGGGCTATAACCACACTTTTTCTCACACATTTTTTGGTTGAAAAATTTTCTGTTTCCTATTTGGTTTTCGAGGCTGCAGCTACGCTAGTTTGCGCCTCGAATACACAGAATCAGAATATCTAGCTCGAGATGTGTGATTAGAAAATATCGCAGGATTGTGGGTGTCTAGTTTTGTGGGCTATAACCACACTTTTTCTCACACATTTTTTGGTTGAAAAAATTTCTGTTTCCTATTTGCTTTTCGGGGCTTGAGCTACGCTAGTTTGCGCCTCGAATACACAGAATCAGAATATCTAGCTCGAGATGTGTGATTAGAAAATATCGCAGGATTGTGGGTGTCTAGTTTTGTGGGCTATAACCACACTTTTTCTCACACATTTTTTGGTTGAAAAATTTTCTGTTTCCTATTTGGTTTTCGAGGCTGCAGCTACGCTAGTTTGCGCCTCGAATACACAGAATCAGAATATCTAGCTCGAGATGTGTGATTAGAAAATATCGCAGGATTGTGGGTGTCTAGTTTTGTGGGCTATAACCACACTTTTTCTCACACATTTTTTGGTTGAAAAATTTTCTGTTTCCTATTTGGTTTTCGAGGCTGCAGCTACGCTAGTTTGCGCCTCGAATACACAGAATCAGAATATCTAGCTCGAGATGTGTGATTAGAAAATATCGCAGGATTGTGGGTGTCTAGTTTTGTGGGCTATAACCACACTTTTTCTCACACATTTTTTGGTTGAAAAATTTTCTGTTTCCTATTTGGTTTTCGAGGCTGCAGCTACGCTAGTTTGCGCCTCGAATACACAGAATCAGAATATCTAGCTCGAGATGTGTGATTAGAAAATATCGCAGGATTGTGGGTGTCTAGTTTTGTGGGCTATAACCACACTTTTTCTCACACATTTTTTGGTTGAAAAAATTTCTGTTTCCTATTTGCTTTTCGAGGCTTGAGCTACGCTAGTTTGCGCCTCGAATACACAGAATCAGAATATCTAGCTCGAGAAGTGTGATTAAAAGATTTCGCAGGATTTTGGGTGTCTAGTTTTGTAAGCTATAACCACACTTTTTCTCACACATTTTTTGGTTGAAAAAATTTCTGTTTCCTATTTGCTTTTCGAGGCTTGAGCTACGCTAGTTTGCGCCTCGAATACACAGAATCAGAATATCTAGCTCGAGATGTGTGATTAGAAAATATCGCAGGATTGTGGGTGTCTAGTTTTGTGGGCTATACCCCACACTTTTTCTCACACATTTTTTGGTTGAAAAATTTTCTGTTTCCTATTTGGTTTTCGAGGCTGCAGCTACGCTAGTTTGCGCCTCGAATACACAGAATCAGAATATCTAGCTCGAGAAGTGTGATTAAAAGATTTCGCAGGATTTTGGGTGTCTAGTTTTGTAAGCTATAACCACACTTTTTCTCACACATTTTTTGGTTGAAAAATTTTCTGTTTCCTATTTGCTTTTCGAGGCTTGAGCTACGCTAGTTTGCGCCTCGAATACACAGAATCAGAATATCTAGCTCGAGAAGTGTGATTAAAAGATTTCGCAGGATTTTGGGTGTCTAGTTTTGTGGGCTATACACCACACTTTTTCTCACACATTTTTTGGTTGAAAAAATTTCTGTTTCCTATTTGCTTTTCGAGGCTTGAGCTACGCTAGTTTGCGCCTCGAATACACAGAATCAGAATATCTAGCTCGAGAAGTGTGATTAAAAGATTTCGCAGGATTGTGGGTGTCTAGTTTTGTGGGCTATACACCGCACTTTATCTCACACATTTTTTGGTTGAAAAATTTTCTGTTTCCCATTTGCTTTTCGAGGCTGCAGCTACGCAAGTTTGCGCCTCGAATACAAAGAAACAGAATATCTAGCTCGAGAATTGTGATTAAAAGATTTCGTAGGATTGTGGGTGTCTAGTTTTGTGGGCTATAACCACACTTTTTCTCACACATTTTTTGGTTGAAAAAATTTCTGTTTCCTATTTGCTTTTCGAGGCTTGAGCTACGCTAGTTTGCGCCTCGAATACACGGAAACAGAATATCTAGCTCGAGAATTGTGATTAAAAGATTTCGCAGGATTTTGGGTGTCTAGTTTTGTGGGCTATACACCACACTTTTTCTCACACATTTTTTGGTTGAAACATTTTCTGTTTCCTATTTGCTTTTCGAGGCTTGAGCTACGCTAGTTTGCGCCTCGAATACACGGAAACAGAATATCTAGCTCGAGAAGTGTGATTAAAAGATTTCGCAGGATATTGGGTGTCTAGTTTTGTGGGCTATACACCACACTTTTTCTCACACATTTTTTGGTTGAAAAATTTTCTGTTTCCCATTTGCTTTTCGAGGCTGCAGCTACGCTAGTTTGCGCCTCGAATACACAGAATCAGAATATCTAGCTCGAGAAGTGTGATTAAAAGATTTCGCAGGATTTTGGGTGTCTAGTTTTGTGGGCTATACACCACACCTTTTCTCACACATTTTTTGGTTGAAAAAATTTCTGTTTCCTATTTGCTTTTCGAGGCTTGAGCTACGCTAGTTTGCGCCTCGAATACACAGAATCAGAATATCTAGCTCGAGAAGTGTGATTAAAAGATTTCGCAGGATTTTGGGTGTCTAGTTTTGTGGGCTATACACCACACCTTTTCTCACACATTTTTTGGTTGAAAAATTTTCTGTTTCCTATTTGCTTTTCGAGGCTGCAGCTACGCTAGTTTGCGCCTCGAATACACAGAATCAGAATATCTAGCTCGAGAAGTGTGATTAAAAGATTTCGCAGGATTTTGGGTGTCTAGTTTTGTGGGCTATAACCACACTTTTTCTCACACATTTTTTGGTTGAAAAATTTTCTGTTTCTTATTTGCTTTTCGAGGCGCAAACTAGCGTAGCTCAAGCCTCGAAAAGCAAATAGGAAACAGAAAATTTTTCAACCAAAAAAAGAATGAGAAAAAGTGTGGTGTATAGCCCACAAAACTAAACACCCACAATCCTGCGATATTTTCTAATCACAAATCTCGAGCTAGATATTCTGTTTCTGTGTATTCGAGGCGCAAACTAGCGTAGCTCCAGCCTCGAAAAGCAAATAGGAAACAGAAAATTTTTCAACCAAAAATTTGTGAGAAAAAGTGTGGTGTATAGCCCACAAAACTAGACACCCACAATCCTGCGAAATCTTTTAATCACACTTCTCGAGCTAGATATTCTGTTTCTGTGTATTCGAGGCGCAAACTTGCGTAGCTGCAGCCTCGAAAAGCAAATAGGAAACAGAAAATTTTTCAACCAAAAAATGTGTGAGAAAAAGTGTGGTGTATAGCCCACAAAACTAGACACCCACAATCCTGCGATATTTTCTAATCACAAATCTCGAGCTAGATATTCTGTTTCTGTGTATTCGAGGCGCAAACTTGCGTAGCTGCAGCCTCGAAAAGCAAATAGGAAACAGAAAATTTTTCAACCAAAAAATGTGTGAGATAAAGTGTGGTGTATAGCCCACAAAACTAGACACCCACAATCCTGCGATATTTTCTAATCACAAATCTCGAGCTAGATATTCTGTTTCTGTGTATTCGAGGCGCAAACTAGCGTAGCTCCAGCCTCGAAAAGCAAATAGGAAACAGAAAATTTTTCAACCAAAAATTTGTGAGAAAAAGTGTGGTGTATAGCCCACAAAACTAGACACCCACAATCCTACGAAATCCTTTAATCACACTTCTCGAGCTAGATATTCTGTTTCTGTGTATTCGAGGCGCAAACTTGCGTAGCTGCAGCCTCGAAAAGCAAATGGGAAACAGAAAATTTTTCAACCAAAAAATGTGTGAGAAAAAGTGTGGTGTATAGCCCACAAAACTAGACACCCACAATCCTACGAAATCCTTTAATCACACTTCTCGAGCTAGATATTCTGTTTCTGTGTATTCGAGGCGCAAACTAGCGTAGCTCCAGCCTCGAAAAGCAAATAGGAAACAGAAAATTTTTCAACCAAAAAATGTGTGAGAAAAAGTGTGGTGTATAGCCCACAAAACTAGACACCCACAATCCTGCGAAATCTTTTAATCACACTTCTCGAGCTAGATATTCTGTTTCTGTGTATTCGAGGCGCAAACTTGCGTAGCTGCAGCCTCGAAAAGCAAATGGGAAACAGAAAATTTTTCAACCAAAAAATGTGTGAGATAAAGTGTGGTGTATAGCCCACAAAACTAGACACCCACAATCCTGCGATATTTTCTAATCACAAATCTCGAGCTAGATATTCTGTTTCTGTGTATTCGAGGCGCAAACTAGCGTAGCTCCAGCCTCGAAAAGCAAATAGGAAACAGAAAATTTTTCAACCAAAAATTTGTGAGAAAAAGTGTGGTGTATAGCCCACAAAACTAGACACCCACAATCCTGCGAAATCTTTTAATCTCACTTCTCGAGCTAGATATTCTGTTTCTGTGTATTCGAGGCGCAAACTAGCGTAGCTCAAGCCTCGAAAAGCAAATGGGAAACAGAAAATTTTTCAACCAAAAAATGTGTGAGAAAAAGTGTGGTGTATAGCCCACAAAACTAGACACCCACAATCCTACGAAATCCTTTAATCACACTTCTCGAGCTAGATATTCTGTTTCTGTGTATTCGAGGCGCAAACTTGCGTAGCTGCAGCCTCGAAAAGCAAATGGGAAACAGAAAATTTTTCAACCAAAAAATGTGTGAGAAAAAGTGTGGTGTATAGCCCACAAAACTAGACACCCACAATCCTACGAAATCCTTTAATCACACTTCTCGAGCTAGATATTCTGTTTCTGTGTATTCGAGGCGCAAACTAGCGTAGCTCCAGCCTCGAAAAGCAAATAGGAAACAGAAAATTTTTCAACCAAAAAATGTGTGAGAAAAAGTGTGGTGTATAGCCCACAAAACTAGACACCCACAATCTTTCGAAATCTTTAAATCACACATCTCGAGCTAGATATTCTGTTTCTTTGTATTCGAGGCGCAAACTAGCGTAGCTCAAGCCTCGAAAAGCAAATGGGAAACAGAAAATTTTTCAACCAAAAAATGTGTGAGAAAAAGTGTGGTGTATAGCCCACAAAACTAGACACCCACAATCCTACGAAATCCTTTAATCACACTTCTCGAGCTAGATATTCTGTTTCTGTGTATTCGAGGCGCAAACTAGCGTACCTCCAGCCTCGAAAAGCAAATAGGAAACAGAAAATTTTTCAACCAAAAAATGTGTGAGAAAAAGTGTGGTGTATAGCCCACAAAACTAGACACCCACAATCTTTCGAAATCTTTAAATCACACATCTCGAGCTAGATATTCTGTTTCTTTGTATTCGAGGCGCAAACTAGCGTAGCTCAAGCCTCGAAAAGCAAATGGGAAACAGAAAATTTTTCAACCAAAAAATGTGTGAGAAAAAGTGTGGTGTATAGCCCACAAAACTAGACACCCACAATCCTGCGAAATCTTTTAATCACACATCTCGAGCTAGATATTCTGTTTCTTTGTATTCGAGGCGCAAACTAGCGTAGCTCAAGCCTCGAAAAGCAAATGGGAAACAGAAAATTTTTCAACCAAAAAATGTGTGAGAAAAAGTGTGGTGTATAGCCCACAAAACTAGACACCCACAATCCTGCGAAATCCTTGAATCACACTTCTCGAGCTAGATATTCTGTTTCTATGTATTCGAGGCGCAAACTAGCGTAGCTGCAGCCTCGAAAAGCAAATGGGAAACAGAAAATTTTTCAACCAAAAAATGTGTGAGAAAAAGTGTGGTGTATAGCCCACAAAACTAGACACCCACAATCCTGCGAAATCTTTTAATCACACATCTCGAGCTAGATATTCTGTTTCTTTGTATTCGAGGCGCAAACTAGCGTAGCTCAAGCCTCGAAAAGCAAATGGGAAACAGAAAATTTTTCAACCAAAAAATGTGTGAGAAAAAGTGTGGTGTATAGCCCACAAAACTAGACACCCACAATCCTGCGAAATCCTTGAATCACACTTCTCGAGCTAGATATTCTGTTTCTATGTATTCCAGGCGCAAACTAGCGTAGCTGCAGCCTCGAAAAGCAAATAGGAAACAGAAAATGTTTCAACCAAAAAATGTGTGAGAAAAAGTGTGGTGTATAGCCCACAAAACTAGACACCCACAATCCTGCGATATTTTCTAATCACACATCTCGAGCTAGATATTCTGTTTCTTTGTATACGAGGCGCAAACTAGCGTAGCTCAAGCCTCGAAAAGCAAATGGGAAACAGAAAATTTTTCAACCAAAAAATGTGTGAGATAAAGTGTGGTGTATAGCCCACAAATCTAGACACCAACAATCCTACGAAATCCTTTAATCACACTTCTCGAGCTAGATATTCTGTTTCTGTGTATTCGAGGCGCAAACTTGCGTAGCTGCAGCCTCGAAAAGCAAATGGGAAACAGAAAATTTTTCAGCCAAAAAATGTGTGAGATAAAGTGTGGTGTATAGCCCACAAAACTAGACACCCACAATCCTGCGAAATCTTTTAATCACACTTCTCGAGCTAGATATTCTGTTTCTGTGTATTCGAGGCGCAAACTTGCGTAGCTGCAGCCTCGAAAAGCAAATGGGAAACAGAAAATTTTTCAACCAAAAAATGTGTGAGATAAAGTGTGGTGTATAGCCCACAAAACTAGACACCCACAATCTTTCGAAATCTTTAAATCACACATCTCGAGCTAGATATTCTGTTTCTTTGTATTCGAGGCGCAAACTAGCGTAGCTCAAGCCTCGAAAAGCAAATGGGAAACAGAAAATTTTTCAACCAATAAATGTGTGAGAAAAAGTGTGGTGTATAGCCCACAAAACTAGACACCCACAATCCTGCGAAATCTTTTAATCACACTTCTCGAGCTAGATATTCTGTTTCTGTGTATTCGAGGCGCAAACTTGCGTAGCTGCAGCCTCGAAAACCAAATAGGAAACAGAAAATTTTTCAACCAAAAAATGTGTGAGAAAAAGTGTGGTGTATAGCCCACAAAACTAGACACCCACAATCCTGCGAAATCTTTTAATCACACTTCTCGAGCTAGATATTCTGTTTCTATGTATTCGAGGCGCAAACTAGCGTAGCTGCAGCCTCGAAAAGCAAATAGGAAACAGAAAATTTTTCAACCAAAAAATGTGTGAGAAAAAGTGTGGTGGCCCACAAAACTAGACACCCACAATCCTGCGATATTTTCTAATCACACATCTCGAGCTAGATATTCTGTTTCTTTGTATACGAGGCGCAAACTAGCGTAGCTCAAGCCTCGAAAAGCAAATGGGAAACAGAAAATTTTTCAACCAAAAAATGTGTGAGAAAAAGTGTGGTGTATAGCCCACAAAACTAGACACCCACAATCCTGCGAAATCTTTTAATCACACTTCTCGAGCTAGATATTCTGTTTCTGTGTATTCGAGGCGCAAACTTGCGTAGCTGCAGCCTCGAAAAGCAAATAGGAAACAGAAAATTTTTCAACCAAAAAAAGGTGTGAGAAAAAGTGTGGTGTATAGCCCACAAAACTAGACACCCACAATCCTGCGAAATCCTTGAATCACACTTCTCGAGCTAGATATTCTGTTTCTATGTATTCCAGGCGCAAACTAGCGTAGCTGCAGCCTCGAAAAGCAAATAGGAAACAGAAAATTTTTCAACCAAAAAAAGGTGTGAGAAAAAGTGTGGTGTATAGCCCACAAAACTAGACACCCACAATCCTGCGAAATCCTTGAATCACACTTCTCGAGCTAGATATTCTGTTTCTATGTATTCCAGGCGCAAACTAGCGTAGCTGCAGCCTCGAAAAGCAAATAGGAAACAGAAAATTTTTCAACCAAAAAATGTGTGAGAAAAAGTGTGGTGTATAGCCCACAAAACTAGACACCCACAATCCTGCGATATTTTCTAATCACACATCTCGAGCTAGATATTCTGTTTCTTTGTATTCGAGGCGCAAACTAGCGTAGCTCAAGCCTCGAAAACCAAATAGGAAACAGAAAATTTTTCAACCAAAAAATGTGTGAGAAAAAGTGTGGTGTATAGCCCACAAAACTAGACACCCACAATCCTGCGATATTTTCTAATCACACATCTCGAGCTAGATATTCTGTTTCTTTGTATTCGAGGCGCAAACTAGCGTAGCTCAAGCCTCGAAAAGCAAATAGGAAACAGAAAATTTTTCAACCAAAAAATGTGTGAGAAAAAGTGTGGTGTATAGCCCACAAAACTAGACACCCACAATCCTGCGATATTTTCTAATCACACATCTCGAGCTAGATATTCTGTTTCTTTGTATTCGAGGCGCAAACTAGCGTAGCTCAAGCCTCGAAAACCAAATAGGAAACAGAAAATTTTTCAACCAAAAAATGTGTGAGAAAAAGTGTGGTGTATAGCCCACAAAACTAGACACCCACAATCCTGCGATATTTTCTAATCACACATCTCGAGCTAGATATTCTGTTTCTTTGTATTCGAGGCGCAAACTAGAGTAGCTCAAGCCTCGAAAACCAAATAGGAAACAGAAAATTTTTCAACCAAAAAATGTGTGAGAAAAAGTGTGGTGTATAGCCCACAAAACTAGACACCCACAATCCTGCGATATTTTCTAATCACACATCTCGAGCTAGATATTCTGTTTCTTTGTATTCGAGGCGCAAACTAGCGTAGCTCAAGCCTCGAAAAGCAAATGGGAAACAGAAAATTTTTCAACCAAAAAATGTGTGAGGAAAAGTGTGGTGTATAGCCCACAAAACTAGACACCCACAATCCTGCGAAATCCTTGAATCACACTTCTCGAGCTAGATATTCTGTTTCTGTGTATTCGAGGCGCAAACTTGCGTAGCTGCAGCCTCGAAAAGCAAATAGGAAACAGAAAATTTTTCAACCAAAAAAAGGTGTGAGAAAAAGTGTGGTGTATAGCCCACAAAACTAGACACCCACAATCCTGCGAAATCCTTGAATCACACTTCTCGAGCTAGATATTCTGTTTCTATGTATTCCAGGCGCAAACTAGCGTAGCTGCAGCCTCGAAAAGCAAATAGGAAACAGAAAATTTTTCAACCAAAAAATGTGTGAGAAAAAGTGTGGTGTATAGCCCACAAAACTAGACACCCACAATCCTGCGATATTTTCTAATCACACATCTCGAGCTAGATATTCTGTTTCTTTGTATACGAGGCGCAAACTAGCGTAGCTCAAGCCTCGAAAAGCAAATGGGAAACAGAAAATTTTTCAACCAAAAAATGTGTGAGATAAAGTGTGGTGTATAGCCCACAAATCTAGACACCCACAATCCTGCGAAATCTTTTAATCACACTTCTCGAGCTAGATATTCTGTTTCTGTGTATTCGAGGCGCAAACTTGCGTAGCTGCAGCCTCGAAAAGCAAATAGGAAACAGAAAATTTTTCAACCAAAAAAAGGTGTGAGAAAAAGTGTGGTGTATAGCCCACAAAACTAGACACCCACAATCCTGCGAAATCCTTGAATCACACTTCTCGAGCTAGATATTCTGTTTCTATGTATTCCAGGCGCAAACTAGCGTAGCTGCAGCCTCGAAAAGCAAATAGGAAACAGAAAATTTTTCAACCAAAAAATGTGTGAGAAAAAGTGTGGTGTATAGCCCACAAAACTAGACACCCACAATCCTGCGATATTTTCTAATCACACATCTCGAGCTAGATATTCTGTTTCTTTGTATTCGAGGCGCAAACTAGCGTAGCTCAAGCCTCGAAAACCAAATAGGAAACAGAAAATTTTTCAACCAAAAAATGTGTGAGAAAAAGTGTGGTGTATAGCCCACAAAACTAGACACCCACAATCCTGCGATATTTTCTAATCACACATCTCGAGCTAGATATTCTGTTTCTTTGTATTCGAGGCGCAAACTAGCGTAGCTCAAGCCTCGAAAAGCAAATAGGAAACAGAAAATTTTTCAACCAAAAAATGTGTGAGAAAAAGTGTGGTGTATAGCCCACAAAACTAGACACCCACAATCCTGCGATATTTTCTAATCACACATCTCGAGCTAGATATTCTGTTTCTTTGTATTCGAGGCGCAAACTAGCGTAGCTCAAGCCTCGAAAACCAAATAGGAAACAGAAAATTTTTCAACCAAAAAATGTGTGAGAAAAGTGTGGTGTATAGCCCACAAAACTAGACACCCACAATCCTGCGATATTTTCTAATCACACATCTCGAGCTAGATATTCTGTTTCTTTGTATTCGAGGCGCAAACTAGCGTAGCTCAAGCCTCGAAAACCAAATAGGAAACAGAAAATTTTTCAACCAAAAAATGTGTGAGGAAAAGTGTGGTGTATAGCCCACAAAACTAGACACCCACAATCCTGCGAAATCCTTGAATCACACTTCTCGAGCTAGATATTCTGTTTCTGTGTATTCGAGGCGCAAACTTGCGTAGCTGCAGCCTCGAAAAGCAAATAGGAAACAGAAAATTTTTCAACCAAAAAAAGGTGTGAGAAAAAGTGTGGTGTATAGCCCACAAAACTAGACACCCACAATCCTGCGAAATCCTTGAATCACACTTCTCGAGCTAGATATTCTGTTTCTATGTATTCCAGGCGCAAACTAGCGTAGCTGCAGCCTCGAAAAGCAAATAGGAAACAGAAAATTTTTCAACCAAAAAAAGGTGTGAGAAAAAGTGTGGTGTATAGCCCACAAAACTAGACACCCACAATCCTGCGAAATCCTTGAATCACACTTCTCGAGCTAGATATTCTGTTTCTATGTATTCCAGGCGCAAACTAGCGTAGCTGCAGCCTCGAAAAGCAAATAGGAAACAGAAAATTTTTCAACCAAAAAAAGGTGTGAGAAAAAGTGTGGTGTATAGCCCACAAAACTAGACACCCACAATCCTGCGAAATCCTTGAATCACACTTCTCGAGCTAGATATTCTGTTTCTATGTATTCGAGGCGCAAACTAGCGTAGCTGCAGCCTCGAAAAGCAAATAGGAAACAGAAAATTTTTCAACCAAAAAATGTGTGAGAAAAAGTGTGGTGGCCCACAAAACTAGACACCCACAATCCTGCGATATTTTCTAATCACACATCTCGAGCTAGATATTCTGTTTCTATGTATTCGAGGCGCAAACTAGCGTAGCTGCAGCCTCGAAAAGCAAATGGGAAACAGAAAATTTTTCAACCAAAAAAGGTGTGAGATAAAGTGTGGTGTATAGCCCACAAAACTAGACACCCACAATCTTTCGAAATCTTTAAATCACACATCTCGAGCTAGATATTCTGTTTCTTTGTATTCGAGGCGCAAACTAGCGTAGCTCAAGCCTCGAAAAGCAAATGGGAAACAGAAAATTTTTCAACCAATAAATGTGTGAGAAAAAGTGTGGTGTATAGCCCACAAAACTAGACACCCACAATCCTGCGAAATCTTTTAATCACACTTCTCGAGCTAGATATTCTGTTTCTGTGTATTCGAGGCGCAAACTTGCGTAGCTGCAGCCTCGAAAAGCAAATAGGAAACAGAAAATTTTTCAACCAAAAAATGTGTGAGAAAAAGTGTGGTGTATAGCCCACAAAACTAGACACCCACAATCCTGCGAAATCCTTGAATCACACTTCTCGAGCTAGATATTCTGTTTCTATGTATTCGAGGCGCAAACTAGCGTAGCTGCAGCCTCGAAAAGCAAATAGGAAACAGAAAATTTTTCAACCAAAAAATGTGTGAGAAAAAGTGTGGTGGCCCACAAAACTAGACACCCACAATCCTGCGATATTTTCTAATCACACATCTCGAGCTAGATATTCTGTTTCTTTGTATACGAGGCGCAAACTAGCGTAGCTCAAGCCTCGAAAAGCAAATGGGAAACAGAAAATTTTTCAACCAAAAAATGTGTGAGATAAAGTGTGGTGTATAGCCCACAAATCTAGACACCCACAATCCTGCGAAATCTTTTAATCACACTTCTCGAGCTAGATATTCTGTTTCTGTGTATTCGAGGCGCAAACTTGCGTAGCTGCAGCCTCGAAAAGCAAATAGGAAACAGAAAATTTTTCAACCAAAAAATGTGTGAGAAAAAGTGTGGTGTATAGCCCACAAAACTAGACACCCACAATCCTGCGAAATCTTTTAATCACACTTCTCGAGCTAGATATTCTGTTTCTGTGTATTCGAGGCGCAAACTTGCGTAGCTGCAGCCTCGAAAAGCAAATAGGAAACAGAAAATTTTTCAACCAAAAAAAGGTGTGAGAAAAAGTGTGGTGTATAGCCCACAAAACTAGACACCCACAATCCTGCGAAATCCTTGAATCACACTTCTCGAGCTAGATATTCTGTTTCTATGTATTCCAGGCGCAAACTAGCGTAGCTGCAGCCTCGAAAAGCAAATAGGAAACAGAAAATTTTTCAACCAAAAAATGTGTGAGAAAAAGTGTGGTGTATAGCCCACAAAACTAGACACCCACAATCCTGCGATATTTTCTAATCACACATCTCGAGCTAGATATTCTGTTTCTTTGTATTCGAGGCGCAAACTAGCGTAGCTCAAGCCTCGAAAACCAAATAGGAAACAGAAAATTTTTCAACCAAAAAATGTGTGAGAAAAAGTGTGGTGTATAGCCCACAAAACTAGACACCCACAATCCTGCGATATTTTCTAATCACACATCTCGAGCTAGATATTCTGTTTCTTTGTATTCGAGGCGCAAACTAGCGTAGCTCAAGCCTCGAAAAGCAAATAGGAAACAGAAAATTTTTCAACCAAAAAATGTGTGAGAAAAAGTGTGGTGTATAGCCCACAAAACTAGACACCCACAATCCTGCGATATTTTCTAATCACACATCTCGAGCTAGATATTCTGTTTCTTTGTATTCGAGGCGCAAACTAGCGTAGCTCAAGCCTCGAAAACCAAATAGGAAACAGAAAATTTTTCAACCAAAAAATGTGTGAGAAAAGTGTGGTGTATAGCCCACAAAACTAGACACCCACAATCCTGCGATATTTTCTAATCACACATCTCGAGCTAGATATTCTGTTTCTTTGTATTCGAGGCGCAAACTAGCGTAGCTCAAGCCTCGAAAACCAAATAGGAAACAGAAAATTTTTCAACCAAAAAATGTGTGAGAAAAAGTGTGGTGTATAGCCCACAAAACTAGACACCCACAATCCTGCGATATTTTCTAATCACACATCTCGAGCTAGATATTCTGTTTCTTTGTATTCGAGGCGCAAACTAGCGTAGCTCAAGCCTCGAAAACCAAATAGGAAACAGAAAATTTTTCAACCAAAAAATGTGTGAGAAAAAGTGTGGTGTATAGCCCACAAAACTAGACACCCACAATCCTGCGATATTTTCTAATCACACATCTCGAGCTAGATATTCTGTTTCTTTGTATTCGAGGCGCAAACTAGCGTAGCTCAAGCCTCGAAAAGCAAATAGGAAACAGAAAATTTTTCAACCAAAAATGTGTGAGAAAAAGTGTGGTGTATAGCCCACAAAACTAGACACCCACAATCCTGCGATATTTTCTAATCACACATCTCGAGCTAGATATTCTGTTTCTTTGTATTCGAGGCGCAAACTAGCGTAGCTCAAGCCTCGAAAACCAAATAGGAAACAGAAAATTTTTCAACCAAAAAATGTGTGAGAAAAAGTGTGGTGTATAGCCCACAAAACTAGACACCCACAATCCTGCGATATTTTCTAATCACACATCCCGAGCTAGATATTCTGTTTCTTTGTATTCGAGGCGCAAACTAGCGTAGCTCAAGCCTCGAAAAGCAAATAGGAAACAGAAAATTTTTCAACCAAAAATGTGTGAGAAAAAGTGTGGTGTATAGCCCACAAAACTAGACACCCACAATCCTGCGATATTTTCTAATCACACATCTCGAGCTAGATATTCTGTTTCTTTGTATTCGAGGCGCAAACTAGCGTAGCTCAAGCCTCGAAAACCAAATAGGAAACAGAAAATTTTTCAACCAAAAAATGTGTGAGAAAAAGTGTGGTGTATAGCCCACAAAACTAGACACCCACAATCCTGCGATATTTTCTAATCACACATCCCGAGCTAGATATTCTGTTTCTTTGTATTCGAGGCGCAAACTAGCGTAGCTCAAGCCTCGAAAAGCAAATAGGAAACAGAATATTTTTCAACCAAAAATGTGTGAGAAAAAGTGTGGTGTATAGCCCACAAAACTAGACACCCACAATCCTGCGATATTTTCTAATCACACATCCCGAGCTAGATATTCTGTTTCTTTGTATTCGAGGCGCAAACTAGCGTAGCTCAAGCCTCGAAAAGCAAATAGGAAACAGAAAATTTTTCAACCAAAAATGTGTGAGAAAAAGTGTGGTGTATAGCCCACAAAACTAGACACCCACAATCCTGCGATATTTTCTAATCACACATCTCGAGCTAGATATTCTGTTTCTTTGTATTCGAGGCGCAAACTAGCGTAGCTCAAGCCTCGAAAAGCAAATAGGAAACAGAAAATTTTTCAACCAAAAATGTGTGAGAAAAAGTGTGGTGTATAGCCCACAAAACTAGACACCCACAATCCTGCGATATTTTCTAATCACACATCTCGAGCTAGATATTCTGTTTCTTTGTATTCGAGGCGCAAACTAGCGTAGCTCAAGCCTCGAAAACCAAATAGGAAACAGAAAATTTTTCAACCAAAAAATGTGTGAGAAAAAGTGTGGTGTATAGCCCACAAAACTAGACACCCACAATCCTGCGATATTTTCTAATCACACATCCCGAGCTAGATATTCTGTTTCTTTGTATTCGAGGCGCAAACTAGCGTAGCTCAAGCCTCGAAAAGCAAATAGGAAACAGAAAATTTTTCAACCAAAAATGTGTGAGAAAAAGTGTGGTGTATAGCCCACAAAACTAGACACCCACAATCCTGCGATATTTTCTAATCACACATCTCGAGCTAGATATTCTGTTTCTTTGTATTCGAGGCGCAAACTAGCGTAGCTCAAGCCTCGAAAACCAAATAGGAAACAGAAAATTTTTCAACCAAAAAATGTGTGAGAAAAAGTGTGGTGTATAGCCCACAAAACTAGACACCCACAATCCTGCGATATTTTCTAATCACACATCCCGAGCTAGATATTCTGTTTCTTTGTATTCGAGGCGCAAACTAGCGTAGCTCAAGCCTCGAAAAGCAAATAGGAAACAGAAAATTTTTCAACCAAAAATGTGTGAGAAAAAGTGTGGTGTATAGCCCACAAAACTAGACACCCACAATCCTGCGATATTTTCTAATCACACATCTCGAGCTAGATATTCTGTTTCTTTGTATTCGAGGCGCAAACTAGCGTAGCTCAAGCCTCGAAAAGCAAATAGGAAACAGAAAATTTTTCAACCAAAAATGTGTGAGAAAAAGTGTGGTGTATAGCCCACAAAACTAGACACCCACAATCCTGCGATATTTTCTAATCACACATCTCGAGCTAGATATTCTGTTTCTTTGTATTCGAGGCGCAAACTAGCGTAGCTCAAGCCTCGAAAACCAAATAGGAAACAGAAAATTTTTCAACCAAAAAATGTGTGAGAAAAAGTGTGGTGTATAGCCCACAAAACTAGACACCCACAATCCTGCGATATTTTCTAATCACACATCCCGAGCTAGATATTCTGTTTCTTTGTATTCGAGGCGCAAACTAGCGTAGCTCAAGCCTCGAAAAGCAAATAGGAAACAGAAAATTTTTCAACCAAAAATGTGTGAGAAAAAGTGTGGTGTATAGCCCACAAAACTAGACACCCACAATCCTGCGATATTTTCTAATCACACATCTCGAGCTAGATATTCTGTTTCTTTGTATTCGAGGCGCAAACTAGCGTAGCTCAAGCCTCGAAAACCAAATAGGAAACAGAAAATTTTTCAACCAAAAAATGTGTGAGAAAAAGTGTGGTGTATAGCCCACAAAACTAGACACCCACAATCCTGCGATATTTTCTAATCACACATCCCGAGCTAGATATTCTGTTTCTTTGTATTCGAGGCGCAAACTAGCGTAGCTCAAGCCTCGAAAAGCAAATAGGAAACAGAATATTTTTCAACCAAAAATGTGTGAGAAAAAGTGTGGTGTATAGCCCACAAAACTAGACACCCACAATCCTGCGATATTTTCTAATCACACATCTCGAGCTAGATATTCTGTTTCTTTGTATTCGAGGCGCAAACTAGCGTAGCTCAAGCCTCGAAAAGCAAATAGGAAACAGAAAATTTTTCAACCAAAAAATGTGTGAGAAAAAGTGTGGTGTATAGCCCACAAAACTAGACACCCACAATCCTGCGATATTTTCTAATCACACATCTCGAGCTAGATATTCTGTTTCTTTGTATTCGAGGCGCAAACTAGCGTAGCTCAAGCCTCGAAAACCAAATAGGAAACAGAAAATTTTTCAACCAAAAAATGTGTGAGAAAAGTGTGGTGTATAGCCCACAAAACTAGACACCCACAATCCTGCGATATTTTCTAATCACACATCTCGAGCTAGATATTCTGTTTCTTTGTATTCGAGGCGCAAACTAGCGTAGCTCAAGCCTCGAAAACCAAATAGGAAACAGAAAATTTTTCAACCAAAAAATGTGTGAGAAAAAGTGTGGTGTATAGCCCACAAAACTAGACACCCACAATCCTGCGATATTTTCTAATCACACATCTCGAGCTAGATATTCTGTTTCTTTGTATTCGAGGCGCAAACTAGCGTAGCTCAAGCCTCGAAAACCAAATAGGAAACAGAAAATTTTTCAACCAAAAAATGTGTGAGAAAAAGTGTGGTGTATAGCCCACAAAACTAGACACCCACAATCCTGCGATATTTTCTAATCACACATCTCGAGCTAGATATTCTGTTTCTTTGTATTCGAGGCGCAAACTAGCGTAGCTCAAGCCTCGAAAAGCAAATAGGAAACAGAAAATTTTTCAACCAAAAATGTGTGAGAAAAAGTGTGGTGTATAGCCCACAAAACTAGACACCCACAATCCTGCGATATTTTCTAATCACACATCTCGAGCTAGATATTCTGTTTCTTTGTATTCGAGGCGCAAACTAGCGTAGCTCAAGCCTCGAAAACCAAATAGGAAACAGAAAATTTTTCAACCAAAAAATGTGTGAGAAAAAGTGTGGTGTATAGCCCACAAAACTAGACACCCACAATCCTGCGATATTTTCTAATCACACATCCCGAGCTAGATATTCTGTTTCTTTGTATTCGAGGCGCAAACTAGCGTAGCTCAAGCCTCGAAAAGCAAATAGGAAACAGAAAATTTTTCAACCAAAAATGTGTGAGAAAAAGTGTGGTGTATAGCCCACAAAACTAGACACCCACAATCCTGCGATATTTTCTAATCACACATCTCGAGCTAGATATTCTGTTTCTTTGTATTCGAGGCGCAAACTAGCGTAGCTCAAGCCTCGAAAACCAAATAGGAAACAGAAAATTTTTCAACCAAAAAATGTGTGAGAAAAAGTGTGGTGTATAGCCCACAAAACTAGACACCCACAATCCTGCGATATTTTCTAATCACACATCCCGAGCTAGATATTCTGTTTCTTTGTATTCGAGGCGCAAACTAGCGTAGCTCAAGCCTCGAAAAGCAAATAGGAAACAGAATATTTTTCAACCAAAAATGTGTGAGAAAAAGTGTGGTGTATAGCCCACAAAACTAGACACCCACAATCCTGCGATATTTTCTAATCACACATCCCGAGCTAGATATTCTGTTTCTTTGTATTCGAGGCGCAAACTAGCGTAGCTCAAGCCTCGAAAAGCAAATAGGAAACAGAAAATTTTTCAACCAAAAATGTGTGAGAAAAAGTGTGGTGTATAGCCCACAAAACTAGACACCCACAATCCTGCGATATTTTCTAATCACACATCTCGAGCTAGATATTCTGTTTCTTTGTATTCGAGGCGCAAACTAGCGTAGCTCAAGCCTCGAAAAGCAAATAGGAAACAGAAAATTTTTCAACCAAAAATGTGTGAGAAAAAGTGTGGTGTATAGCCCACAAAACTAGACACCCACAATCCTGCGATATTTTCTAATCACACATCCCGAGCTAGATATTCTGTTTCTTTGTATTCGAGGCGCAAACTAGCGTAGCTCAAGCCTCGAAAAGCAAATAGGAAACAGAAAATTTTTCAACCAAAAATGTGTGAGAAAAAGTGTGGTGTATAGCCCACAAAACTAGACACCCACAATCCTGCGATATTTTCTAATCACACATCTCGAGCTAGATATTCTGTTTCTTTGTATTCGAGGCGCAAACTAGCGTAGCTCAAGCCTCGAAAACCAAATAGGAAACAGAAAATTTTTCAACCAAAAAATGTGTGAGAAAAAGTGTGGTGTATAGCCCACAAAACTAGACACCCACAATCCTGCGATATTTTCTAATCACACATCCCGAGCTAGATATTCTGTTTCTTTGTATTCGAGGCGCAAACTAGCGTAGCTCAAGCCTCGAAAAGCAAATAGGAAACAGAATATTTTTCAACCAAAAATGTGTGAGAAAAAGTGTGGTGTATAGCCCACAAAACTAGACACCCACAATCCTGCGATATTTTCTAATCACACATCTCGAGCTAGATATTCTGTTTCTTTGTATTCGAGGCGCAAACTAGCGTAGCTCAAGCCTCGAAAACCAAATAGGAAACAGAAAATTTTTCAACCAAAAAATGTGTGAGAAAAAGTGTGGTGTATAGCCCACAAAACTAGACACCCACAATCCTGCGATATTTTCTAATCACACATCTCGAGCTAGATATTCTGTTTATTTGTATTCGAGGCGCAAACTAGCGTAGCTCAAGCCTCGAAAACCAAATAGGAAACAGAAAATTTTTCAACCAAAAAATGTGTGAGAAAAAGTGTGGTGTATAGCCCACAAAACTAGACACCCACAATCCTGCGATATTTTCTAATCACACATCTCGAGCTAGATATTCTGTTTCTTTGTATTCGAGGCGCAAACTAGCGTAGCTCAAGCCTCGAAAAGCAAATAGGAAACAGAAAATTTTTCAACCAAAAAATGTGTGAGAAAAAGTGTGGTGTATAGCCCACAAAACTAGACACCCACAATCCTGCGATATTTTCTAATCACACATCTCGAGCTAGATATTCTGTTTCTTTGTATTCGAGGCGCAAACTAGAGTAGCTCAAGCCTCGAAAACCAAATAGGAAACAGAAAATTTTTCAACCAAAAAATGTGTGAGAAAAAGTGTGGTGTATAGCCCACAAAACTAGACACCCACAATCCTGCGATATTTTCTAATCACACATCTCGAGCTAGATATTCTGTTTCTTTGTATTCGAGGCGCAAACTAGCGTAGCTCAAGCCTCGAAAACCAAATAGGAAACAGAAAATTTTTCAACCAAAAAATGTGTGAGAAAAAGTGTGGTGTATAGCCCACAAAACTAGACACCCACAATCCTGCGATATTTTCTAATCACACATCTCGAGCTAGATATTCTGTTTCTTTGTATTCGAGGCGCAAACTAGAGTAGCTCAAGCCTCGAAAACCAAATAGGAAACAGAAAATTTTTCAACCAAAAAATGTGTGAGAAAAAGTGTGGTGTATAGCCCACAAAACTAGACACCCACAATCCTGCGATATTTTCTAATCACACATCTCGAGCTAGATATTCTGTTTCTTTGTATTCGAGGCGGAAACTAGCGTAGCTCAAGCCTCGAAAAGCAAATGGGAAACAGAAAATTTTTCAACCAAAAAATGTGTGAGGAAAAGTGTGGTGTATAGCCCACAAAACTAGACACCCACAATCCTGCGAAATCCTTGAATCACACTTCTTGAGCTAGATATTCTGTTTCTATGTATTCCAGGCGCAAACTAGCGTAGCTGCAGCCTCGAAAAGCAAATAGGAAACAGAAAATTTTTCAACCAAAAAATGTGTGAGAAAAAGTGTGGTGTATAGCCCACAAAACTAGACACCCACAATCCTACGAAATCCTTTAATCACACTTCTCGAGCTAGATATTCTGTTTCTGTGTATTCGAGGCGCAAACTTGCGTAGCTGCAGCCTCGAAAAGCAAATGGGAAACAGAAAATTTTTCAACCAATAAATGTGTGAGAAAAAGTGTGGTGTATAGCCCACAAAACTAGACACCCACAATCCTGCGAAATCTTTTAATCACACTTCTCGAGCTAGATATTCTGTTTCTGTGTATTCGAGGCGCAAACTTGCGTAGCTGCAGCCTCGAAAAGCAAATAGGAAACAGAAAATTTTTCAACCAAAAAATGTGTGAGAAAAAGTGTGGTGTATAGCCCACAAAACTAGACACCCACAATCCTGCGAAATCCTTGAATCACACTTCTCGAGCTAGATATTCTGTTTCTATGTATTCGAGGCGCAAACTAGCGTAGCTGCAGCCTCGAAAAGCAAATAGGAAACAGAAAATTTTTCAACCAAAAAATGTGTGAGAAAAAGTGTGGTGGCCCACAAAACTAGACACCCACAATCCTGCGATATTTTCTAATCACACATCTCGAGCTAGATATTCTGTTTCTTTGTATACGAGGCGCAAACTAGCGTAGCTCAAGCCTCGAAAAGCAAATGGGAAACAGAAAATTTTTCAACCAAAAAATGTGTGAGATAAAGTGTGGTGTATAGCCCACAAATCTAGACACCAACAATCCTACGAAATCCTTTAATCACACTTCTCGAGCTAGATATTCTGTTTCTGTGTATTCGAGGCGCAAACTTGCGTAGCTGCAGCCTCGAAAAGCAAATGGGAAACAGAAAATTTTTCAGCCAAAAAATGTGTGAGATAAAGTGTGGTGTATAGCCTACAAAACTAGACACCCACAATCCTGCGAAATCTTTTAATCACACTTCTCGAGCTAGATATTCTGTTTCTGTGTATTCGAGGCGCAAACTTGCGTAGCTGCAGCCTCGAAAAGCAAATAGGAAACAGAAAAATTTTCAACCAAAAAATGTGTGAGAAAAAGTGTGGTGTATAGCCCACAAAACTAGACACCCACAATCCTGCGAAATCTTTTAATCACACTTCTCGAGCTAGATATTCTGTTTCTGTGTATTCGAGGCGCAAACTTGCGTAGCTGCAGCCTCGAAAAGCAAATAGGAAACAGAAAATTTTTCAACCAAAAAAAGGTGTGAGAAAAAGTGTGGTGTATAGCCCACAAAACTAGACACCCACAATCCTGCGAAATCCTTGAATCACACTTCTCGAGCTAGATATTCTGTTTCTATGTATTCCAGGCGCAAACTAGCGTAGCTGCACCCTCGAAAAGCAAATAGGAAACAGAAAATTTTTCAACCAAAAAATGTGTGAGAAAAAGTGTGGTGTATAGCCCACAAAACTAGACACCCACAATCCTGCGATATTTTCTAATCACACATCTCGAGCTAGATATTCTGTTTCTTTGTATTCGAGGCGCAAACTAGCGTAGCTCAAGCCTCGAAAACCAAATAGGAAACAGAAAATTTTTCAACCAAAAAATGTGTGAGAAAAAGTGTGGTGTATAGCCCACAAAACTAGACACCCACAATCCTGCGATATTTTCTAATCACACATCTCGAGCTAGATATTCTGTTTCTTTGTATTCGAGGCGCAAACTAGCGTAGCTCAAGCCTCGAAAAGCAAATAGGAAACAGAAAATTTTTCAACCAAAAAATGTGTGAGAAAAAGTGTGGTGTATAGCCCACAAAACTAGACACCCACAATCCTGCGATATTTTCTAATCACACATCTCGAGCTAGATATTCTGTTTCTTTGTATTCGAGGCGCAAACTAGCGTAGCTCAAGCCTCGAAAACCAAATAGGAAACAGAAAATTTTTCAACCAAAAAATGTGTGAGAAAAAGTGTGGTGTATAGCCCACAAAACTAGACACCCACAATCCTGCGATATTTTCTAATCACACATCTCGAGCTAGATATTCTGTTTCTTTGTATTCGAGGCGCAAACTAGCGTAGCTCAAGCCTCGAAAACCAAATAGGAAACAGAAAATTTTTCAACCAAAAAATGTGTGAGAAAAAGTGTGGTGTATAGCCCACAAAACTAGACACCCACAATCCTGCGATATTTTCTAATCACACATCTCGAGCTAGATATTCTGTTTCTTTGTATTCGAGGCGCAAACTAGCGTAGCTCAAGCCTCGAAAAGCAAATAGGAAACAGAAAATTTTTCAACCAAAAATGTGTGAGAAAAAGTGTGGTGTATAGCCCACAAAACTAGACACCCACAATCTTTCGAAATCTTTAAATCACACATCTCGAGCTAGATATTCTGTTTCTTTGTATTCGAGGCGCAAACTAGCGTAGCTCAAGCCTCGAAAAGCAAATAGGAAACAGAAAATTTTTCAACCAAAAAATGTGTGAGAAAAAGTGTGGTGTATACCCCACAAAACTAGACACCAACAAATTGCTGAGATTCATAGACACTTCTGTGTGGTTTAGTTCAGACGTCGAAGATGAATATACGTTCTGAGTGATATTATGGACTTTTAGATAACGTACGTAAGTTGTACACACAGCACCGAGAGTTCCCTAGTACCTCACCGAGCTTTTCGTAATTGCTTTATAGTTGCAAATCCATTTTTCAGATACAAGGAATTCGAAATCTCAGTTTGTAAGTTTGTATCTTGAGACAGTCCCTCGGGCCAAATTCCTTCAAAATATATCTCATAGTACTTTGGTGGAATCCCACTACATATGCGACAACCTTTCCGTCTTTGACATAAAATCATGGTTAAATGCCCTAACTACTTACAAAACATCTCGTCGTGGTCTAGAGGGTTATTAGCTTGAGTGTTTCAAACAACAAAAAGTATAAACAGATCTTAGAAATCCAGGAACCGTGCCTGCAAATATCTATAAAATATAGATAGTCCCACCAGAAGGTCAAAAATCTTTAAATTGTCATAGTGCGGCGTTCTTGTTGGCACGAAGTGTAAGTGCCTTATTTATTCAAATACTGATTACGATTGTCTGTCCTTATTTTCTGAGGTACATAGCGCTAACAACCCATTCATCAGGAGTCACCTTAATTCAACGAACGGATAGACTAACTTGATACCCTTTCATAGGACCACTCCACGCCTTTCTCAATTTATCGCATCCGATAATACGCATCCAGAATCAAAGGTTCCTTGTAAGACCATCCTAAAAACAACTTCAAATGAAAAAAAGATTCAAAAAGAATGTTTATGTGCCCCCACGATACCCAAGGACTCAAGTCCCTGCTTAGCATATAATCCGTACTGCAAAACACAAAATCAATTTGCGGGTTCAATTGCAGACAAAACTGTTTATTTACTGCAAAAAGGAAAGCGCTGCCAAAATCCAAATGGTGGCCAATCAATTTGTTAGAAGTTTTCCGCCTCTGCATCCGATAGGCAGCAGTGGGTTATTGGGGTTAATGTCCTTATTTGAAATATGCCCTCGCCCGTCGCCAACTTTACATCGCTGATAAGCAACACTGTGATGGCGCTGTGAATCCAGCCACTTCCTACGACTTCCCCATTCCAACCGTTTAGGGGTGTTTTCTGCTTTTTACTTGCACCTATACCTATAGGGCAAGTATTGCAATCGTGAAAAAAATCGAACTCGAGATTTTAATCAAACTTGACATTACTATGATGGAGAAGTCCAAAAAAGTAGGTCCGGCAATTCCGTCTGTCTGTCTGTCTGTCTGTCTGTCTGTCAGTCTGTCTGTCTGTCTGTCTGTCTGTCTGTCTGTATATTCGACTACAGCCTAAACGGCTGAACGGATTTACTTCAAACTTCATATATAGGGTCTGTGGGATATTCCCTAGAGGCGAAATTTGAATTTTCATTCTAACCTCAAAATTAAGGGTAGTTTACTTAAGGCCGATTTCAGTTAAAATGGATTTTCTCAAAAACGGCTCTAACGATTTCGATAAAATTTGATGTGTGAGTTAGTTTGGGTATATGCTATGAGGTGGCATACCACGTTTTTTACGAAAAATTCGAATAACGGTAATATTGAAAATCAGCTGTTTCTCGGGTATTTGTGCGGTGATTGGGCTAAAAATTATTATTTGTAGGTTATAAGACAAGTGCAAAATAATGGCATACCAAATTTTGGAATGCCACGCCCACTTTTATAAAACTTATTTTTTTCAAAATTTTTACTAGAAATTGAGAAAAAATTATTTAAGCAAAGTAATAGGCCTTAAAATTCTCTATAATTCACTCAAACACCCTATCTGGCCACGCCCACTTTTTATGGACATTTTTATAAAAACAAAACATTGAGTAAACTCCTACAATGTTATGACTATTATTCCATCGAAACGCGGAATGCCACGCCTACTTTACTGGGAAGAGCAAGACTTGGACTTTAATCCTAATAAAATTATACACTTATAGCATTACAGTGCAAGTACGTACGACCCAGTCGTGCACTTTATTTTTTTATGGAAGTCTGTCTGTCGAATTGTTGTTTTTATTTGGAATCTAGTAATTGGGCCAAAGAACGGAACAAGAAGGAAACAAGAATCATTTTATTCTGTTTGGTGGATCCTTATGGGCTATTGGGGGTGGTGTTCTCGTCTTTTCTGAGTGAATTACCCTCTAATTCATTGATGGCTGAGATGATATCCTTTATGAAGTGATTCCAAGGAAATGAGAGTCTTTGTGGTTGTATGAGGGAAATGCTGGTTTGTGGCTTGTGAAGGCAACTGACCCCGGGCACAATGGCCTATAATGGCTGGTAATTATGGTTTCTTTAGTTCGCATCTTGGCCTGTTAATCTAATATTGGCTAAGATTACCATTTAGATGTCTGCTTGGAAGAATATTTTCTTTTTTTCTTTGCGGAAATTTATAGCCACCACCCATGTATGGTGGCCAAAAAAAAGTTGATGTTACTCGTATTTGAGTAATCAAAACAGGAAGTACTTTGGGTGACTATTGAATGGTCTTTCGTTTTGTTTTGTGTGATTTAATGGGATTCAAATGGAGGAACTGAACACTCAGTGTTCCTAAGTATCGATTTTAATTGTCCTTCATTGCGCGCTCAACTAGGTTAAGTAGAATGATTTACATACTTGCTTACCTAAGGATGTAAGACTCAGACTCAGAATCTCAGAAACTCTTTCAGCTAAAGTTGGGTTTATTCCAATAGCAGGCCTTATTTTGATCAGGCTCTTCAATTCTATGAAGAAGTCAATATCCAGAATCTTTATATTATTATTGTTGGCGATAGTAGAACGTTCCCATAGCAGTGGACTGAGAAAATCTACTCCTTTCTGGTCTATGTAGCTTCTCCAATAATACCCATGGCACGGAGCATGAGTATTGATACCACAGTGGCAAAGAATGTGACCAGGTCTGTGCATCACTATGACTAACCTAAATCGGAGACCTATACTGGTCATAGACTCCTATAGTGCATCTATCCAAAACAGCTCAGTGACTCTTAGCTCAGCCAATTCCCTAGATTTCAATAGAATTTTCATTTTCACCAGCCCGACTGCTGCCTTGGAAGTCATTTAAGACCTTACACCTCTGCATATATGTAAGTGTTATGAAGATCGATGCGACTGGGGCTCTTAAGCCTCACAGAAATGCTACCAGATACCCACAGTATCCATCTCACGCTTCATGCCTTTACAGTCCATCATTCCCAATCTAAATGTTCCTTTAACTTTGAATCCAAACTGGTTAGAAACTGCCTTTAAACCATCCAACAGCCAGCTGCACACAATAAAGTGACACTAACTTGGATCCCAGGCCTATTGCACCAACCGTTCGTTGTAAGTTGATCCACTTTTCCTGGCCATAAGGACACCGCATTAGCTCTAGATATCTCATCAAGACAGAACCTACTGATCTGCCAAAATCTAGCATTTCAATCTTTCGTAAATGGTTTTAGAGCTTCAACCCTACTGTTTCACAATAAACCCCAGCTCGTGGATCCGTGTTCACTATGGATCAGTCAGTAGTATCCTAATTCCTTCAGTCTTAGTGCAGATGACGGATATGTTATCCAATCATAAGCGAATCCTTGTTTTGTTTAATTTGTTCAAGTTTGATCACTGAGACTATCTAAGCTTCAACTCTCTTTACATCCATAGCTTCTGGATAGCTGGTTGGCTAGTTGTTTCCTTGTACCTACTACCAGAGCAGATTCTCCAGACGTGATGTTTCGAATAGTAGGATGGCTTCCCATTAACCTCACCAATAAAACTATAAATAACCACTAAATGCTGTCACACACGTACTATAATAACTCTTAATCTACTTACTAGCTAAACATATGAAAAATTTACTAACAAGACCACCACCAGACCATCATTTTAGCTTTTCACATTCTGTGGATATAAGCAAGTTGTTTGAGAGCCTCTCTGTGATTTGGCCAATGTCGGGTTTCATTACACTTTCGATAGCAGCTGCATTATTGAATTCCTCCTGTTGCACACTTCGCAATACCAACACAGCCTGTTCCTTTATCTCATTCCAGGCAAATTCGATGTCCTTCTCTTCTGTGTTGAGACCGCAGATAACAAACCTCAAGAAATGCCTGCCCTTGTGCGTGGCCTGAATCATGTAAATCTTCTTGCGATCCATAAGACGGTCCAGTAGACTAGTGGTCAACTTATTGTCTCCCCGCATCCGGAAGCAAACCAAGCCAAGTGCACGCTTGGCAACAATTTCAAAGCGATGGTCGTCGAGGACGAACTCCTCGAATCGCTTGGCAAGTTCAATGTGCTTACGTACATGCGCTCTTAGTCCCTCAGCCCCTAACGAACGGAATGTAATCCACACTTTCAGAGCCCGGAAACGCCTTCCGAGTGGTATCTGCCAGTGTCTGTAGTCCGGTATCTGTGACTGCCCTTCATACTTGTGCTTCAAGTATATACGATCCACGTTGAAGCTGTCCATTACATGATTGGCATCACGCAACCACATTGCGCCGCAATCGAAGTTCACCAGCAGGAACTTGTGCAAATTGAAATTCAAGGAATCCACGAACTCCAGCCCCTGTCGGAGCTCGGCGCACTCTGGAAGTGCAAATGCTGCTCCAGCATAGGCAGCGTCTACGTGCAGCCAAATTTTGTGTTCTTTGCAAACCGGAGCTAGACCCTCGATGTCGTCGTAGGCACATGTCCCTGTAGTACCCAGTGTGGCGATACAAATACTGGGGAACAGCCCTTTGGCTACATCTTCCTCGACCGCTTTTCGCAATGCATCTCCATGGAAAACCAAATCATCGCTGGCTGGTATAAGCCGAATTGGAACTGCGGCCAAAACGCCTGCCTTCTCGATGCAACTATTGCTCTGGTCACTGGAGTACGCTACCAGACGGCCACGAATCTCACTTTCTGTTAAGTGAGGTTGCTCCTCCTGAATCCGTTTGACAGTCTGCTCTCGTGCGGCCAGTACTGCAACCAAGACAGATTCGCTAGCAGATCCCTGAATGACACCTCCACCCGGTCCTTCGGAAGAGTGCAGAAACTCGGTGGGAAGATTCAAGAATTTTGCCAACCAATCCATCACCACAACCTCCAGTTCTGTGCACGCCGGACTACATATCTGAAAAGAGAAATTCCCATAAAATGTTTGAATCCGCAAGATTTTGCCATTTTTCACTTTTTAATTTACAATTTGAATAAATGAATAAATGAATTAAAATTGAGGTAGGAACGTGCCATAGTGCCATGTGTTATTCCATTCGTGCGATCTGACATGTAGATAGTAGATACTTTTTGCCCATTTCACGACTTTGGCGGCACGTAATCTATCCCATCTATGTGTCAACATAATTTAGTTAGCAATCGTACAACGACAGATGGTCAAGAATACATATATATACCGACTTATCACGAAATTGGCTACAGTACTAGAACATCTATACCTGCCTACAGTACCTGGACAAAAATTGATCTCAGGAATGACAGCGTTCTTCGTGGGACAGATCAGCTTAACATCTTCCATTAATCATATCATCTGCTGTACACTTAATTTATTGCGAATGGATGGAATTATGTGGTTGGATGCCAACATACGTCTCATAGTCCATAGAAATGCTTTTCCTCCAGGAAACCCAGAGCACATGACTTTTGAAAGATACCTGAAGACTGATCGGGGAACAAATACATTTAAAAGATCCCAAAAGTAGGGAGTTATGGGCTTTTGTCAGAATACCGAATGGAAATAAAGGAAAGCAGCAAACTCTGACGATTCTATGAAGAGGATCCGTCTAAGTGATAAAAGAAGTTTTAACATGTGTTCCCCAGCGATATCAAATCGAGTTAAAATAAATTCCCCGAAGTAACAAGTGCAATGTACACTCCTCAACACCCAAGCCCGCATATGACGGTATCTGTGGAGACAAAGTATACAAAACCACGCCTAGTTTTGGGATCTTTGCCAAACTTGCAAATTTTTGCAGAAGGTCGAGTGAGAACGCTTGCTGTGCCATAAACGTCGGAGATAACCTCACCGAGACGTTTAATGTCAAATAAGGATTCAGACAAGGTGACGCGTTTTGATACGACTTCTTTAAGATCCTACTTGAAGGAATTGTGAAAAATTCTAAAGTCTAGACCGGAGGCACAATCTTCCAAAACAAAACTGTGTCACTACTACCATACTAAGCAAGTTATCGGTCCCTTTGCGAGACACAAAAGGAAAAACATCGCAGTCGACAACTATAAGTTTGAGGTAGTAAGGGACTTTATCTACCTTGATTCTGCTATCAATTCTAACATAAAATAAAGAACACCTCATACCAATTTCCATTTCTTTGTGTTTGGAAGACAATTGAGTAATAAGACCCTATCTCGAAACTTTGATTATGGCACCCAATCTTAATGTATGGTACTGAAGCATGGAAGATATCCTCCTTCATCTGCGTTGACTTTGGAGGAGGAGATATAATGACGGGCTATACGAACTGTACAAATAGGTACATCTACTTAGTCCAAAAACTATAGAACAGTCTTTTGAGTTACCCAAGGCTTGTAGAGGAAAGGTACTTCGGCCCGCAAAATTTTCAAACCGAATTCAGAAGTAAAAGGTATAACAATTGGGATAGAGTAGGCAACTACAGGCAGTAACCCTGATCCACTCCGAATCGTCTTAGTAAGACTTAAACAAACAGAAAATTCAAATGAAAATGGTGCCAACTCTTGAGGGCTGGTGAATGAACCAGCGGAGCAAAGCGGTGCAGTAATTTCCGGTAATCCCGGACTGTATGCTTTTTTATGATAATGGAAAGAAATGCTCGAAAAATTTGGCAGAGCTACAAAGGTGAGCAAAAATTAAAAAGACATACACATGTAGATTGGTTCCAACGTCTACCATTCTACACAAACATCCAGTTCGTCTAGAAAGACTTCAAAAGGCAATTATAGTGAGAATGTTCTTTCTGATGAATCTACATAAAATGTTTGAATTACGTATTAAAATTTATTACTTAATCGATTCAAGTGGAGCATTCGTTTCAAGAGCAACAAACACATGACGCAAGATGACACAGCATAACCAGCCAACATAATGAGATATAGTTCCTCAGCACAGCCGGAGCTAATCAAAATAACCAGTTTCCGCAGAGAAAGTCTTCGATAAATACATTTCTCTTGGAGATCACACAAAACAAACAAAAACGAATTCAATAACAAACTATAAGCCACACTTAACCGAAAAAAAACAGCCAAAAAGGTAAGATGTTCAGTACATACCCAGCTAAAGCCAATTACACCGAATCCACTGGAAATCATTTCTCCAACAATTGACGGAAATGACGTTGCCGTTGGATAGTACGCATGCATGTTGGGCGATTGCCAGTGCGTTAGTCCCGGCATGATGGTCCGACTTATATCGGCCAGTATGTCCTCCCACTTCTCGGGCCGCTCTGGAATCTCTTGCGGCAGTAGGTCAAACAAATAGCCTGGTGTCACCGAGGGCAAAACATCACTACAACAAAACAAAACCACTTAGTGTGTTGAAACAAACATAATTTCTCTTCTAACTCAGTACCGCTCACGGATGTTGTCGATGTAGTCAGCAATAAAATCGATCGCGGCTTTGCCAAATTCACGAAACTCCTTCGAATCCATTCTAAACCAAAAAATATAAAAAAAAAAAATCGATCAATACGAGTAGATACACAAAAGACGCGGCTTTAACAGTGGCACAGTCTCCGGCCAAATAGTCTGCAGCGTGTCACACTATCTTTTTATATAGTTGAAACCGATCCGACGGATGTGCCTCATGTTGAAAGTTATGCCGTCGCGGTGGGTATTTTCTTTTCGCTTTTCGACGTTCTGGAGGGGCATCTCAACAAGTTGCACGAACACATAATTAAAGGTTTTCGAATCGGATGAGTCCGAAGCGAGGCACCAATAAAGACGCAGAGAATAGATTTAAACAGCATCTGGACAGCGATGATATGCTAATTTTATTCTTTAGCTGCACGTACCGAAGATGGAACGTATACTTAGAAGAACACCATAATTACAATGTGATTTGATTTTACATCGCCTCACGGAGCTGGAATTAAAAGCTGCTGTTGGTACTTACAGGGTACTTAAGGTTTAATTGCTGTCCCAGCTTTTTTCGAGATATTTTTGCAAACTGTGTGAGCAATGAGTAGTGTTCTAGCCGACAGACTTTGTGAAACAGTGCAATTATCACCTGGTTAGGGCTATTTAAGAAGTCAAAGCTATGGGTGTTTATTACTGGCTTATTGTCTTACAAATTAGAAATGAATCCACGTACTAGCTGTTACTAGGAACTGCAATAGTGCATTTCTTACGTAAAATCGAGTTTATTACCCAGCAGAGTAATGGCTTGCAGTCAAGTCTGAAGTATTGGCGATGATTCTGGAAATTACACATTACACACCTGGCAATTGCTGTTGAAATCCATAAAATTTCATGTGTAACTCACATTGTTTAGTTTTAGAACCTCATGGGGGAACTTAAAACATTCCAACTGCCAAAGCTAGCCCTTCCGATATCGGATGATATTTTGGTATTGTATTTGATAAAATCGGGAAAGAGCCCTTACAATGCCCTTTTCATAGCCAAGAAGCCGATTGGAAATAGTGGTGATGAACTGGCTATATGATACTCAAACTTAATCAGAAAACCTACAATTATCATCGTCCCTGCCCACGGCTGTACTAGAGGTCTTTAGGCATCGTTGACTGCTAGACTTACAAATAAAATTACTTCCAGTAGTCTGGGGCATAGCTTTGTTCTCAGGGAACAATTTTTCACTATCACTGACGAATCGCATGAAATCCTTGCTACATTTGAGTTCGGTAGACCAAACGAAGTAATGATTTCTGGTAGAGAGGACTGGGAGAGGAAGGATATCTCTCAAATATACACAGATGGTTTTAAAAATAGAAAGATGTAAAAGTTCATGTGGCTCTGAGACTCTCAGTCGGTATCTGCATGGCGCTATAAAGGGCAACGATTGTGCCGATGGCTATGCCGCTATAGTGACTCTAAAGAATTCCACACCCTAGTAGTATTAGAGACCATTATCCTTCGCTTACTTATGTTCCGAGGTTAAAGACTTTTCGGTTTTGGCCTTTGCAATCTACCTTCTGTGCTTATTCCGATCGAATGTCCTTTGAGCTCTCGAGAAATCTCTCAGAAATTCCGCGACCTATGTATGTGCGGACTTCTCAGGAACTTTTTGCTCAGTTGCAAAAATGGAGCAGAAAACGATAGGGTACTTGCATGGTAGGAGCATTTCTGAGTTTTGAAACCTGAACAGCATAAGCCCGATCGATAAGAAAAAAGACCTTCCGACCGATATCTGCGCCAACTTATAAATACCTATCGCTCACGAGATCCTGGGCGCTATAATGATCAAACGCCTGAAGTCATGGATGAAGGAACTGGAAAGAATCAGTCGGGTCTTAGACACCAAAAATCGACGATCCAAGTAGATCCAATAAGGATCCAAGAATTCTAAATGCAAATACCCACCATCTATTATTATTAGCTTCCACATCACGTCCACTTCTGGGAAACTCATTCGCCCTGTAGGATGAAACTTCAATGCCATAAGAAATCTTAGATAAGTTGATGCACTGTCATGCAATTTTCTTGAGTGGCTTCTGGCGAAAAGAGTGAACATTTACAAAGCCATATACATATATCAGGCACTATCTTCCAAAAGAAAATTCAGCTTATTGGCTACGCGGATGGAACTGCTACTGAAATGTCAGCAAACATCGAATCAAGAGCTGAGAACAGTGTTGCTTGGATCTCGAGAAACAACTTAGTACCAAAGACCTTCACCATCGATATGGTGTGGAACCGGATGGAAGGACCTTTCGAATCTTCGACAGAAATGTATTCCATTCGATGTATTGTCATATCAGCGTTGACAAAAGGGAATATATATAATAAATGAAGAACTGTACAATATATCCCTAACGTAGCAGAGTCATAGCAGAGAGGATGAACACCTGTGTTCTGATCTAAAAAATCCTCTTGACACTATTTTTAGGTTCACACTTTGTACGCCCCTAAGTCCAAAAAGTTTTAGTTTTCGATTTCGAGCATTCACGGCACAAACGTCTCTATTTAACTCAAAATACACTTTTCACAATTTTTCAAAACTAAATTTATCTAAAGCACTTGTTACAATCCACCAACCTTTTCAAAAATTCAATATTCTTCAATTTAGACAACGGCTCTTCAAAAATTTGACACTTCTCACTTATTGACACTTTGTTCAAAACTGAAAATACACCTCGGAACTGTGCGATTATAAGTAGAGATGGGTTTAGCTCCAAAAGTAAACAGTGCCGCATATCGTAATCAAAACAAAACGCAAGTGCATGATACTATTGCATAAGAAAATGAAAAGAAACGCGTTAGCAGAAAACTTCTTGAATGCTTTTGGGTCAATATTTGAATATAGGAATTACGTACATACTCCTATGTACACCTAGGTCAGTTCTTTCCGAATGCTGACCGCGATATTTCTTCAGCGGAATTGAATTGCTAACTAGGGACGTAAAAATAGTACGTATACGTATACGAGTTTTACGTTTACTCGACATTTTAAAAATCGATCTATTGTTGTTCCTAAAATATATGTGCATCGAGTTACAAAACATACACCCGATCTCTGTAATTGGATATTTCTGTCTCTAAGTCTTGAGTATTTGCATTTGCATCATTCATGAGCCACGGAACCGATGGAAATGGTAATCAAAGTTCGTAAACTCCTAAATCTAGGATTAAAATTCCTAGAATTCAAAAGAATTCAGAATGTGTTGGTAGATGTAGGGATGTATCTTTGTTCCTGCAGAGGCTTTGAACCGTCAAAAGGACAAGTTATTGGTCGAGCTTTCCTAACCTTCAGAAAGTTTCTGGAGTGTAGAAGAGTATTCTATTTATATCTGTAGTCGATAACTAAAGGTCTCTAGAAATTTATTCATCTGTTGCCGCGATGATTGAATCCGCGGTGGACCACAGAAAACATCAACATTTCAAAAACACATTGACTACGAATTGAATACGATTAAGCAATCGTTAAACAAATCCCAACTGCCCAATCAAGAAATGACGAAATCAAATGCCAAATAAATTAAAGTCGTAAAGTTGACGGAATTCATATTTTCTTTTTATTGTCAGCCAAATACCACTAACGTCAGCGAAGAACAAAATAAGGACATCGTGTCCAACTGATGCCCAATAAAACCATAATTGGATATAAATCTTATATTCGTTGAAATAAATTACTTGAGACAAAGACTGGCAAGTCCAGGACCATAGCTTTAAGAATAAATTTTGGGGGTTTTCTACATCCTCAATCTGTCCGAAATCCCTTTTGGTAACGCATTCGTATTTTAGAATAAAATGTCTTGAAAAATAGATCTGTTACGAGTATTTCAAATGCATATCCCATTGATTACCACATGCTACACAGTGGGCAAATCAGTGGCCCAACGTGTAGGTAGATCATCCGATTTGGGTTAACCCAAAAAGCTAAGAGAAATGAGAGAATGACGACATAGCATTCAGGATGTTCGTATCTGACTCGCTGGCGTATACGTAACCCATTTTCTTAGACTTTTTTCGACTCAAAATTTTTCTGTTTTTCTCAGTGTTTTGTGCTTAGTTGCACAGAAACACAATACCTGATTCGAATTGCCCAACGAGAGATTAGATTCAGGATTTTCATAGCTCTCTCGGAAACTCATTTGCATTGGATCCTGAGTTTTTCTTCAATCTCCTGTGTGTCATGTCCTACTAATTGCCACTGTTAACTCAAGTTTTTTTTCGGAACCTCTTCATAATGGACGGTCAATGTTTCATTTCCTGTGCACAACATCAAATCCAAAAAGCCCGGACTTTAGCAGGGCTAGTCTCTAGAGCGGCGATATTTTCTTCAAGACACTTACTTCTCAATCTGATAGAAGATATTCAATAGAGAAAAATTAATTCAAAACTGATCGTGATTGTGTTGCAAGTCTTCCATTAGATACTATTCAGGATCCTCTCAGATAAAATTACTGAGAGTTAACATCGGAACAACATCATGAAAACCACGATGTAACAATTATTCTGGTTTTCTTCAAACTTAAGCTGCCATTTAGGTACTGAATCTACTGATTTGAAACTAACATAACCACACGAATAAGTGTGCAAGACTCACTAGTTGTTGTATCCTCAGGGAGCATAAACGATCAGCAACGTCATGTTGCTTGGAATACTAGGAGGCATTTGCACTCTTTACTGAAAATCTTGATTCATCCTCAACTGTTCTGTACCATGTTTTCCTATGGTGTCCCGCAGTCACACCTGCCTTGGAGGGCATGTTTGTAGTTTTCGTGGCTTCTTCAAGTTTCCCGAACATAGCTTTTTCTCTCCCGATTAGGACGCACTCGTCAAGTTCAGTTCCAGCTTCGTTAGTCAATATCAGTCTTCCTACCTCTTGCTGGTTAACCCTTAGCCTGACTATATATAGAGTACACAAATCTTAACAAACAATTCAACGTTACACCCTATCGCCAAGTGCTACTCGCACTTAATGGCCAACATACACATGTAATGTCTTCCAAAAAAGACAAAATTCCAAGCATTGTTCTCCTGAGTGCATCCCGGCGACATAGTGAAATCTAATCAACGCCGCCAGTGAAAGAAATATCGACTCAATCACATCACGGAAGAGTGCTTTACAAGAATCGGGAATGATGATCGTTAATGTGAGAATTTCTCAAGTTCCATTTACTTGTCACTGTCTATTAAAAGCACCAGCATCCCACTACCACCGAGGCGGGATACTTAAAACTCATCCACAAAGTGATTTGTATTTCAAAAATTGTTCGAACATGCTTCTGAATAAAAATAATTACACCTTTCAGTTCCAATCGCAGGCCCTAAGTTATTTTATAACGCAGAACAGCAGTTTTATGTTCTTTTAATTTAGTTAACATCATCTGCTCGGGCTGGTCGTAAAATTTGTATTTTAATTACCACGGCAGTGGATATTTAGATCTCATTTGTGTTGTCTCTGCTTGTTTCGGATGGAATTTCTGGATTCTTGTAAAGAATAGGGGAATGGGAATCGGTCGCGACACTTGTGTATCAAAAGAAATGAATAGAAATGTTTTTATGTTGATTGAGATCAGAGTTCGCATATTTCAATCAAATGGAGGTTTCGCAATATGAGATTCGTTGACTCCGAGGAGCTGGCTGTGTTTTGTTTATTGCAGCCCTTGTGCTTATTCGTCAAGCAGAATGATCCAAGCAAAATGGAAATTAGATTTTGTCTCTCATATTGCTACCAAGTACACACATAATGGACTTACTTAAGAAAAACCCAGATCGTTGTAAAAACTCATCAAAAGTGTCCTCACGCTATTCTTGAACTGCCATCATGGCATGAGAATCGATAAGTAAGAACGTGAAAGTTATGAAATATGGATTGCTACGTACTCGCGCGATGCGTTAAGACAGTAAAAATTTTAGGAGAATTCATTCAAATAATGGATAATCGAAAACGTTTTGTGAACATAGTACTGATTTTGGTCATCAACAAGTTCGTCTCGGGCAGGTTAACGAAGTCTACAACTCGTGTTAGTCCAGCAGAGTCCAGCTGAAAATATCGCCACCGTAGCTGAGAGTTTGACTGAAAATGCAGGTATGATCACAGGAATTGGACACATGTATGTGCAACCACTTTGTACCTTTCCTTAAAATATCTGAGCAGAAAAATTATACCAGCAGTCCATGCACAACGTCGTAATCTCGTTACTTGAGTGAGGAAGATGATTTTTTCAACAAAATTCTTCTGAGTAATGAGGCTCATTTGTCTGCCGCAATACTGTCCCATCTGGTGCTCTGAAAACCAAGGAGAAGTTGTAGAAGAACCTCTCCATCCACAGCTAGTGATAGTTTGGTGCTATTTTTGGCTTCTATTCCGTGACAAATGTCCTGGACGAGTATTTTCTCGAAATGGAAACATCAAATGCCTGTCGAGATTCGACGCAATTCGATGCGATTCGACACAATTTTTTCAGCTGACGATTTTTTTTATACGCAGGATTAAGACTTATGTTTGCATTATCCAAACATTTTTAACCAATTTGTCCCTGAAGTGCATTTTTCTACGAGCAGATAGAGCTGGAAATATGAAAGAAAGGTGTCCTGTAGCTTCTACAAAAGTCATTGATCCGATGCCCTGTAAGTACATCTAGTAAGTATATTTGGTCCGGGGCCTGGCCCTCAATTAATATTGTGATATGCACAATATCACGTAGACGACAAAAATTATTTTATATCCATGATCTCCGACTTGAAGGCGATACAATGAATGCGAGGGAGCAAGACGATACATATGTATATCAAATGATTTGGGTGGTGGAGACATTGCTACAGCCTGATCAATCGGTCTTCCTGCGGAGTTATTGATTGAAGGAAAGGTTAAACTAAGTCTTCCATTCTGTTGTTAGTAACAAAGTTTGGATTTGGTAGCCAAGGAAATGCCAGTTCAAAATAAGCCCACTTTCATACCTCTCTAAGCTCGTTGTCGTTCTCCCCAGATTGGATTAGGGTCAGATACACCGAAGTAAGTATATTACGATTGCAGTAATTAAATAGCGAAAATCGAAAGTAATGCTGTATATATCTATTTCACAGGGTGTTGGTGAAAACGAAAAGGATAACTTCTACTATAAGACACTCAACTTGTACATTTTTATAAGTCATGCTGCATGTTAGACTGGCTACACTTGACAACCAGTACACCTCTTTTAAGTTTCCTTACAGCGAGCAGCTTCTGCATGTGATCCACCAGAAACGACTTCAGGTTAAACACTTTATCCAATTTATTTCTTTTCTTAGGACGCTTCATGATACTTCTGTCAGGTAAGGTCTCAGATTTCCAAGTTCAATCGATAATCGGAGGCCAAGCTTATAGCTACTGCTCATAAGAGCTTCAACTTTCATACTCATTCTGTCAGGTCCTATCGTCAGATTGCCTTTCTGTGCTTTGAATGTGTAGTAATCTTGTCCTTAGGGTTATGGGACGATTGGGACCGATTCACAAAAATCAAAGACTGGGTATTGACTCGAGGCAGTTCAGCTGTCGTACCTGAATGAAGTTTCTTTTGCCTCTATAGCCAGTGCATTGAAATGGTTCCGCTTGTCATGTGTATAGTAAATGTCGTTCATTCCTTCCTGATGTTAGAATAACTAGAGTGCAAGTCAGTCCTCATTTGGTCATTAAGTCCCTCAGTGTTCCTCCACACCTTGTGAATTATAATAGTTTGTTGGTGTTGAACCTGTATATTCATGTGTTGTCGTGGGCTCTGCGAACTCCAGCGATATAGTTAAAGGGTACCTATCATAGGATGATGATCTCGTATATTTAGCAAATCTGGTGCTCGTTTATTTCGGACATCCGAAACTTGTATACAAATGGGACTCTTTACAAGTCAATCTATCCCAATCGAGATCGAAAGTTCCTTTCAAACTTTTTCGCCAGTTATAACCATCTAAAAACAGGTCGGACTCAGTGTGTCCTTTACGAACTTAAGGGAATAACACAAAGATTTTTACGGATAGTGTTCGAAAGACCAGTTTTAACCTACATTTCTCCCCTGTTTTTGGAAACACGACTTATAAATATCTAATTTTCCAAGAAACCAAAACCAAATTACTGTCTCTTGTTAGAAAGTTGTGACAACGGGTGTCCTCCAGCTAGTAACCATTTGACTTTGTCATCATTATCAACTTTATGTTCCTTTGATTTTGTTATTTTTATTTAAACACCCTGTTAAATCATCCGAAACTAATTGCGAAGACTTAAAGAACTTGTCGGCGACATGAAATTAAGTGTGAGATTTTTATTGATTGATGACTATGGCTGCTGTTTCAATTTCTTCTGCTTTTGTGCACACAGTTTACAAACTACAAGAAGGGAAAAACTTTTAAAGAAGACAGACAGACAGACAAAAACAAAAAAAAAAAAACAAGAAAAGGAAAAGAAACACGAAATTGTTTCCATTCATTAGGAAGAACAAGTCTTGGAAGTGTGACAGCACAAATGGTTACAACACTTCGAATGCTTTTTTGACTTTGTTAATTAGTTTCCGCGTACGTAAGGGGTTTCCCCTACGAAAAAAGCATAAAAATACCATCAATCACATTTTACAGATTTCTGTTGCATTTTTCCCTTTGAATTTCATTTAAAATTCTGTCCTCCTTTAGAAGGTTCCAAAAAGGGATGATGAAGGGATTCAAATTCAAAGCGACTTGACCTGACCATCAGGAGATAGTCAATTCTTTGTGCCAATTCACAAGATTTTTAAGTACAGTGAAGCGAGTTGGATTGCTAGAGTACACTTGAGCGTGACTGTCCTGAAAGTCTGCATCGATATCAAGGAAGAGCGTCTGGGCACTGTCTACAGGATTTGAGCATTTCTGTCACACAACCAACATGGTTTGGGTCTTCTGCTAAAAAGGGGATTTTGCTCACCTCCCAGTAGAACTCAGATGGATCCTGCAGTGACATGTACCTCCTTACTTTGAACCAGATTTTGATGCCTGATCCCGGCTCAGTAATGTTAACAACTAATCAAGGAGCAGTTCTACAATTGAATCCATACACTGAAGCAGGAGTGCATGAAGAGCCTCTTGGACTATGAATAGCATAACCAACCACGAGGCAGATCGAATCGTTTAAGTACTTATTGCAGCATCATAACCACCAAGGGGATGCAAAGGTCTTAAGTGCATTTCAAGTGCCCCTTTGTCACACATTTGTATTGGCTTCCTTTAACAATTCCTATTTTGCCGAGACACATTTTTAAATTTCATTTTAGATGAGATTTTCATGTTTTCGAGTAAATTCTGTGATTAATGACATTTACCGAGCCCATATGGCGTATCCTCTCAAGTCGCCGTATGCAGATCGAAATTCCCAACCCTTAACCAGCAAACACACGCACATATTTCGGCAGTTTTTGGAGGAAGAAAGGACTTACATTTGAATGGAAACATTTATGAGGAAATAACTCCGACAGGGGTGGTCTGTTGTGCCAGAAACGTGTCCTGCACTTTGCATATGAATTGGCAACTGTTTGTAAATTAATTTTAACTTTACCAACCAATTGTTTACGTTGTGAAGGGTTCACGCTCGAGAATCTGCTTGGATGATGCATGTGCATGTTTCATCAAGGAGAGGGTGAATAAGTGGCTTTGGGTGCAGAAGAGAGTTTTTTTTTTTAACTCGCAAGTTCAAGAATTATAATGTTAATGGGTGAAGCAGGGTCTGAGCCTCGCAGTTTTGCGGTAACTGTTGCAAATGAAATTAGCGTAGCTTATGACTTACATTTGCATTTTTATTTAACCCTCTGCTGCTGCATGATGTACGACAGATGTGTGATGCATATGAGGTCCAATTTTTGTTCATTGAAGTTGAGAAGTTAAAGAAGTTCGCTCCACTCCGCGAAAGAGGAAAGCTGCCTAACATGCTTCAATGGGTACTAGGACTCAGCCAATACCTGGCTCCTCTATTACTTAATCGCATCACCAAGAGTGCGTTAACCATTCAGACATGGCCCTCTCTGTATAGCTAGTCTCTCTATATGCCATCATACTGAACAAGCTCCCTTTCCGTCCCGGGCACTCTTCTTTCTTATTGTCTGGGACCTGGGGGCTGTGATTCGAAGATCTTCCTTGCGGAAGCAATATTGTCCATTCGCTAGTTGTTGCCGAGCTAGTGTAGTCTACGTCTTTTGGCTTTTTGAACTGCACCGACATATTGGTATACTTTATGGGGATCGTGCATGTATGAATTTTTCTCTCAAAATTGCTTAAAATCTGCTCTGGTTTCCTGCTTATCTTTCAGCACTCGACTCCATGTAGTAGAACTCCCATCCCGACAAATGTTGTAAAGAACATGCATTTGGTCCTCTGCGTCTAGTCTCCACTACTGTGTCATTCGTGTGGTCCAAGTTACTGTTCCTAACAGCGACGTTTTGTCCTAGGAGGTGAAGTAACGCTCATTTCTTCAAGGCTATCTAGTTTCGTCTGTTCTTCAAGCTTCTATGAGGGTGCGCTGGGATCAACCGGTGATGTCGATGTCGTTTGTTGAAGATAGTTGAAGATAGTGCTGTAGGCACACCTGGCATGCACACTATCTATTCCCCGAGAGCACATCTCCCTGCCGAAATTCGGTGTATGTTTGGAATAGTTCGGAGGAACTCCTCTCGTATCGTATTTTCAAGTGCCACCCGGCATAAGTGGATCATTTTTGCCCACATCCCGAATTGGACCATCGCCTTGTATAACTCAAGATGATGAGTACTATCACATGTGACTTTGACTCTCGACTTAAAATTCGTTAGTCTTTTCCAGGACCTGTCCATATGTCCATACGTCTAATGATAGATGTAGATGTGGTCTTCTGCAATCTGTGTGACCTTTCTCTAACCTCAAACCACGATGATAAAGGCCAATCAGGAATGAAACATACGAAGACAGCAACTAAAGCTTTGTACCATTTCAAGGAAGAACCACGTTCTGGTTCTATATATCCACTATTTGGCTTTTACTAAGGTACGCTATATACATCTGTTGTACAGTTTAAGGCAAATCTAACTGGTTGTCGAAAATAATTGGTCAGGTACACTATCGACAGGATAACTCACTACGAATAAACCTATCATTTCAGGATGATCTAGCCCTCTTCGCCAATGACTTCTGTACGAGCTGTAAAGCCGAAGAAGCGAAGAGAACCTTACTTTACCCTCTGTACTCACTCGTACAAAAATGTCCTTTGGAACACAAGTCCTATCCTCTGGTGTATCATCAATCGCATCTCGTGTATCCTGGCATTTTAACGTACATGGAGTATGTGATCAAATATGTTGGTTAAGTCCTAGTAAAAGTTGTCCTTTTCACTATCAAATAAATCCTCGGTTAAGGTATAAACTATATTACTCTCCGCTTATGCGAAAAGCATGCCTATTTCTTATGTAGAAATTAACTTCAGGAAGTACTCCGCGCACTTACCTTCACATCATCCTTAAAGGTAAAGCCTTTAAACCTACCGCCTTTCGTAGTGAACTCATTAATTTTACTGCTCCTTCAAAGGGCCGGGGTTATTAAATCAAATTAAATGAGAAATTTAATAGCTCATTACGCACCAGTGTCCACATCAAACCCGGACAAGCTGATAAGGGTATCTTCGTAATGAATTTGAAACATCATAGCGCCCCCATGGGTAGCAAAAGCTAAACTGGGCTAAATCGAAACAAGATACAAACGTGAAAATACCTACAAATTTACATTATTTAAGAACTCTTTAAATAAGAAAGCAAAGTTCCCGACTACGTGTAGATTTCAACACCTCCAACCCCATCCCCATGGGTATCCAGAAGTCATGTACTCGTACTGTGCATTTCAAATCTCAAGTCAGACATCATTGAATTATAAATTCATTTGGGAATTTCCACAACTCTGATTGTTGGCCCTCTCTCTCTGGTTTTCCAACTTGTGAACTGGCTTCGTTGTGCCTTAATGATGGACATGGTTAGAAATTTATCAAAACCCATGCACTTGAGATGTAATTTTTCACTTTCTTTCATGTAGAGTGCCATTGAGACGAACAACCGGATGTTACACTCGTGCACTTCATCCTGGGAGTGTGCCCGGACTAAGGTTAAGGTACTAGCCGTAACTTGATATACAAAAACGCTGTTCATTTCGATCAGGCTTAGTCGAGCAAAAACTGTTTTGCTCTCCAGAGTGTGACAGTCTTTGAAATTATATCCACAGTGTGATTAAACTGTGCACGTGTCATGCAGAATGTCCTTCGTATTTTTCATTGTAAACGAGACTTGGAAGTCACCACTCCTCCTCCATTTGCATGAAGCCTTGCGAAACAAAAAGAACTGTTTCCCTTCCATTCCATGGCAGAGGAAAGGTAGGTTATACTTGAATTAGCTCGATGTTTTGAGGTACAAACTGCTTTGGAATGCTAATCCTTACTAATTACTTTCACAAGTACAGTCCAACATGATGCCGGAAGCATCATCCACAGTGGTGAGTGAGTAGTCCCTTTTTTAATTGTCCGTCATTTTGGTATCCTTAAGTTGAATTGGTATTCCTTACCGACAACACTCAAGTGACGAGGATTATGTGAGTGTAACGGATGCTTTAAATGGTGATAGATGCGAAAAGGAATACAATTTTATGGTAAATAAATTGTTGGCAGTAAAATAAGATTACTCGCTGTGATGTGGGATGCGTTTGTTTGGTTTTTTTTTTCCATTTTTTAAGAGAACTCTAGCACACGGTTTGTAGTGCAAATTTGAAACGTGTTGTAATTAATGGATATTTTTTAGTGTCACATTTAATCACTGACAACTTTATTTACAGAGTAATTTAAGCCAAGCTAAGGGACGGCGTATCTGAGTGGTTCGTAGAGGAGTGGATGGTACTACTTGGGGATTTACGTGTATTTTAACAGCGCTGTCTTGGCTGGAATGTGATTTTACAGATATTTAAGTGCTGAGTGCTGAGGAATTTTAAGAAGAGCGCTTAGATTTTATGTCTCAAATCGACGTTACTTAATGAAGGACACGTGTGACGCTTATTGTCTAGAACTTAGCTGACAATAGCACTAAAACGATGTTGTTTTATTTGTTTTGCAATCGTTAGCTAAATGTTGTGTAATCCTTTTTAAGGATTAGGTAGGAAGGTAGGTAGGGAGCTTCAGAGTTCTACGAGAAAGCATAATGAACACCAGCATCAGGAGAACCACATATATGACATCACTGTTCAACCCTCAGTATAGATTTCTGCAATGATCCATTCCGCCTTGTACCCTAAACCTCAAAACAGCGATTGAAGGCAAGCAACAGATGGGCGTCTCTAGCCATTTACGGAACCACAAGGAAGATATGACCATACATCGACAAAAGAAGATCCAGCGGGCTCATGCAAAAAGGTAGGTAATTCCATAAGACTCTGCCTCTGCGGTACCTTATGAAAAGAAAAATCTACGACTTACGAAAGGATTTCTATCGAGGATGTGGAGGTGAGGATGTCAATGAGGACACTTTCCCTGTTTTTTTTTGGGACTGTTCAGATCTCAAATGGGAGCCATGCCTCAGTAGATAGTATGTCGGACTACTGAATTGAAGATTTGAGGTTCGAATCTCAGACAGCACCAAATATTTCTACCCGGCCCTCGTGATTGTCTTACAAATAGCCGAGTGTAGAATCTAAGTACCATGTACAGGGTCATTCATTTCGTGGCTTCAAGTTGGTAGCGCTGTCATTTGACACCTGCCAACTTTAGCTGTCATTTAAAGTGTCACAATATTAGTTGAATGTTTGCCATTTACAATAACGGATCGAACAATGCATTCAAATTCTTAAAATTTACTACAAGAGTGGTGATTCAAATGTAGCATTAGGCGATGAATATGGTCTTCAAAATCGACGAACTACGCAGGCAAACCGTAAAATTGTGAAGAAATTTGAAGATAGTGGAAGCGTTACTGGTGCCGTAAGACCTAGGCATCATAGTAATGCACGCTCAATCGAAAATATTCCTCCTGTAAGTGCCAGTGTTGTTGATGATCCGAATTTTTCGATTTCTCAGCGTTCGCAGCAGTTGAAGCAATTTTTTTTGACCGACTATTGAAGATCATGACTTGGACGATATCTGGTTCCAACAAGACTGGGCAAGAAGCTACGCAACGCGACCAATTATGGCTTTATTGCGTGAGAAGTTTCCTGGTCGCGCAGTTTCACGTTTTGGCGGGGCTACACAAAAGACTGTGTTTACGCGAATAGTATTCGAATAATATACAAGTATCCACGTTCTCGCGTATCAGAGAAACCAAAGAGGAACAATGGGACTTGTCAAGTCATACCCTCTACAAGATGTTAACTTATGTAAATGATTGAGGAAGCTACACATTCTGAATCTACTAAGCCTGTTCCTGCATTAGAACGATAGGTCCATGTTGTGTTCTAAGTATAAACCTACGCTTGACTGATGTGGCCTTAATACAGTAACAGCTGAATCTAGAGTCTGATGAGCTGGTGACCAAATCATTTGAAACTTTGTCCGAAGAAATACAAGTTCACCAATAAAGGACTGCAATTCTAGACAAAATGAATATCATTCTCATAACAGATTTAGTGTGGGCGCCGTGGCTCAGTGGTTAGTGCGTTGGACTATGGAGCAAGGGTTTCGAGATCGAATCCCAGTCGGCGAACACCTAAAAGTTTTTCACGGCCCCACCTCTCGCGAGCGTCTGACAAACATCCGAGAGTACAACTGTCCTGAGAAAGATTCTCAAATAAAAAATTGCCCTTCGGATACGGCATTAAACAGTAGGCCCCTTCCATTTGTGTAAAGAATATAACACGCACAACACAACCTGTGGCGCAAAGTATTTATTTTTATAACAGATTTAGTACAGCTAGATCTTAAGTCCTTCCATTTTCGAGTCCTAATATCCGTGGTTCAGTTGTGTATTGCCACTGATCGCCTAATTTTCCATAAGCAAGTCCTCTACAAGACGGCTTAAGCCCTCAACTAAGACTCACTTATCGAATGTAATCACTCAAGTCAACATTTGCCATAAAAAAAGAGCAAAGTTCACATTTAAATAAAACAAAAAAAAAATTATCCCAACTCTTATGATGTTATTCCTTTCGCAAATAAAAATAAACATGTTATCCGCCAGGATAACAGCGAAAGTTAAAGCAGAAAATATCACTGCCACATCCCAATGGAATGCAAATATTGTCCCACATAAATCCTTTTCCTCACCAGCAAGGATAAAGTAGAAAAGTTTTGCGAGGCGTTCTCACTTTGTGCGCACTTCGTTTTGCGGAATGTTCCGATATCAGGAAAAATATGCAAATGACAATAGGATGGGAAAATCCAAAAAAAAAAAGTTCATCTTTGATCAAAGGACATTTCTTAGACACTGTTCTTCGCGTGGGAAAATGGAGTTTCTTAAGCGCTGGATAAGTTTTATGGGATTCACGTTATCGGAACAAAATGATAAAACTTTTACAAAAAAAAAGGAGTGTTTTGTAAACGAAGCATTTGAATAGATTGTTGAATCGGAGGACAAAAAGCTAGTTTATGGTGAGTGGTGATTTCATGGTCCCTTTGAGGCGGAAGTTGTTCTTTCCTAAACAATTGCATTGGCCTTGTGATGCTTTTTAAGTTTGTACTCATTGTACGTTGGAATGACAACGCTGTGTCCACAAATCAAAATGGTTTTTAAAGGACTTCTGAATCAAAAGTCTTTGCCCTTGTGTCGTTCCTAAGTGTTGAAGCTAAAGATGGTTACAGTTCATGTGAAGGTCAGAGTTTGTCAGGCCATCAAAATCTTCATGAACCATTCTACAGAATAGGGGATTCATATCCTTAAAGCAGAGTCAGGAAACTAGAGAAGAGACACCAAGAAATATCTAGGCCAACATAAACGGAAAAATTAGAATCATGCATCACAATGAACAAGGACATCTTGGGTACCCCAACAGTCTTCCCAGCGAGGGATCTTTTACAGAAACTAGGTGATTCTACTTAGGTTCTCAGAGAACTCAGATTCTTCAAGGCAACTGGGTTAGAGAATATGCTCTAGAACAAGTTTCTTCCGGCGAGGAGTAGTACCTCACCAAGGTGTTAGTAGGCGCACAATAGACGAAGAGGTCGCAATGCAACATACCCTTTATTAAAAAAATGATAATCATAGCGTAGCCTCCAGCCGCAACAAAGAGTCCATTTTACAGAGTTTTGTAGATCTAAGCTTGACGGAGACTCATACTTAGCTCATAGCTTGCTTTTTCTTTAAACTGGACCTTAAGTTGCTTCATAAAATGTGCATTGTTTCCGTTTTTAGAGAGCCGCTTCTAATCTCGAAAGATCCACTTTATTTAAATATCAGGACGATCACACAAAGGCATGACTGACCTTGACAACATTCCATGATGAAGTACAAACAAACAAAAGTCACTACAAACAGAGAGTCAACAGTACCATTAGCCTCTCCTTTCCTATGCAAGGTGGCCTAGAACTGTATTTCCTCCTCCTCTTTGAATATCTTGCTTTCAAGACCATAGTTATCATACTTGGGTTCCAGAACATGGAGGTTTTGAGAATACTGATCTAGCTGACTGGCTGTTAGTTTTGAGCCCTAAAAGCTGCCACTATCTTAGTATGGAGCTATGTAAGACACAACAGACACAAAGCTACTAAAGTAAGGTCTCAAAGCAAGGTCCCATCCTCTCAACTATAGTTCATTTTAGGTGGGTGACTTAGTCCCATTGGTAAGTATTAAAGAAGTATCTAGCATTTACCAGTCACCAAGAGTAAAAACTAAACTCAAACTCTAACCCTAAACTCAACTAGAAATCTCATGCAGAAAGAATACCTGAGACTGGACCTGTTCCAGGAAAATGGGAAACTAAAAAGAAGAGCAGTCATTCAAAAGATGCAAAGACTGGCCTATGCTATTACGAGTAAAGGAGGAAAGAGTACCTGTCCGATGGACAGCAAATCCATCTATCTAGTTTCACATGAAGAGCACTGGAAAAATTGGTATCATTTCTAGCTTTTCGAGGCCTGTTACAAATACAAATCATTAAGTCACCTCCTCTTCCTCTTCAAAAAATCCTAAGCTTCATCTATAAACTTGATTTCAGTCAGAAGGCAAAACCAAAGATCTTTATATGTTAGCTTAGGCTAGGTCAATGAGTATCCTTGTTGACTGGGGTTGTCAACGACTCACTTAGATGAACTGAAACGCTTAGTGGTGCCCAACTATAAGACTTGAACTACCCAAATCTCATGAGTTTGTTCAGGTCATAATCGCCAGCTCCTAAATCGGTCAATTCTGCAAGGAAGATCGTCTTTCCTTTTGATAGCTAGTTCTGGATAATAGCATAGAAAAGGACGAATAAAATAAATGTTCCCTTCGTTACTGCAGTTTCTGGAAAAGTCGATGTGGAACAGACCTAGCCGTGCTGCACGATTGTCTATCATAATGTCCCAGCGACTAAGTTTCATAAGATCTGCAGATGTCTTTTATTAAAGACTGGCCTGCCACCGTCCCCATTAGATTCGATATATATTTCCCTGCTCAAAGAGCTGGGCAGTCTACTGACCTCAGGAAGGGCCTGCTAGGATCTTGGATGTGATCCGGCGCTGGCTAGTGCATCTGCGCTGACTGATGTTTTGATGGCTACTTGACTCTCAACGTGGATACTGGCTGTCTTGCCAGAAATATCTTCCTCGATATTCATGTTCGCAGCTTGTTTTATTCCAATGAATTCGGCTTGAAAAATACTGCAATCGTCCTTAAGTCTGAAGGATCGATTTGCGCTTCAAGACTCACAGTAAGAGGTTCTACGTACGAGTACTTCCATTTTCAATCCACCGGTGCAGATAGCTTCGTACAGACTGAACTATCATCCCACTCCTCCCTGCTATAAGTTCCTCTAGCGAATTTCCAACTACAGGTTGATTGTGGGACGATGTAGTCCGCTTCCATCCGGAGATCTATGATCCTACAGCGCTTCTTGAAACAATTTCAATTTCTTCAAAAAAACACGAATCTACAAGTTGAAGGCTTCACTGAAATACCTCTTAACCCTTCCATAGCATTCCTCCCTTCAAAATTGACAGGCCTTCCGCTGTCGCTTTGTTTTTCAAAATATCTCCTCTATCCAATCTTCCATAAAACTGTTTATTTTGTTATTCACAAAAGTGCTATTAAAGGATACTTTGCATGCAAAGGAGCTACGCGAACAACGCAAAACTTTTCCATTTTACCATCACAGGGATTCAAAAGGATCTATTTGTGGCAATATTTGCATTTCATGACTTCGTGGTAATGACACTGATGACACCGAACTTTCTAAATCAGTTGACGACATACTTAGTATTAGAAATCTATTTCGATACCAACTGCAAAAGTGACATTAGAACCCACTCTCTTTGGGAATCCATTTTCTAAAATAGGATTTGCCTTTACTGTGTGTCCTTGAACTCTACATCACTTTGTATTACGATAAACCGCATACGTGCGTTGGCTGCTAACAAAATTAGGAAACAAAAAAGGACATCTCATCTAAAGTTAGTGAAGGACTCTCACTTTCGTCGAAAAATTAGTGAGACATCTGAATCCACTTTGCATGGACGAAAACTTACTCCAACCCAAGAGAGAGAGTTGCTTCTACGGATCAAGTTACTTTTCGCGGAACTTTGTGTCATGGACCAGTAAGTGGATTATGGGATTATCTATTTATGGAAAAAAAAACTTTTTGATTCATTCACGATTTGCCCTTGGTAGGGACTCTAACATCAAGGACATAGTCATTATCGGGTTTGAATGGCATTTCTTCTGATGTGTGATGGGTCACTTTGCGATCTGATTCATCTATTGTTGAAGAGTCGGAGCTAGGTGGCTCATCTGCAAGAATACATGTAGAGGTATACCACAAGGAGGCGGCCTAACACCTCTTCTCTTTAATTTCGAGATTAATAGTCTGCTGATAATCCTGGAAGCGGAGAGACCCCTGTTGCTATAGCAGTTTCTTGGAAACATTTGAACACTCTAGAAGAGCTCCTCAAAAGCGGTCTAACCATATGAGCAGTATGGTGTGGCTTGAGTGTTAGCCCCCATAAAACAGAACTGGTACTCCTCATAAGGAACTCAATGGTATACACTCAACTTTTTCTAATGAAGCAAGATACTTGGGTCTTATCTTAGAGAAAAAGTTGACCTGGAAACCTTATTTTAAAAGGGCTCCTGTTGCACTTTTGTGTTCCAAAAAGGCGCTTAACCTTGTATAACTAACTGGCTCTACATTTCGGTGCTAAGACCTATCTGGACTGCCCTAGATAAAACCTTAAGCCGTCATCGTCTAATCAGTGTCGAGTAGCTTGTTTGTGCATCATTAGTTCGATTCGTAGTATACTCATTGCAGCAATGGAAGCCTAACCTGACGCTCCTTGACCTTCTAGTAAAGCTGTTTGTCTGAAACCAATATTGCAGTGAAAACATAGACTACTCCCAAGTTAGGCTTTAAAATAAATGTTTGGATAACCATCCCTTTTTTACGACATTAAGGCAGAGAGAGGTGTTCGTAGATGGAGATGGTTTCTCTGTTAAACTTAACTTTAGTCTCTCATTCCACCTTCCTAATCATTGTACATATAGCGTGTTCAAAGCGGAATTAAAGAGTCCCGTCTTGGATCAGGAAAACGAAGATATCTACTACAGATAGCCGGAGCTATCAAGTCGTTGGAATCCTTTTTTAAGAAGCCTAGCTGCGGTTCGTCTCCTTTAGAGATGGCAGAACAGTCTAATATTCAGCTTTGTTGGGGGTCAGGGCATAGGGAATCATTGGACCAATGAACTCATCAGACATGGAACTGTAGTACCTATGTCATCAGGTAAAGATATCTTAGGTATTCCAATCCTAAAACCTAAATTAAAGCTGGATGCTCTCGAGAGATCAAATCTCAGGTGGACAAGTGACCTAACCTGGATCTGATGCGATCTCAGACTACATTGATTACTGGACATTCCGTGGAGGAAAGCGCGGAACTAGACTTGAGATGGCGATACCTCATGCTCTAGTTATGACCTGGAACATACCAGCCAATTGTTTAGAGTTTGTTCATGCCACTTCACCAGACACACCTTTCTGTTTCAAGTATAAGTTTCATAATAGGGATTTCAATACAACAGCATGTGACTTAATTGATCTATACCTCTACGGAATATATATAAAAATCCTTGCTGAGATCATTCGAGGCAATGAGCCACAACCAAGGAGGAACCAGGGATAAGTTAATACCACGAAAAAACCGTCAGGAGATACTCACTTACAATGCGTTCTGAGACTATGCAGTTTAAAGTCAAAACAAACAGAAACCAAGGCAACTCCCACGTAGATACATCGCTCGGTAAAGTATCTCCAATCAATAAACTGAGCCCAACAACTTCCAATCAAATGTCACAATATCCCCTTTTGTCATGAAGTGGGTCAAATGAAAGAACTCCGTCCATATCGACTTAATTAACAGCCAAAACGAGTTTTTAACAAAATCTCCTTCCCGGCTATTCCCAGTGGCTGCACCACCATATCGTTAGAATAACAAGAAAAATAAACAACCGAATCTACGTCAAACACCGGCAGTCGTTTGATCAATAATCAAATCGAATCTAGAGGCAAACCTCTCTGGCTGTCATCACAGAGCAGTATCGCCTCAAAAATGGTTCGTGTAACCCAGACGGAGGACGAAATTAAAATCGTAATCGAACTGAACCGCTTGCTAAGCAGACGACCGGACATTGTGCTTCTGCCGAATTATTTGAAATTCAATAATCCACCGATTTTCTTCGAACGTCATCTGACAGACGAAATCGACGAGACGGCCAGTTTCTGCAGGATATTCAAAAACGAAGCTCGTATCGTTTTAATCAAAAAAAACAAAGGACTATGGCCGGAAATATTTCAAAAACTAACCAAAGAGGAACTGTCCCGCAAACGACTGGAAATCTCCGATATCATCATCGAAAGGAATAAGGAGAAGGATAAGCAAGCTATTGAGAGGTATGACCAGAAACGCCGGGCAGAGATTGACAAGGAGATACGCAGGGACACCGACATAAGGGAGCGTGTTAAGTCCTTTGAAGGTGACGCGTGCAAGCAGGCGATGATGGTCGGAGTGAAGAAGGAGACATTCGCCAAGCCGCAGGATGAGAAAAAGGCTGAACGCAAGAAGGTGCTGAGTGCTAACATTGCGAACACACTACCAAAGATTAGAGCACCGGTTCAGTTGCGGGCTACGGGAAAAATCAATTTTAATTTCTCGCAGTTCGGACCAAAAACTCCAAAGAGGGAATCACAGGACGAGTTCTTGAAGCGGCCGCAAGCCGATAACAATAGTGTAGATTAATCTTAATATATTTCGAACTGCTAACGTTTATGACATACATTTTTGGATCTTTTGTAAATAAAATTAAATATACTTCCTTTCATGTGGGAAATGGTTTACAAGTGTTTTACATTTTGGGAATTGTCCTTTCTTAAGGCGAAGAGGACAAAGACTGGATGAACCAACAAGCACTCAGCCAAGGTTGTTCAAGTATGTTTCTTAAATGTTTGCTTGAATTTGTGCCTTTAAGTTTCATTTTGATTATTTTTTGAAGACGATATCGGTCAAGTGGCCGCCACCATCCATGAAGTCCGCATTTTCAGTCAGTTGGGGGAGAATTTCCACAGTCTGTGGCTTCGTTTTATTGGCTTCAAAAAACTCAAAAAATAAGAAGTTTGGACCAGTCAAATCGAGCTATATTGACGACCAAGGCAAATCGCTAAAACGAGACGTAAGGCGGGCCAGAAATGCACCCTGTGTGTGCGGTTGAAACGTAATTTTGCCCTCCAGACTCAATTTATCAATTTCTGGCAATAAGAACCTGGTTGACCATGGTTCTGTATCGCTCACACGTCATAGTCACCATGTTACCCACGGTGCCACTTATAGTAGGGACATTCCCGTCGGAACGAGCATGTATAAGGTATAGCAACTCCCGATAGGGTACTATATTTTGGGACTCTTGCTCGACTTCAAGTGCAATATCATCCCATATCTCCTGTCCCTCAGCGTTTTGGGTGAAATGAGCGAATTTGAACAAAAAATCTTAACTGAAAAACCCAAATCGGATGGTTAGCCCTTGGTGCACTCAGCTGGTCTCTATGAAGCATTTGGGAAGAAGTATTGCACTTCAAATGCAATATCGTCTTATATCTCCTCTCCCTCAGCGTTTTGGGTGAAATGGACGAAACTGAACAAAATCCCCAAATCGGATGGTTAGCCGTTGGTGCACTCAGCTGGTCGCTATGAAGCATTTGGGAAGAATTTGGGGGCACAGAGGTCGAGACGAAAAAAATCTCCTGATCCACTTCAAATGCAATATCGTCTCATATCTCCTCTCCCTCAGCGTTTTGGGTGAAATGGACGAAACTGAACCAACGAACCCAAATCGGATGATTTAGACTTTGGTGCATTCAGCTGGTCTCTATGTAGCATTTGGGAAGAAGTTGGGTGCACAGAGGTCGAGACGAAAAAAATCTCCTGATCCACTTCAAATACAATATCGTCCCATATCTCCTTTCCCCCAGCGTTTTGGATGAAATGGACGAAACTGAAAAAAAAACTTAACCAAAAAACCCAAATCGGATGATTAAGACTTTGGTGTACTCAGTTGGTCGCTATGTTCAAAAGAGGTCATCTTGACTCGATTTGGAAGAATGTAAGGTTTACTTCAAGAATTCTGAACAGCTTTCCGAAGTTTTAAGAGCCATCTTCGGAGCAAAATCGACTGAAGGATCAACGTAACTCAGGCTCTTGCCTGTATGAAAGGAGAAGACTATGATCATCACAAGTCAGGAAACCACTTGATGTGTCTAAAAGTCTATGTTTGGCCAAACGATGGGAAGAGAATGAGCAGTATTAGCAGTTGATTCTTTATGATGCTTTGAGACTAGACTGGAAAACCACCTGAGATTCATTTTGGATTTATCTTGGAGATCCATGATTTCTGCTTCACAAGTTCTCACAGCCACGCGTTTCTAGGTAACTAATTACGCATCTAACGATCTTCTTTAGATTTTTGTCACACATTTAGTCCATTCTTTCTTACCAAGAAGGCCTAGGCAAAGTCGGTAGGAAAAAGTTGAGTTTCTCCATGCTCTTCCAAACATCCTCAACAATCTTTAACAAACTTTATTCTCATGAGTATGTACATATTAGGAAATAGCTGTGACAACATCGTGTTACCAAAATATTTTGAAATTCAAAGAAAAACCTCAACTTCGTGTGAACTAGCTTTAGGAAAACGAAAAACCTTACATAATAGACAACTTTTCGACCCTTTTCAGCAGCGGTGAATCCGAATGGTATTCCAATTTGTTAACAGCAAAATCTCCTGGATAACTGCATAAGCACTTCACGGTCGAAATGCTGAAATTCCTAAATGGAAAATTGAAGTATGTATAGTAGTTCCCATTCACAGCGATGATGAAGGCCTTGTCGCCTTGTCCAAATGCGATTCGAAAAGCCTTGCCTCTGACGAATGGGAACTCACCATCGGTTTCCTCGTCCGCTGTATTGAAACTTTAAAGAAAAATTTAATGGTTTTACAGAAACATCGAAAACATTGTATCAGATTACCTATTATCCTCCCTTTGAAAGGACCTAACAACGGTCTTCCTTTCAAAATTTACGTGGAACTTTAAAACAACTCGACTGGTCTCATTGCATTGGAAACAAATGGAGAATTCTGTCGAACGAGGACCACGAGCGATACACTCCATAGCTACCACAGTTCCTGTAAAGATGTGAATTTTTTTTTTTTAAGAGAATTCTGTATATGTACGAGTAGAAGCAAGGACATACCTGTTTCATATCTCTTGGGCACGTCACTATGGAAAGCGAGTTTTTCGCAGGATAACAAATTTCTGGGAAACACCAGCGGAAATAGCATTCGATGATGGAATTGGGTTATTTTTTCAAAGTCGCCGTACACCATGACATAGTTTATCTTCTTCGGACACTGCAAGTACTCAAAGGTTCCATAGAGATTGTCGTTGACGTAGATTTCAAAACATTTCTGCAGCACTGCAACACGGAAGTTAAACGTCTGTCCTGTAAGAAAGAAATTTTAGTCACAGGCTAATGAAGAGCACATCAATTGGAGTTAAAGGGGATTTAAAGCGTTTTACGAGAACCGACCTTATAGCTTTCAAATACGAACACACGAACAGGAACAGGAAGTTGTCTCTTCCTGTTGTCTCATCTGACGATCCCGACAGTCTCAAATGTTCTTTGTAAATATTATGTCGCTGCCGAATCCATTTGCTAAGATCGTGATGAGGTGTTCAATACTGACACGATTAGACCAAGAAATCCTAAGGATGGTGTGTAGATATCTGTTTAAAAAGATTGGCAGCTTACGAATAACGAATTGGAAAGGTTTTTTAAGTACAACACCTATACACAGTAGAACCGATTCAACATTCGAGCAGAACAGATTTTTGTTAGCCTTTCCAATGCATCATTGGTTTTCTCGAAAAACGGAAACTCAAGACTTTTGTTTTGGCCATCTTGATCCAGAGTCTTCCTAGCCATCTTAGCTTGCTTCGCATGCTTCGACTTCCATATAGTTCAGATACTTAAGGAAAAACAATAGTGGTGACAGTATCCAACATTGAGGGACCCCACTCAAATCATCAAATGCCTTACATTTGTGTGATGGTTGGTTTGGTTAGGTTGAAGTGAATGGCAGCAATAGCAGGTCCATTGTGATACCACGTAAATCGATTCGAACTTATGATGCAGCGTAAGAGACTATGAATGTCCACATTTGTCAGATCACTTAAGTCGTCAAGGAAGAAGGCTCCTTATTGATGCTATCTACTGCGGGAGAGAGCTGGGCAGAAACACAAAAGGTGGGTGATGGTTTTTTCACTTCTTCTCTAAAAATTATTTGAAAACTGACCCAGACTCTTGCCTTTCACACAGCGTCTCGTGATGACACCTATTATAAGCCTAAGGGCAGTCTATTGAGGAAATATCAAATTCTTAGAGCACTTGTCCACCAAAGATTTGTTCTCTCGGTAGCATCTAGTTTCAGTTTTAGTTTGTTTGTAGCGAACGGTATCCCTAAGTTGCTTTTATACAACAAAATGCGAAAAGTCATTCCTAAGCAGGCGAATTTATCGGCCTTACAATTCCTCGAAACGTTGCTATGCCCCGGCACCAAACACATTTCCGCAAGAGACAGTGTAGAACTACTACAGAATTCCAAGAATTCTATAGCTGTTGGCTATCCGAAAATATGTGGATGTCCTTAGCAGATATGAAGATTTTCTTCCGCCAAGATAGGACTTCTTTAAACGCCATAATTTTCACGCTATACAGATATTTGGAAGAGACGTTTGGAGAGCTTAGAATTAAGACGGTCAGAGAGAACACCAGCCGTAAGTGGAGAAATGAATCGATTTATCTTCTATCCGTCCCGGATAATCTGGAGAGGATGGTGAGGGCAAAATTTTTAACAAATTTTGGAAGGGATTTTGAGTCTGTTCAAAATGGAAGTGTGGACAAGTTCTGATCTTGACTGCTTTCGAGATGAACGTTATTATCCTTTTAGCCGCTAAAAACATACAGAAGCATACTCCATAGACTTCAAACTTCTAGGATTCGTTAACTGGCTAGTTTCCTGAACTATCACAAACACTTCTTTCTCTCTTGTGGGAAGGGTTGAGTTTGTAATCCGATCCTAGAGCTGGTTGAAAACGCTCATGTCCCATTACTTTTTTTTTCTAATGTGCGTTGATCCCAGGTGAGATTGGAGTTTTAGTGGTAGGAGTGATGAGAATTCTTTACTTTCTTCGATTTAAAAGCTAGATACAATGTTCCCTTAATCTTTCGAGGTGATCCTCAGCAAAGAATCGTTCAGAATCTTCCTTCTGATGCTATGAACTGTCCTATCTGTTTTCTGATTTCTCTTATTCTGGAATAGAGGTGTTTGATCCGTTTTTAGGTTTCTATACATGTTTAACCATGTCTTGCGATGTTTTTGCCTTATACAGACAAATTGTTCTGCATTAGCTACAAAAGCATTCTTCACAGTGCTGTTGATGGCTTCAACCCCTTGAGTAAGACGGGATCACGAAGTATATCAGTATTGTACCTGGGTATGCGGAGCATCTTGTTTTGAAGGATGCAGTACAGAAACGAATCAGATAATGATGTCAGCCCCTCACTTGTTTCGAACTTCTAATGGGCAATCCTTAACCTTCAATCGGGAAATCACTTGGCAGCCAATCTGGCTGCATGTTTGCTGCCTTCCAGCTTATCATGTGAAAGGCCGTGTGCACTTACAAGGTGCCTACGATTAACAGGACGATTGATCGAAGTGTTGCAAGATGACCTTCCTTGTTTCGACGTTTAAAATATCTAAATCCTAGTTCTCTCCATTGTTAGTATGGGTGTTGACGTTTTTGATCCAATTACTGCATACAGCCAGTCCTTGTGGTCAAAGCTGAAAGACAGATGTATCCCTGACTGGACTGAATGTGGGAATTCCTTTAGACCTCCTAGATTGGATATCGGAAATGTCATTCGCCAAAATGAATACGTAGCCCATCTAAGGAGCTCACTCATCGATCAAACTTTGGAAAAAATTGAAGGTAGAAGCTCCTACACTTGGATGTTTCCAGTTTAAATTTCAGAAAGTTTAAGTCAAGTCGAAAATTGGAAACAAGATTGACGTCAATTGCTGGGCAAAACTCAAATCCAGTTCAACCGCTTCACTGATTTACTTGTAGATCCACCAAACCGTAAACATTTAATAGCACTGTCGTCCATAAAACAGATGAACTCAAGGATGGATTCTGTAATTTAGATCTCAAACATCCTCAAGAAATCATCAAATCAGCTTCTTTACCCATTCAAGCACAAACTAAAACAAACTAAAACAAACTAAACTCCAAACAAGTCCAAGTGCACACAAGACGTCTTCGAATCAGAGCCATCAACACTCGCAGGCAATGGGAATATCCTTTAACTTCCGAACAAGATTTACAATTCCCATTTCCTTCTGATCGACGAAACGATGAGACGAGCCAGATTCGCAGTACAAATCCGCTTGAATAATTCCTCGCCCCCTCCCATCACCGGAAATTAAATAAACTAAGTCAACTACTAACCTGGAACTAATGGATTCTTTGGACTCTCACTCTTCCAATTCTTGGAAATCTCCTCCTGTTGCCATCCCTCGCCCGGCTGGAACATGCTGCGGATTATTTGGTTCTCTTTGAAGTTCGCTTCGATTTTCAAGAAAATCGTTTCACTCTCATTCGAATCCTTGATATTATCCGTAAGGTCCAGGCAAATCCTTTTGTTTTTGTTTATCCCAAAAAAAATAAATTAAGAGGAAATGGAAAAGAAGATAATTTGAAAAGTTCTTCTTCCTTCCTAATGACATACTTATTTGGATTCGGTTTAATTCTACCAGCAAGGACCAGGACATGCCCAAAGGGCACTTCCGAGAGAACTTTTCCCTTCCAGATGTTCATTTTGTGATTTTCTCAATGCAACTAAAACCGAGCATTGCCAAAGCAAGCCACTCCAGTCAGAAACAACAACTTCTCCGATTAAGGTAGAAACTAGAACATGATGAAGGAGTTGAAGGAGTTTGTTTTACTGCCTGCACTTTACCCTACACTCTTTGTTGTTGCATACGACATCCTTTGCTTGCGTGTCTCACAGGACACAAAACAAAAATTGATTCGATGTCTAGGAGGTTTTTCATTTTGATGTTGCATGTTTTGGATTCGAAAGTCCGGATCTGATGGTGCCAGAGCAGAGCTAACGACAGGAAAAACAACAAAAAAAAAGGGTAACACAGCCCTCCTAGCCATAAATAGAAATGGAAATCAAAAAAAAAAAAAAAAAACAAGAAAGTTGGAAGGATTTTCTTCTCCGAAGCCATTCGTCTTGCTGTCTTTAGCCTCTTGCTGTCGGAAGGAGGAAATAGCTTCGCTGTTCTGATTTTCCAATAAAATGTTGCGAACGAATAAGCCTTTAAGCGTAATGCGATATGAATAAATTTATTAGCGGAACGGGGAGGACCGTGAAAGTAATTATTACAAGTAAAATCGAATTTGTGGGTAGAAGTTGGTCCTTGCGTTCCTTTGGCACCGCAGTCGGTGGGAGAACTTAATGAGGTTGAAAATAATGCGGCTATCACGAATACGCTCTACGGGAAAAGAAATATGGTAATAGGGACTCTGACCTTGCCCAATTATGAATGGATTAAGCCAGTATTTATTGCCTTATTTGGGGGTAATCCAATACGGAAAGGGGTTTCCCCCCAAATGCTTTATGTTCATCGAATTGCACGGGTTTTTGTTTAGTTCGGGATGGCTCTGGAGTTCGTTACATATTTGCGTATTCAAATTCTGCCAAGTTGAGCTCTCTGTACTGAGATTTCTTCTTCTTCTTCTCTGATTCCATTCTATTATGGACAGCGAGTCCCCTCTCAAGATTATGAACAAAAAAAAGGTAATGTGCAGGGTACTAGTGCGCTATGACCCTACTAGACCTATTGAGCTCCAATCTATTGCTCGGATCCGTACCTGAAAATATGGGCTCTTAGGTGGCCTTTCTTGTTCCGTGAGTTACCAGCTGACATTCAACCTACTGAACTACTTTGTCCCTTGATTTGCTTACTTAGTCCATATAGGCAGCTCTTCCAGTACTACAGTCCTAATCTGGAAAAGTTTTCGGTCCCTAGAATGTGTTTTCCGAGCTATTAGGTCGCCAGTTGATTCCTATCACTTTGCTACTACATGGCTGGTACCCCTGTAAAGGGTGACTTCATTTGTTTTGCGTGCCTAGTCGGGAAAATCACGCCATGTGCGTTTTCACTGACAAAGAAGGTGCTTTCGATAATGTGACCTTTGGCTGCAGGTACATCTGACTCTTCGGAAGAATACAGAGGCTCTCGGCACTGCCTGGATACCGGCTTTTCAATTCCATTGTGCTCCGTGAAGATGTACCACTCTAGATTTCACTTCTCGTCAGGGTTTCCGCGTTCCCGATCAAGGCCTTCATTTACGATTGGGTATCTTACGAACACAATTATGTGAGACCAGAGTCTCCAAGATGCAGGCAGTTCCTCCCGAATATTTGTAAGAAATCTATGGAATTCTTCCTGTTTATCAGCAGAAAAGATAACTTGTTGGATTGGCGTTCTTAGGGGAACACATCTGTTTTGCTTAACACCTGTCTCTTGTCAGATCAGGAGACAGATTAGCACTCCTGATGTACATATACTCGTCATCATTGAAATGAAAATTCCAGTAACGTAAGTATTACTAGGCCTTGCTTTTAGATGACCGGTTGCAGCTGAGTCCTTGGGCTTAACTTGTATGTTATGATGTGTCTGACTATCACTATCAATCGAAGTGGTGTTGGGCTGCTGCTTCTACCTCTTCCTTTTAGAGGAACTCTTATGGATGCTCTTCCCTCTGTCAACAGTTTCGAATGCATATGTTGTAGCTGCTGGTTTTAGTCGAGCTAGCTCCAAGTCTTACTTATTAATTTAGGTGGAGCTACAGTTCAGCGAAGACCTGGGTCTCAATCAACATGCCTCTCCAAATACAGCGTACTTTGCCTAACTGCCTCCAGTTAAACACTCCAATTTGGTTAAAGTCCTCTTAAACATGTGCGCGCTTCCTAAGGCGAAGTTTGACTTTCTGGGTTGGAATCGAAGACTCTTCGGCCGGATCGTTGATGTCCATTCGCTCTTTATGCTCTATCCATTTCAGACGGTTGATGTGTACTTTTTGACCAGGTCAGTGTCGCTGTACATAGAGTGTGTTGTTCTCCTCCTCTAAAGCCTGTCTTCGATAGCGTTCATGCCTCTGCGCAATAGAGTGGAACTGGGATGATTTGGGTCGCATATAGAATCTCCTGCTGTTTCTTGTTAAGTCTTTACTACTCAAATGCTTTCTTAGGCCAAAGAGAAAGTGATTGGTAAGGTAAGATCTTTGTTTGATCTCTGAAGCTATGTTTTTGACTAAATTCATACCAGAGCCGAGGTAGACGAAGTTCCTAGCTACCTTAGAGTAAAGGCTGTCTCTTCTGACTTTCTGTCCGATTCGTCGATGTTGTGTGTTTCGTCTTGTTGACTTGGTCTTGGTCTCATTCACAGCTAAACTCATTTTAGCCTCTTCTGTTCCACAATTTTCAAAAGCACCAGTGGCAGCTTGTTGTCCTTGCGATAATGTCAATATACTCGGCACATTCAAGTAATTGCACAGACTTTGTGCCTCTGGTGTTGGGTAGTGAGTTTCATATGATTTTCTTACGTATCATGCTCTTGTCTGAATCCTTTTTTGAAATCAAAGGTCTCCGATCATTATGAGCATTCTCCATCGTCGTCCTCCACGATCTGACAAGTTTGGCAGGGATGACATGGCTCTGTATAGCTCTTCTCTATAAATGCTGTCATATGGCGCCTTAAAATCGAAAAAAAGATGATGAGTATCGATCTGATACTCTTGGGTTTATTTCAGGACTCTCAGTGGATTAACTAAAAATCGCTTATGTGGGAGTCGTACGTAGTTCTCTTCGAATAGAGTTTTGGAGTCTTTCCTTGACAGTTTTACTAGTCTCCACATCCGTACTAAATCCCTTTCTCCTTGTAGGCAAGTTATAGCTCTCGATTTTGTCTTCATTAACTTCAAGACCAACTGGACTTTTTAGACCTTTAACTCCAATAAAACCCTCTGTAACGATGGGACATTTCAATGATTTCCTGTACCAACAGGATTTGGTAGGACTTTCAAGTTAGAGGAGTTAGACTTAAATTCGATATGGAGGTTTGAGTTAAAGCGTCTCGGCTCTACATTGCGTTTTCTTTACCATCATTGAAGTATGGCTTGCGTATATAACCAAGAACACACGAAGTTTTAGTCTAGACAAATGTGTAATTAGGTTGATCAACCATGACACGGTATTGGACGTAGTTTCTAAAAGCACTGCACCCCAGTACGTAATAAACAAAATTATTAAATTCTAAATTTAATTATAAGCATAATGGAAGGCTTTTCAAAATTTCCCTCAAAGGCCTCCCATTAGCCACTAATCCCTTTCGCATTCGTCCATAACGTAATTATTATTTGCTATTTATTACAAGGTACAGAGGTAGACTGTTCCGCACGAAAATATGGTCCACAGTCGGGTGAGTAAATTTGCCTCTGCCAAAGGGGGGGCTTACTTTATTTGAATGAAATCGAAAAATAATCCCTCTTCAGTTGCAGCATTTTGACTGAACCCCAGGCAATATCAGACAGCAACAGAATCAGACAGTCCATGGCTTTATGATGATGGGTACCTAACAAGCGGTCAGTGTCCCTTTGAGATAAACACAACACAGCAAAGATTTCCTATTTCCATGCAATTTGTATAGTGTGTCATGCAGCAGCGCTCTGCTGCTCCATTCCATGTTGGAATTCAATTTTCCTGCGAGCTACATACAATGTACTATGCAGTATGAAAAGGATTCTTATAATTTTGGTAAAGCTTTTAGGAATACCACTTACATGCATGAAATACACAGATACAATATACATTTTCTGGCATAATGAAGTCCTGTCCGCCAGGGATGCATCGAAGGTTGCATTCAGATACATAGTACGAGCTGTTAATGAAATAAAAACTAAGACAAAACTGGCTTGATTATGGGTTTGAGCTTCAAGGTCATGACATTCATATTCATTGGTAAAACCTTTTCTATAACTCATTGGATGGAGACAAACTTTGTCCTACTTGAGTTACTTTTGAATGAAATATTCAAAATATTGTTTCTTGAAGAAAAATAGCTCCCTTAGAACGTTGAACTACAAACTTTGTCGAAAGACATTATTCACAGGCTCTTATTGTTTCACAAAGGATTCTGGTTTTGTGAGCCACATAACCTCATGCATAATGAATTATGTAGATTGAAATTGAGTTCCATTGATGGTAGGAACTCTGATTGTTTGCCTCTGCTGGAATATGAAACTCATTCGATTAGAATCTTATATCTGAATGGAATTGCCTATTTAGGGACAATTAAATAAAACAAAATGAAATAGAAGCAGTTTCTGATTATTTTTATGATTAATTTTCCTAAATATGTAGCTTTTGTTAGTTCCTTTCAAATTTGACAGTGTGTTCCCTAAGTTCCCTAACATCGTCAATTTTATTCTTATTTCTACAAAAGCCAACTTTCAGCAAACAAGAAGAAATATATGACGCAAGAGATCCTTATAGGAAACAGAGTCTACATTCGTCCATTGAATAGGTACTACTTAACAATTTAAGGTCATACTTTAGGAAGGTTTTGATGACTGTTCTACTCTTGGATGTTATTTGAGGCGCAACGTAGCTTAGCTGCAGCCTCGAAAAGCAAATAGGAAACAGAAAGTTTTTCAACCAAAAAATGTGTGAGAAAAAGTGTGGTGTAAGCCCACAAAACTAGACACCCACAATCTTGTGAAATCTTCTAATCACTCTTCTCGAGCTAGATATTCTGTTTCTGTGTATTCGAGGCGCAAACTAGCGAAGCTGCAGCCTCGAAAACCAAATAGGAAACAGAAAATTTTTCAAATAAAAAATGTGTGAGAAAAAGTGTGGTGTATAGCCCACAAAACTAGACACCCACAATCCTGCGAAATCTTTTAATCACACTTCTCGAGCTATATATTCTGTTTCTGTGTATTCCAGGCGCAAACTAGCGAAGATGCAGCCTCGAAAAGCAAATAGGAAACAGACAATTTTTCAACCAAAAAATGTGTGAGAAAGAGTGTGGTGTATAGCCCACAAAACTAGACACCCACAATCCTGCGAAATCCTTTAATCACACTTCTCGAGCTAGATATTCTGTTTCTGTGTATTCGAGGCGCGAACTAGCGTAGCTGCAGTCTCGAAAAGCAAATAGGAAACAGAAAGTTTTTCAACCGAAAAATGTGCGAGAAAAAGTGTGGTGTATAGCCCACAAAACTAGACACCCACAATCTTGTGAAATCTTTTAATCACACTTCTCGAGCCAGATATTCTGTTTCTGTGTATTCGAGGCGCAAACTAGCGTAGCTGCAGCCTCGAAAAGCAAATAGGAAACAGAAAATTTTTCAACCAAAAAATGTGTGAGAAAAAGTGTGGTGTATAGCCCTCAAGACTAGACACCCACAATCTTGTGAAATCTTTTAATCACACTTCTCGAGCTAGATATTCTGTTTCTGTGTATTCGAGGCGCAAACTAGCGTAGCTGCAGCCTCGAAAAGCAAATAGGAAACAGAAAATTTTTCAACCAAAAAATGTGTGAGAAAAAGTGTGGTGTATAGCCCTCAAGACTAGACACCCACAATCTTGTGAAATCTTTTAATCACACTTCTCGAGCCAGATATTCTGTTTCTGTGTATTCGAGGCGCAAACTAGCGTAGCTGCAGCCTCGAAAAGCAAATAGGAAACAGAAAATTTTTCAACCAAAAAATGTGTGAGAAAAAGTGTGGTGTATAGCCCTCAAGACTAGACACCCACAATCTTGTGAAATCATTTAACCACTCTTCTCGAGCTAGATATTCTGTTTCCGTGTATTCGAGGCGCAAGGTAGCTTAGCTGCAGCCTCGAAAAGCAAATAGGAAACAGAAAGTTTTTCAACCAAAAAATATGCGAGAAAAAGTGTGGTGTATAGCCCACAAAACTAGACACCCACAATCTTGTGAAATCTTGTAAACACTCTTCTCGAGCTAGATATTCTGTTTCTGTGTATTCGAGGCGCAAACTAGCGTAGCTGCAGCCTCGAAAAGCAAATAGGAAACAGAAAGTTTTTCAACCAAAAAATGTGCGAGAAAAAGTGTGATGTATAGCCCACAAAACTAGACACCCACAATCTTGTGAAATCTTGTAAACACTCTTCTCGAGCTAGATATTCTGTTTCTGTGTATTCGAGGCGCAAAGTAGCTTAGCTGCAGCCTCGAAATGGAAATAGGAAACAGAAAATTTTTCAACAAGAAAATGTGTGAGAAAAAGTGTGGTGTATAGCCCACAAAACTAGACACCCACAATCTTGTGAAATCTTGTAAACACTCTTCTCGAGCTAGATATTCTGTTTCTGTGTATTCGAGGCGCAAAGTAGCTTAGCTGCAGCCTCGAAATGGAAATAGGAAACAGAAAGTTTTTCAACCAAAAAAAGTGAAAAAGTGTGGTGTATAGCCCACAAAACTAGACACCCACAATCTTGTGAAATCTTGTAAACACTCTTCTCGAGCTAGATATTCTGTTTCTGTGTATTCGAGGCGCAAAGTAGCTTAGCTGCAGCCTCGAAATGGAAATAGGAAACAGAAAATTTTTCAACAAGAAAATGTGTGAGAAAAAGTGTGGTGTATAGCCCACAAAACTAGACACCCACAATCTTGTGAAATCTTGTAAACACTCTTCTCGAGCTAGATATTCTGTTTCTGTGTATTCGAGGCGCAAACTAGCGTAGCTGCAGCCTCGAAAAGCAAATAGGAAACAGAAAGTTTTTCAACCAAAAAATGTGCGAGAAAAAGTGTGATGTATAGCCCACAAAACTAGACACCCACAATCTTGTGAAATCTTGTAAACACTCTTCTCGAGCTAGATATTCTGTTTCTGTGTATTCGAGGCGCAAACTAGCGTAGCTGCAGCCTCGAAAAGCAAATAGGAAACAGAAAGTTTTTCAACCAAAAATGTGCGAGAAAAAGTGTGGTGTATAGCCCACAAAACTAGACACCCACAATCTTGTGAAATCTTGTAAACACTCTTCTCGAGCTAGATATTCTGTTTCTGTGTATTCGAGGCGCAAACTAGCGTAGCTGCAGCCTCGAAAAGCAAATAGGAAACAGAATGTTTTTCAACCGAAAAATGTGCGAGAAAAAGTGTGGTGTATAGCCCACAAAACTAGACACCCACAATCTTGTGAAATCTTGTAAACACTCTTCTCGAGCTAGATATTGTGTTTCTGTGTATTCGAGGCGCAAACTAGCGTAGCTGCAGCCTCGAAAAGCAAATAGGAAACAGAAAATTTTTCAACCAAAAAATGTGCGAGAAAAAGTGTGGTGTATAGCCCACAAAACTAGACACCCACAATCTTGTGAAATCTTGTAAACACTCTTCTCGAGCTAGATATTCTGTTTCTGTGTATTCGAGGCGCAAACTAGCGTAGCTGCAGCCTCGAAAAGCAAATAGGAAACAGAAAGTTTTTCAACCAAAAATGTGCGAGAAAAAGTGTGGTGTATAGCCCACAAAACTAGACACCCACAATCTTGTGAAATCTTGTAAACACTCTTCTCGAGCTAGATATTCTGTTTCTGTGTATTCGAGGCGCAAACTAGCGTAGCTGCAGCCTCGAAAAGCAAATAGGAAACAGAAAGTTTTTCAACCGAAAAATGTGCGAGAAAAAGTGAAAAACTAGACACCCACAATCTTGTGAAATCTTGTAAACACTCTTCTCGAGCTAGATATTCTGTTTCTGTGTATTCGAGGCGCAAACTAGCGTAGCTGCAGCCTCGAAAAGCAAATAGGAAACAGAAAGTTTTTCAACCAAAAAATGTGCGAGAAAAAGTGTGATGTATAGCCCACAAAACTAGACACCCACAATCTTGTGAAATCTTGTAAACACTCTTCTCGAGCTAGATATTCTGTTTCTGTGTATTCGAGGCGCAAACTAGCGTAGCTGCAGCCTCGAAAAGCAAATAGGAAACAGAAAGTTTTTCAACCGAAAAATGTGCGAGAAAAAGTGTGGTGTATAGCCCACAAAACTAGACACCCACAATCTTGTGAAATCTTGTAAACACTCTTCTCGAGCTAGATATTGTGTTTCTGTGTATTCGAGGCGCAAACTAGCGTAGCTGCAGCCTCGAAAAGCAAATAGGAAACAGAAAATTTTTCAACCAAAAAATGTGCGAGAAAAAGTGTGGTGTATAGCCCACAAAACTAGACACCCACAATCTTGTGAAATCTTGTAAACACTCTTCTCGAGCTAGATATTCTGTTTCTGTGTATTCGAGGCGCAAAGTAGCTTAGCTGCAGCCTCGAAATGGAAATAGGAAACAGAAAATTTTTCAACCAAAAAATGTGTGAGAAAAAGTGTGGTGTATAGCCCACAAAACTAGACACCCACAATCTTGTGAAATCTTGTAAACACTCTTCTCGAGCTAGATATTCTGTTTCTGTGTATTCGAGGCGCAAACTAGCGTAGCTGCAGCCTCGAAAAGCAAATAGGAAACAGAAAGTTTTTCAACCAAAAAATGTGCGAGAAAAAGTGTGGTGTACACAAAACTAGACACCCACAATCTTGTGAAATCTTGTAATCACTCTTCTCGAGCTAGATATTCTGTTTCTGTGTATTCGAGGCGCAAACTAGCGTAGCTGCAGCCTCGAAAAGCAAATAGGAAACAGAATAGCCCACAAAACTAGACACCCACAATCTTGTGAAATCTTGTAAACACTCTTCTCGAGCTAGATATTGTGTTTCTGTGTATTCGAGGCGCAAACTAGCGTATCTGCAGCCTCGAAAAGCAAATAGGAAACAGAAAGTTTTTCAACCAAAAAATGTGCGAGAAAAAGTGTGGTGTATAGCCCACAAAACTAGACACCCACAATCTTGTGAAATCTTGTAAACACTCTTCTCGAGCTAGATATTCTGTTTCTGTGTATTCGAGGCGCAAACTAGCGTATCTGCAGCCTCGAAAAGCAAATAGGAAACAGAAAGTTTTTCAACCAAAAAATGTGCGAGAAAAAGTGTGGTGTATAGCCCACAAAACTAGACACCCACAATCTTGTGAAATCTTGTAAACACTCTTCTCGAGCTAGATATTGTGTTTCTGTGTATTCGAGGCGCAAACTAGCGTAGCTGCAGCCTCGAAAAGCAAATAGGAAACAGAAAATTTTTCAACCAAAAAATGTGCGAGAAAAAGTGTGGTGTATAGCCCACAAAACTAGACACCCACAATCTTGTGAAATCTTGTAAACACTCTTCTCGAGCTAGATATTCTGTTTCTGTGTATTCGAGGCGCAAAGTAGCTTAGCTGCAGCCTCGAAATGGAAATAGGAAACAGAAAATTTTTCAACCAAAAAATGTGTGAGAAAAAGTGTGGTGTATAGCCCACAAAACTAGACACCCACAATCTTGTGAAATCTTGTAAACACTCTTCTCGAGCTAGATATTCTGTTTCTGTGTATTCGAGGCGCAAACTAGCGTAGCTGCAGCCTCGAAAAGCAAATAGGAAACAGAAAGTTTTTCAACCAAAAAATGTGCGAGAAAAAGTGTGGTGTACACAAAACTAGACACCCACAATCTTGTGAAATCTTGTAATCACTCTTCTCGAGCTAGATATTCTGTTTCTGTGTATTCGAGGCGCAAACTAGCGTAGCTGCAGCCTCGAAAAGCAAATAGGAAACAGAATAGCCCACAAAACTAGACACCCACAATCTTGTGAAATCTTGTAAACACTCTTCTCGAGCTAGATATTGTGTTTCTGTGTATTCGAGGCGCAAACTAGCGTATCTGCAGCCTCGAAAAGCAAATAGGAAACAGAAAGTTTTTCAACCAAAAAATGTGCGAGAAAAAGTGTGGTGTATAGCCCACAAAACTAGACACCCACAATCTTGTGAAATCTTGTAAACACTCTTCTCGAGCTAGATATTCTGTTTCTGTGTATTCGAGGCGCAAACTAGCGTATCTGCAGCCTCGAAAAGCAAATAGGAAACAGAAAGTTTTTCAACCAAAAAATGTGCGAGAAAAAGTGTGGTGTATAGCCCACAAAACTAGACACCCACAATCTTGTGAAATCTTGTAAACACTCTTCTCGAGCTAGATATTCTGTTTCTGTGTATTCGAGGCGCAAACTAGCGTAGCTGCAGCCTCGAAAAGCAAATAGGAAACAGAAAGTTTTTCAACCAAAAAATGTGCGAGAAAAAGTGTGGTGTATAGCCCACAAAACTAGACACCCACAATCTTGTGAAATCTTGTAAACACTCTTCTCGAGCTAGATATTCTGTTTCTGTGTATTCGAGGCGCAAACTAGCGTAGCTGCAGCCTCGAAATGGAAATAGGAAACAGAAAATTTTTCAACCAAAAAATGTGTGAGAAAAAGTGTGGTGTATAGCCCACAAAACTAGACACCCACAATCTTGTGAAATCTTGTAAACACTCTTCTCGAGCTAGATATTCTGTTTCTGTGTATTCGAGGCGCAAACTAGCGTAGCTGCAGCCTCGAAAAGCAAATAGGAAACAGAAAGTTTTTCAACCAAAAAATGTGTGAGAAAAAGTGTGGTGTATAGCCCACAAAACTAGACACCCACAATCTTGTGAAATCTTGTAAACACTCTTCTCGAGCTAGATATTCTGTTTCTGTGTATTCGAGGCGCAAACTAGCGTATCTGCAGCCTCGAAAAGCAAATAGGAAACAGAAAGTTTTTCAACCAAAAAATGTGCGAGAAAAAGTGTGGTGTATAGCCCACAAAACTAGACACCCACAATCTTGTGAAATCTTGTAAACACTCTTCTCGAGCTAGATATTCTGTTTCTGTGTATTCGAGGCGCAAAGTAGCTTAGCTGCAGCCTCGAAATGGAAATAGGAAACAGAAAATTTTTCAACCAAAAAATGTGTGAGAAAAAGTGTGGTGTATAGCCCACAAAACTAGACACCCACAATCTTGTGAAATCTTTTAATCACACTTTTCGAGCTAGGTATTCTGTTTCTGTGTATTCGAGGCGCAAACCAGCGTAGCTGCAGCCTCGAAAAGCAAATAGGAAACAGAAAGTTTTTCAACCAAAAAATGTGCGAGAAAAAGTGTGGTGTATAGCCCACAAAACTAGACACCCACAATCTTGTGAAATCTTGTAAACACTCTTCTCGAGCTAGATATTCTGTTTCTGTGTATTCGAGGCGCAAAGTAGCTTAGCTGCAGCCTCGAAATGGAAATAGGAAACAGAAAGTTTTTCAACCAAAAAATGTGCGAGAAAAAGTGTGGTGTAGCCCACAAAACTAGACACCCACAATCTTGTGAAATCTTGTAAACACTCTTCTCGAGCTAGATATTCTGTTTCTGTGTATTCGAGGCGCAAACTAGCGTAGCTGCAGCCTCGAAAAGCAAATAGGAAACAGAAAGTTTTTCAACCAAAAAATGTGCGAGAAAAAGTGTGGTGTATAGCGCACAAAACTAGACACCCACAATCTTGTGAAATCTTGTAAACACTCTTCTCGAGCTAGATATTCTGTTTCTGTGTATTCGAGGCGCAAACTAGCGTAGCTGCAGCCTCGAAAAGCAAATAGGAAACAGAAAGTTTTTCAACCAAAAAATGTGCGAGAAAAAGTGTGGTGTATAGCCCACAAAACTAGACACCCACAATCTTGTGAAATCTTGTAAACACTCTTCTCGAGCTAGATATTCTGTTTCTGTGTATTCGAGGCGCAAAGTAGCTTAGCTGCAGCCTCGAAATGGAAATAGGAAACAGAAAATTTTTCAACCAAAAAATGTGTGAGAAAAAGTGTGGTGTATAGCCCACAAAACTAGACACCCACAATCTTGTGAAATCTTGTAAACACTCTTCTCGAGCTAGATATTCTGTTTCGGTGTATTCGAGGCGCAAACTAGCGTAGCTGCAGCCTCGAAAAGCAAATAGGAAACAGAAAGTTTTTCAACCAAAAAATGTGCGAGAAAAAGTGTGGTGTATAGCCCACAAAACTAGACACCCACAATCTTGTGAAATCTTGTAAACACTCTTCTCGAGCTAGATATTCTGTTTCTGTGTATTCGAGGCGCAAACTAGCGTAGCTGCAGCCTCGAAAAGCAAATAGGAAACAGAAAGTTTTTCAACCAAAAAATGTGCGAGAAAAAGTGTGGTGTATAGCCCACAAAACTAGACACCCACAATCTTGTGAAATCTTGTAAACACTCTTCTCGAGCTAGATATTCTGTTTCTGTGTATTCGAGGCGCAAACTAGCGTAGCTGCAGCCTCGAAATGGAAATAGGAAACAGAAAATTTTTCAACCAAAAAATGTGTGAGAAAAAGTGTGGTGTATAGCCCACAAAACTAGACACCCACAATCTTGTGAAATCTTGTAAACACTCTTCTCGAGCTAGATATTGTGTTTCTGTGTATTCGAGGCGCAAACTAGCGTAGCTGCAGCCTCGAAAAGCAAATAGGAAACAGAAAATTTTTCAACCAAAAAATGTGCGAGAAAAAGTGTGGTGTATAGCCCACAAAACTAGACACCCACAATCTTGTGAAATCTTGTAAACACTCTTCTCGAGCTAGATATTCTGTTTCTGTGTATTCGACGCGCAAACTAGCGTAGCTGCAGCCTCGAAAAGCAAATAGGAAACAGAAAGTTTTTCAACCAAAAAATGTGTGAGAAAAAGTGTGGTGTATAGCCCACAAAACTAGACACCCACAATCTTGTGAAATCTTGTAAACACTCTTCTCGAGCTAGATATTCTGTTTCTGTGTATTCGAGGCGCAAAGTAGCTTAGCTGCAGCCTCGAAATGGAAATAGGAAACAGAAAATTTTTCAACCAAAAAATGTGTGAGAAAAAGTGTGGTGTATAGCCCACAAAACTAGACACCCACAATCTTGTGAAATCTTGTAAACACTCTTCTCGAGCTAGATATTCTGTTTCTGTGTATTCGAGGCGCAAAGTAGCTTAGCTGCAGCCTCGAAATGGAAATAGGAAACAGAAAGTTTTTCAACCAAAAAATGTGCGAGAAAAAGTGTGGTGTATAGCCCACAAAACTAGACACCCACAATCTTGTGAAATCTTGTAAACACTCTTCTCGAGCTATATATTCTGTTTCTGTGTATTCGAGGCGCAAACTAGCGTAGCTGCAGCCTCGAAAAGCAAATAGGAAACAGAAAGTTTTTCAACCAAAAAATGTGCGAGAAAAAGTGTGGTGTATAGCCCACAAAACTAGACACCCACAATCTTGTGAAATCTTGTAAACACTCTTCTCGAGCTAGATATTCTGTTTCTGTGTATTCGAGGCGCAAAGTAGCTTAGCTGCAGCCTCGAAATGGAAATAGGAAACAGAAAATTTTTCAACCAAAAAATGTGTGAGAAAAAGTGTGGTGTATAGCCCACAAAACTAGACACCCACAATCTTGTGAAATCTTGTAAACACTCTTCTCGAGCCAGATATTCTGTTTCTGTGTATTCGAAGCGCAAAGTAGCTTAGCTGCAGCCTCGAAATGGAAATAGGAAACAGAAAATTTTTCAACCAAAAAATGTGCGAGAAAAAGTGTGGTGTATAGCCCACAAAACTAGACACCCACAATCTTGTGAAATCTTGTAAACACTCTTCTCGAGCTAGATATTCTGTTTCTGTGTATTCGAGGCGCAAACTAGCGTAGCTGCAGCCTCGAAAAGCAAATAGGAAACAGAAAGTTTTTCAACCAAAAAATGTGCGAGAAAAAGTGTGGTGTATAGCCCACAAAACTAGACACCCACAATCTTGTGAAATCTTGTAAACACTCTTCTCGAGCTAGATTTTCTGTTTCTGTGTATTCAAGGCGCAAACTAGCGTAGCTGCAGCCTCGAAAAGCAAATAGGAAACAGAAAGTTTTTCAACCAAAAAATGTGCGAGAAAAAGTGTGGTGTATAGCCCACAAAACTAGACACCCACAATCTTGTGAAATCTTGTAAACACTCTTCTCGAGCTAGATATTCTGTTTCTGTGTATTCGAGGCGCAAACTAGCGTATCTGCAGCCTCGAAAAGCACATAGGAAACAGAAAGTTTTTCAACCAAAAAATGTGCGAGAAAAAGTGTGGTGTATAGCCCACAAAACTAGACACCCACAATCTTGTGAAATCTTGTAAACACTCTTCTCGAGCTAGATATTCTGTTTCTGTGTATTCGAGGCGCAAACTAGCGTAGCTGCAGCCTCGAAAAGCAAATAGGAAACAGAAAGTTTTTCAACCAAAAAATGTGCGAGAAAAAGTGTGGTGTATAGCCCACAAAACTAGACACCCACAATCTTGTGAAATCTTGTAAACACTCTTCTCGAGCTAGATATTCTGTTTCTGTAGCGTAGCTGCAGCCTCGAAAAGCAAATAGGAAACAGAAAGTCTTTCAACCAAAAAATGTGCGAGAAAAAGTGTGGTGTATAGCCCACAAAACTAGACACCCACAATCTTGTGAAATCTTGTAAACACTCTTCTCGAGCTAGATATTCTGTTTCTGTGTATTCGAGGCGCAAACTAGCGTAGCTGCAGCCTCGAAAAGCAAATAGGAAACAGAAAGTTTTTCAACCAAAAAATGTGTGAGAAAAAGTGTGGTGTATAGCCCACAAAACTAGACACCCACAATCTTGTGAAATCTTGTAAACACTCTTCTCGAGCTAGATATTCTGTTTCTGTGTATTCGAGGCGCAAAGTAGCTTAGCTGCAGCCTCGAAATGGAAATAGGAAACAGAAAATTTTTCAACCAAAAAATGTGTGAGAAAAAGTGTGGTGTATAGCCCACAAAACTAGACACCCACAATCTTGTGAAATCTTGTAAACACTCTTCTCGAGCTAGATATTCTGTTTCTGTGTATTCGAGGCGCAAAGTAGCTTAGCTGCAGCCTCGAAATGGAAATAGGAAACAGAAAGTTTTTCAACCAAAAAATGTGCGAGAAAAAGTGTGGTGTATAGCCCACAAAACTAGCCACCCACAATCTTGTGAAATCTTGTAAACACTCTTCTCGAGCTATATATTCTGTTTCTGTGTATTCGAGGCGCAAACTAGCGTAGCTGCAGCCTCGAAAAGCAAATAGGAAACAGAAAGTTTTTCAACCAAAAAATGTGCGAGAAAAAGTGTGGTGTATAGCCCACAAAACTAGACACCCACAATCTTGTGAAATCTTGTAAACACTCTTCTCGAGCTAGATATTCTGTTTCTGTGTATTCGAGGCGCAAAGTAGCTTAGCTGCAGCCTCGAAATGGAAATAGGAAACAGAAAATTTTTCAACCAAAAAATGTGTGAGAAAAAGTGTGGTGTATAGCCCACAAAACTAGACACCCACAATCTTGTGAAATCTTGTAAACACTCTTCTCGAGCTAGATATTCTGTTTCTGTGTATTCGAAGCGCAAAGTAGCTTAGCTGCAGCCTCGAAATGGAAATAGGAAACAGAAAATTTTTCAACCAAAAAATGTGTGAGAAAAAGTGTGGTGTATAGCCCACAAAACTAGACACCCACAATCTTGTGAAATCTTGTAAACACTCTTCTCGAGCTAGATATTCTGTTTCTGTGTATTCGAGGCGCAAACTAGCGTAGCTGCAGCCTCGAAAAGCAAATAGGAAACAGAAAGTTTTTCAACCAAAAAATGTGCGAGAAAAAGTGTGGTGTATAGCCCACAAAACTAGACACCCACAATCTTGTGAAATCTTGTAAACACTCTTCTCGAGCTAGATATTCTGTTTCTGTGTATTCGAGGCGCAAACTAGCGTAGCTGCAGCCTCGAAAATCAAATAGGAAACAGAAAGTTTTTCAACCAAAAAATGTGCGAGAAAAAGTGTGGTGTATAGCCCACAAAACTAGACACCCACAATCTTGTGAAATCTTGTAATCACTCTTCTCGAGCTAGATATTCTGTTTCTGTGTATTCGAGGCGCAAACTAGCGTATCTGCAGCCTCGAAAATCAAATAGGAAACAGAAAGTTTTTCAACCAAAAAATGTGTGAGAAAAAGTGTGGTGTATAGCCCACAAAACTAGACACCCACAATCTTGTGAAATCTTGTAATCACTCTTCTCGAGCTAGGTATTCTGTTTCTGTGTATTCGAGGCGCAAACTAGAATAGCTGCAGCCTCGAAAAGCAAATAGGAAACAGAAAGTTTTTCAACCAAAAAATGTGCGAGAAAAAGTGTGGTGTATAGCCCACAAAACTAGACACCCACAATCTTGTGAAATCTTGTAATCACTCTTCTCGAGCTAGATATTCTGTTTCTGTGTATTCGAGGCGCAAACTAGCGTATCTGCAGCCTCGAAAATCAAATAGGAAACAGAAAGTTTTTCAACCAAAAAATGTGTGAGAAAAAGTGTGGTGTATAGCCCACAAAACTAGACACCCACAATCTTGTGAAATCTTGTAATCACTCTTCTCGAGCTAGATATTCTGTTTCTGTGTATTCGAGGCGCAAACTAGCGTAGCTGCAGCCTCGAAAAGCAAATAGGAAACAGAAAGTTTTTCAACCAAAAAATGTGCGAGAAAAAGTGTGGTGTATAGCCCACAAAACTAGACACCCACAATCTTGTGAAATCTTGTAAACACTCTTCTCGAGCTAGATATTCTGTTTCTGTGTATTCGAGGCGCAAACTAGCGTAGCTGCAGCCTCGAAAAGCAAATAGGAAACAGAAAGTTTTTCAACCAAAAAATGTGCGAGAAAAAGTGTGGTGTATAGCCCACAAAACTAGACACCCACAATCTTGTGAAATCTTGTAAACACTCTTCTCGAGCTAGATATTCTGTTTCTGTGTATTCGAGGCGCAAACTAGCGTAGCTGCAGCCTCGAAATGGAAATAGGAAACAGAAAATTTTTCAACCAAAAAATATGTGAGAAAAAGTGTGGTGTATAGCCCACAAAACTAGACACCCACAATCTTGTGAAATCTTGTAAACACTCTTCTCGAGCTAGATATTGTGTTTCTGTGTATTCGAGGCGCAAACTAGCGTAGCTGCAGCCTCGAAAAGCAAATAGGAAACAGAAAGTTTTTCAACCAAAAAATGTGCGAGAAAAAGTGTGGTGTATAGCCCACAAAACTAGACACCCACAATCTTGTGAAATCTTGTAAACACTCTTCTCGAGCTAGATATTCTGTTTCTGTGTATTCGAGGCGCAAACTAGCGTAGCTGCAGCCTCGAAAAGCAAATAGGAAACAGAAAGTTTTTCAACCAAAAAATGTGTAAGAAAAAGTGTGGTGTATAGCCCACAAAACTAGACACCCACAATCTTGTGAAATCTTGTAAACACTCTTCTCGAGCTAGATATTCTGTTTCTGTGTATTCGAGGCGCAAAGTAGCTTAGCTGCAGCCTCGAAATGGAAATAGGAAACAGAAAGTTTTTCAACCAAAAAATGTGCGAGAAAAAGTGTGGTGTATAGCCCACAAAACTAGACACCCACAATCTTGTGAAATCTTGTAAACACTCTTCTCGAGCTATATATTCTGTTTCTGTGTATTCGAGGCGCAAACTAGCGTAGCTGCAGCCTCGAAAAGCAAATAGGAAACAGAAAGTTTTTCAACCAAAAAATGTGCGAGAAAAAGTGTGGTGTATAGCCCACAAAACTAGACACCCACAATCTTGTGAAATCTTGTAAACACTCTTCTCGAGCTAGATATTCTGTTTCTGTGTATTCGAGGCGCAAACTAGCGTAGCTGCAGCCTCGAAAAGCAAATAGGAAACAGAAAGTTTTTCAACCAAAAAATGTGCGAGAAAAAGTGTGGTGTATAGCGCACAAAACTAGACACCCACAATCTTGTGAAATCTTGTAAACACTCTTCTCGAGCTAGATATTCTGTTTCTGTGTATTCGAGGCGCAAACTAGCGTAGCTGCAGCCTCGAAAAGCAAATAGGAAACAGAAAGTTTTTCAACCAAAAAATGTGCGAGAAAAAGTGTGGTGTATAGCCCACAAAACTAGACACCCACAATCTTGTGAAATCTTGTAAACACTCTTCTCGAGCTAGATATTCTGTTTCTGTGTATTCGAGGCGCAAACTAGCGTAGCTGCAGCCTCGAAATGGAAATAGGAAACAGAAAATTTTTCAACCAAAAAATGTGTGAGAAAAAGTGTGGTGTATAGCCCACAAAACTAGACACCCACAATCTTGTGAAATCTTGTAAACACTCTTCTCGAGCTAGATATTCTGTTTCTGTGTATTCGAGGCGCAAAGTAGCTTAGCTGCAGCCTCGAAATGGAAATAGGAAACAGAAAGTTTTTCAACCAAAAAATGTGCGAGAAAAAGTGTGGTGTATAGCCCACAAAACTAGACACCCACAATCTTGTGAAATCTTGTAAACACTCTTCTCGAGCTAGATATTCTGTTTCTGTGTATTCGAGGCGCAAAGTAGCTTAGCTGCAGCCTCGAAATGGAAATAGGAAACAGAAAGTTTTTCAACCAAAAAATGTGCGAGAAAAAGTGTGGTGTATAGCCCACAAAACTAGACACCCACAATCTTGTGAAATCTTGTAAACACTCTTCTCGAGCTAGATATTCTGTTTCTGTGTATTCGAGGCGCAAACTAGCGTAGCTGCAGCCTCGAAAAGCAAATAGGAAACAGAAAGTTTTTCAACCAAAAAATGTGCGAGAAAAAGTGTGGTGTATAGCCCACAAAACTAGACACCCACAATCTTGTGAAATCTTGTAAACACTCTTCTCGAGCTAGATATTCTGTTTCTGTGTATTCGAGGCGCAAACTAGCGTAGCTGCAGCCTCGAAATGGAAATAGGAAACAGAAAATTTTTCAACCAAAAAATATGTGAGAAAAAGTGTGGTGTATAGCCCACAAAACTAGACACCCACAATCTTGTGAAATCTTGTAAACACTCTTCTCGAGCTAGATATTGTGTTTCTGTGTATTCGAGGCGCAAACTAGCGTAGCTGCAGCCTCGAAAAGCAAATAGGAAACAGAAAGTTTTTCAACCAAAAAATGTGCGAGAAAAAGTGTGGTGTATAGCCCACAAAACTAGACACCCACAATCTTGTGAAATCTTGTAAACACTCTTCTCGAGCTAGATATTCTGTTTCTGTGTATTCGAGGCGCAAACTAGCGTAGCTGCAGCCTCGAAAAGCAAATAGGAAACAGAAAGTTTTTCAACCAAAAAATGTGTAAGAAAAAGTGTGGTGTATAGCCCACAAAACTAGACACCCACAATCTTGTGAAATCTTGTAAACACTCTTCTCGAGCTAGATTTTCTGTTTCTGCGTATTCGAGGCGCAAACTAGCGTAGCTGCAGCCTCGAAAAGCAAATAGGAAACAGAAAGTTTTTCAACCAAAAAATGTGCGAGAAAAAGTGTGGTGTATAGCCCACAAAACTAGACACCCACAATCTTGTGAAATCTTGTAAACACTCTTCTCGAGCTAGATATTCTGTTTCTGTGTATTCGAGGCGCAAAGTAGCTTAGCTGCAGCCTCGAAATGGAAATAGGAAACAGAAAGTTTTTCAACCAAAAAATGTGCGAGAAAAAGTGTGGTGTATAGCCCACAAAACTAGACACCCACAATCTTGTGAAATCTTGTAAACACTCTTCTCGAGCTAGATATTCTGTTTCTGTGTATTCGAGGCGCAAACTAGCGTATCTGCAGCCTCGAAAAGCAAATAGGAAACAGAAAGTTTTTCAACCAAAAAATGTGCGAGAAAAAGTGTGGTGTATAGCCCACAAAACTAGACACCCACAATCTTGTGAAATCTTGTAAACACTCTTCTCGAGCTAGATATTCTGTTTCTGTGTATTCGAGGCGCAAACTAGCGTAGCTGCAGCCTCGAAAAGCAAATAGGAAACAGAAAGTTTTTCAACCAAAAAATGTGCGAGAAAAAGTGTGGTGTATAGCCCACAAAACTAGACACCCACAATCTTGTGAAATCTTGTAAACACTCTTCTCGAGCTAGATATTCTGTTTCTGTGTATTCGAGGCGCAAACTAGCGTAGCTGCAGCCTCGAAAAGCAAATAGGAAACAGAAAGTTTTTCAACCAAAAAATGTGCGAGAAAAAGTGTGGTGTATAGCCCACAAAACTAGACACCCACAATCTTGTGAAATCTTGTAAACACTCTTCTCGAGCTAGATATTCTGTTTCTGTGTATTCGAGGCGCAAACTAGCGTAGCTGCAGCCTCGAAAAGCAAATAGGAAACAGAAAGTTTTTCAACCAAAAAATGTGCGAGAAAAAGTGTGGTGTATAGCCCACAAAACTAGACACCCACAATCTTGTGAAATCTTGTAAACACTCTTCTCGAGCTAGATATTCTGTTTCTGTGTATTCGAGGCGCAAAGTAGCTTAGCTGCAGCCTCGAAATGGAAATAGGAAACAGAAAATTTTTCAACCAAAAAATGTGTGAGAAAAAGTGTGGTGTATAGCCCACAAAACTAGACACCCACAATCTTGTGAAATCTTGTAAACACTCTTCTCGAGCTAGATATTCTGTTTCTGTGTATTCGAGGCGCAAACTAGCGTATCTGCAGCCTCGAAAAGCAAATAGGAAACAGAAAGTTTTTCAACCAAAAAATGTGCGAGAAAAAGTGTGGTGTATAGCCCACAAAACTAGACACCCACAATCTTGTGAAATCTTGTAAACACTCTTCTCGAGCTAGATATTCTGTTTCTGTGTATTCGAGGCGCAAACTAGCGTAGCTGCAGCCTTGAAATGGAAATAGGAAACAGAAAATTTTTCAACCAAAAAATATGTGAGAAAAAGTGTGGTGTATAGCCCACAAAACTAGACACCCACAATCTTGTGAAATCTTGTAAACACTCTTCTCGAGCTAGATATTCTGTTTCTGTGTATTCGAGGCGCAAACTAGCGTAGCTGCAGCCTCGAAAAGCAAATAGGAAACAGAAAGTTTTTCAACCAAAAAATGTGCGAGAAAAAGTGTGGTGTATAGCCCACAAAACTAGACACCCACAATCTTGTGAAATCTTGTAAACACTCTTCTCGAGCTAGATATTCTGTTTCTGTGTATTCGAGGCGCAAACTAGCGTAGCTGCAGCCTCGAAAAGCAAATAGGAAACAGAAAGTTTTTCAACCAAAAAATGTGCGAGAAAAAGTGTGGTGTATAGCCCACAAAACTAGACACCCACAATCTTGTGAAATCTTGTAAACACTCTTCTCGAGCTAGATATTCTGTTTCTGTGTATTCGAGGCGCAAAGTAGCTTAGCTGCAGCCTCGAAATGGAAATAGGAAACAGAAAGTTTTTCAACCAAAAAATGTGCGAGAAAAAGTGTGGTGTATAGCCCACAAAACTAGACACCCACAATCTTGTGAAATCTTGTAAACACTCTTCTCGAGCTAGATATTCTGTTTCTGTGTATTCGAGGCGCAAACTAGCGTATCTGCAGCCTCGAAAAGCAAATAGGAAACAGAAAGTTTTTCAACCAAAAAATGTGCGAGAAAAAGTGTGGTGTATAGCCCACAAAACTAGACACCCACAATCTTGTGAAATCTTGTAAACACTCTTCTCGAGCTAGATATTCTGTTTCTGTGTATTCGAGGCGCAAACTAGCGTAGCTGCAGCCTCGAAAAGCAAATAGGAAACAGAAAGTTTTTCAACCAAAAAATGTGCGAGAAAAAGTGTGGTGTATAGCCCACAAAACTAGACCCCCACAATCGTGTGAAATCTTTTAATCACACTTCTCGAGCTAGATATTCTGTTTCTGTGTATTCGAGGCGCAAAGTAGCTTAGCTCTAGCCTCGAAAAGCAAATAGGAAACAGAAAGTTTTTCAACCAAAAAATGTGTGAGAAAAAGTGTGGTGTATAGCCCACAAAACTAGACCCCCACAATCGTGTGAAATCTTTTAATCACACTTCTCGAGCTAGATATTCTGTTTCTGTGTATTCGAGGCGCAAAGTAGCTTAGCTCTAGCCTCGAAAAGCAAATAGGAAACAGAAAGTTTTTCAACCAAAAAATGTGTGAGAAAAAGTGTGGTGTATAGCCCACAAAACTAGACACCCACAAGCTCTCAGAAAAAAGGTTGGTGGTCCTTGGGAATGTAATTAAGATCCATCTGCCGAAGAAAAAATACGAAAATACCAACAGAATTACAAATTGCCTCACAATCCCAGTAAGCGAACTACGACAAGTAAAATCATAAAATTTTTCCCAAACTCGCAGTTGTAATACCCAAATTCATGAAAAATTTTATGATTTTATGGTCCTTGACTTGTGGGAACTTTACTTGTGTACTTTACTTAAAATATGGAGTTTAATATGCAACGTAATTTACTAACTACGAAATGGCAAATTTTTTCATGATTTTATCAATGTTTTCTCTGTAATAGTCAAACCAAACCAAATAATATGATTAATATCTCTGACATTTGTCAAACCATTGCCGATAAACCATCAGATAGCCATCTTTCAATGAACTTGAAAGTATCTGTCAATCATGTGAACACTCTCTTTGTATCATTGTCAAACCACTGTCAGACATTTAGGACCTTTTCAGACTCATTTACACATGTCCGAAGTTTATGACATCTGACAATTAATTTGCTGTTTTCCTTGATATATTTTCGATGCGTAATACATATTTTCGTAGGAGGCACTATTTTCGTTTCAATTTAATTTTGTGCTGCGAAAATGAACAACGATAGAGGGGGTATAATGATAATCTGGCAGCAGACTTCACACACTTCGTCTTAATATCCGCTGCTTTCAACACGAATTCGGCCAAGATCGGTCAATTCACATCACGAAAGAGAAAAGTTCTATCATTGAGTCGGAACAACTTCTGACAATGGATCTGCGAATTTTTCGTGAACAAATTATCCATGTACCATGTAAACTGACAATTTATTGATCAGTTCAGTACTTTCTGCACCACAATTCGTAGATTGTGAAATTTCAAGGAGTGGGGGTAGTATTCTCTCAGAGAAAGGTAAAATCACGAAAACGTAAACGAACGCAAAAGCTACGAAATTTGCCCACTTTTTAGACGTCAAAAGCAAATGTATAGAAATAAAGAATCAACAAAAAATTACGTACAGGGATCTGACAGATTTGTCAGATTTCATAAATCAGTGCAAGGAATTTCTTGTACTAAAATTCGTAGCTCGTGAGGGCTCTCTTTTACGAGACACTACGAAACTTTTGCATACTCGAATAGGATTTCGTGAAAATTTGTACATTTTCAAGAAAATTGATTGTTTTCCGACAGTACCCGAACAGACCTAATATTGTAAGGGAAAACATTGTCAGACCAGCCATCTGCTAACAAATTTTGAAAAATTGGGACACAATCTAACAACCGTGTGAGCTTGAATCTTCCTGGACTATTCCTGGCGAAAAAAAAAAAACAACTTTTGCGTACAGGATTTCATTAGTTGTTATTGCATGACCTGTCAACAATGTCATACTTTTAAAGGATGGGCCATATGCTTTGTTTCCTTTTGATTTGAAAGTTATTTTGATCTGCGATCTGACACTTCTGGACTTTTTTGTGGGGTGCCATTAGATTTCAATGCTATGCTAAGAATTCAGAGATAATTCAGGCACTCAAGATCAAAATTGCTCATGCTGTTCGAGGAATAGGGATCGTGAATACATCGAACATGTATTGAAAAATTTTAAAAAGATTCCAACAGATGACATATGCCTTACTCCCAGCTTTCGTGACATATTTTGTCGAAATCTGAAGAAACATCGAGAAATCATATTTTGTCCTGTCTTAGGAGTTCATCTTTTATATTAGTGAATCTAAGTATGAACTTTAAAAAATGTTATATGAATTTTTCTAGTGGCACCTAGCCCACTTTTTAGATATTGGACCGATGACGGGCATAGGAATATATCTCATGAATCTTAAGATTGACCGATTTTACGTACATGATTCGTCCTATTGAAGTATTTTAATTTCGAAAGAAAGCTGTCTTTGTCTATGGTTCTAGTATAAACTACGTGAATGTTGAACTTTGAATTTGAACATACGCACAGAGGCCTCTGGCGGGGAGTTCAGTGAACAAGCAGTGGGCTTAAGTATAGAAAAGATGCAAATATTTTCTTTAAATGCATTATGCCGTCATCATGAGTCTTGGTGGCAAGCTGAGAGACTAAGGAAGGAATAGTTTTTCTTCGTATTCGACTTGCTACACAGCATTATATAAATTTTGAAGGAAAAAGTATCTCATATCTTAACCATCTGGTTGTTCTCTAAACTACGTCCAAAGTCGAGGTTTCTACCAAAAAAAAAACAACTCGGGGTAGAATATGCTAGTAGTTTAGACTAGAACCACGCACAGAATTAAGAGCTTTTTCGAAATGACTGGTTAGAGGAGGGTGTTCTTTTATATTTACAAGAATACTAGCGCAAAAGTAATGCATTTTTTAATAAGCCCTATAAATACCAAGGCCTGACCGACAAATTGAGTTATGTTCGCGTAGAAATTAAATTTTCGTTAAACACGACTCCTACAGAATCCAGTAACCATAAGCAAACTGTTATTTGCTTCGCTTTTTCTACAAAAGGACTGTTCAGATATTCCAGGATTCTCCTAGCAATCCCTTCAACGGATTATATACTTTTATTTCATTCCCCGATCCATTCAAATTATAAAGTAACCCACGTACGAACTCGTAGATGTATGTATGTACATCTCAGTTCATGATATCTCTATTTCTGCGTTCTACTCCCTTCACAAATCCTGACAACCATTCACTTGTTAAATTCCAAATCAATTAAACCTAAAACTGAGTTTAGCCAAAACTCAATACATCACAATTGTTTCTTTGGTTACCCAACCATCCTAGCTTCAGCCTAAGGAGAAATCGAAAAACACAACACATACACACATACTTACTTACTTACAAAAGATACTTAAAATAAATGAACTCCCATTTGGATGTAAAACGGCTCAACTTATGAAAATATCCGCTTTACCATGTAAGGGTTCATTTCACATTCTCGTACCTACCCACAAGAACGGACGACTTGCTGTAAAACAAACAAATGTCTACTTGCCAGGAGATTAATAATCGTTTTCGTCCAGGATTTATGGAAAATATGATATTCGTTTCGAATCCCTTTGATGTCTTGCATCAAACACATTCACAGAATGTAAGCTTATGAATGGACATGTCCCCATTTGAAAGGCTCCTTCAATGACCATCATATTTTCAAACGAATACAACATGTAATTGACTTAGTTTTACGTAAGTCGATTTGTTTTGTTAATATGATTTTGTTATTAAGAAGCCAAGCCTTTGGAATCACAATGTCCTTACGTTTATTATAAATCCTGACATTGCTATTAGGTTACGTAAATAAAGGATTGTTGATTTTTTAGTTTTACATCATCTGCAGACACATTTCTCAGGTTAAGCAAACGAAACTCCCTAATTGCCCAGAAGAACGATGGTGATTTCATGGTATATCTCTCCGAAACATCTCTGCATCATTTGGAATCATCTTTTGTCGAAAATGCGACCACTTAATCTCTTGATTAATCTCTTCTTGAATAGGTAAGAAGCTACCTTTTGTTTGGATGCTTTGGATGTTCTCATTCATTATATTAACGCTGGCAACCAAGTCCCTTACTTGCATTTCTAAGTCAATTGAAATCAGCGTATTGCCTCTGGTGCGTTTGCAAATATTGGAACAGAAACGGCAAAAAGGATGAGTGGGTGAGGGCAAACCCAAGTATATGCTGACAACAAGAAGAGACACATAGCAACGCCGAATCAGACAGAACGTCACAATAGACAGTCTTAACTTTGACGTAGGTAGTAGGACTTCATATACCTCGGTTCCGCTATAAACTGACAACAACTTCACTTTAGAGATCAAACGATTCTTCCCAATCACCGTTTCATTGGCCTGAGAATCCAATTGATTACCCCGATCTTACTCTATGCCGCAGAAGCATGGACGTTAACGAAAACGAATGAAGATATCCTTGGTTGTTTGGACCCAAAATCGTTGACCATCATTAATCGTCTAAGATGGCTAGGTCATGAGGAGCGAAGGGACAACTTAGTAAAGAAAGACCTCGGCTTTGGTGGTACGCACTTAACAAGCTCTCTCAACCCGTAAAGATTCTCTGCCTGAGACACGTCAGCTTTCCATTCCTTTCGATCCCTGGCATGTTGTTTTCAATTGTCCAGACCAAGTACTCTGGCATCCGCGAAAGCTTGGTCCTTAAAGCGGAGGTTCGGTCTTCAATGTCGTCTCGAACCTGTAGTATGACTGTCCAATCGCTTCATGTGGACTACATCCACATCTTGGTACAACTATTGGCCCTTCTAACATAGCGGCCAAAAATTCAACAAAATATTTTCTCTCGAAAGTGCCCAAAATCTCTTCTGTTTTCCTACTTATCATCCAGTAATCGACTCCATATACCAGTACTGGGAGGATCAATCTTTTGTAGGAATCTTGAACTCATTTGTTTCGCCAAACCGAAGTAGCAGTGATTGTATTTTTTTCGGGTATTTTTTCTAGTGTAAATCTTCATGGAATTGATATCTACTCCAAGGTAATGTAAACTCCTTCACTACCTCGAAGTTTCTGTTTCCAACAGCGCTGGACCGATGCTTCTCTGTCTGTTGACAATAGGTTCTTGGTTTTGTCCTCATTCACTTCAACGCCAACTCGTTTCGCCTGTTCTTTAACGGTCGACGATGTCGGTTTCGTCTGCGTATCCCAGTAGCTGGACAGATTGTTAAAAGAACGCACAGATGAACCCAGAATAAAAGCTAACTATGCTGCAGTGGGCGCCGTGAGTCAAGAGGTTAGCGCGTGGCGAATTCGAATCCCGGCCCCATCACTCACTAGCATCTGACTAACATCCGAGAGTATGTTGCGGACACGGCATTGAACAGTACGCTGATTCTATTAAAATTACAACACGAATGATAGTGATAACGCCAATCTTCCAACCACATGGTTGATTTCAGGATCACAAGAAAAATTCAACAGCATCGATGTACTCGAAAATCCAATAAAACTGTGGCAACCCAAAAGATTCCACAACGCCCAACATGAAGACCTGAGCAACACTTCCAATCTGAAACTATTTAAGTAAAAAACAAACGAATTTGCGATTTTCATAACATTGACAGAAACATTTATTCAGAGAAAAGAATTAAACAAAAAGAAAAAATAAATAAAATTTACTTTGCACAACAATGATAAAGTTTTTTATTTCTTAAAGATTAAGTCAAAACAAACATTACACTATAAATTAACAAAAAATAAAATAAAACATTAAACATAAACATGAACCTTAACTAAAACAAAACAAAAAACAAAAAACATAGCGCATGTCTTTCTTTTTAAATTTTCTTTCTCCTCTTCCTCCTTGAACAACCACATCCATTACACTAACAGCAAAAAAAATATGCACACATATTTTAATAGTAACAATTAGTTTAAAACAATTAAACAAAACGAAAAATAAAATAAAAATAAAAACACTTCCAACATTTAGTACAATCTGATAGGTATATAGTAGTATAGTACATGTATATAGATTTTCACAAAATCATTTGATTCAGCATTATTACACAATAATAAAAGTTAATAACAGATTTGGTCCATTTATACTTTTGGAATGTATACAATAAAATTTGTCTTTTATTTAATTTTTTCTTCTTTTTTTTTTTTTTTTTTAAACAAATGCTCAGACACATTTTGATTTTTGTTTTTAATTTTAGATGTATGTATATTTTGTATGCGATTTAAAACATTCTCATATGTATATGTATAAATATTTTGTAAAATATGTTTTGTTTTGTTTTTTTTTTATATATATATTTATTTTTTAATAACAAATATCCACATTAAGGTTTAATTTAAAAAATATTCATTTTGCTTGTATTATTTTCTTTTTTTTTGTTTTATAAATATCAATTGTGTGGGTGTTTTTTTTTTTTTTTGTTTTCTTTGTATACATAAATATTTTGTATATGAAATATGTTGATTAATGATATATTTTATATTAATATATAGTGTTCTTAGGAATAATAATTAAAAAGAAAATCAGCCCGAAAAAAATACAACATCTAGGTTAACTGCACTCGGTGCAATTGAAACAAAACCACTCATGTCATTTATTTATTTATTTTTTTTATAATTATTATCTATGAGACTATTTGCTATAAAATATGTGTAAAAGTGGTATGTGTTTCATTTATCTCAAAATACTTTTACCTTGACTAAAAAAAAGAAAACAAAAAAACAAAACTAAAATTAGAACTGAAAACGATTTGTCTAATAACACCGCAGAAGAACACTATATATAGGTCGATCTGCCCCCATTTTTCAGTTAAAGGTAAATATTTTTGGTTTACAATTTTTGGTAATATTTTTTTCTTTCATAAATGCATAAATATAAAAATTACTTAATAAATAAATTATTGAATCTAGCTGAAAATATTTGATTTATATTTTTTTTTTTTTTCTCATTTTTGTTTTTTGAGATTTAAGTCAAAATATGTTGTGTGTCGTTCAACACTTTGGTACTCTGTAGAAACTTGAAGGTTTTCCAATGTAATGCAGTAGAAATATTAAATGAATAAGGTAAAGAGATTCTTTGGGACATTTATTAAATTTTAATACCAATCTGATTGAGCAATTTTTATTTTTTTATTTTTTTTTTTACAGAAATGTTAAATACTGCTTTGGATAATATCAATTCTTTGTAACAATTTAAAAGACTTGAAGCAAAACTTCGGTGGTAACGTTAAAAGTAGACAGGCAGCTAGGTAAATGAAGCAATTGTTGGTACTCCTTCAAGAGGTTATGGCTAAGTCGGATAGTTTAACTAACAGCAGGATATATGTTGAGCCTAAAGCAAGAGACCTTCATTGGGCGCCATTTTTCCCAAACTTGGGAAAATGTGCTCTGTAGGCAGATATTTATCCAGTAACATTCATACTGTGCTAAAATACAAAACGTTCTGAATATGAGTTGTTCATAGACATGGAGTGGGATGACATTGAAAATAAATAAGTGGCCTTTACAACTGCAAACCGAAAGGGGTGCAGAATTCTTGTGGAGCGAATTGCCATCAAATATCCAGACATTCTCGCGATTTAAACCTTGGATCCAGTGAAAGCCAACCACTTTAAGCAAAGTACACCTTGAAGACACACTCGACGCCGAACAAGCAGGTTTCCGCTCTGGATCCTCCTGTGTCGACCATACCAACACCCTGCGGATAATTATCGAGCAATGTGTTGAATATCGATCGACACTTCACCTGCTAGTCATCGATTTTCAAAAGGGCATTTGATAGTGTCAATCGGGAATTCCTTTGGCGTGCCTTGCGCAGGAGAGGCATTTGATAAATGATAGCAATTATCTAGGTTACATACGATGGGTCCATATGTCACGCTTTGTACAGAGGAAGGTTGTCTGAGGAATTCGAAGTCCAAAGTGGGGTTCGGCAAGGCTGCATACTATTTTTATTGGTGATTAATGCGGCCTTATCAACAGGAAACGGAGGAATTCGGTGGACTCTTACATCTGAACTCAAACACTTAGACTACGCCGACGACGTATGCCTGCTGTCACACAGAATAATGGACCTTCACCAAATGACAGCAAACGTGGAGGGAAGCAGACGTTGTTGGACTGAAAATTAACTCGACAAAAACAAAAACGATCAGCCTAGAACCGAACTCATCAACTCATGTATGCATTGCTGGGCAAACAGTTGAGAGAGTAGAGTTTCCAATACCTTGGGAGTGTTGTCTCAACCGATGGCGGAACCGAACTGGATATAGCCAGCTGAATAGACAAAGCAAAATCTGGAAAGAGTTGGGGAAAACTGAGGAATATTTCCAGAAATCGCACACAATGGCGCGTAGGCATTGTCGAGGCCCTAGGACCCACAAGGGGATACAGGACATAAAGAAAAGGAAAAGAACCACTTTGAAGGACCAAAATCTTGTCAAGCATTAGCATTAGAGTTTCAACCCAAATCCTCTGATTTTGTGGAATAAATACTGTGTTATAGTTTTGAAATGAGTTAGTAACCGATCCATTCCCTGAAAACAAACAACAACATACCCCAATCTGTTTGCAGTCGTGACACAACTGAATGTGCTGACGAATGATCGTGCCATTCGAATCATGTCGCGCTTAACCAGACGACAACATTGTCAAACTCATTTAAACTGAATCATTGGAGTGCTAATTAAAAAATCAAAGTCGGAAATATTTCCAAAATCTTGAAAGTAGAAATATTCTGCTTCGTACGAGCTCACAGATACGAACAATCCATTGGCAAACAGTGCACTTCACCAGCACAGTGTTAATGAAGCGTGGATTACGGTAGTTACATAACAGTAAGCTGTGCATTTTGTTTACCTACATATATTACAAAGAAGAGCACACAAACAAATTACATAAAAAAAAATATATATATTGCTCGTGCAGAACGAAGACGGAAGGCAAGCAATTACCTGTGGCATCCTAATCGATTTGTCTCGTTGAGATGTACATTTTGTTTACATTGGCAAAAATAATGGAACAGTTAGACAAAGCATACACACTCGTTTGAATCATCAAGTGGTCATCTTAAGTTGACGTAAGTAGTCCTAACCAAGTAGAATAAGAACCGATTTTAAGGGCAGAATCTATCGATACGAGCTATAGAGAGTCATATCTAGCATCCATGTCAAACTCGTCTGACCTCACTGAATCCATTCACGCCCTGAAGGGACGGTCGTCTGAGGTTACATGACTTCAACCAACTTCCTGTGTGAGCTGATTCTGAATTAAGACCCACTTCGACTATACACAATCTAAGAAACTAGGTAGAAGGAGCTATATCCATCCTGAACGATGTTTCGACTCGACGGATGTTTCGGATTTCACATCCCTCCTACATGGCATCAGTTAAATGCTTTAGTTATTCTATTATATATGTGTATATCTTTATAAATATCACCCAACTGAGCAAACAGTGATCAAAGTCATACGAGTCGGCAGTGTTTGTGATGCCGTGAAGCCTCCACATCATCGAAATGTTCGATCAACGAAAAACATAGCCACTGTGTGTACGTCTAGGTAGTCGAAGACTTTGAATTGTCAATTCGCCGCTGAATTCAGCAATCAGGCGTTTTCTACATCTCCGTTTGACATATTTTCCACTAAGTTTTCCATCTTCATCCCTGTAAGATCCAGATTAAATCAAACCTAAACCCTGCTGACTATAGAAGACCCAGAACATACATATGTACGCCGTTTGGGTACTAGAAAATCAAACAATTGACGTTTTTTCAACCCATTTCTCGTTCGGGGGTTTCAGAAACAAACGAAATTGCAGACTTTAAGGCTCTGAGAATGAATGAATCCACCACAACTAAGACGGTCGTGCGCACATTATCCCCGAAATATTGAGCACTTCAAAGCAGTTGGCAAAAACTCGTATGGGAGCATTTTTAAAGAACATTCGCTGATCTGTTTTAATCTCGTCACATGTTACCACAGCAAGACTTCTGAAAATCTTTCCACTACGGTGAACCACAAGGTAGAATCCGCCTAAGTTCACTGAGTGCCTCAACACAGGATCAACCATAGGAAGCACTCCCGGATCCAATAAGCAAACAAAACTTGAAAACACAAGGTTTTTACTGTAATTTTCTATAGAATCAACAAAAACTATATTTTATTCATGTTTTGGTGGTCAATGTTGTTGGTATCAATGGCTATTTTAAATTGGCATCAATAAAACACGATAAGTACACTTGAAACACTTCTGTCTTACGTGACTCCATTGGAAAAGAATACAAATTCGTGTCGTGATAACTGATTTACATTTCCCAGAATACGGTGTTAATTATGTTAACCAAGGAATCTATGCGGTGAGACAACGAACAACTCGAGGAAGTTCCATGACTTATTTCGTTGTTGAACTCAAAAACAAAATTCAACACTGAAGTTTATAAGAAAATAAGGAACTACGATCGTCATCATCACAAATCACACGGAAGATACAACACTTCAACTAGCACAACCCAACACAAATGAATTTTATTTCAAAGCCAGTTGTTTCTAATGAAAAATAACACATTCCTAGAGGTGTTAACTGCCATTCAATTATTACTGACTGAACTAATATTAACTAATTGTGCAAACACGTTATTAGGTCAAACCAACTTCGTCTAACGATAGAACCATAGAAAATATATTCGTTTTTTTTCTCCTCACTTCCAGTTAAGATATTCAAGAAGCAACTGATTTTACTAAAGACTAACTTATACCTTGTGTTTCGTGTTTAACTTTAACGCTTTGTTTTTATGGCCTACTAATTTGTTTATTTTTAATAACCATAAAATAACCGTCTGTTAGATATGAATGCTAAATGAGTTGGAAAGAAACAAATAACCAACAGTTTGTTCGACTTATTAAACATTTTAATAGTTGTGTATTAAAATTGGATTGAAATGGATCGGCTTCCGTGTTGTAGTAAAAACGTGTTTCAGCAATTAGTATAATAGAAACAAATCAGTCAGGGTTTTGGCATGGCAGACGGGAAAAATGCGTTGGAAATATTTGTCAACTAGCTTTCGCGGGTAGGACATTACAAGTTGGTTTGCGATTGGATGGAAAAAACTAACAACAGAACAGGATTCTAAGGAATTATCAGTCAGAATCAGGCTCGCAAATCATCATTTTGAAAAATCATGCTAGTACCGCTCTATGTTATTCAGCCATAATACAAAAATTACGATATGTTTAAAAACATATGTTAAATCCGAAAATAAAGTGCCTAAAGCGCCTTCTAAAAAAGCGAACTCCAACTCTTTTCCCATCACTATACCATATTCGACTGGAAATCTACTCCAACAGCACTCGACTAATGATCACTTCTGTGATCTTGTGCCGAAGACAGACTTATCATTGACAGACAGAAACCGAAAGCTGAAGTTAACAGAAAAACTATCAGAATTCCTGACAGAAATAGTTTAAACTAGCGACAAGTCACCCGCCCAGCGTTCTGCACTGATAGTTCCATCTGGAATGTCGGTATGAGAACTGAGCTTTGCTGTGAAATTCAAGGAGTCAACTATTCAAGCCATCAAAGTCAATCAGCAGGCAAAACAAGTCTAGAACAAGTCTAGAAAGAAATACAAGAGCCATCTGGAGCTAATAAAGTCACTTGGTACCTGGGCATATCTGAGCCACTGACACAATTAAAGGGACTTGCAATGATCTCGAAGTTACATAATACTCATGTCCTCCCATAAATAAAATTTGCGTTCAGCTTTATTCAGAAATGATGATGCCACTACATGCGCCACGATAAGATCCTTATACCTGGTTTCTGCTTAAGTTATGCTTAACCATTTCATCTCGTCATCTATTCTCTTACTGTCTGGTGCCGTCTCTTATATAGTGTGAGGCTGACTCAGGGACCTGCACAATTCACCAACGGCACGTAATTTTATGATCCTCCCCAGAATGACAAAATACTGTACAAATCATAATTATGTACAACAAAACAATCATTGTTTTTATACGAATTTATGTGACATTCTAAGGCGCCATCTATTAAAACAAACAAACTTTCAGATTCCATTCACAAAACTAACTACACTGCTTGATTTACGAGTATATGTTATTAAGAACCCGCCACACAATTAATTTGAATACTGAGTCAAGAGAGGAAGAAAAACAAAACTGTCTACAATTTTGGAAACACCAACCTGTCACATGCGGACAAACCGACCCTCCGCGACTCTGCCCAAACTAATTGCCATCCTAATTGAATTACACCATAGTGTGTAATAGAAATATTTCCACTTAGATAAATTCCTTAATCCAATTTCATATATAACTAGCATAGTAATGCCATGCAATATATTTAAATAGATAAAAAAAAAACACCACAGATATAATGGTGTTAAAATTAAGACAAGAAAAGCGTGAACAATCTCACTTCCAAGGCATACGTACGTACTGCCTGCCTAATCTTTGCAGATTGTATAAGAGGGTTTTTGAAAGATAACGCTTGTATCGTGTCAAGGAAATCGTAATTCATGGTTATTGTAAATAAATTAAATGTGTCTTAAAATTGTTGATCTATTTATATAAAAAAAAACGAGTCATTGCATGTGGCATCTTCCCTATTGGTGGAGTTCTCAAAACAAATTGTAAGTCAGTTTCATTGTGGTCAAGGTTAAGACGTGCGTCTGTTGGAATTTTGTAAAGGCACGATTGTAATCGAAGATTCAAAACAAAGCTCTGAGTAAAATAATTCAAAGCTCGGTGAAAAGGAATCGAAAAGTTGAACCAATTCTAAGTGTAACTTAACATTACATTCAATGAATGAAATAAGACATGTGATACAGCAGCCAGACGCAAGACTTTTAAAGCTTAAAGGTACAACATACCAAGTTCATTAGTTCGTATATATGGCCAAATCGTGCTACATAATGTGCAACACATTTCTTTCCCAAAACGACAGCTTCAAATAGTAATGCGAAAGCAATTCTCAGAGTAAGAAAGTCTGAAAGCGCTTAACAGACTAAACAAGATCAACTGCGATTGTAGAAATTCTTTGCGACATTAGTCCTATACTTGAAATTACTAGAGCTGCACCCAACATGTCTATTCAACGCGATCCAACCAAGCAAATTGAAACGCACCTAGCCCCTCGCCTGTAAAAACAGAGTACTAGAATGGAGAGCAAACTAAAGAGGGAACGACAAATGACACTCACCAACCTGAAGGAATATATGAATGATTCTTTGTGCCCTACCACACTGGGACATCCAAATCTTGTAAGGCAATCTAAGAGCTGTGTTTCTTTTTTATGAAATCGATAAGGATGTCCATCTGTGATTGTGTTATTATTTGCTATCTCCTCAAATACTGATGGAGATCGATTTGATTTTTCTACACTTATAAGCATCCAATTTCTAAACTCAAGGCCAGATTGCCATTCAAAACATAACAGATGTTCACTTAAAATGAAAGGTTTGAAGCCCAATCTCTCTGAAAATTCTACAGTCTCCTGTGAAAGTTTGTCTAAATCATATGCGTTTGCATTCTACAGAGCACAAGATAGCAATAGAATTTGAAAAAAAACCGATTTGTACCTCCAAAACTAGCCAGAAGAAACAATTTCCTTACACCAACGTCAAAACCCTGAAATTGGGGAACAGATCACTTGCTCCTGATTTAACATCTTTCACAGTAAAACCTCCATTCATTCCATTCGTTCCAATTCAGTTAAAACGAAAGAATTCCGTACAAACAAAAAACACAACACTTTGAACTTTGACCAGTTTACGCAGCACAACTGCACTAACAAATAAAACACAACTGAGCAGGAAAGGAGAACAAAACAAACAAACAGCCACGAGTCATGTTGATTACCCGTAAAGCTATAATGTCCGATGTAATCTCAAAACTGTATACAATCAATTCTCACGGTAAAAACTGACCGGGAGTAGTTAAAAACAATAATAATATGACAAAAACGAACATTAAAATACACTTAACATTCAAAACCAAAAAACCAATATACCAACCAACGTTTCCAAACGAACCTTTTAACCAACCAAGACCAATCGATTACCCTACCCGATATAAAATTCAAAAAATGTTTTAGGTCTACAAAGAGCTTTAGAGAAACCAATTTCACACCGCACGTGGTCACCACAACCACCACCACTAGCCCTTCTCTTCGTTCAGCTCAGCTCAGCTCATCGTACAATATTCAAAATTTTCTTAATTATACGCTTTTTATATTTCTTTATAATTCGATTCGCATGATAGAATTCCGATAAGTTGCCCTGCACGTATTTCGCATGCAAATACTTTAAAAACTTTTCATTTTGAAATTTTTTCAAGTTATCAGGTACAATCTCTTCATGGTGAATGGTAGATGGTGTAGCTACTGCGGACGCCAACATTAGCAGCTCACCATCATCGTTCGATGTAGTATCATCGTGTTTTAGATGATCTTCATCGTCTACTATTCCGGACAACATTAACATTTCGTGCAATTGTTCGTGTCCAACTGTGATTTGTTGTGTTGAGCAATTTTGCTCAATCAACAGCGAAGAGGGAGAAGCGGGAAAAGCAACACATAGCGCTGCAGGGCACGAGCTAGAACGAAGTGGGGAGGATGATGGCGCGGGATGTACGAGAGCTTGGCTAGTTAAATTTAAATTGTTATGCTCGACTGCATTGTCAAGCGGCAAATTACTCACCTCAGTGACAGAACAGCAGCGTTTTAAGTCTTCAATTGTTTGAGTTACTATAATATCACGACCACTACTCCTTGCTGCTGCGGTGGTGACCGCAGCTTCACTTATAGCAGTCGAATAATTGCTGTTACCACTGTTATAATTATTATTGTTATCATTTAATATTTCTACTAGATTATCATCATCATTGTTGTTGTTATCCTGCTGCTGTTGTTCTTGCTGTTGTTGTTGTTGTTGTTGCTGTGGGTCTTCTTGTTGTAGCTGCTGTTGATCTACGTAGTTTTCTAGTATATTCTCATTGATATCACATTGAACAACAAATAAATTATCACTATCTAAGATTTCATCTAAATTAATAACTAATACATCGCGATCAAAGGAACTATTTAAGGCATTCTTACAAAGGTCACTTAGCTTTGGTATGACTGAGGATGGTGTTGATGTGACGTCGCTGGTGGCTGTGGCCAGTGCTACTGCTACATCAATGTTGACCTCATTGTCGGTGGTAAGGTTGATTAAACTATCGATTTCACTAGGTCCGAGGATACGATTTCGAAATTTATCGGAATTGATCAACGAAACACAGATACACTTTAGAGTTTGTGGATTAAACTGCAAACGAGTGGTTTGTTTCTTTACGCGACGGATCTTTGAGCGTAGTAGGTTACGAGGAACTTTTAATTTTCTTTGGTTTCGCTGGATTAAACGTATTTTTTTTTGTTGTGAGATACGCTTGCAGTGGAGGAATTTTCTACGATATTTCTTCTTCTCTTGGCGAAGTTCGTCTAGTTTCTTTGGAGGTGCTTCTGTTGGCTGTTCTACTTGTTTTACTTGTTCTTCTTTTGTTGGTGGTTTCTCCTCTTTGATGAGAATTTCTTCTTTTTCTACTTTTGCCACAAGTATGTCCTCGGGTAGATTAACCACATCCTTGTTGGATTTTTCAATATCAATTATAATATCAGGCAAATTGATGTACTGATCTGATTCGACAGTACTGTCCACGGTGATGCCAACGTGAATCTTTGGTCTAGAAGTGAATGATCCCTTGAATTGGAGGTGATTCTCCACAATGGGGTTTGTCAGTCCGTCTTGTGTTTGAGTGAAATGATCAGCAGCCGCCATGTGTAACTGTTCCATGAAGGGAACATCTGTGGAACTCATTGTTCGGTCGGAGCATTCATCTTCGTCTTCATTCCAGGTGGTGAGGAAATCTCTTAAACTCTGACTCTTGGTGGTGAGACCGATTTTTGTATCAACTTGCTGCTGGGTGTAGAGTCCCTCCTGGGGGTCTGTTGTAGAATATGTCTGGTGGGCATATGGATGGTAGTAGTGATGATTGTAGGAGGACGTTGAGGATGTGGATGATGAAGATGGTGATTCGGTTTGTTGGTCCTGTAAGTACCTGGCATGGTAGTCGAGCGTCGTAGACGTACTATATTCGGCCGACTGATGATATGACACCGACGATGGATTCATCGTTTGATACGCGTTTGCTTGCGGTTGAGCGTTGAGATCAGTGTAAACCTTATCTGAACCAGTTACGACGGAATTCCCTTGAGAGTTACTGTAGATACCATTGTTGGTCCCATTGTAATCCATCGCCGATGGTAGGGACTGCACTGGATACTTCACATACTGCTGCGGATAATAGGTGGCCGCGCTCTGTGCCGATGGGCAACAACTCTGATTTGCTACTGTAACGGCGGTAGGATAACCTGTGGACATTGTGTTCTGATATTGCATTGGAATTGAAGGCCATATGACGGGTTGCTGTTTTGTCGCTGAGCCATTCACATACGCTGAAGGGGTGTAAGCACTGCGACAGCTGCTCTGAAACTCACTGCCATTGCTGGGGTTCCACATCCAGCGACTGTCATCGCAGACACTTTGGCCTTGATATGTGTGGTGCCCCGCTGAGACGGCTGACGGGTAGCTGTGTGAATGGTAGGCATAGTTTGAGGGATATTGAGGCGCTCGAGTACCACCCATTGCTGCCGAATGTATCATTTTGCTATTAACATATGGTATGGCGCTGGCATCTGGTATTGTTTTCATTACACCGACACCGCCCTTTTGAGAGCCGGGATGATGGTAGTGAGGGTGGTAATAGGGATGATGGTACGGCGCATAACCATACTCGGGCGGGGACATTTTCATTGCACTCACTGTGTTCACTGTATTCACTGCCAAATTTTGCTGCTGCTGCTGTTGTTGTTGTTGTTGTTGCTGCTGCTGCTGCTGCTGCTGCTGCTGCTGCTGCTGTTGCTGTTGCTGCTGCTGCTGCTGCTGTTGCTGCTGCTGCTGCTGCTGATGATGATGATGATGACTCTGTTGTTGGCTCTGGGTTTTCGCACTCACATTATATTTGTACTGTTGCTGCAGCTGACTTTGATGGTACTGCTGCTGCTGTTGTGAGTAAAGATGATGCTGCGGATCGTAGGCGTATGCGTAATAATTAGCACTCTCAGGTGCTAAACCGACGGCACTCTGATTGTAGCTACCATAACAGCTGTTGGGATTGTACGAATGCTGTTGCATTTTCACACTGCTGTTGGCAATATTTCCCGCCAATTGTACATGAGCACTCGTTTTAGTCTTACCCATGCCTGTGCGTTCTTTGAACTCCGCCTCTGCATCATATGGATACACACTAGACATCCTGACGCCCGAACCACTGCCACCATATGGATCGTATGCATTGTACGACGCACTCCTTTGGTAGTTTACTGCATTATATCTGCCACTTACACTTGCACCCACTGCAGATCCACCTCCTGCGCCGACAACACCGCATCCACCACCTGCATTTGCATAGTTGGAATCCATTATCGTTTCGAATCGGACATCTGATTAGAATTTTAGCCTTTATACTGGAAAATCTAAACGAAGACCAAGGAATAGACAAAATAACAAATAGAAAAATAGTAATAGAAATAGAAAACAGCAAAGCAAACCAATACTAAATAAAAATTTAGGCCAAACCAAACAACACAACACTGATACGACGACGACGACGACGTCGATGAGCGTGGAACGCTTGTTCTAATTTTAGAGGATTTGTTTTGGTTGGCAAGTTATCTCTATCTATCTACATATATACGCGATTATTTTATTATTATTATTGCTTGCGCCTCTGCCCCGTGTGTGACCATAGCAACTTGTGTATGTGACACACAATCGAAGAAAAATGATTTCTTTTGCCTTCCATATCCACTAGTGACTGGCACTGGCACTGGCACTGGCAGTGGTGCTCCCCTTGGTAAACAGAAACATATTTTCCCATCAAAATCCATCGGGGAAGATGTTTTTTGTTCAATTTTTTACAGTAATTCGAGGCAAGAAGTTGTAATTTAAATATTAACTTACCGATTGCGAATTGGAATCCGTTTCACGGGGAGATATTATGGGGGAACACAGAAATTCTAGACGTGTCAGCAAAACACACGAAAAGGTGTACGACGTTTTGTTGAGTACTGTGTGTGGTGGATAAGTTTATATACTATGCTGTCTGGTATATCGTCGTCGTCGTCGTTGTCGCTTGTCGTCGAATTTTGATGTGCGAGTGGTGCAAAGGTGCCGTACTTGTTTTATTTGACATTCTGGGGGAAATAGAAAAAAAAAATAAGAAAAACATGCTGAGGGTGAGTTTTGTTATGACAGGTGATGGATGGTGATGCCAAGTTTTTTGGTCTTGGTTTCTTGTGAACAACCTGGAGAAGTAAATGATAGTAAATTTGATGGTGCACTGCGTGGTATACGTAATTTTTTCTCTTTTTTTTTGCAGATGATGCACTTGTCGGTGGACGTCATGGCTCAGTGGTTAGGGTATTTGACAATGAAGGAAGGGCTGCAATCCAACCCAAGACACCTAAAGTAACGTATAGTTGTGAGAAACTAAGCCCTGGCTCCCATCGACCTGTTACCCCAAATATATGTATTTTGCACCCGGCGCTGGTAATACACTTACAGTTCTTGGAAGAAGTGAACCAAGCTTCCTTAGATAGAGGTTCAGACTGTGATGGCTGTTAACAAGCGCTAAGCTCTATGTCCTGTAGCGATTCATTTAAGCATCGCCTGGCCATAGCCAACACTCTTAAGCCGGATACCACAGAAAATCAGAAAAAATGTTTGCCTTAGCTACTCGATGAAGCATCTAATGATGGTCTAGATCGTTACGTACAGGGATCACAGGCCTTGTGTAGCTCGCATATTGTCTTTACGCCAAGGAATAATCGGTACACCTGTCCAATATCTGGTGAATTTGTCAGTAATTGGATCCAAGGCGTTGCAAGAGACTGGGTTTAAGCCTGTCATAGAAAACAGCTGCACCCTCCATGTGGTCAATCAGTGTAACCATCAAGATGGAAAGTAGACTATATCTCTCTCAGAATGACCTGTAAGCGATAGTAACCTGCAAGCATTATGAGTCTATCACTCAGTCGCTATTATCGCTATTATAGCTCAGTCATTTTAAGGATCTATCCGTTGATACTCTGAAATCGTTTAGAATATAAAACTGGGTAGACATATCATCAGAATCCCGAGATTTTAGTTACGGTAATGGCGAACGCGTGGTGCTATTTAAGGGAAAAAGGATCATCAATGTCTAACACCGAATAATCTAGAATAAGACACCAAGAAATACTGAATTATCCTGTGTTATTTCCCAGAACTTCTGAATTGCGATTTACTGTGTTTTTTTTATAATAATAGCAAAATGTTTTTATATTCAAATTTTTTTTATTGAATTCCTCATTGTGTTGGGAGCTTAATATTTAACTACGATATATCATAAGGCTTGGCATCACTTAATAATGTTAATTACTCATTATTTTTAATGTCACACATTTTTGTACATAAGTTAAAAACACCACCCATTTTGGCAGCACTGACACATAATTACCAATAGTTGATGTTGGCAGTACCATCGCTTGCTTGACATTCAATTTGTGTTGATAAAAGCTGTCGTTCGGTCGTGGTTCTTCTTTCATCTTCAGATTTTGATTTCTAAATTTTACTAAAACTTATATAAAAAAAATGGGAGACGATTGGCAGAGTCCTAAATTCCGACAAAGCGTTGTTGCAAAAATGTAAGCCATCTACACCGCGTGCATACACAGTTTCAAAGTCTAAAATTGTGTTTGGTTTTTCCCCCTTTACAGCAACGAAATGCTGCAGAGTTCCGGATCAGATCCGTCGAAAAACGCTGGCGTAATGGAAAATCATATCTACAAGAAGTCTCGCACGAAAGACGAATACCTGGGCCTGGTTGCCAAGCTGTTTATGCACTTCAAGGAGATGGTGAATCGTAAGTAAAATGTGAAAGCCGCATGCCTCATGTTTCATTGAAAAAATCACTGTTTTGTGTGTTTAGGTGGACCTGCTGGGAAGCCTCAACAACCGCCGAACGCTGACATGGGAAATGCCAATGTAATGCAGGATCCTCTAAATGCATTACAAACGCTGGCAAGTCAGGGCAATCGTAATGCCCAAATGATGCCAATGGGCAGTGGCCAGCCCAATCAAATGCCTCCTGGAGCTGTTGTCGGGGTGAATGTAGCTGCTTCGAATCTGCTGCAAACACTTAATCAGGTAAGCGGATGTAAACTAGTAGAATCGTGTGAAATGCAATAAGGGAAACAAAAACAGTGGATCCTGTCTGAAATTCGTATTCCATGTCAATCTGCGATAAATGTATGTTTTTCGTGTAATACTTGAATCTGTTAAGCCTTTGATGAATGTAGAAGGTGGAGAATATAGTGACCACCCTTGCTTGACCTCACGCAACGTCGATATATTCATATCTATGAGCGAGTTTGAGTTGGCAAACAACCTGTGTCTGAGTCCATCTGAGATGGTCTGCCAGAATCATGCTGAATTGGTCCTTCTTTAACAAACCGGGCAGTGGCATTGGTTCCTGTATCAGGTAAACTCTTCAAAGAGTAAGACGGTATGAAGTGTCACCATATTAGCTGACATTGCACCTGCAGTGAAGGCAAAGGCCAAGGCCATCGATGCTGATATCTTTCTAAAAACTAACACCACACACTAGTTGGGCCACCAAATTGTATATTCTTGTCATGTTCTCGTTAGAATCTTGAATATGTGACTTTCGAATAGACTCCAACTCATCCCTTACTTGCATTTCTTCTAATTTTAGCAACGTCCAGGTCAGCAGATGCCAAACATGCAAGGAATTCGTGGCCAAATGAACGTTCCCATGGGCGCCAACGTTCCGCAGGGTAGTGGAGTCGGTCCCGGCAATATGGTTCCCCAAATGGGTAACAACATGGGCAACGTGAATGCCAACATCAGTATGAACGTGATGGGCAATCAGCCACAACAAATGGGCAATCAAATGGGAATGCCAAGCCAAATGAGTCAAATGAGTGGCAACCAAATGCAAATCAGTTCGAACATGCAAGGCCAGCAGATAAACTCGATGAATGTCCCACAAATGCCGATGAACACGATGAATCAGAATCAACTAAACGTACGTATTACTTTGTGACCCCAAAAAGTGTTAAGGGAATAAATCTACAATTTCAGATTGGTCTCAACCACCCACAATTGAATCAGATGATGACTCGTATGAACAACAATACGCCTATGAATGTTGGACCGCAAGCAGTCAATCAGGGAATGCACAACCAAATGAGTGCCGGCCAAAGTATGCCGAATATGCCGCAGCAGGGTCAGATGCATCCGAATAGTGTGAATGCTGGGCCGCAGGTTGGAATGCCTCCGAATGCTGGTCAAGGAGGTAAGTAAATATGACTGAACGACCTGGATGTGTGTTAACATTTGCATTTTTTCCAGGAAATATCAATCAAATCATCAACATGCCGAACATGCAACAAAAGCAGAATATGCCCATCAATCAGGGCGGTGCTATGTTTCCGGTCAACCGAAATGTAGGTCAAACGCAATTCTTGCGTCAAAGTCCAAGTCCTACGGTGGCTTCACCGGCTGGTATGGGTCAGCAAATACCACAGCAGCAGCAACAGCAACAGCTTCAACAGCAACAGCAGCAACAACAACTGCAACAGCAGCAGCAGGCTGCTGCACAGCAACAGGCTCAGCAACAACAGGCACAGCAGCAGCAGCAGCAACAACAGCAGCAACAGCAACAGGCACAACAGCAGCAGCAACAACAACAGCAGCAGCAGCAACAACAGGCACAGTTGCCCAATCCCCAAATGATTCCTAGTCCAGCTTTAGTGCCTTCCTCAAGTCCACAAATGTCCAATCTAATGAACAGCAATCAAAGAGGTAAGTCTCTTCAGCTCAAAGCAATTCCAGAAACCATTAACGAATTTGTTATAACCTATCCAGCTCTTCGTCAATCTCCAAATGCCCCATTGAACACTCCAGGACAGGTGAACGCAACCAGTCCTTTTAATTCACAAGAAGATATCCTCTACCGTGAGAAATACAAGCAACTGACGAAATATATTGAACCTCTCAAGCGCATGGTAGCAAAGATAGGGAATGATGGTAAGTGCATGCATTGCTGAATCCCTGTGAGCTTTCCTTTATCAATTTACTTGTATCTCGTCCTCGTAGATGTGGAAAAGATAACGAAAATGAGTAAACTGTTGGAAATCCTCTGCAATCCATCGCAACGGGTGCCTCTAGAGACCCTATTGAAGTGTGAAATAGCTCTGGAGAAAATGGACATTGTCTCCTTTTGCGGTACTCAATTTGGGGTAAGGACACATTATAAGCGTCTCCTTCACAGTTCTCTGCATGTTTATTATTCTTCTCACTTAGAAATCATCCAACCCGCTGGTGGACGTAATAAATATAACACTTCAAAGCCCGATTGCCAATCACACGATGCAAAGAACATTCAAACCAAGCTTGGAGCTGCTCTTCGGCACTGACATTAGTGCCCCAACACCGGCCAAACAGGCGCGTATCCAACACGAAGATCCAGCTCAAGAAATACCACACGTATTACAGGGAGAAATCGCCCGCTTAGATCAAAAGTTCAAAGTATCTCTGGACACATCAGCACAGAATAACAACAAGACGATCAAATTGATTTGCTGTTTGGACGACAAGCGGTTGCCATGTGTGCCGCCAGTGAGTGTCAATATTCCAGGTAAGATAACGCCTTTTGTATTTCGATAGATTTATACTAAACACTGTTTACTTTTCAGAGGAATATCCATTCACATCACCAAATTGCTCGCTCACCGAGCAGGAATACTCGGCTACACCATTCCTGCTAGCCGTGCAAAATGCTTTAATTGCACGAATTGCTAAGCTACCAAAGTGTTATTCCCTTTCGCATCTATTGGACACTTGGGAGATGTCTGTACGTCAGGCGTGCTCCCCAAATGCGGTCGCTGTTAACGATTTGAGTGCAATTTTCGGAATGTAAAAGTGTTTTACATTGCAACGGACTAATCGAATTTGTCTCTTACACAGCGCTGTGTATTGCAATGAGAAGGAAGAACTATCGATAATCATTTTTTGGTTTAAGTTTATATTTAGCGGAGAATAAAAGTTAATCATTTGTTTATGGAATTTTCATGGTTTTTTTTTTCTAATTTGTGTAGATGCCTTGCTTCAGTAGAAGGTCCATGCTAACTTTCTTATGTTAACTTTCTAGCGCTGAAGTCTGATATTTGTCAGACGTTTGGAAGAGGTCGAGCCCTGGAATGAAAATTTCTTAGGTAATAGTTGATTGCTGATCACTTTGATCTCGTGTGGTCTCTCTAAGGTTTTTCTGCGTCAGCACCTTCTTTCTATTGAGAGCTGATCATCAACTATCGTTTTAGATGATTCCCTTCCTGATCCAATCAAGTTTGCAAAATACTGCGCACTGCTCAGTGTGAAGCACTTATAGGTGGGTACTAACGTTGAGTACGGAAAACTTATGGCCGCTGGAAGCGTACTTTGACTTATAAAAGACATTTAAGGATCTCTAGTAAAGCAAACTGTGCAGTTCTGATAAAATGCACTCTATACGAAGTCCGAAAAGGTTTACAATAGAGCACACTTTCGATTCAGTCCAGTCCTTCATGGAGGCACAGATTTGAATTACAAATCAACGCTTAGAAGGGAACGACTAAATCGCAATTTCTTAAGCAGAAGTAAGGTAATAAGTTAAGGAAAGGCCTATAAGCAATGGCCTACTTGTGCAACCACATAGTTATCTTAATTATCCAATAGCTCGTCTAACAGATAATTGAAGAGGCAAAGTAAATAATTCTAGAAAAGGAAATAAAAAGAACCATTCTACGGTATAGAGTCTGTTGCGACAAAGCTGGTAAACAAAAGACACAAAGCAGGCTGTCGATCACAACAAGGAATGGAGATAGGTGTGTGTCAGAAAACTCGGTGCTTCTAAATCGACATGCTGCCGTTCATTATACTAGGAACCGTGAAGCAAAGAAATTTCTGTGCAGGATCAACGCAGACCACGCTATACCTTCGACTTCACGGTAACTTTTCGGGGGATTGCAGGAAGGTCTGCATGATCGACATCGAGGCGCCCATGTCTAAGCCTATAGCGAGATTTAGATTCAAGTAGGACACGTACCAATGCTAAGTGGCAACCTGCGCCAAGCCAAAAAGGATACGACTGAGAATTCGAGGGAAATGGTAAACCCTGGCCCTTGCCCTTGCCCTTGGCTATACGTAAACATCTACTACAGCTGGATGCTATTAGCAGCAGAGCAGTACTGCTCTAACTTATTACTTTCTAATAGGTTAACGACTGGGTGGGTCTCGATGAGACTGAAAGATGTTCGCATTACCCAGTTCATCGAAGTAGAATAAGAAGTAGGCTCCTAGGTGAGTTATTCTTCAAACGCAGGGAAACAAACTAGACGGAGTATAGTTTCCTCCTCTTTATAGAGAAGACGAGCACTCTGGGAATTTTCTAATATAATTTGCATGGATCCTGTAACGCTAGGTGGATATCTAATCGCTTCTATGGCAAAAAAGTTGCAGGGGCTTCTCGGAAAGCTATTTATTTCCGTTTGTATGCACATTGCCGACAAGCAATTGCAGTTGTTTTGTAAAATAATGTTTCAGGATTGATAATTTGATACGTTTTCAGCAACCAGGCTAATAGAAAAAAATGCAATTAGTTTAAAAAAAAAGCCTCTTTAATGGCACATCTCTGTATTTAATAATAATGTTCTATTATTTAGTTATCGCTTAATTTTATATTTAAACTAAAAACACATAAAATCGTCAAATTTTTTCTTTAAATTCCAAAAATCGTATTGAAATCGTTAACAGCGACAGGACGTGGGGAGCATGCCTGACGCACAGACGTCTCCCAAGCACTTAATATGTGCGTTAGGGAATAAAGTGGTGGCATCATAGCAATTCGAGCAGTTAGAGCATATTGTACGGTTAGCAAAAACGGAGTAGTGGAGTAGTCATGGTCTTCAAACGAGCAAGTTGGCGATGTGAATGGATATTTTTCTGCAAGGATAACCAACATTTAACACACAAATCTCGTTGAGTTTTCAAGCAACTCTCTCACCTGGGATATTTACACCGATTGGAGGTACACAGGGTAACTGGTCGTCATGCAAATAGCATACCAATTGTACAGTCCTACTATAGCCTGGTGCCGTTCCATCTAACGACACAGTAAACTTTTGGTCCAACAGTGAGACTTCTCTTTGCAAGACATGTGGTATATCATACGCAGACTGATCGTTGCGGTCCGCCGGCCCTGTCGATCTGGGAACTTTGTCAAAGATAGTTTCTATAGCCTCAACAAGTTGCGTGGACGACTGCGGGAAAACAGAAAGGGCTTAGAATGGGAAAGATTTCATATTTTTGAACAGGCATACTAATAATGGGCGGTTATAGTACTTCTGGAATCGTTCTAACTGCGCTCGACAGTATCTTAGACCCTCTATTCCCCCACGCTTCGATGGGTTCAGGATGAACTCCTTAAGGTTGTTCAGTTTCAATCGAATCATATCGTGCCTGGGTGTGCTCGCATAGTAGGGGGGCAATTTGGCCAACGACTGCTCGACAATACCAATATATCTTTTCAGGTATTCATATTGTTCGTTCATATCATTATCCTCGGGCTCCTTGGAAAGCCTGTTTAGATTTGCATCACTCAACCATGCCATTTTTCTCAGTTGCATGGATTTTATTCCTGCAAATGCTGGGTCAAGTATTTCAATGTTAGAAGTTAATGAATATGTTTTACCTTTGACTAATGCAAAATAGCCTGCCATGATATCCGGGATAGGTTCGTTCATTTTTTTAAGCAATTTTTCCACTTGTAGTCCTTAACTGTTGGCTTTAATTAACAAAGTGTTTGGTAGTCTAGCTAACGGGCTGTTGCGACAGATTTAGCAAGTGGAGGATGAACCGTTTCATCTATAATATTGAATTGCTGTTTTGAATTTGTTTTATGGCAAAGAACAGGGAGGTTTTGCGAGGCGCTATGTGCGTTGATAGTATAGTCTCCACTTAAGAGTTGATTGGAATACGGAGTATCACAGATCAGTGATGGAATTTTCGTAAAATAATGGTAATACGCGACATTTTGGAATGAAATGATGGACCAATAGATGTAGCTCCCAAGTTCAGCAGGTTGACCTGACCTAATGTCTGCCAGTTAGCGGATCACTTTTTGTTTGAAAATGCCTTGCCATACATATGACTTCAATCTGGCCTCGAAACTGGCTTTCTCGCTGTCCAAACAATTTATCCCCTTCGGAGTCTTATGTGGAATTGCATAGCATATGTGACCCCGAGTTTGCTCGTCCTTTTCCTGTAGCTCAGCTCCTCCTTGGTCATAATTTCGGGAAACTGTTCTCGCTCCAAGTTTGCTCCTGGAACTACTGACGGAATCATGGAAAACAGCACATACTCGATATAGGATTAGAAAGTTATGAGGAGTTCTTCCGCGTTGCACGATACAAGTGGATCATGCACTCAACCACAGCTTAAGGCGATTAATCCTATCATATGAGTCTTCAAAGCCAATGAAGTCCATTAACGTTTTCCAGGACTTTGGCTTATTGTGTAAACGTGGTTTACGTTGCGAACCACAAATAAAACTAAGCAGTATACATCGACCAGTGTGTTGTAGGAAATCTCGAGGCGTTTATAGTGCACGCCTAGTGGTGGTACTTATTTTCGACATGCGAAGAGTTTTGCATACTTTTAACAGTCTTCTATTAATCTTCTTCATGATGTACGACGGGAATCACATAGATGGAGCTTTAGCCCTCTAGGATAGAGGTGTTGTCTCAACTTTTCATCATTTCATCATTTAATCTTTTTTTTTAGCTTGGAGAATCCTGGGGGCAACTTGAAACCTCTTGAGTTTTAGAATATTCGTCTCGAAGACGTTGAAAGCTCTGGGGGCAACGGTTCACCTTGTTCCTCCCATGCTGATATACACCAGCGATTGTCGAACAGTAGACTAAGAGAAGAATCTCCTCTAAGATAAAAGCTGTTTATTGAGGATCACTATCACCCCGTTTGGTCTCTCTAAGGTGACCATCAGCGTCATCATCACATTTTTGAGATGTGTGGCAGCTATTTAGGTGCCACTTTCATTCTACGAAAAACTAGTGATCATCAACTTTGACTATCAAAAGTGTGACTATCAACTATCAACTTAGAGGATCCCGCTCTAGTATCTGATTGGTTCCATCGTCGTTGTGTCTTTCCTCGCAAAAGGTTCAAGTTTTCTTGTTGGTTTCCATAGAAACATTTGTAACTATTGTCATACTCTAGGAATGAGACTTTACCTTTTTGGATGTACACATGTTCTTATTACCTCTAGCTTTTTGGCGAAGGAGAAACAAAAATGTTACGTATACGCCTCCGAACTAGGTACGTGTGTATTGCCCTCTGAATTCTACGAGGAAAAATTCAGGGAAAAGCAAGATGACTCCACTGATTGTTTGATACAATTGTCAGGATGTGCTCTGGGCAATTGTTTCCCACATTCAGTAAAAATTGAAGAAAAGAAATGAGTTCTTGGACACTTCCTAATTAAAGTTACAAAAACCAAATACAAATTTAGTATGTTAGGGTACGGTGACATTGCAACTTTGATTCCATGCAGATGCTGTAGTATCATGCGTTAAAGTTAAAAAATGTGAAGAAGGAAACGAGTCAAGTGTCCTTTTCACTTTATGAGCTCTTTAACTTCAACCAAGATACCTCTGGCAATATCATTCAGCAAAGCAAGTCAATCCAATTTTCAATAACGAGACAGAGTTTGATGGACTTCCTCAAATCTCTTCCCCATGGCACTAATGGATCTAAGTGATGCTGGGATTTTCTAACACTTATTTCAGTTTATATCTGTGTCAGGTTCTTGATGAGATGTCTCAGCCAGATATACTAATAATAGTAACCCCTTTTTGCGGATGCAAGCGGATTGTAACCAGTAATATTAGTTCAACCAGTAATTCTCTCACATGGTATGAAGTTACAGAAGAGGCTAACAGTCCTGCACTTCAGTTGATTACGCGTTGGGATGTACAAGACTACGCTCACTCCTGAATGTAGTGCAGAAAACGTAACTTTAACCTGGAAACGCATGGCAATGAGGTATCAGTTCAGAGACTGAAAGACTTGGAAGGGCAGCACGAACTGCTGGGTGAAGATAAATCAGATTCAGGCGCAAGCCGAGCCATTGGATGATTCCGACTAAGAACGCAAAGAACTAATATTTCCATTAACTGCGACATGTTAGGTAAAAAAAAAAATGTTTCAATCGCAAAATCTTTTTTAAAATTCCGTATGAGACTATCGTATCGTATTGTATCCTTCAACTGTGATTTAGTTCTCCAATGCTCTGCATAAGAGTTGTGCCTATTCATAGGTCAATTGTTCATTGAAGCTCATCAACAAGAACATTCGGAACCACCTCTAGCTTCCGTCAAGTAGCAGAAACTCTTTCTAATTCCAGTAAATGACTTCATTTCGTCGAATGTTTCTAATTCTAGCTCCTGTGGCTCCCGTTCCATTCTTCGTTGTATTTCAACGGAATTCCTATTTTTCCTAGAAACAATGAACAACTAAGACCGTTCCAACAGAAGAGAGAACCAACATTACAAACTATTTTGTAAGAAAAACGCGTTATGTTAGATATTTTGAAAATATATATTTCAAGTATGTTTTGTTTTGTTTTTTCTTTTGTTTTTTGTTTTAATTCATAGTTTATATATTTTGGTTTTTGTTTTTTTTGTTTTTTTGTTTTCTTATTCATATACATATACGATATAATAATTTTTGTTTTTGTTTTTGTTTACATTTAATTCAATAAATTAGTTTGTTTTGTTTTACGAAAAAAAAAACTTAAATATCACAGTTTACAAAGATCTTAAGATTTTGTTTTTGTTTGATTCTTAATCCCAGTGCTAAATTGGATTCGGATACATACAAGAGAAATTCAAGAAAAAACGAGAAAAATAATGAAAAACTTATCCATTTCTTCTGGCCGCGAAGCCCAATTCAACGAACAAACGTGGCACGTTCGCATGATCAACAAAATCCCAATATTTGATTGGAATGAAAGAGAGTAAGAGAGATAGAGATACGCCCAGCGTATGTGGAAGAGAGCCATAGAGTGCCGCCGTAGGCAAGAGCTTTACTGCATCAATTGGAATTCAGTCCTAAAGTCGCTGATCGTACTGCAATTGCTACTACTGCTGCTGCTGATGCTGCTATTGCTGTTCGTGCAGATTTGTACATGAACTGGTGCTGGAATGATTGGTCGCAGGTGAATGATTTGGCTATTGGCTGCCGCTGCGGCAGCGGCTGCGGCTGCTGTTGCCGCTGCACCTCCCTGCTGGGATTTGTCTTTGCCATGGCGTTTGACGTGCTTCGACAAATGGTCACTGCGCATGAATTTCTTTTGGCAGACCCCGCAAACGAATTTCTTTTCGCCGGTGTGAGTGCGCTTGTGACGGGACAGCTCGTCGGAGCGGGAGAAACGTTTATCGCAGTTCTCCCATTTGCAGATGAATGGTCGCTCACCGGTGTGCACACGCTGGTGGGCTTTCAAATGGCTCGACTTGAAGTAGTTCTTGCCACAGTTGGGATGCTGGCACTCATAGACGCGACGCCGTTCCGGAACTGTGGCTGGTGCTGGTACTGCAGATTGTTGGGGTTTTGCTTGTGTCGCAGGCTGGAAGTTTTGCAACATACCACTGGCCGGGTTGAACAGCAGCAGGTGTGTAGTATGACCTGGCGCGGCAAAATATATACTTTTCGGCGCAATCACTTGATATTGTGATCGTGGTTGTTGCTGCTGCTGCTGTTGTTGCTGCTGCTGCTGGGGTTGCTGTTGTTTGGGCGGCGTCGGTGAGGGCAGTAGAATGTTATACTGTGGGACATGCTGTTGTACTGGCATTGACATGGATTGGGCTGGGTGTTCCTTGGTTTCCACATTTTGGGAGTCCTCAGATTTTGTAACCGCAGGCGTTGGTGCTTCGCTGCCGGTTGCGTTGCGGCCCATTTTGAATTTCAATCTCCGCACAATATTCACTGAATCATATTCTGGATCTGAGTTACTTGCACTTGAGTCCGTCGACGCGGAACCGTCCAACGACGAGCAAACCCCTGACCGATTGACGTGCATAATAACACTGGCACGCGGCTGCGAACCATTTAAATCGAAATTCACCTCCGGTGGCGGAGTCAACGCCAAAGTGGGGGGAATTCCACTGAACTCCTTCGACTGGAAATGAGTTGGCTCCACGTCCAATCGCTGCTTCTTGCATGGCGGCATATCTGAGTCTGAGTCCTCATTATCCGACGGTTGTGGGGTTACAAAACCCGATTCTTGTTGCTGCTGTGAAAGCATTTGAGACTCCAATTTAACCTTCAGATAGGCATCATCGAGTTTCTGATCAGCCTGAAAGGAGAAAACAAAAAAATCCAAATTAATTAAAGAATACACACGACCCTCAAACTATGCAATGGAATTTCCTTTCTGAACTAAAAAAAACAAATAAATTGGTGCCAATTTGTCTACAACGGTCTACCGATATCCAAATGTGGAACGCGATGTCTATTTCGAGTTCAAGTATACGCCTAGCTAAATGCAACTGCGCTCTGGTCTTGCATCAGTAAATTACGATAAATCAACTAGTTTACGGTCGCGCAACATATTAACCAGCTCTGCACCCCAAACCTTTGTAAGGCGAGGTAATAAAAAAAAAATTAAGAAGAAAATATCCACCTCTCTCCGAGATAAATTTAAATATTCGCACGAAAACAAAATCTGATGCAATTCTACGATACTATTGAGCGTATTTCGGTCGACTCGCTGTGCGGCGCCATAGGAAACAAGATTTTTGTTTGGATAATCGGGCGCGAGGAAACCTGATTTTTTTTTTTTCGTTTTCGTTTCTGTTTTTTTTTTTACTAAAAGCCATGCATATTCATAAAACGGTTTAAGGAGTGTCCGAGAGATTTTTGATGGGCGTCTCTGGAGGTTGAGACACAAATTACACAAGTAGATGCAGTTTTATGGCCTTCAGTGTAGATTTTCTTTTCTTTTTTTTGAACCGAGTTCGAAAAGTAGGGGGTTTTGGATTTTGAGATGGTGTCTCACGACTTATGATGTAAGTAGATCTAAAATATCCTTAAATTTTGACGACTTTCACTGACTTCTTTTCAAAAGCAAACAAACAGGATAATGTTCGAAACATCTTTATATCGAACTAACTCTGATCAAGTAGTTTTTACTCGAAAAAAATTGCAATTTCGTACATAATTGGATATACTGCGTCACCGTTAGTGATATTTACAAACGTTTTACAGACCATTTCACCAACAAGTGCCCTCCCGACTTTTCTATTTCCACTTAAATCGACGGAGTAACCGTCAAATGAATCATTCCTCTTTCTTCGAATTGATTATTCTTGCGCAAACTTTCCCTATGCATATCAGAAAGATACGAAAAATGCATAAATCAGAAAATATCAAAAATCTGACAAAGAAAATACATTTCTTCAAGTAAAATAAACCAGAAACCATAAACACATATTGTGAACACACCACGAACACATACGGTCTACGATCTTAGCATCACAATGTTTAAGTCTATCATTTCCGCTGCAGTCGCCATTTGCATTTATTTATTTCAAAAGAAATCGGTTTCTGTTTAAAAACACAAAAATATGTAAACAATTACACCATCAAATTAAATGAAATTTCTACGCAAATTATTGATAAGAAATCTGAGTAGAAGAGAAGGAAACAAAATTCACAATAAACGAGCACCTTCAAGTGGCCGAGAGTAGATAACAAAATCAATTACGAATCGTGATTTCGACAAATAACCGCAATTTCTTCGGGAAAAAGAATATAAACAAATTATTGCGAATATTGTGATAATCAATTCTAATTCCTATGTGGGTATATATATTTTTTTGTTGTATTTTTATCCACTTATCAGTCATGACACCGTATTAGGCTGCACCCAGCCAAGAGAGTGGGAAACAAAGATTTTATTGGACACTCCAATCGGAAAAAAATGGAAACAAATAGAAGAATGACAATAAAAAGATTTATGAGTAATACTTTGATTATTTTTTTCGGGCGTGTTTGTGTACGATGTGCGATCGGAAAGTCGGTGCGAACGAGGGGAACGATGTAGGGATTTCTAGAAGGAAATGCTGTTGCATGGAAAACGAATAAATGCTTCGTCATCGCTGATGTAACAATCGCCTTCGAGGAAAAGCCTGACTTCTGTCAAAAGACAAGAACGAGTTCGAAAAATGTTTAACTGACATCTGACATCCCTTCTGTCTCACGTCATATAGAAATTCGATCTAAAAATAGAATCCCATTCGATTGAAAAGTCATTAAAAACTTATCAATACCGACAGCCCATACGTCACACAATCTGCGTCGCAAAGCCCAAAAGTCCAAGTCAATACGAAAATACTACAAAAAAACGAAGAAAAAAAATCATTTTAAGGTCGTTCCTCATTGATATGTTTGTCCAACGTCACGCTCTGTACCTGTGGCTACGTGCTGGAGCTAAAGTACAACCAACAACCACCACGACCATGCTCTTCCCCCGAAAAAAAAAAAAAAAAAATCGTATGTACATAGGTACGACTAGGTAACCCATAAAATGTCAAACGAGCACTTGAAACTACGTCATAGCACTCTGACAGTGTACTGCACAGGTCTTGGAAATATCCAAAAATATCTATCCCCCCTCCTCTCTCTCAAGGTTGCAACACACACACACAGACGTCAGAAAAGGGAACAAAGGTTGAGGGAATGTTCTACCATCCCACCCCACCATCCTCCTCCACTGATGGTCTAAACCGTAAATGTCACTTTAACGAGAGTAACGTTGGACAGGAGGAGACATGCAAGGGACTCTTCCCTGATGCGTGGGTTTTCCAGAAGCCCACGGATATGGAAATAAAATCGACACAAAAAAAACAAAAAGGGGGTGGGTGCGCGTTCTCTCATCACTGCCTCCTCTTCAAACCCATTCCATTCTCTGTCTATGTATACACGCGACCTCCACACACACACACAATGCCACATTAAAAGAGAGAAACATTGGTGTAAGTGTTTTCTCACATCACCAGCCGAGTACGTGAGACGCGTCAAACGTAATACCCCAGGCCGGATGAATGCCATCGCGTCAGCAGCCAGTCAGCCACAATCCATGCCGTGTTCACGTGAACACCAGCTGATACACGAACGGGCACTGCGTGATCGTTCAGTGAACTGTGAGTGCAAGCGAAATGGTTGTGATTTGTTTTTACAAATCCAACCAGTGCGACCGAGACACCAAATGCCCATACACTGGCCGCATGTAAAGGGGGAGCGCGATGTGGGTTAGAGTTTCTGCCCAGGCTATTGGGTGGTAATTTATTACTTTTTCCTTTTTATTTTTATACTATTTACACCCGTCGCGTATCTCTTTGTAATTTTTCATGTCGTTTTCGTAATATGTAATACAATTCACTTGAAAATTTGGAAAAAAAATTAAATACTTCCACCCGAGTTACCGCCCGAGTACTTTCACTTGACTTGAAAATTCCATCAAGTGTTCTACATTTGTTCATATTTTTTTGTTGCTAAAACTTACATTTTTGAATTCACATAACGGCGGTGTAGCTGGCGGCGATGGTAGAATTGCGATATCCATTTTTGCAGGTATTTCCGTTTCTATTTGCCCGGATTGTAACAGTTTTACACTTGTTTTGGTTTTTCTTTTCTAAAAGATATCTCACTTCACTTGGAATTTATTTAATTTTTTTTGTAATTCTTTTCTTAGAAACACTTGGTTCTTCTTTTTAATTTGATTTATGCGAGAGAAAAAGTATTGAATTTTTCTTTCCACTTGTTATAGAGTTTTGGCGGCGTTTATTGTGAAAATAACGAACCTTCCCGTTTGGAATTCAACAAACGAATGAAACGCTTTGCAGATTCGCATTTCGTGTTGTTAGCTTGTTGAGTCAGTCAGTCAGTCGGGAGAGTGCCGTGTTCAGGAAGACGACGACTACGACGACGAAGAAGAAGAAGTAGGGAACAAGAAAATACAAAAAAAAAAAAAACAAAATGTGTATTTGTGTGTTGATGTTGTCGTCACCCGTGCTTCGGTGCCATGCCCCTTGATATTTTGTATGGTTTTGTTGTTGTTGGTGATGGTTATGATACGACGAGGGTTGGTGTTTTGTGTGCTCGGCACAACGGACAGGCACAGACACAGTTGTATAGGGTGTGTCTTGTTGGTTTGAAGGTTGCTTTCGTGATGAGGTAGAAATTAATGGTTGGGAATTATTACAAGGACAGTTGACGGGGAATGACTTTTTGGCATGACTGCGGAATATGGCAGAAGTTATTAGGCTAATTTGTCATTGGATTGAAATTGATGGTCAATGGGAAAGTTGAAGATGTCCTTCTGATGATTTGAGAGGAATTTCTATTTTCAAAACATCAAGGAAATGGATTAGTTTACCAAATTTCCTTAGAAAATGAAGAGCTATGTCTTGAATTTGTTAATGAAAACCGCTTTCGTATCCACTGAAGTCCTTGACATTAAAGACGGTTTCGACATCCTTGACTATGCGCTAAATTTGAAAAATTTTCGGACCAGCATAGCAACTTTTACAAAGACCTAGGAGGACCTACAGAAAGAATGGACACCAATGCTCCGGGCCGTAGAGTCTTCGAATCAAACCCGGAGGGACAACGCAGTAGAGGAAGACCTAGCCTTAGGTGGCGCGCACAAGTAGAAGGAGACCTCAACCGACTTGGAGTGCGCAGCTGGAGGCAGTTAGCTTAGGACCGGGCTAACTGAAGAGGCTTGTTGGTTGAGCCCCAGGTTCACCCCGAACTGTAGTGCCACCTAAGTAAGTAAGTAAGGAGGGCCAACACCTGAAGACCCGAAAGAATTGACTTTTCACGGGGAATTCTAATCTATAAAAAAAAATACCGTGGTTCTATACTACAATAGCTAAATCAACTGTCATCTACATATGTATATAGCCCCGGTGGTGGTATAAACCTTCTTCTTCTTAAGCTGGATCCAAACGATTGTTTATACGATTGTCAGACCTATAATATACGATTGTCAGATCTTCAGAATGCTATTGTCAGTTTCCCCAATGAAATGCTTCGATTTATCATGAATTCCAGTACCAAGTGCATTCACAGTCCCTTCTGTGGTTAAGGTGAAGTGATACAGTCCACTTATAGGTCAGCTACAATCGAAATCTGCTCAAATTTTTCCCCAATTACCCTGCCTTTCCTTCGACCGTGCACGGCTTCGGTCTCAAAGATTTAAAGAGCTTCGTTCAGAGGAAATAGACTTTCCTATGAAAAGACTATTAGAATGCTAAGGACGTACATGCACGTAGGACTAATGTCATCTTATACATCTTTTTCGAGGTGCTGTTCATGAGAATTAAACTCTAAACTCTTTGTCCGATGATCACTAGTGGTGGGACCCTGAATCTTTGAACTTTAGCTCTGAAGTCCAAAAGAAGTTAAAACATCTTGAGCGATTGTAAATCTAAAATATCCATCCAATTTGGTGCCATGACACGACAGTGGAGATCTTCGGCGTAGTCAGAATATGGATCTTAAAACGTAAAGCTTAAAACTCCCAATCGTGTATTGTTGATTCAAAGGACATCCACTGGGACTATATCATTAGAAGGGTTCACATGGATTACATTTTTCTTCAAACTGGTATAACGACCCTAGATTTGATGAGGTGGAACGCATATCTGATGAAAAACTTGATCAGTGTGAACCCCCTATTATGACAAACCATTGCGCAAGCCAAAGGTACTATGACTGTCTTAAGATTTCCAAAAATATCACCATGAGTGGACGATAACATTTGCTGAAAACAAATACTTGATTCATCGGTGGACTAACCGAGACGTCAAAAAGGTGCGCATTAAGGTGGAGAGGTGAACGGTTTGTCAGTAAAAGGAAAAAGTCGAAGACATACTCAGTCCTAGCCACCACATGTACTTTCAGTTTTTGGACTGTTTTCGAAGGAATCCAGGTTTCAGAGCAAACAAGTCTAACAAAACCTCTTTAGCTGTTCGCAGTAGGACCTTGCTTTCTCAGCTTAAAGAAGCACTGATTGGAAAGAGCTATTCATCGATTTACTTCTGTTGAGGTTATTGTCAGAGTTGATAGCAACTCCAAGGTAGACAAAGTCCCTTATTATCTCACAGTTAATGGCTGTAGGTAGGTAGGTACTTGGGTTCTCCCACGTTTACTGCTGAACCAAGAGTGTGTTCTCTCTTTGGCGGACAGTGGCGGTCCCAACACTTTTGTCAACCCCAAGCGACATCCCCTCCTCTCAAGGGATCGTAAAATGTATCCGCAATCCGGAACAGAAAGTTTATTAAGACAAATATTTTGTTCTTCCATTAGAGAGCTGTTCGCAATGGGAGATTTCGTCGCGTTTCTTTAGCCATTTAATGAACGAAAAAATACACAATTTAATGAAAAAGCAAAAAACTTCGCCGCGACACCCTATATCTGCACTTGCCCACCTATATCCATGCATACACATGAGTGTACTTCTGTGTATTGTTTAGCTCGCGCGAAGAAAATCCCCTCACTCGCTGTATGTACATCCCACTCGGTTCTCCTTCTCCACACATTCCTCTTCCTTCCATCCATCCGTCCTTTCGACAACCGAAACCGACAATACTGCTGCTAGCTGCTCTACTCCATACACAAACACAACAAAGATGTGTAGGAAGTCGATGCGGTGCGGTGCGGTGCGGTGGTGTGGTGCCGATGATGAGAACCTTTAGCACACTTATCATGGGAATTGGGTTGCTGTTCATGCGCTCACCAGTTGATCAGAATCCAGACGAGTCGTGGTGCGTCATTGTGTGTGTGGGCTCATTCTTTGAATGTGTTTACTTATTACGTTGCACGCCGCCGTGTCGATTCGAACGCAATTACACCGTCCGTCCGTCCCCCGCGGACGGCTAGTGAGCAGAACACTCTGTGACTGATTCATAACTACACACCACAGTTTGTTGTTGGTACTTTGTACTGTTGTGCCTTGGCTCTCTCGCTCTCTTCTCCTATGGCATTCGGTTGTATGCGGAGAATCTGTGTAAAAAAAACTGGGGGCTCGTTCGTCGTGGCCAATGAGAAGTCAAGGCGCCTCGTTTGCTGTTCACGCGTTGACCTCATGCTTATCGCCGAGTGTTCACGTGAACAGCGGGCTGATTCGAGCCAACTGTTCAAGGGTCAATTTCGCTGTTGTTGTTGTACAAAGCACACAGGCGTCCGCGTCGTCGTCGTCGTCGTCGTGCCGTGTTGACTGTCGAATGGCGCGGTGTGGTTGTTGTTTTTGGCGCATTTTCTCATCTCTGCTTCGCACCAACAACCACACAGTGAGGAATGAAAATAAAACCCAAAGTAGAGAAAATATTCCACAAGGCTGGTGGATTTGTGGGTGTGTATGGTGTTGGGGTGGTGGCCGGTGTTTCGTTATTTTATTTCTCTTTTTGTGGCTTTTGTTGGACGGCGGCGGAGTACGTGAGTTGTGACCACGATTGACGACGAAAAAGGAGATGCGATGAGTGTGTTGTGTGTGTGTGTGTGTGTTGCAAAATGACAAGAAGACCCAAAAGACGTAAGACAGCTCAAGTGGGTGTCTTGGTCTTTACGTAGGAGTTGGTAGGTAGGTAGGTAGGTTGTATTGGAAAAGGGAGTCGAGGAAATGGAAAATTTTCCGCAGGAAATTTGAGATAGTGCGGGGGAGTTTTTCGCAATGAGATGAATTGGCAGCCCGTAAGAAGTGTATGGCGTGGGAGTAGGTATTTGTCTACTGCCTCTGCTCGAAATTTCAAAATTCCCAGGCAGAGATACATACCTACAAATGTGCTGCTGCATTCACGTGGTCTAGCAGAGTCTCAGCGTAATTAAATTGTAGAACTAAAATTGTGGTGTACACGTAATAACGTGCATATGATGATTGTAAAGTGATCTAGTTGATGTAGTAGCAGTGGCAGCGACAAAGAAAACTCAATCGTTTGCGGTCTGTCACGATTGGTCAGATGTTCGTACGACTGTGCTTTGTTTGCATTTATAACTAGAAATTTCTATTTATAGCGATAGCAAATATTTAATGCGATTGGGCGTGATTCTGATTGTTCTTTTCTGTTTACATTCGCAATAAATGTAAACAAAATTACAGATGTTTGTGTAAACATTACAAGTTTGTACCTAGTTTATTACAAAAGTACAATTGTATGTCCCTCTGGAACATCGATTTGGTAATTTCATGAACAAGGTCAAATTAGACATCCCACGCTTAGACAAAACAGCTTCATTGTGGTACTACGTGCAAGGATATAGGAATGGAGGAGAGTAAAAGTACATAGATATTTGGCAGCACTGTTCGGTGTGTCACCAAGCCACTGCATAGGTCTCTCATTCTTTTAAGGTGGGCTGTCATTACCTTGCACCCTGTGAAGTTGCGTTTGAGAGGCATCCAACCCACAGCCATGGTCTATTAAGAGATTTTTTTGAATCCAACGTTTTCAGGCGACCCTAGATACGTACTCCATCCCACTGTACCGAGTGGTCTCCTTGTAAATCACAAGATTCTGAGCCTTTCCTAGCTCGCTCATCGATCATTTTAGTCCCGTGGGAATCCATATGTCCCGGAACACAGCTGAAGGGTTAAACCTTGCTTCGAAGGGAGGGATTGAAGTACAAAAATGATAATAGATTGCTTGTACCCCGTAGAAGTATTATGCCTGTATAGCTCAGTCGAACATGTCATGCAAGGACACCTCTACACGATCGAAGGAAGCGCCAAGATCTACCCAACTTTAAGGCAAGATCGGTCGGAATGAAATCTCCACATTTTTGGCTGTATTCCAAATACCAGCTTTGATTTTGCTAATTCTATTGTCTACATCGTGGAAAGTTAGTGCGTAAGACTACTATTTTCAATTTTTGAAAAACACCAAAGTTTTTCACGATCCCACGAGAATCTTACAAACTTTCGAGACAAAATGTCATGAAAAAACTAACTCTAAACTAAAATCGCCCTTCGCACAGGACAGGAGGCTGTAGGCCCATTCCATTCGTGTGGAGAATATAACACGAACAACAAGAATGACTGTGACAAGCTAGGGTCTAGTACGATCCTTTTGTGCCAAATATTTACCAAGAAATGTGTAATTTGAGAGTTTCTGTTTGATAGGGCCAATATCCAACCATTTGATGAAAGTCTTTCTGCGTGAAGCAAGCTAGACTAGACACAGCAGATGAAGTGGAGATCGTTACGCGATCCATTATGTGGATAATCCCGATCGGGAGCTATATTACTTTCAACTTTCCAATGAACTGGAAACTCTGAACTTCCCCGAAACTCTGAACTTCCTATTCCATTCGACAAACATTCTGACACGACAAATTCTAGATATTGTTACAAAGTTATTTCAGCTGAGTTCCAAGCCTCGATTCTTTCCCTGTTTAGGGTTGCCATGCGAAAATATAGCTACAGTTTGTCAAAGTTTACTTGAGAATCCAAATATTAATTAAAATTCTTCAAATCAACGAATTTCTATCACTTGATTGGGGTAACTCTGGATCCATCATATCATGCTCGATTTTTTGGTGACCCTTAATACCACCTAACAAGACTGTGAAACGTTCTATAGATCACGTAAAACTCTGAGCCTAATGTAACAAGCGGAGTCCATTAAGTTGACCGCCAACATTTTCCTGTACAATTGCCTAAAATCTTTCGTTTCACAGTCCAGCACTAGATCCCTCATAACGAAGACTTGTAAACAATTTGATCGATGATTGGTTATGCAATGGCATCTCTACTAGTGGCATTCCTTCACCCAATTAAGCCAAAAGAACCTTCACAGAAAGAACCATAAAATGTTTACATCGCCAACAATTGGCAACTCTTTTTCGTGCTCGTCGCAAACAAACCAAACAACCTTAATCATACGAAACAATTAAAACGTTTGCATCATCAACGTTTTAGCCCGCGTCAACCTGGGGGGGTTTTGCGCTTTTTGTCTAATTCAAATAACCGCTATTTCCGTCGACAATTAATGAATGGCGGGTGGTAAAACACCTAGCAGCGCTACGGTGCTGGCCCGACTTAGTGACGCTGGTTGCCACTCAATGAGCATGAGCTCGCCGAGTGACCATTGAGGAAACTATTTACGTGGGCAATTGACTGCCTCTGTGCTCCACCCATAAGAGTAATCCACCCCAGCCTTAGACAAATATTTACGGGCGCGTCATGTGAGCGCAAACACGCTAGACCTAGACAAAGATAAACCTATATGACAGTTCGTGATGGGGCTGCGCATATCTACGAGGTGCAAAATGATATTGCGCGAAAAAGCCGTGTGCCAATGTTTTCCCAGACTGATAGCGTTAGCCTGTCATTAGCACCCTGAAATCAATTGGCACACCAGAGGGCGAAGTAAGTGAATTTCTACGAAACCCAGGTAGACATTTGGTGCTGCCAGAGCGGTGTGCTGTGGCAGCTGCTGTCAGTCACGATGGTGATAGCGATTGGAGTTTGATCACATGAGCGCGCGATAATGCGTTCGAGGTAACAACGATTTGGGTCTACGAAGCAGCGATAGGTATATGTAGTCTCATTCTCGGATGAAAACAATAAACCTCTGGGTCCAAAGTTGGTCGCACGTCGCGTTGCCCCGCCGCGTTGCTTCGGCACAATCGCTCGCGCTGGACCAAGATGGATTTCTCTATGGAACACGTTTTGTTTTGGTTGAATGCCGTGATTTTTTTATTTCTGGCACGCCCCTATCACGTTCGACAAACGTGATCGGCTCGTACGAGAACGAATGTGTGGTTTCAGTGTGTGCATGTCAAGTGGGAAATTTATTCGCACAAGCCCACTATTTTATTTGTTGTTATGTCGTCGTCGTTGTAGTCGTCGCCGTCGTAGTAGTCGCCGCTGGTTGTTTGTTTAATTAAATTATAAATTTTTTTTTTATTGTTTTATAAAGAAATGGGAAGATTATCTTATGGGGTGGTGCACTGGGAGAAATTGTTCGGGGGAATTGCGCGGCGATTGATAGACTTGTTGACAATTTAATTAGAGAGGGTTATGGAATTTGAAAAATAAACAAACGGAAGACTATTGGGACCAAGTGGTGGGTTTCAGTAGAAGGAGGCGAACGATATCTTGAAAATACCTTGGTTTTGAACTTTTCGCTGAGATCCATGTACTTACAGTGGGAGTCGCTTATAACGCGTATGGAGGGACCGAGGCAATAAGGTCGTTATAACCGGCGGTCGACAACGGTTTATCAGTCGGAAAAATAGTCAAAAATATTTTGAAATCAACCAAATGAAAGGAAAGTCGTGAAAACAGATGTCGTTATAAGCGACTACCACTGTACCTATAATAATCTGATTCCATCTCAAGAGCTCTTCAGCACGTTTGCTCAGGGCGACGTAATTTTGGTGTCACTTGGGGAATGGTAGGTCTAAGGTCTGTGTGCCTTGATCATTAGCTAGTCTCAGACAGCTGAGGGACCTATCTTGTGTTGGCACTTAAATTTTCCTTCTTTCCAGATCAGAACCCACTCCAGCTGTCATGTTGTATTTGAAGGTTTTTCCTCATCGAATCCTGCCTATTGCGTAGGTCGATAGACCTAAAATCCGCGGTAAAGCTTATGTTTGTACTTATCTTCGTCTCTACGTACCACCTGCGTACAGAAACGGGACAAAAATTAAGCATTTTACTCTCTAAACAATTTAGGGCGACCTGGTCAGCTTTAAAAAAAGTTCATGCTTCACGATTCTTCACCCAAAATGCTAACCTAACCTTCAGATATTTCAGAACATATTGCTTAGTGATGATCAGCAAGAGTTCTATGCTGCCAGACACTTCAACCAACCAACCAACACTTCAACTATCCAACTCCTTGTGCTCACTCTGTATGGAGTGCTTGCTTAAGGTCCCGACCCATATAAGCGATTTTCGTTTCCATCACCGTTTATGCCAGAAAGTAGGTGATTCAATGAGTATGTCATCATCCTTTGACATATGAGCTGTAGAGCTGTAGTGCAGCTCATTAGTTGTCAAACGCACGTAAAAGTAGATAGTAGATCTACTTCGACGTTTTAGATGCGTTTACGATATTTACGATAAAACGGCGACCAAACGCTGATGTCAAATTTCATGTCACTCTAAGAGAATGCATTGTTTCTTCACAATCTGTCAACGCACGAACGCAAGATTGGCATAAGTCTCTGGATTTTCGCTACACAAACTTGTAGCGACACACTGAATTGTAAAACATTATTACGTCAAAATTCTTTGCACCAAAATACATCGAATGGATTCATTGGATTGAACTTTTGGTATTATGTACACTGCGTCTATGAGGCACTTCGTTACATAGACCTTACTTGCAGACGCTTACGTATCGAAGGTTTCCAAGTATATACAGCTCTTAGAAAGTCAAAATACTGAGTCTTCTTATTGGAAAACTTCGAATCCGATTGCATGTGACAGGCAAAGAAACTTCGAAACAAGTTGTTTTCGAACTCATTTTCGTTTGACATTTAGGTTATGTCTGATTCCTGGTAGTTATAATAGCTTTTTCCTGAGAGTTTTGAATAATGACCAGGCATTATCACTAATATCTATAGTTCAACCTTCGAGCGTTGTGAATCCCCTTTGCCTAGCCACTTCAGTTGGACATACGTGCTAGTACATGCAATGTCATGTCACATCCGCTGAAACGACCGATATGACTCACTTCTAGGCCAGAACTGCTGCTTATCTAATAACGCAAAAAGCAAAAAATAAAAAATCACAATTTTATTAAAACCAAATACTTTGTATCTCTAAATTATATTTAGATTTACAACGAACTGGTTGCGTTCTGTTCTGGTAAAGTGTACTCATTAGCTCGTAAAACATAACAATAATTTGATAAACCTCTGGACCCAAGATCGCCAGGCCATACGAACGTGCTCTCCAGACGGAACAGGGTGGCCATTAATTAAAATTAGCGACAATATTCTTCAGTTCATCACGGGTTATCTATACAAAGAAAATAACAAAATAATTATTGTTAAAGGTCATTCGAATATCCCCACTTGGGATCGTTCGACAGAACGAGATATAGGGGGGTTTCTTTGGATTTTTCCATTCCATAGTTTTTCCACGAACCCCATTCATGTTTCTTGCGTCAATACAAATCGATGGCAACCAGATACTCGTATCTAGTACAACATACTTACTTATAATGGTGCAGATGCGATTATCTACGATATACAGTATGTATTTTGTCACTTGAACTCACCATCCAATGTCAGGGTCTGTTTTCTCCTTAATCTTTATTTTTCCGTCAAATTTAATTACACATTTTCGAAAATTAATTCGAAAATATAACACGACACTGTCGTTCGAACAGATTAAGTTATAAGGAACAGAATATCTGCTCTCGAAAGGTTTTCGTGTGCGCAGATAGATATGCTCGCAATCTCTCTTCGCGAACGAGTTGATCGTCATTTGCCCCGCAATTAGAAAAAAAAAAACAATCTTCCCATATTGCTGCTGGTGACAATCGTAAGATGTTTCATTAAAAATAAATAAAAACAAACATAAAAATATTCTAATCAAGTGACATTGTGCACGCTTCGTTCACGTGGACTATCTGGATCTGGGATTGTATTTATAGTTTTGGAGATAAATTTAATTTCTTTTATCTTTTGGATATTTTTAAAAAAAAAATTTATAAAATAAATATTTATTCGGATGTTGCAGACTTAAATTTAGTATTAGATGCGCAAATGGGTCATTGTCAGAACGAATTTATTAAATTTATTTAAACGTTTCGGTGTTTCGCTTTTTTTTTGAAGTCGGTTTGTTTGATTATCTTGTTGTTTCTATAATATTCATCATTTTTTGAATTGAGACGAAAAAAAATATAAATTATGTGTTATACTGGGATGTTAGCATATCTCAGGATAGAACTTATTCTTAGTTTGTGTATCTGACGCCAGAAACAGAACAGAAGCAATGAGTATGTTACAGGATTCAATCAATCAAACTGTTGCTATTGCTTATAGTCAAAAAAAAATTAAAAAAAATACTTATTTAAACATTTTGTGTAGGGCGTGTAATTTTGAAATAAAACTCTTTGTTTTCTGTGCGAAGTGATGGATGATACTTTCAAGTCGACTGACCGCCAAATGTCCTAAACGACTCTAGTTGGACGCTTGTGTTCTTTTAATAAAATATTTGATGGGATTTTCGTAAAAATCTGGCATAGTCTCAACTATCACGAGTTTTGACTTTGAACTTGGAAATCGTTTGTCATTGACTGGCTCAAACAAAAGGCTTCACAAAAACCTGTCAGAGAAGTTGCAGCCCGTCGAATTTTGTGATCTTGTTCGGCAATTGATGCTAACTCTTTGCGAGATCAGAACACTTAGATGGCAGATCATGATGACATTCATAGACTTGGAGCTTGGTTGGACTTGCCTTAGAAAACAGATGTGCTACCACTTCCTCTAGAGATTGAGCTTTACCATGCGATAAACGAATACAGGATCCCGGCAAAAGTGCCAATGTGAAATTCGGGCAGAGTTGCTCTGAACTATTGCAATCTTGTGCTGGAACTGGTGGGAGACGGAAGGCACTATCATTAACAAATCTGTCCTGCTGGGATACGCAGGCAATATTTACATCATTGGAACAACAGTTGAAACGTGTTGGTCTTGAAGCTCAAAGCCAAGTACTTGTTGTCAACAAAAAAAGAGGAATCTCTGGGAAAATGTAACTTGGAGCTGATTAAGGACCTCGGATTAACGACAGAAATGGTTTCAAAACTCCTGATTTAGAAGACGAAGTAGATGGTCTATAGCACGTTGATCCTGCAAGTTCTACTACATACATATGTGTGAAGCCGAGTTCTGGAAGATATGCAAGAAAACAGAGCAGATGAGTACTTTTGAGGGGATAGTCCTGAGTCGGGCTTTCAGTCCTTGATATAAGGAGGTTTGATGAAGGAGAAGATACGTGAACTATACGAAGCTATACAAAGATGTGGATGTTGTTCGAGACTACACTAAATGAGCAAATGGATAAAAATTGTCCAGCAACGAAGATCTTCGAAACCCAACCCCAGAGACAACGAGGAACACCGTATCATTCTTTTAAGTATCAAAGTATTGCGTATGCCAGTTTCTCTTTCAATTTTTATTTTCTTGTCGAAATTTATTTGAAGGGGAATTTGTATGACAGCTTGACAACTTGTAATGAAAAACTTGAAAACCTCCCAACTAGCAATCGAGTTGGTTAAGCAGAGTAGAGCGCCCTTACCAATGATCGTCTAAAGTTGATGATGATATTTTCAACTTTCTGTTGGAAGACTTGCTTCCTATATTACATTGTTCGTTGCAGTCCTGTTTTGGAAATCTCGTTCGTTATGATGGAACCAGAAAACACTAGGAAGACGGTATCTTGGGAAGGAAAAGTTCATCTCGTCTCGTAGAACTCGAGTACACCAACGCGATACCTTAAGCTAAAGTCAGTGAAGTGTATCTGAACACTTTAGGATAACATAGCATCTTTGCGCGTTCAATGCAGTCAACTTGTGTTGTAAGTCAAGCTATTGAACAAATCTCGCTACGCGGTAAAGGTCAGATAAAAGGTGTAAATTGTATAACTCTTGACAGAGACAGAGACGAGTATGTCAGGTATAGTGAGAGACCTAAGAGACGTAAGCATCTGGAAATGTGCTTACGTCCACTTAAAGACAGTAGATACGGATGAGAGACAAACGTCATGTGTCACGTGTGAAGTAACCATTGCTGGAGAGTGGGGAGTTTCTAAAGCTAAGTTTCGCCAAAGCAAAGTGACACATTGACCAAGTTGAAATCCTAGCTTAATAACCAACCTGGTCTCTTTGAATTTGTCAATAAGTCTTAGACTTGACATTTGAACATCCCTGTGATTTGACGTTCAGTGGATGAGTAAGTTTCTTTTCCCACTATATGGCCATGAAAGGGGTCACAAATACGGCATCGGAAGAGTAAGTGAACTCAAATACTTCCTATACGAGCACAACTATCTTCTTTTTTCCCAATACACTCAAAAAAAATATATTCGATTTCAAAATATAAACAAGTCACGCCCTACATTTGCTTAATGTGGTCAAGATATTCAGGAAAATCTTTCAATTTTCTGATACAATGTTTGCTCTTCAATTCGCGTAGCCGCAGCAGATACACAAAAATACATTAATTATCGACCGACAGACAACATTGAGTGTGTAGCATGTTTAGCACCAGAAACCAGAGCTATCCAGTTATATCCATCCTAAAAATAAATCATCTCGAGATAAATAGGTGGCAACCGAAGGGGTAATCAATTTTGTTATGGCTTTTATTGATTGCAATGAAAACTGTCAGTGCGGCATATACCAGTTGAAAGTGTTACATAAAGTGTTTACATTTCTGGAGGTGGAGGAAGAATTTCGGCCATGTCTGTAGGTGGGTACTAGGTTCAGGTAGGGCTTTGGTTGGACCAGTTTACCTAGAAATAAAGCAGCTTAGAAAGTGTGAATAATTTATCCATTATCATCATCAATGTAAGCAGGAAGGTTTATTGTAAAATACAGAGCTCAATTCCAAGGAGGTATGCCAACTTTCAGACCCCGAATGTGGCTGATTCACAAGATGGTGTCCAAAGTAAAGAGGCCATCTTTTGACTAAAATTCGATTTAACTATCAACCACTTGTCGTATTCGCCAGATTGGATACCAAGCGAATTTCTTTTCTTCGGGAGAATTGCATTTTCCGATAAAAGGAAAGCGTTTTGTGAACGTAGAAACCGTCCAAAAGGCTTGCACTGACATACTTTTAGACTGTTACAAGCTTCTGACAAACATCCGAGAGTACAACCATCAAGAAAATTCGCCTCCGATAAAGAGTAGAGTCCTCTTATTCGCGTAAAGAATATAACAAGCCCAACACAAATGGTTGTGAAAGCTATGGTCCCATGGACCTATTGCGCCAAAAATTTGTATTTTTGAATACAAAGGCGTCTACAAGTGCAGCACCAAAGATGGTAAAGATGAACATCCGCACTAGGAACAGATGAGGTAAATGAAATTAGATCTCGGTTGCCCACTGCTAAGGACGGACTTCGAACCTTGCCTTGAAGTCAAATGCCCATTTAGGAAGGGTAAGCAGAAGGCCTATGAGTTCAAACTGCTTCCTTCTCTTCCCTTCCAGTCATTAGGTCGACGTGCTAAAGTCTCTCAGCTTGGGATATAATTCATACTATTTGCATACTTAGGTATACCTAGTTGGTATTTTGGGACTAAGCTGCTGCGACTCTTCTTCGACTAGTTCACCTGCGACACGTGTGTTTCGAATGACATACTCTTCTTCCGAAGTAGGTTCGGGGACTCCATTGCACGCCTTTTCAACTGTTCCCTCTATCTTTGAAATGCGGTGTTAATATGATCTAGACGCGATCTTTCAAAGGGTTGTACGTTAGAAATACGATCATGCCAGAAGTTAAAGGAAGGTTAAGACTTTTAGTGACAACTTTTGGCCAGATATTGGCTCCATTTATTAGCCCGGTTTTTACCCATTGCACAGCATCGTTCTTCTTTATTTTAGAAAGGATACCAAGAACCAATGTGCCATGCTTTGACTTTCATGTTTAATTTCGGTCTCGGTCAAGACGATCTTACAGATGTATTGGGAGGACTCTATCCTACATTGCGAACTTGGAAGGATGAGGTAGTTCCTCATGTAAAGTGTTGGTCACATAAGAGCTCTCTCAATGCCTTCTTTCTGTCTATATCGGACATCCATGAGGCATCTTTTGAAATGGCAACTTGATCGAGCAGGTTTTCGCTATGTCTATCAGGTGAAACATAACTGGCTTTGTTGCAGACGTTATAAGGCCTCCTATGACAAGGCGACTTACACGAATGTCGACTAGAGTAATGTGACATTTGATTTCAACGTAATGGCTTCATCTGACATCTGATTTAAACGAAATGGCTTCTCTTCACATCTGTGTCAAATGCGTCCATTTTGTTTGAGAATAGCTGTCAAACTAGACATCCTATAATAAAGCAAGACGCTGAATGGAAAATTTTCCGTAAAGTGTGACCAAAAAACTGCACACCTTCTAATTACGTAACATAATATTCGAGATGTGTGTAACTTTTAGGCCTGAATGTCTGAAACGTGGATAAACTATAAATGTCAAAGGCTTGTTGAAAAACTGCTTCTATGCGGACAACCTGTATTTTTTTCTGGCTTTTTCGAACTTACACGAACGAGTTTTATTTGTGGGATCGTTTGGCCGCGTCAGGGCTTCACACTTCAAACAGTCCTCCAGCTCCTTGAACACAACTGACTTGTGCGGACATTTTGAAAACCAAAGTTGAATCAATGACGACTCCTCAAAGATATCATGTGATATCCCTGATTTTCTGCTTTAAAAGTCGAATGAAAATAAACTTTTTTTGTATAAAAAAAGATATCTTTCTCGCCAATTCACGATCGGCCATGCCTGTACGGCGTGTACCATGAAAAATATATTTTTATCTTTTCAAATTGGACTAAACATATGCATATGACGCATACATCATATCCATTAAGATATTCAAAATAAAACAAAAAAAAAAACAACAACCTGCGTAGGTTAATCAACCACAATTGTTGGCGTTTCGCCCAAAGAATTTTCTGTTGACATAGGACGGGTATATTTCGTCATTTTTCAATGTGCGTTCTCAGCGTCTTCAGGTTTCTGAATTTCTATAAATAAACGGAAGAGAATGTGTGCTTGTTTTTTTTTTTTACCAAAAAGGTTACACCTTTTAATTAGCTTCGACTATCTTGGGCTAGGGCGCATGTTTGGTTTGGTTGGATAGAGTCTCGTGCTGTAAGCGTCGGTCGTCTTTCTATTTTCTATTGTTGACCAAGGCCATGTAATTATCTCAGTAATCTTCCGATGAACAAAACAATAACTGGTTAAATCCAGGAAGTTTTTTTGGTGTACTTTTGTTTACGTTTTTTTTAGCCGTGTAAAGTGTACGGATAGTAAATAAATAGCGCGCTGAACCTTATCGCTGGAGACCGTCTACGCCGAATAATTTCACCAATTGCCATTGAAGTTGGCAGCAATTGTGGTCGGGGGTTCGTATGGTGGTGGGAAGTCATCAAACGAGGCTTATCTTGGCTTTTTCACAACACCGAGTGTGACAGTTAAGAGGGCGGCAATAAAACTTTTGCGTGATACCATGATTCGCAAAAATATGTTTTCTTTCTAAATTCAATTTCCAATTAAACTAGGCACTATCTTGTGCTGGCGATAGATAGGCCAAGGGGCAGTCGCTAAAAATAGCTAAGGACGCTTAAAAATAACACCGATGGGTACAATGCTCGGGCCGAATCTATTTTGTTTAATAGTTCGATCATACTGATCGATATAGTTGGAGCGACTATCGCAATATTTTGAAATCCAGTTTCGATGGGTTTTACCCTCTCCATTTGGTATCGAACTTAACCTTTGAAATTGTATTTCTTTTCTCGGTACTCGGTGTATTTTATCTGGACTCAGTCACTATGTGTCTGACGTAAAACGGCCTTGCCATTGCCTTGCCATCAAAGAAATTTTTGGCTTAATGCCGCTGATGTATAATTTTTTTGTTTTCTTTTTTAATAAATAAAAACAAAATGAAAAATATCGACAATAATAGGATTTATGTTTGCATGGGGTTTTGAAAAATGTTGTGAGTTTTTGTTTCTAGCTACGATAAGCGAATGTAGGTTAGATAATAAGTCTCTACATGATGATTGGATTTTAATAGCTTATGATTTGGAGTGCTAATGGGAAACAAGTGCAAAACACAAGTTGTCAAGGTTATCAGTAATATTTTCGAAATCCGGTCTTGCAGCACATATTCGCGTGCGACAAACAAATTATTCAACAATCAGGAACTGGCTCAAACTGGCAGTTAAGTAAACATAGAATTCTATGTCAAAATGTTTGTAACTTATCAGAGCATTAAGCTCCTGGTGAGTTTGATAAGTGGTTTGCTTTTCACTTATCAGTTTTTTAGGTGGCAGGGATTTCAACGAGGAAGAGCTTATCAAAAACTCTGAGAAGTATTTTAATTATTGACTTTACCACACAAGGCTGACGTTGCAGAGAGTCTGATCTTTCTAATCTTTTGAAAATAGGAAGTTTGGAGACTGAAGAGATCGTGTGAGTCCCGATAATGACTCTAGGGATCTGTATCTGCTTCGCTATTCATCGGAAGGATATTGCCTTAATTTCCTTGATAGCCTTTAAAAGAATGCTTCTCGTGAGCCTGAAGGTAGCTCAAACATTTTATGGAATTTATTAGGAAAAGCCAGCACGAAAAACTAAACTAAAAACTATTCCTCTTGTAGAGGAATAATTGAAAACAGTTCTTTCCAGTTTTGGATAATTTATTTCATTCTTTCAAGTCTAATAACAGACTGTGGGTTATAACTCTCAGGCCTGTCGACGACATCTTCAGTTTCCTTGCCAACACTATCACCGTGGAATTCCAAGAGCTTCCACGTTTCAAAATGCCACTTTTTCAAGACCTTCACTTTACGAATGTACACATTGTCCAAAATGACTTGACACATCTTAACAATGGAATCGGGAGCAAGTTTGGTAGCCACTGTCTTCAAGTACCAACGTCGCATGTAATGATTTCAGTCGTCTTAGACTAGATCTTCCTGACTTGACATTATTGGACGTAGCAAGTCTTGCGTTGCGACATCTGGTCCAATGCAGAACATATGCAACAAATAGCCGTTAGTGGTCTTTCTATTGACGTTGGCTTTAATGAGAGTTTGTTATTTTTTGTAGTCAAGTCCATGTCATGGAAATAAGTTAGAAAATTGCGGTCTTACACGTCTCCAACGATCAGGTTTGTGTCTTTTTCTGAATCAGCCAATGAAACGTTGAACATGCAGCCCTTCAACACTCCGGAAGCAATTATCATTCCCTGGTTACCATTTGCCAGAGTTTTCCTAGTTTGACAGGTGATGGACTTGTTTGCTGCTGTAACATCCAATCTTTTTCCTGAAAAGGGACCTATGACCTTCTTCTTACCACTTTTTTAGGGATCTTTTGACAGATGTCCATTCTTACCGACTGTTAAGATGGCCTAGCAATTCCAGTATCGTACAAAATGACCCCAGTCTAATATATCATTCTTCCGAACTGTCAGTGGAATCAATAAAGAGTTCAAAAAGGTCCAGAAATTCAGAGGGAAACATGTCCTAAAAACAGATTAAGTGATCCGACGTTCGAAATTCCTCAATTAGGATTTTCCTCACCAGTTCCGACACATTAATAGCTGCGATAGCAGGACTCAAAATCGTTGGGATTTGATGGCGTTCCAGCTAAATTCTACAAAGCGTCGATTAGAAATTTGTCAGACTCTACTACTACTTTCTCTTACAAGTACAAATAAATGTGGAAGCTCCGTGCCCGCGCTCCTAGTTTATGATTCGGTGAAGGTGGTAACGATTTTATTTGTATCACTTCCGTGGAGACTCTCCAAAAGAATTCTTCATTGACAGAATCAGAAAGTGGACCTTTAACTTGGCAGAGGTTTTTGTTTTTTTTGACTATCTATCTGCCATCTATTCGCCATCTCGTAAAGTGACAGAAAGACCCATTCCTAGCGATCCTAGTGAGCGAACGTAAAAGAACTTTTGAATATGTCAGAAGAGGGAGAGAGAGAGAAACTGTCATGCACCATAGTAGAGGAGAAATAATGCCACCTTGCAGTTCATCTTTGTCGTAACATCGGCTAGAGTTACCATCCACAAACAACGTACTGCTTACGTACTTTACTGTCTGCAAAGTCAGGCATAAAATCAACAGAATATGTATATCTCGAATATATGTATGTTACAATAAACTTTACATTACCAAGAGCAACAAGGAGTCCTGAGGCACTCTGGCTTTTAAGAAAAAAATTCAATGACGTCTGACATTTATACTGTGTAGGTGACACAAGCACCAACACAAGGCCACAACCCCATGTGACGTCAAGCTTCTGCAAATAGAGAATCATTTTTTAAAGCATATTAACCCAGAACACTTCAGTTTATAAGCATCATGAATCGCAAACAGATGTTATTGTTAACTCTATCCAGTCATTGACTTTGGATCGATTTTGTCGATATCATGACGTTTTTTTCTAGTTTTGGTGAATGGCATTCGCAACATTGACGCAAATGCTTCGGAAAGAGGACTCGCACTACGTCATGAGTTTCGCAAACATTATTGGCACAAATCGCTCCCTCTTTGTGTGTACCTCTTGGAAAGAAACCAAATGATTGCTAATGTTGAATGGTTGTGCATTTTTTTTTAGCAACAGTTGGCTGCATTTTAGTGCACAGTGTACTGTCATTTGTTGAGTGTGAAGTTGGAATCAATTTGGGAGTCAAATTGATTTATGGATCATGGACCGACTGCAGGGTAAAGGTATATGACGTTTAAAGTTGGCCTGGTATAGTCTGTAACTTTAATATTTTCGTCAAAATACGCATTCGTGGCAGAAATAACTGACAACTTAAATAAATTACAGGCAGAACAACCTTCTAACCGCCTATATCTCGTCCAAAACCATCAATAACTGAGAAGAAAATAGTTATGTCAACAATGAATAAAAATAAGGCTAAGGGCTGTGACATCTGAAACCACACAAGTTTTGGATGGTTTGACGAGAAATCTTTAGACGCAGTACAGCATAAGCCAAGATGTACAAGAAAGCTATTATATTAGCGTTGCTAGCCGAAAAAAAAGGGTACAAAACTCAGAAACAAGCAATGTTAGACACAGGGCGGTAGCTGGGTATCTAAGTAGGTGAAATGGTGTCTGTACAAACATAAGGCGTTCGAGAACTGACCTGAAAGCAAAAGTCGGTCTGTAGCTTTGGAACAGCTAGGCGGTCTTCCCGAACAAAACTCGCAATTGTCATAAATTTCAAAATGTTTCCAGGCAGGCCTTCGAAAGGGGTATTCATCGAGGACCGTTTTCCTAGTTCTGGGGTATTTTCATAGGAAGTGAGATATGATATTCAAGCTCAGCTAAGGTCATTAGTGTCTATGTCTAGCTGCATTCTACTTCGTTGGGCCTTTAGTAGGTTTTAGTCGGGAATAATCGCCGGTCAGAGCTCTAAGTTGGGTCTGTTCATGGCAGGACTTATTTGGTCCTGCATTGTCAAGCTTCGTGTTTTATTGGCAGCACGACAAGATTTGAGTGCCCTTTATCTATCACTAGCTGGTCTATATTGAATTTATCAAGAGTTAGGAGCGGTAGATCAGAGGTAACGACCAGTACCAGGTTTTGTTCGGACCCCTTTCTTACTAAATCGTCCGTCTGTTAATTCTTCTGAATGGCACTGTGTCCCAGAAGACAAGGAAGTGTGCCGTCATAGTTTGGTAGCTTGGGCTAAGTGGTAGGAAACGCAACTACATCATGAGGAGACTTTGAAAAACTCCCCCAAACAAGTCTCCTTCATTACATTTCCCATTTCTGTTGCCCTTCAGGGAGACAATCCGTCTGAAACAGTCGAAAACGGCTGAGTTTACATAGCACATCAAACCAAAACACCTTGCTTACTCATGCCAGTGGAAAATATTACGAAACACGACCAGAACAATCTTTGTCAACAATAGGCGATGAGTGGTACCGGCAACAACGAAATGTTGTTTTTGTTAGCACAGTAGTGTTTTGGATATTGTAAACACGACCTTGTCCGTGGAAATAAACAGAAAAAATTATTTCTAGTATATAGGACGGCAGGGGCACGTCCAGACTAAAGTAAGTCGTTGGAATTCGGTGTAAACATGAATTTATTAGATATTTTTATCAAACTTGTTTACATTCGGTCTAGATTCGGCTGTAGGTGACTTTGAGTATGAAATGTTATTTGTATGTCATTTGGGTTAAAGGTGTACAAGTTGAGACCATAAAAGGAGACTTAAGTCGCAGTATCAGCCATGGGGGACAGAGTCAACTCAGAAGAAAATGCGGCTTTGAAGTCTAGAAAGAGGTGGTGAATTTCGACTTGAAATTCGTTCGATCTTTTGGATTCGATCTTTTCCTGGAACTCGCCTACAGTGGAACTGAGACCTCTTGAGCTATGTACACCCAGCTTCTTCCAAAATGCTTCAAGCGAGGAGCTGAGTGCACCAAAGTCCAAATCATGTGATTTGGGTTTTCCGGTTAAGTTTTTTGTCAAATTTCGTCCGTTTGACTGGAAAGGCCTAGGGAGAGGAGATCTCAGGCGTTATTGCAGTTGAAGTGGATCAAGAGATTTTTTTCGCTCTCGACCTCTGTATACCCAGCTTCTTCCAAAATGCTTCATAGCGAGGAACTGAGTGCACCAAAGTCTAAATCATGTGATTTGGGTTTTTCGGTTTTGCTATCAAGAGCATCCAGGTTTTTGACTCAACCTCTGTTCAAGGTACTAGACTGGGTACTGCCGGTCGTCATCATTTGCTGCTAGGAGTCGAAGTTGGTAGATCGTAGCTGCGTGTGGACCATAATGCTTGAAACTACATAGGACAATCAAAGCAATGGGAAAACTCGAAATAAAACGAATTGTGAAGATAGGAAGGACGGATACTTGTCAGTCCACTTAGCAGAGCTACTTTGTACTATGTTTGGCTGAATATTAGTCTGTTTCCCCAGTTAAGGCTTCAGTTCCACTAAAAAACAAAGCGCTCTGCGTGTATATGTTATCATGGTTGTACAAGGCCGTGCACTGGAAAGAGTGATTCACTCACTGTACGAACAAGAGCAAACCAAGTCCGGGTGACCCAAATACCACTCAAAAATAAATCAATTATCAAACGTACATACCTACCCACTACCGCATTCGAAAACACAGAAAGCAACAATTGTTTGTGATTCGCACAAGTCGCAAAAAACCCTCACATGCATACATACCTATCTGCAGAGAGCTATTTTTAGCGACACCTACTGTAATGGGCCAGACACTCCACCAGCAACTATTACGAGCTCTGGCACCGCACCTCCATGCATCGAAACAATGGAAACCAAGGTGGGTGCAGGCGTTTATGACATCATCGCAGCCGCGTGTGTATAGCGTCGGACTGGCAAACAATGGCGATGACGTCATTGCTTTGCAGGGCAAACCTGTGCCGAACACTCAACGAGTGGGAAGCTACATAGAATCGATGAGCTAACGCGCTTTGACCTTTTCTGCACTCACTCTCTTCATCATCTACTTATGTACGTACGTTCACTTTTGACTGCGAATGTGACTATGAGTACATTGCCAAAAGAGAACAAAAAAAACAAAAAGGTTACGTATACGCCCCCGTGGTGAAAAATCGGATTCACTTAGCCGTGTTTCCGGTGCTTCGGTTACACAGTTTCGTATCTTTATGTTCGGTGTTTCGTGCTATTTCGCCTGCATCTCTGTGTTTTTATCTGTGATTTCTCGTGTACCCCCTATCTGCACACGTAGATTGCGAAGTGCAGAGAAAGAGAGACGTTTTTATCGTTGTCTGTGATTTTTATTTGGAATTCTCCTTTGCACGGTTCGCGTGGAATTGGGTAGGGCACACAGCGCATTGTTTATTGTTTGCGTTGCTAAGCTGTTTTATTAGCATTTTTCGAGTGTTTTTCTCCCGTCTGACCTTGATTCGGTTGTAGGGTTTAAACATTGAGGTTATATTTAGGCTCTGCACACACGAACCATGAAACAAAATGGAATTTTTTTCTCCAAAAGTTCAGGCATGTTTCAAGAAAGTGCGTTGTGCAGACAACAAAGCAGCTGGCATGTGGGAAGTCATGAGCTCCACGAGGGGAAAGTTCACGAGATTCAGAGGAAATCTGGATGTACCTACATATCTTGATTGAGTAGAAATTTTTTATTTGATTTCATTATGTAATGCTGGGCGAGAATGTGGGCGTCGAACGTTTCCAGGGAGATGAATCTGTATCTGTATTCAGTTTCCTTTGAATTACATATTTCCTGGATGGGTGGTGGTGTTTAAGGGAAACCTGAACTAAGGTTATACATACATTATCGGTGTGATTACGTCAATGGGTGGATGGTTGGGACGTCATTGCTGGGAAATTGGCCGGCGAACAAGGACGTGACTTTTATAGAAATATGAAACGGAAAAACGTGTTGTTTTAGTAAATATTGATTTTAACCAGCCAGATGAATGCAACAAAGTAATGAGATGGGGAATCAGAAATAGAAATGACACATGCAGGGTGTTGGACAAAATGACGGCTGCTATTGCTACAAATTTTGTATGCGTTTCTTAATAAACAGCAACTGGAAACGTTGGCAGTTCTTCAGACGGCCTTGGTTCGGTGTATACTTGGTTTTGAATTTGTAAAATTGTTCGGATTGAAGCGGTTCCTTTCATTTGCTTGACCAGTTCTAGTCTGGTTGTAACTAGGGCTTAAGACTGAGGAGATTTTCATAAAAATAAAGAAATATTCCGTGCAACAGGTCCGTGCTGAACCCAGGACCTAGATTCTCACAATCTGTCGTGAGAATGTTTAATGATTTTTTAGAAGAGCTATGGTTTTTTTCAAAGTAGGACCAAGATGGAAAGGGTTGGTGTTGCCAGGGAATTGAGTTACAGTGCCCAGATGGTTGTCATTCACTTCTAAGAGCCTGTTCACACAGGATTGTGGGACTGGATTTTGTTTGACGTTTGAGGTGACATGTTATGACAATCCAAAGTGTCAGATTGAAAATTCTGGGACTTTTTTTTGACGATTGGTAATGCCAACCACTGTCACTCAAGAAAATGGTAGAAAGACATCTAAAAACTGAGAAATAATACAAATTTGACAGTAAACCAAGACAGGGGATGCATAAACTACAAATATTTTTTCCCAGAAAGTCAATGTAAAGCGCATTTATGATATTGAGTCAGTCGTTGTGCTTAGTGCTGAGAGTTTTTAAGGTCGTTTACCCTAAGAATTCACCCAGCAATGGTGGACTTCATAAGAAAGTCCAGAACTGACAGCTTCTATCCTTTTTGACATATTTTCTACGTTTATTACAATTCGTTTGGTTCAATTTTCTCGTTATCCGTCAAGTGGAAAGCTTAAACTTCCAGACTAGATGATGAAGCAAATAGCAAGTGTCCAAACCCAGGATACTAGAAAGGCAGGACGCTTTTTAATCAATCAATTCGATGGAGCTTTTTTTACTAAACTTACTAAGTGCACGAATAGTGTTGATCTCGGTGTCAATCCATAAGGGTATGGATGCAAACAACCTGCCAAAAACTGAGAACTCATTGGATGTATTTGACTTCAAATACTTTGCCTTAAGCTTGACAGTGAGTTGGACCGGTCATAATCCTTATTTTTTAGTCAGAGCTCGGAAGCCTACTCCTAATGCACATAGTCTTTAGGTATGATCCGACAGAGTGTGGACGTCGTTTTAGTGTACGCAAGATACGATCAACTACCATGCACCAGGTGTCGCTGACATAACAGCAGCCATAGTCCTCGGCTCTATGTAGAGACAACATTCTTTTCATCGGCATTACTTCATATCTAGAGCAATGGCTCAACTAAGTTCTCTAACAGAAATCGCATTGGGATTAAAGGTGGCAACAGACTTCTAGGGAAATGAAAACGACTATGGCGTAGTCTTTCTTACCAAGCACGGCTTGAATTTCCCTACAAGTATTCGTATTACATCTCAAGTAGAAGCTGTATCCTAAGAACAGAGCAGTTTGGTGATGCTTTTCCACATCGCAGGGCCACTCTAACCATGATCTCTAAATATATGGTAGTGCCAACTATTCAATGGAAATTCACTTACAAATCGGGAATTGGGAAGAACTGGTTTACACCCTCTTGCAGCAAGCTGGGACCACACCATCGGCATCAGCTGATTCGAACCCATCAAACGAGGGCAAAGTATATTTGATAGCCTTATTTCTCAGTATAGTATTTAGTTTCGTGACCTAGGGGAAGCTCAAGGTCAATAAGAAAGCCAAGCTGTCGCCCATTCTAGCAGACGAGTAAGAGACTTCCACGAACAGATTTTCTAAGTAATCCCAGCTTGGTTAGTTTGATCGTTTTTAAAACTTTGATCAACCTACTAGTTCTGTCAAGAGTCTCGATCTTTTGACAGAAATCTCAAGTGGAAGCAGTTTTCGACAAATGTTTTTGCTTTGATCGGAAAAGTTTCCAGCAACTGACATAGATATATCTAACATTCTATGGTAATCTCTTCAGTTTTGGGTTTCCCCAGAGAAATGCAGGGGGTTTTTGTGAACCGGCAAGTCAGAGTAAAACATCCAATGAGGATCAGGTTTGAAACAATCTTTCCCAAAGAGGAATTTTGACACACTTGTCATAAATTGTGTCAAATACTCGTACTGTTTGTTTTAAGATTCTCGATGAATATAACATCTTGCATGAAAAACCACAGCTCAGTTCATAGCACGACACAGCTTCCGAGAAACCTAACTTTTCTCATTAAAGACAAACTACAGTCTTCAAGTCAATTACTGATCCAGGATACTCACATTACTTTGGATAATCCGAGGGCCTAGCCACTGGCAACTGGGTGATTCCCCTTCGTATAGTTTTGTTACTCACTGAGTTTCCTTTGACTTGTAGTTCAGAAGATCAGAAACGCCAAGGTAAATCCCTTTCTCCCAGCGCTAAACATAACCAAATATCTGCTTAGTCACAAGCCTAACCCCCTGTCCAGCAGTTGTCATTAATATTCATGAATCACAGGTAGACCAAGCACCTCATAAAATAAATAATAAAACAATTTTCAAATCCAATTCAAAGACTTATTTACATTTTTCTCCGTTCAGGTAAACCACAATAGGTGCCTTATTACGTGTATAGTATCTCGTTTTTACGTTCTTAAGCCTTCCTAGGTATCGCAGCACGGTTTAGCGAGAACTGTTTACCTACATTTTCACGTCATTTACTTAATTGTACGTATTTGTTGGTTTGTAGGTATTTGTCGTCAAGTGGCTAGTTCAGTGATTCACTCGAACACGACTGGAACTGTGTCGATTTGTTTGTTTTAGTCATTTAGGTAGACGCTACGTCATTCGAAGCGGGGCATGTGCTTCCACTTTCTCAGCCATTTCGGGCGACCGGTTTTGGTTTTTTTTTTTTTTTTGACAATCAAATCGTGTGACGAATGTGTGTGTGCTCAGACATGTTAATCGAATGTTCATGCCCTGAGCGACACCATAACAGCGGGATGGGAGCAATTAAGAACCATTTACATCTCTCAATGGAGATCTGACCATGCCGTCCCGTGACCATTGACACATGTGGTGAACTTATAACCCACATAAACGTTTATAGCGAGTCCAACATGGAGAAATGTGGACTGTGTCAACTGTCTGTCATTTGGAATTATGACAGTTCTGTCAATAGGACACAAAATGCCGCACCTTTTCGATTATGCTCCTCCTCAGTGCGGAACCATTTCTTCGAATTAAAATATTTCGAATATGCAAAACAATCAAAGATACGAGGACCACAGGAAATGTTTTACAAACTCCAGTGAGCTTAATGTGGAAATTTATTGGACTCATCGATTAACGGATGTCCTTTCAGTTGTAGTGGCCATAGTATTGGCATTAGAGAAGGCAGGTGCGAGCATTTCAGACGAAGGAAATATTTAAATAGGATTTGTTGAGAATTTATCGACCGGAATGAAGGTGTTAAAGAGTAATTTAACACATCGCATACAGACTTGGGGGAAAACTTGTGCATTCTTTAGATTTAGGGACTTTGTAAGGTACTGTACAACCCAGTTGAAACGCCCTACGTTTGGAATGGGATTTCTCGTCTATGAACGAATTTAGTTGCGGTTTTGTTTGACATTTCACCTCATCTATACTTGACAAGGTTATTAATAATTACAGATTATTCAAGGGAAATAGAAAACTAGTCCAAGAAACCTATGCCATGATGGAGAGTCTAGAAGGTTTCCCCAGAACAGCAGAGATCAAAAATCGCATATTCGGACGGGGGCTAGTGATTCTGTTGTTTGTTTTGTTCAGGGTTTAGCATTGCCTTGAATACTTCTTCAAAACAATGAGGCAATGGTATTTCCATTCCATAAAGCGAACCACATCCTTGATCAAAATGTAAAAATTTACTTTCTATCATTAATTTCCTTGGTATATGACAAGCCTTTGACACAACTCTTTGACACTTTGTTTGTTTGAGATTGAAATGAGGCTCTGGATTATATTCAGTAAAACCACATCTGTTTATGAAAACATTTTCCTGTCCAGATACCAACATTCTTTTCGTCACCAAGAGGACTCAAATCGCTTATGTCATTCTTCTGCTGATCTGACGTTTCCTGTCACGATGATCAGTATTTTTCTGATTTTTATTTTGTGTACGCCGATGTTCGGCATGATTCATGGTAATTCAGCTGTTCAATGGTAGCCAGCTGCACACATCGGATGTGTACAACGAGAGAGTCACCAACAGCCGGTTGTAGCCTACCAGACGTTAGTCACACTCGTAACATCTTTGATATGTCATCGGCCAAGCCCACAAATATTGAGAAGCTTGAGATACAAAGTTTGACAAAAACAGACATTTCATTGTCGAATACGATGCCATTGCTCACCTAATTTATGGTTAAACAGTCTTCGCATGATTTTGGGACAAAATTGTATGTTCATGTAGTCCGAGAGTCATTTAAGTTCGAAGATGTTCCAGTTTTCAATGCTATCCATGGCTAGGTTAAGGATGAAATTGTATGAATAAGTCTTGATTTAGGAGGCTCGAGTTCTGGAACACTTTGATAAATGGGTCGACTGATGTCAGCAGAATGTTTTAAGAACGTGGATGCTGGGCCAAATCATTTGCTGGCAGTCGTCGATACTTACCAAAAAATCCGACTTCCTGAACACATTTGTTTGACACAAACGATGTCTAAGGTCTGTTCGTTTCATGCGCTACCCACTGTTCAAATCTACTTTTCAAATGTCTCTTCTTTGTTTTAACGTAACGTCACTGTTGTGTCATTTATACCGATTTTTTTAGCTGCCCGCATCTCCATTTTTTGTTTTTCCAATATTTATCTCCGATTTGACAACACGAACTAAAATAGTTCTACTACTTTGCGAAACTGTCACATTCCACGACATTTGTTGTTCCCCAAACTGTTGCGCAGCCAAACAAGAAATGGAATCCGTTCCACACCTGCTTGGTGAGTAACACCCTGTTGATTCAATAACTCTAGTTGACATCTGTCAAATATGAAGTTATGGAATTGAATACAGAAAAAACAAGAGTTCGAACACATTGAGTAGGTATACTCCTTCAAAGAAAGCATTTGGCAAATGCCTTAGCCTTCAATCGTAAGTTGAATGTACCCATAAGGACCTCCTCACTCCTCCTCCTCCTCAATCAAACAGCTGGTTAGTGCCTCAATTTACTGCGACTTCTGCATTAAGATCACTTGTCCGCTTATTGTATTATTTTAAACATCGGAAATCCATTTGCATTTGTTTACCAAATAACCAAAACCTGTATATTTTTTTCGAATTTTACTGAATGATGCAAACTCCATGACACATTGGGTCATCTGGCCGTCACTGCAGGCTCGAATAATGACCACTTTAGGATGTCAAAACAGAAATATTTTTAACACTTTTTTGCGTATGTTTTATTGTATCTCATTTCATTGCGAGAGTGAATTCGAATAATTTTAAATAAATTCTCTCCATTTGCAGAAATCATGGCCGAATAATGGCTGCCATGCGGAGGAGGCGGGACCGCACAAGCCGGTAGATTTTGACAGAAATTTTCCGCCACCACATGCGTCAGGCTGATGTAAGAGGCCATCATCGTCATATCCTATAAGCAGCATCATTGAACTCTCTGCATCAGTTTAACACCTCCGTTCCGCCATGCGCGCGTGAAGATGGATCATTGTTCGAACCACTTCGAACTAAGAGATATGTTCGTTTGTCTTTGTTTGAAGTATAAATAAACAAACCGATTTGGGATGCTGGGGGGGCCGTCAATTTGACGGGACGGTTGGTCAGAACAACGCGCGGGTAATTAAATGGCAAATCGTGTTAAAGGCCTACTTGAAGTGGCCGACGACGACGCCGCCACCGGCCGAGATAGGTCACATGATGATACGCTTGTGCTTGGTGCTATTTGCAGAATATCTTTGGGGCTTTGGGGCCGCTGATCATGTGAACAGACAGTGCGACAGGCGCGGCATGATCATTTCCACAAATATTCGCACACAGTGTGCATTGCAATGAGGTGGCTGGCCGTGCTGCCGTGACGACGCGCCGGCCGGCTGACTTAATCGATTGGCAAAGCTTGCGCGAAGGGGCTCGGACCATTTCCGGCACATGTGGCCAATGAATACTTAAGGTGTATTTTATTGAATACCTTGTTTTATTTAACGAGCGCGAGTACGGGCGCGAGTATGTGCAAAGTTTAGTGGGACTTAGCCTTGACAGATTTTATTTACTAGGCATTTATGGCTCTTTTTTTAAGAGATACATGTCTCAAGGACGGGTGAGGCTATAAGCATTGGTTCTGCTTTTGAATTGCTGGGGATTACAGATTTGTGTGTCCAGCGACACATTTTATTCGGAAATAGGGACGTGAGTATGGTTGCCAGGTTGACATGCTGGCTGATCTCGGAAACGTCATGTTTCTATTGACATATGAGTGAATTCTTTCAATTCAGAGTCATCGTGATATCCGTAGCGGAAGGATCCAAAATGTATGTACATTGGTTATCCCTCGTTCCACAGAAATGCTTTGTACCCTTGCGAACCAGCAAACCATAGATTTGATGTTCATGCTTCCTCTAGGTCACGGTAAGACCTGGATGGTACTGGAGAAAGTGGTTAGTATCCTCGTTGACTTCTTCATTTTAACATTCATTTCCATATGGTACCGCAGAGTGCTATGTCCCGCAAACACTTCGTTTCGGGTAGAAAGCGATTTCCTGTCCTTCTGCATGATACTGTCGGATATACTCTTGTCAAAGCAAGGTCATAACCTCCTTGTAATCACACAAATGTTCAGGAAGGTCCATCTAATTTTTGACTCCTTTGGGGGCTTTATACTTGCTGGGGTGTCAGCTTACTCTGATCTGGATTCGGAACCTGTCCTGGCCAATTTGTTACCTTCTTCGTGTCCAAGGACAAACCAAAATATGAAAGAGTGTCTCATAGCATTTCTCGACTTAGATAGTCGATTATTTGAAAAGAAATAGAATTGGTCACATAATGGACCCCCCAGGGGGTCCTCTAACTACTGGAAATCCGCAACCCATAGTACACAACAACTTGAATTGATCTTTTTGAAAAATTTTGATACAATGGATCGAATGCAGAACCAGGAGTAGAAAGAAGTGTTTGCTTTCCCAATCACTGTAGTGTCTTCAAGGAGGAGACATTCGTCTGGGTCCTGGGACACTGTTACATTTCAGGAAATTGTATGGCTGTCCAGCTCACCAGATCGATCTAATTGGACACGGCAAGGATCACCATGTCTTTTATAGATAATCTGCTGCTTAACCTCAAGGCTGTGAATTGACATATCTTAGATGGGCAGAGAGGGCTAAGTGCCTCAGCTCTAGACAGACAAGAACGCTCATAGCAGTCGTAGTAGGTGTCCCTGCAGTAGGAATGCCACTAGGCTGGTCCTCCATCCTAGCCTGAGCGAAATGGAACTTTTTTGGTCTTCTAGGTTTATTTGTAGGTTTTCCTCTTGACAGTATTGCTGATAATCCTAGCTCAAGACAAGGATTGCTAAAGGATAGCAAAACTTTATTAAGAAAGGCATTCAAGGTGGGAAAGAGTTTCAGCCAATTGTTGTCATCGACTATGAGCAGTTTTTTCAGAATAGACGGTAGAAGATGGATGGTTTACTACTGGCATCTGTTTATGGGTGGATTTGCTACCGGATCTGGCAATAGGAGATGCTAGTGCGAGTGGTGTAGAAAATTTTAAGTAAAATGGCCAGGACCGGTGAGAATCGAAGTCTGCCCTGTTTCAGGCAGAAGCACTTTACGAATGGGAAGCCTGCCAAGTAAGTTAGTAAGATGTACAGAACGGGTTAAGAAAAAACAGATAGTGGTTCAAGTGAACAATATTTCTTACTGATGGCCGGTAGATGTTTTAAAAAGAACCTCGAACCCCACTTCAGGTACCAGTGTCCGAACTTCCTGTATAATCGGTGGCTTCACTTCTGACAAATCTAGTCTGAGCTCTGAAATCTGCCATAATAGTGGGATGTAACCATCAAGACCAGCCCCAGACAAAAGGCTAGAGCGGCGCATACCATGTCTTCGGATACGTCTGCTCAAAGCCAGATCAAACTCTAAGCTCAGCCTTTGCCTTCACTTCAACCGATCTAAGTCCTGCTGCCTTATTGTCATATTATTGTATAATTCAACAGGACTCACCGGAAATAACCTCCTGCTAGTCCAATGAATAGAAAGCACATTTCCCCAGGTCCGGGATTCTAAATTATTGCCAAGGTGTGCACCTTCCACACATCCTTTACCAGAGGTCAAACCCAAATCAGAAAATTGTATTTCCCTCGCCACCACCCATTCCCTGCCAATATTAGAATGTATTCTAAAATATGTACCAAAAGGATATAGAATACGAGTACAAAAAAAAGAAAACATAACATGGGGGAACCCATATACACATCACAATCCACCGGATTAGTTTCTGCTGGACGCAAAACCTTTTTCTATACCGGAGACGTTATTTCCGTAACTGTCAGCATTTGGAAAATCTATGCGCGCTGGACCTTCCAGCGCGCCGTGGACCATTTTTAAATATAAACTTTTTTTTTTTTTTTTAAATTTCCATGTCCTCCACAATATATGTATGCGGCCGGATAAAAATATCCTTCTATGCACACGCGGTAGAGGAATACCTTCCTCTTTTGCATTTAATTTCCTTAATTACGATTTTTGCACTCCTGAGCGAATTTTAATGGAGAATTGTGGTAGAGTTGATAGTTATTCCTTTCAGCGCAAGACCTGGCCACCATAAAACTGGTAATCTGACATATAAATGCGCAGCGGAGAAATGTTAAGAAGAAATTAAATTTACTGCTAGCAGTAAATGTCACAATAACAGATGAAAGCTGTAAATCAAGGCAAGATCGGAAATGTCACGTAGACATGCATTTGGCGCTTGCATTTCGCGTTAGGCATTGACGTCTGGTATTTGGACAAAATATTTGTGTTTACCAATTGTCAGAATTCGAATACATTTTCGCAACCTAATTCGTTGATTCGGACTCGTAGGTGTATGTTTGAGGATGTGATTGACGCCAATTCGAGTTCGCAAAACGTTGTTGATAATTGAATTGATAATTAAATTTGTTTTGCGTTAATATGGTCAGTTTAAGTTTAAGTTAATTTGAATTCATTAGTGTTGTGCAAGTGACGTCCTTTGAGGAAAATTAACACACAAATGGAGGATGGAGAGAATAATGGAAGGCGGAGGTATTGGGATTTTGAAGAGATCATGGGATGTAACTTGGACATCCCTGTACTGCAAGGTTATGGCGACGTGGCACTTGTTCTGAGCTCGAAGCATTTCCCTTTCCTTTGATTTTTGTCAGAATGGTCCTAACGATTGTTTCTACCATAAAATGGAGAGCTCTAGTGCTGCTGTGAGTAGTCACGCGGCGTTTTTCATGTGTCCAAATGGCTATAGTTTTTGCAAATGCTGGCAACTGTCAGTTTTGTTTTGATATTTGTGATATATGGAATGTACTATCTGTCATTTGTAAAGTAAACATGCAAGCTTTGCTCCTCAAGATGGCGGACTACTCTATTCTGTCTGCGATATTGGCGGATGTCAGATATTCCGGATGTCAAATGCGAAGGCGTTTTGTAGCTCGGCTCCAAGCTACTGAAACAACATGTGACAGAAAAGGCGCTAGAAGTTCTCGTCAAAACGAATGAAAATGTAGTAAAAGGAGTGGATTGGACATACTCTCCGAAAGGTGACAGATTCATAGCTAACCACGCGATGCAATGGAACCCGCTTACTCAGGATGTCAGGTCCTAGGAGTACATGGCGCAGAACAGTTGAGAAGGAGTCACGGCAACTGGAAAAGAGTTGGGGAGAGCTGAGGTACACGATGGCGCGTAGGCATTGTAGAGGCCCTAGGACCCACAAGGGGATACAGGACATAAGCAAGTAAGTAAAAAGAGCCTAATGGTTATCAACAATGGCGACGCTAACTTGAGCAAAGACCTGGTATCCAGTGGCTTGGACTAGAAGATCGTTAAAGCAGAAGCATTGTTCGATGATTTCGAGTTAATACCGTTGTTGTATCTTGGCATTTTGGACCACATTCTTGGCGCCGCTTGTAGAGTTTGGGTTTTTATCTTCAAGCAGGTCTTATGTGGCTCTAAAGTTGATGAAAACGTAATGAGTCTTGAGGTGAAATTCGTTTTCCTTCTTTAGGACTTGTCTTCGTGTGAAGATTTGGTTTATAGTCGATTTGGAGGGCGGAGAGCCACGAAAAGGCTTCGGATGATCACACATGTAACAGATATGTACCCTGAGGGTTGGTGCAAGACATTGAATTGTTTTTCTAGACACATGGAGCTGAAATTTTAGTCGTGCATTTGGTGCATGAACCGTCCCACAACATCACCTTCGAATTTGGAAAGCACCATTGGTAAGCTATCAGAACCTGTAGCCTTTTCTTCTACAATACAAGCCGATTCCTTGTTGACAGGAGTTGGAAATTTGCTTGTGGTCAGCAACCAGTTGCTTGGTTTTCTTCTTCTGGGTCCGTCTGCGAACTGCCGGATACTTTTTCTGTCGATGTAATTGATCTGGGAGACTGCTTATGCTCTTCTCCCTTGTCTCAGGATTTATGAATTCTGACACATCGTTCTGAAATTTACGAACGCCATCATACCACGAGTTGGTTGATTGAGGGAGAGTCTTTCATTTGAATGAGCATTTTGTAGTCCGTGGTCACTCCATCCATCGCTTGAGGATGACTGACGTTAAGGTCTTTCCTTGTCCATTCGCAGCTCATTAGTCGTCTGTAACGAGAAAACCATCGACTTTACTGCTCCGAATAAGTACACATTCATCCTTGCTAAGCATATGGTCGATTTGGTTGGAGGAACGAGTGGGTAGTACCAACAGAATAATTATGGTGACTTAGTCAAAACACTCTTAAACTCTTAAACTAGTTGCAGCATCATGAAAATTCAGAAAAAATGATATACGTTTGCGTTTGGGCGAGGTCATTGCAATGAAAAAAGAAGAAAGTCTAGAGTCTGAAGGGAATCACCGAAATATTTGATTTGAAGATCGTTGCGAACTACAGCTAGAGTTCGACTTTGATAGCTACCTTCGATATGATTTGAATTTAAACGCTACTTCTTCTCTGTGTGTCCTATGAAAACATATATTAATCCAACCAAGGCCATCGAATTAACCAGATTTGTCCGATAAGACTGAAAATGAACTAAAGTCAGGACGTGGACTCAAAATGTCTTTTACTGACAAGCCATTCGCCTAAAATACACGGAAATCAGTGAAAGTTCTGCCATGCTGGAGCAAGATTACAGATTTTTCAATCAGTTCGGGCATCATTCTGTTTTTTAAGTTCTTTTTGATTCTTTTACTGCAACGGGGTTCCATTGCATGCGCGGACATACAACCCAAGAAATTGTTGAGTCGATGAAGCAATACTTACAGAAATAGGACTACCTTCTCAGTCGCCTCACACTTTTCAAACGATTTTCGTCCGAAAAAAACGAAATCATTTCAGTTACCAAGAAAACCACCTATTTTCTCTTTAATTTCGTTAATTTCTTCCTCAAAATCAAAAGAAAAACTTGAAAACCCACTCAACTATTTAAAAATAACGACGCAACCATCAGCGTCATCTTGTGAAAGGTCTTGCAAGTACGTTCTTCCATTTCGTCTAGTACAAAGAACATGTACTCGATTCCCCAGTGACCCTCAAACTTTGCGTCACAGCAACCACTTAATTCTCCTGCTTCGAGAGGCATTTTTGAATGATTATGCAAATCTCAAGTCGAATCAAGTGGAACATTCGATAAATGTCACATTTGTGTGATCTCCGGCTTTTGAACACCAAATCTCCACCTTCCTACACAGCCCCACGAAGTGTGACTCTCATCTACTACGTTCGTAGGGGGAAACTCGACCCAACGTCACACTGACATTTGTCTGACATTTGAAGAACTTTTTTTTCCCATCTACCGTCGATTAGTCCGTCTGTGCGAAAAATAACAAATTAAACTCGCGAATTCCAATAGAAATCCCGTGTCATCCCGAAGTCCAAACAATCCAATGTAACACCCCAACCAGTGCCCAAGTGTCAAACTCCTCCGGAACTATGAAATACCCCGGCATCCCATTGATATTTCCAATTTCTCATCGACGAAAAAAATCGGAAAACTTTTTTGTTTTGATCCTTATCACAACAATTCCGTGCCGTGTTCGTTGTTTTTGTTTTCACTTCCTGCATCGTTCCGTGCGCATTTGCATCGTTTCCCACTCAACGTCAAATGCTTGCCTCGTTCCGGAGTCCCGCACGTTCCGCGACGGCGAATTCCACTCAATCGCTATCATTCGATTCGATTCATTCGAAACGAGGCAGTCGTGAGAAATTCGTCGTGCGTTGTGGTTGATGTTGCGCGGTTGGTGAAATTGAATCTTGTTCGCGGTCGCCGTTTAATTTGAAAAAAAAAAGAATCAATTATTCTAGATAAACAAACACCCAATTGGTGGGACGGTTATTGAGTGTCCGTGAGTGAATCCGGTTCTCCTTTAAATGGGAAATTTGGTAGAAAATTTCCTTTTGTTGTGTTTCCGGTGCGCGTAGTTGAATACAGTGATTTCCTTTCTCTCAAACCGTTGTGTGACATGTGAGAAGTTAGTTGTGTTTCGCGATTTCGTTTAGTGTCGTACAAAACACCGGCAACAACTGTGGATTTAACCGCAAAAAGGAATTCTGATCGAGACACCGACATCGAAGAATCCCGGCGAAACAAAACAAAACTTATTTACATGTAGACTGGGGAATCCATCCTGAGAAGTGAGGCAATAATGTCCAGAAGGAAGCAGTCGAATCCGAAACCATTACTCAAAAGTATGTAGATTTGTATCTGTCCCTCCCAGGGGACACCAAACCAAACAATGCAAAACCAATTTCCAATTAATCGTGATGTCATATCAATCAGACAGACACGATCATAAAATAAATGCAATTATAGCCGGGGTGGGGGCGAACGAAGACAACAAAAATTAATTCCAAAACATTTAGTCACATAATGGGGAGGGGGGGTAAAGGTGACCATTACCACCACCGCTCCCAGTGTCTGACACAAGTTTGACTGACTGTCAGACGAGCGATACCTTTGTCAACTCGAGGTGGTTTTTTTTTTTTTTTTTTGGGGGTACTCGGGCTACATAGGCGACACTCCACACCAAGGCACACGATGGAATGCGGTGCTGTTGCGGTGCTGGTTAGTAGAAATCGAAAAGGCGACAACAACTTGACTGATAACAATCTGCCCAGCTCTCTCGACCAAGTATGCTAATTGCGAGTGCTTTGTTGTTTCTTCGCATTTGTGGGACTGAAGTCGAGGAGGGCCGCCCCACTCTCTAGCTCCACACTATGAGTGCTAACAACAATAGCAGACACTAAACGTTTCGGCGACACGAGCGCGCGCGGGCGGCAGCTGGAGAAGTGCGATACAGCCTTTGTGCGCTGTGCGAAGGGTTTTCGATTCGTAGAAACTTATTAGATATCTTGAAAGATACATATGTATCTCTTGGGAGTATCTGTGTCGCTGTGCGTATATGAGTCTTTTTTTTTGTTTGGTCTGAAGGTGGTTGCTGTTCGCATATTTGTTTTGGTGCAATGCAGGGGGTTAGCGGTCTGTAATTATCTGTTTTTGAGAGAAATCTTAGCCTATTACGAGTAAAGTTCTGTCTCTATCTACACCAGGTTATCCCTATTGTCAATCTGCCTCCTAACTAAAATCTGGGGCTCTGTGGTAATATCGTGAAAACATGGAATGAACAAGTCGCACTCTTTCTAACCAAAGATCGGTTGGAAAGATTGGACCCTGGACCGTCTCGACCGACGGTGTGTTGATCCCCAAAAGATCGCTTCGATGGCAGACTTATTCGTTGGCTTTTTGCTGTCAAACGTTCTCACAAAGTCGGGTCGAGATTTCTCTCTGGCAAATCTTTTGTGCCAATGACGCAACCTAATGGTGACGACGTACTGACATCATCTTTGATTCCTCGTGTCTGTGAAGTAAGATCACACGTTTTGGCAATGTTCTCACTGATCCTGATCCCTAGTCAGTGATTACTCTGGCTGAGCTTAAGCTGGAAAATTCAGGGCAATCTGTAGAGTTCTTGAAGGCCCAAACAGTTTTGTGGGTCCACAATGTCACTCATGTTCGAAACACCTGTCAAGTGTGTTCTTTTCCTTAAGTTGGCAGTTCCGTAACTTCCACATTTGTCATTTCCATTGAACGAAACTCCATCTGTTGGGTCCTTCTCGCGCTGATTTGAATCTTATTTCGCAATGAATGAGACTGACGCTGATAGTTCGAGACATGTGAGTCCTTTCTGGAGGTTAGTTGGACCTCCTACAAGTGCGACTTCTGGTGAATTTTAACTGACAACCCATCAATGTTAAAAGCTTTGAAGCAGCACAGCTTCGATAACTGGCAAACTTCAAGTCAGCTGAATCACTGGTTCCCAGCGAACGCAATATCGATGAAAGCATTCTACCCTGCCATACCCTACAGTAGCTATGATAATCCGAGTCCAATTTTTTACGAAATACGAACACCTAACCTATTCTGTGTTCAAATTCAATTTCTTTCTTCTAAAATGTCCTGAAAACAACGATTCTGTGGAATAACCGCCACAAAAAGGGAGTTCCCCACAGAGTCCTCATTTTTACAGATCAGATGATCCCTGAACACATCGTTGACAGTCCTCAGGGAGTTCCCCACAGAGTCCTCATTTTTACAGATCAGAAGATCCCTGAACACATCGTTGACAGTCCTCAGGGAGTTCCCCACAGAGTCCTCATTTTTACAGATCAGAAGATCCCTGAACACATCGTTGACAGTCGAGTCATTCAATATAAACTTCAGAGCCTTGAAATGAAATATCGTCTCAGGTACTCAACGCATTGTCTAGAACCGAAGACAATAAACTACACGATCGCCAGATCATTCCCCTCTTCCCATTCTTGATCATTCAACCGTGATTGTCGCAAAATTATGACTCAATTTGTATTGTTTATAACTTTTCAAATGGACTTTCCAAATTGGTCAATCAAAAGCAATTAATTTTTTCTTTTAAAAGCTCATTGCGTCCGATGAGTGATGAGTCAGCCTGAAGAGCGTTTCTTAAAAAGTTGTTGGTCTCACGTATTGCTGGATCGAACTTGTCAATCAAATTCAGTTCCTTTGCAAGAAAAAAAGTCTTAGATCCTGTTTACGCAGGACTGCCGCTACGGCCTCGATTTTATGACATTTGCATGTTCAGGTTGATAGTCCTGTTTGAGCACTTCCGCCAACTTTCTTCGTAGTTGTTGGCGTCAATAAAATTGGTCAAGTGACAGTGATTGACATTGACATTTCCAAACGTCAAACAAAATATGAAAATCCGGATGGATTGCCATAGCATGTCATTTCACCCCTTCCGCCTTGGCCTGCCAAAGTTACAAAAATCCAGTCCTTGTGTGAAAAAATCATAATTGACATCTGTCATTTCGATTTAAAATTAAGCTCGAGTCACATCACTGCCACGAACACCCTAACAAACAGTACCGTGCCGTGTTACTGACGCATAGATGTCTCACTCTTCTGCATAAAAAGTAACTTTTGGTGATACTCATCCAACTGTTGGCCCACTAGAATGTTAAACTCAACCATCTTCAGGCCTCTTCCCAACAGACGCTGTGTAAGCTACTCAATTGTGCGGCTCGTGCTCTCGTCAACTGTCAAAGCTCGAATGACATTCATGATGGTCTGTGTGCTGTCGAAGGTATCCAGCGACATCTAGACCAACTAAAATGGCTGACTCTGACATTCGATAACCTTTCCGTTCGACTTCGAAGTTACTTGCCAGGACATGGTATAACCCCAACCTTATCAGACAGCGAAATCGCTGTGGAATTCTTATCTGTTAATTTTTTTGTTTTGTGAATTTTCAACTTGAATTTATATGCGTTTTTTGTATCCACTTGCCGGTGCTGACTTGGCATGGCACAATGGTATCAACGATAGTCGCGTATCAGCTCATTAAATTCGTCCCTCATACCTGCATGCATAGCGGTCGGTGGCGCAATGCGTACCAGCAGCTTGATTCTCCGGCCAAACTCACATTACATTCGTTCCCCTATCACTAATTAATTTCAATTATCGAAAGTTATGCTAATTACACACAGCGGAGTCAGAGTCAAAGTAAACACACTGCCAACTGAGTCACACAAATTTTATACAAAAAAAAAAAAAAAAAAAGAAAAAGAAAAACGAGCCGTGTTCAGGGACTCACCTACCTGCGTAGCCTAATGTCAATGTTTCTTTCTTTGTTTCTTTGACGGATAAACAGAGTTGCTACTCCGATACACATGTGTGTATCTGTTTGTGTGTCATTCCCGATAAGTAAACTTAGTTTTGACATTATTCTAAAAAAAAAAAAAGAAACATTTGCATGCGAAGCGAACATGTTACAAAAGTTTAGGTACTATTCACGCCTTTGTGGGGTGTCATTGCGCGCGCGAAGCGAATGGAGACTCTACGGTGTGATTGTGAGTTTTTTTTTTACTCTTTTATCAGGGGAAAAATAACGTTATTTGATAAAGTTTCACTTGGGCATGGGTATTTGCCCGAGAGTTGGTTTTCTGTGACACGCCACCAATTGGGAGTCGAATGTTGTAACAAACCCATGGTCGGAGGCACAGATGGTAGAGTTGTTCAATCGGATTTTTGTTTAAATGAAAATGAGAAACCTTTTCCTTTCCATCATTAGTTGGTGGAGGTTTTAGCAAATAGACATGTGTTCCTGTGAACCCAGGTTCTGACATTTGGGTTGCGTCAAACCATTTCCAATTCCAACAATGGCCCTCAACCCAAATGTCAGAACTGGGGTTCATATGCAACATCATGGTGCTGCAGGGAAATAACTACATTGGGAGATTTCCTTATTTGGGAATTTATTCCACCTCTGGTGGGAAATATGTTCACCTTTCCAAATGTGGAGACATTTTCCACTGTAAGTGAGAAATTTTCGTTACATGAGAGTGAGCAATCATTTTACTCTGAAAGCCTTGATTTGTTTCCCACTAAATGCTGACTAAACTCCCAAGTGGCGCAGGGTCCCGTGGAGATATTTCCTTAGCACTGTTTTGAATGCACTAAATCTCTAAAGTAGTTGATCTTTGTTTAGAAAATCAGAACCAATATCTAAATACCTACGTAATTCCCTGGCTTTTTCACGAGAATACAATCCACCACATCTGCCAGCACTTTTCAAGTTCAGATACGTTGGACGACATTTTTGTCATTTCCGACAGAAGTTCTGTCAATGTCACATGAAAGTTTCAGAATTCAGTGAAATGGGATACAAAAAGACCAAATCTCCGTACAGATCGGGAGAAATCATCCATCAAGGCTTCCACTGCAATTTACGATTCCTAGGGTTTGGTGGAAAACCTCTTGTAAGACAGAATAATAGGCGTTTCTCTGAGGCTCGGGAGAGGTGAGACTTTGGTGCTCTCAATAGTCCGATAGAGTAACCACTAGGCCACCGCATCCACAGTCCTTCTTAATTTTCCTTAAGAAAAATATTTTATGGCCATTATGTGGTGCACCAGAGGGAAGTACGTCTAGCAGTCCATGAAGAATGGCTTTGTAGAGTCATAATCCTCCTTCGTCAACTATCACCGCTTATATTGTGAGTAGATGCATAGACTTAAGCATAGAAGATCCATTTTGGTGTTGAGGTTCAGGTTTTGTCTCGCTAGCAAGCTCAAAGTGTTTTGGATGTCTGCCATGAAAGTCTATTCGAAGACAGAACCACCAGGTTGTTGGATTCTTACTCACGAAAACCATGTCTTTATTCGAATTCATTTCCCACATTGTCTGGGGTTGGTCCTAGGAAGAGAGATTTTGTTCAGTCACAGGCCTGGCTTTCTGGCTCGTATGTCCTAAGCCTCTGATTTGTTTTGTACGTTGGAGATAGATTCGTCACCCTCTCAACAGACATGCTTGCAAAATTCTATTAAACTTTAGCTACAACTCCTTCAGACATCGCACGATCGGTTGTATCAGAATTGATTACAGTTCCAGGTCCTCCTGCATTAGTCACATCAAAAACCTCGAGGATCACTATCTGACGCAGGGTTAGAAGAGAGAAAAGCTGGCATTATTTGCTGTCCAATCTTGTGGTACATTTGTCAAAGTATCGTCTGATTGGAACTGCTCAGGATATGCTACCTTTTCTTGCAAAAACACTGACAAGACTCGGGTTCTGTAGATCTATTCTGTTCTTCGAGTTAAAAGTTTCAAAATCTTCGTACTGTAGAGTGAGCTCATCGCTGGATCTCCACAGGGCCGTCGTAGAGTTTAGGTCTATAGCGAGTTAGTGAAATATTTAAAGCTGTCTCTCCATTGATCGCACAACCGAAAGAAATTGAGTTCGATGTCAGTGTCAGATTGAAGCTTTTGTATGCCAGCTGGAAGCGTGTTTCTGAAACAATTACAAAGAGTTTCACCTCAAAGAAATGTGTCAGTTTTTTTCACGATACCTAGGTTACCCATCACCTTGCTGAGATCGAGGCAGTGTACACATGAGTGGAACTTGAAAGCCTTGTTTCGACTTGTAACTGATCATTGATCTTTTCCTAGACTTGTTTCAAAGTGAAGATTTGAGGTAATTTCGATTTCCTAGTTAGAACGGCACCCTGAGGTGTCTCAAGGCTGTGATCTGGGTCCTCTTCTTTTCATTCTTGTGATTCACGATCTTGATTGAATCATTAAACACTTGCACCTCTCCCTTCACGCTAATGACAGAAAGATTTTCAAGTTCATTTCTTCTTCCCAAGACTCTAGTCTCCTTCAGGGAAACATTGATAGTTTTTCGTCCTAAACATCGCAAAACGCAAATCTATTACTTTTTCTTGGAAAGCCAACCAGTCCTCTCTCTTCTCTACGGTTAACCGGGTTCATTCTCTTCGCGAACTTGGCACTTTGTGCGATAGGGAGCTCATTGATGAGATAGTATTCTTAAAGCCAAGTCATTACTTGATTGTCCAAAGAATTCTCCAACCCTTACGTGACCCAATCACTCTACACTGGCATCGTTCGCCCACTCCCTGAGTTCGCTAGCCAAGTCAGGCCTCCCCTTCAGTCAATAGCAATCGGTGGAATCAGAAAGGCTGTCTGAAGAATTTTCCCGTACCTACTCCAAGAATCAAATACTCCCTATAGCCGCCTCTGAGATATGATACCACATGCGGCTACGGGAACACACCTGAATGCGTTTTCCTCTCGCAAATACAGGAAGTGGCCAGGGATCGACCTTCCGGAGTCAAAAACATAAACTCTGTGTGTATAGGCAGTTGTCGCCAAGTGTGCAATGACAGGTCATAAAACCATTTACCTGTCGAGACGATTCCCTGTTGCAATTCCTACCCCGAAACCGAACAGCCGAACCCAAAGTGACATCACATCACGGCGGCGGCGTGCTGAGGCTAATTACCCACAGCCGCCAGACATGACATACAGTGGCGGCATTAATTGACACATTGCTACCTTTCAGTCTTTTCGTTGACGTTTCTGACTGCAAAGTGTTGTGTGGATAGAGGAACCGACTTTCCTTCCTACCAGCATGGTGCCTGAACCCAGCTACATACATATATTGACAAAATGTTCTTCTCCCCAGGATGTGGCAATGTGGCGTTGTGACGTTGTGGTTACATTCGCAAACAATTCGTTTTGCATACTCGTCGCAGTTACTCCAATCAGAATCAAAACTGAGTAACCCGCAGTATGGCTTCCCGTAACACTCACACAGGCAGGCAGACCGTCCACCATACCGCTATGAATGAGAATGACAAATAATAATACAGTAACTCAACGGTGGCGGACGGAGAGCGGACGGAGAGCGGCAAGAGAAATAAAGTTGAGGAGCACTGTAACTCTTGAGGAGTCCTTATCTCAGTGCCATTTCCTGGATTTCTGGTGATAAAATAATGTTTTTTCCTTCGTCTTGCTCTTACTCTTGCTGTTCTCTGCTCCTTTGTTCTTTGCAGTTTCTTATTCATGAATTTTATAATGTAGAGGCAGCACCACACAGAGACACAGTGTGGTGGTGGTGGGCGCGATGCGAGTATAATTTCTCCCTGCCGGTGCTGTACAGGCAGGCAGAGACACACGTAGCCTGGCTTGGCTGTTTCTGTGGCCTGGTATCGGGGATCTATCGACAGCAGCTGAGCAATGCGCGGTGCGGTGGATTTTTATTGTTTTTTATTTCTTCCGAGGAATGCACATAACTTGCGTATCTATGTCATGTTGTCTACCTGTACTGGTAGTTGGTGGGTTGGTATCGATACCAGCGCGCAGTGGGACAGGATGACCACCTTGTTTTGCGAGGTTTTTCTCTCTCTTTTTTTATAGTCTTATCAGTACTTTCGTGGTAATTACCATAAGGCTGTGTAGTCAGCACTGAAATGATGAAATGCCAACAACAACACAATGATAAACAATCAAACAGTTTTATTGCGCATTTTAAGCACGATTACATTTTTGGGTGTACCTGGTCGTACCTATAGATACCTAACCTACAAAACGACTGAAAGGCGGGGGACTGATTGAAGTTTCAGGTGACGTGGGGAACGTGGTAGCTGTTACTTGGCCTGGATGTTCTTTGGTTTCTAAGTTCATGGATTCTTCACTTCAAAACTTTGGTTGAGGGGGTTTCCAGCTTAGAAACGCCGGGACACTTAGATCAGATTTTGTATGAGAAACACTTCCTCTCCACCTACTCGTTACAGCATTTTCAACTTCTGATGAAGTTTAAGAGGCTCTGGATAGCTAGGCATATCATGTAGCCTATATCTCAGTAATAGAAGGTGAAGCCTACTTCTACTGGAGAGACCTGGAAGAAACAAGGAAATCCATCCAAAAGTTCTACAAAAGTCCTTCACAAGAAGTCCCAGTCTTGTGGCATGTTTGCCTATTACGAGCAGACAGTGCGCAGTGATGAGACCTATTGTAGTGCCGAGCGTTTTGAATCCAACGTGGACCCACGTTGGTTATCGCTAGACATATTGGAGATGAAGGAAGCCTTGTCCTACGGTACGCGGCAATCAAATCCTTGGAGCTATGCTCTTTCTGAAGATATCTGAGCTGGATGCCAGGTCATAGAGACAATGTACGAAATTGCAAGGCTGACGAGTTCGCTAGACTGGGTACGATCCACTGGTTCCTGTCCAAATGAAGGACAGGAATGGGTACGGCCCTCGCTACAGGTAAGGCTGGACACGTGTAGGAGTACCAACTGTAGATGAGAAAATCTCAGTACTTGCAAAATTTTAGTAACACAGTTCGATGGGCTAGCATGCCAAGAGACTGGGCCTGTTTGGTCATGACTTCTGCAGAAGCTGTAGGGATTAGCAGGAGGAAGAAAACGTTCTGCATCTCCTATGAACTTGCTCTGTCTCCCAACTCTGTCTCACAAAGACTTCATCTAGAAACTCCTATCTTTGACAAACTAGGCGACTTTGCGTCACTAGGTGTCATGAGGCTCCTTCACTTTGTTTAAGCCTGTCCGATGGCCACTCTAACCTAAACCTAGAGATGTTCGCCAACTTGACCACCAAAGGTTTGAACTCTCGATAGCCTCAACCTCCTCTACTTGTGTGTACCACCTAAGGTGAGGCCGTCTTTTACTGCATTGCCCCTCTGTGTTGGAATCGAAGACTCTTCGGGCTCGAGGGTCGATGTCCATGCGAGAGATTTTGCAATTATTTAGAACGGAAATCAGATTCTTGTCTTGACCACTGTACAGCAGTTTCAAGGTTTGCTTTCGAAAGACTGGGAAAGTAAAAGCTGAAGATGAACCTTGCAAGACTACTGTTTCACTTTTTTAAAGTAAATCTCTTGGGAACTGTCTCCTAAGCAGTCTTGTAAGCAGTTCTTCACCACTTTCATCGATGGAAAGACAGTCTGAGTTGAAAAGTTAAGAAAGTCCCTATGTAGTGCCATGTCCTGCGGTCTGTTAGATCCCCTTGTCAGACTTTGAAATAGGACAACTGGCAAGGATTGAGTACAAATGAGGAGTCCCAGTTTCTAGACCAATCACCTTGGCCTCCGCATACCAAGGAAAGAGATGTTCGGTCTTTCTTGTTGTCTCCAACCTAGAGGCTGGGACTAGGAATCAATGTTGTCTATTGGCTTTTAGACTACAAGTACATCTTGGTTTCTTCTCTGCCATTTGGCCTCCTAGCACACAGGACGAAATATTCAACGAAATTTATCCGAAAATCCTCAATATCGTCTCTGGTTTCCTTCTCTCCTGGAAGAGCAGACATTTCGTCTCAAGAGTGCCTTCCCTATTAACTCCTGTTGCTTACAGTACCCACTCCAGTCTAAGATTGAAGAAGTCGTACGATACCACCTCTCCTTACCGAGATTCGGTGCTTGCTTCGAAAAGTTTAGAAAAACTGCCTCCAAAGCGTATTGAAAAAAGCTTGAGATGCTCACACAGTACATTGGATAGGACAGGATATTTAGCAACTACATGCCGCCATAGTGCAAGTGCAAGTTCTAGCCATGATATTCCTTTCAGTCTTCATGGTCTCTCCTCGTACTCTGTCAACATTATGCCCATTCATCACCAAATCTGCACTACCGTGCGCTTCTGGGTCCAAGTTCCCTTCACTATTTCAAAAAGCCTGCGTTCTTGTCTTGTTAACAGTTCCCAGTTGCTCGCGTCTTCTTGTAGAACAGTAGGATGTTGTTTCAGTTCAGCGACTTTAAGCTGGGAGACTGCATACATCCTCTATTTCTTCGCAGGATGATCCGAGTCATATTGCCGGAATTTGTTTTGCCATTTCTATCTCTCTTATGGTATGGGACGCCTGGACGACTCACGCCCCTCAAGTCCACCCTAAAGTTCATCAACAAAACTGGTTGGTTCAGGAGGGCCAGTGTTGCATTGTCCAGTGCTATCAGCTATCCCACACGAAGAGACACAATAATTCCTTTGAGATCCGAGTGAGGCTCCACTCTTATAGATGCAGTCACACCTCAACCTATGTAGCTACCTACCTACCTAGTCAGCACAACTCCCAACCACCCACTAAAGGACTGTGGGTTGGTCCTGACTAGCTTTGAAAATTCGTCATAGACCTGCCGCTCGAAATTATGTCGAGGCAGCTCATAGGACTATGTAGACCTAACATGGACTGTGGACACTTGATCGCATTTAGCCATCCCATGTTCACTTTGCAGCCAAATATGGTAAATTGTGCTCCTCACGTGTAAGTGCTCAAACCAGTAACGAAATGGTTGACACCAACCAAGATTTCACTGATGCTGACGCCGCCCAACCTGTCAAAACAGACAGCCTCTCTCCTTAAATGGGCCTCGCCTCGCACCGAGTCAGCTTTGCAAATGAAAATGCAAATATTTTCAATCGAATCCCCTTCCAAACCCCTTTTTTTGGTTCACTAATTTACTACTTCGCCTAATGATATGGCAATCTCGCAACGCCGCCGAGACCATAAAGATAAACCATCGAATCTGCCCGCCTAAACAGTTAATCCATTAGTCCGGCCCATAGCCAAGCTGTGAATTTAAAATGCCAGAATATTTTACCACACCCTTGGACCACTTCCACAGAGTGTCACCTCGCCGAGCCTAACACGAGATTCCAGAAAGATCTCTCTCCGATCCAAATCATCTACGTCACACAAATTAGCATTTGCAATACCAAAACAATTAAAACCTGAATCCAAAGTCACTAATTGAAACCAGCAGCGCTCAAGCCTGGCTTATCAGTGTCTCGAACCTGTGCACTGTGCTCTGCTATCTCTCAAACTTATCTACAAACCAATAAATCTTAGTCAATCGCTGTCCGATATCTCGGTACCTAAGCCAGCTTCCAGCAACAACAACAGCGAATTTTTTTTTCATAAAAATCACGAAAAGAGAACGTTCTTCCATCAAAGTACAGATACAACGAGTATCTCTGGGATTAGAAAAGTTGAAATTAAAAAAACAGAAAAAATCTTCGCAATCATCTTTGCGATTTGAAACCACTAACTCACACACAAATGGATAGTTTCGCGATAAAGATCTCCCCAGGTCCGGGCTCCAAAAGTGAGGCGAAACCCGAGCTCACCCCAGAGTCACACCGGAGGGGCAGAAGCAGGGGTAGATTTATGCGAACCTTTCAAAGAACCAGTCCAAGTGTAACGTGTCGTGTCTCTGAATATTCATCTGGCCACAGCGTTCGAGATACTTCATACGGACACGATACATACTCACGTTTGTGTGAGAGAGTTTGTTTTGTATTCGAAATCAAATCGATTATCGCTGATAATCAATTGGACTATGGAGCGGTGCGGTGCTAGCAGCTGTAACTACAGCTGAAACTATAGTCGAAGCTGAAGCCCAAGTTGAAGCTGAAGCTGAAGCTGAAGCACTTAAACGGCGAGATAGGCGATCTTTATTGCTCGGATTGTTAATTTCCATTTGGTTGGCTAAAACTCAATTAAAATCGAAGCCATTTCGTTTGATTGGGGCGTTTGATTTGATTTGTATTGTGTGTACAACACTTACCCCGGGGAGCAGGGGAGCTGCCCGCCGCCGCCGTACACACCACAAACTTAGTCACTTTGTCCCGGTGGCGGCGGCGGTTGGTGTGATGAATTCGTTGTGTGCTGTCTCGTGTGTATCTCTGGGCGCACTGCAACCGGTTGACCATGAAAATGAAAGTTGACCTTGAGCTGCGCTATGTTAGGAGTTTTTTTCTTTACATTTTCTGTCTAATTTCGATGCACATACATACTTACGATGAATTTGAATAAAATTAGGTAATTAATATTTATAGGATGCTTACGTTATGGTATTGTGATGGAAAAAATTAATCAAAAATAGAAATATGGCAGTTAATCTCCGCAGGTCAGATTAATTAAAAGACACGTTGGCCTGCTGAGCTTGGAACTTGCATTACTGATTGTTGTCCATGCATAGTGGGAAGTGTGAGGACGAATTTACGATGATACACCAGATAGGGAAGCAGATACTGAAACAGAAGGACGACCTTGACCGAAGCGGTCCTTCACAGGATGAAGGATTGGTCTAAGCCAGTTCTCATTCAGACCGTGCACAGATTTAATTTCTTTCGATTAGTAAAGGTTTTTAGAGGGTTTATCTTCCTAAATCACGTACCACAATCCTGGAAATAGGTTCAGTTGATCCAGCCCAGTCTTATGAAGGGTGGCCAGATAGCAATGATACTTTTTCCAGCTGTTATGTTTCAGTGGTTGTCAAAGTTTCCCATGACAGCCAGCTGTCAAAATATTCAGTAGGGTTTGCCATTCCTTTATGCAGTGTTTCACGCTTGTCGAATGTGCGGGAATTATAGAAAAATATTATCGAAATTCCGGCTCGTCGTGATTGTGGCTTCAGTGTGCAGGCAAGAGTTTGAGCTAGAGTACACTCTTCTGGACCTTAGGCCACCAATTAGACAGAAATTGGTGCGAAATGAAGAAAACATAGCCACCGGAGCGGTGAGTATAACAGAAGACCCGTCAAGTTGGATTAGGCATCGCTAGAGAGCCAACCCGGCTTATTTTGCGGTCGGATTTGGGCTTACATCTAACGAGATTGTGCTGACACAAGAATTGAAGCCAATTGTTGGCAGAAGATCCGGGTTTAGGCCAAAAAATTGGCAGCGAACACAAGCAGAATTGGCAGCGAACACAATCCACAAATGTTGGACCAGGCATCAATGTATCCACAAAGATTGACTGTTTGGTGCGGTTTATGGCATGGCGGACCTTATTTCTTTCGAAACGAGGATAGAAACACCGTCAATGGTCTCAGGTATAGAGCGATGTTAACCGATTTTCGTTGATATGTAAGGGGTGTGGTTCCAACAAGACGGCGCTACATGTTACACCAGCGACGCAACGCTCGAAGTTGTGAGGAGAAATTTGGCGAGATTATGCAACCTGACACCACTCGGTTATTTTCTCTGGGGCTACGTTAAGTCCTTAGTCAACCACTATGGACGAGATCGAGGCCAACATTCGAGACGCTATTCGCCGCACATATGGGATCAAATCATCAAAAATTAGACCGACGGCTTGAAAGACTACAAGCGAAGCCGAGGCAGCTTTGTAATGATGTGCTATTGCGTACATAGTGGCATGAATGTAGCTTCAAAATAAAGCCAGAATCAACTGTATATCTCACACTGTTGTTGCTTTATTGAAATAGTTTTTCTCTATCGTCACTATCTGGTCACCCTATAATAGAGTTTCTCGGCCATGCGTGAAGTTAGCTGCGTTTTGCTCAACGTTTTTATTCGTCTTTACTTCTAGTTTTACGTCTAACTTCACTTAACGAGCTCCTAATCCATGGGGAGTCTGTGTTTGAGACACGGTAGCCACTCCTACTCCCTGCCGTGTCTCAGACAAAGACTCTTCATAGGTCCGGAGCCCATTTAGTAAGTAAAGGCATAAGGATAGTGGCAAATCTGGTATATCTCACCCCTTCCGGAAATTGTGCTTCCAGTGGAACGATAAACTTGAAAAGAAAGCAAAGCATACGACCTATAAAATGCAAATAGTTTCCAAGGTCACCGTAGAGATGCAATCGACACTGCTTCTGGTCCTTCAACTCTACTGGCTTTCCTGTACAGATCTTGTTGCCTTGACACATTCACCTTACTTACACTGTTCCTGGCTTCTCGAGCTCCTTTTTCATCTCTTTTGAGAAACCGATGAGTTACTCATCTGTTCTCCTCGTAGAGCTCACAAGGAGTCCCCGTCCTTCTTTGTAGCTCCGTGTTGTACAAGGAAGCCTCTTGTCAGTATTTTTGTTCAAACAAAAGTTTTAAACAACTAGTAGGACGATTCTGATAGCATATGTATGTCCAGGATTATCACTGGCAGTTGATGGTTGTCCCATGATACGATTCTGACTGTCTCTTCCGATTGAACCTACTTCCCCCTTCGGTAGCAATCACCGCGATTATTAATTATCCCGAGAAGGGGTATGGTTATCCGTGGCTGTGAATTGTTACACCACTGCACAGCCTCCAAACTCGAGGAAAAGGTCCTTGGTACGAACTCCTTCACTTCAGAGAGGAGAGTCTTGCCATTGGTCTACCAGACGCTCCTCCGCCACCATCTCCTTTTCAAAACCCTCGCGCAGTTTGACTTGACTCGGCCAGTCATCATTGATTTCATTCCACCGCTGCATGTCATGGTTCTAAGGACCTCTTGGCTCCTCTTGGGTAAAAGATGCTCCGGCTGGCACATGTGTGGTGAAGCTAACAGGGCTATGATTCCATCAGCTCGACGTGTGCTCTAGAATTTATCATTTCTAAAGAATTTTGGTTCTGGTTGCTCTAAACTCTGAAGGTCTGAGCCCAGCTATGTAAGATGCTTCGTAGAACCATAGCTACCAGTTCTGGGTTTGGGCCTTTACTTTACATATCCTCCTGTGGATTCGAAAGTTCCATGGCTTCTCAGTAGATTTCTCGGTCTTTTGGAAGCTCGAATGAATTGGTTCTAGAGGAGCTCTGGTCGAAAGCCATGTTCAGAGCCTCCCCTGGGCTTGTCCTCAAAGCACTTTCCTACGTCCCGACTAGACTTTTCTTCCCATCCTGGCTCCTATCTGACACATAAATCGGTTTTACCCAAAACACTCCATAATTCCGGTTCGATGACAAATCTACAAAATACCAATCAACAACAACAAAACAAAAATCACAATCACTTACCCACCAGGTACACATAACTGTAATACAGATAGATAGTAAAAAAAAGAAAAAAAAAAAGAAAACAAAATTCCAATTTCCACCCAAAAGATACCAAAAATTCAAATCAAATCAGATAAGGTTTTGGAAATTCTGTCGATACGCGCCCCACGACAAAGGCAACACAAACATGCGACACAACGGTCGTGCCTCTCCAGATAATTACCCGAGAAACCTGATTTATCGCTCCCCAATGATAATTATTATGTGATTAACTGGTTTTATTTACTTAATTGCAATTATCACTCGTACGGCTGCAAACACCCAGCCACTTGACGAAAATAAATAAAACTCGTATGCGATACGCAGCCAACAGCAACAAACATTCTGTGACATTGGTAACGCAACGCGTTTGCTCGATTACGAGACTCCGAGTTCAAAGCCACCTTTTTAACTGAACCTACGAACCACAACTACGAGGAGGCGCCTCCGGTATATAGTACCACCACTCGGCATTGGTCGACTGGGCCGGTGTTTATCAGTTAAGTGAAAGGAAAATTATTATTATTGCCACGGCGAGGCGCTGTTATCGTACCTTTTGTTGAAATTAGCATCAATCATTCAACTGATAAGGAGGCCAAGCCAACACCAACCACCAACCACCAAGACTAAGACAAAAGCCAAAAATAAAATCTCCAAGCCAAGAGCTTGGCCCCGGAGGGGTTGACCAAAGATGACATTCCTCATCCTGGGTCTCCCCTCGTCATTTCTATTTTCGTAGAGAGCCACAGACTAGATGATAATTACAATTGCGCGGCGGTTATAAATTAATAATTCGAATTCGAATAATTTTTGGAACACACACCACAACCGACTTCAGTTCGGAGATATCGGGGTGGTAATCAAAATCTGTGATCGCTTTTTGGGAATCTTGATGGCGCCAGTTATGTTTTTTGTTTTTTTTATGTAATTGATACATCCATCGTCCGGTGGTGGTTATTTGGTTATTGACGGACGGATAAGTGTCGTTAGCCATTTAAAAAATTTAAATAATTTTTATTGCTTCGATTCGAGTAGAGAACGCTGAAGACGATGGGCCTAGACCAATAACCATTAAGCGATAGGGCGAGTAAATATGAATATTTTAATGTCCATTAGTTGTGTTGTTTAAGGCCGAAGCGATTGGCATTAAACTTGATGTTTACATCTTGACTGTATGGCCTGAGTGGAGGGAGACATGTCCCACTGCCCAAGGGAATGAAACCCCAGAAGAGCGTTCGAAAGGAGAACTTGAGCCATCTAGGAGTGGGCAGGGCACTGGGAAATCGAATGACAGGTCTGACTTTTCCTAAACCGGAGCTAGAAACAGAGTCGTGTTGTGTTTGTTTGGAAAGGTGGGAAGTTTGGAAATGAGTCTGCCAAGGTCTTCAAACCAATTTACTTACCCTCCTTCCTTTTAAAGGAGGCGTTGGAACCCATCTTAGACACACACATCCCTTCTATCCAAATCACAGTATTCGTATTCTATAGTGCGATCGACAGAAACAGGGCTCCACGAAGTTACACACTAGCAACAACCTCCTTTGAGTTTGAAGGCGGCTTTAATAACGTCAGCACTGAATCGATTGCCCTGGTCCAACTGGGTGTGGAATTGATTGAGGGAGCTTTGTTCCAACTGGTTGTGGAGGAGTTTATTAGCAAATGGATTCAATCAATGAATCGACCTTCCATAACACAAATTTCCCCACGTCAGTCGTAAGAGGAAGCCCTCAGGGTGGAGTGATATCTCCTCTACTTTTGTGTTAGAAATCAACAAAATCTTGTGTAGGTTCGATGGAGATGAAATGATGTGGAAGATGTTCAGTAAGATTATGGATGGTCTTGTCTTGGTCTTGGACTGAATGTAGACTCAGCGTCAACCCAAGCAAGACTCAACTCAGGCTCTTTACCACTAAAACCAGAATACCAACGTTCACTCCTCCACGGCCAAACAACTCTCCTTATTCTTGGGTGGTACTTGATCCAAAACTAAGCTTGGAAAACCACAATAAGGAACGTGACTGCGTGGCTCCCTATGTTTGCACCAAAACCTTCTGTAAGAATAGGGGACGTACTTCAAAGATGGTCATATGGATGTACACAGCTGAGGGTGTTCTATACTTTTCTATAGATCGCTAGTATGGTGATCTGCGTTGAATATAACATCAACTGTGGGTCTAGGGGCAACAGGAGTCCAACTAAACCCTTGAACGTAATATTGTACCTCTTACCACTTCACTCACATATTACTTGCATCATCTAGTGCGGTCAGGTTAAGAAAAAAGGGATGCTGGTGTACCGAACCTTATGTCCACAACAGCATCGCTCATCAGCTACCATGAGCTCCAGTATCCAATCTGAACTCCAAAAATGATGTCACGATCAGATTCAGAGAGAGAAACATGCGAAGTGACAAACACAAAACCTTGAGGTTGGGGCGGCGATAATCTATAAATTTCCCCAACTTTTCCGTGTAATATCGCCTTCCTGGTGTGCATCCTCTTTCATGTAGAAGTTCTTGCTGTACGTGGGGCTTTTCGCCTACTTAACCAAGCCACGTCCTCATTGACAGTCAGGCTAATATCAAGGCTATGGTATCTCCTACTACATCCTCCAAACTACTTAGTAAAAATTGTGCAAAGAGGGACTATCCTTCGTCAGGAGAATATGTGAAACTGAACAGGCAGTTGTGGCCAACATACTGGGAATAAGTATTGGACACTAGCCCGTCGGGGTCAGTACCAGTCCCTCATTTTGTACCAGAAATAGCAAAGATTGTCTTCGGCTACATTGTTTAAGTTTTGGCATCTGAATCACGGAAATCACGGAAAGAGGATGAGGTGTACATCAGAGTGGCAACTCTTTGTCAGTTTGTAGCTTTAAACACCGAATACTTGTTAAACATGGAATTTCCAAAATGTTAACGTGTTTTCAAGTAATCACGGCCTATGGTAACAAACCTCTAAGCCAGCTGTCTTGTCTATCGGACCCATTAGCTGCTCACGTGTTATATTCTTTACATGAAGGGAAGCGCCCAAACAGACAGCCACATTCTGAAAGTACCCTCTCATGACGAGATTCGAGTCAGATATTCTGCTTCCGTGTATCCTAACCACAAATGAGCCGAGCTGCTGCCTCGCTATGCCTGGGAAAGAGAAAGGTTACGCATACGCTACGGAAGCAGATATTTACATTCCGAATCTTCCTTCTCGTGGCTACCACAGCTCCTGGAGAACATCTTTGGGAAATAAAGTTATCCATTTCTGTTTCGAGATATGGTTTTGTAGTCTAACCGGCCTAACCAGGACTCGTCATCCTGTAGGTAGAGTTGGCATGTTCCTATAAGTGCTCCTAGTATCCATTTTGACCAACTCTTCAGCCTTGTAGTTACCCGGAATGTGGCTATACCCCGGACACACACCCTAGGTCAATTGTTTTCCGCTTGACTGTCTGTGAAAATGTTCATATCCCTGACGGATATTGCTTTTATGGGAAAGGCTTCCTTGATCACTATGATTTCCGACTGAAAAACTTTCTAGTGATCTGCTTAAGTCCTATCGATAGCCACAATTTGTTCGTACATTTTCAAGGACTTGGTCTACATATCGAGAGATGATGGGCTTCCATCTCGGTCTCAAGGACTTGAGTACTAATGGGTCTTTCGTTAAGAGCGCCATTCGAGCCCTAAGGCCGTTTTTATTCTCTGATTTGTTGGCAAAGACCATGGACTGGGTATGCCCTTCAACTACTTCTGCAGAAGCTGTAGGGATGCAGAGGAAGAGGAGACCATCACTTCCCAATACCAGGGGGACTACACTAGGCGAATACCTTTTCAATTACCTTGAGGATCTGAGCACCGCCTGCACAGATAAGATGTCATAGCTCCTCCATACAAAGGAGCGGATGGTTCACAGAGTAAGAGGTTGATCCACCCACCTTACACGAGGGCAGTACAATTGGCCTCCTCTGCTCTACGTGCATGCTTACCGATGGCCTACCAACCAGAAAAAAAACTCCAGGAATATCAAGTCACACGAACTAGGCACTCAAAGGGTTGAGTAGTCCTTACCTGGAGATAATAAATTCTATACTCCACTGTTTGGTCAACTGGTTGGCATGTGGCGCCGTTTTGTTGAAACCACATATGCTCCGAGTCATAGTCACACAACATGATCCGGTCTTGATTCTCCATTGATTGTGACTGTAAGTTCGGGCCAATGGCTCCTCCGCACCAAACAGTCTACAAAGAATGGCTTCGAACTCCTGACTTCCCCAAATGCGACCACTTTGCTCAACCATTTGAGCCAGAAATGGAGCGTAAGACTAACGTTGATAACAAATTTCAATGTTCTACTTCGCCATGTTTGAATGTCAAATGTAGACTCGTTGAACTGTCAAACAAACCGCAGCTAACTTCACGTGTATGACACAGAAACAAACAGGGTGTTCCAATTGGAAAAATGTCTTTGAGATTTTTTTTCCTCTTGCTTATCCCCAGCTTGGCGGGTTATAACAAATGGATCTCGATGTCTTACTTATGTGTCCCCTGATACATTATATTTATCATTGTTCGGACGTGTCATCTGTTTCATTGTACGAGCACCTATCTACAAAAAGCTTTTAGCCAAAGAAAAATGGATTGCACTCATAGTCCACACACACTGTGTGTGTGTGTATATCGTCCTCCTTGCTGTTATCCACTTTGGAATGTCACTCATTACGTGAGTCATCCTTCCGCCCACCTCAGCCAGCCGGCCGGCCGGCGCGGCCCGCATTCACCGGAATTTCCACAATCAATCCCGCCTGCATGTGATTGGCAAGGAAGGCAACATGCTCCGTCTCTCTCTCTGTCCCTCTCGCTGTGCTTCTTTTGTATTTTTAAGCAGAAAAATTCCATAAGATAACAGCCGCAGACAAACTGTCCGTCCGGACAGACAAACACACAAACAAAGATATTTATCGAGCCTTTCATATAAATTCCCTTAAAACTCATATCGCTGATATCGCATACGACTGTCTCGCTCTTTGGCTGTGACTGTCTCTGTTCCTCCGAACTTGGAGGACGACGAGAGGAGCGTTCGTTCGTTCGGATTGTGCATTCAGCGGCGTGCGAGATATCATCATCCACATCAGCGTCATCATCGTCATCCTTCTGCTGTCCATTCGTCTGTTTGTCTGACTGTTGCCGGTGTATGGTGGCTGAGGAGACTGTTGTGTGCAACACTGTTGGCCTGGCCGTCGCGCGTCGTTCGCATATGTTGGTTACGTTGAAGCGCTTTTAAATATTTTTTGTTTGTCTCTTTCGCCTTGTTTCTGTAGGTTTATCAGTTTTTTGAGTTTGTTTCTCGTTCGCTGATGCAGCAGCTGCAACTTTGTGGCACTGTTCTGCCCACAAAATTTTATAAGACCGGACATTGGTATCTGATTTGCAAAGAGAAAGGTCAGAGAGTGAACTTTTTATGGTCGTCCACTTGCTAATGTGACGGTTGAGTCCACTCGATCGGAGTTGATGTAGAAATACTGTCCAAGCGTTTTGGGGCCGGGACGGGCTAAGTCAGTCCAATGTGAACGGTGAGAGCAGGAGAAAAGGATTAGGTAGTTGGTTGGATCTAGCAGTTTTCTTTGGGACAGAAGTGGACAGGTGGATAGAAGATATACTTCTTGCTTAGTCTCCAACCGACTGGCATGTTAGCCTACCAGATAGTGACCAGTCAGGACACCAACTACTGAGAGTTGGCTTACCCAACCCCGAAACCAGATTTCTTATCCAACTCAAGCCAGATCTCAATATATGACAGTTGATTCTGCTCATAGGGTCCTGGTTTGGTAGATACTTACATGTAATGAGCATCAAGTTTAGAGTTTTCCATTTTGACAGAATCCTTAGAGTCGTATCCTCTTTAACCAGCTCAGCCTGGGAACGAGCTTATGTAGGTGACTGTCAAATTGGGATGTCCCGCTGTGAAGACAATTCAACGGATTCGATTGCATCTTAGCTGTCAGTGACAGATATTCCATTACGTTTCAGCCGGGACAAGGCTTTCTTGGACGCCAGCATTTCTGTTGAAAGAGCGGTACAGGTCACTTTTGGTCTTGAAGAACTGATCTGAACTACCATCCAATGAGTCAGTATTGTCTCAATCATTACGGCCACGGATGCTCGTTTGGAGGTTACTGTCAAATATCAGATGCAGCAAGATGTCCATTTTTATGGATAGATTTCAACAGATCGAGGATCGAGGCTTAGTTTTGTGAGGTTAAACCCCAACTCAGTACTTTTAGACTCATCTGTCGAGCAAAATACACAGCCCAGCTGTGCGTATATCATCCTGCCTGGAACCAATTCATTGACTAGCACTCAGTATTGGAAGTATCGACTTTTAGATTCCCTCTGATTGGACTTTGTGTCAAGGGAAGCCGCCGGGTTGTACTCCTTAATACTTAGAGAAGTTTCAATGGTACTGCTCTGATGGAGATGGATGTCTATCAGCTTTTCAGCTGAAAAGACTATAAAGGAGTCCAGATCCTTTGACTCCAGATTCCAGCTTTTATCTAAAACGAAAAAGTGAATGTCCAGGAAGATTCCAATGGACTCCAATGGAGATGGTGCAGTGGCCAATTAGATCCATAATCCATAATTTGAATTTGTGGTGAAGGAAGTGAATATCTTCATCAGATAGACGGGTCATATAGGCATTCCAGTCAGGTGTCTCCTGAGAGGCACACACTCGAGTCACCAATGGACCCATTCGGTACGCCTGTCGTGCAGAAACCTAAATGGGAAAAAAAACCAAAATTTATCAGTGACTTGGAGATGATTATACGGCTTCCGTGGTCCATTAGGATAGGTTCGAAGTTGTATTCGTCGAACCCACCTCTGACCCATAAATTACTCCATCTAGGAGCTCGTTTCTAGGGCTCAAGAGTCCCCTTCAGTATATTAAAAGCTTCAGTTGATTTGACTTCTCCCCGGTAGCCAAATGGACCGGAATCCACGGCATCACCTTAATTGATCTAAGTGTCCCTCCATTCCTGACGGACAGTCACTCTAATCTAAAACTAAACTTAGGTGGGCCGGGAATAATTGTAGCCGGTTCTATCCAGAGACATTTGGAGACGCCATGAGACGAGAGTAAGCTCCATCCTCCATCGGCTGGTTTCAGGAAGTCTTGTGCTAAGTTTAACGAGAGCTATGGAAGGTAGATCAGGTCCTTTTCAATTCCATTTGCCTAGTGCAGCAATCATCGGTAGCAGGCAGGCAGGCTTCTAGCTTTGTCAGCTTGATACTCCATATTAGGTGCAAGAATTCCACCTTGCGCTCAGCGTATTTCATTCGTAGGGTTCTAGAATCACGTATTAGACATATTGATCATCTGGCCTATACCCTTATATTACGTGATCGTCTACCTAACTCATCTTAGTCGGGCTCATCAGTGAAGCACTAAGAACCATCTTGACACCAACATCATGTGCAGCTATTCCTTTGAAGGCTACATCACATCCACATACTTCTCACAATCTTCTAACAATCCTTTCCTATCTTTCGCAAGACAACGACTACGTACTTTCAGGACTTCTGTTCCATAAGAACACATCTCAAGAAGAGTTGATTGGGAAGAGTATCTCCATAAGGACGGATCAAAAGACGGATCCAACGATCCTCCTTTCCAATCACTCCTGCGTCCTTCAGATGGAGATCATGGCGACCATGGCCTTGTCGTGACTGAAGTATGATGTAAAGTATGCTCAAGTCGCAATGAAATCTTTGGAATTGTTGCCTGTTTCGAGATGACTGAACAGTTCAACCTTCACTTCATTTCGTTTGCTTGACATTGTGATATTTCAGGGAATTGTACGGCCAATGAGCACGCCAGGGAGGGTACAGACAGATCTGACCGAGTCTTAATCAGAAACGCTCCAACTGTCTGATTAGACTGAAAGCGAAGCACTGGTTGATGCCAACATGAATAGCATTCAACTATACACCTTTTGCATCCAGGGGTAGTCTTACAAGGATTTCAGTTCATTTTGGTAAAATAATGGACCTTTATTGGTCTAAGTGTGGCTGTTCCTAGGGTCTTCCACGATAATCTAGTTATATGCCGACTAGGCTCGTGTCGTTCACGAACGAACTAGTTCAGAATAGAGCTCCAACAAGTGAACTAGTTCCCAATGTCATCATGTTTTAGTTCATTTAGTTCAGTAGTTCAACAAGCTTAGCATACGTGTAGTTCAGTACGAACAACTGAACTAACTTGGGCGTTCTTTTCTTTGTGTATGGTGACTGCGCAGAACTGCTAAGAGTTGTTTTTTTCTACTCATGACTCTGCAGCACGAGTACATCTTTCTGTTGGTCTATATGAAGAGAATTTTACAAATGCGTGTACCCGAGTCGCACAAAACCGAGTTTCCTGAACAGTGAACTGAACTGAACTAACATAAAGAACTAGTTCACCGTACTGATCTGACCTGAACTAGCACCTATCGCTCTGTTAAACGTCCTGATGTCTACTTTAAGAGTAAAAATGTTGTCGAAATCATTGCTCCTGCCAAACTTCAAACCAAAGGCCCTCTCCAGCCTTGGAATAAGGACTTCTTAGACAGTCTACCAAAGAAGTGTCCACAAACTTCAGACAACGAGTGAATTGATGTCGATGATCTCATCTAAAAGCAGCGCTGTGCCACAAAACAAATACTCCTTGGGCTAGTTAAAGGGCGTATCTTTCGAAATATCGTTGCTGCGATAACAACATCAGTTGTTGCATTCTCCTTACGCCCCCTTTTTCCAAAAATAAATATCTTATCACATACAGCACACAGTACCACGCATTAGTCGACAAACTTTTATCAACTCTTTCCAATGAAGCAAAACACAAACGATTAACATTCATGAGACGCAGAAAGCCAGAGCAGAAATCCGTTCCATAGAATCATGCACACCATCGCTGATTTGCTTATCGCCCCTCCACCGAATGTGGTCGCAGCTTGATCTTTGCCAGATCTCGTCCACATACGGTCTCCTATTTCTTCGTCGGGGTATCAGTAGTCGGTCTGCAGTCGAGAACGCCTCCGATAGACTTAAGCCACAGAAATAGTAGTTTATCGCGGGCTCCAAGAACTCTCCGGCAAGTGAACTTTAAAATTTTTTCCTTATCGATCGGATGCCAACAACGATGATGGCGATGCCCATGATGATGATCATGTTGATCATCATGTTGATGCTGATGATGATGATGATGATGAATAAATAAATAAAAACAAAACGAGGAGAGAAGCAATATAAAATTAAAATTTATTTTTAATTCGAGTCATCATCAAGATCATTGGCCACTAACCACCACCACCAGCGCCACGATCAGCATCAGCTCGGCAGCTCGGGCTAAATCGGAGGAGAAATCACAATCAAGCTGATAAAATTCAATTCAAAGCAGAAAACAAAATTATTTTCGAGTTACTGCTGCTGATGGTCTTTCTTTTTTTGGTTTTCTTTTCGAGTTTGATTTTGATATTTTTATTTTGCTGTGTGTGTGTGTGTTCCTTTTCTGGTCGACTAAAGATTAAGATTGCTGTCGAGGCTGTGTGTATGATGGCTGGCTTTCGAGTTTGGACGAGGATCAATGAGATTCGAAGATGGCTGGGACTAGATAACAAGACCTCTGATGATGAACTTCTATGGAAGATAAGCTGGGGAGCAGATTGATAGAAGCGATTTCGGTTCTCTTTTTCTAATTAAAAATGCGAAAACGTGGACTCATACTCGTAGATGAATTGATGGTAACTTCAATCTGGCGGATTGAATCTCCTTCTGGGTGAAGTTGGAGATTGCCTATTGGTTTTGGGGTGTTCTTGATGATTTGTCAGATGGAAATTGAAAGGTTTAATCATTTAGAAGGAGTGGAAGACCCACTTTTTACCATAGAATTTGACAGCTTTGGGTGAAGTTGGCTGCGGTTCGTTTGACAGTTCAACTCGTGTGTACTTGGGACTCAATCTTGAATGAGTACATGCTGTTATGGGTGATCCGCTGATTTTCATTGGGAACTCAATCGTTTTCAGCGATGAAGACCAAGGACTCCATGAATAAGGAAAATATGTCGCATTTGGTTAAGTCAGTAACCCGAAGGAATTCACTGTTGACTGTTTGGTGCGGGTTTCATCGTTAGCCAATGACCCGGTTTGTACTTCTTCTTCACTAAGGCAGCCAAAGTCAGTGGAGATCGGGACTGTGTTATGTTTAATCGACTATTTTTGGGATAAATTGGAAGAGAATGACAAGAAGCGTATGTGGTTTCAACAAGACGGTGCCACATGCCACACAACTGGGTAATTCCAAGAATTGGAGTGGGCAGGACAGTCACAATTCAGATGACGCATTGGCATGGGTGTGATTTTGGCGTAGAATAGGCTGGAGTCTTTGCAGTTTCTAAAAAAAAGCCGATCGATCCCCAAGGGTTTCGATCTGCTGACTTTCGTTGTTAACCTTACGATTCTGTCAATCAAGTTTGAGAACCAAGTTCAGTCTGACAGTTTGTCGCATTCCATCGATCCAAGTCGGATGCTGAGTGTGAGAGCTCAGTAGAGATCCAGTTGAATGAGACTATGGGTTCAATGGGATCTCAAGGTCCGACCTCAGGATTTTAGTGAGCCTTGAAAGATGGTTTTTCTTTTCAAATGGGTTTCGTCATGCTTTAGACCGCTGTGTATCGCCATTTCACCGTGACTGGTTTGACATGTTTTGCTGAACATCCGTAGAAGGCTTCACAGCTGTCTTGATCCGCTCAGTCTTGATGCCAATTTAGTGCGGAGAGCTATGCCTAGATGTCGCGAATCTTTAGTTTTTCAATTCAATTCCACTGATCGTTGGGCTTTGAAAACAGTGATTGGTCTTTTCGTGGTGAATAGGATGATTTCTCTCTTTGACGGGTCAACTCCCAGGCTATGGTTCCCAATCCAATGATTAACTTCTATTAGTGCGTGGACGATGCTTACCTGATGTACCAGGAAGACAACGACAGGAACCATTCAGGTCGACACAAATGTGGTCGTATCGCAAGCTCCGATCAAGGATAGTGCACATCCTTCAGATTTGGCCCAAATATAAGTCTCTCCTAGTCGATGCAGTCCTCATCATTGTCAAACAATCTTTGGTTCTATGCCCTTTAAATCAAGGTTTCGGTAGAGTTCTTTGTTTGATAGGATGTTGTGGACAATCTTTCTCATTGAACCGTGTGCTGACTTCTTTACCTTCGTAGTTGTGGCGATCCTGGAGATCCCGATTGACACTTTGACGTGTTAAAGGCAGGATCTTGCAGAGGATGTAGGGCCGCTCTTCTGGTTTTGCATAGGCTTGGGCATTCGAAGAAGTGTGGCCACCATGAAGTTGTGACCGGTAATGATCCCTGTGAAGAGTGCTCAGTTGGGTCTCTTAAGCGGCAGAATCTGTTTAGTTTTGGCGATATCAGAATTTTCTTTGGTGCGCTCCACCTCTTGGTAGCCAGTCTCACGAAGGCTTCCTCTATATTGAGTTTAACCAGAGCTAGGAGCGGTAGAATACAGGCGATTGTCTGGTCTTGTTTGGACCCCTTTTTTTGCTTATTCGTCCGCCAGTTCGTTCCCTTGAATGGCGCTGTGTCCTGGAACCGCACTGACTCATCTCTATACCTTGGCCAACCTACTTACCAAGCTCGCAGACGATCAAGTGGACCAGCTGACTAGGTGGAACTTTAGTGTTGGGGGCGGGGGACTTCTTAACTTTCCGTACGTCATCAGCTACATAATGTGCTGTATGTTCGTCTCTAAATTGTTCTTAAAAAATAATAAGTAATAGTGCCACACGTTCCCTTTGAATGCCACATACGTATCGTCAACAGTGTTGGCCTCGAAATGGACCCTTGAGGGACCCCACCCTTCCCACTGGCTCATGCCTGTTAGAAATGCAAAATCATGTCGCAACTTCCATGAGTCAGAACACGAAGGCCTTAAGCTCATTCAGCCGCAAAGATACCAAAGTCTAAAGTAAAGCCATAGCCTTGGTTGTCCAAAGTTCTTATCGATAAATCAAGGCATTAACCATTCCACGCAACAGGTAATGTCTTGTGATCCGCATGTGGGCGGGTCGAACTCAAAGGCCAGCCACCGAGGCTTAATCATGTGAATCGGCCCATGCGTGATGGCTTGCCTCCATCACCCGATATCTATCGGGAATTAATCGATCCCGTGATAATCGAAACCCGGATCAATCAATCAAAACGTCTCCCAAACGGACTCTTGTATCTTTTTTCTGTGCAATTTGGCTTCTTGCGGGCCCATCCCGATGGGGAAACACACCGCCCCCGCCGTCCTAATTTTGTAGTTTCTGTTAAGTTTCCATTTACTTGCTCGTGCTTATCTGGACAACGGCAATTAAAAGATTTTTTTCTCATTCGTCATAGATAAGCGTACGCGATAAATCGTTCGTTCGTTGTTCGTTTGTTCGCTGTTCGAAGTCGTGTTGTGTACGAGCGAGTATTATTAGAACGTTCCAGCAGCGGCTGGGTGTATATGTTGATCTAAAAATATGTAAGTACTTGTAATTATGATAGCGCGCGCGCTGGGCTAAAGGAAAATCGATTGCTGGAGCTGAACATTTGAAATTAAATGACGATTAGTTTCGAATTTTAATTTGATACCCACGATAAGATTCCTGGTTCGAGTGGCACCAATAAATGTTTGAGGGGTGGATGTGGTTTATTTTTTTTTCTTTTTTTCTATTTCTGTTCTTCTGTTTTTGTTTGTTCTTCAAAAAAAAAAAAAAAGAAGAGGGAAAGGGGAAGTGAAACGATTTGTTTATCTGCCGATCACTGCTGGTATTTACAGGCAAAACTTGTATGTTTTGATTGAACATGATTCAGACATGAGAACAGAAATTGCTTCCTTATTTCAGATTGCAAACGTTTCGACAAGTATTTCTACATGTATCTGTCGATATGAGGGTAAAATAGAGCGTTTTCTGGCTTGGAAGTGGGTTCTATGGCACTGCATTGAGTCAAGGAAAGGCAGGGAAACGTCTGTCGGACTAAGAACTAAGAAATTGATACAACACTCTTCCAGGAGCACTGAATTCAGAAAACTTAGGTGCACCGTGACCTAAGAACTCGTCTCGTCTGAATCTATGAGAATCCTGCTTCTCTATGTGAGACCTGATGTAGTTTTCTAGTCCTGGAGTCTGGTCTGTTTAGTCACAGAATGTGCCCATCTAACTGTCCGTTTAGTATGCCTGTTCGTGCTTGACGTTTGTTCTTATTGAACCTTCTTCGATTGGCTTTACTTAAAAATACCTTTTCCTGTTCTCTGACAGTTCGCTAAATGTTTCTCAAAAATTGACACGAAATCCTGCCTAAGAATGCCATCAATTGCGCTATTGTGGATATCGTTAAGGTTGCCATTGAACGTGTAGAGTGGATAACTAGAAGAGATGCGTCTTATCGTTCGGCGAGGTTCCTCATTTGAGGAGAAAATCCCTTGCTGCGGCTGTGCGGAGGTTTTATTCTGTTCAATTGCGTCCACGTATGCCTGTGTATCTACTGTGGCAGTCCTTAAGGAGGGTTTTCATGTTCTCAGAGGGTATGACTCCTTTTTAATGAAAGGTGGGGCCATGAAGTTAACCACAGACTTGGCTTGGATCTAATTCTACCAGACCTTAGGCGCATCGGATTGGATGCCAATTTTCTTGCAGATCACACAGTTTTAAGTCAGATGGGAGCTCCGAAGTCAGTAGTTGAATATACTAGGTACGTCCTAAGGCGACAGTTCGAAGAGTTGGTGATGTTCCTTATGAGCTAGTCGCAGCTTTTTGGGGCCTAGCTTTAAGCCAGGCTTGGGCGAAGTGGAGGTGCATCGATTTTGTTTCGATCTGCATGTCTTGAAGTAATGGCTGAGACAAGAAATTCGACTCAGACTGGGCATATTCGTTAGGTGTTGTGGTCGTAATGTTGTGGATATACAAACAAAATAGAAGCGGAGCCAGAACCGACCCTTGTGGAAGCCCGTTCTTGAAGAGTGTAAGGTCTTGCTAACACTGTCCTTTAGGAATACCTACTCTTGTACATTGTTACTATTGTTTGGCAGATCAGCAGACTGTTATGGGCGTTTTAAGTTTATATAGGGATGAGGGGTTATCATTGAGAAATGTACATAGCCAGACCAACTTCTTTGGAACAGAGGTGGCTTGCTTCAAGCTCGGAGGAAACTGATATTTCTGAGATGGAAGCTTTAGTGAATCAGGTACATACTTTAGTTTGACAAGTCTCACGGCTGGATTGAGTGAAGTCTAGAGTAATGTCTTAAAGTTGTGGCGGTAATCGTGTTAAATCGCATGCAAGTGGGGGCGATTCCTTGACATTCTTGTGTGGCTTGTGGCACCATCTTGTTGGAACCACATATCACTGATGTTCATCGACAAATAAGTCGAACGCCATTCAGCCAAAAACAAACCTCCTCGCTGAACATGATTTTTCTATGAAATTTTGAATTTTTTCCAAACTTTTACAGAACCCAATCGGAGACGTTTCAACGCTTCAAATGATCAAAAGGCTTGAGTTCTTCATTTAATTTGTTCTTGTAAGTGTGTAGGCCAAGATCTTTATGCCGCAATGTGGCCTGAGAGATTCCCAATTCCTCTGAACGGCGTGAAATCGACTACATTTAGCTAAATTTCAACTGAAGCACTTACGGCTGCGATATTTTTAGGTATTCATCTGGTGCCTTGTTTCACTGACACAGAGACATTCAATAGTGAATATGTGGACTCGAATTTGTCCACTGTCTGGTGGGACGATTGGTATCACCGAAAACTGAAGTAAAGTTCCGATCACCGACTCAGAATTTCGGTAATAATTTTACATGATTTCCAAACAATGCTCATTTGTGAACTTCACCATGACAAAAATATAACCTTTGCCTGACGTTTTAACAGTGACAGATCATAAAAAAAGTTTAAGGGTGCATTTTGTGTCAAAATACTAAATTGTTATGTCCTTATTGACAAAAATCTTTAGATTTCAGTATTCAGCTGTCAGATACGGACAGAGGATCCTTCAAACGAGTATATCTCCTGTCAAACGGCTTGACAAGTCTCATTTGTGTGAATTGGCTGTGTCATGGGTTTATTTTTGTTACAATTTTGCCAGGACCTCTATTCCCATCTCAAAGGCTTGGCACTCCTCGAGTCCGTTGTCTATTGTTCGCAACTCCGTGCAAGGTAAGTCAGGTCAATCCCAAACTGTCTTTCAGCTGATATCAGCAGTTTGGCTGCCCGATACAGACCCAGCTATATGGTGCCTGACTTTCCACCACATGGGACCTTTCACAGAAGCCTGGAAAGCAACTGCTTGAGACAACATGGTCCTACTGTCATCAGCGACTTACGAGGTTCCTTTGCGATTCAGTTCTTATCCTGTCTCTCACTCCACTTAAACTTGCATTTCTCCTTCAATTACGTTGTTTCCTTCGCAGGGCACATACTTTGCACAAGAATCTGCTTATCTCTAGCCGGTTCGGTTCAGCAAGCATTTAACTCTCCCAAGAATCAAAACCAAAACCAAAAGAAAAAAGCAGCCAACTTTTAACCGATAAGATATGAACGTTCTCAAAATAGTCATCCATCAAATCGCAATCAACAAAATTGTACACTCTGTCGGTGCAGATAAGTCAGCGGCAGATGTGTGGTGGGTTTAAAGCCAAAGATACTTGCGATAGCACTCCTCCATCCCACTGACGACAGCAACAACAAAAACCGTCTATTTGAGATAAGCTGACGAAGGCCAAGGGTTAAAGTGTCAAAACAAAGATTGGATCGAGGCCAACGTAGATGATTTGATTTTTGTTTTGTTTTTCTTTTCCCTTTTGTCTGGCATCATCGGCATCGTTGCGATAAAACAAAACAAAAAAACAAAAGAACGCCCCGAACCGTTCCATTACTTAATCGAAACACTTAATGCAGTGCAAAGTGATAAATAACACGGAACATCCATAATTAAGTTCGAAAATTACAAATGTCCAACATATCCTCGCGAAAATTACTGGGAGGTGCACGCACGAAAGGCAACACCACGTCGAACTGAAACAGCAGCAGCAGCAGCAACAGCAACAGCCAGGAACATGGAGGAACATAAATTTCTACACAACAAGAACACACAGTGCTCCTTGTGCTGTGTCGGTGGTGATGATGAGGACGACGACGCCGCCACTGCCGGCACCGACCACCGCTGTCCGGGGGGCACAGTAATTAAAATGTAAATATCCCATTTCCCGGTCGCGCCGCCACACATCTCCAGAAAATTGATTCCGGCGAGAGGAGCGCGTTTATTCGTTTTTAATTGTCCCCCCGAAGTGTGTGTTAAACATGTTCCCGTTCCCGTAAGAGACAAACAACAACAAAAAAAGGACGACAACACAGAGAAAACAAACAAACGATCAAGCACCGGGGCGCATCGGACTAATGTTTGAAATTTGAAAAATGTTCCTGTCGCCCGCTTGGGAGGATGACAGGCGAGGCCAGGCGGAGGCAGAGCGGCGAATGAACGCATCTTGGTGTCGTGTGTGCGCGCGTCAAATTCCTGTTTCGCGTGGTGACTGGCGAGTATGGTGTGTGGAGTTGCGAACAAATTGAACATGGTCCACAGGAGTGCGTGATTGTTGGCCTGGTCTCTGCGTGGCGTTTACCATTTTAATGGCAGCGTGATAATTGTATGGTATGACGGTGACGGGTATGGTGTGACCGCTTGCTGGTTGAAGTGAATAATTGGGCGGAACAGCATAGCGCAAAACCTGTCGTTTACTTCCAGGAGTATCTTGGAAATCATAGAGTAGCAAATGGCTAAAGATTGGGGTGATTAGCGCCAGCTAATGATGAATACGTACTTAAACGGTGTAGGGATTTGGCAGCATTGTCGGACAGAGATGGCAAACTTTGTTCTGCTTCCTAATCGAGCTCTACCGTACCTGGACTATAATAGGTGACGAATCTCTCTAGAACCACACGATGCTCTCAATCTCAACCTATACGGAGAGTAATGACAATTTTTGATAAATTCACTGGAGTTTGCTCCAGGGATGTCAGTCATTGATGTAACGAAAGTCGGTTTAAATTTGTCGTGCGTTTCGAAGTTGCTCATGGATTTCGTTCACTAGGACATCATGTCCTACAAGCTATGCCGGGTAGGAGGAGGCATGCCGATGTTGGAAGTAAATTTCGGTTGCAGAATCGATTTGAGAAAGGCGCTGTCAACCGATTGGGATGTAATGGACGGCATTCGTTTGGTAAATGAATCGGTTTTCTATGAGGAAAAAGAAGGTATTTTGACGAAATTGAGGAGACGGACTTGAGCGAGTCCAGGAAACTGGTGTGTGGATATGAATAGGACAAGGAACGTGAAAAAATCAAGTGCGAGGGAACCGCGTATTCGGGTGCTACTACTTCCGGGGTAGCTCAATCCGAGAGTAGGGGCATTTCTTGAAAAAAACGTGGCTTTACCATCACCGGGTCAGTTCAAGTCTGGCTTCAGCTTCTTCGTATGGAGATCTAAATGGCGTGATTGCCAACTTAGCATAAAGACTGAGCTCTATCATGACATGGAATCCATTTGATGTAACGTCATCTTTTCACAGTCATTTTTCGAAAGGTGCCTTCAATGATGTCCGAGTGAGTGAGATAGATTGTTCTGAACTGTGTTAGAGTGCTGTTTATGTGGAAGGTAGGGATGATTGGTTGGTCTTTGAGGATGAACTGGCTCCATTGAACCCATTGTGTTAACTTCGTGTGTCGAACGGTGAGAACTAGTACTGTGATGCGAGAATTGAGGGATCATGGGGACTGTAAAAGGTGACTACCTTGTACAGTGATTAGGGAGTCCCCTTGTTTGTCTAACGAACTCCAATATTCCAACGATTCCTTTCTTGTTGAGGTTCGTTGGATCCGATATTGCTGACTCAACTGGTCCATTGTAAGCTTTTCTGCTGAGAGACAGCTTTGATTTCTTAGAGACGTTTCGAATAATACGCTTAGTCCGCCTGCGTCTTGAATAGCGGTGGCGCATAGAAATGTGTGCGTAAGAAGCCCAATCGTCAATTAAGTTCTTGACGCAGGGTCATCCTCTAAGCCTAGCTTTGAAATCTCATCGCAAATTTTCAGTGTCCACTAGGGCCCAGACAAGAGTTAAAGAGTTCAGTCTTGCGATCGATTTCAAAGAGTTCTTGCATTCACGACCGACCTCACTATCGCTACAGACGCAGTTACTCACACTCTGACCCCCTTTACCTTTTCTTCATAATATAGTCGCCAGTCATTGGGATAGCATAGATGTCCTCTAAAAAAAAAGAGGTTCACTTGCCAAACTAGCATTGAAGTCTTTTGTTGTCCGTCTTTTCAAAGACACCACCATTGAACCCTTAACTAGCTTTCGAGCTATCCTTGAAGATTCGACTACAAACCTAGTCTAGGCTCAGAGTCTGGCTGAAGTCAGCCCTGAATGCAAGCGAAGTCGACTTGAAATTTATACAGCAGCCGAAGTTCCGGTGTCATTGTGTCAGATGTCATATTCATGGAACTAGGGTTGTAGGCTCCTATCTCTCCCAGATATGTATGTTTAGCACTGTCTGAGCCACACCCTTCTGCTGATGAAAGCAGCCTTATTTGCCAGACGATTGACCAAAAGCCCGTTCCTAGTGCACTATTTATCGTCCATGTCTACGGATAAGCAGGACACCTGTAGCCATGTCCAGACCGAACGTTTGGTAAGGGTGTACCTACTTGTCTTAACCATGCACATATCGATTGAAATACACAATAACTACTGCAGTCAGTACAAACGAACACACCCTTCGCATAAATAGTACTTGTCTGTGGATTTTGCCAACAAACTGGACGCGTTCAGTCAGTCCCTCCTCATAAAACGTCAAATTTATGTGCCCCTCTCGACAAATGCCCGCGCAACCGAATTATGTCTGGTATCCTCCGCGACAAACGAACCGCGTGCTCCACTACAAATCGAAATGCAAATGCAAACGCATCCAACTTTGCTGCTTCGCCCTTATATCCGAATCCGATTTCCCATGTTCGCCTACAACGAAACCAAACAAAAAAAAAAAAAAACCAAGAACAAGACAACCGCCTGCCGGTGGTCTTTATTTTTCTTTTAGGTCCGCCGCAGCGGCGCACGGCCGCCACACCAATTACATTATACAGCATATTATAGCGGTAGGCAATAACAACATTTAACGACTTAAAACACCCATCAACAGCTTGACCGACAAACGAGGAGTGAATTCCATGTTTGACCAAATAGCGCCGGCCATTGCCGCTGTTGGCTGGCTGTTGGTGTAGTTGGTGGTGGAGTTCGAGTTGCTCGACGCCACTGCTGTGATGGTGGTGGTGATGTTGAGGTGCCGCCAAAAGAAACGCGCACAAAACTCAGAAAAAAAAAGAATGAAAGGAATACGAACGAAGGAAAGGATGAAGAGGAAGCGACGACGTCCACGACGACGACGACAACGACGACGACACACTGTTAATGATGTTACTTTGTGTGTCAATAAAATGTTTCATCACCGAAACCTGTGTACGGGTACAGCAAACAATCAGTGGTGTTGGTTAGTGGTGTGGTATGGCACTGTGGTGACACTTGTCGGCGGCAGGCAGGGCAACGACGACGGCGTGTGGTGAAGGTGTAATAGTTCGTCGGCGCGGGACGGAAGGATTAGTGGCTTTTGGGGTTTCTGCCGGCCCGGTGCTGGACAAAAGATAATTTCATTAAACAGAATGTGACACTTGGAATGGGGGCTTGTGCTGTGCGGCTTCACACAGGAAGTGTGTGCCTCTGTGGCTAATTGGGCAATTAGTGTGATGTATGGGATTTAATCGTGGGGATACCTAGTCATCTGAATGTCGGCTTTGCAACACCAACACAAATGTTTAAAGATGTCATATGCTTGTGAGGTTAGGTTGGCAGTGGTTTTAGCTGAATTCCTCAGAAGAAAGAAATCTGGGGATGTGGATCATTTCACACATCACACAGCGGTACCAGTAGCAAGAGATTTACGTCCGCAAAATCTTAGACGAATTGCTTTTGTTTAAGGTTGACCCAGAGTGACGACCCTATAGGACACAGGGCTGCCACTTATAGGTACTCACTCAACTTTCACTTCAACCTGCAACTCTCTGATGTGTCCCTTAGGAGCGGAGGGAGAACCTTGGGCACCCTTGGGGCTTAACTAAGACTGTAAATAGAGGAATACCTCAGGGTGGCGTTAGGTCGCCTATTATCTTTAGAATCATAAACAAAATGTTATTGCGAACGGTTCAAGGTACTAAGAGCCAGGAAGGTTTCTCTCTGTGATAAGTCAACTTATGGACAGCTCTCTGGCCAAGGTCTACTCATGAGTCTCTCCACCGGTCCCGAATTCGAGGCGAAATGTCATCTAGTTTACTTTGGCCATCCTATCACTATAGGCATGAGGTGTGTTGCGGCCAATGCGTACAACCGGATGGATGCTCATGAACGTTTCGGAATGTTATGATGCGTAACAAGTGTCGTGACATATCATAGAGCGACATCTATTGCAAATCGAAAAACTAGGGAGAACGTCTCAGCGCAAAACATCGGCGCACGCCACAAGGCACAAGTGTGGCTCTGGGTTAAGTCCTTCTCTTTGCTCATTCACGCTAGATGGATGGGTTGGACAGATTGCCTTTGATCTGTCGATCGATAAAGGACGCAGATCCTATCGTTAATTCTTCAAAATATTTTTCCCTACGGCCAATCATTTTCTTAAGCCTTTTCTCTCAAATGCGGCTAAGAGATCAGAATCTTTTTCACTAAGTACCGACGTTTCGGATCCATTCGTGAGCACTGATGCTCCAGTACTTGGACTTGAACTACATAACCAGCCTTGATCGGCTTGACAGACTGCAGCAGGCCTTGCTGCGACAGACCACCTTTTGCGTATTTCTTCTTCCATGTCGGCCATTCGATCTGGAAGAAGGAATCTTGTGCTGAGGATAGGGCAGTATCAGGCTGCACTTTTTCCAACACCTGCTTTCTGAAGAGGAGGCAGTTAGACCATGTCCTTGTTGAAGTTTACCAGCTTTTGATGGCATGATGCTTGACTTGGCCTTCTGTACATACTTCAAGGAACACCGTCGGCAAAAGAACCTCTGTCATGTTCAAATCGATGGCCTTTTGTACTTCCTTTCCGCATGGTGGTGATGAGGTCTGAAATAGTGAAGTTTTCGAATCTTCTGTCAGCAATTAATTGAAGTCCACTTTCCATTGCTGTGCCTTCGGGATCTCTGAATGCCTGGAGCCAATCTATTCTCGGATGACCGAATCGATATGTTCATGTCATCACCTGGACAATCTGGTTACCATTGACTCTATTCGGTGGTACCCAGGATTCCTTCTAAATTTGTAAGCCCAAATCAGGTACTGTCATGTCAGGCTTCTTACGGACACAGGACATTGACTACCGAGCCTTTTGTGGGTGATGTCAAATAGCGCCCAACAGACTTAATATATGGCCTTGTTACCAACTTGCAAATAAGACAACATTTATATAATGAGAGCCAAGTTCTTACAACGATTGTTAAGGACCAGCGGAGCGGAATGGGTGTTAAAGTCCTTTATTTAGACTTTACTTCATTACTTACTTCTCCGCTTGCTCCGCTTCATTGCTTCTTAGCAATCGTCGTAAGAATTTCGACAATAATACACTTTTGAAAGGGTTTCCCCCTTCCTTCTGTAGGGTGTAGTCGCTCACGCGACTTCGCTGCTCCGTAAAAGGTCAGCTAGGCGCCTATATTCAGTTTTTTGAAATTTGACAGTTTTGGAATGACTTCGGCTTCCACAATTGTCGTCAAAAACTGTCTGTGACTGAGAATAGACTCATGATGGCCGCCAGCTGTGACAAACTTTCGAACTCTACTGTATTCACTTTGTATAACCTCCAGGAATTCCATAATAATTAGTCACTCTCCCGGGCTCCCCTCTACGGTTCTCTAGTTGCGTCTCATAATTGCGTGTACCCCTCGACATGCTATTTCTAAATGAAAAATCATCCGCAGCACAGCAAAGTGACACGATTACGGCAGACAATAAATCTATCTAGATACTCATCCCATATTCCATGCGATTACGCGCACATCCATACATACATTCGTAGCACTTTAATGATGCTCCGCCTGCGCGCCAGCGATACTCGCGCTGTGACACTTGACAACCCCTGAAGCGATACTAACATAATGTGCAGCAAGGATAAGCGCCACTCAGCCCTGTGTTAGTTCCCTGAATTGGTGTGCGTTTCGGTTATACTTGTAGTTTAACTCACCGCTCTGCTCATTCTTATCTAAATGCCAGCCTTTCAGTCTCTATTTCCATTATGATACAAGAAGATACACACAAAACGAACGAAACGTAACACATCCTGGGACGAGATACAGCGCAGGAATTGTGTGCCATAAACGGGGGAAAGGCGGGCTTAAGAGCGCACACACAGCATATCATCTCGCTCCCAGTTGTGGAAGATGAATTCAAGCGCCGGCAATAATAATCGCAATAATAAAAGCAGAAAGGTAATAAAAAGAAACTTAAATAACCGAATAAAAGAAGTCAATGAAAGGGAACGGATTGCTGGGTAGTGCGGCATGTTGGCGTGGAAGATAGCTCGAGTTCGGTTGGGTCGGGTGATGGAATGTGTCGCGGGAACGATGAGAGGGTTTTACTTCTCCTTCTTCGCACAGTGAAGGGTGTACAAGATGTAAGTTTGTACCAAAAGAGAAAAGGATACCTTCCATCTACTAGACGAAACGGGAGCGATTTGACTTAAAGAAAAGGATCCTCATTTCGAAAAGGAAAACAAAAAGGGTCTGAGTGATCCATTTATAAAGATTCTCCTAGCTCCCTAGCTGCCATAAGATGCCTGGCTATGCATTTGGCTGAAACAAGTTAAGATTCACGTGTGTTGGGTATCGGGGAACTGACACGCCCATCATAAAATGGACCCTTTTTTTGCGATTATCCTCGACAGACTACTCGCAAGGATCCAATCGCAGATACCTTCAACTTAGTTAGGTCGATGATCGTATAAGACGTTTAGTTTTTTAAAACCGATTGACCGATTCTAGTTCCCTCTGATTTGCATAGAACCCCTTGGAACACTATGCAGTCCGCAGGGTTCAGGATCATCTTTTAGTCCTCAATAAGGCGATCGTCCTGTCCATAAGTTCAACATTCATGTGGGAAAGTAGATATAGGAATCCTTCTACCTTCTGTCAATAAAAACTTAAAATTAGGCACAATAGGTCCATGGAACTCAGGACCCAGCCATTCAGCCATCCAACCATCCATTATAACCTTTCGTGTTGTGCGTGTTATATTCTTTACACGAATGAAAGAGATCTTCTACTCAATTTCATATCCGAAGATCAATTTGTTGTTTGAGAAGCTTTTTCAAAACATTTATACTCTCGAATGTTTGTCAGATGATCGCGAAAGGTGGGGCCGTGAGAAAAGCGGTCTTGATACCCTCGCTCCATTGTTCAACGTACAAACCACTTGGGCCATGACGCCCACTGAATCACTGTCAGATCAACAGGTAGATGACTCTCTGTTAGAAGACTCATTAGTAGAGGCATGCCACAAGGTGGCGTCTTGTTCCCACTTCTTTTAATTTTTTTAACCAATCGAGTATTGATAGTCGTGGAAACAGAGGTTTGTACGGGGATCGCGTAGAGAGATCATGGACAGCTCGGTATGACTCAACACTGAATACGATTCCCTAGAGAACATACAACCACGACTCATTGGCTCTACACCTTGGTTCTAAGACCGACACTCACTTACAGGACGGTTGTTTGGTAGACTGATACAACCACAAACTGGGATAATCGCAACAGAGTTCAGCAAACCTTCTGCAGCACTGGACATTCTGCTGCATCTGATACTCTGCGGGATCTTTAGCAAATAGGAGCTAGTTCGGCGGTTCGTCTGGATGCAATCTCTCGGTGGTTCAGTGAAGAATTTGGCCATCCCTGCGTTCTTTCATCCCCTTCAGTTCTTTCTGGAAGGAAGCTTAAAACATCCTTTTTGATTGAAGTTTGTATAGACTATGTATCTGTCCGTCTTTCAAATCATTGTACCTCACGTGATATCTGCTCTAGATATCCGCATATTTTCGTACAGCTAGGCAGCTATTAAGTGAACTCATTTGTACAGAAAAGACGGAGTAATGCCTGCATAGGAACCTTAGGTAAGGTACACCAAGCGTAAACCAATGGCACCTAAAGTAAGCTAGGCCGTACTACCAATCAGCAGCCCTACACTGGCTCAAAAACGCTCCAGTTGTATCCATCCTTCGTGAAGGCTATATTTCAGCACAAAACAAGGCCAATGAGGCATGGCAGCTACATGCATTGGAGCTCCTAAACTAGTTTTAGGTCGCTAACACAGATTTGTAAGATATTCTATTTCCACAACTGATCCTGTCCAAGAAGACCTCGATCCTTATAATGTTTTGTAAATGAATTTTTGAAATACAGTTGCTGTCGATTATAACGACACTCAAGGGACCGAGTGAAAAGGGTCGTTATAACCTGAAGTCGTTATACCCCCCAACGATATATCTGAGGGGAGAATAGCTGAAAATATAATGAAACCAACCAAACGAAAGGAAAGTGGACGTTATGTGCGATTGGTCGTAGAAAGCGAGGTCGTTATAAGCGACTTCAACTGTATTTTGAAAATGTCTCCGATGTTTCACCCAATTTTTATTTTCAATTTCTGATCTAAACTGATCTTTTCCTTTTCTCTTTCAGGTAAGTGACATAACCTTTGTAAAATTTTCCATATTGATGCTCGGTAAGTGACTAGTTAGACGATTTCTGTGTTAAATTGTTAAAATTTTCTTTAAGAAAACGCTTAAGCATTTGTTTATTACAACTTTTAATGGAGAAGCTGCAAGGTACCTACAACTTTGAAAGATTTACAAATTTTTTTAATAGAAAACCGGATCTAGACTGAAGGAAGGATGAAGGAAGAAGCTTTAAGTGATTCTTGAGGGTTTTGTCTGTTCTGTAAGCTGTTGCCATCTTTATAGCTTTGTCTTACTAATTTCCCATCCACTCAATGCATCTTTCCTTCGGTCTCCTGTGGAACTACCATTTAAGCCTTTGTTCACAGGGGCACTTGGGTATTTTTTTCCTAATTTTCCTTAACTCCTTTTCCTGAACCTAATCTCAATTTGTTCGAAGTGAAGGATATAACCACGCAGTCCACGGTTGCATGTCGTGGCTTATGGCTTCCAAGCCTTTCACCAATGATGTATTCGGGGCTTGGTGGCTTCCCAATTTCTCTCCGCGTCGTTTTCCATGCAATTCATCATCGGGTTCGTGCTTACCTAAGTAGGTACGAACGGAAGCCTTCATATCATCTAAGGAACTGAGTTACGTGAAGGCTCAGCTCCGATAGACGTGTTTCGGACATGTTCCAGCGTGCTCTCTATATATTTTGAGGCTCTTTCTGCACTTACGTGTCCATTCGTGCTTTGTGTGCATTGTACAGGAATCAATGCTCGTATGGCTGCTGTATGGCTTAATCCTCATAGTAGCTTTGGGACAGAATGGTGCGGTGTATAAGACTCTGGGCAATAGCAGTCCGAGTGGCATGTTTGCTGTGGTCTTGGTCTCCGGACGGTGATGTTGTCTGTCCTTATACCAGTCTGCTTCTCTTTATTGCTATGCCAGTGTAAGACCGATCCAGATCACATCCCAATTTTAAGAGTTTTAGCAGTAACTCGTGGTCCTCCGCCAGGTGTCCTTCAGGATCCTGCACATAATGCAGTTCGGTATTACCCCGGTAGGTAGCAAAGTTGAATCCATTTCAGAAATCTAGTGTCACAGCTGTTAAGCTCTGTGGCTCATATCCATCTTCTTAGCATCTTGTGCTAGCATGGTGAGGTTCTTAGGTGGTTTTTTCCCTTTAGGGGAGGCTTATTCCTCCAAGCGTGAGTTGGAGACATAAGTGGTTGAACATGCCTTGCGCATCCTGGAGTGTTGTGTTTGGAATGACGTCAGTTACGTCGGTGGTACGTCGTTCTACAGCACTTTCATCTGCCAAAGAGGTGGAAAACTCTCTTAAACTTCTTCATGAACCCTTGGTAGGTCACTCTTTAAGGTAAGGGCTGATAAAACATTTCGCAAATTTTTCTCACAGGCAGCTCGTCGGAGGGGATTCCTGACCTGAACCGCGGATACCTTCTCCCCATTTAATGGCAGCAAACACAAAAGTCCTGCCACATAGTCGTAGCACTATCAAATCGTTGGGCGATCCGAGGTCCTTCTCCTTATCATCGAGAATCGAGAGGTGACATGTCCTACTCACCTCAGGTATGGCTAGTATGGATTTAGTGCCCAAGCTTTACATCGAGTTCCTTTATTGGTAAGACTCACTCAAAGTACAATAGGTGCCACAATGGATCCCTGAGTCACTCCACAACTTACCCCCATGCGGGACAACAGTTTGTTCTCTGAAGCAGATGTTACTTCCTCCCAAGCACTGGGTCACCATTCCAATTAAAATACTAATGCACTCCCAGCCCTGGCCCATCCATATCCATAAGGATCGGAAAATTATCATATCACGCAGACGGCAGACATGCGGTGCCATACGTTTTAGAAGCGAATGCACTCTGAGGAGATCCCTATCACCATCCATCCAAGCAAGTAATCTGCGTTCCAAATCAGTGAGTCACTGCGAGAGTGATCTCAAGTGTATACGAATATCTCCCATCAGAGATAGAAATTCGTTTTTATGGAGATAACTCAAGTGTGCAGGTCCAATTTTCGGTACAACATCAAAATGTAACCAGAACGCCTTTTATTGCACTCCGAACAGGCCATTACGATTGTGCTACCTGGCGACAACGATGCATGCACGTTGGGCATCATCAAGGACAGTTCATTCGGAAAGGATTCTTTTTTTTTTGTCGTTCAGTTCCAGTTCACCAGTGTGTGCACCATCAGCAGCAGCAGCAGCAGCAGCAGGCCATCCATAATCACTACCACCACCACCACCACCATCACCGGAGAGCACTAGAACCAGCACCAGCACCAGAACCAGCACTTGCCAGACACTGAGATAATTTTGGAAGATTAGCTGAGTGCAGCGCAGAGATAAGCGTTCCATTCCGCCTATCATAACGAAAACCAAATATCTTGACTTGTGGCTGTTTCTTGTACTATGTGCCTCTCTCACTGGGTCGTCTTCCCTGTGCATATACACACACACACATGGTGTGTCCTGGACCAGACGGGGATGGGGAGCGACTCACTGATAAGCACCACTGTGTGACGTTGCTGGAGCAGCGCGCAGGGTAAGTGCTTGCCATGTGTAATCTCTCTGGCCACGATGATGATGGAGGAGTAAAAACCTGCAAAAAAAAAAAGAGGAACACCACACAGAGATACAGCCAACGAAGGTGAACCGAAACAAACGAAATTATGGAAAAAAAAAATTCACTTTATCTCGTTGCGGGTATGCATGCATGCATTCGCCACCATTACCATCTCGCGAGGAAGGAGCGTTCTGCACAAATACTCCGATAACATCCGCCATCAGGAGCAGCAGCAGAAGCAACAGAATCACCACCAGCATGGTGATGGTGTTGGTGCCCAGCCACCGCTAGGCAATCGAAGGTGTGCAGGAAGTGTGTGCGGATTTGCAATCTGTTTTGGGATTTCAGTTCTGCTGGTCAACATTGAATCTATCAGCAGTGCTGGCAAGGAGTCTATAATTAGGAACAGTAAAATATTGCAGGGGGACTTCCTTGTAGCATAAGAGTATAACCTTGCGACCGATATGAAGATTTTTGTTGGTCCAGTGATGGTTTACTAGAGAGGCCCGCTAGTGCTGTCTCAACAGATAGTTTGCAGCGAATTTGGAATGTGTTTTTCAATAAGGACATAACAATTTCGCACTTTAATACAAAGGCACCGTTGCACTTTTTTTATGATCAGTCAATGTCAGAACGTCAGTCAAGGCTTGCATTTTTATCATGGTGAAGTTCAAGAGCGGGCAATGTTCAAAACTTATACAAATTAGAACCGAGATCCTATGCTACTTTAAGAGCGCATACTCCAATTTTCGGTCATAGCAATCGCCCCACCAGACAGGCTGTGCGTGCTATAGTGGATAAATTCGAGTCCACATATCCACTATTGAATGTTCCTGTACCAGTGAGACAACGAACCGGTCGAAGTCTCAAAAATTTCACAGCCTTTAGTGCTTCAGCCAAGATGGCCTAAATGATTCGATTTCACACCATTCAAATGTATTGGGGGTATCTCAGGCCACATTGTGGCGAATTTTGTGGACAGATCTTGGCCCACACCCTTGCAAGATCAAACCAACTCAAGAACTGAAGACTCTTGATCCCTTGAAGCGGCGAAACATCTCCGATTGGGTTCTGAAAAAGTTTGAAGAAAATCCTAAATTTCATCAAAAAATTTATAAAAGTGATCCTCACGTAACGGTCAATCTAGTGCTCCATCGTTCCATATTGGAAGACTATTTTTGGCCAGAATTGAATGAACTTGATGTCAGTGACATGTGGTTTCAACAATATGGTGCCACATGCCCATACAGCTTGTCAGACAATCGTGCAATTGATGGGGAAGTTCGGTATTCGTGTAATTTTGAGAGATGGGTTGGTTGAGTGATCACCTCGCTGACACTCCCGGTGGTCATACAAATGAGATAGGGTTCCACACTTAAATTTAACATGTCTGCTATGCCAGGAATAAATTTCAGTCCGATATCTGAGTTTATTCTGAGTTTGATTTAAGTGCAAAATTGTTATGTCCTTATTGAAAAATCCTTCAAAACCCCCTTCGCACGTACCAAGCCTCTACAAAAAGTTTGCAATTTCATTGGTTTTATCCGCGCCGAGTTTTTAAGATAGCTCATCCCTCCATATATGGACGCAAATACATTGCAGATACTTGTTGAAGTTGCCACCGCTTTGCCTGTCAAATTGCATGGTGGTTTGGAGACTCGTCACCCTTTAACCATTGTACGCCCTTCTCTCAGCCATTGGATTGGTGAAGTGCTTATATTTGACTTTCTAAAGTCTGCAGCTCCGCCCAAGATACCACATCTCTTTCGTCCTGCTAAATGGAACTACATACACACCTTCAAACAAAAAAAAACACAAAAGGTTCCCTTTTGCCAAATCCAATGCAATCGTCTTGCATTGCAATTTAAATGAGAGACGATTGCAAAACATCACAGCGGTTCGTGATTAATTTACACCTCCACAGAGATTCACAACACCAGATACCGGGCAAGGTAGGTAGGCACTAGAAACACCACTGCCAGCTGGTTAAGAGCAGAAGGGAAACCTCATTTTCTAGGAGAATATCCCCGAAAAATAGGAGAAACATTGGCGGAAAAAAAGGTATCCGCCAATCGCTGATCAACATAAGCTCATTCCTAGCAATCCGAACCCCGAAAACCCGAACACACTTATCACCATCAATAATAGCGAAATTGTTTTCGGTGCAATTCGCACCTCATAAATCACGAATCGTGTCTAATTCCCATTATTCTGCGGCGCAGCACCACCACCACCACCAGCAGCAGCAGCAGCAGCAGCAGATACCATTCCTGGCTGGAGTACCGATTCCAGTACCTCTGCCGTCATCATCATCATCATCATCATCATCGGCATCGGCATCCACCGCAATGCGATAGAGAGAGGGGAGTTGTGTTTGTTGCTAATCCGCGAACTATTTGTTCGACAATTGTCCGCCACAGCCTCCACCTTCTCCGGAGCACATCAGCAGCGTATCAGTGGTGTGGCAGAGTATAGCTAGTGCCTGGACGATATCTCACCGCGACACCGTCATCGTCGTCGTCGTCGTAGTCGTCGAGCAAACTGTTTGGTTATGTTGAGTAAACTTCCGACGAGCGAGAAAGAGTGCACGTTTGGTCTTTGGGACCTCGGCACCAGCGCACCAGGCCGGCAAACCCATAATCACCGGAGATCTTCTCAGAATGCATTGTTGTAGATACTTGCTGTATCCATGTATCCATGTTACCAATGTGCACACTCGTCCGAGGTGTTAATTTTCGTAGTCTTAAATATTTTTGTTATTACTGCGAGCGTGGCGGTTCACAGGGGTCACAGTGTGAATGGGTTCCTTTTTTTCTCCTTTTTTTTGTGGTTCGCTTCTTGTGGTGCTCTTGGGAGCAGCAATTTGTTGTGGCAAATCACCTGAACTCTGAGCGCGCAGCATGGTTGAAAGGTGTTGGACAGAGGAGGGATTCTGTCTGTTGTGGGTTTCTCAATCGCACGTCGTCGTCGTCGTCGTCGGCACAGCTGAAATGATTGGCACGAAGTCGAAGCGTATTTTATGGGGCGGAGTGCGCGGTATAAGACGCGAGGGCTATCCCTCAAAGCGTGTCAGTCGAGCTCACGATCGTTGAACGGTTTGGAGTTACATTTTAATTATGGCTACGGACTCCGCAGACTCAATGGAGTGTGAAGTTGGTGAGATCTGATGGGGCGCGCGCTCATGGGAATAACGTGGGTGATTACTTTCTACTACTTGAGGTTATTATATAAATCTAAGTGCTGTGCTGTCACTTTGACAACGTAATGAGAATTTCAATTAGTTTGTTACGTTCACATGTTACGAACGTATGTAGACACAACGCATTTAGCGTCAAACAAAATGTCATCTTTGAGTTTGACAGCCGATTGACATCTGTCAGTTATTCCCTTTAAAGCAGCAAATCTACTACATTTTCTGTCTCAATTCAATTTGGCCTGAGTCCCCATTTGTGATGAAATCAGAGTATTCCCGTGTTGATCTTGAATTCCTTTGCAATCCTTTACATCTGTCCAAGGGCTTCAAGTGTAGAGGGGGCAGCACTGTTTTTATTTTTTTTTGCAAAGAGTGGGGTTCGCTCGCAACTTGACGGTAGTCCTCTCACTATATGGCGAACTTGCTAATGGAATTCTCTTATGCGACCTGACTCGTCGCTCTGAACGGCTCTGACATGTGTGAAGATTCGAGAAGAAATCAAAGACACTACGGATGATCTGGAGAGAAAAGACACTCGTAGCAGAAGTTCAAACAAGCCTTGTGCCTCTAAATGAATGACAGGACTGAAATAAGCAGGATTCTGTCAATCCACTTCGGTGAATGTAGGCGTGGCATGGTGAAATTGTTGATGCAAAAATGACCAACTATTACGAAGTGATGTCCTCGGTGAAGGTGTGGTTTTATACATTTTATGGGCGAGCAGGACTCAGTTGACAGTCCTAGGGTATAAGTCGTACAGGACTAACATTTTAGGATTTACCTTTGCCTGATGTTCAGCAGTAGTTTGTATATCTTCTGTCCATAGATGCCGCCTATAGATGTTGGCGGGGCGGCTTCTCCAATGGCGTTCCTCTCACGTTTGCTATATTTTGGACTCCAGCCGGACAGGCATACGGACGGCTTTCACGCTGATTACATAACCCAACACTCTGATTGATGCTCTGCTATTCTTATCCTTTTCATGAACGTGTTCATATCTCCTAGCGGTGGCCTCATAGAAGCTGCGTGCAATAGGTATGACTCGCGACCAGATTTCTGATGGGTTGCCTGGGTTCTCTAATATTTGGCATTGGCCTGGATACTGGCCCTCTAGTTTGTCAATTTGTCTCTGAAATTAAGCCTATGTTTCAGCAAAGCCTTTAGGCACTTGGAGTCGACGGAGTTCTTGATCTAATGATGAACTAGCGTTCCAGTATTTCGTCACTTCTTCTACGGTTTTGACAATGACTACGATATCATCGACATCTCCAATGATGTGGACTTCATTGTGCACTACATTCCACAAAGACTGGGCCTAGAACTGAACCTTGTGGAACACCTCCTGTTATTTCATATTTCTTTGACTCTCCATCTGAGTATTCTGTCTTCATAAAGGTCTCTTACTGTGCACGATGGGTAGTTTGGCAGGCGCATGTTTTGATGTTCCAACGGGCCGAGTTGAACGCGTCTTTGACACAGAGGATCACGAATGCGCAGTACTACCTGTTGCTTCCTTCGCATCTGATCCCACAATATGGCATAATTGCTTGTATAACGTGGTTAGGGCTTCGTTTTCTCCAGGAACCTTTGGTAAACTTGTCCAATCTTTCGCGGATGATCTTTTCCAGCACTTGCCTCTACTGCATCCAACATTCATGATAGACTGCTGGTCTAAGGTTTGTCCCTCTTTACGAAGAAAGACAATTCTCAGTCTTTTGTGGAAATTCTCTTCTACCAGGCTTTGCTTTGGTTAACTTTTCTTTTTTTAGCACGAAGTTGGAAACCATTCTGAGTGCCTTGTCAGGACTTCTACTGTTGTGACGAGTGGTTGTATTTTGGCATCTTCTGTTGTTTTTAAGCGAAGATTGACACTCAATCCTTGGACTTTTGCATGCCCAGGTTAGATCTTCTCGTATTGCTTGGCAGGCTTTACTTCTTTATTACCTCTTCGGAGTCAGGTCTATTTCTGTGTCCTGTACGCTGCTGGCGCCTTCACATGTTGAGGCAATTCACTCTTAGCTTCACAGCTCTCTTGTTGGACCTTTATTGCTTACTTTGCTTTGTAGCTTGTAAGCGCTCCTTGGACTCTTCCCATTCGACTCAAAGTTTTGTGCTACTATAGCTCTCGTATGTGCATATATCAGCGTCCAGTATCTGTTGGAACTCCTTTCGTGAAACAAGCCACTTTGAAGTCTAACCACTTTAGCTCCACCTAGACGGTCGTGCAAGAAACTCAACTCGGCTTTATCAGTCTTGACTTTGAGAAAGGCTTCGAAAGCCTCTTCCATGCCACAGAGTTTATACTGAGAAACTCAAATCTATGCCAAGGCAGCCCATAAGGGTCCTTCCATGTCCTATGTGTAGTACAACCATAAATGGTCTAAAACGGGCTGCCGCAAGGTTGCATGCTTTCACCACTGCTGGTAGTACTCAGTGATGTTACCAGGTGCCCAGCACCTCTCCCGGTAGCGTGAACAAAATTAATTTAATTATTTCGAAGTGCAGCCATTCGAAAGGCAATTCCGCTGTCAAATAAACGATGGGCTCTGCAGCCCTGATAAATCAATCTATGTACCACCAGCCGCCTGATGCTTTGCCATAAAATAACTCTCAACGTTCACCCATCTGCTCATGGTGCTCTCATTAAAACCAATTCAATCTGGAGCGCGCGGAAAGATCCACCGGCCGGTTGTACGAGTAGGTACAAGGCAAACCTCCTCCTTGGCTTTAATTTTCGATTTAGACTCCTTGCGATGGGGTCCCCGATTGGGATTGGGCGAAATGAAAACAGTGTGGCAGTGCGCTCCTAGGATGCAAGTCCAATGGTGGTGCCTCTGATGATGATGATGATGATGATGCCGATGATGATGGTGGTGATGCATAGGTGAGGTAGTTAGTTCGTTTATTCCTGGCAGTTGGGGTTCTTTTGGCAAAGATCGCGCGCGATTCGATTCGCTTCTCGCATCCTTTTTGTTATTCGGTTGAATCGCGTGCACAGTACTCGCACTATCGTGCGAGTTAAATCTTGGCGCGGTCTTAGAGCACACAGACCTGCTTAGTCCTACGTGGATACCACGGGAGAGAGGTCCAGCCATCCAGCCATCCAGGCAACAACAAACTCATCTCGAACTCAACGAGCCGTGAAAGTGTTACAATGCAAAACGACAACGACAACGACAACGAGGCGAAGAAGAACTCCCCAAATCGAGTGAACAATCTGCCATCGTGATTTGGGGAGAGTCTCTGGATTCGGGACTCGGTACTCGGTACCCGGGATTCGGATTCTGTTCTGGCTGTGTATGTGTGTGTGTGTGTTCGTTTTATTTTGTTACGCTTCTTCTTTTTGAGTTGATTCGTTGTTTGTTGTTGCTCTTTGGCTGATTGTGGTGGCGATGCTCATCTGGTCCTTTGTTTTGCTGCAGTTGTTCGAAGGAGGAGGAGGTGGAGGAGGAGGAGGAGTAGAACCCCTCGATATTTTATTTATTAGGTTTTATTTATCTTTTGCTGGTGGTGTGGTGTGCCAGAAGTCGAAGTCGAAGTCGTCGGTCGGTCGGTTGTACTCGCCTGGTAGATGAACCTTGTGGTGTGGGGCTGTGCGTTACTCTTCTCTGGCATCCTCGTCGGGGTCCTCCTCGTCGTCGTCGTCGTCGTCGTCGTCGTCGTCGTTCTTCCTGCCTCGACGTTGACTGCTAATTTGTTATCTGTTTATATTTTCTAAGGAATTTACAAATTGCCTGTGAATTTTCTTAGTTTTATCTGCGTTTTGTGATTCTTTTCGCAGATTTTTGTTGCGGTTCAGCGGAATGATGTGGTCCCTTGGAGGACCAGGAGTGGAGGGGGGGCTTGGCTTGGAAGGCGGTAGTTGATTCGTGATATGATTTGCTTCATCTCTCGGAGGGATGTATATGGATCGGAGAGTTGCCGCCACTGGCACGGTGTGAAAGTGTTAGGCAGGATGTTATTTGCTGATTGATCAGTTGGTATTGGTTAATATTTATTGGAATTTGCGGTGCTGGAGAGGGCGGACTCTCTCTCGCGCTCGACACTGTGGTGAGGGATCACTAGGCGAGGGCATTTACGTGAGGTGGGTGGACATGACCTCGACTCTGTGCATGGAGATTGAATGAACGATGCACTGATTTGGATGTTGGCGCAGTTAGAGTTATGAATTTGAATTTGGCCGATGGAGTTGAAGGGAGGAGGTTCTGATGTACTCTGGTGCCTCTAAGACGAAGTGCCGAGGTGACGCAGAAGATTGGGAAACCCCCAAAACATTGAGAAACTGACTTTTAAAACTCTTGAGCCACTATGTCCTAGTCTAAAGGGGAATCGAAGGATCCCGCCTTGAATAAGAATTGATTGTGCTTTGTCGTACTTGGAGTGCGAATAGTTTCTTCAATGTTAGGTGGGTTCCTGAATCTGGGAGTGTCGAGCTTAAATAATGTCAAGATCCTCGGAGGAGGAACTCCCCAGGGAGGTCCACTTCTTTATGCATATAATGCGGGACACATGCCACAGAAATCAGGCCTCGATTCTACAGCTTCTACAACAATCCTTGAAGGAAGAACCCCATCTACTGGCATGTCTTCATCTACTTGCAGTCTGCAGATGATGTTGTCCCACTTTCACTGGAGAGTGCCTATGTCCTTCTTTACCTTTTCAAGCTTTTGTGAGGGTTTTGTTGACTTGAGATATTTTTTTCACCTTTTCAGGTTGTGCCTGGCTTCTGGTGGTTTTTTCTTCCTTTGGAGATGTTTTCGTCCTCCCTTCTGGTCGTAGAGCTCACGAACAACCCTTGTTCCTCTTGGATACCAGCATGTCTTTGCTGCTATCAGCTACCACTGACAAGAGGCTTTTCGACTCATTTCGATTCCAGGTCCTTTCTACATCAATGTGGGACACTCAGGAAATGGACTAGAAAACTCAGCATTCAGCCTCGTTTTTACCGCGAATAGTCTCTAAGTTCTTGACATAGTCTATGAATTTTACTTCCATTTCTGTGGAGACAAGTACAACACGGATGGGTGTGAGAAGCTAGGCCCAGCGGTTCACATAGTTCCAATCCTGTTACCGAAACTAAGTAACTCTATTTGCCGACAAGTTTATGAAGATCAGATTCCATCAGGTCTCCATTGGCATCGTATCGGTCAATGTTGAACTCCTCTTTACCCAGGATTAAGTCGTGGTGACAATTTGATCCTCCTCCTCGAAAAATGCCTTCGAGATCATGCGATTTCTAGGGTAAAAGTAGACACTTGCTAGAAAGCAGACTCTGTTTGGATTTTCTACAGAATGGCTGTCCATGAGAAGGGTTCTCTTGCTGGACATGGTTTGGTTTTAGTCTTTTTTTTTTTAAAACATTTGGCGTTTTGAGAAAATTTACCTAACCCCAGTGAATACGTCTATTGGACACCTCTCTGCTAACACTGTCTCTCACATGGCTTTTTATAGCCAAAATTTGATTCTAGATTCATGTTGTGCTCCATTAATTGCTGAGCCCTGTACAATTGGAACAATGCTCCAAGGTGTGCTTCGCAACTTGTGAATTTTCCACTCGGTAGATCCGAATATCATCTCTGCTTTCGGGCTTGTCGTTCAGTATGTGGCATTGTCCAGGCGAACTGAGAGGATTAGAACACACTGCCAGCCAAGTGACAGATATATTTTCGACTGTCATTTGCAACGCGTATCCCTTTAAGGGAAACCCTATATGTTTCTCTACTTCGACAGGCAAGTTGAAATCAAGGGCTCGACAACCTTAATGCTTGTCGAGGCTATAAGTACATTTTACCAGTTAAGTCTCAGTTGCCGTCTTTATTGATTCCCGACCATTGCTCTCTTTAAGGTGATCATCAGAGTTCTGCGGTAATTTTTTTGTGACAGCTATTGGAGTGTCACTTTCATTTGACAGCTTGTTTCATTGCAGTGACTTTGTCTTCAAAAATGTTGCAGCAATCGTCCTTAAGTCTAAAGGACCAATATGTGTCCATTTTGACGTCGGTTACCGGCTTTCAAATGCGTTCGTTCAGTTTCTAGCATCTCATCTGGCACTGGCACCATGCAGTTCAGAGAGTGCTCAGAACAAAAAGAGTAAGAGCGTTCAACGTAGTTCCGTTCAGTTCAGTTCAGGTCACTGAACTACATGTATCCAGAGTATGCTTCAGGTTGTTCAACCAATGAGCTAAATGAACTATTCAACAGAATGAACAATGTAAAACGAAAGTGGGAACTAGTTCACTTAGCTTACTTGTTGGAGTTCCTTTTGAACCAGTTCGTTCGTGAACTACACTAACCCAGTTCGCTATCATCATCACCTGCTAGAATCACGCTGGCTCTGAGGACCGAACTGAAATTTCAATGTGAATCGTCGCCCAATCTCATCCTATTCTGCTCAACTCAACCTCAAAGTTATTAACTTTTGGGAACCGTCTGTGGTTTGAACTGGCTCTAAGGTTTCTTGTTAAAAGCTTCTACCAAGGCACGCTAGATGTATCCCATGATGTCGACGGCATATCTGTAAAAACTGACCATAACGCTGAAGGCCACACGTACTAGTCATGCGTTATGGTTGGTTCTACGTGCGGTGGTTCTCTCTTAATCCATCAAAGGTTTGTGTATTGGCTAAGGCAACAGCTCATCTATGGTTGAATGTACCGAACTTCTGATTGGTTTGACCTCTTCCCTGGTAGTCTACCAGCTGGTTTGACGTCTTCGACTAAGCTTGTGGCAGGTCAGTGTCGGTGGCAGACAAGGAGTTTGTTTCTCCTCACGTTTGGCAAGTTCCTTGGCACCTTCTGCTTACGACTTCCAACCCGTTCCACTGTCTTCTGGCTTAGATGGCCGAAACATTCAATAAAGAAGCATTCGCTGCGATAATTAATATTACAAGTTGATCGCATCAAAGCCGATTTATTCTACAGCACGAGGAAGGAAGGAAGGAGAGGACAAAAAAAAAACGAAAGAAAGAAAGAAAGGATTCCATTCTCGATGTACAGAGAGAGATAAGAGGAATCAGTTGCCATGTAACATTGTCACATGCCAGGAAATTGACTCGATGAGGAATTGCAACATTCTAACAAAATCCGATTACGGATGCTCCTTCTCCGTCGCAGTGATGATCCTTTGTGTCGTGTCGTACGATTCGCTTTTTTGTTTGTTTTTCTGCGAGCTGCCCTCGCATTACGACATAATGCGCGCGAGTTATTAATGATTTCCAGCGGACCGGACAGTGTCCTTTATTCGTGTTGTCTTGCAATCACCATCAGTCATAGTCATAGCCTTTCCGTCCCGGTGACTGCTGCCTCTATGGCTCTTAAATTAAGCTATGAGCACGGAATAGCTGATGAGGACCAGAAAAAGAGAAAAAAAAAAAACAGAAAACTGAAAAATCCTAGAACGGATATTTGTTGTGCGAAATCTGCAATCTCTCCTCCACCAATGGGAAACTGGGAATGGGAATGGGAATGGGAACTTGGTTCAAACCGATTCGAGAAGCTGAACAGGTTGTTCATCACTACCACCGCAGATAGTGGCCACAGCTTGTTGCTACCTCATCCTCAGTGTTTCGAAGACAAACAAAAAAACAAAAAAAAGGAGAAGGAAGACCGTAAAAGGTCTTAATCGCTGGATGCATATTTACACTGCCAAGTGGATACTTACACTGAGCGCGCGGTGGATATCGCATCATCCGCATCGTAGACTATTTAAATTCATCAGTTCCCGGCGAGGCGTAGGGGTGCACCAGGAGGTGGAACACTCCTTTTTCCATGAAATCAGTCAGTTTCCATCTGCTGGAGTTTTCTTCATCCAAAAAGGAAATCTTTCCCAAACACTCACACACACACACACAGCCATCTACGGTGGGGGGAAAAAGGAAAAGAGTCCAACCGACCAAGCAACCGAGGGACCGGCCAGAGAATCAAAGGAATGATAAGTGATGCAAACACGACACATTTGACCACGGTTACACGCTGGAGGAATGTTCATTCAGTTCCGCTCTCCCACTGCCGCCTCCTCGATGGTGGTGGTGGGACTGGTGTTCTCCTCGTGGCAACCAGTAGCATAGTGCAAAACACATTCTCCTGCTTGGGGGCAACGTTGATGCCGGCCGTGGCCAGCCGGAGATTGGAGGTGGAATCGAATTCCCCCAAATGAACTTTAATGGTAATTCGAATAATTACAGCATGGACTTCTTAGTCGAACTGGTCACCACCAGTTGCTGATGGTGTAGTTGGTTATTTTGTTGTTGTTGTAGGTGGTGTTGGGTGTTGTAAGGAACCGTGTATCGGTGAATTGAAATCGTGTTCTTGTCGATTTAGTTGTCAACTGGTGGATTGGCGGTGTTTCTTTGGTTTATGTTGGCTCAGTCGTTTGTTGGACTTTGGTTTCGAATGTTTTTAGTTTGACATCTGTCAAGATGGGCCTTAGACCTAACCATACGCATGCACATGTCTGTAAATATGAGCATGTAGTAGATGGTTCCGGCTCAGGGTAGGTTAAGAATGTAGGAAGGTGGCGAAGGGTAGCTAGACTGTGCCCTCTAATGACTCCTGACAGCCAATTTGGCAATTTTGCCAATTCATGCCATCGGTATGCCTTCATGTCAGGAGTTTTGGCCGAGCTGTACCATGTTATAAGAACCTTTAGCTGGTCTCGATAGCTACTGCTGGTGTGTTGCTTTTAAGGTAGTCTCACGGGTGGCTTGGAAAACACTGCTACGGTGACTTAAAAATCCCACACGGTTCGGAAAACCTTCCTGGTGTTAAGCCTGGCTCATAGCAGTTCTGACAATTTTCTAAAGAAAACCTTGAAATACTCTTCGGAAACATTGAGCTAAGTGTCCAAAGAAAATTAGGTTGCAGTACAACTGCTTTAGGCTTCTGAGGTCTTCAAATGTTGAGCCCAAGTCTTCAGACACAGTTTGGGTTCTGCATTAGTCAATACTGCTGGTAGTTCGTGATAAAATGAGCTGAACTGTCAGGCAGTTTCTTTGGGCGTTATCAGCTTCAAGTATATTTCAAGCAGCCTTCGGTGAACGCTAAACCTTGAGCTCAACTGAACTTTGGCTTAGTTTTCATTTCAGGTGCTTTACTCTGAACTAATCTCGCTGATCCTTGTATTGTAATCAGAACCTTTGAAATGTGGAAGAAAATTCTACGGCCTTTGCCTAGGATGTCAGCTCTAGAAACCTTATCTACTGGGAGTGTGACTGTTTCACTTCCGCCCTGGCCCTGAAGACTTGGCAGCTTTTTGCGGATACCGCGCTACCTTGGCGGTATAGGATACGAAAACGACTTTGATGAGATAGTCTGCTCGAAGTCATATTGAAGACAAGGCAGGTGAATAACTTGGAAGCCTCGTATGCCCTTCGCACGTTAGAGCAGGCGATCTCTAGCTTAAGTGGCTAGAAATCTGAGGATACGAACGCTTGAAATGCGAAAAAATCTTCCAAGGTTTGTGGGAATTTCCTGTCCGGTACCTGGCTCATGTTCTATTCCGGGTCCTAGTCCTACCCTTCTTACTTACCTTACTACTCTTGGTTAAGTCAGTAGAAAATAGGTCTGTTCTTTTAGCAAATAAGCCTCTTAGACAAAGTGCCGAGTGAGCAGAGTGAAGCGTATCACGAGTCGTTAGCATGCAACCCTGTCGGATTCCACTGTGAATTTCAGACTCTTCTGATGACTTTCGTCTGTCGAATACGTGACATTTACCCATCGGAGGTGGGTCCACATGAACCGCCTTTCCAGCGTAATGCAAAACTTTTTCAAAACCAATGAATAGCTGGTGAAATGGTGACCGATATTCGGCGTGGTATTCAGGGTATTGACATGGTCCACACAATAGGATACGGGCTTGGGCCCTTTATTCGCTTAAGTACCATTTCCCAGGAAGAACGCAAATACCTTTCCAGTTCTGCACGGAACTCGTATTGAAGCTTGAAGATTATTTTTTCTTCCATATTTCACAATAGCACTACCTGCACCCTGGAGACCCATGTCACACACAATTGTTCTCGTAAGAGCCCCAATCGTTAATAGAGGTTGTGTGCGAGGACGCAAAGCAGGCCCAGTTCTTTAGAAATCATCCTCTGAGCCTAGGTTAAGAATTTCATGAACCAAACTTAAAGAGTTTTTGACATCTCGAACTATTTTGAAATGGGTTGCAGGGTTGAGCAAGGCTTTAGGTGTCTAACTCCGACCTCTCTACCAATTCTTAACACTATAGTCGCCAGCTTTTACGAAAGCATACATCTCCTCCAGAAAAATAGAGGAATGCTTGCCGAGCGGGTAAAGTCAAGTGCTGTCGGTCTCCACAAGGGATCTGACCCTTCACTAGTTTCGGAGCCATTCGTGAAGATTCGATTACAGTCCAGTCTAGGTTCAGAGTCTGTCGACTTCAAAGTCACTCAGCACCCTAAGTTTCGATGTCATTGGATCAGACGGCATATGCTTGGAACTAGGGTCGTAGGATAAGTGTTGCGCAAGGTTATTGAAACTCGAGTGCTGCCATTCGTCTTAGACTATAGATTGCTTTGATCGTACAGCCCATGACAAAAGTATCAAGGAGAGGTAAATCACGGAACGGAACTCCCGCCGTTTCTTGGAGTTCAGTGCAGAAGGCAGTCACATCCTTACCGGAAAGCCCTGTCCACCAAACAACCGACGTATAAGCTTGACTGCTAGCTCTTTGAAAGGCTTCGAACGGATGTGGTGCGTTCCTATCCTATTCCAACTCCTCGTTTGCTACGTACGTCCAAGAGACAACTTCAAAAATCTAGACTGACTGTTTCCCAGTTGACAACCAATTTATTTTGCGGTTTTCTGGTCGAGCTAGACATCACTTATGACAAAGCGTTCGTCCGCCATTATTACTTGCGTTGCCCATGACTGTTTCCTTGTTACGTCTCCGAAACCTTCGTTCCTACCTAGTTGCCTGTAGAAGTAATCCTGTTCATCCTGAGTCCAATACTAAAACGCACTGTAGCACTGTATTACCCTGACATATGTACAATAGCTCTGGTACTATTCGGCAATGCTCAAGTGCAGGGATGTACCTCCAAACAGACTGATTAACCGATTGTCACTGTCTATCATCAAGTGGCCTTCAGCACGAGTTAGATGAACAAGTCAAGTCAAACACAGTTATCAGTAAAATATGTTTGTCTTAAGAGAGGCTTTAGTTGCCACATTTTCAACTGAACTGTCAGAGTTGCAGCTCTATCTGTCAGTGTCCGTGAATTGATTCACATCGTCAAGATTCGATTGGATTTGGTTTGTTGGTTTCAAATGATTCTCGTTGAATCAAGACCATTCAATGTTAAGATCCTCAAATCTAATTCTAAATCTGACACATGACAGCAAGATCTGTCAGGCGGACTGAAAAAAATGTTCTTTAGTTCTCTTAAGAATGGCCAGCCACCTTTTTCCGGAGACAGTTCAGTAAGTGAAGTCAAACGTATGGTTTTTCGGAACACAGTGTGAGTGGGAAAAAGGGACATTGATAGACCCAAGATTGACTGAGGGTATTGGTTGTCAAATTAGATTTCTTGAATTCCTTGACAAGATCGTCACCATTCTAGTTCTTCTGAGAGTTGACAGTGGACATGACGTGGATCGTAAGATTTTGAAAGTCTTTTCATTCCTCGAAGTTGAATAGGATTCAGTGCTGTCACTCCCGATTCGCCTGTCCTTACGAAATACTTTATTTTGGAAAAGTGTTCCGAGAAGACATAATCAAAAGTAGTTCGAAAGTCTGTCGGACATATTGTATTGTTCTTCGAATAACTGAACTGAAATTATGCTCCCTGCATCTGATTTGTAATCTAAGGCAGCCTTACAACATTCTTTCCTAAACTGACCACCATGCCAATACTTTTTGTGTGATCAACTTATCTGTCAAATAAAGTTTGCAATATTTGTTCTAATCCTGTCACAATCCGGATAAATCGTTGACATCTGTCAGACCGATACATCAAAGTTGGTTTTTTGTTGTTGTTGTTGTTTTTGTATAACAGTTATCAATGCAAAGTACTCATGATAATTATTTGAAAAAAATTTTGAATTTTTTTCTCCTCTAAACCGTCGGCTTTTATTGACAGCAGCCGTCTCTATTGTCACTTTGAAGCCCCCGAAGCCGCATTCGTAAACCATGTGTGCGGTATGTGGCGCGCGGCAATGGCTTGCATGTGTAGTAGGTATGTGTGGGGGGGGGGAGACACAACTTGCGAAGATAAAATGACGATAACTCTTACTGTGTTTGGTTTTTGTTGTTTTTTTTTCGAATAAAAAAAAAAAAAGAAACCAGATATGGGCGGCGCCATACCAATATTCCAGGCCAATCAGCGACTTATTTTCTCCGTGCGGTGAACGTACGTTTCCAACTGATTACGGCGTCGTCGACTGGTTTGCTGCGCGCGCGAAAGAGCAAGACACCGGGGGTACATCACGTTGTATCTATAAGATACACTGGATGGAGCTCTCCTCGGGCCACAGAGATATGCACGACTAATGCAAGCCTGGGAAGTTGCTTTTTGTCTGGTTAAACGATTCGTTTCCTCTTTTTTTTGTTTTTTTTTGTTGTTGCCCCCCTTTTGTTGTTGTTTTGTTTTGTGGTTTTAGTTCGTTTTTCCTTGGTGCTGGGGAACTTGAGATGCAGATACATCCGAACGACGACGACGACGAGTTGGTTGGTGGTGCTGCATGTTGCCGGTTCGTGTTTTGTATCTCTCGCACATGCATTGCAGATGCAGTTTGCATCTCGTCGTCGTAGTCGTAGTCGTCGTCGTTGGGGGAGTGGGGGTGCATTAGGCACTTGTCCAAAGGAGTGGTAGTGGTAGACATGATGCTGATGATGACGATGATGGTGGTGGTGGTGGTGGTTGGAGACAGATAAGGCAAACTGCATGGCAAGTAAATGAAGTGCATGCATGCATTTCTTGCACTTTTGTGCATCTTCTGTACTTCTTGTGGCACTCTTCGTTGGCTGTGGGGTATCCTTCGATGATTTATTGTTTGACAATGTGTGTGCGACACGATGGGGTTGTGTCAGTGCGGACCGCCTACACTCAACCGGCAAATGGCTTTTTAAGGACATTTCTGTCGCTGTCGCTGTCGCTGTCGATGGTTTTTTTTGTCCTTTCTTTCGTTCTTTTTTTTTTTACTCCTGCCGTCATCGACCCTTTTGTGTGGTGCTGCAGAGTGGCTCATGGAAATTGCATGCAAAGTGCGATAACGCGCTTTTTAGTGGAATCCGCATCGATTTATCTGTTCTGGTTTTGATTGGCGGGCGAAGTACACTTCTTGTGGTTGGTGGCGGTGGCGGTGGCGGCGGTTGGCCTGTATGTGTGTATCTGTGTGTGAATGGGGAGATAGGAATGTTTTTTGTTTGATTATCCGCAGGTTTTTATCTGCACATTTATGGGCGTAGTTCTTTATGGCGGAGATAAGGTTTCATGTGGCGATTGCAAGAAACCGTATTGTCAACGGCCATATTGACGCGTTTTGCTGCTTAGTAAGGGTTGTGGTGGTTGGAAGGCGTTTGGAACGGATTTTGACAGGTAACTACACGTGTAACTGTATGTATCAACAAGTTTCAGACGATTCCTGACTTTACATGCAATTGACCAGTAGTGCCAAGTCTTCGATAAAAGTTCTTCGAAAAATTTCACCTTGGTTCTTGAACGTCTACCAATCGGAGGGTACAACCATTTGTGGTAGGTTGAGCATGGAATTCAAGGACTTTTCAAGACGGAATCCCTTCTACTTGACTTTTATATCGAATTTTCAAAAAACCTGTCATGTTTTAAAGTTGCATATGTGTGAGTGTGCGCCATGTTTTATGTCAATATGTCAACATTGAATAACTTTGACATTTATTAACCGATTGACTTGAAACGTTAATTCAGTACAATTTTAACCATGAATCGCCGTCCTTCAGTTGTGTTAACTGAACCTATCCGCGAAAATATCGTGGCTATCAAGCACCATCTGCCAACACTATGGTCATTTGGTGCCGAATTTTGTTGAGCACGGGTCGGTGGGAGATCGTCGACATGCCGCTCATCAACGCCCACATGTGTCATACCGTCAGCACGTTCAGCATTTTGGCGTCAGTGGAACCACCTTGCGGCGTATTTTGAAAGATAATTTGCATTTGTTTTCGTATAAAGTTCAATTGAGTCAAAAAGTATTACCGACAGACCGTCAACGCCGGTTGGAATACTGCCAAAGAGTCCCTCGAATGGTTGACACTGAACCTGACTTTTGAAAGCAAAATTTTGATGACCGACGAGGCCCATTTCGCACGCTCTGGCGCCCTTGACAACCAAAATTGCCGCATTTGGGGAACGGAGAATCCACATGAAATCCATGAAACACCCTTGGATGGCCAAAAAGTGAATGTTTGGTCCTGGGTTTGCCCCAAAACCATCATTGGGCCATATTTCTTCAGAGAAGGCGTGTGTGTTGGCCCAAAAAAAGGACGCTTACTGGTTTCAATAAGAAGGTGCTCCATGCCACAGTGCAAATCAAACAATGCAGCTTCTGCAACGAGAATTCCCTGAACGTGTGCTGTCAAAGAATGGCAACTTGAAAAGCAAAGTGTAGCCTCAGACCATTGACGAGCTCAAGGCAAACATTCGAGCTGAACTCATCGCTATATCGCCCGAGATATCTCCTATTAAAGGAGTAATACTCCACTGCACAAGTCTCCGTTCCTACTTCTGATCCAAGGAGTGATTTAAGCTGAAGTCGGGCACAGATGTTTCTGCGTTCGAGCTCTTTTGCAAGGCAGTGCACCAGAAGCTACCTCCTTCACATGTCATTTGCTTTGAAGCTAAACTGGTTGGGACTGTGTTCAAGCCCTACTAGGGGTACACAATAAAATCACATTGAAACGGGTCTCAGAACATACGTACATGTAGACATCCCTGGCCATGAAGCTTCTGATCAACTTGGCATGGTAGGTTGGCTAAGACCTCTCCTCGGTGAGGATTCAGTTAGAACAGCCGCCCATTGCATTGCCCTAGTTGACGCTAACGAAGATTGGGCTCACCGCATCGGGGTTGATACAGTGGTTAGCATAAGACATTGGCGCCTCGGTTCTGGAAACGTCCATAAAAATTGACTTGAAATCGTGGGGAAGGACATCCATTTCCTAGAGTAAGTCTTCGCCAAATCTCCACGATGTAGGTAACCTCCTTAACCACTTCAAAGTTACTATTGCCAACAGTGACCTTTTCTCCTAGGCGATGGACATATGTATGCTTCTTTGTTTCTTGACACCGGGTACGTGGTTTTGTCCTCATTTACTTCAAGACCAACTCGTGTCCCTTCAACTGTCGTAAAAGCTTCTATGTTGGGGCATTGGGAGCGACCGATGATGTTGATCTCGTGTACGTATCCCATCACCTGGACAGATTTGTGGAAGACATCTTCACACTTTCCCTGTACTCCATCTGTTTTCCCACGAAAATCACATGACGGCGCATGTCCTTGCTAAAATACGGTGCAGGTTTGCAATTGCATGGAGAAACTGTTCCCGAATTCCACTGAATCATTTCATTTCAGAGCTCAAGATGGCTTTGAAGTCGAAGAGATGATTGGTCCTGACTTGAAATTCGTTGGTCTTTTTCAGGATTTGTGTCAAAATTTGGTCGATTTTGGCCAGAAGTCACACTGGCTTCAGACTTTCACCGAATATCCCTTGATGGCTCTTACAAGACATATGACGGCCTTTCTTGAAAATGGGGCTTACAGTGCTGATAGTCCGTCCAGTCATTGCTGATGCCTTTATCCACTCATTCCTTGATGGGTTCCTGCATGGACCCTACCAAAGTATCACCACGAAGCTTAAAAAAGTTACAATAGTACTCCATCAGGCTCTAGCTTATTCTTTGACGGGATGGATGGTCTCTTCATGTCTTATTACTCTCATTTCAAAAGATGGAAATGCTCCTTAAATACATCTACTCTTCCCTGCTCTACGGTCACTTCAATGCTTCGAAGAATCTGTGTTACGAGCTTGAAGCCAGTTGCATGACTCTTCCTATTCTGTTGCATGACTCTATGCTATCGAAGGACTCTTCGACATTCTGGATCTGTTAGACTCCGTAGGCCCTTTTCCTCCCCCTTTTTTCTGGCTAAATACTCTTTCCTTGCTCCTTTTGTTTTGTCCTGTAACGTGTGCAGCTTTGTGTTTCTTGTCACCTTTTTCCGCCCGTTGTGCGCACTCATCATCACACCAAGGACTCTTGGTGGTACTCTCAGCTACCTCTTCGATACTAGATTGTTGGCTCTGGGTACTCCATTCCGTTTCAAATAGGAACCCCAGTTCTACCCAAATAATTTGTTTTTCAGGTTCGATGGCAATCCCGCGTTTGCCGTCGCTCTACAACGCGCTCCCTCCGCACCCAAGCCCCATTCCGTCCAACAACAAAGCTATTCAATTAAATTAATAACAATAAGTTAGCATAAATGTTCCCAAAAACTAGACAATAAATATGTTTTCCCGATACCAACACCACACCACGGCCGATACATATTTATGATTGTTTCTGGCCAAACAGATTTGTCACCATCGGCTACAGTAGTGGACTGCTGGCCAGCCGGCTGACCACTTCTCCCCTTATCGAGCCCCAAATCTGCCCAAAACAGCCAAATACCATTCTAATTAATATCCCAATCGTATCGAGTCCTTTTCGTTATCTCCATTTCGGTTTTTTTCGTACTCGCACTCGAATTCAAAATAAATTATTGCGATGTATTAGATACAAAAAAAAACAGCTTTTGAATCAATAGATACCGCTGAAATTATTCAGCAAACAAAAATGTAAATGTGTGCATTTGAAACGGGTTTTGGTTTTGACTTGAAGCGAAAAAGTTAAGGAATTTGGAAAAATTAAAAAAAACAACAAAAACTATTATCGCTTTATCGTTAGACGGTTGGCAGTAAAATACGTTAAAACTATTTAAATGCGATTAGGTGGCATGGATTTAGGTCGTTTTTTTTCTGTAATCCGGTGAAGTGTTTTAGGTTTTTATCTCAAAATATGTTGAATGTATATGGGGCTATCGATTGGTGGGGAATGGACTCGAAATTTAAAGACCGCGTCGGTGATTATTTAAATCTTTTTTAATTGGCACTTTACCAGGTTTGGCTAGGTTTTGACTGAAAGGAGAAGTGCTGGGGGAGAGATTCTTGTTATACGTTTCATTTGACAAGGAAATGTTGTAGAACTAGATTTACGTTCTTGATTCGACAACTGTTGTGCCACCTTGACAAAGATTATCCGACAAAGTACCTACATCGACTCTTTCAAATGTAAGTACTCGAGAGAGCCCTCGAAACAGCTAGGATACCTCAGGAACGAAATAATGTTCCAGGAAATTTAGAAGACTAGAAGCTCATTTGGTGTGGAGGGTAGAGATCTTCTGATCTTTGAATGTTTCGTAGGCCTTGTGTATCGTCTACAACCGCAGAATCAGAGCAAACATCCAGAAAAGCTTAAACTTCCACAAGATAACTCGTTCCAAGTTGCTAACGAATCTCACTCTCTGTCTCACGAAAAGCATTGGGTCCTTGCGACATGTCTGACTTTATGCTCTAGACTAGCTATTAAAATCTCGGGAGAACAGCATCAACTCGAGCACCCGGAGAAGTCCGTGAAAATACCCTTCCACCGCGTAGTTTACACAATCGAATCTTGCACTGGCTACGACTCAATAACGAAGGCAATCAGTACCAGACATATCCAAGATTCAACCAACCTATGGATAAGAGTCATCCTTCGAACTCGAATTGTTACTTCCTCCTCAGAGACTGTGGTCGCAGCAAGGGGGTTTTCCTTGCTTTCCTTCTGTGGCCACCAGTCTTCTTCGCGGCTGACCTGGAAATATCCATAAAGGGTAAGCACACCGTGTCCATTTGTAGTGTCAATCCTTTCCTCATGTCTTTTACAAAAAGACGACGTCTGGGACCTACCACCACCAAAAATTTCAAAGTTTGGTCAAATATCTCTGTGTCGTCCTTGACAGACGGATTCTCATATCAAGGCGGCCACCGATCGCATCACTGGGCCGGTAGACGGCTTTGCGACAAAATTTGGGATATGAAACTACACTGATTGTACAGAGTCACAGTGAGACCCATAATGAGGTGTACGCCGTCGCTGTTCGGTGGTTGAAAGTCCTTAAACAAGCAACTAAGCCTTAAAACCTCCAAAGAATTGCCTGACTCGGCTTGAAGGGTGTTTTCGTTGGGCTTTCATCAAGCGCTATTAAACTGCAGCTAGAATACAAGTGTAATCCATGTGACCAGGTGGGATACCTAGGGGGTGATTGCAGCCAGGACTCGGATCACCAATGAATCCATTGTGATTGTCGTGGATTAACCTAAAAAAAAGACAAAAGTTGGTATTTTTATCATCACGACCTCCCTGAACCACCCTGAGGTTGTTATAAACTTCAGGATGGCTTTCCTTACAGGACGCCCAGCTCTTTGAAGTGGTATTCATCCTCTGCGTTCATGTCGCCACAACTTCGGCGGAGGTCATCAGCTCTTAAACGGTGGGCCGCCCATGATCCCCGTGAAGAGTGCTAAGTTGGTTCAGTTGGTTCGCAGACACGACAAAATGAGAGTGCGTTCCATCTTTCATCAGCTAATCTTGGTAAGGCTTGCTCTAAATTGGCTTTAACAAGAATTAGGGCCGGTAGAACACAGGCTTTGTCAACTACCATTCGGACACCTTTCTTGCTAATTCGTCCGCCAGTGTCTGGGAGAGGTTCGTCTCTCGGACTCTCAATCCACCCTGATGATGCAAAGATCTATTAGGCCGCAGTGCCAGCCATATTGTCGAGGGTGGATTAGTTGGAGTCTCAATGATAGCTTTAGGCGACTTTCTTGATTCGTCGTGCACCTAAAAACACCGATGCTGTCCCACACCCAAACCAAGTACAACCATTTCTGGCCCAACAAGGCTTCGGAAGTCAATGTTTCCATCACAACGACGAGTCGTCCATTCTTCTTTAAAATTGCAATCACACCCTGGCTGCAGACAGCCCTTTGTCGTGTCAGCGCATTGAAACAACGACGCCCCAGCTCCCCACCCTGAGTGCAATCAGATTCGCTTGAAATAAAAATGAACAATTTCTCATTAATCATCGGGTTGACGGCTAACGTCAATTTACAACGCACGGCATATTCGCGCATTGTTTGCACCACCCTCCCGGCCGACACTTAACAAATTGGCACCGCTTCAGGTGGCAAACAATAATTGAATCGATAATTAATAAACCAAACACAATCAAATATTTTTCGTTTATTAATAGAATTCGATGGAAAAATCAAAAAACAGAAGAAAAAAGGTAAAACGTATAAAGCGTCTGCTCGGACGTTGTTGTCATCATTGTGTCACTGCGTTGTCACATCCGTCGCGTTGTCGTTGTCAGTGTCAGTGTCGGGGGGCTTTTGTCCTGCATCATCTGAAATTGAAATTTCATCGCGAAATGCAGTCGAAAGCAGTCCCGGTCACATTTAATGGACATTTAAGCGCGCAGCGGGACCCTTCTGTATCCTGGACATGTTTTTTTTGTTGGTTTCTGTTGTATAGGGTACACAGTCCACCCTCTCTCTCGGTGGTGTGCCGAATCAGCAACAGGATCAGTGTGGACAGCAGGAGCATCATAATTCCCATCATCACCGTCATCATTGTTGGCTGGCGCCCATCAACAGCATCAACAGCATCATCAGCGTCGTCAATGGTTTGTGTGTGCGGACCGATGATGATGATGGTTGCATGCTGCATGCAAGCGAGGAGGGTTCCTTCCTGCCTTCCTTCGAAAAGAACGATTCCATAATTCGTTTTTTATTATTTCGCCGTTGTTCCCTTTGTTCGGGGGACACTCTCTCTCTCTCTGGGTGTGCGCATCGTTTGCAGTGTTTATGTTTATTTTTTATTTATTTCATCGCGAAAAATCATTTAAAAGTTCACAATACTATCGGCGCTTTTAAGTTCACACATCAGTGCATTCGGTTATAAAGTGCGAACGACACTATAAAAACGAAATCAAGCGGTGGCAGTTGCAGACTTGAAATGACCAGGTCCAGCGATCCCCTGTAATTTTTATGACCGTCGGAGTGTCTATAAGGACACCGTTCATACATACGGGACGCGATTTGCATTATGTGTGGGATGGGCGTCTGATGAAATCGGAATTGTATCACTCTCTCCTTGATAGGTACTAATTTTTAGAGGGTTTTCAGTGAGACAATGCTTTAAGACTTGAATAGTTTTGACATTGGTACAGCGGCCTACATTTTGGGTACTTTTCCGAACAGTACAACTGCCATGTTCGAAACGCTTTTATGTCATTCTTTGACAGATGTATTCAGCCCTTTGAACACACCCTTTTCTGATCACAAAACATTCCGTGTGGCATTCATTTTAGCAAAAGATGAACAGTAGGACAGACTCGATTACTGCGGAAATCGCACGTCAGTGTCAAAATTGACGTTTTACAGATCTCCATTTTTCTTTCAGACAAACTAAGCACTCTGTTCACAGAGGACTGTCAGACTGGATTTCATTTTGACATTCGCGTGTCAGATTGATAGTTCTGTCTGAGCACTTCCGTGGATTTTATTTGACGGATTAGTATTCGACGTCAAATGAAATGTTTACTTCGTGAACTTCTCAGTTTTAAAATTATTTTTCCTCCCTTTTGTCGAGTGACAGTGATTGACAAAAGTAAGAGAAAAATCTGAAATTCTGGTTTGTCTCAACATGTCACCTATCCTCTCCAGTCCGACAGCCCTGTCTGAACAGGCTCTTATGTGTATGTCCAACAATGAAAGACAGATGGACACAATCGAGAAACACCGATTCATGAGCTTCTCCGTAATAATTGAACTAGGAAAGGGCTTGAGATTGAATTTTGTCTTAAACCAATACTACCAACCTAGGTATCGTCTGTCAGCGATGGGATTCACTGATCCAAATACTGACGGAACCATTATGGCCAAAAAGTCTACGTCTTCCCAAACAGATTGACAACTTTCTTTAGGTTTCGGGATGAACTCGGTGGGCAGTTTCGAAGTCAAATTTGTTTGAGACTATGGAACTGCTTAGAGAATCATGAGATGCGACTACTTGAGGGCTTCTTGTCTTGTTTGTACTTCTTGTCTTTCACACTGTACCTAGACTCGAAGCTAAAAGAGATCGAAATCTTTAAGTCTGGTAGAAGACGTATGCTGATACCATGAGATAAGTGGGGCTCAAAGCCAAAACTTTGTGATTGTTCCCATCAGTGGAGGGAAGACTGGTATCAATCCAACTGTCTTGAAGGTCCATTTTTCTACATCATGCAAGGATGTTTGGTCCTCTTCTTCTCACTTCTCTTACGCTACTCGAAATCGCACCAATGAGACGATTTTAAGACGATTGGAGTTAACCATTGTTTGCTGGCTCATCTGACTGAAACTTGTCCGTAGGCAAATAGTACTCACTGATTGGGAGACGATTCCCAACCTTCGTTCATTTGAAGCACTTGACTTCTGCTTTGCTCTTCGTGTTCATTATTATGACATAGCCTCGTTTTTCGGTTCTGTAGGACGGGCAATGAATGGTTTCAATGGTTTCTGTCCTGCTAGGACTGTGTGGTTCACTGTCGTGTTCGAATCTGAGGAAATATGGTCTAAAGCATCCATGGCCTGTACAAGCGTTATATACAAGTTAAGCATCGATGTTCTTATATAACTACCTTGTCGCTCGTCTAAAGGTCTTAATTGAGATATCCTCCGAGCATATTTGGGATCTATAGAGGATTATTGATGTATTCTACCTTATTTTGGACATTTTTGCCGCATTTGTGGCGATTGTCAGAAAGCTGGCTTAGGATATAGACAAGCCCCTCATTCTCTGCTCTCACATTCCCAACAATGATGTTCAATGATTCAACTGCTCCGCTTCCATTTAACGTCTATCCATGTTATTGGTTTTGTTTGACAGATAATTTCATGGCATTAAGGTTTGAATATGATTTTGGACATGTAGCCTCCGCAGTTGTCGCATGCATGGCTTAGTTTTCACACACTCTTCGCGATAAGTCAGGCTGTATATCAGCAATAAAGCGTCGATTGTTGGCTTCCAAGTGCTCAATTGTTTCTGGTTTATCGGCGCAGACTTGAGACTGTACATATCTCCTGGTAAAATAATCCATTTATCGAGATTACACGATGGCCCTCTTCAATAGATCAATTGTTTGACCAGCAGTGTGGCATGTGGCACCATCTCATTGGAACCACATATCAGTGATGTCAAGTCCATCTAGTTCTGGCAAAAAGTAGACTTCCAGCGAACTTCATTGACCATAACTTTTGTCATTTTTTGTGGATCTCGTCATGCCCGGCCATCATGCCCGAACACTTCACTTAGAGGCGCATAGCAAGTCACGAAGTTGCCACTTTTTATTTTAGTTTTGTCCGAAGTTGTCACTTAGTTTGTTACCCATTCTCTCCTCTAATAGTCGTTGACTGCTTATTCTTATTGCCCGTACTATCTGTGGTCCCTGTGGTTCCTCGCAGCTTCCTACAAACTTCACTGAGTTTTGGCTTGGATTCTCGGACCGTTTGTGTTAAACAACATCTTAGTCTTCGTCGTGCTGACCTCAATGCAAGTGAGATCAACTTGTCCTTCTAGTATTGTACTTTGCTTAGAATGTTCCTTTACTACCTTCACAGAGCACCCATTCGAGTTCAGTATGGCAATCCTGTGTCTTATGGCCATATTTGAAGCATTGCTCCGATTGGTAGACACTTCCTCATCCTTTGGCGATGTGAGGCATCGGTGCCACCTCTGTAGGTCTAGCTTTTCTCGAGCTCTACAATTGACCAGATCATGTGGATTTTCCTAGTCCTCAGTGTCTTGTTGGTCAGTTTAGTTGGTCCTTGAATGACACTAGATCATGCTTAGTTCTTTCTATCAGTGACAGAGCTTCCGTCGGCGGAATGCGTCAGCTCCCGCCTTCACATCTTTCTGACCCGATATCTCCTGCTCCTTTTTAGTTTTAAGTCTCGCACTTCGATACGCAAACGTTATTCACTTAACTCGCCCGGAAATGCATATCCCCGTCACCCGTCAGAGTTTCGGTAATCAAGAATTACGATTAATTACTTAAAAACATTTCCAGCCCAGTGGAACAGGTATTCGTGAACCGAATACCTACCTGACCGGACCATGAATCAAATCAAGGTTTAAGCATGCGGATAAGTCTTATCTCGAAATTTTAAAAATGTATTAAGCTCGAATTTGTTTTGTCTTGCATTCCCGTTTCTGTCCGTCCGTCCGACTGTCCGACTGTCTCCCGATATCGAGGAAAAAATCCTGCTTTTTCAATTATCTTTTAAGTTTTTAAGAGCAATTGTGACGTCTATCTTGATAAAGCCAAAAACAACACAAAAAAACAACAACATTTGTCAACCATTAAAAAAAATATCAACAACTCATTTATTGCCTTATTTTCGAACGCGGGACAGGGACTACCAAATCATTTCATTTTCGTTTTATTTTATATATTTTTGTAAGAAAAAAACGACAAAAATTGGATAAAAAGTGAAGAAAATCATCTCGCGGCACAGAAATGGGAATCGCTTTGCGCGCAACAGAGTCACCAGAGACCAGGTTGCCAGACAACGAACTCTGTGCGACGACGGCGGCGGCGGCGGCGCCGCGACAACTTTGTCGGTACACACATGCAAAATAGGCTCCGGCTCCATTTTATATTTTGTTAAGAGCTACTGATAAGGCTAAGTAATGTCAGCGATTGTCTTCGGTGATAAGAATGCATAAAGGTCCAGATTGAGCGAGTAATATACGCACACACACGGCTTCCACTCTCTCTCTCTCTCTCGGTGTTGTTCACCTCACGGAGAGAGCGAGTGTAGTAACCACCTCCTGCTCCTCCAGCGCGCCACCTCGTGCTTGTGCATCCGAAAGATATCGGAAATATTTTTCTCGTCTCGCATCCGAAGCCGATAATTATTTATGGGTCCGTGATTCATTCTCTTACTCCGTCGCGACGTCGTCCACGGACTCGGATTCGGATTCGGACTCGGTTTCGGTTGATTTTACGGCCGTTTTGCCGGCCGTGGATGGGGCGCGAAGTAATTTTTATTCAAATTCACAATTACGGTTTTATTATTATAATTTCATGTTGTTTTAGATTTTTATGTTTTTATTAAGCTTGTTCGGATTGATTTGATTTTTTACGATCCGAACGATTAGGAAGATCGGAGGCGGGAAGTTGGTGTAGTCTGGGAATTTAAATGGAATTCGGGTTACCGACACCGACACCGACAGCGACACATGTGCTGGGTTTTTATTCTGTGAAACTGCTGCGAATACTGCTCCGTTTTCATTCGTTGAAGGCTTCTTACTTAGCCAGTGGGATGGTGCCTCCGTAGGCAGAGTCTTGTAAGAGTTAAGTATCTTTATATTCTTTGGCTCTACTCCCTGAAATTTGGTTAAAGTCCACATTTTGTATATTCTTCTGTCACGACTCTGAGTATCCACAACGATGGAACATGACTTCGTTGGTCGGTGAAACTTAGGTGAATTTAGGCCGAAATCCAACGAAAAGTGAAAAGTATTCTACAGGACAGTTCCATTCAATATCGACGATGTTGTGTCTTCTGATACATGTGCTACCAAAGCTATGAATTCAGAGGGATCCACCAACAAGGACAAGATTTTTAAGTTAAACGATCGTGAGTGTCCATACTTCTGACGAGTGTAGCCAAAGATACGACCAAACCCAAACAATACACGAAGACCTGCAGCAAGTGTTGGAAAAGGGGAGCACAAACTAGTGATTTAAAAAAAGGGGAACTGTATGTCAGGTCACCATGAACTAGGGTGTAAGAACCACCCGAACATCTTGATACCAAAATTCCTTTTCGAAAAGATTTCAATCTCCAGACATCCAGGAACAGAATCCAAAGTTTTCTGGTTGAAGTGAAATTCAGGTCTTGTTCTTCATACATAAGCCTTGAAAAGTGGGCGTGTCATTCTTCATTTAAGTTGAAATCTTATGATAGCAATGAACTGATGCTAATCTGGCAGATTTCCCAAAAATTTGCTTTACGTGGAAGACAAGTCGATTGAGGTTTGGTTTGGATTGAGGCTGGAAGAGGTTTACCCTCTGAGACTGGTAGACTTAAGTAGAAGTACACAGTATCAGGCATGAACTGAATGTCAATTAAAATCTTTCCTGAGTTTGGGTATTGAAACTAGGAAATCGGAAAAGTTTTATGATTTTATGACGGTTTTTGACTTTTGGAATCGGTGAAGCTAATTGACATTCAGTTCAGGACTGATAGTGTGTAGTCTGTCTTATCCTTCCACCTCCTTGCTCATTGTAGCGTTTTCCAGACGGAATTAATGCCGACTAAGGACGTTCTAACTTGGATCCAGAGAGACGTGACATCCACTGTAGTTATCCGCATGTTTTCAGGTAGCCCAGCAGGAATCAAATCTTTGGAATCTTTTTCTAATAATTTGAAAGTTGCCCTTGACTGTGATGGGTCCCTCTTAGAGATGGCAGATTAGTCTAATATTGTTCGGGTGCCAGGGGATAGGGATGCTAGGTACATGTCTTACGTGGTAAAGCTACCTTAGGTACATCCAACCTTGAATTAACGCTAAATATTCTCGCGAGATCAAATGACAAGTGTCGTAGAGTTCGCCTAAGCTGGATCTGGGTTTAGGGTTTTGATCTCTCTTAGCACTGTGATAGTTGCTTTCCCTGCACATTGTCTATAGGAAAGCATGCTTCGTGTGGATTCACACTATTTTTGCAGAAGTCCCAGAGATCCTCATTTCTCGCTCACAAAAGATAACCTCACTTGGGAGTTTTCTTCCTTACTGATCTTGGTAATCCTAGCAATATCGACACTAGGAGTCAACTGCACCTCATTAGAAGCTCAATTATGTTTTCTCTAGTGGGTATGGAGGATTGTAAGAGTATGATCCTAGTAATATCTCAACCATACCATTGGTCTAAGTATCCTGGCTATAGCTGGCAGTCAGTTTAGGCCTTACATTACTCTCAAAAGGGGGCGTGGCCTTACAACCTTTCAGGTGAATTATAGAAAACTTCAAAACCTATCAATTTTGTGTTCAAAATTTTTTCTATTTTAAGTAAATTTTTTGAAAAAAGTAAAGTTTTTGAAATGCGAAGAAGAAATAACCGAGAAGTTGCTGATTTTCAAAAAATAATTTTTACTCAAACCGAATCTTACTCGTTATTTTGGAGGTAGAAGTGAAATACCTCGAGTTATGGTCCTCCAGACTTCAATTATAAAGTTTGAAGCAAATCCGTTTAGTCGTTTAGGCAGATCCAGTGCTCATTTTTTTTAACTTGACGTTCTTAGTATAATGTAAGGTTTTATTGAAGTCCCGAGTTCGAAATACTAGGTACTATATGCTTGTATTTATAAGCCTTTTCAAAGGATTTTCCTAGAGTTTCTGTCAACCAAACAGTGAGACTTACCCCATTTCCAGTTTACATTCATTTCTTCTTACCTGGGATGACACTTACCTTTGACTTTTCATAAACTGTGTCAATTTTTCAAAAGGTCACAATATGCCTTCTGAGCTCAAAGTCAAGACCATAGTATTTCCATTCTATTTGCATTCAAACATGGCTCGATCTCGGAACTATTTACTTTTTTGCGTAAAATTTTAAACTCCTTGAACTATTTGTCAAATAAAGATCTTCAAGCTCAAGTCTTCTGTGAAGCCCTTGTTACTCCTAAAATCGGCAAGATCGTCTGCCAGTTTTGGTTCAAAATTTTGAAGATTTGTCCAATAAAGGTCTTCAAGCTCAAGTCTTCTGTGAAGCCCTTGTTACTCCTAAAATCGGCAAGATCGTCTGCCAGTTTTGGTTCAAAATTTTGAAGATTTGTCAAATAAAGATCTTCAAGCTCAAGTCTTCTGTGAAGCCCTTGTTACTCCTAAAATCGGCAAGATCGTCTGCCAGTTTTGGTTCAAAATTTTGAAGATTTGTCAAATAAAGATCTTCAAGCTCAAGTCTTCTGTGAAGCCCTTGTTACTCTTAAAATCGGCAAGATCGTCTGCCAGTTTTGGTTCAAAATTTTGAAGATTTGTCAAATAAAGATCTTCAAGCTTAAGTCTTCTGTGAAGCCCTTGTTACTCCTAAAATCGGCAAGATCGTCTGCCAGTTTTGGTTCAAAATTTTGAAGATTTGTCAAATAAAGATCTTCAAGCTCAAGTCTTCTGTGAAGGCCTTGTTACTCCTAAAATCGGTAAGATCGTCTGCCAGTTTTGGTTTAAAATTTTGAAGATTTGTCAAATAAAGATCTTCAAGCTCAAGTCTTCTGTGAAGCCCTTGTTACTCCTAAAATCGGCAAGATCGTCTGCCAGTTTTGGTTCAAAATTTTGAAGATTTGTCAAATAAAGATCTTCAAGCTCAAGTCTTCTGTGAAGCCCTTGTTACTCCTAAAATCGGCAAGATCGTCTGCCAGTTTTGGTTCAAAATTTTGAGGATTTGTCAAATAAAGATCTTCAAGCTCAAGTCTTCTGTGAAGCCCTTGTTACTCCTAAAATCGGTAAGATCGTCTGCCAGTTTTGGTTCAAAATTTTGAAGATTTGTCAAATAAAGATCTTCAAGCTCAAGTCTTCTGTGAAGCCCTTGTTACTCCTAAAATCGGCAAGATCGTCTGCCAGTTTTGGTTCAAAATTTTGAGGATTTGTCAAATAAAGATCTTCAAGCTCAAGTCTTCTGTGAAGGCCTTGTTACTTCTAAAATCGGCAAGATCGTCTGCCAGTTTTGGTTCAAAATTTTGAAGATTTGTCAAATAAAGATCTTCAAGCTCAAGTCTTCTGTGAAGCCCTTGTTACTCCTAAAATCGGCAAGATCGTCTGCCAGTTTTGGTTCAAAATTTTGAGGATTTGTCAAATAAAGATCTTCAAGCTCAAGTCTTCTGTGAAGCCCTTGTTACTCCTAAAATCGGTAAGATCGTCTGCCAGTTTTGGTTCAAAATTTTGAAGATTTGTCAAATAAAGATCTTCAGGCTCAAGTCTTCTGTGAAGCCCTTGTTACTCCTAAAATCGGTAAGATCGTCTGCCAGTTTTGGTTCAAAATTTTGAAGATTTTAATGAAAATATTCATTTGTAGAATATTTTTTCTTTATTTGCTGGTATTCCCTACTCCTTTGTGCGAATGGTAGATGCCGTCGGTCTTTTGTAAGCCCCCAGGCTTATTCATAAAAATATGTAAGCAGGCCTTTTATTGGATGTTTATCGTAATTAACTTTACCTTAAATATAAGGACAAATCCTTTTTTAATTGATGAGCTGTAAGTATGTTAAGATATCTTGGAAATTTGTCTTTACTTCCGCAGAAAAGCAAGGACTTTTTCTTTCGCTGGACCAGTATCTTATGTTCTGTCTGTCTCTAGTATACAATTTCCTAACAATGTTTATTCGAATTATTTTAACAAGAATAAGAAGTTTATTTAATTCTTTTTTTGATTTAACTAAATGCTTACATAGACAAAACTAGTTTAATGTTTTTCTTTCTTTTCTTTTAGGTAAGTGCAACTGAGATGAAAATGGATTATGTTATGATGACTGACGGTAAGAACCAAAAGTTGTTGTTAGTTATGCAAATAAATTATAAATAATATTTTGTGTGCGTTCCATATAAAACTTAAACAAATTTCTACATAAAATATCTTTGAAATCAGAAGGATTCTAACGAAAGATAGCTGGAGAGGAGTTTAGAGTCATTCTGATCTAATTTGACAATACATGACATATATGGTTTCTTCTGACATTGACAAGTCTTAAATATGTTATCTGGAAGAGGATTAGTTTCTGGTGGAGTGTGAGAAGCCTACCATCGGACCATTGTCACGTCAGGTCTGGAAATGTGCTGACAATCACTGCAAATCGGGTGACAATGACAAATTAATTTGCAACGTGAAAGTGGCATTTTGTTCAGATTGACAGTCCTGTCTGAAGGTTTCCGCGGTTTTCTTTGACGTTTTGGTTCTTGTCAATGGAATTGGTTTGCTTTTCAATAACGAATTCTTGTTAATAAATAAATAAATGCTTGGCGCAACAGGTCGATGGGACCTGGGGGTTAGCTTCTCACAACCATTCGTCTTGTGCGTGTTATATTCTTTACACTAATGGACGGGGCCTACTGTGTCCGAAGGGCAATTTGGTATTTGAGAAGCTTTCTCAGGACAGTTGTACATACTCCCGGATGTTTTTCAGACGCTCGCAAGAGGTGGGGCCGTGTTCCCGACTGGGATTTGAACATCGAACCCCTTGCTCCATAGTCCAACGCACTAACCACTGAGCCACGGCGCCCGGCGCAACAAATTCTTGTTACCACAATTAGTTTACGTTTGTAAATCTTTTGTTTGCTTCGTGATTTTCTCAGTTTTTCATATTTTGTTCGCCCTTTTGCCGAGTGACAGCGATTAATATTTTAAACTCACCCTTAAACGTCAAAGTCAGTCCAGTTTGATGGAAGATGACAGTAGGGAATGCCTTCCGCTCTATGACGTTTACCATCGTTTTTTGACAGCTAAACACTGTCAAATCATACGAAACTTATTTGCCAACAGAAGAGAGTCAAGATCTTCTGCTCCACAAATCTGTGGAGCTACTGACATTTGCTGACGAGCGATGAGTATTGAGATAGTTTGGACAGTTTAACGACTTATCTATCTTTCTTCAAAGCCATACCCAAGTCAGCACATTCCCTCCTTTACATGCATACATGTACCACCCTCCAACAAAGGACTAAACCCACTAAAACAAAAAAAAACCTGACAGGGATACCACCCCATTGAGCCAACGAATCCATAAAACTTCAAACTTCAATGAATTTTTCTCCGATTAACATCGTTAAAAGACGATGTGTCTACAAAACGACGACGAGAATGGAGTCCTACTACAATCAATTGAGGCGAAAATAGGATCTGGCAGGGACTCTACACATACCCACCCACCCTCGGGAGTAAATCAGCAGAGGAACGCCGCCAGAAAGGGGTAAGGAGGAACTTTGCCACTGTTGTTGCGCCGACAATGATGGTGGTGGTGGTGGTGGTGGTGGTGGAGATGGTGTGTGTATATAGTAGCGATCGTGCGGAAGACTGATAAGGAATCCTCGTTCAGTATCTCCTTTTATGTGAGTGGTGGCGCGCGAAAAACGCTCTTCCACCACCAGCGCCACCAGGGCCACCAGGGCCACCAGCAACACCACCCTCCACCAGTCAGTCAAATAATTAACATAAAAATTTGCCACCCTATTTTTCCTGGGAGCCGCAGAGAGACAGAGAAACAGAGAGACAAAGAGAGAGAGAGAGGAAGGACTTAACGCGGAATGTGATAATGTTCCTGCTGTTGCAGCAGCAGTAGACCAAGTGGAATGGAATGGAAGTGAACTCGCGGTTGCCTTGTCCCCCGGTATAAGGGAATAATATCTTATTTTTGTGTGTAGCCTGTGTGCACTACGCTGCGAAAGGATACAAAGTCACGAAAGGATGTGCAGCGCATTATGGGCTGTCGGCTGTGGGCTGTGGGTGGCGAGATTTAGTCATATTTCAGGCGAACTAATATCTTTTTTAACTTCTTATCGAGAGCGCTGGATGGTGGCGGTGCCGGCGGTGGTGGCGGTTTGAGGGCACACGATGAAATGATGTAAAATGTGCCATTTAGCCGAGCGAATGAGGTGAACTGTTTTGTTTCTTTTCTTCGATGATAATATCTGACGGCCGGGAAGGAAGAGGTCGACTGATGTATTCATTGGATTAAGATACTTTGGATTTTCGTGCGGACTTGGATGGAAGGTATAGCAGTTAGGCTCAGTAAGGCGGTCATCAAAGTAGGAGCAGTAGTTTCCCGACACCATATGTACAATTGTAACGTTTAGGACTGCGGGTACGTCTTGGAGGCTTGTAGAGGAAAACAAAACTCTCTACTCTTCCTTTAACTCCTTGGGAAAATGAATTGAAAGAAACGACCCGTCTGTAGGTATTCTAGAAAGTATGACATTGTTTCACCTATTTCTACTATTATTCGCAACATTGTTAAAGAAATCAAGCATTTACCTTGGACAGTCTCCCAAGTCACATAAGCACATAAGTTGAGAATTTTACTAATTGGCGCCCGAACTGAGGCCTTTTTTTTAAAAAAAAGTTTGTAGAACTCATCGGTGAGTCTACTGAATACATCTATTACCATTGCACATGCATGCAGTATACATTACAAAATCGTATCACAAGATTGGTCCTTCTTCTGGTTTCGTGTTCATCATCCGTCACTTTTATATGAAATTGATTCCAATTCAATTGAACCTGTTCACACAGCGACTACATAGTTCCCCAACTTCTTATCCACACGAACTGTGATTCAAGATTCGATTGGGGGAGGACTTTTGGCTACAAAACACGGAGTCCGTATCCTCCTATACGGATAGATCGATCTAAAGATCTTGAATGATCTTTCCGATCACTGCAGTGACCATACCAATCAAGGAGGCCTTGTCGTAGCTGAGTATTATCTGGTGTCTGATCGGATTGTCGCATTCAACTCAAAAACTGTCCTTAATTGTCGTCTGTCTCTTAGTGAGATGACTGAATTCAACATTCAACTTATCTAGGTGCCGGGACACTTTGGGGAACTGTATGACCAAGTTCACCAACCTCTCGCTTGTATATATAGTCAGATCTGACCTGAGCTGAATGTTCCTGGTCTCACTTGTTTGATCAGAAAGGCCGGTCTTAGCGTCGGTACACTCCATTATAAGTAGGCATGCCTCTAGGCTGGACCTAATGATTTCTATTAAAGCACTTCCTCTGGACGTGGCAAGGTCTCCCCGGTCGAAGGTGGATACTTCTTCTTTGATGATGAAGATGAACTGGCCACCAACAGGTTATAATAAGCTCTTCCTGGTTCCAAGGATGGTATCATGTAGTGTTCATGTACTCCATGTAGTATCCCAATGGACTTAAACTAGTCTAAGTGTGGCCCTTTATACGGCCTTCCTACCTACGTACCCGAACATTGTTTAAAAAATGAGAAGAACGAGAGCCCCGCCCCGTTTGGTGTCATGTTTCGATGTAACCTTGTTGGTAATGTCTTAATCCTTTTTCTGGTTGTCCATGGATTCAAAGCCGTAGTACATAGTACTCGTTCCCATAGTATCCATCCCGGACCATCGCACTATCGTCCACAAAGTTGGACTTAGCTTCGTCTTTCACAGATAGAATGCTTAATAGTCATGGCCCCATGACTGAACCCTGTGGTGACCCATTCTCCACTACTCCTGTGTTTTCCTTTTCGATTTTCAACCTGTTGAGTATGATACGCTCCAAGATTTTCATAGAGAACGACGGTGTACTCCCAACAGGCTTGTATCAAAACAATTCACAAGTCTTAAGGACACTTCTACACTCTACAGGGCTCTGTTACACAACTCATAGGGTCGTCGACTCAAACCATACAAATCGAACGCGCTTCCTGATGCAACCATTCCCCACGAGTTTTGGTAGATTTCTTTGCACAATCCTGCCCGACTGGCCTCCTTTTAGGGGCTGCTCTCCATAATCTTCCTTTTCCCTTTGGCTTCTCCTCCAAAACACTACTTACTTGAAGGCAAGCACCAGCACCTTCCCTAGGGAAGCACATCCATCTCTCAATAGAGAACTGTATCCACTTGGCAATTTCATGCATCCATAGCGCCTTATCCACATCTCATTACGTCACATCACATCAGTCAACGGATATCACCGAAGAAAAATGAATAAAAGGATCAACCAAACTATCCGCCAATCCTCCTCATTCCAAGCAACAGAGAGAGAGAGAGAGAAAGGGGGAGAAGGAGACTAGAGGTTGGCTGGCAATAAAAACCCTGAAAGATACTGAAAACAAACATTAATTTCCATTTCGCTGATAATAATTTTCGTCTACGAAGGCACTGATAAATCAAAAAGTGATATTTCTCGTCCCCTTCCAGCGCCAGCCATTCGGTGTGAGTTGAGATTGCCACTATAATACCATTTGGTATGGCACCACACTCCTACTGCTGCTGCTGTTGCTGTTTTCATGGACAAAAAGAGATTACAGATTCTCAGGACGAGACTACACTCTCTGTGTGTACGAGAGTATGCAGTTATCCTGCCTAAATGTGTACAGAGACAATCCCAATACAAGACCGAGGCATGCCTGCATATAGTTGACACAGAAAACCATCACCACTACCACTATGACGACGACGACGACTAGTCGGTCGGTGGTACACAGTACCAGTAGCAGTGGCAGTAGCAGCCAGCTAGCCAGTCAGCCAAACAACCCTGCCTTATCCTTCCATTCAAACGAAAGCTAAAAAGTGAATATAAACGGTTATCAGACAACAAACCAAAAACCCAGCAACATTTCGTTTTATCTATCGAAAAACACCGCCACCACCACCAACACCGCCACCCACTGGGTGGGTAGTATAACCCAGGAGCGCCAGCCCATCATCATTCCTCATCGCAACACACTGCTACCTCGCCTCTTGCTCTCGCCTCACTCTCTCCGGGCTCGGGCTCTGGCTCATGAAAAACTCCTTTTATTATCCTTTATAGTCATCGGGAAAACTCTTATATCGGAGCTGTATATCTATGGCAATGGCATGGCAAGGACGAGATAAGCAAAGCACCACACAGCAGCAGCAGCAAACAGCAGCAAGATAGAGAGAGAGAGAGAGAGAGAGAGCTAGAGTGTGTATGGATGGAAGTGTGTGTAGGACATACAAATACACTTTCACCACCACCACCACCAGCACCACCGCCCACCCGACTCGATAAACTGGAGCAGCAGACCATTGACAATGAAAACTGTAAAGCAAGTAGTGACTATGTGTGCGAGACGTCCTGATTGTCTGTGTGTGTGTGTGTGTTATCTTCTCAACAGAAAAGTCGACTGCAAGGACGACAGGAGGAGGCATTCGAAAAACTCAGTTCCTGCCATAGTGTGGGTGTGCAGCAGCACCCTTCATTTAAAATCTTATCTCACTTCCTGATTGATGGGAATAGATAAGCGTCTTTCGCTCTCAGCCCCCATTAGGGAGTGCTGCCACTGCTACTCGGTACTGTTGCCTGACTGGCTGGCTGGCTGGCTGGCTGGCAGGATGATATCAGCAGAGAAAGAGTGTATCCCTCTTACCCATCTCGCCCACCTACGAACCGAAATTCATTTGGTGCAAAGTGATAAGGGAATAAAATATAGCGGAATGTCCTTTTTTACCTCCCGCACCAGCACCCCTTCTAGCCGCCACCACTCGCTCTGCCACCGTACTCTGTGGTGCTCTCCATTCGTCTCTCATTTATCATAGAAATGCATAAATATGATAACAATTTATATGCTTATGGGTTTCTCTTCTCATTTTATTTTTGCGGGCAATGGTGCAGAGCAAAGAGATGAATGATGAATAACAGTGGGGTCGGAAAGTCACCTGTTTAATGTTTTTTGAAAAAAAAAGGATTAAATGGTAAACAAATCTTCTCTTGATTGGGTGTTTGATGTGAGTGAAGAGGGGACTCATGTTTTAACCGTTAACTTTGTTTAGAACCGCCATTTCAAATGGAAATATTAAACGTCAAAGTGACAGTTTAACTTTACATGCCAGCTATATTTGTCACAGTAACTTCATCAATGTTGGTCATGTATTGGCACCTCCCTTGGTATTGCATGAGATAGGTTCTAGTAGTGACACCTGCGGTATTCTTTCAGTAGCCGCATGTACCCTAACAGACAGTTCTATTAGGGTACACCTGGATCTCAACCAACAAGACCCCCTCCAGCCAGCTGCCTCCAGTATCGCTTACCAAGTTGGTTGAGATCCCTTTCGACTTGAATGCGCCACCTTAGGCGAGGTCTTCATCTACTGCGTCTTCCATCTGGGATGGATTGAAAGGAGGAATGTTGTCCATCTGCTCTGCATAAGCCAGTCATCTTAGTCTTTGAACTCTTTTGACTAGTTCGACGTCATGTTTGTATCTTTTCCTTCAATCTCCGTCCATGCAGAAGGGACCAACATTATTTTTCTTTTATACTCAAGAGGGGCTTCATCTCTTTTTGACATCTCCATTCATCTGCGTCGTTGGGCAGGACTGGGATGATCAGGAGTGAAATCCCTTTAAGTTGACAGTTGATTGTTGACGGTCACAATCATTGCTCTCTCTATGGGGATCACCAACGCGATCATCACATTTTTGCACTATTTTTTGTGTGACAGCTTTTTAGGTGTCACTTTCATTTGAGGAAGAGCTAGTGAAGTGTGATCATCAACTTTGACAATCAACTATCACCTTCTTAGAGGATTTCACTCCAGAAGTTTGAATAGGTTTTAGTTGTTCCAAGAAGTTCCTGCAAACCAGATGATCCTGCCTGCTCTACCTTTTCCTATCATGCGTCGAGAAATCTTCCAGCATCTGTCTACAAACTTCAAATATTCGCGAACAGCATTCACATTCTCTACGGTTTGGTTGCGATCTGCAGCAACTAGTGTATTCTCGTTTGGGGTCGCTGTATTGACATCCAACTACTTTATTTCTCAATCTGTCAAAAAAAGTCTGACAGATAAGATAAGTCGTGGCTCAAGTGGTTTGTGGGTTGGACTACGAAGTAAGGGGTCCTACACGGTCTCACTTATGACAAATGTCATGTCAGGCCCTGGGTTTCATGGACCTGATGAGCAAAATTTTGTAGAAAAGAAAATTTTCCAGAATTAAGTTCGATACTCAAAGTCGACAGTCAGAATATATTTCTCGGAAATCTGTGCCGCTTTTTTGAATGACATTTGAGAAACGTCAGACGAGGAAAAATGTATGAAACATCCCTGGTCATCCATGTATTCTTGACTGTTTTGGTGACTATGTTTCTCTTTCAATACCAACTAACAATCCGAACTGGCTAGTGTCGAATATATTCCAATCTTGGCATGGAGTCACTTGTCCAAAAGCCCTGTTAGACCTTTGAAGATCCTCGGGCTTGGTGTGTACTCAGTCTTAGGGGGTGATTCTTTGTAGACAATCTTCATTGCGATATATTCCCTCGCCTCGTACGGACACTCATATTTCGACATCCTGGCAACCGGTTTAAGTAGGTTTACACCAAAAGATGGTAGAACTGACAACTCTATCTACAAGAGTTTTGGACCTCTCTTCGCACTTAGTTTCAAAGCCTGGTGCTGCTGTAGTCGCTCTGCTGGATATACTTTGACATGAATTGGAACGCAAAGCTCTACTCCTTGACCCTTGCGTGGTCCCACGTCACACTGACAACACTCGGAATGAGATTGGATTAGAGGTTGCTCTCTCAGGATCAAAATTGTCGTGGGATCAGGGCCTAATCCTGAGTTGGGCCATTTCGCATTCTCTGGCAGGGTCTCCATTGATGATTCGGTTTTTTATGAACACAAATGTGTATGCCAGGGCTCTTCAGGATGTAGTCAGACTGGGCGAATGCTCCCGAACGTCTATAAGAAATCACTGGCATTCTGCTTGATTTTTAGTCGAAACCGAACTAGATCCTCCCTTTTGCTAAGCAGCTCAATGCACTACTCTTAGGTGGCATTACTGTCTTTGAGACTCGTACAGAGGGCGACGATATGTCATATAATATCCTTTGTGATCGTCCTGATTTCAGTGGTGATATACGTAGGATCCTCACCACAGAAGCGACTTCTCCCTTTCCTTCGAAATTCCATAAATTGTGTACGACCGACTCTTGCTTCCAAACCATAGAATGGACTTATTACGTACCAGTGCCCCAGTTGACTGTTTCCCCCAACGATCTTGCCACGATCTTGCCACGATCGGTCCTCCGAATCTGATTTACAAATTTTTCATTCCGATCTCTCCACGGAATCTGCAATCGTTTCAGGTTCTCAATAGTCTTCTCCACTTCGCACCGACTTTCGATCCTTTCTTCCTGGATTTTGTTTGTTGCCCTTAGCTCCTGGTTCCTGCCAGAATATTCCCACTTCTTCCTCTCTTCTCCAAAAAGCGTGACTTATTTGGTTTCCACTTCTAGTGTCGAAGTGGCTGTTGCTTGTCTGACGAGTCCCTGGTTGGCACTATCTGATGTGTGGTGGAAGGTCTGAATGTTGCCACCCTCCACTGTATCGGTCGTAAAAAAGTATATCATTCAAAAATTTCGAAAATGACAACAAAATGTTAAGGGCGGCGGCCCAGTGGTTCCACAAGGAGTGGGATAAATGGCAAGCGCTGATAAGCGCCTCCCAAATAAAAAAGAAACCCCAAATCCTTCAATGCGAACGAAATGAGGACGATGCTGGGTTAGATAGTTTGGTTAGGTCACCACACATTGTCATCATCAGCGTCGTCGTCGTCGTCGTTGTCGTTGTCGTCATCCGTAAACGAAGGAGAAACGAAACGAAATAGGATTCCACGAGACATGCAAAATCAAATGCCATCAGTTGGAGTTGGAGTTGGGAGTAGGAGTTGGTTTTTCTTTGGTTCTGCTGCAGGAGTAGGTCGATAGTGCAGAAAGCATTGTGAACCCATCGTGTCGTCCTTACGACTATAAAATGTATCTCATAGATACGAATACTTCGAAATGATCTAGTAGTGGTGCTGGTGGTGATGGTGGTGCAGGGTGGGATGGTGTATTGTCATCGTATCACTCCTTTCCTCCAGGACTATTGTTACGTTTTGGTATCGTTGACGATGTTCTCGTCTTCATTTGCATCTTGGTATGTGTGGACTGGCTCAGTGTGTGTGTGTGTAAGGCATTATCATTTATTATGGGAATATTATTGTTGCTGATATTGCTTTGGTGCTGGTACTGGTTGCTGTTGCTTGGTGTTATCTGTATCATTCCGACGAAGCTTGAATGGGAATGTCATTGTTGCGACGACGATGATGCCTCTGGGAAGGCACTGCAAACGGATGTGGCTGTATGTTGGTTGTATAGGGCTGTTGTGTGTTGAATATCTTTCTGTGCTTCTGTTTGGAGATAGTTTGTTGCCTTATCAGTTGTGAGCCAGATGCTGAACTAGGATTGTACATGCATATGCTGATCAATGTTTTTCTCTTCCAAGAGATGTGTCACTGGGAATGTGTTTGCGTAGGTTACTTCCTGATGGCCAAGTTTTTACTATGAAACTTTATATGTTCCATTGTTGGAATTGCTGTTGTGCCTAATGGAGTATTTCTTTAAAGGTTTTGCTCCGAAAGCTGCCTGGCAATCAACTGGAGTTCAAGACTATAAACGACAGGCAGGAGCGCTAGCTATCTCTGATAACTGATAACAATCATGTCCTCCTTCGAATCCCATCAATTTTCGATGAAGTACATGCCTCAGCTCCACATAGCAGAACTTTCAGTAAAGAAGCTGTCTTATCCTGGCTTGGTCATGGCTTGGGCTAGGTAACGAGTTGCCATATACGACTTTAACATGACAAACTACGAGTGTACCAAGCAATAGAAACGACTTACCTTACATGGAAGAGAAGTGGCTCGCCCTTAGCAAATGTGACGCCGAACAGTTGAGGACGAAGCATGGCGTCTCGGAATGAGTTGGAGAGAGAGTTGTGTATTTGGCGCGACAGGTCTATGGGACCCAGGGCCTACGTTCTCACAATCAGTACAAGTAGTCCAATGCACTAACCACTTCAGTCATGGCAGCGCCTATTGGTCATTACGACTTCGTTACTTGTTATGTTCCAGTGGCTTGACAGCAGTCTCTGTCTATGTAGGTTGAGCTGAAGAAGCTTGGCAGGATGTTGAGTTTCTTCACCACTTTCCAGTTGGTTCTATGGTCTGTTACTGTCATTAGGGCCGCTTGGCTTTCCGAAGATAATAATGCTGTTTCCTTGAGTTCTGATGCTAAAAGGTGTTCTGCTTCCTTGAATATAATGAAAAACTTTACCAAGAATACAGTCTTCAGCTGGTCTAGATGGATAGGGATTGAGAAATGACATTCGGCCATATAAACTCACATGTGGTTCAAGAGTCTCCTCTGCATCCTCAAAATGTGCCAATGATGACAATGATCGCCGGGTTATAGTCAATGGAGTCCTCTAACATGTCTCTGTTGGAAGACTATTTTTGGTCAGAATTGGATGAACTTGACATCAGTGATATGTGGTTCCACCAAAATGGTTCCACATGCCACACAGCTTTGATGTATTGAAGGGGAAATTCGAAATTCGGTCGAAGGCCCACCTCTCTCATGCGATTCAACGTCGTCGGATTTTTTTTTTCTGGGTTTACGTTAAGTCGCTGATTTGTGCCAAGAAGCCGACAATGTTAGATGGGCTCAGGAACAATGTCAAACGCGAAATTACCAACGTTTCAGCCAATATGTCTGGAAGAGTGGTGCAAAATTGGCTTCAAAGAATCGATCGCTGCAAACATGCTCGCAGTGGTCATATGAATGAGATCGAATTCCATAATTAAATTTGACATGTGTACTACATGTGAAATGAATTTCAGCTCAATATGTCAATAATTCTGTTTTTTTTTTAAGTACAAAAATGTTATGTCCTTATTGAAAAAACTTTCAGTAAAAAAGTTCCGTCTGCAATGGAATCTCTGGAATGGGACGTGGGATTCCCCCTCTTATTCTTCATCGAAATGTGTGATCCATCTGTTACTTGTGGTTATGACTACCTTATTTAGGATGACAGTAACATTTTCTCTCGTTTGGTAGCGTAAAGATGTGGAGGCTGATACGCCTCTAGAGACCAGAGGGGGTTCATTGAAATAACTTAGTCTGAGGGGTTTTAGCCCGGCAGCTCTTTTCATCTCGGTCCTATAAGAATTGATGTCAAGATAGTGCAGTGGCCATAGTGCAAGGACATATTTCCTCTCCACCATCGGGCACTATACATACACTCCATGGAGTGGGACGGTTCTTACGATACAAGTTCAAAACTCAAGTCCTATAGGATCTCCAGTACGGTCTTCTTGTTTTCTGTTTGCTAAATTCGTCTCCAAGTGAGTATGTCATCTAGGATGGCCCCCAGATACTGCACAAAGTTCTAGCTAGTAGCTTCGGGAGAATTCTCAGAATAGTCTCACTTTATCGGGCACCTCTGTGAATACAGGTCAGATATCTTGGTACAGACGAACTTTCTGACTTTTTAGATTTACCGACGGTCCCTGAGCAGGGAACATTCAAATTCTGGTTCTCACTTTTCCTAAGAATTTTACAGTCACCTGGGTTTGAAGAGGCAAAGAATTGATGAAGGAGGATCGGCTTGATCGTGAAGACTATCCAAGTTTCATTAACTTTCCAGGTCGCATGAACTCCGATGAAGCAGTGGCCAGTACTACTTGCCAGAACTTTTGCAATATCAGCACAGTTTCTATTCCAAAATTTTTTGGTCCACAATTGCCTAGATATGACAAAGTTCCGCACCAGGAGTCATCTTCTATCAACTTTTGATAGATAATGCACACAGAGTCTACCCTTCGGGGTTCCCAGCGTAACCTCCACTCCCTCTGCAAGAGAACCATCAAAGGTCGAGGCTGATCTTGAAACGATGCTGGGCCAGGAATGTTCTCAATTGGACTGTCCACCACTAGGACAGAAGTGGCACATACAGCCTTGATAGCGACCTGGCGTGTCAACAAGGATGGCTGTGGTAGCTTGCTTAAGCAAGCGGCAGGCCTTACGTATGTACTTCGAAGACTTTCGCCTGGAAAACGCTGCGTAAGTCAGGAAGCCGGTATAATATGGACATGTTGAGGGAATGAGCACATCTGGGCTCCAACCAGACAGTCAATTTTTGAAGCGTCGTCCGTGAAAATTGTGGTTTCGAACTCATTCCCCCCTTCGTCTATTTTCCACATATAGTCGGTAGCCACTAGGTTTGGTGGACCTTTGGTTTGGCCTGACTGCACTACTTGATGATAAAAACATACTATGAGGCCCAAGCGGTTAAGCATGGAATATTACGTTTAAGGCTTCAGTTGTACCTACATGTTCTCTTGATCCCTGTTGCTGAGTTGATAGAACACTCCTCAGCGGTGTACATCTATATGACCATCTATTCAGGCCAAGTCGCGACTTCAAGCATAGAAAGCCACAAAGAACTTCTTTACTCGCTGCTCAATGCTGCTCAGCTAAGTTTTGGATTAAGTACTGGACACTGGATGATGAGGAGAGTACTTACCAATCCAATCGACAATCGTAGAGACGTCAAAATCGGTATTTTGGTTTTAGTGGGAAAGAGTTCAGTCATCCAATTCAAGGCGCGTGTCATAATCTCATTGATTTCTGAATTCCTGGTTACCAGTGTTACTACATTTACTCCATCTCTGTCGAGTGTGCACAGGGTCCCAGACAGTAGTAGTCGCCTGGTCTCTGCTACTACCTACTTGGATTAGGGAGAGAGACACCACCGTCTTACTTCAATTGATGTCCCCCATTACTATTCAATCTGTAAGGCCGTCCTGCTTAACAATCATCAAGGACCTTCTGTCTCCTTTAAAACAAAAGTTCAATGTAACTCGATCCCTACAAGTTCAAAGGGTCAAGAGCACCGTCTCTACCCTATCGTCGCCGGTCCCAAAAAAAAGAACAAACATCGGAAACCTTCATCAATTTGTTAACCAATTAATCACAACAACTCCCCTCCCGGTTTGTGATGTGAGCAGCGGCGACATCTCAACGACCTCTCCGCACAAAAGACAACTCCAAAGGGACACCCATCAAAGTGACGATTACTCCTTGAAAATCGACACCACCACCACAACCACCTCTTCTCCGTCCAATCGTCATTGCCATCATCACCATCAACACCGTCATTACACCCGGTCGACGGAAAAAAAAAAAACAGAAACCCAACCCAAGATGCAGGGAAACTCGTCGTCCCGCGCGCAAAAAATACAAAAAAAAAAAGAAGAAAAGACGAACGGAAATGTGGTTTGCTTCCTCCTAATTTAGAAACCAAAAGGAAGATCACACATGGAGATAGCACCACTCGCGTGCTTCAGATACTGTCTTCCCGTCTCATCGCCATCCCTCGTGCGAATGGAGTTCATAGAAAAAAACCCAACCAACAAGCAGGATGAAGCAGGATGAAGGATACTTTTTGACAATTGCGATTCCTTTTTCAGTGTCTTCTGACTTGTTGTGGTAGTGTAAGTCAATGTGACAATGATGACTACGACGACGACGACTACGACGACGACAATGACTGTCTTTATTATCTTCGACCAGCCAGTCGTCAGCCAAGCATCCTCATCACCATCATCATCATCGTCGTCATCGACGACACTCGCACCCTACTCGAGCGAAGAGATTTTGTGGGAAAATTACGTAGTAAGTGAGAGAATTGAATAAAATGACAAAAGGAGTCGACTTAAGTTGTGTTGAGTTGCCCCCGCCCGCCTGTACACACGAAACAGAAAAAAAAAGGGGTGACAAGGAAATCATGAGGTCGATTTGCCTCTTCAAGGCTGTGCTGTTCATCCCTTTTTTTTTTTTGTGTTTCCTTCAAAAGTTCGCCGATAAACTTAGCCACACACATCGCCTTTGGGGGTTAAGAGCGAACCAGTGGTGCCGAACAATTATCCTTACAAGGGGTTGACAATTCTTTTCTTTTCTGCTGATTTGCTGATTTCCTGATTGCGGTTTTCTTCTCCTTCCTCTTCTGTATCTCTTCGGTGTGAGTTCCTTTTCCGGTGAGTCTCTCTGTGTGTGCGAAACACCTGGTATCAACTATTCGAAAAAAACGTGCCTAATACAATCAGACATCTACTCATGTCATTGTCTTTCGAAGTCTTTTTTTGTTTTTTTCGAATATCTTTCGAAATAATCAATCTTTACGTGCTGTTCGTTTCGGTTCTGATAATCGAACAGAAGCGAAATTGATTAACTCGACTTTATCGCGTCTTCCGTTGAAAAAGTTTTTATTTAAACACACAGATACGTACATATGTAGGTGTCTCTAATTAATTACTGTGTATGTCAGTTGCGATCATCCCCCCGCGCTCCATTAGTGATTTATCAAGAATCCATGATACTGTACAACACGTACACTGTTCCACATGTCACACATTTCGAAAAATCAGCACGAAGTGACAGTAGTAGAAAAACAAAAACAAAAAAAACGAGAAATATTCATAACGATATGCGAATATACGATATTTGTCGAGATCAGATTTACGATTATGCGATTCTCGTGTGTGTGTGCACGCAATCGGACGGCGAAATAAGAAAGAAAACAAAAAAAAATTTTATTGAATTGACTGGATTAGATGTCAGCGGTGATAGCGGAAATCAACGGGCTATCTTTTGCGAATAAAATCTATTTTAGAGTTTCGGGCTGTACGTGTGTCAAATTGGTAATGTACCCTATGGGGGGAATTCAAAGAAAAACCGATGATCCCGGTTGATTGACACTTGGAATTTCGAATATGATGACATAACGAGTTCGAAAAAGTTTCAAATGACACATAACATTGTCAGTTTTGAGTACTCGGCTGTACTCGTATGGTGTCAAATGTTTTAATAGAATTAAAGTCCAACTGAAATCACTCCTGATCGCATTAGGCATGTTGCTCGGTAGGTGAGGTTAGGTTCGATTGGTAGGCTGCAGTTGATGTCCATATTCACGAGTTCAACGAGGTTGTCGGAGAAGTATTCTCGTACAACTAGTTCTCTGAAAGGAGGATAGGAGGTGTAAAATAGGCTCTTTCTCTTGCACATGCACGCACCTTCTTCACAAAATTATTTGGTGGTACGACTGAGGATGGAACACTCCGTGACGATACTAACTATTGTGAGAAAGCTCTTTAGCCGAATTAGACTGTTTGAGCGCTTAAAATTCAGCTCGAGCTTGATCTGTTTCATGATAGAGGACGTGTTCGTAGTGTTTACACGTAGCGAGAGGCATGTAGAGATTCCCTTTCTCAGACAAAATCGACAGAGTTGAGCCATCCCTGGCGAGTTCGACAAGCACGGAGTTCCTTGGAATGTCCCTATGGCCCGGGACCCGAATAAGTTGAAATTTTCCAACATCTCGTTAAGAGATAAGAGGCAACTTAGAACAGCTGTGCAATTGAAGGTTAGTAAATCCAGGGATGTAATCCCGGTTAGACTGTCAGTGAAAATGGTGATATTGCTACCCGGTACCTTAGGCACGAGAAGGCCTCGTTAATAGCCAATATTTCGGAACGGAACGGGCTTCATTGATAATAAAGGAGATATTGAAAGAAAACTCATCCTTCAGTTTCCGTTTGGTACCGTCCGTATAGATATCCAACGGATCTAAGACTCCACTGATGCAAATCATTTCAAATTTGGTGAATAGTACCGCCAACGAGATCAAAGATCATTTTAGAGATCCTGACAAAATATTGGGAGGAATATACGTAGATCGCCTCCTCTTGATTTCAAAGTCGTGACTTATTCGGATTCCGAATCGTATAGCTTCAGGGGTTGAAGGTTGACGCTGTAGTCAGTGAGTCTGTTGATCTCCTGTTGCATTCTCTTGAAGTGAAGTGGACACTCGAAGCCCAAACAGTTGCTCAGGGATTATGACGACAAGTAGGTAGATAATGGGATGACTGCAATGCGAGAGTGCAGTCTCAGTCGGATCTGATTGTGTTCTTTGTTGTGGGCCTCCTGAACCAACCCATTTTTTGGGATGAATTTTGGTCTGGTCTTACATAGGTGGTGCGTTAACTAGTTCACTGAGGTCACTGGAAAATATTAGTCCATGGGTAGGATATCTGAATCTGTTAAGACTTCTTCTGCTGACTCTCATTTGAGTAGTTGCCTGTGAGACTCCCTATAAGAAGTTCCGCTGCGGCCTAGTAAGCGATCTTTAGTCCTTTTTTGTTGTTGTATTGATACCAAAGATTCCTCGAGACGCTGCATGAAATGAGTGTGATTTTGGAGTCTAAGGGAGACATGCAACATGTCCGATGGTCATTAGGACCTTCTGTGCCCTTCCTAGCTAGTTCATTGGTCATTCAATTCCCGTGGAAACCCATATGTGTCGGAATCCGGCAGAGCATCATGCTATGCTTCGAACTGAGACATTTGAGCTCCTTTTCTCATCTCTTGACCAGTTTTGATTTGGTTGTGATGGAGGTAATGGCTTTGATGCCTGCTTGGTTGTCTATGTTTTTTTATTGCTTTTCAGAGTGGATAGGTCCTGGCTTGGAACACTCTTGAGAGGTTGGGAAGTTTTATAAACCAGACGATTGAAGGTTCCTCTGAGAATATTCCGGAGCCAGTACCTTCGTCCATTTTTGCCCGAAACATGGCTACCATTTGCCCAGCTATCTCTACAATCGAAATTGAGACTGAAATCAATGTGGGGGGGGGTCAGGCATCCATGCTTCTATAACTCCGTTCATGCCTGAGATTGAGATAGTTCCAGAGTAGTCAAAAATAGGGTCACAATGTATTCTATCTTTCTCAGAAGATCACCACTGTCACCAACTGAAGGCGTGAGACTAAGCATTGTTCTTGAATTTCTCCTTCAGTGGCGCTGTTCCCTTCAGAGATTCTTGTCAAGCAATGGACTACTAACGCTGCTATCTGACTCAAAACTCCTCACAGCGATCTAGCTATCATGAAAATCACTGCTCGATCACTGATCTTCTCAATTTCACCCTAGAAGGCATAGATTATACCCCGCGGACCGTATTATATGACTGAAACTCAATGGGTCACTGCAAGGACAGTTCGGTGCACGTCTACACAAACGACTCCAAGACTGATGAAGGGGTGCGTTGCGTGTATTTTCTCCGATAACCTCAATCTGATAATGCCTTTCCACCAAAAATCTTGGTGATCAAGGAGGCCTTGTCCCTTAGCATTTTCACTGACAGTACATCGTCCTCTTACACTTCCAAGGGCGCTTTAAACTGCTAGTTGTCCCTTCTACCTTCTCCCTTCTCCCGGCTACCGTGTCTCAGGCAGGGACTCTTCACGGGTCGGAAGCCCCTTAAGTAAGTAGTGTCCCCTCTGAACATGTCTGAGCATTTCAACATTCACCTCTGCTAGATGTCGGGCCACAGAGACAATACAGGGAATTCCTAGGCTGACGTGCTTGCCCAGTCTGGGTATGCCCCTCGCTTCATCCAAATTCTTCCTAAGGCTGGACTCTTTTAGTAGTACCAACTGTGGTTGGGAAAATCTCCCTACTTGCACTATGTCAAGACAGATTTCGACTCAGCTTGGTCTGAAACGTAGTGCGGAGTTGATTCTATTATAACGATCACTGATCAGCCACGTTATCGGTGTTCTCACTGAACTCTGTCTGAAAGGCCAACATGCCAAAAGGCTGGGCCTCTTTTCACATGACTTTTGCAGAAGTTCTAGGGATGAGCAGGAAGAAAGAAAGTTTTTCTCCTTTTCCTACCGACCTACCCAGCTCTGTCCCATAAAGGAATACTCCATCTAGGTGGACCTTTCTATGAAACTCGTTCAGGAAACTGGTGTCACTAAGCGTCACGAGGTGGTCCTGGATAGTGTGATCCACGGTATCACAATGCACCTTCAGCCACTCTAGACCTAAACCTAACCATAGCTGCTCTGGTGAGCCTTAAGGCGTCAGAAGGTATCTGTGCCCACCTATCCACAATCCCTCCAATCCCACGAGTGCAAATGTCCATTCGTAAACCAAACAAATTCAACGACAATTGGCCGCGCCACTCCTCAACAAACGTCTCCTCATTAAGACCCAACGAATAAAATCGATCGATTTATTATCAATTCTTCGGACTCCTACCGTCGACATAAAAGCAAATCTACCCTATTCCGACACGATAGCCCGTAATAAATCGATTCCCCGATAAGGCCGTATTTTCATTCTAAAATGAGAAAATAAGCACATTACCCAGTCTTATCGCTCATTTTTATCAATCCATCTTAATTAATCACTGCTAGATCGAAGGAATCAATAATTTCGAAGGCAAATAAACCAATCGCACGCACACACTCGCTCACATGCCCAGCGATGCGAGGAGATTTGTATTTTTTCGTTCCGCTTTTATCTGCACAACATTGTGCCGATTGAGTGTCGAGATAATTCGCGAGCGGGTATTCGAATGTGGAGCTACAAATCTAGACTTCCCTTTGGAGCCCTCCGCACCCCCAGCAGGCACCCCACTATCTCGCCCTCCCCACCAGAGATGGAGAGAGAGAGAGAGAGAGAGTGGAGCTCTCTGAAGAAACTCGTCGAAAGTTTTAATGGATCTCATGGTGACGCTTATGGTGGTGGTGCTGTCTCGTGGCGGTAGTGGTGGGAGCAAGCGATAAGCGCCCCCAAAAGGACGACAACGACGACAACGACAACGACGATGGGCGAACACCCGCTCTCACCGCGCGCCAGACGACGACTAATAAATGAGCTAGATAACGGTGATATAGTTTCGAGTGGAATTTTAATAAATCATCATTATAACGATATTTGAAATCGGGCTGACCGCGCCGGGCGCGATAAAGTCGGTGACGCGGCGCGTCCAAGTGTACCAAGTGTAGTCGCTGTACGTGTGTATGTAGATGTGGGTAGGGCTCTCCTCCTCCACTGCACACAGTGTCAGTTGCAATGATGGAGCACTGTTGGAGAGCCGAGAGAAGAAACCCTTTGATGTTCGGCTCCCACAGTGGGTGCCGAATGGGGACCCCGGACTGATAACAGCGAAGAGTTTGTCCAATATTGATGGATAAGCATACGACACGACATGGCGCCTCCTCGCTGTGAGTGTCTGATTTGTTCAGTTCGTAGTTTTCGATTTTCTAATTAATTACCTACCCAGCGGAGCTGTTTTTCTGATGACGGATTGTTGGCTGTGGCGCGCTGGCAGATGGAATGGCTGATAAATGTTTCACCTGTTTACAAGCCCCGGGATTAGGTCGGGTGACAGAGTTTCGTTTGTCAATTTAGCGATAAAAAAAATAAGCAGTGTGCGTCATTGTCTGTGCATGGTTCTCGATTCGAAAGAACTCCTATGTGTCACTCAAATGCAACTAAGCTGTAAAAAAAAAAAAACGAATTGATTGGGAATTTTGTGACAAAAGGGGGATTTTTGCAAGCAAATTATAAAAAATTATAAATTTTTGAAGGATACAGTGGCAACCCACTCCATGTGTCATTGTTTGTTTCTGTCAGTTTCATTTGACAGAGATGTTCGAAACTTCATCACGGAACTTCGAACAGATGACAGTTTCAACATATTGTCACTTCAGTTACTGCGTTTTGGGGTAAAAACGGTGAGATTTTTGGTTCATGAGTGACAGCATTTCATGTGACAATATGTCAGTCAGAGCGTCCTTTCAGAACAATATGTTTCTGTTGTGCTCAGGCGTTACGTCTTATCGTCGAAGTAGGCGTATGTCGGGCCTACACAATTTGGCTTTAAATTTATACCTGCATCAGTTGAAGCTCAAAACTAATGGCGTCGCATATTTGAATGTCAAAACCAATGGAAAACAATTCTGAATTTTGAAAGGACACCATCACGATCAGTCTTTTAGTGAAGTCGAGTTCAGCAAAGTACATAGAATGTGGAGGATACATTGAGTCACTCTTTCAAATATATTTGCCTCCAAGGCTGTCATGTTCGATGACAAACAGTTTGAGAAGTTTTGACATATTTCTGATTCTGATCACCTACCGATCGCGAAGTTTAAGAGGTCTTAAGTGACTGCCAGCTATGTCCTCAGCACACTTAGACTAATAAAAGATTCCTTCTGATTCTACCAGAAGCATATAATCCTCCATTCCTACTAGTGAAACCTAATAATCTCGATTTGAACAAGATCACAAAGATCACGAAAGAAGAAAGGTCCGAAGTAAAGGTTTTTTATGTGAAAACTTCATCAGGGCAGGTAAAGAGAAGGTGGAGAATAGATTCCTCCTCTGAACTCTGCAACTGTTTTGCAAAAGTCGTTTGAATGCATCAGATCCAGGTTAGGCCAAATCTATTTTGTCGTTAGACACGTTTTGGCGCTTGTCCACCTGAGATTAAATCTCTCGAGAGCGTCCAGCTTTAATGTGAGTTTGCATGCAGCTATTGGAATACTTAAGGTAACAAGTCTGCCGAGTTTTATTGGCCCTGTAATTATTAGAGGAAGATTCTCTGAATTTGATAGCTGGTTGGCTACTTGGCTTGAAAAGATACGGATATCACGTTTTTCTAGAGTCAAGAGAGGACTTCTTTAAAACCTACCTCAACCTACTCTGTCATTCGTTTTTAAACCATCGCGGTTCATGAACACCTCTTCCTCCCAGAATGTGTTAAACATTATGGGAAACCTAGCGAAAGACTATATTTGAAGACAAATCTTTGTGCTACGAGTACATAAATAATATTTTGCCACATCCGACCCATGTAGGGCCTGAGACCTAGCTTTTCGCAACTGAAAATCTCTCTCAGATTTGTCATATGAACTACTGGTACACAGTTTCATGTTATCTGGGCTTCAAACCTTTAAACCTTTTACTCCTTCTTAGAGGAGACAGAAGCGCTGCTAGCTCCTTTCAATAAGGGAGTCAACGACCAAAACGTAGCGAATAGACTTACACCACAGCAACGCTTTCAAAATGTGAAAATCTATTTCGAAAAATTTAGCTCAGTTCGACATTGTTACAGAACGCGTTATCTTTTATGAGGTCCAACACCTTTTTTCAGAAGGTTTGCACTTCAGAGTTCCGTGGATTGATGTCGGACATACTTCCCACAGCGACGTGTCCAGGATCGAACCCTGTGGCACAACCACAGTAGTTCCGCATGCATCCACTTCGTCATCTGTCTCATACAGAGGATACAAGATGTTCCTTACATGTGAGCCTTAAGGCTTGATGTGACGAGGCTCACTACCTAGAGCGTCGGACTACCAAACATAAGATCCCGTGGTTCGTTCTACAGGTGACACCTACGTATTCTGACAAACGTCCGAGGGTATAAATATAAAAAACGCCATGAAAGGGCTTCTCAAACAAACATTGCTCGAAATATAGCCACTGTGACAGAAGATGTCGGTAACACAGTTACTGTGAGTGCTGTCAGATACGGAACCATTATCAGCGAGGTTGTTATTCCGCAAATCGATGAATTGGTACAGTGGTTCACAGCTGCGCGAGAATGGACATTTTCCGGGTCACCTCATGTCTCCTTTTGACGATTTGCACCAGCCGCCAAGATCGTTCGATTTGACCGTTCCAGACTTCTTTCTTTAGAGGTTAAAGGACTTTTTCGTAAAACTTGAAACGAATGCTTTTTAATGTTATTCTCTACACAAACTTCAGCAAAAAATAATTGTAGATGCTACAAATGTAGTTAACAAAACTGCTACACCGGAAATGGCAACCCTGTTTAGCTACTAAGGTACTGTTTTGGGTCTTCTGGTACTCCGCGGAGTACTTTAGTAGCAGTAACTGCTACTAAGTTTATCAAATCCAAAACTGCCACCCCCTCCTTCGATTAGAAACGTAAACCCAAGGAATTTATGAATCAGCACCATCGCCGGTAAGTGAGTGAGCATGAAGTCACTGTTGCCGTCGTCGTCGTCGTCTCCGCCGCTCGTTGTGTGCGATAAAAATCCTCATAATGAAATCAACGAAACGAAAAAAAAAAAAAAGTGTACCACAACTAAAAATACAAAAAAAAAACAGGCAAAAACTGGTGGAACACACGACAGAGCGGTGCGGTGGCGGTCGGTGGTTGGTGGTTAGTGCTGCCGCTTGATGGAGAGAAGAGCACTCTGCCAAGAAGGGAGTGAAACGAAATGACAGCAGCATGACTGTATCTCGGGGGCGGAGTAGTCGTCGAAAGCCAGGAGAGAGGGTGGTGGTATTGGCAGCGGCAACTGCGGCTTCAGCATTAATGATCCGAATGCGATAAGCGAAATGCTAGAGCTGGCAGCGTACTAACAAAGCACCGAGATTGTTTATGTTGATTAGATCCTTGATGCAGATAAATTCTTCGTTTTCGTTTTCGTCTGTTTTCTCGTTTCCTTCACTTCCCTCCGCGTGCGCTATCTTCCACCATGTATCTCGGTATCTTTTCCATCACCTTTTTACTTTTTTTTTTTTTGTATTTGTTTGTCTGTTTGTTTGTGTATTTTGTTCTATGAGTGTGCGTGTGTATGTATGACTGACTGGCGGCGAGTTATTGCTGCTTTATGGGTTGAAGAATCGCTTTTTTTTTATGCGAGATACATACATATGGACGCGTGTGCATGTGTAGTGAGTACAACAATCGAAATTTTTGAAAAACGAACCACACACACTGCCGGTATGTCTGTCGTGTCGAATTGAACTTTTGCAGTTGGTGTACAGAGTGGATAGCGTGCACATACATTTGTGCACTACTGTGTATCGCGGGTAACCCACAAAAGGAAAGAACCTGTCGTGGGTAGGTGACAGAGCGAGACGGATTGTAGGTCAGAAGTTAGTCGGTTCTGGGAGTCTTTTTCGATGAATTCGGTCGGTCGTGCTGTGTTTTTCTGATTTTGTCGAGGATTTTGTGATTTTTTTTTTTTTTTTCAAAGAATTGAACAAAACGGCCTAAGTGTGGTGAATCTTTAGGAAAATTTGGCTCCAAAGTGTTGTGAAGTTCGAAATGGATACGTTGCCGGTGAATAGTTTGTGCTAAGTGTCGCGGATTTGACGGATCTTTGACGAAAACTGCTCACAGATGGGTATGTTGTATGCTATACTAGTGTTTGAATAGTAGTGTAACTCATGAAGTACCTGGGATGTCCTTCCTCGCTTTTGTTAACGCCAAGACCATAAAGTGTGCTGTGATTGCAATCGCTTGGAAGCAATTCAGCATCAGAGACGAGGAACACTTCGATCACATTGACAGAAGTTACCATAGGTCCTAGGGATCTTGCCTGTCAGAAACTTAAACCCTTTCGTCAGTACTAAGTGCATTGCCGTACACAATCGGAATGCAACGTTAGTTTGTTTCGTAGAAGACCCAAACAAGTGCTTCAGTCTATTCCGGCCAATGCCTTGATATTCACTGATTGGGACTGCGATCGCCTTTCTTATAGTGTGCATCCTAAGAAGAGCTATCTCTAAGCTCTATAATTTCTCCAGAGTGTGTCCGATCTAGACACGACACCATCTTCGACACCATATCCGATCCTAAGTTGGACCACCCTTGGTGGTGATTCTATCGAAACTTATGCTCATAGTCCATGAACACTGTCGGTTCCATGTCTCTGCTCTTCCTTTTCATCAATAGAAGTGTCTAGGTACCCAGCTCTGAACTTACTTAAGTCCTGTATCCCCTTGTGTATCCTAGGGCCTCGACAATGCCTACGCGCCATCGTGTGCGGTTTCTGGAAATGTGTTTCAGTTCTCCCCAACTCTTTCCCAGTTGCCGTGCTTCCTTCTCGACTGTTCTGCGCCACGTACTCCTAGGAGCGCCGCGTATCCTGCCATCCTGAGTAAGTGGGTTCTATTGCATCGCGTGGTTAGCTATGGACCTGTCACCCTTTCGGAGAGTATGTCCAATCCACTGCCACTTTCGTCGTCGTATTGTTGTACCTATAGGTTCATGGCCCGTTCTCTGATGGAGTTGTTCGTTAGAAATATGGAAGACCGTGCATATCTCAGAGCTCTCAGGATTTCATTTAGAAAGGAGACTACTATCCTTCAGCAATCCTCTCTATTAGGTTACATTGCAGCGTATGATGCCTTGAAGTCAAGGACATTAAAGATTTCATCGAATTTGTCAGGCATGAAGGGAAAGATTCCCTGGAAATGGAACTATCCCCCACATTCCTGCGTTAAAAGAGCCTCACAACAGTGACCCCAAGTGCAAAGAAACACTCAGAATACAGTATGTAGTATGCAAAGCACCGCTGAGGGCAAACAGACCACCATGACCAACATGTGAGAATGGATCTGCCTATCGCAGGACTTCATAAAAGTCAGCTTATCAGTTCAGAAGGGAACTTGTCTGTTGCTACCTGCTAAGGCTGCTCCTTAATTCAGATTTCTGTCTTAAAAAACTTTGATAAGTACTCTGCTTTCGTCATTATGATCCAACATTGGGCGCCATTTAGTGGATTAGGAGTATTCAACTTAGTTTTCTGTTAAACCCAAGGAATATTCGTCCAATTTGTCCATGGATCTCATCTATATTTAGTCGAATTTTTCTTCAGTCCAAGAAATTCTGGTCAGAGGTGGCAACTGAAGCTGGGTCCTACTTATATGTTATCGGGAAGTCTCAGGAAGTTTCGTGGATAGTACTGTGATTCCTAAGACTTTCAGTGACTTCTAAGACTTCTAGTTGACTATTTGTCTAGTTCACTCGACTAAGGAACCCACCGCAACTATTTGCAGTACTCACAGAGCCTTGTACCTGTCAGAGCTGTCTTCCAGAAACCAAGTCGTTGAGCATTTGGTATAAAAATCTAACCGCTCGCTTGTATGTCACCAGAAGCCCTCGACTGTTGGCCAAATTATTTAGACTGGTTTTCCATTGAAGAATGGGAGTGAACCGATGCACATATTGTCGGGAAACTGGACAAAGACACTTGTCAATGCTGAAGGCTTTAAGGTCATCGCATATACCCACCATATAGCGCTTTTAACAAGCAAAACCGCTGAATGAGTAAAGAAAGAAAGAAAAAAAAGAACTTCGTTGGGGAAAATCCATGCCGGCTGATAAAACTATGACAGGCCTTATATTTTGTTTACCACTGCGTGGTATGTATGTAATCGAATGACGCATACCTTAGATAGAAATCCGCTGAAAATATAAATCAGTTAGCCCAGATATCTGGTTCATTCATACTATTTCTGAAAGCTAGTTTATTGCCTCATCACTTGATAAGGCGGTATGTGAAAACCGAAATAAAATTCACACACTATGTGGCATGCGTTCTGTCATATATTCATGGGATAGCCTTCGAGAGGAATATCAGAATTTCATTTGAAAGCTACTATGGTCGCCAACACTTTTGCTGCACAATAGCAACTCTTCGCTGAATGGTGTGAGACCTTGCTAAATGTCAGATGGTTCTGGTGAGATCTTTTGTGTCTTAAGATGCTAAGCCTTCATCTTTGTGAAGGTGAATATGTCCTTAGGTGGACCTCGAAGTCTTATATACCCTGGACGTAGAAATTATCTCGAGATTGGAATCACAAAGTTCGAAACACTTACCCTTCTATATAAACTTAACAATTTCCCCAGTGGGTAGTAGTAGTACTTGATTAACCTTTTCCTTACCTAGGACCCGAACCATTTCTCCAATAGGCTTCCGTGTTTCCATGCTAAAGCTATTGGTTCCGATCTTGTAAGCCTTCAAGCCCGCCTGATTTTTTTTTAAAAGGAACGTAAAGAGTGAATGATCTGAATGAAAGGGCCACTCATGTCTGTGTTAAGATTGATTCTGACGTCTGTACGACCACCTACTCCAGAGTTAACTTCCTTGATTGCATGCTTGTCCCATTTGGGTACTCGAACACATTCACTGCTGATTTTTATGGTTGGGGTTTCATGCTGGAGGCGTCATTGGGCAAAACTCCTTTTTCAATGATGCTGGCAAAGCGCCAACAGTGAGTTGTCCACAGTGCCCTGGATGTATAGCAAAGGTAGGCGACTTCCTTCCTTCATCTTTTAAGACTTTGCACTGCTGACTAGAATGAAGTTTTGAAAGCCAGGAATCGTTCTACGTTCCCAATGAAGATGAGATGAATTCCCACGAAGAGGTTTTTGTTTAAAACTAGATTTACCTCTAGCACCTCTTACCAGAGGACCATACATGTAGCTGCATTCTAATAAAAGAGAGGAAACTCACAAGACTCTCGTTATGTTCATCTATTTCAGGAGTTCTCTTGTCTTTCTCCTAAGTGGATCTGTCTTTAAACCTCAGCCTCAGCCTCACTTTTATCCCTCAACGGAAAGGCTATGATTTTTGCATGGACTTGGAGCCATGGTAATGGTTTTATTTCTCAGAAAAGAAGTTGAACAACATGTGGCTATGGTACCTATTTTTTCATCTTCTAGTCAACTCTCCACCTGAGACTCTTTTACTCAAAAAGTTGTAAGAAGGGCAGTCTGATTGGGAGTTGTAGGACTGCCATTAGACGTGCCTATGTGGCTATGTAGATAGAAACGTTGATCTAGTTTCTAGCGATCTGTCTAGATTTGTCTTACGATCTTCTCTGAAGCCTGATCCCAGTTTTGAGGGTCAACCACAGGGCCATAGGGCTGCAAAACTATAAGGAGGGTACAGTCTCACTCGGATCTCGACGGGTCCACTCTGTTACCCGATGTAGGATACCTGAACGAATATGAAACAGAAAAAATTATTGTAACTCGTTAGTCCATGGGGGAAGCAGTCCTCTTGAATCAACTCGTTTTTGTTATGAATTTTCCAGTGGTTTAGGGGGCGTGGTCGTAGAGTTGGCTGCAGAATGTTTTCTCGAAGGTTTGCTGTCTGATTCTTCTGAGACTTGGGCATTCTCAGAGGAAGTGCATCGTGTCTTTCTCCACCTCGGTGTCGCCGCAGCCTGTGGATAGGTCTGAGCCGTTAAATCCAATTCTACTGAGGTCGTTCATTATAGGGTTATGCCCTGTGAGGACGCCGATGAGAAGGGTTAGCTGTGGTCTATGGAGAGAGAGCAGCTCTCTGGTTCTTCTATCGTTATATGGGGAGGAGGAGAGTGCGTACCATCTAGCATTGGCAATGTTGCGGAAGTCTGCTGAGATCCTGGAAGAAAGGAGGCCAATAAGGCCGACTGATCCGTTGGGATGTCACGTCAGCTCGTTCTAGTTCTTTGGTAGTCTTAATTGAGAAACTTCAAATCAGAGACTTCAGAAGGACCAATGTTCAGGAGGAAGCATTGCCACCTCAATTCTTATCAGTATTCTTAGGTGTTAAGTTTGTACATGTCCCTAAGCTAGAACTATTCGCCCAAGATGCAAGGCACATTCTAAAGACGAACTTTTACGTTTTGGTTGAGATGTCAGTATGCAGTATTGAGGCTACAACTTAGCATTTTCAGTGGTCAGATGGACATTGTGCCTTGACAGTGCTACCAGTCAGCTATAACTCTTCTTGACTGCTCTTGTCCTAATGCCCTTGTAGAAGCATCTTAAGCAACCTCCGGTGTAGGTCTCCTGGTTCGTCTTTTTAGCTGATTTCATCCAGCTTTTCCTGACTAACGTTGCGAGTGTCTACAAGAGATGTCACTGTATCGGTGGTGATGGACATTTCCTCGTCCACTGGACAGTGTTGAATGAGCATATACAGTGAGAAGGAAGCACCGCAACTAGGAAAGAGTTGGAGAAAGCTGAGGCACACGCGCGTAGGCATTGTCGAGGCTCTAGGATCTTTTTTTTGAATTCACACTGGACGAACGTTTACATTGAAAAACCTGAGAGTCAAACCAGGACCTACAGTCTACTCAAGAGTGTTTGAGACTGATGTTATCGGCCAAGGAAGTAGGAATGTAAATCTCTCATGTGTCGTGTTTTGCACCCGCACTCCACCCCAAGGACTTGCGTCAGCCACCAGCGTCTAACATCGAAGAGAAGAAAAAGACTTTTCCAAAACTGGCAAAACTCTCAAATTTCAATTAAAAAACCCCTCCACGCCTCCTTAGAGCGAACCAAATCTTGCTTCCACATCATGACCTTGCCTTAATGTTTATTCCACGGAAAAAAGCCAGATCCCAACTGATAGCCGCCGAGAACCACGAAGCCAACCGTAACTGACAAAAAAAGTAGATTGAAAAAAAATATCAACAAAAAATCACCTCCAACAACAACAACGACGAATGAACGAAACAAAAAAAGGAGAAAAAAAAAAGATACAAAGCTACTACCCATTCAACACACTGTCCCACACTGTCGAAGTGATAACTATCTGAAAGTTTTAATTATGGAAGAGGTAGCTAGTAGCGAAAAAAGGAATGTTTTTCTGTTTTGTTGTTGTGTTCCCCGTCCATCTGCTACTGATGGTAGCATATGCACATGTGTTACCTACCACCAGACAGCTCCACCTACATACACACACGGGCTGCGCACAGTATCTTTTTGCCTTCTTCGGAGATTCCCTATCAGCGAAATGCAATAAAGTGAAACAGAGACCGAGAAAGCACCCCCATTCTAGGAACGAAATCGTATCAAAATCTCTGAAAAAAAAAACAAAAAAATCCTCAACTGATGCACGTTCAACCACCACCACCACCACCACGACGACGACGACGACGACGATGAGAAGGAGGAGGACTAACACAATCAACAAAACGTTATCAGTATCATCATCATCAACCATCCATCCGTCGGCCGTCCATCCGACCATCCATCCATCGCGTTGGGTTTTATCAGCCAGCAAACCAAGTCCGGTGGTGCCAGACGAAACGAACCCTTCCTACACACAACACAGCGCGCACACATTTCCCTATCGCTTGCATGCCTCTGTCCCGCATCTACGACCTGGTGCGAGATATCCATCAAAAAATAAACGTTTTTCTCAGCTCAGCTCACAGCTCACAGCCGCAGCGCAGCGTTTTCGTTCCTCCGTTCCGTGCGTTGTCGTTTTGTCGTTTGTCGTTCTCGAATCGGATTCGGTTTTGGTTTCGGTTTCGGTTTCGGATTCGGATTCAGTCGGGTTAGACCGCGCGCGGGGTAAACATCACTTCATAGACAGTAACTGACAGCGCGCCGCTATTCGAATTCAAATTCGAAAACGAAAAACAAATACAGATTCTAATCGGGAGAGTGTATTCCCGAGCGCGCATACATATGTAGTTAAACTTTGCGATATTGTTATTCAACAGACGTCAGTAAAGTATCTCACACTATTCAACCATCGCGCCGACAAGATACATTCTTGTGTTCTTCTTACGAATTCGCGTACGCAATGCGTTAATCTTTAGACCAAGATCAGCGACAACGTGCGATGACGAGCCCACACCACACCACACCACACCGCCACCGCCACCGCCGCCGACCGGCAATATCAAACCGCTGAGGGGCTCCGGCACGACACGGGGGCAATCACTGAGCGAGATGCAGATGTTTAGTCGCAGATAATCGGATAGTGCGCGAGTTTATAACCGAAAATAACAAAAAACTTCTTTTTTTTTCCCTCGTTTTTTGCTTTGTATTTGTATTTGTTTTTGTATCTATTTGGCATATCGACTTGCGATGGGGTTATCAGAGGCGCGCGCGAAAAAAGTATCTTTAGTGCTGCAATGTATAGCCGATAGTTGGATGATTGGTTGTGTCGTCGCTAAGTGGTTTTGAACAACAACAAAGCAAAACAAGTGAAAAAAAAAAACTTTAATAATTAGGTGTGCAGTATATATTCAAATGCTTGAGGTGCAACATTGAAACGCTTTTAATTAAAGTGATTACAATCGGTGCGGCGCTGTGTGTTGTGATGAAATTAGCTGTGGATTCAAGCGCAAAAAATAAGGTAAACAACAAGCGTCCAACACGTAGACGACACGAGCCGGCCCGGGTCCTTGACGGGTATGTCAGTCTTGATCTTGAGACATAGATGTCAGTTGAGAACTCAGACTGACGTTGGTTTGGTTTCACTGTAGAAATGTTAAATCTTTTTTAATTCGACTGATTGGACTAATTTGCTGTCTCAGATGCAGCCACTAGGAGAGGAGCTTTAGGGAAAAATGTCAAATTCCAGTGACTGTTAGCCAGATTGAGCAAAGTGCTTGGTAGCCCTGGAATCGTGACAGTTGTTGTGACTGTTAGCCATGGGATGGTAAGCCAAGGAGCACTGCCTGAATAGTTAGTTGTGAATTAATGCTGAACTTCATTGCAGTGTTCAAAGTGTCAGAATCTTCAATTTGGATCGTTCCGTAACAATTGACGGTTTGGGAAGCTCCTTGGCACAGATTTGGAAAGCTCAGTTGACACTGGTACTCAATATGGCCGACAAAAGTTGAATCTTGCGATGAAAACAGCTACATCTTCAGTCCAATCTTTTACCCGGATACCCCTTGGAAAGTGATCTGTTTGATCTTCTCCATGTAGCCTCGATATGCCAGTTGATGGGACGCACTTTTTCGAAGATTTTTCCGACAGTGACTGATCTTATAACCTCAAACTGTCGATGTGAACCATACTGACATTTAGTTTTAAAAGCTGAACTGGATCTGTCACATTGCAATTGAATCCCATGCAACTTTTTGCCTGGGACTTTCAGATTGGTATCCGGTTTCTTACAATTGACTGAAAAATTGAAGAGCTAGGGGCCAATTTTGAATGCAAAATCCTGAATGGTGTTATACCCTGTCTTTGCGTAAATATCGTCGAAAGTTCTGTCAAAAATAATCGCGGATGTGCAATCAAATACTTGAGTGTCAATGAAATTTCTCTTTTGTTTCTCGAATTTTGAATTTTTTTGTGAAAATTATTTCCATCCCTTTCTTAAGTGACAGCCATTGACATATGCAAACGTCAAAAAATTCAAGAAATTAAAAAAAATCTGAAAATCGCCTGTAAACGTCAAACAAATCCAGTCCATCAGTTCTGTGTGAACAGGGTCAATTGCTATGGGCATTCCGTAGCATTTTATGTCAAAAATTCGTTCTGCCAAAGCTTAAGTTGATCCTCTGAACTCAAAGCTACGCTGATCACCCTCGAATCTCTGGATGTGTATTTGATGAAGATGCCAAAATCAGGCTTGTAGACTCTAGATTTTTCGTAGAGGACGAAGCAGGCTGCAGGCACGTTTTCCTCGCTTATAATACATAGATTTCGGACAAATTAGATACATATGTCCTGCTTCTGATTAAACGGTTACAGTGACACAAAATGTGTTCAACGAATTCTTTGCACTCGTTACACATTCTGCATTCTATGTGGACTTGGTCCAGGAAGAAATTCTGTGTTTTTTCTTTTTGAATCTGACTCCTAGTTAGCTGCAGGGACTGTTTGAGAATATGGAAGATCAGTCTATCTTCAGTTTACGTTCAGTCTGACTAGTGCTGCCTAGTATAGTATTTCATAGATGTCGGCTGATATTATGATGTCAGAACTACGTCTGATGGTAGAACTAATTGTTGAATGCCTCCAAACCTACTCAAACGTAATTGCTTTGAACGAAACATTCATTGCCGAGGTAGGTACTTAAAAAGGGTGACTGCACAAGCAGCTAAGACTCGATTCTTTAATGGATTCTTTCTCTCCCGATATGTCTCTCAAGTTTCCAAATGGTATTCGCCGATGGCATACTTTCCTAGTTCTGCTGGTTCTTTCTTCTTCGTCTGTGCCGCCACAGCATCTATAGAAGTCATCTGCATTTAGTTGCATTCTTCTTCGGGAGCCGCAAAAAGGTTCGCCCAAACCTATCTAAAAACACTTCAAGATGAGTATGTCCTCCATATCTCATTGGCTAGTTTCTAGAAGTCTTGCGCTATGTAGAACACAAAAAGTGTTTTGTTTTCCAGCGAGCATTGTCAGATTCTGACGTTCGCGTTAGGATTTACTAGTCAAAGACACGACAAGATGAGTGTGCGATCCATCTGTCATTGGATAGTCTTATGCTCTATAAGGGGTGCGAGAATGAATTTAACCACCATGGTCAGGTTCGTATTCGGATCTCTTTCTTGGTAATTCATCCGTGAGTTAGTTGCATTAAGTAGAGTACACACCATGGGTCCGTGCTTATGTACGTTCTGAACTGAATGGCTATAAAGTGTACCATTCCTACAAGTCAAAACCATAAAACCATTAAATTATTCGTAAATTTGGGCATCGCAACAGCGCCTTTGAGTATCGAAATTTAACGATTTTATGACTCTTGACTTGGACTGATGATGGTGTGTAGTCTACTTTCGGACCTATTCGCGCCAATATTAAACGAGCATGAATTTTGGATGACTTTTGAGCCGACTTGACTGTCAATCATCTTCTTTAGTACGCGTGCTTTCAGGTGTAAATGCAAGAGCCCTTATAGCCTGCCTACGTACCAAGGTCTGTCGCAAATTGTGGCATTCTATGTCAGATTTTTTCTAAAAGTTCTGTAATCTCAAACGTCCTTCGAAGCTGTTTACTTTAGGTGCAAGTCGAATGGGAACCTTCATTACACATCTCTCCATCCATTTGTGTATAATATTGAGTCTGTGCAGGAATTTTCCTGCCAGCATAGTACGTTTCTATTTTCTTTAAAAACTTCTTTCGTAACCAATATAAGTAGTAGAGGAGAAAGCACTCCTCCCTGCGGGATTCCTCTATAGATACCTCTGCTTGTATGTACTTGGCAGTTGAAGGGAACCATTTGTCATGACGATCATTGTGGGGAACATGCTCTACTCAATTTTTCTGACTACATTTGGTGAGTCCTGGAACAAGGAAATGACGTAGTGTTGTAGAGCAATGTTGAGTAGAAGTGTCACTATTTCTGTTGTTGAAATCACCTCTCACCTTTTTCAATCCTTGCCATGGAAAACTTAGCTCCATCCTCTGACTCCTGTCAATGATTTCTACGCAGTCTTCTGGAATAAGGGATTCAATGTGTCAATCTGACTGCATTAACATCATCACTGGCCTTCGGTGTCGGAAATCTATCGCCTTAACCGGACGATGTAAGCCAGGCCATCATCGGTTCGCATTCACTAGCTCGGCTACCAATCACTCATCACTCGAAAGAGTCTTCGGACGTACAACACTCAGTTGTGTGTAACTTCCATAACCTGTCAGGAGTGTTATCGCCTTATCTTTAGCCCCACAGTGTTCGCTTTCAAATTAACGGTATAACTGGAAAAAATTAAATACACTCTGCACGCTTATCTGTACGCGTTCCCTGGAAACGCTCACTATACTCAGTACCATGGGCTGCCACAGTGGTGGTGGCAGCGACGATGATTCAGTCGCAAGATAAAACCGAAAATGAGTAAATGTTTCTTTTTGTGTATCTTATTCTTATACAGCCGCCTCGGCGTATCTAGATATATGTATCTGCGCATTGATAAGTATCAATTAATCTGTTAAAAACAACTGAGTGGAATTTTTTTTTTGTTTTTTTGTTTTTGGAACTCGGTTTGTTCTTTGTTCGTTGTGCTCTGCTTGTTTGGGGTTTTTTTTTGGTTTTTTTCAAACTCTCCAAGCCAAATGCTCCATCCTGTGACTACCAGCAACCAGCAACTAAGCTGTGTATGCTCGCAGGAAGTGCAAAAAAAAAATGTTGTCATTTGTTTGAGTCTCGCTTTACATATTTTTGAAAATGAATTTGACTTCGTTTGGGATTTTCTAAAACGTTTCTCTCATCTTTTGCATTTCAGGTGAATGTCAAGACACTGCGGAAGATATGACTGTGGAAAGAGGTAAGTGTCCTGTCACCAGGTCGTCGTTATGGGGGCAATGCACCTGTCATGATTATTAGCAATTTGTTGATCGCGATTAGATTGTTACATTTAATTTGTGGAAGCGTTGCTAATGAAAATTTAAATGGGGCATCGTTACTGATGGGAGGGATGCCATCCGGGGAGGGAACAACCCAATTGATAGTTGTTGTGCAGTCACTAAGCTTTGCATGTCGTGTTGTGTACATAGATTAGCTACTAACTAACTATCACCGTACAGATGCAATCTTGTGACATCATTCGGTACTTTATTTGGGTGTGGTGTCAGTGGCGGCGGTGTGATCCATTCGGTTTGAAGTGAACATGCCTCGGTTAACTACCTTCGGAGTTTGAGGTCTGGTCTATGGCACTTCTGCTTGTGTACGTCAGTTAAGGCATAGAAGTCTTCCTCTACTACGCCGTCCCTCCAGTTTAGATTCGATACCATAAGCTCTGCATGTCCCAGCCATCTCAGGTCCTTCTCCAAAGTTCACAAACTGGACCGAGTAACTTATGAAGATCGAAGCCTGTCGGATCGAGCAAAATATCTAGGCATTGCACTGGTTAGGATAAAGTTCAGGAAATGTTTATAACTCTCTCTTCATCTTTAAGAGAAACTCCAACTAAAAAATTCACTTCACAGCATCCTTCATAAATCGAGTGACAACCTCGGTACGCTAGACTTCGACACATAATACGATTTGAGAGTGCGTCACCTTGCTTCTCGGTGAGGTCATTACAAACCTTGATGAAGCAGTCACCGTTCTCTATCGTCAACGGACGACTTGGTCAAGAATAACGAAACTAGATGTAAGCCTCGTAAACCTGGTGTCTAAAAATGTTGCCGTATGCGACCATAAAATCATTGAGAAGATGGAGGATATCCTAAGTTTTCTTAAGGATCTTCCGAATTTTGAACTTTACTGGCCTGAAACCAAACTGATTTCAGACGATCACACGATGCAATACCAGCACCTGTGCCTGTCAGGAGGTCTCCGAGTAAACAGATACATATACTCAAAGGCCAAAGGCCGTATAGTAGAGGGGTTTTCAAAATGAATGTCAAAAAGGTAAAATCCCGAAATCCTGGCAGTAGTGGTGAATACGAGTGGAACTTCCAAAAGAAATTTCTCCCAAAACTGAGATTGGAAAGGGTTTGCGCTATGCCAGGGATAGTATTCAGTAAGGACTACCTCAAATGAAATGTGACTAAAAGATTTCACAAGACTTTGGATGTCTAGTTTTGTGGGCTATACACTGCCCTTTTTCTCACACATTTTTTGGTGGAAGAATTTTCTGTTTCCTATTTCCATTTGGGGGCTGCAGCTTAGCTATTTTGCGCCTCGAATACACAGAAACAGAATATCTAGCTCGAGTAGTGTGATTAAAAGATTTCACTAGATTGTGGGGGTCTAGTTTTGTGGGCTATACACTGCCCTTTTTCTCACACATTTTTTGGTGGAAGAATTTTCTGTTTCCTATTTCCATTTGGGGGCTGCAGCTTAGCTATTTTGCGCCTCGAATACACAGAAACAGAATATCTAGCTCGAGAAGTGTGATTAAAAGATTTCACACGATTGTGGGGGTCTGGTTTTGTGGGCTATACACTGCCCTTTTTCTCACACATTTTTTGGTGGAAGAATTTTCTGTTTCCTATTTCCATTTGGGGGCTGCAGCTTAGCTATTTTGCGCCTCGAATACACAGAAACAGAATATCTAGCTCGAGAAGTGTGATTAAAAGATTTCACACGATTGTGGGGGTCTGGTTTTGTGGGCTATACACTGCCCTTTTTCTCACACATTTTTTGGTGGAAGAATTTTCTGTTTCCTATTTCCATTTGGGGGCTGCAGCTTAGCTATTTTGCGCCTCGAATACACAGAAACAGAATATCTAGCTCGAGAAGTGTGATTAAAAGATTTCACTAGATTGTGGGGGTCTAGTTTTGTGGGCTATACACTGCCCTTTTTCTCACACATTTTTTGGTGGATAAATTTTCTGTTTCCTAATTCCATTTTGGGGCCGTAGCTTAGCTATTTTGCGCCTCGAATACACAGAAACAGAATATCTAGCTCGAGAAGTGTGATTAAAAGATTTCACACGATTGTGGGGGTCTGGTTTTGTGGGCTATACACTGCCCTTTTTCTCACACATTTTTTGGTGGAAGAATTTTCTGTTTCCTATTTCCATTTGGGGGCTGCAGCTTAGCTATTTTGCGCCTCGAATACACAGAAACAGAATATCTAGCTCGAGAAGTGTGATTAAAAGATTTCACACGATTGTGGGGGTCTGGTTTTGTGGGCTATACACTGCCCTTTTTCTCACACATTTTTTGGTGGAAGAATTTTCTGTTTCCTATTTCCATTTGGGGGCTGCAGCTTAGCTATTTTGCGCCTCGAATACACAGAAACAGAATATCTAGCTCGAGAAGTGTGATTAAAAGATTTCACTAGATTGTGGGGGTCTAGTTTTGTGGGCTATACACTGCCCTTTTTCTCACACATTTTTTGGTGGAAGAATTTTCTGTTTCCTATTTCCATTTGGGGGCTGCAGCTTAGCTATTTTGCGCCTCGAATACACAGAAACAGAATATCTAGCTCAAGAAATGTGTTTAAAAAATTTCACTAGATTGTGGGTGTCTGGTTTTGTGGGCTATACACTGCCCTTTTTCTCACACATTTTTTGGTGGAAGAATTTTCTGTTTCCTATTTCCATTTGGGGGCTGCAGCTTAGCTATTTTGCGCCTCGAATACACAGAAACAGAATATCTAGCTCGAGAAGTGTGATTAAAAGATTTCACACGATTGTGGGGGTCTAGTTTTGTGGGCTATACACTGCCCTTTTTCTCACACATTTTTTGGTGGAAGAATTTTCTGTTTCCTATTTCCATTTGGGGGCTGCAGCTTAGCTATTTTGCGCCTCGAATACACAGAAACAGAATATCTAGCTCAAGAAGTGTGATTAAAAGATTTCACACGATTGCGGATGTCTAGTTTTGTGGGCTATACACTGCCCTTTTTCTCACACATTTTTTGGTGGAAAAATTTTCTGTTTCCTATTTCCATTTGGGGGCTGCAGCTTAGCTATTTTGCGCCTCGAATACACAGAAACAGAATATCTAGCTCGAGAAGTGTGATTAAAAGATTTCACTAGATTGTGGGGGTCTAGTTTTGTGGGCTATACACTGCCCTTTTTCTCACACATTTTTTGGTGGAAGAATTTTCTGTTTCCTATTTCCATTTGGGGGCTGCAGCTTAGCTATTTTGCGCCTCGAATACACAGAAACAGAATATCTAGCTCAAGAAGTGTGATTAAAAGATTTCACACGATTGCGGATGTCTAGTTTTGTGGGCTATACACTGCCCTTTTTCTCACACATTTTTTGGTGGAAAAATTTTCTGTTTCCTATTTCCATTTGGGGGCTGCAGCTTAGCTATTTTGCGCCTCGAATACACAGAAACAGAATATCTAGCTCAAGAAATGTGTTTAAAAAATTTCACTAGATTGTGGGTGTCTGGTTTTGTGGGCTATACACTGCCCTTTTTCTCACACATTTTTTGGTGGAAGAATTTTCTGTTTCCTATTTCCATTTGGGGGCTGCAGCTTAGCTATTTTGCGCCTCGAATACACAGAAACAGAATATCTAGCTCGAGAAGTGTGATTAAAAGATTTCACTAGATTGTGGGGGTCTAGTTTTGTGGGCTATACACTGCCCTTTTTCTCACACATTTTTTGGTGGATAAATTTTCTGTTTCCTAATTCCATTTTGGGGCTGTAGCTTAGCTATTTTGCGCCTCGAATACACAGAAACAGAATATCTAGCTCGAGAAGTGTGATTAAAAGATTTCACACGATTGCGGATGTCTAGTTTTGTGGGCTATACACTGCCCTTTTTCTCACACATTTTTTGGTGGAAAAATTTTCTGTTTCCTATTTCCATTTGGGGGCTGCAGCTTAGCTATTTTGCGCCTCGAATACACAGAAACAGAATATCTAGCTCGAGAAGTGTGATTAAAAGATTTCACACGATTGCGGATGTCTAGTTTTGTGGGCTATACACTGCCCTTTTCCTCACACATTTTTTGGTGGAAAAATTTTCTGTTTCCTAATTCCATTTGGGGGCTGCAGCTAAGCTATTTTGCGCCTCGAATACACAGAAACAGAATATCTAGCTCGAGAAGTGTGGTTAAAAGATTTCACACGATTGCGGATGTCTAGTTTTGTGGGCTATACACTGCCCTTTTCCTCACACATTTTTTGGTGGAAAAATTTTCTGTTTCCTAATTCCATTTTGGGGCTGTAGCTTAGCTATTTTGCGCCTCGAATACACAGAAACAGAATATCTAGCTCGAGAAGTGTGATTAAAAGATTTCACTAGATTGTGGGGGTCTAGTTTTGTGGGCTATACACTGCCCTTTTTCTCACACATTTTTTGGTGGAAAAATTTTCTGTTTCCTATTTCCATTTTGGGGCTGCAGCTTAGCTATTTTGCGCCTCGAATACACAGAAACAGAATATCTAGCTCGAGAAGTGTGATTAAAAGATTTCACACGATTGTGGGGGTCTAGTTTTGTGGGCTATACACTGCCCTTTTTCTCACACATTTTTTGGTGGAAGAATTTTCTGTTTCCTATTTCCATTTGGGGGCTGCAGCTTAGCTATTTTGCGCCTCGAATACACAGAAACAGAATATCTAGCTCGAGAAGTGTGATTAAAAGATTTCACTAGATTGTGGGGGTCTAGTTTTGTGGGCTATACACTGCCCTTTTTCTCACACATTTTTTGGTGGAAAAATTTTCTGTTTCCTATTTCCATTTTGGGGCTGCAGCTTAGCTATTTTGCGCCTCGAATACACAGAAACAGAATATCTAGCTCGAGAAGTGTGATTAAAAGATTTCACTAGATTGTGGGGGTCTAGTTTTGTGGGCTATACACTGCCCTTTTTCTCACACATTTTTTGGTGGAAGAATTTTCTGTTTCCTATTTCCATTTGGGGGCTGCAGCTTAGCTATTTTGCGCCTCGAATACACAGAAACAGAATATCTAGCTCGAGAAGTGTGATTAAAAGATTTCACACGATTGCGGATGTCTAGTTTTGTGGGCTATACACTGCCCTTTTTCTCACACATTTTTTGGTGGAAGAATTTTCTGTTTCCTATTTCCATTTGGGGGCTGCAGCTTAGCTATTTTGCGCCTCGAATACACAGAAACAGAATATCTAGCTCGAGAAGTGTGATTAAAAGATTTCACACGATTGCGGATGTCTAGTTTTGTGGGCTATACACTGCCCTTTTTCTCACACATTTTTTGGTGGAAGAATTTTCTGTTTCCTATTTCCATTTGGGGGCTGCAGCTTAGCTATTTTGCGCCTCGAATACACAGAAACAGAATATCTAGCTCGAGAAGTGTGATTAAAAGATTTCACACGATTGTGGGGGTCTAGTTTTGTGGGCTATACACTGCCCTTTTCCTCACACATTTTTTGGTGGAAAAATTTTCTGTTTCCTAATTCCATTTTGGGGCTGTAGCTTAGCTATTTTGCGCCTCGAATACACAGAAACAGAATATCTAGCTCGAGAAGTGTGATTAAAAGATTTCACACGATTGCGGATGTCTAGTTTTGTGGGCTATACACTGCCCTTTTTCTCACACATTTTTTGGTGGAAAAATTTTCTGTTTCCGAATTCCATTTGGGGGCTGCAGCTTAGCTATTTTGCGCCTCGAATACACAGAAACAGAATATCTAGCTCGAGAAGATGATTAAAAGATTTCACACGATTGTGGGGGTCTAGTTTTGTGGGCTATACACTGCCCTTTTTCTCACACATTTTTTGGTGGAAGAATTTTCTGTTTCCTATTTCCATTTGGGGGCTGCAGCTTAGCTATTTTGCGCCTCGAATACACAGAAACAGAATATCTAGCTCGAGAAGTGTGATTAAAAGATTTCACACGATTGCGGATGTCTAGTTTTGTGGGCTATACACTGCCCTTTTTCTCACACATTTTTTGGTGGAAGAATTTTCTGTTTCCTATTTCCATTTGGGGGCTGCAGCTTAGCTATTTTGCGCCTCGAATACACAGAAACAGAATATCTAGCTCGAGAAGTGTGATTAAAAGATTTCACACGATTGCGGATGTCTAGTTTTGTGGGCTATACACTGCCCTTTTTCTCACACATTTTTTGGTGGAAAAATTTTCTGTTTCCTATTTCCATTTTGGGGCTGCAGCTTAGCTATTTTGCGCCTCGAATACACAGAAACAGAATATCTAGCTCGAGAAGTGTGATTAAAAGATTTCACTAGATTGTGGGGGTCTAGTTTTGTGGGCTATACACTGCCCTTTTTCTCACACATTTTTTGGTGGAAGAATTTTCTGTTTCCTAATTCCATTTTGGGGATGTAGCTTAGCTATTTTGCGCCTCGAATACACAGAAACAGAATATCTAGCTCGAGAAGTGTGATTAAAAGATTTCACACGATTGTGGGGGTCTAGTTTTGTGGGCTATACACTGCCCTTTTTCTCACACATTTTTTGGTGGAAGAATTTTCTGTTTCCTATTTCCATTTGGGGGCTGCAGCTTAGCTATTTTGCGCCTCGAATACACAGAAACAGAATATCTAGCTCGAGAAGTGTGATTAAAAGATTTCACACGATTGTGGGGGTCTAGTTTTGTGGGCTATACACTGCCCTTTTTCTCACACATTTTTTGGTGGAAGAATTTTCTGTTTCCTAATTCCATTTTGGGGCTGTAGCTTAGCTATTTTGCGCCTCGAATACACAGAAACAGAATATCTAGCTCGAGAAGTGTGATTAAAAGATTTCACACGATTGTGGGGGTCTAGTTTTGTGGGCTATACACTGCCCTTTTTCTCACACATTTTTTGGTGGAAGAATTTTCTGTTTCCTATTTCCATTTGGGGGCTGCAGCTTAGCTATTTTGCGCCTCGAATACACAGAAACAGAATATCTAGCTCGAGAAGTGTGATTAAAAGATTTCACTAGATTGTGGGGGTCTAGTTTTGTGGGCTATACACTGCCCTTTTTCTCACACATTTTTTGGTGGAAAAATTTTCTGTTTCCTATTTCCATTTTGGGGCTGCAGCTTAGCTATTTTGCGCCTCGAATACACAGAAACAGAATATCTAGCTCGAGAAGTGTGATTAAAAGATTTCACTAGATTGTGGGGGTCTAGTTTTGTGGGCTATACACTGCCCTTTTTCTCACACATTTTTTGGTGGAAGAATTTTCTGTTTCCTATTTCCATTTGGGGGCTGCAGCTTAGCTATTTTGCGCCTCGAATACACAGAAACAGAATATCTAGCTCGAGAAGTGTGATTAAAAGATTTCACTAGATTGTGGGGGTCTAGTTTTGTGGGCTATACACTGCCCTTTTTCTCACACATTTTTTGGTGGAAAAATTTTCTGTTTCCTATTTCCATTTTGGGGCTGCAGCTTAGCTATTTTGCGCCTCGAATACACAGAAACAGAATATCTAGCTCGAGAAGTGTGATTAAAAGATTTCACTAGATTGTGGGGGTCTAGTTTTGTGGGCTATACACTGCCCTTTTTCTCACACATTTTTGGTGGAAGAATTTTCTGTTTCCTATTTCCATTTGGGGGCTGCAGCTTAGCTATTTTGCGCCTCGAATACACAGAAACAGAATATCTAGCTCGAGAAGTGTGATTAAAAGATTTCACACGATTGTGGGGGTCTAGTTTTGTGGGCTATACACTGCCCTTTTTCTCACACATTTTTTGGTGGAAGAATTTTCTGTTTCCTAATTCCATTTTGGGGCTGTAGCTTAGCTATTTTGCGCCTCGAATACACAGAAACAGAATATCTAGCTCGAGAAGTGTGATTAAAAGATTTCACACGATTGTGGGGGTCTAGTTTTGTGGGCTATACACTGCCCTTTTTCTCACACATTTTTTGGTGGAAGAATTTTCTGTTTCCTATTTCCATTTGGGGGCTGCAGCTTAGCTATTTTGCGCCTCGAATACACAGAAACAGAATATCTAGCTCGAGAAGTGTGATTAAAAGATTTCACTAGATTGTGGGGGTCTAGTTTTGTGGGCTATACACTGCCCTTTTTCTCACACATTTTTTGGTGGAAAAATTTTCTGTTTCCTATTTCCATTTTGGGGCTGCAGCTTAGCTATTTTGCGCCTCGAATACACAGAAACAGAATATCTAGCTCGAGAAGTGTGATTAAAAGATTTCACTAGATTGTGGGGGTCTAGTTTTGTGGGCTATACACTGCCCTTTTTCTCACACATTTTTTGGTGGAAGAATTTTCTGTTTCCTATTTCCATTTGGGGGCTGCAGCTTAGCTATTTTGCGCCTCGAATACACAGAAACAGAATATCTAGCTCGAGAAGTGTGATTAAAAGATTTCACACGATTGTGGGGGTCTAGTTTTGTGGGCTATACACTGCCCTTTTTCTCACACATTTTTTGGTGGAAGAATTTTCTGTTTCCTAATTCCATTTTGGGGCTGTAGCTTAGCTATTTTGCGCCTCGAATACACAGAAACAGAATATCTAGCTCGAGAAGTGTGATTAAAAGATTTCACACGATTGTGGGGGTCTAGTTTTGTGGGCTATACACTGCCCTTTTTCTCACACATTTTTTGGTGGAAGAATTTTCTGTTTCCTATTTCCATTTGGGGGCTGCAGCTTAGCTATTTTGCGCCTCGAATACACAGAAACAGAATATCTAGCTCGAGAAGTGTGATTAAAAGATTTCACTAGATTGTGGGGGTCTAGTTTTGTGGGCTATACACTGCCCTTTTTCTCACACATTTTTTGGTGGAAAAATTTTCTGTTTCCTATTTCCATTTTGGGGCTGCAGCTTAGCTATTTTGCGCCTCGAATACACAGAAACAGAATATCTAGCTCGAGAAGTGTGATTAAAAGATTTCACTAGATTGTGGGGGTCTAGTTTTGTGGGCTATACACTGCCCTTTTTCTCACACATTTTTTGGTGGAAGAATTTTCTGTTTCCTATTTCCATTTGGGGGCTGCAGCTTAGCTATTTTGCGCCTCGAATACACAGAAACAGAATATCTAGCTCAAGAAATGTGTTTAAAAAATTTCACTAGATTGTGGGTGTCTGGTTTTGTGGGCTATACACTGCCCTTTTTCTCACACATTTTTTGGTGGAAGAATTTTCTGTTTCCTATTTCCATTTGGGGGCTGCAGCTTAGCTATTTTGCGCCTCGAATACACAGAAACAGAATATCTAGCTCGAGTAGTGTGATTAAAAGATTTCACTAGATTGTGGGGGTCTAGTTTTGTGGGCTATACACTGCCCTTTTTCTCACACATTTTTTGGTGGAAGAATTTTCTGTTTCCTATTTCCATTTGGGGGCTGCAGCTTAGCTATTTTGCGCCTCGAATACACAGAAACAGAATATCTAGCTCGAGAAGTGTGATTAAAAGATTTCACACGATTGCGGATGTCTAGTTTTGTGGGCTATACACTGCCCTTTTTCTCACACATTTTTTGGTGGAAGAATTTTCTGTTTCCTATTTCCATTTGGGGGCTGCAGCTTAGCTATTTTGCGCCTCGAATACACAGAAACAGAATATCTAGCTCGAGAAGTGTGATTAAAAGATTTCACACGATTGCGGATGTCTAGTTTTGTGGGCTATACACTGCCCTTTTTCTCACACATTTTTTGGTGGAAGAATTTTCTGTTTCCTATTTCCATTTGGGGGCTGCAGCTTAGCTATTTTGCGCCTCGAATACACAGAAACAGAATATCTAGCTCGAGAAGTGTGATTAAAAGATTTCACACGATTGCGGATGTCTAGTTTTGTGGGCTATACACTGCCCTTTTTCTCACACATTTTTTGGTGGAAAAATTTTCTGTTTCCTATTTCCATTTTGGGGCTGCAGCTTAGCTATTTTGCGCCTCGAATACACAGAAACAGAATATCTAGCTCGAGAAGTGTGATTAAAAAATTTAACACGATTGTGGGGGTCTAGTTTTGTGGGCTATACACTGCCCTTTTTCTCACACATTTTTTGGTGGAAAAATTTTCTGTTTCCTATTTCCATTTTGGGGCTGCAGCTTAGCTATTTTGCGCCTCGAATACACAGAAACAGAATATCTAGCTCGAGAAGTGTGATTAAAAGATTTCACTAGATTGTGGGGGTCTAGTTTTGTGGGCTATACACTGCCCTTTTTCTCACACATTTTTTGGTGGAAGAATTTTCTGTTTCCTATTTCCATTTGGGGGCTGCAGCTTAGCTATTTTGCGCCTCGAATACACAGAAACAGAATATCTAGCTCGAGAAGTGTGATTAAAAGATTTCACTAGATTGTGGGGGTCTAGTTTTGTGGGCTATACACTGCCCTTTTTCTCACACATTTTTTGATGGAAGAATTTTCTGTTTCCTATTTCCATTTGGGGGCTGCAGCTTAGCTATTTTGCGCCTCGAATACACAGAAACAGAATATCTAGCTCGAGAAGTGTGATTAAAAGATTTCACTAGATTGTGGGGGTCTAGTTTTGTGGGCTATACACTGCCCTTTTTCTCACACATTTTTTGGTGGAAAAATTTTCTGTTTCCTAATTCCATTTTGGCGCTGTAGCTTAGCTATTTTGCGCCTCGAATACACAGAAACAGAATATCTAGCTCGAGAAGTGTGATTAAAAGATTTCACTAGATTGTGGGGGTCTGGTTTTGTGGGCTATACACTGCCCTTTTTCTCACACATTTTTTGGTGGAAGAATTTTCTGTTTCCTATTTCCATTTGGGGGCTGCAGCTTAGCTATTTTGCGCCTCGAATACACAGAAACAGAATATCTAGCTCGAGAAGTGTGATTAAAAGATTTCACTAGATTGTGGGGGTCTAGTTTTGTGGGCTATACACTGCCCTTTTTCTCACACATTTTTTGGTGGAAAAATTTTCTGTTTCCTATTTCCATTTTGGGGCTGCAGCTTAGCTATTTTGCGCCTCGAATACACAGAAACAGAATATCTAGCTCGAGAAGTGTGATTAAAAAATTTCACCAGATTGCGGATGTCTAGTTTTGTGGGCTATACACTGCCCTTTTTTGTCACACATTTTTTGGTGGAAGAATTTTCTGTTTCGTATTTCCATTTGGGGGCTGCAGCTTAGCTATTTTGCGCCTCGAATACACAGAAACAGAATATGTAGCTCAAGAAATGTGTTTAAAAAATTTCACTAGATTGTGGGTGTCTGGTTTTGTGGGCTATACACTGCCCTTTTTCTCACACATTTTTTGGTGGAAACATTTTCTGTTTCCTATTTCCATTTCGGGGCTGCAACTTAGCCTCGAACTGGGTCCAAAAACTTCCACAAAGGCTTCAGCTCGCCTCCTCGGCTTGGACCATCCTAAGGCTCATTCGTAAACATTCATGAAATAACTCTCAGAGGTCTAAGTCCTTCGAGAGGGTCCTGAGGGTACGCTTTAGCCTGCTGATTGACGCATTATCTAAGATTACGTTCTCCGTTTGTAGATTCCATGATATCCATCATGACTGTCCAGTCTCTTCTCAAACTTTTCAAAGAAATCCCATGAACCAAGGACCTATGTACATACCTACCTTCAATCACCCCAAATGGCCTGTGCGTTACTAATCCCTACCAAGTCCCCAAGTCCCTCGAATGCCAGACCCAATTCATTTCCAAAAAAACAGAAAAAATCTTATCAAATCGCAAAGATGATTGTGCACTTCGTGTCCTCTCGTCCTCCGTTTTCCAATCACACGCCCACTTACGCCCCAGGATTACTTAACACTGCGAACGTGTTCTCACCACAATCATTCGAATAAAGTTTTCACTCGCCTCCGCCCCCACCGACCGCCCATCTCAAATGTCAACGTAAATATTTACCCAGCGGTAATATCCTTGCGTGAAGTCCATACTAGCAGTTTGGCTCCTTTAACTGTTGTAAAATTGTAAATATTTGTTTCGAAAGGAAGGACCTTCCCGGTCCCGGTCCAGAGAAACGATACAATTTAACCAGCAACTCTCAAAGTCAATGCTTCTTCATCATTATTAGTATAATCCTTATCGCGTCCTTTTCATATGACACACCCGGACCATAGAATGTTCACCCTTCACTCTTGAAAGACGACAACGCATCGCGCTAGTCTAAGATGACGACGACAGGCTGTCCGGGGGTAGCTTTTCGAACGTCAAAAATGCAGATATAGACGAATATGTGTTAAAGGATATAAATTGAATAAAGAAATATGAAAAGGATGAGCGAGGGGTGGGCGCCTTCACTGGAAGGACGAGACGAAGCGACAAGTTAAAATTTTTGTGTGTGATATGACTCCACCCTTAGATATTGTACATTTAAAAGCGTCTGGTCGCCAGAGATAAGAAAACCACCACCACACACCATATAAACAGGACGAAGGCATGGGTATTGGACAGGACACCATAAGACGACGACGACGACGACGTCGTCATCCTTTTCAACAACAAAACGAAAGAATAAAATCTTTCCCAAGAAAATATGAAAATATAATAATAATGTATACATACTTACATTCTGGAAACAGTTATATGGACAAAGTACACCCCCACCCCCCGTGTGAAAGGAGTAAAAGGATACGACTGCAAGTCGGTTGATATTAGATATCGAAGTGGGACACATAAAATTGTTTTTTGATTTTCCTCCGCAGAAGGGTTGGTGGCCGGTGGCAGTTAAATAAAGGAATCTGTGTCCCAGCCGCCCCCTGGCTAGTGGGCGTGGCCAACTGGGCGTCCAAGCGAAATCAATTCGCATTTTTATGTCTCCAAGTCAATTGCAATATTTGGTGGTGGTGTAGCAGACGTGGGTGGTGGATAATAAAAGTAATCCTTTCGCATGGCGATTGGCAACGTGCTTGTGATAGCTTCTCCTATGCACCATCCAACCATCCAGCCATCCATCCATTTATCCATCAAAATCACTCGGGGGAATGAAAAAGAAAAATCTGTCTCCCTCCAAGGATAACACACACTATTTGTGGTGTGGTTTTGTGTTTGGCAGTCGCTGGTGTGTGACAATAACTTTACCACATGATTAATTATGGCCTGGTGTCCTTCTTCCTGGTCGTTTCCTTCTCCCTGCACATTGAGTGCGTTTTCGAGATAAAAAGGCTAACAGCAGCCTTCACACAGGACAAAGATTCATCTTTCCTTCGAAGGCGCACAAGAATAGAATTAATGATGGTAACACCAAGCAACATTCAACAAAAAAAAGCACAGAAATAAGGACTCTCCTCTCTGTTCACGAGATGATATCCTTTTTCACCCCTTTTTTCTAATGGCTAATGGTTTTTATGGTGACCAGCAAATATGTGTATGTGTGCGCGGCAGGGGTTGGGGGTGGAAATCTTTTGCAGATTAAATTTTTATTGGCAATAATTTAAAATGCTTCACAAGGGCGTCATCGGTTTTTTTTTTTTTGCTTTTTTTCTGTTGTTACTACTGGGAAAGGATATCTTTCTGTATTCAGCCGAAGAGAGAGAGAGAGAGTTGGTTGGGCACGCGGCGGCGGTTTGGTGTGCGATAAAATAGGATTTTCGGTTTTATCATTCGACTACACTCTGCATATAAAGTTGCAGGTTATATTTTTGAGTGGATTTTTGAATGTGATATGGGCTAAGTGATAACTTTTTTTGTTGGTAGTGTGGCGGTGGCTATAGCCATGCGGAAGAGGTTAGAAATGAAGGACATTTTGGGGTTTTACTCCCTCCACTGGGGGGACCATCGTTGGGGGTAATAAGATTTTTGGGGGTTTTGATGGATGGTTGGCAATTTTGGGGCGTTTTTTTTTTTTTTTTAATGGTTGTGTAAGGAGGGGGTTTAGAACCACTTCGTGAACGCCTTGCTTCGATCGTCACACTTAGAATGGATCCTGACAGGACAGAGTTTTGAATTCATGCGGGAATTCTTCGACTGAAGTCACAAAAGTCGCGCAACAGTAGTGATTCTAGCATAGAACCCTGTGGGACTCAGTGAAAACAGAGATGTCACGACTTTACTCTCCATATCGCGTTGCCATTGTTCTAGAATTGGTCATTTGGACAGCTAGGAGTACTGTCAAGGACACTAGTCAAGAGCGAACTCTAAAGGGATCCTGTGGCAAAGCAAATCAGTAGACAATGGGGAGACAGTGGGTTTCAATGAAATGATAGATGGGACAGCCACGGTTAGCCTCCTTCAATATGGCGACATTCTGTTCGGCGATCTGTTTGCCCTCGATTCATAGGACAACTTCTGGTATATAGTGACAAGATTGACCAGAGTGACCGAATCGATTTTGGGTTTATTTTGAAGCTACATTCATGCCATTGTGTGTGGAATAGCACATCGTTCCAATGGTCGCCTCGGCTTCACTGGCAGTGCTTCTAGCGATCGTTTCAATCTTTGATTCGGTCCCAAGCCGAAACTCTTTGACTCTTGTCTGGGATTGCGGGCAATGAAATCTTCGACTTCGAATGCCAAGCAAAGCTCGGAGTATGATTTCAGAAGACCTAAGCTTGCGTTGAGTCTTCCCGTGGTCACAATTGTGTGTTGCATTGCTTCCTGGAATTAGGTTCCTAAGCTTGGTGGCATTTTTCCTATCTGTCAGCAGAAAACTGGAGACAACTTATTGGCGGTCTTACGGGACACTTTCCTTCTGCTAAGCATTTTCATGAGGTAGGCTTGGGAGATACCTCAGTCTGCGATTCTTGTGGAAGGAAAGACCATACTCCGCGTCGTTTCCTTTGCTTTTGTCCAGCTGTTGCTCGGATTAGAGGCAGATCTGCAATGCTGATGTGATGAGTGCTAAGAAAGTAAGTAAGCTTCTCATCGCTGAAGTGCATTCTTGGCTTGGGATTTTGCTTCCTGGTAGTACAATGAACAACGGAATGGAGTGGCGTCTGAGTGGTCCACTTCTGTATAGATCGGTCTATTGAACTAGAGACTCGAGAAGTTTAAGATTGAGACTAGCTTCCAGCCCCTCTGTGGGAGTGGTTCTCGTCTTTGAATCTCAGTCATAGTTTTAAAGGTGCTAACTTTACTGGACGCCTGTCATCAGACCAAAGTGATCTGCAGACTAGCTCCTCAGATCAGGTGTCATTTCACTCCGAAGGTGGTTAAGGTGGTTAAAGGGCTTTCGCTTACAAAATTCTGATGGAAATATCAAGGAACTGTGAGCCTGCACCAAAGATCATGGTGATCAAGACGCCTGATCATGACATTAAGAAAATATCGCAATAGATTGACTGATCTTAAGGTTTTGAGGCAACACCTACATTATTCCCTTAAAACTCCAGGATTAGCTGAAGACTCATCAGCACTCTTCAATCTCATTACACCTCACTCCCACGCTAAAGTCTCAAACCTCCGTCTGAGGATCAACTAAATCCCAATCCCAGAAACAGATGATACACAGCTGCGATCTCAATTCATAACGAATGTCCTTCACTTATGCATAATGCAGCTTATCTCCCACCAGTGGGCCAAGAAGCCGTTTATCACTCACGATAGGGCTGCAGCATGCAATAACTCCGTCCACCATTCCCAGTTCTGACAAATCGCTCGAGGAAGCCAGGCTGAACACAGCTCTGAAAAAGAATGGTGACACTCCCCATCAATTTTCGGGGGTAATTGCCCAAGAAGGAGAGAAGAAGAGTGGAAACAACGAAAAAAGGAAACTATTCTAGCACCCATCCAGCACCACCGAAATGCAAAGCGATTTCCAATTGATTCCTGACCGCCTTCAGCTGGGGTGCCGTATCCCTATCTGCAGCTTTCGCTCCTCTCTATCTCACACCGCTGCTGCTTCGAGTTCGAATCCAAAAACAAAAACCGTAGCTGTAGGTACGGTGTGCGTTCCTCTGGTGATTTAGTTTTTCGCTGGGTTTTTTGTTTTCGAGCTTCGCTTTTGCATTTCGTTTTCGTTTATTTGCCGTTGCTTCTCCTCTGCATTCTGCTTATTTGTGAGATATTTATTGCCACAGATCGCCAGCTGATATACACACATATAATGTGTTTGGAACGTCGTGGCCGTGGTTTACGAGATATGCCCGCCACCACACTGCCACACTGCCGGGTGTTGTCTTGTTTTTGTTTTTTGTTTTTTGTGTCCCGATTCTGCTTTTCGATCCGATTTTCGGAACGTTTTTGTCGAGGCCGGCCTGGCTGTGTGCGCGGAGCCAATAATTGTTGCAAACAATCGGTGATGTGGTTGCGCGCTGGGTGCTTGACCGGGAGGGAGGCGCACCGTATCCAGCAATAGTTATCACTTGGTGCAATCTGCGGCAGGAATCTTGTATTTGTTTGTCGTTGGGGTATTGTTTCGCGTAAAATGTTAAATATTATAGGTGCCTGCATATTTATTGATGCAGGGCACAAGTGGAGGAAGGAACGTGTTGGGGAGGAGGAGGAGGAACTGCCCTACGGGCCTACACGGGGCAGTGGAGGTGGGCTGGGATGGCAATAAACAATCGGACAATTGGTATCAATACTTCGACTGTGTCGACCGTTAAGCACACGGAGACCATATACATATGAGGTCAGTGTTGGGCTACTTATGGGTTAGGGATTGCGCAGTCAGAGATTGGTGTGTGGAGGGAGTTGAAAATGGAACTCAATTAGGGTTCAGTTAAGAAGGTGGGATGGCAGGAAAAATGCGAATTGCATTTGGCATTGTCGCCGCCACCTTGTCTAGTGGGTTTCTCGAGGATGGGAAGAAGTGGTTATGTTTCTGTGATTTCTAGGAGAAATGATTGCGATTTAGCGAAGGTTTTTCACAAGATTATGGCCTAAGTGATGGGTGCCGAGCTTACAATGTCTGATATGATCCAAGTATAGGATAATTCTGTTGGGCGGCATAGAACAGGTTCACATGATTAGGAGGTAAAGACGATGTTAAGAGAGCACGGCTAAGCAGAATTGCTTTTGACTGCCAGTATCTGTGAGTTTTATTTGTCCACCAGGTGGCGAATCGTCATTAGGGTGATTTATGCAAATGTCAGAGAAGTGATTGTCTTTGATGAACAGAATGGAAAGTTGGCTTGACATTTCAGTCAATGAATCTGAAATGAATTACTTATTGTCGCTATTGCTTGGCATTTATTATCTGCAGAGTTTCAGGTTATAGAACTAAGCCTAGTGCAACATGGACAACTTGATAGGTTGACTTGAGGTATGTATTGCAAGGGCAACCCTGTTGAAGATTAGGGTAGAGAATGAACGTTGTTAGAAGCAGTCTAGTCTCCAGCGCTTGTTTAAGGTGGCTTAACTACAAGTCACTGTATGGGAAAGGATTGTCAATGCCAAGCATATGCAAGTAAGTCAGCTTGGCGATGGTGATGGTTCATGAACTAAAGAATACGTGATTATCTGGTAAAACTTGAGCAAGGTATCAGAAGTAAGTCAGATCGACCGAGAATTGATTGCCTGTACTCCACCATTCCCTTCGATGTCAAGAGGGCTAGATGTCAAACCTAGTAGACTTGTACAGAACTATGCTACATTCAGACCTTTCATTTACCGAACTTTCAGGAACTTATCTTCTCCACCCTAAGCGTTCCGAGAAGTCGATTTCTGTTTTCATTAGGTGAGGCTAGAGGCCGGGCCCGGTCTTTTCCATTACCACTGTCTTTCGCTCTGCATATCCCACCCGGCTTGAATGAATGAGGCCCGATGATCATCCAACAAATTTCGAGTTCACAACCAAGATGTCTTTACTCCTCTTCGTTCACATCCATGTTTCTGCACCATAGAGCTAAACTGGGATGATGAGGGCCTTATATAGAGTCTGCTTGGGGTTTCTTACTACTCAAGCCCCTTCTTAGATCAGCCAATCCCTTGGTTGGTTGAAGTGGCTACCAGTTCACAGTGCCAACCCACTTAGACCAGCAATAGACCGATTGTGATACCATGTGAGTCAAAGGTAAAAGTTTCTCTCTTCCTACTCGTTAAACCATTTTGAACTTCTGATGAACTGTTAGAGACTCTTGATATCCATATCTGTCAGATCACCTAAGCATTACAATAGATGGTTCCTAAGTGAAGATTCATACTGCGGAGGAGAGCTGGACATAGAAGGTTTCTTCCTGTTCTCCATCCATGCAGCTTCTGCAAAAGTCATTCGTAAAAGGCCCAGCCTTGTTGCTGGCTTACCTATTAAGCACTGTCCCGTGATGACCTATTGTAGTATCGCCAGTCTGAAGCGTTCCAAATCCAGGTTTGGCTAAATCTGCCAAATCGCTAGACAAGATCTACAAGGTTCGCTAGGCAAGGTCCGCTTGTCGACCTAAGATTTGTACTCATGATAGCATCTACAAGTTATTGGCATCCCCAAGTTGCCTTTACTGGCAAAAGGCTTAAGACGTTCCAATTCTGGCAAGTTCATCTGTCCAACAATTCCCTGGAATGCCACTGCGACACCCTTTGTTGTGCGTACTTTCATATAAGGATCTCTGCAGATCTATAGTTAATGCAGACTCCTTGGGTCTTCGGAAAAGCTGCCTTTTTTTGTGCGGCAGTGTCAGAAGGTTTACTCGTTCATGTCGCAACTCTCACGCAAGCTCATGCATTCCCAATCCCACTGTTACGCAACTGACCCCACTGCACTACTCATTTAAATTTGACATTTCGTAATTCAAAGAAAAGCAAAAGAGGGACGAAATTTCCTTCCCCTTTGCATTGTCTTTTGTGCCAACGGGTACGGGTATACCTAATCTGGTGGGTACCCGTCCGAATCTCTCTCCAAAGCCAGCGCACACCAACTTCAGAGATTCCCATCGATTGTGCGCTGGTAGGTAACAAGAATTCCATTCAATCCACACTGCAGCAACGTGCGGCTGGCACCGCTAAACTCGTATCCATCCGAATGCGAACGGAGCGCATACGAAGCCCAAGTGAAAGATTGCATCTGTTAGATTGGTGATAATAAAGTATAGAATTTGTAAAAACAAAACGTTAACTGACTGCGCGATGTCAATATGCGAACGCGACTGGTGTCCGTCGTCCCTGTACCCCACTTGTGACACATCGACGAGGAGAGATCGCTCTCTCACTCTCTCGCGCGCTTGTGTTTTGCCCCAGCTCAGGGCGGCCGAGCACCGCGCAGTGATGGTTGTCGCAAGTCACATTGGTTCGCCGGCCGTCGGCGAAAATATTATGGTTTGGCTTTTACAGTTCATTGCTGGTGCTATGGTGGTCTACAGTTGGTGGTGGTGGTGCTGCTGCTGCTGCTGCTGGAATCGTAGCAGCCATTCCGGCAACTACCTGTGGGTTCTGCAGATGCCCAGATGGATGGGGGCTACGTCGTCGTCGTCGTCGTTGCTGTTGTCGTCGTCGATGAAGGGCTCTCCTTCGTTCGAATGCATATGCATCACCTCGCCGCCGCTGCCGTCCCCGTCGCATTGTTTACCATACGGGTTGACATTGCTGGAGCACCATCACCATCACCACCACCACCACCACCACCATCGGTATCACACAGCTGCAACAATCGTAACGATATCGGCGAAAACGTAATTTTCCTGCATTTCGCAGTTCGAACTGCCTCCTCCTGGTCCTCCCTTTGAACGGATACGGGGGGCTGGCTGCTACCTCTTTCATGGTGTCGTACAATTTGTTGTCCCCTCGCCAGTTCTTGTTGTTCGTCGCTTTTGTTGTGCGAAACGCGCGCCCGATTTCCATTCCATTACCATTCCGATGATGGTTGCGCTTTTTGTTGTTTGCACTGCAGAAATGTTTATCGTCCTGATAATGCGTCCGATAATTGCGCATAAAATTTTCTTTTTTTTTTTTCCAGTTTTGCTGCTCATTCTTCAGATTGTGACTTGGTGGTTGGAATCTTTCGTTATTTTGCGAACAAAAAAAATGTATCTTTGCCATTTCGTTTGCATATTTATGTGCGTATTATCGCATTTTTACAATTATTCGTTTCACACATTGTGTTGGGCACGCACGTGTAGACAGGATGCTACACGAGGTGGAAAATCGTCGAACGAATTTTTCGAGTTTTTGAAATGGTGCGTCGTCGATGGGGAATGAGGGATTGGCAGCATTGATTAAACGATCATGATCGAGATTTTTGAACTTTGTGATGTTTTTTGGAGAATTCTGGGGATCTCAGAGGAATTACGGCCAAAAGAAGGATCGTATTAGGTAGGTAGGTTGAAGAGAATGCCGGCCATAGCCAGCAAACTTCGACCAGTGAAAGGTGCAATGTGATCTTCCGCAAGGATCTTGGAAACTTTTCCTCATCTAGCCATTGAAGCAATTGCAGATTCTAATGAAGTTTAGATTGCGTTGGACTATGGCACAAGGGGTTAGAGGTCCGAATCCCAGTCGGAACACCTAAAAGTTTTCACGACCCCACCTCTCGCGAGCGTCTGACAAACATCCGAGAGTACAACTGTCCTGAGGAAGCTTCTCAAATATCAGGCCCCTTCAATTCGTGTAAAGAATATAACACGCACAACACGAAATTGTGAGAAACTAGGCCCTGGGTCCCATCGACCTGTTGCGCCAACTATTTATTTAATGAAGTTTATATCTGTGTTTATCAGACTGCCTTGGTCTGTGGGTCAGTACATAGTAAATAGAGTATAGTTTCCACCTCTCCTCTTCAGTGCTCTCGTAATGGCACCTATAGTATGACTTTTATCCAGTCTAGTGAGAGACCTTAGATTTGACCAAATCGTTGAGACACGTTACAACACCAGTCTGGATAGAATGTATTCCTTTAGTAGCACCAAGCTTTTATTTGAGTTTCGATCCAGCTATCGGTATCTTTTTCTAGAAGGATATGTGTACTAATCCCACAGAGGTATACGGAGTGCTTCCCAATTAATTGTCAATACTTTGGGAAATGATTCTTTGGCATAACTATCTCCAATGTGGATATCATTTATTGAGGACTTAAGAAACGACTTACTTTGGTGTACCGTGACCCATCCTTATCCTTACAACAGAAACTTTATTTAGTTCCACAGATGGGAATATTAAAGTGGTTTCTATGAAAGACGACCAGCAGTTCAGAGCTGTTATTGGGTTTCGTAAACGTAATTGCAAGTAATTGCTTGTTTTTATTTGCTCTCCAATATCTTCTACACCTTCTTCAGTTACCAAGCTTTTCTTTAGCCAAAAGAAGACTTCATTAATCGACATTGAATGGATCTGAAACAATAATTTGGAAGACGGAAAGTAATTCCAAGGTTAAGCCTATCAACGTAACACCTCCATCTCCACCTGGACGTTTGTTTTTGAGCCATCGGTGTAGAAATCGATGGACTTTAGTTTCGGAATTACATATTCTAACCAAAATATAGCATGGGTATGGTGTAGGCTTTATAAAGGCCAAAACTTGACTAATTTACTTGAAATCCAAAAAAATCGTTAAGCCCAAATATTTAAGTATTCAAATTGCCTACAAATCGGCCATAGATGGTCTGTAGTCACGCCCACTTATGGGAAGTAGTAGCATACCACGCCCACTTCAGTAGGGTTAGTACAAAAGACGTGGGATTGAGTTTTATATCATCTGTCCGGACTGTATGTTTTCCTGTCCTAGAAATCGGTTTAAGAGCATGTATGTGCTTTTCAAAGAGATATCTTCATAAGCGACTACCAGCCATCCCTCAATAGCTATGAATAATGTAGGAAGCCTTTACTCGTTCAACTTAATCAAAGCAGTAAGCAGTAGAATTGAACAATCCGCAAGGAGAGCCATCTACCTTCAGGCCTAATAGTTCTTTGTTCAGATGCAAAGAATACTCCTTTCCACTGACTTACCCCTGCGATGTGCACGTTGAGTCCGAGGCAGACACATTGCTATGTCATTATAGAAATTATTCCTCTCATTCCAGGCGATTCCTACAACTTCTTCAAATTTGTTTGATTAGGGACCGGACCCACTTAAGACCGGCTTTTCTTTAAAATTTTGAGCTGTTTTTGAAAGTAGCTGTTTGTAAAGAAAGAATCAAGTAGAAATCGCGTCTGAGGATACATATATTGGAAACATCAGTTTAAAATGTCTTGTCTAAGGTCCCTGGTGTAAGGCATTAGCAAAAGTACTCGAGACTTTCTTAAATTTATGCTATGCTTCATTAGTCTCGAGCAGATTAATGTATTCGCTGTACGGATCGACCTGCTGCCTTGAGCAATGCAGATTTTGTCACATGTTTGCATGTTGTTTTTCGAAGGAACTAGTATATGCATCTTAACAACTTTGTATGGAGAGTTCAACATTGTAAGTCTGTCCTGTCCTAGGCTCTTGAGCCTGAGTTGAAGCTGGAATGTCTGTCAAAACGTCTCGTTCTTTACAGTATAGAGCCTATGATAACTACTTCAGTGCGTAGATATGGAAGACTGATCCTCGTACAGAAACTTGCGATCATCATCAGCATCAGAGGACCCAATACTCTTTCTGCTGACATACTCCATTTTATCTGAAATAGGACGAACAGTGCTTTGATGGTTTCTTGACAGCGATCACAGCCATGTCATCCATCAATCACTGACAGTTGTACACAGAAATTTAAACCTGCAACAATTTAAAGGTCCGTCGCACCTCGATCCCGAAAATCAGTGGTAGTAGCAGAGTGGCATAACCTGACAGATTTTTTGAAAGCTTTGACTTGGTGGGAAGATCCCTCAAGATCTATCCTTGTTGCACATCAACAAAAAAGCCTTGTCTGCCCTGTTAAGTTGTCAGGACGAATATGTGAATGATAACGATTTACAATTGCATTTGGCATCATCTTTATGTCGAAACGAGAAGCTCCTACTTTCCTAAGGGATTGAAGTACACTGACGACATTTGGCCTTGTCCTGAGTACATCCCTATTTTCATCTTTCTGGCTTGCCTAGATGGGTAAGGTGCTTTGGAGGGGACCATCCACTAAATAACTGATTACGGACTTGTCTCACATAGTACTTCGTTTTCAATAAGACTTCAAGGAAATTATTCTAAGAAACCATCAAGATCCTCAAATCTGCTCTTCCTTGCTTCAACTAAAGTTTGTGTCTGACATTCCTTTTGCAGGAAAAGCACGCCACATTTAGATAAAGAGGGAGAAACTTTGAAATCCAAAACAGGATATGACAGCTGTCATATTGTACTGGACCCAAATATTCCCACCAGACCCATCCTTGACAAACTCTAACTTTCTCATCTGTAGGCTTGCAAAGGCCTCACCATTATCTCACCAAACAAACTCTAATAATGCACACGACAGTCGATGCAATTGACAGACATTGACATTCATTATTGCCAAAGGTTACAGAGAGAAGGGTAAAAACAAAACACCGCTCATTGCCAAAGTGAGGCCGTTTTCCCATGATTCCAATCCATCATCACAAATTCCTCTCATCAGCAATCGCGATCCACCATCTCGGTGGCGGCCTATGCTTCCCATAAACTACGCCGCATACAAATACCCAGAGGACGGAGGAATATGTGTCAACTCGACCAAAGGTTAACGACAATTATTACCAAACAAATTGTCAGGCGTGCGAGCGTGCTATGCCCGCATCGCCGCATCGCCGCCGCCGAAACCAAACGAAATTCACGTTTGCCAACTACGAAACAATAAACTTGAAAAGCGCGCTGCTCTCCCCTTATCGCATCGTGGCCATCTGCGTGCACAGCTCCAGTCAGGATAATGATTAGAAAAACGGCTGACATCTGATTTGTTGGTACAAAATATTATAACGACCCGATTCGGGCCCAGATACCGGGGACCGGCTAAGTTGCAGTATAGTAGCGACTGGCTGTGCGCGACGACGCGACGTTTAACATTGTAAATCTCGGAGAGTGTGTGCTCTGTGCTCCGATAGGGGCTTGCTTTGTTTTTTTTTTTTTCTTGTTGCCTCGGGGCATCACCGCTGCACACAGTAGCCGCGCAAACGAGCCGATGAGGCAGGAACAAAAAAAAAAGCGACTACGACGACGAAGAAGAAGTAGAACCGGCCTGCCTTAGTGGTGCTTCTCTTGAAGACCATTTGTGTAGCGCTACACTTGGCGGCATGAGAAGCGTTTTGCTTTTGCGCGTTGACCTGTCAATTGGCGACTATTGAAATGTCAGCTTGCTCGTCGGAGTTAGTAGTTGCGTGCGCAACCGTGTAGTCGTCGCAGCAGCGCACAGAAAAAAAAGATTCACGCTGACGCAGAGCGCTTTTTTATGGTCAGCAATTGGTTTCGGTTATGTCCATTTTAAGTGGTACGCGTCGCGCGCTGGCAAGTGCTGCTCAGTGCGGTCGCATCGGTCCCGCAGTATCGTAGCTGCGATCTATCTGTGGCGGAGTTAGCGATTTGAAAGCGACCCATAATGAGCCATGGTCACAGGAACACGACAGACCGCGCACACAGAGCGCGCGCAGATAAGTCACTGATATGCCGCCTGCGCTGCCAGTGATGTGCTGTGTCGCCGGTGGTGGTTCTTGTCTCTGCTCTGTGCGAAGATATGACGCGCGGTTTTGTAAGACTTGAAAGATACATCGATTCGACGTGCAGATAAGTTTAATTACACAATTTTCTAGCTGCTGCCGTTTGGGTGTACTGACGGGCGGTGACGGTAACGGTGGCGGTGGCGGCGGCGGGTGTGGCCACAAATGTGAACGACGCGCACGTTGACTGAAAAGATCAACTGACAGCGATAGTGTGATTAGTTGTGTTTTGCGACGATTCGTTGTGTTGTCGATGTGCTAAGCGCAGCATACGATGTGTGTATTTCAATTAATTTTCAATTTACGTGTGTGCCGGTGCCTCCGCCGGGCGTAGAGGCGGAAAACGATAAGAAACGATGAACAAGTTTTGATTTTTTTTTCTGTCAAAAATACCCAGATTTGGACAAGCGATTGTGATTGGTGAGATCAGACAATATTTTGGGTGTTTGACGGATATGAACATGTCGCAGTACTGCGCAGTTACCTTGTGCAACTTCCATTTAGAGAAGAAGGAGTTCCTTGTTCCCATTCGAATACTTTACCTGTTTCAGATATGAACAACACTAATTGGCATAACTCTTGGCTGTCAATGCTGTTAGAACGAACAGATCGTGACACATTAAGTTCGCATTGCATTTCAGTTCGTTGGAGTTAAAACTAATTCAAGTGACACTGACCAACCATATTCGTAAATTCGTAAACGTGACTGAGTCGTTATTTAGTCAAGTTACAAGTAAGTACATGATTTACATGTCATTAGACTATGTTTTGACAGTTTACACGATACAGCATGCAATTGCAGCCATGTTCGAACAGATTTTTCTGTCAATCTTTGACAGATTAAGTCTGTTTAGTGTTTAGTGCGGATTGTGGGCTCGCCTTTATGCCTGAATGTTTCAATCTCTCGTGTCTTGTTAGAACTTAGCCTTTGACATGCTTTAGCTTGAGAAGTTTTGTAGAAGAACTTGAAATCTTGCAAACTTAGGGAATTGTCAGGCAAGATTAGATATAGGTGGGGGTTAGTCCAAGGAGGTCTATGCTTATGGCTTAGGTCTGATCTCAAGAATGGGGACTCATCCTTTTAAGGCAGGCTGTGTATGTTTCGGGGTTAGGCACAAGCCAGATTCGCTTCAACTTCTTGATCTTCGAAATAAATTTGTCAAGACAACGAGTCGTGACCAATCCTCAGCTGAGGTTGATCTGCGGATATTTTCAATAGTTTCACAGTGAATGGTTGCAATCATAAGACAGTTTCGAAACCCTTTTGCCAATGATTCGTTCAACATATTGGAAAATTGTCATCAAGACCAACACCCCACGTTTAGACAGTATAAGCACGATGACAGGCAAGAGTTAAGGGAAGTTAAGGGAAAAATTTCAAAATTTTAGAATTCCTCGAGAAGTGACAGGTTTTCCGAGAGAGGTTTTCAAGACTGCCAAAACGTGTTTGGAAGGAGAGGAGTGATGTCATGCCTCAGCAAGCCAGCTACAGTCATTCCTCTGTACCGCCCTGCCAATTGTTCTATGTTCTCGATGTGTCACCGGTTTCCATTGCATGGCTTGTAGGACAGTACCTCGGACTTCTTGTCAGGAGAACTCCCTACATCCCATCGCTCATTACCTTGCCGGTTGGCCATACGAATGAGGTCCATGCACGTTCGAGGATAATATTGAAATTGGAGGAAGCACGCGAATGCCTCATCAGTCAAATTGTCTTACTCAAAGAACTTGAGAAGTATTCCTTTCCAAACCTTTGCTTCTAATGGATGCAGTTGCTGGTGATGAAGCCTTGCTCCGAAGGACTGTCGTCCAGATCTTCTACCTTGTTTATCTTACTAAGAGGTATGATGCAAATTTGGACACACCTTCGTCCACCATGTTTCATCTCAATAGCTAGTCCTCATTAGAAATGAGCTGAGATCTGTTCAAACTCATCATCAGATGCTAGCTGACTGGGGCAGTAGATCTGTCAAATAACAACAGAGGTGTCTCTGTGTCTTCTGTGATTCCATACATAGTTCTACTGCCGATTCTACTAGCTGCTTCCTTGGAAGGGTCCACAAATCCTTCAGTATTATCATTACGGACACCGAGACCAATAGTTCCTATTTTTGAGGATTGTGTTCCTATTGTCCATTGCATTGAGGTCTCTCATCTAAGGGAACTCCAGCTGCCTCGGCGTTGCTTGGACCCATTTTTGGTTTTCAAAGGACTTGTAATGCTGAAAAGGTCTGTTGACATGTTTGGGAATAGAACGAAGACCAGAGTAGAGTTCGAATGCCATGATTGCTTTTAACAGCCTAGACAACGCCCCTAAAACTGTGTACTTTCACGGCCACACCTCTCGCGAACACCTGACAAACATCCGAGAGTACAACTGTCATGAAAAGCTTCATGTCTAAGGTAAATCAGAGAATTTTCTCATCAATCTTCCTGCCGACTGGTGTTGTAATAAACTCCACAACCATTCGATATGTCAAAACTACTTCCAGCCAAATAGAGAGACTCAAAGTAAAACTTATCTCGTCCAGCCATAGCAGTTGAATCTTGGATAGCTCTCCTCTCGAATTTCACATCGCTTAAGTCGCCACCTCAACCACCCATTGTATAGCAGATTCTAATTGAGAAATCGACTGGAACACGTTTATTTGGTTTCACCGACCATTTTACACGATGATTGATCTTCTTTCACGTCCTCTGTGTGCCACCGCCACTGCCAGCGCGCCCGCCAAATCCACTGTTACACCAGTCGTTCCAATCGCGACCAAAGAACCAAATCTACTTAGTGTGCATGGTGTTGTACAAAGAATTCGTGATCCAGCGCATCCGTGCAGAGATACAAATTCCAACTCCCAACAAGGAGCACACGGATCATCTCTTCATCATCTCTCTTGCACATCACAACAAAACAAAACAACAGACCACAACACAAGGGCGCGCATACACAATAAAATGGGAAACGAATGAGCCGAAGTGGAGGACAGCCGCACACAAAAGTCGTCATCGTCATCCGTCCCCATTGTCATCATCACATCATCACCATCATCGTCGTCATCATCATCATCATCATCGTCGTCATCAGGACATCACATCAGCAACATCATCTTATTAGCAGCGGCTGACTTGGTCGACTTTCTTTTTGTTTTTTGTTGGCCAAAACAATTGTTCTCGGTGGAATACGGAATACAACAACAACACACAGTTGTATCTTGGTTGTTTCGGATTCGAGTTTGACTTCGAGATTTATGCTGGATGTGTTCCTGTTCCTTGGGTGTCTTCTTCTTTTCTTGTTTTTTTTTTTTTGTTGTCGATGATGACGACGATGATGATGCGACTGATGATGGATGGACGGGTGGATGGATGGATGGATGAGGGCCCAAGGAGAGATTCTTTCCACTGGGAGTGTGTTGTGTTTGTAAGGAGATGGAAATGGATTGGCGGATGGCTTTGGAAGAGCCACAGCCACAGCCGCCACCCCACACCACTCGAATGTTATTTGGCGATTTGTGTTCGCTTTGCCGTTTACAAGATTTCGCTGATTCACGAAAAATGATTTATCATCCCATCGACAGGATGAAATGAATAGTGTGTGGTGGTGGTAGATCGTCATCATTCTCGGCAGCTCCCACCAACGCCGGCATCATTCACATCATCATCATCAGCAACATCGTCGTCCTCGTCGTCGTCGTCGTCGTCGTCGTGGTCGGTTGTAGGGCTTCTTTTCGTCAGCGTCATCGTGCTGCTGATGCTGCTGCTGCTGCTGCAGAAGAAGCTGTTAGTGTATTGCAGTTGGTTTTGGTCTGTTTTTTTGTACTTTGGGGGCATTTAGGGAGTCTCCAGCACATGGTTAGCCCGTTTGTTATCTTGTTATTTCTCATTACCACCATGAAGTTGAGGAGCGGTTTGTAATTGAGAAGCAGCGTGTGCGGCGGGTTTTGCTGTTTCATAAATAATTGCTTGTTATCGGACCTGATGTCGTGGGTCCTTTTCAAAAGGCCTTGTTATACCGACTCCTGACTGCTTGAATCGGGTGAAGATTTGCAAACGTGTGGACTTTGGAGTAATCCTTGTTTGATGAAGATGTTTGCCAGACCTTCGCGATAGGTGGAACTGTGAAAAGAACGTTGGTATTGTCCTGAAATCGACAGGACTCGGAAGACCGACAGATCTTCGTCCCCTCGTCGGACGTTCTGAGAGAACTGTGTGATGAAAGGACTTTCTTCCACGGGAATGAAAACCCCTTAAACACCACTTTCTTGTCGAATAGTGTGCAAACAAATTAGTCCAGGAGTTCCTGTCTCGATACCATTGGTTATAATCTGTGACTGTTCTCTGTTGGGTTTCTCGAATGAGCTCAGGACCAATGATGGGTTAGGTCGGGTGGGCATTGGCTTCTACAGGCTGAGAACAACTTGATTCCAGTGATCTACTTCAACTTCGTCTGTGGAGGAAGACTGTTGCAATTGTTGCCCCGTGGGTGGAATCTGGTGTAGCACTTGTTGTCCATTTGTGCACAAAATACGCAGAGATGACTCTACGTAGCAGGAGCACCAAGTGAAGGATCGATTTCCTTTGAATATTTTAGTTGGACAGAGTGGGATTGTGTTCCACTTGCTTGACAGCAAAGATCTGCGCGAATTCTTTCCTTTTCCTGGATTTTAGCTTTGACATTCTCGATAGTGTCAGAGGGTTCAGCCTCCAAAGTGATGATTTTCCAGTAAGTGTCTCAAAACATATGTATCTTCATTTGGAAGCGGTTTCTTAAAAAACATGCAACCAAATGGTAATTACAAGGAACAGGAAGATAACTTGTCCATGCAAACTGAAGCTTGACTTGATGGCAAATATGGTTACGAGGATATCACTTTAAGACGATTCTAGGCTCAGACTGAACACACTTCAGAGTTATCTGTTTCGTCAAAAATTCCAGATCCAAATCTATTGTCCATTTGTAAGCCTTCAGTTTACGATTCTAGATCGCATTTCATTGAGTCGGGATGGCCATTATGGGGATCTATAGAGCCAGACCATTTGTAGACTTATTTGGGTTCTATTTATTGGAAATGATTCGTTCCTCGTTAATGAGAAATGCGCCTTGAGAATCTCCAAATTTTGGCCAAGGGTTTGAGTCTCTATTCTCATAAAACGAGTGGGACTTGGTGTAGCCCCTTCTTGTTGACTAAATGGCGTCGTAAACAAGCTAAGCTGTTCTTAAGACGCTCATTGTATTTAAAAAACGTTACTGTGGGGTGTAGCTTGATGGCACTTAGGCAGGGATCAAAGTCTTTAAGCCGTCTTTTCTCACTCGACACCATGTCGTTCCTAAAAATAATTTCGCAACTCAGTATCGAATGAAGTAACGAAGGCTAAATGTTGTTCTAGAAACAAACAGTTTGCTTATTGGAGGTCTTTATCGAGCTGAAGGTTAACTCTAGGAATAGTCAGATATTGTAGTCATAATGCACTGCCTTGACTTGACTAACAAATGTTTTAGCCATCTCCACAGCACCGCATATCCTTTTAGAAAAGAAATAAGGATTGCAACCTTATATGTATATCAAGCTCTTGGCAAAAAGCCTCAAGGCAATAGAGGTACTCAGGGTAGTTTCAACAGGTACCTTCATTGATCTCCAAATCTCTGTAGGCTTTCCATCAGCTCTCGAATGTGCTTCTACGATTCCAGTACTAGGTAAAGGTATCAAAATTTGAAGACTTTTCAACTAGAAAGGACATGCCTATCTCCTCAGACTGAAAATTTAGTAAGTCCCGTCATCATTAGACAAGATCGAGTGAGAGATAGCTATCTTTAGAGAAATATTCCACCAAGACACGAGTTTTGTGAAATCAGTCTCAGTCTTGGTAATCTTTCAAATGGCATAGATAGGTTTAAAGCTTGTTAGTGACGTTCGGATAACCCGTCGTCTCTACGTCTACCTTGTGTCTCTTAACGCAACTTTAAGATACACTTAACCGGGGGTTTTATTGGAAATTCTTGATCTAGGTCTTGGTCCTTTCAATTCTTATCTTCTTCAGGTAGTTTCTGAAGTAATCATGTCCTGAGACCAATGCTACTTACCATGTCATAAAGTTGTACTCATTAAAAGTGTCATTGGGGTCCATACCAACTCTCTGCTGAATACATCAAATGGCTCTTATTCATCTTAGCTATCTTAGCTTATCCTTCCAACGAAACAAGGCAGTTGATGGGTTCTTGCCTACCATATCTGTGAGGATGGCTACTACCCGCAGGTGGACTAAAGTGTAAAGTTACCCATTTTAGTCTCGGTAGTTCTTTTAAAAGTTTTTAGCTGCAAAAGGTTCTACCATTCACAGCATCTGTGTACGGCTCACCAACTCTCGACGTTATCTATGGCAGGGCGCAATGGTCGCCTTGTCTGCTTCGTACTGTGAAAGTAAACGTCGTGCATAAACGTCATCGTTGTACATCAAGTTCCACAATAGCGGACCTAATACTAAACCTTGGGGAACACCAACTGTATCGTTTCATTATGCTGTATTGTCACATCGTTACCCTATTTCTGAAGCATCATAGCTCGACTGACACTTCCTTCGTTGCGTTGTGAGTTCCTGAAGCATATCTTTTCACTCCGCTTTCATCAAGCCCTTCAAGTGAGTTTTCTTGGTTTGTTGCCGATATGCCTATACTTTACAGAATCCTTCTTAGATTTCTATGCCTTTTCCATTGCAACTATCCTTTGCTTCTTTCAGTAGTAGTGTCACTAGATGTGTGGGGATCGTCTAGTTACTTAGTTCAGATGAGGAAGCGCTTTCCGGTTTTATTTCGTTTGGGTTTGCAAAGACAATTGGTTGTGACCTTTTCCTAAAGATAACAACTTGAGAGTATACTCAAGTATTGCATCAGGAGATCAGTTCAAGCCCAGGAAATGAACTATCCAGCTGCACTCATGTTATGAAAGTTGTACACCAAATCCAAGCACAACCTCTCCTTTTCGGTTTCTGAAATCCCTTCGTCTTCATCCTCGCCACACTTCTTACGAAATCACGACGCGAAACAAATCAAAGAATCCTCTCCAAGTCAACCATTTGATGTCTTAATTAAAATCTACACCGTTCCGACGAGGACGACAACACGGCAAACGTTGAGCAATTGGTTGGTATATATGGTGACACAAGCATTTCCTCCAAACCGTGTTCGGCCAATGTTCCTCGGATGTCTTTGCTGCCGTAGTCGTGGTGGACTGCGACGACGACAACGAAGACGAAGACGGGATCGGAATCGGCGCGGCAGTGTCGCGATGGTGCTCGTGTGCCTTCGTGGCCTTCTACAGATGCAGAATTAAAGGTGGCATCCAATAGATCTCGTTCGATCAGAGGCCAATGAGTAGTACCAGGATTATTTGCATGTGCAGATGCTTAGTTAACTTCTGTTCAAAGGAAAAAAAGGAAAACTAAAACATCGACAATGTGCTTCTCTCTTCCTGACCGCAATGGTGTGGTGTGCCCCAAGATGATGACGATGATGATGATGCGAACGATCCTGATGATGATGATGATGATGCTGGGGGTTTTCTCTTCGATGATCGCTTCGAATTTTTGCCAATTTTCAAGTTTGTTAGGTTACAGCAGTTAATCTTCTTGAGATCTCTCACTCTTGGTCATGGCTTTGGATACCACATACATGTCCGTCCACACAAACAAACTCCTACTGCAGCTCCTCGCGCGCACTACTCCATCCAGACTATGTATAATTAATTTCATTATCAAGATGCAATACACTGAGTGAGTTTTTAATCTTTTAACGAATATATTTCGATCTGCAATTCTTGAAGCAGGAGCTGTTGGATCAACCAGCAATAGCAACAGCAGCCGAAGCAGGAGCGTGAATGAGACTCCCAACAACAACGTGAGTTTATTTATTTTTGTGTATCCCTATCGGTGGTTATTAATCAAAAAAAACTCTACTCATTCTTATAGACACCAGTGAACCAGTACACCCTATCCCCGGTGTATAGGATTTGCTCCAGAATCCACCTAACCAGCACCACCTCCTCCACCTTCAGCTCTTCCATACGATCACAATCGATCTCGTTCTCGCTTGGTTCTTCGGGAATTAGTTGTTCGGAGGAGCGTCTCCTCTCTGCATATTGAAATAATGCGCGCAGAGTGCAAATAGGCAACCAGCATTGGAACAACTATAGACTTCGTAAAGCAAAAAAAAAAAGGTTCCACTTAGGTGCACTCCAACATCATTATCGTTGGCACTTCATCAACTTTTTCGGGGGAAGATTTTTCGTTACTTGGCACTTTGGACTGACTGAAGAGTTCTGGATGGCGGTGGTATGGTGTCTTGGTGTCTTGGTGCTTTGGTGGTTTGGCATGTGAAATGATCTGCATCGATTGTTCACGAGGTGTAAAAAGTGGAAACAAGATTCTGCAGAAATAAAACCGAATGAGTAGAGAGTGTGCAAGTTCCAGAAACGAAGCACCAAACTGATTCTGAGGAGATTACTGCTCCGCAAAGGAGTACTGTACTGGGTAGTGGGTAGGCAAATGATGGTGAGTTGGGTCAACAAGCAGTGCTGTGCATACAAACGTGCATATATGGGAAAGAAGTTTGTTGAGGAGGCAATATTGCACCTGGAGGCGAATGAGATAGTTACCAGTCACAGTCACGGTTTGCTAATTTACACTGCGAAAACAAATGAGCTGGAAGGTGTTTCTCTCGCTCGTCGTTACAAATAGAAGTTTTCCCAAATGCGATACCGATTTGTTGTCGCTTGCGGATGGTACAATGTTAAATCAAATGCGATGCAGTGGAACTTGTAATCGAGCACGTAGTTCTATGGAAGCGCACTGTTTTTAAATAAGACGGAGGTACCTACTCGAGAGTTTCGTGGGAAGTTCACTGAGAGTATGTGGATGGGGATATTACATCGCAAGAGGTTGTTACAAGGACATCGGAGTTCATATTTCGTCTAAGGCAGCACAACAAACTAGAACCCATTTATGTTTGTTGTAAACCTTGCAAGCCCCACTAGACAATAAGCTTAATATAAGCCTCTTTCCGTGATGGCCACCTTTGAGTTTCTCAGGAACTTGACTTCCAAAGTGGGGTGCAACAAGGCTGTGTACTTTCACCGCTTTTCTTTTTAGTCGTAAACAGTGATGTTCGTCGAGAACTTTCACCAAATGGTAGACAATTTGGAAACTGAAGGTCCTTGTCGTAAACTGCATATGCTTGTCCTAATTTTTGCTGGAAATGAACGGCCTGATTCGACTAAGTATCATAGCAACTCATTGGAGTCTATTGCCCTACAAACTGAAACATTTTTGAGTCAGGAATGGTGCCTCAAAATGTGTTTTACTCTATAAATGGCGCCCAACGTGGGTCTCGAGTTGTGTGTGATTTTACCAAACTTTTTCGCATAAACACACTTGGGAACGTGTGCTTAGAATTGCAACACCTTATGAAAACTTTGGATCTCACTCTGGGTTTCAGACAGCAACAGTTCAAAACAATCGACATCTGCTGGCTACTCGGATCACAAGTCTTGTTCATCGTATTTGGGGATAATCACTGTTCTAATCGAGTTCAAGTTAATAAATTCTAATCTACAGAAGTCTTTTCCTAGATTTTTGGTCTAGTCGTCGTGGGAAGAACAGAGGTTCATTTGTGTTGCATGCTGAATCCATCTCAGCTAACTTATATGCATTTGCTGACTCGGTTGAGATTTCTGTAAACTTATGTAGTCTCATGTGACGCACACTCTCCTCCTAAGCCATTTCCAGCTCGCTTGACCCTTTAATTGATCCATCACTTCGGTCTGATCAGGTTGACCGAACATTTGGTTGCAAATGTCTAGGTTGAGTGGCTCCTTCAACCGTATGTTCTTAGTTCTTTCATATGCTTACCCCAAACTTCAGCTCTAAAGGTTTCTCACACGACCTTTGTTTCCTTGAGACACCCTTAAAAATTGCTCCTTTTTTATCGTAGAGATCATTTGAAATTCACGTCCTTCTTTGCAGTGTCGCTTTATAGGCCACTTTCTTAGCTGCATTTACTTGTGGCTTGTGGTTGGTCAAGACGTTGTCGACAATATGTTGGTAGTGTTGTTGCCACCGATTTTTCCACCTAGGCTCGGCTATAAACTCTGACAACTCAACTTTGTCATTCGCTGTTTCTTTGGCCTAAGAAGGGAATTGAGCAACGAGGCCTTATCAGGAAAGGCAAAGAAGACTCAAAGTCTTCGAGTGCAACCCAGCGGGCGAACGCAGCAGAGGAACTCCTCTCGCCTAAGTTGGCGCGCACAAGTGGAAGAGGACGTCAACCAACTTCAAGTGCCCAACTGGAGGCAGTTAGCCAAAGATCGCGATACTGGAAAGGTTTGTTGACTAAAGCCCAGGTCCACCCCGGACTGTAGAGTCACCTAAGTAAGTAAGTTGGCACCGATCTTCTGGCCTTGCGGTACAGAAGTGTGTCAGAGAGTTAAACGAGATTACTGGCGATCTCTTGCTATAGCATGGTTGGACTGTCCACATTCGGAGCCTGTCTGGGACATAGTGGTCTGATGTGTTTGCTATATTAATATTTCCTGGCAGGATGCTGTCCGGACCATCTGTCCTACCAAAGACGTCTGGATTATGCATATTATCAAGAGCATGGTTGATGTATTTTCTGAGGGGGCTCCCAAACTGTTTCATTCTCTTTTTTTTTACACCAAGCAAGTGTAAGTCCTTCGAACAAACAAAGTTGCCCACATTTTCTGGCTAAGCGGACCCCTTCGCCTATTTCAATATCCAAACAGCGTTCACGTGTCCAAGACAATCCATTGTGCAATTGTTGCACATCGCACAACGAACTCTGTCCAACGACCGAATAAACCAACTCGCACTCCAGACACCACACAAACAAAACACCAAAAACAAAAACAAAAATAAACGAATTGGAAATTCTCTTATTAAAAATATCGTTTCTCGAAATCGAAAGATTATCAAATTCCTCGGAAGTCCACGTTCTGCGTTCCAGGTTATTTATTTTTTGTTTCTTTGGTTCTTCCTCTTTTTTTGTGAGCTCGGGCTCGGGTGTGTGTTGTAATGCAATCTGCATTCCTTTTCCTCTTCACGGCATTCATGTGTGCTGGTCGCCAATTGGAGGAAGGACTATTTGGATTGAACTTATCCGAACATCGTTCGCACATCATCATCATCATCATCGTCATCATCATTGTCATCGTTGTCGTTGTTGTCATCCCGGTTACAAGGAATACTCCTTCGTGTTAATTTTAGGATGCATGCCTTGAATCTATTTTAATTTGTTCTCTTGTCTCTTCTCCTTGCAGATACAAAGGATCTTAGCCCAAGCGATTTGAATGAGCAAGCCGATGCGGCGTCTTCGGCGGATATAGACCAATCGGCTGAACCGCGAACCCCGTTCACAACTGAATCACTGATGGAAGACAATCGTCCATCGTCGAGTACACCTCGAACATTATCACCGCCCTCGGAACCGGAAGCAGATGACCAACATCCACTTTCGGTTCGATCGGATTTACACTCGGGGGCGAATTCTCCCTCAGAACATGATGATTCATCAATAGTTCCTGCTGTCGCTGTTGCTGCGATTCCTAAGCTACGGCTAAATGCACTCTTAGCTTCTGATCCCGCCCTAAATCCAGATGCAAGGAATTTGAAATTACTTCATGAGGAATCAACCAAGAATCACCATCACGAGGAAACTGTCTCAGCACCTATTGCTGATCCCAAGGTTGTTGTGAAAAACCAAACATCAACTGTGGTGGATAATGCACAGCGGGTTAAGGTGTTTATGTGTCTTCCCTGTGGCATTGGTTTCTCATCGAGATCGACTTTGGAGGCGCATCAAGCATACTATTGTTCCCACAGGTGAGGATACACTTTACCAAAGGAGATCCATATGTGAAACTGAACAAATTATTTTTTTTTTTACAGAAAAGAAGCCGAAGAAGATCCAGCTGGAGGAGGCGCCGGTAGTGCTTCGTCAGGCGATAAGAATTCCACCATAACATCCGGTGAGCCATCAGCGAAATCCATTAAGACTGGCAAGCAATACGCTTGCACACAGTGCTCCTATAGTGCCGACAAAAAGGTCTCGTTAAATCGTCACATGCGTATGCACCAAAGCTCACCGGCGCCTAGTTCGAACGCCTCGAATGGTGGCGATGATAGTTCTAGTCAAGTGAGTTGGTTGAATGAAATGAACTTTCGCTTAAGATACTTTGTTAACATTTGGTTTGTTTTCTGTTTCATTGCAGCAAATCGATCGTTACTGCTCTGAATGTGATATTAGATTCTCGAATGTAAAAACGTATCGGGCGCATAAGCAACACTACTGTAGTTCCAGACGCAATGATGGGTAAGTGAAAGAAGAATCTTGAATTAGGGAAGGTTCACACGAACCTAGAAATCACTGGCATTTGAGCTCTTGTCATGTATGATGTCTCTGCTACTTGAGACGGTTCGGAGAAGGCAGTCTATAACTCTTCGGCATACGACTTGCTCCATATGTCTCCAAGTGTCTCGAGCATACCAATACAACTCACGTGGCTGTGGCTCATGCCATGCATTTATAAACGCTAGTCCGTCTATCTAATCTAATTTGTAAAATTTATTTTCTTCCAGCCAAACGACACCAAAACTAGCAGAACCAAGTTTAAAAACTAGTGGTGGCTCAGTTAGTCCACCGCAGGCGCGAACGAAAACACCAACACCAGCCGCTGTGGTAGCAGCTGCAGCTGCAGCAGCGGCCGCCGTAACACCACAGCCATTTATTGCACTTCCGACGAATCCCATTCTAATTATTCCATACTACTTGATACGAGCGGCCAGTATGATACCGGGACCATTGTAAGTATCTCCCTCTCTCTCTCACCAAATCAGTCTTAAAATCAATTTAATTCGATTTCGATTTAGAACATCGGTATCGTCTGGCATTGCGAATCCGGAAAGTACATGTTTCTCACTAGAAAATGGATCTCTTAAGCCAATGGCCACCGCCTTAAGTACCAGCAGCATTACGAACAACCAAATTCCGCATGTTGATACGACAACACGATCACATCCTCCACCAGCAAGTACTTCATCGAATAATGATTCTGGTACAGCAGCACCGTTACTAACAGAAAAAAATGCACGTGCCGCGTCTGTGAATAGTTGCAGTGAATCTATAAAGTCAAGCAAAAAGGATGGCGCTGTGAGGTAAGGTCTAACTACGTTTTAATTCCAGAAACAGAATTAATACTCGATTTTGTAGAGATTTTGCGCCTCTGGATCTTTCACTACGACGCTCTCCCATTCAAAGAGCACAGCGAGTGCGTTCGTCGTCTAGTTTCATGCCTCCAGGTGATGATAGAATCGATATCGAGAATATGATGGAGGGCAAAGAAAATCTATCCATTGACAGTGGTAGTATGACACCCGAGCAAATCGTATGTGCACCATCTCTACCCAATAGTCCTTCCATGAGTCCATCCCCGAAGAGAAGAGCTCTCAGTCCCCGGAGTAGCAGTGCTGCTTCAATGTCACCAGTACCGCCATCGGTTATGGATCACTTACCCCTGAGATCGATTCTCCCCGCTGATATTGCCATGAAACTGACTGAGTCGAATATAATGCCACCACTGATCGCCAAACAGAATCTCGAGTTGGCGTTCAAATTATCTTCTGCATCAGCAGCAGCAGCTGCTGCAGCGGCCGCTGCTTGTAACAGCAAACAAACTGAATCTGGAAAGACGGCCATGAGTAATTCACTTTTAGGTCTTCCCGCTGCGCCTATTAGTGTGGGGGGAGTATCCAGCGGACAGCCACAGATTTTTGTCAAACAGGGCGTATCTAAGTGTAAGGAATGCAACATTGTCTTCTGCAAGTATGAGAACTACTTAGCCCACAAACAGCACTACTGTTCGGCAAGGAACCAGGAGGACAGCGAAAACAAGATTAGTACTCCGCCATCGGCATCCAATTCGGGAGTGGAAACCAATCCAATCGCTTATCAGCAGTTGATCTGTGCAGCCTGTGGCATCAAATACACTTCACTTGATAACTTGAGAGCTCATCAGAAGTTCTATTGTCCCAAAGGTGGAGGTGATGGGTCTTCAACTACACCGCAAGTCACAAAGGAAAAGTGTTCTAAATGTAAGGTTCTGCATGAAATCGGCCAGCCCTGCCCTCCAATAGCTGCAGCCGCACAGCAACAAGGCTCCTACAAGTGTCCTGTTTGCGATGTCGTCAGCTTAACGGCTGGCGAAAATCGAAAACACCTCGAAACACATGGTAGTGTCAAGGCGTTTCGTTGTTCCATTTGTCGATACAAAGGAAATACATTACGGTAAGTCGCAGAGAAGTTGAACACATGAGGGGAGGCTTAACGAATTCTCTTTCCAGTGGAATGAGGACACACATTCGGATGCATTTCGACAAGAAGACTTCCGACTTTAACGAAGAGAACTACATGTCGTGCATTTTGGAAGATGATGGTTTGGAGATTCCTAGTCCAGTGTCTCTAAATCAGGACCAGCTCTCACAATTCGCTGCAGCTGCTCAACAACAACATCAACAGCACCTGCTGCAACAACAGTCATCAGCGCAACAACAGCAGCAGCAACATTCGCCACAGCACCCCCAACAGATATTCAACTGCGAGATTTGCAACTACTCATCGTCATACAAGGGCAATGTGGTAAGATCCACCTATCACCTTCGAAAATATGTCTTAACAATTCCATTTCCTTCACAGATGCGCCACATGAAACTGGTCCACTCGCAACCTGGCACATCGCCTTCGATTTCCCCCGAAATAATGATGGAAGAAGGTGAACCCGCCACTCATAGTTTAAACGGAGACAATGGCAGCAGTCTTTCCGAAGGGTATGTACGAAAAGTCCTCCTTTCCTTTGGGATTCCTTACAATTTTCTTCTTTTCTTCAGTTTTACCATAAAAACGGAACCACTAGACCCACCCGCTGCTCCCACACTAACTAAAAACAATAACAATTCTACCCCAAATCATCATCATCATCACCTGGAACCATTGGCGCAGATCAAATCAGAACCAATGGAAATAACCGATGCCAACATTCGATCTCTTTCGTCTCCACTATCTATTCCACCGCCACCGCTTAATTCATCATCTCCTCTATCTGGCGATGAGAATTCATTGCTAAGGAATTCTACTGCTTCAATTGGTGCCGGCGGCGGATTGGTTCCCAATCAGAAATATTGTCAAACTTGCGATATCACTTTTAATTATATGAAAACCTATCGAGCGCATAAGCAGTTCTATTGTAAGAATAAAACTCGAGGAGACGCTGATAGTCCGAGTCCGGTTCCACCAGTGGTGCAATCGCCGACTTTGTTAAACAAGAACAAGGAGAACTTGGAGGCGACTATATTATAGAGGACGCTTATGTGTATTGCTCTAAGGATGCGGACACAATTAGAGACACAATTCATGTGGTAAAGGGGGTACTTCAAGCTGGTTTTGTTGATTTGTGAGCTCTCACTACGGTCAGAGATTGATCCAGCTATGTTTTGAAGCTTCCAAAACTAATTAACATAGAAACTCTTTTAAAATTTCACGTTTTCCACTTTCCATATTTAGTCCCACTCACTGCCAATAACGTCGAACCTATCTTCACATCTTCTCTTCTTATAGTATCTCTCCTCTAAGGAAGTTGTTTACCATCCTTCTGGAGTCCTCGCGTCGTTTTTGCGTTCCTGATTAGACCGAGCAGGACCTGTAAATTCTTCATCCATGATGTCCTCTGCCCGCCTGCTGTTTTTCTTCCTTCGATTTTTCCTTGAAGTTCCCTTTTTGCATTCATCTTTGTTAGCACTTCTATATTGGTAATTCTTTCAATCCATGAACTCTACGGAACAGCCACTTTTGTCCAATGCTTCCATGTGCTTCTTTTTTTGTTACTTTGCTTAAAGTCCAAGTCCATGCTCCATACAAAAGCGTAGACCAAACGTAGCACTTATAAGCCTTTTTTTCAAAGACAAATGAAGGCCTCATAAAATCTTTTCACATTACCCTTCTAATTTTCTGTGGATCCTATTATGCATGATCTTTAGAAATACCATCAGCATATGACTGATTAAGCTGATTGTTCTATGGTCTTCGCAATTTGGTGGCATTGCTCTTTTTAGGAAGTTTTACGAAGGAGGACTTAATCCAATCTTTCGGAATTTCTCCACTTTGGTGAACTTTGTTGAACAGATCGACCAACACTGTTATATTTTCCTCATCCTCACCTTTATAAGCTGGTTTGGCAGTTCGTGGGGGCCAGTTTGCTTTTCTGTCCTTTGCATTTCTGGTGGCCTAACCTTTCCATTGTTTGTTGGCGTTCATTTTGTTGATCTCCAAAAAGCTCTCTTATGTGGTTGACCCATCTTATGATCTTTTTCTTTCAGGATATGGCCACATAATGGGTGTAATGGGCTTCGCATATACCGTCACCATTACTATACTTCTGTGTCCAACGTCTGAAGAGTATTTAAAATCGTTTCCTGTACTGTATTCAGTATGACTGACTGTAGAAAGTTTCTTTAATCGTGTCTTCCATCTGCGAGGGGATGGCTATACCTTTGACTATCCAGGCGCCTATCATCACTTACTCTACATAATTACCTTCTTCTCCAGAAGTCATTTGATTGCCCTCTATTCAAAGACGCGCTGTAACAATGAAAGCCACTCTCTCAAAACTACATTACTTACTTACTTAGGTGGCGCTACAGTTCGGGGTGAACCTGGGCATCAACAAACAGGCCTCTTCAGTTAGCCCGGTCCTTAGCTATCTGCCTCCAGCTCCGACCTCCAAGTCGGTTGAGGTCCCCTTCTACTTGTGCGCGCCACCTAAGGCGAGCTCTTCCTCTACTGAGTTGTCCCTCCTGTGTCTACATGTCCTAGCCATCTTAAACGACTGATGCGCATTTTTCTGACCAGGTCGATGTCGCTGTACAGCTCGTATAGTTCGTCGTTGAATCTCCTCCTCCAAGGCCCGTGGGAGGCCCAAACGGAACGGAAAATTACACGATGAATCTTTCTTTCGAAGCGACTGAGGATCACTTCATCCGCTTTAGACAGAGTGCATGCTGCAGCGCCATAAAGCAGGACTGGGATGATCAGAGTCTTATAAAGAGTCTCCTTAGTTCTTTGGGATAGGGCACTGCTACTCAATTGCCTTCTTAGCCCAAAGAAACAGCGATTGGGAAGAGTTATTCTTCGTTTCATTTCTGCTGAGGTGTTGTTTTCAGAGGTTGTAACAGAGCCGAGGTAGATGAAGTTCCTTACTACCTCAAAGTTGTAGCTGTCGATTGTGACTTTCTGTCCAATTCGTCAATGTTGTGTGTCCCTTCTCGTGGACAGCATATACTTTGTTTTGCCCTCGTTTCCCGCTAAACACATTTCCTTTTCAATACTAGTGAACGCTCAATGTCATCGGTGTACGCTAGAAGTTGCACGGACTTTTGAAAGATTGTGCCTCTGGTTGGTTGGCTTGTGAGCTTCGCACAATTCTTCCAAGTACGATGTTGGGAAAATCACATGATTAAATGTCTAAATCCTTTTTTGACGTCAAAGGTCTCGGTGATATCGTTACCGACCTTGATGGAGCAACGAGAATTCTCCATCGTCCAATCTGACGAGTTTGGCAGGAATGCCAAAACTAGACATGGCTCTGTATAGCTCATATGCTGCCTTAAAGTCGATAAAACCACAAATGTCTCTAAATGTCTCTAAACAACTTCCAAGTTCTCACTTCTTGTTAAAATAAAAAAAAAAAAAAAACAATTTATACTTCTTCGCGTATGAACCATGTTGTCTTCTTGTTTAAATATTATTTCTTCTTAGTTTTTGTTTTCAAAGAAAGTAAAATATACATATGACGCCAAAGTTTAATATAAAAAATTACAAAACCCATTATAAACTATAAACAAATGAATATATAAATTTAAGCAAACAAAAAACAAAACATCTTATCGTTCAATACTAAACGCAAATAGTTAACTTTTAGTTCTCTTTTGAAATTGTTTACTTTAGTTACTTTGTATAAACTTTAGTTTTAAGAGTAAAAGAATCAAATATCATGTAAAGAAAATATTTATCTATAAGTTACTCTATTTATATTAAGAAAACGTAAACAAATTTTAGTTTATTCGATTCATTTAAACAGTTTAACTTTAAACACATCATCAACTATTATTAAATATTTCACTGTATATTTATGGATTTGCTAGAAGCAACAGTAACTTTTTAAAATATTAACTGTATATGTATATTTGAAGCAATTAAAAGAGAGATACACATTAAATATATACTCAGTCGAGTGTGTACGTTTAGGGGAAATACATTTTTAGTAACCACAAGCCGCCACTTCCTAAATTACTCGAAGGATAGAAGGAAGAAGTGGAAAACAATATTCAATTCATTTGTTTAGTCCAATACTTGATCAATAGAATGTAGGGATTCAAAGTAAATGAATGTAATTCCATTTCCAATGAAACGATACAACATATTCCATCTTTAGTAAGTTTAAAAAGAAATTAAATATTACAGAAAAAAAAGAGAAACAGAAAATAATAATAATATTGCTAATATGACAATAAATATTTATTCCAAAAATTATAAACGGAAAGGTGTTTGTTTTCGTAGAGTGTTCCATTGTCTGGGATCAGTGGAGAGTGCTTCGGATGAACAGATAAACCATAAATCTATTGCATGTCTCTACAACCACGTGTTTCACTATGCGGCATCAGTGGAGAGTGTGGCGGATGAACAGATAAACTCAAACCCTATGTCTGTAGAACCACGTTTGGATGGAAAGGACCTACTGTTTAATGCCAAATCCGAAGGGAAACTTTAGTTATTTTGAGCTTTTTCATGATATTTGTCAGACCCTCGCGAGAGGTGAACCGCGCCGTGAAATAAATTTAAAGTGTTGCCACAGGATTGAACTTGGAACACCTTGCTCCGTAGTCCAACCCTTTGAGTCATTGCGCCGACTGCGTATTAAGGCATTTAATTTCAACACTCGACATAGAACAGGGAAGCTTTCGCACCGAATCCTTCTGCGTCGACACCTTACGGATCATAAAAGAGCAATGCGTTGAATATAGGTCTCCGCTACATCTACTGTTTATCGACTTCGAGAAGGTTTTCGGCAGCTTGAATCGGGATTCTATCGGGTTGACCTTGCGCAGGAGAGGCATTCCAGGAAACTCATAGCTATTATCAACGAGGGTGGTAAGCTTCACAATGGTAAGATATCAGATGATTTTGAAGTCCAAAGTGGAGTTCGTCAGGGGTGCATACTATCACCACTATTCTTCTTAGTGATTATCAGTGATGTACTCCGTGGAACATTGACATCTTACCTTAAACATCTTGACTACGGTTTGTCTACTTTGACATCGGATCGAATCGGATCGGATTCATCTGATGGTCCACAATCTAGAAGCTGAGGCAAACAATGTGGGGCTTGAAATAAATGCAACCAAAACGAAAGCCTTGAGCACTTTCAAACACCTGCGCTTAACTCAACATTGCCAGACAGGTGGTCGAAAGAATGAACAACTTTCTAAGTATACTTATCTAGAAAGTGTGGTCTCGGCTAACCATGGTGGGACCGAACTGGGTCTCCACAGTGGAATCGGGATAACTTAAGCTGCATTCGGAATGCTATCCCAAATGTGGAGAAGAAATGTTATCAGCTTAAGGACCAAGTGGCGAGTCAACGGAGAATCAGTACTGGTTTATGTATGCAGTACTTGGAAGGTGGGCAGCACTACCTCACGCAACCTGCGACCCTTCGTAAATAAATGTCTAAGAAACATAGGGAAGATTTTTTTTGGTTCAATCGTGTCTCAAACGAAAAACTTTATTGAAGAACGAGCTAAGAACCTGTAGAGATAATTATACGAAAGAGAAATTGGCAGTAGATCGGGCACAGTCCACGGCGCGAAGACAGTTCCATTGCGAAATATCCCATGGAGTGGAATCTACTCACTCAAGGAGGCAGACCAGCAGGACGCCTTAGGTAAACATGGATCAGAACAGTTGAGGAGGAATCGAGCTGTCTGGTAATGAGCTGGAGGGAGCTCAAGCGCGTTGACGAAAACAAGACGGCGCACAGGTGTTGTCGACATCTTATGCAACTCGAAGGATACCTCGGATTCTTGGCCTAAAAGGCTTAAGACTTGAATAAATCCCCATAGTTATGTATGGCTTCTTTGTGTGGGCTTCATGAGAGTTGGAAAACCATCTTCTCGGTCTAAACTCTCGGAAATCACGCCAACAAACAACAGAAAAGCCAATATGTTCTATAAGAGTGACTGTTGAGTGGTAGCATCATTGGTTTCTACACTGTGAACTTAGTGCGATACAAAGACTAAACAGAAGCAACTACTACTACGCCAGCTATCATCAGTGTGATTTAGTAGGACCGTAGATAGACCCTATTAACCAGTCTAGATGGTAAAAACACTCCACTATAGGTACTTCAACTGTACTATAGCAAGATGGAGAGTCCCTTACCGACACACAATATCTATCCCAATCCCCTGTATTCAGTCTAAACGTTCAAATAACCTCATCCCCAGCGGCGATCGATATCTACATCAACGACAAAGCCTGTCCACGGTTGTAAAGTCTAAACTAGTGAAGCAGCCACTAGCTCAAAGATCTCACAGAACAACGTAATACTCTCGTGGGACACAAGATGCACTACTATCCAAGGAAATGATTTGAGACCAAGAAACGGCCGAAAGAGTGATCGTTCATCAGGCAAATCCTAGAACTTAACACTCTTCGTAGAGATTATTGCCGGTCACAACCCAGAGGCTGTAGGGAATATCATTTCGAAGACAAAAAAAAGGCACCACCAAGTATTCTACAAATTATAAGAATCTTGGGATGGTTCGGGGAGGCTGAACAGCCTGCTTAGGTTTCTATAGGACAGATGAACGGGATTCTATGATAACCCGAGTGTTAGCAGCATCCGTGCTGATGCAACTGCTCATCCGCAGCCAAACAGATAAAGTTCACGTAGGTTATGAGGTAATGATAACTACATCAGTGGGAGTCCATGTCATAGAAGGACTATAGGAGGACTCAGCTTGCAACGTTTTTGAACTTACCGCCAATGAATTTCCCTAAAAAGCGTGAAAAATCCATCCTCCCTTCCATGGGGTCATGTCTTTGCTATCAGGATTTTCTCCTTTCCAACTGATGTTCTCCCTGGAAACACGCACATCAAATAACATTTGTTTTGTAAACAAACGCGTGCACATACGACCGGCACTAAAGTAGTGTACGTTATATTTATCTGTCAAAATCTTCTAGGCGATCAGCTGATGGAGGAGAATTTTCCAAGGCAGGCGCAGGTATCACCTTCCACTGAACTCTGGCAAACTGTCACTGGAATATTGGAACTTTCCTGACAGTTCCTGTCACTTTTTGACACTTGCCTGGATTTTCCAGAATTTCCCCCGTCCACTTGTCAAATCTGACACCAATTGTCAGAAATTTTCTCAAAATGTCGGCTAAGTGCGCGAGTTATAAACCCCAAACGCAAATTTTATTTTAATTTTCTTCCCGATTATTGTGTTTCGTAATAAGAAAATCCGTGCAAATCAATTCCTTAGACATAGGTAATCCGAAATATATCACATTCCCATGTAAAAGCGGACCGCAAGCAGTGAGAAAGTGAAAAGGAAAACTCAAGTGTCGTTCGTGTGTGTGTGGCTGTGCGGTTGTGATTCGTGTTAAGTGGTGGCCCTGCCCAAATGTCTTCGTCGTTTCGCTCGATCCTTTGTGTCCATGGAGCGAAAGTGCAAAAATAAAGATAATTTCAATCGAATCCAATTAGATTAGTTCATAAGTGTGTGATAAACCAGGACGGAGGACACCATGGAGGAGGCTGAATTGGGCTTCGGTTTCCCCGAGGCAGGGAAATGGAATGCGACCAAGCACATTCCGTTGGAGAACCTGAAAATGGATGCGCCCATGGTAAGAAAAATCGATTTGCCGCAGCCTTTTGCTGGGTTTTTGTGCGCAGTTTGGTGGTATTTTTGGTGCAACTAATCAAATTAGAGGCCGAGAAGGGTGGTTGGGTTGGTGAGACGGGGCGGGTACTGGGTACTGATAAGATTGCAGAACCTGCTACTTCATAATGACTAATCGAAATGAAGCCTTCTTTGTTGTTAAGTGATTAATTGAATTGCTTGTTGGGCTGACCATTAATCGCCATCGTATTGGTGTCGCGACTGATAAGCACCTCTGGTTGGAGAACTTATCGTCGTTAGTTGTTGCTGCTGGGTCATTGGCTGTCACGGAAATGGCACTCACTTATGGTGATAGTTTCACCAATGAAGTACTTGCATATATGTTAGCAGATAGAGACGTGTGATTGTGAAAGGTCCAATCACATCCAATGCAGGGTGTAAGGCATTAAATTCCACTGAGAAATGCATTTGCGATCTTGAGGGGAAAACAAATATCGTGTCACGACGATGAGTAAGCGATCCGAGTTTGTTTTCTCATTCAGATTAGCTCTAAACATTCATATGAACTGCAACCATGCGCTGAGATAAACAAACTCGGAGGAGAAACGCACATACGATTACAGCTGTGCCCTGAGAAGTATCACGAAATTGAGGAAGTGCCTACGTTTTCAAATTCCAAAGTAAAGCAGTAAAAGTTGACGAAAGGAATGCGGCTCGATCCTTAGGAGTTTCGCCTCACAAAGTGCTTAATTCGCGTTGCAATCATTGGTTCTTCATCCGACAGTCCTCTAAGAATCACCCTCTCTGTGCACATAGTTACTTGCAGGTCACGACTATCGATGTCAAACATAATCACTTCTCATTCAAGTCTGTAAGTTGAGCTACTTCTACTTTATTCTCGCCTTATGCTGGTGCACACAGCCCCTAACGTGAGATAAGATCGATTTCACGAGGTTTGTTCGTTATAGCACAGCTGTGTTGGAATCATTCGATCTTCAGGGGCTGCACTTCAATTTCAGTTTCAACAGAGTTCTGTATTATATTTCTATAAGGCTGGCCCGTGGCTATGATGGTGAAGTTTGCGATGTCTTCACAGAAGTTTTCGTTAAACATTTTCTTTGTCGAGCGCCATGTGGTCTACAAAACTGAAATCTCGTTACAGAATATTCATACAATACTTGGAAAACACCGATTTACAAACGCTTGGAGCGTTTTTTCTGATAATATCTGTCACTTTCTGAGTGCTGCACCCATATAACTCAACATTGGATCAAAGGCCATTACATCACTAATCACCAACAAACGCTGTATTGGCAGATGATTTGCTGCCTTCACTCGCATTTTTCTGACAACTTTTCTGTCTGCAGTACGTAACACTTAGACTCATTGTAAGTCGCCTTTAGGAAGCGTGATGGGTATTCCTTTATTGCACTCTTCGGTCTCAAAGAGTTTTGTCTACAAGTGAATGCAATACCACAACCGATTGTTAGTGATACCGTCCATGATTTTCTCTTTACTGGGGGTTGTGCTACATAGGCGGGGCATAAAGTTGCCTAATTTTGTAAGCTAGTCCTTTTTTGCGCCGAACTGAGTCTAGTTGTTAGCTTTTCGGTAATTCTATAGACGGCACGGAGAGTAAAGACTCAGATATGAGCACATCACATGAGTCCTCTTACATAGGAGTAATCTGACGTTCTCTATGTGAAGCAAGGAGCGTGATCTCATTCCGCAAACCAATCTTAGTCTGAATACAATGTACAACAGTCCAGTTGCAGTTGCAATTTGTCGCGGACCACGACTAGGAGGTAGAGCAAGCAACCTTTCCTTGTCATCAGAGATACCTATTATGCTTGGTTGGTTCGTTGGTTAAGATCGGATGCACTTAGACCAGAGGAAGGTTCATTGTACAGCCGATGTGTAAGGTGGGTGGATCACCCTCTTACTCTGGGAATTTGTGTGAAAAAGCTGATCTTATTCGTGCTGAGATCGTTTAGATAATTGAATAGGTATTCACCTAGTGTATACTTCCAGATGTTGGCAAGTGCAGGGCATGTGTGTAGGAAGTGACTAATGGCTTGCACATCCCTTATGTCCCTACATCTTCTGCAGAAATCGTTGTAGGGAAGGGAATGCACAATCTTTGAGCATGTCTTCCTATAGCACAGTCAAAGGTTGAGTATTGACTATCTTGCAGAGTGTTCCTTTCCTGTGTTTTGGGAGTCCGATGGTTTCATGTAGAATCGGCCAGGGCAACCTAGCGCTGTTGCATTGGTCAAGTTGATGTCATCGATGAATGGCCTCTCTAATCGCGTCGGTGTTTATAAGGTATTTGGCATAAGACGTTGGCTCCTCGATGTCGGTGACATTTATACTATCTAAACCCGAGGAGCCTTTTCTAGCCAGTACTTCCAGTTAGAGTGACCTGGATCGGTTGTACTTACAATGACAAGGACAAAACGTGAAGACTGATGGGATCACTTAGTTCAGGACAGAGATATAGCATACCTCGTGATCTTCAGAGGAAGGTAAAGGAACTGCTTTTAGGGTGCAGAAGGTTAGTTTTAAAGTAGCTTTGGTATGCATCTGATGTTCTTTGTTCAGATTTTGTTAGTGAGGTTGGTTTAGCGTTTGTTTTGGCCCTAAATAGTACCTCTATCAGCTTTCACAGAAGCATTCATGCGAAAAATCAATAAACCACCACCAATCGCCTGACTATTCTGGCGGGATTTTCATTGGAAAACAAGTTTTTCCAATCGACTGACAGAAAACCAATGTTTACCAAATCCATGAAAGTTGGTAAACTTGCGCAAGCGCTTCAACTCTCTGTTTTTATCTTCAAGGCAAAGGTCAATGACTCAAAACAAAGCTATTGGCCTCTTCGAGATGTTTACATTCGATGTAGGTCATCGGAGTTTGCAAACTAATTGACATACTCGAGCATGTCCTCAACCTACCTCAATGTCTTTGCCAATTAGTGCTGCTCATCTGCGCATGATGACGGAGCCCAAGCAGCATGGCATTGATGATTTTGCATTGCGGTTGAATGATTTACGGATTGCGGAAGAAATGTGTCATCTAAACAACACGCAATATTGGTATTCAACGTGTTTTACTAGACAACAGCTGCGGAAGGCGTTCCATTGTTCAAGGAGGGTAGTCGGTTGCATGAAATGTGACTGCATGTCACTGTCCACTGTGGCGTTGCATTGATGAAGTTCAAGGTTGAACGTAGTGCTTCGATTCACGCTGTGTGGTATTCTCAGTGCGCCGGTTCATCGCATTGGGCACAGTGAAGGAAGAGGTACTTCGACAGTTGTTTAGGTTCGAGGAAAATAAATAAATACGATTTAACCAAATCCCTGTTGCTCCACACTCTATTAATGAAAGACTCTGCTTTCAGATTTGGCTTCTCTGTTCCCTGCTGACATCGATAACATGGGTCACCTATATAAGTTTCTACAACTCCCGTGTGGTTGGTGTTATTGTAACGAAAATCGTCAATCGATGGTTTTTCAAAGGCGCATATTTTAAGTTGGGTAAGCATTGCATTCTCTCTTCAAAGTGGATTCGAGGATTAAATTGGTTTCACTACTCTTCCAGGATCGCTCACGCTCAACCCTCTGGCTGGAAAGATAATGTTCCGAGATTTCGTCTACGTGTGTTTCGACTACTCAGTGCGGATTCAGGATGGTTACTTTATATTTCGATGGTGGAGGTCATATGTGCCCAAAGACGTATCCGAAGGTAAGCCTCACAACCGAGTCTTAGACGCAATATGTGTTACCAGTTTCTCTTTGTAGATCTCTCTCATTCGGACACAAGGCTTTCAGTGCAACTGAATGGATTTGAGATTCACATCTACAATCGATCTCAACTGTACGATCACTTAGAGAAGACGTTTGGCTTGAAGCCATCGATATTCATTCCGGTGGGTATTCCAGAGCAACTGTTTGCTCGACATATTCTAAATTCTCGGTATTTTTAGACTGAAAATCTGTCAGTGGAAGAGCGAAACAAAATTAAGGAGCATGCCATGAATCTGGAAAACACCAGACAAACTGCAGCTGCATCGTTCAGCAAGGAGAGCAAGAAGCGTTCTGAAGCGATGGCTGCGACTACGTGGAGGGATTTGATTCCGGTCATCAAAATAGATATCTGTTCTGGACGATTTGTTTTCGGTAATCGATTGACACCGACGACTTTGTCCATTTCGGTGGAAGAGGCTCACTGTACGTACAGTACGAAGCCGGCGGTCTGTAGATTGGACCACTTCATGCATTTTGTTAAGGCGAAGGTGGAGAATGCCAAAGTGATGTTTGCGCCTAGTCCGAAGTACACTGGTTTGGTTGATGAACCACCAAGGTGAGTTGCGCAACAGAAACGCGATTGTTTTCTAACAAAATCCTCTTAGGTACATGGGCGAAGGTTTTGTTGTGATGATGTCCAATTGTATGGATTTGTACTTTTACATGGACGAAGCGGGTGTTGTGCCAGATGAACCAGTACATCTCACCCTAGCCAATGGTGATATAGTTGAACCATCCCCACCAGTGTGGGGTATAGACATAAAATGCCAGAAAGGCACAGACTTTAGTTACGGTCCATGGGCGGATAGACAACGTGATCATTTGTTCAAGTTCTTCTTTCCACCAGATTGGCAACAAATGAAAGTTACTCCAGCTCCACTGCCAGGAGAACTGCGAGCCTATCAATCATTTGATGTCTGTCTGTGTGTCTTGAGTGAAGCTACAATTGATATTCTCTTTTCGAAAGATAAGGAAACAAATGCCATGCATATAACAGTTGGCCCGGCATCGTATGTTGAAGTGACCATACCATGGGTGACCCATGCCGATGGTTATACGACGAAAATTGCCGGCCAACTGTTCCACGTAGAGGCGACTACAAGTTTGCAGTATCGCAGCTTGGCCGAGTTTGAGTCTCTCGAATACAAAATACGAATCCACTACCCAACCAAGTGGAATGACAGTCAGGATTGGAGCATCAATTTGACGGGATGCAAAGCGACTGCTTATATCGTCTATAAGCATAAGTGTTTCTTCCAAGATCTCATTGAAGACTGGGCATGCAAAGCCAGACCAGATATTCTTAGCTTTGTGCCGTATACATGCAAGTTTACCATTCTGTTGAATGAATTCGAGATCCTTACGCTGAGTAATGAGTACAATTGGATCGATTGTTCGTCTGCGAATCAGGAGAATCATCATTTGGCTTTTTGCGGTGATTTGTTCGACTTGAGCTTCGCGTTGCCATTCGATGATTTTCTGCCGCAAACCGTGACTCTTAAGTTTTGGATTCATGGTGAGGGTCTAGATTTAAGTATGTACCTGCCGGAGGTATCGTCAGCTAGACCGATTGTTCTGGCGATTGATGAGAATGCTAGACTTCTGACTCGTGGAGGTAAGATTAAGAACAGACCTGAGCTATACTCGAAAAAGTGGAGAAAGATTTGCCAGAGGAGGTAAGTTTATCCTTGGAGAATTGAATCGATTGAGAATGACCGAGTTTGGTTCTTTTAGTGCTGGTTGGGTGGACTGTTGGACTGTACCAATAGTCGCGTTATCCATTCAATACGTTTATCATCCAGTTCCACCGCAAGGACCTGATCCACAAGCTGACATCACTACGCCGGAAAAAGAAGAGATTCTGCTGAGTCCGATGCGTATTCCGAAAATTCGAAAATCTCCAGTAGTCAATTGGCAACAGAGCGAAGCGTATAAATTCGATCCAGCCACTTTGCCTGCCGATCAGGTGACTGTGGAGCTTGAAATTGGTTCTTCTGTGATGATGGCCTACGGCAGTGTGTTGCGGAATTTCATTCACCTCAAGGACAACATATTTGGCGAAGATCAAAACTTCACCGATATGGAGCAATCCAATGTACAAATGAAAGAAGCCACCACGGCTACCAATCCGAAAGATCAATTATTGGGTAAAGACAAGGATGTGGCTACGAAATCCATTTCAGAAGTGACTGTGCCCGAAGAGAAACAGAAGCCATTCGATCCACGTCTCTATAGACCACTGGAGGTTGTCGTTTCTGTAATTATCCATGACATTCAAGCGCATTTAATGAAGGTGAGTTGAGTACACTTGTGGTTTCGGTAATAAGAAGGGTTTTCGCATTCACTTGCAGAATTGTAATGACAATGATCCTCCATGTCCTGTAATACTCATCGAACGACTGGGATTCGAAATGAATAAACGATATACTGAGACTGAACTTCAAGTATTAGTGAGTCCATCGTATTTGATAACATCGGATGCGCTGGTGCGACCGAATCGTGATAAGCACATCAACCAGGGACATCTATTGCTGTCCGCTGTACAGGTGGGTTATCATTTATTTTCTAAAAAAGTGTATTCCTAATCCGAGTGCAATTGTAGGTCCGTGGTCATGCTATGTTTAGCAATGAAGGATGTGCTCTTGATGAAGATACGCTGGAGTACTCCTGGTTGGTGGAAATTCAGTTGGGGAAACTCTCTGGAAAACTTACTGTTCCGCAGGTATGTTATGCTCTCTACTCCACATTCCTACCCAATGAACATATTTCCTTCTTTGTTTTAGCTTGTGAACACGGTTGTGGGATTGGAAACTTTAATCCTCCTCGCTGTCGATCCAGAGAATTGTCTTAAGTCGCCAAAGACCGTTCGCAATTGTCATCACGGTGTACCGAGTAATCAATGTCCTCAAACCAAAGAGGAGAATAAATACAAATGTCCCTCAGCTGAGGATATTAAATACAAGATGACAAGAGTGTCCATTGACGCTGTAGATGTCTATTTGATTGAAAGTGGAACAGCTTTGCACACTTGGGTAAGTTATCCTGTTAGCTAGACTGCTTTTTTACTGCAACTTCCTAATCTCTGTAGATCTCACCAATTCGTTTGGCTACATGTAATCTCCATGGCCAACGTGTGAAATCCGGTATATCTGGTCTTCTGCCATCGATTCTACTTCGATTGTTTATGTTGAACAATGGTTGTAACACGAATATGGCAACTTCATTCAGTAATACCAACACAGCAGGTCGGTTTGATGATACTCATTCGAAGAAAAAAAATTCTTTACACATTGCACCTCCTTATTCTAGGAAGTAATCGCTCCGGGAAGCATCGGAAAGACGACAGCAAAGGGACCGATCCTCAGATTAAGCCAAAGAGGAGTTCTAATTCCTTCTCACAACGTCGTGATTCGAAAGAAGACGGTTCCAGGAAGCTACGCGAAAGTTTCTCTGAGGTGAAACGATGTTCAGAGTCGGAGTTATTTGAAAATTGGTTAGAAGTTGGATGCACTTCATTGGGACCGATATTGTTGGAAGGCGCTTCAGCCCTACCAATTCCTGATCATAAATTGCACATCGTCCAGCACAAGTAGGAGTATTTTCTTGGTCAACAAGTTCGGAAGTAACAAAAGGGTTTTTCTTTGCAGTTTCCTTCGGGAACACGATGTTAAATCCAAGCGGTTGTGGTTTTTGTGGTCTGGTAACATTGCCAGCACAGAGATTGCACGCTGTGGATGCATTGGTGGATGTGCATTTTTTGGTAGCAACCGAAATGGGACGAAATTCTTTAAGCCATCGGCACAAGATGTCCAGGATAACTACAATATTGCAAGATATCAGTAAGTCCCTATCGATTATGTCCCTACTTAGTCTCCAATTACTCACTATTCCCTACAGCATCATTGATAATCCAAAAGACTTTGGATTCGGTGAAAGTATCCTGCATGACGGCCAGTTAGTGTTTCACACTCCTCCATACAGTTTGCAGACAGTCTCTCTTCATGATAATTCCGATTTTACCGGAAAGGTAAGCATTTTTGGAGTAACAAACTCCATCTACTCTGTGTTTTACTTTTTATAATTTACAGGGCAAACACTACCGGCCGGCTATGGACATTCGCAATGGCGGCAGTCTTAAGAAATCAGAATTAGCCACCAAGGACATTGGTGCTGCTAAATTCAAAGTACCTGACAAGACGACCGAACTCAATGGACGCAAGTCACGCGAGAGTATTGGATCGCCAAATACTCTCGAAAGGCGTAGCCAACGGTATTCATACACTACCACTAGGTATTTCGTTACCTATTCAGTGGATTTGTTAAAGAAATTGTAACTAATTTTGTTTCTTTTGTTTTATTTTGTTATTTCAGACAAAATTCTGTCGAAGTGCCATATGCACGTCTGTTAGACAGTCCATCAAAGAAGGTAATGCGTCAGGAGTCAAACGAATCGCAAACGATGTCACTTCGACGAGGCTCCGATTCGAAGGCACAAAATCTGCGAGTTTCACCACCAAAGACGAGTGTATCGGATTCTCGATTGACTGGTGATATGAATGTCGAAGATGAAATAGAGGTAGGCCTGCACGAGTGAGTAATTGAGAAACTTTTATTATTTCGTTTTGCTTATTTCAGATGCCCGAGGAGATGTCCCATTCGGCGCCTCATTCGCATCCTCTTGAATTTGAAGTTGCCGACATTCCTATACATCTTATGGACGCCAGTGGTGATCGTCTGTCGAGGGAAGTACAGAGAACTATCTCACTTACATCGGAGAATCCTTCAGAGATGTTTTTCTCTGCCGAAGAGGATATCTCGAATGTAATGTCGCAGGGATCGATGAAGAATCGCAATGGTTCTATTGTGTTCTCTGGAAAGAAACGTTTCTCTTCCGACTTGAGGTATGATTTTTCTTTTACAAGGCCTACGCAGTCTGTCTTAAATTTGTTTACACTCTCTACATGCTTTCACTCACTCTTGTACAGCATTGGCGCTCAAAATGAAGTCGGCGGGCACAGTCTTTCAACATACCGAAGCGATTTGGAAATCCATGCTCCAGAGAACAACAAAACCCTACCCAAACGACCCCAGAGTACAATGGAGTTGGTAAGTCCTAACTGGAATAAGGTGTACCTCAAGAATTTCTTCTTTTTTTTGTACAAAAATGTTCTCTCAAGTTACTTTTAAATATCTCCTTCTCTCTATTTAAAGTTTAGCGCCAAGACATATCATTCTATTACACATTTCCTCATCTAATTTCGGTTTAAGTTGTTATTTTTATTTTTCGGTTTTTCTTTATTTTTCTGCATGCAAATCATTCACTTTCCCTCACTCAATTTTTTTTTTTGTTTATCTCTGTGATATTTTAAAAATTGTATTTTTATTCTCAAAAACTGAAGAACGAATACGAAAAAAAGAAAAAGAAAAAACAAACAAATCTTTTACTCATCATTTTCATAGAACGAAGACGTGAGACGTATTCATGGTCTCGCAACTCCGCTCAGAAAACTAACAAATATTTCATCACGACCAGAGTTTCGCCATTTCGTACATGATGTGAGTAGAATTAGATGCAAACCTTCTTTTTTTTTTTCTCTAAAGTAATGGACAAACAAAAAAAAACAAAAGAAAAAGTGATTTTGTTTTCTTCCTTTATAACTGTCTTACCAGCTGTATGTTTTGTTTTTCGTTTTCGTTTACTAAGCTCAGTCTAAAACTAAATTCTATGTTCCTTTCTATGTTTTGTTTGATATGCTGTGTTGATTTGGTGTGTGAATTGGTCTTAACGGTTTTGATTTTTGTTTTTTTTTTATTACAATCATTTCTCCTTCTCTCTCTGTCTCTCTCGAAACTCTCTTTTTTTTTCTAAGTTTCTGGTTTTGTTTACTTTGATTTTTTTAAAGAAATAATGAAATGTAGGTGAATACGCCTAGGAAATGAAACAAATCTCACTTGGAATGTTTAGAAGATAATGTCACAAGAATTATGCTATGTTTTATTTTGTCTATGTGGTAGAAAGTTATGATTTTGATTTACATACATAATTATGTTGGATGCATTAGAAACAGAGACTTTTGTAGAGGATTTTTCGATGACAATTTGCCTGCATGGAAGGAATTACAAAAAAAAAAAACAAAACAAATGAAGAAGGATGAACAAACAATATGATTGAAACTGAAGAGATATTGACAGATGTGTTAAGAGATGAAATGACCATAAAGGCTTACAAGCGACTGACTAATTGCACTGACCTTAACCCCAATTTATGCAAATTCGAAATAGATTCAGCACTCACAACAGATAATCATTGCTTTACTTTTTAAAAACACACATTCACCAATCGATTTTGCAGTTTCTTTTGATTATTATTGATGGAATGTATCTATGAATTCCGCTTGATATGGACGAGGGATCATATCAGCTAACTGCGGGGGACTGGCTTGAAATCACACTGTGTCAAGACCCTTAACATCAAATGAAGTACCATATGCAACTAAATTAAACTTTTCTTCTCTCAAACATGTCTTGAGACCTTATGTCATCTTATTCAATGTTTTTTTTTTTTGGATAATCCCAGTTTGCATCTTGATAGCTCCAATCCGTATCCCTTAAGCTTTTGGCATACAATAGACAACAGGAAAGTTTACGATTTGCGGTCCTAACTCTTGCGAGCTCCTAACAAACAACACTCATATCACATCTCTACAAACTATCATTTTTTGAGAAGCCGGGCCGAACCTACACGATCGGGACAACGAGAATACCTTGGAATCCTCTAAGGTGGTAGCTGATGTCAAAATTGATGATCATCCTTTGGTTACTCTCCCTAAAACGATCGCGCTTTCCAGAAAAATCTGTAGGAATAATGTCATGATCACGCTAATGGTCACCGTAGAGAAAGGATAATTATGATCGTAGACAATCGACTATCACTGCTGAAGTGGAGGAGCTAATGTAGTGTGATCATCAACTTTGTGATCAACTTAGTGTGTGATCTCCTTAAAGCATTTCACTCCACGTTACCAAGTCGTCGTCAATTGCTATGAACAGTTCAGCAGGCAGCCCATTGAGATCACGAATCTTGCTCGATTTCAGTTTGAGTATTCCTTCTTTTACTTCATTATGTTCGAGTAGGTTCGAGGGATTGGGTTTCATTAGCCAGGTGATGAAGTTGTCTGTACTTACTTATAACACTGACACTAAGACTATATAACAAAGCTCCCAACAGTGGTCTGATTGCGCTTCTTGTATTCGGTTTTGACATATCTCAACTATCTTGCTTGTGAACTTCTACATTAGAAACGCTCCTTGAAACACTATTTTTGCCCAGAATTGGATGGACTTGACGTCAGTGAATTGTGATTCCAACAAGAACCAGTGTGATTGGGGCATTGTTCATTGTTTTTGTCGAGAAGATTACGCAACGTCTTCTCTCTTCTTAGTCGTACCTAGTCAAACATAATCGAAACAACATATTTAAGGGACTCAATCTGTCTGCACAAATACTATCAAGGTCCGACACAAAAACCAGTAAGGTATTTCAGTCATTTAAGAAATTTCGATATCATCTCATTCCCCACTGCAAATACATATCCCATCAATCATTCGTTTAAGCCCCCCTGCTTCTTAATTTCTAACACTAGACTGGTTTGTTTGGAAAACATTGCATGCGATTGTGTTTTCATAGAGAATTAGAATATTAGTTGCATTGACAGCGGCTTACGCTGAAAGATTACACATCCCCACTGCTATGTTACCACAATCCATTTAAACACTTTTTCAAAAAAAAAAAAAAAAACAATCCCCATTCCTTAACCTACCTAGCACCTCTTCAGCTTCTTCTTAAGCTGTGTGACTCACTCTCGCTACAATTTATTTGAAACCCTCCTTCCTTCGTAGGAATAACTAATAAACTTTATTTCCACAGATGGATTCGCGTGCCTCATCATCCGAGACCCCATCACTGTCATCGAATTCATTCATCTCAGCGATGTCCTCGCAGGAAGATGTGGCACTGATAAACTTGCACATGCAAGTGAATCGTCCGATAATCGATTCGCCGCTGTTAATGGCTAGCTACCTGAATCATCTATCCCAAGTGAAATGCTTCAATTGGACTTCCTGTTCGTTCCCATCGGGTCCGGATGTTTTCTCCACCCCACTGTTCCATGAGAACGAAGAGGGTGGCTTAACCTACATCGGCAGTAAGATGATTCCGCATTTTGATTTATACTCTAGCTGGAGGGAAATTAAAGTTGTACCGCGATACGAGAACTCCTCGGGAAGTAGCAGCTCGACAACATTCATTGGCGGGCCAAAGAGTCATCCATGGGATCCAAGTGTTTTACTCAAAGAGGAAGAAAATGAAAAGTCTACAAACGGCTTCGACGATGGAGAGTTTATGAGTTTACAGACAGAATCTGCATCATGCACCTCAGTTGTAGCCCGACTCAAGGGTCAAGTCAATGTATTCTTAACGCCCCTTATGCTCGAGGGGCTACAGAGGTGAGTTTTTATTTTGATTTCAAAATATATGGAATTTTATAAAAAAAAAAAGACCAGAACAACTACGTGCGCTTAACACGCACGTGTTCCTTTTCCTTGTCATCTTGATTTGATTGCTCAACGACATTGGGAAAGGATTCGTCCAATTGTTTGATATATTCTTCGTCTACATTGGGCAGTGAATTCTAGGGAAACCAAAGCTGTACTATTCGTTCAAACAGGAAAAAAACACACACTTACCTCCTGATCATCTTCGGTAGGAGTGTCGGAATTTTCACGTTTAAACCTGCCTTGTCGTGGCATGTAGCGCACCTCGGTTCTTAGGTCACTAAAGTAGTTGGACAAAATATTTTCATGTACTTCTTATGTGTGCCCTTGTATACCTACTCGTTTTCGTCTATTTCGTCCAGTACTTGATATATAGCACTTAACTCATCCATGGAGAGTTCACTAATCGCGTAAGATATCTCGTCGTCACTTAAAGCAGCTGCATTGCTCTCATCTGTGTGCAAGTACATGTGGAGAAATAGAAATAAGAAACAATATTTGAAACATTTACCAGACTCCTTCGCGTTGCGACCTTCCTTGGGATGTATCTGAAAAGTTCTCAAGTTAAACAGGCGCTTAAAGGCAAACGGTAATAGAAGTTGTTACCATTCTAGATTGAACGATTGGTATCAACAATAATATTGTTGCGCTGAAAATTAAAACTTTCTGATAATCCCTCAGCATTTTGACGTACTCGCACAACTTTGCGAAGTAGGTTTCAATGCTTACTACTTTTTGAAAGTTCCGCTTCTTGATAGGCTTTATCTTCATGAGGACGTTTGCGTGTCTTAATTGCTTTAGGCCCAGCAGTGCCAAATGACGATGCTCGTACTGCTTTTTGGGGAATGGCTTGGAATAATCCACGCTTCCTGATCCCTAAAGAGCAGCAGATTCAGGGGAAAGGCCGTTTAATTCTTTCATTTGAAGTATGCAGTCTGCATCTATACATAACAATGATGATTTGTCTTTCGTTAACAGGATGGTCGAAGCAACGATACCAACCATATCTTCAATGCATCTCCTATCTGTGGTAAATTTCATTCATTCCTCCTGCATTGGTAAAGTGAAAAACGACAACATCTTGAAGCGTGATCAGAGTCTCAGCTATTGGTCACAGGTAAGCTTAATCCATTACTTTTTCCAGCCATAGACAGTCATCAGTTTATTCCCTATCCGCAGGTTCATTCGAATTCCAAACGTTCTACAACTGAAAGGAACCCTCTTGGGCCAGGCGACTCTTTCCTAAGCGATGTCTATGAAGAAAGCATCTCAACAAAGACTCAGGGTCTCATAGTTTTACCTAAAATAAGTATAACCCTTCTACAATCGTCAATAATAGAAGAGGTGATTTCTGTAGCCGCGTTGGACAATGTCCAGGTTTGTAGACACAAAACAAGGTGTACCCACAATATATTTTACAAATCATACCTCCACAGGACCTTAGTTGCGTTTCTCTGCTCGCATTTTATATCGAAGGTGTATCCACGAAATTTCATCTTGGCAAGACAACAAGGGCATCCATGCACAACGTATACATTCAACAGACAGTTAGATCTGGCACCAGTAATAAGAAAGGCGGTATCATGAAGGGAACTCGAGCACTCCTGGCTCATCTGTCATCCCAAACCCGACCGGATAACATTCAAGGGGAACCGATTCTCATTGAAACATCCGAAAAACAATTGGAAGAGCTGGTGATTACCCTTGATGTCGGACGTGCTCACGCTCAATTGCGGCGATTGAAAACCGAAAGCGTTTTGCCTCAAGAGTCGCCCATAATTGTTACTGCCATTCCAGAGCATAAGAGCAAGGCGATGTTTGATTGCTTGAAAATGCCCGAAAGCACTGGAATCGACAGTATTGGATTCATTATGTTCGAATGCGGCTTAGAGGGTGTTGGTGTGAAAATAGTGAAAAGATCCCATTTTGAGAAATCCGAGAACTCTAAGGAGGACATTGATATGCGGGATCCTGCAGCAGGTGTGACTAATTTGAATTTGAATGACTTAGTAGGTACATCAGCCGCAGCAACGATTGCCGATGCAACTAATTCAAAGGCAGAATCTGCATGGAGGTTGATAACGAAAAAACCACCAACTCCAAAAACTCCAAAGGAGAAGTTTGCACATGCACTGGAGAATATTATTGTTCCTGATAGAGATGCCGCAGGTTTGAGGACAGAAATGAGGTTGTAAATGAAATGTGTGTCATTGTTTGGTTGTTTTGTAGATGCAGCGCGTCCCAAGGTCGTCCCAAGACCCTCTGATGAAGATGTCGAAAAGGGCAAACCTAAGAAACCTGATCAATTCGATAAGGTCATCCCGAACGTCAAGGAAACCGATAAGACATCCTCGTGTGTGATTGAACTGAAGTCGGTTTGGTTCAATTTTGCTGCCCCACCTTGTGTGCCGATCACTAGGAAGATTGATTTTACCAGGTAAGAGTAAAACCCAGTAAGACACAGAGCTGTTAAGAGTATACCTTGCTTTTTCTAGACTCGATTGGAACTTGCTGAGTACAGCCTCGCCAGCTATTACAGCCTGGATGAACCCAAGCAATCGACTGGCTATTAAAATTGTCTCGCTAATGAGGGCGCTTCATACCCGCCACACTGCGGTGGCTGCTTGTCTAATGGCCGATGCGTTAGAAAATGAGAAAATCCAGAGAAATCCCAAGATTAAGAAGGTAGCTCCTCGCAATGAACTTCCAAATGTGTAACCCTTGCCTTATGAATACATTCCACTTCTACAGAGTCGCTATTCGAGTAATTACACCCTCCTGTCGAAGACACTTCAAGAAGATCCCAGCTGCCAACTGTGTACGATCATGCAAAAGCTGGTTCTCGACGAGGGAGTACAGAAGATTGAACACATTTTCAAGCAAGGTGAAATCCCCCATCTCAATACCCTACGACAGGTAATACTACCCATCGCACGAAGTACAAATACAGCTCGTACGTTACATCGCTTCATTTCAGGGAATAATCGTCCTCAGTCGTCAGTGGAAGAACACCCTGTACAATCCGATTCTCTTCGAACATCAATACAAAAATAAACTCTCACGCCCCATCAATGTAACCTTTTCATTTCCACAAAACGAAGAGGAATGCGATGAGGGCGAGTGCGACGGTGACGGAGAACTGGGCGCCTATAATGCCGCCGGAGAGAATCCGGAAGAGAGTGAGAATGCTTTATTACTTGGGCAAGCACAGCATCGAACTCATATTGGTATTTTTTGATTAACGCCTACAAATTTCCCTCATTTGTATCTAAAGAGAGCAAGAGAGAGTGCAAACATTTTCTCCTCACTCTCCGCTGTAGCACATTTCAGCTTATTTACTAATATTGTGAATAATATTATTTTTATTTATTATTTCTATGATTTACTCTATCAAAAGCTATGAAAATATTCGCGAGTTACATAGTGTTTATGTGTTTTTTGTGTGTAATTAATGTTTTTAGTTTTTTTTTATTATTTTTTGTGGGAAGCACAATATTTTTCACAAGGTTTTTCTTTCTTTTTTTTCTTTTTTTTTTGATGAAACAAAATTTTCCATCCTTGCGTCCTCATCCATCCGAGTAAGCTCGAGTCACCACCCATTATCCCATTCCTCACAATCATATCCCACCTGCTGAAGGAAAAACAATTTTTGAAATTGTTCATCCATGTTCATTACTTGGTTGAGCACAACTTCAGCCAAAATCCAAAATTAATTCACTTTAGTGGCAGACATTGGGCACAGGGGCACAGAAGTCGACTCCAATATTGGATGAGGGGTGTCATTTTGGGTTTTCGAGTCGCCTTTTGTTGCCCAAAACGACCATGTCTGCTGCTATGGCTGCAGGGATTACCTATTTTTTATGACAAATATCCAAGCAAAGGTTTATCACAGGCAGAACTATGTTTTTGGTTGAAATGTGCTTACATGAAAAATATCTAAATATTCTATCGAACTTTGAGCTTTTCCCAAGACACAAGCACTCAAGGGATTGTTGTGTAAATACTGTTTTGTTTTTTCTCCCGAATGCGTTCTATAGATTCGTCGCAATTTGGATTGGGATTCGCTAGTGAAGCTGCGAATACACAAGGATCTACTTCGACTTCACCGCAACTGCAGTCTTCCAGGAAAGGGTGGGTACACACGGTGGTAAAATCAGGACAAGTGAATTGAATGTTCTCTTTGCAGAAAAATAAAGTCGTCGAATTTTTCACATGGAAACTCTTCTCGGTCCAGCATTCAAATGCTTCCGATTATTTCGGGATTGGTGGAGAAACAAGTACCAGAAATCGGTTAGCAAACTCCAAATCATCTTATCGCTCTTGAACTATAGTTTCATTGATTTTACAGAGTACGGAGCTCTACAAGAGGGATCGTTGAGCTCTACAAATTCGGTGAATAAATTCTGGATGGGTCCAGAAAACCAGAAAGAAGATCTCTACTTCTGGATGGCCAAGCAGCAAGAGAATAAGAAAAAGTTAGACGGCTTGTCCGACAAGGTGAGAAATAGTTTACCGACGCTATAGTGCGAGTAAGTAGTACTCAATTGCACGGATAATGTGAGAACACAGCAGCTAGTTTCTATCAGTTTGCTGAACGAGGTATGAAGCGCTCCATTTGCTTTGTAAAAGAGTTTGTGTTGTAGGTCAGGGGAGAAACTTTTCTAGTAAGAATAGATACAATGAACCCGAATGTCGTCAAACTACAAAAGAATAGAGAATCAAAATGAAAAAAGCGAATAGTGATCGTCGATGTCGAACAGCCGTGTTTTGGAGGTAGCCTCTCCTACTCTCAGAGTTGCAGCATCTTGCTTTGCCATAAGTAAACCTGAACTCGATCGTAGATCTTCTCCGTGATACGTTCTCCTTTCTCAAGCAAGCACACTTGTATTAAACTCAACAACTTTTGTTTAATTTTCAGGAAATAATTCGTCCAGTACCAACAAAAATCCCAGGACACTTTCCCTCCCGTGGTATTCTTCAGGACTCGATAAAACTGCTCGATGCACATTTGATTTTCGAACCGCTACTCACGTGCTTAGGCGTAATGCCTCAACAAATGGTGAACAAGATCTCAAACGCAGATATTTCGTCGTTGGAAAATTTCGGAACAAATCTCTCTCTCATCGGTACTTTCGATTCTATTCGCGTTGACATTGTCGTCAGTGAAGCCGGCGACAAAAAGAACAAACCTTCGAAGCTGAATAAAAAAGCCAATGGTCGGCCATCTCTTATCATCGACACACCATCATTCCTTTGCGAGCGAGTTGGCATCGAACTGGAAGTACTGAAAATGTCCGATGGTATGGTGGATCAAGCTCGTCAAAATGTTATATACATGTCAAGGCGGCAATTGAAGAAACACACAAGCACTGTGATCAATTTTAGTCTCAACATTCGATTTATTTCACAGCAGGTATGTACACAAATGTGATGTAAGCAAATTATAGAAGAAATAAACTTGGATCGGGATTTTTTTTAGGTTAATATGCCGCTTCTACGACTGCTGCATCAAATCAGTAACATGTACCAGAATGTAAAAGATGCCCAGAACGAGTTCCACGATCAACCAGATTTGTGCAAGAAGTTCACAGCTAAGGATGAATGCAGTTTGGCTTCAGAGCCAAACGATATAATGCCTTTTGGATCTGTATCAGATCGATTTACCCATAACGAGAATTCTTCCGATGAACGATATGATAAATTCAACGAGATGATTGGCATGCCGAACTCCATAACTAAGTAGGAGCAATCGCTTAAGGATAAATGGGATATTTTGGTTTACTTGTTCTCCATTTTACAGTAGCAAAACTCGTGTAACAGGCCTGGGACCTCTGATCCAGCTGACTCCATCACCGAATGCTAAGAACCGCCCACAGAGCTTTGCACAAAAACTACGTTCCACGGGAAAGTCCGTCAAGGGGAAATTAGGTTACACCAATCTCAATGAATCCAGTTCATCTCCTCTGCGTGATAGCCCCACAACTTCAGTCAGTGAACAGCAAATGTTCAAGTTATCCTTGGAATCGAAGGCTTCATTCAATGGTTTGAGTGTGAGTATCGATTGTCATGGACTGGGTAAGAATGGACTCAATGGTTCTTTACCACCAATGGATACGCCAAATTGTTGGAAAACAATATACCATCTCCTGGAGTTGTACGGCACCATGCCAGAGACAAAAACTGTCCAGAGGTAATTTTGATTTTGCTTCCGACTAATTGCATATGCATGAGTTTTTTAAGTTCTTTCCGCAGGACATCTGTATCGACAGAGCCCAACGATAAGCAGGCAAAGAAGAATGCATTTGTTTACATGCGACATGACAAGGATGATGATGAGATAACGAATGCACCGACACCGCTTCCACAGCATCGAGAACTTTTGGAGAGTACAACGCAAGAAAGAACTCGTTTGATTGTGTTTGGTGTAGCTAAGATCCACAAGACTAGACTTCTCGCAATGTTGAGTGGACTGAAGGTATGTGGGAGCTTGTAATCTTAGGAAGGACTTTTTGTAAATATTTGTACGTACTTTAACAGCTTGAGGCAGAGATTACAACATTGAATAGCAGCGCAACGTGGCGCAAGAAAGCACGGCCGGTGTCGTTAGAATGCTCTCTAACCGGACAAGTGGGCAGAGCCATGATTGTTCTCCTAGAAGGTGTAGCTCCTAACCAACAGTAAGCCGCAAATTAAGAAAAAACCTAAACAGACAGTTTTACAAGGATTTCCTTTCAGAACTGTTGTCAAAGTGACTGTTGGTAAGAGTCAGACGCTCTATTCAAGCATAACTAAACGTGGCAAGGACAAGAACAGTGGTCTGTTGTCAATAGGACCGGTAAACATTGAAATTCCACAGCATCCAGTGGCCTTGCATGGCATGATGACCAGGAGTTCAAAACAATTATCGTCTACTTTGCAAGTAAGTTTGAGAATGGTCTTCCCTTCTACATGAATGTATCTGCATCATTACAATTCTAGGAACTAAGAGTTGGTAGAAATTCAGGACGTATACCGCGACAACACGAAGAACCCGACTCTCCATTCCATGTGCGCGATCAAAAGGAAAGACCACATACACAGAAGAAATTTACCACAACTGCGAAACCACCTGCTCCTCAAAATGGTCTACTCCAGCCGTTGGTTATGCAATTCAATGTGTTGCTACAAAGTTTATCTATCAACGCGGCTTTGTTGCCATCCTTGCAAGCGCAGTATCGTATGAATCATGTCAGCTCGACTGGAGTGACTGGTCACAGGGCGAAATTTGTGATTGATTTGCCCACTCATACGTTGAGTTTTAATACAAAGATTCAGGTACAACCCAGTTTTATTTCAACATGACCGTGGTATTCAATTTCTATTCCCAATCGTTAGAATGAAATCAACCTGCCATCGGAAGCTTGTATTGCCCTACCTCCGGTACACGTCAGCGCCGAATATATCCCTGAAAATAGACAAGAGGTTTGTAATTCTGTCCTTCAATTTGCAAAGAAATGTTTACAAATAGAAAACTGTCCCATTCAGGATACCGAAATCGATGGCATAATCCTCCGACAAGGCGGTTATGTCAATGCCTCCGCAGAAATCGGTGAATTCGAGCGATGTCTTACAACAGATCTTCTCAATCACTTGGTGTTTGTCCAAAAGGTATTCATGAAAGAAATCAACGAAGTCTTGCAGAAAGTTTACGGAGGAGAGAAACCAGTACCTCTCTGGTCTGAAGAGAGTGACAGTGTGCAGGAATCTTCTCTGAAGAGAATTTTATTTTCTTTGAACATATCGATGAAACGGATTCAGCTTACTGCTACAACACCATGCTCTTCGGCAGTTCGTTTTGAAACCGGAACATTGGAATTGCATTTGTCCAACAGAGTGAAGAACGTCGGCGAGGGGAATGATAGAAAAATGTTCGGCAAGGCGCACATCGACTTTAATCTATCCTTGGGCCAGCTGATCAAGAATGTTATCTTTGACGAAGCAGAACCAGAATTCCAACAATACGCCTTCTTCCATACAACCATTGGACTAAGAAACGCCTTCCAAGACGAACTCTCGAACGAGGACAAAGAGTTGATTCTGTTGAAGCTCAAGAGACCATTGGTGTACATTCAACCAGTCGCTGTTGATAAGGCTATCCTGGTTTGGCTGAATTATAAGAACGCCTATGAGTACTGGGCCGAGAAAAGGGCGAATTTGAATTATGAGAACCCATGTGGCAATCAGATGTTTGATCGGGTTCCATTCAGCAATATTGCCTCATCCAATCTGTCCACTGTATTCCTGCAGTTGACTGTAGAGGATATGGGCATCTGTCTGCCACTGAATCAAGTCGCACAAGTAACTTAAGCACAGTCTGTTTGTTTGGTGTATCTTTTAATCGAGGTTCTTTTTCTAGTCATGGGGAACTCGGTCTTATCAGGACTTTGAGCCGAAAGGTGCTGTTGTGATTACTCTGGAGAACACAATTATCTCAGGTGAGTTACTGTCAAACTGATTGCAAAACTAAGTTCATATTCATGTTCCTTACAGCTTGCAACTCTGGTTCACTGGTATCTAAGGGCAAATTCTCCGGTCTGTGTCTGCGATTCGCCGATGACTTTGAAACAACTCTTGATGACTGGAAGCCAAACATGAGCGATGCGAATATAATGAACTTGTGTGTGGTCTCCGAGGGAACTTACGAAGTTTGTTCACGAACGGCAGCAGCTAAGAAGGGAGAGAACGCCAAGTGGCTGCTGAATGTCAAATGGCAAATGGAAGGAGTTGACATTCACCTAGACGTCAACATTGGTAAACAACTATCCTCGCTAGGCCACACACTGACCATGCTAACTGGCTCTGAAGATGAAGAAACAAACATTGAGAGTCCAGATAGCGATGAGGGCGATCAAAGCTACAAAGAAACCATTATTCGTAGAAAAGATTTCGAAAATCTCCCATCGTTTGTGTTTGATCCATCGATTGATTCCAAGAAACGTTCATTCATGATGGAGAAGGAAATGGCTGAGCAGCTGAAGATTATAAATGATTTACGAACACTGGGTGCGTCGCATAATACTGTTGCGCATGAGGAACGTCGACTGCAGGAACTCCAAGCTTTGTGTTATAAATACTTCCGACGTGATATTATCCAAAAATGGAAAAGGCCATCGATTCGTCGGTCTACATTGAAGAACACTAACCGTTCGTACTCGTATGTAGGTCCGTCTTTGAGTAAAGAGCCATTAGATGATGTTTACCATAAAAAACTGGACACAATCGTTTCGAATGATGAGATATCCAGTTTGCAAAGCACTCCGGCTTCGGGTCCATCAAGAAGTGCATCGTTAAGAGCGTGTGGCGCCAACAGAGTTACTTTCTCGGAAGCCATGAGGTAAGCATAGGAGCCCTCCATAGACACTCCCGCAAAATACTGATTTATTTTTCTATTCCAGACAAACATCACTTCCAAATGCAGACACTGATACAGAAATGCCAGATAATGACGTCGAATGGAAGGGTTACGATCAACAATCACCTGCGGAAATCGATATCGATGGAACGTCAGTCGAAATGCGCAAGAAGCACGGCAACTACCCACAGAAACAACAGGTATTTCATTCCGTTTTTTCCTTCTTAAAGCTCTGGGTTTCATGAGACATGTTTTGTAGGAACCCAACATCGATTTCGAATTGGACATTAAAGTCCTCGTCAACTCGGGCAAATGCGTCCTTCACACCAAGGAATCAACGGATGAGCGCTTCATAATAAGCGGACCTACTACCGTAAAGACTCATAAGCGAGAGCGTAGCATTGGTAATGACTGGGGAAGTCCAACACCGTCTCGTCGTCAGCGCGATAAAAGTAAAATTCGCTACAATCCCAGCAATGCGTTTCTCTCAGATCTCACAATTTTCCACATACCTGGGCTGGATGTGAAGTTACATTATCAATCAAGGACGATGCCGGAAGATCCGGGAACTCGTATTGCATCTAGTGATAGTCATTCCATGTTCCGAAGAACGGGCAGTAAAAGAGCTGCCCTTTTCGCTTGGATGACCTTACAAAGCATTCCTGAGGAGACAATTATTTCGCCGCATATTTTGGAGTTTTTGGAACAAACCTTAGAGCCCATTCCATTCAAGGCCGATACCAGCTCGGCAACTTCATCAGCAGCAAATCCTGTGAATTTGGACATATTGCCAGCGAACTACGTGACATATGCTTCATTTCCAGTTGATGTGATTGTATACTTCCACATGCAACCGTCAACGTTTAGATTCTCATGCCTGCCGGTGTCCAGAGTGGAATGTATGTTGCAACTACCCAGTTTGGATATTGTTTTCAGTTCCAAGAGATCAGAGGAGGAGGACAAAGCTGGAACAGATCAAAATGATGCAGAAAAGTCGGAGAAAGACAAGATTCCATCAGGCGGATTGAGGTAAGGAAGCAAAGTTAAGGGAAGGTAATCGAGTTGATTAATATATTTTGTTAACAGCGTCACGGGTTGCTTAGCTGACTTCAATGTTTACATTTTCCATCCATACGGTGGCAAGAAGACCAACACAAAGGAGGCGCAATTCTCGCCGCTCACCGACAGCGAACGTAAGGACTCGTTGAGTATAAATGTGGAATTTGTTAAGTTCCACATCACACGATGTCGCAAGTTGTATATTGAACCTTCACCCAGTTCGAAACGTGCCATAGATCAGTCACGAGCTGTTATTCGATTCTCGACCATTGTTGACATTGGCAGTGCATCGTTCAAGTATGACATGCGTCGGCTCACAGAGATCCTTGCATTCCCTAAGGCATGGTACCGTCGTCGAATAGTTCGTCGATTGTTTCTTGGCGACTTGAGTGTACACCAAAGCGGCACTACAGATCCAGATTTGACTGGATCATCCACACCCAAGGAACCTAACAAAACCCCTGTGTTGAATGAGTTCAGAGATAAACAACAGGCATCGTCAACAGATCCGTACTATAACAAGGATAGTATGCGACTGGACTTTGACAAGGATATCCGTAAATTTGACAAACTGCAAACGTTGGGTAAGTCTTCCAGTGCGGAATCGAGTACACCACCGTCGGAGAAGAGTCAGATAACTGCTTGGGAAACGTTGGTTTTGTTCGCAGTGAACTTCACTAAGCTAAACGTCCAAATGAACATGGGCAACGTGATGGGCAATGTGGTATGGCAATGGTTTCCCGTTTTATTCGATCACAATTTAACAGTTTCATGAAATTCTTTCAGGTTTGGCTAACAAAAGACTTCCAAAGCGATGGCCGTCTCAGCATCGGCAGTACTGGCTACAAAAACATGTACATTGGCATCTATTTGGGCGGATCGTCGCTTGATGCTAAGGGCGGTATAGTCGGTGGCAGCTTTGAAGTGAACAAAATCAATACCCGATTCCATATTAAAGAGGAATCTGGTGTGGAACCCTATCACACCATGGGATTGAGTTTTATGGCTTTAGAGCTGCGACTCGACTACATGGGCACTTCGGTGCTCATGACACGCATTAGTTCATTCTCAGCAGCAATGAAAGATGAATGGAAGACGACCTCATCGGATGCACATGGTGTAGCGAATGCCAAACCTCGTGCCATAATTTTCATACACGGCGACCTGTCTTGGGATCAATTACAGATCATGATCTCGAAATCAACAACTGCTGATCTACTGAAAATGTACTACAAACTGGAAGAATTCTTTACGCAGCAGTTCAAATCGTCAAAGAGGGTGTTCTCCAGTCTTGAACCTAGATTGCATGACAGAAACTCAAGTACCAAGAGGCGGCAGCATTTGAAGAAAAAGACAAATGGAGACCCTGTACCACCGGTGGATAATTCAAACACAGACGCAAGACACCACCGACACTGGCAGAAACCCCTGGAGCAGGCGATGGGCTTGGTAGTACCGACTTTAGTTACACGTTTGGGAAGGAATGGAAATATCTTGGGTGGAAGTGCCGAGTTGCATGGAAATAATATCTCTCTAGCCTGCTTCCATGGTATTAACTTTAAGGTGAGTTGCAACTGGTTACCCATTTCGTACCCTGTACTGATAGTTTACGTAAAATTTCAGTCAAAATCTTGGGCTTTGTTCAGCTTAAAGGCACCGTATATCAATTTCACGACTGAAGCCCAACAGTCGCAGGACACCAAGGAAGTTTATGTGACCGAAACGTTAAGCTCAAGCTTGGGCCAAAATGCACAGAGCCAACAGAATCACTCCATGGCGATTGTAAGCCGCATTACGCGAAATATAATCTTTCCGCCACAGTTTAAGACTCTCAATGAATGGTTCCACTACGCATTCGCCAACAGTGAAATAGATGGTAAGGATTACCCCTAACTACTTCCTTTGCAAGACTGATATGGTTTTCCCTTTAGCTGTCGATCGCTTTCCAATTCTCGAAAGAGATCGTGAAATTGCAACAAACTCCATTGAACGATCTAGGAGTGGCACCAGCACCAGCTCATCCAAGTCCCTAGAGCATAACCATAACCGGGAGGTGATATTTGCTTTACCTAGCCTCCAATTCAACTTTAAGACTGAACATAAACAGGGTCCATCAACGCCAGAACCTACTGGTAAGTTATAGCCCCAGCCATTGGTTAATCATGTGTCTTATCATTCTTCTCGCACCTTTCAGATGGAAAGCCTGAGGTCATTTGTAGTTTTATAACAGAATTCGATGACCATATCTTCGTGACAGTAGATGCCGACGCATTCTTCTTCCTTCACGACCTGATCACATCCTACGTCAAAGAGAAGGAGAAAGTGGTGAGTCACATCTGGCACATGATTGAATTGATTTCTCAAACCCAGTGTTAATCCATTTCAGATCGGTGCACAAACAGTACGAGCGGCATCACCCAATCTCTCACAGAATCTGAAGAGTCAACTGAAACCCTTGGTCACCGACGAAATGGCCAAGGACAAAAAAACCACCAGCGAGCGAACCGATTCTGCTGACTCTGTAGATTCCAGCGATAAGACTGCCAGTGCTAACGCGGCGACTATCGATTTGGAATCATTCGTACGTGATTGGCGTCATTTCGAATGCCAGACATGGCACTTGGAACCAACCGTCCGTTTACTGTCATGGGCTGGCAAATCAATTGAACCCTACGGCATCGATTATATATTAAATAAATTAGGATTCTCTCATGCGCGCACCACAATACCCAAGTGGTTGCAGCGCGGATTTATGGATCCGCTAGACAAAGTCCAAGCCATAATGATGTTGCAATTGCTCACACTCATCAAGGAGAACAAAATTGAAGCTTCAGCAAAGAAATCTTCAAACTAGACGCAGACACATATTATATAGGTAATATAATACATTGTGCCGCGGTTGTATGACCATGTATTAGTTGTAGTTTTTAGTAAGCTTTTAACCAAAAATTATTAAATTAATTCTAATTGTTACTTATTTCGGGGGGTCTATGCAATTATGTTAAAAGTCAATAAATTATTAAAATTTAAATGAGAATCTGTATTGAATTTTCTTTATTTTGTGTCAGCCAACGACCAGCAGACACGGCAGAATGTTGTGAACCAGGCACGATCACCACCTATGCTATGACAGACAAGCCTGGATTCAATGCAAATGCAATATCGTCTCCTATCTCCTCTTCCTTAGCGTTTTGAGTCAAATGGGCGAAATTGAGCAAAAAACTTAACCAAAAAACGTTTAGCGTATGATTTAGACGATGGTGCACTCAGTGGGTCGCTATGTCGCATTCGAGAGGAAGTTAGGTATACAGGGGTCAAGAGTGAAAAAAACCTCTGGTTGCACTTCAAATGCAACATCGTCTCCTATCTCCTCTTCCTTAGCGTTTTGAGTCAAATGGACGAAATTGAGCAAAAAACTTAACCAAAAAACGTTTAGCGTATGATTTAGACGATGGTGCACTCAGTTGGTCGCTATGTCGCATTTGAGAGGAAGGTTCAATACAGGGGTCAAGAGTGAAAAAAACCTCTGGTTGCACTTCAAATGCAATATCGTCTCCTATCTCCTCTTCCTTGGCGTTTTGAGTCAAATGGACGAAAGTGAGCAAAAAACTTAACCAAAAAACGTTTAGCGTATGATTTAGACGATGGTGCACTCAGTTGGTCGCTATGTCGCATTCGAGAGGAAGGTAGGTATACAGGGGTCAAGAGTGAAAAAAACTCTGGTTGCACTTCAAATGCAATATCGTCTCCTATCTCCTCTTCCTTAGCGTTTTGAGTCAAATGGACGAAATTGAGCAAAAAACTTAACCAAAAAACGTTTAGCGTATGATTTAGACGATGGTGCACTCAGTTGGTCGCTATGTCGCATTCGAGAGAAAGTTAGGTATACAGGGGTCAAGAGTGAAAAAACCTCTGGTTGCACTTCAAATGCAATATCGCCTCCTATCTCCTCTTCCTTAGCGTTTTGAGTCAAATGGACGAAATTGAGCAAAAAACTTAACCCATAAACGTTTAGCGTATGATTTAGACGATGGTGCACTCAGTTGGTCGCTATGTCGCATTCGAGAGGAAGGTAGGTATACAGGGGTCAAGAGTGAAAAAACCTCTGGTTGCACTTCAAATGCAATATCGCCTCCTATCTCCTCTTCCTTAGCGTTTTGAGTCAAAAGGACGAAATTGAGCAAAAAACTTAACCCATAAACGTTTAGCGTATGATTTAGACGATGGTGCACTCAGTTGGTCGCTATGTCGCATTCGAGAGGAAGGTAGGTATACAGGGGTCAAGAGTGAAAAAACCTCTGGTTGCACTTCAAATGCAATATCGCCTCCTATCTCCTCTTCCTTGGCGTTTTGAGTCAAATGGACGAAAGTGAGCAAAAAACTTAACCAAAAAACGTTTAGCGTATGATTTAGACGATGGTGCACTCAGTTGGTCGCTATGTCGCATTCGAGAGGAAGGTAGGTATACAGGGGTCAAGAGTGAAAAAAACTCTGGTTGCACTTCAAATGCAATATCGTCTCCTATCTCCTCTTCCTTAGCGTTTTGAGTCAAATGGACGAAATTGAGCAAAAAACTTAACCAAAAAACGTTTAGCGTATGATTTAGACGATGGTGCACTCAGTTGGTCGCTATGTCGCATTCGAGAGAAAGTTAGGTATACAGGGGTCAAGAGTGAAAAAACCTCTGGTTGCACTTCAAATGCAATATCGCCTCCTATCTCCTCTTCCTTAGCGTTTTGAGTCAAATGGACGAAATTGAGCAAAAAACTTAACCCATAAACGTTTAGCGTATGATTTAGACGATGGTGCACTCAGTTGGTCGCTATGTCGCATTCGAGAGGAAGGTAGGTATACAGGGGTCAAGAGTGAAAAAACCTCTGGTTGCACTTCAAATGCAATATCGCCTCCTATCTCCTCTTCCTTAGCGTTTTGAGTCAAAAGGACGAAATTGAGCAAAAAACTTAACCCATAAACGTTTAGCGTATGATTTAGACGATGGTGCACTCAGTTGGTCGCTATGTCGCATTCGAGAGGAAGGTAGGTATACAGGGGTCAAGAGTGAAAAAACCTCTGGTTGCACTTCAAATGCAATATCGCCTCCTATCTCCTCTTCCTTAGCGTTTTGAGTCAAATGGACGAAATTGAGCAAAAAACTTAACCAAAAAACGTTTAGCGTATGATTTAGACGATGGTGCACTCAGTTGGTCGCTATGTCGCATTCGAGAGGAAGTTAGGTATACAGGGGTCAAGAGTGAAAAAACCTCTGGTTGCACTTCAAATGCAATATCGCCTCCTATCTCCTCTTCCTTAGCGTTTCGAGTCAAATGGACGAAATTGAGCAAAAAACTTAACCCATAAACGTTTAGCGTATGATTTAGACGATGGTGCACTCAGTTGGTCGCTATGTCGCATTCGAGAGGAAGGTAGGTATACAGGGGTCAAGAGTGAAAAAACCTCTGGTTGCACTTCAAATGCAATATCGCCTCCTATCTCCTCTTCCTTAGCGTTTTGAGTCAAATGGACGAAATTGAGCAAAAAACTTAACCAAAAAACGTTTAGCGTATGATTTAGACGATGGTGCACTCAGTTGGTCGCTATGTCGCATTCGAGAGGAAGTTAGGTATACAGGGGTCCAGAGTGAAAAAAACCTCTGGTTGCACTTCAAATGCAACATCGTCTCCTATCTCCTCTTCCTTAGCGTTTTGAGTCAAATGGATGAAATTGAGCAAAAAACTTAACCAAAAAACGTTTAGCGTATGATTTAGACGATGGTGCACTCAGTGGGTCGCTATGTCGCATTCGAGAGGAAGTTAGGTATACAGGGGTCAAGAGTGAAAAAAACCTCTGGTTGCACTTCAAATGCAACATCGTCTCCTATCTCCTCTTCCTTAGCGTTTTGAGTCAAATGGATGAAATTGAGCAAAAAACTTAACCAAAAAACGTTTAGCGTATGATTTAGACGATGGTGCACTCAGTGGGTCGCTATGTCGCATTCGAGAGGAAGTTAGGTATACAGTGGTCAAGAGTGAAAAAAACCTCTGGTTGCACTTCAAATGCAACATCGTCTCCTATCTCCTCTTCCTTAGCGTTTTGAGTCAAATGGACGAAATTGAGCAAAAAACTTAACCAAAAAACGTTTAGCGTATGATTTAGACGATGGTGCACACAGTTGGTCGCTATGTCGCATTCGAGAGGAAGGTAGGTATACAGGGGTCCAGAGTGAAAAAAACCTCTGGTTGCACTTCAAATGCAATATCGTCTCCTATCTCCTCTTCCTTAGCGTTTTGAGTCAAATGGACGAAATTGAGCAAAAAACTTAACCAAAAAACGTTTAGCTTATGATTTAGACGATGGTGCACTCAGTTGGTCGCTATGTCGCATTTGAGAGGAAGGTAGGTATACAGGGGTCAAGAGTGAAAAAAACCTCTGGTTGCACTTCAAATGCAATATCGTCTCCTATCTCCTCTTCCGTAGCGTTTTGAGTCAAATGGACGAAATTGAGCAAAAAACTTAACCGAAAAACGTTTAGCGTATGATTTAGACGATGGTGCACTCAGTTGGTCGCTATGTCGCATTTGAGAGGAAGGTTCAATACAGGGGTCAAGAGTGAAAAAAACCTCTGGTTGCTCTTCAAATGCAATATCGTCTCCTATCTCCTCTTCCTTAGCGTTTTGAGTCAAATGGACGAAAGTGAGCAAAAAACTTAACCAAAAAACGTTTAGCGTATGATTTAGACGATGGTGCACTCAGTTGGTCGCTATGTCGCATTTGAGAGGAAGGTTCAATACAGGGGTCAAGAGTGAAAAAAACCTCTGGTTGCACTTCAAATGCAATATCGTCTCCTATCTCCTCTTCCTTAGCGTTTTGAGTCAAATGGACGAAAGTGAGCAAAAAACTTAACCCAAAAACGTTTAGCGTATGATTTAGACGATGGTGCACTCAGTGGGTCGCTATGTCGCATTCGAGAGGAAGTTAGGTATACAGGGGTCAAGAGTGAAAAAAACCTCTGGTTGCACTTCAAATGCAACATCGTCTCCTATCTCCTCTTCCTTAGCGTTTTGAGTCAAATGGACGAAATTGAGCAAAAAACTTAACCGAAAAACGTTTAGCGTATGATTTAGACGATGGTGCACTCAGTTGGTCGCTATGTCGCATTTGAGAGGAAGGTTCAATACAGGGGTCAAGAGTGAAAAAAACCTCTGGTTGCACTTCAAATGCAATATCGTCTCCTATCTCCTCTTCCTTAGCGTTTTGAGTCAAATGGACGAAAGTGAGCAAAAAACTTAACCAAAAAACGTTTAGCGTATGATTTAGACGATGGTGCACTCAGTGGGTCGCTATGTCGCATTCGAGAGGAACGTAGGTATACAGGGGTCAAGAGTGAAAAAAACCTCTGGTTGCACTTCAAATGCAATATCGTCTCCTATCTCCTCTTCCTTAGCGTTTTGAGTCAAATGGACGAAATTGAGCAAAAAACTTAACCAAAAAACGTTTAGCGTATGATTTAGACGATGGTGCACTCAGTTGGTCGCTATGTCGCATTTGAGAGGAAGGTAGGTATACAGGGGTCAAGAGTGAAAAAAACCTCTGGTTGCACTTCAAATGCAATATCGTCTCCTATCTCCTCTTCCTTAGCGTTTTGAGTCAAATGGACGAAATTGAGCAAAAAACTTAACCAAAAAACGTTTAGCGTATGATTTAGACGATGGTGCACTCAGTTGGTCGCTATGTCGCATTTGAGAGGAAGGTTCAATACAGGGGTCAAGAGTGAAAAAAACCTCTGGTTGCACTTCAAATGCAAAATCGTCTCCTATCTCCTCTTCCTTAGCGTTTTGAGTCAAATGGACGAAAGTGAGCAAAAAACTTAACCAAAAAACGTTTAGCGTATGATTTAGACGATGGTGCACTCAGTTGGTCGCTATGTCGCATTTGAGAGGAACGTAGGTATACAGGGGTCAAGAGTGAAAAAACCTCTGGTTGCACTTCAAATGCAATATCGTCTCCTACAGGGGTCAAGAGTGAAAAAAACCTCTGGTTGCACTTCAAATGCAAAATCGTCTCCTATCTCCTCTTCCTTAGCGTTTTGAGTCAAATGGACGAAAGTGAGCAAAAAACTTAACCAAAAAACGTTTAGCGTATGATTTAGACGATGGTGCACTCAGTTGGTCGCTATGTCGCATTTGAGAGGAACGTAGGTATACAGGGGTCAAGAGTGAAAAAACCTCTGGTTGCACTTCAAATGCAATATCGTCTCCTATCTCCTCTTCCTTAGCGTTTTGAGTCAAATGGACGAAAGTGAGCAAAAAACTTAACCAAAAAACGTTTAGCGTATGATTTAGACGATGGTGCAATCAGTGGGTCGCTATGTCGCATTCGAGAGGAACGTAGGTATACAGGGGTCAAGAGTGAAAAAAACCTCTGGTTGCACTTCAAATGCAATATCGTCTCCTATCTCCTCTTCCTTAGCGTTTTGAGTCAAATGGACGAAATTGAGCAAAAAACTTAACCGAAAAACGTTTAGCGTATGATTTAGACGATGGTGCACTCAGTTGGTCGCTATGTCGCATTTGAGAGGAAGGTTCAATACAGGGGTCAAGAGTGAAAAAAACCTCTGGTTGCACTTCAAATGCAATATCGTCTCCTATCTCCTCTTCCTTGGCGTTTTGAGTCAAATGGACGAAAGTGAGCAAAAAACTTAACCAAAAAACGTTTAGCGTATGATTTAGACGATGGTGCACTCAGTGGGTCGCTATGTCGCATTCGAGAGGAACGTAGGTATACAGGGGTCAAGAGTGAAAAAAACCTCTGGTTGCACTTCAAATGCAATATCGTCTCCTATCTCCTCTTCCTTAGCGTTTTGAGTCAAATGGACGAAATTGAGCAAAAAACTTAACCAAAAAACGTTTAGCGTATGATTTAGACGATGGTGCACTCAGTTGGTCGCTATGTCGCATTTGAGAGGAACGTAGGTATACAGGGGTCAAGAGTGAAAAAACCTCTGGTTGCACTTCAAATGCAATATCGTCTCCTATCTCCTCTTCCTTAGCGTTTTGAGTCAAATGGACGAAAGTGAGCAAAAAACTTAACCAAAAAACGTTTAGCGTATGATTTAGACGATGGTGCACTCAGTTGGTCGCTATGTCGCATTTGAGAGGAACGTAGGTATACAGGGGTCAAGAGTGAAAAAACCTCTGGTTGCACTTCAAATGCAATATCGTCTCCTATCTCCTCTTCCTTAGCGTTTTGAGTCAAATGGACGAAAGTGAGCAAAAAACTTAACCAAAAAACGTTTAGCGTATGATTTAGACGATGGTGCACTCAGTGGGTCGCTATGTCGCATTCGAGAGGAACGTAGGTATACAGGGGTCAAGAGTGAAAAAAACCTCTGGTTGCACTTCAAATGCAATATCGTCTCCTATCTCCTCTTCCTTAGCGTTTTGAGTCAAATGGACGAAATTGAGCAAAAAACTTAACCGAAAAACGTTTAGCGTATGATTTAGACGATGGTGCACTCAGTTGGTCGCTATGTCGCATTTGAGAGGAAGGTTCAATACAGGGGTCAAGAGTGAAAAAAACGTCTGGTTGCACTTCAAATGCAATATCGTCTCCTATCTCCTCTTCCTTAGCGTTTTGAGTCAAATGGACGAAAGTGAGCAAAAAACTTAACCAAAAGACGTTTAGCGTATGATTTAGACGATGGTGCACTCAGTGGGTCGCTATGTCGCATTCGAGAGGAAGTTAGGTATACAGGGGTCAAGAGTGAAAAAAACCTCTGGTTGCACTTCAAATGCAACATCGTCTCCTATCTCCTCTTCCTTAGCGTTTTGAGTCAAATGGACGAAATTGAGCAAAAAACTTAACCAAAAAACGTTTAGCGTATGATTTAGACGATGGTGCACTCAGTGGGTCGCTATGTCGCATTCGAGAGGAACGTAGGTAAACACGGGTCAAGAGTGCAAAAACCTCTGGTTGCACTTCAAATGCAATATCGTCTCCTATCTCCTCTTCCTTAGCGTTTTGAGTCAAATGGATGAAATTGAGCAAAAAACTTAACCAAAAAACGTTTAGCGTATGATTTAGACGATGGTCGCTATGTCGCATTTGAGAGGAAGGTTCAATACAGGGGTCAAGAGTGAAAAAAACCTCTGGTTGCACTTCAAATGCAACATCGTCTCCTATCTCCTCTTCCTTGGCGTTTTGAGTCAAATGGACGAAAGTGAGCAAAAAACTTAACCAAAAAACGTTTAGCGTATGATTTAGACGATGGTGCACTCAGTGGGTCGCTATGTCGCATTCGAGAGGAACGTAGGTAAACACGGGTCAAGAGTGCAAAAACCTCTGGTTGCACTTCAAATGCAATATCGTCTCCTATCTCCTCTTCCTTGGCGTTTTGAGTCAAATGGACGAAAGTGAGCAAAACACTTAACCAAAAAACGTTTAGCGTATGATTTAGACGATGGTGCACTCAGTTGGTCGCTATGTCGCATTTGAGAGGAAGGTTCAATACAGGGGTCAAGAGTGAAAAAAACCTCTGGTTGCACTTCAAATGCAATATCGTCTCCTATCTCCTCTTCCTTGGCGTTTTGAGTCAAATGGACGAAAGTGAGCAAAAAACTTAACCAAAAAACGTTTAGCGTATGATTTAGACGATGGTGCACTCAGTGGGTCGCTATGTCGCATTCGAGAGGAACGTAGGTAAACACTGGTCAAGAGTGCAAAAACCTCTGGTTGCACTTCAAATGCAATATCGTCTCCTATCTCCTCTTCCTTGGCGTTTTGAGTCAAATGGACGAAAGTGAGCAAAACACTTAACCAAAAAACGTTTAGCGTATGATTTAGACGATGGTGCACTCAGTTGGTCGCTATGTCGCATTTGAGAGGAAGGTTCAATACAGGGGTCAAGAGTGAAAAAAACCTCTGGTTGCACTTCAAATGCAATATCGTCTCCTATCTCCTCTTCCTTGGCGTTTTGAGTCAAATGGACGAAATTGAGCAAAAAACTTAACCAAAAAACGTTTAGCGTATGATTTAGACGATGGTTCACACAGTTGGTCGCTATGTCGCATTTGAGAGGATGGTAGGTATACAGGGGTCCAGAGTGAAAAAAACCTCTGGTTGCACTTCAAATGCAATATCGTCTCCTATCTCCTCTTCCTTAGCGTTTTGAGTCAAATGGACGAAATTGAGCAAAAAACTTAACCAAAAAACGTTTAGCGTATGTTTTAGACGATGATGCACTCGGTTGGTCGCTATGTCGCATTTGAGAGGAACGTAGGTATACAGGGGTCGAGAGTGCAAAAACCTCTGGTTGCACTTCAAATGCAATATCGCCTCCTATCTCCTCTTCCTTAGCGTTTTGAGTCAAATGGATGAAATTGAGCAAACAACTTAACCAAAAAACGTTTAGCGTATGATTTAGACGATGATGCACTCGGTTGGTCGCTATGTCGCATTTGAGAGGAACGTAGGTATACAGGGGTCGAGAGTGCAAAAACCTCTGGTTGCACTTCAAATGCAATATCGCCTCCTATCTCCTCTTCCTTAGCGTTTTGAGTCAAATGGACGAAATTGAGCAAAAAACTTAACCAAAAAACGTTTAGCGTATGATTTAGACGATGATGCACTCGGTTGGTCGCTATGTCGCATTTGAGAGGAACGTAGGTATACAGGGGTCGAGAGTGCAAAAACCTCTGGTTGCACTTCAAATGCAATATCGCCTCCTATCTCCTCTTCCTTAGCGTTTTGAGTCAAATGGACGAAATTGAGCAAAAAACTTAACCAAAAAACGTTTAGCGTATGATTTAGACGATGATGCACTCGGTTGGTCGCTATGTCGCATTTGAGAGGAACGTAGGTATACAGGGGTCGAGAGTGCAAAAACCTCTGGTTGCACTTCAAATGCAATATCGCCTCCTATCTCCTCTTCCTTAGCGTTTTGAGTCAAATGGATGAAATTGAGCAAAAAACTTAACCAAAAAACGTTTAGCGTATGATTTAGACGATGATGCACTCGGTTGGTCGCTATGTCGCATTTGAGAGGAACGTAGGTATACAGGGGTCGAGAGTGCAAAAACCTCTGGTTGCACTTCAAATGCAATATCGCCTCCTATCTCCTCTTCCTTAGCGTTTTGAGTCAAATGGACGAAATTGAGCAAAAAACTTAACCAAAAAACGTTTAGCGTATGATTTAGACGATGATGCACTCGGTTGGTCGCTATGTCGCATTTGAGAGGAACGTAGGTATACAGGGGTCGAGAGTGCAAAAACCTCTGGTTGCACTTCAAATGCAATATCGCCTCCTATCTCCTCTTCCTTAGCGTTTTGAGTCAAATGGACGAAATTGAGCAAAAAACTTAACCAAAAAACGTTTAGCGTATGATTTAGACGATGATGCACTCGGTTGGTCGCTATGTCGCATTTGAGAGGAACGTAGGTATACAGGGGTCGAGAGTGCAAAAACCTCTGGTTGCACTTCAAATGCAATATCGCCTCCTATCTCCTCTTCCTTAGCGTTTTGAGTCAAATGGATGAAATTGAGCAAAAAACTTAACAAAAAAACGTTTAGCGTATGATTTAGACGATGATGCACTCGGTTGGTCGCTATGTCGCATTTGAGAGGAACGTAGGTATACAGGGGTCAAGAGTGAAAAAAACCTCTGGTTGCACTTCAAATGCAATATCGTCTCCTATCTCCTCTTCCTTGGCGTTTTGAGTCAAATGGACGAAAGTGAGCAAAAAACTTAACCAAAAAACGTTTAGCGTATGATTTAGACGATGGTGCACTCAGTGGGTCGCTATGTCGCATTCGAGAGGAACGTAGGTAAACACGGGTCAAGAGTGCAAAAACCTCTGGTTGCACTTCAAATGCAATATCGTCTCCTATCTCCTCTTCTTTAGCGTTTTGAGTCAAATGGACGAAATTGAGCAAAAAACTTAACAAAAAAACGTTTAGCGTATGATTTAGACGATGGTGCACTCAGTTGGTCGCTATGTCGCATTTGAGAGGAAGGTTCAATACAGGGGTCAAGAGTGAAAAAAACCTCTGGTTGCACTTCAAATGCAATATCGTCTCCTATCTCCTCTTCCTTGGCGTTTTGAGTCAAATGGACGAAAGTGAGCAAAAAACTTAACCAAAAAACGTTTAGCGTATGATTTAGACGATGGTGCACTCAGTGGGTCGCTATGTCGCATTCGAGAGGAAGTTAGGTATACAGGGGTCAAGAGTGAAAAAAACCTCTGGTTGCACTTCAAATGCAACATCGTCTCCTATCTCCTCTTCCTTAGCGTTTTGAGTCAAATGGACGAAATTGAGCAAAAAACTTAACCAAAAAACGTTTAGCGTATGATTTAGACGATGGTGCACTCAGTTGGTCGCTATGTCGCATTTGAGAGGAAGGTTCAATACAGGGGTCAAGAGTGAAAAAAACCTCTGGTTGCACTTCAAATGCAATATCGTCTCCTATCTCCTCTTCCTTGGCGTTTTGAGTCAAATGGACGAAAGTGAGCAAAAAACTTAACCAAAAAACGTTTAGCGTATGATTTAGACGATGGTGCACTCAGTGGGTCGCTATGTCGCATTCGAGAGGAAGTTAGGTATACAGGGGTCAAGAGTGAAAAAAACCTCTGGTTGCACTTCAAATGCAACATCGTCTCCTATCTCCTCTTCCTTAGCGTTTTGAGTCAAATGGACGAAATTGAGCAAAAAACTTAACCAAAAAACGTTTAGCGTATGATTTAGACGATGGTGCACTCAGTGGGTCGCTATGTCGCATTCGAGAGGAAGTTAGGTATACAGGGGTCAAGAGTGAAAAAAACCTCTGGTTGCACTTCAAATGCAACATCGTCTCCTATCTCCTCTTCCTTAGCGTTTTGAGTCAAATGGACGAAAGTGAGCAAAAAACTTAACCAAAAAACGTTTAGCGTATGATTTAGACGATGGTGCACTCAGTGGGTCGCTATGTCGCATTCGAGAGGAAGTTAGGTATACAGGGGTCAAGAGTGAAAAAAACCTCTGGTTGCACTTCAAATGCAATATCGTCTCCTATCTCCTCTTCCTTGGCGTTTTGAGTCAAATGGACGAAAGTGAGCAAAAAACTTAACCAAAAAACGTTTAGCGTATGATTTAGACGATGGTGCACTCAGTTGGTCGCTATGTCGCATTTGAGAGGAAGGTTCAATACAGGGGTCAAGAGTGAAAAAAACCTCTGGTTGCACTTCAAATGCAATATCGTCTCCTATCTCCTCTTCCTTGGCGTTTTGAGTCAAATGGACGAAAGTGAGCAAAAAACTTAACCAAAAAACGTTTAGCGTATGATTTAGACGATGGTGCACTCAGTGGGTCGCTATGTCGCATTCGAGAGGAACGTAGGTAAACACGGGTCAAGAGTGCAAAAACCTCTGGTTGCACTTCAAATGCAATATCGTCTCCTATCTCCTCTTCCTTGGCGTTTTGAGTCAAATGGACGAAAGTGAGCAAAAAACTTAACCAAAAAACGTTTAGCGTATGATTTAGACGATGGTGCACTCAGTTGGTCGCTATGTCGCATTTGAGAGGAAGGTTCAATACAGGGGTCAAGAGTGAAAAAAACTTCTGGTTGCACTTCAAATGCAATATCGTCTCCTATCTCCTCTTCCTTGGCGTTTTGAGTCAAATGGACGAAAGTGAGCAAAAAACTTAACCAAAAAACGTTTAGCGTATGATTTAGACGATGGTGCACTCAGTGGGCCGCTATGTCGCATTCGAGAGGAACGTAGGTAAACACTGGTCAAGAGTGCAAAAACCTCTGGTTGCACTTCAAATGCAATATCGTCTCCTATCTCCTCTTCCTTAGCGTTTTGAGTCAAATGGACGAAATTGAGCAAAAAACTTAACCAAAAAATGTTTAGCGTATGATTTAGACGATGGTGCACTCAGTGGGTCGCTATGTCGCATTCGAGAGGAAGTTAGGTATACAGGGGTCAAGAGTGAAAAAAACCTCTGGTTGCACTTCAAAAGCAACATCGTCTCCTATCTCCTCTTCTTTAGCGTTTTGAGTCAAATGGACGAAATTGAGCAAAAAACTTAACCAAAAAACGTTTAGCGTATGATTTAGACGATGGTTCACACAGTTGGTCGCTATGTCGCATTTGAGAGGATGGTAGGTATACAGGGGTCCAGAGTGAAAAAAACCTCTGGTTGCACTTCAAATGCAATATCGTCTCCTATCTCCTCTTCCTTTGCGTTTTGAGTCAAATGGACGAAATTGAGCAAAAAACTTAACCAAAAAACGTTTAGCGTATGATTTAGACGATGGTTCACACAGTTGGTCGCTATGTCGCATTTGAGAGGATGGTAGGTATACAGGGGTCCAGAGTGAAAAAAACCTCTGGTTGCACTTCAAATGCAATATCGTCTCCTATCTCCTCTTCCTTTGCGTTTTGAGTCAAATGGACGAAATTGAGCAAAAAACTTAACCAAAAAACGTTTAGCGTATGATTTAGACGATGGTGCACTCAGTTGGTCGCTATGTCGCATTTGAGAGGAACGTAGGTAAACACGGGTCAAGAGTGCAAAAACCTCTGGTTGCACTTCAAATGCAATATCGTCTCCTATCTCCTCTTCCTTAGCGTTTTGAGTCAAATGGACGAAATTGAGCAAAAAACTTAACCAAAAAACGTTTAGCGTATGATTTAGACGATGGTCGCTATGTTGCATTTGAGAGGAACGTAGGTAAACACGGGTCAAGAGTGAAAAAAACCTCTGGTTGCACTTCAAATGCAACATCGTCTCCTATCTCCTCTTCCTTAGCGTTTTGAGTCAAATGGACGAAATTGAGCAAAAAACTTAACCAAAAAACGTTTAGCGTATGATTTAGACGATGATGCACTCGGTTGGTCGCTATGTCGCATTTGAGAGGAACGTAGGTATACAGGGGTCGAGAGTGCAAAAACCTCTGGTTGCACTTCAAATGCAATATCGCCTCCTATCTCCTCTTCCTTAGCGTTTTGAGTCAAATGGACGAAATTGAGCAAAAAACTTAACCAAAAAACGTTTAGCGTATGATTTAGACGATGATGCACTCGGTTCGTCGCTATGTCGCATTTGAGAGGAACGTAGGTATACAGGGGTCGAGAGTGCAAAAACCTCTGGTTGCACTTCAAATGCAATATCGTCTCCTATCTCCTCTTCCTTAGCGTTTTGAGTCAAATGGACGAAATTGAGCAAAAAACTTAACCAAAAAACGTTTAGCGTATGATTTAGACGATGATGCACTCGGTTGGTCGCTATGTCGCATTTGAGAGGAACGTAGGTATACAGGGGTCAAGAGTGAAAAAAACCTCTGGTTGCACTTCAAATGCAATATCGTCTCCTATCTCCTCTTCCTTAGCGTTTTGAGTCAAATGGATGAAATTGAGCAAAAAACTTAACCAAAAAGCGTTTAGCGTATGATTTAGACGATGATGCACTCGGTTGGTCGCTATGTCGCATTTGAGAGGAACGTAGGTATACAGGGGTCGAGAGTGCAAAAACCTCTGGTTGCACTTCAAATGCAATATCGTCTCCTATCTCCTCTTCCTTAGCGTTTTGAGTCAAATGGATGAAATTGAGCAAAAAACTTAACCAAAAAACGTTTAGCGTATGATTTAGACGATGATGCACTCGGTTGGTCGCTATGTCGCATTTGAGAGGAACATAGGTATACGGGGGTCGAGAGTGCAAAAACCTCTGGTTGCACTTCAAATGCAATATCGTCTCCTATCTCCTCTTCCTTAGCGTTTTGAGTCAAATGGACGAAATTGAGCAAAAAACTTAACCAAAAAACGTTTAGCGTATGATTTAGACGATGGTGCACTCAGTTGGTCGCTATGTCGCATTTGAGAGGAAGGTAGGTATACAGGGGTCAAGAGTGAAAAAAACCTCTGGTTGCACTTCAAATGCAATATCGTCTCCTATCTCCTCTTCCTTAGCGTTTTGAGTCAAATGGATGAAATTGAGCAAAAAACTTAACCAAAAAAAGTTTAGCGTATGATTTAGACGATGATGCACTGGGTTGGTCGCTATGTCGCATTTGAGAGGAACGTAGGTATACAGGGGTCAAGAGTGAAAAAACCTCTGGTTGCACTTCAAATGCAATATCGTCTCCTATCTCCTCTTCCCTAGCGTTTTGAGTCAAATGGATGAAATTGAGCAAAAAACTTAACCAAAATACGTTTAGCGTATGATTTAGACGATGATGCACTCGGTTGGTCGCTATGTCGCATTTAAGAGGAACGTAGGTATACAGGGGTCGAGAGTGCAAAAACCTCTGGTTGCACTTCAAATGCAATATCGTCTCCTATCTCCTCTTCCTTAGCGTTTTGAGTCAAATGGACGAAATTGAGCAAAAAACTTAACCAAAAAACGTTTAGCGTATGATTTAGACGATGGTGCACTCAGTTGGTCGCTATGTCGCATTTGAGAGGAAGGTAGGTATACAGGGGTCAAGAGTGAAAAAAACCTCTGGTTGCACTTCAAATGCAATATCGTCTCCTATCTCCTCTTCCTTAGCGTTTTGAGTCAAATGGACGAAATTGAGCAAAAAACTTAACCAAAAAACGTTTAGCGTATGATTTAGACGATGATGCACTCGGTTGGTCGCTATGTCGCATTTGAGAGGAACGTAGGTATACAGGGGTCAAGAGTGAAAAAAACCTCTGGTTGCACTTCAAATGCAATATCGTCTCCTATCTCCTCTTCCTTAGCGTTTTGAGTCAAATGGACGAAATTGAGCAAAAAACTTAACCAAAAAACGTTTAGCGTATGATTTAGACGATGATGCACTCGGTTGGTCGCTATGTCGCATTCGAGAGGAACGTAGGTATACAGGGGTCAAGAGTGAAAAAAACCTCTGGTTGCACTTCAAATGCAATATCGTCTCCTATCTCCTCTTCCTTAGCGTTTTGAGTCAAATGGACGAAATTGAGCAAAAAACTTAACCCATAAACGTTTAGCGTATGATTTAGACGATGATGCACTCGGTTGGTCGCTATGTCGCATTTGAGAGGAAGGTAGGTATACAGGGGTCAAGAGTGAAAAAACCTCTGGTTGCACTTCAAATGCAATATCGTCTCCTATCTCCTCCTCCTTAGCGTTTTGAGTCAAATGGACGAAATTGAGCAAAAAACTTAACCAAAAAACGTTTAGCGTATGATTTAGACGATGATGCACTCGGTTGGTCGCTATGTCGCATTCGAGAGGAACGTAGGTATACAGGGGTCAAGAGTGAAAAAAACCTCTGGTTGCACTTCAAATGCAATATCGTCTCCTATCTCCTCTTCCTTAGCGTTTTGAGTCAAATGGACGAAATTGAGCAAAAAACTTAACCAAAAAACGTTTAGCGTATGATTTAGACGATGGTGCACTCAGTTGGTCGCTATGTCGCATTTGAGAGGAAGGTAGGTATACAGGGGTCAAGAGTGAAAAAACCTCTGGTTGCACTTCAAATGCAATATCGTCTCCTATCTCCTCTTCCTTAGCGTTTTGAGTCAAATGGACGAAATTGAGCAAAAAACTTAACCAAAAAACGTTTAGCGTATGATTTAGACGATGGTGCACACAGTTAGTCGCTATGTCGCATTCGAGAGGAAGGTAGGTATACAGGGGTCCAGAGTGAAAAAAACCTCTGGTTGCACTTCAAATGCAATATCGTCTCCTATCTCCTCTTCCTTAGCGTTTTGAGTCAAATGGACGAAATTGAGCAAAAAACTTAACCAAAAAACGTTTAGCGTATGATTTAGACGATGGTGCACACAGTTGGTCGCTATGTCGCATTTGAGAGGAACGTAGGTATACAGGGGTCGAGAGTGCAAAAACCTCTGGTTGCACTTCAAATGCAATATCGTCTCCTATCTCCTCTTCCTTAGCGTTTTGAGTCAAATGGATGAAATTGAGCAAAAAACTTAACCAAAAAACGTTTAGCGTATGATTTAGACGATGATGCACTCGGTTGGTCGCTATGTCGCATTTGAGAGGAACATAGGTATACGGGGGTCGAGAGTGCAAAAACCTCTGGTTGCACTTCAAATGCAATATCGTCTCCTATCTCCTCTTCCTTAGCGTTTTGAGTCAAATGGACGAAATTGAGCAAAAAACTTAACCAAAAAACGTTTAGCGTATGATTTAGACGATGGTGCACACAGTTGGTCGCTATGTCGCATTTGAGAGGAACGTAGGTATACAGGGGTCAAGAGTGAAAAAGCCTCTGTTTGCACTTCAAATGCAATATCGTCTCCTATCTCCCCTTCCTTAGCGTTTTGAGTCAAATGGACGAAATTGAGCAAAAAACTTAACCAAAAAAAGTTTAGCGTATGATTTAGACGATGGTGCACACAGTTAGTCGCTATGTCGCATTCGAGAGGAAGGTAGGTATACAGGGGTCAAGAGTGAAAAAAACCTCTGGTTGCACTTCAAATGCAATATCGTCTCCTATCTCCTCTTCCTTAGCGTTTTGAGTCAAATGGACGAAATTGAGCAAAAAACTTAACCAAAAAACGTTTAGCGTATGATTTAGACGATGGTGCACACAGTTAGTCGCTATGTCGCATTCGAGAGGAAGGTAGGTATACAGGGGTCCAGAGTGAAAAAAACCTCTGGTTGCACTTCAAATGCAATATCGTCTCCTATCTCCTCTTCCTTAGCGTTTTGAGTCAAATGGACGAAATTGAGCAAAAAACTTAACCAAAAAACGTTTAGCGTATGATTTAGACGATGATGCACTCGGTTGGTCGCTATGTCGCATTTGAGAGGAACGTAGGTATACAGGGGTCAAGAGTGAAAAAAACCTCTGGTTGCACTTCAAATGCAATATCGTCTCCTATCTCCTCTTCCTTAGCGTTTTGAGTCAAATGGACGAAATTGAGCAAAAAACTTAACCAAAAAACGTTTAGCGTATGATTTAGACGATGGTGCACTCAGTTGGTCGCTATGTCGCATTTGAGAGGAAGGTAGGTATACAGGGGTCAAGAGTGCAAAAACCTCTGGTTGCACTTTAAATGCAATATCGTCTCCTATCTCCTCTTCCTTAGCGTTTTGAGTCAAATGGACGAAATTGAGCAAAAAACTTAACCAAAAAACGTTTAGCGTATGATTTAGACGATGGTGCACACAGTTAGTCGCTATGTCGCATTTGAGAGGAACGTAGGTAAACACGGGTCAAGAGTGCAAAAACCTCTGGTTGCACTTCAAATGCAATATCGTCTCCTATCTCCTCTTCCTTAGCGTTTTGAGTCAAATGGACGAAATTGAGCAAAAAACTTAACCAAAAAACGTTTAGCGTATGATTTAGACGATGGTGCACTCAGTTAGTCGCTATGTCGCATTTGAGAGGAACGTAGGTAAACACGGGTCAAGAGTGCAAAAACCTCTGGTTGCACTTCAAATGCAATATCGTCTCCTATCTCCTCTTCCTTAGCGTTTTGAGTCAAATGGATGAAATTGAGCAAAAAACTTAACCAAAAAACGTTTAGCGTATGATTTAGACGATGGTCGCTATGTCGCATTTGAGAGGAACGTAGGTAAACACGGGTCCAGAGTGAAAAAAACCTCTGGTTGCACTTCAAATGCAATATCGTCTCCTATCTCCTCTTCCTTAGCGTTTTGAGTCAAATGGACGAAATTGAGCAAAAAACTTAACCATAAAACGTTTAGCGTATGATTTAGACGATGGTGCACACAGTTAATCGCTATGTCGCATTCGAGAGGAAGGTAGGTATACAGGGGTCCAGAGTGAAAAAAACCTCTGGTTGCACTTCAAATGCAATATCGTCTCCTATCTCCTCTTCCTTAGCGTTTTGAGTCAAATGGACGAAATTGAGCAAAAAACTTAACCAAAAAACGTTTAGCGTATGATTTAGACGATGGTGCACTCAGTTAGTCGCTATGTCGCATTTGAGAGGAACGTAGGTAAACACGGGTCAAGAGTGCAAAAACCTCTGGTTGCACTTCAAATGCAATATCGTCTCCTATCTCCTCTTCCTTAGCGTTTTGAGTCAAATGGATGAAATTGAGCAAAAAACTTAACCAAAAAACGTTTAGCGTATGATTTAGACGATGGTCGCTATGTCGCATTTGAGAGGAACGTAGGTAAACACGGGTCCAGAGTGAAAAAAACCTCTGGTTGCACTTCAAATGCAATATCGTCTCCTATCTCCTCTTCCTTAGCGTTTTGAGTCAAATGGACGAAATTGAGCAAAAAACTTAACCATAAAACGTTTAGCGTATGATTTAGACGATGGTGCACACAGTTAATCGCTATGTCGCATTCGAGAGGAAGGTAGGTATACAGGGGTCAAGAGTGAAAAAAACCTCTGGTTGCACTTCAAATGCAATATCGTCTCCTATCTCCCCTTCCTTAGCGTTTTGAGTCAAATGGATGAAATTGAGCAAAAAACTTAACCAAAAAACGTTTAGCGTATGATTTAGACGATGATGCACTCGGTTGGTCGCTATGTCGCATTTGAGAGGAACGTAGGTATACAGGGGTCAAGAGTGAAAAAAACCTCTGGTTGCACTTCAAATGCAATATCGTCTCCTATCTCCTCTTCCTTAGCGTTTTGAGTCAAATGGACGAAATTGAGCAAAAAACTTAACCCATAAACGTTTAGCGTATGATTTAGACGATGATGCACTCGGTTGGTCGCTATGTCGCATTTGAGAGGAACGTAGGTATACAGGGGTCAAGAGTGAAAAAAACCTCTGGTTGCACTTCAAATGCAATATCGTCTCCTATCTCCCCTTCCTTAGCGTTTTGAGTCAAATGGACGAAATTGAGCAAAAAACTTAACCAAAAAACGTTTAGCGTATGATTTAGACGATGGTGCACTCAGTTGGTCGCTATGTCGCATTTGAGAGGAAGGTAGGTATACAGGGGTCAAGAGTGAAAAAACCTCTGGTTGCACTTCAAATGCAATATCGTCTCCTATCTCCTCTTCCTTAGCGTTTTGAGTCAAATGGACGAAATTGAGCAAAAAACTTAACCAAAAAACGTTTAGCGTATGATTTAGACGATGGTGCACTCAGTTGGTCGCTATGTCGCATTCGAGAGGAAGGTAGGTATACAGGGGTCCAGAGTGAAAAAAAACTCTGGTTGCACTTCAAATGCAATATCGTCTCCTATCTCCTCTTCCTCAGCGTTTTGAGTCAAATGGACGAAATTGAGCAAAAAACTTAACCAACAAACGTTTAGCGTATGATTTAGACGATGGTGCACACAGTTGGTCGCTATATCGCATTCGAGAGGAAGGTAGGTATACAGGGGTCCAGAGTGCAAAAACCTCTGGTTGCACTTCAAATGCAATATCGTCTCCTATCTCCCCTTCCTTAGCGTTTTGAGTCAAATGGACGAAATTGAGCAAAAAACTTAACCAAAAAACATTTTGCGTATGATTTAGACGATGATGCACTCGGTTGGTCGCTATGTCGCATTCGAGAGGAAGGTAGGTATACAGGGGTCCAGAGTGAAAAAAACCTCTGGTTGCACTTCAAATGCAATATCTTCTCTTCCTTAGCGTTTTGAGTCAAATGGACGAAATTGAGCAAAAAACTTAACCAAAAAACGTTTAGCGTATGATTTAGACGATGATGCACTCGGTTGGTCGCTATGTCGCATTCGAGAGGAAGGTGGGTATACAGGGGTCCAGAGTGAAAAAAACCTCTGGTTGCACTTCAAATGCAATATCTTCTCTTCCTTAGCGTTTTGAGTCAAATGGACGAAATTGAGCAAAAAACTTAACCAAAAAACGTTTAGCGTATGGTTTAGACGATGGTGCACACAGTTGGTCGCTATGTCGCATTCGAGAGGAAGGTAGGTATACAGGGGTCAAGAGTGAAAAAAACCTCTGGTTGCACTTCAAATGCAATATCGTCTCCTATCTCCTCTTCCTTAGCGTTTTGAGTCAAATGGACGAAATTGAGCAAAAAACTTAACCCATAAACGTTTAGCGTATGATTTAGACGATGATGCACTCGGTTGGTCGCTATGTCGCATTTGAGAGGAAGGTAGGTATACAGGGGTCAAGAGTGAAAAAACCTCTGGTTGCACTTCAAATGCAATATCGTCTCCTATCTCCTCTTCCTTAGCGTTTTGAGTCAAATGGACGAAATTGAGCAAAAAACTTAACCAAAAAACGTTTAGCGTATGGTTTAGACGATGGTGCACACAGTTGGTCGCTATGTCGCATTCGAGAGGAAGGTAGGTATACAGGGGTCAAGAGTGAAAAAAACTCTGGTTGCACTTCAAATGCAATATCGTCTCCTATCTCCTCTTCCTTAGCGTTTTGAGTCAAATGGACGAAATTGAGCAAAAAACTTAACCAAAAAACGTTTAGCGTATGATTTAGACGATGATGCACTCGGTTGGTCGCTATGTCGCATTCGAGAGGAAGGTAGGTATACAGGGGTCCAGAGTGAAAAAAACCTCTGGTTGCACTTCAAATGCAATATCTTCTCTTCCTTAGCGTTTTGAGTCAAATGGACGAAATTGAGCAAAAAACTTAACCAAAAAACGTTTAGCGTATGATTTAGACGATGATGCACTCGGTTGGTCGCTATGTCGCATTTGAGAGGAACGTAGGTATACAGGGGTCGAGAGTGCAAAAACCTCTGGTTGCACTTCAAATGCAATATCGTCTCCTATCTCCTCTTCCTTAGCGTTTTGAGTCAAATGGACGAAATTGATCAAAAAACGGTTAGCGTATGATGTAGACGTTGATGCACTCATTTCAGAACTCCTGGTTGGCAACAGCTATGAACCGGCATCTATCCGCGTTTTTTTATATTTTCTTCTGTGTACACGATTTCAACCAAAAATTGTCGGAATTGTATCAGGAAAGAACATTTTTCTCTTGACCTCATAATGGCGACCCTAATCAAGTCTCCGCCTACAGCGTTATATACTCCAAGTCTAGATAGTACAATTGCCAAATTCCTCATCAGCCTGAGTACACGAGCAGTTTTATATGAATGTTGGTGTCTAGAAGTTTGTTCTTGAAAAGTTGCATATATATTTCTCTGACCTATCCTATTCTCTGGCGCTGATAAGGGAAGCGAGATGAGCATACACCACTGTATGGAGCTTGGTTGGTTATCAACGAGCTAAAATGGGACTAAGGTTAGTGAGGTCTGTATTACAATGAACGAATTGGTCAGTTGGAATATTTTGTTTTGTTGATTTCATTAACATTTCGAGTTTGTGAAAGAAATTAGAATATGTGTACAATTGTATGTGGATGTGTTTTCGTGGTAATTTCTTGAACATTGCTCCACTTTCATCATTGTTATCACTGTTAGCGCTTTCATATCCTGTGACGTCTTTCATTGTTTAGGTTCTACTTCTCGCAGATAAATCATTTTCTTATCGCATTTGAAGAATTAGAGAGGGCAATTGTTCCGGTTGGGACACATTTTTGGCCAGGTGCTGGATCTTTTTTTCTAAAAAACCACTTAAACTGATCGATGGGTCACAGTGCAGTTCTATTGCTGGACTGATCAATGATCGATAGCTCAATTCGTTTCCTCATGAAATCCCTAGAAACCAGATATGGAGTCGTCTAAGGCGATAGTTGATTGTTGGCGATCACAATCATCCTCTTTGCTCTGTCTAGGATCACCAGCAGCGTGATCATTACATGTTTTGTGATCGTTTGTTGGCATCTATTTCGGTGTAACAAAAAAGTAACTCTCAACTGTCACCTTGGAGGATTCCACTCCAGCTTTACATTAGAAAGCAGTAATGAGATGGTTATGCAACTCTGAACAAAGAACAATGAAGTGAAAAACAGTGCACTATTCAACCTCCAAACAAAGGAATGAATTTTTCAAAACTGCAACTTTCTGGAATAAGCCTTTACCGCCCATCTGTTAAGACATGAGTTTCTCCCATAAGGAAGGAAGTTGAGAAACCTTTAGTCAGACAAAACTATCCACAGTTGGAAAAGGTGGTTTTCCGCTCTTCAAAAACCGGGCTAGAGGAAGGTCCCTGGCTACTAAGTTTTGTCCGCTCTCTTCATCACAAGTTGTAGCAGCGATTGCAACAGTGCGTACAGGATCTATGTAGGATTTCACAACCATTCAGTCTGATGCAGCCAATTGGTATAAAAGTGGATTTTCTCAAAAAAATTTTCTCGATCTTTGGAAAACCTTTCCAAAATTTGTATATTTTGTCTATAAATTTGCAAAAATAGTTATTGTGATGTAATTTTATATAATTCTTTCATATATCACATAGGATCACGCCCACTTTTTGGAGAGTTTCTTGCCACAAAATTCGCAGATAGTATCGGCTAATGTTATCGCGATTGAGTCCCTAAAACCACGGAATGCCACACCCATTTTACTAGGCCTCGCGGACTTCATGCCGAAAAGAATCAATCTCCATCGCCCTTTTAAAGTTGACATTCCAAACCGCATTTATTTGGATACTCCTGATATCCTTTAACTGATTTCTTATGCTAATTGGTACACTGACGGTTCTAAAATGTCGAATGAGGTAGGAGTCGGAATGTTCGGTCCCAGCTACGGTCCCAGAACTCTATACCAGAGAGTGTATTAGAAGAAACCTCCGAAGAACACATATAGATATCCTATCGGACAGCCAAGCAGCTCTAAAAGCTGTCATGTTCTTTGACTTTGAGTCTAAGCTAGTTTGGAACTGTCTTGAAACCCTCCTACAGCTAGCTGTACTCAATAATATCAATCTTATATGGGTTCCTGGACATATATGTGGGTATCCCTGGCAATAAGGCAGCTGACGACGAACTTGCCAAATCTGGTGCCCCATTCAAATATATCGCCCCTGAACCCTTCTCAGTGGGAGCAACACGAATAGCTCTCTTGCTGGCTTGAGACATGCCAAGAAATTCATTAAATTCTCAAAAAATACCAAGATCCTGACGGACTTCCTATCTGGTCATTTCTCTCTTAGCTATCACCACTAGAACCAATCGGACGCGTTCCGACTATCCCTCGAGAACAGTGAAACGTCCGAACATATTCTATGTGAATGTTCCGCAATTCCTCGGACTAGGCTCAAACATTTCCGCAAAGGATTTACCTCGCCTTCCGATATCACTGAAACAATCGTCCAACTGAAACAATCCTAATCTTCAAAAATAGATTCATAGCAATTATCAAGGCTACGTATGATGGGTTCACATGTCACGTTTTGCACAGAGGAAGCAAAAGGAAATGCGAGTGGATTTGTCATACTTTCATCATGGAATGCGATGAAATGGAACCCGCTTACTCAGGATGGCAGGATATGCGGTGGTCCTAGAAGTACATACGTGGCGCAGAACAGTTGAGAAGGAAGCACGGCAACTGGGAAAGACTTGGGGAGAGACTCACAAAAATCGCACATGATGGCGCAGGGACTCACAAGGGGATGTCATGTGCAGTAATGAACTTGATTTCAGTTAGAACACAAATCCACTCACCATCATAACACAAAAGATCTCTATGAGGTCACGGTGCGTCTTGAAGCTATATCAAGCCCGTCAACCCAACTATCCTTTAAAAATATCATTCTTTTCCACGGGACTGGACAGAAGTAGAGGTAATGGATCTCTAAGAGTCTTCTCCCATCGACTTTAAGGCAGCATATGACAGCATTTATAGAGACGAGCTATACAGAGTCATGTCTAGTTTTGGCATCCCTGCCAAACTCGCCAGATTGTGCAGAATGACGGAGAATTCTCGGTGCTCCATCAATGTCGGTAACGATCTCACCGAAACCTTTGATGTCAAAAACAGATTTAGACAACAAGACGCGTTGTCATGTGATTTTTCCAACATCGTACTTGAAAAAATTGTGCGAAACCCACAAGCCCACCAATCAGAGGCACAACCTTTCAAAAGTCCGTGCAACTTCTAGCGTACGCCGATGACATTGACATTATTGGAAGAACTCAGCGAGCTGTCACTGGAGCGTTCACTAGTATTGAAACGGAAATGTGTTTAGCGGTAAACGAGGGCAAAACAAAGTCAACGAGAAGGAACACACAACATCGACGAATTGGATAGAACGTCACAATCGACAGCTACAACTTTGAGGTAGTAAGGGACTTCATCTACCTTACCTCTGCTAAAACCTCTGAAAACAACACCTCAGCAGAAATAAGGCCAAGAATAACTCTTGCCAATCGCTTTTTCTTTGGCCTAAGAAGGCAATTGAGTAGCAGAGCCCTATCCCGAAGAACTAAAGAAAGTCTTTATAAAACCCGGATCATCCCAGTCCAGCTTTATGGCGCTGAAGCATGGAAGATATCTTCATTTGCATCGAGAGAAAGATTCTACGTGTAATTTTCGGTCTCGTTTGCGTTGACGGGCTTTGGAACAGGAGATTCAACGACAAACTATACGAGCTGTACAGCTACATACATCAGAAAAATGCGCATGAGTTGTTTAAGATATCCAGGACATGTAGAGCGAATGGACACTAATGCTATGGCCCGTAGAGTCTTCGAATCAAACCCGGAGGGACAACGCAGTAGAGGAGGACCTCGCCTTAGGTGGGGCGCACAAGTAGAAGGGGACCTCAACCGACTTAGAGTGCGCACCTGGAAGCAGTTAGCTAAGGACCTGGCTAACTAGAGAGGCTTGTTGATTGAAGGTAGCTCTAAACGACGAACATGCTCCCCGAACTTGCTCATGCTCGCTATGTTTTTCTCGTGTAGGGGCTGGTTCGCGACCTGCTCGCTGTTGGCGAAACATATCGATTTTTTCGTGTTTGTTGGCTTCGGTGTTCGCCGTGTAGGGCCATGTTCGCGAGCAAACCTCAATTGTGGTGTGAACGCCGCCGAGTTCATATCGCGAATATGACCACTTGCGCTTCTTTACCGCTCATGTTCACGGTAGGAAGAATCAACACGAAATGAATGCTTGCCACATGTGTTCGTCGTGTAGGGGATAACGCAAACGAGCAAGTTCGGCGAGCATGTTCATCGTTTAGAGCTGCCTTGAGGCCCAGGTGGACTCCGAACTGTAGCGCCACCTAAGTATGTAAGTAAGTAAGAGTCTTCTCCCACTATGGTATACCTTCGAAACAAAAAATCACAAAGAACGCCTCCTGAAACCTGGAATGTAGAATAAAATAAAAACACGACAACATTATTTATTTCCTTGTTTTTATTTTGTATAACTACAATTTCATTACTTTTATGCTGAACGCATAAATCGTATAGCAATTTAATTATCTTTATTTTTAATTCCATTAAAAAAATAATAATTACATAGAATTTTACAAACTACAATTGTTCACCATTTTACTTTTAGTTTTTTTTATTTTATTTTTAATATTTCGATTTCTTTTATAAATTGGCAGTAAATTCGTACACCCAACGTGCGGGCAGCATATAGTATACGTACAACAGAATCTTTTAATGCAACATTTTCAAAACTATAATTATTATTATATCTTTTCTTGTTTTATTTCTCTCTTTAATTATTAATTATATATATAGCGTTGCATCGGTAGACATTTTTAATGTTAAACAACACTATTACGCAAAAGATCAAATAAGTTTCACTGTAGATTCACATTTGCAACAAAAAATATTAAAAAAAAAAAAACAAATTGATTTGGTGTATAGCACTTAAGGAAGAATAAAAAAAAAAACACATTAAACAAAAAGAAAATAATAATAATTATAATTAAAAATTACAAAAAAAAAATTAAACAAATATATATTCATATAGTATAAACAATTGGCTGTGTTTTGTGTGTATTGTCTAAGTAGTATATTACAAAAGATATCTATTACTGGGTCACTCTTCTTAAGTATAGCAATCTAAGATTAACGTTTTTAATTTTTATTTTTAAACAAACAAACAAAAAGCGGATAAGGATCAGTTTTTCTGTTTTTTTTTTCTCTTTTGGTTTTGGTTTTAAGTGTACAAATGTGAGGGCAAAGATTTGTAGAGGAGAAGAAAGGAAATGGTAATAGGAGTGGAAAACTATTTTGTTTTTGTTTGCTTGTAGCTTTGGACTTATGTCGAGTTCTTAATACACACTTGGCATCTGGATACCCGCTGTCTCAGGAATCCGGATTTAAGTGTCTGCTGTTCGGGCCTAATGAACTGTTGGCTTTCCTCAACAGTGACCAACCAGAAGCTGGTTTGAGTCTCGTAGAAGTGGCAGTGTCCCTTGACGCCGTTGCACTCAATGAACGGTGTTGATCTGAAGTCTTCTAAGCAAGAACCAGGCGATGAGAGAGCTTGTCCACCACCACCGTTACCAACGGCTGTGTGCTAAGAAAGAGGGAAGGTACAAAACAATATTAGTATCGGAGGTATATGTAGAATGTAGGTTTGGGGGTTTACTATGCTTTGCTATCTCCCTTACGACTTGTCTCAGCTAATACCTAAGGGTAAATGACGAGTCACAATCCTCCGGTGGAGGGAAATAACTCCGCGGGAATTTACTCCATCTGGGAACTTATTCCACCCTTAGTGAGAAATAACTCCACTTTTATTCTCACTTCTCGTGAAAAATAACCCCACACTAAGAAAGCGGACTTAGTTCCCATTGTAAGTGAAATAAATTCACAGATATTTCCCTGCACAACGTTTCTAAGTTCTATGACCATAATCTGGTTATTTATTTCATTATTAGATCTCCGGTTCCTATTCTCGATGGACCTGTTGCGTCACATATGTCTCTTTACAGCAAAGCTTCAGGTAGCTTTGGCAAAAGACTGTCTAATCTCCGAAAGCAGTCATAATTGTAACCAAAGATCTCAGACGAATAAGTCAAACTAACTAAAAATTCTACAAGATGTCGCTGCTTAATGACATAAGAAACACTTAACAGAAACAGAATGTAGGCCTTGATACACAAGACCGAACAAACAATGGAATCCAAATAATAATGTGACTTACCATGAGGAAACTGTAACCGATCCAGAGTCCATCCCATCCGCCAGGGCAGACTGGCACCTCCAGCGATTGACTGTGCACAGCAATGACATTTGCTGGCACTTCGCATACAACACAACGTGAGATGTATTTTTGCATTTCAAAGCTTTCGACGGGCATCATTGGAATGGCAGCTGAAGTTGACAACCAGAATGTGCGATCGTTTCGTGAAGCATAATTACAAACATTATTTTGTCCGCAAGTCATGACTGGCAGTGTTGAGAAACGACGAACGCATGAACCGGCCGATCCGAGATCCTGATTATGTGGGTAGTCATTGCCGTCGACGTAGAGTAGTGAGTAACCGTTCCATAGTTGTACATGTCCGGGGTCGCAACGTGGAATCTGTTCGGTTTGACTGTGTTTTACAAGTAATGTACCAGTAAGATAGTCAGGCGCAGGAGCACAAGCTAGGCCTTGTTCACCCTTTTGACCTGGTGCGCCAGAGACACCATCACGACCTGTTAAACCGGGCAAACCTAAGGGACCAGCTGGTCCATCTCGTCCAGTGGGGCCAGGAGGACCTGGGAAACCTCGATCACCTTTTTCACCGCGTTCTCCTACCACACCGATTAGACCTCGAGCTCCTGGTAAGCCACGATCACCCTTCTCACCATCACGTCCTGGTTGTCCTGGTTCTCCCTTTGGTCCAGGTGGTGGCACTAGTCCGGGTTCACCCTTTTGTCCACGTACACCCTTATCACCATCACGTCCACTGCGTCCGGGAAGACCTTCTGAACCCTTCTCACCAACTGGGCCAATTGGACCAGGCAAACCTTCGAGACCAATTAAACCACGGTCGCCCTTAGGTCCTGGATATCCATTTAGACCTGGTGGTCCAGCAATTCCTGAGTTACCCTTATCACCCTTTTGTCCTTCGAATCCGGATGGACCGCGATCACCTTTCTCGCCTGGATATCCTCGTTCTCCCTTTTGTCCAATTCGGCCAGGGAATCCATCTTGTCCGTCCTTGCCGGGAAGACCAATAGAACCGCGATCACCCTTCTCACCTTGAGGACCTAGTGGCCCAGGTAGACCAACATTTCCGGGAATACCCGCCAAGCCAGGCAAGCCCTTCTCTCCCTTTAGACCGACAAGACCAGGCATTCCTTCACGTCCGTTCTTTCCTGACCGACCGGGTAATCCCTTTTCGCCCTTAATTGCAATGCCTGCCTCTCCAGGTGCACCGAATGGTCCGACATCACCCTTTTGTCCAGGAGCACCATTTAAGCCAGTAAGTCCCTGAGGTCCGGGGAAGCCACGATCGCCCTTTTGTCCATCTCGTCCCGGAAGACCAATATTACCCTTAAGTCCAATAGCACCAGGAGGACCACTTATACCAAATTCACCGGGCTCACCCTTCTCGCCGACTATGGTTATGGCTTCAGCATCACGTCCGCTAGGTCCGGGGTAGCCACGTTCTCCCTTGAGACCAGGAGCTCCAGTATTGCCAGGCAGACCTGTGTTACCTTTCTCTCCCCTGCTGCCTTCTAAGCCATTAAGACCAGGTTCTCCCTTACCACCTTTTGGTCCTTCAAAGCCTCGTGGTCCTTGTAGTCCAGGCTCACCAGGTAGTCCATCTACACCAGGAGTGCCAGGAGCACCGGGTAGTCCAGAAAGTCCCTTCTCGCCCTTGATGCCTAGTTGTCCAGGATATCCCTGGTCTCCCTTGAGCCCATCTAGACCAGGTTTACCATCAATTCCATCACGTCCTGGCTCACCCTTTTGTCCTGTAGGTCCAGCTTGTCCATATCCACGCATTCCAGGCAATCCCTTTTCACCAGGGTATCCAGGTGCACCGTTCAATCCATCGGCACCACGCAGTCCAGGTGGACCAGGTTCACCCTTCTGTCCCTTTTCTGATGCATCACCAGGTAAACCAGGAGCTCCCGTCAAGCCAGGCAAGCCCAAATCACCCTTCAATCCGTCTAATCCAGGTCGTCCGTCAGCGCCAGGTGCACCAACCGGTCCGATGTCGCCCTTCAAACCTTGTAAGCCTTGTGGTCCAGGTGGACCGCGTAATCCTTGTAGTCCGTCAACACCATTCAAACCGCGTTCACCCTTGTCTCCTTTAACACCAGGAATACCAGATTTTCCAGGAGTTCCTCGAATACCAGGTGGTCCACTGATTCCAGTAAAACCCTTGGGTCCATCAATGCCGACCGCACCACGTTCGCCCTTTAAGCCAGGCATTCCAACTAGTCCAGAATTACCAGGCTCTCCCTTGGCACCTTCTCGTCCTTGTACTCCATCTACACCAGGTGCACCACGTGGACCTGGTGATCCGGGGGGTCCTATTGGTCCGAAATCACCTTTCTCTCCTATTAGACCAGGTAAACCTGGAGCTCCAGGTAGTCCTGAATCACCCTTATCCCCAGGATAGCCAGGTGCTCCTTCTGCTCCCGGTGCTCCATAGATTCCTTGTGGACCACGATCACCCTTTTCACCTTGGGGTCCATCATTACCTCTTGGTCCAGGTGGTCCAGCAACAGCTATACCTTGTTCTCCCTTTTGGCCTCGATCTCCTGGTCTACCAGGTACGCCTCGTGATCCATCCTTTCCGGGACTTGCTGGGAATCCGATTGGTCCTGGATTACCCTTATCACCGCGAGGTCCAGTTAGTCCTCTAGGTCCAACGGGTCCAGGGGGACCCTGTGGTCCTTGGTCTCCCTTGGCTCCAGTTCTGCCAATATCACCCTTGTCACCCATCGCACCCATAGGGCCCACATTTCCTGGGTATCCCTTGTCACCCTTGTTACCCTTAGGTGGCCTCAAACTTTGGTGCGCCTCACAAGTTCCTGGCTCTCCCTTTATTCCTGCGAATCCGGTATCACCCTTATCACCTCTCGCTCCATCGTATCCTGGTCTTCCTTGTTCTCCTTTGATACTCTCACCCTTTGGTCCTGGGTAGCCGTTTCTACCAGGTGCGCCTGGTGCTCCATCTTGTCCGGGTATGCCAGGGAAGCCCTTGTCTCCTCTTGGTCCTGTTTCACCTTTCAGTCCGAATAACCCAGGTTGACCAGATTCTCCTCGATCACCCTTTAATCCAGTAAGTCCTGCTGGACCGCGTTCACCCTTGGCGCCCTTCTCCGCTGCGATAAGATTTACATCAACAATAGCATCACGTCCAGCTGGACCTTCAGGTCCTATTAAACCTGGTGAACCATCACTGCCTCTGTCACCCGGTGCTCCCATGGGTCCGGCCAGACCATCATCACCGCGTTCACCGGGAAAGCCTCGTTCTCCTGGTGGACCACGCACTCCTGGTAAGCCATTGATACCATCTGTTCCACGATCGCCCTTGATACCCTTTTGTCCGGGGGAACAGTCTGCACATCTACCGCCAATATCACCTTTAGGTCCTGTATCGCCCTTCTGTCCAGGTAAGCCAGAGCGACCTGGATCACCCTTATCACCTTGTCTACCGGGGCGACCAGGAATACCAGGTTTACCTAGTTGGGAATCACCAGGAACACCAACGTTTCCTTGAAAACCTCGTTCTCCTTTAGCACCTTTATCTCCGGGACGTCTGTTATTGATAAAATTATTTATTACGAAAATCAGAACCAGACTCAGTCGGAGGAACTTACCCAGGTGTACCGACGTCACCCTTTAGTCCTGCTACACCAATACCAGGGTTTCCAGCTTCTCCTTTCATGCCTTCAGGGCCGGGTGGGCCTGTATGTCCGCGTGGACCCAGTGGTCCTATACTTCCAGTTCTACCTAAATCTCCTTTGTCACCCTTTTCGCCAGGTGGCCCTTCCAGACCGGGTCGACCAGCCAAACCAGGACCGCCTTTAGGTCCAGACGGACCAGGTGGGCCTTGAGCGCCGGGATAACCATCTAAGCCCTTTGGTCCAGGTTGTCCACGGAAACCGCGTGGGCCCTTAGCTCCTGCTGGTCCTGGAGTTCCCTTACCACCACCGGGTGGACCAGCTGGACCAATCAAACCTTGTGTACCAGGTGATCCTGGTCGTCCGGGTTCTCCTTTAAGACCTGGTTTTCCATCCAAACCTCTCAAGCCAATCTCACCACGATCACCTTTCTGACCTGACGGACCAGGTGGACCGAAATTTCCTTGACGACCCTTGCAAGTACAAGAAAATACAAATAGTTGCCTCACAAGTCGATGCAAATAAAAATCATAAACTTACTCTATCACCAGATGGTCCGGGAAGTCCCTTTTCACCCTTCATACCGTCGTTACCAGCTTGTCCTGGATAGCCAATGTCACCTTTTTCGCCCGTTAAGCCCGGCAGACCAGTATCACCCTTATCGCCTTGGGCACCAACCCATGGATGCGATCCGTCAACCCAAGCTTCATGTTTTGCAGGCTCTCCCTTTTCTCCCTTAGCTCCCTTTAGTCCGGGTACCGGTTGAGCAATGCACGAGTCTCCCTTCTCTCCCTTAATACCCCGCTCACCACGTGGACCAGGCTGGCCATAAGATCCTGTATCACCGCGATCACCCTTAGGTCCCTGAGGTCCATCATTTCCCGGTAGGCCAGATCTTCCCATAAAACCAGGTTCACCCTTGTCACCCTTAGCAAAATCGCCAATTTCCTTCGCTGGTTCACCTTTCTCTCCCTTGCCGCCAGGAGTACCAGGAAAACCTCGTGGACCAACTAATCCGGGCATACCCTCCAAACCAGGCAAACCATCAGTACCATTGCATCCATCAACACCAGGAATACCAGGCGCTCCGGGATTACCTAAATAGCCCTGCAGACCAGGTACTCCGGGAATACCAGGGAAACCACCCGAACCACGTTCACCTTTTGGTCCTCGTGGACCCAATGGACCTGGATCACCTTTTTGTCCCTTATCTCCTGGAGGTCCATCAATACCCGGATATCCGGACAATCCCTTTGGTCCGGGAATACCAGGTTGTCCAGGTAAACCGCGATTACCCTTTTCGGCAAAACATTTCGGTATGCAACTTCCGTTTCCTGTACAATTTCTTGGCAGCTGACCCGTTCGGGTCACTGTGGCAGTGTCGATTATAGCATAACTGTCATCGATGATAGGTCGTGGTGGTTCTCTAAGTTCGCTGTTACTGCTGAATATGGCTCCGCTGCTACTGCTTCCGGTGTCTGTCCAAAATTGCTGAAAAAGAAAACCATACATCAGTACATGCCAGGGATTAAGTAGGGCATTGCTTTACGGCTTGGGCCTCTAGTAGAACTTCAACAAAGACTGCAGCAATGAGTAGCCTGCAAATGAAAAATAAATGTCGATCAGTAAATTTGTCAAAGACCTTGATTTTGATGTTCATTACGCTAATCTAGCTAACTGTCATAAGCATTAACTGACAGGAGCTATCAAAACAACAGTTGACAGGAGAACGTCGAATACTTTCGAGAAGAGGTTTGCCGTTTGTTCTTCTCGTCCTAAACATGGAAGATACATCCGAAGGAATGTACAAAGGGTGTCCCAAAACTTACGGAAGATTTATTTAAATTTGCGGAAAAAGGTTGCGAAGTGACAGCGGAACAATTCAGCACCCTGTTTTCATTGTTTTCTGGTACGGATCACTGTTTGATACGGATTTTGGGTTAGAGACCTCATTGAACCAGTCTTCCTTGAAAATGTACCTAGTCAGCCATGTCGTGGACGTGGACAACATGTGATTTCAACAAAATGGAGTCACATGACACAGATCAATTGATGCATCAGTCATTTCCTAGTTTTCTGCTTGTTTTTTGAAGTACAAGGTTTACATGTGCCAACAAGCTCACAACCCACGCCTTAAATAGGCAAATGGATGGCAAAAGTAGCAAGGGATTCAAATCCCAGCCAAGACATCGATAACTTATTTTTACGGTCCCATCTCTTGCGAGCGCCTGACATATGTACCTCCGAGAGTATAATTGTCACGAAAAAGGGAGATCTTTTCCCCATGTGTATGACAACGGGTTTGAATTGACCCTACCCGAGGTGGTTAAGGAGTTGACCTACCTCGGAGTAAATATCAGCTCCACCAACGACACACTAGTGGATATTCGGCAACGACTTACTCTAGGAAACCGCTGCTACTTCGGTTTGACGAAACAATGGGTTTTGAAACTCCTTACTGGGGAGGCACAAAGCATGCTCTACAGGGTTGTGAATCAACCAGTTCTGCTTCACTTCCGAAAGAAAAATTTTTTGTCGAATTTTCGGTCTCGTATATGAGGAGGACGAATGGAAAAGAAGACATAACCGCAAACTCTATGAGCAATAGCGAGATGGGGATGTAGTCCAAAAAGCCAAAATACGTCGACTACACTGGCTCGGCCACATCGAGTTAATGAACAATAATGCTCCAGAAAAAGGACCTTCAAAACGCAGCCCTCAGGTTCGAGACGACCAGAAAGACCGGACCTACTTTTTAATGATCACCGATCGCGGAAGCTGGAATGCTTGGTCTGGACAATTGAAAGAGAGTGGGAGCCTGACGTATGTCAGACAGACACTCTTCACGATAAGTAAATAAGGACCTCGTTAGGATACTTCAAGCGAAGCTAGAAGTCAAAACAAGAGAAAGGAATTTCAAGCAAAACTTGTTCAATAAAACTGGCAAGCTGTAAAGTTTTTGACTATATCTCTGAATGTCTTGTTTTTTTTCCCGGAAAGCACGGAATATTGGCTAAATATTGACAAAGACATGATGATAGTTGCAGGCTTGTCGAGTGGAACATAGTCTGTGAGCATGGCATCTTGTCTTTGAGTTTCCCGAACAGTACAAGTTAACTCAGCTTTAAATCAGATAGCAAGCATAAAAGCTGAACAATTAAGCTGCCTTGTGGACCTTGTAGAACCTAAATGAGGACTGAAACCTCAAATAATGGATGGAAGCTATTCATTGCCTCTAGTTAATCATTGGACCATATGACGTGATGCAAGAATTTTTGTACTAAGAGGTGAGCGAAAGATTAGGGTTTGTAGTAGCCGTCGGAATATACCCGTGTGGTTAGGGAGACAAGTTGAGACTTTTTTAATCTAGTAACTAACAAACCATCCACCTTCCCAGGGAAAATGTTTGTATTATAATCAATAGTACAAGTCAGAGCTAAATATTACAATCAATTTGTATTACTGTTTTCAAAGAAAGTGGGTTACATACAGAAAGCCAAAACCGAAAAAGCCAAAAACTCAGTAAAATGCAAAAGAAACAGAGAAGCCTATTTTGTGAATTTTGTTGCTTAATGTAAATTCTTTCGATGTCCTGGATATTTGATGAAATAAAAATAAGAACGATTTGGAGGTAGAAATCGAGGATATGTAGCGAATATGAGAAAGTAAAGGACAACGTCAAATTTCTAGATTTTCGATCACAAACGAACGAGGTGAACGATATTTTAAAATTTGCTCACAACCACGCCCACAAATCGAACAAATCTCTTCTTTTTTTTTAATATTTTGCATAAAGCAGAATTTAATTTAATAAAATATGACGACCATGGCATGTATGGCAACGCCTAGCTATTTGAAGCATTTTAATAGAAAAACTAGATTTTACCCATGAAATTTGCTTATGGCACTGCTTGGGATTTCTAAAGACAGATGTAATGGACAAGAAGGGCCATTTCTTAGCACCCAGTGTAAGAAGAAACACAATTCATCTTCGCATTTCAAAAAAGACTTGAATGTACCTTGAATGTACAAGTAGACTTCCATTCCGGAGTCCTCTGCATCAATTGTATAAACAACTTGCGCTTCTAGCTTTCAATACCTTAAAACGTGATTTTATCTGGTAGGTATGTCTAATGTCACGTCATACGCACTGGTAAAATGTTCAATCATTTTAAAGCGCTAAGCGCTGTGCGACAAGGTTGCAAGCTCTAACCACTGCTTGTTTATAGTCTTAAAGTAGTAATGTTTTTTTAGGCAGCGGCATCGTACCTTAAAACGACATTTCTTTGCTTTTCCACAGAATAATGAGTCCATATTCTGGAAACTTGAACCCAACATTCGGGTGGAAATGACTGGGGACATTACTTCGCCCGACGGTAACCATCGTCGCATATTTCAAAATAAACTACCAGTGTTACTCTCCAGACTTAAGTGTGTATAGTGCCCAGAAAAGTAGGGTTAGATGGATAACTGGGTTAAACTTGAGCACAATTTAGTTCACTTATCTAAACAGGCAAAAAAACGGGGTCATTCCGAACAAACGTACCACAGAACGACTGAATAAGAGTCCAGAGCTATTTGAATTATATATAATTTTAGTCCTATGCTTCACTAGGGGTAGAATAAATCATTAAAGAAAATGGTACTCTTCACACATCAAATGGTTCGATGTCTTCAAAACCAACTGATGGAGTTTTTTCCGCACTCTAAACGAGACGCTACATTGATTTATTTCACTCCAGGGACTTAGATACTCAAAATGAATAAAAAATTCTGGGCGCCGTGGATACAGTGGTTAATACATTGGACTACGGAGCAAGAAGTTCGAGGTTCAAATCAAAGCCAAAACGCCTAAAAGTCTTTTCAAGTAACAACTGGCCCTTCGGATACGCCATTAATTAATAGGCCCCTTCCATTCGTATAAAGAATGTAACGCACTAATAGTTGAGAGAAACTAGAGCTCCATACCCTTTGGCTTAACAAATTTTTATATTTTGTGTTTCAATTCTTAGCACAGTTGTTCCACGAACCCTTCTGCCTTTTCACAGTTGCTTTCCTAACTTCTGGAATTTAGACCATCGTGTAGAATAACGAGATCTGCAGAATATTTAACCCCCTACGGTGGGAAGCCTTTATTTATTTCACTCTCTCAGGAAAGGAAGTTTCGAAAACATTGTTAAACTTAATTATTTATTAATGGTTAATGGCCATCGATCAATCGAGGAGCCAGATTCCAGATTGCCAGACGATCAGCTCGCACCAGACCAGAATGAAAATATATCGGCGACAGCGCAACGTTTAAAACCAATGAGAGCGATTAAAGCCAAGTTTTTAGCACATCGCATATATTTTCATGGCACTACAGAAGACCTTAGACCCTAAGTCTAATGAAAATCTCTAAGAGAGTTTAGCAGTAGGACAAATGAGCTCACGGTATACTTTTGAGGTTTGTATCTTAACCCACACTAAACAGGCTCTAAACAGGCTTTCTCTCAATGCATTCAATTGAAACCCGAAGTTAACAAAAACCTACATACCTTGGTTGAGTTATTTAATTCAATGAAAAGTTTTGAAACTAATATTCATTTGAATTGAAGCTGAAATGGCCGCGCTGTCCGAAAGCCGACGGAATTCATGCAAGCTCTGCAAACCATCCGTATTAAGAGATAAAACCATTAACTAATATTAATTATGAATTTCCAAAACGTGTCCTCACAATTAAAGTTAAAAAGTTACGAAAATTCGTTGAATATTAAAAAAATATTTACCACTCACTATCAAAAAACTTTAAAATAAAAATAACAAAGAAAATTAAAAATAGAAATAATAGTATCAGTCAAAGATAAACACTCTGTGTAACACTTCCGAAAATATTTGCAATAACTTCCACCGTAGATAAACAAAATCAAAAAAATTTCAAAACTATATATGTACACTGTTCCGGAAGCGGAACCATTTTTTTTATTTTCTCTTGATAAAATCAAGAAACACAACGACAAACACATTTTGCCCCAATTCGAAATCAGAGCTTGCTAGATGGCCTTTACCCCCTCCCAACGTTTTTTTTTTCTTGTGATTTCCGATTCCGTTCTGATTAGCAAAAATTTTTTGATTTGAATTAAATATTTCTTTCAAAGACAATGACATCATTTTGAAAAAATGACGATTTTTTATATAACCTCTATAAACAGTTTTAAAAATGTGTTTAAATCGAATAACAAAAAAGTCAAACTTACCGCTTTATAAGGGGTCCCATTATCCCCAATCAATTTTTAAATAAATTTCCCTTCTGAACACCGCTTTCCTGGATATTTCTTTGTTTTAAAATATTTTTCAAGAAAAAAATAATACAAAATATCACACGGATTCTATAAGAATGTCTACGGATATCGATTCCTTACGGAACATTGAACGAACTCACAGATACTTTTCGAATTTGAACTTTTTTTTTTTTGTTTTATTCTAATCGGGTTTTTCTGAAATTAGAAAAAAAAAATTCACAAAAATTTCACTAAAAAGATATTTTAAACAGAAAAAAACAAGTAAAAATCGTAAAAAGGATATGAAAAATAAATTAAAAAAAAAAACACGCACACACTTTTCTACACGCAATGCAAAAATTTTGAAAAAATCATGAATGAAAAAAAAAAAAAAACTTTACTTTGTAATTAAAGAAAACCCCATCCACCCTTAAGCAGAGGGAACGGCGGGTTCTTTCTTGTTTGCGATCTAACGCGATGGATCGACTAGAGCGTACTGATCTGGAGCAAATTCAGAACAGAAAAATCCTCCTAACAGCCAGCCAACTCTAGAGGGCAGCAATCAACTAACTATGCTCAACTCACAAATAATCCACAAAAGACGACAACGACGACGACGACGACAAGCCACACTAAGTATCCGCCAGTGCTCCTCTCCACATATACACGCAGGGAGAGAATGCCACCAGATTCCAGATTGCCAGACGATCAGCTCGCACCAGACCAGAATGAAAATATATCGGCGAGAGCGCAACAACGCTTTGTGTATGTGGACGACGACGACGACGATGATGATGATACCACCAACACGCACCACCACTAGAAACTAAACTGTGGGTGTTTTTTTTTTTTGTATTTCTTGGTTCTAGATACATATGCTGGAGCTGTGGAGCAAATCAAAGATTTTCCACTCCAGTCCGTTTTATGTGATAATATTGGAGAAGCACGACGATGATGTGAGGACGCGAGCGCGCGCGCGCTCAATCCACTGAGGATCGCCTCGATCGCTTACAAAACTGCAACGCTAGGGTGCTAAGAGAGGCAGGTGCGGGGCCTACAAGCGCGAGCGATAGGGACGTCTTCGTCGTCGTCGTCGATCACAAGCGCTATGAGTGTGGTGCGGTGGTGTATTTTAACAGTAACAACAGCATAATCGCACAGAGGGTTGTTTCGTGGCTGAGGCAAGATCACTTTTATGTTCTCTTTTGGGATCTCACGCCGCCGTACTACTACGTCTTCTATGTATTGGAGCCATTGGGCAAAACTGAAATTCTGTTAGGAGACTCGTGTTTAGTAACACTTCGAACGTTTGTCGATCTCCATGTAGGAGGAGAGAGTACTGCTCTGCTGCTGGGATTATTCGTCCATTCGTCGTTGGTTAGAGATCTTAAGTTCGATCGAATTCGGTTATTTTTTTATTTTTTATTTTTTTTTTTTCAAACAAAAGGATTAAATATTTTTGCAAAATACAGAAAAAAAATTCAAAACAATCCAAAATATTGTGCGGGTTTCGATGTGTTTAAATGCGGCGCGAATAGACAGATAGTTTTTGTTAATTTTTTTTTTTTTTCTCCAACCTTACGGATATAAATTTTCGGAGATCGCTGTCGGATCGGGGTGACTTTTTTTGTGTGAAAAATGAAAATTCCCAGAGGCCTGGGCGGTCTCTTGGGTGGCCCACAATTGTCCTACATTTGGGCAGTGATATTTACGGTCTATCTGATAGCCCTTCTGCAAGGTGGATCGAGTTTTGTTGATGCTGCCAAGGTAAGTGTTTACACATTTGTATCCAATTTTGACAGTTTTGTTTATTTCTGTCTCGGTGACGTAGATTTGAATGAGTGTAAACGCCTTACCACAGTTTTGACATCTCTTGAAATAGTAGGTATGATACGAATTGTTTATAAAAGCCTAACCGACTTAAAAAAGTTGTTGGACAGATTTTCTTTATAAGAATCCAACTTCGTGTCGGTTGACATTTTGAATTTTTGAAAATTCTGTTCATGGTTCGCAAGATCTTGATTTACTCTTGGTAGATCGTTGTCAGAATTAGTGGGTCTTATGTTTTTGCCGAAAAAGCTTCAAATGTCTTAGGGGAATGTCTCTAGGCTGAATATTACACCCTTCTAGTCTCTTTGCCTATGTGCCATCCGTCTTTTTTTTCGAACTTCTGGCATACAAATCTAAATTCTGACCTACTGCAACTTTCTCTTTCATTTAAGCTCAGAGCTGTGAAGCCTATTCCTCCTTTCCTACGTGTCGCCGAGACCCCCGTCAAATTTTTGATAAGCGAAACAAACAATGGACCCGAATAAACTTCTGGGCCGCTCTTTGTTCTATATAAACTGCTTTTTGTGTTTGCAAAGCTTGATACTTTATCGCTCGAATAAGAAAAGTCTTAAATTTAATAATTCCAAGAAATATGTCAGAAATACAATTTTTTTTTCCCGTCTTCTTAAAAACGTTGCTAATTTCAAAGTCCTTATCATGGCAAAAGGTTAGCATTTTGGGATAACCTCAGAGAGGGGTGTTTTTTTTTGTTTTAAAGTTCTATTTCCATATTTTTTTGATGTTTTTTTCGTTTTTGCCAAACACCACATGTTGTATGAATAGAAGTAAGAAGAAATAATGAAAAAAAACTTAAGAAAACCTTCAACATTTTGAAATCAAACTTCCGGCACTATAGCACAAAGACTTAATCTAATTAGTCCATGGATGTTGTATGTAGTCATCGTCTTGAGAGTGATAACCTTATTTCGCAATTGGTCTTCATGGGTGAAGTTAATAAATTGTTTAAATTTTTTTTTGCTTTTGTTTTATGTATGAAATCACTATCAAAACGGAAGACGGATGGAAGTTTAATTTAGAACACATTAAAGTTGGCATGCTTCATACATTCCGACCTGGTTTGAGACTGCAGAAATTGCACTGCAGTCTTGTGGAGGAGATTAGAATATGATTACCTTATGTATACTTTGAACTACGTACCTTAGAGCTATAGGTTAGGGCAGACAGGAGGTTTTCCTTTCAATTTTGACTCAAGATATGGAGCAAAGTGTCTATTTGTGTCATCCTTGGTTTTGTTCGATGATCTTAAAGTTTGAAAGTCTTAAATACAGCAAGGCACGTGTCATTACAGGTGTCTGGTCCTGGCCCACTTCCTACTTTTCTTTGCACTCCCTATCGTGTTCGAGCCTACTTCAATGTATTCTTTTTATGCAGGCCTGCCAACCCCACATATGCTTAGTAGCACACAAAGAATAAGTAACAAGGCTTCTAGTGAATTTTAAGTTAAAACCGATGTACATTTGAGCAATCTGCACAATGTGGGTACTATCACCCAACGTTAAGCGATGGGAAGCCCCCAACCCATGAGTTCGTTCGGTACTTTGAGACGGGGTTTTCAATAAGAAAGATCCTTTGAATTACTTGGCAAATTTTCTGAAAACAATTTAGCCAAGGTCGCTGTCCACATACAGCTTGATCTAACAATCCCCATACTTCCTCGACAATGAAATTTGTTAATTGTTAACCGGGTTCCTGTCCAGCAATCTTCAGTTAAACATTTGACTTCTATGGACCAAAGGGTTTAGTATTTTCAGTCCTGATCAGTTTGCAACTTGTCAGACCCAGACAATATCTGTGACGTTAATTACCTGCATATCTGCAAAGTTTCTGAGTATTGTCATGCCGCATTGGCTTCAAGAAGATAATGAAGTATGATTGTCAGATAATAGTCAGACATTTAGGACATTTGCAGACTAAATGAAAATTTGCAGATGTGGGCAAGTTATGACATCAATGACAATTAATTTGTTGGACGATATTTTGTTGTTTTTAGTGATAAATTTACATACATTACATTCAAACGAATAGAAGCAGAATTTGACTATCTGATGGGGGACTACCCAATCGTTTGTTCACACAGTACGCCATTTGTGCGGAGATTCGTCTTCATCTTCGACTCTTTCCAATAATTACTATATGTGGCCAAGATGGTAGCATTTAAATTAAGATTTTACACTTTTCAGACTTTTCATGAGTCTGCCAATGTCTGACAATGGATCTGGCAATCTTTCGTGAACAAATTATCTACCAACCGTGTGAAGTGACAACTGACAATTCTATTCTCAGACAATTACCAAACCAACCATCTGACAATAAATTTAATTTAATGATGCAAATTATTTTGTTATTGTCAGCTCATTTGCAGTTCGGACAATTGTCTAAACATAGCTTTAGCTAATACAAATACTCGTAGCCGACTCAAGCATGCTCTTCAAAACGTTTCGACTTCAGCGCTGAGAACATATCCTAGCTATCCTGGCTAAACCTAGAGCTAGTTTCATCTTCACTCTTGGACAACTCTGCAGTTTGTATTTTAGCAAAAATTTTGGGTCATAAATTCTCCCACTCTTATCGGACTTTCAGAGTCTATGACTTGTTCTCATTGCCCCGTTTTCAAAAAACCCCAAATAAAGATTTGCAAATTGCCAAAACGAAACATTAGGCGACTCAAAAATGCATCCTTGAAAACGAAAAATGCGCGAGCTGTGTGTCCGCTTGCATCGTCCTGTGCCAATTTATTAATTTGCGGCAATAAAGACTTGTTGGCCACGAAACCTTCCGAGGTCTCTTGCGTTGTTCTGGTTTCTTCAAGGCGAGTGGCTAAATGCCTTAGTATTTGACCAACTGCCAAGAAGAAGAAAGAAGAAGAGGCTTTCTTAACCTTTTTTTTGTCATCTTCACTCCCATCTCTGGCATCATTTCACTTCAATCATATGTAATAAATCCATCCTCCTGTCCTGCTGTGGACTGGGATGTTGAATTTTTGTAAAAAGTTGAATGTATCTGTTCATTACATGTTTCTGTTCATCTAGCTCGTGGAGGACTCTGCGACTCCGTGGACACCTTTGCGTTTTGTATTTTTTTTTCCATACACTTCCATACGGTTAGACCACTCCTAAGGGTCTTTTCCTCTAATAATAAATTTGTACCTCGTTTGAAGCAATCGATAACATTTTACCAGTAGCTCTCATCACTATGGAACGTCATCTACACTTCCTTTAGCATCTGTCAATTCTTGACCGAAAGCCCTAGTAGCGGGTCTTAAGCTGTAAATTGATTTTACTGTTCTTCGAATAAAATCGAAAACTTAATCTGCAACCACAAAGGTTTCATGGAAACGTAAATAGTTGCACATGTGCGGCATTATAATATTTCAAAAGTTCACAAGAACTTCATATTCGAAAAGCACGTCATTATTCTTGAAAAAGATTGCAAAAATACACATATTTATCTTGGATAGTCCCTATTTCTGGAAACAGCCGCTGTATTTTATCGCAAACAACATAGGAAATGATGTAAACGAGGTCATTTTTACAAAGATTATGTTTAAATTTATCGCTTTATTCGAAACAAAAGACTAAAGCACGTGGTATACTTGAAACCTTCGACAAACTGTTGCCTTTTAATGAAAATCCATCACATCCTGATAACAAGTTCCAATTTTTTTTTGTTTTTGCCACCACTAACGGCTGATGGTGTCAGTTCTATAAATATAACCAATTCATAGAATAGAATTTGTGTTTTCTTTCATCAGCATCTTCATCTTATCAAACATGGGGTGCTCCTTGAAATTTAAATCAGAACAAGGGAAACGTTTAAATCACTTTGTAATTAATACGCCATTCGACTACTGGAAAATAGTTTGCATCTAAAAAAAAAATTACTTAGCACGATTAGTTCTGACCAATGGCAACATATTTTTCATTCAAACAAAATGAGAATAAAGAAAGAATAAAAAAAAAATACATTCTTCCATAAATCGTTCACTTGTCCTCCTAAAGTGTCAAAGGTGACATTGACAGTGATAGCCTAAAATCAGTAGTCCCCGCTCTGACAGATAGTGTGTTGAGAGCGATTATAAAGCAAATTTCGAGTTCGAATTATAATTTGAAGCTTATCTAAAGCTTCTTAATCAAAGGCACAGTGCCGAACAGAAAATAAACGACAGAAGGAAAAAAATAATAAAAATGAAACCAGGCGGAGAAGGAGAATGAAGAAAAAGAAAAACTTGTAAAAAATAAATTATCACTTTTAGAGGAAGTTATACACGAGTAAATATTTTTCATTTGAGAGTTGTAGTTGTAGTATGGAAAAGATACACTTCCTTTACAGTTGCTAGATGAAATGTTTTTTTTTTTTTGTTTTTGTGTTTGTTTTAAAGAGGTCGTCACCGATAACTGTGAAAAGGAAATAAGTAACAAATACACAATTTTGCAGAATAAATATGTTTCTTTTGCGGAATAAGGCGTTGACGTTTATAGCAGGGTTGTTAGTGATGGGTGACTATTTAAGATTTATCTAGACGTCACCCATCGACGTCCCTGTAGTCTAGTGTCTAAATTTGCTAAGTATCAGATTATTACGTCAAATTCCATGGAAACACCAGAGAAAATATGTGGGTGAGCTCAAGACTTCTTAACTCAAATCCAATTGAAATGGATCTTATTTTCACATGAAAATCAAGTAATAGACGGAAGCCACCTAAACGTCAATCTTGACAGCTAGGTAAATCAGAGATATCTGCAATAAACATTCATACAACACCCCTGAACCTTCTTATTCTTATTACAGAAGAACTTTAGAAAATCTGAGGACTTAAGAGTAAATGAATCGCTAACAAGGATCTTAAGGCTGTTATGGATGTTACAGTGGATGTTACATACCAAAAAAATAGAGAACGACTGAAGCATGGGTGCAAAAAGTCGTCCGCCATTCCCATATTTGGATATCGAAAGAATGCGTAAAATATCTGAAAAACTTACACGGGACATTGTGGAATCTCTTGACATTGAATTTAGAACGTTGTCTTACGTCTTCTTCTTAAGGCTGCGTTCACCGTCAAACGAGTTTGCGTCGTGCGACTCGATGGGTTTTCGTTGGATTTCAATCGAAATCGCAAGCGATTAAGTGTATCTAACAAAGCGGTTTCGCCTGGTTTTATGCGTGTTTTGACAGATGTGCTCGTCGCTCGCAGTCGCTTGAAGTCGCTTGAAGTCGCTCAATTCCCGTTTCGGCAAATCGCTACGCAATGAACACCTCCATATGTAATTACATACTTATATACTTGTGTATTTGGTCACTATACGCGAATTCGCATGACCGTGGACACAGCCCAAGAGTTTAATACAATCTGAAATTGAAATTTTAACATCGTGACATATAATATCTACGATTCGTTTCTGTCAGTCAATTTTTGACATCAAAAAACGCCATTGTTCATGTAATAGTTTGAAGCAGTTTTTAGTATGTATAGGGAATATTTTCGCAATAAAATGATCCTGATGACCTACTTCCTCCTTGCTACTGTTTGCCAATTCAATTGATTTCAGTTCATTGATCTACACAATTGTTTATTATTGACAGCTGACAGCTAAGGACAAAGCACTATTCGTGCGGTCGTCGTCCTATCAAACAGTTAATATCGTTAGCCAATCAATGGCCAGCAATAACAAATAAACTACTGTCAGCTGTGCCATAGTTGCTGGCACCACTTCCATTCAAATCGGAAGAAGGAAGCAACAATAAACAAAGTGCCAACAAAGAAACCCATAAAAAGAAAATGAAAAAAAAAAAATTAAAAGAAATAAACCATAGATACGAGTGTATGCCTGTATGTGGGTTCTTCAACAAACCACAGATACAGTATCGACAGTCCACAAGCGAAGTTTTGTCCATTCACTTGGTTGGTTGGCCCTTTTGTAAGAATCGACTAACTCCAGTGGATGCAGAGATGATGATACAGAATCTAACACCGACAGAAAGTTCTCGTGTGGCATAGTAATTTATTACAAGGGCCGCTAGCTGTGTGAGAGCGGGCCTTATGCTCTACTACTCTCCGTCTTTAGTTGTTGTATCTAAAAGATACCGAAGAATCTCCAAATGAAAGCAAATAAATAAGCGAAAATGCAACTTTCTAGATGGAATGGGTATAATCGTCTGCGATGCGATGCTGGAGATGGGGTGCATTCCGCGTTTCCCCACGGCTACAATTCCAACAAGTCGGGGTCAAGCCGATGGAACACTGTGTATTTGCGCGCGCGCGCCCGCTCGCTGCCTCTACGTATGTAGATGTATGTTTTATGAGGAAGAATTGCGCTAAAACAGCGCCAAAGATAAGATTCTAAACTGCAGACTGCTTTTCTTTCTTGAAGTTCGTTTTGCATCTGATGATTTCTAGAGCAATAAATAAGATGCTTGACTTTAATAAGGGGCGGCCCTCAGTCAGAGGCATTCATTGAATTGCCTGGCTGTGATATGATGGAGTATGGTTGAAGATATGATCTGCGAAACACTATAAATGGCCACTTAGAGTAAAGTGTACCTCATGGGTGGTTATAGGAAATATGAAGCAGTTGTGGTTTTAGATAGAGTATTTGCGCTTGAGTTCGTACACAGAGTAGTTGTATTTCTTTTTTTATTTTCAACAGGGAGGATGTTTTATGAATCATTTTGGTTTAACGGATTGATCGAAGAATGTTTACCCCATAAGCCTTGTTTTAGAAGATGTTTAACAAGTTTGTTGAATACATAATGGAAGATAGAGTAGCTACGAGATAAATGGGCGTCAGTCCTTTAAAGTTCAATCCCTTTATATATATCAGCCCCCTTCAAGGATCAGTGGAGCTGCAGGTGAGGACTTGGCAAAAAGTTTGGTAAAAGGTTTTCTTTCGATTTCCAATGGGACGTATAGAATATGGTCTCAGCGACTTCTCTATATTTTATAATTTTTTTTGTGAAAGGTTGCGTTGACGGATAAACAATATTTTGTGCAACAGGTCCATGGGAATGGAAAGGGCCTGCTTTTTAATGCCGCGTCCGAAAGCCAATTCGTTGTTTGAGAAGCTCGCTTCATGAACCCGGAATGTTTGCCACATGCTCGCAATGTAGGGCAGTTTTTAGGTGATGGCTTGGGACCGAATCTCGAACCTCTCTCACCGTAGTTTAACACACTTACCGCTGGAGCTATGATACGCATTTAAAGATTCCCCGTTCGATGGTATTAAATTTACATACACTTTCAACAAAGACTTTCTTAACGATGAAGCCCATTTCTGGTTGTCACATGTTGACTTGTCCAAACCTTTCGCTATATCCCATCCCACCCACAAAAATTAACTTTTCTATTGGGGAACCATACTGATGCAACTATTTATGTGGTTTCAACAGAATCCTGCAGTCGAATTAAAATAAAACGTCAGATATGGCTGTCAAATGCTCACTGACAACTTTGAGATCAAAGAGCTTGGTCACACAGGCCTGGTGGACTGGATTTCTTTTGCCATTAACGTCCTCAAATGGAAAACCCTCTCTAAACATAAGAAATTTCCAAATGTCAAGAAAAATGTCGGAAATTTCAAAAAATCTAAAGATCCAGATTGCCGTAACATATCCCCCTCCCGAGTAAACGTCAAAAGTCCAACAGGTCTGTGTGAACAAGCTCAAATTCTGTGGAAACTATGTATGACATTCGGAACTGTTCCTACCATTGATTGATGTTCACACCCTCCAATCAGGCACCATCGACAGTAACCGTATTGCCAGTCTGCTGATTCAAAAACCGCATCAGGAACACTTTTTTAAGCACTTGTCTCTCAGGAATCTCACAAGGATTTTCCAAGTCACAGATCTGACTAAATTGCTTATGATTTGATCAGGATACTCCACTTCCCATTCCTCTTGACGTATTGTCGAAGCTGCCAATGATAATGAGGAAGAGAGTCATATTGGGTCTGTTTCCTTAAAAATAGGAAAAAGTTAGGGAACACGTAACACAACAAATGCTAGCCATTCTTTAACGTTAACAACAAAATAACCCAAAACAGAAAAGAAAATAATATTTAAAATGACTTTGACAGATCGTACACCACATACCGACAAGAAGTTGTGGGGCTGTCACTGAGCAAAAATGTTTTACTCTCCTTTGTCGTCTTTCTTGTACGATATTCTTGTGTAATGAAACGGAGTTGGACAATGATTCGCACGCCAGTAAGGGAACAGACCTTTTGATTAAACTGTCAAAAAACGGAACCGTCAATGATAAACCATGCGATAGAATAAATGTCAGAAGTGTATGTATCGCTGCGCTAAAGTCCTTGCTCACCTAAGATCATTTCATCAAGACTCACTTTTTGTCTCGACTGATTCTTATAAAACTGCTCATTGCTTTCCATAAGTTTAGGGAAGACATCACAATTTCGATCTACTCTGTCAAAAGTTGTACATATCCTGGGAAATGTCATTTAATTTGTTATGAGACAGTTTTAGTCCTCGCAGTTCTCGATCTATTTGTCGACTGATCGTGTCCTGCGTAATCCACCATCAGTAAGGGAAACTATATTTTTCTTCACAAAAAATAAACACAAATGCATTGGATTTCCTCACCTACTTACGGGCAAACTAGTCCCACGGCCACAAAGATCACAATCATGATTTCACTATCAACGCCCCGGCGCAAGGCGACACCTTAACTATGGGTATACCGGCTGGATTTGCCACAGTCTCCTAGAGATGACACAGAGAGCAATTTGGTTTCATTGGAAAGTTTACACACATTGCTGGGATTTATAGTATCTTGACTTGTTTTCCTGTGGTTTTTCTTTGCATATTCATCTGTCTTTTGCTAGAAAGTGATTTGTAATCCAACGGATCACACATCCTCCATATATTATTTTTTTCTCTTATCCTACTGGATTCTGGATTGATCACAGCGCCCATGTTGAATGCATCTGCATAATATGACGTAATACGACTTCCATGGAATTCCATTTAAAGAGCCTAAGACCGACAAACATGGTTCTCCATTATTTTCTTTAGATCATCCAACACTGTGGGTCGTTAAAAGAAAGAAAAAAAAAGAATAAGAATAACAAAATTAAATTCTAAAAAACAAACGAAAAAATCTCCCAACAATCTGCGGAACTCTGCACCATCGTCATCTTTCACCGAAAAAAGAAATAAAAAACAAAAACCAGGAGAAGAAGAAGTTCCGTGGTGTTATTCTTTGACATGATACACCCCAAGCACCCATGAGCAGCATCCGTTCCGTCCTCGCAAAGGACTGTCGTCGTTCCAAGCGATGTAGATGAGTTCTCCTGAACGTTGCCGAATTTGTTCGTCTCTCTGACAATGCATGCATGACCTTAGAGTGGCGGCAGCTCACCATCATCACAGATAAACAGATAGATAGATAGGTAGACGACAGTTTAGCCACTTGTTGCTCTGTTGCTCTGTTGTTTTTTTTTTCGTATTATTCTTGATCTAAAAATATACTCCAACGGGCATTGAGGATGTGACAGAGTGGCCTATGCTACAAGTGCTACAACCACGACGACGACGTGAGATACATCACATTATGATGCTCATGTGTGGAGTGGGCTCTCCTATCGAATTGGTGCATTAGATCAGAGGAAGTGACTATTACACGTTGTATGCAGTATTTGTTACAATTTGCCGGATCCCGGATCAGATGTGCAATAAGAGGAGTAGATATTTGTTTTGTGTTAATTTGTGGCATGTGTTGCATTTAACGCTAAATTAAGACGACAACGATCGCAGAATATGAGTGCCAAAAGGGGCACATTAATCAGGGATTAATGGAGCAATGTTTATTTATAACTCATTATTTCATGTACATATGTATGCATAAGTTAGTTGAGAGAGGAGCTTGATAAGACTTATGTTGTTTGGGAATAAATAAAAATTCATAATCTTTATTTAATTAGAAATTGTTATCAATAGATTTCTGTGTCGCAAAATAAGCTGTACATAGCTTGAGAAGTTTGGAATTGAATGTATGGTGTGATCTTACTGGTTTTTCAATTTTAGACGACATGACAGGCCTGAATGGGTGGTATAGTCAGACAATTAAATGAGGTCCCTGCATAGTTTTTAAAACATGAGTGTAGGTTCTCAGCTTATTTGAGGCTCAAAATTCTATTCACAGACAACAACGAAGCTTATTTTTCATACTCTTAACGAACGTTTGACAAACATCCGAGAGCACAACTGTCATGAAAAAGCTTCTCGAGCAAAAATTATCACTCAGCAGTAAACAGTGTAAAGAATATAACATTCCCAACACGAATGGTTGTCGGAAGCTAGTCCTTGGGACCCACATGGATGTCTCACGTCAAATATTTGCAGTTTTTGTTTTTTTTGGCACCAAACCTATAATTTTAGAGAATTTCACGCAGGTTTTGACCTATAAACTAGAAACAGTAAACTACTTTCTGCACTTGACTTTTGGGCAGAAATTTATTTGTACTTTACGAAGGAAAGGAAATTTCAGGCAAATTAGCCAAGGGACTTCCATACTTCATATGTCTTCTAATAGGTATTCTAACGTCTTAGTAATTAGTCCCATAAAGCGACATCGGAAACTCCATTGAAGGGACACTGAAGTCGAGAAGAATATTGTTTTTTTTCGAACGAGATATGGAAAACTCTGGAGCTCCTAGAGACTAGACCATTTTATCTATCACATCACGGCCGAAGATGTACCAGGTACGATGTAGCTTATGACTAAGAAAAGCCCAACAAAAGTGTACAGATCAATTCGAACACCAATAACTCCTCTGCAGTCCTTTTCCTAAAATACAAAACGATTCCCCCTGAAAACTAAATTACAAATAACTAATATTTGACGATGAGGGTTGGAGTTCAAAGACACGTAACGCCGTTTCAAAAGATCCGTGATTCCTGTGGAACTTCCAATGAAACTACAAATGACTGACGTTTTGACGTTTTTTTGACTTTAGTTGCCACTAACAATAGGTCTGTTCGCGTAGTTTCTGGAGAAAAAATCGTAGATTATGAAATTTCAGGGAGTGGGGGTAAAATTCTCTCAGAGACTGGTAAAATCACAAAAAAGGAAACGATAGCGAAAGATAAGAAATTCACCCACTTTTTAAACGTCAGAAGCAAATATATGGAAATACAGAAACAACAAAAAATTACGTACGTACAGGAATCTGACAGATTTTGTAAATATGTGCAAAGAATTTTCCTGCACTAAAATTTATTCCATGGGGACATTTTGTACTCTCCTGTGAGCGCTCCCTTCTACCAAAAACTACAAAACTTTTGCGTACTATTTGCGTAAAATCTAGGAAAATGCACTAAATTCTGTTCAAGTATGCAAAATTTTTGTAGTTTTTCGTAGAAGAAAGCGCTCACAAGAGAGTCAAAAACTACCACATTCTACGAATTTAAGTGAAATTTTTTTATGAAATCTATGAAATCTGTCAGATCTCTGTACTTTATTTGTGGTTATTCGTGTATTTGTACACATTTCCATTTGACGTTTAAAAGTGGGCACATTTCGTAGCTTCGCGTTAGTTTATTTTTTCACAATCTAAGTATTTTGGTGCAGAAATTACGCGAACTGACAAATGTCCAAAAGAGTCTGCGGAGTTGTTCAGACTTTTTGAACACGAAAATGTCAAAACAAAATTTAATTTTTCAGTCCTGTGTGAACATTGTCTTGCAAAGAAGTACCGAACTTTTTCGAAAGAACGACATCCCCAGATGATACCACAATCCGATGGACATTACGGTAGCTAGACTTGACCCTTGAAAATGGGTACACATTGGGTCACTAGAATGCAATCTCATTGTTCCATTTTCAATTCAGAAACCAGAATCAGATTCTTTAAGGCTCTTGTAAGTTCAACAGCGATCTTATTCCTGAACCCAATGGTGGCCAGAATTTTAACCGTCAGTTGGTAATAAAAACTCATTATTCTAAGCAGAGATTTTGTCAAGCCGTCCTTGGAAGTTTACGCAGAATACGCGATCCGAGCCTCCATAATTTTTCAAAAGATTATCCTAAAGCCCATCTCAAGCGCACCGATCAACGATCGGGTTCAGATTCATCTCCGTTTTAATAGATGCAAAGTAGATGGACATATTTTTGACTTTGACTCCATAGCTTTAATCATGTCAAACTCAAGCTTTAATTGATTCATTTATTTAATAATAAAAACAGAATAAAGAACAGAAGTTATCGCTAATGAAGAAAAATGTCAATCGAGCTGCTGGGTACACAAAATTGCGTGATTCCCTATTCCGTTCTGTTCAAGGCCGCCTCTAACCACAATTATAATTTCCAAGTAATAAAACTCATTTCGAATTTGATGTCATGGTCCAATAGTAGGCACAGAGACCCCAAAGATTCTCTGTATAAATCAAAAACCATTCACAACATCCTTTCCTTATCAATGCACTTGCTTATCAGTTCATTCATTAAATTCAGTGTTTATGTCATGCAATTAATATCAATTTGTCATCAAGCGTTTCAACACTCAACTGTCAGAATGATGTACATCTCAGATACCCATGGGGGTGGTGTTGCAGAAAGCGCAGCCGATCTCTCAGATGCAACAACTGAGATTAATTTTCTTCTTTTTTCATTCCCATCTGCATACATTTACATAAATTTCATTTCATCGTCTTCGATTCAAAGAAAAACATGCAAATGATAGCGCAAGCCACCATTTTCACGCGTGATGTCATCCTACCCCACCATTTTGCGGAAGGGGGGTGTTCACTAAACATAACCGAAGCGAACTGGTAAGGCGATCGCTTTAATATAGTATTTCTCGAGTGCAGCGTTGGCGGCTGCATCAATGGACGATGGTCCACTTCACACTCTGTGCAGCATGTGGCGCAAATCTATGCCAGCTTCGTACACTCCGGACAATCTGCTGATTGTCAAATATTTGAAGTGTGTTGGTTTGAACGTGTTTTTTTTGTTTGCGTCAACCGATCGTTTGATCGAAGCGAATTCTACGATTAAAAGGACAATTAATTAAGCTCTTCACTTCGGCACACTGTGCTGTGGTTGTGGATTTAATTTCATGGAAGCACCCAATGAACCATAGTTTGTTGCTGATTATTTCCTGAATTGTCAGTTTTTGAGCTAATGCCGCTACTGGTTCTTATGGTGATCAAGTAATCTAGTTTCTATTGCCGGACCAAGGCGGCTAACCTCTGTTATCTGTAAGTAATTTTTCAAAATTTTATTTTTATTTGACCCGTGCGGATTCTGGGGTTATTTGGCAACGAATTAATCAGAAAAAAGCGCTAACTATTGAGAGTAACACAGACCAAGTTATGTGATCGTTGGTTTTTGAGTTGTCTTCAAATTTAGCTAAGTATTAGCTTAGAAGACGAGCTGTTTCAAAAGTGTCTTGTTAGTTAGATTCTGGTTGTTAGTGTGAAAAATAATTCAGTACTTTACCTGTCCTTAGGCCGAATATAACGATCACCGAAATTGCCCATCTTCCGTATGACAATTCCAGTTCTTATGAGCTAGAGGAACACAACATCCTGTGGACTTAGCTCATAGGACTATGATAGGGCAATGTATGGTAACAATTCAATTAGAGACTGCTAGAACCTGGTTGAATATCCATCAGTTTGTGGATCATTTTAGTCGCGTCTCGAATCTTGGCCTCGACCCGAAATCCAAACTGGTTGCCTTGCTAGTGTAGACTAAGGACTTGAGGTAGCTCTAGAGAAAATAATCAAGTGATGTCAAGTCGCATGATCGCGGCGGCTAATTGATGAACGCCCGCCGTGAGATGTCCAGTTGCCTTGCTCGTGTGGCATGTAGCGCCGTCTTATTGAAACCACAGCTCGGATATATCGATGCGTATTTACAACTAAGCCTGAATTTCAATAATATTTTGTAATACTTTCCACACGTTCAGCAAGCATAAAGTAATGTATGATGGAATGGCAAACATTATTAAATGTTTTGACATCCAGATGTCATTCCTAGCTTTGGCATCTGCTGAAACATTAGAATTGGAAAAACTCGCTTTTACGCAGAGTTTTGTGATTTATTGGCGAATGGCTTACCGGAAAATGATGTCATTTCTACTGGCATCGAAACGTCGCCATTTGCATTGACAGCTGGGTTACCAGAGCGTGCACTAACCCTTAGGTAGTGCGCTTAAATTGCTTAGAAACCTAGTTCTGCTCAAATTGAATGAATTTCTTTATAAATTAAAGCTGCATGTAGTGTTTTCTTCTTTAAATCAATTCCTCCTTCACAACAAATAAAATCTTTCGACTTATAAACCCTGTTTTTCTTTTTTTACTTTCAGGTAAGCAAGAGTTTTGCTATTTGAATCGAACTAAGTGAGTAAGAAACTATCCTTGAACATTGATAATAGCAATTGGCATCCATGGATAATCTATGCCAACTTTGCGAAGGCTTTATGGTTGCATTAAAAGAAGTCTGTCCAAGTTGGGCTTACCTCCGTCGACTTATGTATTTATTTTACTGTTTAAGCTCTGTTTCTAGAGGACTTAATGTCCATTTTGATCTTCTCTAAAACACTCCTCGAATTGATGATAGAAAAGTCGGTATTCGTTAAACTTAATGTGTACCAGACCCTTCGTCACATCCTTTTTTTCTCCCAAACACTCCCCCTTAGCCAGTTGTAACAGAAATCCTCAGTCCTAAACAAAACCCCTCCCAGACAATCATAATCTGTTAAATCCAATAGAAAGAAAATCTTAGACACAATAATGCATCTAACATCACATATTATGCGCTCAGTTAGTTATAATTCATTTCGACAATTAAAAAGCGTGCCAACGCCGCGTCGCGCCACAGAGCACACCCACATCACACACCACTTGGGCCCTCGTTCAACCAAGTAACATTCAGCATCAATGTCACATAATTGGAATATAAAATTAGATCATCTATCCGCTTTGTGCAGCTTCAGCTGCAGCCAGACAAGGTATCGCTGCCTTATTTAGCTTACGACCCGAAACCGATCCATCTTCGGATTCGTCTAATGCCCGCTGAAAGGCAACACAGTTCACTCCCTCGCGCCTGCCTCCGTCATTAGATTCTATTAGTTCTGAGGAATTTCGCTGAATTCACATAAATCATCCGAAAGGACTATCAGAACTGTTCCCACTTTACAATGTTGGATGGTTTTTTGTTTTTTTTTTTTTTGGAATTCAAGTACTCAGGTCGCATTTCAGTTGATATTTTTGAGTTTTTTACTCACTTTTTTGTCCCATAAGCCACTTGACTTGCGTCTGGTACGAAGCGCATGAGGTTTGGAGAGAAATTAGTATAAAAATTTAGATACACAAATGTCGCATACGTACACGAGCATATCTGGAATATAAAACAACAAAGTATCAACGGAAATTGTGCACAATAAGCACTAATTTTTATGGAACACTCCAAGTGCACAAACATTTTCAAAAATTAAAAAAAAATAAGAGATTCTGGGAGGATTGGGGGGAAAGTCTGGACATTGCGATCAGTTACTTACACTTTGCATGAACATAACCTGATCTCTGGTTTAGGGAAAAATTTAGGGTAATTTGTTTGAAATTTAATGCATCTAGATACACTACAGGCGCATTGACAATGCAGATGTTTGATAAACGCTTCAGTAAGCATTCGGCGTGATTGACACTTAAACTTGATAAACTTAATACTTATGCATGTGTATGCATCTCGTGAGATCATTTTGTATCTACGAGTACTGCATGAGGTAAGAGATCACATGTTTGGTGAGTTTCGGCACATGTGAGTGAATATGTACGTCCATCTCCGTTTGGTGGTGGCATTCCATGTATGTTGGCAAGATCAGCTCTAGCAACCCATTCTTATAAAAACGAAACAGAACTGGCAAAAGAATGGATCCTTCAGGCACTCCATATCTAGCGTACGCTTTCGCCAATGCTGTCGGGAAACTGGGTACCAAGGTGATCAAGCATTTAAGATAAAATCGCTTCTATTGCGTATTTAGGATTTGTTGTGAGCTTATCTAGTTTCAGCTTGTTTTGGAATTGTTGAGATTCACGTCCTTTGTGCTGATGAACACAGTTTTAGGTTTCTCTCCTGAGTATAACTAATCTCCCGTCTTTCAGGCAACCAATATCGAAAATCCAATCCACACGTGCTAGGTGCTCAACTCCCGCGACTAAAAAGTTGTTGACCCATGCATTCCATTCCCAAACCGAGAAAAATTTATTAAGGTTTATGTGTCTTCGAATCTGAAACCGCACCAAAGCCGCCAGCCTAAGCAAATTGACCATATGCGCGACAGTAAATCAGCATACGGTGCGATTTCCATGAACTTGACAACTTGAAAACAAAACATTACCTACTACGGCCACAGACGGAATACGAAACAAAATTGCACACCTCCTGGAGAGCTCAATTTCATTAAATTCATTTAACAGTTGAAGGTCAAAACGGGACGCTATTACTTAAGCCACTACCGCTTTAGTGCACTCTATCAGAACTCGGTGTTTCTAATGCAGGCCCCCTTCCTTCCTAAAGGTCAGTTGAAAGTAAGTGCAGCCCCCCATTGGTGAAATTGATTCAAATTGCAGTCCGCGACCAACGACATAGCTAGAACTAGCAGGAGAGAGATTCCCCAATTTGTGTTGTGATGATGCCTCTATGATCCCACCGACCCGCGACAACCATTGCCAATGACACGTGACAGCATAGTTGTGCGGCGGCCCATGTGTATCTATGTTGCATTAACAGCGCAAAACAAACAGAATAGCAAATCTTAAATAGCATAGTTAAGCAGTGATAACAAAACTACACAATCCGCGGGGGCGTAACGAAAGTCTTTGTCTTTGGTCTTTGCAATTCATCTAGCAGCGAACTTAGTAGATTCGCGTGACCCTCGAGTGCTCGATTTTACTCGGTTCTAGTATACTGATATGTGCAAAGCTATGCTTGAGCTGTAGGAGAGATGAGAGATATGGTTGCGAAAAGTTGCACAAGTTTAATTTTAATTGTTTAGATTGAGTGTTGCAGTGTGAGCTGTGTCAGGTTTCCTTGCTAAAACAGTTCTATGATCTCATGGAACTAAATTGTTGCATCTGTCAAGTGCGAGTGCACAAACAAATGAGCAAAAGTAAATACACATGATAAGTGGGTTAAATCACTATCTGGAGCTCGGAACTATGTTTTGTGTCCTTCTGTCGTAAGACCAACCAAACGATGTCAAGTTAAAGATGACATAGTTATTTAGATAAAATTCCTTAAAGAGGAATCTACATCTGGTAATTTATTGCTCTTTCGACACGTAATGCATTGCGTTCTACAATTTGTTTGATTGGAAGATCTGGTTAAGATGGCGCTATGGCTCAAGGTGGGTAGCTCTGCGTAGTTGAAGATTCAAATCGCAAGCAGAATCCACTATGCGACAAACTTCTGGACATTTGTGAAGATTCTTGTCCAATAAAACGTTGAATTTGTCGGACAAACAAATAAGATTTACAATAGGACAATAGGAGAGACTACATTCAGTCGTCCATTTCCATCAACAGGCTTCGACAGAGATCACAGTATAGTCGACCACTCTAAATTGTTTTTAGTTATTTCATCGATCATGCTCCTTGTTAAAGCTTGACTTGGGCAAGATGCGAAGCCTTGACATTAATGGCACATCCTCGTATAACTTTGGCTCTGTTTCCAACTTTCGAGGGCTGGCAGCAGAGCTTGCCTTAGGCATGACGCGGCGCCTTAACATTAATGCCACATCTTCGCATAACTTTGGCTCTGTTCCCATGTTTCGAGAGCTGCCTCTAGAGCTTGCCCTAGGCATGATGCGAAGCCCTTAACATCAATCCCACATCTTCGTATCACTTTGGCTTTGTTCAAAAGTTTCGAGAGCTGCCACCAGAGTACAATTCTCTGATTTGACAGTTTTGTCTAAGCACTTGCGAACACAGCTCAATAGGAATTGTCAAAATCAAACAAAAAATTAGTGTTCTCACCAAGATGGCGTCTCAACACATATGTACATCCTTCTCAACATTTGAGAAAAATGAAAGATCGAAACTTCAATGTCATCGTTAATACTACTCTCTGAACCATGCCAGTTCTTCCAAATGTCACCCAGCATATTCAGCCATGCAATTAATTAGTCCTGTCATCAATGCTTTCAAAAATAATTCTCAAATCTTTCAAAAAAAAAAAAAAAGAAAAACTCTCCACTTCGTAGACTAAAGGATTTATGCATGTACAATCGCCCCTTCTGCGGCAGGTACATACTCCCTCGATTCACATTAAACTGCAACGAAACATAATAAATATCCCCATCAATTCCGAGGAACAAGTTTCATCGACCGAAACGCTGTTGGATGAACTCATCAAACGCATGAGGAACAAAGCACACTAAAACAATGAACCAAACGGACCCCGCATCTGTGCCGGGCATGTAAATGTTCTATAATTATCGATGAAGCATCATGTTTCTTCCCCCTGCATTCGATCTATCGTCAATTGTATTCATATCCTCTGCACATGGTCTGTGTATTCTGATGTCGAACTTGCTCCCTAGTATCCCGTCTGTGCCCTCCGTCCGTCTCCTATTTAAGTGACGGAATTAATCCAGAACACACCCGTTGGCTAACAATTCCTCTAGCGACTATGCCATGCGGTGCAAAAGAGATTCACTCGCGAATAAAACGGAGGACCATCTAATGTGTTTTCCTTTCTCCCACAGTAAGAGATACTTGCATCTTGGGTTCTAGGAAATCCGCTGAAATGCAGGAATTCAAGCTAAAGATGTGCAAAGACGTATCCCGTTGATAAATCACTTTTTAATTCTTTTTATTATTCCAACTTACCACCTAGAGTTTAACTGGGAATTTATTACCCTACGAGTGTATACAAAGTTTTCGGAACGAAGCCGCAGCTTCAGAGATCGTGCTTCCTGAATTGATTTTACTATAAGGTTGTGCTGTGGACATGGTGCAATTTCGGAAGAGTTCCACACAAGGTAGGGAGGTTGCACATAGTCTACACAGATTCACAATAAATTCGAGTTCGTACAGTGACGGTAGGGAGTTTGACCTTTTGTCGTTTAATACTTATTTTACAAAGGAGCTGAATAGTACTTATAGAAAATTGATACTATAGGGTGACCAGATAGCAATGTTTCAGCAGCTGTCAAAGCTAAAAATGACACCTAGCTGTCGAAATATTCAGTAAGGTTTGCCATTTTATCATGTATCGTTTCAAGTTTGGTGAACTTGCGAAAATTACTGAAAAATATTAACGAGATTCCTGCTGAGTTGTAAATACGGAACGTGAATTTCGTCCGGAGGTCGGTCGTCATCATGGCTTCAGTGTGCAGGCAATTCGTCGCACCGCGGAGAAGTTTGAGCGTCAGTCTACTCTTTTGGACTTGAAGCCACCAACCAGGCAGAGATTGGTGCGAAATGAAGAAAACATTGCCGGTGTTGCGGCCAGTATGGAAGAAGGCCTAGAAATGTCGAGTCGGTAGCGATCAGTTGAATTGGACGTCGCGAGATTGGCAACACGGCTTATTTAGCGGTTGAATTTGGGCCTACATCTGTATACGATTGTCCTGATGCAAGAATTGAAGCTGAAGGACCATAGACAATGCCGTGAGTTGGCTAATTGGGTGCTGGAAATGTTGGCTGGCCAAAAATCATCTTCTCTCATCTTCTTTCGAAATGAGGAAGGAGACACCGTTTCCGTTAATAGTTTCAAGTATAGAGCGATGTTAACCCATTTTCTGCGGCCATAACTCGACAACATCGATATACCTGAGCTACGGTTCCAACAAGACAGCTCCACACGCCATACAAGTGACGGAACGCTCGAAGTTGTGAAGGAGAAATTTTGCGACTGATTATCTCACGGCGAGCATTCATCAATTGGCCGCCGCGATCATCCGAATTGACAACATTCTCTGGGGTTACGTCAAGTCCTTAGTTTACGCTAGCAAGGCTACCACTTTTTACGAGTTCTAGGTCCACATTCGAGACACTTTTGCCGGAGGAATAACGCCGCACGTATTGGACTGAATCATCAAAATTTTTTCCGACCGCTTGAACCAGTGCCAGCGAAACAACGGTGGACATTTGAATGATTTCCTGTTTCACACAAAATGGTTTGAATGTAGCTTCAAAATAAAGCCAGAATCAATTTTATATCTCACACCGTTGTTATTCTGTTTGAATTTATTTTTCTATCGTTCTTATCTGGTCACCCTATATTTTGCCTCTACTAACTTCTGCGCATCAATGTACTGAAACTCCTAGCTCTCGGATTCAGGCGCCACGTTGCGAAGAGGTGGTTTTATTTCATTGCCATACATTCTAAGGAACAAAAAACACACTCGCATACGAGTCTGAACCAAATTATTTGCTGCAACAGCGAAACAACAAAACACGTACACCTGACGTACAATGTGACGAAAAAAAAACCAAAACACCTTCCATATCGTATGGTTGCACGTGAAGTCCAGTCGAGCGACTTAAGGAATTCGAGTTTCACCACATATCTACTTCGAACTTGAGTAGATACTTTTCCTCTATTGAATCCAACGATTTTGCAGAATCAGATTCTAATCTGTGTGACTGCACATTTGTAATGACTAATCAACCATTAATCATCATCTGACCAGAAGTAGGTCATTTCTTATCACAGGATAACAAAAAAAAACTATAAATATCAGCATTGCATACAAAAGCGTTAAATTTACAAATTTAAATATCTCACATCCTGTTGCATTTTCCGGTCATCGTTACCCTACATATGAGTCAAAAATTTGCAACGCTTTTCATGTGCACACGCTTAAGTATACTCAGCGAGGATATACTCTCTACTGTTCACCGATGATTTATTAAGTTTGACTCAACTTAAAGCGCGCGGAATTAATTCAAAAAAATAAAAATCTTATCAGCTTCACATTATTTCTTGCATCCGGGAGCAAGACCATTGTTGCTATTTTTTTTTCTCTGTTTTTTTGTTATAAACAAAAACTAAACAAAATGCATGTAGGAGGAGTATTTATGCTCTGCATCTCATGCTCGGTCAGTCTGATAATCTTTAAGCGGAACTTTTAATAGTGATAAACTAAAAGACCAGAAAAAAAGGCATCTTTTGAGGTCATTGTAACAAATGCGACACATTTGTACAAATGTACCTCTCGGTGTGTTTTTTTTTTTTTGTTTTAATTTTTTGAAAATCTCTGGAATTGCAACAATGTTGCGTGCATATTTTTATATAATTTTAATCATTTTTCACAGAAGCTTTATGAACCAAAACTAGGTTATCAGCGAGTGGTTTGGGAAATATTTTTCAATCTCCGATTAAATTCATTAGAACGCATGATGTGTCCTAGTTTGGAGTGTTGATTGTGGGCTGTTGTACTAGTAGTTTGCATTTGAGTCAACTGAACGGCTTGCAAATGTGATGAGATGCATCACCTTGAAATGGAAATGAGAGCGGGACATTGGAGAGGAAGTGGTCATTCTAGTTGCGGACTAGATTAGAAGTAATTAAGTGGACTTGTTACTACATTTTGTTCATATTTTGTGCTTGGTATAGAGATGTTCATAATTTTGTGTTACAGATACAAGGTCTCAATTTGTAATGTGATAAGTGGGAAAGCCTTATCATGAGATAGGGGATGCCTAACCAGACATATTTCGACTGCTTGTTATGGAGTTTTACTATGCAGACGCGAGAGAAATGTTGTACATTGACTTGAGTCACTTCCAAAACTATTTCTGCGTCCTTGGTTCTTCCACAAGTCTATACCGACATGAGTTTAACCAGCCGGTCAAACTTTATTTGTGGATCGCATATCCTCTGGAGAAGATAAAGGCTTTTCAATGGAACATGACAATATTTTAAAACATAGCCTTTGCCAGCTGGTAAATAGAGACAAAAACAACACGCTCCCCATTAAACTAAGGTGATGAAGATTGGTGCGGAAATCACACAAATTTTGGTCGGAAACCGATTACGTTGGATCACTCTGAATGTCAAAGAAATTATGTAGTTTTGTCAAGAACTAACCCAGATCTAGTCGCACCTTACAGGAAGTGAATAAAAGAAGCTCGGAGCCGTATATGTCGCTTTAACTATAAAGGCTTCCTTATTCTTACTTCCGCTGAACATTTTAAAACTATTTTTTGGATATAAAGATGGCAGATACTTTCCCTGTAGTTGGTCTACCTTCACAGTCGACATTTTGGAAACTAGTGGCAATTGGTAACTTTTGTTTGTCGACGGAGCTTATCAGTATAAAATATTTATTCTTCCTTATGCCGATAAAGGTCTTGTTCTCGATTGGTTTCGAGACGTGCGATTGCTTGCCTTCATTCTAAGAGGTCTTCTTTCTGTCACTACCTGTCACTACCTTTAACTTTAATTGTTACCTCTTCCTACTGCCAACTATGTGATTCTCCCAACAGGTCCTTGTGTTTCCTTCAGGTTGTAAGGTGATGATGACTTCCACTCCATGAGTTCAGTCTTCTTTATCATGACTTAAACTCAAGCAAAGGTGGTGACAAAACATATCATCAAGTCATTTTGAAAATTTGGAACTATATTGCCAAGTCTTAACTAAATTCTTCGTGTTATTTAAGAAGAGTCTGGAGAAGCAATGTTATCAGCTAAAGGACTAAGCCGCGGCTGTTTCGATCCATCGTAGAATCAGTACTCCTCTTTGGTTGCAGTACTTGAAAGATGGATATGACTACCACACGGGAGCTGCAAGTCTTCTCTAAAAACCACCTTGAGGATATTTTGACCCAATAGTATCTTGATCGACCAGTTCTCTCGGAGAACCAGTCAAGAACCTATAAACATAGCTATATGGAGAAGAAAGTGGCAGTGAGCCGCACACAGCCTATGCCGTGAAGACAAAGGAATCCTCTTACTCAAGCAGGTAGAACAGCGAGTCGCCCTAGGCAAACGCGGCGCAGAACAGTCAAGGAAGAATTGAGCTCTCGGGGAATGAGCTCGAGGCAGCTCAAACGTGTTGCAGAACTCCGAACAAGATGACATGCAGACGTTGTTGACGCCAGATGCGCCCGAAAGGTTTAAAGGACTTAACTTTTAATAAGTAGTGGTTTGGTTTGATGTTTCAGATCCGAATCTTTGGTATTTATGTAGGTACAAAACTCGCTCAAGGACTTAATCAAGGCAATCCAAAATTTTTCAAATGGCTTTTATTTCTCATTAAAAAGTCCAAGTTGAACGAAAAACCAATTGTCCAGCTGTCGATGATTTGACAGAAGATTTTCACCATCCACTTTTCTTCAGACTCTGTCCTGAACTCCACTGCGGTACAGATCTTCCTCTTTCTCCTTTCTCCTAAAGTGTTAAAATCTGACGTATCTCTCTGTTCCTGCTCATATTAGAAAATACTTCTCGGTTCTTAAGATCAGCAACATCGCAAGGGAAACGGCTTGCTTATATAATACGAATGCTGTTCGAACTTAACTGCCAGGAAGCAACCAAGTGACATTGACAAAATGCTCGGAGTTTTCATTCCATCATAATTTAATCCAGGATTCATAACATAAACCCAAATAATCAAAAAAAAATCTATCCTTCTTCAGAAAAATGCGCCTTCAAAGTCTTACGAAGAAAAATATGAGTATCAAGAAAAAGTCCTTTCTTTTTGATTCTCACACTTTGGCATAAGAAAAAATTATCATAATTTTCAACATTTCTACATGTAATGCCGGTAATTGTTGATGTAATATGTGATACAAAGAGGACTTCGGAGAGGTTTACGATTCTGTAAGCCTTTTAGTAAAAAAAATAGACTTTTAAGCACCTAGAGACCAAATAGTCACTAGGAATGATCGAAATATGGCATCAATGACTATCGCTGACTTTAATAAAGCAGCCAAGCCAGTAAAGCTTTAAAAAAAAATTATTTTTCGCTAGAAAGTACCCCCTTTCATCTCACCATCAAATCTGTATTCGAATAAACCACAAAATTAACAAGGATCTACTAAAAATAAACTCTCCATCAAATACACATCCATCATAATGAGTAATCCTCATTATTATGATCTCCCGTATGTATATTCAATAATTTAATAACAAAACTGAATTTGTTTATGTTTACAAAATGATTTTGGTTTAGACGGCGTAATGTTCCATTGACTCAAAACCCAAATCAACTGTTTGCCTTAAAAAACAAAATACAAAAAAAAAAAAGAATAAAGCTTCAGTTCTGGAACGCATCCAAAACAAAACCAAAAGGATTTTTTTTTTTTCAAAATTCCAACCAATCTCGTGCACAAAGCCAAGCGAAATGTTTACCTCTGCTGCTGGGTAACGAAAAAATAAGAGAAACGTTTTTTTGGGGCACATATGAGAGTTGAGTCTTCTTTTTTTTTGAAACATATGTACGTTCAACACGTTTGCGGAATACATGTGCTGGAAATTATGTCAATTCTATTAATAAATGCAATCTTTGAAATTGTTCTGAGATGTTGATATTCTCCTGATGAGTCTCTGCACCCTCGTACCACTATCATCATCATCGTCATCATCATCATCACCATCGTCGTGATCGTTATTAATCATTGAACCGATCATCAAAGGCAGCAGAGCCGGAGCCACCCAACAAGTGCGTGCGGTTAGATACTCACATGATTTTATGGCATCCTTCCGTTCGGTTTCGGGTTTATTTTCTTTTTAGTTAGGCCCATCACTTTTTGGAACTTGAAATACCTTTCTACGCATGAGAACTGGTTTTATCCTTCAGGGCTATGGCGTTGGGGATTTTTGGTTTTATATTTTTTTTTTTTTTTGCAATTTTAAGTGTCTACCATCCATGGCTTCACGATGGTCTGTGTATGTGCATTTTTTGCAGTCGTTTCTGTTGCCAAAATGAGGATGATGTCATATTTTGGAGAACGAGTATCTTTTGGTAGACAGAATTAAATTGGTATCGCTTTAGAACAAGTCTCGTTGCTTGCTGGATTTAGATTCTTCGTGCAGGGGAGTTTTGGGGAATGTGCTTGGATAATAATAAATTATTCATGTCTTGCATATGCGGAGGACCCGAGGGTGCGCAGATATCAGCACATGTCACAGTCACTTAATTGGGAATAATTAATATGTATCCATATGACACTACACGCAAAGTTTTCGAACTGCTTCTGTTGATTAAGTTAATTTTGTTGAATTCTATGAAACAATGATTCTATTTGTTTTCGATCACTTTGCTGTTGTTGGCGTTGATGTCATTAATGGTTAAATGGCTTTAATTGGCTGGGCGGTTGCAATTTTATTTGTTGGCGTGATTGTCACTGAGTGTACATAGATATGTGATGGAACTTGATACAGATTAATACCCCATTGCTGAAATGTGTATGTACGTACTTATGGAACTTGCCACCCAGTAGCTCGAATCCTCGGTTACTATCCGATTCTAGTTATTGGTACCTAGCAATGAAAACTGGGCTGTTTTTTCTCTAACAGATACAAGACAACCTTTCAGTGCCCAAAAACCTTTACTGGGTTGAATGAAAGGGACTTGACCATTGACCAATAAATTTCCATCTAGCTTTTTCTGGTTTTCAAAGATGTCTCAAATTGGGCGTGTCCTCCAGATCTCCCGGAATAAAAACACGACAGCTTATAAAATTAAGGTCAAATCATTCCACTCACGCCTTAAGGCTTGATTTGGGTGAAGTCATGCGGTTTCGGAAAGTAGAACTGTTCCAAACTAACCCACTTCATGTAATTTGTGTAACTAATGCTGTCGAGGTCAACGAATGTGATCCTCGAACAGCTTAAACAATTGTAATTACATGCATGCATGCCTGATTTCGAAATTCCCAAAAACTACAAAATCCATGAGCTCACACCGAGTTGCTATTAGCGCGCAAACTTGCATCATAAATTAAAATTTGTGCATCGAATGATATTTTTCAATTTCATTGCTTCGCTTCGTTAAAATTGAATAATTTCTCCTCCGATTGACTGATGTGGTCATAAGCAACAATATTTTCAACACATTGTGAACAGCATTACATCCTCGAATTGCATTTTCGAAGTACCACACATGCCATATGCAAAAAACAGCAAAAAAAAATGGCTCGCGCTCTGAATACATATTTTGCACGCACCACCACCAAGAGTGAGTAGTGGCTCGTGAACACTTAAATTACAGAATCACTCAGAACTAATGTTTGGCAATAGCTTGTTGTAAGTGTAAACAAATCCTTGGAATTTTCCTGTACACAGTGCAAGTTAATTTTGAACCACACATGCCCTCATGTACTGCGATAGCCCCCCTCCTTTCATTTTACTGAAAGTATTGAGTACAAAACCCAGATATACTGGGTATCGTGGATCGCTTTTGCAATCGGCTCCATGCTGCGCGTCAATAATTACTTATTGCACAGACAAAAAGCGAAAATGTTTATCGAAATCGTTTTCGAAAACGATGCGCGATACAAGATGCGATTGCAATAATTTTTCACCGGCAACGGGTATATTGAATTGAGGGTACTTCTGCTTGCTATTCTGGTGAGTTATTATAGTTTTTTTTGTTTCTTTCCAGACCGGATGAATCGGCCGGATTCCTTGGACATGAAGTAGTGAAAACTATTTTCAGTGTTCAGGGTGTTAATTCGAAAATTTACATGTTTGGTTTCACCTCAATACGCACCTTAGTGCTAGGAATATGTTTATGTTTACACAATTTCCTTGGATAGATTTTTCGGTTCTCTGGCCAACAGATGGGGGAGGTTGAAAAGATATTTTAGCAAAATATTAGTTCTTATCTGGCACAGTATTCTGTGTAAATTTGAAGTATAGATTGAAGCTTGTTTGGTTTAACAAAGCGGAACTTTTTAACAAGAATAACACATTTTGTGTTGTTTGATGTTGTCGGTCTGGTTTCCTGTGTGAAACATTGGGGGGTTTTGAAGAGAAATTGTGTGTTGAACGTTGGAAAACAGAGTTGAATGTAAGTACGTAGAAAGAGGTTTAAGTCGTTCTGTAGAATTCGCCAAGTTCTTGTCGTGAATCATCTGTTTTGGGATTGGGAGACATTCTCTGATGAAGCAAGATAGCAAAGCATTTTTGTAATTCAAAACATAAGACTTCCCTCGGGAATGTATAGATTATTATCCATGGGTTTAGCATAAATTTGTCACCAAAGGGCAGGTACATTTTAAGTTGGCTTGGATGATGGTGAAAACAAAAATGCTTTGAGAAAACCTTTTGAATTGTGAAAGCATGGAGAAGAAGATTCGACGAACCCTACAAGGATTATGTACAGCCACAGCGATATAGTTACATGGATTCGAATATTCGACTAAGGTGACTGCCATTTCAAAGTACAACGCGTTTTATTTGTTCATATGGAGCAATCTTCTAAATCTGGAAAAAAAAAACCGTGATCGACCCAAACGCCTGCGTGGAAGGTACCTTTAGACTTACGTTGAGGATTGGGTTCGTGGTGTTCGTCTCACCTAGACATTTCGTTCTCCTTAAGCTTTCCTGGTCAGTTTCGTGTACGAAATCACCGTCAGTCCAGCCAATGTGCAGCTCAATAATTCTGTCAAAAGCAGTTCAAAAATCGTATGATTGAACGATCTGAACGAATTCCTAAGTTTTGCATAGTCATGCATTCATCAACAACGCTTTGTTCCCCGAGTCAGATGAGCCACACTCTGGCAAAAACATGGAGTTTCTTTGGGTAAAAATGTTAAAGGCTGACGGTGTTGTGGGTCACACTACCTGACAAATTTTGAGTGCACCGCTAAGGTTTGTCGAAAACTAGGCTGACAAAATTTGGTGACCAGAACAAGTATTTCCATCTGAATCTGCAGATACTTCCAGATACTTTTTCTACGCTGACCTTTTCTTTGTCCTTCACATCATTCCGCGACCATATCTATGTATCTATTTCAGAAATAACGCATTCACTCTCAAAGAATTAACAAAAAAAAAACAACAAAATCAACTTCGTCTACAATTTGTAATCTTTTTCGATTCTTTCGAGACAGTCTGGCGACACAATCTTGACAATCCTCTGCTCTATCGCCTCCATTACACACTATATCCGAGCAAGTATACGATTTGGCCATGAAAACGATTGGCAATTCGAAAATCACGTGTGGCACGCTGCCAAGATTTGCATTTATATCTCGATCAGCTTAAAACCATCGCGCAGCAGATTTATTCACAGATACATTTCCTGAATGTCATATTGTCGTCTAGCAGCGCTGAAATTCATGGCACGCGCCCATGACTCAGCTAGAAAGATCTGCCATTCATCCCTTTTCATTCACATTAGATTCTTGGGTATTTAGTTTGTTTTTATTTTTAGTTAAAATTGTCGGACAAAAACAAGAAAAATAAAGGGGGAAGGGAAAATCTGAAAATAGTCGCACACAAGAGCGATAAGAAATCGGGAAATGCATTTCCATTTCACTCTCAAAAGATGACGGAAGATGATTTAGTTCCTTCAGGCCCACAACAAGCCGAATTAGGGAAGTTCATTGACATAGTCCATTGTGGGCATAAATAGTATATATTAAGCGGCAAACTTGTGTTTTTGTTTTTTTCAAAAATAAATGTACGAGCACTCATTGTATGGCGGTTTGTTGAAATGGTGTTGAAATGGAAAATGCACGATTTTGCCGCGCTTTTCGATTGCGTAAACTTTGTATAAACATTGAAAGTAAAATCGTTTTAAGCACATTTTCCTAACACAAGATAATTTATACAAATCCCAGTGTAAATTGCGATAATTAAGTTGATCATCTGATCTAAATTTAAAATTTAGAAAGTAAAAACATGTAAACAAGCAGTTGAACTGTGGTTGGGGGTATTAGTTGAATGGGTTGAATGAAATAATTGATTATTATTTGACAGCATGACAGCGGTTGTGAAAGATCGAATTGGTATCGATTTGACAAGTAGACCGGCATAGGGTGACGTAGGAGGCACTGGGGACGTTCTGCATTCTAGACAATAGGTAGTCAAACGTTTCTGATTAGAGGAGAGATCCAGATTTGACAGGACTAGTGACTAAGTAGATCCGAAAATCTTTCTTAAGATAAAGAAACCTAGTCTTCATTGGTTGTCTGATATAAGCCTTCTTTACAGTTTCCTATAAAAATTCTTTGGAAAAACAAAGTCAAAACGTGAAGTAAGCATGCGAGTTATTACACATGACATGTCACCAATTGTTACGTTTCAGCAGATGTCAAAGCTACAATGACATTCAGCTGTCAAAGTATTCAGTAAAGATTCCATCATGCATCGATTCACGCTTGACGAAGGTGCGGAAATTAATGAAAAATATTATTGAACTTCCGGGTCAGTTGTAAATACTCAAAGTTAGGTCGGTCGTCATCATGGCTTCAGTGTGCAGGCAATTCGTCGCACTGTGGAAAAGTCTGAGCGGCATTACACTCTTTTGGGCCTTAAACCAACAACCAAAGAGATATTGTTGCGAAATAATGAAAACATAGCCGTCAGAATCAAAAGAGGCCTTGAACTGTCGATTGGGCGACGATCAGCTGAATTGGGCATCGCCAGAGAGTCACCCGCATTATTTTGCGGTTGGATTTGGGGCTACATCCGTATAAGATTGTGTGACAAAAGACAACGCCGTGAATTCGTTAATTTGGCGCTGAAAACATTGGCTGGAGATCCAGATTTTGGCCAAAAAATTATCTTTTCGTACGAGGCCCATTTTTAGCTCAGCGGTTATGTCAACAAGCTGAACTGCTGGAGTGAACACAATACACAAATGTTCGACCGAGCATCAATGCATCTTCAAAGATTGACTACTTGGTGCGGTTTATGGCATGACAGCATCAGCAAACCTTATTTCTTTCGAAGCGAGGAAGGAGACTTCCCGACTTTTTGTGGCCAGAACTGTACCAAATCGATGTATCCGAGCTGTGATTCGAACAAGACTCCCATACAAGCTACGCAAAACTCGAAGTGGTGAAGGAGAAATTTGGCGACTGTGTCATCTCACGGCGAACGTTCATCAATTGGCTGCGACTTAACACAACTGGATTATTTTCTCTGGCGTAACGTCCTTAGTCTACCCTGACAAGTCTACCAACTTTGACGAGTTTGAGGCTAACATTCGAGATGCTATTGCCGGAATAACACCACACATATTGGACCGAGTCACCAAAAATTGGTCCGAGCGCTTAAAGCACTGCCAGCGAAGCCTAGGTGCCCATTTGAATGTTGTGCTATTCCACACATAATGGCGTGAATGTAGCTTCAAAATAGACTCATTTAGACTCATTTTTATATCTCACTCCGTTGTTGTCTTATTTCAATTTTTTTCCTATCGTTCCTATCTGGTCACCCTGCACTTTCCCAACCACTCATCAATGCGAATGTAGCATCGACATTACCGTAATATGTGCCTTTTGATGGCAACCACACCATCGTCAACCACATATGTGCATCGTCCCAATTCTCACTAGAAACCAAACCGGGCCAAGTATCAACTACAATGCGTTCAGGCATACCCCACTCGATTCACTTAAACATCCTCATGAGCATCGTCTCCGTCTCCAGTCATCATCAATTTGCGTGCCTCGCCAAGCTATCAAGCAGATAGTCGTGCTTCTCCAAGGAAAGAGTGCGAACCGAGGGTAGGGGCAAACAAGAAAACAAAAACCTTTTGCGGTTAAATTAATTTCAATTGGAAAGTATGCTCTTGACTTCTGTCCTTCTTCACTTAGCGGCACTCGGTCATAGGCGGTATGAAGAGTTCTACAAGATGACAGTTTATTGATATGTGGATGTCCCGTCTCTTTCTCGCAAGTCGTTGGAAACACCGTTAATTAGGATTCGTTTATTTTTATTTACAGGTGTGCAACCAAACCCAATGTGATTGTGAAGGTCTGAAGGGGGCTCAGGGTTCGATTGGTGTACCCGGTGTTCGAGGTATAGAAGGATCGCCAGGTGATTCCGGTCCTCCTGGTCCATACGGGAGAAGTGGCGAAGATGGTGATGTAGGCGAATACGGTGATATTGGCGACAAGGGCCACAGGGTAAGGGCATCAAGTAAAAAAAATTATTATAGCGTCTTCAATCGGGGATCCTCTGTTTTTAGGGTGACATTGGCGAGTCAGGACGGCCTGGACAACCAGGACCAAGGGTAAGATGTCAATTTAGGTAGTAAGGTCTTCAACTAATCTTACGTGCAAACTTTAGGGACCACCTGGTGGAGATGGTTCGCAAGGTCCACGCGGTATTGACGGATGCAATGGCTACGAAGGCGCTATGGGTATTCCAGGTACCCCTGGGCAACCCGGTCGACGTGGGCCATTGGGAAAACAAGGTCCTTCCGGACCAACTGGTGAAGCCGGTGATGGCGGTACCAACTCGAAAGGAACCAAAGGTGTGCGCGGCACGCTGGGTGATGCGGGGTACAATGGTCCTGAAGGCCGTGAAGGAACCAAAGGTGTCAAGGGCGATATCGGTTTTGCTGGCTTAAACGGTCCTCCGGGAGATATAGGTTTGCAGGGATTCAAGGGTGACAAGGCGGAACCCTATGATCCACTTATTGGAACCGGCCAGAAGGGTGAGAAGGGAGAACCGGCGGATTCAATTTTGCGTGGGTGGACGGTGAAAAATACCGAGAAGGGCAAGAGAGGCGAGCAGGGTAATCGTGGTGTAAAGGGTGGCAAGGGTATAACCGGTGAAGATGGCGAAATTGGGCGAACTGGTCAGCCTGGCCAACGTGGTGACGAAGGTTCGGCTGGAGAACGCGGTAAGCCTGGTAAGCCTGGTGAAGCTGGAGTAGCTGGCGAAAAGGGACACAAAGGTGCTCCGGGTTACCCTGGTCAGGATGGTTATGATGGACAACCCGGTCTGACTGGTGATCTTGGTTACGATGGCACTCCTGGTATTCAGGGCCCTATGGGTCCACCTGGAATTTACGATCCCAATTTGGATGAAATCATAAGCGGTTCTGAAGGACCACAGGGTGATCTGGGTGAAGCAGGTCCACCAGGGCTCTCTGGGGCACCCGGGCAACCGGGACGAAGGGGTCACATGGGACCAGCCGGACCACCTGGCGATAATGGACTCGACGGTAATCCGGGAAGGCGTGGTGTATCAGTTAGAGGACAGCCTGGTGATTGGGGTGAAATAGGCGCACCGGGACCACAAGGGCCACCTGGACCAGCTGGGCCAGTTGGACGGCCGGGACCGAAAGGAAGTGATGGTTTAGACATCATGGGCCCGAAAGGCTATCAGGGTGATTCCGGTCGACCTGGTACTTATGGATACCGTGGTGATCGCGGTGAGCCTGGTTTACCTGGTATTAAGGGTTTACCTGGGCTAGGTGTGAATGTAGTAGGACCTCCAGGTGATGAAGGTCTTCCCGGAGTACGAGGACCTCCTGGTGTTGATGGACATGACGGATACCCAGGTATTTTCGGTAACAAGGGTATACGTGGAGATGACTGTGGCGTTTGTCCGCCCGGACCAAGGGGCTTGAAAGGCGCTGCTGGAGATGTTGGCTTTGGAGGAATGCCTGGCTTAGCTGGTAAACCAGGTTTGATCGGACCTAGAGGAATAAAAGGTGAAGCTGGACGTCGCGGAGTTTTCGGTTTTAAAGGTGTCCGAGGACCAAGTGGAATACCAGGAGAACCAGGTCGGCCTGGACCAGCTGGTCGTGATGGACATGTTATATCAGTGGGCTCACGCCAAAAACCAGAGGACGGTGATTTCGGCGATCGTGGCGAACGTGGTGCACAGGGAGAACCAGGCGATAAAGGCATTGCAGGTTACCCAGGAAGACAGGGTCAAGTCGGTGAATATGGTCAACGCGGTGATTTCGGTGATGCGGGACTTCCTGGCAAAGACGGCTTGAATGGTATTGATGGCAGAGATGGGTTGAAAGGAGCTTCGGCTGACACACCGCTTATTTACTTGATCGGTGATTCCGGATATGACGGACGAAAGTAAGTACACAAAACAACGCCTTCTCCTTACAATTATGCAATTTTCTTTCTTTTTTTTTTTTGTACAGGGGCGCCAAAGGAGAGCTCGGAAGTGGAGGCACGAAGGGTCAGAAAGGTGAACCTCATCCTGGTCTTATATTCGAAAATCAAGGCGATCGAGGTGATAAGGGAGATGATGGGCCAGCTGGGCCCAAGGGACTAAGAGGTCCTTCAGGAGAAGAAGGGTATGTGGGTCCACGGGGTGACATTGGTATAGCTGGTCTTACCCTACAAGGAGTGCGCGGAAGCAAGGGATATCCAGGTCTATCTGGAGATCCAGGCAGGCCAGGAGCTCCTGGTCTTCCGGGCTTAGAAGGTGTTGAAGGTCTACCCGGCTTTTTCGGTCAGAAGGGTGAGCGAGGTGAACCTGGACCGTATATCCTCTCCGGTGAGATTGGAAGAGATGGTGGCTTTGGGCCGAAGGGTGAACTTGGCGATAAGGGCTTTCCTGGCTCTCCTGGCCCAGCTGGACGACCAGGTATTCGAGGACCAAAAGGCGAGAAAGGTGATAATGGTCCGTACGGTTTTATTGGACTCGAAGGCAGAAAGGGACAACGTGGAGATTTCATACCAGGTCCCCCTGGATTGGCAGGCGAGCCTGGTCGGGATGGAAGAACAGCTCCTCATGGACCAAAAGGTCAGAAAGGAGAACTTGGACCTACCGGAGCTCCAGGTGTACGTGGTGCTAAAGGAGGTATTGGCTACCCCGGACGCAGAGGACAGCCCGGTAACCCTGGATCGCAAGGTCCATATGGAATACCTGGAATCGATGGGTATGTGGGAATTCCTGGCGAACAAGGAGACCGTGGCGACATTGGTATTGACGGACGACGTGGAGACATAGGGCCACGGGGTTCATTTGGTCCCGATGGTATTAAGGGAGAAAGCGGAAGTGTTGGATATCCTGGACGTACAGGTAGCGCTGGCATTCCTGGCCGGAAGGGAGAACTGGGTGGTCGTGGCTACATTGGCCAACAAGGACGCAAAGGTGAACGTGCTTTTAGCGGTATAAAGGGAGAAGAAGGTGTACCCGGTTACACAGGAGCACCGGGCTTAAACGGCTTATCTGGTGTTAAAGGCGAACGAGGACCTGAAGGTGACGTAGGACTTGGCCTTGATGGTCCACCTGGTCTTAAAGGGGAAGCAGGTTTACCTGGACTACATGGTTTAGATGGCATTAACGGTGTTAAGGGTGAACGCGGTGACTTTGGTCTCAACGGCCTGCCGGGAGAAGTTGGCGATGAAGGTTTAAGCGGACGTCCCGGATATAGAGGCAGAGATGGGCTACCCGGACCGAAGGGAATTAACGGACCCTCTGGCGAATTCGGACCAGAAGGACAAAAGGGAGACGTAGGAGAACCAGGTTATTTCGGCCGGCCAGGTCAAAAGGGCGAGGCTGGAGAATACGGCCTACCTGGTGCACAAGGTATTCAAGGAGAACGCGGTGACACAGGCAGCATTGGCCGACCAGGTCGTACTCTAAGAGGTTTCGCACGTAGAGGAAATAAGGGCGAACCTGGACCGATAGGACTTATAGGTGAGACAGGTGCAAAGGGAGTGGAAGGTGAAATTGGATATCCCGGTCGTAAGGGTGAAGTTGGTGACATCGGTTTCGTTGGAGGTCCAGGAATCGACGGAATTCAAGGAATTAAGGGTGAGGTGGGAGAAAGAGGCTATCGTGGTCCTCCCGGCGCTGCACCAGAATACGTCGAACGAGGTGATGAAGGAGAACCAGGTTATGACGGACTTGTTGGAAGGCCAGGACGTCCAGGACAAAAGGGTGCTCCGGGTGAGCAAGGCGATTATGGTGTCGATGGTTTGATTGGCCTCCCCGGCCCTGCAATAACAGGCATTAAGGGAGTTATTGGTGATCGCGGCTTCACAGGACCACCAGGTGTTAACGGATTGGAAGGACATATCGGCGCTAAGGGTGAACAAGGTGATTATGGCTTCAGAGGTGAGATCGGTGAAGCCGGTTTCGCAATACGTGGCCGAAATGGTGATGTTGGCGATGTTGGCCCAGCTGGTTATGATGGATTACCTGGTGAAAAAGGAGAGAGTGGTGAAGTTGGTCCTCCAGGACGTTACGGTGCAGTCGGTGCGCGAGGTCCCCGAGGTTTTGAAGGCAACATGGGATGGAGTGGTACTGATGGACTCAATGGTTTATCAGGAGATAAGGGTGAGGCCGGTGATACATTCCCCTTCGAGATGGTACTTCCTGGTGATCGTGGCGAACCAGGTATGCCTGGTTTCAAGGGAGTTCAAGGCGACCAAGGCTTACATGGTGAGGTCGGACTTGTGGGCTATCGCGGTCAGAAGGGCTTCCAAGGTGAATTCGGTGAAGAAGGCCCTTGGGGTCGTGATGGACTTCCTGGACCAGCTGGCTTGCAAGGTCCTCCTGGACTGAGTGGCGCCAATGGTTTCCCAGGTGAAAGAGGACCACGTGGTAATGATGCCCCACCACCGCCAGCTGCCAAAAGTCGAGGCTATGTTTTCGCACGTCATTCGCAAACAATTCAGATTCCAGAATGCCCAGCCAACACCGGTAAATTGTGGGAAGGCTATTCCATTGCCGGAAACATTGGAAGCTCAAGATCAGTTGGCCAAGACTTGGGATCGCCAGGTTCATGTTTGATGCGTTTCACCACAATGCCTTTCATGTTCTGTGATGTCAACAATGTTTGCAATTATGCTCAGAATAACGACGACAGTATGTGGCTTTCTACAGCTGAGCCAATGTCCTTATCCATGCAACCTATACAATCGAGGGATCTTATGAAATATATTTCGAGGTAAGTCAAATCTTTGTAGCTATATTGATGGTCTCCTTTAAAAAATATCCTTCTTACCTTCATTAACAGATGTGTTGTCTGTGAGACAACCACAAAAATCATTGCTCTGCACAGTCAGAGTATGTCGATTCCCGATTGTCCCGGTGGCTGGGAAGAACTTTGGACTGGTTACAGTTACTTAATGGTAGGTTCTCCGCAAGGCTATTTAAAAAACAAATTCCACTTAAATCAATTTATTCGCGCACTGTAGACAACAACCGATAATAGTGGTGGTTTCGGACAAAACCTAGTATCACCGGGCTCATGTTTGTTAGAATTCCGTGCGAATCCAGTTATTGAGTGTCACGCACATGGTCAATGTAACTACTACGACCCTCTAGCGTCATTCTGGCTAAGTGTCATCGAAGAACATGAACAATGGACAGTTCCAAGACAGAGCACTCTTAAAGCCGATCAGACCAGCAAAATCAGCAGGTAAACTACATCATTTCGGTTTTTTCTGATTTCATGAATGTAACACAAAATTCCTCTCTTCAGGTGTTCGGTGTGTCGAAGGCGTAACATCTCGCTGATTAATCGGGTACCGATTTCACCAGGTGCATCTGCCTTTAGACGCGGCCAAGAGCGTGTAGTACCCCAGCCAGAAATACAACCAAGACCGTTCCAACCGCAACCAGCTTACCGTCCCAGGTATAGGCAAAAGTCAAGGCGTCCACCACGTGGGGATCAAGGTTGAACGTAGGCAATAACTAAACTTCAATTTCTGTTCTCTTTCCTATAATTTCTAATTACTTTTAATTTTAACTTCTTTCTTGTGGTACTGCCAAAAATTTTAAAACAAAAACAAAAACAAAAACTGTTCCAGTCTGCTTTTGTCACAGAAAGAGAGCAAGAACTAGATTTGTAAAAGTGCCATTTTGCTATCAGAAAACTGTTAAACGTTTTCCGATTACCATTTCGATTCGATTTAATAATTTCTTAAGATATAAATGTTAACATAAAAGAATACAATAAAAAAAACCTTACACTTTATATTGAATATAGCGGTGTAACCTCTCCGGTAGTAGATTTTAATTAAACGATAAGTTGCGTTCAACTGTTTCAGTAGTTTAAAAGTGACTTGTCACGATGATGAATGTTACGAGTATACTATGAATGTCAAATAATTTGACAAGTAAATCAGAATTTTGTTTTGTTATTTTGTTTTTTTTTTTTTTATATATCCAAATCCTCAATGCCGTTAGTAAAATCATTTTAATGTAATAGAAATGGTATATGTGAGTGATACCCACTGCCAAAAATGTAAATACAATAATTATATTATGCTTGTAATTATTATAAAGAAAAATAAATGATAATAAATCTAAAAATAAATATATGTAACTGCTTCGAGGTAGAATAACAATAATAAACAATCAAATTCGTTATAAACGTGGTAAAGTTTTGAATTAGTTTGTTAATGGCTCTGGACTTTCTTCAGTAGGATGTAGATTTTTAAGTCTCAATTTCTGGGATTTAGTAGAGTTCTCCTTCCAGTTTCGTTCAGATATTTGTTGACTATAGTCGGGGCTGTCGGTTTCTTTGGTAGTTGATGGTTATGAATGGGGGACAACTGTGTCAGTTCAAGAAAGGCGTATTCAATATACAAGCCAAGCTGATGAAAATCGGATTACCGGGCGATCCATAGCGTCTCGACTTCAACATGTTGTCTATGATTTCTGTAGCCGATTAGACGCTCAAAAGTAAATGATTTGCGTTTTTTGTTGAGTTTTGTTCGTTAAATTTTTTATTTGGCTCGGTGGCGTATACGTAACTAGTTTTCTCAAAAATTATTCGCTTTTTCCCACAGTGAGGAACCATATCCTACATTATGGGCAACCCAGTAGCCCAGTGTAGATCATCCGATTTGCGTTTTTTGTTGAATTTTGATTGTAAAATTTCGCTTATTTGACCCAAAACGCTAAGGAGGAGGAGATGTGTGGGGTCGTAGCATTCAGGAGTTTCGTATCTGACTCAGTGGCGTATGCGTAACTCATTTTCTTAGATAACTTCGTTTGTATTGGATTGGATTCCGAGTTTTCCTTCATTTTCGTGTGAGGCATACCATTCTGCTTGTTACATCACACACTATAAGTAGTGGAACTCCTTTAGTTTATCCCTAAACCGTTGTCCAAACCTTGTACCACATCCAACTATACACAACGTGTATGTATCACGATTCATTTACGAAACCTTTTCGCATAGCTTTTCACTGATTATAGCACGAATAAGAGCAATAGTTTCACCCTTTCATTGAATTAAAGGGGGTAGCAAATGAAATGTTCATAACTTAAAGAATTGATTACATGATGCTTGGCTTCTTGATTGTTTCTCACTCTTCGATTACCCATTACGATTTCGAAGGCAATTTGAAACAGCTTTTGTTAACATAACAATGTTGTTTCTAAACCACGCAGCAAAACGACGAGTCTTAACCAAACGCTTCTCTGTCAACTTCTATTAGAAGGGCTCTACCTTCGATTTGCCCATTACTTGACTTCATCTCTGCCCTCCAGCTCGATTTCGAAGACAGTTTGAGACAGCTTTTGTTAACAAAGTAACAAAACCTAACCACGCAGCAAAACGATGAGTCTTAACCAAAGGCTTACGAGTACAGTATTAGCTCCTCCTCCTTCAGTACAATTTTCAATTTTCTTTGCCATCCTTCTTGAAGAGAGAGGAGATTCAAATTAAATCGATTCTCCTCAAGGTAGCGTTTGTATTTGTAACCTCTTGCTGCTTTAGTTCTACCCTCAACAGCAACAATAGATTTAAGAATACAAATCTAGTTTCTCTAGCAAGATTCAGTGGGTTTTTATCCCAATGTCTGCAACCACATGAGACATGATCAATGGTCGAAGGCATTATTTTGATTCAGCATACAGTCAGTTCTGAACTGAAGCCCTTTCCTCTCATGAGGACACAGAATACGGAACACACTCGAAATATTTTGATCAGTTTTCTCTTTTATTTACGGAATTTACAATACATTTACTTCACATACAAAGTATAGGGAGAGATAATTAGAATTATTAACAAATAAATCAATAAAACTCGAAAAAAAACCCCAATCGAAATATACCGCACTTCTGGTCAAACACAAAACCGGTCATTGGCATCAATAAGGTGGTGAAGGTGAAGATTACTTAATTATTCAATAAATTCGCGCCCATATACCATACCTACCCTTACACTACGTCTGATAGGGGGGAGAAGGAAAAGAACCTAAATTAAATACGCGCACATCGTTCAAAAACAAAGACTTGAGGGGACTGACTATCAACGGTAATAGCAATTAGGTACTCTATTCTATGGGATGTCTGGCTGAGGGACTGACTTCTTATTATTTTACAAAGTCTGGATTTTCTTGAATCTTATCGGAAAACTGCAACTGACTGTCTATGATTTGGAATAACTCTTGTGGTGCTGGAATTCTTCCTGTTTGTAGTTTTGACCACACCGGCACATCGTTTAGTGTAATCTCAAATGCTCCCGAGGACACCAGCTGTATGCAAAACATTTCTTTTGTTATAGTAAACCAATACTTGTTGCTTATAAGTTTTTTTTTTTATGTGACTCACCTGTGCCTCGACCATGTTTCCAACAAAGAATATCATCATACACGCATACAACTTGTTGTCGATTAAATGCCGCCACCATCCGGGTGTCTGCTGGCCAAAAGTACCAAAGATATCATAGGCCGACACAATCACAACGATAAGCACTATCTTAAGCAAGAAAATAACTTTCGATAGATACATATTGAAACCAGGCGGATCATAGTTGGCACCCTGTATTGTGATCTGTGGATATTTCTCGGCCAAGATATTCACATAGTCATCGAATGCCTTCCGATAGCCGCACGAGTAGCTACATTTAAAAGCATGACAAAGCATTAGATAGGTACTTCTCGCAAAGAAAAAAAAAAATAGTACTTACCAGTAGAGGAAGGTCATAGTGGGGCCACCAACATTCTGACCAAATTTTGTCATAGGAATTTCTTTTTCGGCATCAACGCCAAAGTTAATATTTCCGATTAATAGAAATCCAATTAAAGCGAAGAGGACGAGCGAAACATTTTTACTGGTGACACCCATTTTGTGTGCGGCAGATGGGTTTTTAATTTCTTTTCGTAACAGAGATACTAACTAATGAGTTTTATAAAAGTAATAAAAGAAGTTCCAAATGGTATTTCCCTTTCGCTTGTCCGCCGATGAAATTTACTCGGGTTATCGTTCGTCAAAGGCAAATTTTTTTTAATTTTTTTTTCTATTCTTTTTACAAAGAAAAGCTGATAATGCAATGTCAAACTGTTTGACAGTAGTTAATGCGGTGGGATTGGCGAGGAGATGGCGCTGGAAATATCACTGATTTCGAATCGAGAACATAGAGGGTCAGAATTTGAATTTATTTTATGTAAGCAGCTACAGGAATAGTAGATTGGAATAAGTCTGTTAGTTACTTCCGTGGACACTGTCCGGGAGCTAGGCTTGGATTGCGGTACGAGGAGAGGGCACTCCACATGGTATAGACCATGTTGGGGAAGTCTGAGGAGATTTACGAAGGGAGGAGGCTAATGAGTGGTTTGACCGAGTATGATCCAGCTAACTCATCGGCCCCATTCTGTTGAAAGCCCTAGCCATAGCGTGACGCTGTGCCTAGAGCTAAGGAATTTGCGTTCTTCTTGACATCTTTTGACCAGTTTTGAGTTGGTTGTGGCTTTGATGAATGCTTGATGACCGATGCTGAGCCACAATAGTTCTATGTCTTGTAAGAACTCTCCTGAATGCTGCTTAATGTCATATATGTACAATATCTTACCCAGCTAGTAGGTCTAGGTGTAACATTACCTACATTTTTTAACAACTGATCACATTGACTGCCCAGCACTTCTCGCATCGATTAGACCTAGCCTTAGGTCCATTTCCCTTCCTCACAACACCAACTATGGCTATAACGTACCCTCAGGCAAACAATATGGAAATCTCGTTTGACTTTCACTGCGTCGGGGCCACCCTTCGGACCAACCTTCAGTATCGCTCCAATTCTGCCTATCCACTGTCCCACATCTCACAGTCAACCACTCCACCTCCCTGTCCTCTTATTTAACCACACTCTCTCTCTGCCTTCTCTAGATAGTTCAGAAGTCTAAATTTTGCTTTAGTTTTCAAGTTTAGATTGTTTAAGTCGGCTTGTACTAAACTTAATAAAATGCCGGTAGAGTCGGCATCGAATCTAACCGTATGAGTGAATCAACACAACTACGCGACTATTTTTTCAATGTCCTCGACGAACTAGCAAACATAAAAGTGGTTCACCAAGCTCAGATTGATTCGAGTAGTCCTTGGAAATGCTGGTCCCTTATGGCACTGGCTAAGTTTGTGTCCATTATTTTTATATTTCAAAATCTATGAAAGAATCAAAGTTGAAAGTACAAGCGTCTGAGTGGGATAGGCTTAAAATTAAAAGTATTTCAAAATGAAAACGTAAAACGCAAATTTTCTACAAAAAAATCAAATTCATTAAAAATCTTTCCTTATTCGCTGGATCACTAAAGAAACCATCATAAAGGTTGGTATGAAACCTTCTTAATTACCGAGAAAACGACTCCCTTTACTTTAGTTTTGCCGAATGCTGGTGAATTTGCAAAATACATACTTTTTACACCTTTTATGCGAAATTCCGTAAAACCAACCGTCCATCCGACAAAACAAAATACGACTGAATGCAACCATCGAAAAAGACAACCACTGCTGCCAACAAAACCGCAAAAGAATTCATATTTCTCGTGTTTCTTCTAGAATGCTCTGCAAATTCGGTGATTACTGAATTTTAAGATCCGATATTAGTCCACGCTATTCGCAAATCGAGTTCCATTTGTGAAATATTCGCAATAATAAATATTCAAAATAAACTAATTCTCTCATTCGCCATACATTTGAAGTGATTTTCAAGAGGAAAACCAAAAAAACTCACATCTGAGTCATGGACCAAGTAAGTAATTAACAAAAGGAACAAGAACACACAGGAAAAAGAAAAACGAAAAAATTGGTTATGTGCATCTTTGTTTAAATCTTATGTGAAATTTTTTTTGTGCATTATCCTAGGTGAATGAACTCAAGGAGAAGGGTAACAAGGCCCTGAACGAGGACAAGTTCGATGAAGCCATCGCTGCCTACACAGAAGCAATCAATTTAGATAGCAAAAATCACGTTCTCTTCAGCAATCGATCTGCAGCATATGCCAAAGCCGGTAAATACGAGCTGGCTCTGGCCGACGCTGAGAAAACCATCGAAATCAATCCAAGCTGGCCGAAGGGTTATTCACGTAAGGGTTCCGCCCTTGCGGGTCTTAATAAATTTCGAGATGCATTCGAGGCGTACTCTGATGGTAAGTGTTTAGCATATTTATAGGTAGGTGGTGACAGGTGTTTTTTTCCTCCCCCCCACACACGTTCTAAAAGATTCCACAGCAACTGCGGCTTGAGGTGCGTTTCAATTGCAAATTATGTTTGCTTAGTACTCGAGTGAATGGGGTTTTCGATTCCATAAACTAAAGTTTTTGTTGTGATGAATGTTCTGGTAACCTGGGATACAATTTTTGTATTCCTTTCGAAACAGCGTTCTTGGAGATGGTTTTAGCGTACTTCTGGTTGTACACGATATTGTCTATCGAGCAGCCCAACTGGGGAATAGAAAAAAAAAAGCAGAAAAACACTATCGATCCAATTTTATTCCTTGTTTACTATGTCCTTCGATATTTGCATGTGTGTATGTCGGTATTACTTTGATGAGGAGTTATGGATGCACGCGACTTGCTATCTTTCTATTCAATCTTCCTTAATCCTGAAGAGTTCGTTCTGTTTTGCGTAGCCAGTAACATCGTGCAATTCACTAGTCCCGCTTTCAAGTACCCTTCGTGAGGTGTTCTTCAGATGTTGTTTGCTCTTGCGTTTAACTCGCTATCTCCCCTTTATTCGTTGCAATGCTTGTGGCAACAGAAGCACATGTAGCAGTTGACGCAACTTGACCTAAAGTCCACTTGAAACCAATCGCATACCACTACTACTGTCCGGAATCGTGCTTTTCGTTTTCAGGAGTATCGTTGGTAGTAACAGTTTCGACATGTATGCGACGAAGGTGACTGCTTCTCCCCCGTACGTACGTTCCCTTCAGTACTGCCGTGATAATCTTTCATTTTAACTCAAATTAGTACCGCAACCTTGCCTTAAAATATGTAGGAGCTGCTTCAGGTGTGATCTCTAATATCCGTCTCGTACCGCTCGTACTGCTTATTACAACAACTTCTTTCAGTAATTTTACAAAAGGCAGAAAAGCCCGCTCCATCTAAACAAATCTGTTTCCGCATTGACTGAAGTACTTACTAAACATTGTGCCATCGAGTCTGTACTTTGGTCCGAAGAAACTGAGTCATTTGAGGTTCTGAACTACGAAAATCGGTCACACCCTTGTTTACTTAAGCTACCCGAACCGATATCTCTCTAAGATCATTCTTGATTGCTTGGGACGTAGCACTATTCTGCGGCGTTTGATTGAACAGTTGAGATCAGGCGTCTGGATGTCGGTCAAAGGTCATTCTTCCATTTGTGAGACATTGTTTGTTCTACCGTTCGCAATGACCAAAGAAATTCGCAGTCAATGTTCATGTAGCCAACTCTGTACAATAAGTTCTCTTGTTTTTTAGGTTTAAAGTATGATCCGCAAAATGCTATGCTCCAGCAGGGGCGTCAAGATATTCATGTCGCTCTAATCAATTTCATGACTAAGAATATGTCCACTCCCATGGACATAGACCCGCCGAAGCCCAAGGAGGAGGACAAACCAAAAGAGCCACCAAAGCCAGCGGAACCCAAACTTGAGGACATGAACGAAGAGGAACGCAAGAAATACCTTGCGAAGAAGGAAAAAGACGCCGGAAATTCGTCATACAAAAGGAAAGATTTCGAAAACGCCCTCAAACACTACAATCAAGCCCTCGAAATAGATCCAACCGATATCACTTTCTACAATAACATAGCGGCCGTATACTTCGAGCAGAAGAACTACGATGAATGCATAAAACAATGCGAGAAAGGAATCGAAATTGGACGTGAAAATCGTGCCGATTTCAAACTGATTGCTAAGGCCCTCTCACGCATTGGTAACTCGTATCGTAAGCTAGAGAATCATAAACTAGCCAAAACATATTACGAGAAAGCAATGTCAGAACATAGGACACCCGAGATTAAGACACTGCTCAGTGAAGTCGAAGCTAAGATTAAGGAAGACGAACGTCGCGCCTATGTCGATCCAACAAAGGCCGAAGAGGAAAAGGAGAAGGGTAATGATTTGTTCAAGAAGGGTGACTACAGTAATGCAATTAAGCACTACACGGAAGCGATTTCAAGAAACCCTGACGACCCCAAACTGTATAGTAATAGGGCTGCATGTTACACCAAGTTGGCGGCCTTCGACTTAGGCTTGAAAGACTGCGAAATGTGTATTAAATTAGACAGTAAATTCATCAAGGGATACATTCGTAAGGGCAAAATTTTGCAGGTAAATGTTTCACTGATTTTCAATCTCTCCGCTCTGTTGTGTAACTAGTGGTTGTCTGTTTTTTTTTTGCAATAATTTATAGGGAATGCAACAGGCATCTAAGGCCACGGCTGCGTATCAAAAAGCCCTTGAAATTGATCCCAACAACACCGAGGCAATAGAGGGATATCGTTCATGTTCAATGGCTTTCCACAATAATCCACAAGAGGTGTGGAAGAACGCCATGGCAGATCCCGAAGTGCAACAAATTCTCAAGGACCCAGCCATGCGACTAATACTCGATCAAATGCAAAACGAACCAAATGCCGTTAAAGAGTAAGTCTACTGTTTTTTTTTCTTTCCAAAATCCAATGTATCACGTTTTTGTTTCTCTTTTTCTTTTCTTTTTTTCAAAGGCACTTGAAGAACCCTGCGATAGCCGATAAGATTATGAAACTTCTTGAATCTGGAATCATTCAAATTCACTAAAACCACAAAACAACAGCAACAACAACAAGAAAAACAAAAAATATACAAAACTTACTATAAAAATCCAACAATTATTGTTTAAGGGCTTGCACGCAAAGACCGGCGCTTTCGAATGCGACCTTCCTCTTCTATTTGTGTTTCTAATTGTTACTGGCGACGGTAATAGTATCCGTATCCGGGAATATGTTTTTCATAAACATACAAATTTCTTTTATAGAAAACGTAAAACTAATAAAAAAAAACAAAAAACAAATGAAACTATACAAAATCTATGCCTATGTTCAAATGATGTATGTATGTAGTTTGTTTGTCCAAACTTATGGGGACAAGCCGATGGGGGATTGGGTGTTTTATTTAGGAAACGTTTAAATCCACTAACTGCCTTTGTTTCAATTGAAATAAAATAATTGTAATATGTAAATGTGTTACAGCATCTCCATCTGTGGGAACAGATTGAAAATTAAAACTAAAAACAAAAGAATCCAATAGATATGAATTGCAAATACATACCGTACTGTGTAAAGAAAATAAAAAACAGAATAGACGAAATAATAAAGCTAATGTGGGACCGTTTAAGTCAGCGGGCAAATATATAAGTAATTTTGTTTTAACTGTCGGATGAGAGTGCGTGCTGCTACACGCTGTGCAACAGTACAGGTGCATATGATTCTATTTTCAGATAATAATCTCGAGGTGGTAAGGGTCTTTATCTACCTCGGCGCTTTGCTATTAATTCTGAAAACCTGCAGGAATAAAACGGAGAACAACTCTTGCCAACCGCTGTTTCTTTGGTCTGAGAAGGCAATTGAGTAGTAGAGTTCTATCACTAAGAGCTAAGAAGACTATATAAGACCTGGACTGGGACTCTGTCTAAAGCTGATGAAGATATCCTCAGTCGCTTCGAGAGAAAGATGGTTAGTTGGTTGGTTTAGACCGGGTCTCGATAAAGAGGCATTAGACCAGAGAAGGTCCATTGTGCTGCCGTTGTGTTAAGTAGATCACGCTCTAACTCGGGGAACCATCCGCTTCTTTTTATGAAGGAGATAATACTAGCCGTGCAGGCGGTACTCAGATTGTTGAAATCGTTGAAAATGTATTCACCTAGTGCAGCCTTTCTAATAGTGGAAACTGGGCATATTCGTAAAAGGTGACTGATGGTCTCCTCTTTCACTTCGTTCCCAGTATGCTCAGTCGACTTTTGACTTTCTTGCACAGCGTTCCTCTCGTGTGTTTTAGGAGTCCTAAGGTTCAGTTTTCATTTAAGCTTGGTCAGAGCAGTCTTGCAGTGTTGCATTGATCAAGCTGATGCCATCTATGATTGACCAACCTCGATGTTGGTAACGTTTATGCTATCTAAACCAGAGGAGCATCTTTTAGCGAAATCGTCAGCTTCCCGGTATGTGACCTGATACCCAGCAAAGGTTGCACTGGCCAGCTGTCTTGGTGAGATATACGCGGCAGTAGAGGTAGACCTCGCCTTAGGTGGCGCGCACACGTAGAAGGGAACCTAAACCGACTCAAAGTGCGCAACTGGAGGCAGTTAGCTAAGGACCGGGCTAACTGGAGAGCCTTGTTGGTTGACGCCCATGTTCACTCCGAACACTATACACTGTCAGTCCTAGATTTAATGGGGTTGATCTGGTCAACCACAGGTTTGCTCATATACGAGTAGAAGTCTACTCAACTACAAATCTAGAATAGAATCCTCTAAGGTGATAGTTGATAATCGTACTTCTGAGTTAACTCTCCGCACGATCGTGAAAATGTGATGAGCAAGCTGATGTCACCTTAAGCAGAGCGATCGTCAACTATCCCCTTAGAGGAGTCCATCTCTGCACAACTACAGTTCTGGTCAACTACTGGTCTTCTCAACAACAGTTCTGTTAACTACAGGTCTGTGTAACTACAAGTCTGTTTAACTGCAAGTGTGCTCAACTACAGGTCTCTTTAGATACAGTTTTGAGCAATTACAAGAGTGCCCAACTATACTTCCGCCCAATCACCATCAAATTACCTTCATTACTTGGGGAATACTGTCAAAATAATACAGAATATGTCTTTAACACCCCCTATAAACTTTGAACAAATATTTCTCCGATTATACACCCGATAATGGTCCTTTTGAGTAATCTTTACCATATCACTCAAAAACTCAAACGCACCCATTTAATTTCAGTACCCGCTGAATGATACCATTTACCACTAACCATTCGAACGCACCCCATCGTGAAAATCAGTGTCGCCAAAATAACACTAATGCAAACTAAAGCCGCAATTTTTGTCACATCTTTCGCTTGTTTGGGTATTCTTGTCCGTAATTCTCGATTATCCCCGACGAAAGACAACAATTTTCACTGAAAATCATCCAAAATAAACATTATTGAACTGTGCATAGTTGTATCCACAAAACATGGCCGAATATTTGGCATCAATTTTCGGAACAGAAAAGGACAAGTAAGCTCAATCCACACATCCCACCATTAGAACCCAGCAACCGTGTGTAACTGAAAAGTTTCTTTATTTTTTTTTCTTCAATATTTCAGGGTTAATTGTTCGTTTTACTTCAAAATAGGAGCATGCCGTCATGGGGACAGATGCTCCCGGATCCACAACAAACCTACATTCTCGCAAACGGTTCTCTTACAAAATCTGTACGTGAATCCACAAAACTCGGCGAAATCTGCTGACGGTAGCCATTGTAAGTAGTACATCGGTAGATGATAAGCCGGGAACATATCGGTTAATTTGTTAATGTTTTCTTTTTTCAGTGGTCGCCAATGTATCGGACGAAGAAATGCAAGAGCATTATGACAACTTTTTCGAGGACGTATTTGTTGAGTGCGAGGATAAGTACGGTGAAATCGAAGAGATGAACGTTTGCGACAATCTTGGGGATCACCTAGTCGGCAATGTTTACATCAAGTTCCGCAATGAACAAGACGCCGAGAAGGCAGCTACTGATTTAAACAATCGATGGTTTGGCGGACGACCGGTCTATTCGGAACTTTCGCCAGTAACTGACTTCCGAGAGGCGTGTTGTCGTCAATACGAAATGGGAGAGTGTACTCGATCGGGATTCTGTAATTTCATGCACCTTAAACCGATTTCCAGGGAGTTACGAAGGTAATTTGAAGACATTTGAAGCCATTTTCTTCGACATGTGATATTAATTGTGGTTCTGTTGCAGATATTTGTATTCTCGTCGACGTGGAAGGTCTTCCCGCTCAAGATCACCACGTTCACCAAGAAGACGTCGTTCGAGCAGATCACGTGAGCGTCGTCGCTCTCGCAGTCGGGAGAACAATAATCGAGCAGACGGACGGAAAGGTCGCTACTGAACTAAAATGTGTACTTTTAACAATTTTAACGTCGTAAACAGCAAACAAACAAAAATTTATAAGTGTATCCAACCAAAACAACAGAAACATGTGTATCCATGTGCAGATGTGTTTTTCAATAAAATTCAGGCGCATCCTAGTGCAAAGTGAGATGTTTGTATTGCTGAAACAGTTGTGCCTGACAATCCGGGGCTAAAGTGCGTCTATTTCCTTTTCTTCTGCATAACCTAACCTACTTACATGCGTTAAAGACCACCGTCCCCGTATTGCACTCCTTGTTCTGCCCAGTATAAGTGTATTTCCAGCTTGAATTTGACAGGAGCGTAAATCAAAATTCTCGGGCACTTGGTTCGTGCCCTACAGTTCCAAATATCTTTCAAAGAATTCCAGTGTTCTTGTGGCGATGGTATGCGTTGGTCTTCTGCACTCCTTGTCCAAGATTATTGTTTTAGATTGAGGTACCAACCTCTGAGTTATGGTTATGTCTACATTTTAAGAGCATTTCAATGGCTATCGTATCATCCTCTTCCCACAAATCGTTGTGACACACATCTGTAGGTATATTCCTTCGGCTCGGACTGAATTGGATCCTCTACGAGCAACAAAAAAGGTACTACTGCACGACTCTACTGAAGTATCCTTGTCAGACGTTGCATTTGTTGACAGAGATTGCAGTGCAAATCCAAGACATTCAATGCCGAACGGAACTAAGCAGTGGAAAGGAGATCATTTCGAGGAACATGCACTGTAATTTCGACATTGCCTTCTTGTCTGTTCTGTACAATGACCGGAGAAGGAGAAAACTTCACCAGATTACGAACAATTCTGTTCAATGATAAATGAATCGGTACGTGGAACAGGTGCTCCTTAGCGGTGGCAATGCCTACCGCTATCCAGTTCAAGTCTTTTCATGGACAAATCAGTCATAAACTGAATAACCTGTCAGTCATGCGATTCCAAAAATTAAAAAAAAAAATTTCCCATACCGGGAATCGAACCCGGGCCTCCTGGGTGAGAGCCAGGTATCCTAACCACTAGACAATATGGGACTTAATCTGATCCACGCGTATTTAATATATCAAATAAATTTACATACAAATCCATGCCAACTACGTTACACAGTTTGTTATTCAAGCTTTTTCTTCTTCCGAGGATTTCAGTTCTCTTTTCAATTGTTTCGTCAGATCGATTTGTTGTTGCAGAACATATGTGTTTTCTAGTTTCCTCCGTTGTTGGCGCTCAATATCACGTATTACGCCTTCATGCATCTTTCCTCTAAAAGTTAGAAAACGAACTCAAAGCGAATGTCAGAGAGACGTATGTTGAAAGAACTGACCTGTCTGAAGTTTGTTTGTGATGAACATAACCAATTATGCTGGCGGAGACGGCACATGCAGCAAGAAGAGTAATCTTTGAAATTGTCGACATATTTTGGATTAAATTTTTGGAAAATTATGTGTTTACGGCGGATGGAGAAGAACCGAAAAAATTAAAGTAAAACAGCTGTTTATGGGATGACAACTAAAGACGATGTAAAGTGTTATACGCCCAGATGTGGCATTGAGTGAGTTTTCAAGAAACACTAGTTTTTGTTTCAGTAAATTCAAAATTGTGAAATGTATGGTGTTTGTCATTGCGTTTAGGCCTTTAAAAGCTTTGCCCTATACTAAGCAGGATCACAAAGGAGGCTGTAAAGAACTAGAAAAGCTAGAACATGCTTAGAAATCATGTATAATTGTTCTTTTTTTTTATAAACGAGACATGAGCAAGAGAAAACGATCACTAAGTACAAGAAAATGTGAGAAAAGTCTAAAATACCTAGTGCTACGTATGGGGCCTTTCCTTACACTTTATTGCTGCTGTCACAATTTTTAGGGAATTGGAACTCCAATTGGACCTGTACAATGCATGATATATTAAAAAAGCAAATGTCATGCTCGTAGAATCCAATTAGGTTTTTGTTGGAATTAATGGGGGTAATGGACTTATCGTAGCCTCAAGAAGCACCGCGACCCTTGAAGAGTTGAGTGAATTTGTCTGCTGTTCATTAGTGGAGCTTAGGATTGTTTGAGCTGAGGAGGAGGTGTCATCAGAAGGCGAGATAAAGTCTTGTGGAAGTGTTTGGACTTATTCGGAGTAATGGACACATAAATATGTTCGGGGATTTCAGCGTCCTCGAGGGATAGTCGGCATCTGTCCGATTGGGTAATACCATCTTTCTTGTGATGACAGTTGAGAGAGAATTGACTCCATCAGGATTAGGGTTATACTTGGTCATTGCTAGGATACATTTCGTTCGTTTGGCGTGTCTTAAGCCGGTTAGGCTTACTCATCTAAAAGTAGACAGCCAACATTAGTTGACTTACACACGAATGTAATATAAACTTAAGATTAGGCGAACTTTCATAGAGAATTCTATTTTCTTGGTAATCTTTCTAGTTACGGGCTCATTTGTTCATCTGTCTGAAACCATCTAGTTAAGTCAAGGCTTAGGTTTTGGTGTCTAAGTCCCTACTTACTTACTTAACGTGTTTTCTATCCGTGGAGCTTTCCACTCTTTTCATTGTTTGATGTTTATAACTGGAAATCCTAGGTATAGATCTGTCCGGCCCTTTGCGCATGAATGGGTCTATATTACTATAGCATCCAGCGGAAGGTTGGCTCTTAACAGATCAAAGACAACTATCCCTAGACCCTGATGAGATGGGGATCATTCACTTGGCTGTGTCGTTAGTCTGACTTGAGTAAAAGTAAGAAGATTGGTGGGTAAAGAAAGGTGATACTCTTCTTACCCACATTTTAACGAGACAACCGCGTGAGAAATCGCCACCTAAGCAGGATCATAAAGTCGGTTTTCGCTATTAGTTTCTCCTACCAACATTCAGTATCACTGTGCCAAGTTCTCGTGCAATTGTTTAGCTTTGAAAACTAACAGAAAACCGTTAAATTCTGGACTTAAGTCAATTACAAAACCGTGTGGTCAAATATAGTATGTGTACATGTGTCCGTATGACCGAGTACTATACTGCATTGCAATTAATTACAATTAATTACCTACACATCTTTACTACAGTATTAAATAATGAATCATTGCACAGTAGTACTACGACTTGAACTGCATTCAAAACCACTGATGCATGCACATAGTACCAAGAGGAGGTAATGATCTAACATCATTCTAGCATTCTCGTCGCTAGCTGCTCAAATTGGCTGACTAGAAGCAGTTTCCTATATTTTTTCGTGAATACCACATCGTAAGGTGTATCCATTACATCCTTCTCTTAATAGTATTGCTCCATATGTTATTTTCCTTCACTCACCAGCCAACAATGTCAAACATTTAATCAATAGACAAAATTTCATCACATACACGTAGGCATACTATGTAGGCTCCATCCCCACCGCGATAATTGCTTCATTACAATTGATTCCTTGCCCTCTGAAACAAAAAACAAAACAGAAAACAGAAATTAAAACTACACAAACAAAAAACAAAAAGGAGTTAAGGAATTAAATTCATAAATGCAACCGAGTCGAGCCTTCCGTCGTCGTTGTAAAGATACCTACTTTTCAAAATATAATCACTTGTTTGATACTGCTGCAAAGAATCTCGACTTGCGCACTACCCTCAACCGCGTACTCAGTATAGCAATAGCAATAGCAGCCCCCAACAAATACTACACCGAGGAATGATTAAAATCCATGGTCCCCCCCAAAAGAAAATTTCTCCCATAAGTCCCCTCGAGATTCGAAGGCAGTTATATCCCGCAGTTCAAACTCAGTGTACATGCGATACGGTACGGAACTCATCTTAAAGTTTTCCTTTTTTTTTGATTTCGAATTTTCCACAACTTCGGAGGAATTCAGTTAAAAAAAAAAAACGCAAAAAACAAGAACAAAATATCTATAAATGAATCTGTGGTGTTTTTCAACTGCATCCGCGCGAACTTGACTTGGAAATACATTTCGTTTCCAGTCGTACTTTTGTATCTGTCGGATTACAATTGTGTTTTGATCGCACAATTTTTCGATTGCAACCCTTGCTCTCTTTTAATTATTTGTCACATACTGCATTGCTGTATATGCTTACATCTGTACCTACTCAACTATTCTAGATACAATTTCATTCAAGAGATTGACGAAAAACAAATTTTGCGTATCTCTCTTGTTTTTTTTTTTATTTTTTTTGATAGATAAGCATGGTGGCGGTGCACATATAGTTAACAGAGGGTGAGTGATAACGATACTTTTGAAATAGAAACAAAAATCCAAACTTATCATATTTAGCCGAGCAAGTACCCAAGTATTAAGTGCGTTGTTAGAAAGAAAGAAAGTGAAAAAAAGAAAACAAAAAAAAATACATACCACATACCTACATAAATAAGAACGCAAAATACCACCCCAATTGAGACCGTCGTCGTCAGCAGAGTATACACATAATTCCATTAAGTAAGGTCATTCGCCGAGACAATAACGAAAAAAAAAGACTATCTCAAGCGGTAGCTTGAAGCCAAGAACCCGCTCCCCACGAATAGAGGCACTCCATCAACTCTGATTGAGAGTGTGACATCATAACAACATCATGACCAAAGTTGAATTGTACAAATCGCGTGTCTTCGTCACGATAATTCACCTACTTGCTTTGGGCCAATTCGCCTATGGCCTGTATTTTGATAAATTCCCCGTAAAGCTGCAGCATTTACCTGGAGTACCTAAAGGATTTGCAAATAAGCTGAAATTCCTCACATACTGGGGACTGGTAAGTGCAGATATACTCCTTGATTATTATTTATTCAGCCATCTGGAATTTTAAATTACATGTATGTACAATACAAGTACAAGTACAAGTGCAAGTGTATATAAAGGGAAAATCCCTTTCCAGGAAACGATGGGTGCTGGAAGCTTTTTCCCTTTTTTACAGTATATAGCGTATGCAACAGATACTTTTGATTCTACACAGCAGAGAGAGGAGAATCATCAAGTTCTTCTTTTCCCTTCTAGTTTGACCTTGATAGAGGGAAAATCGGTACTCTCTGCGTATGTACTGATTTTGTTTATGGCAATGGAAATACCTTCCTTGTTTAGGTTTGCTATTTTGTTATTTTTTTTTAAGATTGTAAGTTTGTAGAGTACTCGTACATAGTAGCCTCGTGTGTTATAAGTATCTAAGTGAGATGAGAAGATACATTTTTTGCTAGGTATTACATAAAATTAGTTTTTATTGAGTATGGAAAGATTTCTTATGGGCGAATTCTCATTCCGTACACTTTGAAGTTGATTCGAGAAGGGGGTGGGTGTTTGGGTTTTAATTTCAATTCCAGGCCATCTGGATTTGATTTCATTTTTTTTTCCTTTTTTTCTTAATTCATATGCATATGGGAGAAATAAGATTTATACAAGTTTGTTAGTTTATCTTTTTGTTTCTTTAGGTTAAGCGTTGTGTATTAGATAAATAAATATCACTTGATTGTGGAAAGATATGGGTGATGATGAGGTGGTTCTTAGAAGAGTTCAGGAAAATGCATTGTATTTTGGGAAAGTGTGTGAACTTAAGGAATCCATATGGTTTTGTATTGAAACTACTATGCAGTGTTGATTGGAATAAGAAGTGTACTTTTATTCTCTATTGCATGCGATGAGTAATCCACTTGGCAGTGGGGAGCTCTTATGCGTTTAAGTCCAAGGAAGCCATACGAGCGTAAAGGGGGTAGCTACAGCAATAATTCGAAATCAAGTTCATGGAATTCGGTCAACACAAATGTATGTACATACATATATGCCCTTACTGGCAGAGAAATATTGGCCTTGTTCCCCTCTCCTAAGTCCTGAACATCGATTGGTATATTGGTGAATCAGAAAAGTGAGAAAACATCATATTTGGTTCGTGACTGTGGTTGGTGATGGCAGTGGTGTGCTGGAATTGATTTCGCTTGGAGAAACGGACTGTTGTCAACAGACGGAATGCTTAACTTTCGGCTTTGCTGGTAGTGCTTCAAGCGGTCGGTCTAATTTTTGATGACTCGCTCCAATATGTGAGGCCTTATTCCTTCCGGCAATGGCGTCTCAAAGGTGGACCTCGAACTCGTTCAAAGTGATTGGATTGTAGCGTAGACGTAGGACTTGATGTAGCCCCAGAGTAAATAATCGAATGGTGTCAAGTAGCATGATCGTGGTGGCCAATTGATGAAAGATGACCTAGCTGCCAGATTTCTCCTTCACAACTTCGAACGTTGCATCGTTCGTATGGCATGTAGCGCTGTCTTGTTGGAACCACAGCTCGGATATATTGATTTTGTCCAGCTCTGGCCACAGAAAGTGATCTTAAATCGCTGTATACCTGCGACAATGGACAAAAATGGTGTCTCCTTCCTCATTTCGAAAGAAATAAGGTCCGATGGTGCCGCCATCTCACAAACCACACCAAACAGGTAATCTTTGTGGATGCACTGGTGCTTGATGGCAATTCTGCTTGTTGACATAGCCTTTGAGCAAAAAAATGGGCCTCATCCAAGAAGATAATTTTTTTGGCCAAAATCTGGATCCCTGGCCAACATTTTCCGCGTCCAACAAGTGAACTCACGGCGTTATTTATGGTCTTCTGGCTTCAATTATTCCGTCCGCTCAACCTTATACGGATATGGGCCCAAATCTAACCACAAAATAAGACGGGTTGACTCTCTGGGGATGCCTAAATTCAGCTGATCAGCCGAATCATCATTTCTCGGTCTTCTTCAGAGTGTTCTGACGCTTAAACTTTTCCACGGTGTGACAGTGAAACCATTATGGCGACTTGTTTTACGAGGAAATTCACTTAGCGTACTTACAACTGAGCTAGAATTTCGATATTTTTCAATAATTTTCGCACGTCTTGGAAATGTAAAATGATGCATGATAAAATGGCAAACCTTAATAAATATTTTGACAGCTATGTGTTATTCGTAACTGTGACATCTGCTGATACATAACAATTGGGAAAAGTATCATTGCTCTCTGGTCAGCCTAAAACAGTTTCCTACTATAAACTTTGCATCCTGGGTAATGTTATTTGGTAAACAACTGGACTTATATTCTCCCAGTTTTTGCTGATTTAAATATCGATTTAAAAGTCCTCGTAAAATCACTATTTAGAAAATACATACGTCACCCACAGTCATACTGAGTTCACTGCATTTGTTGATTTTATAGAGTCAAGACCGTCATGATTCCATTTTATTGTTTTCAATTACTCGGTGGGGTGGCACATACTCATGTGTATCTACACACAATCTGGCTTCTTTAAATATTTCATCACCAAATTCTATTTAACAAGGACTATCACTACTTATCAACTGGAGGTCATGTTCGAAATAATCTGTACGCAGAACATCTGGAATGGTATCACCACAATTCGAGCTCTGTGACCCGATTTCTCCCTACTCATGGAGGACTTACCAAATTACCCTTACCACCCTTTTCTAATTCTATCAGCTGCGTTAAGGATTGATTTCTTAAACGAGTTCAACTAATTTTGAATTTGACTCAGTTAACCCTCTTCGTTGATAGTTTTATATAAAATTGTAGCACGCATGGCCGATTATTATGTGTATACTGCCGATTTTGCGAGATTGTCATGCCTCAATGGGTGGTGGTACCTTTGCCCAGTGAATGGAAACTCTGCTGAGTTATTGTCAGTCGAGTGGGCTCATAAACAGACATGTTTAATAATAGATTATGAACTTTATTTGAGGCAGTACGCAAGATAAAGTGTGGATGGCGTACGTGGTTACTGCAATCAAATGCTGCTATAATCGTCTTCTTATCTGTTACCTGAGTCAAAGTTAAAATAAAAATAAACAAAAAATAATGTTGTTTTTGTTTATTTGACACATATGACACTTTTGAATTGTTGAAGTCCTAAATTAAAAGCAAGCACATTCAAACGGTGTACCACGGATTAAGTTTTGAAAATAAGTGTAACGTGGTGTTAAAGTTTTTGATTATCACCTTCCAATTCAAGGCACACGTTATAGGTGTTGGGATTACCACTTACAGTCCGATGGAAGGACTGAAATAAGATGAAGAGGATGCATACAGATCAATCCTGGAAGATCGTGGGGGCCAAGAGTGACTTAAAGGCTTTTTTCTACAATCATTTGAATGTACTCATGTAAATGTACGAATTTTCTGATTCTCTTAGGGGCTACCCAGCTTAGACTTCGCTTGACAAATCAAACAGGATACGGTTTCTCACTAAGAGATTGTAACTAGAGTATCAAGGCCTTTGATTTCGCCTTGCAATCGATTAAGCTATCTAAAAAGTGTGACTTAGAACTCTCTTAGAATTCGGAGCTTAAATTCGAAAGCCTAAGCTTGTCCACAGGAGACAACATTCGGAAGTGGTGGTAGGTCAAGATTCGAGAATATCTCTGAGTCTAAATAAAATACCAGGCTTAAGGTCACGTAATGACTGTAAACTCTGTGCATTGGCAAAGAAAGTTTTGTGATAAATAGGGAATCCTCTTTCAGTTACTTACTTTCTTGGGTGGAACTACAAGCCTCTCCAGTTAGCGCGGTCTTTGGCTAACTACCTCCAGATGCGCACTTCCTCTATTGCGTTAGAATCCGGGTTGGAATCGAAAACTCTTCGGGCGTTGGTGCGTATGCCCACTACATGTCCTAACCATCTTAAGCGACTGATACGTAGTTTTTTTTTGACTAGGTCCATGTTGCTGTACAGCTCGTATAGTTCATTGTTGAATCTTCTTCTCAGCTCAAAGATTCCATGCTTCAGGGCCTTAAAACAGGACTGGGGAAAGTCTCTTTACATCTTCGTTGTAGCCCACTACTATTCATTTGCCTTCTCAGCACAAAGCAACAACGATTGACTGTCAATTGAGACGCTCTGACAATTCTTCGGTGTTGTGTGACCCTTATTGTTGGCAGCATATACTTGGTCTTGCCATCATTCACAGCCAAGCCCATTTTGGCCCCATTTCCTTCAATACTTTAAAACGCACCAGTTACACCATGCCTATGATATCAACGTGGCCAGCAAGTAATTGGACAGACTTGACAGAAAATTGTATTTCTGGTATTGGCTTCTGAGTAGAAAAAGTCACATTACAGCGCAGACACCTCGCCTGAATCCTTTCTTGACATCGAAGGTCTGAGTGAGATTGTTTTCTACATTTATGGAGCAACGAGCCTTCATCGTCATACTGCACAATCTGACGAGTTCGGCAAGGATGCGGAAACCAAAAATGACTCTGTATAGCTCGTCTCTATAAATGCTGTCACATGCGGCGTTAAGATCGATAAAAAGATGATGAGTATCGATCTGGACTTCTTGGGTTTTTTTTGACGATTGTAGACTTATTCGGTCTAAAACCACACTGATACGGCCCATCAGTTCTTCAACATTGGATTTTAGACGTTCACACAATACGATCGACAGGATCTTATATGCAATGCTGAGGAGCCCTAGACCTCTACAGTTGGCGCAGTTTAGAAAGTCTCCTTTTTTGTGGATCGGGCAAACGATGCTGAGGTTCCATTCATAAGGCATGTTTTCCTCCCAACCAGAGTTGGTGTATGCTATCCACCACGTCATCTCCGGCTCTCTTAAGCAATGCGGCCTATAGACCATCAGGGCCGGCAGCCTTGTTGGACTTTAAGTTTGTTTTCTCTCAGTTAAGGAACTAAAATATGATTAACTGCTTTTAAATGATGTTTCCGGGCTTGGCATGCTCCATGGAAAACCTTGTTGATTTATTTATACAGGCTTGAATCACATGGAGTCTAGTCCATGAATAGCAGGCCCCATTACATTCTCTGAATTCTTGAATCGTTATGGGGCCTACGACCCTATGAGAACAAGAAATTCGTACAAAACTTCTCGTTTTATTATTAGTTTAGAAGACTGAAATTCCTTTTACAAGCCAATGAATTGCAAGTCTCAGTTTAAGCCTTAATCCGTATAACTGATTCCATTAAAGCTACTTAAACCGATTTGGAAGACGGCCTATACAAATTCCATAGAAAAATTCCAAACACAAACATTAAGCAGACGTTACACTCACTTTCATTAAGCGCTCTGATTTATTGTTTATACAAGTATACATTCGCTAACTCACTAATTTCAACCTAATGACACACTTAACTATATCCATGAATGATTTTGTTTAGAACTCCTAAATTAAACATTCGCTAAAATTCCTCACACAAAACGCCCCTATTTGTTTATATATTGTTTTATATACATATATGCATGTACATATGCTTTTTTTTTACTTAAATATTAAAAAAAAATGTGTAAAAATCCGTGTGATTCACTAAAATTACTTTGCGATTCCTTTGATCGTCCGGAAGACAAATATTTTTATAAAAAACAAAAGCGAAATTAAAATTAAACCAATCAAACCGGTCATAATCGCTGTAGCGCTTTTAAAACAAATATTTTTTTAAAAAAAAGCATTCCCGTCTGATTTATGTATACGTTTTGCTTTCCGACAACTTGAAGGGTATCGCAATCGGTTTTTTTATGAATCAAATCGAATCATTTATGGTGGATGAATCTATGGCATGGACGTTTGTACCCATATTGGCCAGCGAAATGTTTGATTTAATTTAAAAGCCCATCGGACGGACCAGACCATATGCCAGGAGATTCGCGAAGAAGAATGCATTAAAAAAAGTAAAAATGTTAATGATGCGAAAAAAAGAACGAACATCTTGTTTATTCAATTCAGTAGAACGGAATCTGTTTATGAATTGACGCTGTGGCAATAAACTTTGCCAAGTCATGAATCTTATTTAATCGAATTAAACGTCATAAATGTCAAGTACGATAATCTCTTAGTATTTTTAGACTTCCTTTTGTTGTGAGTAATTACAAGTAAAAGTCAAATTACATATGTACCCGGTCAGTGGTCGTATGTCAAGATAAAGTTGGAGAACGAAAGAGGTGTAAACATTGCGTGTTCCTTTCCAATCAAATGGCATTTAATAAGCTCGTTGACTAGATGGCAGTTGTGGTATGTGTATATCAATTTTTAATCAGATTCACATATGGGACGTTGAAAGCGAGGTTTATTTATAAAAACGACCATAAATTTGGCAGAATTGTGTCAGATCTGCTCGGAAGTTATTCGAAGAAAGTTTATTATACTTGTAAAAGTCTATAGGTATCGACTGATGGATGTAGGTTTTGACATTTGCTTTGACAGTTGGGATTTATTCAATGTCGACTCTTTGACTAATCGAACAGGTGCATGATGATGTTTTAAATTCTGTGCAACATTCAAAAAGTATCCATTAAAGTACTCTTACACTTTTTTTGTTGCATTTGGAGCTAGACTGGTAAGCATATCGTTCTGACACATTGCTCTGACAGTAGTTTGGGTTCCACTTCAAAGCGAAGAATACTTGTTTCTGGCTAACAATCTGTGGACACTACTTCTATCGAAGAACGCAAAAGCTATGTATTTTTGTAAAAAAAAATAACTCTGCGCCGATTTATGACATCTGTCATATTTGAGGATCGTAGATGGCGTGTTCATTTGGTTTTTCGTAGTTTTACCTCTTTTTGAAGGAACTTTATCCCCACTCCTTGAATTTTCGCAATCTATGAGTTTTTGTGAAGAAACTATCCGATCAGACCGATCATGACTTTTTCTTGAGCCCGAAATGAAAGGCATCGTTTTTGGATTGATATTTGCCTGACGTTTACACATAGAAACCTTATCACATTCTTTTTTGTACTGCTATCACTTTTCTCGTCACATCAACGCCCCCTTTTTAGTACAGCATTCCCAGACACCCACCACACATGATCAGTTTATCGCGTACCGACACGATGAATAAGTGCAGGCATCTCATCGCCTTAGTTCTGACAATCAGCTACATATTCGGATTAACAAATTCAATAAAAATATGGAAAGGTTATCCGAATTTTGACGATCCCCACAGCTGGGAATCAGGATACCTTCCTTGCTCTCTGGACGAAATTGTGTTTCCTGATTCATTCTCTTCATCCATCCTTCTGCCGGACACTATCGACACCACAGGCATAACGTTGCCCAGAGACGGAGCACTAATCCTCCAACCAAGTTCGACAATCTCGTTTTCTAGTGGCATAAATAATGGTCGTAAGTGCGAGAACTCTAATCAGGTGGCAAAGATGAAACTATCACCCACCAGGTACTGGTTCGATCCTGGAAATTGGTTAACAGATGGAAATGGCGAAGGCACAGCATCGCCCAACGCTGCAGTGCCACACCTCGAACGGATTCCCTGCAGCAATGAAAGGGTTCGAATCAATACCACTGGGACACTATCGATTGACCTGAGTGACATTCGTACCCTACGCGTAGGACAGGTGGAGTTGGATGGCTCACATGTGTCAAAGGACTTCATGCAACAACTCCTTAAGAGCGAACTAGGTGAGGTAATGTTCAAGTATGCCTCCCTGACGAAAGTGGAGTACTATAAGGATCCGATTTGCGGATGCCATAAAGCAGATCTCTTCTGGGATTACGAGTGGGAAGTGTGTCAACACGTACAAAACATCTGTGAGAGGCCAAAGTGTATGACTCCCATCGTTCCGACTGGTCACTGCTGTGCTACGTGCGGAGTAATGCTGAAGGTTTTTGTCGACTCCTGCAATCCATCATATCGATACAAGTTAGAGCAGATGCTCGAACGGTCTCTCAAAGAGCAGGAGATGATGGATCAACTCACTTACCATGTCAGCTTTGTCCAACCCAGTGACAATACCGAACCACATTCTGGCCTAAACACCTACTTACAGGTGATTATCATGGAGAAGGACGGTTACGAGGAGAGAAGTGTACAATTTTTACATCGCTTCAATGAAACCATCGCCTGGGATGTCTTCAACAGCAGTCAGAAGGAGTTCTTCACATCTGGTCGTCCGTATAATCCCAATGGCTTGGGAGCAGCACTCCTCCTGATGTTGGGTACACTTGTTGGGGTTTTGGTGTTCTTCGCAGTTGTGTTTGTTAACTTTGTTCCGGAAAATGACATCATCCGTCTGCCAAGATGGATGTACGTCCGTTGGAATGATTTCTTTCAATCACCATTCGTCTTCGCTCGTTTCGATAATACAACAGCTGCCGAAGGCGATACAGCCGAGAATGTTGTCATTGACGTGCAACAATACAACGTGTCGGAGGAGTACTCTGAACGAAAGGAAGGAACTACAACATCCTTCGATAATCCGATGTTTGTTGAGAATCCGCCTGCCAAGGGCCCTTCACAGGATGTTGATGATATTCCATTACGTGAAGAGGATTTAGCAGAAATCGATTTGGAATCGGAAATAGAAGGGAAATTATAACTATACCCATGTAGCGCTTAGATATGAATTAATAAAGTTGGATTATACCTACATATATGTATACTGTGTACACACACATAGTTATTATCGTTTTAGTTGAGGAAAAAAAGTATCTTTTTGGGAATGTTTTGCCTAATGGGTTGACATAGCAGTGACTGGTTGTGTGTATACGTCTTACTACACGAAATTTGGTGGCTATTTTTGAAATCGTGTTGGACAGTATCCTTGGGAGTGCAGTCAGTCATTCCCAAGGTGACCAGAAGGGTTGACGTCACTCGACACAAATCAATCATACTTGGGTATGTTACGTCAACGAAAGAAGGACATTGTGTTGTACGAGTAGTTTCCTTAATAGGGTCGAATACGTGTGAGCGGAGGTGACCTTTATCATTGAATTATTGAAATTGTTGATGCAGAAAAGGAACGAATTATGGGTTATGTATTATTCATCGTTGCAGTTAGTAGAAAGCATGTCTGTTTGGCCTTGCAATAGGTGGCATTACTCACGGGGAATCCCATTATTTAATTAGGTTACTACGCCTTATTTGCTAGCAGATGAAAACTTAATGGAATAAGTGATTGGGATTAGGTTCCCATCAAAGAATTAAGTATCGAATTGGACACTTAAGTCCTTATGATGCACAATTTATCGTATATTTCTCATGTTTTCTTGAGTTAAGCCAGCAGAAGTAGATTATCGTCAATTCTGTCTTTCCTATGATTCTCCTTTGACGGCTGTTTTAGAAATCGGCAATGCCTATATATTCATGTGGTTTTCTGATTAATTAAAAGTATCTGTTTCAATGAAAACATTTACTCGTATGTTTGCATAGCTAGCACATCGGCTCTGTAGTTATTCGGCAGCAATACGATATCCTTATAATGTGCTGATTTTATGTTAAGTACTTCTGATGCCGTCTCATCATTATGGAATCGTACATTTTGATTTTGATATACTAATGAGGTTGGAGTCTATTGGCTTTGCCTTAGGACTTAAGTGAGGATTGAAACTTACTTAGGGCACAATTTTTAAAGAAATGCATATGTTATCAGAACACGCCGGGAGGAGGCGAGTCCAGACATTCTAAGAAGGCTTTATCAAATGTGGTAGATCTACCTGCAAATCTTTGTCAGTTTGTTGCTTGAAACACCAAATACTTGGCAAACATAGAATTTCGAAAATTTCAACGTGTTTTCAACTAATCACAGCCTATGCTAACAAACCTCTAAGTCAGCTGGCTTTGGCGCGACAGGTCTATGGGACCCAAGGCCTAGCTTCTCACAACCATTCGTGTCGTACGTGTTGTATTCTTTACACGAATGAAAGGGAGCTGTGTCCGAAGGGCATTTTGTTATTTGAGAAGCTTTCTCATGACAGTTTTTCTCTTGAATATGTGCCAAACGTTCGCTAAAGGTGGGACCGTGAAATAATTTAGGTGTTGTCTAAGGATTGAACATGGAACCCTTTGCTCCGAGGCTGCCTATTTTTGGCTCAAAATAATCCATCAGTAAATGGGTTATGCGTATGGCATCGAGCCAGATAACCACATTCTGAAAGTACCCTCTTATGACACGATTCGTGTCAGATGTTCTGTTTTCATGCATCCTAAGCACAAACGAGCTTAAAAATGTAAGAAGAAATGGATTACGCATACGCCACCGGAGCAGATATTCACAGTTCGTCAGTTTTGCTGGACTGATTCGAAAAACGGATCGTGTGTAACTTTAAATGACGAATGATGAGCAAAGTGATGGCGCGACTGGAAACTCATGCATGAGGGATGAAAACCTGCAGTCAAATTCGGTTACACTGCAGGTAGCGAGAGTGAATTCGATGTCGAAATGCCAGAGAATTTAAGGAAAACTGGTAGATCCCCAGTGGAATGTTAGTGTGTAGTCTGCACCGATGGGTTGTAAAACTGACAGGCACGGACAGGCCCAAGTGTAGTCCACTTAAAGGCATACCCTGGAAGTGCTCAACATTTTTTTGTTTACACGTTTACTCTGCGCGAGATCGGAGGATTCACATGGTAGAGCACTTCCTTTACGAATTCGCTAGATATTTTCGATGTGAGCCCAAGAAACATATTTCCTCCGAAGAGCGGAGGAAGCTTTCTAAAAATCATTCCCTTGGCGAAAGGTCGCGAGAAGTGTATCACTACAGTGTTGGTGTTGCTTTGTTCTTAAACCTTGGTTCTATGATCGGTATTCCAACGTATTCGTGAAACCAGGTGTTTAGGTGGGCGCCGTTGCCCAAGTACGGAGCAAGGGGTTCAAGTCTTTTTACGACTTCTTGCGAGCGTCTAACAAACAGTAGAGTCCTTCCACGAACCACAAACCTTTTGCGCCAAAAAAAAGTATTTTGTATTTTAGGTTATGGGTCTGGCTATCTACATCCCTAGACACACGGCCCTACCTCTTGAGACCCTCTGGCAAACATCTGAGAGTGTAAGTGTCAAAAAAAGTCATGCACAACAAGAATAGTTCTGAGAAGCTAGGCACTGGGTCCCTGGACACATTACCTTTCCTGAGAGTTACACACAATTATACTATTCGCAATTATCTTCAAAAAACAATCTTTTTTACAAATGAAACAATATATTTTAATATACACAAATAAAAATTCTGTTATCTACATACCAAATATACGTACCTGACACTTTTCTGCCTCAGCCATGCCTGTTCGCCCAATCTAGTACATTCTCCATCAACATCTCAACTGCTGGCAACAAACGAAGTGTCACTCTGACTGATTTCATATTTATATGAATCTTCATTCTCCAGCCGCAGCCGAAACAACTTTTCGTTATTTCTATCGATTCGGTTGGTCGGGGTTTGTGTTTCTTTCTTTTCCTCTATGATAGTGGACTTTGATATTAAGTTTCTTAACTTAATTACCTCCAAATTTAAGTGCTTTTAATCTACGCAGCTGCTTGGCCATAACCCCCACGTAATTGGGAACTCTTTTTCGCATAAAACAAAAACCAAGCACGCCTTCTAAACATGGCCAGAAATCGTACAACCAACGCACCGATAACGTATGCCTGGAATCAGGGAATCTTTAAAAGTCTACGCATTCTTGTGCACCTAGTCGCAGTGGTTCAGTTCACTTATGCCATTTACTACGATCACACTTATGTGCATTTCCCGAATTCGGCAAACCGAATGCACAGCACTTTCGGCGGGAAATTTCGTTTTCTAACATTCCTCGATGCGGTAGGACTTTATTCTTAACAATATTTAAATATAAATTTATTGATTTACTATCATTTGCATTACATAATAGGAAATCAAGCTAAATCATTGAACTTTATCGCAACGTACTCTGACTGTTTCCATTGATTTAATCTTGTTTCAGATAATTCAAGCGGTGTACTTTATTATTAGTCTTTGTAATGATTTCATTGGGACTAATGAGGTGGCACCGAAGAAGGTGCCTATCATCAGAAAGGTGAAAGATTACCTATTGGCTGCATTAGCATTCCCCGTTGCCTTGAATGTTGGTATCTCGTTTTGGACGTTATACGCAATCGACCGTGAACTTGTGTTTCCAAAAGTGTTGGACGCCGTCTTCCCAGGGTGAGTTTTTTAAATTACTCGTAAAGTGTATGTGTGTTCTTTGTTTAATATTTCCATGATGCATTTTGCATGTTGTTAGCGTTGGAAAAAAAGAAAAGGTAATTATTTTAGCGAGCGCTTTTACACTATCAGCAGATAACGTAGGGTGTTATTACTGGTCAGAGATTGGGGACACCTACGTGCATGCATATAAGTGTTAATAAGCAAATAAACCCTTTGGATTGTTTGCTAATTACAAGTGTGACTGAAAGTATATACCTGAAACGTTTACATGTAGTTCGCACGTTGCTTTAAAGCGGAACGAATTGGACCTACACTCGCTTCTCTAAGTATAGCATGTAATTGAAAAGGTTTAGAGGTCTGTAATTAAGTATAAATAGCAGCGAGATACGAGATAAGTTAAACGGTGTACAATTAAGATGAGATAGGGGTATAAAGTGCAAACTTACCGTATAAAGGGAATAAAATTTTGCGTTTGGATAGAGAGATAAAATTATTATGCTCAGGGAAGATTAAACTTAACCTGCGCAGGCAGCTAAAATTACCCACGCGCAGGGTACAACGAACGCAATATCAAAATCAGTTGCTTTGTCAGACTAATTACAGACTGATACGTCGGTTGTTATTGTCGTCCGATAAATGACTTTGCAGGTTTAGTTTTAGTCGATTATAAGGCAATACGCGGTGAAATGCGGTGATGCTATAACCTAGATCTAGGAAAACTGATAAATAGATGGAACACAGCGCATACATTGAGAGAAAATATGAGCGGGACTGAGCCAATTAAAACAATCATCAACATGTATTTCGTCTCCTTCGAAATAGGCTCCATTTGAAGGGTTTATTTTTATTTTAACGAACAATCCGGCCATCCATACATTTTGTAAAGGGCATGTTCCGGGATCGCCTTCAGTTCTCTCAGCGAATTTTATTTTATCTCCTCAATGGACTCAAGGCGAATCCTTTGAAGTTATAATTGGAGTTTCGGAAACAGAAACAACCGAAGGCTGCCAGATTTGAAAAATCGGAGCTTGCTCGATCATATTGGTAGCGTTTTTGGTTAACAAGTCGCTCACAAGGATGGGTTTGTGAGATGAAAATTCAACCGTGCGTCTTATGCATGAAACATCACCTAAAATATAGCGAACTGATTCGTGAGCGAAGGAAAGCTCCTTTAAACTATAGTATCGAGCATCATTTTCTTCACTATGCCGGTGTTTTCTTCAGTAACTGGCGTTGTAGCCTATCTCGGATGAGGCAAGTCTTGTTCTCGATATTACAGAGGCTTTCTTCAATATTTTCAATGGATTCGTACAAGAAATTCCGTCCGGCAGCAACAATTTTCAATGAAACAATATTTTTTTCCATAGCGTCGTTAGCACTTGAGGTTAACTAATGTTTTTGTCTGGTGTAATCAAACTGGCCTACAGATCGGGCTCAAACACAGCGTCGAAATAGAGGATAGATGTATGTATGTACCAACAAACCATTAACGCGGGTCGCTTGAATCACTCAGTTCGCCTCATATTTTGACTGAATGTACATATGAACATCAAGTGAATTTTATAGTTTGTACTACTCGTACACCTCTTCGTAAATCCATGTACTAAGTCTTTTATACAAATGTCAGGCTCCACCATGGGTTAGAGATAGGTTATGTGGCTCCCTCGCTTAGAGGGTGAATATTTAGACCAAAGGAGAGGTTCATTGTTCATCTACATGGAATGAAAGGCAGGGAAGCTAGTTTCGGTGCGAACCCGTGCCGTAAGATGATTTGCTCTCGCTTGGACGGGGAATATTTAGACCAAAAGAGAGGTTCATTGTTCATCTACATGGATTGATCTGATGATGACTAAGATGTTTGTGGGTTATGGTTTTGGTCTCTCCAGCTTCGCCAGACATTGTTGAAGCGAGCACATAGCATTCTGACATGCGCTTCTACCAAGCAATTCCAACTATGTTTCTAGAAGTTCCTACTAACTGCTGAAACACAGTAGGCCTGTTCGCGTACGCTCCCGACACAAATTATTTTCACGAACATCCACCAAAATTCACTAAATCCTGTAAGATTTTGCAAAAGTTTAGTAAAGTTTTTCCTGATTTCCAGATCTTTTTGAGAGAATTTTACCTTCACTCCTTGAAAATTCACAATCCACGAATTTTGGTACAGAAAGTACGCGAACAGACGTAATGATGTCGCCGTCGTAGACTTAGTCGCTGTCACTTAAGGTAGCGTACCACTGTTGCATACCCTCTCTAAAAATTCAATCACAATGAAGTCGTCTGCTTTCCAAAACTAGTTGAAGCCATATTCCATAATATTTTATGTGTTTTTGCTGCTTCTATGAATTTTTCTGTTTGCTGAAATCCGTCTTATAGCACTCTCTCTCCAGTGAGAGAGCTTACAGTCCAGCCTAGTTCAGTTTCCTTTAAGAATCTGAGGATGAGAGTTGGCTCTAGTGACTGTATTCCTTCATCTCATAATTGGTACTTCTCCAAATATTTCAGTCGTTTGTGAGTCAGTGCCCCACAAGATCCTAAAACATATTCCTGGATTTCGCTGGTCTCTTCGCACAATATGCAGAGACCTTCTTCAGCTATACCCAGTTCCCTTAGGCGCTCCCTGAGTTTACAATGCCCAGTTAGAAAGCTCGTTAGAATACGCAGATTATTTTTGCTCATCTTGATGCATACTTTGAATTTTTCCAGCTATATTACACTAAAAGCTTCTTGGCTTGTCTCATGCCCTGAGCGTTGTTTTCCTTCTGTAGGTTCCGGAACTTTTCTTTTAGGGTACGCAGAATAGTTCCAGACCTACAAAGGTTTCTGATTCTCCCCTTCTTGCTAGGGAGTGTGCCATTTCACTACCAGTAACGGAGATAAGTCTTTCGTAGAATCTAGTTTTGACAAGATTTGTTCAATTACTGATGATATTCCACCTAGAGATTGCCATTCTGACTGCTGCTCTATCCGATTAAATTAACCAATCTTTAGTATTCATTTTAGTAATTCAAAGCTTAACGTATCTTATTTTACTTTCAGATGGCTGAATCACATAATGCATACCAATATCGTTGTTTTCATCATTTTGGAGATGTTCACATCATTCCGCACCTACCCGAAACGTAGTAAGGGTTTGGCAGGCCTCATTGCCTTCATGGTTAGCTACCTGATCTGGGTGCACATCATCAAACACTTTTCCGGTGTCTGGGTGTATCCTGTACTCGAAGTGCTTGAACTTCCACAACGAATTGTCTTCTTCGCAGCTAGTTTGGTCTTTACAATATTCCTCTACCTCTTCGGAGAAGCTTTGAACAAAATCGTCTGGGCCAAGGAGCTGAAACTCGCCCAACGTAAAGTTAAGTAAACTAAACAACACAAATCAACATTTTTGGAACCAAATAACCAAACAGAAACGACTTTTTTTTTCCAAGTAGCAAAAATAACAAAATATCTTATTGATATTCTAAATTTTTAGATCGAAATTTGTATCCTAAAACGATAAAAACAAAAATTATATCTTGTAAAACAAAACAAGTGCATTGGTCAATTTTAATCGCTATAAGAGTAGTTCTTCATCGTGTCGTCATCGTTCTCCTTTACTTACCTATTCGAACGAAGATCAAACTTAATTTATTGAAATAATCAAACAAAAACGAACTATTTTCGCACCTTTTTTGTTCTTAAATTCAAACAAAATAGCGTTTTTTGCCAAATAAACAAAAACAAACTTATATCATAGTTCTACATTTTATAAAAAACAAGTAAAAACCAAAATCGTATATTGTAAGCGAAATTAATTGAAAAAAAAAAAAATACATTTCTTTGCTATGAAACAAATTGCAATACCTCATATTTGAAACATAAAATATTATTCAGTAAAAAACACATTATATACACTACTTACACTCACATAACGTTTGTAAAATCTTGTAGCTTTAATATAGTTCTTAATGAGGACTCTTGATTCGTAAGGGTTCCTTTCGTAGACAATTTTAGACGCGGAACAGTGGAAATACAACAAATCGTATTCTTTGCGTGGCTGCTTATTAGATTAAAGAAAAAGGTTTTCTTTTTTTTCGTAACAATATGAGATTAATGGGTCATTTCTAGTTTGGAAGTTAATAGAAACAAATGTGTATCACAGTTTATTATTGTATTCAATGCAACTTAGAAATTTTCTGATCTTTTTTTTTTTAGAAATGAGTTTGTAAAACTCTTTGTTGTATGTTTTAAGTATTTTTTTTTATGTTTAACTTAAAATCTTATCTTTTTATTTAATAAAAGCAAAAAATAGAAACAAGCAGTTTGAGTTTTTATCTGTTTTGAGTGTAGACGATGGAGTAAGCTCTGGCAAATATTCATCTGCAGCCGAAATTGGTCGTTCTCTGCGAGTTGCGAATCACGGCAGTGTGTTCCAAGCGGCACGAGAACTATCCACGAAATGATCAACGTCTATATAGACAGTCAATCAGGCATCTCATTCACAGTCGTAAATTCAAAAGTGGTTGAACTATGTCGTGAAGAACTTACAGCACTCACGGCAAACCATGACGTCGCGTTCCTTTGGGTCCGAGAACACAGCGGCATTCAAGGGAATGAACTGGGGAACGAATTAGCAAGAAAGGGTCCGAACAGGACCTGACAATGGTCGACGCCCCTAGCTCGTGAGACTGGCTAACGAGAGATGGGACGCACCCTCCATCCTGGTGCTTAACAGACCCAATTTAGCACTCATCACAGAGATCATTACCGACTACAATTTCATGCCGTAGTTGAATGCGAGCTGATAACCTCTGCAGAGGTTGTGGAGACACGAACGCAGTAGAGTGTACTTTTCAGTTCCTTTGCGAATGCCGAACCATATGCAGAACCAAAAAACGGGCCCTAGGTAATACCAATTCCAAGACCTGGATCTGGAAAGCCACCATCAACCATCCTGAAATTTATAGCAACTTCGGGGTGTTTCATGCTACCTCAAAGCTAATAAGAAATCATTTATTAGCTTTTTAGGTAAACCCACGACAGGGATACTCAAAGGATATACTAGTGATCCGAGTGTTGGCTGCACAAGTGCCCACCACGTTCTACCTTCTTGCCAATGATCGATTGTGTTTGTAAAGAACACACTCATGTATACGAAATATAGTTCAATCAGTTAACATTCATTTGCTATTGCTGTTGAACAGTTGCATGGACTCAAACGACGAGTAATTCATTTTTAATTGTTGTACAAGTCAGTCTACTGGAAAATAGACTAGAAATGGATTCAATTATTGTATTATAAATAAATCAGGTACTCACCAGGTAAGGTCGTTTGCAGACATCCAGTGTCAACAAGGGGAAAGCTTACGCAATTGTGGGCATCATGTTGTTGAGTTGTTGAATATCTGGCTAGAGAAGTGCGATTGGAGGATATACCCAGATTGTGGGTATCAAGATCTGTGGGCTATAGACTACCTTTTTTCACACATTTTTTGGTGGAAAAATTTTGTGTCTCCTACTTCCATTTCGAGGCAGCAGCTAAGCTAGTTTGCGCCTCGAATACACAGAAACAGAATATATGGCTAGAGAAGTGCGATTGGAGGATATACCCAGATTGAGGGTATCAAGATCTGTGGGCTATAGACTACCTTTTTTTTCACACATTTTTTGGTGGAAAAATTTTGTGTCTCCTACTTCCATTTCGAGGCAGCAGCTAAGCTAGTTTGCGCCCCGAATACACAGAAACAGAATATCTGACTGGAGAAGTGCGATTGGAGGATGTACCCAGATTGTGGGTATCAAGATCTGTGGGCTATAGGCTACCTTTTTTCATACATATTTTGGTTGAAAATTTTTTTGTCTCCTGCCGCCATTTCGAGGCAGCAGCTAAGCTAGTTTGGGCCTCGAATACACAGAAACAGAATATCTGGCTAGAGAAGTGCGATTGGAGGGTATACCCAGATTGTGGGTATCAAGATCTGTGAGCTATAGACTACCTTTTTTTTCACACATTTTTTGGTTGGAAAATTTTTCGTCTCCTACCTCCGTTTCGAGGCAGCAGCTAAGCTAGTTTGAGCCTCGAATACACAGAAACAGAATATCTGATTGTGGGTATCAAGGTCTGTGGGCTATAGACTACCCTTTTTTGTCACACATTTTTTGGTTGAAAAATTTTTTGTCTCCTGCTGCCATTTCGAGGCAGCAGCTAAGCTAGTTTGCGCCTCGAATACACAGAAACAGAATATCTGGCTAGAGAAGTGCGATTGGAGGATGTACCCAGCTATAGACTACCCTTTTTTGTCACACATTTTTTGGTTGAAAATTTTTGTGTCTCCTGCTTCCATTTCGAGGCAGCAGCTAAGCTAGTTTGCGCCTCGAATACACAGAAACAGAATATCTGACTGGAGAAGTGCGATTGGAGGATGTACCCAGATTGTGGGTATCAAGATCTGTGGGCTATAGGCTACCTTTTTTCATACATATTTTGGTTGAAAAATTTTTTGTCTCCTGCCGCCATTTCGAGGCAGCAGCTAAGCTAGTTTGAGCCTCGAATACACAGAAACAGAATATCTGACTGGAGAAGTGCGATTGGAGGATGTACCCAGATTGTGGGTATCAAGATCTGTGGGCTATAGACTACCCTTTTTTTTCACACATTTTTTGGTTGGAAAATTTTTCGTCTCCTACCTCCGTTTCGAGGCAGCAGCTAAGCTAGTTTGAGCCTCGAATACACAGAAGCAGAATAACTGGCTAGAGAAGTGCGTTTGGAGGATATACCCAGATTGTGGGTATCAAGATCTGTGGGCTATAGACTACCCTTTTTTGTCACACATTTTTTGGTTGAAAAATTGTTTGTCTCCTGCCGCCATTTCGAGGCAGCAGCTAAGCTAGTTTGAGCCTCGAATACACAGAAACAGAATATCTGACTGGAGAAGTGCGATTGGAGGATGTACCCAGATTGTGGGTACCAAGATCTGTGGGCTATAGACTACCCTTTTTTGTCACACATTTTTTGGTTGAAAAATTTTTTGTCTCCTGCTGCCATTTCGAGGCAGCAGCTAAGCTAGTTTGCGCCTCGAATACACAGAAACAGAATATCTGGCTAGAGCAGTGCGGTTGGAGGATATACCCAGATTGTGGGTGTCAAGATCTGTGGGCTATAGACTACCCTTTTTTCATACATTTTTTGGTTGAAAATTTGTTTGTCTCCTGCTTCCATTTCGAGGCAGCAGCTAAGCTAGTTTGCGCCTCGAATACACAGAAACAGAATATCTGACTGGAGAAGTGCGATTGGAGGATATACCCAGATTGTGGGTATCAAGATCTGTGAGCTATAGACTACCTTTTTTTTCACACATTTTTTGGTTGGAAAATTTTTCGTCTCCTACCTCCGTTTCGAGGCAGCAGCTAAGCTAGTTTGAGCCTCGAATACACAGAAGCAGAATAACTGGCTAGAGAAGTGCGATTGGAGGATATACCCAGATTGTGGGTATCAAGATCTGTGAGCTATAGACTACCTTTTTTTTCATACATTTTTTGTTTGGAAAATTTTTCGTGTCCTACCTCCGTTTCGAGGCAGCAGCTAAGCTAGTTTGAGCCTCGAATACACAGAAACAGAATATCTGGCTTGAGAAGTGCGATTGGAGGATATACCCATATTGTGGGTATCAAGATCTGTGAGCTATAGACTACCTTTTTTTTCATACATTTTTTGTTTGGAAAATTTTTCGTGTCCTACCTCCGTTTCGAGGCAGCAGCTAAGCTAGTTTGAGCCTCGAATACACAGAAACAGAATATCTGGCTTGAGAAGTGCGATTGGAGGATATACACATATTGTGGGTATCAAGATCTGTGAGCTATAGACTACCTTTTTTTTCATACATTTTTTGTTTGGAAAATTTTTCGTGTCCTACCTCCGTTTCGAGGCAGCAGCTAAGCTAGTTTGAGCCTCGAATACACAGAAACAGAATATCTGGCTTGAGAAGTGCGATTGGAGGATATACCCATATTGTGGGTATCAAGATCTGTGAGCTATAGACTACCTTTTTTTTCACACATTTTTTGGTTGGAAAATTTTTCGTCTCCTACCTCCGTTTCGAGGCAGCTGCTAAGCTAGTTTGAGCCTCGAATACACAGAAACAGAATATCTGACTGGAGAAGTGCGATTGGAGGATATACCCAGATTGTGGGTATCAAGATCTGTGAGCTATAGACTACCTTTTTTTTCATACATTTTTTGTTTGGAAAATTTTTCGTGTCCTACCTCCGTTTCGAGGCAGCAGCTAAGCTAGTTTGAGCCTCGAATACACAGAAACAGAATATCTGGCTTGAGAAGTGCGATTGGAGGATATACCCATATTGTGGGTATCAAGATCTGTGAGCTATAGACTACCTTTTTTTTCACACATTTTTTGGTTGGAAAATTTTTCGTCTCCTACCTCCGTTTCGAGGCAGCTGCTAAGCTAGTTTGAGCCTCGAATACACAGAAACAGAATATCTGGCTAGAGAAGTGCGATTGGAGGATATACCCAGATTGTGGGTATCAAGGTCTGTGGGCTATAGACTACCCTTTTTTGTCACACATTTTTTGGTTGAAAAATTTTCTGTCTCCTACTTCCGTTTCGAGGCAGCAGCTAAGCTAGTTTGAGCCTCGAATACATAGAAACAGAATATCTGGCTGGAGAAGTGCGATTGGAGGATATACCCAGATTGTGGGTATCAAGATCTGTGGGCTATAGACTACCTTTTTTTTCACACATTTTTTGGTTGGAAAATTTTTCGTCTCCTACCTCCGTTTCGAGGCAGCAGCTAAGCTAGTTTGAGCCTCGAATACACAGAAGCAGAATAACTGGCTAGAGAAGTGCGATTGGAGGATATACCCAGATTGTGGGTATCAAGATCTGTGAGCTATAGACTACCTTTTTTTTCACACATTTTTTGGTTGGAAAATTTTTCGTCTCCTACCTCCGTTTCGAGGCAGCAGCTAAGCTAGTTTGAGCCTCGAATACACAGAAGCAGAATAACTGGCTAGAGAAGTGCGATTGGAGGATATACCCAGATTGTGGGTATCAAGATCTGTGGGCTATAGACTATTTTTTTTTTCATACATTTTTTGTTTGGAAAATTTTTCGTGTCCTACCTCCGTTTCGAGGCAGCAGCTAAGCTAGTTTGAGCCTCGAATACACAGAAACAGAATATCTGGCTTGAGAAGTGCGATTGGAGGATATACCCATATTGTGGGTATCAAGATCTGTGAGCTATAGACTACCTTTTTTTTCACACATTTTTTGGTTGGAAAATTTTTCGTCTCCTACCTCCGTTTCGAGGCAGCTGCTAAGCTAGTTTGAGCCTCGAATACACAGAAACAGAATATCTGGCTAGAGAAGTGCGATTGGAGGATATACCCAGATTGTGGGTATCAAGGTCTGTGGGCTATAGACTACCCTTTTTTGTCACACATTTTTTGGTTGAAAAATTTTCTGTCTCCTACTTCCGTTTCGAGGCAGCAGCTAAGCTAGTTTGAGCCTCGAATACATAGAAACAGAATATCTGGCTGGAGAAGTGCGATTGGAGGATATACCCAGATTGTGGGTATCAAGATCTGTGGGCTATAGACTACCTTTTTTTTCACACATTTTTTGGTTGGAAAATTTTTCGTCTCCTACCTCCGTTTCGAGGCAGCAGCTAAGCTAGTTTGAGCCTCGAATACACAGAAACAGAATATCTGACTGGAGAAGTGCGATTGGAGGATATACCCAGATTGTGGGTATCAAGATCTGTGGGCTATAGACTACCTTTTTTTTCATACATTTTTTGGTAGAAAAATTTTTTTGGTTCCTGCCGCCATTTCGAGGCAGCAGCTAAGCTAGTTTACGCCTCGAATACACAGAAACAGAATATCTGACTGGAGAAGTGCGATTGGAGGATGTACCCAGATTGTGGGTATCAAGATCTGTGGGCTATAGACTACCCTTTTTTGTCACACATTTTTTGGTTGGAAAATTTTTCGTCTCTTACCTCCGTTTCGAGGCAGCAGCTAAGCTAGTTTGCGCCTCGAATACACAGAAACAGAATATCTGGCGGGAGAAGTGCGATTGGAGGATGTACCCAGATTGTGGGTATCAAGATCTGTGGGCTATAGACTACCTTTTTTTTCACACATTTTTTGGTTGGAAAATTTTTCGTCTCCTACCTCCGTTTCGAGGCAGCAGCTAAGCTAGTTTGAGCCTCGAATACACAGAAACAGAATATCTGACTGGAGAAGTGCGATTGGAGGATGTACCCAGATTGTGGGTATTAAGATCTGTGGGCTATAGACTAACTTTCTTCACACATTTTTTGGTTGGAAAATTTTTCGTCTCCAACTTCCTACTTCCATTTCGAGGCAGCAGCTAAGCTAGTTTGCGCCTCGAATACACAGAAACAGAATATCTGACTGGAGAAGTGCGATTGGAGGATGTACCCAGATTGTGGGTATCAAGATCTGTGGGCTATAGACTACCCGTTTTGTCACACATTTTTTGGTTGAAAAATTTTCTGTCTCCTACTTCCGTTTCGAGGCAGCAGCTAAGCTAGTTTGAGCCTCGAATACACAGAAACAGAATATGTGGCTAGAGAAGTGCGATTGGAGGATATACCCAGATTGTGGGTATCAAGATCTGTGAGCTATAGACAACCTTTTTTGTCACACATTTTTTGGTTGGAAAATTTTTCGTCTCCTACCTCCGTTTCGAGGCAGCAGCTAAGCTAGTTTGAGCCTCGAATACACAGAAACAGAATATCTGGCTAGAGAAGTGCGATTGGAGGATATACCCAGATTGTGGGTATCAAGATCTGTGGGCTATAGACTACCCTTTTTTGTCACACATTTTTTGGTTGGAAAATTTTTCGTCTCCTACCTCCGTTTCGAGGCAGCAGCTAAGCTAGTTTGAGCCTCGAATACACAGAAACAGAATATCTGGCTAGAGAAGTGCGATTGGAGGATATACCCAGATTGTGGGTATCAAGATCTGTGGGCTATAGACTACCTTTTTTCATACATTTTTTGGTTGAAAAATTTTTCGTCTCCTACCTCCGTTTCGAGGCAGCAGCTAAGCTAGTTTGAGCCTCGAATACACAGAAACAGAATATCTGGCTAGAGAAGTGCGATTGGAGGATATACCCAGATTGTGGGTATCAAGATCTGTGAGCTATAGACTACCTTTTTTTTCACACATTTTTTGGTTGGAAAATTTTTCGTCTCCTACCTCCGTTTCGAGGCAGCAGCTAAGCTAGTTTGAGCCTCGAATACACAGAAACAGAATATCTGGCTAGAGAAGTGCGATTGGAGGATATACCCAGATTGTGGGTATCAAGGTCTGTGGGCTATAGACTACCCTTTTTTGTCACACATTTTTTGGTTGAAAAATTTTTTGTCTCCTGCTGCCATTTCGAGGCAGCAGCTAAGCTAGTTTGCGCCTCGAATACACAAAAACAGAATATCTGACTGGAGAAGTGCGATTGGAGGATGTACCCAGATTGTGGGTATCAAGATCTGTGGGCTATAGGCTACCTTTTTTCATACATTTTTTGGTTGAAAAATTTTTCGTCTCCTACTTCCATTTCGAGGCAGCAGCTAAGCTAGTTTGCGCCTCGAATACACAGAAACAGAATATCTGACTGGAGAAGTGCGATTGGAGGATGTACCCAGATTGTGGGTATCAAGATCTGTGGGCTATAGGCTACCTTTTTTCATACATTTTTTGGTTGAAAAATTTTTCGTCTCCTGCCGCCATTTCGAGGCAGCAGCTAAGCTAGTTTGCGCCTTGAATACACAGAAACAGAATATCTGGCGGGAGAAGTGCGATTGGAGGATATACCCAGATTGTGGGTATTAAGATCTGTGGGCTATAGACTAACTTTCTTCACACATTTTTTGGTTGGAAAATTTTTCGTCTCCAACTTCCTACTTCCATTTCGAGGCAGCAGCTAAGCTAGTTTGCGCCTCGAATACACAGAAACAGAATATCTGACTGGAGAAGTGCGATTGGAGGATGTACCCAGATTGTGGGTATCAAGATCTGTGGGCTATAGACTACCCGTTTTGTCACACATTTTTTGGTTGAAAAATTTTCTGTCTCCTACTTCCGTTTCGAGGCAGCAGCTAAGCTAGTTTGAGCCTCGAATACACAGAAACAGAATATCTGGCTAGAGAAGTGCGATTGGAGGATATACCCAGATTGTGGGTATCAAGATCTGTGAGCTATAGACTACCTTTTTTTTCACACATTTTTTGGTTGGAAAATTTTTCGTCTCCTACCTCCGTTTCGAGGCAGCAGCTAAGCTAGTTTGAGCCTCGAATACACAGAAACAGAATATCTGGCTAGAGAAGTGCGATTGGAGGATATACCCAGATTGTGGGTATCAAGATCTGTGGGCTATAGACTACCCGTTTTGTCACACATTTTTTGGTTGGAAAATTTTTCGTCTCCTACCTCCGTTTCGAGGCAGCAGCTAAGCTAGTTTGAGCCTCGAATACACAGAAACAGAATATCTGGCTAGAGAAGTGCGATTGGAGGATATACCCAGATTGTGGGTATCAAGATCTGTGGGCTATAGACTACCTTTTTTTTCACACATTTTTTGGTTGGAAAATTTTTTGTCTCCTACCTCCGTTTCGAGGCAGCAGCTAAGCTAGTTTGAGCCTCGAATACACAGAAACAGAATATCTGGCTAGAGAAGTGCGATTGGAGGATGTACCCAGATTGTGGGTATCAAGATCTGTGGGCTATAGACTACCTTTTTTTTCATACATTTTTTGGTAGAAAAATTTTTTTGGTTCCTGCCGCCATTTCGAGGCAGCAGCTAAGCTAGTTTACGCCTCGAATACACAGAAACAGAATATCTGACTGGAGAAGTGCGATTGGAGGATGTACCCAGATTGTGGGTATCAAGATCTGTGGGCTATAGACTACCCTTTTTTGTCACACATTTTTTGGTTGGAAAATTTTTCGTCTCTTACCTCCGTTTCGAGGCAGCAGCTAAGCTAGTTTGCGCCTCGAATACACAGAAACAGAATATCTGGCGGGAGAAGTGCGATTGGAGGATGTACCCAGATTGTGGGTATCAAGATCTGTGGGCTATAGACTACCTTTTTTTTCACACATTTTTTGGTTGGAAAATTTTTCGTCTCCTACCTCCGTTTCGAGGCAGCAGCTAAGCTAGTTTGAGCCTCGAATACACAGAAACAGAATATCTGACTGGAGAAGTGCGATTGGAGGATGTACCCAGATTGTGGGTATTAAGATCTGTGGGCTATAGACTAACTTTCTTCACACATTTTTTGGTTGGAAAATTTTTCGTCTCCAACTTCCTACTTCCATTTCGAGGCAGCAGCTAAGCTAGTTTGCGCCTCGAATACACAGAAACAGAATATCTGACTGGAGAAGTGCGATTGGAGGATGTACCCAGATTGTGGGTATCAAGATCTGTGGGCTATAGACTACCCGTTTTGTCACACATTTTTTGGTTGAAAAATTTTCTGTCTCCTACTTCCGTTTCGAGGCAGCAGCTAAGCTAGTTTGAGCCTCGAATACACAGAAACAGAATATGTGGCTAGAGAAGTGCGATTGGAGGATATACCCAGATTGTGGGTATCAAGATCTGTGAGCTATAGACAACCTTTTTTGTCACACATTTTTTGGTTGGAAAATTTTTCGTCTCCTACCTCCGTTTCGAGGCAGCAGCTAAGCTAGTTTGAGCCTCGAATACACAGAAACAGAATATCTGGCTAGAGAAGTGCGATTGGAGGATATACCCAGATTGTGGGTATCAAGATCTGTGGGCTATAGACTACCCTTTTTTGTCACACATTTTTTGGTTGGAAAATTTTTCGTCTCCTACCTCCGTTTCGAGGCAGCAGCTAAGCTAGTTTGAGCCTCGAATACACAGAAACAGAATATCTGGCTAGAGAAGTGCGATTGGAGGATATACCCAGATTGTGGGTATCAAGATCTGTGGGCTATAGACTACCTTTTTTCATACATTTTTTGGTTGAAAAATTTTTCGTCTCCTACCTCCGTTTCGAGGCAGCAGCTAAGCTAGTTTGAGCCTCGAATACACAGAAACAGAATATCTGGCTAGAGAAGTGCGATTGGAGGATATACCCAGATTGTGGGTATCAAGATCTGTGAGCTATAGACTACCTTTTTTTTCACACATTTTTTGGTTGGAAAATTTTTCGTCTCCTACCTCCGTTTCGAGGCAGCAGCTAAGCTAGTTTGAGCCTCGAATACACAGAAACAGAATATCTGGCTAGAGAAGTGCGATTGGAGGATATACCCAGATTGTGGGTATCAAGGTCTGTGGGCTATAGACTACCTTTTTTTTCATACATTTTTTGGTAGAAAAATTTTTTTGGTTCCTGCCGCCATTTCGAGGCAGCAGCTAAGCTAGTTTACGCCTCGAATACACAGAAACAGAATATCTGACTGGAGAAGTGCGATTGGAGGATGTACCCAGATTGTGGGTATCAAGATCTGTGGGCTATAGACTACCCTTTTTTGTCACACATTTTTTGGTTGAAAAATTTTTTGTCTCCTGCTGCCATTTCGAGGCAGCAGCTAAGCTAGTTTGCGCCTCGAATACACAAAAACAGAATATCTGACTGGAGAAGTGCGATTGGAGGATGTACCCAGATTGTGGGTATCAAGATCTGTGGGCTATAGGCTACCTTTTTTCATACATTTTTTGGTTGAAAAATTTTTCGTCTCCTACTTCCATTTCGAGGCAGCAGCTAAGCTAGTTTGCGCCTCGAATACACAGAAACAGAATATCTGACTGGAGAAGTGCGATTGGAGGATGTACCCAGATTGTGGGTATCAAGATCTGTGGGCTATAGGCTACCTTTTTTCATACATTTTTTGGTTGAAAAATTTTTCGTCTCCTGCCGCCATTTCGAGGCAGCAGCTAAGCTAGTTTGCGCCTTGAATACACAGAAACAGAATATCTGGCGGGAGAAGTGCGATTGGAGGATATACCCAGATTGTGGGTATTAAGATCTGTGGGCTATAGACTAACTTTCTTCACACATTTTTTGGTTGGAAAATTTTTCGTCTCCAACTTCCTACTTCCATTTCGAGGCAGCAGCTAAGCTAGTTTGCGCCTCGAATACACAGAAACAGAATATCTGACTGGAGAAGTGCGATTGGAGGATGTACCCAGATTGTGGGTATCAAGATCTGTGGGCTATAGACTACCCGTTTTGTCACACATTTTTTGGTTGAAAAATTTTCTGTCTCCTACTTCCGTTTCGAGGCAGCAGCTAAGCTAGTTTGAGCCTCGAATACACAGAAACAGAATATCTGGCTAGAGAAGTGCGATTGGAGGATATACCCAGATTGTGGGTATCAAGATCTGTGAGCTATAGACTACCTTTTTTTTCACACATTTTTTGGTTGGAAAATTTTTCGTCTCCTACCTCCGTTTCGAGGCAGCAGCTAAGCTAGTTTGAGCCTCGAATACACAGAAACAGAATATCTGGCTAGAGAAGTGCGATTGGAGGATATACCCAGATTGTGGGTATCAAGATCTGTGAGCTATAGACTACCTTTTTTTTCACACATTTTTTGGTTGGAAAATTTTTCGTCTCCTACCTCCGTTTCGAGGCAGCAGCTAAGCTAGTTTGAGCCTCGAATACACAGAAACAGAATATCTGGCTAGAGAAGTGCGATTGGAGGATATACCCAGATTGTGGGTATCAAGATCTGTGGGCTATAGACTACCCGTTTTGTCACACATTTTTTGGTTGAAAAATTTTCTGTCTCCTACTTCCGTTTCGAGGCAGCAGCTAAGCTAGTTTGAGCCTCGAATACACAGAAACAGAATATCTGGCTAGAGAAGTGCGATTGGAGGATATACCCAGATTGTGGGTATCAAGATCTGTGGGCTATAGACTACCTTTTTTTTCACACATTTTTTGGTTGGAAAATTTTTTGTCTCCTACCTCCGTTTCGAGGCAGCAGCTAAGCTAGTTTGAGCCTCGAATACACAGAAACAGAATATCTGGCTAGAGAAGTGCGATTGGAGGATATACCCAGATTGTGGGTGTCAAGATCTGTGGGCTAGGTTACCTTTTTCATACATTTTTTGGTGGAAAAATTTTTTTGGTTCCTGCCGCCATTTCGAGGCAGCAGCTAAGCTAGTTTACGCCTCGAATACACAGAAACACAATATCTGACTGGAGAAGTGCGTTTGGAGGATATACCCAGATTGTGGGTATCAAGATCTGTGGGCTATAGACTACCCTTTTTTGTCACATATTCTTGATACCCACAATCTGGGTATATCCTCCAATCGCACTTCTCCAGCCAGATATTCTGTTTATGTCTATTCGTAGCGCAAACTAGCCCACACATCTTGATACCCACTATCTGGGTATATCCTCCAATCGCACTTCTCCAGCCAGATATTCTGTTTCTGTGTATTCGATTCGCAAACTAGCCCACAGATCTTGATACCCACAATCTGGGTATATCCTCCAATCGCACTTCTCCAGCCAGATATTCTGTTTCTGTGTATTCGATTCGCAAACTAGCCCACACATCTTGATACCCACTATCTGGGTATATCCTCCAAACGCACTTCTCCAGTCAGATATTCTGTTTCTGTGTATTCGATTCGCAAACTAGCCCACAGATCTTGATACCCACAATCTGGGTATATCCTCCAATCGCACTTCTCCAGCCAGATATTCTGTTTCTATGTATTCGAGGCTCAAACTAGCTTAGCTGCTGCCTCGAAACGGAAGTAGGAAACAGAAAATTTTTCAACCAAAAAATGTGTGAAAAAAAAGGGTAGTCTATAGCCCACAGATCTTGATACCCACAATCTGGGTATATCCTCCAATCGCACTTCTCCAGCCAGATATTCTGTTTCTGTGTATTCGAGGCGCAACCTAGCTTAGCTGCTGCCTCGAAATGGAAGCAGGAGACAAAAAAATTTTCAACCAAAAAATGTGTGACAAAAAGGTAGTCTAGCCCATTGATCTTGATACCCACAATCTGCGTATATCCTCCAATCGCACTTCTCCAGTCAGATATTCTGTTTCTGTGTATTCGGGGCGCAAACTAGCTTAGTTGCTGCCTCGAAATGGAAGTATACTTTGTTTGAATTGCTACCACAACTTCTGCGAAAGAAGGGCAGGAGAATAACCTCGTCTTAGAGGCACGTACAAGTTAAATGGGACTTGAACTGAATTAGTCTTTTCAACTAGTGCCTAGTAGTGCTTAGAATTTCGACTGGAAGGAAGATGTTTGTTATTTGAGGATCAGGTTCACCTAGAATTACATCGGCATCATCATGCAAGGCTTTCTTCCCGCACCTGTACTCATTTTATGGCCAATTGGCAATGAATGTGTTGTTTTTATTAATGTCCATGCCTTACAAAGCGAGAACAATGCGAGGAAATAAGAATTCTTGCTCAGAGAAAATACGTAGAATAACCAAGTGAAGAACGTAGTATTCTTTTCCTGAATTTTAAAGGCTTTCATTCCATGATTAGAATAATAAAATCCGTAGGCTTTATGAGTATTAGTTACCATGTTAGTACAAAAATCTTTATTCGTTGTCTTACGGTTCTATGCGGTTGTATAGTACGCACACATGCTTTCAACTTAACAAACTAGAATCTTAATATAAGATTTAAACTAAAATTAAATATACATTAAGTCATTTGATTTGAGTATTAAACAATATCGATGTCTGGTTACGAGGGAAGAGACACTTGACACGGAAGAGTAATTTCCCAGCAGTCTGTTTCACTTGGATGGTAATAGGAGCATTTTCAGTTTTTCCGATTCGCTCATGATGATTGCATCTCTGTGCTTCAGCATTGGTAAGAGCTCATGAGTCTCTGTATCACCATCGTTTGTCATTTCACTCTTTCGGCGATTTTTCGCGTTCAATTGTCGCATCGCCATCTTTAGCTCCTCATCGCCGTAAGAAGCCAGTGTTTGGGTGGCAATTTCATATGCATTCGCTTGGATACCCACATCACAGCTGGTTTTGCTGTTTCTTGAATGTGGTTTACCCGTCGACATGCCCGAGTATGAACTATGCATACCTGTTGGCAGGTCTAGTTCCAAGGAATACGAATTGATGGAATCCTCGTCATCGTCGTTTAGACAAAGACTTAAATTTAGATCCGAGATATCCAGGTCAGCTGTTGCGACTTTTTTCGTTAATTTAGTTGATTTGTTTCGGTTACGCTTTGAGCCTTGCACAGTAGATTTCCGACTACCGCGACTTTTTGTACTATGCCTGCTGGTGCGACTAGCTGCATCGATTCGGGTATTGTCACACGATGAGGATTTGTGCATGTGCTTTATGAAGTTGTCCAGATTGCTGTTTGTTGTCTTTTTGTACGAACGCATATGATCGTTGTTATCGATTAGTTCTTCTATTCTTGCACCACGGCTGTCATCGTCATAGTCGCTAAGATCCTGTTTGAGCACCACGTCTAAGCGGGAGTCTTGGATTTTGAATGAGGCACGGGAGGTTTCCTCATCGGATGATGTTGTCATTCCTTGATTCTGAAGGAATGGAATGATGAATTGGCCGTTTTTAGCCAAAAACTTATTAATGTCGTTTGGATCAAGTCCTGCACTGGCACTCCTCCGTTTCATATTCTTTCCGGTTTTCGATTGAGCGAAGAGACCCACTTTGTGACTGGTGTTCGGGTAGGTGGTCTTCTTAAGCGCAATGATTTGACTTTCTATTGAAGTGCTGCTCTCCCTGCGATTATTGTATTTCCGTCCAGATGCTGAGATGAAATCCTTGCGGCGACTACGATTCTTCGTATGTTTACTTTGGTTATGGTGCTGGTGGTTACGACTTCGACTGGCGACCTTCGTCTTCATTTCGGCGATTTTTACCGAAACCTTTGAGAAAGTAAAAACTTTGTGACTACTCTAAGAAAAATTGAACAAAATTCTTACCTGCGAGTCGACCGAGTTACGTCGTGATTCCACAGACACATGACGCACGCTGAAACTTATCTCCGAATCGAGAGAACTTTTCCTTGGACCGCCGTGACTTGATGAATTCGTAGTGGCACCCGTTATAGCGAATCGTCGTTTTACAAACTGCGGCAGATAGTTGGCCCATGTTGAGCTAATATCATTTGTTGCCGACGAATTGAAATCGTTTACATCAAAGTTCAGCCCGACTGGATCGGTGTGCGTGTTGTACAGTGTTATTGAGAGCCTTCCCTTGTCTTCGAACTCTTTGCGCTTAGCCCACGTTTGGGCTATTACCTTGTGCTTTGGCATTTTGATGTCTTCGACAATCTCTTTCCCGCATTTCCTAAAAATCGAGCTATTATTCATGAGGTTTGCTGTACTTAACTCTAATTTCTTTACTCACTTTCTAAGGTAGCGTTTCCAGGTTTCCACCGACGACGGAGTCCAACACCATGTAGACATAACAATACCGCCGCCAAACAAACAAAGCAGATGCAGTTGCAAGACAGCTACACTGGGACGATGCTCCAACTTGCAAACGATCAACTCATGAGTGAAAGTCTGAGAAATGCGACAACTGGAAGCGAAAATAACACATCAAGCTCGTTTCATATGCAACTGTAAGATCCAGCCATCTACTTACATAACATACTGCTTCAAGCTTTCCGCCCACAGTGCGGAGTTTCGGAACTCGGTGACATGACACGCGATAGCTACCAAAATGAATACCAAAGTAAATAGAGCGCATAGTCCCATGCGAACGATGATTAAGTGGATTTTATTGCTCGCCGATGTCGACTTTATATCGTTGGCAAAGTTCTTCAATCCAAAGAGCATTACCATTCCACGAATGATGAAGTAACCACCGACGAGTATCACTCCGCACAGAGGGCCCAGCACTAATCCAGCTCGTATTGAATGATTGAGATATCCAACGAAACAGATTCCAACTGTGCTATTTCCATCAACCTCGCTGAGTGCCATAGTTGTGATTGTCAACACAAGCGGTAGGGACCACGCAACCAAGTGGAAGTAGGAACCCTTCTTATCGATGCGATCCTGAACATTACCAACAGCACGCAAATGCCAGGCATATGTGAGAAAAACAAACCAAACCATTGCGGCCATTAGGAAGTAGTACACCAAAACGAATACGACGATGCAGGATAGATTTTCTCCTGCTGTCGGTTCAGAATGGCGCAGTGTTCCATCCTTTCGACAGACTATATCGTCTCGACCGCCCGGTGTGAATTGTGCGAGCCAACTGAAAGGAGAATTTTGATGAAGACTATCAGACGAGCAGTACAAGTCTTAACAAAAACTTACCCCAAGCTGGCGATAAAAAAGCACAAATTGATGTAAAACACTATCAGCGCTGGATACTTGTTGGCATTCTCCCAATCGATGAAAAATGTGGCCACCACAAACAGATTCGACAGAAAACAAATAGTTCCTCCCCAAGCGATCAGTTTGTGTATCTGGCTGTGTTCGTTGTTCGTGTAGAGAGGGTCCTTGCACTGGACTCCACATCCCGCAATGCCAGGATAGTAGCTAGCGATTGACTCAGCCGGCACCAGTGGCTCCAGACAATTCCCCGTCAAATTGAATTTCATTTCGCGTGCCTCATTGTTGCATTTGGACGGAAACAGTGTTTCGTTGCATTTGAGAAACTCTGGAAAGTATGACGTATTGTACAAGATTCGACATGGTTCCAGGGTGATTTTGCACATTTCCAACGACGGCAGGTACACCATATCTTGGTTGTTGATCTTTTCGCACTTTGGAGCAAAGACCGCACACAGAAAAGGCTGCCGAGAAATAGAATTACAACTGAAATGACTGACTGATCACTGACTGCTTACCTGTATAACAGCCCAGCACCTCGGAACATGCCGCAGCGCCTGGTAGTTATGCAGTCGTTCCTCCGTCTGCTTTTGACTATCATAGTCAGTCAAATCGAGACTAGTGTAGGCATAGGGAATTTTCGATCCCAAACAAGTGTCGAACGTTAACTTCTCACACCGCCCCGGACGGACACACTGAATCAGCCGCATATCGATCACACGTCCGTCGAACCACGGCTTATCGTCCTTACTCTTCTTCCCATATATGCGAAAGTTTCTAGTACCATTGATCGCCTCCAGATCTGACGATTCCACACTGTATGCCAGCCCCGCCAATCCAGTCCGACTGCAATAGCAGATGATAGCAAAAACCGCAAGGATGTCGTTCCTGCAATTCAACCCAGAGAACAAGTTACCATGTGAAATAGAAAAATCACTCAAACACACAACCAGAACCAAGGGATTACCTCATTGTGGACGCAAATCAAAAAAACAAAATTAAAAGCAACAAAGTGTGGAGAGTGTGGAATTAAATGCAACGAGTCTGATGGCGCCGAACCAAAACTAAACTAAATTTATCACATTCCTAACATAATTTGAATATAAATATGAGATATGTGATCACTTTTTTAACAACCAACCCGCGCTGCCCATTTATGTGAGGAAACAATGAAACGCGATTCGAATACGTTTTTAGCGATGCATGTGGATGGATGGATGGATGGATGGACTGGGCAATGGTGCTGTACTGTGAATCGGTTAAGATTACACGCTGCTTGGGGTGATTTGATTAATTACAAATGTTATGCGTGAATCTGCCCAAAAACAAAACAAAACAAAAAAAATGAAAACAAACTAGGAAGCCGTGATCAAACAAATAAAGAAGTGATCGGAGGACCACCCATGCCGCCTCCGCTTTTGTTGGTTCTCTCTCTTTGAAGGGAGTTTTTTTGACAGTTCGGTTTCTCTTTTGTTGCAGTTTAGGAATCTGAGCGGAAGATGGCACAGGCATTGGTATGTAGAAGTTAAATTTACACTCAGATTTCAAATTAACGACGTTTTTTTTTACAGTGGTTCTTGAAAAATTTATAGAATTTTAGAACCGGGTCGACTTCGGACAGACCACTGTCACTGTCGGGAACGAATGTGCTGCCTTGGAACTATTTACACCTCTTTGTGAAACAGACTGTCATACGGTCAAGGAGACGACATCAACATCATAAGGAAGATCGAACAACCTCCGTTTTAAAGATCCAAGCTATCGCGGATACCAGAGCCTTTGTCTGGACAACTGGAAACAGTGTGCTCGGGATCGAAGAAAGTGGAAAGCTCCCGTCTACCAGGTAGAGACGGGTCAAGAGCCAGTTAAATACGTAACATCCATCTTGCAGACTTGAACGGAAAAAGTCAACAACTTTGATATTCTGCTTTGGCGGCTTTTGAAAGAAAATACTTTCTTATGTTTGTCGGATACTCGATCAAATTTGCGAAAAGATATACCCGCGAACCCTATGAGCAGTACTCCGAAAAAAACTAAACCAAGTCGATTACTAGAACTCCCGCCATTGTTTGGCTGATAGTCCCTTGAATTGGTGAGGAAATTAAGAGACCCATCCTGTAAGAAACCTGAGGATCTGTTTAACAGTGGAAGATGTCGATCGAAGGGAAAAGTCATTTGACGAGGTGTTTCTGATGATAAAACATTTTCAGTCTTCCATCTTCTGATGATCCTGGGAAAGTCCTTTAGACAACAAATTTCTACTTATGTCTCTACAATGCCTCAGCTCTCCCCAACTCTTTCCCAGCCAGTCCACGGTAGTCGAATGCGAGTAGGAAGTGCAGAGGCTGTGATGACACGAATACACTTTCTTTGAATTAATTTGTAACACATTTTTTGCAAATTTTCAAAAAAATAGCACGGATTCGTTTTCGATTCCAAAAAGTCATGATTCATAACACAAGAGTATGCGAAACGCATCGCGAAAGCATGGTGTGTTTCCATCACTGTGTGGTCACAAGGTTGGAGATTTTGTTTGAATTTTTGAATTGGCCCTCATCACGTAATTTTTAAAGCATTCGTTTAGGCGACAAACGATGGCAACGAACCCTATCGCCTTAAGTTAGTTCCAGCGATAGTGATTTTGGATGTTACCTGGAGTAAAACTATCTCAAAACAATGTCCGTCATACGTGAGGAGGACTGCACCCACAACTTGTGGTAGTTGTGCATGCAGTTGCAGTTTCTGGGTCCACCGATCGATGTAGCTTCTACTTACTGAAGAGTCTTCGCCTAAAACCTCTCGGTCGGCCTAATCCCCAAGAGAACCCGATGTCAGTAACCAACTTGAGTGCTGCCGCTGGCCCATTAAGGGCTAGTCCGCCACCGTCTCTTTCCCAAAAACCTGACTTATTCTTAGAAATTCTTACCGGCTTGGGCTCCGAAGATGTCGAAAAGTGTGTGTCTGCTTGGAGCTCTGACGCCACCATTGACTCTATGGAGAGAGTTCGTCCGCTGTCGTTTTTACAGTCCTGCAACTTTCTCTTGTTCAATACTCGCGCTTATCAGTTCAGCAACTCGCGTCTGATATTGATGAACATCAACCAGTATCCGATGGCTACCACTTTAAGTGCAACACTGGACGTCGTCAATAGCCTAGCCTTCTACATCACAAAATCAGAACATAAGCCAAAGAATTTCATTCATTTATTTAAATAAAAAAAAAAACAAAACAAAGTTAGTTCATATATGAAATCACTGTTTAATATGGAGAAATATATACATATATATAATGATGTTCGATTTTTATTTAATGTTTTCAAAATATAGCCATAGTATGTAAACGAACAAAAATATGATAATAGTCTCAACAGCAGACACAGTCTCCCTACAAAAGATACATATCATCTAACTTAATTCATTATATTCTCTTTCACATTCTCATATTTTTAGGTACATTTATAAAAAATATAGACATTGTCCTCCTCATCTTCGGCTTCCTTTCCTTTTTATTGTTTTTTTTTTTTCTTTTGCTTTGTAATAACATTTCAAATGATTTCAAGTGGCTACCGGTCTTGACCTTCTCTAACGCTTTTAAAACACTCCTAGCAATTAATTGCATGTTTGTTTTTCTTTTATTTTAAATAATAGTTGTGTAAAAAAATTGAATTTTTTTTTGTTTAAATATTTTGATTTTAAAGTCATCGTATGACGCAGACGTAAGCTATTCAAAAGAACGCTCGAGCGAACTTAAAACAAAAACTAATAATTAACAATTAAAATATAGTTTTAATATAACAAGTAAACGACGTTATCGGCAAATTATTAGTTAACAGACTTATCTTTAAGGTTTTTTTTTTTTTGTTTTTCAATTTATTTGTCTAATTTAGAGAAAACGGCTTTAACAACACAAAAAATCGGCTTAGAATGTGTGCGTGATAAGTTATAAAATATATATATTCAAGTATTTATGCTATAAATATACGTATTTTCTCTTTTTAAATATAAATCTGATCTCTTTTAATGATTTTCATTACCTTCGCTGAGTGTAGCGGGGGGTTTCGTACAAGTATAATGCAAGAGTTGCTCTCGGTTGCTCTCGCTGTTAAGAAATATTCTTAATAATAATTTAAATTAAATAAGTTATCAACGTGATTTGCTGTTGGTATTGTATTTCTGAATTCTGTTTTGTTTGTTTTTTTGCTTCATTTAAATTATATGATTTAATTCGTTCCACAGACACGGACAAATGAGAACTCTTAATGTTGGGAGGGCGAAGGGAGTTAGGGTAGGTAATGAATCCCGATTGATTGGTTGGTTTGTTCACTCTTAGAATTGCATTGGTGGTTGTAGTAGTGCTGAAGGCGGTGGTGATGGCTGACATCACGTCATGATGTCCTCGACGATTGGACTATCGATATCTTCTTGTACTTTAGACTGAATATCAGCTCGACACATTGGACAGTATTGAAGTTGTTTAACGCAAGTTGAACAGAATCCTCTGAAAAGAAATGTTTTATTAAATTAATTGTTTTTGGAATGCGCTATGATCGATGGTTGTAAGAAGCCCTAAGACATAGTACGGACGGTAGAGAGGTTTAGAGGCTGGTTGGTTAAGACTGGGCCTCGATAAGGATGCCCTTGGACCAGAGAAAGATCCATTGTGCTGCCGTTGTGCAAGGTGGGTGGATCACGCTCTTTCTGTGGGATCCGTCTGCTCTTTTGTATGAAGGAGCAAATACTAGCCGTGCAGGCAATATTCAGATCGTTGAGATCGTTGAAAAGGTATTTACGTAGTGTAGCCCTTCCAATATTTACAAGTGCTGGGCATGCGCATAGGAAGTGACTGATGGTCTTCTCTTCCTCTGCGTCCCTACAACTTCTGCCCAGTCTTTGAGCGTGCCTTCATATAGCACAGCGGCCGATAAGGGTGTTAACCATCTTGGAAAGAGTTCCTCTCATGTGTTTTAGGAGACCTGTGGTCCTATTTTCGTTTAAACTTGTCTAGAGCAGTCTGGGGGTGTTAAATTAGTCAAGCTGATGCCATCGATGATTGATCAGGTTGATAAGGTATTTAGCATAGGCCTTTTGCCTCGTTGTCGGTGACGTTTATGCTATCTCTTCTAGCCAATGCATCAGCTTCACAATTTCCCGGTATGTCACAGTAACCTGATACCCAACAAAGGCTGAGGTTGAACTGATCAGCAATCTCGTTGAGAGATACGGGGCAGCCTTTCACTGCTGCTTGACTGTCGTTGTAGATGACAATATCCGATGCCTGCCAATCAGCTGCTTGACGAATGGCGTAGATTTCGGCTTAAAAAACGCTACAATAGTGTGGGAAAAAATGAATGAGGACTTAGGCCTCTGAGAAAACTCTGGCGTCGATTCCGTCCTCAGTTTTAGACCCGCCCGCAAAAATTAACAGCGATTCGAGGTACAGAGTCTCACGTTGAGCCCATCCTATTGAAATTGTGTTCGATGGACAGTTGGTTTGTGACCTGTAAATTGGAATGTTTCTCCAGAGTGAGCCACCAAACCAGTGCTATATGCATGAGAATCGGTTTTACTAGCGATGTGTATAGCCAGTCATAATACTGGCCTCACGTGGAGCCTACAGCTTTTTTACACATGTATAGGGTAGTCAGGGATTTCCTGACATGTTCGGACCATGTTTTCTTTCCAAAGAAAGAAAGATACTGTCCCTGGCAGTATCATAAAAAAATCATAAAGCAGACTTGACTGTCTGTCTTGAAAGTAGATTCTGAATCCTACATCGCTGCTGGATCAGGAGAATTCCTTGGATCGTATAAATATAAAACGTAGACATTTCGCAACGACCTCGGGACCTGCTCTCAAGCTATTTCAATCGGCATTGGCACATACCGAGAATAAAGTCATTCAGTTTGGAAAATGGAAGGGCTTTTCACTGAGAATGGCTTTGCCCTCAAGTTTCGCCACACCATGTTGTTCTTTGTAAAAAAAAGAACATTCCACTTGCTCTCGTGCAGTTTGGTGACTATAGTAACTTCCTAATACTCTTCACTTACCTATGGTTGCAAGGTGATAGCCGTATTGTAGCCTTCTTATCGAAACATAATGTGCATGAGTCATCACGCACGCTCAGCCTACGTAGTTTCTCCAAAAATATATGCCTAGGAAGAACGATCTGCAAGACAAACATGAAACCAACATGAAATATGTTTTTTTTTTTGTTATTTGAGTATGAGTACGCACTTTATCTTGGGATTTTAGTGTTGCGCAGTCATTAAAACTGCGATACGCTCTGTTAATGGGTGGATATTTGAACGGCTGTAGGCCAAAATTGAATCGGCATTGTTGAAAGGACATAAAACTTGCCGCCGCAAAGAATCCTTCCCTGAGTTTTGGAAAAAAGAAAACAAATATGTGTCAAGGTAAGGTAATAATGCATCAGAAAATGCTCTCACTTTGCATTGCTAAATACGTGTTTATACGACTCGGTGTCTTGTCCGTCTAAACTGAAAATCACTTCCTGCTCCTTTAGATCGAGCAAACAACCCAATATGGAACCGTGCTGCCACGCCGGAAGATTATGCGCTGTAGATTGGGCATTATGCCAAATGAGTTTTCTACAGCCATCAAATGCAATGGAGTATTTATCGTCACCGATGCCATAGCCATCGTCGCTGAGGAAATTAGAGTCTTTCGTTGCCCAACCAATTTGCATTACACCCGGTGTTATGATTAACACCTCGTAGTACCAGCAATCGACGGCCGTCTGGAAGAGATAAAGAGTTTTAGCTTTAGAATACAACATGTAGTACCTGCTTTTGCACAAATGAGAATAAAAAATCGAAGAAAACAGACTTCTCCGTTTCACGATTCAATTGCTGTTATGCTTGAGTAATATTTGTAATCATTTACATACCTTAGTATTGCTTACCTGGTATGTACATCGCACACTTTCGAATGTGTATGCATCGCATCGAGCCTCCAGGCCGTCTGGCGATATCTTCAAATATTCACTAACATCCTTCGTGTTCAGCATTACATTGATGTTGCTTAGGTCAACTGTCTCATAGGAGTAATTCCTTCCCTCAACAGTAACTGCAATGAATCAAATCAATTGTATTAGGGTAAGCATTACAGCCTCCGAGTAGATCAACTCACAATAGTTATCCAAACACCACCGGGCACAGAAACCGATTTGTCGTAACACATAGTCACTGTCTGTGGCATATTTTTCCAAGCGTATTAGTGGATTATTAGGATGTTCCGATAGTTTTTTCTGCAATTAAAAGACTCTTTATAGAGGAGGTCGAAAGGTAGTGACAACATTTTACCTTAATCGTTGCTTTATTCTCGCTGGTTTGGGCAAATTTTTCTAAAGCGATCAAAGACAGCAGTGTTACATCGTAGTTAACGCCATCTTCTAAATTATCAATCAGGTACTGAAGCGTAGTTTCATTTAACATTGCAATACTACTCGGACCGGCTAGCTTCTCAGCTAAACAGCCAAGTATAACGCATAGATTCCGTTCACGCCTTGGTGTCCTTCGCAGGGAATGTGTGATCATATCGGCAACTTTCAGTACAGAATCTTTTGTTGGTAATGGACTATCATCGAGAAGCAATGCAATTACACTCGCTCCCATTGGATGTTTTACGGGAACTACACGTATCAGAGATTTAACCAACTCAATCCAGCCGTTCGGTTTGTCGGTTATAACATGCAGCAAAACCATTGAACTAGGCGGTTCAGGTTCACTAGACAAAAGTAAATAAAAAAGAACAATACATTAAAATAGGTGCACTTGGATGTGGATTGTGTATACCCGAAGATAGTGCACATTAGTCGCAGCCTAAACCTTCGTACTTTCGTGCATATTTGGTGGGCCCAATCGTTTCTATAACGACATTTCTATGCGATGGAGAAAGTGGAATTGGATTGGACAAGTCTGTACAAACACAACTTATAGTAGAATTGCGGGACGAACTAGGCAAACTTGGCGCAGAACAGTTGGGAAGGAATTAAGTTGTTTGGGAATGAATTGCAGGCAGCGCTAACGCTTTGCAGTACTCCGATTAAGCAAACGCGCTGGCGTTAGATGCCTAACAACGTTATCTAGAACAGAAAGGTTAGACTGTTCGGACTCGTAATAGTTGTTATAGAGAGAGTAGATCCCAAAGTTCAGACACCACTGTCCCGACTAGTTCTTGGAGTTAAGAAATAATAATAAAACCAAATTACTTACGCTTTTAAAACAAAAAAACTTTTACGTCTGGTTATGGAACTTACAAACCAGGACATCAGTACATGCTGTGCACAAAAAAACAATAATTATCAACGATAACAGCAGGAACAGCGGGGCTATTAGGATTAATTTCGTGTTTGTCGAGGAATCTGTCTACCAAGGCTTGGCTTTTGGTTTCGCCAATTGAAATGTGAAAGTCGAGGCAAAATCTTGTCTTATTGGATTTTTTATCGGCTTAACATGGGTCCTGACTTCGGCAGCATGGCCTATGCTCGGTGGAGTGTACTTAACTCGTGCCGATTTCAAGGCACGCCACCTAGAACCATTTTAAAATTCATAATGAAAACGTGTTGGTTCAGGAGTGTCGAGCTTGTTCTCTTTTTTTTTTTTTAGGTATCATGTACCGGCGAACACAATGACTCCGACGAGATCCGAATGAGACTGTATTCCTTTGACTGCAGTCACCCTTTGAGCCTACCTACCTAAACAAACTTTGTCTAAACCTTGACTAGAAAAATTCAAATCCTATCCAGCAGAATACATTCAAGAAGACAATAAGATCTCAAAAACGAACCCAGAACATGGATCCCCAGTCTTGGGTAAAATTTCTTCCTCTAACCAAATACTCAGGCAGATATAAGTACGTACGTATTTGTCATCAGGGCACAACACATAGTGCACAACTGAAGATTCATTGCAAAATGTGCATCTTTGTGGATCCTGACACATTTAATGCGCCCTCGCTGACCAATGTCAATGCATCAACCGAATTCGCTTGCCCTGCCCACACTCGTTTGCTGAATTAGCTATATAAAAATTATGTCAGAGAGCAGACTGAAACAATGTCCAATTCTTCGTGGAAACAAAAATCCAAGTTCCTTGTGGATCTAAGCAGAACTAACCTGACGACAGGGTTAAGGTGTTGAGCGTATTCTATGTGCGCTTAGAGAATGATTATAAATGCGATAAAGCTCCAGAGAGGTCACAGGACAAAAGTATAAAATAGAGTCAGCGGGAATTATGCAGTACTTCCTATTTGGACCGCAATTTGCTGTCGCTATGCGGTAAACCCTTCGGTTCGCCTCCAACACAATGTCCTACTGCCCCATGAAAACTACTAGAAGGCTACGTCCACTCATTTTACGAATGTTTCCACGAAGTTAGCATAAATATGTCAAGCCCACCGGCTTATAATGCTCAAAATAAAACTAAAAGCACTGTGTATTCTCGGAATTCGGACGAGTCTGTGTGCTATTTGTTTCATAACAGAAACAAACCTAATCCGATTAAGTTCAATTTGTACAATTTACACCTTCGAAATGAAAATAAACATAAAAAAACAAAGAATTCACTACATATCAGAGCAAATAAATACTTTTATCGAGATTCTAGGAACCCACTCAAGTAAAAAAATACACAGCACACATCTAGTACATATATATGTATGTATAACATTGTGGGGTAATCTTGCGATGCACATAATTAGGCTTAGTCATATCGAACTGTTGTTTCCGACTGAAATTGATATTTCAAACGAAATACGCATTCCGATACATTCGTACACCAGTTTCCAATTAACCAGCTGATTGGGCATAGCACTCACAGTCCGTTGTGTCGAACTACAGCTAACTGCTGAAGGCGCAATAATTAGATTAAACGCAAAACAAAAAACCAAGATTTACCGCCCACCCGCTAATGCACAGTACACTCACTTGTCAATCACGGTCACGATAACATCTAGCGTCTCGTTCACCAGCTTGTCCACAGTCTCTGACAGCGACTTCATATTGTTATAGGATTCCAAACCACATGTGCTCCATTGGCCACTCTCGCGTGGCGATGGCTCTGTGAGTCCTGCAGCTGGTTCAACTTCCATGTGTCCATCTTCAACTTTGTCCTTGCACAGACAAACTCCCATTTTCCAGCGAAAAAAACAAAAAAAAAACAAACAAAAACAAAAAAAAAACCAAAAGTTCTTCGTGTTCCTCCTCAAGGCTGCGTGTGGTGCCACCACCACCCTTCGCAAATCGGAAATTTTCTTCTTTTTTTAAAGTAACAAATATTTTTTTGGGGAAAAACTAGCTAACTCTTGCACTCTGACGAGTCGAGTAATAGGAAATTAAAAATAATAAATGTTTAGTCAACACTATTTTGGAGGACGTCATAAGTTTCTGACATTCAGCAGCTGCATCACCATTTCTGTTGTGGATGATCACTTGGTCGTCGTCGTAGTCGTCCTCCGCCTCTAGATTTGTACATTTTGGAATATATCAGTGGACATTGTACTTGATCGATGGAATTTTCGCGATAAGAGAATTAATGTAAATATTTGTTAAATACTAGTTTATTGCCGTGAAACGTGCGGGAAGTGTTTTTCTTTTCGGATTTGGGTTTCTTCGCAGAGCACTGCACAATTTTTATGGGATTTCATTTGGCAATGTTCGAAGATGCTTTGACAGTTAAGTGCGAAATATTTGATGATTTACGAAAAAAAAAGAAAAGAGAAGGAAAAAAAGTGAATAAATTGCAACTAGTAGGTTAGGGTGGAAACATGGGGCCGATTGGGATCTAGGGGAAAGCGCTAAGTGGTTTGAAAGTTAAAGACTGAGTCGGGAATAATTTCTTGAACGATGGTCGTAAGTAGTAGTCGTAGTCATGAGTAATGGGGGATATAGTAAACATTTCCATTAATTTTCTATTTTAGGAGAGAAATGTGCCACAAGCGTGCAATTTATTTCATTTTCACTCGTGTTGGTCTTCCATTTTACTCACATTGTGAGCTGTTTTTAATGGTCACGTGGGTCGATCGACCAATTAGAAGAAAGTTAGTTGGTGAGGGTGTGGCGAAAGTCAATTTTCAAAGACCTTTCTATCGCTTTTCCACTGAAAATCGACAATACCAAGCTGAGAATCCAAGAAATATGTATGTAAACTAGCAACGTTTCTTCGATTATTACGATTATTCGATTCAGTTCTTCCTGAGTACGAACTATTAAGAAGCTGCTAGCTACTGCAAAATACACCAACAGGTTCGTCTGGTAGTACTGAGTCAGACGCAATATGTAGATTAAGTGGAAGTCCTTGCCTTAGGTGGACCATTGGAGGCAGTTGGCTGAAGTAACTGTAGCGCTACCTAAGTAACTCATTGTTGTCAGGCTTCATTTCTTTGAGTTGAGACGGTTTTTGAGTAGTTAGGGTCTATTCCAAATAATTAAGCAGATTCAGTACAGAATTTTGATCATCTGAGTTCTACTCTATGTCGCTGAAACGAAGGCTATATCGAAAGATACCTCTGATTATTTCAAGAGAACAAGTCTTCGTAATGTTCGATCCCGAGGCGATACAACGAGCTCTACGAGCAATAGGCCCACATCAACCTAGTCAAACATTTGTTACGTCCACAAATAAAAAGTGGTTTCAATGAATTTAGAGTGCACTGAAGGGCACTTTACTAAGAACCACGACAACTGGAGAGGCGTTCCAGCTGTGGGGCCAGATCTATCCCGAACTAAATATGTATATCGTTGCTCAAGTAAGTTAGGCTTATCATCGTCAGTACCATCGTGGTATCCGATCGGAATGAAATTTTCTCTGATTTGTAGGATGGTATTTCGCATTGAATTGACGAATTGAAGACTTTAAAACTGAAGGTCAACCTACATAAGACCTAAGGAGAGAAGGAAAAGGTTAAGATTTGGACAGGTCTAGGAAGAAAAGAGCGATACTGAAGATATCTGCCAAGGGATATTCGCTGAAGTCTGAGTCGAAAGGAAGCAATAGTCTGGACATTGGTGTACTATAGCCGTCATCAGTCCTATGAGAAATAATAAGGAAGAGGGGTAGAACTTTAGATTGTGGGAATTTATACTAAAGGATACCGATTCGAGAAGCGCGGGACTACAAGTGTGACCGGTAATGAACGGATGAAGGAACAGTAAAACGAAGACTTCGCAACGGTTTTCTAGGGACTGAAGATGGAGCGCAAATTGTTTCTGTCAATCCAGGGAAATTCGCGAAGGTGGAAAAGTAGAAATCTGTGTTGGACGGTGTAGTAGGGGAACCAAGCCTGACTGGCATATTTGGCAACGTTTTATAAGGCCAAGGCTCTACTTATTTATGCTATCGATGTGGGAATGAAATTTAAGCTCATTATTGCAGTCGCGTCAAGAGGAGACAGAGGGAACTAGTTCGCTACAGGGAAAGTAGTTCCTGTGACTATTTCATATCATTCTCTGAAAATAGTCGCCATGGTGCAGTCTCACTCAGATCTCAACGGATCCATTGTGTTCCCCATTGTGGGATAGCTGGAAGGATATAAAATAGAAAGATATTGCAAATGCGCTATGGATTAGCCGGGAGTGGGAGCTCCTGAATTTTAAGCTGGTTATAGAGGGTGTGTTAGCTAATTCGAAGAGTTGGTCGAAGAATGCTTTTCCAATTCTGATTCTGCTAAGACTTGGCCATTTGCAGAGGAAGTGGGTCGTGTCTCTCTCCACCTCGGTGTCCTCGCAGCCTCTGGATAGGTCTGAGCTGTAGAATACCATCCTACTGAGGACGAACGCCATTGGACACCGATGAGGAGAGTAGCCTCCAAACACGGTACGAGGAGAGAGCGCTCCACTTAACCTTTTCTATGTTGCGAAAGTCTGTGGAGATCTTGAAGGAAATGAGACTAATGGGCGGCAGGACCGAGCGGTCTATTGGGATGCCTCTTGATTCTGTTTTCGCTGGCTCATCAGCCCATTCGTTTCCTTGGAAGCCCATATGCCCCAGGTTCTAGCATAGCCTCTTACTTTGCTTAGATCTCAGGGATATGCCTTCCTCTTTACATTGCTTGATCAGTTTTGAATTGGTTGTTGTGGTGTAAATGCTGCCTTTGATCCATTCCATGATGTTGACTATTGTTCTCCTCCGATTTTTCGTCCAAAAACGGATACCATGAAGGTACCTTGCTGATGGTTTACAACAAAATGAAACACACCTCAATGTTTTGTAATTTTTTTAAGTTATCAATTGATATCTATATTTGTATTTTCATTACGAAATATTTCACATACTATATACCAATTATTTGTCTAAACTTAAATATATAGAAAATAAAATAAAAAAACAAAATAAACATAATGCAATCGATAGATATACAAATAAAAAGAAAATTCACTCATTTTCATTAAACTTCTCTTTAACGTACAAACATAAGTTAATAATGAATGCAGGTGCTATCCAATCCAATCCATTTCACTATTTTATCTCAAATTTTAAAGAAATAAAGAACAAAACAATATTCACACTACACTCTCTAAGGTAAATGTGCTGAAATCAATTTTTGGCAGATTTTTGTCGTTAATTTAACATTTTTCCTCGACATTCTCATATGAAAACCGATACAAAGAAAAAAAAAAAACCAAGACATGAGAATAATTACAAAAATTGCATGATTTATTAATTTATTTTTTTTGTTTGTTTGTTTAATAATATAAATAAGCGTAGGCAGTATACAATATATTGTTTCCTCATACATCTTATGTTGTTTCGCCATTAAATGATTAGAAGTAGAATATATATATATATTTAATTATTTGTCGTTGAAGATATATAGTACAGAGATGTAATAAAATAATAATAAAAGTTAAAATTAAAAGGAATGTTATTGGAAAACGATTTCCCTTGTTCTATTGTTTTTAGCTAACTAAAATCGAAATTCAGATTTTAAATAATATGCAAAACACGTCGGCACTTAAATCATATAACACTGATGCCGCCGCCCGAAGTGTCTTCTCTTTATTTTATGAATTAATTTTAACATTAACATATAAATAAATACAATTAATAGATTTTTTTTTATATATATATATATATGTATGTATATAAAAAAAGAAAAAGGAATTTCAATGAAAACGTTTGATTCTCAGTTGAAATTTGGTTCCTCCTTGGGGTACGTTGTAATGTTTATACATTTTGTTTGCTTATAAGTTTGATTGCTATTTATACTCGTAGTGTAAACTTTGTATTTCAATTATATGATCACCTAATTACAAATTAGTTGTGAGAGAATTTTCTTTATCACTCACGTTCTGATAGTCGTGTGGCCGCTTGGCTATCAGAATACCATTGGTGGGTTGTGCACGGCTATCAGAATGCGCGGGTGTGTAGCTTATAAACAATATTAATATTTATACCAATTGCTTTTGTTAGTAATTATAATAATAGTTAAGGTATTAGAGATAAATATAATTATATGCATATTGTGTCTGAAGTCCTTTGAGAGCGAAGGGCCGAAGAATCTTTTTTAGCTGTGACTTGTTTGATTGAATTTTTTTTCCTGAGTTTTGCTTTGAATGGCATTTATTCGGTGAAATCGCTTTCGAATTCGTTTACTAAGTGTATGAGGAGGTGTGGATTAACGAATACAAAGGGGCGTACGAATGAGACTATGGGCTATCTGAATCTTGTTTCCAACTCTGCGTGTGAGTTTCCGTCAATAGCTAAAGAAAGGTTTAAAGTTCATTTCCCCTTGAGACCTAACATTATGGGAATATCCATGTGATGCAAGGTAACTAAATAGAGACAGAGGCATCCGGGTTCATTGCATTCAATGTCCGTACACATTCTAGTCAATGTTTGTCAAGCCCGTGTCATTGGTAGTCTTAAACCTTCATGTAGAGAGCTAGGGACATGGAAAACATATTGGAAACGTTTCACAGTAATGAACTCCATTTGAAATTAGTTGCTAAAGCCTCTGTTTCATCTGTGGATTTTTCGTTTTGTATTGATACCGTACCCAAGGTTGGTTTTGAATAAATTTTCAAAGACATTCCTAGCAGGAGACCTTTTTAAAGAAAATAAACATGTTGGCATAGAACTGATCGAGCAAATATGGGAACCGCCGAATCTCACGTGCATTCATCTTGGTATATAGTATGTGAGCTTGCTGTCCTAGCTACTGACTAATCTTCTCATTACATTACTACAGCTATTTACATGCCCTTCGACAGATTAAGGCGGAGGTATCCTCTCGTAAATTGTAACAAAAATTATATCCGAAAAAACAAATGTCTCCTCCTTACAAAGACCACCTATCCCTACTTTTATTAAGTAAATGCATTGATACTACGTGCGGTTTCTGCTGCAGTCGCCTACGTTTAGTCATAGTCCTCAAAATTTACATATGAATCACGCGAAACAAGTTTAATATGTTCCAAGGCATTGTTTGGAAAATTCAGAAAACTCTAAACAAGCTTTATTACGTGATCAACGTTCACCTCAACGACTCCTAGTCGCTAAGTGGTGAAAGAAACACCATAAACAACCAATGTGTGACAATAAACAAATATTGATTCATATGCAAAACCTTTGAAACAACATACACTTTATGTTTGACACACTGTTACGCCAGTCAATAGAATAAATGAATGTAATGACCTTACATGCAAAGTCAATAGGTTCAGTGTTTCGAATAAAGATCGTTGCTCTCACTTAGCTGCTAGTTTACACATCTTGTTGACAAAATATTGCTTGATTAAGCAATTAACTTGTCATAAGGTAAATTTCTAAATGGGTTCCTTGGATATATATGCATTAGCATCCATCTCGTCAGAGAATAGTTCTGTAGTTCGTCCCGCTTTTGTATTTCTAGTTAATATACGCACACGATACTCTCATTTTCATTGGCACAGCTATTTGCTTGATCTTATACCCCCCACACGTCTAAGGACACACAGGAGCGCGCGTGCGCTCATACATACGTCAACACACACAACTAAGGGCCTATTTGAATGCTTTCTAAGGGGACTAACCGCCTTAGGATGTCAAGTCAATTGATACTATCCGGCTAGCCGAACCGAATGGCATTAATGGCAAAATTTTTGAGTCACGTTCACTAACACCCACCGTTCGACTACCAATATTATTACTGCTATTATGTGTACTACTTATTGAATTGGCCGCTATTGACGATGGATACCATTCGGACATGGAGACATTCTTCTTTGAATTACTCTCATGATGATTCTCCTCGTTTTGATAGCTGCTACTCACAATCAGGTCATTATTGTTGTTATTTGCTGTCGGCGTTGTTGTTCCCGTCGCCGTTGAAAGGAAGGAATTGATGGGAATTGGAGTTGTTGTATAGTTGGAGAATATGAACACTGACGGTTGAAGTGGTTTTGTAGCGGATCCTAAGGTACCATTCTGTGTCGGTGATAAAAGTATGTTTCCTTCGAAGCGATTAAGCGTGGACAACTTGTGTTCATCTTTCATCGCTAATCGTTTATGGAATAAACTTCCCTTGGAGTTTGTCGTGGAGGTTGCTGCGGCCACCACTGTGGGCGAAGCGGTTGACACATTATGCCGTATCAATCCGTTGACCGGTTCGCGTGGTATTGGCGTTAGAGTAATCTCAGAATTAAGGCGCTGTGCTAACTTTTGCATTTCTAATCTTAGACCCTGCGACGTTGGTGTAGACATTGCGTTACAACTTTCCGGGGCGTAACTATGCTGCTGAAGTTCTGCCTCATCGTCTGAGGAGCACAAGTCAATTGTGTCTACAATAATCTCCGCCGATGGCGAGGATATTTTCCAATTTGAACTTCTGGATGTGTCGCGGGTTAGTTTGATATTTAATTTATTTGAATGCACCATTGCACGTTTGCGTTTGACAATCTCATTGTCGGAGATTTTACGCAGTCGCACAGAGATCGGACGACATCGCTTGATCAGTAGCGAATTTAGGAACATGAAATTCTCTGTGCGTTGTCGTTGGGAAAATTGCCGTCGCGGGAATACATACGTGTGTATTGTATAGTCTTGAGGTTTTTTAAATGTACAATGGGACACTGGGGAGGTATACTTTTTATCGAGGAATTTCGGCTTATTCATTCCTTTAGCTATGATGGGCGCATAACAAAAACGTTCCATTCGATCCAGTCGCTCCATGAGGTAGTCTTGTGTCATAAGGGTTTTTGAGGTTTTTATAAGAATTTGACCAGCCGGCGATGATAGAGGTATTGTTGGGCATCGCGAGAGGGAATGCACGGCACGATTACGTCGCGGTAGTCGTTTTAATTTTTCAAGTGGTGTGGCCGTGTCTTTAGCCTCTTTGGTGCTGATGCTGGTGGTTGTGGTGGTGGTAATGGTGTTGGTGGAGGAAGAGTCTTTTGTTGCTGTATGGCCAGAATCTCGACTTTGTAAATTGAAATTGAGTAAGAAGCCAATGCGGAGTTCATTGTTTTCAGTCGTATTTGATGATAAATTTAATTGATTGTCTTCGGGAGGTTCGGGTGAGTCACAGATGATGACATCGTCATCTAAATTGCAGGTCTTCTCATGTTCCTGCAATAAAAGAAAAAAAAAACAAATTATTTACTATGAATATTTGGGCTTTAGTGCAGGCTTTAGATTTTGAAAAAAAAACACAGTCAACCTAGCCACATCTTAAACATCAGACCATGAAATACTTTCAACAACAAACAAAGCTGTACAATACAGCCTTTACTTTGATGGTTTTATCTTTCAGAGCGGAACAGGGCCTAAATCAATAAATCCATCTAGTTATGCTTTCTCCACGCCCGGCCGTAGAATTGATATATCGTTACATACAACAACTTCCTAGTGTCTGCCAATTTGAGGTAGAAAATATGCTTAAAGGCGCTTGCCACGAAATCACTACAATTTAGAAAACATGACTGTGATTCTATTTGCTTTCTACAACACCTAACCAGACAATTAGTTATAAGGTTCTTGCTAGAGATAGGTCGAATCCCTCTTGATTTGATACTTAATCACTGACCAAAGCTTAGTGTGGGTGGTTTAGATTTAAAACAAATTGTTATCCACATTCTTTAACGTCATTCTCGATCCTTTTGGTCCTCCGACTAGAGCAGACTTTCGAAAAACACACAAAGTTGGTTCTGTCGTAACAAATTGACCTCAACGACAAACGAATTTCCAGATTTCTCGTTCATGTGGTTTATTGTGCTTCTAAAGATCCGGATAAACAGAACACTGTTATTCTACATACATCGTATACCAGGATACATACTTCCTGGGACTTAAACTTACCATTTAGCATTCTTTTGTGTTCAATTTAAGCTGACTCGATGAAAATGATTTCGAAACTAAATGTTGAAGCTTAAATCCCTTTCGTTGTAAGGGACATTATCATCTCATCGTTTCCTTTTCTGTAAAATTGAAAACAAAAACTGCGACCAAAACAAAATCAAAAAAAAAAAAAAAAGCCATGAAAGCATTTAATGATTGTTTACGTTACTCTGAATGCTCTAGGCACGATGTGTGTTTAGCAAACAAATAAGTGACTCAGCATTAGCACATAACTAGTATATAGTTCTATCATTATAAACATTCATAAGGGCGATCCAAGATTGTCCTTTTTATACGCCAATAGGCACATATGTAGGTGTAAAGAAAAAGTGTGAAGCAACTAAATCGCAGTCAGAAATGTGTACATGACTGGTCCAATGACCACATATTTCTTTATCGTCGAAGTTAAATTTATCGCCAACCAATAGAGACATTAACGACTATCTGGTTACTGTGGAACTGCGCAACAAAAAAATACCGAATCTGGAGCTAAAAGTAAACAACAAGATCATGGAAAGAGTCAGTCAAGTATTTGGGAACACTAATTGAAAGTAACGCCAACCTTAGTAAAGAAACAGAGTGTCGAATAGAGCAAGCGATGGCGGTCTTCAGTAAATTGAAAAAAGTATTTTACAGCACAGAAGTCGACTTAAAAAGAAAGGTGAAATCTATATTTGGTCGGTGCTGGTATATGGGGGTAGAAACCTGGCTTTTGAAATGTGGATATACCGAAGAATAATTCGTAGATGGAATATCTAACGAAGAGATGTTGCGACGGATGGGCAGAAAAAGAGGAAAATAGAATACCTAGGACACGCCTTACGTAACGAAAAATACAGATTCCTTGAACTAATTCCGCAAGGAAAGACAGAGGGAAAAAGAACAGTGGGAGGACAAAGACTTTCACGGATATCTAACCTCCAGGACCGGCTCAATATATCCACCACAGAAATAATAAGAGGAGCCACAAATAGATACACATTACAACCGATGATTTCCTACCTCCGCAGCGGAGAAGAGCTTTAAGGGAAAAATGTGGGCTTATTTATGGAATAAGGGATCGAAGGGAATGGAAGGCTGCCGTGTCTCAGGCAGACTCTTCACGGATTGGGAGCCTGTGTTTATGGAATAATGCGCATTTGATTATAACATTTTCAACATAATAGAATTACGGCCAAAGTCGGAGCTGTACCTATTTAGTTCCGCAACTAAATCGAATGCACCCATTGTTTAGCTAACGTTGGGATCATTTGTGTCCAGTGATTATATAAAACACGTACGATTTTCAACAAGCTTCAGCTCTGATACGAAGGATCGTCCAAGATACCAAATGCCAAATGAACATTTTTTCAATGTGCTCACGCTGGAGGGGCGCCGAATACTATTGTAATGGAGAATATAGCATAAGTGGTATGTTTTAATCAACGCCTGAGTGTATGCACTCTTTTGAAAAGAGGAGGACTACATAATATCTAGCGATTTGCATTCCACGAAACCGGATACCGGAAAATCTGTTTGATAATGGGAAACAAGCTCGTTAAGGTCGTAGTACCTGTAACCTTGACAGATCTATGCTAGATCCACGGTCATGACTTCATAACGAATCTATATTCATCTTTGCGACGGGCTTTAAAGCAAGCGAAGTAGTTGATGTAAGCGGTTTCTCGTTCTTGTCTTCCATTCGTTGGAAAATCCACAACAAAAATGGTGAAAATTTCGTACAATTCATATTTTTTTTGTCGCTATTATACCTTTTGTCTGCCTCCGACATTAAGCCTAGTAGTATGCAACATAATAACTACAATCCATTGCGACAAGTTAACATTTTTTTGTTAAGTATGTGCAGTTCCACTACTGCAATTTTAGAAACGCGTACATCTGCGATCTGTCGTGAAATCCTTGTTCTCAAGAGACTTTTGAACTAGTCCTACAAGATTTTCTCTGGCGATATGCTGGCTGGAATAATGGTAGAACTTTACCCTCCGAATTTGTTCTTATTTGGACGTCGATCAGTCTTTACAAAATCTTCAATCGAAAGAAGCCTTTTTAGAAAGCGAAGGAGGTCTTATCGATCTTGATACACCCAGAGACTGCAAGGATATCTAAAGTGAAGCAATGGAAACAGCTTCTAAGAATATTGTGTTGCTGACAACTATGCCGATACCAGCGATCTCCACAGGCTTGCACTGCAAAAGGAACTGCGCCAGATGGACTTATTCCAGATCGTTGCTAGGTCGTTGAGATCAGTGAAGAAATACTGGTCTAGAACCGATAGGGCGTGACAAGTACACAGGAGATATGCCATGATTTCATCAACTTCCTCGTCTCTACAGCTTCTACAGAAATCGTTGAACTGAGCACCGAGTCTGCTGGCGTACCTGCTTATCATACAGTTCCCCGTGGGGAGGGTAGATGTGCTGTGAACGAAATCACAAAATAATCGTTCTGCAATAAATGTATTCGTAAAGATGTTGCTGGAAAAATTGAAATGATACCACTGCTACCAGCTAAGAAATTTGTCTCATTTGAACAAAACAACATTTACAAGTCTTGGACAATTGGCTTGATTGCAGTCAAAGTCCGATGATTGCATCATTTACCGGAAGGCGTGCGCGATAATGAAAATATTTTGCGTTTTTTTATACTGAAAAATCATTAAGTTATAAAAAATTGAATCTAGCAAACCATGTTCTATACCGCCTTCAGAACCTACCATTTCGCAACCTTATTTGTCTTATACAAATAACTTCAAATAAATTTATCAATAAAGACAAAACCAACAACGTTTTCAAGCGCTGTCCTTGAAACAGATCAGTGCTGATAGGAAACACGAGAGGTTCGCATGACTTCAAGTCATTCATACATATATTCGGTATAACTTCTAATCTAGTTTCTCGTCAAGTGACCCATAAGCAAAACGAAAAAGCAAAAGTCCAACAAAATATCCCACAACAGTGTCTGTTCCAAGTATATTCACCCTAAAGCACTACTCCCTAGCAAAACCTTTCTATTGTTTTCGATATTCTAGCCGAATGTCGTGTATAGACAGAGAGAACGAGAAATAATACAACACCCCGCTGGCACATACGAGTAGATAACCAAGACACAAATTCATAACAACAATAAAGATTAATTTATTGGCGGCAACGTGTCGCATGAATTCACCAGCAAATATGGTAAAAATAAAATGTATTTGTTCTGTCCAATATTCAGTCCGCCCGCAGGTACAGATCGGACATAAGCACAAATAAAACTCAAACTCACCACAATGGCTTCTTCTGAGTACAGTTCAGCATCACAATTATCACAGAGATAAATATCAAAGGGCGCTGGCTCAACCATATGTTGTTGCTGCGAATTTATCTTTGATTTTTGCTGTAGTAGACATTTTCGACTTCGTTGTGGCTGATCATATGACTGTAAAGAGAAAAGTAAAAACCTTTTTATTCTGTTGATTGTTGATTGTGCGAAGTCAAACGACATACCATGTTCTCATTCCGAAATGTAACCAACAGCTTATTGCTCCGCCTGTCGAACAGTGACGTCGTCGAGTTATAATTGTTGATAAATCGTAGACTAGCATGTTCGTAGGCAGCTAAATCATTGCAGAATCTTAGAAGAAACACACTTTTGTGGAACTGATAACAGATTATGACAATCTCTTTCATTTTTTCCAACCAATTCTGTGGGTAAAACAGTTGATAACGAGACATGAGTTTCTCGGGTAATTTTTTTTTGTTTGAAAAGATTTTTTTTTTTTAGCAATTCTTGGTTTTTATTTATTTTTTTTGTTTTTGGTTATATAACCAACCTTACCCCAATGAATTTTTTCGGTTTTAAGAATGGTATCGTGTAAGCGACATTCTCGGGCCACCATTCGGGTTCACTGTAATCGATTTTCCCCTGTAAATTGATATGACCAAGCGAACATTGCACCATAAATGGTATGAAGTTCTCTAATTGACTTTCGGTGATTTTATCCAGTGATGTTGGATAGCCATTGGCAAAGAGGAGCGGTAAATTCGAGATCATATTGTGCTGTTGAACCTCTTCAATTTCGTCCATTTTAATTTAATCTGCAAGCAAACAAAACATAAATGCATTATTCAAACCGATATCCCGTAAGTATTTAGTAATATTTTAACAAAAACGTATACGTTTGATCGATTACTATAATTAACACAGAAAAATTAGCGTCGACCGCACAGTATGGTTAAAGAACATGACATCATCTAAAAAGAAGACCACAACGAAGAGCGTAAAAAGGTCTGAAAATGTGATCTGAACCGTGGTCTGGACTGTGAAGGTACAAATACTCAGTACCACTGACTTCTTCATTGAAATATTCTTTCCGCAGAGTTTCCGCATTTACTAGTAGGTGTCCACCAAATTTTAATACTTCTCCAGAACATGCAACCCAGATTGATGGTGGACAAGGACACTAAAGGAAGACCACAATCGCGTTAGAGGGACGACATAAACAGAGTAGTACCAGAGAACTGGATCCGCACAGCACAAGACAGAACAAAGTGAAAACATGTAGAAGACATCTCCGTCCGACTTTAGACAACAAAGACTTCATGAGGAAGATGATGCTGTGAAACGTCAGCACAATAGTGCTACAGAATACTGATTTCAAAATTTATACATGTTTTGAGAGATTACATGGACGTACTAAGGAGGGAATTCAGTCAAAAAAAAAACTAACACACGTCGACTTGGGGTGACCACATCAAGCAAATAGTCAACAATGCTGGAGCTAAGAACGGTTTTGAATCCCAACAGACTAGACAAAAACAGAAACTCCCAAAAGTCTAGCCCTCGAGAACTTGAAGCAGAGTTTCTAGAATCGACGATCAAAGATCGGTTGGTCTAACCTAATGAATACCCGAGATGCCCCAGAGTCATTAATTGTTTATACTGCAATGAAAGTCGAGGGTGTTCAGTGCCTTGATAGCTAGATGCAACATTCTGGAAACTGGTTCGATGCGATGGCGAGGAAAACGAAATAGCGAAACAGGTTGCTGTGATGTGATCGAGCTGGTGCTATAGCTGGTGCACGAAGAGTATGTCCGTGTCTTCTTCATACGACGGTAAAATATAGTTGTCAACTCAAGAGAGACCGCGGAAGGCAAAACGGATAAGCCTACGCTGCACAGCTTCGATTCTAAGGGCCGGAGGGTCGTGAAAAGGGGACCGAACTTGGCTGCCATATTCAAAGAGTAGTCTGAAGGAATTTTGTACCGTAGGGGTTCAAAAATTCTCTGGACAAGCGTTTTATGAAATTCAGAAAAGAATTTATCGAGGTTAAGTTCCAAGAAGTTTTTGTCGCACCATGCGTTAAATGAATCCAGGTCGCTTTGTCCTAAGACTGAATCCAGAAGGGAAGATAGGCTTAATGACTTTCACGTCGTCCACGTAAATACACAGATCAGAGTCTTTATGATGTGCCCAACATAATTAATTGTTAAGACAAAGAGCAGAGGGCCAAGATGACTCATCATGACTCATCAACAGAGGAAGGTTGGACTGGCCAACAATTATAAGATCGTTACCGGGATCTGCAAGGTCAGATAGAGAGTCCACTGCATTAACCACCAGCTGATTGAGTAGTAAAAACATAATGTCTTGGTCATATGCAATTTATTATTCCAGATTGGCTCTGACGATCCTTTAATTTCGAACATCGACTGGACATACCAAATGATGCGGTAACCAGGCGTAGAAAATACGTTTAGCTATTGAGTAGGTAGTTGTTGGTTTAAGTTTTAAGTTATAAAAATAAATGTAGATCCATCCACATCGATCAAACCTGCACTCGGTGGGAGGTAGGAGTTATGATCAACGATCTTGTTTGTGGGAAAGAGTGAACTTATAAATAGGCTTCAAGTGCTGTAGAATAAGATCATGAAAACTGTTCTCAAATGTAGCTTCTACACACCTATTGGCTGAAGTGTAGAGTGGACATCAATCAGCGGATCATCTTTAAGTAATTTTTCTCGGAATAGGCGCATGCATTTTTCTGTTCGCAATCCATACTAGTAGGACGTGATCCACATTCGCATGATTCACAATTCCTTTGTTTTTGTTCTCGACGGTCGGCACAAGTGACGAAAAAAAAACGTTCCATGGCAACTAAATTCTTACACTGTGCAGTAGGCTGTGGATCTCAAACCAGCAGCAGTAAAGTTTCATGAACACAAAGTCTTAGGGTAGTTATCGCAGATACAGTGGTAGTCGGCTATTATTACAGCGAAGGGTCCGAGAAAATAAGGTCGTTAGATCTGACAATGTTGTATCTGCCGGGAGAATAGCTAAAAATGTGATGAAACCACCCAAAGTGAACGTTATAAGCGACTAATCGTAAAAAGCGAAGTCATTATAAGCGAGTTCTACTGTAAATATTGTTGAAAACTGGTTGTGTCTTCTCAAATTGGAATAACAAAGAAGTACCACCCCTTTTTAAGAAAAAAACAAAGTAAGTTCCGAATCGTAGGCTGCTTTTCAGACACTCTACCTGAGTAAGAATTCATGTGGAACGTATTCATAAAATGATGATCGGCGAATACTCCCATGTGGTACTTGATTAAGCAAACATTATTCAGCGCGAATTGAAGTGAATGCGCACTAAGGCAGTAGTCCTTGCATGAGGGCTTCTATACTCATTTTGTTATGCGGATACGGAACATGTACACATGTGCAGTCCATTCCTGTAGAAAAATTCAACTTTTTAGCGATCAACTTACATTCCACATACGTTCCACATCAGCCAAAACTGACCTAAAATAAAAGGAATGTACGAATAAATGAGCCCAGCCTTTTTCTAAATCTTTTTACGTCACCGTTGGTAGCGGACAAGCTTCAAACATCCGATCGTGGGCCAAAGTATTTCATATCCATTGCCCATTACATCGGTGATGTTCATACATATATTTACAACGACGTTTTTATTTTAAGCTCATCAAAGGTAAATACGTTCCACATAAGTATATAGGTTCCAACTCGAAACAAAGTCAAGCGATGCCACGCAACAGATATAGAAAATGTTCCTTCTGACGATCAGCTCGTTATACAAGGCCCTTCGACTAAATTTGTCCTTTTGACCTCAAATACTGGCCACCTTACCTGCCCATAGCAACTGCACGATCCATTTCCCAGCAAACCATAACCGGCCAAAGCGTCCACCCCTGAGGTCACCCTGACGCATAACACCCAACTACGACATATGTATATTTATGCAATTCATCGCAAACTCCACAGCCAAATGAATAATGAATAAATAAGTCAAAAAAAAAAATACAAGTCTTATGCAAATCATTGATTCCCTCCTCTCACTCCACTTATCGTTTGGAAAGCGTAAGCATAAAACCTATGAAAAATGCTACATAAACTTACATTATCCAATAAGTTGGGGTTTTTTTGTGCTCCCTGCTTCCGCTATAACCGCATTGGTGGAGCCAGAACAAGCACACTTCCTTCCTAGAGAGGGTCGCAGATCAATCGGAATGGGCGCCGTTGTGCACGACGTATGCTGCTCACAACGCCTAGAAATCGCTACGAATAACTCTTCCTTGCGACAAACTACACACACAGCGGGCAAGGGCGACTAGGTGATGACACGAAAACGATCGCTTAGCTATGCTGCCGCAGTACTACTCTGTATACGGATGCCACTTCTGCGGGGAGGATTCCTTTGAGTATCGCGAACGCTAGTTTTTTTTTTCTATTTTATTTTTTACACAGAAGCAGTCTCCACACACACTATCACGTAACAAAATGTTTTTCACTTGTTTAATGCAAGGATTTGCGGGCATTAATTATGCAGTTGGGGTCCTTGGAGGGAATTCGTTTGCCTGGTCAAAGTGATGAGGAAAAAAAAATCTAAAAAAATTCCTCCTGGACAATTGATTTTCCCAATCACAAAATACACTGCGAGAGAGAGCCAGGCAGCAGAACATAGAAATGAAAAATGGCGTCGATATTTCAATAGCGAAGGATGGTAACAGTTTGGCGGGATGGTGTACTGGTGGAAAATTTGCGCCTTTTTTCTGCGGGTAATGGGGAGGATGATTGAAAATGTGGGTTTTGATTGGGATTTATTAAAGAAAATCAAAACGTAGGGGGTGAATTAATTGGCTGCTTAGGGGGATGGATATTTTGTAAAAAATCATGAATTTTGTTACTATTGGGGAGCGGTAACAGTTTGATTCACAGATGTTTTTCGTGATGTGCGTTTGGAAATACTACTTTGTGGGAGAACAGCTTTGAATTTGGCATAAAATGGACACAAAAATGTTTTATTTATGAAAAATGGATGCAAGACGAGAAATGTCAAGAAGAAATCACTAATTTAATGTCATTGTGACAACTGTGTTAAAAAGAATAAACTTTGGAATTCACATTTGGAGTTCACAAAAAAGGAGTACTTAACGGTACCAATTACAGATGCGTGAGACTCCAATTTATTGGGGAAATGGTTTCCACTTTGTATTGACAAACTAATTTGCCTCTATAAGTGGATTTATAGGTACCCAATCGAGGAAATTTTGCGCAGAGAGACACCAAGAAGATCCGAATATCGAGCTGTGCATGGTCCGGATATGAATGCTAATCTTATCAATCTGCGCATCACAAAGTAGAACAGGTGACCGAGACCTGAAACAAATCGGGTAAAACTAACATCAAAGTTGGCAGGCTAAGTTCTCAGAACAAGAAAGGACGCGACAGTGAACATATGGGACAGTGAACAATTCTTGTCCTCAACTGAAGTCAATTAGACGTGTTGTGTTCAGTCGGTTGTGTCGCGAGTTTTGAGGGTAAGAAGAGTGAGAGTGATGGTAACAAGCTAACGACACAACTAATTGAATATAACATGTCTAATCAGGCCTAAGTAGGAAGCTTTTTTCACATTGAACTGTAACGCCACTGAAGTAAGTGCATAACTTCACCTAAATAGTTCAAGTATTATCCTCATCGGAAAAAGAAGTTCATGAAGTTCTAGCTTGATCAAATCTCGGGACAAATCCAACCGAAAGACCACCTTAGGCACTCCAATTTCTACTGCATAAATCGGTAGGCAAAGAAAGCAATTCCCTCCCTAGCCACCCAGTGCGTCTACCCGCAATTTTCCTATTCCACTTCACACAATCAACTACAATCGACGAACTTACCCCCTGCACATCAATGTGTCAAACTGACGTTTCTTTTCTTTTGACTCCCGTGCACCGTACTTTCAGCACGTGGTACATTTGTTTAGTTTCTCGCTTTTATTTATTTTTTTCATTAAATTATACAATTACGATGGGAAAGACAAAGAAAAATAAAGTTCGGCCAGCCAAGGTGAATCCCCTTGGTATACCCAGCCTGAAGGACCTTCAGAACGAAGATGAATTCAACACAGACAACATCAATCCCATCGAAGCGATTCGTGACCAATTGCTGTGCTCCAACATTGAGGAGAAGATCAACGGACTGCAGGCGTTGGCTGTGCTCTCGTCAAATAAAGCAAAAGTTGTTGCCATCTGTGCCAGTGATGTGATTCGCATAGCAGCACCATTGCTGATGGAACCGAGCACTGCAGTTCGCAATGCTACGGCTGGCGCTTTGCGCAATTTATCAGTTTGTGGTGTTGATGTGTGCGAGAATCTAGTCGAGCAGGATGTGCTCACTCCACTGTTGGCTTTGTTGAACGAGTACGCTCGCGAGGAGAATTGGACGCCAGAGTTTGACGAGAAATTGAGTGGCCAGCTTGGCTTGAAGTCGGATATATTTTTGCAGGTAAGACGGTGGTCATGTGGGTTGAAGGCTGATGACATGTGTTCTGTTATGTAGGCGATCAACTTGTTGTGGAATCTCTGTGAGAGTACCTCAGTGGCGCTGGAGAACTTCAATCAATCGCACATCCTCGAGAGTTTCATTCGTTGCTTGGACTACAAGGTCTTCGGCTTGGACATCGCAATTTCTGTGGCTCAGTGCTTGCTGGTGATCTCGGAAGAGAATCCAAATTCTTGGAACACGCTGAACAATCACGTTCCTGAGTTCATCTGTTTGTTGAATGTCGAAGGAGGTCACGCCCACACACTTTTGAGAACACTTGCTGCAGGTAATTGGGTGTAACTCGTAAAAAAACAATCCATTCACAGTTGTATTCGTTTAGGAATCCTCTCTAATGTTCCTGCCCTGGCGGCATCGTATGTAAACAAGATATTCCCAGCATTATCCGCAACTTTTGACATCAACCATCGAGCTGCCCTGGGAGAACTCACCAGTGCATTGCCATTGGCCGAACAGCCTCAGCTGCCAGAGTTAGATGTTAAAATGGACGCAACCGATGGTAAGACTGTCTTGAAACGCACAAAGTGCGACTGGTTGTATATTTAATTTATGTCCCCAGCGGAGGAAACAGAAGCAGCTGCCTCACTGAGACGAAGAAAACAGGATCTTCCCACTGACGTTGAAATCCACGTGAAAAATGTTGGTTACCTCCTTGAAGCCCAACGAGTAGCTGCAGAGATTGTCACCAATCAGTGTGGGAATGACGATGACGGTAAGGATGGCTAAAAAGGGCGGTTACTCGTTGATCTGTGTGACAAAAATATTATTTTCTCACAGAATGGGTAGATAATAACGACGACGACATCTCGGATGACAATGAAAGCGTTCATGACTACGAAACCACCAAAAGCAACAGCTCAACAAATCTCCAAAATATCGACAGACTGCCAGTAGACGTGTTAGAAGCCATAAAATCTCTTGGATTTGTCGAAAAGGTAACTCACATGCGTGTTCTCTTGAAAAGCATTTCTAACTAATTTTGATTCCAAGCTTTGGCAAAAGGCACAGCCCGTCCAGGACAATGTATACCAAATTCTGCGGGAAAATAACGCCCATTTGATGAAGAAGTACGTTCAAGTGGAAGCTCATATCTACCTAATCCACGAACTAATCACTTTTTTTCGACTTTCAGAGTGAAAAACCTTCGCATTTCCTCTCTGCTGTGCTTGCAAAATCTGTGCAATTCAATGTGCACCGAAGATCTCGGTGGTCCAACTGCCATCTATGCAGTTTGGCTGGATTTAGGACAACAGGTGTTCCAGGGGCCACAAGATCCCCTTTTATTGGAGCCATCTACCTCGTTGATGCGTGCCGCTTTGGAGCATTTAAAGAAGAACAAAGAACTGTTTAACCAGATGTCTGAGAGCGACTTGGAGGTGAGAATAGTCTCCTTGCCATTTGGTTATCCAGTTTGTTTCATTCCTTTGAATTGCAGTTAATGCTTAAAGGAGTCACCAACTGCACTGTACCAGAGATTCGTGCCAATTGGTTGCGCATGCTAGGCACTTTGGGCTGTCTGCTCTCAGAGCCCCTTGTTAAGGTCATCATTGCATTTATTCTAGACACCTGCTCCAAGGTAAGTCTTCAACTATTACCAAGTCAAACTTGAGGGCAAAGATCACTTCGTAAAATTTTAGGAATCAGACGTTTGGACAATTTCCGAAGCAATCGACGCCCTGATGGATATGTTCTCCGACAATGACTGGAACCAAATAGTGGTGGAGCTAAACTTGCACGAACGCATCAAGACGTTGGAGAAGGTCTTTAAAAATAAGGTATGATCGTAAGGTTTCTCAGTGCCTGTATGGCTCTAACGATTGTTTCATTTGTTGCTTCAGATTCGACAGCAGAAGCGCGAGCTGAATGAAAGATATCCAGCCGTGCTTACAGTGCGCACAAATCTTAGTCGGTTTGTGAAGTACGTCGAGAGCGAACTCATTAAGTTTTCGCGAACGAATGGGAGTTAAACTGTAGGCTGCAATATCCTAATAAAGTTTTTTTTTTATTATTTAGATACAAATATTGTTTTTTATTGTAAATTATACTCAAAAACATAAACAATAAATGGTTTTAATATTGAGAGATAGGTTGCGGCTTTTGATTACTTTTACATGGCTTTACGATGGAAATGAAGCGAAGGACGTGAAGTCCACATCACATTCTAGTTTCAGATTGATCGCAGTAGGAGCATGAATTAATCCTACTACAATGTGTATGGTTGCACCAAGTATGACTGGTGAATGGACCAGTGAACGGGAGTGGCACCATCTTAAGTGATAGTTGACGTAAGACTATCGGCCTCTCACAGAAAAATAAGATGTGATACCCTGATGGCCACCTTAGAGAGATCAAAAGGGATCATAACGATTGTCAACAGTCAACCCTAGAGAATTCCACTCCAACCTCCTTCGTTTTATCCTCAAAATTGCCACAAATAGTGTGCTAAGACAATCAAGATTTCTTATATATCTTTTCTGAAACAAGGCTGCCCTAAGAAGCTGAGGCATTCACACTTCTCAGTTAGCCTCTCACTGCTATCTCTTGCCTGACAAAAAAGGGGGAAACTTGGATGATCCGTGGTCATCACTCAGAATCTGCATTCATAGAACCTGAGCCCTAGTGTGGTGTCAACTTTGCAGCCACCACAGCGTTGGAAGCGAATTTGTTTACGAACAATCAGGATGGGGAAAGGCTGCTACATCGGATGCAGCACCATCATCATCAACGTGAATGCGTTCTACGATTGCCCTCTCCCGTACTCAGAATTAAACCTCCTCCTCAACTCCAAGTTTCCCTCCAAAGAGTGCTGAACTCAGGATTTCTTCCAGAAGAACCACAAATCGCCCGGTTCCAAGAGGTAATATGTATATGATACCACCGAGGTCTATCTACTCTGAACAGTACCAAGGACATAGACGTCTACATCGATAGCCAAGCAGCCATCGAAGCCACTATTTCCGTCACAACCAACTCAAAACTGATCGAAAGATGTAAAGAAGAACTCAAATCCCTTAGCTACAGGTACAGCATCACGCTATGTTGGATTCGGGGGACATATGGAAAAGAAAATGAAAGGGCCGATGAGTTAGCTAAAACAGTTCCGGAATTAAATGAAATCCCTACGGATCACTCGGTCGAACCGCCCATTAGTTTCGCTATTTCCATAATCTTCTCGGACTACCGCAACGTAACTAATGCTGGGTGGAGTGCACTCTCTCCGTGCCGTGTTGTGAGGCTAGTTAAAGCCCAGTGTAACGATAAAAAGACCAGGGAACTCCAATCAGTCACCAGCACAAACATATGGAAAGGGTGTGGCGATGCAAAATACCAAAGCCTCAGCAGAACCAGACTCCTGATCTTCGGAAAAGCATCTTTCAACTACCTTAACTACCTAATAAGCCACCAGAAACCACTTTAGAATTCATAACGAAAATTGGCTGGTTCAGGAAGCGGCTCCTCTCCTCTCTTATAATCCTTAGACCACGTCCTTTCAGAGTATCAACCACGCCCACGCGCCATCCAACTCCCTACAGTTGATTTTCATATCCCAAGGTTCCTTTTCGACTATTCTGGGCCATGTCTCATACAAGTACCTACCTGTAATCGACTTTATTGTGATAGTGAAGCTCAGCCTTTCGTAGAGTGCTTTTGTATGATCACATCTACATGTCCCTGAACTGATTGTATCCTTGCTGTAACCAGGTCCTGTATACATATTTCCGAACCATAAACTGAAAAAAACTCTAAATGACAGCAAGTTGACCAGAATGGTAAAGAAATATTAAGTATACGACTGGGTAGCCTCTTATACCTTCATGGTATACATATTTACAAACTTTTCAGGAGCCCCCACCTACGACCCTGGTTCTCCATGGATATGCCGTCATATCCTCCAGTCTAAATTTACAATCAACTTTCCTTGCGTTGAAGATTGGGTTTCGCCACAGTCTAAGCCTGATCTGAACTAAAGTTGAACCATCATTGATGGCTAAAATCCTAGTGCATGTATCTGTTTGGCAAGCGAAGATCAATGCTATCCTAATGATAGGGTTCACTTAAGTCCTTGCTCAATCCGTTCCAAAATACTGCAAAAATCCAAAAACTTTTTGAATCTGGTCGCAATGCTGAACTCTTTGAGTCGGTATTGCGTCTTAGGTCTTACTGAGATTCTGGGGAATGATTAGGTTCGGTTTGTGGGTAGGCGAGTAGACAAATTTAATGTCGCCACACTCAGGTCAGTACAGACCCATTGTGATACTCATAAGAGGAAAGATGTCCCTTGCCCATTGGTTAACCCTTGTCTTACAGATTTCTATCATATGAACCACCAAACCATCCAGCAGATGAAGTTTAGGATGGCATTAATTGGATAATTCTTCAAGATCATAGAAGAAGTGTCCCCTGACAAGCTCAAATCTACATACTCAAGAGAGTTATGCCCGTGATTACATAATTGGTTCGTTTCTTGTCTTATCAAAGCAAGACTATAGACTTGTTGCAATCACACAGGTCTGTAGGGAGGACCATCTACTACTGGCTACTGGCCTCTCTACTGGGCTTGATCTCTGCCTCTTCCTCATGTGAGCAAGGAGGGATGAACACCGAACTGTCTACCTGTTGTGATATTGATTCTGAACCACTTCTTGCCAGTTTGTTTGCCTTCCCATTTCCTAGTATTTCTTCGAGTCCAAGCCCCCGGCAGAGGCTAACCTTGCGCTGTGTTTCAAGTATCTTGAGCACTTCACAAACTTGGATTTTAATTCTGTAGCAGCAATCGCTTTTATTGCCACCTGGCTAGCGATGAAAAAGGTGATACCTTTCTGTGGTATTGCCTTCAACGCAGTCTCACGGGCAGCTTTTGTCACTGCTAGGACCTCCGCTTGGAAACATTGCTAAGGTTTGGAAGGCGGACTGATCTGGATATACCCAGGGGTTCAGAAAATATGCCTACATCCATCTTTGATCCATCTGTGAAGATAGAGATGGCAGGCTGACCGTCTTTCCATTCTTCTCTGCTGGGACACGAGCTTGTGAATGGATTATTGAAGCCTATGTACGGAGTGCGATAGTCCGTAGTATGAACCTTTCCTAGATATTTCTCCAGGATCATGGATTAATACATTTCATTATGTCTCCAATTATCTGACTGACGAGGAATGATTAGGCCAGGCTCAGAAAGTGATTTCTCAGGAGGTGAACCGGCTTTGGAGCCTCAATTGATAATTGGTTTTCTTGATATGACTCTGACTCTTCATGCTGCAGATAGACTAAATGAATGCCTCCGAACGCTTGTAAGAAATAAGTGGGATCAACAGACTCAATCGTTTCTGCGTGCTCCAGTGAAGTGGAGAGAATTCGCCTCTCGACATTACGATCGATGTTTCGAAAGTATGTAGGTATACCCTCTTTCACCAAAAAATGACCAAATTCTATGTTTCTAAACGAAAAGCAACAACAAATTTGGATAAAATTAGCACTGTAGGCACTTAGACTTTATTAAAGTTATTACAATCGATACCATAGGTTGACTTAGCACATTGCAAATCGCGTCTGCTTTATTTCCTCAAAGGTGTCTACGGCGCTTACGGCGCTCTAACCTTTAAAAAAAAAATATATATTTATATAAATAAAATTATAGCGTACGGTAATATATATTAAAATTATTTCTTCTTCTTTAAAATATTTCATATAAATTATAAAATTAATTTCTCTTGCCGTAGGTTTTTGTTTTTTGTGTTTCATTTCGTTTCAACTCAGGGTTCGAAGGACGAACGTTCGAATATTGCACAAGGAAATTTCTGAGGTAACCGCAGAGCTGTCATAGCTGATGGCTGGAGACGAGTATCTAGTCGTCGGTGTTGTTGTTCTTTTTGACTTGAAGTTCTGGTGAAAGGTTTTTAGTTCGCTTTGGCTTGGGTACGGGATTCCAGTCGAGATTGGAGCTCGTCGGCGAGGACTCGCGGGAGGCGTTTTTGACTTCTTTTGTGACGGTGCACTTTTTGAAAACTTCCGTGTCGTTCTTCTTGGCTGTTTCTCTGGCTAAGGTGGAGACAATGGTGTCTAGAATGCCCTGGAAGTTCTCGTCGCTCTTGTTGGATAGTTTTCGTTCGTGGGCATTTTCGAGGCCGTCGAGTTCTTCGAGCATTCGTTTCATTTCACGTTGTGACTCGGCCAGGCTTTTCAGGTTCTGTTCCATTGCGTTGGTGTTGGTTTCGCTCATGTCTCGTGGATTTGAGGAATCGATTTCGGACTCGTCTTCCTTCTTGCCATTGAGCAAACGTTGACTTCGGTTAATCGATTCAATGATCTGTTTGACAGATCGTCGTTTTTCGGGCGGAACTGGTTCTAGCGGAGCTAGAGTCGACTGCTTCCATTGGCTCGGCCTAGGGCGGTAAATGTTCTCAGGGATTTCTTCAACGAAATGCTTGGTCCGAGGTGGTTTTTCAATGGGAGCTTGGTGAGCTGCACCTGCAACTGCATTTGAAGTCGAAGCCACTGCAGGTTGTGAAGGAATTACTGACTGTTGGCTTGATTCGGCCACTACGAGGGACTTGGTGGAGGGTTCATTCTCCCGTTGTATGTTTTCCTGGGATTCGGAAATCTTTAGCTGCAGGTCTGAGATTTTTATGGGAATTTCCGCGTTTAGGTTCGAAATTTTCTCTTCGACTTCGATTTTCTTTACCATCGGTACTGTCTTTGGCTCCTGGTTTGTTGAAAAGTTGAGCTGGTCTTCAGTAAGTAGAACTTTTCTAGCTGCCGGTAGTGGAGATACGGGCTTGTGCTCCCTCACAGCCGGAACGGGTATCTCGGAAACAGTGGTTGTGACGACACTTTCGACTTTAACTGCAACCTCTTCGCGTTTAGGTGATGGTGTAACTTTAGGCTCAACTTCGATTGCTATCTCGCGGTGATTCATCTCTGGAGTGGAAGGGAGGTCTTCCTCAATTTTAATCTCTCGTCGCTTCATAGCAGGTGTGTCAGGAGTTTCTAGAGGATATGACGTTTCTCGACGGACTCCAGACAATTTTGGAGAAACTGGTGGTGGAGATTTTGGGATATTTGGTTTAGCTGCGATTGGTGGCTTCTCTGGCGACTCCTTGATCTTGAGTTCTTCAACAGGTTTTTCAGCGGATTTATGCACTTCAACGATCTGCACAGTTGCAGATCGTGACGAAAGTTTTTCTGGTGATGAACGCTGTACACTCTTCTCTGGTGATGCTCGCTTCACTTCGGATATAAATGTTGACACCCTGGATGGCTGAACCCGGTCTGGTGATGAGCGAGGACTTTCGACGTGCACATGGATTACTTCTACGTGACCTATTTCTTTGACTGGTGTTTTTACTTGTTTTTCCACAACTTTCACGGGAGTTTCTTTCTCGATCTTGACCTCAACGTCTTGATCTTCTCTGATGAATAGCGGTTCCGTATCTGTGGTGACTATGATATCAACATTAGCTTCGGTCGGTCCTTTTGACTTTTGGGCAGGAGAAGTGTGACTTTTGGGTATAGTGCCATTTTGTTTTGGTGATTTTAAAGCTTCTGCTCTTGTGGTAGTTGAGGAACTGCTTTCAGGACTGTCGGAGTTGGAGGATTTGACGAAGCTTTCTATTTCTGCTGTAAGATTTTGTATTTCGAGGCGTTCGTCTTCTTCAGCAGTGGTACCCCTTTCTTGAGTGGCGGAAGGCTTGTGACTAGGTGTGGAGCCAGCACTTGAAGTTTCTTCTTTGATTATTTGATGCACCTGAAAGTAAGAGATTGAGGGTTGTTGCATTAAATGGGTGCGTAAACTTTAAAAAGAGGATGTAAGTAAGAAGTGAGACAGTTTACAGCTTGCAAAAAAGTAAGGAAATCATAGTTTAGGTACTGTGTGCGTGATCTGTCCGTTGTGTGGCATTTGGCAACCAGTGGAGTATAGCTCACACGAGATTAAATAAAAACTCGGGATCCAATGCAAGTGCTATGTCGACCCATATCTCCTCCTCCTTAGCGTTTTGTGTGAAATAAGCGAAATTTAACAAACAAAACTTAGCAGAAAACCCCAAATCGGATGATCTACACGATGAGTTACAGAGCTGCTCGATGTGTAGTATGTGACAAGTATTGGGGTGTGCCTCACACGAGATGGAAGAAAACTCGGGATCTAATGGAAATACTATGTCGACCTGTGAGGAATTCTATTTCGCTTCTAAGAAGCTAGGAAAAGTCTAACATTTGGACAGTTGCCCTGAGTGGTAGAGAAATACTGTTAGATAGGTTGGGTGCTCATTTGCTTAGCGAAGTAAGTATTGGAAAGTAGAGAGACCTCAAGGTCAGATTTCCCTGTAGGTGACATCTCAACTAGATAAAGGGAGCAAGAGGTACAAAATTCATTTTTAAAAGTATGGACATTTCAATAAAAATTGATTTTCTATTAAAAAAGGAAATTGTTTCTTATCGTCAGAGTCATGTACAGGTGAGTACTTCAAACAAGCTCTTGTGCATAGTAATCAAACAGCATGCAGTAAATAAACCAAAAATAAGAAAAAAGTAAAACCCCGACTATCTACAACAAATTGTGTGTAACTTTTCCCATCGACAAAGAATTTCTTACCTAAGTATCTCACACTTTCAATTTATCTTATCGCAATTGCGATATACGATAACAGAATATATTTATTTTTTTTTTACGTAAAAGATTAGCAAATTAAAAATGATTGCAAAATACCACCATCGTCGCTCCGTGCATTTTAAAAGAAAGCACTTTAAAAAAATACGATAACACAGAACAAACAAATAGTCGACGAAATATAAACAAACAGAGGGGAAAAAAAAAAGATTAGTACAACGTCTACGTAAAGATTACCCAATTATTCGCTTAATTAAACTTCCTTCACTAGGTGTCCAGACCTGATTCTGTGATGCGCATGCGATTAATGATTGTATAATATTTATAATGCGATACAATGTGTCTTTACACTGAATGGTGTTTATTTAAACAGGGTGATCTTGCCTCCGAATGTCTGACTCCAAGCGAGGCAGCGTTTGCAGCTCTTTGACAGATCTGTCAAAAGTTCAGACTCTAGCTGGATCACCCTGTTTTGAAAAACCAGAAAACGATATAAAATTTAACAACTTACTGGCACTGGTGGTGGTGGAGCACGTCTCTTTTTGCGAGCAGGATGTTTCGATGGTGTAGAGGTTGCTGACACTCCACCCATAACCACATCGTCGTCATCATCGTCATCATCGAAGGGATTTGTGCTGGCCACACTTGCTTGTGATGATCTATTGGAGGTTTTTAAAGAAAAACACATAGAAAATTTTGCTTATTAGAGAGATTCTTAGTTATGTTCTGAAGCTGTAATATTGCAAACCACACGTGTACACATAATAGACAGATGAGAAGGGAGGAAGGTAGGTGTATGCTGGCGAAAACCCCATGGAATATCTATCCGTATCTGATACCCGATGTTTGTTTATTTATATTGGAATATATGTATATTTAGAATAATCCGTACCAGTTTCTTTGTTTAATTTCCAATTTTGCATGTTTATGTGAGTTTTTTTTCGAATGAATGAGTAGCTATAGATAGATTGTTTGGTGTTCAAAATATAGAGTAAACCGATTCAAGATACATACATATGTACAGGAATACAATGAGTGAATGTTACTGACATTTTAGGCCAAATTTTGTGTAATTTTGATCTAAGAATGCGACACAACTCCTTAGATATGTACATTTCTCAAGTAAAGAGCATTTTACACGACCTTGCTTTCAGTTCGAAGTGCTGTCGTCATAATTCTATTTATTAATCGACGGAACATTTTCCTGAGAGAGGTGGAAACCCCCGTCAGCAGTTTTGAAGTAATTTATAAATAATCTTGTAGACGTGTTGTGGTTTAATTTCGCTATAATTCGGACTGTTGCAGTTTCTAATTAAAAGCAGTGAATGGGGGCTTAGAGTATATTATGCCATGAAATATCAACAAGTTTGATTAAAGCTTTGGATTTGGGTATTAATTGGTATTTATTGGACATTTATTGGACGGCTATTCGAGGTGACTTGAGTATGGAACTAACTAGCTTTGAAACGAGGGTACTGAGCGTCTACAATTGTTTAAACTTAATACTTTGCGAGGATTTTAGTACAAAAGTATTCATTGTTGCTACAGAGGTGTATAATTATTTTATATATGTAATTCGATTGCATAGTTCTGAAAATGAGTTCCATGGCAAACTCTAAATGTTTTCCTGTTAATTTGCTGAATAAGTACTATTTATACATACGAACTGAAAGTTGAAAAGCAAGGTTTGATGAAGAAAGGTTTTTTAAAGAGAGATTGAGAAGCTTTCGTTGATATTTTTTACTTGTGGATAGTCTTTATGTCCTAAGACCCTAACTAAGTAAGTCATTTTACAAAAAAGAAATGTCTGTCATAGAGCCCAACAATTAAATTCGATGGTATCATCATATCAGAAATGATGCAAAGGCCTTTAAGTGATCCAAAACTAAGAACTTGGCTATAAATTCAGAAAAAAATGTTCTTGTATCCTTTAAGAAAAGGAAATAGAATTTCAATCAAGTGTTGTTGAAAAACATTCCCTTGGAGTGTATTTCTTGACAAAGTTATCAGGATTTCGAACCTGAGTAAGGTCATTAACAAGCCGTCAATGGCATGGTGGCAAAAAATTTGTGAACTTCAAATTCGGGAACAGTTTTAGTAGCTCTATCCTGTAGCCTCGCGAAGAAGTTATAGCATAACTGCTTGCACGTTGCCTTAGATACTGACTTAACATGTCATCTGAGAATACTAGATAAGATGATCTTATTGTTAAGATTCCAGAGAGCATGCCCAAGGGAATCTGATTTTCTAGTAATCTCGAGCTTAATAAATGTACATACATACATAGGTGACCAGGTGAATGGAAAAATATTTCCTTCTCTGGTCTTGTGTACAGATGGTTCCTTTTGTCTACTGTTATCGAGAATAGGCACTCACCGAGAAATAATTCGGATTTTTGAAGTTAGTTAGTACTTTTACAAAAAAAATACAAATGTACATCTACATAGGAAGTGAGTATGCTTCCTTCAGTACTTATGCCTCCACAGCCTCGGCAGAGATCATCAGTGTCTAGTTGCATTCCTCTACGGTGGGTCCCTGAGGTTACGGTCGGTAATAACCCTGTGAGAAGCGCTAGTTTGTGTTAAGCGTTAGAATTTGCTTGGTTTTGGGATTGCCATTACATATGTACGTATAAGAGTTAGAGGCGATAGAACAGAGATCCTATCCGTATCCCTTTCATGGTTGTTCTCTTACTCTCTCCACTCAAAATCATAAATTCTCAAATTTCTGATAGTCTAAGTACAAATCTCTTAGATACATGTAGGTAAAAATACGATAAAGTCAGGGACCGCTTGACACAACGAATGCTAGCTATTCTGAAACTTTTACAGCAAAAACACTTCAAAATAACTAAAAACAGGAAAAAAAAAAAAATATTTGAAGTGAGTTTGACAGATCGTACACACCTTACCAACAGAAATTTGTACAATTTTTCAAGTAAGCCTAATGGAGATATTAGCTCGCGCTTTTGCACGTGAAATAATGTTCTGAGAAATTAAATCAGAGCTAAAATACATATATGTCTGACAGATTGAGGACGATCAGATCAACATTTCCATGTCGAGGGAAAAACAAAATGGCATGACTTGTGGAGGAAAATGGCATTTCCTGACATCTGCCAATGTCATATGTGTTTTGTCTCATCTATACTCTAGGTTAACAATTCATCTGCGTTGTGGAAAAAAAAAGTGTTGGCTGTTTAGGTAATATTTAGTCCAAGAAGGATACGGGCCTTAAGAGGTCAAGAGGTATTAAAATCCAACATTCTGTTTTATTTCGAAATTAAATGAATAGAACTGGGGTAGCTATAATAAAGGGCGTAATGTAGGGCTTGCTTTAGCTTCTCCGTGTTTATGTTGACAAAAACTACAGGAGCATACTAACAAGGTGCTTCGATTATTGATCGAAATTCGGATACCATATGAAGAATTTTGTGGAACATGGGCATTTAAAAAGCGATAATACCATGATGTTATGTTTAGCTTTGTAAAATTAAATGAACTACATGAACATTTATGAATGTGAACCTTATTTGAAATCTTTAGGGAAGCATGATAAGATCACGAGTAACTCTTTCGCTTGACCATTTACTTCATCAAAAACATTAGACTTGACTTGTGTAGCTTCTCTAGTTTTCCTAAATTTCCAAAGCCATCGATATACATATGCCATTGTCTATCTTCTAATATCCTAGTTCTATGTTTACTTGTAACCACTGTGGCATAGTTGAAAGAATAATGTAGGGTCGAAGTAGATAGTAAGATCCTAAAATTGATCATAGCTTTCCTCTGATTTATAGTTTCAAGTGGTAAGGCGTAGAGTTTGTTACAAAAGATGCAGTAAATAAGTGCTTTCACTTGCTGACTTTTAGTGACATACTGTATATAAATTTCTCAATTCAAACGAAAATATAAATAAATTGATTAATGATTCGATTGGCGATATTATTTTATAGTTTAATGAACGAATGCCATGTAATTAGAAAAATAGTGCTTGTGGTGTATTGCATTTATAGTGATGTGACGGGGCGGATACGTAACATTTTTCTTTTGTTTTAGTGTGGATGCCAGGATGTAGGGAAAGAGATGAAACGTTTGCTATAAACTACAAAATTCATTTCGAAGCTAAGTTAGTAGAACATGCAGTTAGTAGGAATGTTTAGAAAGGATAGAAATAGTTTTCATTAGTAACCCGATGACAGACTTCCAAAGAACCCAAAAGTCCAATAGTTATTCCCGAACCAGAATCATTAGTAACTCCACAGAAACGACGAAACTCAAACTGTTTTGTTTTTTTCTTTTTTACAAGGCGAAACTACATAGAACGCAGAGTACATTATGTTGTCCAACTAACTAATAGTTTAGAAAAAAATGGCTTGGAACGCGCAGACTCACCCTCGGCTAATCATTCCCAAAGAGTCACTATTAAAATCATTATTACGTACTGGTTGCGGGGTTACAGACCCACGATACACATACCTTCGTGGTGGCGGTAAGGTTAATGATTGAGGCGTTGTACCGCTTGTAGTAGCCGTCTGAATTGTGCTTCGGTATCTATCGTTTCGATTGAAACCAATACCGTTGATGGGTGTTGTATCCTGTTCATTGGAATAGATCGAGATATTTCATTTCTAAATTTTAGCTTAGGATTAGAATCTGGGAATTTACCTGAGAATTTCTCATATCTTGGAGAGAACTGCGATATGGAACATTTCGTTGAAACGCATTATCACCACCAACACCGTTTGTGGCTCCAGTTGTGTAGCGCATACGTGGATCGTATGTGCTGTAACCGTTTTCATGGGCGAACACCTCACGGCGCAGAGCCGGTGGACTCTCAGATGTTTTATTTATTCCTAAGCTGGATGATTTCTTCTTCATTCGAAATGATTTGAATCCCCTGAAATGATAATAAACAAACAAATGTAGTACAATTCACTTTCTTTAATAGTGCACGAGCTGGTAAATTGATCTTCAGCTCAATTGAGGAGAACAGATATATGTACGTACTTAAGGAAGTGTGCTGCATAATAAAACCTAGTAAAACGATTCAATTGAAACAATTACCTTGAGCTTTCACGTAAGCCCTCGAGTGGATGCGCCTCGTTAACTGCAACAGGGTGAGTGCAATTTTATTACTTAAAAATCAGTTTCTATACTTTTGTGGGATTTTTGGGATTCGAGAATATTGGGAGCGCGATAGACGATCATTACTGCCAGTGATGCAACTTGAAGACAGAATGCAAGTCAACAGAAAGAACACCTAAGAAAAGGAAACAAGCTCCACTGTATAAATCAAGAGGAAATCAAGAAGATTATGCAACAGACTCATGCATCATGCATCAGTCCCCGTCGTTCCAGCGAACAATTTTAACTTTTATCTGTCTATCTGTCCAGCAATTCTGATGGCCCAAAACTGACAGTGTGTAGTCCACTTTATTGGTCATGTTTGTCAGCTTTAGTGCTGAATAAATATTTTTGTGGCACACTCCCTGGGGAGCCTATGACCGGTGTGCCCATGACCTAGCTTCTTTGAAAGCAGTTTACTCGTTTTTTCTGCAAAATTGCGGCTTCCTAGTCTTTTCTAAGAATCCTCTTTTTGCGAGTAGGAAAATGTCCAAAGGTGCTGCATTTTGGGTAGGTATCCAGCCGTCAAGAGGTTGTGAACGATAAGACCAAGGAATTGTCTGATTCTAGTTTTATCATGCTAGACACACGGCAATAGAAGAGTGCGCTCCTAAAAAATGTGCAAAATCGACGAAAGGGTGACAAAAAAAATTGTAAAAACCCTATAATTCTCGAAGCAAACAAAGCAAATATGAACGCTTTGTTCATATTTGAGAAACAAACCAATTTCATTGGGAATGACAATTACTACGTCAAGACGAGCCTGGGCAAGTGTTCAGAAAGAACTGTCAATTTGAACACGAAAACTATAAGGTAAATCTAGTCTGTCATCTGTCAGTTCTGTGCGTCAAAAGCCATTCTCAAGTTTTACTGATGTTTCATGTTCTCTCCGAGTTGGTAGTCATGGGCCCTGCACTAGTTTTGAACTGATGTGAATTATTATTGCTCTTTCCTGGTCTTCTGATTAAATAAAAATGACCGCATATGTAATGGAGTACTCACCCTGTACTTGTAAATGACACTTAGCCATAACAACTCTAAACAGCCTACTCTGTCTTATTTATTGACTCCATAAGCTATTGCTAAACAACTTGAAGCATTTAAGGAATATTTGTCCGATCTAACCCCATAAATCTACTCGAATCACTTAATAGTTCATAACAAATGTATTGCAATTCGGTGAAGATTGACGGAAACGTCATCGGTTCAATGTGAATGGAGCCTCACTCTCTGTACAGACGACTGTGTCAAGTGGAATCAAGTTAACTGAAAACATTGCACTTGTAAGTGGATAAGACTATTTGTGACGCAAAAAAAAAAAGAAAAGAAAAAATAATGATCAGCTTTGAACTGCTTGTTCACTACGATGCACTACGATATGAATATCATTTAGCATCAATTTAAATGTGGCGGCAACAACGTGTCGTCTTGTTTGTTTCCAACTTGACCTCATAACAAAGGGTATTTCAAGATAGAATCGTAGTTTATTCTGCAATAATACGGATGAGTTAAGGGGTGCTAGGTGTCAGGGCCGCCATTTTATACACCTGATACACTGATGAAAAGTGAAGTTTAATTATCTATCTGATAATTTGCAGACTCAAATTGGATGCTAATTTGACAAATTGCATGTGGCTTTGTAGAAGCTATTATCATGATTGGTTTTGTGTTTTCAAATGCCGTCATATGTATCGCAATGTCATTGGTATGACAGTGGGAAGTTTTCATAAGTTTAGAAGGAATGGTCACTGTGTTGTAGCATCTGTCATCTGTCATCTGTTCAAAGTTCTATTGACACATATGTACTTGAGAGTGCAATATGAGTCAATTGATTTCATTTATATAACTGCTGTGCATTTCTCTCATGAAATCTTCTGTTTAAACAATTTGTATTATCGATTTATGCAAATAAAAACCACCGCATACTCGCTGTTATATAGTAACCAGACAAACCAATATTGACTGTTGCCTCTACACGAACGTAAATCAGAAATGACTATGCAGTGGAGGGTGACATTGGCACTTGCCCAAGTTTCAGAAGGGCAAATAATTTGGCAGACATACAAATGTGACCATATGCTGTTCGATTTTATATTTTTTTCTTCCCCAGAACACGTTGATAGATATATATGTTTGCACGTGTTCGTGTGGGCAGACGAGCTTCATGCAGTTGATAAACATGGTTTTTTTTTTTTTTCAATGATAGGTCTGCGGACGGCAGACTCATTTAAGTTTGGTAAAACTTGTTCAAGGAGTGCACCCATGGATGCTCGTATCATTGGAACTCATCAGCAGTAGGTGATTGGCCTCAAGATTTCTTAACAGGGTGTTCAACCACCTACATATCAATAACTTTATGTTTTGCGAACGTTGTCTGGAGACTGACGTTGATCTGTATGTCACATGGGATGAACTGGACTTGAATCCAATGGCTGCGTCACGAATATGAAGTCATCGTCTGAGCTTCTCGAAGAAATCAGCCTGATTTAGGAATTGCAAATGACGACACCACGCACGCGTTTGTTTAGCGTTCTGTGTGTATTTCAAGAAAACTTTGAAAATAGAACTGCTATCTGCTTTGATAAGATCGTAACAACCAATGAATCATGGTCATGGTTTTATAAGGTCGCCCTGAAAACCAAACACCAATCCATGATATGAAACTCGGAATGTGCCCAGTTAAGGCAAGACAGCAGAATTCAGCGGCGAAAGTGATGATGTCTGAAAGTGGTTCAAAATTGACAACTGTACGCAGCTATAGATGCGGATAAGCATAACTTACAGAAGTTTTTCGCTGCCCTAATACTCCCAAAAAAATCTTTCAGACTATCGGTTAGTTGACATCAAATTGATTGCAAGAGAAAGGCCTGTGGTTTCACAAGTGGAGGAGTTCGTCGAGAGACTAGATCCAACTTTGTATGGGTTGTCTCCGCGTAGAGATGGGTTCTTAGACGTATTAACCTTTCGGTTGGAATAAATAAGTGCCCCTCCCTGGAGTGAATTATCTTTTACACAGAATTGAATAGGAAAAAGGACATGAAGACATGAGTAGTGTCTTGTCTAGTGAGTTTGTCAGCTTCATACTTAATGTAAATGGGTCTGTATACAGGTATCTAGTCCAGAATTGTCATGATTTGTGACTCAAATTGATTAGTGCCCGAAAAAACGAAGGTTTATGGACGAGATAGGTTACAGGCTGAGTTTTTTAAAGCAGCTGGAGATCACTTAGTACAAAGGATACACACATCTTAACACTGATCCACAAGAATAGCGCTAAAATGTAGAGCAAATGGATTCAAATGATGCTCTGGCTCGTAGAATCTCTAAATCGAACACAACAGCAAGAAGGAAACGTCAACCGACTTGAAGTGCCCAACTAGTGGCAGTTAGTCAAGGTGCGGGATAATTGGATACCATTGTTAGTAGAGGCCCAGATTCACCCCGAACTGTAGCACCAGCGCCGCCTAAGTATGTAAGTAAGAAGGTAGTTAGATTTTAATTTGAAGGAACCTCCATCCTAAGTTCAACGTGTTCCCGCTTATTATCATCAGAAATAGTTGCCCGATTGCGATTCCTTATAGAGGATAATTTGTTGCGTGTGAATCTGGATACTATGAGTCGTGCACTGTAAACCGCTTTCCCAAATAGGACCAGTACAATCTTATGTGGATTGACATGCAATGCTATGGTCTTATGCCTCTATTCGACGTTCTTTCTCTCGACAGCTATCATAAAACCCCAACAACTAATCGAGCATTCAATCGCCAATCCTTGACCTTATGTCATTGAACTCAGTAGCTCATTATCTTATTACAAATAGTAGGCATGTAAGTATTTATGTTATTATAGTGAGGAATCAGGATTGGAATCCATATCCTCATGCGCTATTAAACGAAGACTAATTTGATTGGGTTTATTGTCTCTCATGAAAAGTTGGGTCGTCAGTCGAATGACATGTCACGTATCAGATGGATGCGTGTCCCTTTATTCGGTCTGTCAGTCAACTGTAATAAATCCACCCATTAATTCCAAATTTATATCGCATGCTGTTCATTAGCCCTAAAGACTATTCCATATGTATGCTTCAAGTACATATGACGGTATATGCGTACTTTAAAACACCTGCCACGTTCAAGACCGTAAACACGATATAATTAAACCCAGTTTTAATAATACATAAGAAGGGGGAACAATAATGTCTTCTATAACCGTTAAATAGCTTCAGTTGTTTACTTCCACAGGGCTTGCTGTAGAACATCATTTCCTCAAAAAAAACTGAAACAAACATACGAGTACGACTATGGGTATAAATATCGATTCACTCACCACATGTCCTTGAGTCCGCCCAATGAGAAACTATTTCGCCTTCCCTGGCCATCCTTTCCGTTCTTGTTGATTTTCCAAAATCTCAAGCGTTTGTGATTATCGTCTTCGTAGAATGGATTCAAATGCTCCGGGTAATTGTAGACAGATATTTGACTTGTGGAACGTCCGTTACGGACAACCATCAAGTCACCGTTAACACTCATTGTTGTGGGGTAGCTTTGAATCTTATTTTTTTATTTTTTTACTAAAAATGTATCTGCTCTGCCCCACTCGATGCCGGTCTATTGTTGAGGATTCCTTTGTGGAAGTTCGCCCCTCTATGTAAGTTGGCATATGAATGGACTGTATGCGGCTTATTATTCAGTCATTAACCTGAAAATAAAAGTGAATGAAAAAAGAGTTAGTCGGTTGCAGTTGCTAAAGAAGATCTCTTTGCGAAATCACAGCGATTTTTATTACATAACCGACACCAGAGCGAAAAGAAAACGTAAATACAATTAACTAGGCCATCGGGCGAACAATTGTAATCGTAATCATAATCGCACCCCGTAGCCGTACGATCCATGAATAAGTTTCGAAGTAATTGGCGCGAAACAAGATGAACTCACAAGTCACCGATGTATCTACACGAACTGTCAGCCAACGGACGAGCGACTTTTGACGTTGCACTACGATATATGCGAGTAATCGTACTCGTACTCGTACATTCTCTTCGTCTTCTGATTGCAAATTGCAATTAATTTGCATTGTTGATCGCAAATTGATGCGGTCTCTGTACCGTGTTCGTGACGCTTGACGGGAGAATAAATATATCGTTGTTATGATTATTGTTTAATAATTTAGTTATTTCCGTAGATGGGTATTGTTATGGTTTAAGAACCACAAAGTGTGACATCTTGTGAACTGGAATGAATGTGTTTTTGAACTGCTATCTGGAATATAGGGTGGAAGGTGATTTATTGGTTGGTTGATCAACGGCGTAAAGTATCTGATTCTTACTCTCTTCTCAGGAAAGAGGAGACTTCTAGATTTCCTTCAAATTAGGACAACTTAGGGACCTTTTTGCAGCTTTACAGAACAAAAGAAGAACAGAATTAGGAGGTTGCCCAGTACATAGTTTAGGCTTGGACTCAGACGGTCTTTAGATTTTAGTTGCCTGAGATCATTGTAAAGTTATGGCAAAGTGCATACCGTCACGGAAAAACTGAAGAAAGGATGTTTAACTCGAGTCAACTCCAGTTGACTATACTTGCAAAGCACGCTTCAACCCTTCAGTTCCGAAACAGTTCAAGAATGCAAGGACTCTTTAAAATTGTTTCTAAGGGTAAACTGTCTGACTCACGTAATGTGATGATTTCTCAAAGCCTAAAGCTGGGTTGGGTCTTCCCATATCATCAACCATTCACTCCATTGAAGATTCGGTTTCTTATGAACATAATTGATTCTAGTTTCGATTACTAGAATGTATGCAGATTCTCTAAGAAATCACTTCCATCCTAGCGTCGATCATTATTTGATACTACTCTCTGAGGTAGTTGAGGACAGTCCCACGATACTTTAGATTTTTTTATTGTGACTGTTTTGCCTTTATGAGGATAAAGTGGCAGACTTTAGATCATGATGTAGTCAGTGTGGTTCGCAGAAAAGATTCGTTTTTAGAAAGATCTTCCTGAAGAGTTGAACTACTAGGAGTTTTCATACAGTTTTGCTTTCAGGATAAACAAAGCTACACAAATGCACATATTTAAGATCAGGTGATGATCACATTAAGACCGAGAGTGGTGACCTACATGCAATCCTTTCTCTGTAAAATCCGAATTTGCTCGCTGCACTCTTTCAAGATTTCTAAGGTATTACAACTTGTTTTGTAAAACTCCATAGATTCGACTCTTCACAGGTTCAACTTGCCTTGGTTAATGGTGGGACAATGGTGGGTGTCAAAAGACACTACTTGGGCGCCAGTTAACAAGTACTATAACACATCAGTTCAGCAGGTGTCTCGAGGCAGCATACTTTAAGGTTATTTAATGAACATGTTTTGAAATGATTATTGTTTACAGAAATGATGTAAGCTCTATGCTGGATTGGCAATTACCTAATGGAATTACTCATGTAATTAGCGAACTTAAAAATGATGTGTGTTTCAGTTGCATTCAGGATGACCTATAAGCAATTTTATGAAAGACGTATCAACAGCTTTAAGTGAAACCAGTGAAACTTTAATTGTTGTTTTGTTTGATGTTTCTCCACTTTCTTCTGCTAGTAAGGCTCTTAACTACCAACAACGAGGAGCTACCAGCTAGCTTTTAATGGGGATCAATCGATTCCGTATACATATCCATACTTTTCCCAAGCAATAATCAAGTAATGACTATACATCGCTCGTGATTATGTCATTATTCAAATGATCCGCCAGACTTGCCTTTTTTTTTCAAACAAAAAGATAAGCTAATCTCTGACAAACAATTAGACACTTAAATCTTTAAATAATATAATTTGCAAAGTATTTCGTCTTAGCAGAGCGGGAGAGAGCGTTATATAGATGACACATGACAATGGCGCAGTAAAAAATCTTCTAACTTTAGTCTCTAAATTAAATTAGATGCTAAGCAATTTATAGATTTGCTAATATGTCCCAGAATGAGTGATGAAATATTTATCTGCCTCGCCAAGTTCATGTCCGAAAACGAGGTCAGAACTTTAACATTCGATTCGAGTTCGAATAGGAATTAGTTAATAAATTATAAATGTAAATGTAAATGTAAACGATTGTCAAATTATTATTATTTTTATATTGCCAGTGTCAATGGCCACTTGAGTGGTTCCATTAAAGGATTACACTTTCTAAACCGATACCGGCTACGATCGGAGTACGAAAGTAATAAAAATTCAAGACAATATCCGTCACCAAAAAAAAAAAGAGGAAAAATGTGTCACATGTTAGTTAAAATATAGAAATGTATCTGTATCTGTGAGAAATTAAATAAAAAATATCTCTTCTCTCATCGTAAAAGGCAATCTAATGGTTGCTGTTTGTCAGAACATGATAGAAGAGTTAGATAAATCAGACCTACGCGTATTGCCTGTGTCTAGCGATAAAATTAATTTTTTTTTGCAAATAAGATAGGAAATGGAGTTCATATAATTTTTTTTCTTCAGATAAACACAAAAATTAATTTTTATTTATCGATTTTATGTCGATTTTTATGAATTAGTATGATGACAGTATTATGTAGAGGCCTTGGAAAGTTCTGTACTAGTTGTCACTTTTTAAGAGTCACCTGCTGAAGTGAGTCTGAGATAAAGTTATCTCCAACAAATAGTTAAACAATTAAGTAGTTGACACTGTTATTGTGTTTGCACATTGTCTTGCGTTCAAGAGTCATAACTTGTGGACTGGAAGACAAGTTCTGTTAAGTTTATAACACGACAGACACAGCAGAACTAGCTCCATAGACTTTTGGAGATTCAAGTCTGATTATTCAAACTTTTGAAAAATCATTTGTAACACAACAAACCTCGACTTGATAAGTAAAGTACAGCTTCTCTGTGCATATGCAGAGCTCTACGAATAACTCCCTCGGTGGCAATAGAAGTTATATTTCATCGGATACGCCTTGATAGTATACTTGGTAAGAAAATGGCTGTAAGTGCAGTCGTTAACCTAGAAGCTTCGACCATAGAGGTCAAGAAAACAATTAGCTACCTTGGTCGGTACCGTGTCTTCCAGATCGATCTGGAATGAAAATGCACTTATAGAAGATGAGTCGATTTACTTCTAGACCTTGTCGTCGGTTTGGTGACATTCCAGAGAATTGTAAAGCCGTAGAACTTACCAGAATAAGAACAACTTTACTCAATTTGCTGGACAAAAATCACCAAGCGAGATGCTGTCGAGAGTACATGTCTTAGGTAGACAAATGGATCATTATGTCCAAAACAAAATTGCCCCAATCTGGATTCGAAAGGTTCAATGCAATAGGTGTCATCACGGAACACTGCGTGATAGGTAAGCAAGGCTGACCCTTTTTGTGAACAACTCTTGGAAAAACTGTAGGGATGGCTTGCGGAGACACATCTGATTATTGAAACTTTTTAGAAATCATTCAACAGGAAGGATGCAAATCGACATCTGCTTCGTTTGTTAAATGTTTTACTGTGAATTCATTGTCACATGAACAATCATTTACAGTCGGCAAAACTTTCAATATAGACTATGGAGCAAGGGGTTCGAGGATCGAATCCCAGTCGGAATACCTAACAAGTTTTTCACGGAAAGCGTCTGACAAACCATCCGAGAGAAAGCTTCTCAAATAACAAATTGTCCTTCGGACACGGCATTAACTAGTAGGCCCCTTCGATTCGTGTAAAAAATATAACACGCACAACACAAATGGTTGTGAGAAGCTAGGCCCTGGGTCTCTTCGACCTGTTGCGCCAAGTATTTATTTTTTATTTACCACTTTCAACATGTGGAAGGCTTAACGCCCTGGTGGGTTTCGTTTCTTGCGTAATGTCCAGGTGTCAGAAGAGTTTGAGAACGGAAGTGGTGTACCACAAGGTTGTATACTCTTACTACTGCTGTTCCTAACGGTTATCAACTGGCAGTCCTTACTAAAAGAAACCATAAAATAACATGGACAATGGAATCCTACTTTAAAGACCTTGAATACAATGTTTGTCTTTATTTAGGGCCTTCCCCTGATGAGACATCCGTTGGGACATTGTGGGACACCACGTTGAAAAAGTAAACAACTCAGCTATAGACAGTAGAATTTGAAGAGCTGAAACTTTGAAAATAATCCAAGAACTTGGATAATTCAAGCTGAGACTGTTTTCCACTGAATCACGGCTGCTATACTGTAGGTTTTGGAAGGTGAACTTAACTCAAACAAAAACTGGAAGTCGTCGTACAGAAATAGCTTTATCTGAGAACGGGCCAGGAACCTATAGAACCTATTACTATCAGGAGGGGATCGGGCGCACATTTTGAGACGAAAACAACTCTATTGGAAAACAAATCATACAGTGAGGAAGTGGGTCGCCCTAGAGAAACGTGACACAGATCATGTCAAGAGGAATCAGGGTCGTTTGCGAAGAGTCGAAGGGAGCTGAAACGCACTGCACAGTTCCATACAAGTGGTGACTCTACATATCTTTCGCTCTTTTTGATAAACCTCACACAAACTCTGGCAATATCCATTGTTGCTGAGGCGATCATGTATAACATTAAAACATTTGGCAGTAACTTGAGAAAAGCATTGAAACTTTCTTGAAGAGAACGGTAGACCTGTTATAGCCGCGAATATGGACGTTCAGTGTTCTAAGTTTGGTATTCTAAGCAATTCAACGAGTTCTTTCGATTGTGAGTAAGGTCAACAATATGGCCCAACCTAGGACATTTCTTGGGAAACAACTGCTTTGACACTGCAATAAATTCTAGATCCTCTCAGATGTAGGGCAGCGAGCTATCAATCGCGTGGTTATACTCAAGTTTACACAAGCAACTCTGGCAATCCTTAAAGTTCGATGACAAAACCTATAGGACAAGGCACTGCAGTCGCACTTTTCTTGTGGGAAATCATGCCTGAGTCAAAGTGAATGTGTAATAGCAGAAAACTCAGTGTCATGCCAATCAATTTTGAATTAGTCGCCGCAGGGCGTCAATAATGAATCAATGTTCTATAATTTACGATTCATACATTCATGTACACCAACAGGAGGTAAAGGTACCACGATGTGCAATTATAATTCCCGAATGCAACTAAAAGCTCCTCGTCTCAAACATGTTCGATAGCACAAGTAGGCTACACTTACTTACCACATCAACTATTTCAATGCGAATCAATTGAAGTCAGCCACAAGGCAGACAGCCAATCGTTCCCATTTTTGTTTTTGGAACTCAAATGCATTTCTAGGAATCCGATGAACATGCTTGGACTTTGAATACTAGAAACAAATCATCAGGTAGCCGCCATAGACAAATACAGTACAAACTACTATCTGGACGCAAATAGATCAGTTCAGTACGTGTACACATCTTATGCTCAACTTGAGATGTAAATTAACAACAATGCCAGAGCACGAACACAAAATGCTTCCAAACAAATCAACAAAAGAAAAAACTATAAACTATTTCCATCTGAAACCGACTTATGTAAGCAGAAGTGCGAGTGTTTATTTTTCACAAAAATAACAACGAGCATGAATTTCCCTTCCAAATTGTTTTAGACAGGAAAAGCGAGACCGACGACTGACGGAACGAGGAAAGGCACGTCAAGAAGTGTCTCATATGTATCCAATGTCAACATTTCCGCTGCTGCTGCTGTAATTCACACCTCGATGTGAACGTATCTTTTCCTGCGCGTTCTGATTAACGCCTACACCTGTAGTTTTGCAGAAAGGTCAGCAAATGAATTGAATGTAGATTCAGCGCAGCAGTATACCTTTATTAGCCGGCACAACGAACGTGGTCTCTAGCGATACGTGGAGGCGTGCTTCTTATAGCTTTGCGGGCCTAATTGTAATTAGATTCCTTATATTTGGATCGGAGGAAATTTTAAAATTCATTACAAGCAGAACATAAGGCGATTCGGTGTACTATGCGATTCGATCAGAGTTCTATTTAGCAGAAATGATCTAATCAACGATGAGGGACTTCGGATGACTGCATCTTTGGGAAACAAAATGTTACTTAAGTTTGTTTCGTTCAAGTGTACTCGTACAAGCAAATACCATTTTTCTTGATAAGAAAAGCAGAGAATGGGGCGATTAAGGTTAATGTGGTGATTTACTTTTTGAAACATTATTGGCGGTGTTATCCATTCACGAAATATATGACTCGGCAGGTCTAAACGATTGAACATACTGTTCTTCCGGGTTTTAAAGAATTTTGATCAGAGTGGTCGAACTCTTTTTCCAGGTTTTGACAAATCTTTTGCAGAAGATACATGGGAAGAGTGGACAAATTGACAACTCTTTACATACATGTTGCTCTTGGTCTAAGTGTATCCTGAATCTCGTTAGGATGTCCACGTTACTTAGACTAACCTACATGTATAACCTTTTCTGGGGTTCTAGTTAAGTTTTCATCTAATGTGAAATATTTTTAAGGAAAGAAACTTGAACCTCTGCTGCCTTGCTGAGTGTGGGAATTATAAAAACATTTTTCACCAAAAATGAGAAAATTTGTTACGCATTCGCCACCGAACCAGAAACAGACATCCTGCATCTACCTGTTCGTGGCTCAATTCAAGGCAGATATTCTGATTCTGTGGACCGTAAGCACGAACGAGCTGAGCTGCTGCCTCGCTGAGTGTGGGAAATATAGATAATTTTTTCTCCGAAAATGTATGAGAAAATAGGTTACGCATAAGCCACCGGACCAGTTTTTAAATTTTTCAATCCATATCTAACAATCTTTCTGCCCTGCGATCCACAACCTAACTCAGTGGCTAAATACCAACATAATGTCAATGTCCTACTCTAGTTTTCTGCTGATCCCTTAGTTCAAGGTTTAATTCACAGTCAAGCGATCGAACGAAATCCATTGTCAATCACTTTCGTGCGATAGAAAACAGCAAAGAATCTCAAAAGAAATCCTAAAGTGTATCTAGTCACTTGAAAGTTAAAATTAGAATTGACTTCAGAATAGTTTCGCAGTACATGATGGTATTCCTTGGACTATTTTCCCTGTTTGCAAATGTTTTGAAATTGTTTTCCGAAAAAATGCGATTCATTGCCATTAACTTGCAGGAAAGTAAAATCAAAAATCGAAGTGCCGGTATCACAAGTTCGAATCTACGATAGTTTGTCTACGAGATACGTACGAAGTGGATTTTAAAAATGTTTAAGAAAATGGTTACGAAAAATCTCTTGTTTTTTGTAACACCAAACAGCGCACACAATAGCGCGAGATGGTTATTAAAACATCACGGTCCGTGGGACTCCGATTTATAAATAAAATTTTGCGAATTCATTTCAAGTCTGTACTTCTGTCGGTTTTTAACAAAAAAACCAAAATCGAATACACAAAAGTAAATAAAACAGTTTTTTCTTTATTTTTAAAATAGGACACAAAAAATCATGAATGCTGAATAAATAAATGTTGAGCTACAACAAACGAATCGGTGACCTCGCCGTGGTAATAATAATAAATTCAAATATTTTTATTTTTTGCGTTTGACTAAAATCTCTTTGTCTTGACAGCTATTACATTCATTTTATTAACAAAATTATAATGAATGGTAATGTATAGCAGAAAAAAAACTAATAAATTTAGTTTCTACGATGCACAGATACATATTTACTACAGGGTGACGGTTTTGACATCATCGTTAGCGACTTGACAAAGAAAACACAATGAAATGTTTTGTTGAGGTACATTCTGCCTTTGTGCGTTGGAGGCACTCTGAAAGTCAGGGCTCAGACAACAGTGTCTCATATATTCAGATCCTTGTTCATGTCATGGGTGAGGCAATGACTAAGGGAGTCAGTGGATTTGTCTGAATCGTCTATGGTTCTGAGAAGGACAAGATGAATTTACAAGCTTCTCCAGCGTTCCCCAATCTTATCAATATATATACTGGATCGGGAAATCTTTATGAAGACGAATTACTCCTGTTCCTGATGTAACATTAACTCTCTACTACTTGAGTTAGCTAAACGTGAGACGTAATTCCTGGTGAGAATGCCACTTAGATTGCAGGCTGGTGTAGCTGAAGTGGATCCAGAAACAGCTATGTACTTCTTAAAGAATTTAGCTAAGGTTGACGAAGGATTTTTCATTTGGCGTAAAATTCGCATTAAGCCTTGATTTTCAACAAAACCGAAAATTTTGAAAAAAATTAAGTGTCGAAGAAGTGCCACAAATGTCGAAAATGACGAGCTTCGAATGTTGGCCTCTACAACATTCGAGACACTATTCCTGGTACAATGCCCCACATTTTCGACCGACCGCTGGAAGCACTGGCACCTAAGCCAAGGCGACCACTTAAATGATGTGCTATGTTACACATAATGGCACGAATGTAGCTTCAAAATAAAGCCAGAACCAATTGTATATCTCACACCGCTGTAGTTTTATGAAAGTTTTTTTTTCCATCGTTCTTATCTAGTCACTCTATATTTCATCTAAGGTCGTGAGCTCTAGCAAAATAATTACGACTACGAGTAGGTTTTTGCTTTAAATTTAGTCATTGTTCTCCTCCTCCTCCCCTTAATGGAGAGGTTTTGTCTATTCCCCAAACTTTCCTAAAGGTGTTTGAGGACTCTGTTTATTGCTTAGTCACACAGGACTGGATAGAAATCAAAGCACTTTCGATCCAGTTTTGGGCATATATGCACAGGTTGGGCATACTAAACAAGAATCACGACACCACCTGGAAAAACTCTCACACAATTTCCATTTTCAAAAAAGGTTCTAAATATGAAATCTCTAATTATCGACTTATAGCTTCTCCTGTATCCTAAAGGTAAATCCATAACAACCAGTGTTACTGAATTCGTGTCGAGTACTTTGTGTGAACTAGATTGTAGAAATGTAGTCGATGTGATGGCCACTGACTTTACCAAAGCCTTCGACAAAATCTCGGACAAAATTATGCTTATTAAACTAAAGGCTCTTGGCTTTCAGCTTTGGCTCTACATGGATTAAGTCCCATCGAGTTTACAATGTTCGGTTAGGTCAATGATTTCCGTCTCAATAAAAGCCTCTCCTGGAGTACTTCAAGGCAGCCATCTTAGCCCCTTATTATTTAATTTAACAATTAATGATGTTGACCGTATCATTGTAAACTCAGAGTTATCTGTTTACGTCAGGCACCTATCGTCCTCCTCTGACTGCCTTCTATTAGAAGAAAACTTGGATAGATTCTCCACTTGGTGCCTAGGCTATTTCCTTGAGCTCACTGTCAAAAAGTGTCAAGCAATAACGTACTGTCGCAAGCGTACTTCAACTACACCTCGTATTTATCTGATATCGCGATCTAGGTGTTATCTGTGATATAGAACTCAATTTCCGCTTGATTTTTATCAGGCGCGGGTCTAAAGAATTCTCTAATCCTGAAAGCTTTAATAAATGTCCGGGGCTTACCCGGACCTTAAATCAAATCATGAGGTTGTTTCTATCAGGAAATAATTTGACGTCATAAACTTTGACGGTTTGTCAAGGTTGACTGATAGGCAGTACTTGTACTTCGACTTGTAGTGAAATTGACTGTAATTTAGACAAAGTTCCTATATGCCAATCTTCTTCATTCTAGGGCTAGATATAGTGGACTTCAAGAGTACTTGAAAAATAGATAGTTGATGTCCTACATCATACACCAAATCTTATCATGGTGGAGATTAGATTGATTAGATTGGTCTTTCTGTGTCACATATGCAGATAACAACTAAGATCTACGAGTCTTCAGATGTAATCGTACCTCTATGTACATCTTCCCACGAATGTAGCCATTTCTTAAGGTCTAAGCTTGTTTCTCTACATTTGTCCAGCACACAAACTTTGTGGGATTTGTCTTCGAAGCACGTACGTATTTAAAAAACAATCTTTCTCATCGCGATAATTGAAAGAATGTCCAGTAAATTCAAACAAATCAATTAAACAATTTGTTGAACTACAAGACCAGCTTCTACATTCACTTGTGGTCATAGTATTTGTATCTGCACCTACACAATTAAACTGTAGCTTGGTGCAAGTATATGCGAGAACAGTGTAAACTATAATTTAGGTTATCATCGGTGAATAGATTAAAGGCTAAGCTTTTGCCAAAGTGTGTCTGTCTGTTAATAGATTAAAAGATACAAATGTATGTGGCACCATGTAGCCGTATCAACGATGAGTGATTACTGGTGTGTTTGTGTGCTAAAATAATAAACATTTCTTTCTGTTTACATAACATATTATAATTTCTCGCAGCCATTAAGGTGACACGCGCTAAAAAATAAAAGAATTTTGAATTTTGTGCGACTCGGGAGTCCTCTAAGTGCGACGAATAGATCGATGCAACATGTCAGCACCGCAAATAGGCATTTGTGTCATCGATAGATGGATACATGTTCTGTGTGTCAAATGATTTACGCGGGTGATGATGACACGCCCGCGACAAACTGTCTGTATTGAGGATCACTTTATAATCTGCCTGGCAAGACGTAGACGATCTGTATTCAGTTCATCGATAGTTTTATTTACGTCTTGTCACTGAGTCCATTGCTTTTCATCTCAGTAATGGATTTTTTCTAACACAAAACATTCACAGTGACTTGACAGATGGCTGTGACATTGCAGTGATCTGAGAAACTCAACGGAAAATAGATATGTTAATGAAAATGCACTTGCAGGCCATAAAGAAATACCTACATAGGTCGCAGTAAAACAATGTAAATCAGTATCAGTCCCAAACACATTGTCAATAGTCAACCCAAGCGGCTAAATCGACGAAGACGTCCAAGAGCGTAGAGATCGTGGTGATCGGTTCCCAGGCTAAAATTGTCTACAAATTTAGTAACGTCGGTAGAATGTAAAGACCGAGACACAACAATGGCTCGACTTGTAAAACGACAAGAAAGGCCACACCTGCGATATAAAAACCAAGTGATAGTGGATCCTTGAAGTCATTGTCTCCGTAATGCCCCTAAACACATCTGGTCAAACGGTTTAATAAGACTTTGAAAACCCCACCGATTTAGACATTTTCAAAGATATGGGCGCCGTGGCTCAGTGGTTAGTCCGTAGGGAGCAAAGGGTTCGAGGTTTGAGTCTCAGCTACCTAAACATTTTCCACAGTCCCACCTCTCGCGAGCGTCTGACAAACATTCGAGGGCTTAAACTGTCTTAGAAAAGTTTCTCAAATAACAATATGCCCTTCGATTCCAAATCATCAGGATGGCAAAGATGAAGTGTGGATTTCTGACCCACATTGAGGCAGATGGAACCCATCACTATGCCTTAACCGAGGTTAGGTTAAGTTAAATAAGGTGGGTATTATAGCGCGAGTCAGGATACACTAAGACCACATGTTCTCAGGATCAGAAGAATCACCAGGAAACCTATACCTTATCTCAATGGTTGTGAGATCTATTGTACCTGATGCCCAAACCAAAAGAGTTTAGTTTTTATTAACAGAGACTTAAAAATGCCGACCAGTAACATTAGTTTCATTCATCTACCTATAGATAGCAGTTGCACTACTTAGTGACGATGCCTTGGACATCTGAAGAGCTGTCATTTGAAACTATGATGAAGCCCGGTTAAGGAAACTGACTTTATAATGATTTATGCAACAGCTTTCCCACTGGATTTGGAAACTTTTTAGAGAAGAGTAGAGAAAACTGCAATTATACTAAATTCCTAGCCATGCGTAGTAGGCCCATCGAAGGCTAGAAGGCTTGTCTCATACTAAAAATATTACCATGGATGAGGTTCTCAAGAGCTTTAAAGGATAACGCAAGCCTAGTAGGCTGCAAGAGCACACCATTTCCATTTCCATGTTTACTTAGCAATTGGACGAGCTTTTCTCGATAAAAATGTTTCGTTATACAATCCAATCCTTCGGTATAGCCAAATTTTGGAACTTACTTCCAAGAAATAGCTGAAATCTTTGGAATTATCAACGCCTGCCACCTGTCACAGTTCTTTGTGTAAAAGTTCGACTAATCTTTACACTCTTCGTTGACATGTTTGCGTTCAATTTTCACCTCTTTAAGACCTGTTAGCAGAAAGTGGAAAATAGCTAGATGTCATCCCTACCAAGAATAACAAAGTTCCACAAAAAGAGGGATTCACCTTGACGTGCCCATCATCGTGGGGATCCCTTACTTACGCAATTGTGTCAACAATACAAATACGGCACAACCTGGATATGGTGAGGTTTTTCAAAAGTTTCTCTGCCAAATCGGCTTATCTTCCATCATATGTATGTGTATCCAAACCTTACCAAGTCCAAAACAAGTGCCTCCATCAAAGTCTACCCTTATTGACAGAAGCTTATCAATAAATCACCAACAGACAGGCACATACCCTACCAAAACCTCACTCAGTCATGTGTCATGACGGTGACGGTGTTATCATCACCCGGCTTATTTATAAACTATGGTTGCATATGTACATAGATACATCCATAAGGGTTAAATAACAAGTATTCTGCCATTTAACCCTTCCGATGACGAATCACATTTAGCGAAACAAATATCCAACAAGTTCACAATCCAAGTCAAAGTTTCCAATCGATTGTAGAGCCATGTACAGGTGTACACGTCTCTGGCATTGACCATCAAATACCAGTTTCTGTTTGTATGTCTTACAGGTGACACACTCTCTCTTCGCACCACAACTCACTGGAAATATGCACTTTTCTTTGAAATTAAATCAACTTTTAGCAATTATTTGCTAGAGTCACACATTCTGCACCAAAAATACACTTTTCGCTCTCAAGTCGAGTGAATAAAGAAAACACGTCGAAAAGTATTTAAGAAATGAAACACAAAAAACAACAAAAAATCCTATAAGGTTATTTCATTCCGTTTTTTTGTTGTTTATTTTATTTTCGGCTATTTTTAGCGAATTACGTTCAAAATGGCAAACTCGAAGCGTATACATGTTCACTCATTTTATTCGCTATGGGAACACATACGTGCAAAACATGAAAAAGATCTACAACAGGTCAATGCGAACTTTTCGAATTCAATTTTGTATTTATGCGTACTTAGAGCACATTTAGGTACGACTTGCACGTTTCGGTTTAATTATGTTTTACACTGAAAGCACAAGTGCCCGACTGCAGAGGTTAGAGACGAAACCCTATTCTCTTACACCTGTACACGTATTTTTCACACTCGTATCTTTTGCACAATCACTGGCACTTTACACATTACCTCATAGATAGATTCTTATGATTCGCGAAACCGGATAATATAAAGAATTAATTCAGATATCTGCCGGATACTGGTGATAATATCTGGCTGACTGACACTGCCAATACTTATTTGGTATCAGCAACGTGAAAGGTTTCAAAAAAATTCATCGGAAAGATACAGAAAGTATCTGCCAGATAGAGAGAAAGAGAGAGGGGGAGGGGGGAACAAATTACTTTAAGGTGTGTGTTGTTTGTTTGTTACGTACCGAGACTACTAAGTAGAGGCACTAGAACGAGTATAAATTTTTAGTGGAGAAAATGAAAATAAAAAAATGTTCGCGTCCGCGGTGACTTTTTCTTCTAGATTCTTAGACGGTTCAGACCCGAAGTAGTACTAATGTGTTACAGACTATCTAGCCAGCTGCGACGTGAAGTGCAGACTGATGGTATTCGGTAGAGCTTTTCCATTCGAACTCAATGCGACTTGTATGACAGTGATGGGGAGGAGGTAAGCTTTTTGGATGACTATTTCCTAGTCAATTCACGAACCATTCTTTGGAAGAAATTGAGAAGCAAAAATAAAAAAAAGAAGTCTTCCCATACCGGGAATCGAACCCGGGCCTCCTGGGTGAGAGCCAGGTATCCTAACCACTAGACAATATGGGACTTGTATCTACACTGCCAAACAGTGCATAAAATGGTCAGATGCAAGATAGTTTTTGAGATACAAACATGAAATCAAGTCTTGTTGGTTTTAAATTCGTATTGTGCCACGGATGATGAACTACTTACGAGCAGGCATGTTGTTTTATGATTGACAAACATGAGGAAGTACATGTGACAAACTCCAAAGTAAATTGATGAAAAGAATTTTATCTATATCGTGACACACCTAAGCTACAAGGTTACTAGTACTATTGGGCGGTTTTAAGTGACCTTGAAGAGATAAATTTAAGGGAAAAGCAAATGAGATTCATTCTGTGAATTGTTATGTGGCTGTGACGGAGGGCAATGGAAAGATTGTTTAGATTAGGTGCTCGAGTATCGTTCTAACCATTATTTCACCCAAGTTCACAGAAACAGTTTTTTTTTCATATAAAAACGCGTGTCTACCTCAAAAAGACCCACTTTTACGAGACAATCTCGAGAATTAAACATCTGGCTACTCTTGCTTACAAGATCCCAACCCAGAGACAGAGTTCTATCCAGTATCCGATGTTGAAAAAACGTGCTCAATCATCACCTCGTGATTGGATGACCCATTTTGAGCTTATACAATTCTGCTTTGACGGTACGAGTACATATGAGTAAATGAATTACATTTTTCTAAGGCCATGATAAGAGTTAATTGATTGGCATTTTACAATAAGCAAACAAACGTTTCAAGCATGCTTGCAATTAGTTACAAAGTGTTGCCGCAAGAATAAAGGTACTGCCTTCATTCTGTCGATGTTTCTTTCAAGTTTGGGCGAGTTACTTTGAGAAAATCTACAGAACTATACATAAGTTCAAGAGACTCATTGACTTTTGCAAAATGCATTCTAGAGTGCATTATGCTCGAGTTAATCGTCTATAGTGTGTCGCCATAAACAAGCAATTTTGCAGATCCCACAAAAGAATAAGTTAAAGGCACTGAATCGCATGATCTTGGTGATCAATTCAACTGACCAACTGATGCATTTTGTGGGATAATTCTATGGCCATGGTTACTTACTTATCTACTTAGCTGGAGCTACAGTTCTGCGTGAAACTATGCCTCGGTTTTCAAGCTTCTCTAGTTAGCTTGAGTCTTAGCTAAGTTCCTCCAGTTACGCACTCCAAGTACTGTAGGCTGACTTAGCTCAAAGAATTAACAGCAGGGTTATAGTATACAAGGTCCCCTAGCACCCCGAAGTATAAGCTGTCGATTGTGACGCTTTGTCTAATTCGATTATGTGGCTTGTCCTTGTCCTACCATAAACTTGGCTTGTTCTGTATAGGTCCTGTAGGTGTTCATTCGTAGCCTTGAAATCGATTGACTTCTTGGGGTTTGCCTTGGGGTGCCCGGGATCGAAGGGAATGGAAGGCTACCGTGTCTCAGGCAGGTTATAAATTGTGAGTGCTGACATCTATGAATTGTTTGTAGCAATCAAGAAGTTGATCGTTGACATTTCAAGGCCTTGCTACTTATTTACACGAAGTTGAATCTTCGCCTAACCACATTGTACTAAGTATTTCCAAGCAAGCACGTCCATTTTGAAATACAACATAAAAAATCGAACAAATCACTACCAACTTCACGCATATCCGAAAACCAATTGACAAAAGGGAGCGCTGCAATTGAAAGGCCTTTACTTGGCGGTTTTCTCTTAGCAGAACCCTTTTAGTTGACGTAATCACACGAGACAAACACATTTTATATCAAAAAATAAATTTTATTCGTTTATTGCTACAATTAGCGGCAATTATGGGTAATACACTGTATATATGTACAATTCGACATTATTAAAAAATAATTGCTTATATGCCACCGAGGGTTCCGCATTTTTCACGTGATTCGCTAAAACAAAACACGTTAGCATCGTTGCAGGAGCAACGAAAGGCATCGTGAAAGCGAACAACTCACATAATGATAAAATATACTATAATCATAAAGATAAATTAATACGAGAATTCTTGTTTGTATCTTTTACGTTAAAAGATATTAACTTGTAGGCTATACAAATATTTACAGTCTTAAAATACAGAGGTTTGAGGTACAAGCTTAATGGTAAATATTAATCAATCTTAAAGATACGACTGCTATCAGTAAGCAGGCTGCACTGAATTTCACTGACGTCGAGCTGTTCTTGAAGAAATTTCGAACGGTTGGCGGTGGATCTTTTATATAAGTATCTGTGACAGCTGGTTCGTTCCTTGGAACAGTTCGGACAGTGGGATAGTTGGTAGTTGGAGGAGCTCGAGTTGTGGTATTCGTCGATGTTGAGTTTGTATCTGCGGGGTTCTGAGATGGAGGACTACATGTTGTTGTGGAATTCCGTGCTGTAGAGTTCGTCGCAGTTGAATTAATTAGTGGATGGTTCCATGTTGTGGAATTTATTGGCACAGGACTCGATGTAGAATTCGTCAGCGTGATTGTTGAATTGAAAGTCGTAGAGTTGGACGAGTTAGGACTGTTAATAGTCGAGTTTCTAGTTGCAGTTGAATTCGAGGTGTCTGTGGCATTAACTGGAACCAATGGTGGTAGCTTTGTGGTCAAGACTTCTTTGTCATCTTTAAATGGAAATGTGTATGTTTATGTATTTCATTGGTGCTCTGAATCGACTTTTTAAAACTTACTGGTAGTGTTTATCACAAGAGACTTCAGCGATGCATCGTAGGGAGTTGATATGAACTCCGTCTCGATGTTGGCCATAACCGAATAGACCCACATTAGGTGGGGAAAAATGTTTGTGTAAATGGCTGCCAGTGTGACATCTGTACAATTATTTTCCGGACTAGGTCGAGTTACTACTGTTGAGAGAAGACCAACAAGGTAACTTTTGCATACGAGCCCTGTTCCACGATCAGTGTTGAACGCCAGGAATGTTTCTGCTTCCTGAAATAAAATGTTGGAGTAATAAAATAGTTATGAAATAAAATGTTGCTACTTACCGCACAGTTTAGTTGTTGGGGTAAGACATAAACGGAACAAATATCATCCTGCCTGGCATGAGGATGCTCTGTGAAATTTCGGCATATTTCATTGTTGTACATGGTTAGCTCTTCAGTTTGGTAATAATTCGGGACAGCGTGTTTGGACTGAAATATTGAGAGAACGGATTGTAGTCATGGGAGTGGTCATCATATCTTGATAGCAGAGACAGTACTAGAAAACAGTCTCTTAGCTGATTGGTTCCGACTTTGATTTTGGCTCTAGACTACAGCTAATAATGTTGACGAGACTACGGCACAGTGTTTTAGTTAGTAGTACGAGAAACGCGACCTAGACTTTCATAGAAAAGACGAAAATGCTATTGAAATCAATAGTAGTCCCAGCTAGATTCTTATAGACACCAGGACACACTTGCTTATTCTACTTGTATCTTGGGGCGTCATGCCAAAATCATTGAAGAAACACCGTCATGCACAAAAGGGTATCCAGAAACAGTCTTACAGTCTCGTCACCCTTCTCCGTGGTCGATAGCATAGGGTCCACTTGGAAGAATATTTCCTTAACGAGTAGTAAGTACCAAGAAGACACCAGCATTGAATTCTTAGCTGGTTTTGGAGCAATTTTTGAAAATGAGTCTGCAATGAGTTGTTCCTGACTGGTGACAATCCTGACTGCAAAATGTGCTTTAAAACTGCGCAAACCTGGGTTTCCTATCACATGGAAGATCTTGTACGTTTAAATGTCCATCTAAACCGGAGCCAGGCACTTGTGTAACCACCAAACTATTTTATTTTTAAGCTAGAGCTTCCTCCATCAAACAACTGATGCGTATACCTACTAGCAAAGGTTTTACCATAGCCATTGGATAGTTGGAATGAGAATGTGAAGATTCATATTTCGTGGATAAGAAATAGTGAAATATAATAGAGTCTTTGCAGATTGAACATGATGACTTCAGTGTCCATAGGTAGCTCTAACAAAGGAATAAACATAGGATGCATGTCTCATGCTACTTCAAGTTCATCCTGACATGAACTTGCAATGTTTGGTGATCAGCAGTAGCAAAAGTACATAGTTCACTCGAACTTAGTCAAGAATATCAAAGTTCTACCTTTCTTGGGCAAACTAGGGTTCAGCATCAACTCATGTAATACCATGCAATCAAACAATCTTGGACTGAAAACATGACACGATCCACACTCAACATTTCTGCAATGAAAAACGTCATGAGTTCGTATATAACCAGCTTGAGTCATAATCTGTCACATTTATCTTGTCTGACGTATTTCCGGTACTTCTTCTACAAGGACGCTAGTGATTTAGACTGAGTTCATGGTATTATTTACTGACGACATACTAAGAGGAGAAAAGACCTCTTGAGATACTCGTATCTTAAGTCTTTAAGCACTTGCGTGCGTCCACCTAGCATCTCGCCAAACATCATTTATCTAAGACCGATAAGATAACTTAGTACGAGACTAGTGTTGCTCAAAATATCTTTTAAGTAAGTTCGTCGGACCATTTCTCGAGCAGAAAAGATCACAAACCATCTTGCTTAATCCCTGATGCGCCGAAATCATTAAATATTATCTGTCAACTTACGTTTCTTGAAAAGAAGTTCGCCAAACACGAATGGTTTACATGTATATTATCGTCGAGCATAATCCATTGCATATCCGGTCGTGTGCCCAATGGCAACGATTGGCTTAGTGTCAACAGCGCTATGTCATTTTCCAACGTATGTGGATCGAAATTTTCAGCAATATCTATCGCAGATACATTAACTCGAAACGCATCAATAAACGCATTCGTACTTCCGGCCAAGACAGATAAGACCGATGGATCAAGCTTCATTGGTTTGCCCTTGGCACCGAATTGAAAGTGCACACATTTCGCCGTTGTTATGATAAGTTTTTCATAAATGATGGCTCCATTACAGCATGGTATCGGATTTCCTGGTTGTAATTCCAAAAGTATCTCTACCTGGTAGTAGTTTGCTAAAGATACTTGCAAGAGTGCTGCCAAGGCAGTCACTATTCGGAAAATTTGTTTCGACATTTTTCGTCTTTTTTTTTTTCGTAATTAACTTCACGATGAAAATCTTTCCGGATTTTCACTGATGGACACGTACCCGAACACCTTGACTTTCAGAAATGAACTGATGCTTCTCGAGCTTAAAATAGCATATATCTGGCCGCAGTTTACACTTAAAACTGCCTACAGAATGGCAGAGGATCTTCTGCGAAAATACTTATCTCTGTGATGCTGTATGGCACATCTTATCAGTTCGTAATTCAGATAAAATGTTCTTTTCCATTCTGAGAAGTGATGTGATGCTTAAGAAAATAACTCACTGACTGACAGGTGAGAAAAAAACAACAAAATAGTGTTTTGCAGATGTAAAGTTAGAAGAAGTCCGCGCAGGTCGCTTTATGAGCACGTAAGCCTTTATTTTATGATGTTTACACAGAGCTTATTCGATATCTTTTAGTTAACTGCATTTGATTTAAAATATTTGGGATGAGACAGTGTGGAAATTCCAATTTGTTTTGTCAATACATTTAGTGCATCAGAAAGTGTTTTGAAAATAATGTTAGGAGACCTTTTCGAGCCCTTGTTTACTCTCTGTTGGGATATAGATTATCGTAATACCTTTGATTGTTGCTGTAATGCCACGTGAGGCGGTCCAGACTATACAACGTGAAGTTGTTGTTAACTGCTAGATGAGGCGGTTATCTTGACATAGTCCACACGAATATCTTGGAAGATAGTAAATGACTTTAACAGGTCTGCGACAATGCCTGATGAGTATGGAATGTACACTCGGAAGTGACTACTTAAGAAGGGAATGCTGAAACTTTGCATTAGTAGTGCTTGAATGTCTAAGGATACTCATGTTCGATTCTGATATCTTACGCGGTCCTTCGAACAATATATGAATCTTGAAGCAAACTCCTATTGAATTAAAAATTCGATTATGTGGTTATGATACCATACACTACGTGTACCACGGTGGAGAGTGGAGTAATAGCTTTGGAAGATGCACTTTCTTCAATGTGTCTGCACATGAAAATATAGATTCTTCAGAGTTTCAGAGTTGAACTTTCGTGTGGATTTGAGTTATATTCAAAAAATGCAAGAAAATCGCAAATACCAGTGAAAACTGTCATCAAGTAATCCATATTCTTAAATTGGCGCCCGACGTGTGACTCAACTTACAACTATGGCATCAAAACTTTATGGCTTTTTGTTGGCACCGAGATAACCTCATCTCTTTGTTTACTGATGTGTAAAGTTAAACATTGCACCATGGGGTAAACACAGTATTTTGCGTCCTAAAAGTATTTTACCCCTGTTTTCAGCATTGTAACGCTGAACTTTATGCAGTTTACATCAAATTTTTCTCGAAATGAAATTCTAATAGACATCTTGACTGAAACAAAACTTTACCAAATTTCCAAACCAATGTAAGAACACTTGGTGACAGAATCATAATAAAATATTTAATTTGGATTAAAGACAATAAATAACCAACAAACATCCTCTGTATTCAGTGGGTGAACATTTCTTGTAAACGTGTTGATGCGCATTTTTAAATTCTGTGTTTTTTTCTCCTCCAAAGTATGATAATGTCAAAATTTTTGTGGAATACCGAAATTTTGTCACTCACCTGTCACTTGGACACATGCAAATTGTAGCGATAAGCATATGTTTGGTTGAGTTTTGATAATGCGAAATTTTTAATTTTAACCAGGAAAAGTTTTGCACAATCTGGATAAAAGTTACTTCTGCTGAACGTTTAGATTTGCTTTTTAAGTGAAGTGCTAAAGGTTAGGGTTAGGATTTTAGATAATAGAAACCAGTTGACAGATGACGTGCAGAGAAAAAGCACACGTGTCTCTTTTTAGACTGCGAATGTTTAGGCATTAGTCACAGGGAATATGTCAAATAAATATTGTGCCCCAGTCGTGTCAAATGAACTATGTTGGAGGCTTTCCAAAATGAAAGGCGTTGGTAAAAACTACGAAATTTTGCGTACTCGAGCAGGATTTAGTGATTTTTCGTAGATTTTCGTGAAAATTCGTTGTTTTGAGAGACCTACTCTGGATTTTTTTCTGACCTTTGGATGTCAATCACTGTCACTTGACAAGAGAGTGAAAATATAAATTGGTTAGACCGGCGCTCAATGAGGATGTACTTAGACCAGAGAAGGTCCATTGTGCTGCTGTTTAGTAAGGTGGGTGGGTCACCCTCTTACTCCTGGAACCATCTGCTCCTTTTTATGAAAGAGCCAATTCTACCCGTGCAGGCGGTGTTCAGATCATTGAGATCGGTGAAAAGGTATTTACCTACTGTGGCCTTTCTGATGTTGGCAAGTGCAGGTCGTGTGCATAGGAGGTGACAGATGGTCCCCTTTTCTTCCCGATCGCTACAGCTTCTGCAGAACTCATTGTAGGTAATGGCCAGTCTTTGAGCATGCCTTCCTAAAGCACAGTGGCCGGTTAGAGTATTAACTATCATAGAGAGGGCTCCTCTGGAACGTGGTCCTATTTTCGGTTAAGATTGGCCATAGCAGTCTGGCAGTGTTGCAATAGTTAAGTTGTTGCCAACGATGGTTGGCCACCCTTACTGCATCGGCGTTTTATTAGGTATTTAGCACACGACGTAGGCGTCTCGATGTCGGTGAAGTATATGCTATCTGGACCAGAGGAACCTCTTCTAGCCAATGCGTCAGCTTCGTAATTTCCCGAAAGAAAAAAAAATATAAATTAATAACTGAGAAATCCACGACGAAAACACTAGGAATACGATAGTAAACCAATTTAATTGGCGCCAACTACTAATACCTCTAAAAAAATCCGTGGAAGTGCTCAGACAGCACTATCAATTTATTTGAGCTCGCGAATGCCAACAAAATTCAGTCAGTCAATCCTGTGCAATCAGAGTCTTAAAGAACTACGACTTGCCCTTCAATCTGTCAAAGTCACCCCTGTTTGTCAGTCAATTCCACTGTGATAAATTCTGCCATGTAAATGACAGATTTCACTCGAACTTATCTTTTCAAATACTTTCCATTCACCTACTTCCATGAATTTTTAATTTTACTTTCAAACACCAGACTTAAACATAATTAAAGGAACTTATCTTAAGCAAATTTATTTACATAGTTTAACTACAAATCTTTCAGGATACACACATAAGTACATAAATAAACAGTAATGAGTTCAAATGAAATTATAAGACCGCTATGACACATAAAACAGAAACAAAAACCTGAGATTACTATTATTAACAAATTAAATATTGTTTTCTTCAATCAAAATTATTTTGAACGTCCATTAGATTCTGAGAAATATTTATTTTATCATCACTTGGAAATTTTTTTCGAAAAATCTTACCAAAGTCCTTATCTACAGAGGGTAGTCTTTTTTAAATAAGAATTAGTGGTACATGTAGTATACTAAGTTGTTTGCTTGGTGAAATATAAAAATTTCACTGACTGAATCCTTAAGGAATTGCTGGAGTTTAACGAGCCGAAGATAGCAGACAAATTCTCAAAAATGGTTTTGAGCCATACCTTGTTAATCAAGTCGTCATAAAAATATTTTCATACGGATGTGGCCTTCAAACTAGATGGACAGTCTAGAGGAGAACCCATGTTGATGGTAATAATTCGCATCCATCCATTAGGATACTCCTCGATCTCTGAATAGTTTTCATTTCTGCTGATATCCAAGAAACTGTTTTAAAAATCGAGTTTAAGATACTTTCTCAAATGGTGAGCCATGCTTATGCACGTAAGACTACCTTCTCCATTCGGATAATAAATTAAAAAAATGGGATGATCCGTCTCAGAGGAAATAAAAGTTCTTCCAGTCACTGTAGATACCCTCAACTACGTCAATGCTACTCATTGCACTTTGAACGAACGCAGGCCCGGTTCAGTGCGTGTCTCCGAGTTCAAGTAAATATTAATTCCTATGGCGCCGAATTTAAAAAAAAAAACAATTTCAAGCAAATGCATTTCGTTTCTTGCTCAGCAGTCAGGTTGTCTGAGAGATAGGCTTGATTATTTGAGAATTCAACGTCTCGCCCATTACTTAACAAAAATGAAATCTGTGACCATTTTCTTCTTTCACCGAATTATTTACAACGCTTTCAAGCCCAATCCTACCTATACAATCAGGTTTTAAATATTTGCAATTTACTGTCTGATAAACAAAAGGATTTCCTGGTGACAGCACTCATTAAAAATTCATAAAAACGTGAGCCGTGGCAAACGAATGGCAATCGTTAAACAAATGCAACCTTCAAATTTATGTTAAGAGGTAGAGATATTTATAAGATACATACCTGCAATTAGATACTTCAACGAGGGGTTATTTACCTACATAAGTATCTAGGAATATTTATTCTTCTTACCTGTCGTTGTTTTTTGGGAATTTTGTGTCTTCGGGTCTGCACATAGATACCTGACCTGTTGAGGTAAGGAATAAAATTGCCAGGATCGATTCATTCATCCTTGAGTTGGAATTCTAGTAATTTTTGTGACGTTAATCAGTAAAGCAAAGATTCTGGAAGAGTCAGTATCTCACGGAAAAATTGGTGTTATCGTTTGAGAATAATAATGAGTTCTACAAAGTTTTTTACGTGCGTGGTTTTAATTTATATTTTAATAGTTAATCTAAGCGAATGCAATGGAGCAACGCTCACTTCAATCGGAAACAATACGGATGATAGCACTGCTATGGCTAAAACTACGTAAGTGTTATTTTTCTCTGGCCTTATTGCTATAAATACAAATTGCGAATCGATTTAAGAATGAACGTCATTGTCATTTTAAACTACTTAGCGCAGACTTTTAATAAGGTTCTTGGCCTCATCCATTCTTTAAACAAAACTCAACGACTACTTTGTTTTGTTTGCTCAACTAATTCATGCTTTTAGTTCATTCAGTTCAGTATAGTTCACTGCTTCGGTCTTGTTCGATTCGGGCACATACGATTGTTAACTTCCCTTCGCATAGATCAACGCAACGATATACTCGTCCTGCTGTGTTATTCGTTAAACGAAATCAATCCTTATCAAATCTGCGGGATACCCACACAGAATGCAAGAAGAGCTTAATTTAGTTCAGTCGTTCTTACTGAATTATGTACATATAGTTAGAGTATACATAGCTGAGCTGAACTGAACTATTGAACAAGTAAGCTTACTGAACACATTTTTTGGTTGGCAAATTTTCTGTTTCCTGTTTCCATTTCGAGGCTGCAGCTAAGCTAGTTTGCGCCTCGAATACACAGAAACAGAATATCTAGCTCGAGATGTGTGAATTAAAGATTTCACAAGACTGTGGGTGTCTGGTTTTGTGGGCTATACACCACCCTTTTTCTCATACATTTTTTGGTGGAAAAATTTTCTGTTTCCTGTTTCCATTTCGAGGCTGCAGCTTAGCTAGTTTGCGCCTCGAATACACAGAAACACAATATCCAGCTCGAGATGTGTGATTAAAAGATTTCACAAGACTGTGGGTGTCTAGTTTTGTGGGCTATACACCACCCTTTTTCTCACACATTTTTTGGTGGAAAAATTTTCTGTTTCCTGTTTCCATTTCGAGGCTGCAGCTAAGTTAGTTTGCGTCTCGAATACACAGAAACAGAATATCTAGCTCGAGATGTGTGATTAAAAGATTTCACAAGACTGTGGGTGTCTAGTTTTGTGGGCTATACACCACCCTTTTTCTCACACATTTTTTGGTGGAAAAATTTTCTGTTTCCTATTTCCATTTCCAGGCTGCAGCTAAGCTAGTTTGCGTCTCGAATACACAGGAACAGAATATCTAGCTCGAGATGTGTGATTAAAAGATTTCACAAGACTGTGGGTGTCTAGTTTTGTGGGCTATACACCACCCTTTTTCTCACACATTTTTTGGTGGAAAAATTTTCTGTTTCCTGTTTCCATTTCGAGGCTGCAGCTAAGTTAGTTTGCGTCTCGAATACACAGAAACAGAATATCTAGCTCGAGATGTGTGATTAAAAGATTTCACAAGACTGTGGGTGTCTAGTTTTGTGGGCTATACACCACCCTTTTTCTCACACATTTTTTGGTGGAAAAATTTTCTGTTTCCTGTTTCCATTTCGAGGCTGCAGCTAAGATAGTTTGCGCCTCGAATACACAGAAACAGAATATCTAGCTCGAGATGTGTGAATTAAAGATTTCACAAGACTGTGGGTGTCTAGTTTTGTGGGCTATACACCACCCTTTTTCTCACACATTTTTTGGTGGAAAAATTTTCTGTTTCCTGTTTCCATATCGAGGCTGCAGCTAAGCTAGTTTGCGTCTCGAATACACAGGAACAGAATATCTAGCTCGAGATGTGTGATTAAAAGATTTCACAAGACTGTGGGTGTCTAGTTTTGTGGGCTATACACCACCCTTTTTCTCACACATTTTTTGGTGGAAAAATTTTCTGTTTCCTATTTCCATTTCCAGGCTGCAGCTAAGCTAGTTTGCGTCTCGAATACACAGAAACAGAATATCTAGCTCGAGATGTGTGAATTAAAGATTTCACAAGACTGTGGGTGTCTAGTTTTGTGGGCTATACACCACCCTTTTTCTCACACATTTTTTGGTGGAAAAATTTTCTGTTTCCTGTTTCCATATCGAGGCTGCAGCTAAGCTAGTTTGCGTCTCGAATACACAGGAACAGAATATCTAGCTCGAGATGTGTGATTAAAAGATTTCACAAGACTGTGGGTGTCTAGTTTTGTGGGCTATACACCACCCTTTTTCTCACACATTTTTTGGTGGAAAAATTTTCTGTTTCCTATTTCCATTTCCAGGCTGCAGCTAAGCTAGTTTGCGTCTCGAATACACAGAAACAGAATATCTAGCTCGAGATGTGTGAATTAAAGATTTCACAAGACTGTGGGTGTCTAGTTTTGTGGGCTATACACCACCCTTTTTCTCACACATTTTTTGGTGGAAAAATTTTCTGTTTCCTGTTTCCATTTCGAGGCTGCAGCTAAGCTAGTTTGCACCTCGAATACACAGAAACAGAATATCTAGCTCGAGATGTGTGATTAAAAGATTTCACAAGACTGTGGGTGTCTAGTTTTGTGGGCTATACACCACCCTTTTTCTCACACATTTTTTGGTGGAAAAATTTTCTGTTTCCTGTTTCCATATCGAGGCTGCAGCTAAGCTAGTTTGCGTCTCGAATACACAGGAACAGAATATCTAGCTCGAGATGTGTGATTAAAAGATTTCACAAGACTGTGGGTGTCTAGTTTTGTGGGCTATACACCACCCTTTTTCTCACACATTTTTTGGTGGAAAAATTTTCTGTTTCCTGTTTCCATTTCGAGGCTGCAGCTAAGATAGTTTGCGCCTCGAATACACAGAAACAGAATATCTAGCTCGAGATGTGTGAATTAAAGATTTCACAAGACTGTGGGTGTCTAGTTTTGTGGGCTATACACCACCCTTTTTCTCACACATTTTTTGGTGGAAAAATTTTCTGTTTCCTGTTTCCATATCGAGGCTGCAGCTAAGCTAGTTTGCGTCTCGAATACACAGGAACAGAATATCTAGCTCGAGATGTGTGATTAAAAGATTTCACAAGACTGTGGGTGTCTAGTTTTGTGGGCTATACACCACCCTTTTTCTCACACATTTTTTGGTGGAAAAATTTTCTGTTTCCTGTTTCCATTTCGAGGCTGCAGCTAAGATAGTTTGCGCCTCGAATACACAGAAACAGAATATCTAGCTCGAGATGTGTGAATTAAAGATTTCACAAGACTGTGGGTGTCTAGTTTTGTGGGCTATACACCACCCTTTTTCTCACACATTTTTTGGTGGAAAAATTTTCTGTTTCCTGTTTCCATATCGAGGCTGCAGCTAAGCTAGTTTGCGTCTCGAATACACAGGAACAGAATATCTAGCTCGAGATGTGTGATTAAAAGATTTCACAAGACTGTGGGTGTCTAGTTTTGTGGGCTAAAAACCACCCTTTTTCTCACACATTTTTTGGTGGAAAAATTTTCGGTTTCCTATTTCCATTTCGAGGCTGCAGCTAAGCTAGTTTGCGCCTCGAATACATAGAAACAGAATATCTAGCCCGGGAGGTCTGCTTAAAAGATTTCACAAGACTGTGGGTGTCTAGTTTTGTGGGCTATAAACCACAATTTTTCTCACACATTTTTTGGTGGAAAAATTTTCGGTTTCCTATTTCCATTTCGAGGCTGCAGCTAAGCTAGTTTCCGCCTCGAATACATAGAAACAGAATATCTAGCCCGGGAGGTCTGCTTAAAAGATTTCACAAGACTGTGGGTGTCTAGTTTTGTGGGCTATACACCACCCTTTTTCTCACACATTTTTTGGTGGAAAAATTTTCTGTTTCCTATTTCCATTTCCAGGCTGCAGCTAAGTTAGTTTGCGTCTCGAATACACAGAAACAGAATATCTAGCTCGAGATGTGTGATTAAAAGATTTCACAAGACTGTGGGTGTCTAGTTTTGTGGGCTATACACCACCCTTTTTCTCACACATTTTTTGGTGGAAAAATTTTCTGTTTCCTGTTTCCATATCGAGGCTGCAGCTAAGCTAGTTTGCGTCTCGAATACACAGGAACAGAATATCTAGCTCGAGATGTGTGATTAAAAGATTTCACAAGACTGTGGGTGTCTAGTTTTGTGGGCTATAAACCACAATTTTTCTCACACATTTTTTGGTGGAAAAATTTTCTGTTTCCTATTTCCATTTCCAGGCTGCAGCTAAGCTAGTTTGCGTCTCGAATACACAGAAACAGAATATCTAGCTCGAGATGTGTGAATTAAAGATTTCACAAGACTGTGGGTGTCTAGTTTTGTGGGCTATACACCACCCTTTTTCTCACACATTTTTTGGTGGAAAAATTTTCTGTTTCCTGTTTCCATTTCGAGGCTGCAGCTAAGTTAGTTTGCGTCTCGAATACACAGAAACAGAATATCTAGCTCGAGATGTGTGATTAAAAGATTTCACAAGACTGTGGGTGTCTAGTTTTGTGGGCTATACACCACCCTTTTTCTCACACATTTTTTGGTGGAAAAATTTTCTGTTTCCTGTTTCCATTTCGAGGCTGCAGCTAAGATAGTTTGCGCCTCGAATACACAGAAACAGAATATCTAGCTCGAGATGTGTGAATTAAAGATTTCACAAGACTGTGGGTGTCTAGTTTTGTGGGCTATACACCACCCTTTTTCTCACACATTTTTTGGTGGAAAAATTTTCTGTTTCCTGTTTCCATATCGAGGCTGCAGCTAAGCTAGTTTGCGTCTCGAATACACAGGAACAGAATATCTAGCTCGAGATGTGTGATTAAAAGATTTCACAAGACTGTGGGTATCTAGTTTTGTGGGCTATACACCACCCTTTTTCGCACACATTTTTTGGTGGAAAAATTTTCTGTTTCCTGTTTCCATTTCGAGGCTGCAGCTAAGATAGTTTGCGCCTCGAATACACAGAAACAGAATATCTAGCTCGAGATGTGTGAATTAAAGATTTCACAAGACTGTGGGTGTCTAGTTTTGTGGGCTATACACCACCCTTTTTCTCACACATTTTTTGGTGGAAAAATTTTCTGTTTCCTGTTTCCATATCGAGGCTGCAGCTAAGCTAGTTTGCGTCTCGAATACACAGGAACAGAATATCTAGCTCGAGATGTGTGATTAAAAGATTTCACAAGACTGTGGGTGTCTAGTTTTGTGGGCTATACACCACCCTTTTTCTCACACATTTTTTGGTGGAAAAATTTTCTGTTTCCTGTTTCCATTTCGAGGCTGCAGCTAAGATAGTTTGCGCCTCGAATACACAGAAACAGAATATCTAGCTCGAGATGTGTGAATTAAAGATTTCACAAGACTGTGGGTGTCTAGTTTTGTGGGCTATACACCACCCTTTTTCTCACACATTTTTTGGTGGAAAAATTTTCTGTTTCCTGTTTCCATATCGAGGCTGCAGCTAAGCTAGTTTGCGTCTCGAATACACAGGAACAGAATATCTAGCTCGAGATGTGTGATTAAAAGATTTCACAAGACTGTGGGTGTCTAGTTTTGTGGGCTATACACCACCCTTTTTCTCACACATTTTTTGGTGGAAAAATTTTCGGTTTCCTATTTCCATTTCGAGGCTGCAGCTAAGCTAGTTTGCGCCTCGAATACATAGAAACAGAATATCTAGACCGGGAGGTCTGCTTAAAAGATTTCACAAGACTGTGGGTGTCTAGTTTTGTGGGCTATACACCACCCTTTTTCTCACACATTTTTTGGTGGAAAAATTTTCTGTTTCCTATTTCCATTTCCAGGCTGCAGCTAAGCTAGTTTGCGCCTCGAATACATAGAAACAGAATATCTAGCCCGGGAGGTCTGCTTAAAAGATTTCACAAGACTGTGGGTGTCTAGTTTTGTGGGCTATACACCACCCTTTTTCTCACACATTTTTTGGTGGAAAAATTTTCTGTTTCCTATTTCCATTTCGAGGCTGCAGCTAAGCTAGTTTCCGCCTCGAATACATAGAAACAGAATATCTAGCCCGGGAGGTCTGCTTAAAAGATTTCACAAGACTGTGGGTGTCTAGTTTTGTGGGCTATACACCACCCTTTTTCTCACACATTTTTTGGTGGAAAAATTTTCTGTTTCCTATTTCCATTTCGAGGCTGCAGCTAAGCTAGTTTGCGCCTCGAATACATAGAAACAGAATATCTAGCCCGGGAGGTCTGCTTAAAAGATTTCACAAGACTGTGGGTGTCTAGTTTTGTGGGCTATAAACCACCCTTTTTCTCACACATTTTTTGGTGGAAAAATTTTCTGTTTCCTATTTCCATTTCCAGGCTGCAGCTAAGCTAGTTTGCGTCTCGAATACACAGGAACAGAATATCTAGCTCGAGATGTGTGATTAAAAGATTTCACAAGACTGTGGGTGTCTAGTTTTGTGGGCTATACACCACCCTTTTTCTCACACATTTTTTGGTGGAAAAATTTTCTGTTTCCTGTTTCCATTTCGAGGCTGCAGCTAAGTTAGTTTGCGTCTCGAATACACAGAAACAGAATATCTAGCTCGAGATGTGTGATTAAAAGATTTCACAAGACTGTGGGTGTCTAGTTTTGTGGGCTATACACCACCCTTTTTCTCACACATTTTTTGGTGGAAAAATTTTCTGTTTCCTGTTTCCATTTCGAGGCTGCAGCTAAGATAGTTTGCGCCTCGAATACACAGAAACAGAATATCTAGCTCGAGATGTGTGAATTAAAGATTTCACAAGACTGTGGGTGTCTAGTTTTGTGGGCTATACACCATCCTTTTTCTCACACATTTTTTGGTGGAAAAATTTTCTGTTTCCTGTTTCCATATCGAGGCTGCAGCTAAGCTAGTTTGCGTCTCGAATACACAGGAACAGAATATCTAGCTCGAGATGTGTGATTAAAAGATTTCACAAGACTGTGGGTGTCTAGTTTTGTGGGCTATACACCACCCTTTTTCTCACACATTTTTTGGTGGAAAAATTTTCTGTTTCCTATTTCCATTTCCAGGCTGCAGCTAAGCTAGTTTGCGTCTCGAATACACAGAAACAGAATATCTAGCTCGAGATGTGTGAATTAAAGATTTCACAAGACTGTGGGTGTCTAGTTTTGTGGGCTATACACCACCCTTTTTCTCACACATTTTTTGGTGGAAAAATTTTCTGTTTCCTGTTTCCATTTCGGGGCTGCAGCTAAGTTAGTTTGCGTCTCGAATACACAGAAACAGAATATCTAGCTCGAGATGTGTGAATTAAAGATTTCACAAGACTGTGGGTGTCTAGTTTTGTGGGCTATACACCACCCTTTTTCTCACACATTTTTTGGTGGAAAAATTTTCTGTTTCCTGTTTCCATTTCGAGGCTGCAGCTAAGATAGTTTGCGCCTCGAATACACAGAAACAGAATATCTAGCTCGAGATGTGTGAATTAAAGATTTCACAAGACTGTGGGTGTCTAGTTTTGTGGGCTATACACCACCCTTTTTCTCACACATTTTTTGGTGGAAAAATTTTCTGTTTCCTGTTTCCATATCGAGGCTGCAGCTAAGCTAGTTTGCGTCTCGAATACACAGGAACAGAATATCTAGCTCGAGATGTGTGATTAAAAGATTTCACAAGACTGTGGGTGTCTAGTTTTGTGGGCTATACACCACCCTTTTTCTCACACATTTTTTGGTGGAAAAATTTTCGGTTTCCTATTTCCATTTCGAGGCTGCAGCTAAGCTAGTTTGCGCCTCGAATACATAGAAACAGAATATCTAGCCCGGGAGGTCTGCTTAAAAGATTTCACAAGATTGTGGGTGTCTAGTTTTGTGGGCTATACACCACCCTTTTTCTCACACATTTTTTGGTGGAAAAATTTTCTGTTTCCTGTTTCCATTTCGAGGCTGCAGCTAAGATAGTTTGCGCCTCGAATACACAGAAACAGAATATCTAGCTCGAGATGTGTGAGTTAAAGATTTCACAAGACTGTGGGTGTCTAGTTTTGTGGGCTATACACCACCCTTTTTCTCACACATTTTTTGGTGGAAAAATTTTCATTTTCCTACTTCCATTTCGAGGCTGCAGCTAAGCTAGTTTGCGCTTCGAATACATAGAAACAGAATATCTAGCCCGGGAGGTCTGCTTAAAAGATTTCACAAGACTGTGGGTGTCTAGTTTTGTGGGCTATACACCACCCTTTTTCTCACACATTTTTTGGTGGAAAAATTTTCGGTTTCCTATTTCCATTTCGAGGCTGCAGCTAAGCTAGTTTGCGCCTCGAATACATAGAAACAGAATATCTAGCCCGGGAGGTCTGCTTAAAAGATTTCACAAGATTGTGGGTGTCTAGTTTTGTGGGCTATACACCACCCTTTTTCTCACACATTTTTTGGTGGAAAAATTTTCTGTTTCCTGTTTCCATTTCGAGGCTGCAGCTAAGCTAGTTTGCGCCTCGAATACACAGAAACAGAATATCTAGCTCGAGATGTGTGATTAAAAGATTTCACAAGAATGTGACTGTCTAGTTTTGTGGGCTATACACCACCCTTTTTCTCACACATTTTTTGGTGGAAAAATTTTCTGTTTCCTGTTTCCATTTCGAGGCTGCAGCTAAGCTGGTTTGCGCCTCGAATACACAGAAACACAATATCCAGCTCGAGATGTGTGAAAAAAGGATTTCACAAGACTGTGGGTGTCTAGTTTTGTGGGCTATACACCACCCTTTTTCTCACACATTTTTTGGTGGAAAAATTTTCTGTTTCCTATTTCCATTTCGAGGCTGCAGCTAAGCTAGTTTGCGCCTTGAATACATAGAAACAGAATATCTAGCCCGGGAGGTCTGCTTAAAAGATTTCACAAGACTGTGGGTGTCTAGTTTTGTGGGCTATAAACCACCCTTTTTCTCACACATTTTTTGGTGGAAAAATTTTCTGTTTCCTGTTTCCATTTCGAGGCTGCTGCTAAGCTAGTTTGCGCCTCGAATACACAGAAACAGAATATCTAGCTCGAGATGTGTGATTAAAAGATTTCACAAGAATGTGGCTGTCTAGTTTTGTGGGCTATACACCACCCTTTTTCTCACACATTTTTTGGTGGAAAAATTTTCTGTTTCCTATTTCCATTTCGAGGCTGCAGCTAAGCTAGTTTGCGCCTCGAATACATAGAAACAGAATATCTAGCCCGGGAGGTCTGCTTAAAAGATTTCACAAGACTGTGGGTGTCTAGTTTTGTGGGCTATACACCACCCTTTTTCTCACACATTTTTTGGTGGAAAAATTTTCTGTTTCCTATTTCCATTTCGAGGCTGCAGCTAAGCTAGTTTGCGCCTCGAATACATAGAAACAGAATATCTAGCCCGGGAGGTCTGCTTAAAAGATTTCACAAGATTGTGGGTGTCTAGTTTTGTGGGCTATACACCACCCTTTTTCTCACACATTTTTTGGTGGAAAAATTTTCTGTTTCCTGTTTCCATTTCGAGGCTGCAGCTAAGTTAGTTTGCGTCTCGAATACACAGAAACAGAATATCTAGCTCGAGATGTGTGATTAAAAGATTTCACAAGACTGTGGGTGTCTAGTTTTGTGGGCTATACACCACCCTTTTTCTCACACATTTTTTGGTGGAAAAATTTTCTGTTTCCTGTTTCCATTTCGAGGCTGCAGCTAAGCTAGTTTGCGCCTCGAATACACAGAAACAGAATATCTAGCTCGAGATGTGTGATTAAAAGATTTCACAAGAATGTGGCTGTCTAGTTTTGTGGGCTATACACCACCCTTTTTCTCACACATTTTTTGGTGGAAACATTTTCTGTTTCCTATTTCCATTTCGAGGCTGCAGCTAAGCTAGTTTGCGCCTCGAATACATAGAAACAGAATATCTAGCCCGGGATGACTGCTTAAAAGATTTCACAAGACTGTGGGTGTCTAGTTTTGTGGGCTATACACCACCCTTTTTCTCACACATTTTTTGGTGGAAAAATTTTCGGTTTCCTATTTCCATTTCCAGGCTGCAGCTAAGTTAGTTTGCGTCCCGTATACACAGAAACAGAATATCTGGCTCGAGATGTGTGAATTAAAGATTTCACAAGAATGTGGCTGTCTAGTTTTGTGGGCTATACACCACCCTTTTTCTCACACATTTTTTGGTGGAAAAATTTTCGGTTTCCTATTTCCATTTCGAGGCTGCAGCTAAGCTAGTTTGCGCCTCGAATACATAGAAACAGAATATCTAGCCCGGGAGGTCTGCTTAAAAGATTTCACAAGATTGTGGGTGTCTAGTTTTGTGGGCTATACACCACCCTTTTTCTCACACATTTTTTGGTGGAAAAATTTTCGGTTTCCTATTTCCATTTCGAGGCTGCAGCTAAGCTAGTTTGCGCCTTGAATACATAGAAACAGAATATCTAGCCCGGGAGGTCTGCTTAAAAGATTTCACAAGACTGTGGGTGTCTAGTTTTGTGGGCTATAAACCACCCTTTTTCTCACACATTTTTTGGCGGAAAAATTTTCTGTTTCCTGTTTCCATTTCGAGGCTGCAGCTAAGCTAGTTTGCGCCTCGAATACACAGAAACAGAATATCTAGCTCGAGATGTGTGATTAAAAGATTTCACAAGAATGTGGCTGTCTAGTTTTGTGGGCTATACACCACCCTTTTTCTCACACATTTTTTGGTGGAAAAATTTTCGGTTTCCTATTTCCATTTCGAGGCTGCAGCTAAGCTAGTTTGCGCCTCGAATACATAGAAACAGAATATCTAGCCCGGGAGGTCTGCTTAAAAGATTTCACAAGACTGTGGGTGTCTAGTTTTGTGGGCTATACACCACCCTTTTTCTCACACATTTTTTGGTGGAAAAATTTTCTGTTTCCTGTTTCCATTTCGAGGCTGCAGCTAAGCTGGTTTGCGCCTCGAATACACAGAAACACAATATCCAGCTCGAGATGTGTGAAAAAAGGATTTCACAAGACTGTGGGTGTCTAGTTTTGTGGGCTATACACCACCCTTTTTCTCACACATTTTTTGGTGGAAAAATTTTCTGTTTCCTGTTTCCATTTCGAGGCTGCAGCTAAGCTAGTTTGCGCCTCGAATACACAGAAACAGAATATCTAGCTCGAGATGTGTGATTAAAAGATTTCACAAGAATGTGGCTGTCTAGTTTTGTGGGCTATACACCACCCTTTTTCTCACACATTTTTTGGTGGAAAAATTTTCGGTTTCCTATTTCCATTTCGAGGCTGCAGCTAAGCTAGTTTGCGCCTCGAATACATAGAAACAGAATATCTAGCCCGGGAGGTCTGCTTAAAAGATTTCACAAGACTGTGGGTGTCTAGTTTTGTGGGCTATACACCACCCTTTTTCTCACACATTTTTTGGTGGAAAAATTTTCTGTTTCCTGTTTCCATTTCGAGGCTGCAGCTAAGCTAGTTTGCGCCTCGAATACACAGAAACAGAATATCTAGCTCGAGATGTGTGATTAAAAGATTTCACAAGAATGTGGCTGTCTAGTTTTGTGGGCTATACACCACCCTTTTTCTCACACATTTTTTGGTGGAAAAATTTTCTGTTTCCTGTTTCCATTTCGAGGCTGCAGCTAAGTTAGTTTGCGTCTCGAATACACAGAAACAGAATATCTAGCTCGAGATGTGTGATTAAAAGATTTCACAAGACTGTGGGTGTCTAGTTTTGTGGGCTATACACCACCCTTTTTCTCACACATTTTTTGGTGGAAAAATTTTCGGTTTCCTATTTCCATTTCGAGGCTGCAGCTAAGCTAGTTTGCGCCTCGAATACATAGAAACAGAATATCTAGCCCGGGAGGTCTGCTTAAAAGATTTCACAAGACTGTGGGTGTCTAGTTTTGTGGGCTATACACCACCCTTTTTCTCACACATTTTTTGGTGGAAAAATTTTCTGTTTCCTGTTTCCATTTCGAGGCTGCAGCTAAGCTAGTTTGCGCCTCGAATACATAGAAACAGAATATCTAGCCCGGGAGGTCTGCTTAAAAGATTTCACAAGACTGTGGGTGTCTAGTTTTGTGGGCTATACACCACCCTTTTTCTCACACATTTTTTGGTGGAAAAATTTTCTGTTTCCTGTTTCCATTTCGAGGCTGCAGCTAAGCTAGTTTGCGCCTCGAATACACAGGAACAGAATATCTAGCTCGAGATGTGTGATTAAAAGATTTCACAAGACTGTGGGTGTCTAGTTTTGTGGGCTATACACCACCCTTTTTCTCACACATTTTTTGGTGGAAAAATTTTCGGTTTCCTATTTCCATTTCGAGGCTGCAGCTAAGCTAGTTTGCGCCTCGAATACATAGAAACAGAATATCTAGCCCGGGAGGTCTGCTTAAAAGATTTCACAAGACTGTGGGTGTCTAGTTTTGTGGGCTATACACCACCCTTTTTCTCACACATTTTTTGGTGGAAAAATTTTCTGTTTCCTGTTTCCATTTCGAGGCTGCAGCTAAGTTAGTTTGCGTCTCGAATACACAGAAACAGAATATCTAGCTCGAGATGTGTGATTAAAAGATTTCACAAGACTGTGGGTGTCTAGTTTTGTGGGCTATACACCACCCTTTTTCTCACACATTTTTTGGTGGAAAAATTTTCGGTTTCCTATTTCCATTTCGAGGCTGCAGCTAAGCTAGTTTGCGCCTCGAATACATAGAAACAGAATATCTAGCCCGGGAGGTCTGCTTAAAAGATTTCACAAGACTGTGGGTGTCTAGTTTTGTGGGCTATACACCACCCTTTTTCTCACACATTTTTTGGTGGAAAAATTTTCTGTTTCCTGTTTCCATTTCGAGGCTGCAGCTAAGTTAGTTTGCGTCTCGAATACACAGAAACAGAATATCTAGCTCGAGATGTGTGATTAAAAGATTTCACAAGACTGTGGGTGTCTAGTTTTGTGGGCTATACACCACCCTTTTTCTCACACATTTTTTGGTGGAAAAATTTTCGGTTTCCTATTTCCATTTCGAGGCTGCAGCTAAGCTAGTTTGCGCCTCGAATACATAGAAACAGAATATCTAGCCCGGGAGGTCTGCTTAAAAGATTTCACAAGACTGTGGGTGTCTAGTTTTGTGGGCTATACACCACCCTTTTTCTCACACATTTTTTGGTGGAAAAATTTTCTGTTTCCTGTTTCCATTTCGAGGCTGCAGCTAAGCTAGTTTGCGCCTCGAATACACAGGAACAGAATATCTTGCTCGAGATGTGTGATTAAAAGATTTCACAAGAATGTGGCTGTCTAGTTTTGTGGGCTATACACCATCCTTTTTCTCACACATTTTTTGGTGGAAAAATTTTCTGTTTCCTGTTTCCATTTCGAGGCTGCAGCTAAGATAGTTTGCGCCTCGAATACACAGAAACAGAATATCTAGCTCGAGATGTGTGAAAAAAGGATTTCACAAGACTGTGGGTGTCTAGTTTTGTGGGCTATACACCACCCTTTTTCTCACACATTTTTTGGTGGAAAAATTTTCTGTTTCCTATTTCCATTTCCAGGCTGCAGCTAAGCTAGTTTGCGTCTCGTATACACAGAAACAGAATATCTAGCCCGGGAGGTCTGCTTAAAAGATTTCACAAGAATGTGGCTGTCTAGTTTTGTGGGCTATACACCACCCTTTTTCTCACACATTTTTTGGTGGAAAAATTTTCTGTTTCCTATTTCCATTTCGAGGCTGCAGCTAAGCTAGTTTGCGCCTCGAATACATAGAAACAGAATATCTAGCCCGGGAGGTCTGCTTAAAAGATTTCACAAGACTGTGGGTGTCTAGTTTTGTGGGCTATACACCACCCTTTTTCTCACACATTTTTTGGTGGAAAAATTTTCTGTTTCCTATTTCCATTTCGAGGCTGCAGCTAAGCTAGTTTGCGCCTCGAATACATAGAAACAGAATATCTAGCCCGGGAGGTCTGATTAAAAGATTTCACAAGACTGTGGGTGTCTAGTTTTGTGGGCTATACACCACCCTTTTTCTCACACATTTTTTGGTGGAAAAATTTTCTGTTTCCTGTTTCCATTTCGAGGCTGCAGCTAAGCTAGTTTGCGCCTCGAATACACAGGAACAGAATATCTAGCTCGAGATGTGTGATTAAAAGATTTCACAAGACTGTGGGTGTCTAGTTTTGTGGGCTATACACCACCCTTTTTCTCACACATTTTTTGGTGGAAAAATTTTCTGTTTCCTGTTTCCATTTCGAGGCTGCAGCTAAGATAGTTTGCGCCTCGAATACACAGAAACAGAATATCTAGCTCGAGATGTGTGAAAAAAGGATTTCACAAGACTGTGGGTGTCTAGTTTTGTGGGCTATACACCACCCTTTTTCTCACACATTTTTTGGTGGAAAAATTTTCTGTTTCCTATTTCCATTTCGAGGCTGCAGCTAAGCTAGTTTGCGCCTCGAATACATAGAAACAGAATATCTAGCCCGGGAGGTCTGCTTAAAAGATTTCACAAGACTGTGGGTGTCTAGTTTTGTGGGCTATACACCACCCTTTTTCTCACACATTTTTTGGTGGAAAAATTTTCTGTTTCCTGTTTCCATTTCGAGGCTGCAGCTAAGTTAGTTTGCGTCTCGAATACACAGAAACAGAATATCTAGCTCGAGATGTGTGATTAAAAGATTTCACAAGACTGTGGGTGTCTAGTTTTGTGGGCTATACACCACCCTTTTTCTCACACATTTTTTGGTGGAAAAATTTTCTGTTTCCTGTTTCCATTTCGAGGCTGCAGCTAAGTTAGTTTGCGTCTCGAATACACAGAATCAGAATATCTAGCTCGAGATGTGTGATTAAAAGATTTCACAAGACTGTGGGTGTCTAGTTTTGTGGGCTATACACCACCCTTTTTCTCACACATTTTTTGGTGGAAAAATTTTCGGTTTCCTGTTTCCATTTCGAGGCTGCAGCTAAGTTAGTTTGCGTCTCGAATACGCAGAAACAGAATATCTAGCTCGAGATGTGTGATTAAAAGATTTCACAAGACTGTGGGTGTCTAGTTTTGTGGGCTATACACCACCCTTTTTCTCACACATTTTTTGGTGGAAAAATTTTCTGTTTCCTGTTTCCATTTCGAGGCTGCAGCTAAGTTAGTTTGCGTCTCGAATACACAGAAACAGAATATCTAGCTCGAGATGTGTGATTAAAAGATTTCACAAGACTGTGGCTGTCTAGTTTTGTGGGCTATACACCACCCTTTTTCTCACACATTTTTTGGTGGAAAAATTTTCATTTCCCTACTTCCATTTCGAGGCTGCAGCTAAGCTAGTTTGCGCTTCGAATACATAGAAACAGAATATCTAGCCCGGGAGGTCTGCTTAAAAGATTTCACAAGACTGTGGGAGTCTAGTTTTGTGGGCTATACACCACCCTTTTTCTCACACATTTTTTGGTGGAAAAATTTTCTGTTTCCTGTTTCCATTTCGAGGCTGCAGCTAAGCTAGTTTGCGTCTCGAATACACAGAAACAGAATATATAGCTCGAGATGTGTGATTAAAAGATTTCACAAGACTGTGGGTGTCTAGTTTTGTGGGCTATACACCACCCTTTTTCTCACACATTTTTTGGTGGAAAAATTTTCTGTTTCCTGTTTCCATTTCGAGGCTGCAGCTAAGTTAGTTTGCGTCTCGAATACACAGAATCAGAATATCTAGCTCGAGATGTGTGATTAAAAGATTTCACAAGACTGTGGGTGTCTAGTTTTGTGGGCTATACACCACCCTTTTTCTCACACATTTTTTGGTGGAAAAATTTTCGGTTTCCTGTTTCCATTTCGAGGCTGCAGCTAAGTTAGTTTGCGTCTCGAATACACAGAAACAGAATATCTAGCCCGGGAGGTCTGCTTAAAAGATTTCACAAGACTGTGGGAGTCTAGTTTTGTGGGCTATACACCACCCTTTTTCTCACACATTTTTTGGTGGAAAAATTTTCGGTTTCCTGTTTCCATTTCGAGGCTGCAGCTAAGTTAGTTTGCGTCTCGAATACACAGAAACAGAATATCTAGCCCGGGAGGTCTGATTAAAAGATTTCACAAGACTGTGGGTGTCTAGTTTTGTGGGCTATACACCACCCTTTTTCTCACACATTTTTTGGTGGAAAAATTTTCTGTTTCCTGTTTCCATTTCGAGGCTGCAGCTAAGCTAGTTTGCCCCTCGAATACACAGAAACAGAATATCTAGCTCGAGATGTGTGATTAAAAGATTTCACAAGACTGTGGCTGTCTAGTTTTGTGGGCTATACACCACCCTTTTTCTCACACATTTTTTGGTGGAAAAATTTTCATTTCCCTACTTCCATTTCGAGGCTGCAGCTAAGCTAGTTTGCGCTTCGAATACATAGAAACAGAATATCTAGCCCGGGAGGTCTGCTTAAAAGATTTCACAAGACTGTGGGAGTCTAGTTTTGTGGGCTATACACCACCCTTTTTCTCACACATTTTTTGGTGGAAAAATTTTCTGTTTCCTGTTTCCATTTCGAGGCTGCAGCTAAGCTAGTTTGCGTCTCGAATACACAGAAACAGAATATATAGCTCGAGATGTGTGATTAAAAGATTTCACAAGACTGTGGGTGTCTAGTTTTGTTTGCTGTACACCACCCTTTTTCTCACACATTTTTTGGTTGAAAAATTTTCTGTTTCCTATTTCCATTTCGAGGCTGCAGCTTAGCTAGCTTGCGGCTCGAATGCACAGAAACAGAATATCTAGCTCGAGATGTGTGAATTAAAGATTTCACAAGACTGTGGGTGTCTGGTTTTGTGGGCTATACACCACCCTTTTTCTCATACATTTTTTGGTGGAAAAATTTTCTGTTTCCTATTTCCATTTCGAGGCTGCAGCTTAGCTAGCTTGCGGCTCGAATGCACAGAAACAGAATATCTAGCTCGAGATGTCTGCTTAAAAGATTTCACAAGACTGTGGGTGTCTAGTTTTGTGGGCTATTCACCACCCTTTTTCGCACACATTTTTTGGTTGAGAAATTTTCTGTTTCCTATTTCCATTGCGAGGCTGCAGCTAAGCTAGTTTGCGCCTCGAATACATAGAAACAGAATAGCTAGCTCGAGATGTCTGCTTAAAAGATTTCACAAGACTGTGGGTGTCTAGTTTTGTGGGCTATTCACCACCCTTTTTCTCACACATTTTTTGGTTGAGAAATTTTCTGTTTCCTGTTTCCATTTCGAGGCTGCAGCTAAGCTAGTTTGCGTCTCGAATACACAGAAACAGAATATCTAGCTCGAGATGTGTGATTAAAAGATTTCACAAGACTGTGGGTGTCTAGTTTTGTGGGCTATACACCACCCTTTTTCTCACACATTTTTTGGTGGAAAAATTTTCTGTTTCCTATTTCCATTTCCAGGCTGCAGCTAAGCTAGTTTGCGTCTCGAATACTCAGAAACAGAATATCGAGTTCGAGATGTGTGATTAGAAGATTTCCCAAGATTGGGGGTGTCCAGTTTTGTGGGCTATACACCACCCTTTTTCTCACACATTTTTTGGTTGAAAAATTTTCTGTTTCCTATTTCCATTTCGAGGCTGCAGCTAAGCTAGTTTGCGCCTCGAATACACAGAAACAGAATATATAGCTCGAGATGTGTGAATTAAGGATTTCACAAGACTGTGGGTGTCTTATTTTGTGGGCTATACACCACCCTTTTTCTCATACATTTTTTGGTGGAAAAATTTTCTGTTTCCTATTTCCATTTCGAGGCTGCAGCTAAGCTAGTTTGCGGCTCGAATGCACAGAAACAGAATATCTAGCTCGAGATGTGTGAATTAAGGATTTCACAAGACTGTGGGTGTCTTATTTTGTGGGCTATACACCACCCTTTTTCTCATACATTTTTTGGTGGAAAAATTTTCTGTTTCCTATTTCCATTTCGAGGCTACAGCTTAGCTAGCTTGCGGCTCGAATGCACAGAAACAGAATATCTAGCTCGAGATGTGTGAATTAAGGATTTCACAAGACTGTGGGTGTCTTATTTTGTGGGCTATACACCACCCTTTTTCTCATACATTTTTTGGTGGAAAAATTTTCTGTTTCCTATTTCCATTTCGAGGCTGCAGCTAAGCTAGTTTGCGCCTCGAATACACAGAAACACAATATCTAGCTCGAGATGTGTGATTAAAAGATTTCACAAGACTGTGGGTGTCTAGTTTTGTGGGCTATACACCACCCTTTTTCTCACACATTTTTTGGTGGAAAAATTTTCTGTTTCCTGCTTCCATTTCGAGGCAGCAGCTAAGCTAGTTTGCGCCTCGAATACACAGAAACAGAATATCTGACTGGAGAAGTGCGATTGGAGGATGTACCCAGATTGTGGGTATCAAGATCTGTGGGCTATAGGCTACCTTTTTTCATACATATTTTGGTTGAAAAATTTTTTGTCTCCTGCCGCCATTTCGAGGCAGCAGCTAAGCTAGTTTGAGCCTCGAATACACAGAAACAGAATATCTGACTGGAGAAGTGCGATTGGAGGATATACCCAGATTGTGGGTATCAAGATCTGTGAGCTATAGACAAAGTTTTTTTTCACACATTTTTTGGTGGGAAAATTTTTCGTCTCCTACTTCCATTTCGAGGCAGCAGCTAAGCTAGTTTGCGCCTCGAATACACAGAAACAGAATATCTGACTGGAGAAGTGCGATTGGAGGATGTACCCAGATTGTGGGTATCAAGATCTGTGGGCTATAGACTACCCTTTTTTGTCCCACATTTTTTGGTTGGAAAATTTTTTGTCTCCTGCCGCCATTTCGAGGCAGCAGCTAAGCTAGTTTATGCCTCGAATACACAGAAACAGAATATCTGACTGGAGAAGTGCGTTTGGAGGATATACCCAGATTGTGGGTATCAAGATCTGTGGGCTATAGACTACATCTTTTTTCATACATTTTTTGGTTGAAAAATTTTTCGTCTCCTACCTCCGTTTCGAGGCAGCAGCTAAGCTAGTTTGAGCCTCGAATACACAGAAACAGAATATCTGGCTAGAGAAGTGCGATTGGAGGATATACCCAGATTGTGGGTATCAAGATCTGTGGGCTATAGACTACCCGTTTTGTCACACATTTTTTGGTGGAAAAATTTTCTGTTTCCTGTTTCCATTTCGAGGCTGCAGCTAAGCTAGTTTGCGCCTCGAATACACAGAAACAGAATATATAGCTCGAGATGTGTGAATTAAGGATTTCACAAGACTGTGGGTGTCTTATTTTGTGGGCTATACACCACCCTTTTTCTCATACATTTTTTGGTGGAAAAATTTTCTGTTTCCTATTTCCATTTCGAGGCTGCAGCTAAGCTAGTTTGCGGCTCGAATGCACAGAAACAGAATATCTAGCTCGAGATGTGCGAATTAAGGATTTCACAAGACTGTGGGTGTCTTATTTTGTGGGCTATACACCACCCTTTTTCTCATACATTTTTTGGTGGAAACATTTTCTGTTTCCTATTTCCATTTCGAGGCTACAGCTTAGCTAGCTTGCGGCTCGAATGCACAGAAACAGAATATCTAGCTCGAGATGTGTGAATTAAGGATTTCACAAGACTGTGGGTGTCTTATTTTGTGGGCTATACACCACCCTTTTTCTCATACATTTTTTGGTGGAAAAATTTTCTGTTTCCTATTTCCATTTCGAGGCTGCAGCTAAGCTAGTTTGCGCCTCGAATACACAGAAACACAATATCTAGCTCGAGATGTGTGATTAAAAGATTTCACAAGACTGTGGGTGTCTAGTTTTGTTTGCTGTACACCACCCTTTTTCTCACACATTTTTTGGTGGAAAAATTTTCTGTTTCCTGTTTCCATTTCGAGGCTGCAGCTAAGCTAGTTTGCGCCTCGAATACACAGAAACACAATATCTAGCTCGAGATGTGTGATTAAAAGATTTCACAAGACTGTGGGTGTCTAGTTTTGTGGGCTATACACCACCCTTTTTCTCACACATTTTTTGGTGGAAAAATTTTCTGTTTCCTGTTTCCATTTCGAGGCTGCAGCTAAGCTAGTTTGCGCCTCGAATACACAGAAACACAATATCTAGCTCGAGATGTGTGATTAAAAGATTTCACAAGACTGTGGGTGTCTTATTTTGTGGGCTATACACCACCCTTTTTCTCACACATTTTTTGGTGGAAAAATTTTCTGTTTCCTGTTTCCATTTCGAGGCTGCAGCTAAGCTAGTTTGCGCCTCGAATACACAGAAACACAATATCTAGCTCGAGATGTGTGATTAAAAGATTTCACAAGACTGTGGGTGTCTTATTTTGTGGGCTATACACCACCCTTTTTCTCACACATTTTTTGGTGGAAAAATTTTCTGTTTCCTGTTTCCATTTCGAGGCTGCAGCTAAGCTAGTTTGCGCCTCGAATACACAGAAACACAATATCTAGCTCGAGATGTGTGATTAAAAGATTTCACAAGACTGTGGGTGTCTAGTTTTGTGGGCTATACACCACCCTTTTTCTCACACATTTTTTGGTGGAAAAATTTTCTGTTTCCTATTTCCATTTCGAGGCTGCAGCTAAGCTAGTTTGCGCCTCGAATACACAGAAACACAATATCCAGCTCGAGATGTGTGAAAAAAAGATTTCACAAGACTGTGGGTGTCTGGTTTTGTGGGCTATACACCACCCTTTTTCTCATACATTTTTTGGTGGAAAAATTTTCTGTTTCCTATTTCCATTTCGAGGCTGCAGCTTAGCTAGTTTGCGGCTCGAATGCACAGAAACAGAATAGCTAGCTCGAGATGTCTGCTTAAAAGATTTCACAAGACTGTGGGTGTCTAGTTTTGTGGGCTATACACCACCCTTTTCGCACACATTTTTTGGTTGAGAATTTTTCTGTTTCCTATTTTAATTGCGAGGCTGCAGCTAAGCTAGTTTGTGCCTCGAATACACAGAAACAGAAAATCTAGCTCCAGATGTGTGATTAAAAGATTTCACAAGACTGTGGGTGTCTAGTTTTGTGGACTATTCACCACCCTTTTTCGCACACATTTTTTGGTTGAGAAATTTTTTGTTTCCTATTTCCATTTCGAGGCTGCAGCTAAGCTAGTTTGCGCCTCGAATACACAGAAACAGAATATCTAGCTCGAGATGTGTGATTAAAAGATTTCACAAGACTGTGGGTGTCTAGTTTTGTGGACTATTCACCACCCTTTTTCGCACACATTTTTTGGTTGAGAAATTTTTTGTTTCCTATTTCCATTTCGAGGCTGCAGCTAAGCTAGTTTGCGCCTCGAATACACAGAAACAGAATATCTAGCTCGAGATGTGTGATTAAAAGATTTCACAAGACTGTGGGTGTTTAGTTTTGTGGGCTATACACCACCCTTTTCGCACACATTTTTTGGTTGAGAATTTTTCTGTTTCCTATTTCCATTTCGAGGCTGCAGCAAAGCTAGTTTGCGCCTCGAATACACAGAAACAGAATATCTAGCTCGAGATGTGTGATTAAAAGATTTCACAAGACTGTGGGTGTCTAGTTTTGTGGGCTATTCACCACCCTTTTTCGCACACGTTTTTTGGTTGAGAAAGGAATCGATTGTATACTTATTTTTCTGGATCGTTGATACATAAGCCCTTCTTCTTGGTTTTGCATATGAATACCTTGAAGTTGAAGCTTATAAAACTCGTCGCCTATAACTCTTAATCCTTGCATCCGACTGAAATATACATATTTATTAATTTTTACTTACAGTCCCACAGTAATGGATGTGTTCGAGGATATCCGCTGGTTTTTTGAGAGACTTACGATGTTTTGCGACATCATCGAACGGATGCTACCACCAGAAAAGAAGGAAAGGTAAGACATCCTTAACCTAATGGAAGAATTATGTTTATTAAAAAAAAAAAAAACTTTTCCAGAGAACAGCCACAAATGAGTGTTGGTCTAACCCTTCAACGTGGCTTCAGGCATTTCATTTTCGGAGTTCGAGAGATCTCCCGATCTATCGTAAGAGTTGTCTCCGACAAGGAAGTACGAGAATACAAACAACTGTAAGTTATCCACACAAGTCTCACCAAAATCCTTTTTTTACGTGTTTTCTTTTCTAGTTCTAGAGCAACAGACTTTGCTCATGATATGGTTAGATCGGTTGGAGAATTTTTTCGAAATCTTCGCATGTTAGTTGGTAGTCTTTTTGCCACCTACACGTTTTACATTCCCGAAGTTCTACTGTCCAAATGTCTGGGAAACTATTTGTTAGATACATATCCAAAGAGACATTTGTACGAGTATCCGATCCTTCTAATCAATGACATAATTGACACTTTTCGATCATCGAATAACTTCGAAACTGATGATGTGTCACAGGTGACATCTGAAACTCCTCGCAAATACGAGCCAAGATCTAATATGAATTTCGACAAAAATGTCGAACAAAATGAAATTTTGGATGAAGACATGTATGTGTTCCATAATACACCGGTGAGTCCGTCACCAGAATTAGAAATAAAAAATGAGGAAACACCATCCCAAAATGACTCGGACTCATCAACATTGAACTCGGTGAGTGAGTTGGACGATCCCTTGGGGCTTAGTGAGAAGCTAGAAGCAAGTCTAACTGGAGATGCTCCAAGCTGGAAAAGATGCGTTCAGATGTATGCAACTGAGTCGATTTTTCGAAAGCTGGAGTTTTATTTATTTCTAAAAGATAAAGAATAGATTGTCGTTAAATGTACGTCAATAAAGAAGTAAGAACTATTGCGTGTAATATGACTTAATACTTGTGATGGAGGGTCTGGTAGGGATTCAGCTTCTGATAAGGCAAGTATTTTGTTTTTATTTTATGTACAAGCTAAGCTATCCATTGTCGCAGCGCGATGATTTCCTGATAACAACGTTGACTTAGTGTGTTCGAGAGTAAGTCGTAGAAGCTTGTTTATTTTTCAATTCATAAAAAAAAAATAAAGCGACTACCGCTGCAGTTAAAGAGTAATGATGAGATAATAAATTCGTCGGCATCGTTTGCATAGTTCTGCGTTAAATGAACGGGGGATTCGATAAATCGGGACGGGACGCAGGTAGATCATTGGTAGAATGAAGTTAGCACTCAGTAAGGAATAGTTATGCACAACTCTGCGGAACTCAAGGATTTTATTTACAGACTTCGTCAACATTATCATGAAGATCAAACGAAAATCAGCTTTTTTTCAAAAACTACTTAAATCACAAGAGCAAGGTTATATCAAAGACAGCTTGGGACACGTTTTACTTTATTTGCAAGGTAAGTAGACAAATGGGTCCCAAGAAACCCTAGTCAGCTCTCACTCAAAGCAATTCACTTTTAATAATCCTGAAAACCTGTAAGGGCGGATGGGGAGATTGAGAAGGTCCCTAATATACCTACATTCATAGATATAAAGCTCAGAAGGTTATTCAGCCAACTCTGTAAAATTTTAAACTGACTCCAGCATTTTCTGCTTTCAACTTAAAGAACCTCCCACGTTTGTCCATTTTCAGGACACGTATAGTTGCGTGGCTCTTCGTCCTCTTCTTCAGGATATTGAAAGGGATACTCAGGAGCTTGTTCCTCTGGCGCTTAGCATACCTCAGCTATCTTCCTTCGATATATTTGTTTTTTTTAATTGCACGACTTATCGTTTTGAATTACTGCAAGAAAGAATCTAAAGGAAGAGTATAAAGATATTTTTTCTGGATCATAGCTCTTTAGAACCTGCACGCATTCGGTAATATTAAATAATTATTGATTCCTAAAATGCCGCTGTAAACCCCAAGTGTAGGTTGTAGTAGGACTCTATTCCCTAAAGACTTACCTTTTGAATTAGTAGGAAACCTGTTGAGAAATCTGGAATCTTTGTTTTCATCAGTCTGGAAATCCAAGTCGTAAACCTTCTGAATAAGGTCTTTTCGAGGGTCTTTCCATTAACCCTAGTAAAACCATTCTAGTGGCTTTTACTCATAGAAGATTGGTCATACAATGTTGGTGAGGCCCATTATCACGTACTCGGCCATCGTACTTGAACGGACAACTTCAGCAAAGCTTCAGAAGCTACAAAGAATAGTCTGTCTCGGTATCTTAGGTGTCATGCGTACCTCTCACACTCACCTCTACAAATCTTCATTAGGAAGACGGCTGCTAGATGTGCTATCAAGTTGCAACTAGAATACAAGTTTAAGACCCCGTGGGACACCTGAAAATTCTTGACTCAATCTTATAAAGAGAGACATGTTCTGTACCGTCCCCGACGTTATGGTTAGGGAATACTGTTTCGGTAGGTTATTTGAGATTAACATATTAGACCGTGCAGACTGGTCTAATGGTGTTCCAACACTGGACGCTAGAGGTCTGATATGGTTCACAGATATACGCTGGAGTGGGGGCTGGTATCTTTGGACCCAACACCAAAGTCTCAATACTTATGGGAATGTGTCTCACGGAGATCTACGCCAGGTTAAACCTTAGTAAGGGAATCAAGGGCGCAAAAATCTATATCTTCTCAGATAGCCAGGCAGCTCTCAGAGCGCTGTCGTCCAGTTTAGTGGACTCCATTGTACTTAAATGCTGTTACGATGTACTACAATCTCTTGCTAGACATAATAGTGTGATCCCGGGATGGGTTCCAGGTCATCAGGGGATTGCAGGCAACGAATCTGCAGATGAACTAGCCAGGGTTGGCTCAGGAGCTGCGGTTATTGGACCTGAACCTTACTGTGGTGTCAACTGGGGTGCTGCCACCACAGCGCTGATTTCCGCATGGGAGCACAAACTTCGCCTAACCCATTGGGAAAATGTCCCGGGTTTACGAAAATCCAAAAGGTTAATCAAGCCATATTCCTACAAGGAAATTCTGAGTTTAGACAAAGAAAACATTAGGAAACTGGTGAGTTTTCTAACAGGTCACTGTGGCCTGAAGTATCACCTCAACAAACTTACTCTATGCCCAGACATAGAAAGTAGGTTCTGCTTAGAAGATGACGAATCATCTGAGCACATTCTCTGTGAAAGCCCAGCTCTGCATTGAGGAGGTGGCGCATTTTCCGCAAGGTAACTTTACCTATGGTCTAGCAAATCTATCCCGCTTGTCTGCCTCCTTTAATAAACACAATTGTCGCATTTTTTACCTTCTTCCTTCAGGTAATTCTTTAATCGTGAACCTAACCACTAAAATATCAATCCATGTGTACAAAAATAAATAATAATATCTAGTCTAGCGCAGCAGGCTTTCCCAGTTAAACACTTTTCACAGATAGCATTTCTTGTCCATATCTCGCAACGCCATCATCCGCCCGTGGCCCTTTCGTTTCACTTTCTTAACACCGCTGTCCTTCTTGACCCGATTACGATCATGTTTCTCTTTCTTCTTCTTGTGCGAACAATGACTTTTTATAAACATATTCAGACTACTGAAGGCAGCCTTAAGCTCATCAAACGATTTCGACAGTGGTATAGCGTTGTTGGCCTTCCCTTCTGCGGAACTACTTTGATTCATCAGCTCCTTCATCTCACTATAGCCATCCTCCAGCTTAGTGATTCCCACAAACAGGCCTCTCTGGCAGGTCAAGTACTTCAAATCATTTCGAAACACATGCAGAGTCTTGCTCAAGTTAAACGCTGCACTATTTCGAATCCTATCCAAGTTTATCAAGTTCTCTAGGCCATGGTACGTGTCCGATGCAACAAACCTGTTGAAGAAAATCTGTGTTACAGACGCAAAACATAGAAACACAATTTTTCCTCACCTGAATGAGTCTGCCTTCAGCAGATCCCAGAATATGCATTTAGCACCGTCTGCACACAGCATGTTGTCAAGGCAGAATAGGAACTCCTTTAACTTGATCCAAGTGGTTAGGTCGATGTCAATCTTGTGGAATCGATCGGTTGGTTGTTTGAAATGGATCGCATAGAGCAGGAATAGGGCACCCAACTTGGGCATTGTGTTTTTGTAGGACAGTATGCGCTTGGCATAGTGAATGCAGGCATTTGTCGATTGAATTATCTCCACAGAAATTGATTGAGCTCTGCAATGCAAAGAGTGGTTGTAATATATTTTAAATATTTTAAATGCTGCTACTTACGTGTATATCCGCTGAAATAGTGTTGTCTTCCACTGGTACACAAAGGATTCAAATCGCGGATTTTCATTTAAGATAAAGCCTTCGATTATGGTCTCGCAGTCTTTCTGAATAGCCAGCTCCATGTTTCGGCGCAACGAAAACCCAAATAAAGGTTATTCCTGGACGAAAGGTAAACATACCTGTCAGCTGCAACAGCTGTTTGTGTTTTGAATTCGCCGTTTCGCCGGAATGGACCATGTAACACGATCTGTTCGAATGTTGGTTCTCCTAGGTGACTGGAGCGAAAGTGAGTAGTTCTATTACTAGGACGGGTGGTTAAATCCATCCAAGTACTCACTAAATGGAGAGGTTTCACTCTCGCTCACTGAAAAATATGAAAAAAAGTTCAGAAAGGTGTGATGGGACACTGCTGCTCTTGCTATTCGCCTCCTTACATTGGTGTTTGGAATGTTGTCTGCTTTGGATTTGTAATATCTTTTGATTTTCCTTTCTGCTGAAAACTTTTATAACTCTGTTCATGTCTACACGAGTAGTTTGTATTCTCCAATCAAACAAATCTATCCTCATTATTCGCGACACACGTCAAAATTTCATTCCTTTTCACCTGACATTTGTAAAAACAAGAACAAGAACGAATACCAGTGGTATATATTTCGCGATTTTTTCAACGATAATAAATGGGGCTCTCCTCGTTTAATTTACTATCCCTACTACCCTAGTTGACGAATTTCATATCAAAATGCTTAAGAAAGGCATACTATTGGTTTGTGTTCTCTGCACGTTGTTCACCTTCAGCGTTGGCCAGAATGAATCACTCGTGACCTTGTCGGCGCCCACGAACACTTCAGTGGCAGTTCCGCCTGCGAACACGTCACAAATTCCGTCCTCGACATCAGAGACATCGGTAGAAGCAAAATCGATTCCAGAAAATGAAGCAAAAAGCTCTAATACAACACCATCGGCCGAATCAGCCCTGCCCGATCGGAAGGCGGTCGAACAGGAGCACAACAGTTCGCTGTCAATATTTTTCGTTCTTTGCATCATCATAATGGGTATCCTGCTTATCCACTTTATGCTGCACACCGGATTCCAGTACTTACCAGAAAGTATAGTTGTGGTGTTCCTTGGGGCGTTGATTGGGCTGTTCTTGAACGTGATGAGCGGCGAGAAGACCAGCTGGAAGCGTGAGGAAGTGTTTTCCCCTACTGGATTCTTTTTGGTGCTTCTACCACCGATTATCTTCGAGTCGGGGTATAATCTTCACAAAGGTAATTTTTTTCAAAACATTGGGTCCATCCTGGTCTTTGCGATATTTGGCACAACAATCTCGGCTTTGGTGATTGGTTCCGGAATATACTTGCTGGGGCTGGCGGAGGTCGCTTATAGGTTGAACTTTTCGGAGTCATTTGCATTTGGATCGCTGATTTCGGCTGTGGATCCTGTAGCAACGGTGGCCATATTCCACGCTCTCGAGGTCGATCCGATTCTCAACATGTTGGTCTTCGGCGAGAGTATTTTGAACGATGCCATATCAATTGTCCTGACAACGAGCATATCGGCGGCTGCAAGCAGTCCAGCGTCGGCCAACACAAACGCTGGCGAAACAATACTGAAGGCATTGAAGACCTTCTGTGAGATGTTCTTTGCATCGGCGGGTATTGGGGTCGTGTTTGCACTGATCAGTGCCCTTTTGCTCAAGCACATCGATCTGAGGAAGCACCCATCACTGGAATTTGCCATGATGTTGATGTTCACATATGCACCGTACGTTCTTGCCGAAGGAATTCATCTTTCAGGGATTATGGCCATACTATTCTGTGGAATTGTCATGTCGCACTACACCCATTTCAACCTGTCGACGGTGACGCAAATCACCATGCAACAAACCATGCGCACACTTGCTTTTATCGCGGAGACATGCGTCTTCGCTTACCTCGGTCTGGCCATCTTCTCCTTCAAGCACCAAGTGGAGTTGTCCTTTGTCATCTGGGCCATCATTCTCTGCCTGATTGGACGGGCTTGCAATATATTTCCACTGGCGTTCCTGGTTAACAAATTTCGAGAGCACAAAATCAACAGCAAGATGCAGTTCATCATGTGGTTTTCCGGTCTACGCGGTGCCATCTCATATGCTTTGTCACTGCATCTGGAGCTGTCCAGCGATGAAACTCGCCACGTCATAATCACCGCAACGCTCATCATTGTTCTGTTCACAACTTTAGTTCTCGGCGGATCAACCATGCCTCTGATGAAATATCTCAAACCCGGCAAACGACTTAGGCGCAGTCAACGAGGTAGCAGAACAGAAGGTCGCCGATCGTCTGGAAGAAAACGCTCCAAGTCGGTGTCGCTCAGTAAGACTCGAGAATGGGGACAAGCAATTGATTCAGAACATTTATCCGAGTTGACCGAGGAAGAAGAAATCGGATTCTCGACAACCAGAATCGCCGGCTTCGGTCGCATGGATCGAAAGTACTTCATTCCGTTCTTTACCAGACGTTTCACCACGCAGGAACTGCACGACTGTAAGAGCCAAATGGCCGACTTGACAAACAAGTGGTACCAGGCTATACGTGTCTCCCCCCAGGACTCCGACAGTGAGGATGAAGAAATCGGAATTGGGACCACGTCTAGTCAAACTGCATTGCATTCTAGAACCTAAGGTAGTGTGGATCGTACTTGTGCGCCTTTGAAAAATGTATTTGAAATGTATTATATAATTGTATAACTGTATATTTTTTAAAGTGAATCTATTGATGCGGGGACGGATCGCTTTTGATTGTTCTTTATTGTGTTGCTTAAGTAAATATATGTGATATCAAACCAAAGTCAAGGAACTTGCTTTTGTTGAATTAATTCCCTCTATCTAGAGGGTTGGACGTCCCCATAGAACTGAGACAAGGAACAAGTGGTGCACATTGCTTTGGATTTCAACAAAAAACTTGGCTAAACAACCCAAATAGGATGATTTAGACTTTGGTGCACTCAGCTTCTCGCTATTAAGCATTTTGGAGGAAGGTAGGTATACAGGGGTCGAGTGAAAAAAACCTCTGGTTGCAGTTCAAATGCTATATCGTCTCCTATCTCCTCTTCCTTAGCGTTTTGAGTCAAATGGATGAAATTAAACAAAAAACTTAACCAAAAAACGTTTAGCGTATGACTTAGACGTTGGTGCACTCAGTTGTCCGCTATGTCGCATTCGAGAGGAAGGAGGTATACAGGGGTCAAGAGTCAAAAAAACCCCTTAGTGCACTTCAAATGCAATATCGTCTCCTATCTCCTCTTCCTAAGCGTTTTGAGTCAAATGGACGAAATTGACCAAAAAACTTAACCAAAAAACGTTTAGCGTATGATTTAGACGTTGGTGCACTCAGTTGGTCGCTATGTCGCATTTGGGAAGAAGGTAGGTATACAGGGGTGAAGAGTGAAAAAAACCTCTGGTTGCACTTCAAATGCAATATCGTCTCCTATCTCCTCTTCCCTAGCGTTTTGAGTCAAATGGACGAAATTGACAAAAAAACTTAACCAAAAAACATTTGGCGTATGACTTAGACGTTGGTGCACTCAGGTGGTCGCTATGCCTCATTTGGGAAGAAGGTAGGTATACAGGGGTCAAGAGTGAAAAAACCTATGGTTGCAGTTCAAATGCTATATCGTCTCCTATCTCCTCTTCCTTAGCGTTTTGAGTCAAATGGACGAAATTGACCAAACAACTTAACCAAAAAACGCAAATCGGTTGATTGAGACTTTGCTGCACATTCGGGTATGACTCGATCATGCATGGAGAAAAGCTGTAAATGATAATCATCAGTTTTCAATTCCATGAGCCTAGCCTCTGATTCGAAGTAACAAGCAATCACATAAAGCTCCAACAGTGGAATGACCTGGTTTTGAATTTGAGAAGAGCGTCACTAGCTTTCGCCTCTGTTAACAGTCCTTCCGGAAAGAAATCTAAAACCTTAGAGCATCACCTGTGAGAGGCGACTTCACGCCTGAATTGCGCAAAGTAAAAGTAAAGAGAGAACCATATTTAGTGTTGGGCAAATGCCAATGCACTTCAGATGTAAGTTTTTATTTTCACTTTAAAAAGGTACACTCGGTGATGTACGATATGCTCTATCAGTGTATCGTCCAGGCTTGCCCCTTCCATTTCATTTTCTTTAAGACTTAAAGTATAATCAAATATCATTTAGTGGTTTTCTTAAAACAACATAAACAGTATTAACTTCTAAAATATACACAAAATGCGACGTAAGAATTGTTCTTTTAAATTTACAAGTACGCGAACAGTTATGTACAATCCGTCGTGTTTTTTTAGCTAAAGTACGAATACGGGTTCTTTATTCTACTTAAATGCGGATAGTTGGGAACGACTTCCTCTATCCAGTCAGGCTCGATTTCCGTCACTTGTCGGAGGAAGTTACGTTCGGTCAAGACAATTTCGGTGTAGATTATGTAGGCGGGGCGATATTTCCCGTGGAGTATACTCGATGGGTGTATTTTGGCACGTTGACGTCCGGACAGTGTGAGATAGAAATTATCGCGTTGCAGCTCTGCTATGTTATCGAATAGTCCTGCTAGAAGGCACTTGCGAACTTGGTCCATATTACTGCCACAGCTTGCCACAGTAAGGGACAGCCGCTGGGAGATCTCAAGCAATTGATTGCGTACATCGCGAGCGTAGAGGAGGTTTCGAGTGTTGAGGAAGTTGTCGTGGCACCAGAGCTGAAAATGAAACAAGGGGTGAGGCGTTTGGATTGGAAAAGTAAACAGGACACAACTCACCTTAATCTTCTCTGTCTTTTCGAAGGCTTTGTATACGTTTAGTAGCATCAGATGATCTCCCTGTTTCGATTCGAATTTTGCGTGCGCCAGATTGGCCTGCTCTCGTTTCTCTATGCTCGATACGAAAATGTTCTCACCCGACATGATTGCGACAAGGCTAAGCATTTCATCCAGACAACCAAATGCCGGCGCGGTTAGTAAGAGTTTACTAAACTTCGGATCGAGCGGAAACAGGGACATGTGCTTGCCTAAAGGGGTCAGTTCGGCTTTGCCAATCGTTTTGACTGCTCCCAGCAATAGAAGTTGTTTGTACGCCTTGTCTACGGCGTCCGGTGCAGGCTTGTCTAGAAAATCAAAGGTCTTGCAGTCGATTCCAAGGGCTAACAGTTGAAGGACCTAAAACTTGTGTATGAAGCAAGGTGTCACGTTAAAATAGGGGGAAAAAAAATTACCGTCGATGCAATGTTACTTCGCAAGATCTCAGGTTTTGGCATTCGTTCGAATTTCTCCATTTCCTCCTTGGTGTAGGTACGATAGCACGTGCCCTCGGCATCACGTCCGGCTCGTCCACAGCGCTGCCAACACTGCGCCTGTGATATGCGCACCACCTTTAGGATGTCCAGACTAGTTTCGGGATTGAAAATACGGCGTTTCACGAACCCACTGTCGACGACATAACGAATGCCTGGGATTGTAATTGAAGTCTCCGCGATGTTTGTGGCTAGAATGACTTTTCTCGCATTCGGTGGCGATGGTATGAAGCACTCGAGTTGCTTATTCTGAGGTAGTTGTGAGTAGAGCGGGAATACACGGATGTTTGGAGCGTTAATTGTGTTGTTCTGTTCGAAAGAGTTTGTCAAGACAAATTTTTAACGGTTAATGGCGGCAGACTAAACAGACTTATGTAAGACAAGACAACTAAACATCGATGGTCGAAGGTTATCGTCAACTGAAGATTTGCAAACACAGAAGAGTTGTTGTTTCTGGAATTCTTCAAAAAACCGGAGCACTCTCACAGTATTTCACTTACCTTTGCTATCATGCGGATTTGTTGGGCCATCGCCTCGATTTCCTCCTGGCCTGTTAGAAACACAAGCACATCGTGACTGCAAAGGGAGATTATGTTAGGAAGGGGCTATTAGAACGTTCAGTTTAATGCTACCACTCACTTTGCAGGCGCACTTCTGTGGATTTCGAAAAGAGTCACCAGTATGGCGTGCAGGTAATCACTTTGTGGCTCCTTTGTGTGCATTACCTTGACCGGGTATGTCTTTCCCTCCAAGTACATGCCCTTGACACCAAAGTACTTTGCAAAATGATCAATGTCCATGGTGGCCGATGTCACGATCACTTTTAAGGGCATAAGGTTGCGCAGTTTCCTCTGTCGCTGGGCCTCTTTCACTATGCCGAACAGAACGTCTGTGTTGATGGTTCTCTCGTGCGCCTCGTCCAACATGATGACCGAATAGCTCTTCAGCAGTCTGTCAGACAGTGCCTCCCTCAGTAGGGAGCCATCAGTGACGAACTTTATCTTGGTAGCACTCGAGGTGCAGTCTTCGAATCGCACGGTAAAACCAACTGTCTCGCCCAGCTTCGTATTCATCTCTTGGGCGACACGTTTTGCCACTGTTATCGCCGCCACTCTACGTGGCTGCGTGATGGCAATCAATCCTTTATTTCCATATCCAGCGTACAGTAGAAACTGTGGGATCTGAGTGGTTTTCCCCGATCCGGTCTCACCCATAATCACAAGAGTATCCGATTTTTTTACCTCCTGAATGATCCTCGTCCTACATCCGTAGACGGGAAGACTTTGGCGCTGCTTTTCGATGGACACTTTCTGCTGTTGGCTATTTTGTTGGTGTTTGCCATTCGCTGGCGGCGAAGTTTTATCACCATTTTTCTGTTTTTTCACTTTACTTTCACCGTTTCCTTGATTCTCCAGTCCGTTGACTTGAGGTGGGATTTTCCTCTTCACTGCAAATGCACTGTGGCCATTGGCGGAGTTGGCGTTGCCACCGTTCAATTTAAAGGGGGATTTCGCGATTAACGCGTACTTTGAGTCTATCATTGTCCACTTGGATTGGAGGAAATTACATTTCAACCGGAAATCAAATGGAAAAAGTTGCAAAAACTCGATCTTACTGCGTAGATCTTGCGAATTTGTGGTGCGGAAAAAAGTATTAATAATTTTTGTAGGTTATGTTTTGAAAATCACTTTTGACAGTCGGCCAGTAGTGCAATTTTGTACGTGCGTGCGAACTGTCATTTGCGATATGTCACATTTTAGACGAATTAAATGATAAGGGATTTTTTTTCAAGAAACTCTGACGGAAAGAGGGCTTTGTTCGGAAGTCGTTAGGACAGGAAAATATTTAAATTCAGAAGGAAGTAGTCGATACCGATTTTTCGTAATCCTTTGCCTCATTCATTTAAACTCTGGTTTTGTGTATATTCTTGAGAATATCTCCTGCAGTTCATACTGCAAAGGAGAAGTATTTACGCCTCATTTCTACTTACTTACTTACTTATATCGCCTTGTGGGTCCTAGGGCCTCTACAATGCCTTCGCGACATCGTGTGCGATTTCTGGAAATGTGCCTCAGCTCTCCTCAATTCTTTCCCAGTTGCTGCGCTTCTTTTAATTGTTCTGCACCATGCTCTCCTAGGACCGCAGTGTGTCCTGCTATCCTGAGTAAGCGGGTTCCATTGCGTGGTTAGATATGGATCTGTCACCCTTTCGGATGACCAATCCACTGCTACTATCGTCGTCGTATGGTTGTGCCTATAGCTTCATGGCTCGTTCTCTGATAAAGCTGTTCGTTAGAGACACGGTTTGGCCAGAAAATCCTTAAGATATAGCGAAGGCACCTATTGCAGGTCCCTTCTGGATAGTGGCGGTCACCCTCCAGGTACCACATCCATATAACGACTTCTGTTTCCATCACCACATAAATTTACTGTCATTTGGTGAAGGTCTATTATTCTGTGAGAGAGTAGGCACACATATGTCATGGAGCCTTGCAGAACCTCACTTTGGAGTTTGAATTCCTCAGACAGCCTTCCTCTGTGCAAAATGGGACATGTTTCCCGATTGACATGTCACATGATCGACATCGTTTCTACTTAGGACAGCCTACGTGACAAGTCTCCCGATCTAGAATGATCTTCAGTTAGTGATCTTACCAGAAAAGTTCATTCTTATCCAACTGTGATCGGAATTTTGCTCCAGCTTGTGGCTCAATGCGTTGATCATAAAGATCATTTGGTAGACACCATCTAGAGTAACAATTGGATACTTGCTATGATGTGAGGATTTGTTCTACATTATCGTAGTCTTACTCGGCCTTAAACTTCCCTGATCCCTGAACTCTCACTAATCCTTTGAGTATGGCTTTCGAATGTGACCTGAAACGTAAAACGGTGGTTTGGCCTTAGTGTCGTTTTGAACTTGTGGGCTGTGATTGGAAGATCCTCTCTTATGGAACATTATTGTCCATTTTATCGTGAATTATAAGTTTCAAGTATCGATCGTCAATCGAAGGAATGGGGTTTCTATCCCACTCTCTTCCTTATTTCTTTCGTTCGTGATTGGAATTGCATTATATTCGAAGGGGATGACTGCAAGACCATGAGAGAGGGAGCAGTTTCACTCCTCTCGACAGATCCATTGTGCTCCCCAGTGTGGGACACCTGGAATAATATGAAAAATATGGCGGGAGCGGGCCAACCCATTTTCGTTATGAATTTTAAGCTGGTTTTAGGGGGCTCAAAGTAGCCTCGAAACACGGCACAAAGAGATTGTGGTCCGCCTAGCGTAGGTTATGTTACGAAAGTCCCTTGCGATCCTAGAGGAAAGTGGGCTTATGGGCGGTAGGTCCGTCGGCATGTCATTTGATTCTGAGGCAATTCTCGCTAACTCATCGGTTCTCTCCTTTCCTTGGAAGCCCATATGTTCCGGGATCCAGCATAAAGTAATGCTCTGCGTAGAGCTCATTGATTTAAGGTTTTCTTTACATCGTTTGACCAGTTTCCAATTGGTTGTAATGGAGGTGATGGCTTTGATGGCAGCTGTCGATGTATGTCAATATGTTCGTTGCTTTCAAAAGTGGATAAGGTCCTGCAGGCCTCGTTGATACCATATATTTCCGCCAAAACACTCGCGTGGTTGGAGAGCTCCATGGACCGGGCAAACATGGTTTCTCTAAAAAGATTTCCATGCCTGTGCCTTCATACGTCTTTGAACCGTCCTTGGAGATGGATATACAGGCAGGGTTCATGATGGTGGATGTAGTCGGAGGACGCAGTCACATTAGACCACCTGGCACCTGATGGTACTATGTCCGCTATGGTAGGCTCTCCACATTCAGGGAGCTTTTGCCTCTATTTCTTGCGCAAAAATATTCAGTGTGGATAGTCCGAGCATGGTTTTAAGGGCAGCAGTGGGAGTAATTCAACATCTCCGATATGGATTAACAAGGGCGCGATACAGATTGATTGAATTTGTCCGAGGTGAAGACTTTACGCGAACCTTTCGTAGTTTTAACCAAAATCGAGTTAAGTAAATATTCACACGGAATTGGGCCCCTTTTGATGATTAAAGTAAATGGTATCGAACCAACTCGAAACCGTATTATAACTTGGTTTACGAGCTATAAATCATCATTCTTAAAATTTTCACAGCAACGAAAATGTTGTTTCATATCATTGATATAATCATGATATTAAAACCGAGCGCCGAAGGCCAAGAGGAGTATTCCATGTTTATTTAGGAAATCTATAAAATATTGGTCCAAAAATAAAATAGATAAAACACAACATTTTGAGTGGTCAATATGTTTGTTTAAACAAGCGGCGACGTGATAATTCTCAGAACTCTGGTAACACAAATTTGTTACGTTTTTTGCAGGACAATCAGAACGCTGTGCAAAACTTTTGGTATATTAAAGCATTGTATTTGTATTTCTGGTTGAAAAAGATAAGAAATACGACAAAATCATACATAGATTGGAAAGTATTACTCAAGTGGGCTGAATTAAACTAGGGGAGTCCCACATTCAGAGTATGGCGCCTAAGATGTCGTGGCTTGTACTTAGATTTTCGGAGACAAATGCGCATACGTATGTGTAGTAGATAAAGTAGGAACTCTTTTACTCTTTTAGAACTTTATTAGTGAGAGCAAACATTCCCATTAATTGTGGAATACAATGTCGTTCAAGTGGCTGCCTCGGCTAGCTTCGCTGTGGCCCATGCTGTCACTCCAATTTTCCAAGACCCTGTTGATGGTTTCGGGCTGTAGCTCACGGATTGCTTGGATGATATCGGTCCTTCACGGTTCCGCACAATTTTGTTTGTTAACGTAACCGCCGATAATCGTTGTTCAATTCAAGCTGCTCTAAGGCTTAAACTGCGAAGCAATAACGAAGCGGATTGCTGAGTCAATTGGACCTTGTAAGCGATTAATAAGAGATCTTTGTGCAGAATTCTCCTCTGGCTACTACGCGAAACGTTGAGCTGTTGAGATGGCGAATTGATGTTCGTGAATTGAGTCTCACACTCTCGGCTACAGCAGCCACATTCTCGTTTCGACAACGGGGACCATGAGTGTTGTCCACTAGCATACCAGTCTCATGATAGGTGCTTCATTTCGGCCAAAACTTCTTTTCATATCTAAAGTTTTTTCGTTGATGTTACCACCATGTTTTGTAAAGGGTTACCAGATAACAATGATACTTTTTCCAATCATTATGTTTCAGCAGCTGTCAAAGTTGTCAATGACATTCAGCTGTCAAAATATTTAGTAAATCTGCCATTCTATCATGCATCATTTCACGCTTGGCAAAGGTGCGAAAATTATTAAATAAATATTGAAATTCCGGCTCAGTTGTAAATGCGAAACGTGAATTTCGTCGTGAGGTCGATCATCACCTTGGCTTCAGTGGTCACACTGTAGAATATTGGGGAGACCCCCATTACCCAGTAAGCCATATTCCAATAGTCCTGGTACTACATCGAAAGCTCTCATTTTCACAAATGTTTCATTCCTTTGCTGATGACAGTACCCTCAGTTTTTCATATTCATTCCCTAACTCACGTCCTTGCGTATGTCGACGTATGTTCAACAGATTAATTTCCGACCTGGGCAGCATACTCAAATGGGGTTCAACCAATAGAGTGGAATTTAATGTTTCCAAAACCGAATACTGTCTTCTGTCTCTCAAGCAAAACCAAGACCCTCAAGCATTGTCCATGAATGGTACTTGCACCGCTGAGTCCGAAAGACTTTCCGTCATCGGTATGTGTATTCATAACCATCTTCGGTGGAATGATCATCGCCAAATGCTTCATTTACTCCTTCTGATCTGGCCTCAATTCATAAGGTATTCATCTGCCCAAAGCGGGAATATAACGCCCAGATCTGGTCTGGATCACAGACCTGGATACGGTACAGAAACGTGCTTTAAAGCTTAGAGACATTGTGAGCTCTATAGTTTCACGTGAACATCGTCGAAATGTGTCGTTTTTTTTTATAAAAACTGCGCCAGTTGCATTCCGCCCCTTGGGCCAGTTGGCGGACACATTCATCCACAATTAAAATCCGCGTCGGATAATAAGATAATGAGTCATGGTTATGGCTCAATTCAGTGCGAACACACTCATTATTACGTGTACGGCAAGAGCCACGGTGTTCCCCATGTATTTTGTAACAGAATTTTTGCAACTGCATTAAAAAGTAATAAAAAACCGTCAACAACCTTTCTTTTGTTAAACCAAAGCAAAACATTGGTCAAACGTGTTACCTACATGATTGTTTTGTTAGCGTGTTTAGGTTTATTAACGTGTTATCTACATTCAGATAAAGAAATAAACTTTAGTTAATAAAATCAGTCTGTGTCTCAGGTAACACGTCCCACTCCAATCGGGATCCCAGTGCATCGGAATCCTCTCAGAAATTCGCACATCATCACAATTAACCTTAAACTAGTTCCACCCAAGTTTCATACGTAAATAGGTTTATCTATTGTTTAAACAAATAGTCTTTGTTATTCTACAACCTATGCTTACCGTGACGGAAGTCTCTCAATACACTCTACCAAACCAAAACAATAATATCGCAAACCGAAACGTAAATATAAAATTCGAAACCATTCACCTGTTGGCCTGAATCATTCTCTGGAAATAAATAAACGAAAAAAAAAAATAATAATTCCAATAAAATACCCAAAATCCAGTGTTCGCGCAATAGCCTCGTCGACGTTGTGTGATTGGATCTAATTAGAGAGGCGCATTATCAATTCAGCGAAACGTATATCTAAGAAATTCAGAGAATATCTATCAACCCGCACCCAGAACAATATTCGATTGAAGGTATTTTATTCAAAAAGTGAAATTTTAATTAATTACGGAAATCCCACGCCAATTGCCGCTGTTGCCCTTTGCAGATAGATTCAAGGAACATCGTACCATTATATTGTCCAATCAATTTTGCCTATCAGAACGGCATACTTAGCAGGAAGTTAATCTGCGATTAATATGTCGAATCTATTGACGAAATTGTTCGTCTGGCTGGATCATACTAATTCGTAAAAGAATAGGAAATTTATGTATCTATGCAAGAATGTATGGATAGGCCACCGCTGTTACTCTCGTTAATGCGTTTAAAAATATCTCAGAAACAATCATTAAACAGCGAAGAATCAATTAATTTCATTGTAATGGGAAAAATCGCTTTCTCTCTCCTAGCAAAAAAGACAAATACTGATGCGATGTGCCCCTCCACACATCTCCAACACTCCAACACATGGAATATTCTCTCGGGGACGGTTTGATTCACTTTTGACGCCTCGTTTTTCTTTTATAAGGACTTTTCCTTTAGGCTGTGTTCACGATCAAGCGATTCGCTACCAGCGGCGAATGACACAAGTACATGGGGAGGTGTTCAAGCGACTGCGAGCGATGAGAACAACTGTCAAAACGGGAACAAAACTAGGCGAAACCGCGATGTCACAAACACTACATCACTTGCGAGTTCGCTTGACAGTGAACACAGCCTTAACTGTTTAGGCGAAGGTGACATAATTTCGAGCTTTCGAAGGAACGAATTCCGGAATTTTGCACAGGATCTCCTAGAAAAGCAGTAGAAGTATCGATGGCAGTCCTGCCGAATGCATTGTCAGAAGTGCTACACTCACTTAGACGGAGAGCGTGGAAAACGGCAATGAACAAGGATTAAAAAGAAGGACTGTCATTGAGGTTCCAAAAAAGAGTACACTGGTAGTCCATCGGTCATAGATTGTGGAAACCGAAAAGGTATAAGTATTTCCTCGGGATCATTTAGTTTTTACTCCCGATGTCAACCAGACTGGCTTTACATAGCTCTGAATCATCCTGCATTAGCTACATATACACCTTACTACGTTGGGTATATGTTTAGATTCATCTACGTATCTTGTTCAGACTTCTTAGAGTCCCAAGCTCTATGGTATGGTAGGGCACCATCAAAATGCAGATAATGACTCCACTGCTAAGTGCCGATGGTACAGGAGACACCAAGAACACCAAGGGTGATGCGCTGTCATGTGATTTCCTTAACATCATACTTGAAAGTGTTATGCGAAACTCACAAATCAACACCATAGGCACAATCTTCCTGCAATCAGTCCTACTTTAAGGCGATATTTCGTGGACTCTGTCTAAAGCAGATGAAGATATCCCCAGTCTCTTCTAGAGAAAGACTTCGTAAAATTTTCGATCCCGTTTGCGTTGACGGGCTTTGGAAGAGGAGATTCAATGACGAACTGCACGAGCTGTACAGCCACATCGATCTATTTAAAACACTGCGAATCCGTCGTTTAAGATGGCTAGGACATGTAGAACGAATGGACACCAATGCTCCGATTTGCAGAGTCTTCGAATCAAACGCGAAAGGACAACGCAGTAGAGGAAGATCTCGCCTCAGTTGGCGAGCACAAGTAGAAGGTAATGTCAATCGACCAGTTCCATCCCGAACTGTAGTAGCGCCACCTCAGTAAGTATTCATAAGTTCATTTCAAAAAGATGTTGACGTTTATTTGGAAAGAAAAGAATATGGCTGATCTGATATGATTGCCAGTTCTTCGAAGACAATCGGTGGTTGAGAACTGTTTCATATTTGATTCGATTCATGACACGAATTTTCTTAAAGAACACAAGTTTTGGGAGATCCTTTCCAAAGGATAAAGGTCAGTTTCTTAAACAATTTGTTAGCACAAGTCTGTGAAAGATCTTCCCATTCTGGGACTTGAACAGTAAACGGTGATCATATAGCGAGATCGCTTTAAAACTTTTTTTCCAGTAAAGATTCCTTCGTTTTCATCTTAATCCTGTCACAAGTGCTGACAATGTCAAAGAACGCCGCTATATCTGTCGAAGCCGATTCCATGTTTCAAATTACTGCTAGATTTACTATTACCTGTGTCAGGTGGAGTTAAGTCTATTTTGTTCAGATGGTTTTTTAACAGACAATATGCTATCAGATAGCCAGTTGGAATCTTCATTATTTCGGAACTGAATCCCCTAAATTTCTCAATCTATTCCTCTTTGTCTTGAACGCTGAGTAGACAGCTCTTTCGTCTTTCAAATCAAATAGGGAATGAGGGGTACCTTAGACCATTTTTTAAGAGCCACTGGACTTATCTAATTTGTAGAGGATTGTAGAGAATTTTCGCGACAAATCAGCTAAGTACATTGCTGTTGTCTTGTAAGAGACATAGTATGTGGATAAACGATGAGTTTGGGTTATGAGAAGATGTCCAAAGAAAAAGAACTCATCATATTCACTCGACGATCTAATGATCCCTTGTGAATCTTATTTTGAAACTAAAAAGGAGAGATGCAGCCTTGTGAATTATTTACAAGTCTCTATGAAGTTGACAAGATCTGATCCTGGTAAGAACTTTGATTCTAAGGTGTGGACGGTAAGATAGCAGATGTTGGAATGATTTCCTGCTCTGAGTAAAAACTTGCTGCTGTATCTATCGCCTTCGACGTTGATTGGGATCTTTGGATCTTGATTTATACTTTGCCAGGCTTGGGAATAGGAAATTTCTGAGCCGAAAAATGCGTTGGTAAATTGGTTGCGCATACGCCACAGATCCAGACGCTTACATTCTAGAAGTACCCTCTCGAGACACGATTCAAGTCAGATATTCTATTTCTGTCCATCCCAAGGGAATTATAAGATTCACCTGTTGTCTGCATCTTCATAGGACGTCTGCTGTTACTGTTAAAATGTTCTCAGGGTTCTGAGGGATCATGTCCATTGGTGTTTTCTTGGAAGCGCATTTCGGATTGCTTCCTTGTTCTGAATTGTTCGGAACAGAAAAGTACAAGTTTTGGTGTTCAATGGGGAATTCTCTGTTCTAAACTGATCTGATTCCTGTTCGCTGAGGTTGTTCTTGAACAGTTTAGAATAGGATTTTCCGACAGGCCTATGAGCATCCTACTAAACTTGATCTATGCTATGAACGCAAATAATTTTGATTTTTCAATGCTTGTGACCTCGTTCACGGTAGGCGGTACCGTGGAAAAATAGTTCATGTTTGCTGAACAACCATCTCCTTAAATTCATTCGCCCCCATTGGAGATTTCGTGTTGAAGTTTGCTGGCGCCCTGAAGTGCTATGGCGCCCCGAACATTTGTTCTTCTATACCGTCGGTCGTTGGATATTAATTTGCAGTTGTATCATGCGCTACGCATACCATCGGAGGTGTAAATACATAGCCAGCATGAGAGCCAGCCGCATAGTACTCCCGAGCCTTGGCAGACCGTCTTCAGTTAATTGAAATAGCTTTACCAAGTCGGACGCACTCACCCGGGGAGTCAGTTTTGTACCAACATTCGAATATGTCTCAATGTAGTATTTGTCAGGAAATTGATTAGATTAAGACGTTTGATATCAAATGAGCCCTTGCCTACTACCTCCTAGCAGTGTTGTGTTATCTTCTACAGCAATTACCTAAGTAGCACAGTGCCGTGTCGTCATTGTCGTCATCGTTTACGGTGTTAAGTACTCCAGAGAATGTTTGTGTCGTTGCGATGTGTGCATCCGTCATCCGAAAAGTCACCAAAATTGCGACATTTCAGCATCGGTTTGTTTTCAATTTTGTTTATTCGCCTGCGATTCGTTAGCTCTTTGGAGATTCCGGTTTGCTGTCCCGCCGGTTATGCCTTGGTTGACGTCAACCAGGGCCAGGGGCTTTTTCGACCAAAAAAGTACGAATGCTTACCCATGGGCGGTGCAACCAGCAATGGGTCTCTCATTGATAACAGTTGGGAGTTTGTCAGTGCCGGTTCAGTTCACGGATTTCGGATACGAGAGGTAGCCGTGTCAAATGTACCGCAGTGTGACAAGCATAATCTGACTGAATTCACCAACGAAGTGCATCTAAGTTCAAAGAGTTGCCTCATCAAACTGAACGGTATGATGTACGCGATATCGTGCAGCGAAAGCGCTGAGTTAGAGTACAATGTGACTGTTATAAGAAAATGTTGTCCCTTCGGGTATGTCTATGAGGACGGCGCCAAGAAGTGTATTAAGAAAAATTTCCCCCTAGGTTACTATGAGGTCTTTTTTGATCACCCGGTGGTGCTAAATGATAGTTATTTCAAATGTCAACAGAATCAAGCCATGGTCGAGTACAAGCTTCGATACGATGAGTTGAAATTTAGCGATGGCTATCTGACTTTGAACCTGACGAATGCAAACCTGGAGAGCCACAGATTCAAAATGAATGAGTATTGCATAGAAGGTGCCGTAAATAGTAATATAATGATTGACAGAACTAATGTGGAGAGTCTCAAGACGTCTTTGAGGTTTCTGGTGCGGGTTTGTGATAATGAAGCGATATGTGGTCGGATACCGTGTGTCCGGAAGTGTTGTGAGGATGGCGAAGTCTACGTGCGAGGAAACCAATGTGTTCGGGATACGACGGACATAAGCTACCACAGTTTCGAAAGCTTGGAGTTTAGTGGAAATTTCAGTAAGCCATCAGGTGAGCGAAAAGTCGTTAAGTTACGAGGTCTGTGAAGTGCGTGCGATGTGTCAAGTGGAAAGGTAAACGAATGATAGCACTCGGTCTATTTTTATTCACCAGCGAGTTTGATATGTCATGATGTGACGTTACATGATGATGCTTGAAGTGAAGTGGTTTCAAAGGGGTAGTTCTTATTGAATGGGTTTTCTTGGAAAACTGTTTTGCGTCAAGACTAAAGTTATTGAAGTTTTTAATATTCTTTCCCAAGAGCGCATGTTGGTTTACGAGTAATGGTGAAATAAAAGACAAAACCAATTTAGACTAATGTCAGTCAAAAAGTATTCTTACACTTCGGTTGACGAGGGGACCTAAAGAAATACGGTCGATTCTTTGTCGTTGGAAACTTATACATATCTTACTTCCACTTCATTCATTCGAGTTTTATAATTGTAGGTTATTATGCTCGTTACAACCCATATCTCCTTCCCATATGTACAAAAATTTCAATGCTATCGGAGGCGTATACGTACTTTTTTTTTATGCTGCTCATGATCTATTACCTCCTGGTTTGATTCGAAGACTCGGTGGGTTTGATTTGGTAAGAGTAAGTAGTTATTTGGGATAAGATCCTACTACCTAACAGCCCAAGTAAACAAAGATATGAGACGATATCAGCTACACCCAACTTCTTTCTAAATCGGAGACAGACGGAGTGCTCCAAAGTCTAAATCATGCGATTTGGGTTTTCTGGTCAATTTCGCTCATTTGACCCAAGAAAAACTTTGAAATATTAGCTCCAGGTGAAGTAGTATCGAGTAAAGGTAGGCCGAATTTCAACCCCCAAACATTTATAGAAATTTCTATTTAACCGGTTTTGAATAAATAAATTTGTACAAACCCACCAGGTTTGATGTAGCGTAGACAAACTGGCACAAAGTTTCGTTTCGTTTATCTAAATTCTGAGTAATTGCTCGCAGCCCCGCAGAGAGACGGGGAGTTTTTTTTTTGTTAAGTACTTACAGACCTATCTATCTATTTAGAAGTCAAACATTGAATATGTAAATTATTCCCAGAACTGAAGAAGTTTGGCCAACAATAGCCTAAGTTGTCATAATAACACAAGACCGGTTGCTTTTGATAAATCATCACTGGCCAATCAATTGGATAAAGCATTTGATTATGTGCACTGAATCAGCCCGTAAATACTATAAATACACATAGTTTTGTTTACAAAGAGATACAAAAAAAGCTTAGATTTGTTTACTTTCGATAAGTTTGCTATTAGCAAGCAAATCGGTAACAGGGCTCGTTCCCCGCGAAAACCCGGTGGAAAAATTGTTCAAATATTTAAATGGAAAGTAAACGAAAATAGCCTCAGATTGTTTGGCTGGAATATTTATATTTTACCGAAGGCAAATTACTGCAAAATATTAAGGTGAATGAGTACAATGAGTCAAAGTATACGGAGATATAGTTTTTAAATATTTCAATCAAACTTTTTTAAAAAAAGGAGACCAATGTAGCATGGAGTCTCCTTCAATGTGTCAGCAAAGTAAATAAACAACTTCAAGAGTGATCTGACTAAGCAACATGTGTCATGTCTCGAAGCACTGGATATACTTTCGGTTTCGGGGTGATGATGAGATGGTGAAGTCGTTATTTATATGGACTATACTAGAGGCGGTATGATGAGACATGAACCATTGAGCAGTCACAAGGAGAAGAAACTTAAATCGTCTTGGTGCATATACTGTGCATTAGTGGCATTAAGATTTCAGCCTAAAGTCTCACCTTCTATGCAAGAAAAAAAGCCACGAATCTAGTTGCAGGTATAAAGACCTTGATCATGATCTTCTAGGCGAAAAGAAACAAACTCTATGGCTCCTTCAATTGCTGTCACAAGCAAAATGGTACTCTAGTGGTTCGACAATATCAAATGTGGTAGGTCTCAGGACAAACTTCAAATTCTCTGCATTACTAGGACAATCTTTTTCTATCGTTCAAGCAGAGGTTCTTGCTATCGAGAGCTATACCGGAGAGTATATTAGAAAAATCTTTGAATATCATAAAGGTTTCCTTTGTCTAAGTTGATTTGCAGCGATTTTCAAAGATCCTTCGGTTAGGTATTACTTCGCGAGGCTGGTTACCACTTTATGCTCTTCTTTCTCTCTTTGATGTTCCTTGTTCCGAGGGAGCTGCTATTTGGGGTTGGTTGCTCTCCTTGAGTCTTTCCAGCTGTTCCTTTGTGATTATCTCTTCGGTTTGTCTCACAGGGAGTTGGAATTTCTCCAATTATTTCCTCGAGATCTCTGCCTTCTATGCAAAAATGAAAAGATACATGCTCTGGTCTCCTTGCAGTTTGAGCAATTGGGAGATTCATCAAACCCAAACCTGTTTAGATATGTAGTTTCTGAAGCAGCCATATGGTGCCGGTTTATCCATTTTTGTATATCCGGTATAAGTCGATAGTTCCATCTTTCCTTTGTCGAGTGATTCCATCTCTCCTTCCATGTTTTTATGCTTCGCTGTCTTCCTTCCAGCTTAAAATCTTTGATTGACGCAAAGGGTTCCTGAATTTTGGCGTCGTAGATCTCTTGTAGCTCGATAGGCGGGATATCCGTTGGTAGCATTCGTTCCCAATGTCCTATATATTTTCCACGCGTTTCGCTGCCACTACAATTGCAATATCATCGGCAAAGCTTATAATTTTTGTCCTAGGATAGGACCTAGTACCAATCCTTGTGGTACACCGCCAGATATGTGGTACTGGCACCAACATTTAACTCTAATTTGCACATCTTAGGCAAAGATTGTCTGCGGGAACCTGAGTTTTTGAGAGAAGTTTTTTAACCAAACTTAAGATAGATAATGTCACATTTTTAGATACTAGATACTTAGGTAATCTATACCATTAGACGAAGCATACTTACCTCAATCAATTGCATATAAACTTCTATAGTAAGCTAGATTTTTACCAGCAATATTATATTCTTACAGTATTTGGTGTACTTCATGGCTTGGATTGCAAAAAGTACAAACTAAGTCCGGATCCAGGTTATCCAGATGACGATCACACTATCAATGATCAAAATGGTGCGATTTATATGCCAACCATTCGTAAAACCTACTTCAACACCAACTATTGTGTGGAGAAAATCAGTAACGCCGCCTCAGAACCTCAAACGGTAAGCTTACACCAAGTATATCCCAAATAGAAGTAACTAAGCGTCTAATTCAACTTCAGTTACATACTTTTCTCTGCTTCCAAGATGTACGAAAAGATGCCATCAAATTCAATTTATATTCAATTGGCTGTATTATATCGTGCGTTTTCTACGCCTTGACACTGCTCGTATACCTTTCGATACCGAAATTGAGAAATCTACCAGGAAAGATCCTGATATGCTTGGTTATGAGTCTGTTTGCAGCGTATTTGGGAATCGCCATAACACAGATAAAACCACCGAATGATAACATATGCTTTGCCGTTGGTAAGTTACAAACTATCGGATTGAGTGTGAATTAAATTTGTTTAATTAATTTCAGCTTTTTTCATTTATTTCACCCTAATGGCTGCGTTCGCATGGATGAATGTGATGTGCTTTGATATATGGCAAACATTCGGGTGAGTTGTGTAAACAAATTTTGTTCCCTTATTAGCTGTGGTAACGAGGTTGGATTGGTTACTGAACTTGAGTACTTTGTCTATGATGGATGGAACTGATTGCGTAGGGTGTTTCAGGATGTATGTTGCTAGAACTGAAGAGAGTCAGCACTGTCTACAGGCATGGTTCGGAGCAGGAAAGCTATTTTCTGCAATCTTAAGTACTAGAAAAATACTATACGGATCTTATAATATTGATTAAGCTTGTTGCAGCAGTATTTGTTCATATTTAAGTGAATTTGATTGGTTTTTCTGTTTTCATAGTGAGATTAGTTCCCAGGGTGTTTCACTTCTTCAGGGTGACCAGATAAGAATGATATAAAACAAAATTTTAATAAAATAAGAACGAAATGAGATGTTAAATAGATTCTGGTTTCATTTTGAAGCTACATTCATGCCATTATGTGTGAAATATCATACAATTCAAATGGATAATTCGGCTTCGCTGGGAGTGGTTCAATATGTATAGCTTTATTTCGGCAATAGTGTCTTGGCTTGTATGCGTAGACTAAGGACTTGACATAGCCCCAAAGACAATAATCGATTGGCGGTCGATAATTGGTAAACGCGCACCGTGAGATAATCAGTCGCCAAATTTCTTCTCCACAACTTCGAGCATTGAGTCGCTTGTACGGCATGTAGCGCCACCGTCCTGTTGGAATCACATGTTGTCGAGCTCTGTGTAAACCGTGTTTCCTTCCTCATTTCGAAAGAAATAAGATTCGATGATGCTGCCATGCTATAAATCGCACCAAACAGTGCTATCCTTTTGGATCCACTGATGCTTGGTCGAACACTTGTGGATTGTGTTCGTTTTGACATACCGCTGAGCCAAATATAGGCCCCGTCCGAGAAGATGATTTTTTACCCAAAATCCGGATCTCCGGCCAACATTTCCAGCGTCCATCTAGCATTGCCTATGGTCATCAGGCTTCAATTCTGGTGTCAGCACAATTTTATTTGGAAGCCAGGTCGGCTCTCTGGCGATGCCCAATTCAGCTGATCGATATTTCTGAGTCTTCTTCGATACTGGCCGCTACGGTGGCTATGTTTTCTTTATTTCCCACCAATCTCTGTCTGGTTGGTGGCTTAAGGTTTAAAAGAGTGTACTTAGGCTTAAACTTTTCCACGATGCGACGAATTGTCTGCACTCTGAAGCCATGATGGCGACCGATCTCACGACAACAGAGCCAGAATTTTGATATTTTTTTTTGTATAATTTCCGCGCATTCAGCAAGCGTGAAACGAAGCTTTATAGACTGGCAAACCTTACTAAATATTTTAACAGCTAAATGTCATTGGTGACTTTGTTTGACAGCTGCTGAAACATAACAATTGAAAAAAGTATCATTACTAAAGTATTGGAGACAATATTTCTGAACAAAGAATGTTGTCACACAACCGTGGATTGATTGAGATTTCGAACTAACCTTCAATCCTCGAATGACGTGCTTTTTTCTACACTATTTTCGGCAAACTCTAGTATCTTACTTTTCGCAAAATCTAGACAATTGTAGGTAAAAAAAACTTTAAACTATATTTCGGGACATATTTTTCAATTTTAGTACTTAAAGCTAATATTAAATTATAAATGTTTCACAATTTTTGTACCAAAATTTCGCACTCCACAGTTTACGTTAATGTTTTAGTTCTTAAATCAAAGGGGTTTCACTATAATTTTCAATTGTTTTTTACTTTTTCTCTTAAGGTTTATCAACTATGCGGGAAACCACATGCGGGAAATTTAAGATTCTTCTTGTTAAACATTTCTGTCAGCCAACGACGGGCTTTCCTGACCGAGGTAAAAATTTCTGGCATTGGGGCATCATTAAATCCCCATGACATCACTCCAACCTGAACAATTCGGTCGCTGTCATCGCAAAGTCTACAAACTAATGGCGCACCTCCATTCGCCTTTAGTACACTTTTGCCGAAGTCTCCAGTGGCACATATGAAACTTTTGTGAAGCTTAAAACTTTCTCCCAGACCCGTAAGATGTAAGGCATTCTCGCAGTTCTCATTCGGTATCACTGTCATATTGAGTTGCCTGAAGTTTGCATATCCTGACACGATACGGGATTTTCTTTCCCAACCAGTTGTAAAGCAATTGACATAGTCTATGTCTAGTTGAATACTTCCTGGAACTGTGCATACTGTATTCACAGACGCTGAGATTTCAAATGGTGTCTTTAGAAATAGAAGAGCGACATCGCTTTTGGGCTTTATGGGATCGTATTTTGGTTGTATTTCAAAACTTTCGACCTGTTTATCGATGTGATCACTTTCATTCAATTGTTTAGTGCTGACTCCAGCACGAATTCGTAGCTTTTCCATTGATTTATTGTATATACAATGGGCGGCCGTGAGGACAACTTGTTTGTGTATCAAGGACCCGCTGCACTTTTGAATGAGGAGCGTTTTGTTTCCACACATTACTTCTTCGAGAATAACAACCGTCCAGAGGGGTTGCTTGTTGTATTTGGTGGTATCCACCCTAAATGTTACGTCCTACAATGAAAAAAATAGAGAGAATAGGTTAAATGTGGGTATACACCAATATGAGAATCAAAAAGAACGAATCACCTTCAATAAGTGTGAATAAACAAAGAGGGAATGGTATGCATTTAACGCATCGTATTGACTTGAATTCTTGCAAATGTTTCGGGATTGACTTAGATTAGGATGTAGGACAGGGCTGGACTAAAACTTGTCAGTCAAATATACATTTGTTCAAGTGGATAACTTTGACGCTCGGTCAAGCGTTAGAAAACGATTCTTCTGGACTCCAGCCTTTACTGGGGAATAGTTTTCTTACCAAGATGTAACACTATTTTCAATAATGCAGACAGACCAACGAATGCTAGTCGATGTTTCCAGGAATCAGTGGCATTATAGCTGTGTACCCGACTAATTGGTGACACAGCGAGTAGATCAATGTGCGGTTGCTTTTCTTCAGCTAGAAGGCTGAACTTGTCTTCTGCTTGGTGAGGAATTAAGTCCAATCATTTTGGAATAAGTCTTTCAAACAACTCCTTCCGTAGTACGTATAGTTTCTTATACCAAATGGTAGCACGAAATCAAATTTTGTCTCTCTTGTGTTTGTTCATTGAGTCATTCTAGTTAGGTGGAGTACCTTCTTTGTAGCTCTTGGTAGTCCATACCAATTTTCTGAAGCTTTTGTAGAAAAGATTTGACTTGTCCGAAGATAATTTCTGGAAATGAAGTCGGAAACAATCAAAGTTCGCATAGCAGTACAGAAAAGTGGCAGGATACACGGCGGTCCTAGGAGTACGTGGCGCAGAACAGTTGAGAAGAAGGCACGGCAACTAGGAAAGAGTTGGGAAGAACTGAGACACATTTTCAGAAACCTCACACGATGTTGCGTAGGCATTGTCGAGGACCTAGGACCCACAAGGGTATACAGGACGAAGAAGATATGACGAAGACACTTTTTGAAGTCAAATAGCTCCGAAAAGATATACAGTCATCAAATCTTTGCTTACCTATTTCTGATAAGGAACATCTATTATAAATGAGACATTGCTGTGTAGAAACATTCTGACAGGCTAATTTAATCAAACTTATGCTGAAGACAAATATTGCTCGAGTTAGACTTGATGAAACCCCCTGTAAGGTCGTCCAAAATCAGCTTAAGAAACCCACAGTATAGTTTGTTCAATATGAATCCAATCAAACTATGGAAATCAATCAGAACTACCTTATTAGTGTGCTCGTACAAAGTGAAGCTGAAGGAACCTTTGAACTCAGCGATGTTTCTCGACGATAGTACGTATTTTTTTCGCTCTCACGTTCACAAATAGTTAATGAAAAATTCCCGTACCTAGACTCAACACATTACCATGAGTACATCATCAAAATATAAACAATTCCATTGATTCAAGCATTGAGAAAGAAAAAAAAAAAAAAACAAATTTGTGTTAATATATCGGGTATTTCCAAACATCAACAACAATCTCACTATCAGTTGGTGCTCAGAACGCTTTCTTTTAATCAGACTGAGGTTGGTATTTTCCTGACTTATTTTTCCACAATCGAAGTTCATGGCACGGGCATGAAGTGGGGCAACATTTATGCGTAATAAGGAATGTATTTTTAGCAAACCAATTATATGGATCTAGTCATACTCACCGTGGGTACGCATTCGTGGATTGTAGGGCTATTTCCAAACAAAATGTTTCGAATAATTGTATCTGCATTCTGTTTTTCTTCCAGCGAAACTGTTGCGTTTTCGTTGACTGTTTCTGGAAGCACATTTGCACTTGCAACTGAAGCGAATATAACAAACAATATCTTAAGATACATTTTTCTTTTAAGTACGTGTGGCGCTCCTTAATCTGGACTAGCGTAACTAGTTTCTACTAAGCACAAGTAGCCCGATTCACCGTCAAGTAGCGAGTGAAAACTGTGTACACACACGAAAGCCAAGCATTGAACTGAGAATGGCGAGATAAAAAACATTAAATATATTACTCTGTGTTGTTGTTTCGCAGTCAGCAATCATGGATTCCCATGTGGCGATAAGAAATGCTTTCAGTTCAAAGGGAATTGATCATGAGCAATTGCAAAGATTTCATTGTAGTGTCACTGTCAGTTCCGGATTAAAATCTTATCTTACGCCATAGGGATTTTAAAACGCTTGCATCGAAATTAGTACATAGAAAGTAGATAAACAAATGCAGAACTATCACTCAGGCGCTTAGCGCATACTGATTCGTTTCATATATATCTACATGCATATTACCTACATATATATGTAATTGCAGCAAGTTTTGTTTTGCGATTTAGATTTGATCGGATGTGGAACTCAATCGGAATGCATAATGAATAAACCAGCTTCGCTTTCAGTTACAAAGTCGAGGGTACGTTGCAATCCATGTGCTTAGTTGGCTTTGAAAAATCTTGTATTTTGCAAGCAGAGTCCACTAATATTGAAACAGGCTGAAAGTTGACAACTATCCTTGCTGTTGGGGGCTATCTTCATCCACTGCTCAGTACTGGTCATGTTAGTAAGTGGGATACTCCTTATCTTGGGTGCAGAGGGACTCATCCCTTTTAACTGGAGTCTGCATGAAGCTTTGAATTTTTAGCTATCTTCTGTATTAATCAAACTAGTCTCAAACAGCATCTTCATGCTTCTACGAGTCATATCCAAGCGCACTTTTTGTTCACATGTCACACGGAGTGTTTTTTTGGACTGATTTGTCCTCGATTTCCTGTAGAAATTAACTTTTTCCTGCTAACATCACTGCATTTCGGTTCACCATATGTCGTCCTTGCCTTCTGTAGAAAAGAATCCTATGACAGTTCTCAAGCGATAGTTAAACGAAGTGCCCTTGAGCCAAAAATAAAACAACACACCAATGCTTATAATTGTTTAATAAATAAAAAATGCTATTTTACATTTCACGGCCTTAAGTTTACAACACTAATTTTAAATAACGAAATATGGTTAATACTTTACACGAAGTACATTGATTTCCATCAGTGGGGTCATTGATTGTTTCCACCTAATACCACAGCTAGACAACTTCATATTCCTGTCGCCAAGTCGATTGCTTATCCATTGTTGTGCACTCCTTACTTCGGTGAAAACCTCAGGCAATGCCGAATGACTAAATCCCCAGGACAAGACTCCAACTTGAACTGGCCGGCTTGTGGGATTGCAAGTCGTACAAACCAATGGTGCACCTCCGTTTACATTCAGCACAGACTTATGTACGTCTCCAGCCGCACACATGAGACTCCTGTTTAAAGTGAAATCCTCTCCCAGACCTGTTAAATGCAAGGCATTCTCACAATTTTCCTTTGGAATTACGGTCACATTGATTTTTCGAAAATTCTCATATCCTGGCACAATGTGTGACATTCGTTGCCAACCAGTTGCAAAACACTGGGCGTAGTCTAGGTCTAGTTGAACATCGGCTGGTGGTAGGCAAACTGTTTTCACCTGAGTGGTAATATTAAATGGAGCGTTGAGGAATAGTAGGGCGATATCCTGATTTGGTTTTTTTGGGTCGTAATTTGGAATTATTTCGACACTTTCTATGCGACGTTCTTGGTAATATTTGGAATTGCGATTGGTAACTCGTTTGCATTCTCCAGCACGGACTTTAAGGTTGTGGAAGGATTTCTTATAAACACAGTGGGCAGCGGTGAGAACAACTTGATCATGTATCAAGGATCCACTGCATTCTTGAATGTTTAGGGTTCTGCCAAGGAATTTTTCTTCTCTGAACAGAACAACTGTCCAGACGGGCTCGTTGTCATACTTTCGTTGATGTCGGTTATGTGTTGCATTCTAAAAGAAAAATAAAAACGTTTTAATTATTGAAATTCTATTTGGTTGTAAAAGAAAATAATAAATCTTTGTCATTTCTAGCCATTCATGGTGTGACTCAAGTGCAAGGGACATAACCTTTTGAATAGGGTTCGCTAACCTTTGCTTAAACGAGAGATATCCATCAATTGGTGGGACTAAAATATTCAAACATCCTTCTAAATAACAGTGAATAGCACACCCTTCAAATTAGCGTTGTGGAATTCATGAAACTTAATACTTTGTGTTGGGTAAAAACAGTAATGAGTAGTCCTACTCGGTAGTATGAGAATCAACATGTAGGAACCAATAATTGGTTTTTAAACTCGATGAATAGGCAAATTGTTTGGATGTCTGGTAGTGCATAACTTGTTTATAAATGTGTTATTAATGTTTATAAGTATATACTGGCAACTATAGTGCTAGGTAGGTGTAATAAGGTCACTGTTGCTTGATTTGGAACTACCTAAGGAATGAACGGCGAAACTTTTATGTAATTTCTCCATAAACTGATGTAAACGTTAAAAATCCCGACCTAATCTGCTACTGTGGTTCAAAGAAAATGGTAATCAAGTCATTGCCACTAAGAATAAGGCCTACAGCCAGTGGAACTACACATCGTAAAGTGTAGGCCATGTGACATTGATGCATACCTAGCCATTCAGACAGCAGGAAACTCATTGGACACGTTGTCGCTAGAACTATTCTTTTAAAACTTCTTTTAAAAGTAAGGAAATGTCAGCCATAAAATTATATCCATGGCGAATAGGGACATCGTCAAAGAGCTGTGCACAGCATTGATCGTTGAGTAGGTGGAGTAGACTTTACCTCCTTAAATCTGTGATGCTCCGTCAAGACACTTCATTCTCTTATCAGTGATTGAGTTTGCTTATGGGTACTGCGTTGAACATATTATGGTTAAAAAATTCCTAAAAACATGTATTCTTATGAATTCTGTGGATCTCATCAATCACAAGCGTTCCCAGAATCCATGGATTGAAGATTGCATACAAGTAGTTCTAACGAGTGGTATCTTCCGTGATTGCATCAGAAATCTCTTAGAACTCCAACCCACTTAAACTTGATTCGGACCGGTGTCAGTTACCAACTTGTACATGTTTTGGCAAAAAGTTAAAACGAAAATTCTAGCTAAAAACGAAAATTCTGAAATATTCTTCGTTTCGAATAAATTTTCTTTTGTTTGATTGAATGCCTGGTTAGTTCGTAAACCTGATTAATATGATAATGATGAGCAGAAGTCGCATATCTTTATAAGTAATCATCAGATACAATGTGACTCATTAATTATACTCAGTCCAAGGGTGATTATGTTAATAAGAGCCAGTTTCTACGGACCACAAATTGACCAACTGTCTTAGTACATAAGCGTGCTTATGGATCTGTCCCAACGATTTCATGATATGATCAGATGTTTTTAAGATTATGAATCATCTGAAGTTGAACAAATACTAAACATCAACAAACACGTAGTTAACATTCAGAAGATAGGTGTGACAAGCCTACAAGTCCTACTCCTGTTTGTGGATAAACTGGTTAAGAATGTTATTAGGTGGGAGGACCTGTCATAGAAAAACTATAAATTAAATAATATTAACTGATAGCAATAGTTGTAGACAGCAAAACCCAAGGTTCTTCCGGGAACTCCCAGGCTAAATAGACAGTTTTCCATACCGATTCACTATCAGTAGCCTTTGCATAGTAAAAAAACCGAACGCGGGTTTATTTTAAACTTGATTTCCAGTCAAAACTGCGTCACTTAAGTGCTTAGCCAATAAAGTTTTACAGTCTAAACATTTGTTAAATTGCAAAATACTCACCGTTGCCAGACATTCGTGGAGTTTGGGGTCCTCGCCGAACAAAATTTTATGTATTTTGGCCTCCTCTCGTTGTTTCTCGACTATGGCTGGATAATTGCTGCCGGTTGATGCAGCAAAAACACATTCACCGGCAATTAAGGCCAAAACAAGGATTAATGCTATTGGAATCATTTTGTTTTCGGTTATTTATTTCTATACACTGTACTGTACGTTAATTAAATTGTACTTATAACAAGCGTTTAATCGTTTTGGCGTTTTAATAGTTAGGAGCACATCCGACTCGGGAGAGCGATAATTGCTGTATGCACGAGGAGGTCAAATAATAAACTGAGAACGATGTGGAATGTGCAGTAGAATAGTAGAATAGCGTCTTCCATTCAACACATGGGCTTTTCATGACGTGTGCCACGATAAGTATACGATTTCACATATGAACTGAGTTGACGGTGAGCGGGTTTGAAAGATTTCTTATGATATGACTAAGAGGCCGGTTCTGTTGGGTTGGTCAACTCATGTTGTTTAAGACATTCACGACACACGCCCCACTTGAGCGCGAGAAAAAGGAATCCCCTAACGAAGGGGTTTGCCAAAAGTTCGACAGTCTGAATGTACCTATTTAATAGATGGTTAACAGAAAAAAAAAAAACGATAATTACTAACCTTGATTAGCATTCGTAATCAAGAATGTTGTCTTGTGTAGCACGAGCCGGGCTTTTGATCAATTGATTAGTCATTGTTATTGTTGATATGAGACGGTCACGTGGTTGAAGTGCAGAAGTGAAAGTTTATGGAAAATTTGATTGGAAACTTTGTGACAAATCACTAGATTCACTGGGGAAATTTGCCAATGGTTCATCATTCACGGAAAGACGATACAATTACGATGAAACGCCTCTGCACTTATGGTGTCACTAGTTGTTGGTAAAGGGGTTATAGGGTTTACCTATGTATATCGCTTTGGAACTCTTGAAATGCTTGGAGAGATTGTGTTCTGCGAATTTAATCATTAGTAAGCCACTTGGCTGTCTCCTAGATTTTCATAAAGTACATAGACTTATTGTGCTCTAGATTCTTGGTGTTTTAATCCAAATTGAAAATCTATGAATGGGTTTCCTTCATCTATCCTTTCTTTCAGCGCGGTTATCTACTAAAACTAACTTCTTCCCATTAGAGTTGGTTATCGCACTCTTTGAATCCTCTTAAGTTGTAGTTACTATCTGTGGAGAACGTGGTTTCCTTCGTTTCTTGTCTGCTTCTTGAAGCCTTCTTGTTTTTGAATCTTGTCTTATGGATAGCTGACTGACATAAAACCACGGACAGGTTCCAAAGGATATGTTTCCTAGGACATCTGTATATAAAACGTGCAACGCGAATGGTTGTAAATAGGCCCTAGGTCCCATGGAGCTATTGCGCCAAATATTTAGATTTGTCCTTTCTTCCATTTGGTTTCAAAATGTCATTTTCTGGAACAGAGAACAACAAGTTGAGTTCTAGATACTTCCTTTTGTATACTCTGTGTGTCCACATCCTTTTGTCGGATGCATACTATCGCTGGCATCGCTTAGTGTACACCTGCTGCTCTTGGTGGTGTGGACCTGTCGCCGGTCGTTGTTGCTACTATCTGGCTTTTATTTACATCCGCGCTACATTCTACTATGTTCTCAATTCTGTTCATTCTCAATGCTTTAGACCCATATTAAATCTCAAAGGTCACTATGCCGAAACTTCTGGTAAGAGCCCGTCTTCTTCCCACTGATGAGTCTAACCTAGTTCTTGACGGACCAGTTGGTGACTGGTTTGTAAAAGTTTGGGTTTGTAAAAGTCGTGCTCCAACTTCTGGTTTGGTAACGTACTTACTTAAATGGCTACAGTCCGAGGTGGATCTGGACCTCAACCAACAAGTCTCTCTAGTTAGCTCGGCCTTTGACTAACTTACGGCCTTTGATAACGCACCCCAAGTTAGTTGAGATCCACCTTGTGCCCGCCACTTAAGGTGAGGTTTTCTTCTCCAAGTAGGAAAGGAAGACTTCGTTATATTTTTAACCAAGTCAGTTCCCTCTCATTCCCTTATGACTAATGCTCGACAGAAGCGGATCAAATAGAATGTCTAGTTCCAATGTCTGCATCGTAAGCTGTATCCTATACTAGCCATATCCTTTTGCAGGTATCTGGGACACGTTTGATGTTCCTTTGGCAGTCTTCGGGACATCCAGCTTTATTAATGACATATCCAGTTCAAAATATTGCTAATACAGAGCTCTGTACGATGAAACATCTTGCGAGGGTATCGTTCCTCTTTCCTCGAAAAGAAGGATTATGGTCGTATATGCATATTATGTCGAGACAAGGATTAACCCTCTGAATCTCTGACATATGTACTTGTAAACTTAAAGCCCTAACTAGCTTCTTGGACGATTTTCGACATTTTAACCAGATTTATATAAATCGGCAGAAGGGGCATTCTAAGTTATCGGAGTAAAAGCAAACCGAGTACTGGATCTACAAGTAGTCAACCCCCATGGGTTTCTATAATGGTAACCAGGTTAGAATACCTGATGCGCCTGTGAATACTACAAGCACACTGATCAGGAAATATCCATAGGATTGAGAGGAAATGTAGGATAGCACCATTTTGTTCACTTATTTGTGCATCTCCAGCAATACTTTCTTAAGGAAGGGCCAGTTCGTAAGCGAGTAAGCTGATGACGATCTCGAAAGAGTAAATGTTTTCATCTAGCAAGATGCTAACATATGCAGCAGAATTCTGAGAACAGTGCCAGAGGTGATGAAACGTGAGGGCTTATTTCAGGAATCCTCAGATGGTTGATTTGCAGCACTATAGTCGCAGTACATTTCCATCATCCACATTAAACTTTGCACTACATTTCGTCATTAGAGAATATTTCATCAGATGATGAATTTAAAGAATTAACAGGAAGTCACTACATTCGAAATGATTCAGGTTCAAAACACTCAGTTCAGTTGTAATATACACAAGATATACTGTATCTGACTAAGAATTGAAAATCACCGATCTACCACAAACAATAATTTATTACGTGAACGACGTAGTTCAGTTATTAGTCGGACTAAGCGGTCGGACGAGCGGTCAAGGTTCGAGTCTCCCGCGAATATCTTACAAAGATGTAGCGGTCGTGATAAAGCATTAATCTGTAGGTGACGTCCGTTCGTGCGAAATGAAAACAAAACAAAACAAACGCAACACGAGTGACGCTAGTCAGGCTATGTTCTTTGTTTTTTCAGTTGACGTTATGATGTACGGAAGATGATTTGAAACAATTTTGCAAATACATGCAATGTTCCAAGAAAATTTGCTAACAATTTCTGAGTACGAATACGCTTGTGAGCAGCTGTACTCAGGAACTTATTCGGAGAAACTCACAAGAGGCTTCCTTGATATATATCCTAAACAAGCCACCACGATCCACCTCGATCGGCAGGAACATTAGTATATGTAGTCCTCTGGAACGAGCAAAGGTTTGTCGGGATGTCGAGCGAGGTGACAATCTATTCTTCCACTGCTTGTATAGGGTGACCATATAGCAATGATACTTTCATGACATTCAGCTGTCAAAATTGTATTATGAATCGTTTCACGCTTGCAAAACGTGGAGAAATTGTTAAAAAAATATAATTCCGACTCAGTTTGAAATACGCAAATTGGATTTCGTCATGAGGTTGGTCGTCATCATGGCGTCAGTGTGCAGGCAATTCGTTGCACCATGGAAAAATTTGAGCGTGAGTACACTTTTTTGAACCTTAAGCCTCCAACCAGGCAGAGATTGGTGCAACATGAAGAAAATATAGTCACTGTAGCGACCAATATCGAAGAAGACCCAGAAATTTCTATTCGGCTGAATTGAGTCAACCTGTACAAGATTGTGTTGATGCAAGAATCGGACACGGACGACCATAGACAATGCCGCTCTAATTGTGGCCGGACATCCGGATTTTGGCCAAAAAATCATCGTCTCGGAGGAGGCCTATTTTTGGCTCAGCCGCTACGTCCCTAAGCAGAATTGCCATTAGTGGAGCAAACACAATCTACAAATGTTAGACCAAGCATCAATGCATCCACAAAGACTGACTGTTGGGTAGGATTTATGGCATGACAAGATCATCAGACCTTATTTCTTTCGAAATGAGGAAGAAGACCGTCAATGATCTCAAGTAGAGAGCGATGTGAAACGACTTTCTGCGATCCACAACATGGATATATCCGAGCTGTGGTTTCAACAAAATGGAGCAACATGCCATGCGAAAGACAAATTTGGCGACTGGGTCATCTCACGACGAGCGTTCATTAATTGGTAGCCGAGATCATGCGACTTGATGCCACTCAATTATTTTCTTTGGGGCTACGTCAAGTCCTTAGACTACGGTAACAGAGAAACCACTTTGAACGAGCTCGAGGCCAACATTCGAGGCGCTATTGCTGAAGTAACGCCGCACATATTGAAGCAAGTAATCAAAAATTTGCTTGAAACACTGCCAGCGAAGCCGAGAAGGCCGTTTGCATGATGGACTATTCCACACATAATGGCATGAATGTAGCTTCAAAGTAAAGATAGAATCAATCTTATATCTCACTCCATTATTTTTTTATTTAAATTTGCTTTCCAATAGTTCTTATCTGGTCACCCAGAGCTTCGTTATTTTGTTCGGTAAAGCGTTCTTGGTTACTTATTCTGAGTTAAAGCAGTTCCATACAGTGGTATTGATCTAGGAGGAGGTTAAGTGTTCAGAGGATGTTAAAGGATGTTCAGAATCCGTGAAGGTTCATTTAAAGTGAAACCAGATACCCTGATTGTCTTAATCAATATAAGGAATGGGAACAGATCATCCAGAAGGGCTTCCGAAAGAGCTATTGGACATGACCGTGACATGACGTTACGATGTACGTATGTATGTGGAAAGGATGATCTTTTCGTCACTAATTGTTAAGTAAGCCAAGGCTCAATGTTTTTGCAGGTAAAGCTTCCAGTAAAAATGTTGATCAAGGATGACTTCTATTGCCCATCCAATCGTATGGGGGAAACTACATTAAGTCAGTCTGCTATGATTAGCTCACCACTGCGGTAAAACTTGACATCTTTTCAAACTAAAGAGTGACATGGACAGACGCACTCTCGATGAATTTTGCTTGTGTCTTTCCCAGAATAGTGTGTAGGCAGCAGCTTCAATTCAAACAACCGTCAAGACATACCATTCACACGAGTATCTCGTAGCGAGACAAAGAATTGCAAATGTCCAATTCACTTCTAATATTTTCATAAAAACAACGACTAACACCTCCAGCCTGTCATTCAGCAGATACTTGTATAAACAATCCCACTGAAACATACTCGTAAACATCGCCCAAAAAAGTGGCCGTTAAATTTTAATTGCCAGCCAAACAAATAGATTCGTGGAGGTGCATCTGAGGAGGCAACACAATTGGGGGATTTCTCCGCAATAAGTTTGTTGATGTTCTCATTCCCTAGAGTCGAAGTCTCTGGGCACATGGAAGGTCTAATTGTGGATAATGGCGGACGGTGTTACGTTTTCATTTTTATTACTCGTTTGTGTATTTGTTTGTTGTTTGATGGATTATTTGTTTGTTCTTCAACAGTCAGGACGGGACGGTCGATTAATATATCGGCAGGGTGGCCAATTTAAGACGCACCTAATGGGCGTCATGTTGTTAGCTAAATGTCACAATAAAACCTCGATGCATTAGTCTAGGATGTGTACAATGTCCTGGATCGTGTGTCCGTTTCAGCGGAATTGTGTGCCATGGTGGGAGGGTAGTGAATCAGAAAACTAATTTAGGAACATGGTGTAGGAATCACACAGTTGAAATGACGTGCATTGTAGTCTGTGTTTAGATATAAATGAATTTCATTGAGAAGAAGTGTAAGTCATCAATAGGTACAACAACGTTTCGAATGATGCAACTTATTCTGGGTTAAGTAAACAATTTTAGATATTTCTGTTTTGTTCTCGTGAACCGAACATGACTTAGCTTGCGATAGAGGGACTGTAATCAACGAAACGAATAACAGAAAATAAAAGAAGATCCTTACAAACTCCAGGATGTATGGCTTTTCCCAGTTCTTCTTCTTGTGATAGCTAACTAAAGTCCGACTAAGGTCTTGAAGCCGGTCTGGAGAAATGTGGTCCATTCCATTGAAAGGAAGTATAGCCATCAGGATGAGTGAGTTCATTACCTTTACCGGATCTTGATGAAACTATCAATTGATGGGACCTTCGAACATTTACTTGGTTGCTTCAGGCTTGAAAAACTTTGCACAAAGGCAAAGGTAAGAACAATATTACTGCATAGCTTCGGATGCAGAACCCATCTAGCGTTCTAAAGGTATTGCATACGTATAGGATTCTGCCCAATGAATTGGATTTTGGTAACTCAATCTTGGGCAGATAACGTACATATTTGCGTCGCAACAAAACAGAAAATAGAAACAATCAGAATGTGTTTGAAAGATGAACTTATAACAGAAGTCTTGGGCAGAAATCGGGGGCCATCTAGAGGCTCGAGCATAGAATATAGACAAACTAGTCAAACTACAAGCATAGGTACGAACTTGAAAATCATCCACATTGATGGCACAATACACGAACAGCCAAACGACTTAGCCTTGTAAGTCGTAACCACATTAACTAAGTTGGTAGAACAGAACAAAATTGTAACAAAGGCATTTCTTTGAGTCCAGGGCCCTAGGACATAGGGACATATATGTACAAAGCTGGCAATAAAGAACCAATATCATGGAATGCTTCAACTTCTGCAGAGGGAATAGTAGATGTATTTAAGGACCATTTCCAGCAGCACCAAGTACAGAAAGTTATAGAACCCGCATCCAGTTAATGAAGAAGTCATCGCCTTCCCAGTTTTTAAGAGATCGACTCAGCTATCAAAAAGCTGGAGAACAACAAAGTTGCCGACTCTGATGCCCTACCAGCAGAGTTTTTCAAACATGGAGGTGATGTTTTGGTAGGATGCATGCACCAAATAATCAACCAAGTACGGGTGGATTAAGCCATGCTCGATGACTAGACTATCAGCTCTATATACCCCATCTTCAAGAAATGCGATCCTATGTCGAATCATATCCCTGTTTAATGTCGCATATAAGATCCTATTCAACGTATTGTGTGAACGTCTGTGCAACACACTAATCTCCACGTACCTGTGTGGCTTCCGGCCCAGCAGATCGACGTTCGTCCAAATTTTCACACTAAGACAAATCCTGGAAAAGACCAACGAATCTCAAGTCGAAACTAACCATCTCTTCATCGACGTTACAGCCGCATGTGACAGTATTTATCGTCTTGAGCTCCACAAGGCGATGGCCGAATTCGGAATCCCGACAGAACTGATTCAGCTGTGCAGTGCGACGTTGGAATTTGAGAACAGCTCCTCTGAATTATTCTAAACATGCAGGGAACTCCTGTCAACAAAACATTGATCCTACCAGTTCTGCTTTATGGAACCGAGTGCTGGACGATAAGCAGGAAAGCAGAGCAGATTTAGGGGACTTTTGAGCAAAAAATTGGTCGAATTTCGGAGGAGAAGAAATAACCACGAACTCTATAAGCTGTACCAAGATGTGGATGTAGTCTAAGAAGCCAAAATACGTTGACTTCTCTGGCTCGGCCAAATCGAGTGAATGGACAAATATTGCACCAGCAAAGAGGATCTTCAAATCACAGGTCCCAGGTTCAAGATATTAAGAAAGATCGACTCCCGTTTTAAGGACTAAGTTATCGCCGATCCCAAAACGCTTGGTCTGGACAACTGGAAAGCAGCGGGTCGGGAGCCCTTTAAGTAAGTTAGTTCCTAAAAATGAATACCTTCGTCATCTCTAGGTGATCTACATGTAGTGAAACAAGAACCATAGTGCATGGCTCAACCGACGATCGACAACCCTTCCATTCCAAACTTACTGCCGCAACAACAATGATGAGAATGAAGCAGATACCTTCGACTGCTGCCTTATTAAATACATGGCTTTGGCAAATCCAGGGACTCAGCAATAGACAATCCTTTCTTTATAACCTTCATGACGTATCAAGCTGGTGTAGGCTGGGTACAAGGGTCACTAGTTCTGTGTATGATTGCCATAAAGAAATGCCTTCTACTACCGGGGATGGTTTCTAGATGTGAAAGCTCAGTGTTTGAACTCCAGAAAATTAATTTTTCAAGCTTCCTTTTGCAGCCTCGAAAACGGGCCTCATGGTCTACTTTTTTTTATTCCAAAATGTTTCCTTCAATTGCCACCATCACAGCCTTCAACAGTTTTCTACATAAATAGCCCTTAAAACATTTAAGGGTTTCTTTACCTATCTACCTCACTTCTTTATTTATTTTTCTTTTTTTTTTTTTACATTCAGAACTGCAGAACGTTCCTCGGGCATGAAGCGCGGCCAGCATAAGAAATTCATCTTGTACTCACTATACGGCTGGGGATTGCCCAGTCTGCTAACAACCACAACAACGTGTCTAACAAAGTTCAACATCCTGAGCGAGAACCTTCGACCGAAGTTTGGCGAAGGAAAATGTTGGTTCGAACGTAAGTCTACAAATAGCCTACTTCCTGGCTTAAGTCTAAATATCTTTCCTTTCCTTTGCAGACACGCTAGCCGCCTCACAATTGATTTTCTTTTCCGGACCTGTCGGTGTGCTTTTTATCGTAAATTTCGTCCTTTTCACCCTGACCCTACGCTACTGCAACAAAGTGAAACGTGAAATATACCGCATGCAGAGTTCCAACACAGAAAAGCGTGTCCTGCGAAATCGTTTCTTTATGGATAAGGCTCGCTTCATGATGAACACCAAGCTGTTCGTGGTCATGGGCATTACATGGCTCCTAGAGATCATAAGTATAATATTTTACAATCGTAAAAGTACATTCTTTTGGGTCATAAGCGATTCGTTTAACGTACTGCTGGGGGTAATAGTATTTTTCATATTCGTCTTTAAGAAGAGAGTGTGGCAGGCTATTCTAGAACGTTTAGGTAAGCTACTAACTACATTTATCCATGGATGGATACTAATTTGTATTTCATTATAGGAACTAAAACAAAAGACTCTCTGAATAAAGGTCTTGCAACCAATTCCACATACGCGTGTAGCGTAAACTTGGAACGATTGAAAAGTATGGAGAGTAATTCATCGCTACTAAGCCCGGCTTCGGCAGCTACACGAAGGCTTTCCTAAATAAGTGCATATAGACGGGTTTTATTTAATGAATGTGAACTTTTTGTAAATGTAAGCACTTTAAGTTTATTGTTATAAGTATTTTTTTTTTTTTTACTTTAAGCTTCGTAAGTGAATAAGCACATACATGACTACTTAATGCACATTTTTAATCTCATTAAAAGCTACATTATAAGATTGGGAATTGTCTTATTTCTGTGTCGGCGAGATGCCTAATAGCTTACCCACATTGCAGGAATCTATTCATATCCTTAAGCCCGAGTTATCCTATTTATGACGACATGCAAATGCGGGAGACTCTTTGGCATCATCCAAACCATTCCACAGTCAAGTAGATGGCTCTAAAGGTGAAGGGACCTGTCTAAGATCACTTTGCTTATAGATTTATTTAGCTGCATCCAGTCACGAACTGTCACGAGTTGGATAGAACGTCACATTCAACAACTTCGAGCTAATAAGGGACTTTATCGCTCTTCGATTTGTTTGGAATCCTATCTTCTGTGGAAGTCGCTGGAAGTCCCTCTCCTACTTGGTGCTGAACCATTGTAGATAAAGATATCCTCGATCCTTTCTTTGTAAAGTGTCTGGTTCCGTTTGTGTTGACGGGTCTTGGAGGAGTTGATTAGGGAGATCCTTTCAGATCGCTAGGACAATGTCAATCTTAGCTCAGAATGTCCTCGGTACGCTTATCCTGGAGTATCTTACGAGTACTATTTATCAAAAATCCCGATGCTTCTTAGGATTGGTAATGCATTTACGGAACTCCTTTCATAGTTAAAAGACTAGTCTTGTATTTATTTCTTTAGACAACAAATTAAAGCTAAAATTAATTGGACATTGTAATTTTTCAAAAAACAAAAAAAAAAACGAAAGGACGAAATAATCCAACTCAGTCAAACGTGTGCACCCGCGTCGGGGTGGTAAAAACATGCCTTGGATGTTTAGTTTCTAAATAATCGGCTCATAGCCATGTTTCCTTGAGGTTGCTGCCAAACAAAAGGTGAGTATAGCTCCGAATAAGGGGAACAGTGCTATTGCCGAAGCTGTGGAACCGATCAGAGTCAAATTTGAGTTCACTAAGTCCCTTAGCTTGACTACACATCCCTGAAAGAAGATTGTTTCCTGTAATTGCTTGGCGTGACTTGGAGTGACCAACTTACTATCTTATAAAGGGTTTTGGGATCCTCGCGATTGCACATATTCAATGGCTTCATGCAACAAGACTCTGGAACGATTTTCTGGGGACTCTTCGACCAGTCCCGGTAGCTGTCACTGCCGCAACACTGGAGCTGGGAAACAAGAGTCAATTTAAAGGAGTTAACAGAGGCTTTCGACGAAGTAGCTTACCTTTCTCTGGACGTAATCTATGACTTTTGTGTGATTTGTTGGCAATTCAGTGTAATGCCGTATGTCGTTGCGGATGCCTGCAGCCAGTCCATTGGTTAGTTGATCCTTGTAGGTGTAGATGTAGGCGGATAGTACAACCACAGTGAAAAGGATAATAATGAGGAAAGCGCCATACTGTGGGAGACAAAAGGCGTTCACAGGGAATTTGTATGTAGAAAAGGGTTGAAGGACGTTCTTACGATTACTAGCATTGTTTGTTGAACTTTCACTATACAAGTGCATGCTAAGGTGGATATAAAGACGATGATAGTTCCGATTGAGACCAGAACCAATGGAGCAGCCTTCGAGTATTCTGTGCTGATTTTGATATAGTTCTGCAAATCCGTGTGCAACCATATGCCTGCCCATACGATCGATAGTCCACAGAACTGAAAGGAAAAGAATGGGATTAGTAAGCCTTGTCTATGCGACAAAGCTTAGAGTCGTCGGTGAGATACTTAAGGTTCATATTTCTGCAGATTTCGTATCTCCTTTAACCTTCAGCATTATCTATGAATGCATTGTCAGTCAACATAGAAACGCCCAACTGGGAACCTTAAAATAAATCTTCTTATCGCCCAGCTACGTGCTATGGAATGCACCTCGAATATTTGTTGATTCTTTACCCAATGACACCAGAAATCCATTGGAGAGCAGATAATGCATTCTATGACTAAATTTAGAAGATGCACGGATGTCGATTTATTTGTTTTTATGCAAACAGGCAAATGGCAAGAACCGAACACGAAGACCTCACTGATAATCCGCGCGGATAAACTTATGTTGTTCTTGATGCATTTTTAATCTCTATGGTCATTGAATTGTTAATTACTGAATGATGAGATACATACTCGTATGTATATCTGTTTGGCGTGTTGTTAAAGATAGGTTAATCGTTGTTGATTCTATTGTGTTGTCAGGGCGTGTAATCGTTAACAGCATCTTGACTGGAGTACTGAAAGGGCATATGGAAACAAAGATGCCTGCTCTTCATGACCATCTACTGTCTCTACTTAGATTGTAAAGAATTGGTATGATAGGGCCTAGATTCCATCGTAGTATCAACCCAGGGATCACTCTACAAAGTACTGACTATCACGGAAAGATTCGCGATTCACCAATGCATTTACCCCCAAATTTGTATTCGATTTGATGGATATCGCTTAATGGTCAGAAGAGTGTTCTGAGCGTTTTATTTCAACAACTGATCATGTCCATTGATCGTCCAAGATCTTGCAATCTCACACCCTTTTGAAGCTAGGTCTGCTTCAGACTTGAATTTACGTCTGAAGAAAAGTGTGGGATCTTCCATTTATGAAATTTCATTCAAAAATATTCCAAAACTTGTAGATCAGGGAAAGGACTCTAAAGGACTCAGTTCCACTAGAAGAGACAACAGAATACCAAACCTAATAAAATTGTATTCGCAACAAACAAGCAATCAGTTGAGGTAGAATGTCATTCGCAGATAATTCCTTCTAAGTATAATCTTCAGCTATTTAGCGCAAACTACTTTCATCTGAGAAGCTTATGTAAGAGGTGTTTGTTCTGATCAATTGGAAGCTGGGGTTATCTCGAAGATATATTTCAAAGGAATTCCAACGTTTTAATAACTTCATTGACTTCTACTATTTTACATCGACATTAAACCTAATAAAGCTAATTAGGAGAGAGAATCGGTGAAGAAGCTTAACCTGAAGCTGACTCTTGGCCATTTGGCTAGCACTTCGATCTGAAAGGATCTATTATAACTTTAGGGTGTGTTAAGTCTGAGCGGGGTACCACCTTCCTTTTGAAGGAAAGTATCCCCTTAGCCAGACTTTTATTTTTGTTGAAATGTTATGATTCGTTTGCTTAGGTCATACCTTAGGCCATAGGAAGAAAGTTCACCTGCTTCCTAATTTTACCTCTGCCTAGCAATAGGTTATATTTTGGATTGGCTAAATCCCGGGCTATTTTCCCAAGTGAATCAGACGAAGTTTGTGTTTCCAACTATTAATAAGCGCTGTTCAGAGCCTAGTTCTGCCTAGCCTAGACCGCCAAGCTTAGTTCTGAGCCAGTCGTAGTTAGTTGATTTGCAGACGTTGGTTACTTTTCGTAATTTACAAACTTCTATGCATAAACTGTCTTACATCTAAAAGGCCTGTATGTTTCGATCAACAGGAGTGTTATTTAGTATTCAAATCTAAATGCTCATGGAAATGAAATCTAAAAGAAGTGTAAAAGTACACATGGTCAACCATTGACTTATTTCACAGGGACATGAAGAATGTTTTTCACGTTTTTACTTAAAAAGAGATCGCGCTGGCTCCTTGGACGTATGTTCTATGATATTAGCCCAGATAGGGCGACAGTTCCCCTACCAAATTTAAGAAAAGAATGAGAAGTCTAGACAAATTCATCGTCTATTCCTCAGTCAATGTCGCTAGAAACATGGTCTGCTCGTATACCCAATCTGTTTCTTCAAAGATTCGCTCTATTCGGATGAATACTCAGCGGTCTTTGTCCTCAAATGACATACATATTTAGCAACAAAAATATTGTTTATACAAAATACGAAGGAAGAACAGACTTCTCAAACAAGCCTCGTGTCCGACTTTCTTAGCTGATGACTTGTGATGTTGATGTTTTGGGCAGGACTACCGGTGCAAGCAGGCTCTGTTAATAGGAAAAACACGTACTAAACTAGTCACTAAATAAACGAAGCTAAACTAGAGTCATAGGCTTCCACTTTCTAGACTTCCCATAGTTGCCAGAAAAAGAACTTCATAAACTCACCCAAAATGCAATATTGAAAAGCAAAAGCATTGCTCGAACACATGGAAACGTGATGAAGGTGTTGCTGACAGCCATAGTTTTTGAATAAAATTTTTTTTTATTAATAAACAAACAATTACAATCAATGAACAAATAATTTAATGTTTCAAATGTAGAACACAAAATGATTCAACTAAACGTCTAGGGGGTTACACATTCCAAGGCGCGCACTTAATGAATGCTGTGGTCTGGCGACTTCAGACACATCGCTGGACAGATGATAATCGTGATTAGTGAGTTTTTCTATACTCTGATGGTGTCATACTCTCTCTCGTTAAAAGCGGGGTTTACATTTTACTGATAAGGGAATTACTCAAACGCCAGGCGAGTGAGTAAAATCACGTTTGAAGGTATACGTAACTTGGGACATTTTTGTGGGAGTGTATACAAAAAATCCCCTTCCCAGTCTATGAGTGACTTTATTGTACCTCAAGCCATTTGTTTGAACACTTTGGGAAGTACACGTGTTCTTAATTGTTTTATTGTAACCTTGAATGAATCAGTAAATTTGACATATTGGGCGACACCGCTTTGTAATTTGACGTAATAGCAATCGGACTTGAACTTGAACCTGTCACAAGTCACTTGAGATCACCTTTTATTTGTGGCCATCGCCTAAGGCGGGATTTCCCTGCCTCAAAACCTCAGCAGAACTAATACGAAGCTAGCTCTTGCCAATCCCTGTTTTTGTTTTTCTAACGGCGACAATTAAGATGATTCTGTATAAGATTTTGATCCTCTAAGACTTACTTCCTTGGATTGAAGCATGAACTCTATCGAACTGCACTGCTATCAGTTGTCTGAGATGGAACACGTGCATTTCGGTATACGCGCAGAATAGAAGCGGATTTCAACTGACTAGGGCTGTACAAGTTAAGGCAGTCTGTTAAGGACTAGGCCAACTCTGGAGTTTTGTTGAATGAGTTTCACTTTATAATTTCTTGGTTTTGTGGAAAGGCTCTCAACAATTGCTATGGCCATAAACGGGTTGATGCGTTTTATAGAGAACTTCAAAACCGATTAAGTTTACCAAAAGTTTTGAAAAAAAACTTAAAAATGGACATGTGACAGTTCCACGACTCGGTAGGTACGTCATTGCCATACATTTGTCGTAAAACCTTCAAATATTAATGTTAAGGCTAATTTCGACGGAAATACCTGAGTAATAGCCAATTTTCAAAAGCAGTGCTTAATATTCTCAGAAAACATGGCATTGTATCTGGCATCCAATTAACAAATTTTCTGAAAATCATTAGAGCCGTTTTCAAGAAATTCGAAATTTTAATAAAATCGCTTTTGATTTCTACTTTAAGTAGAATAGGTACAAACTGTCAGGCCGTGCCCACGTTCTGAGCTGAATGCCAATTAACTGGAACGATCCCAAGATTCAAGAGCCATAATAAAACCATAAAATTTTTCAGATTTCCCAAATTCACTGCTGCAATACACAAATTTAGGAATTTTTTGTATGGTTTTATGACAGTTTATTGGCATTCAATTCAGGCTTAATAGTGTGTACTCTACTGAAGCATCCTTCATTTTGAATCTAGAATGAAAATTCTAATTTTGTGTCTAGATGTGACCACACCGTCTCCAAATATGACTTCATTCAGTCGTTTCGAGACCGAAATATGTATGTATTTCAGAAAAGCAATACTTACCCTAGGACCACAGAGTTACATATTTACAATCTCACCAAACACGTAACTCAAAATGGAAGTTCTCTGTACTCGAATCAACAAACATATGTACATACATAACCATACATATGATTCAGTATTTCTACCAACAAAAATTGGTTATTACCTAACCTATACGATGTGCAGGTATAGCGACAAATGTCGCGCGAGTCTCTGTAATTCTCTTTTGGTTCGCGTGTTACTTTTCCACGTAGAGACTCTATTTTGTGCATTTCTCTTTCTCCCTTCATTCGTAGTTTTGCCAGTAAACACATGCAACACACTCACACCAAAAACGATATGAACTCAATCAAAAGAAACGACCAGAATGTACATACTTACCTACGAAAGAGGCAACCAAGAGAGAAGAACAAATCGCCTGTGATTGTTCCACCCGTACGACACGGGCTACCCCCGTCTATTTCTCACCTCCCTTTCGCATACAATCGAGAGTCGCGCGACATATCTAAAAACTGCTCATAAACATATCGTACTTAGCCTTACATATGTACATACAACGAATAAGTTGTTGTCATAGATACAACGTGCGCCAGATAGTTTCATGCGATGAATAAATAGCACACGACTGCGAGATATCTAACAAATACACTCAGCATTGTATGTAGTTGCAGCCAGCCCGCATCTGCGCGATTGTAGCACCAGCATACGAGTTGTGTTGTGTGCCGGTTTCTCCACACGAGTTTATGAAACTAGTCTTTTCGGGGCGACTGTACCGCCCAGTCGCGAGCACGAACACGAGCAGTTGTGCGTTTTGTTTTTGTTTTTAATTTGTTGAGTATGTATGTAAATGTATCTTAAAATTCGTAGAATATCATCGATGGAAGAGGCCGTGAATATGCAGCTCGTTCGGGAGGTTGAAAAGCATCCATTACTCTACAACTACAGATTGCCCGATTACACCAAACGGGAGCTCATCGAAGCGGCATGGACCGAAATCGCAGAGGCGATGAACGACGAAGGTACGTAAACACGTTCAGGTATTCATAATCAATGTCACAGCGTTCTGTGTTTAGTTACGAATTGCAAGGAGAAGTGGAGAAACTTGCGGACGGTTTTCGTGCGAAAACTGAAACCTCTGCCCAGTGGGGTGGTGAAGAGGAAATCCTACTATCTAGGGGATGCAATGTCATTCCTTACGCCGTTTATAAAACTTCAAAAGTCAGACTGTTCGACAGAGGACGTAGCGTCTCCTGTACGAAGTGAAGCGGATACTGTGAAGGTACAAGACGAGGCAGACCAGACCGAAGTCGACGAGATGGATAGTTCAATGCAACCGGAGGCGCCGACCATAAGCAGGGTACACACCAATGGATCAAATAACCATCAGGCTCATCTAAGGAGAATGGCCAGCAAAAGGCACGCAGGAGCAGTTTCAGAATACGCACCAAAGAGGAGCAGACGTTATGAGTTCGACGATTCCAGGAAGTATTTCCTTCTCAGTCTGCTGCCGGAGGTTGAGCGGCTTTCGAATGACCAAATGAAATTCTTTCGGCGAAAAGTACTGGACGCATTGGACGATGCCGAGGCGTGTCTGTCGGACAGTAGACAAGAGGCGGTGTACTATAACGAACAAATCGTTCCAGACGACGCCACGGGTGATGACTATTTTGAGATAATTACACCCAAAAGTGAGTCTTAACTTTGTTAGGAATTAGCATTAGTTACGTACATACATATAAGGAATTAGACAATAAAATAGAACATAGCTGACGTTAGTGTTTTGTTTTGTTTTGATTGACTACGCGAATCTGTCACCGGTGATAACACATGACCTGTTTGATGTAAATATAGTTTGGTATACATTTTAAGAAAGAGTGCGTCTTTTATTTTCAAAATACAATATCGAAATGGTTCTTCGGAAAAGTCGTTGCTATCACTGCGTTTAACATGAAAAAATGTCAAAATGTTTCTTTTGGAGGATGGATATCGAAATCTTGTATTATTCGAGGTCTTGTTTAAAAGCATCAAGCAGTCAAATGGAAAGTTGAATACCCAACCAGAACAAGGAAGGTGCCTTCTTTGTTTCTGTCATTTTGTGATTCTCGTTCACAAGTTTAAGCTTATTTTTAAAAACTCCAAGATGGTTGTTAATGGTATCGATTGCTCCTCTATTGAATCTAGAATCGGTAAAGGAAGTGGATAGGACAGACGTAGCATTAAGGTTTAGCGGACTTCTTGGTTTTTTTCTGTTGCAAGGCTTAACCTAACATGTGCACCAAAAACTGAGTAAAGAATGGTAGAACTCTTGGTCTTATGCCGATTTAGCAGACAATTAAGAGAACCCAACAAGTACATACATTAACTTGTAAATCAAAGGGACAAGAGTGTGTATTAACGTTGGAACTTGGTAGGCTTTAACGTTTGAAAATGCTAAAATTCCATGTGACGCTTTCCTTACCAAGTTTTTCTAGCTCTCTTGAGACGTTATGCGTACAAATCTACAAAGTTTTTATGATCTTTCTATACAAAGCCTTGGGTTGAACCTGGCTGTCGAACTTCATACTGACACGTCCACTTTCTTGATACAGTTCACTTCTTCTAGGGGATTGTAATAACCTCGCCCCAGAGAACTATGTAAGTGAAGTGTGATGAAAGACAAACTGACTAGTCTGCGCAAATGAAAGGAAACCTTGATGAGGTAAATTTTCTACAGATATTCCAGTCCCCAGGTGAACAGAGTTACTTTGCATAGATGAAAGCGAAATCAAATTATCCAGTCGAGGAAGATATGGCCCAGCTTCATCAGGGGGTACAATAGATCTTTAGGGTTCCATCCCATCAACTGGGACTTTTGGATAGTTTTCTTAGGATAACTGGCCACTAGGGTTGTCAGGCTATCAGGTCGGAACATCTGAAAGAAAATCTGGTGTATAACATCGATTGGATAGTACTCCACATGGTGAGCTCGTCAGCCATCCAATTCCCTGAAATGCCTCTATGTCTCGGTATTCAAATAAGGTGAATTGCTCAGCCATTTTATCAGGGGCCTTCGTCGGAAAGACGGTGTAAGGTGTAAGGATATCAGAGTTTTTATCGCATAGAAGGTGTGGATGCAAGTATTCGGTATTTTCTGGAAGATATTCAAAGGCTCTAAGAATCCAGGAGTACCCAGTAGCCTAATGCGAGTGATGGCACAAGCTGTCACTAGCTTACTGCAGTTATCTAAGGCTGTGTTCACGGTCAAGTGTATTTACGTCGCGCGACGCTATGCGATTCGCTACTAGCGACTAACTACACAAGTATGTACATCGCTACGCCATGAACACCTCCATAAGTACTTGTGTAATTGGTCGCTAGTAACGAATCGCGCGACGCGAAATCGCTTGACCGTGAACACAGCCTAAAGATGGCAAGTGGATCAGAATGTCTAGAGTCACGGTTGGGGTGGTTCTTAGTGATCCAGAAATCCATAAGCCACAGCCATATGTATGGTCACAATGTCGAATCTTTGGCAAGTGGATCAGAATGTCTAGAGTCACGGTTGGGGTGGTTCTTAGTGATCCAGAAATCCATAAGCCACAGCCATATGTATGGTCACAATGTCGAATCTGTTATATTTGTGAGAAGAGGACTTGTAGGTCACCATCGAGAACACTCACTTTAGTCCATCTAGAGAGACTAGAGGGAGAATTGTGCTAAAGACTTTGGAGGGTATTCTGCAGGGTCGTTAACATAGCACCTTACTTTACTGCCTTCGCCTTTCAGGATTGAAAGTAGTTCGCTCACCATCCATATGAACCTGTGAACTATAATACTTTGTCGTCCACCGTTGAGTTGATAACCCAGCTTTTCAACCAAGTGTCAATCGGGGTCGCAAGTCCATGGTTTAAGTTCTTCGTGATTGACATGTGGTCTTTTACTTTCCTGGATGTGACACTGGATGTAAATCAAGTTATGGGATGTCGGTAGGTAGATGTGGTAATTGTCAGTACAACATGCTGTAGTAGTACAAAAAGCGTTGATTGATATACATATTAGGGCCTCGAACTCAGAGAAGCCTTTTTCCAAACGACGCACGGATGACTTAAGAAGGAAAGTTCATTTTTGCATTTATCTACAAGTTTCGATGATCTAGTGGCTAGCAGACGCTGCATGCGTCACAATGTCGAAACGAAACCAAGTTATAGTAAAGCGACACTGCCCAATGGTTCATAAGTGTGAGTTCTGTTAGTATAGAAGGGGTTAAATTTTGCTCTCAGTAATACGATTCGTTGAATTGGTACTGCAGGAAGTGCTATGACTTTGGAGCAGCTACGGCCGCAACTCAAGGAACGCAGTACTATTACGGGCTCAAGACCGATCAGTTTCTTTCTATTTGTTTTACGGAACATGACCTTAATCTGAGCTTCAGAATGCATCCCCTTCTATTTTATTTAAAAGAAGGGTAAACCCTTGGTTTTCAATTGGTTATAGAGCTTGGCTCATTCAAAGGAACCAATATTATTGTCATTTTTATTTTATTATGCGAAGTGCGAGTAGTCGGAAGAGTTTCCAGAATGTTTTTTTTGGCATACAAGCTTGGAGTGGGAGAAGACCTGAAGACCTTCTCATTCTGTCCGTCTTTCGTGAACTCCTCACGTTTGTTTCATTCACACTTTTTTAAGCTGCCCCTTATAAAAGACCCAAGTTTCCATATATCTTTAGGTTTCATTAGATTTTTAAGGGTTAGGCTGTCATAAGTTGTCGGTTTTGTAAAAAATCCTGACTCGCTAAATATCGATGTCAGGTCCTTTGGAAAATTCAAACACATTGTGGTTTTATAGATTTTTTTTTATCTGTTTATTCAAATTATCGAATGTTTAAGGAATTAAAAATTTGTTTTAACATTATTTGATTATTTGCAATGTCGTCACATTTCATTACATGTGGGCTTCCATTACGAATGAGATCCCCAAACAAGTGGTTGTATTGCTTTTCAATGGCTAAACACTTTTACAAGGCCATTGTAAGGTTTGATACATAATTATGTATAATTTTAATTTTTTGAATTTCATTTCAATCAAATTGGAAAGAACAACTCTTATATTACCTACAGTATTAGTATATATATATATATATATATGTGTGTGGTTGTGTATAATACAATAAAGTTTCAATAGTGTAGGTAATATAATGTAGAAAAAAGAGCGATAATAGTTAATAGTGTTATTGTTTTCTAAATTTGTTTTGACTAGACTTGAATATTATGTTACTTTGAGAGTACAATGCTTGTTGTGTATGATTCGAAAAAAAAGTTAGTAATTAACTTTTCCATTGTTTTCCTACAATATACTCAATTAACAATATATTTTGTTGTATTGTTTATTCTTAACAATTTTATACGGAGATTACTGATTAGTGATAACTGATAACTTTCGGATTATAAATATTTTGTTGTTGATTTGTTTTTGATTTAACAAGGAAGTCGTCTAGTGATCATCTTCGAGCTCCTTAGCACTTCTGCAAAAACATGTAAGGAGAGTTAGAACTGGGCGGGAGAGGTCTTAGAAATGAGGGAAAACTTACAAAAACCTTGAAATGTCCTCAATATCGACCAACATTGAGTCCTGTCCCATGTGCAGATCGTCACGTTCCATCAGATAATGGACGAGGGAATCGTTCAAGTCTTCGATTTGTGTGTGCAGATCATTGACGATAATTTGCAATTGAGCGATATTCATGTCGGTAAGCATTTGTCGGGATACACGGCGTTTCTCTGGTGCCATAACGACTCCGACTTTCTCTAGAGAACCCCGAATGACGCCGGTAATTGGCGATAAACGCTGTTTCTGTCTATCCAACTGGTGGAGGGGAGGGAAAGCATGTTAATATGAGTTTAATTCGAAGCAAAAAAAAACTTACCTCCATCTGCATGTGAGCCATGTCTTTCGCTTGTGATAGAGCCATTCGTGCTTCGATTTGGAGCCGAGCTTGTCGGGTAAAGAAATCACATTCCTTGTCAACGGCTGTCTGTGGAACATCACTTGGTTGGCGAGTTTTTCTCGCATTATTATTTGTACAATTAACTGAAAGTGGATTGGCGTTGTAAGGATGATCTGGGACATCTATTGATGAGAAGAATTTTGGAATTTCATTCCTATTGCGGGTAACCATGCGGGAGAGTTTCGGACACGTCTCCGAGTCCGAACTGTGACTTTCTGTGTCTGATGAGGCCTCGTTCATGAAACATATTTGCAGGTTTTTACCTAGAAATTGAAATGAATTTTGTTTTCATAAAAAAAGAGAAAGCAATCAGACCGTAAAATAAAGAGAATGTAGACCGAATGATAGCTACACATTCTGACATCAGTTTAGTCAAGACTTAGATGCTCACACTGTCTTTTTTTTTTCCAAAACTTAAAGAAACTCCTCGACTAGTGTTTTAGGAGCTTTGCTTGTGAAATATTCTTTAGGCCTGACATTCAATAAGCTAATCAAGCCACCAGAATGTGGCATAAACTTAGAAATCTTATCAAAAAGACTTGAAAAATCCTCTTAGGGGACCTAGTAGGAGAGTCAACCATGCTTAGTGAACAAGCCATGAGTGCAGTACTTTGTTTTAATGAGTACAAATGTAGTACAAATTCGGGGAGCAGAAAGACTGCTAGTATAGAGACAGATGGCCTGATCCCTCCACCTATTCTTTACAATGTAGTCGGTAAACATTGGGATAGTTCTTGGATTTTCGCTGAAAAACTAGAGATCTAAGGAGTAAAGGAGTCTAGTGTTGTCGGTCGCCACAAACTCTCACTCACTCTTGATTTGCATACCAGCCGAAGTCTCGGTGTCATTTTAGCCTTGACTGAAACAAATTGCTCACAGTTCCCTTCCTCGTGAAAAAAAACTTCAGTTTTCAAAAGATTGACTAGGAAACCCATACCTAGTGCGCCATTCATCGATTACAAAGGGTATCTGCAAGTTAGCATAGACAACCTAACCCAGATATCGAAAATGAATTCTATTAGCATGCATAATTCATAGCCAATTTCTGTGTCTACCGCCCGACTTTGGATGGCACACTCATTTAAGGTAAGTAATAACAACTCAGGAGTTTTGATGCCAGTTCCCTAGTATTGTCCAAACGTATCACAAAAAGGACGTTAAACTCACACCGACCCATAAATGCGATATCTAAGAATCACATTCGTTATGGCAACATTCGTAATCAGAGTGTGACCTGGGAACTTTTTTTTGGAAAAATTACAAGGTAAACCCTTAAAACCAATTGAATTTCTGCCACAGACATAGACAGATATTCCAAACAAGAGAGGTTAATCAAGCAGAGCATCAACCGCAGAGCCATCTGTATCTGGGAAAGTTTCCATGTAGGTAAGAAAGCCCGTTCTCTGGAGGCTAGTACATGAACTAGAAAAGGTCTCAAAATAGTCGAGTAGATTGAAAAACACCCTTTCACTTTACCCACATAAATTTCTTTCAAAAGTCGCACCTAGGTGTCAGTAGTGAATAATTTCTGGACGCTTCTTCTTTCTTATGTCATCTTTGACATTTGCGAGACGACGTACAAAATCCAAGAATTGAAGCCAACGGATCATGATCAACGCAGAACTTTGCTGTTTTTCCAGGCAAAATCATCCTTAGTGATGAAACTCATTTCACATTGAATGAATGGATTCGTCAACAAACAAAATTGACAGAAAAATCATTACATCTACAAAAATGTATTATTTTTTGTGGTTTTTCTTCGAAAATGCAAATGAAGAAGCTGTTACTGGAAGTGAATGATTGAAAACTTTTTCAATCTCAAACTGGAAAAGAACTGAACACAGATGATCTTTTTTTCAACAAGATGGAGCTACGAGTCACACTACACGTGAAATCATTGAGTTATTGTGGTCTAGATTTCCAAGTCGATGAATTTCAAGTAATCTAGGTAACATAACCTGATGATGAACTTAATGCGGTGATGTGTGAGCGAGTCCTTGAAAATGCTGATGTTCGTTTGAGAGCCTACTGCGCCATTTATCGATTATACCTAAGGATATCCGCAAGTTAGCACAGGCAATCTAACCAACTGGCTAGCTATTATGGAAAACTAATTGTATTATTATGCCTAATGTACAACTAATTTACGTACATACGTACTCATTTCTGATAAGTAATAACGATTCAGGAATGTGATGCCAGTTAGTCAATACTATCCGAACGCACCAGAAATGGATCTACAACTCACACCGAGCCATATAGTGCGATATCTGAAATTCACATTCGTTATGGTCACGCTATTGGGCATCTTCGACTTCTTACGCAACTCTGATACTAAAAAACTTGAAAAATTTATCATTTTAACATTCTATAACAAGTGTCTAACCTGGCTGTTGCGAGTTTCCATTATAGCCGTTTACCTTGTGTACTTGTGGAAAACAAGTAGTCTAAAAGAATATATGGAAAACAATGTGTTGGTCGAAATGCAGGAATGGCTTATGGAAATGCTTAACTTTTTACAACTTTGGTTCACTGTTTTCACAGTGTACACCAACCACAAGAACCTTGGTCACTTGTTATTGCGGATTTTGAACAAAATGGAAAAATGCGACCGAATCCTAGCTCCTTTGATTGGCAGCAAATCAATCAATTTGAACAGAAAATCCAAACTGTTTTGGAAAATCAAGCTATTCACTGTGATTTTGGATGTGCTTTCGACTAAAATGAGACCATTCACGACTGATTTAATATTTCATGAGTTTGCATCCTTAGTAATCGCGAACAGGATTATAAGCGCAGTTGTTTTGCTTGAGTGGATACTTATTCAAGGATATCTCATCACTGTCTATTCAGAATTGAACCATTCCATCAGGACCAATCCCAAGTTTAGTAAAAAGAACTACAAGACCATCTCGATTGTATGTACGCGGATATATAAACTGAAACAAATATCGAACAAGTACTTTAAGATGTTTATGCTGATGACCTCCATCGGCATGTTTAGACCGATCTACTTGATATACCATTTGACGGCGTTCATGCTGATCACATTTAACAGAGTTCACTTACCTTGCACTTATATAAATTATTTGGTTTTCTTAATCTACCCAACAATGTGTGTTTTTGGTGATGTAGTGATGCTTTGCCTGCTAGGTGAGGATCTCACTAGTGAGTCGGAAAAGCTTCGCTTATATTTGATGATAAACGATTTGAAAAATGCAAACAGCAAGGTCGGGAACTCTCAACAAAGGGTGATATAAACAAATTTACACAATTTTTTTCCACGGAGGCTTACAGATTGTATATTTTTCAGGTACACACTATACTAATGCAGATACATTTTCAAGATCTAAGATCCCGTGTATACGAAGCGATGGTGTTTGATACACAACAAATTTTTGCGATAACTATTGAGACAACCTCTTGGGTAATCATTTTCGTGCTTTGTACTGTGGGTGACATTTCGTATCATAAGAGGGGATACTTTTTTATGATATGTATGTGAGTTTAATTCGATTTGATTTGGTTTTGTTTGAGTAACAGATGTAAACTGCAACTTTGAGTGTAGATACTAAAAACAAAAATAAAATTGCAATGAAATAAATTTTGTCAGATTTGATCCGTTCATTCTTGCAGACAATACTAGAAAAGATTAGATAAAACAGCCTTCTTTCGAAATGTCAACGTAAAAATGAAATGGTTGCCAATGAAGCCCTTGTTTAGGGTCGAAAGAAAGACGAAGGTTCTTAAACTGGTAACTTGGGAAAGAGTATGCTGAGATAAAGAATGGTTAAATGCCTCATCTCCTCGAAGTAGTTACATGTTGACAGTTGGAAGCTGTTTTGTATAATCGACAAGTGAAGTATAGAAAGATATAGACCCTAAGTGACTTCCCTGTGGAACACACAGAAAGAGGCTGTAGATTTGGTTGCAATATACATATGTAGCTATGTACGTTTTGACAACACTGTACTGTTTGATGGCTTTTTAATGCAGTAGAAGACACAATGGATTCTTAGTTAGTCTCAGTGAGTAGTTGACAATTTGCATCAACCAGGGCACCCAGTTACCTAGCCTAGTGTAGAAGAACATTTGTGCATGAAAGTGTTATACACCTGCTTGTGTATATTTACATAGGAAGTGCGATGTCCTTTCTTCTTTCGTCTGTATAGCCACAGTCCCTGTCATCTGCAGTCGGATAGTATATAGTAGAATACCAGTCGACCTTTCTCTCGTCAATCAGAATAATCGCTAGGCAAACCTTGCATTTCGTAGGTGAAAGGAGTATTCTTCATTTCCACCAGAAGCATTTCAAAGGCTTAAGTTAAGTTAGAGAAGTATCGATCAATTTAGTACCAAATTTCCATGTATTCCGCAACACATAGCATTCCTGTTTATTCATTTGAATGCAGAAGGCAGGACACAATTAATTATTTAGCACTGACGAGGGTTGTTATTACCCTTTTCATTGAGAAAACCCACTGCACAAGGACTAGTACAATGCCCACTCGAGATAATCAATCTCAGTTGAGCAGGAAATAGGTGGTTCACTCAAAACAACAAAGAAAATAAAACGATTCAACCCCCTTCCGCATCGCTTAACTCACCATTTTGCAAACGAGATTGTAGACTTGGCTTTCGTCCTGGTCTAACGTTGTTTGTCACCAATTTACTGAAGTAATCATCCTCTGCGCCCATGGCCAGACGTCGACGAATCTCCTCCCGATCATTTCGTCTCTGCAACAAGAAAACACAAACAAAAATGAATTATAAACATATTCTCACAGGAGTTCCGGCTAGACCTACACTATATCTCTTAGATTCATGAACATTCACATTCGTAACCCTGGCAAATTTATCAACAATATCGTTTAGAAACTCCGGTTCTATCAGATGCATATCACTGTTAAACATGGTCATTTCGATAATTGGCACTTTTTGTCGATAGACGCGCGGAAACATCCCATCGATGCAATCGAATTCCGCGCATCTATCGTACTTGTGGAAGAAGCTTTTATTGATATTCGCAAGGAATTTCGCCTTAAACCCCGGGAATATGCGATCAAACATTGTGGAAGGGAAAAAAAGTATCTTTTTGGATTGGAAACCAGTCCAGGTTCGTCTTATTCCTCCGACGCACGTCACTAAACTGCTCGATGAATTCCAATGTACAATGTCCTTCGAATACTTATTACACTTATCAATTGTCAAATACGTGATCGTGATCGTTCCCGAACGCCATGCGATCCGTACACCAAATACACACATGTGTGGTAGTTTTTTTTTTTATAGCTATAGGTACAGATACAGATAAGGCAGCATCGAATCAGAAAAAGGGCTTCGTCCCCTTGCAGTACGAACACACGCATTTTGTTGTTGTTTTTTGAAAGCGGTGTTCGATTACAACATGTGAGGAAGGTTGTTGTACACCAGGCAGCTGATCCTTCACTTCAAAGTAAAAATCTTTGTGCAGGGCGATAAACTGTGATACATATTTGGAAAGGCAAAGGGACCTCCTGCGTTAGTTTTGTTTGCCTGTGCAATTGAAATTTTGAAAGGAATACCCTGCCTGCCAGCGGGGATAATCGTAGAGGATCAGCTGACACATGCAGTTTGTATCTTTCTTGTTGTAGAGAGGAATTTTACAGGAAATCCCAACACACAGGGCATTGAAATCAGGTACAAGTATCTTAAGACGGATTCATAGAAGAGATGGCTAAGAACAGATGTTCTGATTGATGTTTCTCTTACTGGACTTCCCTGGAAGTAGATGCCTATTTTTTGTGCATCTTTGGAACAAATGGGAGGATGCGGTGAATCGAAGATTTATTAGGCTCAGGGTACATACTTACATACATATGTATCCAAGCACACTGCTAAGAAAATTCAATTAAGGTGGGATTTTTCATCTGCAGGTACACCATTCTGTCGGGCAGGTTTGCATCATGAGGCATAGGCATCTGCGTGTAGAATTCAACCGCAAAACCCGATACAGATATGAATGTCTATACTAGAGGGGAGAGATGCAGAAACATGGACAAATCAGTATCAAGAAACAGCCGAAAAATGGCTGATGACCGTTGTCTCCAATAGTGGGTATGACGTTATAGAAAACCTTCATCCTGACTAACAATTCCTCTGAAGTTCCTAATGGTAAGTTTAATGATTTGCAGAAGTAGATGAATGATATGTATGTATATATCTTTCAATCCTTAAAGGAAATAAAATAAATAGAAAAATAAAAGAGTTCCCTCTCAAGAGCCTCATTTCAAGAGACCCATGCAAGGCTTAAAGTCGCTAATTGTACAATACGTTCTGATAGAGACAGGTGAACTGATATAGACTCTCTACTTGTAAGGTCTGTGGGTTGTGAGTCCTAATATAGGTGCATCATGAGAACCGCGAACCCGAAGATTTACATTTCTTTTAAGACACCTTGTCATCTGTCAACACAAGAACTTCTCAGGGAGGCGGTTCTATTGGGTCTAGTTACTGCAGAAGTAGCCTCTTAATAGTGTTGAAAAATGCCCTAAACGTTGTGAATTTCACATCCAGTCTCACAAGACAGAGTTGGTATTCTCCAGCAAAAGAAACAAGGTACCATTATTCAAAATGTCAAATGTGGCAGAAGGAGGACTTTCCCTTTCCATTTGAAATGTGACATTTGACAGTCAGGCTGCACTGAAGGCGATAGAGTCTTACATCACAGAATCTGATATAGTCAGGAAAACATGATGCTGGGATACCTGGACACTGCGAGGACATTGAATGACCCGACGTATTCGTCAAAGGAGCAGAGTTCCTACATAATACGATGAAAGTACCTCTCTCTCAGAACGAATATGCTCCTAAGTACATATTTAGATTGTCAAGTTAGTGACTCAGAAAATAGTTGTAGACAGGGACACGTGCCAGAAGGTAGTATAAACTTCCTAAGGCAGACAGTGATGAGTTGCCATCTATATCATTTACGTGAGTCTCCTCTTAAACCACACATGTTCATATGATGTCACACCTTTTCCTAAAGCAAAACATACAAACTTTCGTAGGATTGCCTCAACTATTTATCATATAATCAACATAATTAGATACAAACGTTCGTACGTACAATTTGTCACGCAACGTTATCATTTGTTTATGTTCGATGCCAATCTTGAATTTAACTAAAAAATTTATATTTGCATTTTCTTTCGAATGTCTATCGCACTATCGAAATGAGTCATGCAAAGTGTATCTCGTAGGTGCATAAGTATTTTTAGATGTCAAAGTCACGTTAGAAAACATCGAAATGTACTCGTAATCAGGGCAACCTTATACTCGCGCACTGCAGCTGATTAAATACAAAACATTGGCCCTTCTATCAATAAAAGTTTCTTGACTTTTCCCAGATCGTGTGCTTGATTAACCCACAAGAACTCGGCCTCGTATGCAAACGACGACGCAACTACTGAATGCATAGAATTATTTATTCAAATATGTATCTTCCGGCGTCGATGGAAATGAGGTTGATACTCTTATCGATGCATTTAAGAGGTCATCCATCATAAATAAAACAAAAAAACCTTTTCCAAAATTCGTAGATAAGTTGAACGTACTCGTAGGCTCTTGCAGTTTTTATGGTTTGAAGAAAGCCAAATGCGGATTCTCAGTTATGAAACTTGACGATAAGGTTCTGATTAAATTAAAAATTCGAGAGGAGTACGCACAATAAAGACTTAATTGGTCAACAAAACAATACCGAACGAGGAAAGCAAAACAATACCAATTTGTAAAGAATATTACGGTTGTAGCTGAATGAACTCATTTATCATTCGCAGATTACCTATTCAAGGTTCAGTATACTGCGAGACGTTAGCTGCTAAGAAAGTGATACCATTCTCCAGATTCGAATAAGAACAGAAATAGTTTCAGGTTTCTTACGAATAGAAGCAATCAATTGTACATATAAGATACCGTCATTTCCAAGAGAATGTAAGTTTCTAGTTCTGGTGAATGCTCTTCAGCGTACCTCTGAGATTCTTTGAAGTCTCTTCATTCAGTAGGCATTTGGAATTTTTGTGCCTTGGATGCAAAATGTGGGAAATCTTTTAATCACACATCTCGGGCTAGATATTAGGTTTCTGTGTATTCGAGGCGCAAAATAGCTAAGCCGCAGCCTCGAAATGGAAAAAGGAAACAGAAAATTTTCAACCAAAAAAAGTGGGAGAAAAGGGTGGTGTATAGCCCCCACAAAACTGGAAATCCCCCAATCTTGTGAAACCTTTTAATCACACATCTCGGGCTAGATATTCTGTTTCTGAGTATTCGAGGCGCAAACGAGCTTAGCTGCAGCCTCGAAATGGAAATAGGAAACAGAAAATTTTTCCGCCACAAAATGTGTGAGGAAAAGGGTGGTGTATAGCCCACAAAAGTAGCCACACCCACTCTTCTGAAATCTTCTAATCACACATCTCGAGCTAGATATTCTGTTTCTATGCATTCGAGGCGCAAAATAGGTAAGCCGCAGCCTCGAAAAAGGGTGGTGTATAGCCCACAAAACTGGACGCCCCCAATCTTGTGAAATCTTCTAATCACACATCTCGAGCTAGATATTCTGTTTCTGTGCATTCGAGGCGCAAAATAGCTAAGGCGCAGCCTCGAAATGGAAATAGGAAACAGAAAATTTTTCCACCAAAAAATGTGTGAGAAAAAGGGTGGTGTATAGCCCACAAAACTGGACGCCCCCAATCTTGTGAAATCTTCTAATCACACATATCGAGCTAGATATTCTGCTTCTGAGTATTCGAGGCGCAAGATAGCTAAGCCGCAGCCTCGAAATGGAAATAGGAAACAGAAAATTTTTCAACCAAAAAATGTGTGAGAAAAAGTGTGGTGTATAGCCCACAAAACTGGACGCCCCCAATCTTGTGAAATCTTCTAATCACACATCTCGAGCTAGATATTCTGTTTCTGTGCATTCGAGGTGCAAGATAGCTAAGAGGCAGCCTCGAAATGGAAATAGGAAACAGAAAATTTTTCAACCAAAAAATGTGTGAGAAAAAGGGTGGTGTATAGCCCACAAAACTGGACGCCCCCAATCTTGTGAAATCTTCTGCTCACACATATCGAGCTAGATATTCTGTTTCTGTGCATTCGAGGCGCAAAATAGCTAAGGCGCAGCCTCGAAATGGAATTAGGAAACAGAAAATTTTTCCACCAAAAAATGTGTGAGAAAAAGGGTGGTGTATAGCCCACAAAGCTGGACACCCCCAATCTTGTGAAATCTTCTAATCACACATATCGAGCTAGATATTCTGTTTCTGTGTATTCGAGGCCCAAACGAGCCTAGCTGCAGCCTCGACATGGAAATATGAAACAGAAAATGTTTCAACCAAAAAATGTGTGAGAAAAAGGGTGGTGTATAGCCCACAAAACTGGACGCCCCCAATCTTGTGAAATCTTCTAATCACACATATCGAGCTAGATATTCTGTTTCTGTGTATTCGAGGCCCAAACGAGCCTAGCTGCAGCCTCGACATGGAAATATGAAACAGAAAATGTTTCAACCAAAAAATGTGTGAGAAAAAGGGTGGTGTATAGCCCACAAAACTGGACGCCCCCAATCTTGTGAAATCTTCTAATCACACATATCGAGCTAGATATTCTGCTTCTGAGTATTCGAGGCGCAAGATAGCTAAGCCGCAGCCTCGAAATGGAAATAGGAAACAGAAAATTTTTCAACCAAAAAATGTGTGAGAAAAAGGGTGGTGTATAGCCCACAAAACTGGACGCCCCCAATCTTGTGAAATCTTCTAATCACACATCTCGAGCTAGATATTCTGTTTCTGTGCATTCGAGGCGCAAAATAGCTAAGGCGCAGCCTCGAAATGGAATTAGGAAACAGAAAATTTTTCCACCAAAAAATGTGTGAGAAAAAGGGTGGTGTATAGCCCACAAAGCTGGACACCCCCAATCTTGTGAAATCTTCTAATCACACATATCGAGCTAGATATTCTGTTTCTGTGTATTCGAGGCCCAAACGAGCCTAGCTGCAGCCTCGACATGGAAATATGAAACAGAAAATGTTTCAACCAAAAAATGTGTGAGAAAAAGGGTGGTGTATAGCCCACAAAACTGGACGCCCCCAATCTTGTGAAATCTTCTAATCACACATATCGAGCTAGATATTCTGCTTCTGAGTATTCGAGGCGCAAGATAGCTAAGCCGCAGCCTCGAAATGGAAATAGGAAACAGAAAATTTTTCAACCAAAAAATGTGTGAGAAAAAGGGTGGTGTATAGCCCACAAAACTGGACGCCCCCAATCTTGTGAAATCTTCTAATCACACATCTCGAGCTAGATATTCTGTTTCTGTGCATTCGAGGCGCAAAATAGCTAAGGCGCAGCCTCGAAATGGAAATAGGAAACAGAAAATTTTTCCACCAAAAAATGTGTGAGAAAAAGGGTGGTGTATAGCCCACAAAACTAACCACCCCAATCTTGTGAAATCTTCTGCTCACACATATCGAGCTAGATATTCTGTTTCTGTGCATTCGAGGCGCAAAATAGCTAAGGCGCAGCCTCGAAATGGAATAAGGAAACAGAAAATTTTTCCACCAAAAAATGTGTGAGAAAAAGGGTGGTGTATAGCCCACAAAACTGGACGCCCCCAATCTTGTGAAATCTTCTAATCACACATCTCGAGCTGCATATTCTGTTTCTGAGTATTTGAGGAGCAAAATAGCTAAGCCGCAGCCTCGAAATGGAAATAGGAAACAGAAAATTTTTCAACCAAAAAATGTGTGAGAAAAAGGGTGGTGTATAGCCCACAAAACTGGACGCCCCCAATCTTGTGAAATCTTCTAATCACACATCTCGAGCTAGATATTCTGTTTCTGTGCATTCGAGGCGCAAAATAGCTAAGGCGCAGCCTCGAAATGGAAATAGGAAACAGAAAATTTTTCAACCAAAAAATGTGTGAGAAAAAGGGTGGTGTATAGCCCACAAAACTGGACGCCCCCAATCTTGTGAAATCTTCTAATCACACATCTCGAGCTAGATATTCTGCTTCTGAGTATTCGAGGTGCAAGATAGCTAAGCCGCAGCCTCGAAATGGAAATAGGAAACAGAAAATTTTCCCACCAAAAAATGTGGGAGAAAAAGGATGGTGTATAGCCCACAAAACTGGACGCCCCCAATCTTGTGAAATCTTCTAATCACACATCTCGAGCTGCATATTCTGTTTCTGAGTATTTGAGGAGCAAAATAGCTAAGCCGCAGCCTCGAAATGGAAATAGGAAACAGAAAATTTTTCAACCAAAAAATGTGTGAGAAAAAGGGTGGTGTATAGCCCACAAAACTGGACGCCCCCAATCTTGTGAAATCTTCTAATCACACATCTCGAGCTAGATATTCTGTTTCTGTGCATTCGAGGCGCAAAATAGCTAAGGCGCAGCCTCGAAATGGAAATAGGAAACAGAAAATGTTTCAACCAAAAAATGTGTGAGAAAAAGGGTGGTGTATAGCCCACAAAACTGGACGCCCCCAATCTTGTGAAATCTTCTAATCACACATCTCGAGCTAGATATTCTGCTTCTGAGTATTCGAGGTGCAAGATAGCTAAGCCGCAGCCTCGAAATGGAAATAGGAAACAGAAAATTTTCCCACCAAAAAATGTGGGAGAAAAAGGATGGTGTATAGCCCACAAAACTGGACGCCCCCAATCTTGTGAAATCTTCTAATCACACATCTCGAGCTAGATATTCTGCTTCTGAGTATTCGAGGCGCAAGATAGCTAAGCCGCAGCCTCGAAATGGAAATAGGAAACAGAAAATTTTTCAACCAAAAAATGTGTGAGAAAAAGGGTGGTGTATAGCCCACAAAACTGGACGCCCCCAATCTTGTGAAATCTTCTAATCACACATCTCGAGCTAGATATTCTGTTTCTGTGCATTCGAGGTGCAAGATAGCTAAGAGGCAGCCTCGAAATGGAAATAGGAAACAGAAAATTTTTCAACCAAAAAATGTGTGAGAAAAAGGGTGGTGTATAGCCCACAAAACTAACCACCCCAATCTTGTGAAATCTTCTAATCACACATCTCGAGCTAGATATTCTACTTCTGAGTATTCGAGGCGCAAGATAGCTAAGCCGCAGCCTCGAAATGGAAATAGGAAACAGAAAATTTTTCAACCAAAAAATGTGTGAGAAAAAGGGTGGTGTATAGCCCACAAAACTGGACGCCCCCAATCTTGTGAAATCTTCTAATCACACATCTCGAGCTAGATATTCTGCTTCTGAGTATTCGAGGTGCAAGATAGCTAAGCCGCAGCCTCGAAATGGAAATAGGAAACAGAAAATTTTCCCACCAAAAAATGTGGGAGAAAAAGGATGGTGTATAGCCCACAAAACTGGACGCCCCCAATCTTGTGAAATCTTCTAATCACACATCTCGAGCTAGATATTCTGCTTCTGAGTATTCGAGGCGCAAGATAGCTAAGCCGCAGCCTCGAAATGGAAATAGGAAACAGAAAATTTTTCAACCAAAAAATGTGTGAGAAAAAGGGTGGTGTATAGCCCACAAAACTGGACGCCCCCAATCTTGTGAAATCTTCTAATCACACATCTCGAGCTAGATATTCTGTTTCTGTGCATTCGAGGTGCAAGATAGCTAAGAGGCAGCCTCGAAATGGAAATAGGAAACAGAAAATTTTTCAACCAAAAAATGTGTGAGAAAAAGGGTGGTGTATAGCCCACAAAACTAACCACCCCAATCTTGTGAAATCTTCTAATCACACATCTCGAGCTAGATATTCTACTTCTGAGTATTCGAGGCGCAAGATAGCTAAGCCGCAGCCTCGAAATGGAAATAGGAAACAGAAAATTTTTCAACCAAAAAATGTGTGAGAAAAAGGGTGGTGTATAGCCCACAAAACTGGACGCCCCCAATCTTGTGAAATCTTCTGCTCACACATCTCGAGCTAGATATTCTGTTTCTGAGTATTCGAGGCGCAGAATAGCTAAGCCGCAGGCTCGCAATGAAATAAGAAACAGAAAATTTTTCCACCAAAATATGTGGGAGAAAAAACTATTCTACAATCCAAAGAATTTTTCAAGAAAGTGTACATCATTCAAACAAGCTTGATGGTCTCTCAACCACCTCAACGTTACACGTGAACGATTTAACTCAAAGTAATCAGAAGAAAAGGCGACTCAGACTGTGCTCTAAAGCCCAGCTCGGCTCAAATGAAGTCTTATCAGAATTGAGATTAATGGAATTGAAAGGAAGGCGGATCGCTACTTCAATTACTGTTCTAGAGATAAGTTTGTACTTATACTTGCTACCCCTCGTAATTTTATTAGAAAGTCAAGGATTTGGTTACTACCTCTACGTCGAAAAGGCAGGCGAGAGACTTTACTGTAAATAGTAGCACTTTAAGGAAATTGTTAATGTATAACAGACGAAGTAAGTAAAACGTTTATTAGAAGTTAAGAAGTAAGCAGCAGGGTATAAGTATCTTAGTTTTCAAATCCTGTCTTTATTTACTTTCAGAAGTATTCCATCAGACTACCTAGACTTCATTCAAATTGATTAATGAATAGTCTCAGCTCAAAGCGCAGTCATATGTGAAGGGAACAATGTAAATGACAGGCGATTTCAAGGTGCATCCGGGTGGTGTAATTATGTGGAAGCCCCTTCAATCTCCTCGACCCAGGTTAACATCTTTGCTATTTATCCAGATGAATGGATAGAGGCCATTAGTTGATTGCAATACATGCAATATCATGTATCTCGTGTCAGAAATACACCCATTGCATGCGAAACAAAACTGCAATCCATTTTCCAAGGAGATTGGTACCGCCGAGAGCAATTTATTTGATTTCGCTGAAGAGTGTGAAATATCCGCTACCAATAGTGAGAACAAAGAAACTATCTGGGACACTTTTTTTTAAAAAAAAAAAAAAGAAGGAATTGCACCATATACACAGGCTGCAGTTACAAGCCATCAACCAACACTCAAAATCCGTAGTCCCACCAGCGAAACCCACACTCGAAACGGAGATGCCTCCTCAGCTCAATCTGCAGCGCGAATTGCAATAACGAGATAAACACCATAAGAGCCATCGTAAAAACTGTCGCGCTACACGGCTTAAAATTGAAATTTCTAAAAAAAAAACAACCTTTTAACCATGCCTTACAAGCCATTAACAAGAACAGCCAGTGCTTACAACAATGTATCTCAACGACTTTCACTCAATTATATGGATAATTGCAAATATTTTCAACATTAATTACAAAAAAACACTCCACGTTGTGCATTGTGAAACCGAATCACAACCTCATAACCGGTTGAATCTTTTGTTTTGGCTGCCGACACAGCGAGACCCCAACAAAATTGCAAAATTCTAACCTGTTCGGTCCAGTTGCCTGCAGCGGTATTGTTGACAATCGATGTGAATAGCTCCACGGTGTCCACACTTTCGTTATCATCATAGCACAACGTGTAGAGATCAAGGACAAAGCGTGAGTCCTTCTTATAATGGCGCTTGTCATACTGGGTGAGTAGACTAAGTGGTTCCACTTCCATTGCACTCAGAACACGATTTATATAAACGAGTATCTCAAGGGAGAGTATCCACCAACACTCAGCACTTAACACTGTTCTAGGTCAACGTAATTATGAAATCATCCGACTTTAACCAAAAAATTGGGTAATAGCTATTCTAAACACTACAACCAGCACGGCGTAGTTGGCAAATGCTCGTCCGTCGACGTTTCGTTACAACCGACTGAGTTTTTGAGTTAGCAGAACCGCCGAACCGACTCATATACCAGAATACCTAGGTACGACTGAACGCCAGGTAACAAGCTTTTTTCATTTCTCAGTTAGCCTTCTCGTGGCAACAACAAGAGTAAAAGATACAAAAACTAAGTACGATGTTACCAGGCTACCAGGCTACCTATGACGACGACAAATCAACTTGCACTGGGTAGATGCAAACCAGACAGTTTGTGGCTCACCTGTAGCGTAGGCTTGGGATTTCGTGTGTGTGTCTCTTTGGGGCGGCGGCGGCATGTAGGTATTTGGGGGGAGTCGTCGACCGAGAAAACAGAAAAAGAAAAAACGAGTTATTACTCCGGTAGTCGTCGGTTGTAGTGTGTTTGGCGGAAAATTTAATCAAAAGATACGCAGATGGATGATGATGAAGATTATGACTTGTGGCAATTGGCCAAATTGACTTGGGGGCATTCGTCGTAACGTAAAATGAATTTGAGTGGAGATTTCAGTGGTGGGCTCAGTTCAGGTGAACTCTGGAAGAGATGACGAAAAATGAAAGAGATTTGAAATCGTTGGCGGAGCTGTTAAGCTTCTGCGATTGCCGGGGCACACGAGGCAGTGGGCTATAATTCAGATGAAATGATGTTGTGTGCGCGGCGTTAAGTAATGCGTTTGGCACGAGTTGGATTGTTAACTGGAATTGGATTTTGTGGTTTGGGTGTTTGTGTAGCTTTGTGTACAAAAATATCCACTGGTTGGAAGCAGAGCCATGACGTAGGTGCTCTCTAGTACTCGAAAAGTATTCACTTGATAAACTCCAAGAGTTACACTCGAGTTAAGAGTCGGGAAAGCAAACGAAAATGAAGTGTTGAATGCCTCTGAACGTAGCAGGATGTCTGGAACTAATGGTACTTCAAAAGCAGATGGAGAGGACAGCAGGAAAAGGGCTTAACTTGTTGCCACGCATGGCATTGTTGTCATTTAAATGGTCACAGCCGATTTAGCGATGAATAGCTCTAGTGAAACTTCAGTGGACCTGGACCAAACTAGACGAAACATCACTTGTCAACGTAACTCGACTAAAAAGGAGATGCTTGAGGGAAAAGTTGTCTCTTTGGAATCAACTGAACCTTTTGTCAGTTAGATAATACTTCTAAAACTAAGTCAGTGCATTGAAAAAGAATGTGCCAATGACGAATCCATCTTAAAATGATTAGCCATACCAGGATAGATGTTGTCTTGTTGAGATTGAAGCTCACTACGATCTGCGGAACTTGGGAATTCTCCACACTTGAAGGAGAAGGTTAAAAGGTTTAGCTACGCGAAACGTTGACCTTTTTATTGATGGTCAGACTATCATCAAAACTGTAGCCTTTCCTTTCCAAAATGGTCGATCTCTACTGTTAGAAGTAGTTAAGAAAATATGCTCGCACAAAGTAACCCACTCTTCAGATCTGGAGATGTTGCTCAACTACAATTCTTCTAGAATGAATAATTTACAATACATATATGTAGAGCTTGCATATAAGTATAATATGCGTCTTGACCGTTGCATCTTTTTCAACATACATTGTCGAAGGTAAATGTGACAGTGTCTGATCTCCTCTATGGATCTGTAGCAGGGTTAGACATCACACTCTAGGTAAAATCTTCTTTGACAGCCTTAACGAAATCTCAGGGAAGAAAATTGCCGAATTAATCAGCTTTCTAAATGCCACACGATGGATGGCCCTTCTCTTTGGTTTAATCAGCATAACGCTGAATGGCAGAAAGGAAAATGCCTTCTAGGTTACAACTAAAGCTTTCATCTACCCAAACCGAGTGAAAGGTATTTCTTCCAGATCAATCGGTCTAATGGAAGGATCCTCTTACCACCGCAACTGCAACACAATATGGTTATTTCCAATATTGTGTACTAAAGATTGTCGATTGTTATGTAAGCGGATGCCTCTCTAACTATTCGTGATAGGCGTGAGAGCCACGCCCATTTTTGTAAAGTAGTCATTTTGATTAAAAAAAATCATGAGTTACAAAAGTTATAATATCAGGTTTTATATTGCTCTCAATCTGGTTCTGGTTTCAATGCCAATTAAGTCCAAAAGTCAAGATTCGTCATAAAACCATAAAATTTTTAGGATTTCCCAGTTTCATTACCCAAATTCGCTGCTTGGTTACAGAAAATGATTGTGAAACTCGGTGATCTACAAAAAATTTTATGGTTTTATGACGGTTCTTGACATTTAGAGTTAGTAGTGTGGACTCTACCTAAAGGTATGTCGGTAAGGTAATAAAACAAACCACTGTCTACATTAGGTCTCTTCAGCTGGTAGGATATGTACTCTATGTGGCTAATGCTCCACAGACAGACAAGATGTCAGGAGATGCATTCAAAATTGTATTTCTTATTGTCTCAATGTGTTTGAAGCTCGAGTCGCACAGGAATTTACTATGACTTTAGTCGTCTGTCACTTCCAAATTTAGTATGGAAGCCTTCTCATTGTTGTGATATTTGTTCATCTTCATCCTCAGGACGCCTCATCGAAAGAAGCCTGGAATCCAGCAGCAAAACTCTGATTATTATAATTATGCGCTCAAGTTGGCGGTTTAAGCACCTTTATCTCATGTGTTCAGGAGGATTCCAATTGCATTCCAATATTCATTCAACTACGAGTATGTTCATGAGAGACGATCGACAGTTAAGAGTTACCACAGGATTATTGGAAGTCGTTTCCAAGGATTTGATAACTGCTTGGGTGTCCGAAAATATGTGGATATACCAACGAGATATCATGTTTTCCTTAAGGCACAATGAAACATCATTAATTGCATAATTTTACACTGGAACGCTCTATAGGGATTTGGAAGACGGAAAGAGAGTCTCTCAGGAAATACATCCACCAGAACCGAGCTTGGTTTTTAGCCTCGTCTTTTGCAACTTTTGCATCCTCATTCCAGGTAGCGATGGTAGCAGCGAAGTTCTTGTCAAAATTTAGACTTGGGATGGTGGGAGAGATTTTGAATTTATTTAGGTTGGAGGCATGGAGGAGTAGATTTAAGGTGAACGTCTGTACTTGCCTTCCCTTGCTAAATATGTCTAAGGGCATCCGGTGAAGGAAAATACATAAATCTCAGTGTAGTCCACGCAAATTCTTGTGGATAGGCTTGGTTAGAGTGGATATCTCTGAAAAGCTTATGAGTGCGGTGAGGTTTCTTCTTATTATTTGACCACACGATGGGTGACTGGAACTTGAAATAAAAAAAAAACATTCCAAGTAGAGTAAGCTATGGTTTGGTTCTAGGAACACTATTGATTTTATCATCTTTTCTAAAGATCTGAAGTAGGCTGACAGAACTTGTCTTCATTCAAGGACATAGGACCTACAAAGCATACAGATCGAGAATGCACAAGTCGAAATGAAGACAAAACAAAAGCCTTGAGCTTTACAGTATTTCATGGATACAGTTCTACTGAATTTTACAGAAAGAGTGTAAATATTCTGTTATTCTATTATTTGCCTCCAAAGAGCACCTATTTTCAAGATGCAATCAAGATATTTCAAGTAACCTTCCTATAGTGTCTTTCCTACATACTTTCACTCTTCTTTGGATTTATACCAAAGAAATGTTCATTCATGTATATGTACACAGTGTCTCCACTATGTTCTGAATATCTACGGCAAACTATTGTCGGAATATTTACCAGTACAGCAGTACAAAAAGTCCCTTTCGGCAATTTCTCATTCTTTAGTCCTCCCTGAATGATTCTAATGGGAATAATGGACAAGAAATGGCTTAGACGGTCACTGTCCCATCCACCCATTGTTCATATTATTCCATTTAAAGGTCTATTGTTGCCTAATCAATGCCCCACCGTATCTGAGTTAGTGGTAAAGCCTTAATCTTGTCTACGGAAAGACGTATACAAGCCTGCCTCTCCACCAACGAAACGATAGGTAAAATCTGAGTTAAGTGTGAAAATGTATCTCAAAGCAAAGCACCCACTGCATTGTACAATTCCTCCTACGAGAACAAGTAGAAGTAGAATAATACAATCCATTGTACTTTTTTTTTTTAAAATACCTTCCAGTGGTCTAAGACGAAAAACGATTTCCTTACCAACCATCTGGGTATCCAATTAAATTCAGAAAAAAAAGAATATTGAGATGAAAATATCTCAAGATTTTCTAATTTCATACAATTAAGCATCCATCATGAGTTAGAGATTTCTTCGTCGGATAAAAAGACCATTCGGTTGCAATGCAGCACACTCTTTGGTAGGAATAGCTGGAAAAGCAATTTCTTGGTCCAGTGACTGCAGAGACAGCCGGTCGAGCACTTCACCTGAATTTAGGGTAAATGAACCTTAGAGCGGACAGAAAAATTCCAAACCAAAGTAATTGCTGGCGCGGCAATAATTCGGTTTCCATTCGAAGACAATTAAATTTAATTAGGTTTCCAATTCGTTATGAAAGCGCGAGGAAGTGAACATGGACTCTCGATTGTGGTCACAAATAGTGTTAATCGGACGGTGCTCCTCAAGCCTTATGTAATTTTACATGAGCATACGAATGCGATAGGAAATGGATTTTTTATTGCAAATCATTTAAAGTGATGATGCATCATGTATTGCGGTTGGCTATTGATGTTTTTCTTTGAACGGAATTAAATCGTGACCAAGTTTTGCGAGCTCCATGGAATTTCTATTCAGAGTCTGAAGTATCCGGCAGTGATAGATGTGTTTCTTTCTTTTTTACGTCGCTGTCGATGGATAATAGAAATGAAAGGTGGTGTTGTCCCAGAAAAGACTTTATGCATTGAAAATGAAAAGTATTGTTAGCAATCTTAGGAAGATCTTGAAAAGGTAAACCTAGACTATACAGGTTGCTACTTGTTAACAAAATTTAGAGCGTTAAGCTTAGTAGCCTGCTAGTGCTAAATTTTAGCTCCAATATAAAATTATCTACAAAGACGTACCCTGTTCGCACGCTAAATTCTAAGCTTTGTATAGATGGGCCACACAAAAAGTCTCCACACTTCTAGCTCGTGTAATAATTGTTCGGGACGCTAAAATTTTAGCGCAAGCAGGATACAAGGCTTTAACGTTAAAACAATATTTTCCTCAGAGGAGGATCGGAGCATTAACTCGCACACTCAGTACGACCTCCAATCCATGGAAGTGTATTCCCAGCAGAAGTCTTAGAAATCGGAACGAGAAGTATCCACGAAACTGACAGGTGGGCCATCTGTTGGTTTCTTTTTGAATCGCATGTTATTTTGACACTGACAGCTCTGGTGGGCTTAAAAAATGTACAGAAACTCAGTATTCGTGTTAGGAAATGGATCGATTTACGCTTGAACAACGTTGGAAAATATTACCTATACAGTGTGAATTTTGAAAAGAAATTTCGGTCGCAATAACGCAGTTGCTGTACCCAAGTTTTTAGGAATGGTTTGCGGATTGTTAGCCAAACATATTCCCGTTTGTGTCTTATGCACTCAAGTGGTGAAAGTGTTCCCCTAAATCCAAGAACGTCAGTGCGCAAAAGATCTCAGCAACTGACCATCAGTCGGACTAGTTTGAGGAGAGTTTTGCATTTGACGCCGTTTACGTCGATTCTATGCGAAGAGTCCAAAGAGGGTTGAGATATTCAGCTATTCATGAGATAGTGGCTGAAGCCGTCGAAAATGTATTGAAAAATTTGGTTGACACGATGGCCTACTACCAAGCAATAGTTAATCGAAAGGTTTACTCTTTTCAATAAAGCAACAATCGTTGAAAAATATTGAAAAGTGGACTTTTTAAAAAGAACCAACAGATGGCGCATATCAGAGGCCCTATAAAAGTCATGTCATGGATGATTGTCGAATGCAAACTAAAAACACTCACAAAAAATCGAGTCATTACACTCTGGTGGATGTGTACTAGAATAGGGGAACGAATCAGCAAGTAAGCGGTCTGAAAAGGACCCAACATGGGTTGTAATTTTAAAATTCAGGAGACTACCCAGTGAGAGATGAAGCATTCTCTCTTCCAGTTTTGTCTTTGGAAAATTCTCGAGAGAACTAAGAGCAGCTAAATCCTTGAGCTTAAGAGAACGTACTAAGCACGCTTCATAGGGTTCATTCTAGATTACAAGCTCTGTACTGTCTGAAATGTACTGTCTTCATTGTTCTTCCAAAGTTTTTTAAGCAAAGAACAACTTTAAATTTATATCGTCGGAGCTAGACAACATTGCAGGAACTAGGTTATAGGACCTGGCGATGATTTGCTATCATCCGACTTAATGCCAAGAGTTCAAGGATAAACAGCATGTGGCCTGGGAAAATGTTCTCGAAATAACCACATATTTCGCCACCAAGATTGAACTCGTGTTGTCTTGACAGAAACCAATTTTTCTGAGGCACAACTCTTCACATAGTCACGGTAAGTTATGTATGCACCATCAAAGGTAAAAAAGTCAACTTTTTCATATTTAAAGCTGGATACTATTTAATATTATGACTGAAACTGAAGAGTCATCTTTGTTTGAGGATCGTGAGTAGCTTTTGAATGTCGGAACCTTCGGTGTTTTATGGGAGTCGAACTTCGAACCTCACTCTCAGTTATTCGATAGAATACCCTCTGAGCTGAGGGGCTTTATAATACAATAGAACTGATTTAAGCATATTGGTAGTAAAGACTTGAACCTCTGACCTTTTGGAACTCGAAAAACTCGAACGTACCGATCGTTGGTAAAGTTGATGTTTCTCTAACGAGGGCCTTTAACTTCTTTTGCGATGTAGGCCCTTATCGCTCGAGTAGCGTTGTTAGCCAAGAATCCCTTAAGAAATTCGGTGAAATAATCTTCGAAAGATCTTAGAGAATCCATTTGGATCGGAAAAAGAAAACGACATGGTCTGCATTTTGGGCAGGTAACGTGAAAAATTTGTTGGGTCGATAATGTCGAAAGGTACCACACCATCATTCAAAAGGATTTTGTTGACCGCATTCGCTTCATTAGGTCATGACTAACTTGCTTTTTTTTTAATGAGGTGACGTTATCTTCTCAAAACTTAGCTCACGGTTCAAACTTAAGCATGGACTTTGGCAGTCCTTTTAGCCACGTAGATGGCTACAGTACAACTAGGGAAAATATGAATACGGATTCCAAACTAAATGTTCACTTTTCATTGGATTCTATCCAGAGCATTGAGACGACTTCATCAGTGTAGGGAGGAGAACTTTATAGTTTCGTTTCAAGCATAAACCAAATTCAATAGAGTCGGACTACTCCAAAGTCCTGCAGATTGTGAATAGTCTCTTTGAAAACTCTTAAAAAGTGTGTTAATGAATCTCTGTTCGTCCAGAACTTGAAGGAGATTCACAGCTTACTCCTGACAATGTCTCAGAGTACTAAAGGCTAAAATTCAGGTCGCGTTAAGTTCTCCTTGTATAAGGTAGAACGCGTCCTTTAATGTCCAAAGTAGGGCTTCACACTTGGTGATGTTATGTTCAGTTAAAATTGTTGCCAAATTCGAAAATGCATTTCTGCACCAAGAATGTTGTCACAATATGGCTCACAGTACTATAATCTCATCGAGAGAACACTCGAAAATCATTTTCAATTAGAATTTCAAAATTTTAACAACAAAGTCGATTACTTAATCTATTTCAAAGGAGTAATCATACATAGAACAAAAATTTAAGAAACTTTCTAACGCGTATCTGCAACAAATTTTAAGACTCTTGTTCAACTAAATTCATTCATAGAAATAGAAACTATCTATAGATGTATATACAATTGAAAAACTACATAAGATACTTAATGTATTTACAAATTTCGAATCTTACCCGTCTCTCCTCCTCGTTGGCCCTCTTCAAATGGCTCTCAATTGCTTCTAAATCAATTTCTGGCAAGGCCGTCTCAATATTGTAAACATCAAAACATGCTGTTGTATATATAGTAGTAGTTATATATATTTCGGTATTTGACAATCAAGAAAAAGAAGAACAGAATAGAAAGAAAACCGATTTCAATCTCAAACGAACAATTTCATCTAACCACACTATAGTACGTTACCTGCAGTATCTGCGCCAGTTTCGTCAGACTTTGGATGATGTGCTCGCTTTGAATCCCTAAGGCTCGCCGCCCATGAGGCAATACTATATCTCGTACAGTGTGGTTCCACTGGTTTATTGTCAAGTTGCTCCTCACTGTCCATATGCAACACCTCGGCGGTGGCCTTCATCATGGGCGGTACCACTGCAACCATGCAATTGTCCTTCGACTTGTTGTTGTTGCCGGCGCGTCTCGCTGAGGACGAACCGAAACGATTTGCTGACGAGTTGTTATTATTACTACCACGAGAGAATTTAGCCGATTTGAAAATCTTACTATTGCGTTCAGAATTTTGGGATTTTTTCGAGGTACGCGCAGTACTCGTACTTGGACAGTCGAACCATGCGCGTGATCTGACGTTGAAGTCCAAACCGATCGGAGGTAACTGACGCTCGTCGTAGGATGACTTCTGATATTTGGGCTTTACGATTGCCGTCGGAATGCGTTTCTCTGGGGTGCGTTCGTGTTCATCGTCGCTGGGGCAGAAGTCCACTGGATCGTTGTCCAGAGGGGCAGCGGCTACAGTGTTTGACCCAGTTTTGGTGCTATTATCGGACGTCGCCCGAGCTGCAGTGTCGGCGGCGGTTCGGAGTTTCTCCTCTGCTGGTGTTTCGAGATAATTATTGTGCTCTGTATCTAAAGTGGAAGCATCTGTTTCGTTAGGCATACTATGGTGACTCTGCGGTTCCACATAACCGACGACTGTGGTGTATTTACTTGTGGCTATCTGTTCGGTTCCATTTGAGAGTAGTGCATCCGACATCTGCAGTTTTAGTATAAGATATGTATTTTTGTTTTTTCTGAGATGATAATGAGATTTTCAATTAAATGATCGGATGGAGGCGAGGGAAAATGATTATGAAACGTCGCGCACTGATATTCGATTGAACCTTACTTACTAAGTCAAGTTGTATGTACATTTTGCAAAAAGTTAAACATTGTAAACGATAGAAATACAAACAACAACTAAACACTAAGTTTACTATTAGAACAAGAACTATAGATATTTATATTTACAAACAACATTTCGAGTTGATAGAGTATCATAGATGCGGGAAAGTTCATGCAGTAAGTAGGTTATTTCCTTTCTAAATCCTGTAACTTTATTCCAATACTACTAATAGGCTAAAATATGGGTATTGAAGCGGTCCGTCATCCTAAACGAAAAGGCCTCCACGCATAAGTAGTGCAGGAAACTAACAGTCCAAAAAGGGGTTGTCCTATCAGAGTGAAGTTGAGGTCCTTAAGAGGCGAATAGGAAACTCTGTGACGACGAAATCAAATATATTGAAAGGGAGCAAACTGTGAAGCCTACGAATGAAAACCTTAAGGACATAGGCCTCTGAAAGTCAAACCTACTCGCAGTGTACTCGAGATACAATTTGGATGATTAATCTGGAAAATACTATTCAGACTATGAAGAAACCCTTGCTTTTCGGAGGAAGAAAATGCCTGGCATTCAGTACGCATACGCCACCGAACCAGGTACCGACATCCTGAATCTTCCTTGTCGTGGCTCAATTCAAGGCAGATATTCTGTTTCTGTGGACCGTAAGCACACACGAGCTGAGCTGCTGCCTCGCTGAGTGTGAGAAATATTTTTTCATCGAAAAATGTTTGAGAAAATGGGTTACGCATACGCCACCGAACCAGATACCTACATCCTGCATCTTCCTTGTCATGGCTCAATTCAAGCCAGATATCCTGTTTCTGTTCACCGTAAGTACAAAGGAGCTGTTCTAGAGATGACAGTGTCAAACTAAGGACAAAGGAACAGTCTTACAAAAGGCAAACTGGTACTCGTTCGATGTCCTGAAATGTATAACAAAACGAAGGACTGGAATATGTATATCTTGGACTCCATTCTTCTGATAGTAACCCCAAGCCTACAGCCCTGGTTTCTGAGCTGTTACTACCTCTTAAAGCCAGAAAAATACCTCCATCAGTTCAAGGTAAAAACAAAGGCCAGAGTCGATGTCCCACCCCACTTAGGGGATACAGGGCCACACCTTTGTGGAGAACAAAACTAATTAACAAATGAAAATAGAAAATCTAAGTACGACACACATAAAGGGATCTTATGCAAGCACCTACACTGCGGGATAACATTTTTTAATACACTGCTTGCACGGACTGCAATCAACTTTCTATTATACAACCTGCGGTTTCCTGTAAGTAAATATAGAGCCCAGTGTACACGAGTTCTGTACTCCCACCGGAGCTATTAACTTTCTCTTTGTTCTACCTATCCCTCCAGAGTAAGACAAAACAGGAGAAAAACAAAAAAAAGGAATTCAATTACCTTCTCAGGCTGTACGCGCTCGCCAACGTTGTACAAGTAAAAGGCTCCCGTCGGATAGTTGACATACTCCAGCCGGCTATTATATCCACTCACAATGAGTCCGAATTCCCTTTCCACCTCCTGGCCAAAGTCACCGACTATATCGACCGGTGTCAACCCCAGGGAAATGTCATCGCGCCCCGTGTCACCACTTCTGCTCTCGGTGCATAGTGTATCCGGTGGAGAATTACGCTCCGTATTGTGATGCAGTATTTTATCCTCATCGTCCTGGAATGCCGCTTCGAAGCGGCACTTCATTGGTGGATTCGGGCTAACATTGCGCAACAAGTCCGGTCGATTTTCCGGTTTTACCCGACGACTGTACCGTTCGCTGTTGTAGTTCTTTATAAGGATATCCGGTGTAGGGCATCCAAAGTTCCCCTCATCCTGTGGAATTTCAATCTCTAGGCTTTTGTTTCGTTCATTCTCTTGCTGCTGTGTGGTGACATCGTAGAGCTTCAAGTAGGTTTGCAGATTGTTCGACTCTTCATCGTCAGTATTGCGATTGGTGTCACTGAGACTCTGTGTGACATTTATCAGGGGAAGAGCTGTGATACTGCCGTCGATACCTCCGCCGCTGGTCGTCCCTAAAGGTGGCTTCACATTGTATATATCTTCACTGTCGTCCATGGCGTCGGTTTTACTACCCTCATGTGAGTTATTGTTGATCACCATGACGGTGTTTAAATTGTTGTTATTATTGTGATTGTTGTTATTACCAACGGAACCGGAACCGACGTCGAGGAAGTCACATTCAAAGCTGTCCACACTCAGTTCCATTTCATACTCTGACAGATCACTGTCGTAGGGATCAGATGACTGATGGCTGATATAGTGCTCGGAGAGGGTGTGGGCCAAATGCTGGAAACCAGGGTAATTTGGATTTATAATACCGCGAGGGAAGTGTGATCGTTGCGGTGTGCTTACCGAAGTGCACGATGACGCCTGGGAACTTAGATATTCCTCTGGAAAAGAAAGATCTAAGAATAAGTAAGGCACACAGTGCTGGCTTTCTATACTCACCATCATCATCGTCCATAAGACTATCATCGGGACTTAATTCCGACGAACGGGTTATGGAATCCGCATTGAAATGTGGGTCCATTTGATCGTCATCATAATCGTCGTCATCATCGCCAGCAGGACAAGCATTAGTGTCATTTTGGGGCACACCACCTGTGCTGGTGCCTCGAATCAATTCGTATGATTTCAAGGATTCCTGCAAACTTTTGCAGTTGCAACTGTTGTCGTCCTCACAGGCTTCGCTTATTGAAGTTCCTCGAATGATTCTGTTCAGTTCTCGTTCCAGGGCAAAGTTGTCCAAATGGATTTCCTCGAAGGATGGTGTACTTTGCCCGCTGCGTTGCGATTGTTGTTCGTCTCTTTGAAGGGATGTTGTGGCATTTACTGATGCTGGTCCGTTCGTTGGCTCTTCAGTACTACGCGTAGACGATCTCCTAAAGCTCTGCAAATATATCAAGGACACAGGTTTTAGTGATTCATCAAGGAATTCATTGAGAAATCAAGGTAACTACTAAAGAGAAAGTCGAGCCTAGCCGAGATTCAACCAAGATCTACCAAGAAAGGCTGAGTGGATGACGCCTGTAAGTGTATTTTTAGTACAATGTTCGTGGGCATATCGCGGGTAATAGTCCACTTCGGGTCACTAATGTAGGGCTCTTCACCTGGACTGGTACCCTTCACTTCGATGCACCACACGAAGTAATAGACTTGGATAGAGAGGCTTCACAGAGGAAACTTTAGCAACTAGCTGGTCAGCATGAGCAATGTGACTTAAAAATCTTAACCTTGGGAGTGAGTTCTAACTTGAACCGCACCATTGTCTTTGTATACCGTCTTTAGCTCTACAAGAGGCTGGAATTCTGAATTGATCCAGCTGAGCTCGTGAAGACTGACGATGTGACATCGAGTGGTTAACAAAATTATTCCTGAAAAGTGGACGCCCTGGCTCAAGTAGTTAGTGCGTTGGACTACGGGGCAAATGATTCGAGGTTCGAGTCCCAGCCAACACCTAAAAGTTTTTTTCACGACCCTACCTTTAGCGAACGTCTGACAAACATCTTAGAGTATAAGTTTCATGTAAAATCTTCTCAAATCAAAAAAAAATGTTTTTTTATTCATAAAGTCCCACTGGAAATTCCAGTCACGCATTTTCTTCAATCTGGTGCTCGGGGTTCTCCAAGCAATTGCTCTTGAAACTCTCGGTGTGAAGGCTTAACCAGTAATCCTGTCAGCCCTAATGTATGGTACGGTACCTTCAAAATATTCGGATCCCAGGGATCTTCTTCAACACACATCTAGGAACCATCTCCTGGTCACGTAATGACTACGAGTATGAAGTGTTGAATCTGTACTTTAACCATCTTTAAGGAGAACACCCTTCCTAATGAATCATATCCCTACCCCTCCGTCAACACAAAACTCCATTACGACCAGCACTCTCGACTTAATTTAAAAAAAAAAATAATCCACTTACCTCTAAGTTCGCGAATCCATTGACGCAGTCTTCGAAGAACGAATTATTGCTTGAATCGATATTTTGTAAACTATCGACCACGTCTAGTGCACTCGTTTCTGTAATAAAATTATTCTGATGCTCTCTCAGCGCTGTTCCATCAGCAGTAGCATCAATCCGAGCACCTTCGCAGTTAAATTTCTCCGTCGACGTTCTGCAATTGTGCGAATTCTGTTGGTGGGATGACGTGGTGGCGGCGGCGACGGTGGTGGTGTTTCCTTGGTTATTGGTGGAACGTTCTATATTGCTATTCGTTTGGGTCCTGTAATTTTCATTATTGTTCCCGAATGTTGTTGTTGATACAGCAGACTCGGCTGTAGACCCGTTTTCAGCATATCCAATCGACGCTGGAACCTGCAGTACACGCATAACTGATGCCTGCAAATCCAAAAAAAAGAAAGGAAATTCAATTTTTGTTGAATTTGCATTCAAAACTAGGACGAACGAGGCATTGAGGCCGCTCCTCCACAATGCACTTATATTTGCAGACTCAAAAAAAAAAAAGGATAAGTGGAAAGGATACAAAAAAAAGTAGAAGCGCGAAAATTCCACTCTGAATGAGGACAGATGCATGCGATATGTACTCGTATCTTCAGGATATAGATGTCCTCAATCCCAGTTAGCAACGCTTGTCGGTTTAGCACACAACATGAATACCGAATGCTTCTAGTCCTGCAGTGGACGAGTCTGTATGGAATTCGGACATTCTCAGGAAATAGCCGCCTTCGCCTACCCTATTGATGACGTTCGCAAGAGATACCAAATTGGAGAGATATTTTTAGAACGGAAGGAAGGAAGGAACTCACTGGTACTCGTAGGAGTTGAAGAATGATTATGTAAATTTTTTTTTGCCAACCACCGCTTAAATCCTTTTCATGAAATTGGGTCAAATAGTTCTTTTCTTCGGATGGAGGAGGACTTACTTTAATTTATGTTTGGGAAGTTTAATGAAAAGAAATTGTGCGCATAGTTCGGACGGACGGACGGACGGTTTCGGTTTGGTTTTGGTTTAATAATGACTCAAGGACACAAGAGTGTCTTGTTTTTTTATTTTTTTTGTTTTTTGGGAGGAGGACTTCTTCTGGGTTTTGTTTGTTTGGTGAATTAATGTCGCACAGTTGTCTTAATTAAAAATTTTCTTTTTTTTTCCAAGTAATTGTGTGCTGTGGAGGTGGTCTGGCAAAAAAAAAAAAAAAAAGAATAGGAACTGCCTTCAGCCGTAATTAATGCGAGATAATGAACAATGAAGGTGAGTTGAGGGAATCCTTTGTTTGCGGATTAATTGCGATGTGAAAGTTAAGAAAATGTTTCGCAACAACGTAGGGTAGGAGGTGTATTTTTGGCAAGAAGCCAAGATGCATGATGTGTGTTGTTACGTAATTCTTCCGTGGGATGATTGTGGTGGCTCATTAGGACGTTAAATTGATGTTTGCACTGTATGTACGTTGGTAATACTTGGGTATCTAGTTTAGAGTAAAAGTTTGCAAAATGGATGTAATGATATCTTTCGGAAGTTCAGGAGGAAGGAACGAATACTTTTTCTAAAGGTTTTATGTCACAAAAAGGGCCAGGAGCATTTTTGCGATGATTCATAGTTTGACTAGCAGTTTAGTCCTAAAAGGGCACTTTCCCTTATTCAGTAGTATCAGCTGACAAAAGCTGATTTAGCGCAAAAATACTCACAGGAGTGTAGGCACTGTATGGCTAAAATCGATATTATTTACTGGAGAAGCCCTTAAATCACAGAGAGGAAATCGAATATTATTCTGTAATGTGGTCAAAGTCTTCCTTGGGTACCTGCTTAAGTGGCGGAACAGTCCGGGTGAACCATAGACTCAACCGACGTAGCCTCAGCTTAACGCGATCTTTGACTATTTGCTTCTAGTTGGTTGAGGTTCTTTTGAACTTGTCCGCACCACCTAAGGCGAGGTTTTTCTCTACTATGTCATACCTCCAGGTTGGATTCGAAGACTCTTCGGACTCGACAGTTGATGTCCATTTCCTCTACATGGCCTAGTCAACCTAACCAGGCCGCTGTACAGCTCGTTGAATTCATTCTCCTCCAAAGCCATCATCATCCGAAGAATTTTATAAGGATATCGTCATCCGTCTTCGTTAACGCCTATGCCTTTGGACTATAGGGTAGGACTAGCATGATGAGGATCTTCAAGGCATTATCTTCAATTGAGACCAAGGAAACGGGGATTGACAGGAGTAATTCTTCGCTCGATTTCTGAAGTTATGTTGCTGTGAGAGTTTATAGGGGAGATAGCTAAGGTAGAGAAACCTGCCTTCTTTCACAGTGCAACCCCTTTTAGTCGCTTCTGCGCTAGTGAGAGCTCATTGTGTCCTGGCGTGGAAAATTGTCTCTCGGGTATTGGTTTGCGAGACTCGCACAAGTCACATGATAGTCTAAATGCTTTTTTGACATCAAAGGTCTCGATGAGATTCTTTCCGACCTTTATGGAGTGGCGAGTGTTCTCTATCGTCATCCTGGACAATCTGCCTAGATCATCTCTATAAATGCTGTCAAATGCGGCCTTAAAATTGGTAAAAAGATGGTATGTATCGATCTGGGCCCCTTGAATTCTTTCCAAGATCTTCCCTATTGTAGATATTCGGTTGGATGTGGACCTACCGGGTCTAAAATAGTTTGAAGCACTCACAAGGCAGTTTAGAGGGTCTGTCCCCAAATCTTGATAATGCTGCCTGGTGCATTGAACAGTTTGCCGGTAAGTCCTAAGTCTTGGTTTAAAGCGAAGAATATTTCGTTCGAACGGTGCCAATCTTTAGACCAAAAGTCGACTTCCTTTACTTCTAAATGTCTTGCAAACAATGATTGATCACTACTACATCTTGTAGAGTTCTTGGCACATCTTGTTACTAAAGATCAAAAACAAATTGAATCTTGTTGCTCCTAGACGTCTCTGGGGCTCACAACAATACCATAGACACTTTGATATTAAGAATGATACTAGCATTTATGTTACGGTCCATGGTTAGAGACTAAATTTCAAATATCTGTGACCTATACGGCTTTGTCGATGTTTGTCTTGAAAACCCTACCCTAATCTCTTCGAAACTGGGAGTCTCAGCAGACATCAAGTCAAAAACAATTTCAGTTGTCTCAGAATTTTATATTCAAACCTAGCTTGGCGCTTAACAAACCCAACTTAGCACTCTTCACGGGGATCCTTACAGGCCATAACCTAATGGCGGACCACCTTAGTCGAATGCCAATAGAAACTGATGACCTCTAACGAGGATGTGACCAGACGGATGCTATAGAATGTACATTTCACTTCCTCTGCAAATGCTCAGGCCTTTGCAGAACTAGAAAAGCGGCTCTAGGTGAATTCCAATTCGGAGAATTATCCTGAAATTTATAACAACTTCGGGGTGGTTCAGGGAGGCCATGTAGTGACCCCAAAGCTAACAAGTAACTTTGTGTTTTTCTGGTAAACCGACAACAGGGGCTTACAATGGATACATAGCTTGGTAACCTTAAATGATCTTCGAGTTCCAGTTTCAGAATTCAAGATGACATGCAAGATCATTATAGTCGGTAGGACGGCATTCTTTCTCACTTAGGTAGGTCGCATGAGTTGAAAACAAAGCAAGATGATGCACCTCCACAAGCTTACCTTATCCCTAATACAACAATATACATAAGTACTTCGCTTTCGGTTCCCTCATAGGTTCCAGGTATCACCAAAATTACATTCCTGATGTTTGGAGTGACTGACTACCCTATTTGACATAAGGAATACATTGCAACAAATCATGAATTGACACAGTAATCGTGATTACTTTTAGTCATAACCAAACATTTGCAGATTTGTTCCGTAAATTAATCAAAATTTCTGCATTTCTCAAGACATTTTCACTTTTTTATTAGAAAAAGCCAATTTATTGAATTATTCATGACTAATGCTGGACATTTTATAAGGAGGTTTGGACAAAATGTGGACGGCACAGCATGAATTGAAAAAATGTCCAGATTGTGTCAATATTTATTTTGTATGCCAATAACGCTTTCCGCTTCACCCTGTGTAATGAATTATTCTCTGCTTTCATTAAAATTTGACGACTCCCACTAACTATTAAAATATCTTCTATTGTCGATGAAAGTTTGCATAACTAATTTATAAATGTTTACTATAAACGTTTCTGAGTTATAGCAGCTATCAACATAAAAACCACTTTACGTCCTCGGGATTTTAAAGGAAAATTGAATAAAACATTCTCGCTATGAAAGTCCTTTATGCGCCCATCAGTGGAATAATATTAAAATAATAATCTGAGTAGAAATCGAAATTCCAGCTTGGTATGGATGCACGAGTACCGTAGAATTTTTAAACAAAGCTTGCAGACTTTTTTTGGTGAAGTTTTTATAACGAAAGATGTTATCTATGAAAGAATGTTCTATGAATGTGCGGAGAAAAGGTGAAAATTTATAGGTTAAACTGGCAGGATTTAGGTATACTTTTACAGGAGAAAAGAGCTAAGGACTCTGTTTAAACAGATTGAAAGGGAAAAACCCATAAAGTCGTCTGTGCGAACTTAAATGTTGAATAGGAGGGTGAAACGCACTGAGATCTGAAAGGATTGTATTGTGTCAACTTGTGATGTTAGTCAGGAGATAAAAGCTGTTTGTTTAGTTTAGTTTCCTTGGGAAACTCAGGAGGGCATTTGCAGTGTAAGACTGTCTAGTCTGACAGTTTATCTTGTTTTGTGAATCACTGTTCCGCAGTTTCTTAGAAAATTCTTTCAAACATTTTGATGAAATCCTCACCAAGTCGGGCGACAGTTTTATGATTAAGTGAGAGATTCCAGGATACTTGGTCGATTATGGTTCAAAGAACTCTTTTGAGTGTAGTTCCCATCTGGTTAATGGAGAACATCATGAACGTGAAATCCCTAAGTGACGAATAAACGTAAAACTTTAAGAGGAAACAGCAGTCGTAAACCTCCGCAATGTGTCAGTTGAAGAGAACGATGATTTCAGGGACAATTTGCGAGTTACTCCTGAGTACTTAATGCCTCTCCGACGAGAGGTTTTCGACAAGCGGAGAGTTTGGCCATATTTTTCCAATGTGGGAGCAGAAATGAAGTAGCAAGCATTTTATAAGTGCGAGGATATTCCTGAAATTTTAACTCCCGAATCATGTGAAACCAGTATGGCAAAGCAGTGGTTTCATTGGAGTGATACTGCGGCGTTCAGGAAATTAAATAATCATTCCTTTCTTGGATATTCGATTTACAGAGGGGTATACACGTGTAGTATCCGTTCCTGTTAACCAACAACTTGTGCTCATTGGAGGAATTTTGGCAAAATCCACAGAGTTCTTCTTCATAGTCTTAGAAGTACAGTGGATGTCGCTTATAACGACGGTGAAAGGACCGAGGACAACGTTATATCAGACGCAAGAATAGCCCAAAATATGATGGAATCAACCAAATGAAAGAAAAGTGGACGTTATGAACAACTGGTCATAAAAAGCGAAGTCGTTATAAGCGACTTCCACTGTATATGCAAAAGTTAACAACTTTGCAGGGAAGCGCAGAGAATAGAAACTACTTTTCACCGCGTATAGTCAATGACGAAATCATTTCCGTCCTAATGATGAAGAAGTTTGATCAGAAGAAGATGACAAGGTTGCTGGTTAATAGTCTACGGACAAAGCTACGGACAAATTTGGATGTCCATGCACCAAATCATCAACCAGGTGTGAGTAGATGTAACTAGTTCCGATGACTGGACTACCAGCTCATACAGCTCACCTTCAAGAAAGGCGGAAAACTGTTGTGTAAGAACCATGCATTTCTGCACATCATCCAGACACTGGTTGGGACATAGCAGAGTGGCTTCAGAACCAGAAGCTCGACGATCGACTCAATTCTTGAACTTAAGCAGTTCCTGGATAGACCAACGAATTTCAAGTTGAAACTCACCACCTTTTCATTCGTGAAGCCGCATACGATAGTATTCATCGTCTTGGGTTCTTCAAGGGGATGGCCAAAGTCCGACAAAACTGACTTTGACATCGCCCGATCCCCAATAGAGAAACAGGCGAATCGAGTTGACCTTGTCCTTACACAATATTTGGCGGAGATTTACCTTTGGAAAGCCTCTGTTCTTTAGCTTTGAAGACGACATACATGTTCTACAAAATATTGATTCTGTCTGCTCTGCTAGATGAAACAGTAGTGCTCCAGTAAGGAAAATCCTCGAATCACGTCCTCCAGGTTCAAGACGACAAGAAAGACGATATGTCTGTTTTATGATTCAACCACGGATGACAATCGAAAACAGTGTACCCGACATTGAAGAGACTGGGAGGCTACCATGTGCCAGACGTTAAGAGTCCTTGCCTATTGTCCTATATATCAAAGGAATGTTATAAATCCGAGCTTTAAAATGAGAGTAAGTCTGCATTAGGCAAGGACCTGATCTGAAATGAAGTATTCGCTTTGAATAAGTACTTTCAGCTCATGACAATGTACTGTAACTTACCAGCCAAAATGGACTTACATTGAACCAACCATGAGCAAGTATACAGACAAAGTGACTCGCTATCTCGGATATGGTATGTCTAGGGCTATGACAGCAGTCTGACTACCTCTTAGAATGCCTTTCAACCAGCTCCAGGCCCTCTACTATTAATAGCAACAAACGTACAAGAATTTTGTAAAGAAAACAAATCTAAATCTCTATTGGTTGTGGCTTCACAAGCAACCTGGAACTCTTCAGCACAAGTCACTCCATGCAAACCAGTGTTTTCGAAAGATTTTAAATCTTCAAACTGTCTCCTCCGGCAGTATTTTTCAATGACCAACTGACCTTGGAGCCCTCCAGCAATCCCGAACACATCGCACATGATTTCAGCCAAAAAAAAACCTCCCCCAGGCCCACCGAAACTCAACACCGATATTGATACTAAAATTTGAATATCGGAGTGTTTTGTTGATTTATTCAATTTTTCCCATGAATTTCTAGTACGACTACATCTTCCGACCCACCTGCTCCTGGTCGTTTGGAATTAAATTTTACATCAGAAAAACTTTTCAACCTCATCATCATGAAATTTTATGAGCGCCGCCGTGGGCATGTACACATTTCGCACCAAACTCGAACAAATTGTATCGCTTTACCCGTGCCATTCCGCCGCTGCTCTATGACGCAACGATATTACAATTCCGAGTACTCGAACACATAAATTCCATCATCGGAAAGTTAATCACATTCCATTGATCGATTTTACTTTCTACACACTCTCTGCAAAAGCGGAAAATGTTAGCCTGGGGGGCTACCCAGGCCAATCATCATCACCCAACCACAGCCCGGTGCCTAGTTCGCAAGCACTTCATTCCAATCGACGATATATTATCGGAGTGCCTTCGCCACAGTCTACTACCTACTAATCCTTATCCTACACGTAAGCACTCGTGAGCATGTTTTAAGCTTTAAAACTTCGAACAGGGAGCGCAGGGACTTCAGAAAATTACGCAGTCATGCTGGAGCGGGGTGGGTACACCTTGTACCTACTCGTGGCCACACTATAAGAGCAGCGGCTTCATCATAATATTTTTCCATCAACATTATGACGACGTGGTTACGGCTGAGTGTGGTTAAGTGCAACCGTTTCGGATTGATATTGGGTCAAATTTTTTAATTTATTCCATCCGATATTCCAGAAGTGGAATTAATTTAATGGATGGATTCGTTGGGTACGTGATGACATTTAGATTGGATTACCAGGGACGCAAGGCTCGATGGGATTTTGAGTACCCCTTTGGAATTCACTAAGGTTTCTGAGAACTTCTGAGAAAGGAAGGCTTTGCTGTGCAAAGAGAAATATGGGTCAATGGGATTTTGGTTGAAACCAGATGGATGTGGAAATATTTGTCCTGCCGTTTGAGGAACTGCCACGTATGGGATTATCGAGGTTCAATATCCAAGAAGTGTGTAGTAGTATCTGGTGACGACCAGTTCTTCTTGGACTTAAAGGATGAGAATCACGTTTGAAGGTGAGATGGAGACCTCTAGATAAGGTAACAGAAACTAGGACCTTTCAGCCTCAATAGTCGGAGAAATGTAATCACATTGGTGTAACAGGAATGTATTTTTGGACCAATCACCAGCAAATACTCCGTGTCTTGCTGATTGCTTGGTTGGGTTCGGTGGTTGTCCCTTCGAAGGGACGCTTTGCTTGAAATATCCCTGTTGCCGCTGTGGCTCAAGTGGTTAGTGCATTAGATTACGGCGCAAGGGATTCCAGGCTCAATCCCTAGAGAACACCTAACATTTCTTTCACTTCCCCATTTCTCACAAAGGTCTGACAAACATTCGATGGTACGACTGTCATGAGGAAGCTCTCAAATAACAAACTACCTTTCAGATGCAACATTACACAGTAGGTGCCGTCCATTCGCACAACATGAATGGTTATGAGAAGCTAGGCCCTGGGTCCCATCGATCTGTTACGCTCTGTTAAGCTGTTAAGCTGGCCTGCATCCATCTTTTTAAGTATCTGACGTAGATTCGTTTCAAATTTGCTCCGATTCCGACTCAAGCAAGTCCTCTAGAAATCTTGGTTTTCTTGATGCTGAAGTCCACATAGGAGACAATGTTGTCCAAATTCCTAGTGCTATGGCCATGTAGGATGCTTGTCATGAGTGAGTTGGAAGGATTTTCTCAGTTTTAATGGTGACTTAGCCGCCATCATCTTCTCAAAGGAGATGGAGTGTAAGTGATTCCAGAGACGCTCATTGCGCGATTCTTGTCCAGTGACACCAATCCTTGTCAAAAAATCCAATTTCACAAAAATGTCCTTGTACCACCTCTAGAATTGAAACCCGCGATGAACGTTCGAATGTTTGCTTAAGTCTGTGGTCATCAAGGTTCAAGCCCACGATCACCCGGGCTAGTAATCTAGGCGTACTGTCCATTTGGATTACCGACGTAGACTACCTCTCCGTCGAACTAACTAGTTTATCAAAACTGCGATTAGTTTGACAGAAAGAAAAACAAATGCCAAGAGCCAAGCCCCAACCAGAGACACAACTCTGCGTGGCCCCTTCCTTCCCTTGCATGTTGCCAAATGTATGTTAATAACGTTTCCATGGCTAATTGAATCTGGCAATGTTTTTGTTTTCTGTTTTTCCACTCTCACACACCCCACTCTGAATATTTTGCACATTTTTGCAATAAACAGAACCAATTACAATAAATTCGCCAGCGCGAGTGTGATTTGCAAGTTTATACGAAGCTGGAGATTAATTTTGACAAAACACGCGTTCAGCGTCAGCTTAATTAGCATAAATGTTCAGATATTCGTACTTTTTCTCAGACCGAAAAAAAATGTATTAATTTATACATATCAGCGCATGAGTGTGCAATTCAAGTATTTTCTATCTCGAAGCCATCATGTGGTTACTAATGGAGCTGATATCACCGCTAAGCTGCTTGCAAGTATGAGGATATCTATCCACGAGTTGTAATGCCCATCGGCATCATGGCAAGGAAATTGAATGTCAATATTTGCAATCAATTTCCTTTTCAATCAATTCAGGCAAGGACGTGCGATTTCGTCTGATAGTTTATGCAAGCGAATGGGTATCCTTGGGATGGGCTAATGCGTGTCGCACACTCAGTGTGGTAGGTCAGCGTGGTGTCATTGAATAGAGATAATAAAAATGTTTCATTTGGATTCACTGGACGGGAAAGGTCAAATGGCAGATGGTGTGTGACATTTATTCTGGTCTAAGGCGAGGTTCTTCTGCTTCCTTAATCTCCTCGTGGGCTGCGGATGGGGAACGATAAATAGTTATATTACTTGTATTAGTCGTATAGAACAAGTAATTTCATTCTTAGTCCTTAGGATTGTATTCAATGGTTGGGTGGAAGATGATTGGAGGCAATCCTGTGGGTAGACTTTTGTGGGACAGAATTGAGCATAAAGGCATCACTGAATTGGTAACAAACAGCCATGTCAGTGATCTGTTCCCTATTGTCCTATTAAATTGGAATTCCATTCAATACTCTCCCACTTCCAATGCATTATCGCCTCAAATCTCCTCTCCCTTAGCGTTTTGCGCCAATTGAACAAAAAACTTAACCAAAAAACGTTTAGCGTATGATTTAGACGTTGGTGCACTCAGTTGGTCGCTATGTCGCATTTGGGAAGAAGGTAGGTATACAGGGGCCAAGAGTGAAAAAAACCTCTGGTTGCACTTCAAATGCAATATCGCCTCCTATCTCTTCTTCCTTAGCGTTTTGAGTCAAATGGACGAAATTGAGCAAAAAACTTAACCAAAAAACGTTTAGCGTATGATTTAGACGTTGGTGCACTCAGTGGGTCGCTATGTCGTATTTGGGAAGAAGGGGTCAAGTGTGAAAAAACCTTTGGTTGCACTTCAAATGCAATATCGCCTCCTATCTCCTCTTCCTTAGCGTTTTGAGTCAAATGGACGAAATTGAACAAAAAACTTCACTCAGTTGGTCGCTATGTCGCATTTGGGAAGAAGGTAGGTAACAGGGGTCAAGTGTGAAAAAAACCTCTGGTTGCACTTCAAATGCAATATCGCCTCCTATCTCCTCTTCCTTAGCGTTTTGAGTCAAATGGACGAAATTGAACAAAAAACTTAACTAAAAAACGTTTGGCGTATGATTTAGCCGTTGGTGCACTCAGTGGGTCGCTATGTCGTATTTGGGAAGAAGGTAGGTATACAGGGGCCAAGAGTGAAAAAAACCTCTGGTTGCACTTCAAATGCAATATCGCCTCCTATCTCCTCTTCCTTAGCGTTTAGAGTCAAATGGACGAAATTGAGCAAAAAACTTAACCAAAAAACGTTTGGCGTATGATTTAGACGTTGGTGCACTCAGTTGGTCGCTATGTCGCATTTGGGAAAAAGGTAGGTAACAGGGGTCAAGTGTGAAAAAAACCTTTGGTTGCACTTCAAATGCAATATCGTCTCCTATCTCCTCTTCCTTAGCGTTTTGAGTCAAATGGACGAAATTGAGCAAAAAACTTAACCAAAAAACGTTTGGCGTATGATTTAGACGTTGGTGCACTCAGTTGGTCGCTATGTCGCATTTGGGAAGAAGGTAGGTAACAGGGGTCAAGTGTGAAAAAAACCTTTGGTTGCACTTCAAATGCAATATCGTCTCCTATCTCCTCTTCCTTAGCGTTTTGAGTCAAATGGACGAAATTGAGCAAAAAACTTAACCAAAAAACGTTTGGCGTATGATTTAGACGTTGGTGCACTCAGTTGGTCGCTATGTCGCATTTGGGAAGAAGGTAGGTATACAGGGGCCAAGAGTGAAAAAAACCTCTGGTTGCACTTCAAATGCAATATCGCCTCCTATCTCCTCTTCCTTAGCGTTTAGAGTCAAATGGACGAAATTGAGCAAAAAACTTAACCAAAAAACGTTTGGCGTATGATTTAGACGTTGGTGCACTCAGTTGGTCGCTATGTCGCATTTGGGAAGAAGGTAGGTATACAGGGGCCAAGAGTGAAAAAACCTCTGGTTGCACTTCAAATGCAATATCGCCTCCTATCTCCTCTTCCTTAGCGTTTAGAGTCAAATGGACGAAATTGAGCAAAAAACTTAACCAAAAAACGTTTGGCGTATGATTTAGACGTTGGTGCACTCAGTTGGTCGCTATGTCGCATTTGGGAAAAAGGTAGGTAACAGGGGTCAAGTGTGAAAAAAACCTTTGGTTGCACTTCAAATGCAATATCGTCTCCTATCTCCTCTTCCTTAGCGTTTTGAGTCAAATGGACGAAATTGAGCAAAAAACTTAACCAAAAAACGTTTGGCGTATGATTTAGACGTTGGTGCACTCAGTTGGTCGCTATGTCGCATTTGGGAAGAAGGTAGGTATACAGGGGCCAAGAGTGAAAAAACCTCTGGTTGCACTTCAAATGCAATATCGCCTCCTATCTCCTCTTCCTTAGCGTTTAGAGTCAAATGGACGAAATTGAGCAAAAAACTTAACCAAAAAACGTTTAGCGTATGATTTAGACGTTGGTGCACTCAGTTGGTCGCTATGTCGCATTTGGGAAGAAGGTAGGTATACAGGGGCCAAGAGTGAAAAAAACCTCTGGTTGCACTTCAAATGCAATATCGCCTCCTATCTCCTCTTCCTTAGCGTTTAGAGTCAAATGGACGAAATTGAGCAAAAAACTTAACCAAAAAACGTTTGGCGTATGATTTAGACGTTGGTGCACTCAGTTGGTCGCTATGTCGCATTTGGGAAAAAGGTAGGTAACAGGGGTCAAGTGTGAAAAAAACCTTTGGTTGCACTTCAAATGCAATATCGTCTCCTATCTCCTCTTCCTTAGCGTTTTGAGTCAAATGGACGAAATTGAGCAAAAAACTTAACCAAAAAACGTTTGGCGTATGATTTAGACGTTGGTGCACTCAGTTGGTCGCTATGTCGCATTTGGGAAAAAGGTAGGTAACAGGGGTCAAGTGTGAAAAAAACCTTTGGTTGCACTTCAAATGCAATATCGTCTCCTATCTCCTCTTCCTTAGCGTTTTGAGTCAAATGGACGAAATTGAGCAAAAAACTTAACCAAAAAACGTTTGGCGTATGATTTAGACGTTGGTGCACTCAGTTGGTCGCTATGTCGCATTTGGGAAGAAGGTAGGTAACAGGGGTCAAGTGTGAAAAAAACCTTTGGTTGCACTTCAAATGCAATATCGTCTCCTATCTCCTCTTCCTTAGCGTTTTGAGTCAAATGGACGAAATTGAGCAAAAAACTTAACCAAAAAACGTTTGGCGTATGATTTAGACGTTGGTGCACTCAGTTGGTCGCTATGTCGCATTTGGGAAGAAGGTAGGTATACAGGGGCCAAGAGTGAAAAAAACCTCTGGTTGCACTTCAAATGCAATATCGCCTCCTATCTCGTCTTCCTTAGCGTTTTGAGTCAAATGGACGAAATTGAGCAAAAAACTTAACCAAAAAACGTTTAGCGTATGATTTAGACGTTGGTCGCTATGTCGTATTTGGGAAGAAGGGGTCAAGTGTGAAAAAAACCTTTGGTTGCACTTCAAATGCAATATCGTCTCCTATCTCCTCTTCCTTAGCGTTTTGAGTCAAATGGACGAAATTGAACAAAAAACTTAACCAAAAAACGTTTGGCGTATGATTTAGCCGTTGGTGCACTCAGTGGGTCGCTATGTCGTATTTGGGAAGAAGGGGTCAAGTGTGAAAAAAACCTCTGGTTGCACTTCAAATGCAATATCGCCTCCTATCTCCTCTTCCTTAGCGTTTTGAGTCAAATGGACGAAATTGAGCAAAAAACTTAACCAAAAAACGTTTGGCGTATGATTTAGACGTTGGTGCACTCAGTTGGTCGCTATGTCGCATTTGGGAAGAAGGTAGGTAACAGGGGTCAAGTGTGAAAAAAACCTTTGGTTGCACTTCAAATGCAATATCGTCTCCTATCTCCTCTTCCTTAGCGTTTTGAGTCAAATGGACGAAATTGAGCAAAAAACTTAACCAAAAAACGTTTGGCGTATGATTTAGACGTTGGTGCACTCAGTTGGTCGCTATGTCGCATTTGGGAAGAAGGTAGGTAACAGGGGTCAAGTGTGAAAAAAACCTTTGGTTGCACTTCAAATGCAATATCGTCTCCTATCTCCTCTTCCTTAGCGTTTTGAGTCAAATGGACGAAATTGAGCAAAAAACTTAACCAAAAAACGTTTGGCGTATGATTTAGACGTTGGTGCACTCAGTTGGTCGCTATGTCGCATTTGGGAAGAAGGTAGGTAACAGGGGTCAAGTGTGAAAAAAACCTTTGGTTGCACTTCAAATGCAATATCGTCTCCTATCTCCTCTTCCTTAGCGTTTTGAGTCAAATGGACGAAATTGAGCAAAAAACTTAACCAAAAAACGTTTGGCGTATGATTTAGACGTTGGTGCACTCAGTTGGTCGCTATGTCGCATTTGGGAAGAAGGTAGGTATATAGGGGTCAAGTGTGAAAAAAACCTTTGGTTGCACTTCAAATGCAATATCGTCTCCTATCTCCTCTTCCTTAGCGTTTTGAGTCAAATGGACGAAATTGAGCAAAAAACTTAACCAAAAAACGTTTGGCGTATGATTTAGACGTTGGTGCACTCAGTTGGTCGCTATGTCGCATTTGGGAAGAAGGTAGGTAACAGGGGTCAAGTGTGAAAAAAACCTTTGGTTGCACTTCAAATGCAATATCGTCTCCTATCTCCTCTTCCTTAGCGTTTTGAGTCAAATGGACGAAATTGAGCAAAAAACTTAACCAAAAAACGTTTGGCGTATGATTTAGACGTTGGTGCACTCAGTTGGTCGCTATGTCGCATTTGGGAAGAAGGTAGGTAACAGGGGTCAAGTGTGAAAAAAACCTTTGGTTGCACTTCAAATGCAATATCGTCTCCTATCTCCTCTTCCTTAGCGTTTTGAGTCAAATGGACGAAATTGAGCAAAAAACTTAACCAAAAAACGTTTGGCGTATGATTTAGACGTTGGTGCACTCAGTTGGTCGCTATGTCGCATTTGGGAAGAAGGTAGGTAACAGGGGTCAAGTGTGAAAAAAACCTTTGGTTGCACTTCAAATGCAATATCGTCTCCTATCTCCTCTTCCTTAGCGTTTTGAGTCAAATGGACGAAATTGAGCAAAAAACTTAACCAAAAAACGTTTGGCGTATGATTTAGACGTTGGTGCACTCAGTTGGTCGCTATGTCGCATTTGGGAAGAAGGTAGGTATATAGGGGTCAAGTGTGAAAAAAACCTTTGGTTGCACTTCAAATGCAATATCGTCTCCTATCTCCTCTTCCTTAGCGTTTTGAGTCAAATGGACGAAATTGAGCAAAAAACTTAACCAAAAAACGTTTGGCGTATGATTTAGACGTTGGTGCACTCAGTTGGTCGCTATGTCGCATTTGGGAAGAAGGTAGGTATACAGGGGCCAAGAGTGAAAAAACCTCTGGTTGCACTTCAAATGCAATATCGCCTCCTATCTCCTCTTCCTTAGCGTTTAGAGTCAAATGGACGAAATTGAGCAAAAAACTTAACCAAAAAACGTTTAGCGTATGATTGAGACGTTGGTGCACTCAGTTGGTCGCTATGTCGGATTTGGGAAGAAGGTAGGTATACAGGGGTCAAGTGCGAAAAAAACCTCTGGTTGCACTTCAAATGCAATATCGTCTCCTATCTCCTCTTCCTTAGCATTTTTCGTCAAATGAGCGAAATTGAACAAAAAACTTGACTAGAAAACCCAAATCGCATGACTTAGACTTTGGTGTACTCAGTTGCCTGCTTTTTCGGATTTGGGAAGAAGTTGGATATACCTCGACCTAGGATGGAGAGAATCCCTTGATGTTAATACTTTCATTGTACACCACCTTTACGTCCATGAACGTATGTATTACAAATACTCCCCATTAATCCGATTTGTCTTCCGGATCTTGGTAACATGGTAACCTCAACCGCCATACCTCGTTGGGTGCTGTAAAATCGTCGTTTATTGCCATGGCAATATTTTTCGTCCTGAACACATACATCTTTTAAGGGCTCGCTACAAAATTCAATAATTTTCCGAACCATTTAATTTCCAATACATTTACTTTTGTTTCCCAGAGCCCACATCTATTCCCAACTCACGGTGAACATCAACAATATCACTATTAATATCCGGCTCCTCATATAGTACATTTCCTCAAGCCATCAGCTACGCAGCAAAGTCCTACATCCTCGATTTCATAACTCCCAAGGCGGCGTTTATTGTTATTACGCTTAAAACAAAACCGGTCTTCCTGCTTTGCCACAAAACAAACCATAAAACCCAGTCCACCACGGCACCAAAAGCTAAATCATACCATACGAGGAAATGAACTTAAAAAATTCATGTTGAGCCTCCCAGTGGGGCACAAACGACTGTGGCAGCGTCCAATCGAAATGTACCAAGGAAACGACAAGGAAAAAACACGAAATTTTTGTGCGCCACTTAACCCACACCCCCAAGACCACAATGGCTTTGAAGCGAGAAAGCCAGTACACAAAGCAAGCGGGTGCTGCTCCCCTTTATTTTGGGAAAAATCAATGGAACCTCCCTTCGTCCGTGTACGAGTATCGTCGCGCAACAATTCTCATTAATTCCAAAGCGGATGTATCCTGCTGCAGCTGCAGTCTGCCAAATCTGTGTCACAGCAGATATGAAAATGTAAAATCCTTTCCCCCTTTTCCCTGTCTCATCGGGGAACTAGTTCCAGGAAAAATCACTCTCACTCTCGCGAACAGGACCAAAAGGATTTTCCACTTTACTGCCAATTACATGGAAAATTTACCAAAAAAGACACAACAAACACTCACCGTTATCCATTTCGTTCTAAAAGAGGATTATATGCGAATGCTTTCCTGTCTTCCACTTCATAGGTCCTCCATAAGTGCACTAAAAAATTTTCAGGAAAACCAATAATCGTCTGCGGTCGATATTCTGGTGATAGCCTTTTCGTTTCAAAAAAAAAAAAATAGAAAATAAAATATTATGGCTCTCGTCCTGGGACCATTCGAGCGCGATATGTAGTCTCTGCGTTAATTGAGTCTATAAATGCAATTGGATTGAACTTAACGGTGTGCAGGGATTTTTCAATTTCCCGAAACTTTTCTTTTTTTTTGCTCAAAAAAATGTTGGAACGCGTACCACACCATTTACAGCGGCACACTCTGGTGTACAGATCCTGGCGAAAGCTACAACTGCACTGAAATGTGTGTGTTGACAAGCAGTTCGCGGAACATATCCTAAAGCGTCTGCAGCAGGACGAGAGCTTGAATCAACGTCGGAATTTTATTTTATTTTACTTTTTTTGTGCTTCCCCGTATCCTGATTCTGTACATACTACATACGTAGAAGTAGTCCCTTTTCGAATGAACGAAAGGAGGGGGCTTGAATGAATTCTTACTGTGCGGGCGTAGAGCGCATGAGTGGGCTGTAAAAGCTTTGATTTGATAATTTATACTCAAGGTAAAGCGGGTACATTGTGTCGGGAAAAGCACATGTATCCGTTGTAGAGGTATGGCAATTATACTTAATGCCGGTACAGGTATTCGTCCTTTGATAGAGTATCGATTTGAAATAAAAATAGCTTCAGGGTTTTATGAATCAAACCTAATAGAGCTGCCACTACCAATTTCCTTTATGGTGTGTCCGTTCAAATAAAGGGTTTCATGTGCAATACGAATAATGCTCTTCCAAGTTGGTCAGAAGTCAGTGTCGGGACGAATGAAATTTTTAACGACTTTCCGTGTAAAGAGTTTATGTAAGGACCAATAACGCCCCAGTTTATACAGTTTATAGATTCTAGGGTAAACTGTGCCTTCTTCAGATCTCTCAAGGGACACTCATGTCAGATTAAACTGTCTAATCATTTCTTTTCTTTTCTGTTTGAGTGCCACTGGGGGTAGTCTATCTAATTGCTCGATGATGTAGGAGATTGAGACAATTGTTTCAATAAATCCGTTTGAAGTATGCATTGAAGGACAAACAAAAGTATCTACTTAACAACAGAAGCATGTTTGGTACTACTCAAGGGGGAGTCAATCTTACGAATGGTGTGACTGAAATATGCAGATAGCTCGAAACTTCTAAGCAAGGGTACAGACTTACCCAAAAGGTATATGCTTTGCAGAGAGTACTTGCAATGAAAAATCGCGAATTTTTCAAAAACGAAAACAGGTTAGAAAGGTCCAACCTTCCATTACCAAGACCGCAGAATGGCCCATGAAAAGCTGTGTAACTTTAACTCCTTAGCTATTCGTAGTTACTAGACAAAATATAGCTCGACAAGTCACTGCCAATAGACGAAATCCTACAGGATTCGATGAAGACCATGTGTTCTATGTATATCCTAGGTTCCGCGAGAGAATCTTAGTTTATGAGGTAGAAGCGGTCTTGAAAGTGAGACTGGACAAATGGTTATTCCAGGATAGACCTTAAAAACCAAATCAATGAAAAGGAAGTGGAATGTTCTCGACTTTGAGTCCATGTGGACCTAAAGTGCTTAGAATTATTGCAAATGACAAAGCCAAGTGCCTTGTAATATGGCAAAATCACGTAGAGATTGAACAAAGCTTGTAGGTTGGCCGTGGAGAAGGTTTGAGATAAGACTGGTTGCAGTTAAACGTGGCAAATACCTTCGAGGTCTTGTAGAAGAAGACTAGAGGTTTGTGGTGAACAAATAACTGAGCATAGAGACCGACGGAAGAATGCCTTATGACACTTTCAAGATAAAATAAAAAGAAGGGGTCTGAGATGGCTGTCTTGTTTAACACCAGATGCAGAAAATGAGAGAACGGAGAGGACGGACCTAAAGAGAATAATGTAAAACAGTTGTCTAGGTAAGTTGTGTGACAATACTGAGTCCAAGTCGAGGACAAACAAACAAACAGGAAATGAGTGATTGATGAGATGTCCGATCAAAACCTTGATTATAATTGGTTGCAATAACATTGACTTGGCTGTCGTTCTCTAAGGGTGATAGTACAAAGAACAGGAAGCTATGGTGGCTAAGTAAAGAGCTTGGGTACATGGCGACGTCTAGAAAGTGATTTTGGCATAACTTTTGAAAACCCAGAAGTTTCAGAAGCTCTTATAGCAGAACATAGCATGAAATTCTTATATATTTTCACTGATATCCTTGCATGATTATACGATCCATGCAGGAGGTACTTTCATTTATCGTGGATACTGTTGTTCGATTATGTCTCATAAACTTAAGTTCCGAAGACTTTAAGGCTCGGAATGCAGTAATTTACATTACAAGGATCGGCTAGTCGTGTGTTGAAACAAATGTCTAGTGGACTGGAGAAAGCCCCGGGACTTGTACCAAGTGCTGTGTTGTCCTATACCGCATACTCCTTCAAAGGTGGTGGGTATGTTGTTCTAAAAACGCATGTTGTCTAGAAAAATTATAATTTTTAAACCTAGCCGAGCTGTGCAGTATTGTCGTTCGACCTGTACTGGCAACTGCCCCATATCCAATAAAAAACTTGAAGCCTAATCTTTCGTTAGGGAGGTTAGGCCCTTTCTAACATAATTCAAGAGCAATCCAAGCTCTTCTACGAGTAGCATGGTCTTGAATACACAGTTACCTCGTTCCCTTTTAGGCCGAAAAATGTATCAGAAAATAGGTTACGCATACGCGACCGAGTCAGATACCCAAAGTACACTCTCGTGACACGATACGAACACGATATTCTGCTTCTATGCACTCTAAGCACAAACGAGCTTAGCAGCTGCCTCGATGGGTGTGGAAAAACAACAAAATTTTTAGCCGAACAATGCATCAGAAAATAGGTTACGTATACGCCACCGCAGATACCCACATTTTGAAAGTACCCCCTCGTGACACGATTCGATGCAGGTATTCATGATATCATCACTGGAACCTCTGACTAGAAGCTTGGAAAGGTGTATCCTGATACCCACACGATTAGAAATGCGACAAGGCTTACTCGTAGTTTAAAGAAATGAGCGAATCAGTTCAGATTTTGTATGCAAAATCAAAGACCTAAAGCTGTGGGTGTTCATAACTGGGAAGGTTTTTTGTTTGCAATCCAAAGTCCGAACGAAGTTAGTTTGGAAGCTATTCGGATTGAGGCAAAGAGATTTGAAGAACATATGACGCAGCTGCATCTAGACACTTTAAAAAAACATATTTTTTAGTATACGAAGTATAGGCGATACAAGGCGGACCTATTGACACATGTTGGAATGGAGTTTAGCTTATTTAGGGGATTCAAAAGGGTTTATGGCTACAGTAACGCCAAGAACCAGCCAATTTCTTGTCGACTGATCCTTATAAGAGATCTGATTTAAGCCTTTCCGTTTTGTGAATAGACTCTAGGGCTTGCCAACTTGCTGGCAAAGTCATTCCATTCGAACAAATCTTTTATTCATGCCTCGAAGCAATACATAGCATATGGCCTTCGGAAAGAAAACTAATGCTTCAGCTCAACTAATAGAGAGAGCAGAGGTGTTTCCTGGAAAGACTCCAAAGTGATGTGATTCAAAAAACACAGCATACACAGTACATTCCCTTCAGTATCTCTTTGCTGGTACAGGGGTACACTTGGCATTGCCATATGGAATGCTCCTGATGGCTAAGAATTATTTGCATTAATATACCAAACTAGGCCTTGGCTTTCTTTTATTCATTTACTCGAAATTTTCCCCCTCCTTACTAGGTCCAACAAAGTGGCCTAAACCCTTTTGATACCACTGTGTCAACAGGCAAAACAGAAGCTTATGCCACACTAAAGCTCGATTAGACAGCTTTGACATGGTACTGCCTCCCCCAAAACCAAAGGCTATACCAGGACATCAGTTTTTTTTTTTTTTGCATTATCCTGTACCATGAGTTAAACGCTCTAAAGCCTCAAGTAGGCACGCTGCTATTGACATTCGATGTGCCGTACGTATACTCACGATGGCGTCATTCACTTGAATGGGTTATTGTGTTGTCAGCATTGTTTTGTGTTTCCTTTTTTTTTGTTTCCCTATTCTTCTACTTGCTACTATTTGCGCCATTGTGTGTTGTAAGGATAATGAAAAGAGTTCCCACATACTATGCACCTATACGTACTCATCGTGTTCCAGATATGCGTACGTAGGAGGTGACCTAACCTATTGGCCATCATTTGCAATTGACTTTGAATTTTTGCTCTTATTTTTCGATCGTTAAATTCGTTATTTTGTTCATTAAATTCAAAGATGTGGAGGACGAGGTTCCGAGGGATCCTTTATTGTGGCCCAATGGCTTGGCTTCAATGGTGGAATTAATTGCCTTGTGGCTGGAAGTCAAGGACGTTTGGTTTCGAAGTGATAGCGGCATCATCAATTTAATGGTTAATAGCATTCTGATGGACTTTATGATATTGACCAACTTTAATGACAATCGAGATAGGTTGACCGTTGTGAGTGATTTATGGAACAGCGAAGATGGTGATCGTGAAATTCATTTATTACGTTTATTAATCATTCATATGCAAGGACTTTGTGTCCACATGCACGTATTTCATGGCAAAGGAGTACATCCCTCAGCAGTAGAAACCCTTATCGAATCGGGTGTACATTTGTATGTAAGGCTCCCATGAACAGCGAGTATGTTTACTGGTCCTGGTATTGAACGAGGATATGCTGCCACCTGAAGAATTATTACAACTTAAAGGCCGTCAATAGGACTTGTTCTGCTAGTTTCCCCTGTACAAGCGGACTGATTATTCTTGTTCAGTAGACGCAGAGGACTGTTCATTCTTCTTGGTTTTGGTGACTTAAACTTACGGAATCTGATTGCGATATCACATCAGTGTCGTCTACACCGAATGACTGAAGAAAATGGCATTTTCTCATCTCATACTCTGACTAAGATATCTAGCTCTTAGCTTAGCTTTTCTCACAAGACTAAGACCACGGTCCTTAGTCTGAATTAACTAGAAACAGTGAAGCTTTAAAGAATTGTTTTATCACGAGAGGCCTTCTCGGCAAAAGAGTGGACTATTGCATTGCTGAGCGGACTACTTTAGACGATCCAAGATTACAGTCGACGTTCCATAAGTTTCCCTATTAGGCCCACTGCCGTAAGACATGACTTGATTTATAACGATTGACTTTGGTAATGTGATGATATGGTTATAACAAGACTAGAGGGGGAGTCATACCTTCAAAGAAGGGATGAGTCATCATGAAAAATAGAACCAGCGTTGGTCTGACAAAGACAGATGGACACCAGGTAAAATTCTATCTGACTTGCAGCATATCTGAAGCACGTCTTCAACCCTCTTGTGGCACAATTCGAGTCAGATATTCTGTTTCTAAGCGAAATCCAAGCGAAAGTAAGTAGAAAAAAAACCAAAGAATTTTGAGTCGAAAAAGTCTGAGAAAATAGGTTACGTATACGCCACCGAGTCAAATATGCTATATCGTAACATATCTCCTCTCTCTTAGGCCAAATAAGCCCATAGTGTGGCATGTGGCAGGCAGTAAGGTGCCTCACTGTGTGTGAACATTTCGTACGTAACCCTGATAAAAGAGAACCAAATCCAGAAGAGGAGGTTGTAGATACAATAGAGATGAACAACTAAGGCTGGAGCATACTTTGTGATAAGACACTTTATAGAAGATCCGCCCAGATACAAATGATTATGACACGACCAATTGAAGTATTCCAAACAGACAAATACATATCCGCAAGATATAGTTGGGAACAATTTAGTCCCTGTCTAGTGAATTCGATATGGTGAACGAAGGATAGACAGTAGATTTAGACATAAAATCCTCTCCGTAACCAACGATCGAATAAGGACAACTTTGTTGTGAAGGTACTTCTGAGGCTTTAGGACTTTGTTTATGGATAAGAAGCTCACAAACTGCCCTAATATCTGGCCAAAACCAATGCACCATAATGCGTGTTTCAAAAATAAAAACAAGCTCAAAGCGTGTCCCAACATTCTTGGACGGAAATCTACTTTTACATCCACTATCACGAACTTTCTTGAAAATATGAGCTTCAATCACCTAAGGCCAGTGGCAGTACCCCAAAAGTTATCTTCTTCTAGATCCCGGTCTCATACAAGTCACAAATCGACTCCCTGCCCTGCAATACACGTTAAGAAGTTCACGATCTTGCTTGTAGTTTGTGGAGGACCTACTGTACTCTTTAGGACTGCCTGAGAGTCCGCAGGGTCTTCACAATTTACCGTCCTTTATTAAAAACGTAAGATACTGTATCACGTATCAGACTATTTCTATTTCAGACAAACTCCCACTTGTCTGTATATATGTATCCTTTTCGTATAATTAAAATCAATATACGAGTATCGCAGAGCACTTGTCTATTAACGAGGACATGGAAATTGAAAATGAGGCCTCTTTCACAAGTCACAGCAATTGTGCAGAGCTTTGCTTCCTTTAGATTTCCATATTTCACAAGTTTCGATTAAAACGGAAGGACAAAGGATACTTCTTTATCCTGTATTCGTTATTTTTCCTGCATCACAAGGTTCAGCGATTCACTGAAGTTTTTTTATTTTTTCGCTTTTTTTTTTTAAATCTCAGCGCTGATGATTGCTATTGCCAGGAGCATCGGAGAAAACTTTGAATATTTTATGAGAACTTCTTTCATTTAATTTTTGTTTCTTCCTGTTTCATCCAGCAGTGCATCTATAGACGGGAGGACGACACGCGAATGCAATGTCTACTCAAAGTTCATAGTTTGGTTTTTTGAACACACAATGTCAAGTGCCCCATCTGCACAGGTGCAGCTGTACGGGTATGCATGGAGAAGCGACTTCGTGACTCGTTCGAGGAATATAAAGGATCACTCTATGCTTTATGTTCATTGCACTCGTCCTCGACACATCTGTTCACAGGACCTGTTCATTGGTGAAATGGGTGCATCTCCCACTTAACGATATGCCTTGTTGAATCGTTGAATGTTGACATTTCATTCTCTTTTTTTTTTTCCTATTTTTTGTTCTTACATAGTCGCTGTCGTCGTCGTTCTCGTTGTCGTTGTCGTTGTCGTTCTACACATTTTCCATTTCTGTCAAGTGTAACGTGGGCACTCATTTACAGACAGGTGAACTTAGATTGACAGAGAAGGAAATTCCGTGGAGGAATATCCTTGAGTGAACTGCAAATATTCATCAAGCTTTAGGCGTGTTATACCAAACGTTTCTGGATGTTAATTAAAGTGCCTTTCGTGAGGACATGTACATTAAATAGTTGGCTGTTTTTAAGTAGATACACAGTTTATATCTAAGACAAACGATATGCATACGTGTGCACCTTCAGGGAATGGTGTTTATTTTTGATAGTGAAGAGGGAAGTCCCAAAAGTATCTTAAGAAAACAGATCATAAGATGTAAGAAATATAACCATACGTAGGTATATATTTACGCACACATTTACCTTCATAATGACTGAAGTGTGTCCTTAATATTTTAGTCCCCGTTGAGGGAAAAATATTTTGTTTGCTTACAGCTCTACAGAAGCTTGTATCTGCCAATACTAAAGTGGGTACTTGTGAAAATTTTATGAAATGTGTTTTGCGTAACAATATCTACATGATTTCGGATTTCATCTTGCGAATATTTTCTGGAATGAGGTCCTTTGCTCTTTGAGATTTTCAAAAACACTATTTATGTCAATCCATTCTACAGATCTAAGCTATCTGATAAGTTCCAGTTCTGTCAATACAAATCATTAGCTGCCTCCTTAGCCCTGCAGTCTAACTAGACAATGTCCTGATAACCTCGAATTAAGCACCGCCTATTACGAGTGTAGTTTTCGTTAAAGGAAGGAAGTTGGTGAAGTGAGATATATTGTTAAAACTAACCAGAACTTTATACAACTTGTTTTTGAGAACCCAACCATCACACTAACATTGGCAGAGACATTTCGGCACATAGCTCGTCGTTCAAAGGAGCCTTTTTTCCCTTCAGTGAGAGGCTTAAGGATTTATTCGCTGTATTCTGACACATTTATCGCTATGCAACAGATTCTAATTTAGTCTACGATGGTCCTTTCTAGTTAAAACTTTTGATGAAACTTTTTAACGTCAGCCACGCTTTGTTTATTTGGCTCACAAGCTTGTTTTGAATTTTGCTAAATGCCTTAGGAAGCCGATGATTTTCCTTCAGTCTTTGCTCGAAAAGAGTGTGACCTTCTTTGTATGGCTCCCTTGTATAACTCCTACATGGTTCTTGTTTGCACTAGTCAGGGTCCAATTTAACCCCTAGTTCTGACAACCATCCTAGAGTTTTAGGCTTCAATTGTAGGTTGCTTCTACAGCTAACCGGCCTAAAAATAACAATAACATCTCAAGAGTTTCTGGACGCCATCCTACTTCTCATACTTTCCTATGGATCGCTTGTCTGGTGGCCTGCGTTAAGGCAAAATTCCAGCATCTAACTTGTCAACAAAATTTGACGTAACCATGACAACGCAACGCCTCTATAAAGCAAAATGTACACTTCTTCAGCATCTCGGGCGTCTCAGGCGGCTCGTCAATAGTCTGACGTATACTTTGCTTTTCAAATAACCTCCCAAAAAAAAGTCCGGAGGGGTTCGAGGAATAGTCTTGTCAGACGGTGCTTATTGGTCTCGATATTCTCGACGATATGCACGTTAAGTTTACACAACTAAATGACTATATTCAATGTACATACAATGTCTCTTTTTTGAGGCACCGTTTCGGTGTAAAGCGATTCATGGTACTGACGTTTTTGACGTTTCAAAAACATGTCTACTCAAGTCATTCAGTTGATAAGTGTCAAAGTTTACATACTGACATAAAAGAAGTCGCGCACCCTGTACTTAAGCGAACTACTAGACCCTTTCATAACATTACGAGCGAATGAGATATTAAGGCAGGGATCTCCCTCGGATGGCTCCCTGACTGAGGTAGTGAACGCCTCGCTGTGGGCCCTTAAGTATAGAATCTTGGCACACACTCTATTACAAGCGAATAGTAGATGACAGGAGGTGCGGAACTGTGATGTATACAGGCAGCTGTGCCTCAAATACTACTAGAAGAGAACACAAGAATTATTAAATATTCTGGTAATTAGTACTGGACTCTGGTGCATCGGGGTCCTTGCGTCGATAATTGGCACTCCATTCAATGTGCACTGTCGCAGCTGCAATATTTCCAACGAAAAAGAAACAATTCAGCTCTACCTACCTACCCAAATGTTCCGAATATTTAAATATAATTATTCACCAAAAAAGAAAACGGTCACAACTTAGTATTATTCTCTGGAAATCGAATCTGATCTTGGATCTCAGTGTACACTGTAGTGAAACACAATTTTGGTTAACGCTCCTTGAACTACTAATTCAAGACAAGACAAGTCTAAAAATCAAAGGCGTCCGGCAAAGTCTTTTATTTTATTAGCCAGTCCATATTTGGGCACTGCTGCTCAGGTTGGTGCCGTGGCATAGTGGTTAGGGCTTTGGACTATGGAGCAAGGGGTTCAGGTTCGAATCCCAGTCGGAACACCTAAAAGTTTTTTCACAGACCCACCTCTAGCTAGCGTCTGACAAACATCCAAGAGTACGGCTGTCCTGAGAAAGCATCTCAAATAACAAATTGCCCTTCGGATACGGCATTAAACAGTAGGCCCCTTCCATTCGTGTAAAAAGTATAACACGCACAGCACGAATGTTTGTGAGAAGCTAGGCCCTGGGTCCCATCGACCTGTTGCGCCAAGTGTTAGTCCATATTTTTTAAAGATAATAGGTCTGTTCTCTTACTTGAAAAATCGATTGCGTATCCTTGTCCAACTCTGTTCCCTTACACAAGAACATCGTAAAAGGGAGAACAAAAGAGAATAAAACATTTTCGCTCAGTGACAAAACTTACGACTTTTTACACACAAAATTCTGTTGGTACGTGGTGTACGATTTGTTTTGAAGTTGACGTTTCAGAACAGCTAGCATTCTTAACTCTTTCGTATTTTTACCTCTCTCTGAGGGACTTGTAGCTACACTCTCAACATTTTAAGAATTTACAATTTTTAGTGCAGAAAGTAAGAGAACGTACATGGTATAAACAAACCTCCGAGTTCTTTAAATTTTGTCAGAATTATTTGACAGTGTTTCCCTAATACTTGCTTTTGAAAAAAATGTACAAATCTCTCCAATAATTTCCAAAATCATACCAATTTCGAAAACCCTTTTTATGTCTTGGATAAAACGTGATGTGGTTGGTTTAAATGTCGCATAATTATAAATAAAAATTCAGTTTTGCTGAGTAATAAAAGTAATAAACACTATCAATTCATACCAACATTCCACTTAACTATATTTAGGGTAGAAAATGAGACTGTAATTCTGCATACAAATACCTTTTGAATGAACTGAATGTAAGCTAAGTAAACTAATAGCAAACGTTTACAAAAAACCGTATAAACAATGACGTATAGTCGTTTAGTAAAAATCCATAACATGTTGACAAAAAAATTTTGTTTCACTTTTACTAATTGGCTGCGAAAGCAACGACCGAAAACTTTGCAAAAGTCAGAACTGATTAAACTGACAAAATTACAAGTCCTTCGTGCTTGGTACCATTAATTTACTCAAATATCAGTGACTCGCCCTCCCTCAGACATGGACACCACCCTCTTTTTTTTTTAAGGTATACGTACTAATTCGTCATAGTTTCTGGAAGGAGTTGGGGAGGTATTCATGTCATTCATACCTCTACGTATACTCGTACGCATTCCAAAAATATCTCTATGAATTCAAAATGCGAAAAGGATCGAAAAGGATTTGTAAAAAACAAAAATTTCCACTTTTATCACCGTCTTACCATATCCTTGTAATAAATTCTTAATTCAGACATGTCCTGCAATTTGTGCTGAAAAGCAATTCAACTCAAATATGCATGAGACTTCTAATTTGTTCACTCCTGTACTCGTACGTATGTATGCGTGGGCTTGTTTGAGTGTAGTTCAAAGTTCAACGTCATTAGAATATTAACATTCATATCCGAGTGAGTATATTCAGCTGCTAACGTGATTCATTGGGAATGTCTTATATTTAGAACAAATATTTCGCAGGAATATCCTCGAAATTCGGTACACATACAGCCTGGATAGAGTGGTCGGGAGGGGATTGACCTTAAACCGACTAAAGCACAAAGGAAGGGGTTTTTTTCTAAAAAGAGGTACGAAGTATAAAAAGTTTCTGGGAAATTGGGCTATTCTGGACTAAGTTCACATAAAGGAAAGGGAAGGGTCTGTAACCGATCCATTTAATTTAACATGAAATACGATAATGCGCCAGGAGCTCGAACAAAAGTTGAAATTCGATATACTGATGGGTAGGTAGGTGAGTCATTGGCTTAGAGTCTACCAGCACAGGCAGAGTTTCTTGACTATTCAACCCTTTAAAGAGTTACGAACAGGAACATACAAAATATTTGCAACACTGAATCTGTATCTAGGAAGAGTTGAAGCCAAAACCATGGCAACTCACACACCTTTTCGTAAAGAAAACATCGTCAGGAAAGAATCTATCCATGAAGGAACTAATTGCAGGGGATTTGTCGATTTTAAGGGAATCTTCAACAACCTAAGGATGTAGCTCCCGAAAGGCAGGTCAATTTCGGACCAGATTTTGTGATTAGAGAGACAAACAGTATATCAGAAATGGGGTGACCAGATAAGAGTGATACGTTTTCTAATTGTTATGTCGTAGAAGCTGTCAAAGCTACCAATGACGTCTAGCTGTCGCAATATTTCCTAAGGCTTGCAATTTTATTACGCATCATTTCAGTTCTTGCCGAATGAGCAGAAACTATAAAATATTATTGAAATTCCGTCTTAGTTGTAAACACGTAACGTGAGTTTTGTCTTGAGGCCGGAGGTCATCTTGGCTTCAGTGTGCAGGCAATTCGTCTCGTTGTGGAAAAGATTGAACGTGAATACACTCTTTTGGACCTTAAGCCACAAAATAGACTGAGATTGATGCGATATGAAGAAACATAGCAATCGTACCCAAGACACAGAAATGTCGATTCGGCGCAAATCAGCTTGATTCGACATTCCCGGCAACCCGGCTTATTTTGTGATTGGATTTGGGCCTACATTCGTATAAGATTGTGCTGACGCAAGAGCTCCGGATTTTGGTCAAAATATCATCTTCTCGGACGAGGTCCATTTTTGGCTCAGCGGCTACGTGAACAAGAAGAATATGTTCGACCAAGCATCAATGCATCCAAAAAGATTGATTGTTTGGTGCAGTTTGCGGTGGCATCATCGGACCTTATTTCTTTGAAAATTAGGAAGGAGACATCGTTATCGTTGATGGTCTCAAGTATAGAGCGATGTTAGCCGACATTCTGTGGTCAGAGCTCGATAAAATCTATATATCCAAGTTGTGGTTCAACGAGATGGTGCTACAAGGCATACACGTTACGCCGGAATAATCTTGCACATATTAGACCGACAGCGTGAAGCACTACCAATGAAGCCGAGGTGGCCATTTGAATGATGTGCTATTCCATACATAATATTATGAATGTATGTAGCTTCAAAACAAAGCCATCGTTCCTATCGTTCTTCTTCCTATCTGGTCACCCTGTAATAGATTTCTTTATTTAGAGCTCCGTTCATTCTTCCATGGAAGTACATAGAATATAGTTATGCCCAGACTAAAGCTGTATCATCCACTTACACGCAGGATTACTGAATCGCAGCTGGGCAGACAGTACAGTACAGAACACTTGCCAGTAGCGGAAAAGCTCAAAGTGGTATCTTTGACTATGGCCACTAGGACCTAGTAATCAATGAGTCAATGAGCGTAGTTTCCTTTGCAGATGCCGTTGCTAATTCAACCTCAGGCAAGCAGTCTAACACTCTCAAGAAAAATTTGGAATATGTTCTCTCTATGGTTGCCAGATGGGCTTAAATGCAATTCCTCTTCACACGTGGGTCTTATTTTGGAAAGGAACAATAACTGGAAGGTCAATAGGTATCAATATCATTCCTATTTTTGAGAATGGCCACTACTTGAACTACAGTGGCTTGTAACTGCCTTACATAACGCGTGAACCATGTGAACATATTGCACTATTTCAACGAAACGCTGGTACAGTGAAAACCATTCCCTGACCCACGTAGATACATCAAAATAAAAGACAATCATAAACTTTCCCGCACAAGTTATAACTAACTACATGTGTGCACGTACTACAAGTACATGTTAAATTAGTCACTAAGTACTAAAGCATTGCAACGTCTGTTCTGTTACCTAATTGCTCATTGTACCGAAGGGGATTTGTTGATGACGTCCTCCCTTCTCTTCCTAGTTTCGTTTGCAGAAATGGGTTCAGACACACGAGTAGAAATAAACAATTAAATCGAATAAAGTAATCAAGAAAGAATTGTTCAAGCAAGTGACGTGGGACGTACGTCTTGCAAGGTCTAGTTAATTAAAGTAATCAGGATACAAAGCAACGTGGACGCAGGCAAAGTACTTGTACTTGTGTGAAGGAAATCTCTTAAGCCTGCAAGAAACTAATGCATTCCAAGAGTGTGTGTAGACCTAGTTGAGGAAAGCTATCCTTAAGCGTGAAAGGACTTGCTTTGTTGTAAAGTGGGAACTGACAAGGTTTTGTGGACCAGAAACTTTGCTTTCTTGTTCTTAGGAATCTTTGCAAAATGTATGCATTTCAAGAAGTACAATCAGGTAATAGGGCTGAGGGCTAATACCTCAGACTATAAGACCAAAAATCGTGGAAAAGTTCTGTCACCTAATCGCCCAGACTCACGAGGTTTCGAAGCTTCGGGATATAGTCCCAAAGGAAGCGACTTTTGAGAGAAACATGTCTAAGGCAAATGGATAGTATTTGAGGTGAGATGATCCTGTGTCTCGCATCAATGTTCGAGGAACATCTCAAATAAATGTCACGTATCCTATCCACGAATATGTAACTTTCTGAAACCTTTGTACTACACACCAATCAACAAGTGAGGATTCCGTCCCAGAAGATCGAATGCAGACGAAATCTTTGCATTAAGTCCTCGGATACACCAACGATGCACCATGACTTCAGCTTAGGCGTCAAAACAATATTCTCATCTAAAGAGGATTGACCAAATGGTAGTGCCATTGTGGTATGTGGAATGTGGTATGATATCTAGGGTTATAGGAACTGGCTACTCATCTAAATGGAGAATTGTAATCTCACTAAGATTTCCAAGCCATGAACAATCGGAGAAGCGAAACGAGAATTATCGAAGAAACCATGCGTACTATAGGAAACTTGACGATGTCATCGACAGCTAGGCTGCTATAAAAGCCATCTAATCCATGGTCGTTAAATCCAACACAGTACATTCCTATATCCAAGAAAACGAGCTGGTAAAAGAATTATCAAGAAAGGGGTTCGAACAGGACTTGCAAATGATCGTTACCTAGATTCTACCGCCTCTTGTCTTTTGTAAAATTCATCATAACACAAGGCGTCCTGACTAACTAATGAAGGAAGAGGTCACTCCTTTTTTTTGTCCTGTCTCCAGAAAACTCTGGATGAAACAGAAGCACACAAAAACTCGACACATATTTGGGCTTAGAGAGAGTTTAGCTTTTTGCAAGAGGATTATTACCAACCTTCAGTCAGGCCATTGTTGACAAATGCGATTAAAGACAGGCGACCTCTGTATAGGCTGTGGTAATGTAGGCAGAAAATACTGTCCTAAGAGAATACCGTTTCGGAGAGCTGAGAGACAATTCATAACAGTCTCAGGTTGGTTTAGGGACCTCCGCTTAGTTATCTCAAAACCACACACGTGGGTTTGTCTTCTTTTAGGCTTCTCTACGAGAGGAGCTCACAACAGGTTTGTTCGCGTTACTTACTCAAAACAACGAATTTTCACGAAAATTTACGAAAATTCACGAAATCCTGTTCGAGTTTGTAAAAGTCTCGTATTTTTCGTAAAAAAAATAAAAGACTTCCCCATGCTACGAATTTTAGTGCAGAAGTTTTCTTTGCACTGATTTATGAAATCTGTCAAATCTGTCAGATTTTTAGTAATTTTTTGTTGTTTCTGTATTTGAATACATTTGACGTTTAGTAGCTTTCGCGTTCGTTGACCTTTTCCGGATTTTACCTCCATTGTTTGAAATCTCATGGAGTTGGGGTAAATCTTCTACGAATTTTAGTGCAGAAAGTACTCGAACAGACCTAATGCTATGATCGAGTGACTCATTGCATATACAGTTACCACTTTTACCTTCCAACCTGACTACAGAAAAAGACTTGTGAAGACTGATCCGTTCTGCGAATCTCTAGAAAATAAAACGGGTTGGACTTGAAAAAATTTTAAAAGCCTGACTTAAACGACTCAAACTCCACCTGCAACTAATGCCCTTCGATACACTAGTTTAGGACAAGAACAACACTGTAAGACACTATGTAAACTCTTAAATAATCTCTCCAGCAATTTGAACATCATTTATGTACATAAACTTGGGCAAATCCTTAAGCCAGGCAGTTCACGGGTCACGTCGTTTTCACTTCTTGAGAACCAAAAGGAAATTCGCTCGAAAGCATCACACAACTTTAGAAGTCGGTTTATGATTTAAAGTGGCTGAACTTTTGTATCCTGCAGATCTTTTTATTAATGGCCGGATATTAACACCCAAAAGGCGTTAAGAAAGGCAACGTAGTAAAAGGACAAAGGACATGTTGAATAGCTGCGGGTTGACATAGCATCCCGTGAGGAACATCGTCAAACAGACGCCCAACACTCGATAAAAATCGCAAAGTATGCGGGAAATCCTATCAAAATATGTATAACGTACCATGATCATGATGTGGGAAGCTGTTCAGGTACATTCCATCCAAAACGAGCATTTCATGCATCCATGGTTGGATGAGGACACAAGTAAGTCATCCTCTTGAGTGAGGAAGATAAAATGAAAGCATTTTTGCATACCTCATCCATTTACACAATCGTGTTTTGCAAATCTTGGCAATTTGCATGTTTTGCTCAATTTCATTCGAGTCCTTTGAATAAACTTTCAAGTTCAGGCCCGAACACACATACAAGCCATGCAAATCAAATGGCCACCATTCTACAGATTAAATGTTATTTGCATGAAATTATAACCCAAAACTGAGTCATTACAATGCGGAAAAGGCATCTTCCATATCTCCTGTCGTCCTTTCTAATGCGAAACATCTTTGCGTAGGCATTTTCAAATGCCAGACAAGGCAAGAGAGAAAAACTCATAAAACTTCCCGAAGGTTATCCTTAATGATGCCGCAACTACTCGTACATACACAAACGGGGCGAGAACAAAAAATAAGGAAAACACATCCGCAGCCCACTAATGCATTTTTTATTTGTTGCCTCCAAGTCCTTACGCATTCACCGAATGACTCAACAGAGGTCCTTACGAAGTTTAAAACGAGAATACACTTTTCTTTTTATCCACCTTTTTGAAGAATGAAACCATATTCCAGGAAAGAAGAAGAAAAAAGACGGATCCTTTGGACTCTCCCGTTAGGGTGTCCTTTTTTGTTGACTTTCTGTATATTCCGCCGCCCGGAAGGGGAGAAAGCAAAACGTGTGTGTGCATGGGAATGAATGACGGACGAATCAGAGAAGAATAAAAAAAAAAACAACAAATTTCAAAATCGATAACTGAACTGCCTTCTTCAACAGCAGCGGGGTAGGAAGGGCATCAGGGTTTGTAAGTTTTTATTGTCCGAAAACTGTTTAGATTGGGATACCCTTTTTCTTGGATCCTTAAACACATGATTAGCTTATTCACAGAACGAGAAAATGAAAGGATAGATGGTGAGTTCTAAAAATAATCGCAATGTGTGTCCTTGCACGGTGGGGGGGAGAGGTCTGGCGATAGTTGGGATAAATTTGAATTTTGTTTGGTAAATACCTTGTTTGCTTGACGGTTGAATGGTTTTGACCAAAAATGAACACCGAGTTGTAATTGTTGCTGGTGAGTTGGACCCGAAATAGAATAAAACACTGGCGTATCTGGCGACAAAGGGATATCTTTTTTTTTTTTCTTAACACGTTCTACGGATGTGGCACTGATTACTGTCAAGATGTGGAAGCGGACTGAAGAATTTGAAACTCTAGGGGGTGGAACCAACCGTTTGTGGAGTTATTTGTTATGGAATGTGTTCTGGATTCCGTTGAAATTGGATTGCTCGATAGTGCGCAGGCTTTTCCTTACGAAAGACATGTTTGTAAGGAGAGACTTCTAAGTCGATTCGATTGTGCATGATGACAGGGTGAGGTTTGTTGGATTTGTGAATGTAGAATGGCTTAGGTAGTGAGTCAAAGACGAACACGAACTGGCTTATAAGACTTCATGGGAGGCATCAACTATGTGACGATTTTAAGGCAGCATTCTGACTACGACGAGCATAGTATCTTTCTAAGAAAAGTTTTACAAGGCTTGGGAAAAATGCGCCTATTCCTAAGCACATCTTTTATTATTCAAACGCCAACCATGTGTGTCGAGGTGACTTTAGAATCAAGTTTCAAAGATCAGTGGTAACATTAGTACCGAGTCATCAAAAACACCATCACTGAGAGGGAAGATTCTAGGACTATTCATGGTTGAATGGTTGGTACGTCAACGCCTGCTTAGAGTGAATCTCAGAAACTACCTTTTGCCTTGATACATCTTCTTAAAATCACATCCTACAACCTTTTACCCTAAGTATCACCAGAGTAAATAACAGCTTAGTTGAGCAGATGTGGAAGATTTCTGCATAAGGCACGGCAGACATCCACTGCCTTCGATCCCGGGCACGCTACTACCAGTTGTCCAGTCCGAACGATCTGCGATAGCTTGGTCCTTCAAACGGAGGTTCGGTCACCCTTGTAGTCTCGAACCTGGGGCCGAAGATTCTCTTTGCTGGAGCATTATTGTCCATTCGCTCGATGTGGACGAGCCAGTGTAGATGACGAATTTTGGTTTTTAGGACCGCGTTCGCTGTTATATCTTCTCCTCCAATCGTCCTCCTCCCAAACGGGGGCAAAAAATTCGACTAAAGTGTACAATTTTGTATGCAAAATCTTCCGAGATTGTTTTGAATCCATAGCCGTCTCCGATGGTTGAAGACCATTTCAAAACTTGAAGCTAGGGGGTCAAGCAGAGCCTTAAATACGTGTCCCAACAGGGCAAGGCAGATGTTGTTCTCACCAGGAGTTTTGTAGAAATCTTCTTGGGATGCGTAACGGAATGTTACGGAAAAGAGTATGTGGAAGCAAACCTAACGTCCTTCAATAATTTTGATTGTAATCAGAAGGGAGCCTAACATCAGCGGATTATCATAAGCTTTGTTGTTATTTTGTAATTGCGAATCGTAAGAGTTTTCTGATATAGACTCCATGATTGCTCCATGATGAGGGACTAGATCTAGTGCTAAATTGGCTTCTCTTCAAGGATATTTTTGAGAGGAATCTATATCTACCCAAGATCAGTGCAAGTTAACGCTTGCACATATGTAGATTAAAGGCTTACGCATAGATGTCCGGCGGAGTAAGGTTCAGGATAGTCTACAGTCATGGTATGTGTAGGTCTTGATCGTACCAATCTCTGTACTTTTGTGATGCTGGAGACTTGCCTTTAAACGATACTCCCATAAGTCTTACTACCAGAAAGCATATTCCTATCAGTTTTCTCAGTTATTTTATCGAATGTAAGGAAGGCTGATGTTTTTCGACTCTTTTTCGTCAAGTGCACAACATCCGAAATGTACAGAATACAAAGTTTCTTCTGTAGGAGATAGTTTAAGCTATGGTATGGAGCTTGTTGTTTGCATTTCTTCATATATCAGGTACATTGACTTTAAGATATCTCTACCTAGAAGCGAACAAACCAACTTTTGAAGAAAAAGCCGGAACTCTATACCACTGAGTCGCAGTGAATCTATTCGCCACATATTTTTACAACTGCACTGTACTACAGCCAACTTAGTGACTTGGTTTTGGGAAAATAAGACTTAAAATCTCTTCGATCCTACTAGTCGTGTGTTTCCTTAGTGTACAAACAGAGTGAAGTGGAACGTGACCAAGAGCCAAGAGTGCAGAGTAAAGCGATGAAATCAAACTGTAGCACACAGACTGCAGCTTTATTCGAAGGTCGAACAAAGCATTAATAAGATGCCAACGCGGCGATTTCAAGCACTTTCGATTTCTCCGCTCTGATCGCTTCGATTTTTGGGTGATTTGATGCGGAAATTCATTGTGGACACCTCGCGATTAGTTCATTTCATGAGTTCCTTCAGTTCAGTTTCCGCGTGTTGGGAAATACCAGAAATTTAAGGAAGGTTTACTTTGCACTTCGTTAGCCTTAATCCTTCCTCTTCGTCCTCTTTGCTCAGAGGAATCTTCGCTCCACTCTGTTTCTACACTCAGCTATCAAGGTCTACCCTAGAAGTGCTTCCCTCCAACCGAAGAAATTTCCCTTCCGAGAATAGCGCCTGTCTACTGTCTTCAAAGTTAATGTATACGTGAATGCTTTTTGTTTTAAAATTTATTATAAACTTAACCGAGTTATGGCAAAATACTAAATCTAAATAGTTTGCGCTAGTTCCTTCTCGAACGCCGCGAAATCCTCCTCCGTGAACAACGACTCCTCTTCCACAGGTTTCTTCTCCTCTTCTACAACATACCGGCCGCGGTGTGCGTTCTTGAGTATCTATGAGATTTGCAAAACGATTATTTCTGTCTTGATACGTCGAATGGACACAATTTACCTTCTCCGCATTTGGAATCTTGACTGAGTACTTGGTTAGCGACAGCAACTTCTTCACATTGTCCTCTGCCTTCGTGCTACTCGATTGCATTTCCCTACGAATATCTTCGACGGTTTTCTTTCGAGCTGGAAGATTATGTTGCAATCGGAGTCTGGAATCATATTCTCTTACTAAAACTTACCTTGATTCTTCAGCAAGTGATCATTTCCAAAACGATTGTGAGGTCCTTTCTTCTTTTTGGCAATTTCCTTCACTGAATCCAATAAAAACGATAAAGACAGCTCGGAAAGGCCCACCAATATACGCACCCTTTGTTTTTTTGTTGTCTGCCAGGTCCTCTTCGACAATTGCCATGCTCTTTTTCAACAAGGACATCGACATTCTATTTGTTTTTTTTTCCTTTTGTTTACAAAAGGAAGAACGAAAACGATGTCGGTATTTTTGTTTTGATAAAGCACGTTACACGATTGACAGTTGAGAGGTCATCACCTGGGCCATCTCAAACGAACTGAAGTTGGTTGCGGTACACGGTATTGGTATAAAGTGTTTATCGACCGAACGAAATGAAAGTGGGAGATGCAATTTAAATTGCAAAAAACGCAAATGAATAATTAATTGGAATTTAATTTTCTCAGACAAGGGATAGGTATGGAGTATTGGGTTGGTATTACTATGGGATTTAGGTGGAAAATGCAATGCAGTGAAGGAAAAGGATGCAAAAAATGGTCTCATACGCAAGGAACACGTCACTTTAAGGACAACGAAGGCTTTTCTGAAAGGCTTTTGAATATATTTTTGCTGTTACAACGCCTGTAAAGCTTTAACACGAAGCAGAAGCAGGCTTTTTGAACGAAATTGCAAGACTCGAATGTTTGTCAGACGTATACAGGAGGTGAAGCCATGTTTCTAAGCGCCACTGGGCACCCACCTTCCACTTAAGGACTAGCAGAGTTTTACCGGCATTTCGATAGTTCGATTCAAAACAGTCCCATCCCATTTATTTTGCATTTAAAATTCCAATACCCCCTGCAATGCGACGCTCATCTAGCACCCATGTTACCAATCGAATTATCCCTTTTTATACCATTCCACCGCAAATGTCAAATCTCCGATGGAAGTTTTCACACACACAGTTCTTCGATTAAATTCTTAATTTTTATCATTATTATTATTTCCTGTGCGTTTTCGATTAAGTTTTATCTTCAAAACAACGCTCACAATCAACAAAATATAAATAAAAGTGCTTTCCGCTGCGGTGCATAATATTTTCAATTAAAATTTTCACTTGACAACTTTTTGTTCTCGGCACATACTCAGGAACGAAGTAAAGAACAAAAAAGAAGAAAAAAAGCAAAGAAAAGAGGAAGAAAAAAAAACGAAAGACGTTCTTTCTTGACGTTCATTGTTTCGCTGCGAGACCACAAAAAGAAGACGACGACGACGACGAGGAACAGCAAAAAAGGAGAACACCACCGCCGACGACGACAACGACGGAATCACCACTCATCACATAACTCTCTAAAAATAATTAAAATATAATTTTTTTTTCTACAACTCTTTAACACACTGCACTATGTTCTATATTTAGTACGTCGCACATAAAAAGTACGAACACGAAAGATTATAATTGATTTGGTTCTCGAATAAAATAATGTCTTCCAAGAGCGAACTGAAGAAGCTGTCGGAGGAGAGCCTCCTGCAGCCGCCGGAGAAAGTCTTCGACATAATGTGCAAGCTGGGCGAGGGCAGCTACGGTTCGGTGTACAAGGCTCTTCATAAGGAGAGCAGCTCAATAGTGGCCATTAAACTGGTGCCAGTGGAGTCGGATCTCCACGAAATTATCAAAGAAATCTCAATCATGCAACAATGTGATTCGCCTTACGTGGTGCGATACTACGGAAGTTATTTCAAGCAATATGACCTCTGGATCTGCATGGAGTACTGCGGTGCCGGCAGTGTGTCGGACATCATGCGGCTGAGGAAGAAGACTCTGACTGAGGACGAGATTGCCACGATTCTTAGTGACACGCTCAAGGGGTTGGAGTACCTGCATCTGCGGCGGAAGATCCACAGAGACATCAAGGCTGGGAATATTTTGCTCAATACAGAGGGTTATGCCAAATTGGCGGACTTTGGTGTGGCCGGTCAGCTGACCGATACCATGGCGAAGAGGAACACGGTGATTGGAACGCCCTTCTGGATGGCCCCGGAGGTTATAGAGGAAATTGGCTACGATTGTGTGGCCGACATCTGGTCGTTGGGGATAACAGCGCTTGAAATGGCCGAGGGAAAGCCGCCTTACGGTGATATACACCCGATGAGGGCGATTTTCATGATACCACAGAAACCTCCACCATCGTTCCGCGAGCCGGATCGCTGGAGTACAGAATTCATCGACTTCGCCAGCCTGTGCCTAGTGAAGAATCCGGAAGAGCGAGCCACAGCCACAGACTTGCTGAAGCACGAGTACATACAGAATGCCAAAAACCGCGCTATTCTCAAGCGAATGATCGAGGAGGCGTGCGAGGTCAGGGAAAGCCAGCGAATAAATCGACCGGCGGGAATGAGCCAGGCAAAGAGTTTACTCACCCAACAGGACGAAGAGGACGAGGAGCAAGCGAATTCGGCCACAATCAAGGAATTCCCCGAGGATGCCGGCACCTTGGTGCCCGGTAAGAACGACACTCATACACGTGCACAGGCCGATGGTAGCACCATGGTACCAGACAGTGGTACTTTAGTGGAGCTGGAGTCGAACCTAGGGACCATGGTCATCAACAGCGATTCGGAGGACTCGACAATGAAGAAGCACGACACAAACCCCGAGATACCAAAGTATCGACCACAATTCCTCGAGCACTTCGACCGCAAGAGCACCGACGTTGGAGGAAATGCTGCCGCAAAATCAGTATCCAAGAAGCCGCCTACCGGCGATGCCCCCGCCGATGGACACCTTGACGCTGTTCACGACCAGCCCCATCAGCAACAGCACCAGCAGCAACAACAGTGGCCGGCACAGCAACAGCAACACATGGAAATGCAATTGAATCAAATCTCTGCCATCAATCAGTTCGGTATGCAACAACACATGTATCATGCTGCTGCGGCCGCTGCTGCTGCCGCCGCTGCCGTAGCCCCATCTGCACCACCTCATCCCATGAACAACGTCCTCGATGTCCACCACCAACAGCATCAGCAACAACAGAACAACAACAATAAACTGCATCACTACAACAATTTCGTGGACGGGGAGTTCGAGTTTTTAAAGTTTTTAACATTTGACGATCTGAATCAACGTCTCAACAACATTGACTCAGAGATGGAGAGAGAAATAGAAGAGTTGAATCGGAAGTACAATGCCAAGCGGCAGCCGATAGTCGATGCCATGAATGCAAAACGGAAACGCCAGCAGAACATAAATAATAATCTGATTAAAATCTGAGAATATCCACGATTCGAAGGAGGAGAGTAGCGAGGAGAAGTTTATATTGTTTTTGTAATATTAAAGAGGAGTGAATAAGTTAATAATAAAACAGAATGCACTTATATACACAAAGAGTGTCGCAGGAGTTTTTATTTCCTTTTTTTTCTCATTATCTACAATGAGTTGCTATACGTTTCGTTTATTGCCTATCGACTCCTGGAGTGTTCCCTACAAGGACGAATTTCCTTCGAAAGGCATTTATTCTCAATTTGTTGATGCTCCGGCTTGGGACTCGAGCATTCTTTTAATTAGGTACGGGGTCAAGGAAGACTGCATAATTTGGGCGCTTAATGTTGAATAGTTTTGTCGTTTTTCCAGGAAGGGACGCCAGTGGAGTCAGCAGATGTCGATTCCTTTATCTGTAAATTCCAGACACGCGGTAGTCAAGATTTTATTTTTATCTTATTGAATTGACTTTGTGGGGAGGTCCGCAAGTCTTGGGAACAACATCACCATCAAAATTGGTGGATTTTTGCACAAGGTATCGTTTCCCAAAGTACCGAGGATGACCAAATAAATTCCATTTGCATTGCTAGTGCCTCAATATTTGGAAAGCGTTATCAGAAACTGATTCATGAAATTTAATTGTACAAATTCGAAGGCAGGACATACTTAGCGTCAACAGTTTGTGTGCTGGATTCTCGATTGGGAATCCTTGTTTTGATGACAATTCTGCGAATGCCCGACTGATCCATTTGAGTTAGAAGCATTCTTTGGAAATCAGTATCATACGCCAGAGATCAATGCATCCGACGAGAATGGTTTTACTGTAGGTTTCGATAATCATGCGGAGAATGCAGAAGTGATTAACCATTTTGTGTGTGACCTGGTTGGTTTAGACCGTCCCTCGGTAAAGATGAACGTAGACTGTGTAAGGTGGGTGGATCGCGCTCTTAATCTGGAAACCATCTGCTCCTTTGTATGAAGGAGCTAATCTTAGCCATGCAGGCGGTGCTCAGATCGTTGAAAAGGTATTCACCTAGTGGAGCCTTCCTGATGGTCTCGTCGTTCTTTTCCTCTCTACATCTTCTGCAGAAGTCGTTGTAGGGGATTCCCAGAGTTTGAGCACGTCTTTCTATAGCACAGTGGCCGGTTAGGGAGTTAACTATCTCCTGTCTTGTGTTTTAGGAGTCCTGTTTTTGTTTAAGGTTTGTCACTAGCAGTCAAGCTGATGGCATCGATAATTAACCACCCTTATCGCGTTTGTGTGTGACCTTAACTGATCAAAAAGCAAATTAAGGCCCTGTCACGCTTTGTGGTAAGCATTCAACTCCAAGATGGGATCCTTTTTGGACACAGCTTGTCAACTTCGCAAAAAAATAAAACCAGCATCACAGCCTCAAAAAAAAAGTCAAATTTTATCAAAAAACAATGTTCGATCCTAATGGGACACCTTCCAGATAATAGAACAAATTTACGACAATCCAAGTAATCCTATTATTCTAGAGCTATGTTCAGACCACAAATAACCTATTGCGTAGGTAGTCAGCTTCCCAATACACCCTCAAAAGGGCGGGCCCTAATCCTCTTTTGTCCATTTCGATCAATACGTGAAATTCAAGTTTACACAGCTAATCTAGGTTTAGGTTTAGTCTGTGGTCCAGACGATTGCCAGAACTGCATATATTGTCAGCTCTGCCAATGAAAAATTTGCCCAAATACCCGACATTCGTGTGAACCACCAATTTTGGCCTCCAAATCAGGTACCAAATAGATTGTCAGACAATCGCCAGACCGGTATCTGGCAATAAATACATTTGATACATACATAATATGTCTTCCTTTAGACGATAGAACAAATCCATTGACTAGATCTCTGTGGATCTCCATAAATTGCACCAAGGGCTTGAATACTGCAAGTTTCGTGCTTCGGCATTTGGCCGCCTCCCTTTAGGTAGTCAAATAAAACACGATATTTATTTTTAAGTGTATATTCATGTATGAAATACTTACGTTTTGTCCTAAAATTCTTCTGAAAACCATACATCCGATAACAAGAATCCTTTCGAATGAATATCCGCAAAAGGAGATGATTTTGGCAAGCTTTTTCGAAATGCAAAAAATCCCAAATTGTTGAATAGAAAATGCCAATTTGCGATTTTCGAATACATTTGCTGCAGAAACGGAATGTAAAATAAGGCCCCTGAAAAGTTACAACTAATTTTATGTTCCACTTTATTTTGCATAAACATTTGTCCATGAGAAAGCTGTGTTCGAAGTGGGTACCGCGTTTGCTCACAAAAATGATCAGCCTAGGACAAACAAACGGTTGAGAGGGTTGAGGGTTTTCAATACCGCGGGAGTATTGTCTCAACCGATGGCGGAACCGAATTGAATGTAGCCAGCCGAATAGGCAAAGCAAAATCTGCGTTTAGGATGCTATCCACAGTTGGGCGTAGTAATGCGATTAGCTTTCCCACCAAGCTACGACTGTTCCGTTCCAATGTTGAATCCGTGCTGCTATATGGATGTGGTACCTGGAGGGTAACCGCCACTATCACGAGGAAGCTGCAAACGCCTATGAAAATATCTTTAGGATTTTGTGGCCAAACCGTATCTCTAACGAACAACTCTATCAGAGAACGGGCCATGAACCTATAGGCACAACAATATGACGAAAGTGGCAATGGATTGGCCATACTCTCCGGAAGGGTGACAGGTCCATAGCTAACAGAGTTGGACAGAACTGAGACACATTTCTAGAAACCGCACACGATGGCGCGTAGGCATTGTCGAGGCTCTAGGACCCACAAGGAGATACAGGACTTAATGATGAAAAAATGATGATGATTCGTTTGAAGGAGGAAATGGCAAAGAAAAACTGCCACAATCGATGAATGTTTCACCAAGACAATGCACCGTGTCACAAAGTCCATCAGAACGATGGCGAAAATTCACGAACTGGGCTTCAGAATTGCTTCCGTATAGTCCAGATCCAGTACAGATCTGACCCCCAGCGACTACTACCTGTTCGCAGACTTGAAAAGAATGCTCGCCGGAAAAAGATTTGGCTCGAATGACGAAGTCATCGCTGAAACAGAGGCCTATTTCGAGGACAAATATAAATCGTTCCACAAAAAGGCTGACTCTATCACTATTGTAGCAAATTATGTTGATGAATAAAATGATTTCTGCCGGAAAAAAATGTTGATTAGTTGGTTTTCCTACAGACCTTATTCTCTTTCGTGATATAATAAGCCATAATGTTAGCTTTTCTTCCAACTACAGGAGGATTACGTCTCCTAAAGAAACGTCTACATTGCCTTCAACGTGTGCCCATCTAGCTATCGTTTCAATAGATTACCTTTTGAACCAAAAACACCGCTAAAATAAAACCAAACCCAACGACGACCGGCGAAAAACCCAAAACCAAGCAGAAACAAATAAAAAATGCACCACGTTATAAAATTAAGTACATATAATATACATATGTGATATATTATACCTTTTTTTTTATAATAATTATATTTATGATCATTTCCTTCTTTTTTTTGTGATTTTTCCTTCTTATATCTCTTTTACGATGTATTAGCATAGAAAAGACAAATAAAAACATATCATCTAAATAATAATACAAAAAAAAATATAATAACTCATCAAATAAAAGCAAATGAAATTAAATTATGTAAAAAAAATGTGACATTAATTATTAAAAAATAACGGTATACGATTCGACGAAGGGAAAAAATCAAAACCAAGTCTCCAATCATCATCATACATGCTACACAAAAGAAAAATCATAATAAAAAATATATAATATTCATATTTATATATTTGCGAATATATTTAACTATCTTTTTTGTTGTTGTTGTTGTTTTTACTTTCTTTTAATACATTTTAGAGTCCAGAAGAAATAATAATTATATATATATTTAGATGTATGTATATATATTTTTAAAACGCAAAACGTTTGCAATGTTGAAAGCAAAAAATTAGAAAAATACTGTTTTTGTTGTTGTGGTTTCAAGAAATCACCAAATCAATGTATACATATACTTTTATATATATATATATATTCAGTTACATGATAAAATAACATTCTGCGCATCTCTCCTTTTCATTTTCTTCTTTCTTTCTGTTTTTTTTTTTCTTAAAATTTATTTATTTAGTTTGTTTTTTTTTTTGTTTTTTGTTTTTTTAATATTCAATGATATATATATATTTGTTTGTTTTGTTTTGAATTAAAATTAATTAAAAAAAACACTTTATTTTCTTCGCTTCTTTTCAATTTGGCCATATTTTTGTTTAGTTTCTATCTGATCTGCCGGTTTCCAATGATTTTTTTTTTGTGTTCGACTCCCTAACTATACATAATTCATGTCTTATTTTATAAGTTTTATATATATATATATAAAAAAAAAATTGGTTACTAAAAATAAATGAACAAAAGCGCAACTAAGTGTAGACATTAAAATTAAAAAAAAAATATTTAAAAAACAAGATTAAACGAATCGGGACGTCTGAAAATGAACAGAGAGGTGGTAAACTTTATTTGTGTATCCTTTTTGTTTCAAAGGAGGAAAATGTATACTTTTTATCAAATTGCACGGGAAAAACAAATTAAATTTTAACAAATGTATAGCTGCCACAGTGTTAGGCGGAGTAAAAGGTTGAGAAGAAGAGTTAGTCAGCCCGAATCGACTCCTAATTAGATTTACCCCCGAATCTGTTTATCTCTGAATTGTTTGTTCATTCTGGGTAGACGATCGAACAGAAATCGGGGGATCGATGGCAATTTATGGCGAAAATTTCACTGTTCTGCTGTTGAAGTCCCTTAATTTCATATTTCCATTCTATCACTTCACTGGATTCACACTAAGGTATGGATGATCGGACTGCTGGTGGTAGGCAAAGTCGTGAATAGCGTTTGATTGTGCTTAAATATGGTGGAAATGGCGTTTAATCAGAGGAATTTGCAAGAGAAGTTCACAGCTTTCTACTGCTTGCTCGTTGTACCCATTACAACATTCACCAGAGCTCGACAGATGAAACCATGTTCTATTTCGGAAGGAGACGTTGGTCGGACGAGAACTAAGGATTTGCAAGAGGAGTTCACAGCTTTCTACTGCTTGCTCGTTGTATCCATTACAACATTCACCAGAGCTCGACACATGAAACCATGTTCTATTTCGGAAGTAGACGTTGGTCGGACGAGAACTAAGACAACATTTTGATCTCCTTTCAATCGGTTTGGACGTTTAATTACTGTTGTGCCTGCTTAAGGATCTCGTCAAATAGAAGGCGTTCATATGTAAGTCACGGCCGAGTAGCAAGTATACATATGTACACACATGAGTGTATTCCCTCAGAACCCAGTCTATTTGACAAGTCCTTAATGGAAAGTTAATGTACAAAGGAAACAATGTGTGCAGGCACCATTTGCTTATAGGACGACTTGTAGCACATTATTAACCAATCACCGATATTCTCATAGTCAATGTTCCGACCTCTTTTAAGGGTGGTACGGATGACACGACTATGAGAATAGGAGTTATTGGTATTAAAGCTGAAACAAGCCTTCAATTGGATTCAGAAGAGTGGTGTTTTAAGGATTTGATGGCTACCACTCTTTAGTTTCACATCTAGAGAACGAGTGGTTGGACAGAAAAAGAACAAACGGAGGAAAGATTGGCTTGTAAAAATGAAAATCTTCCTTCCCTTTATTTACTTTTTCTAGTCGAACAACCAACCATCTCTTTGAAGAATTAAGAGTCTTGAAAAGTATGATCAATTTTATTCTAATATCCGATACAGAAAATATTTAAAATAAAGGAGACATACATCTCTTAGAGTTTCTTGACTTTCACTAGGAAACGGCATTACAATGGTCGACGACGAAGCAATGCAATGAACTCCTATGTCAAGTAGTTAGTGTCTGTTTGGGTACACAATATTTTAGCAAATTTAAGTGGCCAGCCTTTGGGTTTGTAACAAAAAGTGTTGGCTTTATTTCTCAATTTGGAAATGAGATCTAGTTGCATTGTATTATCGTTCGATTTATGCATTAGATGACGCATCAATCAAAGCCATTACAAATCACACAACGTAAACAATCTGATTTCAAAGGAGAGAAATAAAATGTGGAAAATTCAAATATTTACATTATTACGGTGGTAAACACAATTATTTTTAGTAACTAAACATCATGGTTTGCATCTGTGATCGTTTGATGGTTAAGTGATCTTTTAAGATTCAACTGAAAGCACTGACAGTCGTGTCTTTAACATCCAATAGGATTATTGTAACAATCATATTTTATGCCCTTATACGATCGTCGCAGAGAGAAGACTCTCTCGATTTGAGAGTAAAAAGCAAAACTCCTAACCACAGACGTTCCTTCAAAGCCTGAATACCATTCTAAAACGATCTTAACACATTTGTTTGTGACTACTGCATGCCAGCACCTATATCCTGTATTGCAGAAAACAGAATAAGTAGATCTGCACTATTTTTGCACAAAATCTTGTTTCTCTATGCACATCAGTGATAGAAATTCAAATTGCCCCTACCACCAGAACAGACATAAGACATTTTTGCTGGTGAATCATCAGACATTCGTATTCGAAGTCAGTTGCGTGTTTTTGATTGGCATTACCTGTCTGAACTTCATCGATTGTTCGATACCAATATACATTTGAGGCTGTCTCTGACAAGGACTCAAATGCAGTTGACTGAACATCCAAATCCAGCCATTCAGGGAGGTATAGTACAAAATGAAACGATCAAGGGGACAAGAAGTACTGATAGTATGCCCTTCGATTAAACAGCGAAAAATAATCCTAATCCCGACTTTGATTTCCTCATCCTAAACATCCTTTTTACAAAAAAAAAATAAAAAATACTGCCTACTATCTCTCCTTTCTATCAAACAACTCACTACCTTCCCGGGACTGTTTTGTTACTAACTAAACAGATATGTATTTAACAAAAAAAAACCTTAAGGACATGCTCCACGTTTCGTGTTGTTCCACTTTAATTTTAAATAGAATACTTTCTCTCTCTCTGTGCCGTTCGTCAAGCTGTGCTAAAAATATGAATCTTCTGTTTTCTGTTATCTGTTTCTTTAAATCACTAATAGTAATTATGTATAGTAATATTATTTAATTAAAGTTATTATTTTGAGCCATTGAGTCGCTCACAGATACATTTCCTTATTTTGCTTTTGCTTTTTGTATGTATATAGTTATTTATATAAATATGGCTGCCTTTTGATTACTTTGAACTAAAATTTCTCTCTCACTTAATAATTTTTTTTCTTCTTCTTGTATATATATCTATATTAATTATTTTTTTGTTTTATTTATCATACATATACAATATAATCTAATGCTGTACTTTTGTCTGGCGAACAATTTTCACTTCTCTTTGTAAGTAGTTAGTTAAACTTTTGATTTAATTACGCTACGGGTGTCTGTGTTCGGGTATAGCCTCTCTAGAAGGATAAAATAATGTTTTGTGTTTTGTTTTTCGTTCTGGGGGGAGTGACAGAGAGGCATACTCTTAGGATGAGGGGGCATCTTTTAGTGGAAGAAATCTAGACCTACTACAATGTCTTTAAATAATAATTAAAAAAAAAAAAAATTAAAAAAAATTCGCAGATTATTTACAATTAAAAAAAAAAGAACAAAAACAAACAGAAAAGTCTAAATAAAAGAATAATTAATTAAAGATGATGGCGAAATAAACTCAACTGCTATTGAGGATGTTGCACCGGATTGTGTGGTGGTAAATTCGTCGGCTGCGGTGCTCCGGGCATGGGAGGATATGGTGGCGGCTGCGGCAGCATATGATGTTGTGACATCTTTGGTCCGTCCTCGGCCTTTTCCTCTTCGCGCCGTTTTAAGCAGGCTGCCTTCGGGTTAAGGTTGCGTTCACGTACCTGTTGTTCTAGGGTCATAATAACTTCGACGGCCATATTCAGGATGCCAAGCTTCGTTTGTGGCTTATCGGACTTTAGGTGTGTCATGCACATGCGACCGAGTTCTTTGAGAGCCTCATTTATGTCGCGGATACGTATCCGCTCGCGGGCGTTATTCGCCTGTCGGCGTTCTTTCTCGCGAAGAGCTTTGACCACGGGCTCGCCGTCGTCCTCATCGGCACTGGAACAGTACCGACGAGCGCGTTTGCCTTTGCTACCAGGGCCGTTACTGTTAGCCTCCATGGAACTGGTGGGTTTAGAGTCAGCGTCTGAGGGTTCTTTTCGTTTTTTCGCCGCCTTTGTCGTGGTGGCGGAGGGTGGCACAACGGGAAGGTTTCTCTCCATTTTAATGTTAGTTGCAGTGGCATCAGGACCAAGACCCACACTGCCGCTGATCACATCGCCGGGTGATGTCATCGTACTGGGGCCGATGTGTGAAGAGGGAGAAGTTGGCACAAATGTGGACAAAGCCGCGGCAGCAGCGCTAGCATCCAGGCCATCCACCATTGAGGGGAGGCCTCCGAGCTGCGGTTCACAGTGATTGCGCAGCACATTGAGAGCATCATCAAGACGCTCTTCCATACGGGCACCTTGAAAGGTCATATGAAGATTTGGCGGCACTATATCATTCGCGTATGCACTACCAGCACTATTACCGACAGAAGATGCCGGACCAGCACCAGTGCCGTTCAGAACCGGATTGGCTGCAGCTGCCAAATGTTGCCATGATGCACTGCTCGAAGCTGCTACAACTGATTTATCCGAGAGCAGAAGATGGGCGGCGGCTTGTTGTGCATTGGGCGCCGTTGTTAGTGGTGGTGGAGAATTAACCGGTGTCGATGGGTTCGAACTGAAACTACTAATACTTTGATCTGGCGCGATGTACATGGCGGTCGTGCGTAAAGCGGCTGCAGTAGCAGCTGCTGAACTCTGCAATGCAGGACTGTGCTGCTGATGATGGAGGGTGTGCTGAGTGTGTGAGATACTGTGTGGATGTTGCTGCTGCTGTTGGTGTGGTGGAGGTCCTAAATGAGGCGGTGAACTATATAGAGTCGCTGGTGAACCAGCGGCTGCACCTTGTGATCCGCCTGGTGTACCCATTTGTTGGACAGTTGTGTTGCCGCGAAATGAACTCATCGGTGGTAGGGATGTTGCCGTCGGATTGTGCTGTTGTTGATTCCCATCCATGTGCACCATACTTGTGGTCAATGTGTGTTGCTGTTGTTGCTGCTGCTGCTGCTGCTGATGATGGAGGTTATGATGGTGGTCTTGGTCACTGTGCTGCGGATGGCCTAACGTATTCTGGTATGGAGTTTGAGGAGCATAACCGCCAACTGGCGAGGCGTACCAGTGGCTACCGGTCGCATCAAAATACTGTTCGGTTTGATATAGTCCCCCGCTGGCGTCTTTTGTTACCGAAAAACGACCACTGCCACCCGGGTTGTCGTGTACGAATTCATCTGCCGAATACATTCCGTTGTCCAGGCCACCACCGCCTCCACCGTAGGGTGATTGATAGCCATTTCGATCATTGGGTACAGGTTGTTTGTTGGCGATTTTATTGAAACAATTTTGAAATACTTCATACAGATGCATGGGCTCATCGTCGCTCGTCGCCATTTTTTATGGTTCGTTGAAGGATCACCAGCGTCAACAAAAATCAAGAAATTCACCAGGGGCTAGTTACATTAACTCACCCGATGCGTTAAAACTGCTGAATCAGTCGCGTGAATGCGTGTCTGTAAAAAAAGAGAAAAAATTTCGAATAATTATGTGTTCAGGCGAAATAGTTTGTAAATGGCAAACGAAAACAAATAGCTTTGTAGAGAAAGGGTTTCTCAAAAGTTACCACCTTCCTGGGACCTTTTTTGAGAAAAGCTGTGGTTTCTGTAATAAAGTGCCACTTTTAACATGGATTGGTGCCCTTCCAATGGAATCAAAGCTTTTGCACATCCCGCTGTGAGTAAAACCAGCCACAAATACTGAAACCAAACGCCGCAGAGAAGTGACCGATTCCTGTTACATGCATTTGAAACAACTTCACTGATCATGCGACTATCCACTGTTTTTAATAGCTATGTACTATTCCAGCATAAGTGTCAATAAAAAAAATGATTGCTTCCATCTCGGCCATTAAACGTTTAGATTACTAAATCTAATCGGCAACACAAAGTAGAGTACAAACGAACCAAGATATGCCTAGCAGCCAAAACAACTCTACTCTGCATTACCTTTGATATTATAAATTTCAAAGTTACATGTTGGATTAATGTAATTTGCTGACTCCATACAATGTGAGCAATTTTGCATGCAATTCCTTTGACCATTGTACGGTTGTAACGAATTGATTATCGCAGCGAAAATGTCGTGGAAAGGAAACCGAGATTACGTGGTATCGTGCTCATCTTTTGTTTCGTTTTATTATTATAAAATATGCACCAACAGTGTACCGAAAAAGAGTTATCGATAGTCAAACGTGAGTGATATGGTATTGCCAATCAAAAGCTGAATCTACAGCAATGTAATCGTCGCTATTGCAATGTTATCACATGGGTATTGTTAATGTGGCTCTATTAATAGTGAGGCAAACGAGATGGCTGTGTGCATTATTCGTTTATAAGTTTTCATTCATGACAGGGCATGGTTGACAGAAATCTTATCAAAGAATTTAGTTTTGTTTGACTGAGAGTTAGCAACTAGATTCGGTGAGCAGGCAATTTGTTGGGAAAAATACAGAAACCAATCGAAGTGCAGGAGTACTTGAAAGGCTTGGGGTTCTAGGGATATTCGAGGCAATTACAAAGTTGAGTTCTTACACAGCAGACCAATGGAAGAGACATCTCTGTTCAATTAGTGATGCTGCGCTGTTAAGTAGAGGAGTATATACAGCGTTTGCTAGCAAAAAACGATGCGTAGGAGTTTCATATTTCCATAAAAGTTGTCCAACAAAGCCATTTCGTCAGACATGTAATAATTTATAGATAAATATATGAACAAATGTACAATAGACATTCCGATATCCACAGAAACTAAGGACACCCGCTACAATTCGATTGGGAATATAAAAATAAACAAAGAATGCAATTGTTGATACAATCTGGGGGGTAAACTATTATATTATCTTCTTAACCGATGGAGGAATGATCACGTAGTTATACTGTTTAACTATTAGACGTTATTTAATGCTAAGTAATTTAATATCGTACGACTGACTCGATTATGATCTAAATTGATAAATCTATCAAAGAAATTCGAAAAGAAAAAGCTAGTAGTAATCAACAAAATTGATATGTATTGATATTCGTTCACCCCACAGGCCTTGAATAGGTTCATGGCCAAAGGGTAGGCTGATCGAAATACATGTAATGTTCCTAGAGCACTACTTATCTACGAAAAAAAAAGGTTTACTGACCCAAGACTACAAACTGTTAGCGCCATATCTAGTAAGTGTTCACCCTGATATCCGTCCCGTGATCGTTCGGATGATGGAATTTTCGTTGACTACGATAGTTGGCATAAGGAGAACCAAGATGAGTAAGGTTATGTGATTTCCCCTGGATCGCTTACTGGTCTGCGAACAAAGCGGAGCTACGTGTCTAATACCACGGGAAACATTGATTTTATTGGCGAAACCAATTTGAAATCTAATAATTTCGCGAAACGTAGACATGGTTTAGCTTGTACGTTCGGTGTTCTTGTGACAGTCTTTTCTCAGTTTTCTCACAAACCTACCTCTCTTAAAAATCCGACTAACGATCGATAGTACATTTTTCAAGAGTCAATCTTGTCAAGATATCGGAACACGAAAGTGTGAATTCAAGGGAAAGGTATCACCAGAAATTGAGATTTAGGGAGAAACATGTCAATGACATGGTAAGTGCCATTATTCGAACGACTCGAACGCCAAATTTCCAGGAAAAACAAATCACAAAACGTGCGAAAAAAGACAAGTTTTTGGCGGTCTTTATGTGAAGATAAGCACTCTCATGGTAAAAAGGTAGAGCCTTACAAGTTTCATTCATTTTCATTGAAAAAACTCAAATCTTTGGTGTTCATAAGGTTCATAAGTAATAGGGCCTCATGTATCACAACCATGTCCGTTGTCCCTGGTATACTCTTAAAACGAATGGTCATGCTTTCATGCAATGTACACTGTACACATCTACAGCGTCAATCTGTCTATTTGAGGCACAAAATCAGCCACAACCACGTGGGTCCTCACCGACAGAGAACTTGCTGGCTGACAACTTCCTGCTATTTAGACATATGTACCTTCCTGATGGCTGTTGTACCCTTTTCGTACTGCAGATGAAGTTCCATTATATTTCCCAATGGTAAAAGGTAAAAAGACTATTCAGCGTAGACTACCTCGAGTCAAACGTTTAACATCACCAAACAGGAGCAAGTTCCACTTCAGTAGAAATCACAGGGGCCATGCGTTTTATTCTGCCACAAGCAATGATCGTACTTCTCTAGCTACAGCGTGGACCGAAATAAGAATGTGCAAATCGCCACAATAAAACACAGTAGCAATCGGCATGAGGCATTGAAAAAAAAAACACTAATTCTGACCACTAAACACCTACTGTTATAATTGAAAAAATGCATCAGAAAAAGAGACCCAATTGCACTTTGTTTCACATTTTTTCACATCTCGGATATCTGTACTCGGTATGGGTATGATTCCCCAAGGAACCAAGCTCCAAGAATCAGGTCTCGCGAATTATAGTATCAAAATGACATTCAATCTATAATTTAGAACGGTGACATGGTCAGTGAGATGAAAACGCCAACTTTTGCTATTCAGGATCTATCATGGATAATAAATGGAATAATGTATAGCTCGTAAGCCGCTGATCTACACAAGTAATGCATGCATCGTTAGATGTCTCGTGTCTTCTGAAGGACAAAACGCACTTGGAATGAGCAACTTCACAGGAGAGTAGATCAAGAACATACATAGTACCACATTGCAATGACGGAAAAGCCTTTTTTCGGCCGCCACTTTTAGGACGCTTAAGTTCAAGTAGGTTATCTGGAATAGATTTTTTGGAATCATAGCCCTTAAGCGATCCTTAAAGATCGCCTAATCCCAGTAATCCCATGAGTACTCAACGACCAAAATTCCGCTGCCCTGGCGTCACCGTTTGAGATGAATGTACAGCTTGTGAGGAAAAGAAACTAAGGCAGAGTACACCATAACCAAGTTACAACCTAAAAGTTGTAACATATTTCGATTTAAGGATTCCCTCGAACCAGGAAAATGGATGGATTTTGCCCTATAATCGGTTTTCCGTTAAAAGAATATCACAACTTCAGAACCTCGATTTTATTTGATCGTAAAATTTCCTAACGTCTTCCCATCTCAAATATTGGATTCACATCCACTCGACACTTCTTGTTAACTGGATTATCACAAGCGTTCTTAATACCTTTTAGCAGTTCCACTCTCTTTGCCGTGTCGTTCGCCTAGAGGATCACTGATAATACTAAAGTGACGAACCAAGCCGCCACTAAAACTTAATTCGTCTATCGATACATAGGTATGTATGTACGTACATAATACGCAAGGCATTGCTCATCTAAAACAAAGACTATCAGTTTCATCGACAGAACTACTTCCAATTTGAGAATACTATCGACGCGCAGCTGGACAGATATACAATCACTGCCGTTAGAATTCACTCAAGATGCGCTCCCCCTCCCCTTCTCATTACATTATTATTAGTGTAATTAACACTCAAGCCCATTGTAAGGAGAATACACAAAAACAAAACACCAATTAAGGCAAAATAATAATAAAACTACGCAATCAACAAGTGATATCAACTTTTGAGACAGGTGGCCAAAACCGGGATAAGAAATTTGATATCGTTTCGCCACGATAAAGCGGCGACGGTGACTGTCCTACAGGTAGTTTTTTTCCTTCTTTTTTTTTGACCATAAAAATGGTATTCCATGAAACAAAAAAATATCTTAGACCGGCACTTATACATCAGTTGCTTGCTAATCTGAGAATATATCAGAAAAAAAAAAGAATTGCAAAATGCTACCTTCCCCCGCTAATAAGATTTCTCTTTTTTATTGAAACATAATTAGATATTACCAGCAATTATCGTCGGTGTTCCTTGCGTTTTTTTTTTATAAAATGATAAACCTTAAATAATTTTTATCATTTTATTCGTGAGGCGGATGGGACTGACTATATACACTGGCACTACTCTAGTATGACAACAAAAGAATATTCACTTGGCGATTACACTTTGCACAACCCAGCACACAGGCATGCCCCCTCGGCCGTAGTGCGATGCCACACTATCGAGAGATACAATGCTATTAGGATATGAAAGTTCCACGTACATATCCTCCAGTTTAGTAGAACAAAAAAAAACAAAAAAAAAATTAGAAAAATTTTTTTATTAAAATACTCACCACCTCCGGGGAGAAACAATGTTGCTGCTGCTGCTGCTTTTACGATGAGAATATGTTGCTGAACACGAGAAACTCGTCCCCAGGTTAAAGCGACAGAGAAAAAAAAATAATAAAAACTCAAAAATAAAAGGGGAAAACTAAAGAAAATAAAAAAAAAAATAAAACAGTTCACAGGTTTTCACGATTTCCTAAAATATTTCCGAATTTTTCTCGTGGAAAACATACAAAAAAAAACTCAAGACTCTGGGAAGAGAGAAAGGGAAACTCTTTGCTTTTCTTTTGATTGGAGGTCGTCACTGAATTTTTTTTTCTTTTTTTTTGATTCCTTCTTTTGCTCCGTGCTTTGGTGCTTCTTTGAATATGTTCTTGTGTGGTGTTGCACTTTTTTTTTTTCTTTTGATCTTAGCCACTCGTAAAACTGTCTATTTGGGCGGCGATTTCTTGATGATTACATAATGCTGGTGATTGTTGCACATTTTATGATTGTTTTTTAATCAAAACATAATTAATGCGATGGTTTAATTTGAGGGAAAAAATATTTAGTAAACTATTGACATAAAATGCACAAGAGAGAAAATGGCGGCGTACATGTTTTCGTTTAGTTCGTTGAGTTTATCCCACGAATTTGTTTTTTTTTTTTTGTAGTTAGTTTTCGGTGAATATTTCGATGGGTCGTTGGGTTTCTCTCGTGGAGGTTGTTCAGTGGTTGTGGTTGGTGTATGGGATTGTGAGCGGGATGTGTTCATCGAGTATGTTTAACTTACGTTTGACTAGATTGTCATGTTAAACTTATAAAGCATTGGACTTCATATTAGGTCTGTTCGCGTACTTTGTGCACCAAAATTCGAAGATTATGAAATGTCAAGGAGCGTAAAGTAAACGAACGCGAAAGCTATGAAATTCGGCAAAAGCAAGATACGCAAATACACAAACAACAAAAAATCTGATAGATTTCGTAAATCAGTGCAAAGAAATTTCCTGCACTAAAATTCGATGCATGGGAAATTTTTTTACTTTCTCGTGAGCGTTCTCTTCTACAAAAAAACAGCGAAGCTTTTGCGTACTCGAACAGAATTTGGTGACTCTTCGTAGATTTTCATGAAATTTCGTTGTTTTGGGAGAGTACGGGAACAGACCTATTACATTAGGAAAAGGAGGTCTGGTTAGGAGTAGATTTGGATTTTATTTTGTATAAAATAAGTGCTGTGCTTGTGAAGTGCTGTCGTGAAGAGCTCAATGTTCTTGGAACACAGCAGAAGGTTGCCTTCTAGTCGGCCCCTGGACAGGAAGAGATATCAGGAAATGAGAAGGCAGACAATGTGGCAAGAAGGGGTTCTAAATCAATTTCACAACAGGTAGACACCTCGATGTTCATCCCGCCTTGCGCACTGAAGCAAGAGGCATACATATATCAAGGCCAGCAGAGAGGCTAATAGTAGATGGTCCTCCCTAGACACCTGTGTCAGACAAGAAGCTTATCGGCTTGAATTGACGAGAAAAGGACCGACCGAATTATACAAAAAGAAGGATCCCTTTCTACCCTAAAAGGAGTAATACTCTCTTGGGAACCACATGAAAAAAACAAAACTCACGGATGAAGATAAATATGTCAACGATTTGGAGATGAGGAACCCAAGGAGGTTACAATTCACTTTCTCTGTCAATGCCCTGGGCTTACCCATCTTAGATTTAAATTTCTCGGGTGAAACTTCTTCTGTGATCTTGAAAAATTATCCAATTAGTGACATGCTGATGGTTTGGTAATTCACATGAAACAAATTAAGACTAGGGTTTACCAATGAACAAGGCACATCTTTCCCCCTAATGGTATCACAATGGGACTGTACTAACCTGAGTGTGGCGATGTGATACTTTTGTACTCACCTACCCAGGAATCTTACTTAACCTAGGAGAAGAAAGGTTTGCAGAGAGAACTAACATTGCTTAAGGTTGCGTCTTACGAGGGAAATATGTCAACAGAAGGAAACCCTAGCGAAACCCTCTAATGAAGTGAATAAGCCCATGCAACACAGTTTCTACTTGCTGCTATACTGGAAAAAGGTCATAGCCTTCCCTTTCTTCAGCTGACTTGTTGGGCCAGTAAGGCTTCAGAGTAGTTGGTTCCTAAAGTTTGTGCAAAGATTTGGAATATTAGTTCGGCTGGGTAACGGATCTTGAAAGTCTCAAATAATGTTATTAGATTATCCAATTATAAAACCTTTGAAGACTCGAAGAACTCGCATAAAAACTCTACAGAGTCAGTGAAACCTTACGTAATAGCTATCCAGGAGTTTTCTGTGCTAAACTAATCAATCCGTAGCGTCATAGTACTTTATGATGGGCGATTTGAAAGACTAAGATCTTACCGAGCTTCTTCTCAAAGACCAGGGTTCGACAATTTCGGAGTAAGTATTCGGTAACTTCGGCAATTATAATATATCCACGTAACGCATAAGGAATGCAAAAATGCCATGGCATAAGCTTTTTAAGGGCAGGTGTCCAATTCATAAGGCAGTAGACTCTCGGGACATGGAGACTGTCGTTGGACTGCTTTTACTACTAATAGGTTTAGATATTACTCTATCATCTGTACGCCTGTCTGTGAAAAACAGGGGCATGGTTGTGATATTCTTTAAACAGGCTTTCTGGGAGCTTCAACAGCAACCGAATTGTTTCATCTATCATTTTATTGAAAACGGGGATGCTGTGAGACCTTAGTCAGAATAGGACATTACTCTTACCAAGCCTTGTCCAGTTCGTACATAGGGCTCGATAAGTTTGATTCAAAACGGTCAAGCCAAGGGATATTGAAAGTCTTAGCGTTGCATGTTAAGCGTTCCATAAGGTAATTCGTATCATTGTACTGCGTAATCTTTCATTCCAACTCCCGGCTTATGAGTGAGCACTTAGAAGGAGAGCTCATACGTAATGCCACTCTTGGACAATACAAAGAAAGACATGCAGGGAAAGAAAAGCTACATCTAGCCTTCAAAAAGGCGTACCAATTTTTTGCTTATTCTACGAAGATTAAAAGAATGTATTTGGATAGCCCAGTTGCTAAGGACTTGGATCTTTTTTGTTACATTTTCCGAAGTGCTGTCGAATTCTTGCTTTTTAGGGAAAAGGTCTTATTTGGATGAATAGTCAAACTGACAACAGCAAGTCATTCATCAAAAGGGTTCGACGGCATAACATCGGTACAACCTTGTCGATAATCTGCACAGACACACTGTACAAGGCTTAACTGCAGCACTTTCGTTACAAGATTGTAGAACAAATTGTAAGAAGACTTTATTTCATTCTTCAGATTAGTTGCTTCTTAACTCAGAAAGAAACAATAATCGTTCGAAACTTTGAGTCTCCGAACATAGGTAGACATATTGTAGCTATGTCCTAGCGCCAAGTAATTCCATACCAGCTATGTCCTGACAGACTGTCTCCATGAGCCTCTATGTACTCCATCCAATTACCTTGTTTTATACATAAATTCAATTGCCAGTTGCATTTGCCACCGATCACCCACTCTGTTTTTATTGATTGTACGCAGTTCCTAGCAACCTTTCCCCATTAATTCGAAAAAACAAACAAAATACTTCCATCGATCAAACAAACCTACTGTCTATCTCCGTTGAAACTTAACACCAAATAAATAAATAAGCAAACCAGTTCTGAATTAACCCTCACTGTGCGAAAATGGATACCAACGAAGAAACGGACATGGATGATTACAAAAAGGACAAAGGACGGGAAACCGCTGCGCCTGAAGTTCCCCCACCTGCTGAGCCCTTTCTCCCCTGCGAACCGGAAAAATCTGACGCCGAACTAAAACATCTTTTGCCTCCAGACCATCCATTGCTGCAGAGATTCCAACAATCCCTCAAGGAGCATCTCCTTCGAATTAAAAACCAACTATCCGAGGACATTGCCGTAATCAAACATAACATCAAACTGAAAGAAGAAGAACGCGAAGAATATGGTGTCAAGCTGTATGATATGCAGCATGAGATTGAAAAGCAAAACGGTGTCCTTGAGGAATATTCAGAGAATATTTGTGAGACCGTGACCAAGCGTATAGAAAGTGAAAAACTGCAACAATCCCTCAAGATGGAGTACGATGAGAAATTCGCTCTAACCAAGGAGCACAAGTTCCAATACAATCAACGTCTAGTCGAGCTGGATCATCTGCAAAACCTTGAGAATAACCTACGCAATTGGACCGATGAATTCGAAAAGGAATTGAACACTTCAAAGCGTGTGGTCAGTAGGGATGTTCAGTTGCAGAAAAGCATTGCCGAAGAGAAACAGAAAGCCGACTTGATGTCCTATAACCTGCAAGTGGAAGTCAAAAAAAGGGAAGAAGAGTTGTCTGGACTGCAGCAGCAGATCAGTGAACAACAAGATTTGAATAATGTTTTGCATGCCAGTTTAGCTGATGCCAATGCGGATTTAGAGGCGCTTCAGGTGGAACATAAGCGATTAACTCAAGCTTGGGGAGAGGTTATAGTGGCTATAGGACATCGGGATAAGGTCTTGTTTCAGGCTAAACAAAGTTTGGAGTAAGTTGTTGAAGTTATCCACTAATGTTGTACTTCATACTTTTTGTTTTCTATTAGGAATCAGATTGAATCACTGAAACTTACTCATGCTAGTATCGAAGGAACGATGAAACAAACGGCCAAGGAGACGGAGAACAATACTAAGCTGTTAGCGTTTAAGGCTCGTTTGGAGAGTGATTTAGTGATGCTGAAGAGGGACAGTAAGTATTTACTTCGTTGTTCCTTCTACAGTCCCTGATTAAGTACTTAAACTCTCTGTCTTACTCTCTGCTTTTAATCATGTCAGTTGGAGCCTCATGGAATTCGTTCTAACTGGGCAACCCTTCGCATGTGCCAAGGTCATTGTCTTAAAAAGGTTGTCCATATCATGGGGGTCGCCCTTGCGAGTTGGACTATCTTTAGAGTGTTGTCTTACTATTTCTTTAACCTGTCAGCTCTCCTAGTGTCTCTGTAGATATTATTGGCCCTGGGCCTAAACACATTCCTAAAATATTGGTTCATAATCAGAAAGATTCCAGTACTTCATTTAAAACTTAAGAATCTGATTAAAAATGTAATATAACCCAATTGAATCATTTCAGCCGAAAAGGAATCAAAAATCCTGGCAAAGCTCGACATGAAAATGGAAGAACTGCCAAAGATCATAGACCGAACCGAGAAAGACTACCAAGAAGCCAAAAAAGAGAGCAATCAGCTTCTTGCCCAAATCAATACGATACAATTCAAATTGGAAAAACAAGACGCCATCAAAGGTCGCATAGAGGACTCGATTCTCAAGATCGCTCAAGATCAACTCATGTGTGACAAGGCGAGTGAATATCGTGTAAAAGTTCTAACCAATCACCAAGCGGGTCGACGCACAATGGAATCTAATTTGCATAAAGTCGAAATTCAACTAGCCGCCATGTTAATGAAATTGGAACAACAGAAGACTGTTAACCAACAACTTCGTGACGAGGGCAATGCCTTGTCGGCACAATTAAAAGAACTTAACGATGAAGTTAACGGCCTGAACGATGAAATGAAAAGGCTTGAGGTTCAGGTTTCAATCAAATTGAAATTGATTGATCGATTATCGAAGGAATTAGATGAATTGGTTAAAGAGGCTCAAGGCTGTGAGGTTAGCCCAACCGAATATAAGGTAAAACGTTCAAAATTAAACTGTGCTTGTATTTAAGTTAACATATTTTGGCCTATTTTGTTATTTAGATGCAAACTCTGCAGAAAGCAATTCAAGAGACTGACCAGAAAATTCAATCACATCAGCAGTTCTGGTTGATTTTGCAGGGACACATAGTCCATCTGTCACAGAAACGGAACGCTCAGCTGAATGACATTCAAGTTGCTCAAAAACGTAAGTTCCTTTCAAGTGACACTTCTCAAGTTATTGCCTGACTAACGATCACGAACTGTCAACTATTGACAGTTTATTGTGGACTTACTCAGGAGATGAACTAACTAAACTTATAAATTTTACAGAACTAATGATCATAAGTCAGAAATCATTGACAATCGATAAAGACATTGAAAAAACAGACAACAGCAGCAACGAAATCAATCGAGAGATCGAAAGTTATGCAACTAAACTTGAACTTCTCAGCGCCAAGGTTTATGAAAAGAGGAAACAGCACGAGAACAATGCCTTTGACTGTGAACTGGAACATTTCGTTTTGCTAAACAAGTTAAAAGTAGGTCCAACCAAGGTATCCACACAGGTTAACGAAACTAATTAATGTCTATCCACAGGATAGTGAAATGAAAGTCCTTGAATTGGAACAGGAAACAATCGATCTAAGCAACGACATCGAAACTCACAAGCAACTTGTCCTCGAGCATCATCGTGAAGCCCTCTCGTGGGAGACGAAGTACAAGCTGCTCGATGAAACCCTCCGTTGGCGTCGGAACGAAACAGCCATCGAAAGCGAGATCGGTAATATGAAAGCCGAAATACATCGCATGCAGATTCGTTACAAGGAACTGAAACGAGCCCAAGAGAAACTCATCCAGGATCTAGACCACTGTGTCATGCATCGTGAGCGAATTTTCGTAATAGCTTCGACTAAGCAAAAAATGGAAGGTGCTCATTTCCGGTCGAGAACAAACATCCAGCAGCGAATTAATGATGTTAGGACAAAACTCAAGCAGGTGCACTGTGAAACAGCTGGTTGCGAGAAGAAACTATGTGACTTAAACAAGGAATTATTTGAGCTGGAGGAGACAAGGGTGCTAGCGCAAAAGGCTATTGATGAGGAAATCTACCAGGACAAGTTGCTTACAGAGGAGCTGGAACAGGCGATTCTGTTAAAACATCAAAATTTGGACAGTATCGTTAGGAAACAAACTCGAGCGAAGGAATATCGTCGTTTGGCAGCTTCTAAAACACAGCCTAGGACATCAAGATCCGAGACATCCATTGACAATAATATACAGAGACAGGCCGAGATCAACCATCATTTTTTGTTGAATGAGTTTCCAGAGAAGAAATTCGTACTGATGCGATTAATACAGGCTTTGAAGGATGACTGAATTTGATGAAACTAAATGGCCCAAAATTAAATTTAATGTTTCTTTAATATTTGTTCGAGTATTTGGTGTGAAATTTTGCGTAATAAATCGTTTAAATGGTTTAACATGTGCATGTGTCAATGGGTCTATAAATCAGTGACCCGAAATGCTATGGAAGAGGAGGGATATGATCTTCTCACTCTTGACCTCTGCATATCCAACTACTTCCCGAATCCCACATAGAGAGCAACTGAGTACACCAAAGTCTAGATCATGCGATTTGGGTTTTGTGGTCAAGTTGTTTGTTGAATTTTGCTCATTTGATGCAAAACGCCAAAGGAGAAGAGATATGATGAGATATTGAGTCTCTTGATATGTCAAAGCTCCTCTTCTGTTTTCAAGTATCTGTATAAGTTAGCCAAACACTAGATAGTAGCGAATCTAAAAATCCAACAACAAATAAGCAAGACTGCCCGTTTCATGTGATGAAACGATGAGCAGTGTGCCAAACAATAATTCAAAATCTGAAAATGTTGAAGTTCAAGAAAACGCAGAAGACCAGATAGATGGTTGTGCGTACGTCATTTCAGTACATATGTACGTAGTTAACGTCATACTTACGCCCACTTTTGTTGTGAAATGTACCCCTGTTCGCGATGTTTTGGCCATAAAACCCAGCCGCAATCACTCGCTTTATTAGCTAATTTTTGCTGTCGTATACA